>OW569331.1:13522939-16087216 GCA_937595015.1 Polyommatus icarus | reverse complement strand
TATTCTGTTTTAGAGTGGGTCAATACATTTCCTTCAAAATGGAGCAAAAATAACAAATGTGTAGAATTGATGAAAATCGTGTTATTCGACTTGGCGCGCAGGGCTAGCGTACATGTCGGCCAAATGGTGATCATGGCGTTCAACGTGTTAATATTCCTTAGGGCCTGGGCCCGTACCACGAAACGGTTTTGAGACTCAAACAATCGGACGAGAATTTTGAGTCCTTTTTTTTTTTTTGATGGATAGAATGTTGCGTCCTACTCTAACAAACGCGAAATGACGTTGTTAGAGCAGGACGCGGCATTTTTCTCCGATTGTTTGAGTCTCAAAACGGTTTCGTAGTAGGCCTACTGTTTCACCACTTTCTGATTAGTGCCGAATAGGCTATCCACCACTTAACTTGAAAGATTAATGGCCTGTTTCACCGCTTCCTGATAAGGTGTCCGATAGGGTTATTTGACAGATTGTCCATACTCCATCTGTCAAATTAAATGGTGGATAGCCTTATCAGGAAGCGGTGAAACAGGCCCTAAGTATGGAGAATCCGTCAAAAAAGTTGTGAATAGCTACATCAGAAAGTGGTGAAACAGGCTTTTATTCATGCAAACTCACCACTTATCATCTCCCTCCAGGTGGTAGCGACCATCACCGAGCTTGTAGCAGGCTTTTATCAGCGCCGACTGGGCACCATCGTTCTTCACCAGTTGTTCGAACCTCTCTGCGTCGATGGTGAATGGTAGCACCGGGTGGTAGTGCGAAGGGTTCCCGCCGATGAAACACTGGAAAATGATACTTAATGAATTCTTCAATTTATTTGTTATGGTGTTCTGTTTTATCAATCCTTATTCTTACTTAACATTATTAATGCAGAAATGTGTTTGTCTGTTATCGCTCCTCGTTTAAACAGCTTAACCCATTTGGTTGACAATTATTGGTCTAGCGATACTTTGAGAAGCGAAAAAGTACCTAAAATAGTTATTGTTCCGAAAAATTGACCGATTTTCGACAATGAACGAATTTTGACGCATCATCTAGTGCACAATAAAATAATTAAGACATATCCTGAAAGTTACTACAAGCAATACAGTTAGGCACGGCCTAACTGTATTGCTTGTTGTAACTTTCCACTGAAGCGGAGCGGAGCGGAGAGGAGCTTAGCGGTGCCGAATTGACCAATCACCATGCTCGAAATCTTCACTGTCATTCCGCTGGAATAGCACGATTGGTCAATTCGGGCACCGCTAAGCTCTCCGCTCCGCTCCGTGTCAGTGGAAACACGGCCTTAAAGCATCGTATTTCATAAAATGTGTTCATTGGCATAGATATTTATACTATGGTGCTATTTAAAAATAAAGCTATCTACCTATGAATATAAACATGCATCCAGTAGTTGGTGCCAATATGTGAGCTATATATATATATATATATATATATATATTAGCCTAGCCCAACATGTCTCCCTGGCCATTCAACGCGGCAATGCGGCCAGCGTGATGGTAGTCTAAGATCCGGCCATAGAATGACCTTCACCCATCGTATTACGGGATGAAAATGATTTTTTTATAAAATTAAATATGTTAAAAAAATTATTTACAGGAGGTTGTCTGAAAAATTTGGTGCAAAGTGTAATTAATTAATAATTAAAAAATGTTTTTTTTAAACATTACATTCATTCAACCTTATGTCATTATATTCATAATAAAATTATCTTTATTTTGATATAAGGTTTATCGCGTAAGTGGATCGTTGAAAATTACTAGTATCGATTTACCTGTATATAGCTGCCTACCTGATAATTGCACCGGAAAAAAAAAGTCAACCCAGCGTTTGCATATTCTATGAGCTACATACTTTCGATTAGTATACAGTTTTTTTGCGTAAGGGAATGAATGTAATGTTTAAAAAAAAAACATTTTTTAATTATTAATTAATTACACTTTGCACCAAATTTTTCAGACAACCTCCTGTAAATATTTTTTTTAACATGTTTAATTTTATAAAAAAATCATTTTCATCCCGTAATACGATGGGTGAAGGTCATTCTATGGCCGGATCTCCTACTATGGGGACATTTGAGCATGGTACGCTGCGGGGTGGTCTTTTTGAATAAGTTTTTTTTTTCTTTTTAATTAATATTATGTATATTATATTGTTACTGTCAATTTTGTATTTTAAATCATGTATCTACTACTTATATATATTATGTACTACTTAATATACAATAATTTACCTGTATATATTGTTATTGTTAATTTTGTATTTTAAATCATGTACCTAATTTAATTAATTGTAGTATTTATACCATAGTGGAAAAGGTACCTACTTACATGAATGTATAAATGTTAGTGTATTGATTAACATATTGTGATATTTGATTTATGTAAATTATTAAGAGCCCCTATGTATTAGCTAACTAGATTAAATTTACTATGTGCTTAAGGTGAGCAAACTGTAGTGTAAAGTTTGTCTTTCTCCAAACTAACTTTACTCTAGGTATAAGTTCAAGATACGCTAGTGAAATTATATTAAACTGATATTATCTAATTATAATTATTTATTTATTTATTCTTTTTGCACAATGCTGGTACATAGGCGGACTTAATGCCAAATGGCATTCTCTACCAGTCAACCTTTAGGGTGTTCAAAAACAAAATTGTGTAGGTGCCAATAGTGCGAAAAGATGGAAAGAAAATAAATAAAAATATGCAGTTTATCACTAAGTGATAAACTGCATTTTATTTATCTAAGTATTAGTATAATACGAAAGTACTCTAATGATACTATAAAAATATGTCAAAATTCATACAAATTACTTACTACTTATATTATATAATAATATAGGATTAATCTCATAATATTATTATTATGAGGTAAATCCATCTAGAATCTAGATTGAACTATGATATTGATTATGATAGTGATAAAACTTAGACTACGACTATCAAATGTCATAACATTAATTATTGATAGCCGTAGTCTAAGTTATAAAACATTATCCATCATCCACTTATTTTATGTTTTCAAATACAGAATAATCTTTATCTACCAAAGTGTATTTGCAAACTTCATCGGTACAGTTTCATAGAACGTTATGCAACGTTCTATGAAACTGTACCGATGAAGTACCGCTTTGAAGATTTTACTGTGGATTCTCGGCTGGCATTCTTTCAGTCGTACAAAGAGGAACAGTTGAAATTCAGGGCGATATCGTTAGAGTTAATTGCGTTACGTACATACCTCGGATCGTATATTTCGCCGCAGAATTCCTCTGTCTAATCAGGCCTTTGATATATGTGGTTTGTACGTGTATTTTCGCTAAGCTAGCAACGATTTACTGGTAAGGTCTGCATGTAAAAGCTTACCTATGTACGAATTATTTCCTATTCAGACTTTTTTATCGATTTTATTTTAAACGAAAGGGACGTATTTAGAATTAGATTCTTATATGTAACTAGCGACCCACAGTGGCGTCGCACGGGTATAAAATATAATTATAGCCACTGAAAAAATGATGAAAATCGATAGCCTTATAGTTATCCTTCACGTGGTCTACTTCTTATCTGTGCCAAATAACATAAAAATTGCTCCAGCAGTTTGCGAGATAAGCCCTTTCAAATAATTTTACCTGTTTTTTCTACATTCGCGTGTTAGCCTTAGTGTGATAAAATATAGCCTATAGCCATCCTCAATAAATGGGCTATCTAACACTGATTTTTTTTTCAAATCGGAGTAGTTCCTGAGATTAGCGTGTTCAAGTTAGCCCTTTCAAATAATTTTCCCCGTTTTTCTCCATATTTTCCTCTATTTCTTCGCTTCTATTAGTCTTAGCGTGATAAAATATAGCCTATAGCCTTCTTCGATAAATGGGCTATCTAACACTGAAAGAATCATCAAAATCCGTTGCATAGTTTTAAAGATTAAAGGAAACAAAGGGACATGAGGGAAAAAAGTGACATTGTTTTATAATATGTATAGATTACTACAACGACCGGTTTCGAAACAAATCATCATTCAGAGCATTATACTTATAGTTTTATTTTATAGTCACAGAAGTATTGCCATTTTAACTTTCAGAGACTCCATGCTTCATGGGTTCCTTATCTTCTGCTTATTTAACAAATAACCTGATAATAATCAGATTTACATAAAAATACAGAAAAACGTTACAGCTAACTACTATGCTCTACTATGCAAAATATACCATATCCGCAGTAAAATCAGTTCTCATCATAAGTTTCTAACATAGAAAATGTCAGTGATATTACGCTGTAGCTATAATTACTAATTTTATTCCCCCATATTCGAGGGATGGAATTGTGTCTATACACGTCGGCGTAATGGATGAAAGATAAACTTTTATCGCGGAGTTTTGTTTTATTTTCGTTTCTGATGAACGCGCGCCCCTCGCCCGTATACGTTCAGTTAAGGAAACAAGATTTACATTTTAATGAGATGTTACTGCGTGAAGATACAAAACTTCAGCGGAATATCGCAACAGAAATATGATTGTGTAACGTACGAGTGGATAAGGGATGTATCTAGATGTTATTATTTACAGGTTTATTAAATGTTATTATTATATTCAAGTCATAACGACATCTCATAGAACCACAATACTTTATTGGGATAAAAAATCGCCTATATGTTGATAAGCTTCTAGCATGCAAATAATCAAATTTAGTGTTCCACTTCTGGGCATAGGCTCAAACCAGTTTAAGCGGGCCCCTAGCTAGACGATCAATTTTATTGTACAACATCACATATTGTGCAATATTGACTGCTTATAGGGTTGTTATTAAACGCACCCGCCTTTCAAACTAATGGTCGAATAAATTGTTCAATATTATTATTTTTAACAAAAAATTAAAACCGACTTCCAAGGTAAAAACAATAATAACATCCTTATAATATGAACATGCCAGCTTTACAAATGTTTCAAATATTCTGGCATCTGAATTCAGCTATATCTGGTACCGACTTCAAAATTATGAAGATTGAGTACAGAAATAGTTGAGTTTTAGTCGAATTCGGAAAAAGGCACCATGAGATAGGAAAAATTATTTAATACTTTTAAGTTCATATTATAAGGATGTTATTATTGTTTTTACCTTGCTTGAGAAGTTTACGGCCGCCCGTGGCCGCGATTGGTAAGTGTGACAGTGCACTAGCGTCTAGCATGCTACTTGTATCGAATTAACTTACTTCTCAGAAGTAATGTCAAATATTGTGTGCCTTACACTCTGGAGATAAGGTTGAATATTTTGTTATGTCCGATTTTGGTGACATTGGTGACCCTGACGTGGTAATGATGATGATGATGATGAAGAATGTAATTTGTATAGTAGCATATGCTTTCAGTTCTTAAAACAGCGCCTAAACCCCCAAACTTGTATCTACACACACCGGCAAAATTAGCGGAACATAAGTAAAAAGGGCCACAACTTGAATTCAAGTGGGTCGGGCTGTGTGAAATCCTTTTTTATAGTTTCTAAGCTCATTTAAGAAATAAAATATTGAACAAAACTGGCAAGTTGACAGATTTTTATTGCAATTATGCCCTACTAAGTGTTTTTCGATGATTGACGTTGTAAGTGTTTCTGATAAGAATGGCGTTTTTAGCGGGGTGCAAGGCATGCCAGCTCATTTGATTGTTTGGTTTTTGGAAGAACACATTACTTAGATACAAAAAATAGTGGATTTTCCAGCATCTACGACAGCTAGAGTGTAACCACGATAGAGAAAGGTCACACCTACCGTTCGGTCAGTCAGGCCTTAGGTGTGTCGGCTTTCGTGGTCCATCGTAAATTTCAACGCTACAGAGAGACTGGATCTTACGTTCGGAGATGAGAACAAGGCATATATCGGGTGGCAAAGGTTCAGGATAACCGTTTTGTAAGGGTACAAGCCTTAAGAAATCGACCTTAAACTGCTTTGCAGAGATGAAACCTATAGGAACAGGTCCGAGATGTACCTGTAAGTGATTGTACAGTAAGAAGAAGACACAAAGAAGTTAAATTAAACTCAAAGGTGCCAGCAAGGGCACCAAAACTTGAGACAGGGCACCAAAGAGCCAGGCTAAGATTTGCGCGTGAACATCAAAATTTGACAAGTGACTGAAATCGTGTGCTGTACAGTGATGGGAGCAAATTCTGTGTAAATTTTATTGACAGCCGATAAATAATGTGGATAAATCGTATGGAACGCTATAGACCATCAAACTTAACGGAAACAGTGGTATATCATGCAGGCTTCGTAATGGTTTGGGGTTGCATATGATTTGGAGCCCGCACAGAGCTGATGATTGTTAATGATGGTACTTTGACAGTACAGGGCAATAGCACAGACATCCTAGAACTGCATGTTGTGCCTTTTACACAGTTTTAGGTAGTAACTTCAATTTTTTGCGCGTCCATAGAGTAAAAAAATCGGGCATTATGACCTAAATGATGCTAGCGTAGCCCAGGTGGAGAGGTCAGCACGGTCTACGGATGTGGATCCGATTGAGAACGTGTGGCACATCAATGGGTGAACGGTACGAATTAAAACTCCAGCTCCAAAATGTGTTCAGGAGCTCGAGTTGGCGCTACTGGAGGAGTAGAAGAATATCCCACAGGAAATGATTGACAATCAAAATGCAAGCATGTAATGGCGTATCCAGACTCTCTTCAGATCCATAGAAGGCATTACACGCTGTTAACATGGCATTTCTTAAGTAAAAATGAAGAATTTAACTTAAAAACTTACTACTGAAATTTCAAAGATTTTTCTTAATTTTAGATTTTTGCAGATTTTTTTAATTTTACACGTTTTTATGCCCTAAATTATATAAGTTTTATTTTTTAATCATTAATTATTAAATTAATAAATAAATATATAAAAAACAGCGATTAATTTTCAAAAAAAATAAAATTTTATTATGTTCCGCTAATTTTGCCGGTGTGTATATAACTAATCCGGAGTTCTCTTAGTATCTTCGGAACTATAGTATACCTTGGTGCAGAATCTTGCGTTTTGGTAGCATATGCTTAGGATGCTCCTCATGAAACCAAAATCACCATATGTTTCCATATAAATTTCGAGGAGTTCCCGCGATTACTCATGGATCCCATCATCAGGTCACCACTTTTGTGAACATGGTACCAAATTGGAGTGAAATTTTATACAACAAAACAAAAATTTCGAAAATCAGTTCACAAACGGAGGAGTAATCGTTGAACATACAAAAAAAATAAAAGGAAAAAAAAAATCCACAGCCGAACATATAACCTCCTCGTTTTTTGGAAGTCGGTTAAAAATTGATCGTCTAAGGGCCCACTAAGGGACATACTAACCAGGAAAAACCCCGCCTTGGACGTGTAGTTACAGCACCGGATCTCGTCGAGATGGTACCGCAGCAGCGCGGGGTTAGCCTCGTCGCCGCCGTCAGTCCCATAGTGCATGTCCACGAACTCAAACTGGAACAAAGTTACTAGTTTTACATAGGGAACAGGAGCAGGTATACACTATGTACCATCGAAGAAATTTATTCATAGGCAGTTGACGGACCTACGTCATTTGGTCGGGTTATGTCAATTCAGTGATAGTGAACTGCCTGCTGGGTTTGACATACCGCGACCAAATTACGTAGGTTCGCCAATCGCCATCAGTACATACCGATCTAAATAGTTATTTGCTAGCGAACAGACTTGCTAAATGAGGCTTAAAGTCAAAGAACAATTAAATCACAGCACAGAAGATTGAATGATTTTTTTTTTTTTTTTTTTTTTTTTATTAAATTGGGGCCGTCTATGGGCTTTTCGCCCATACCCTTTTTTTTTCTTTTTAAATTTATTGTATAGGTTTTTCGCACCAAGGATAATTGAAATAATATTATTAAGTCATTTTAATTAATTGTAGTCCATAACGCCATGGATTTTTTTTTTTTTTTTTTTTTTTATAAAAATAGAATAGATTATAATATATACATATAATAAATAAATATATATTTATTGTTTTATAAATTTAGATTGAATGATTACATGACCATGTAATGGTCACCTGCTATACAGCCGAAATGAGCGGTGTAGCAGAATTCGATTAAGTATATCTAATGCACTACCGACCAAGAAGAATTCTTCGAATTACGCGAACTATAGAAGCCAGGAATGAAGACGGTCTAGACTCTATAGACCACGACCAATACCTTCAAAAATAATGAAAAGTGAAAAGAAATCACAGTAGAATGAAACCCATTACAAAAGGAGGAGAATATTATAAAAATTAAGGGAAAAACAATTTACGGGCGATCTGAGTTAGGGAAAAGTGTGGGGGGAGGTTTTAAGGGGGGATAACGGTTTATCGCGATTTCTGGCAAAACTAATATTCCTATGAAAAAAAGTCAAATGGCAAAGATGTAGGTAAGAAAAAGATCTAAAACTTTTCTATTCACACTTTTTCTCCATAACCTCAAAATTTATGTGAAAAATTCAAAAAACCACGTTTTTGGTTTTTTATTTATATCTTTTACAAAAATATTTTTTTTTCACGAAATTTGGTGATAACTTGCATTTTTAAGTCCCGAATACGCTGTCATTTAATTGATTAGAAATATTTATTTTTTCACCTTATTTTGAATTTATATTGAAAAAATATCCTAATTTTCAATCAAAAATTCGACCGTCAAAATATCAGCTTTTTTAAAAAAAATGGTGTGCCTTCTACTCGTTCAAATTTCTTCTTTCCGATAATGAAAAAAAAAATTACACTATAGTAAATCTTCTCAGAAAATGCAAAAAATCGAAACAGTTTTTGCTCAGCGATGATAAGTCAGTCAGGACATGTTATTTTATGAGTAAAGATTTACATTTATATTTATATATAATGATATTTTCTATGACAGAAATGTAATTATAATGAAATAAATCAACTTTAAAATGAAAACTAATTGCAGCAATCACATTTTTATATAAAACTAGCTGTCCCGGCAAACGTTGCTTTGCCATAATATATTATGTATTTGCCATATTATTTTATTGAAGTGACTAAATATATGTATGTTACTATGGCAACGTCGATCGCTATCCCGTCGCACAAACATTAATGGTCGCCGTCAGTCTCAGGTTGTAAATAATTTGCAATAAAATAAAATTGCGTCATTAATTAAAGATCTAAGCTATCCTATCTCTCAAGTTGGAAAAAAGCACACATTTAAAAAATAAAACCATTAAAATCGGTTACGTAGTTTAGGAATCCATCGCGGACAAACATCGTGACAGGAGATTTATATATATTAGATTATTCATAATGATTAATAAAGAATTTTCGTATTTGAGTTTTTTTTTTTCGATTTTTTGCGTTTTCTGAGAAGATTTACTATCGTGTAATACATATTTTTTTTCATCATCGGAAAATAGAGATTTTAAAGAATAAAGAGCGTTACAATTTTTTTAAAAACCTGATATTTTGACGGTCGAATTTTCGATTGACAATTAGGGTATTTTTTCGATTTAAATTCAAGATAAGGTGAAAAAATAAATATTTCTTATCAAATAAATAACAGCGTATTTTGGACTTGAAAATGTAAGTTATCACCAACTTTCGCAATAATTTATATCTTTTACAAAAATTATTTTGTTTCGCGAAAGTTGGTGATAACTTACATTTTCAAGTCCAAAATACGCTGTTATTTATTTGATAAGAAATATTTATTTTTTCACCTTATTTTGAATTTAAATCGAAAAAATACCCTAATTTTCAATCGAAAACCAAAAACATGGTTTTTTGAAATTTTCACATAAATTTTGAGGTTATGGAAAAAAAGTGTAAATACAAAAGTTTTAGATCTTTTTTTTACCTACAACTTTGCTATTTTACTTTTTTTCATAGGAATATTAGTTTTGCCAGAAATCGAGATAAACCATTTTTCCCCCTTAAAACCTCCCCCCCCCCCACTTTTCCCTAACTCAGATCGCCCGTAAATTATTTTTCCCTTAATTTTTATAATATTCTCCTCCTTTTGTAATGGGTTTCATCCTACTGTGATTTTTTTTGTTCTCAAAATTATTGGTCTTGGTCTACTAGTTGAACGCTTCTCTTTATTATTTAGATTCTTTGAAAGTTGACAAAAAAAGGAATTTGATTTTTAAAGTAGGTGCAGAAAGTGGGAGTTATTCCTCTTTGTTACATTCTCAACATTTAAAGCGTCACTCGAAATTTCCCGTTACTGAACATAGCAAAAAAATGCTTTGTTTGAAGAGTCCGCGATACGGATTGGACGAATCAATCAAATTGTGAAATTCAATTGCAAGGTTGATCTGTATTCCGTGGGTCGGCCAATCAAAACTTTTGTAAACCAATTGTTCAAACTGGGGCAGCTTTCGGTACGAGAATGTCTAATCGTTATGTTTTTATCAATATCTTCTTATATATAATTCTCGTGTCACAATGTTAGTCCACGAACTCCTCCGAAACGGCTTTACTGATTTTTACCAAATTTTATATGCATATTCAGTAGGTCTGAGAATCGGCTACTGGGTACTGATGGGTTGGGGCTAAATTAAACAAGGATTGCAGAGATTCAAATAAATTATATTTAGCACAAACCGGCAAGGTGAAAATGGCACAGACAAAGAGAGTGAGCGAGATAGCTATACAAATTACAATGACAACTTACGCCAATGTCAGGTTGACATTGACATGAGCGTTTCTTTCTTTTTCTTCTTTTTTAGCAACTTGACACAAAGGATGTGTATGTTGTGCCACAGACAAGGTAAAAAGGTAAGGAATATGGCGGGAAAACCATATTCCTCCTATTATATTTTTCATCATCGTTTTCATGTATCGTCAGATCTAAAGTCTAGTCAAAGTCTAAGTAAAAGTCAAAACAGTCAAGGAGTCAAGTCGGTCGATTCAGTAAAGTGTTAGACGCTTTACTGAAACTTTCGATGGAGTTTTGGAGGGAACACAAAATAGCACGTTTCTGGATATTACATCACTTTCCTACACTTGTGCATGAACACGAATATCTAATGGTTAATATTCTACCAATATTACACATTAAAAACCCAGCTAACACAATTTTAGGAAAATAATATAAAAATACAACAGCACTCTTTCACATGCCCGCCAAAAACCCATGAGCGTTTCATTACTATAGTTTATGGTACGTTTCTTTTACATTCCAACAGGTACCTTATATATTGATAAGTGCATTTGTTGAATAAATAATAGTAAATTATTACAACCTGAGACTGACGGCGACCATTGTTTGTGCGACGAGATAGCGATCGACGTTGCCATGGCGACATACTTATTTAGTCACTTCAATAAAATAATACGGGCGATATACTTTATATTATGGCAAAGAAACGTTTGCCGAGACAGCTAGTTATTTATAAAAATGAATTTGTATAGACATGAGCCAATCCTATATATCCTTCCCACTTTCAATTATCCCGTCAACCGGGCGTATCATCACGTCTGGTAACCCCGCGTGAGAGGACACTCGACACAGAAGAGTGGCAACACAAAAAGAAGAGTCGAGAACTGGCCGTTGAGATCGACGTGCGCGCGTATGTGACTAATTTCATCAAAAATATCTAAAACCCAAAAAAACTAAAAATCTCGCTAGAGGTTTGCTAACTGAATCGTGCCCAGTGTACTGTGGTGAATTAGTGGTGATATTGTTCAACGCCACAAAAGGTGTCTTCCAAGAGCTTTCGTTAGCCGGGCCGGCGACATATAGTGACCCCCGAGTTGAAGAGAGTATCCTGAGTCCAAACCTTTTCCCAGGTGAGTGTTTTTACATTTCCACCGCTGGGAATTCGCCAGGTATTAAAGCACGAGCTTCGGATAAATGTAGTTGCCTCTCCAGCGAGTCTCGTACATTTTTTATGGTGCCTCCTGTGAGGTTTAATTTCGCCGCCAACTAAGGCCGATCAATTGCCTCACTAAATCTAAAGTTTTGCTAAGTAAATAGCATTTTCCGTCTTCCAGACGCATTAAAACTGTAATCAAGATAATTCTTATTGGTTAACTTAACTGTCATTGTTTGCCGCGGTCGCTGCACGCGTCCGCCATTATTACCTACACCTACAAATTTTATATATTTGCATTGAAATTCAAGCTTAATTGGATTCAATAATTTCATAACCATTTGAGGCATATTAAAGTTAGTTTTTATCAAAATTAAACTCTTAAATCTTAGTACTTAAATAGTAATATTGGCACTGCATTAACCTGAAGTTTGTGGTGTTATTTGTGGGTGTGGTTGTGCTCGAAATTATTTAGGTAAATCTAGGAAGTAAATGTTTTATTTATACCTTTTAATTACGTCAATGTCTAGATAGTGAAATACTATTTACATTCGTAAATTAAGAGAAGTGTTTGTTCAGTTTTTGCCAAGTCATAAAGGTTAAACAAAATGGCGGAAGCCGAATTGCAATCTTTCATTAAGCGTCGTGAATTCGAGTTTAAAAATGTACAAATCATTTACGATTTAATTAAAGAGATTAGCAAGGATTCAACAAAACTAGCGTCATTTAAGGCGAGGTACAAAAATATAGAAAAAATTCGTGCTAATTTTATTGAGTCACACGAACAGATAAATAAATTGCAATTGAGCATAAATCCAAAATATGAGTTCAACAATAGTGTTTTGTTTTCCTTTGACGAATTATATTACGCCGCGGTCGAATTCGCCGACTCACTCGGTTCGAATACTGCCACGATGCCTACAGAATCTGGACATCAGTCTTCTTCCTTTACTCGCGTTAAATTACCTAAATTAGAAATTCCTAAGTTCGACGGTCGTATTGAGAATTGGCAGACATTTATAGATAGTTATGTTCCGCTAGTACATAAAAATGAATCGTTGTCGGATATCGAGAGGTTTCACTATCTTCTATCGTGCCTGTCCGGAGCTGCGTTGACATTGGCTAAGGGCGTACCGATTACTCAAGCTAATTATAATGTTGTCTATAACGCACTTTTAGATAGGTATGACAATAAGCGCGTCCTAGCGACGGCCTACTTAGAAAAGTTATTTCAATTAACACCGATACAAAAGCCGTCTCTCAATAACTTATCGGTATTTACAAATACTTTATACGAAAGTGTCAATGCGCTGCGCGCTTTAAATATTCAGGATCTATCTGAATTTATACTATTTTACATCGCTTCTCGACCTCTCGACATCGAAACTAAAAGGCGGTTTGAGCTACAAAATAATAACGAGATTCCGACATTTAATAACTTGATTTCATACTTACAAAGTTATGTAAAAGTTCTGGAGGTGAGTCAACCTAATATTATGACCGCCCCATCGAACATAACAATTAGTAAACCATCGCGCGCCGTCAATAGGGCTAGCGGCGGTAGCCGCTCGCAGGCATCTTCGTTTGTAGCTTCCAATAAACCTACGCATCTTATCAATAGTAATAAAGATAAACAGATGTTATGTTTATGTTGTAATGAAGGTCATTCAATTTATAGATGCGGTAAAATGCATTCTATGAATTTAGAACAAAGACAAAACTTCGTACGCGAATTAAAATTGTGTATAAATTGTTTAAGGCCGGGTCACACTAGCGAAAATTGTAAATCGAAATCGACTTGTTTCGTTTGTAACGGCAGACATAATACGATGTTACATGTTGAACAAAAGGTGTCTCGTACGAATGATTCGAACTCGTCGGACGGTGCTAGTACCGTGCTGACAGGCGCCACGTCCAGCACAGAGTCTCCTGTCGATCAGGGTCTTACCGCTAAGATATTAGGTTCGGCGGTCGTGCGCATCTACCGCGCCGACGGTTCGCTACAGTATGCGCGCGCCCTTATAGATAGCGGTTCGATGGATTGCTTTATTACGACTGCGTGTGCGCGTCGATTAGGTTTACATATTAAAAGGTGTAATTTAAGCGTGACCGGATTAGGACAAAGTAGTGTTTGTAATATAAAAGGTTATACTTTTGGTTCGATAATACCTCGTTCGAGTGAATCACCGAAGTTTGACTTACCGTTTGTAGTTTTACCTAAAATTACATTTGAAATGCCTTCCGCTACGTTGCCGTTGGCGGTCAAGGACCATTTTAAGCACCTCGATCTCGCCGACTCCGATTTTGATAAATCGGGTCCGATCGATCTTTTGTTAGGTGTTGAGTGTTTTGATCAAATATATACCGGCTCGCGCTTTTCGCCCGGCCCCGGACTACCTTGCGCTTTGTCTAGTGTGTTCGGCTGGGTTATTACCGGCAAGTATTTTCAAAACACAAAATCTCACGTTCCTAGTCAACCTGTTACGGCACTTCTCGCGTCTTCCTCGGCGCTCGAGAATATCGTGCAACGGTTCTGGGAGTCCGAGGAACCGCCGAAATGTAAAATTTCCGGTCCCGAGGACGATATTTGTGAACACAAATATAAGTCAGGTACATATCGCACCCCCGATGGTCGTTATGTAGTACCTATTATGTTGAAGGGTGATTCTCCGCCTTTGGGTGATTCTTATAGTCACGCGTCTTATCGTTTCTTTAATTTGGAAAAACGTCTTAATAAACAACCCGAATTAAAACGGGAATATAAGGAGTTTATGAATCAGTACGAACACCTAGGACACATGCAGCCTGCAGATGCTTCGTCTACGGATCGTTATATAATTCCACATCATTGTGTGGTGCGTCCGGAAAGCGCTACTACACGGCTACGAGTAGTCTTTGATGCTAGTAGCAAGACTTCTAGCCATGTTTCTTTAAATAATTTTGTCCACGTTGGACCAAAACTTCAAATCGATATTATCGACTTAATTACTAAATTTCGCCTACATAAGGTTGTTTTCACGTGCGACATTTCTAAAATGTTTCGACAAATCTTAATAAGACCTGAGGACAGGCGTTACCAACACGTATTGTGGCGTGATCATCCAAACGATAGCTTGGTGGAGTATGAACTTAATACTGTAACTTATGGAGTTAGTAGCTCCCCGTATTTGGCTATCCGAACTCTTAGGCAGTTAGCAGAAGACCACGGTTCTGAGTTTCCGAGTCGTGTGTCTGAAGTGTTAACCAAAGAGACGTTCATGGATGACGTAACCACGGGCTGCTCTACTCTCGAGGAAGCCAAGCAGTTAAAGGCGGATCTTACGTCTTTATTGTCTAAGGGCCACTTTGAACTTCGCAAATGGAGCTTCAATGAGCCCAGTCTTTTATCTGATGTTCCTCCGGATCATTGTCAAATTTCCAAATCCTTCGAATTATCAGGAGATGAATTTGTCAAAATTTTAGGTATTCGTTGGAATCCATCAAACGATAATTTTTCTTACCACTTTTCGGACTCTTTCGAAGTCAAGTTTACTAAAAGATCAATACTTTCAATTGTTGCTCGAATTTTCGATCCTTTAGGTTGGATTTGTCCAGTAGTTTTTGCCGCTAAATCATTGCTACAAGACATGTGGCGATTAAACTTGTCCTGGGACGAAGATATTCCCCCAGACCTCGCTAAAAGGTGGCATCTAATTGCCGCAAATTTAACTGATTTACAGAAAATTGTTCTTCCAAGGCATGTGATACCTTCGACACCGAAAGAAGTTCATTTAGTGGGATTCTGTGACGGGTCATTGAAAGGGTACGGTTGTTGTGTGTATATGTGTGTCGTTCCTGCTGATGGGTGCAGTTCCACAGTTGTTAGCTTACTGATAGGAAAATCCCGAGTAGCTCCGTTGAAGCCGACGACAGTGAATAGACTCGAGCTAAGCGCAGCAGTGCTTCTAGCAAAGGTCTTAAATCATATGTATAATCTTCTCAAGGACAAAGTCTACATTCGTTCGGTTCGAGCTTACTCCGACAGCACGACTACGCTATCATGGCTAAACACATCACCGCACTTGCTTAAAATGTACGTCGCAAATCGTGTAGTTCAGGCTACTGATTTGATCAGCCCTGACAAGTGGTATCACGTATCTACTGAAGACAACGCGGCTGACTGTAGCAGTCGTGGTGTCTCATGTCTAGATCTCATTGACCACCCACTCTGGTTTGCCGGTCCGCCGTGGTTGCAGTTGCAGCCTAATTTTTGGCCTTCAAAACAAGTGCTTCTTCCTAAAGAAGAGTTATCAGAATTAAAAACTCTAGCTACAGAGAACTTTCACGCTGTGCAAACCGAAAACGTACTTCTGACTTTAACTTCAAAGTTTTCAACTCTTACTAAAGTTCAAAGAACATTAGCTTGGTGTTTACGGTTTATTTCAAATTCTAGGTGTAAAAGGTCGGACCGTAAAATTTCCGCGCTCACTAGCGCTGAGCTCGACAATTCTATGAAAACTTTAGTTAAATTCACTCAAGGTCATTTTATGACTTCCCAAGTCAGTCAAGTGCAAAGGCACGAGCAATGTGAAAAATCCATTCAAAAATTATCTCCGTTCTTAGATGAGGATGGTTTATTGCGAGTGGGGGGACGGATTGATGACGCGAACCTTTCGCCGTCAATTTTACATCCTCTACTCTTGCCTAAGGCATGTAATCTTTCTCGACTTATTGTCGAACATTTCCATTTAAAATATTTACATTGTGGTCCTCGTACCCTACAGTCTTTAATCCAAAGAAAATTCTGGATAGTTGGATTGAGACTTCTTATCCGTACCGTACTATCCAAGTGCGTACGATGTTTCAAGGTAAACCCAGTTGCTAGGCAACCAGTCATGGGTAAACTGCCCGCGGCTCGACTGAGGCCTTCTCGCTGTTTTGAAACCACTGGAATCGATTTTGGTGGCCCGTTTTATTTGAAGGAAAGTCGCCGTCGAGGCGCTAAAACTTATAAGGCATATATTTGCCTCTTTGTTTGTTTAAGCTCTAAGGCCATTCACTTAGAAGCAGTAACGGAACTTAGCTCAGAAGCATTCCTTGCCGCTTTAGACCGTTTTGTGTCTCGCCGGGGAATGTGTCAAACTATTATTACCGATTGTGGAACTAACTTTGTAGGAGCAAATCGGCATCTAAACGAAATTATAACCGAACTTAGTAAACATAATCAAGAAATATCTGACGGCTTGGCAAATCGTCAAATAACTTGGAAATTTAATCCTCCGGGTGCACCTCATTTCGGAGGTATTTTCGAAAGCGGTATCAAATCGACAAAATATCACCTTAAGCGTGTTGTCGGTGCCCAAGTGCTCACTTTAGAAGAATTTATAACAGTTTTAACTAAAGTAGAAGCAGTATTAAATTCGCGGCCACTTTGCCTATTGTCACCAGATCCTCAGGAATCTGACGTTTTGACCCCCGGACACTTTTTGACGGGAGGTCCTTTAGTTTCATTACCGGAAGAATTTCGGGATGAAAACCGTTGTCCACGTTCTCGATGGCAGATGATTCAAAAGATCACTCAGAGCTTTTGGCGTGTTTGGCAGCGTGATTTTCTCCACACGCTCCAACAGAAAAATAAGTGGTTCTCAGAATCCCCTAATTTAAAGAAAGACGATGTAGTGGTCGTTAATGAACCTAATCTTCCACCTTTATTGTGGAAACTAGCTCGCGTTGAACATGTTCATACTGGTTCAGATAAAGTAGTTCGAGTAGTTACTCTCCGAACTGCTAACGGCAAAACTATACGCAGACCAGTTGTAAAGGTCTGTCCTTTACCTAGTAATTAATTTCATAATACTGTTTTCACTAGGGAAATACTGTCAAGCACGTTAGAATGTAGATGGTGTTTCCTTATTAGCTTTAGTTTCTTAATTTATTTATAAGTTTAGATTTCGAGCACAGCTACCGCCTATTGATATCACTTTGCTTATGAAATTCTTGTGAATTTCAAGTGGGGGGAAAATGTATAGACATGAGCCAATCCTATATATCCTTCCCACTTTCAATTATCCCGTCAACCGGGCGTATCATCACGTCTGGTAACCCCGCGTGAGAGGACACTCGACACAGAAGAGTGGCAACACAAAAAGAAGAGTCGAGAACTGGCCGTTGAGATCGACGTGCGCGCGTATGTGACTAATTTCATCAAAAATATCTAAAACCCAAAAAAACTAAAAATCTCGCTAGAGGTTTGCTAACTGAATCGTGCCCAGTGTACTGTGGTGAATTAGTGGTGATATTGTTCAACGCCACAAAAGGTGTCTTCCAAGAGCTTTCGTTAGCCGGGCCGGCGACATATAGTGACCCCCGAGTTGAAGAGAGTATCCTGAGTCCAAACCTTTTCCCAGGTGAGTGTTTTTACATTTCCACCGCTGGGAATTCGCCAGGTATTAAAGCACGAGCTTCGGATAAATGTAGTTGCCTCTCCAGCGAGTCTCGTACAGAATTTCAATTTGATTCAGAGTGTCTTTGCAACTCGAGAACAGCTTAATCGATTTGGCTAATTTTAGGTTTATTTGAAATATTCGTGGAAATTCAGGGAAGGTTCATATAAGCAGGAAAGTGGTATGAAGTTCACCGGGTCATCTAGTTAAATATATTTTTGTTACAGAGAATAGTGCGGGGATGTAATGTAAAACTTGTTATTCTACATTTTTAGACTAGCAACAATGTAGCTCAGCGCTTTTTAAGTTTGCAACTAGTAACTAACTAGATCCGTTGCAATGTAACAAACTTATTACAAATGCACCCAATAATTGCATGAAATGAAGCTATGTGGAGTTAGCTGGAAAAGTTGCTTACTATTTTGAAACTGTTAAAAGTATAATGCTTGTGTAGAAACGCACAAAATGATATTTTGTCCCTTTTCCTGTCTTTTACCTGCGAGAATAAATATTGCTATCGGTTTCCTATTGCTATCGCTCTTGTATTGATATCGCTCTCCTATTAATAATAATAATAATAATAATAATAATAAACATTTATTCAAGAACTTTGGGCATTACACCACGCTACTTTACAAAATAAAACGTTAACACACAGTTAAAATGAAGTTATTATGTTATTTTTTTTAGATTATGTCGTATAATACGTAATAAGATAGTAAGAATACGAAATAGCAACAAAGTGTGTAGTTATTCTATACTTATTATAAAATGAAGTCACTTTTTTTCCCTCATGACCGTTTGTTCCCTTTAATGATTTTGATGATTCTTTCAGTGTATAGCCCATTTACCGAGGAAGGTTATAGGCTATATTTTATCACGCTAAGACTAATAGGAGCGAAAAAATAGAGGAAAATGTGGAAAAAACGGGGGAAATTATTTGAAAGGGCTAACTTGAACGCGCTAATCTCAGGAACTACTGGTCCGATTTGAAAAATTCTTTCAGTGTTAGATAGCCCATTTATTGAGAAATGCTATAAGCTATATTTTATCATGCTAAGATTAATAGGAGAATGTAGAAAATTATTTGAAAGGGTTTAATCTCACGAACTACTGGACCAATTTTTATGTTATTTGGAGATAAGAAGTAGACCACATGAAGGATCGTGATGGGCTATCGATTTTAATCATTTTTTCAGTGGCTATATGTTTTATTCCCGTGCGACGCCGGGGCGGATCGCTAGTTTTTTTATAAAATAAGGGGGCAAACGAGCAAACGGGTCACCTGATGGAAAGCACCGTCGCCCATGGACACTCACAATATTAGAAGAGCTGCAGATGCGTTGCCGGCTTTTACGAAATATTACGTGCTCTACGACCATACCATATTATAAGTAACAATCTAAATTACCAATGTAAAAATTAAATACAAAAGGCGACCATTTCTCGAGGATAATAATTAATAATTATTTCCTTTGATACGAGAACCTTTTGAGAAAGCGATCGCGCTAATCACTCTCAAAACACACCCAATTATTAATAAGACACCTAGTTTTCAAATTAATTTACAAGTTTAACTTGTAGTTTGGGAATTCATAATTACTGGGGATCAAATTTCAATCGCTTCTATTGACCTGATAGTTTGTGATCACTCCCAAGGGCTTTTGGAAAAATTCAATAATGCTCTTATAACTAAATATGCTTGTTGCTGTATTATCTACTGGGTAAGTTCCGGAATTTAACTCAGTCAGTGCAAAGGACGTCTAGAATCGACGGCAAACCATAAGATACTAATAATTATATTATATTCTGTAGCCAAACTGTTGATTTGTTCCGAAGTATACATCAAAGCATTGCCATAGCATTGCCGTATAATATTATGACTTTGTTGAGATACCATTTTATTACGTCACACTTCACACTTGTATTACCAGTGGCCAACCAATACAATGTGGCGTCGGATTCAATACATCAGAAGCTCTGGCCTGTACAGTGTACACTAGGCTACATTTCGGAACATGCTTTATAAAGAAAGATAAAAGTAATAAATAACAAAGGAAGAATTCCTCATTCCTCTCTATTCGGCGGGCTTTAATATCAAAATATTATACGCCTAACATTATTAGGGCGACTTTATGAAAACAGTTTATTGATTTTTTATGTTAAAATGACTGTTCCATAATGCATGAATAGTTCCCCGTCGTCAAATTTTGCATGTTTACCGATATAAAGGAATTTCGCAGTGTCATTGGCAATGTAAATTATACTTCAATAACTGTACCGTGTAAACATGCAGGTGGGCTGTATTTGAATAGCCCAAACGTATTGTTACACAGCCTGAATAATAGATTATATTTAATATATTTAACAAAGAAACGAAATATGTGATTTGTATCATGAATTCCGTTTGACAAAGAAGCGAAATTATATGGTTTTCTAAAATAAGCATAATTTATTGTATTGTTCGGCCCTTCACACCAGTATGTTGTAAAAATATACAGGGCATAAAATTTACAAACTACGAGTAGGTATATAAATAAGTATTTTCAATTCTGTTAGTCTCGCTAAAAATTAATATATTCTAATATAATATAATTCGTAATATGATTCTCCAAAGCGACCATTTTAGCCCCGCTGATTTGTCTAATTTTAGTCCTGAAATATTCGTGGAAGTCCAAGAAAGGTTTATGACGTTAGAAGTAAAATGATAAGGTCATCATCATCAAGCTTTAAAAATAAAGGTTAAGTTCACATAAACCTAACAACGCGATGAATTTTCAAAATAGGCATTCACACTTGGAACAGGCAGTCTAGCCCGCGAGCGACAAGTCCAATGTCTATTTTTTTATAAAATGAGGGGGTAAAGTGTAAAAGAACAACCGGTCACCTGATTGAAAGTAACTACCGTCGCCCGTCCATGGGCTCGCAACATCAGAAGAGCTGCAGGTGCGTGATTGCCGTCCTATTTTATTATAATATTATATATTAGTAGCTGTCCCGGCAAACGTTTCTTTGCCATATTATAAAGTACTAGCAATTTGACCGAGCTTTGCTCGGTATTCGATAAAACGTGAATAAAATGACATTTTCTAAAAATGATTCCTAGCTAGATCGATTTACGGCCCCCGAAACCCCCTGTATACTAAATTTCATGAAAATCGTTGGAGCCGATTCCGAGATTCCAATTATATACCGACATCAATACAATACAATTTTTGTGCTGCAGAAGCGAGCGAGATACGCTCAATTTATAAAATGTCAGCTTTTGAATCTCTGAGAGAAAAGTTTAAAGAAATTGGTATTCTAACTGTTGCTTCTCAATACATTTTGGATAATGTGTTGTATGTTAGAAAGAATCTACATACTACTAAATTTAAAACTAAAGGTGATACTCACGGTAGAAACACTAGAAATAGGCACAAGCTGGAAATGCCAGTGATCAGACTTAGCAAAATAAGTAAATCTTTTAAAGGTCAATGTATACGCCTTTACAATAAAATCCCGAAAAACGTTCAAAATCTATCAATTAATAAATTTAAAAAAGTAATTAAAGAACGTTTGTGTGCCAAAGCCTACTATACGGTCAATGATTTCCTAAACGATGGCACATCTTGGGAGTAGGATGGCTGCTTGCTGCTGCTTCTACATTTATTATATGTGACTTACATTTCATGTTGACTTTCTATAATGTATTAGATTAAGTTATTTACATTGTAAATTTTTTTTTTTTTAAAAGACTAATTTTCCACTTTTTTAGTAAAAAGTGGCCCCGTGCGAGTTTCTTACGCCGGTTCTTCTCGCCGGGTTAGTTCCCGAACCGGTGGTAGGCAACATGTAGCTCAACGTTCTGAAAACATTTGATTCAAATTTATTCAGAAATAAAACGATTTTTTATTTTTATTTTTATTTTTTATACAAGAATTGCTCGTTTAAAGATATAAGATATCGCCCGTATTATTTTATTGAAGTGACTAAATAAAGTATGTCACCATAGCAACGTCCATCGCTATCATGGTCGTCGTTTTTCTCGAGTTGTAATAATTTACTATTATTTATTCAACAAATGCACTTATCAATATAATAAGTACCGAGTAGCCGATTCTCAGACCTACTGAATATACATATAAAATTTGGTAAAAATCAGTAAAGCCGTTTCGGAGGAGTTCGTGGACTAACATTGTGACACGAGAATTTTATATATAAGATTATAATATATAATATTAGTAAAATTAAAATATAGTGTTTTAACTCGAGCCACAATAATATTTTGTTATCATTTTGATCCAATCCATTATTAAGGCTCCGTACCCAAAGGGTAAAAACGGGACCCTATTACTGAGACTTCGATGTCTGTCCATCTGTCTGTCTGTCTGTCTCCAGGTTGACTTCAGAAATTTTCACAGTTTGTGTATTTCTGGTGCCGCTATAACAACAAATACTAAAAACCAAATAAAGTTAATAATATTAAGGGGGCTCCCATACAACAAACGTGATTTTTTGACCCAATCGGCTCGTAATTCATAATGACAACATGTAGACACTTTTGTAATATTATTATGTGTACCTTAATATTTAATAATAAAATGAATATAAAATATATATGTAAGGGGGGCTCTCAAACAAAAAATTAAAAACACTATTTTTTCCCTTCTTCCGCTCTATAACGGTACGGAACCCTTCATGCGCGAGTCCGACTCGCACTTGGCCGATTATAATATTAAATAAAACTCTCATAAAGTTTAAAATGTAATTACTAACCAACCTCTCACCCCGTACTCGCGTGGAACTTCGTTATAACCCTTTAAGTGCAAATTACTAGTGTAATGAATACTGTAAGTGCTATCGAAGTGGCCATTAAGGTATATTGCCAGCACTTAGCGGAGTGTTTGATGTATTAAACTCCTTGGACTGGTACATTTTTACAAACGAGCAGATAGATTTAATATGGAACAGATTCCGTATCACTTCCCTCTTAGTATAAACCTTTCTTGTACTTCAAAATTTGGCAAGTCAGATCAGTCGTTTTCAAGTTTAAGCAAGACCATCAAAATTGATAATAATTCATTTTTATTTATATTAATCTACGATTAATAAAAACATATTAATAAATAAAAAATATTTTCCACGAAAAAATAGAAAAACATAATAAATAAACAACAGAAGACAAAATCACACAAGAAACATAAAACGTACGTCTTATTAATTCAACACTACATAAAACGTACTTATTAATTCAGCGCTATTTGGCTAAGTGTCATGCTACTTGCGATACCCTATCATAACAAATCTAATAAATTTTTTTTTGAACTTCGAGAGCGGAACTGACGAAAGCATTTTGGCTAAAGGTTCTCGGCGAATGTCCAGTAGCGGTAGCTATCACTTACCATCAGGTGTTCTATCTGCTCGTTTCAGTTAATTCATTTCAAAATCAAACATTTATCCTCAAACCTCGATTAATAGTATAATTTTGTTTTATTGTAGCTTTTATGAAAATGTTTCTTTTAAAAGCTATTTATGAGCTTAAAATTTTTGTTCCTGCTGAACTACACTAAAACAGAAAATAAACTCCGACATTTACTATCCAAATAAAATATTAGCAATGCGCACGAAATAAAATGTAAAAAGAATTTATTTTTGTCCAAAACGAAATGCTTAGGAAGTAATAAAGTATAATATGAGTACAAAGGTTTGTTTCCTTGAGTTTCATTTTACTCTTGTAACAGACTTTGTAATTTGCTTCACAACTCTGATTAGTACTGCATTCAGACTCGCTAGTCTTGCTGTTTGGGAGGTTTTGTAATTTTAACATAATACTAATAAAAATACTAATAAAGATACTAGCTGACCCGGCAAACGTTGTTTTGATATATAAATAATTTTTTGGTATGAAAAATAGATGTTGGCCGATTCTCAGACCTACTCAATATGCTCACAAAATTTCATGAGAATCGGTCAAGCCGTTTCGGAGGAGTACGTGAACAAACATTGTGACACGAGAATTTTATATAAAATAAATGTTCTAGAGAACCCTGACTATTACACAATTAAACTTCCTTGAATATTTCAAGATCAAAATTCTCAAGTTTTATAAAGAGTAACTAAAAATTCATTTTTATTTACTCATAGATCATTAATAGGATGTAACAAAACAAAGTGTTAATACTTTAGGTCATATAGATAATTATGTGTTAATTAATCGAAACCCTTACAAATTTTTTAACCCATTTTTTATGAAAATCGATTTTTTAAATTAATGTTAACGTAGGTAGTGTATTATTCAGAAAAATTTTAGAGATCATACCGAAAATCGCAAAAATATAACCTAAAGTGGTAAAAATTTGCAATAAATTACATTATTTCGCTTGCGATGCGAAAAATACAGCTAATTCATAGAAAAATATTACAAATATTATAGTATTCATCATTATCTCCAAAGAAGTTCAGGACAGGATATAGGTATGTATCTTTTATGGTTAACGAATAATAACCATTTCCTTCATTAAAAAATTAACTTCAAATCATCTCCTAGTATCGTGGCTTTTTTTGCATATTAACAATTGATCCTTACCTAAATAAATATCAAAATAATAAGTGTGATTCTGTAAAGAATAGAATTTACTTTTAAAATTATTACCATGGGGCAAATATTTTAGAAGTTAGGGCAGTTTGATTAAAGCTCAAAACAAGGCGCCGACGCGGCAATGGCGGTGGCTACCATGAATTTGTAATGCAAAATATTATATTTTCCAAGTCAAACAACTTGCTATGGATCTTATTAAAGCTGAAAACAAGGCGCCGACGCGGCAATGGCGGTGGCTACCATGAATTTGTAATGCAAAATATTATATTTTCCAAGTCAAACAACTTGCTATGGATCTTATTAAAGCTGAAAACAAGGCGCCGACGCGGCAATGGCGGTGGCTACCATGAATTTGTAATGCAAAATATTATATTTTCCAAGTCAAACAACTTGCTATGGATCTTATTAAAGCTCAAAACAAGGCGCCGACGCGGCAATGCAAAATATTATATTTTCCAAGTCAAACAACTTGCTATGGATCTTATCGACATCTGCCAAATACGCTGGAGATATGAATTTGCCCAAATATGTGGGAAATACAGAAAATACTGACGAAGGACTGACTGTTTTGCAGGTCCATTAATTTGTCAGCGAAACGAAGTTTGCGGAATCAGGTAGTTCATAAAAATCTCTACATTTTTAGGGCACTTACGTACTACCACAGCCTTCATTTTCAAGAAAAACTTAAATTAATATTGATCAAATTAATTATTCAAAAGCAGTCTTTTTCATCCGAGATTCTCTATGTATTCTATTGTATTTTTTGAGAATAATTTCACTTTTACATAATCTGAGTAAATACGTATATTTAAGATATATTGCAAGCTCTGCATTTACAATGTCTACAAGATCAACAAGGCTAATCAAACCAGCTACTCAACGAATTTGAGAAATTTATAATAATAGTATAGGAAAAAAATGCTCATGGAAATATTGTGACTGAAGTTAAACCTCGTGTGAAAAAGGTCCTTTTAATACTTTTTTATGATTTTTAACAGTATAACTTATGTTTTATTACTATTTTGTATAAAAAATGTCGAGAAAATTAGCTATTAGATACCAGATCGCAAAAACACGATTATTTAATTAAAAAATTTAAATATTCATTCAATGTGTATATGTGCCAACAAAAACTTAATTTTTCCTACAAAAATGACTTATTTTGAAGCCTTCTGAAAATTGTTTAAAGTCGGTAAGCAACGACAGATATGAAACAAACTCCAAGTGGTATTAAACCAATTAGAAAAATAAGTAAAATGATCATAATGTAATACTACCGACATTTTGCCAATTTATAAATCCCCATAACAATGTCGGAAGTGGTACTACCGACAATTTAACCATTTATAAAACCGATTAAAAATATAGTATGTGGTACAACCGACATTTTACACATTTGAAAAATCGGTTAAGAACGTTGGATGTGGCAAATCCGACAATTTTAAATGACCTACGATAAAATGTTAGTGAAGGTAAATGTTTTTCTTTTTAATCAAATCTAAAGCAATAAAACATAAGCTCTACTGTTCAAAATCCTTAAAGAATATAATAAAGAATAATAAATACCATTTTCCGCACTAGGATTAGCTTCGATCATAATATTTCCATCAGCATTTTTTCCCTATTACTATATTTTTCTTAATTTCGTTGAGTACCTGGTTTACTTAGCCGTGCTGATCTTGTAGACATTAAAAATGGCGTCGAAAATTAAAAAAATATATAACTAAGGTTGCAAAAAACAAGTGATAGCGCGAGGTCCATTTCCAGGAGAAGGACCCGTCGATGCGAACACGTTGCTGGCGCCCCTTAAGGTAGGAAGAGAACCAGTTTATTACTTCAGGCGAGATATTGAGGTGGGATAGGATGGACAAGAGGATATCATGGTTCACGTTATTAAAAGCATTTGAGAAATCAATCAACACTAGGACAGTGACTTTTGATTCCTCCATGCCTTTCCTAATGTCACTGATAATTTTTAACAAGGCAGTGGTGGTACTATGCCCAGGCTTGAAACCAGACTGTAGTGGAGAGAGAAGATTGTTGTCGAATACAAACCTAGACAATTGTTTGTGAACACACGCCTCAATTACTTTGGAGAGGAAAGGAAGAATTGAGATGGGACGAAAGTGGGAGGGTTGTGCGGGATTTTGAACTTTTGGTATGAGACAGACGTAGGCCTTACGCCAAAGGTCGGGATAGGTAGAGGAGACAAGGGAAAAATTAATAATATGTTCAATTGCTGGCAAGAGACTTATGATTTATGTTGGTATTTTGTTGTGAAATAATATAATTGCATTAAAACTCACCTCGATATACCGGTCATCGTATGTGGTCTGCAGCTCTGGTCCCACCAGCTCCAACACCTGGCGCCGTTCCTCCCGGAAATCTATAACATACGAAAAAATATTTGAAAATCAGCAAGTAGAGATCAACTACGATAACATGGCGCGCCCCTCCAAATGACTATTTCAATGTGTGTAGTCACATCCTTATGAAAGAGTTTGTATGTAGTAAGTATTCAACCAATCACACTACACGTAATATTTCACTTAATGTCACTTATTACCAAGATTTGTTTGTCAACTAGTCATAACTAGCCGACCGCGCAAGACAACGCACTTCAAACGTTTTGAATTTTGGAGGGGCGCGCCATGTTATCGTAGTTGATTTATAAGTCATAAATGACACGAGGGCGAAAAGGCGTGGTCATTTTGACATTATGTTTTGAGATACGTCATACGGTCTATCTCTGCATATACAGGTTGTAACAAAACTAAGTAATTTAGGGTCTGTATGAGTTCCTTGTAGAGAGTTCGCTGTGAAAGTAGCAGTTCTGAAAGACCAAAAAATTTTTTGTTATTCGTAATATGGGCAAGCGCCCCAGCGTCATGACTCATGAGTTTCGCCATGTCAAAGTAAAAAAAAATGCTCTATCAGCGCTGCTACTTTTACAGCGATCTCTATACACGGGACTCATACACACCCTAAAGTATTATCACTTAGATTTATTACAACCTGTACATTGATAGATTTTATTACTGGCTATCGTGTAAAACGTAGAACTACAAGATCCATGCCTGATTTCAATAGATTCCTATTTTAAGACTTACAAACTACGTAATTCGTTATTTAAATTCTAAAACATGTTTTCAGAGAGAGAGAATAATGTAAAATGAAAACTAAATTTAGCTCAAATAGGAGTCAAAGTTCTAATTCAAGGTGCTAAATGAATAAAGCAGCTAAAGTTTAATTTAATTTGTTCTTTGCATTCCCTCTATTTAGAAATGTAATTTTGACATTTTTAGAAGTGAGTGCATTGCATACTAAATCTCAACTTAGTGCATTAAACAACATTTTGAATGCTTGATGCATTTTGTGGAGAACAAAAGATATAATATTATTATGTACACTGTACATTTCAATTCATAGGAATCAATTTTTTAAAGTACAATGTTTAGTTAAATTAAGAGGTTTTAACACAAAAACATACTTACATGAACGATTAACAGATTATATTGTTTATGTGATCAACAAAATGTAGGTAATCTGATATTACCTACATAAAATAAATTATTAATAGTTCAACAAGATATAGGTACTTAAATAATTTCCTATGATAAAATAAACATTTTGAAAATTTTGCTTGTGTCATATTGGGATATACGGGGGATATATTCGAGTTCGAGTTCTAGTTTGTAAATCCAAAATATTGTAAAATTATACTTAAACCCATCAAGCCCCATAAGCTCACCGGTGAGCGAGACACAATAGAATAACAATAGATTTCCAAGAATCCACGATCGAAGGATTAATACTAAAACCAAAGTCAGTACTAGAAGTTAATTGTCGTTAAATCAAAAATAAAACGATAAAGGACATTTACTTGATTTAAATATACTAAGTAGGTACCAAAAAGAGTAAGGATAGGTAGATATTGTAATTATTACAAATTGTAGAACAAATAATTAGCAACAGCATTTCAATATAATTCGGAAATAACACAAACAACCGTTAGAAATACAGCTAACAATTTAGACTCAAAGGTAATATTTTAAAATCAATAATTAGAAACAACAATATAGACGTTATGAAATTTCAATTTAATCTTATGTATAGTTCTAAGGGAAGAGACCTAATGGCAGACACTTTAAGGAAACATGCAACATTTAAATGTTATAAAATATATATTTATGAAAATATAGGATTGATAACTTCTTCCATGTCTTCAGTAACTCTTACAAAATAAAACTATTATAATTATTCTCTGACAAATCGATTAAAAAATATATTATTGGTCTTTTTGTAAACTTAGTCATAAGTACTAATAGATAACATCACAAAAAACGAACATCACTAATAGTAGACACCAATATGAACTAATAGTTGATATAGAACATTACATTACATTTTTTTCATATTATTAGGTCTTTATTTGCCATTTTTCAAAAGATTTCATTTACTTCATCATAGTAACTACATGCATCAGAAATATTATCCACGTTGTCTCCAGATTCTATTAATTCTTCTTCCATGCTGAACATACTCTCCTTTTATTTTTATTTTTCATATGTTTGAAGTGAAAACTTCTTTAGCGGCGTTGAGCACTTTTGTGGGATGGGTAAAAACTGTGAAACTCGTGTCAGATTCTTGTGCTGATCGAAAAACTTTGGAAAAACCGTAAGACGGTTGCTGTGTAGTGTTTTGTGTCGAACTCGAACTCGAATTCGAACTCGAACTTAAAAAGCCGGCAACGCACCTGCAGCTCTTCTGTTGCAATTGTCCATGGGCGACGGTAGTTGCTTACCATCAGGTGACCCGCTTGCTCGTTTGCCCCCTTATATTTAATAAAAAAAATAGATATAAGGGTTTCGATTAATTAAAAAATCGATTTTTTAATAATCGATTTTCATAAAAATGGGTTAAAAATTTAATGGGGGCAAACGAGCAAGCGGGTCACCTGATGGTAAGCAACTACTGTCGCCCATGGACACTTGCAACATCAGAAGAGCTGCAGGTGCGTTGCCGGCCTTTTAAGTTCGAGTTCGAGTTCGAATTCGAGTTCGAGTTCGAGTTCGACACAAAACACTACACACCAACCGTCTTACGGTTTTTCCAAAGTTTTTCGATCAGCACGAGAATCTGACGCGAGTTTCACAGTTTTTACCCATCCCACAAAAGTGCTCAACGCCGCTAAAGAAGTTTTCACTTCAAAAATATGAAAAATAAAAATAAAAGGAAAGTATGTTCAGCAAGGAAGAAGAATTAATAGAATCTGGAGACAACGTGGATAATATTTCTGATGCATGTAGTTACTATGATAAAGTAAATGAAATCTTTTGAAAAATGGCAAATAAAGATCTAATAATATGAAAAAAATGTAATGTAATGTTCTATGTCAACTATTAGTTCATATTGGTGTCTACATAAAAAATGGGATAAAAATTTAATCGTTTGTAAGGGTTTCGATTAATTAAAAAACCGATTTTTCAAAAATCGATGTTCATAAAAAAGGGTTAAAAATTTAATCGATTGTAAGGGTTTCGATTAATTTAAAAAATCGATTTTTTAATGTTCGATTTTCATAAAAAATGGGTTAAAAATTTAATCGATTGTAAGGGTTTCGATTAATAAAAAAAACGATTTTTTAATAATCGATTTTCATATTTTTTTCTGGTGTAATTTGCAATCAGTCTCTTGACTATAAGCAAATGTGTTGTGTCATAGTTTGTCGTTTTAGGTCTCTCCACAGTAGGAAACACCTTTCAATTTTACCAGCGGTCTTTTAGGTTTTGTATATCAGAGCGCTTCAGGCGTTTATTGTAGGTGATATTCAACAATTGGTTTGCCAAGTCATTTGGATGGTTTTCAAGTCGGTGGTTATAGGAGGTAGAGGCATGTTTTATTTCCTCTTTTACTGTTCTAATATTAAGTTTTTCGTGTATCTCAGCATTGGTGATAAACCATGGCGCATTAGCTATACTTTTTAAGATAGTGTTCTGTAGCCTTTACAGGATGGCAATGCTGGAGTTGCATGCAATCCCCCATAGCTCTATGCCGTAGGTCCATATGGATTTGAGAATGGCCTTATATATCAATAGTTTGTTTTCGATTGATAGTTTAGAGCTTCGTCCAAGCAGCCAGTGTATTGACTTATATCGGTAGTTCAATTCATCTCGTTTCTTTTTGATGTGGTTTTTCCAGGTAAGCCTTCTGTCTAGATGTAGTCCAAGGTATCGGACAGAGTCACTTTGTGGTAAGGTGTTATTTCCCATTTTTACAGGGCCGCAGTTACCTTTCCTCAGTGTGTAAGTTACGTGAACGGATTTTGATGCACTGGCTTTGATACGCCATTTTTCAAGCCATTCGCTCACCTTGTCGAGGGTTGTCTGAAGGATTTTAGATGCTTCTTCTGGGTTTTTGTCACTGGCTAGTATAGCAGTATCGTCAGCGAAAGTTGCAATTATTACTTCGAGTGTTGCAGGTAAGTCAGCTGTATATAGTATGTACAGAAATAGGCCCAGCACGGATCCCTGCGGTATTCCCGAAAGGATTTCCATGAAGTCTGATGTCTCACCTTCCTCGCGGACTTGAAAAATGCGACCGGAGAGGTATGATTTCAAAAGCAGGTATACACTGTGAGGCAAGTACTTTTTGATTTTATATAGGAGGCCTTTGTGCCATACTTTATCAAACGCCTGTTGGATATCTAGAAACACAGCAGAACAATACTCCTTGGCTTCAAGTGACTTTCTTATCTTTTCGCAGACACGATGCACTTGTTCAATGGTGGAATGTTGGGATTTAAAACCAAACTGGTGGTCAGGTATTATCCCTTCAGATTTTAATATAGGTTCTAGTCTACGAAGAAGAATCTTCTCGAACACCTTGGATAATATTGGCGTAAGGCTTATAGGCCTGTAGGATGTGACATCCTCAGGTGGTTTTCCTAGTTTGTGGATCATGGTTACAACAGATACCTTCCATAAATCAGGGAAATGTTGGACCCGCATTATACCATTTATTAAGACGGTGATAAACACGAGAGCTTTTTTAGGTAGCTGAGTTAGTATTTGATTTTTTATTTTTGAGGTCAAATCCTGGAGATTTCCGATTATTTAAGGTCTTAATGACGTTCTTGATCTCCTGTACTGTTGCAGGTTTTAATGGTGGAGACAATTGTAGATCCTGGTTTAGCTCTTTGTCGACCTCAATTTCAAAATCTGTAGACACACTTTCATGAGGTCTGAATATCTTAGAGAGGTGTGCAGCAAATGCATTTGCTTGAACTTTCCCTGTTTTGGCCCAGCCGTTGTTAGTTCTTATTGCTGATTTATATTGTTCTGGTCTGTTGTAGGACTTCGTGTGTTTCCAGAGTGAGTATTCTGAGGACGATGTAGCTGAAAGGCTTTCTAATTTGCTTTGGAGGGTAGCGTCGTGAGCTTCATCCAGCATTGCTTTTACCTCCTTAATTGCTTTGTTTAGAGCTCTCTTGTCGTTTTCATTTCTAGACTGGTGCCAAATTCTTCTTAACCTCCTCTTTTCTAGTATTTTTTCTTTGATATTTAATGGTAGATCTTTGGTAACTTTCTGTTTATCCAGCACGCTTTCTGTATTAGATGTGTGAACCGCGTTGTCGCATTTTCTATTTCCTCAGGTGTTTTAAGATAAACGCTGAGCTCTATGTTTTCATCAATGTAGCTTCTAAACCCGAGCCAATCAGTACGTCTGTTTGTTAATGATGGAGGTCTTTCGTGGGTCAGTATAGTTGTACTAACAGTTAGGAGAACAGGAGTATGATCAGAACTACTGTCATGACAGGATTCAGCCTTTAGGTAGTTTTTTGATTGGCCCTTTATCACAAAGAAATCCAGTAGGTCAGGTCTCTTATTTGGGTCCGTTGGCCAGTATGTCGGCTCACTCGTTGTGACTGGTAGCAGGCTATTTTGGTCTAGGCATTGTTTAAGTTGTCGGCCTCTGGTCGTGGTCAGTCTCGATCCCCAGTATACGTGCTTGGCGTTCCAGTCTCCACCTGCGATTAATTTCCCACCTAGCGTAGAGAAGTACTGGGCAAAACTTGAACAGTCAATGGTGTGTTTTGGTGGACAGTACACTGCAGACAAGTTGAAAGTACCACTTTGGCTGTGCACTGCAATGGTGGTAGCCTGTAAGTGATTTGTTTTATATTCTGGCATGTTGTAGCATTTAATTGATTCTTTTATAACTATCGCCGTCCCAGCGTGTCCTGTTCCATCCGGATGATTAGTATAGTAGGTGTCGTAGTCTTAATTTTAACATTACTATTCTTTGTACAGTGTGTTTCAGATACAAGAGCAGCGTCTAATTTGTGGTTAATTATCAGTGCCTCTAGTTCATGTTTATTTGGTGCTAGGCCGTTAATATTCCATGTCACCAGTCTGAATGCAGTCATTTTGTCATTTTGGTGACAAGAGTTGTTATGAGTCCCATAAGACTGCTCATCCGTTGTAAGATTAGTTCGAACTTCTCTGATTGCTGTAGTATTAGTTTTTCTAGTTTTAAAATTGTGGTGTCCTTAGCTGTGAGATCTTGTTTATTTTTTACTTTATCTGAGTAAGTTACGTTTAATTGATTTTTTGTAATTTCTATTGATTTCATTGGATTAGTGGTCATGTTGTATACACTAATTAATGTTTATTTAAGATTTTTTATCTATTTTCCCTAACAATATAAAGGGTGTCTACTATTAGTTCTTGAAAATGTAAAAAACCTAATGGTTGACATGGATCTCATCTTTGAGTTTTGCAATACATACTAAAGTTATTTTGTACTTTATTCTACTGCGAAAATCATCACTATTCTCTGAAAATATAATTATATTAACAATCTAAGAACTTAGAACTACTGCACCTAAAAATGGACATGGTGTCTAATATTAGACCTTGTGTGTTGTTGATCGATCGATCGATCGAAAAGGAGAGGCAAAAGAAGCATGGAGACTAAAGACTGAAAATAAATTTGCTAGAAAAAAAAGACGGGGTGCACCCCGGGAGTGCCGGCAGAAGTGAAAACTTGATTATTAACGTGCATTTTTTAACCCATTTTTTATGAAAATCAATTATTGAAATATTGATTTTTTTAATTAATCGAAACCCTTACAATCGATTAAATTTTTAACCCATTTTTTATGAAAATCGATTTTTAAAAAAATCGTTTTTTTTAATTAATCGAAACCCTTACAATCAATTCGAGTTCGAGTTCGAGTTCAAGTGCGAGTTCGAGTTCGAGTTTGACATAAAACACTACTCTCCGGTTACCGGTCTTACGGTTTTTTCAAGGTTTTTCGATCAGCACGAGAATCTGACGCGAGATTCACAGTTTTTACCCATCCCACAAAAGTGCTCAACGCCGCTAAAGAAGTTTTCACTTCAAAAATCACAATATCTTTAGGATTAGTACTCACTCTTGTAAGTGGAGGCCACGAAGATCTTGACGGCTCTGGGCCCAGGCCACTTGTCATGCTGCTGGACATGGCCTTGCAGCGCTTCCAGCACCAGCGGCTCGGGCGCGCTCATCGCCGCTGACGCTCAGCCGCCACTCATCTTACACCATCCTGAAAAAAACTAAATGTCAGTTTCGAGATGTACGGAAGTTAAAAAAAAAATGTTCCATTTTTAAACGTGGCTTCTCGGCCTGACTATAAATAATATGTGCAGGTTTTCAAGCAAGGTTGACTGCGATTGTTAATAATAATATAATAATAATATCTATGACGCTTCACACCACGTCAGTCTGGCCCCGTGGTAAGTACCTGATGGACTTGTGTTACGTACGGGTGCCAGACAACGGAAATATATTTAATACTTTTATACTATAGGTACATATATTTAATATTTTTATTATATGAAACACATATTTAATACACATCCATGACCCAAGAACTTTGAAAACTTTTTGTTCCGTCGGCGGGATTCGAACTCGGCTTGAGCTACCGGCAGTCCACCTACTGAGAGACAGAGGTCGTCAAAAAAGTTAAGCTTGTAAACAAACGAATTCAGAACAAACACTTTAAATACAAACGTAAAATAGTTGTTGCCACTGTTGTGGTAATTTCCAACCTTGTACCTACCAAAAACATTCTGATGTCTTAATTTTTTTTTGACTAATCTAGAGTAAATTAATACTAAAATACCACTTTTATACATGGCTTTGTTACATTTATCTCAATGTAAAAGTTAAGGGCCTCTCAGGTTTTTTAAGGTCCATATTTTTATGTCTGACAAACAAGTAGGCAGCATAATGGAGTGTGCCAGACGTGGAGTTTATTGTGCATCACGTATTCTATAAAATAAATACGAGATTTTCAGTTGGTTCCGAGCACAAAAGAGTTTAATCAAAGCAACTCGAATGTCCATTATTATACGCCTTTTTATTACTTTTCTCCACTGAATAGGGCTGAGACTTGGGAGATTTATTGATACCGAGAACTGTGCTTAATCTGTGTTGAACGTGGACCAGTTTTTATCTCGTTCGTTCGTTTATTCAACTTATAAATTATTGCTGAAATGATTCATTGTTTCGTGGCCTCAGTAGATTACAATAGTTCACTAATTGCGAGACGAAATTGCGACGTATTTTAATGGAGTATATAGTTTAGGCTAGGATTTTGGATTTTTACGAGCTTTTTCCGATTAATTGCAGGCGTCAGCATTATCATTTATCACTAAATTATAATATCACGCCTTTGGATGAAAAAATTCCTTAATGGATAAATTAATCTTAAAAATGAGAAATATAATTTTGGATACTATTTCTTGATTTTTAGATTGAGTATATCTTTTTATTATTTCCTTTTAGTTCCCGTTATTCAATTAAAATAAAATTACTTATATTGTTTATCCATTAGATAAATCTAATGTTGGTCAAATAATTTGGTCAAAGATTCTATTTTTGAAATAAAACTTGCAAATGTTGGGGTTAAAATAAATAATGGTTTCTGTAAATGTGACCTACATGATTTTATTCCAACCTCGAGGGTTTTGCCCAGCGGTGAAAAACAAATAAGTTTTAGATGTTGTGTGAGTTTCACGAGCCCTTTTCCGCCGGAAATAAAATAAAATGTATCCCAAAACTAAAAGCCGACTAAATGTATCACGAATATAATAAAAGGGTGTAATATTATTATCCCACCAAAAACATACCTGTTAAAATAGGGCCTAGTTCCTATAGGCTAACTGTTGGTCTAAAAAAAGAGTTAAAATCCAATCCAATGCCAAGTTCAGATGCACTTCATCGATCATAATCATCTTTATCAACAGCCTGATCCATAATACTTCTAATTTGAACTTGGCAGGTTATTTAAATTCTATTAATATTATCTAATTATATAATTAATCAAGTGTAACGCATAGCACAAAAACCTGCCAAGTTCAAATTTAGAAGTGTTATGGATCAGGCTGTTGATAAAGATGATTATGATCGATGAAGTGCATCTGAACTTGGCATTGGATTGGATTTCAACTCTTTTTTTAGACCAACAGTTAGCCTATAGGAACTAGGCCCTATTTTAACAGGTATGTTTTTGGTGGGATTTCAATACTTTTTTTCAAGAAATCCTACCTATGTTTTCTTTTTGTGCTACGCCCGATATAAACAATACTTTCAATAGATGCCTCATTATATCACTGGTACATAAGAATTTTTATCTAAAGTTCATAGATGAACTGACTCACGCTTGACGATTTCTTAAATTTCTTAATTTATCGTTAATCTACATAATAGTATAACACACGACCTGTGTGCTAAATTTCATAACGCTAGGACATTTGGAAGTAGCCTCTAAAGTTCGTAGATCGGCCGACTCACGCTTGACCGATTTCTAAAATTTCTTAATTTTTTGTTAATCTACATTTAACACATGACCTGTGTGCCAAATTTCATAACGCTATGACATTAAAGTTTGTATGGGCTGTAGATAGGCCGACTCACGCTTGACCGATTTCTAAAATTTCTTATTTTTTTTAATCTACATATAACACACGACCTGTGTGCCAAATTTCATAACGCTAGGACAATTGGAAGTGGCCTCTGAAGTTCGTAGATGAACCGACTCACGCTTGACCATTTTCTACAATTTTTTAATTTTTCGTTAATCTACATATAACACACGACCTGTGTGCCAAATTTCATAACGCTAGGACAATTGGAAGAGGCCTAGAGGTTTTGATTACCGGTCAGTGAGTGAGTGAGTGAGTGAATAAGTGAGTCAGTGCCAAAATAAGCTATTTTTACAAGGACATATCTCAGGATCTACTGAAGCTATATCTATGAAATTGGGTATACTGCTTAAGTACTCGTAAATAATTACGTAGGTATAATTTTATCTTTGCACTCGCAATAGACACTGAGCTACAGGGGGGTCAAAAGTACGTCGAAACGGTTCGTGTAAATAGTGCACGGCATGCGCGCGGCCTGCTGGAACTAGGCTTGCGCACTTCCGTGCGCTTTGATTTATTATACTCAGAAATGGTGATGCCATTTTTTAGATTCTACTGTATATATTTTAAGCTTGAAATTCTATCTAATTTTACATGAACTATAGGCTGTACATTTGATAATAAATTGATAATATGTAGCAAGTATGCAAATAAAGTATGCACAGTTTTTAAAGTTTTTTGTACAAAAGTAATAATATACAGAATCTAATGGACACTTTGTAACCGAATGGGAAAAATTTCATCCAAAATTAATAACAATATACATTCGCAATAAAGCAATTAAAATAGGCTATATTGATGTTTAATTACGCACCTTTCAATCAGCCGAAGTATCAAATACCTATTAATTTGAAATTGATAGTAAACTGAATTCCACTAATCAATTTCTATGAAGGTACTGTAATTTTAGGATGGGGTTTTCTGTTTATTGCCTGTTTTATGCGTTAGCTTTTAGTTGATTTTTCGGATGATATTTTGGAGTTAACTAGATGACACCAGCAACTCCGTTGCGCCAAAATTTGCGCGGGAACCGTACATTTTCCGGAATAAAAAGTATCCTATGTCCTTTTCCGGGACTCAAAGTATCTTCATATCAAATTTGAACGCCTCCGTGGTCTAGTGGTAAAGAGCGCGGCTCTTGACTCGGAGGTCGTGGGTTCGATTCCCGCGTTGGAAACATGTTATTTCCAAGTTTGGTTAGGACAATGCAGGCTGATCACCTGATTGTCTGATAAGTAAGATGATCCATGCGTCGGATGGGCATGTAAAAAGTCGGTCCTGCGCCTGATCTCTCGCCAGTCGTGTCGGTCTGCCGTCCCACTGGGTTATGAGAGTAAAGGAATAGAGAGTGCTCTTGTGTACTGCGCACACACTTGGGCACTATAAAATTACTCCTGCGTGGCTGGCCTGGTTTCAATGAAACCGGCCACCGTCACCGAAACCGGTGTGGGAGCTATTATTATTATATCAAATTTCAGCAATATCAGGTTTGGGCGTGAAGAGGTAACAGGTAGGTGTGTCTGTTACCTCTTCACGCCCGCGACTGCAGACATATACACTTTAACATCGTATTCCTCGCGTATACTCGTACCGCACTCACATACATATTTCAATGATGACAAAACTCCAATAAGTATAATGAAGATAAGAGTTTTAGGGCCTGTTTCACCAGTTTCTGATAAGTGCCGAATAGCCTATCCACTACTTAACTTTACAGATGAAGCATGGAGAATCTGTCAAAAAAGCTGTGAATAGTTTATTCGGCACTTTATCAGAAAGTGCGATGAAACAGGCCCTTACAAAATTAAATGATGTATGGGTCTTAATATGTCAAAACCTTCTTTTAATTACAAATAAGCAATGAATATTCTTTTCTGAGTGCGACAGTAATTAATGATTTATTACTAGCAACCCGCCCCGGCGTCGCACGGGCATAAAATAAGTATATAGCCACAGAAAAAATGATTAAAATCGAAAGCCTTCACGTGGTCTGGTAGGTACTTCTTATCTGTGCCAAATAAAATAAAAAAGTAGTTCGCGAGAATCTAATAATGACAAATTCAATACAAATTAATTCAAATAATTTCCCCCGTTTGTTCCACAATCTCCTATTAGTCTTAGCGTGATAAAATATAGCTTATTTAGCCTTCCTCAATATATGGTCTATCTAACACTAAAATAATTTTTCAAATCGGACCAGTAGTTCCTGAGATTAGCTCGTTTAAGTCAGCCTTTTCAAATAATTTTCCCCGTTTTTTCCACATTTTCATCTATTTTTTCGCTCCTATTAGTCTTAGCGTGATAAAATATTGCCTTCCTCGATAAATGGGCTATCTAACCCTGAAAGAATAATCAAAATCGGTTGCGTAGTTTTAAAGATTAAAGGGAACAAAGGGACAGGAGGGAAAAAAGCGAATTTGTTTTATAATATGTACAGAAAATACAATTGTAATATAATATTAACTACGAGTATGTACTAGCTATTTATAGTATGACATTAAAAGTGGTTTTAATAGATATTATTAATAATTATGATATTTTAAATAAACACTTCTATCATAAAGGCAAATGTTTGAGACTTGAGTGTTTATAACTTGTTTCAAAAACTGTTCATGAGTATCTTCCTTTTCCACTTTCCTTTTCCCTTAGAAGAATATGGGTAGAATTCTAAATTATTTAAAAAGGAACGGACAGTGCAATTACAAAGTTGAAAGTATCACAGCAGTATTGTACACTTAACGTCAATTAAGAATGGTAGCAGGTGGACTAAAGGTTTCCTCAATGAAAGAGAAAAATAAAAACTTTTTAATTTCCGGAACACTTAGCTACTTCTTTATTTAAAATTTTATTTCTTCTTCCTTGTATGTTATGCAAAAGGTCGGGCTTGCAAAAGCCTTTAATCAGAAGCTTACAGAGGTATTGTGGGATTTTAGAAATAGTAGATAATGTTCCTTTTTAGTGAGGAATAATAGGAATTTGTCTTTACGTCATGGTTTTGTATCAATTAAAAAATGACTTGTCCAAGAACAACTAGTCGACTTAGCTACAAATTGTATAACTAGATACCTGTTACTACCGAGCTATTGTTAGGTAAAGGGGAGGACGTATTGGTGATAAATAATAATAATAATAAGCCCGCAGGGCAGCTTGTGGCGAGCTGTTGGGGAGTAGCGACCCCACGAACCCAAGTGCGCCCAGGGATGCCCCTGTTCTCCATCTCCGACTTGCCTTCACCGGCCGGCCGGAGTGAATACTGACGGAGAACCAGGCCCTACCTCTGCCTTGCCTTAACCGGCCGGTCAGAGTGGAGTCGCAAGAGCTTCGGCTCGGAGGGAGGATGTGAAGCGTAAGTGGCGAGTGGGCGACGTGATGGGACCCTCTGAGAGTGCAAATGATCGGCGTTTAAAATTCAGCGACACCTCTCCTGCCTCGAGCCACTCTGTCAATGTTGCCGCCTAGGTGCACCGTGCGTGCGACCATTTTGAGGGGCCCATTCAAAGAGTTGGCGAGTCACCGTCTGCCAACTTTATACATGTTACAACATTGTATCGGCAGACGCCATAGTCCTTCCATAGCTCCCAGTTATCCAGTCCACTAGCACCTCACCCCCATAGCCCGGAGTCATTTAAATTTTCCATTCCCTGCAATAGTCCTACACTGGCCGCTGTCTCTCCTTGGTCGTACTCCCATAGTTCGGACAGGGAGAGTCGCCGGCCAGTGTCACATTACATTTAGATTAAAACTGTGTTACGGGCCTCTACGTGTTGGCTTCGGCCCCACGCATGCCTTCCAAAGGTCCGGGATTTGCTTGCCCGTGAGCAAGGATTGCTTAACACAAACATAATAATAATAATACCTATGGACGATTCACACCACGTAAATCTGGCCCCGTGCTAAGTACTTGAAGGACTTGTGATGCGGGTACCAGACAACGGAAATATATTTAATACTTTTATACTATACTAGCGACCCGCCCCGGCGTCACACGGGTATAAAATGCCACTGAAGAAATATTAAAATCAATAGCCTATGATCCTTCACGTGGTCTACTTCTTATCAGCTGTGCCAAATAACATAAAAATTGCTCTAGTAGTTCGCGAGATAAGCCCTTTCAAATAATTTCCCCCGTTTTTTCTAGATTCTCCTATTAGTCTCAGCGTGATAAATATATCCTATAGTCTACGTCAATAAATGAGCTATTTAACACTGAAAGAACTTTTCAAATCGGACCAGTAGTTCCTGAGATTAGCGAGTTCAAGTTAACTCTTTCAAACAATTTTCCCCGTTTTTTCCACATTTTTCTCTATTTCCTCGCTCCTATTAGTCTTAGCGTGATAAAATATAGACTATAACCTTCTTCGATAAATGGGCTATCTAACACTGAAAGAATCATCAAAATCCGTTGCGTAGTTTTAAAGATTAAAGGGAACAAAGGGACGTGAGGGAAAAAAGCGACTTTGTTTTATAATAAGTATAGACATGTATTTAAGATTTTTATTATATTACTAGCTGTTGCCCGCGACTTCATCCGCGTTAGCATAGTAGATCACATCCCAAGTATTATTTATTGTACAAAAATATTCAATGTACAGAATTGACTTTCCTACGATTTTATCATAATTATATATATGCTCCGCGTGGCTTCGCTTGCGTAATTTAGGAATTTCATGCAACCGTACATTTTTCCGCAAAAAATTTGCTTATGTCCCTTCACGTGGTCTATTCTTCATGTTTGCCAAATAGCATAAAAATTGCTCCAGATAGTATTTCTTAAGATAATATTCAATTTCATATAATTTCCCCCGTTTTTTTCACATTTTTATCTATTTCTTCGCTCCTATTACTTTAGCGTGATAAAATATAGCCTATAGTCATTCTAGATAAATGGGCTATTTAACACTGAAAGAATTTTTCAAATTGGACCAGTAGTTCCTGAGATTAGCGCGTTTAAATAAGGCCTTGCATATAATTTCCCCCGTTTTCTCCACATGTTCCTCTATTTCTTCGCTCCTATTTTCTTAGCGTGATAAAATATAGCCTATAGACTTTCTCAATTAATGGAGTATCTTACACTGAAAGAATTTTTCAAATCGGACCAGTAGTTCCTGAGATTAGCACGTTCAAAAAAGCCCTTTCAAATAATTTCCCCCCGATTTTTCCACATTTTCCTCTATTTCTTCGCTCCTATTACTCTTAGCGTGATACAGTATAGCCTATAGCCTTTCTCGATAAATGGGCTATCCAACAATAAAATAATTTTTCAAATCGGACCAGTACTTCCTGAGATTAGCGCGTTCAAACAAACAAACAAACAAACTCTACAGGATTATAATATTAGTATAGATACACATATTTAATACACATCCATGAACCAGAAACATTGAAAAACTTTTTGTTCCGTCGGCGGGACTCGCACTCGCGACCCCCGGCTTGAGCTGCCATACACTCTACCCATTGAGCCACAGAGGTCGTCAAATAGAAACAAAATATTAACTGCTGCACTAATGCCCGGGACACATGATGCTAGTTTTTCAAGCTAGGATAGCAAGCAAGACGTGTTTGTAAGCTACTCGTAGCAAACTAGTACTTCTGGCTTCGTGTAGACAAAACTATCTTCATTTGTAAAACAGAACTGGCATGCTCCAAGCTAGGTCAGCAAAGCAGGACAGTTTGGTAAAAAACTAGCTTGCTATCCGAGCTTGAAAAACTAGCCTCGTGTGTCCCGGGCATTAGAGACATTAATTAATCAAACTGATCAAATAAGTGGTCAAACTTGAATATTATAATGACAAGACGTTTGACATAATATTATAGTACAATATTTTTTTGATTGAATCAACATAACTTGGTTGACGACGAAATCCTAAAACGGAACCCTAATCAGCTGATTTTTTGTAAATTGATAGGTTAATAGTTATATAATTTAAGAGTATGTATAGTTCTTGCAATCTAGGAGTGCGCGTCGCCCTTAGTTGTGTGAGTGACCATATCTATGCACGCGTACATGGCTCGCTCGCTACTGACTGCTTCGTCGCCGCGTCGGGTACGCACACTAACGAAAATGTCTATTCACATTTCCTACTACAAATAAAGGCGACGCGCACTCGTAGATTGCAAGAACTATACCATCGAGGAAGTTGATTCCTATGCAATTGACAGACCAACGTTATTTGGTGGAATATGTCAATTCAATGTTAATAATTGTGATCTGTCGGCTGGGTTTGACGTAAAGCAACCAAACTACTTAGGTCCCCGATTTGCATAGGAATCAACTTCTCTGATAGTGCAATAATGTAACATTTTAGATTCGAGCATTCCATAGCTAGTTGATGTTACAAGTTGTATCAAGATATTATTATACACTGTAATCTTTATCATTACATGGTGCGTATTGTAATGCTCGGCTGTCCTCCCTCACTGATGTAATGCTCGACTCTGTAACGTTATATTACAACCGGGAGCATTCTCCCGGTGCGGGAGCGCATTATGTGAGACAACCCATTTAGTAACATTTTAATCTAGCTAAGCAACGGCTAGTCACATTATGTTAGAATGCCATCAAGTTGTGATTAATGGAGCGCAGAATCGTCCGACTCCACGTCCCACGTTCGGAAACTTTTGCAATAAAAATTAATGAACCCCCGAACGCTCGCTTTTTTGGTAATTTATGAATTCGTAATATGTGTAGGTAAAACAAAATGTGTATGGTCTATATTTTTTTATAAAACTGTTACTGGAAAGTAAACTAAATTGAAAAGTTAACAGAGCGTATCAAAAAAGTTTCTGAATAAAAAAAATGCGCACATAATATCCTTGCGTTCAAATACCTAGTATAGTAGCTTTATCTGATACATTTTAATATATTCATTTCTTCGCTCATACTTATTGTTAGCTTTTAATTTTAATAGATAGAAAAAAAGTGTGCACACTTTCCCCACTTAACACTAATGATAATATCATCAACTCAAACTTTAAAAACGTTGCCATTGTCGTTCCTATCCAATCTGAAATTCCATAATTCGTCAGCCGGGGCCCTGGCCTAATAATCGCTTGTACTCCCTGGAGTACAAGCGATTATTTGAATAATACACCGGTCGTGTCACCTGTAGCGTTATATTATAGCGTATTATTGATCCGACTCCCGAACTGTTACCGCCAAAATATCATGCCCAATTCACGAAACTTACGCTACTTCATAATAATGTTGTAAATGCGAAAGTTTGTCTGTTTGGCTGTATGTCGTTACTCGTTACTTCTTCACAACCAAACTGGTGAAAAGATTTTGCTGAAAATGTTGTATAGTGATACTTTGAGTCCCGAGAATGAACATAATTTTTTATCCTGAAAAAATTTATGGTTCTCGCGCGATAAACTTAAAATTTTCGTCCAAAAATAGTAAAGGCGTTTTATCTTGTGTACCCTTCAGTCGTGGCAAAAAGAGACACAATAGCTTTTTCATTGTTATCGCGGCCGGATGTGGCCGCATGGGGCTTCATGAATTAATGCTGTAAAGTGAGTCGATCTGCATCCCAGGAACGCGACTCTGACACACAAATTAAAGTGTCACTAGCAGAGGCGTTATATCAGTCGATCCGTCTGCTTGTTTCCGGGCATTATAACTGCACGTTGCCTTTTCATAATAATTGAGCCCCAGAATCGAAATTTAGCGTAAAAATGCTTTCAAAGCTAAAGGAAAAAGGGTTTTCATCAGATATAAAAATTAACTGTTTCCCTATAGCTATGTCCACACTGTGCATTTTCATCTTCAATTTTCGTCATCTTCTTTCATTCAACTTTCGTATTTAAGCGCATTCAATAATTGAATGCGTCAACGAACGCAACGCCAACATTTTCATTTTTGCAGTGCAGTGCAGTTCAATTGCAGTGTCTGTCAACTTATTGTAACATGTGCGACGAAAACATTTTACTGGGTGGAATATTTGCATTGTGCGCCTTATTTGGTCATACGATAAGAAATTCCAGAAAAAAATATAGCGAAGGTTTTGGATCCGGTCAGAGGGCATGCGTCGCGGGCATGCCTCACGTGCGCTGTTGACTGCGTTATGATGCATCCCCTTCATAAACAAAAAAAAGGTACAGTTTGGACATAGCTTATGATCAACGAATTTCGTCGCAACTCACAAAGTTGCGGGCAACGTCTGTACTTAATCATAAACACGAACGTTTGGGCGTGTTATGAGTGTTTAGGTACCTACTGTTTATTATTTACGCTTTGTATGACTAAACTAATTTAAATAGGTCAACCACCGCAAAATAATCCATAAGGCTAGTAAACTAGTTCATAAGCTGCATAAAACTGTAGTATCATTATACAGCATGATACGCTGTAAACATTATGTTATTTGCCTGCCTTCATAATATAAAGAGGGCTTTCATCGTGCTATAGCCAGACTTCGAAAACTTTCACAGATTGCCGCTATAACAACAAACACTTATTAGAACAAAATAAAATAAATATTTGAGGGGTGCTCCCATACAAAAACTCTATTTTTAATTAAAAATTTTGCTCTTTAATGGTACGGAACCCTTCGTGTGCCAGTCCAATTCGCACTTTGCCGATTATTTTAACTTATAATATATTTTAATGTAGTAGTTGGTTGATGATACTGAATTGTAACTTAATTACGTTATGTGATAGATATAGTCAGCTGCGAACACAGCTTGTGGAAATGTAATCAAACGCCTGCTATACTCTATATTAATTACCCGATACCAATGTGATCATTTAATATACATTGCGATAGTTACCTAGAGGAAAAGCGTGTGTTTGTTCCTGTGAATACAAAACGTATTGAGAAGTTTTTGAATTAAGTTCAAGTATTCAACTATTATTGGATGAGACAAATAGCTCAGATGAAGCATTTAACAAATTGTTTAAGATGATAAGAACCCAATTTAATACTGTATTTACTCCTAGAACGGTTAAAAAAAGCCATAAAAATAATAATAATTTTACAGTATGGGCAACTACAGGAATTAAAATAAGCAGACAAAGATTATATGAATTGTATGATGAAAAATGCATGAATACTAGTGATAAATTCAAAACATATGTAAAAAACTATTCAAAGATTTTTAAAAAAGTTTGTAAAGCCGCTAAGGCTATTCACATTAGGAATAAAATTAAAAATTCGAGAAATAAAATCAAAACTACTTGGAAAGTAATAGCTGGTGAGACTGGAAACGTCACCAGTCGTAGCTCTGATTTTGAAATTTATTTTGAAAATAAAAAGATTACCAATGATCATGAGGTTGCGACTGTCTTCGAAAAATTTTTTGCTGACATTCCGGTCTCAACTACGAAAAATTTAAACTCCTCACCTGCAGCTGCTGAAAAACTACTCAGAGACAATGTAAAGGAATGTAATGTCAATTTTAGGTTTAGAGAGATTGTCCCCAAAGATATCATTGATACTTTTAAATTAATAAATATTAAAGATACTACTGATCTCTGGGGCATGTCTACTAAAATTATCAAATCAATAATTGACATTATAGCTCCTCATCTATCAATGATTTTTAATGACTGCATAAAGAGTGGTGTTTTTCCTGACTTGATGAAGCACAGTAAGGTTGTACCTTTATTTAAAGCGGGACTTAAATCTGATCCTACAAATTATAGGCCTATATCGATTCTACCGACTCTAAGTAAAATATTTGAAAAAATAATTTTAAATCAGTTACTATTACATTTTAACTTAAATAATTTATTGCACAAAAATCAATATGGTTTTACTAAGGGTCGATCCACAACGGATGCTGGTATAGGTCTTCTTTATAGTATATTTGAAGCATGGGAGGACTCGCAGGATGCCCTAGGGGTTTTTTGCGACCTCTCCAAGGCTTTTGACTGTGTTGAGCATGCTACATTGATCAGGAAATTGCACCACTATGGCATTAGGGACTCAGCACTCAACCTTTTGACATCTTACCTCAAAAATAGAACTCAAAGGGTTGACATTAATAGTAAAAGGTCCAATGGGACCAAAATAGAATTAGGCGTCCCACAGGGATCCATTTTAGGTCCATTCCTTTTTCTCATCTACATAAACGACTTACCTTATCTTGTTAAGGATAATGATAATGAGATAGTACTTTTTGCTGATGACACTTCACTTATTTTTAAAGTGAAGCGACAACAGTCAAATTACGACGAGGTAAATAGTGCTCTCTCAAAAATAGTACATTGGTTTAACGTTAATAACTTACTTCTAAATTCTAAGAAAACTAAATGTTTAAAATTTACTTTGCCCAATGTTAGGCAAGTTAAAACCAATATACTATTAAATGATGAGAAGATGGATTTGGTGGACTCCACTGTATTCTTAGGCATTACACTAGATAGTAAACTACAGTGGGGTCCTCATATTGCTAATCTTGCAGATAGGCTCAGTTCTGCAGCATACGCAGTCAGAAAAATACGGGAAATTGCTGACGAAGACACAGCAAGACTAGTTTATTTCAGTTATTTTCATAGTAGAATGTCGTATGGCATCCTCTTATGGGGAAACGCTGCCGACATTAATACGATTTTTGTGCTGCAGAAGCGAGCTATACGTTCAATTTATAAAATGTCAGCTTTTGAATCTCTGAGAGAAAAGTTTAAAGAAATTGGTATTCTAACTGTTGCTTCTCAATACATTTTGGATAATGTTTTATATGTTAGAAAGAATCTTAGTAAATTTAGAACCAAAAGTGACATTCACGGAAGAAACACTAGAAATAAGTACAAACTAGAAATACCGGTGATCAGACTTAGTAAAGTTAGTAAATCTTTTAAAGGTCAATGTGTACGCCTTTACAATAAAATCCCAGAAAACGTTCAAAATCTTTCCATTAATAAATTTAAAAATGTAGTCAAAGAACGTTTGTGTGCCAAAGCCTATTATAAGGTCAATGATTTCATAAACGACGGCACATCTTGGGAGTAGGATGGCTGCTTGCAAGGCTACTTCTACATTATTTTATGACTTACAATTATGTATGTTGACATTGTATAATTTTAAGTTACAGAATTGTAAACTTTATTTTAAAAGATTAATTTTTTTCTCACTTTTTTTGGTAAATAAAGTGGGCCCCCTGCGAGTTTCTTACGCCGGTTCTTCTCGCCGGGTTAGTTCCCGAACCGGTGGTAGGCATCATGTAGACTTTCAGAAAATATTTGCAAAAATTTATTCTGAATAAAAAAATTTGAGTTTGAGTTTGAGTTTTGAGTTTTGAGTTTGATCACTGATCAGATTTCATGTAGGCTGTACCCGCTAATAATACAAAAGAATGTCTGTCTGTCTCGCTTTAACTTCATCAAGCCCAAGCCTCTGAAACAATTTAGATAATAACCGTCCCGGGAAAGTACAAAGTATAGATTTTCCCGGAAAAAGTACGATTAGCACGCGACAAAGGTTTTTCATTGCAACACATGCAATATCAGAATATAATAATGCTTGTAAAAGTCTAATATCCAAACTGCAAAATGTTCTACTACTTGTGCGACTAACTGTGTAATACTGTCTAGTAGCAAGTAGTATATATTCGTACTGACTCCTATTTTCTTATGATAGTACCTACCAGAACAATATCCTATTTTATTGGATTTTTTGTAATGTAATCAAGTAACTTTATTTTGGACAATAATTTATTTTACGACTGTGTTGCCATTATTAATCACACGAAACCTAGGCTTCCTAATTTAATTAAACATAAGCTGAATTAAACATAATCATATAGATGGCGCTCCTGCCAACGAGACATACATCAGCTCCGTAATAATTTTACTTAAATATAGTTAAACTGATTAAAATTTGTAAAAAAGTAATGAAACCAGTAGCTTACGAAGTGAACCCCATGTGCAAGTGTTTTCTTGAACTTATATAATTGATTAGCTAAAGTATCTACATTTAAATCACTGAACTTTTGTGAAGTGAAATAGAGTGCGGTAGTGAAAACTTCTAGAAAATAGCATCTGCATCAACTTCATCAGTGAGTACATTATCTGTGTTAAACATGAAACCTGTGTTTACTGTGATTTAAGAAAAAGTAATCAAAAACCAAATATTCAAATCGCAAGTCATCATAACGAACTTCTACAACTGCTGCCATCTAACGGATAAGAGCTGAACTAAGACGTAACGACGCTCCCAACCATATTAGATCCATATCAATAGTTTTGGTTATATCACCAATAGAGGGCGCAAGCACCACTAATTTTTGCTCAAGTTATTCATTGAAGTATTATACAAACCTTATAAAAAAATAGTAAAACAATGCGCACTCCACCGAAACACTCACCAAAGCAGAGCACCAACACCGCTGCTGAAAAACCAAATAAACGTCCACGACCTAATTGTTCACCGCAACAAAGTGAAAAATATTCAGACAAACAGGAAGAAATGATTAGCATGTTGGCGAAAGTACTGACGGAACTATCTGAAATGCGTAAGGCGAATGCAGAAATGCAAAAAACGCTTGAATTTTATGTGAAAAATTGCGAAGAGTTAAGCGGAAGGATAAAGGCACTGGAGGAAGAAAAATTGCAGCGAAATAATTACTTAAATAAATTAGAATATAAGCTCGAAGACTTAGAGCGGCAATCGAGAAGTACCTGCATCGAAATTCGAGGTATTCCACCCACACAAGGTGAAACAAAGAATGATCTCGTTAACTACGTAGAGAAAATTTACTCTAAGATTAATATTCAGCCCCCAGCTAATATTGTGAAGGACGTATACCGATTAAATCGTAAGCCGAATGGAGAACGCCCTATTGTGGTAGAGTACACAACAACTTTATTCAAAAACAGTATGTTACAAGCAGTAAAAAAATACAATGCATCGAATACTACCGACAGGCTGAACACCACTACTCTTGGTATTGAAGGGAATAAGGCTCCTGTCTTTGTGGCCGAATTACTCACACCAAAAGCGAGGCGGCTCTATTATCTAGCGCGAGATGTGGCTAAACAATCTGGGTATCACTTCTGCTGGACTACAAATGGTAAAGTCCTTATGCGCAAAAAGGAAGGTGTCGCACCCATCGTAATCGTTACTGAGAGACAAATCGAAGAACTAAAACAAAAAAACTAGAGTTATTTATAAGTGAACTTGTATTTCTGTCGTATTTACTATCACTACTATATTTTTTTGTATTTTCTATTGCATTTTTTATCACTACTAATAATTTATTTTTTATAATTATAATTTCACACAGTATCATACACCAAACACAACCACAAACACTTAAACAATATACTAAGCTTAAAATCTATACACACCAACGAATAAACACAACTCTGTTATCTAGGAATAAAATTAAGTCAGAACCCAAACGCTACATTTCATGTAATGGATAGAGACCAACAGGACATAATATGTAATAATATTGATGAGTTACACAGCTGTAATGCAAAATTATGTACTCCAGAAATATGTAACTCACTTTTAAAAGATAACGAAAAGTCACTTAAAATTTTAACTTTGAATATTAGAAGTATCAATAAAAACTTTAACAAACTAGAAATACTGCTCCATCGCCTAGGTATCGAATGCGATGTAATTATATTAACAGAATGTTGGATATATTTGCATAAGCAATACCCCCAACTACCAAATTATAAGGTTTTTCACACAGAAAACTGTATTAACCAGAACGGTGGAATAGTAATTTATACAAAATCTGAGTTACAAATAGAAGCAACTGAACCAGCTATGGAAGATACAAACTGTATGCTATTAAAACTCGATAATAATATTTCCTTAATATCACTATATAGATCACCGTCATTTAAAAACCTAGAGCCATTCTTTAATTCGCTCAACACTCTGATAAACAGTATAAATAGCTCTGCTAACATAATCATTGCTGGTGATATCAATATTAATATCTGTCCCCCGTTAAGAGATAGATATGCTGCTCAATATTTAGACTTATTGGCCAGCCACGGTATTTTGGCTACACATAATACTCCTACACTTACCCACAGTGACAGCTGCTTAGACCACATAATGCTAAAATCTCAATATCAAAATACAACATATGTTATAAATACCTTCATTACCGATCACCATCCAGTACTTGTAAATATCAAGTACAAAGTAAGAAATCCCTATGCGGCCCAAAGACTAAGCTCTATACTAAACTATAATCAAATAGCACACCAAATTAAAGAATGTAACTTCAATGACATACTCCATATAAAAGACGCCAATTTAGCTACTAATTATCTGGTCCAAAAACTTACAGAAATAATTAAACTAAATTCACGCACAGTCAAACATACCCATAGGAGTGGTGTCAAGCCATGGATAACGCCTGGTATTTTGCGATGTTTACGTAATCGGGATAAGATGCATCTCGATCTAAAAGAATCTCCAAACAATGACATACTCAAACTGACCTACAAAAGATATAGAAACTTTTGTACTAATCTAGTAAAAAGATTAAGAGAAGATTACCATAGAACTGAACTACAAAAAAGTAAGGGTAACATGAAAAAAACATGGGATATAATTAAGAAAGCTACATACACAAATACCCAAAAATCTAACAACGTCAATTTGCTCCAACTAAAAGAAAACCCTGTTGAATCCGTAAATTATATGAATCAATATTTTGCTAACGTAGGTAAAAACCTAGCAAATAATATTATACAAGGGACAACACACTTAAGAAGTGGTCGAAGTGAGAAATCTGTGTCACAGATTAACTCAATGGGGATATTAGCGACGGATGAAACAGAAATCAGTGATATAATTAAACAATTAAAAAATGACTCCGCAGCCGGAATTGACAGCATTTCTTCAAAAATACTTAAGCAATCAGCTCCGACTTTAATACCAATCATAACACATGTCTGTAACTTATGTCTGTCTGAAGGCATATTTCCGAAGGCTCTTAAAACATCATTAATTACACCTATACATAAGGGTGGTAGCAGAGACTGTGTCGAGAATTACAGACCCATATCTGTCCTACCATCCATCTCTAAAATTCTTGAAAAAATTATGAATAATCGACTAACATCTTTCTTAGAAAAATATAATTTACTTTCAACGCGCCAGTATGGATTCAGATCAGGTCGCTCTACGGAGGGTGCTGTTTCTGAACTCATAAAATTAATTACTAGGGAGATGGATGGTAGGAATAAAGTAATTGGAGTCTTTTTGGATCTGGCAAAAGCTTTCGACACGGTCTCTGTCCCCACACTTATTAAAAAACTTGAACACTTAGGGATACGGGGTTCTGCAATGAACTTGTTTAAAAGCTACTTAAGTGAAAGAACTCAACGTACTAAAGTAGCTAATATAGTTAGCGAAGAAGAAACCGTAACCTATGGCGTTCCTCAAGGAAGTGTATTGGGTCCGAGCCTCTTCCTAGTATACGTGAACGAACTTTGTAACATGGCGCTTACCAATGGTAGTATATTCTCCTACGCAGATGACACTGCCTTAATTTTCGTTGGAAAGACCTGGGAGGAGGCTCGGACTCATGCTCAACTTGGATTAAACATAGTTGCTAAATGGTTATCTGAAAATCTACTTACGCTAAATGTTAGTAAAACAAAATTTATAAAATTTACTACCAACCGTAGAAAGATAGCACCTATTGATCTTGCTATACATAAAAACTGCAATGACGACTTCTGCAATGACTGTCCCAAGCTACAAGACGTAACAAACATCAAATATCTGGGTGTTATGCTAGACAATCACCTGTCCTGGAGAGAACATATATCAGCGCTTAGTAAAAGAGTACGTAAACTAATTTACATTTTTAAACAATTACGCAATTTCGCTGACAAAAAACTAATATTTGAAGTTTACCATGCTCTATGTGAATCAATATTGTCCTATTGTATATCAGTATGGGGAGGAGCCTGCAAAACGATAATCATACAGTTAGAAAGAGCCCAAAGAGCAGTACTGAAAGTAGCTGTATCCAAACCTTACGACTTTCCGACAGATGAACTCTACAAACTAACCAAGACACTGACAGTCAGACAACTGTTTATTAGAAAATCAATAATGACACAGCATCACCACACCAGTAACACAGAGTTAACAAAAAATCTTTGTAATAAAAGAAGAAAGGACAAAGTATGCATACTACCTAAAACTAATAGTGCAATGGCACAACATCAACAATATTTCCTAGAACCATTTTTATACAATAAAGTCAACAAAGTAATAGAGAATTTTAACGTAATGAACACGAGAGATGCCAAGTTTGCGGTGAATAACTGGCTGATTACACTTAAATATGAAGAAACTGAAAATCTAATACACATCACAAAATAAATAACACCTTATCTATCAAGAGTGAACAAAACACACACACACACACACACACACACACACACACACATACACAAACAATTGGAGTAATAATAATAACAATAAAATTAAGCTATTTTCTCTAATGCAATAATGTTAATATTAATGTTAATCATAAATTTAAAAATAATAATAATAATGTATCAAAATTAGTGTAACTAAGAATAATTAATAATAAATATATAATAACTTGTCATTTGTATAATTATATAATTTAGATATAATATTAATTAATAACAATAAAATTAAGCTAATTTCTCTAATGCAATAATGTTATTAATCATAAATTTAAAAATTAATAATGTATCAAAATTGTCACTAAGAATTATTAAAATTCATAATTAATATATAATAACTGGACATTTGTATAATAATAATATAATTTTGATATACCTATTAAATGTTCAATAAATTTTTCTGATGTCGTTATAATATGTTTCATAATTTATGTAATAATTGGCAGGCAACCCCTACAGCACAAGATTTTCTTAGTGTAGGGGCTGCGCAACTAACTAGATAATATTCTATGTAATAATTTTATAATGTGTTCTTTAAAATGTTATGTATAAATAGTTTTCTGATGGCAATAAACTATTAAACTGTTAAACTGTTGAATAAAAAACTAAGCATCATTCTTAATACTCATTCACCTAAACAATTCCGAAACATGTTAAAAGTTGCTCTACTTGCGATTCTACGCCCGAGTCTACTTTAATCATCTGTCAATTCGGTTCCAAACAAATGGTTCCTTTAAAGTTCCAATTAACATTGTACCATCCAAAAACTAATTTATTCAGCGCTATCTTATTTATCGTCCTTTTATTCCGGTATTTGTGTTCCATTGTTGGTAGAGTAAGCCAGTTATACGCCAACCCAGTTTAACAGGGAAATACAAATATTGGAACAAGATAGTCGATATTGTGGGAAGGTAATAGTTTACGAGTAAAATTACTTTAAACGCTACGGCGGGGTTCGATTTTCGAAGGTATTTATTCCAGGGCTATTCATTTTATTTCTTTTCATTCAAGGAGTTTAACACGTTTAATAGCTGTTTTAAGTTGTATATAACATAAAGTCAAAAAAGTTATTGTATCCTTGTATCATTGTTAAATGAATTTTATTATCGTTATTTCAGTTATATTGTGAACTTACTGAAATAACGATAGTATAATTACAATAATTTTAAAAATCTCGAGTTTAGCTTAGGGTTTATAGGTTAGGGTTAAAGTAAAAATACGTTATAAAATGAATCTTCTTTAAGGTGTAATGAATAACCATGATGAGGAAATGCCCTGCAATTTTTAAAATTGTACAGTTAATATAGAAATAGATTCACCTGCAAAGTTTTTACATTGATTAGGTGAAAAACTCTCTGCACTCCTCATTCCGTTAACGGTTTCAACCAATATCCGGGAAGAGGAGATAAGCCAGATCCGATAAAAAAGCCTTGGTGAAATACCTGGTTGTAATACTTTATACTACTCAGTTTTAATTAGTAAACTGTCAAGTTACTTTAAGCGTTAAGGACTTTTTAAAATTGATATAATATCATACACTGTCGTACTTATAACAAAAATTGTCTAAGAAACTTTACTTAGGGTCTGTTGGCTCTTTCACCACTTCCTGATAAGTGCCTGATAGTTCATCCACAACATAGCATGGATAATCTCTCAAATAAGTTGTGGATAGCCTATCCGGCACTTTATAAGAAAAATGGTGAAACAGGCCCTTAATCAGTTCATATTGCAAGGAGGCAATGCGATGCGATGCATTTTTAAATAAGCTTTTCAAAATTGAACTTATTTACAACTGTAGAAGCCTAAAACGTACATAATCATTGTGAATTAACAGACTTGAAATATAAAATCATAATTTCAATATTTCTATCTGATATTATTATAGTTGTTCAGATAAAACATCACGTCTTTGCTCCTAAGTTCGTGGGGTAAAGGATTGCAAAACATGATTCATGAAATACGATTGTGGAAACCCTCTAATACCTCGACCGAAGTAAGCTTTAGTTTAGAGCCCACGAATTAATGAAACGATAGCAAGTATATTGTTAGGTCCAACCAAAAACATATGTTTTGGGGACTGTATAATCCATAAGTTTTTTGACGTGATAAAGTCTTATAATTCGATATGGGGTGCGCGCGAGAAAAACATGACAGTTCATGCGGCGTTACCACGCTCTGAGGCGTTCCATTTGTGGCTTGAAGTGCAAGCGAGAGCGCGGAACGACCGACAAGGAAACACAATCGACCTTTGCGTTCGGCAGACTTCGGCAGCGTTCGACATCCGTCTATCTCCTATTCTGTAGCTATTTCGGCGCAATTTTGTATCGATGTTTTTTGTTCGTCTATTAAATCCATTTGAATTTTTCGAAGAACGGCCACAACCTCTTCCATTTCCGGAGTTGAATCAATATTCTAGTAATCTCGTGAAAAACTTCTCGCTATTCAGAAATTTTTGTACGGCCCCCGGTGAGGATCGATCCTACGACTTCGGTAATGGGGATTGTCCATTTTTTTTTTAATTTTGCTCATTGCAAAAACATTTCGAGGAATAAGGTCAGTGATCGTTTTTCTGTATATAAACGAAAAAAATACCCATTAGTTACTTATATTTTTGAACAAATATGTTTAACCTTAGTTTGACCTTCAATGGCGTTAAATTAGCAATAAATTCGACCAACATTACGTTTCGAACTTTTGGTAAGCTTCTCGTATCAGTTTTCACATAATGAGAACTTGCATTTGACGAACCAGCCATTATAATAAGATTGAAAGGAAATTTAAACATACTGCAGAGGTCAATTGGCCGCCGATGATGACGTCAGAGCGAAACTTTAAAAAATTATTGAGAAAAAACTAGCCAATGAATTTCATAATTATTTAATTTATATTTTTAAAATACCCTATTTTAACGAAAAAAAATTTAAAAAGTACATGTGATTTTTTTTGGACAATGCCCATTGGAGTCATTAGTATCGTCCACCTGCGCCACTGGAGCGATGACGTAAATATCGCAATTGTCTTTCACTTGCAGCTGCTTGTTTACTATAGTGAGTTGAACTAGCAGTCCAAAGTCCAATGTTTAGACACCCGCAATTTTTTTAATATTATATTTTATTGTTTTAGCAAAACAATTTTTGCATTATTTTAACCACTTATTCCAGTTTTTATCGTCCACTTTCTTATTTTTCACTCTTATAATTGATGAAATAGTGTGTGATAGTAGGATCTTTTGACGTGTAAATATTTTTAGACAATCATTTGAAAGAAATACATCGAAATAACTTTAGGTTACAGTCGAAAAACTTGTTTCTATTTATAGAGATTATTGTGTTTCTGATATCTACGAGTTGAGAGATTCGGAAGCGAGGGTTAAGGGGTTAAGGATAGTTGAACGTGACAACGTCATACGTTGTCACGTTCAACTATCGTCAGTAAACCGACTTTACAGACAACCGATTTTTGCAATATATATCACATTTATTATTTGGTCATGATATTCACTGTCATATTTCGGCTCGAATAGGCTGGTTTGTCTAACATCTTAGGCTGGATTAACGCGCGGTTAGGCGGTTACACCGCAATTAGCTTGTAATACTTTAGGCTGTATTTAAACGCGGCGTAGCCGCCAAATCGCGTTTAAATACAGCCTAAAGTATATTGCGAGAACTGCTAAGCCATCACAAGTTTTTTTATTTGCCATTTATTGCAGAAGTATTAAGTTGTTACAAAACAAAAGCAGTACTATAAAGTAGAATGCATTAAGTACTGAAACAAAAGCCGCTTATTCAAGTTGTCCGTTTTTAGCCCAGGCTTAATCCTATTAGGGAGAACTAAAAATGATGTCAGCCGCGTCGAGCTTTCAACATGGTCGCATTAAATAGAATATAATAGAGGTCTTTATTTTATGAACAGTGATTTCGGGTGTCTCTTGAATAGATTTAACAATTTTACATAATATTATATTATTTGGTTTTATGATGTAACATTGAATTTTTACACAGAATTTTCTGTTATAGAAAATACATTATAATAATTATTATGTATCTATTTTAATAGATATAATCTTCTTATTTCTGAAAGTAACATAAAATGTGTAGTGATATTTAATCATTGTTATTTTACTGTTGCTAGCAAACATAATATTTAAAAAAAAACTATTTCGACCCATGTATTTGAGCTATTACATTTATTATTTATGTACATACAAAAGAAGTAAATAAAAGTAATAAAAAGGTGTGATTTGTAGCTCGCGTGATAGCACAACGTACGTAGCGTGACAAGGGATTATTATGTCAAAAATACATTTGCAAAAAATGGGTATAGCCCACTACATTACAGGCATGTCATGTCATGGCATGATTATGTAAAATATGCCATATTCAACGGTGAAAGCCCCTACCAAATAACGTTAGTAGCTTTTAGAGAATATTGCAGACAATCTTACTAGTGAAACTGAAAAGCTAAAGTACAAGGGGAATTTTTGTATGAAGCCTGTCCCCACCGTAGCCGCCCTGAAGAACAATGGCACAAATATTATATTTAATGAAAGGTCTTAAAAAAATTAACATTTTATTGTACGTGGCCAGCAATCTATAAACTATCAGAGAAAACGTCAGTGAAGAAAAGGTAAAGAAATGTTAATTCAGCTAATTATAACCAGAAGTCTCATTCACCATAATTTGTAACGTCATGATAAATATGAGCCTGATATCTTGCTGATAAATGTATTTTTCAGTATTTTTTTTTATTTACTATTTATTGCACATACAAATGTTTTACACGAAATATACACAGAAGAAAGACGACATAACAGGTACTGCTTATCTCTAACAGAAATTTCTTCCAGCAGTCCTACGGAGAGAAATGTGATGGGAAATATCAGATAGGGCGTGCACAGATAAATAACAGTTATAGAAACCTACATAATAAATAATAATACACATACAACTAATATTATAATAATATATTTTTTAGACATAATTACATTATGATATATATATATTTATATATATATATATATATATATATTTATAAAATATACTATAATTTAATAAATAATATAGTATATTTTATAATATATATATATATATATATATATATATATATATATATATATATATATATATATATATATATATATATATATATATATATATATATATATATATATATATATATATATATATATAAAATATACTATAATTTAATAAATAAACAAATACATACTATATGTATATTTAATACGAGTTTTAGGATTCTTTGTTGAGGTAGTGCTCTTTCAGTCGCTTTTTAAAGACAGCTATGGAAAGGGCTATCACGAATGGTGTGGGGAAGGGAATTCCATAATCTAACTGCATGAACGGTAAAGGAATAGGAGAAGAAGTTGGAGCGATGGGAGAGGAGGGATAGATTCGTCCTCACGTTAGACCTGCACGGGATGTCAAGAGGTCGAGTAAAGTTGAAGCGATCTATAAGGTAAGAGGGAGATATGGGATTGTAAAGGATTTTGTATAAAAGGGAGAGGATATGGGTATACGCCGGAGCCGGATCGGGAGCCACTTTAATTATCATTTACAGTATCATACTGAAACACCTCGCAGGAAATGAGAATGCAAATGTAGCGCGTCATGCTGCAACACATGTCAAACAGACATATTAATATTTGATATTAATATGTTCATAGTATACATACTTGGTAAGTATACATTTATATTATAAATGTATACTTACCAAGTAGGAATATATTTGGAAGGAGGTTGGTTAGTTACCTTACATTTATTGCATTGCTACCTACGAATAATAAAACCTAAAGAAACGTAACTCCCATACTAATACAGTTTTAAATTTGGTTCCATTCGAACTGTCATGTAACGTCAGCCTTTATAGCGCTCAAGGTCACCTAAACATTGCAAATGTATGAAAAGTGAACCTAAGGTACACTTTTTTGACAAGTATTTTGGAGCATGTTTTTTGACGGAGTTACTCTTCCGTAGTTTTTATTATTCGTAGATTGCTACCCAAATATCCTGAATGATAAAATAATAAGGATACCTAGCTATATAATATTATGTTGAAAGTTTGACTTATGAAAGTGTAAACATGATAGCAATACAATATTACAACAATTATTACTACAGACACATCCGCATTTTGTGCATCGATTTTCTGATATTTGAAGCTTTATAACTTTCGAATTCTAATTTCTAAAACAGAAAAGTATTTTTTAAATTAATAATTTAGGAACGACTTGATTGTATTGAACACTCATAATAAAGGACGAAAATCGCCAATCTTCTTAAAAACTGTGCCCTCGCGAGTCACGCTTAGAATACATTCCCTCGCGCGCTTCCAAATCAAAGTTTAATATAAGTTACGAGCAGATACAAAGTTTTCCGCCATTTCTATACATCTAATCGCTCAGCTTTGTTCTAGTTATCGATAGTTCCCCGCACTTATTTAACGAGATGACGAATGAGGCGCCCACAGCTATTCAAACAATTAACTCTGAGAGTTGGGATGGAGTTGCTCCATTTATCGATAACTTCCAAGTTATCGATAAATGGAGCAACTCCAAGTTCTCAACTCCAGTTTCTCCCAAAAGCCTCCAGGCTTTTGGGAGAAAAGGTTTACAACTTTATATTATTTGTGAAATAAGTAAACAAAAGTGAAAGGGCTTGTTTCACCACTTCCTGATAAGTGCCGAATAGACTATTCATCACTTAACTTGACAGGTAGAGTATGGAGAATCTGTTGTAGATAGCCTATCCGGCATCTTATCAGGAAGTGGTGAAACAGGCCCTATTAAGCTAACCTCTTAGCTGCACAAATTTAGGTTAAAGCTAAACCTGGCTTAAATATTATGCCTCTTTTGTAGGATTTATACGTCTCAAATATATCCACAAAAAGCTGTTTTTACCCGTATCAGAGAGGGTACATATGCTAAGGGTGTGAGGGAATTTTTCCCAAAGGTATTTTGGTAAAAGCCTAAATGGGATGGCTTTTTCTATTTTATCAGTAACAGCTCTTACGGTATGCCGTATGCGTATTTACAATATTAATAGGGTATGTCTGTCAGCTGTCTATTACTTTTTTACACTAAAACTAAACCTAAAATAACGCTTCTCGGTTCGATCTTACCACAAATGATCTAAACATCAATTGAACAGTTGTTTTGAGACTATTATATTGTGCTATTTTTTTCTAATCAACTGTTCAACAGGTGTTTAAGTCTTTTGTAGTAAGACCGTTGTGATAGCACGATACTTAAACAACGTCGAAAATGACACTGCATGCGAGCATAGCACTCGGTTCGGAATATCTTCTGAAGCTTTTACTTATGAGTACACTAGCTGTCCCGGCAAACGTTTCTTTGCCATATTATATAAAGTATATCGCCCGTATTATTTTATTGAATAAGTGACTAAATAAGTATGTCACCATGGCAACGTCCATCGCTATCCCGTGAGTCGTGACCCGCGTCGCATAAACAATGCACAATGGTCGCTCTTTATAGACAAATAATTTGCAATAAAATAAAATTGCGACTATAATTAAAGATCTAAGGTATCCTATCTTTCAAGTTGGAAAAAGCACACATTTAAAAAAAAGAAACATTAAAATCGGTTAAGTAGTTTAGGAATCCATCGCGGACAAAAATCGTGACAGGAGATTAATATATAATAGGTACCTATAACCTACAATACCTACGCAAGCAAAGCAACAATTTTACCATTTCGCAATTACTGAAATACTAATGAATATTTTTGACGTCATTCGCGTATAAATTCAGGACACTCGCGAACGTCTAATCGATTGTATATAATTCTTTCACTCAACCGAACTCCTTAACCCAGTTTTAATCTCCGTTTATCAAACAATTATTCATTCTGCTGTGAAGTTCAAAGTAATTCCAAAAAGGTTTGAGGTGTGCTATTTTATGAATTAAGAAAATGACTGAAAAAGTTATTTGTAAAGTAAGGGCGAGTTAAAAGAAGTTATAATCTTGACGTGCGAGCCGTCTCTAGTTAGTAGCATTCATCCATGAAAATGCTATGATCACTTTTACACAATGCTATTTCCTAAAGATATTTTATTGGCTTTAAAAGCCGATCCATTAAAACGTGCTTAAAAGTTAACAAGTAAACGACCGCACTCACAACTAATGATTAATTAACTTTAATTTAATGAAGATATCATTACATTAAAGTAATCATTCACGAAGTGGTGTCGCTAATATTGTAATGACTATTGTAAAGTCTATAATCACTTTCAATCAAACAACTTGAGACTCCCAAGTTTCACGGTATGCTGTAAACCCGATAAGATCGGTGACGATTGATTTAGGGGGTGTATTTAGCAGTGGGCCCGGAAATACCGACTTTGGGAGGAAATTGTGTATTTAAGGCGGCCCTAAACGTTACACGTTTGCGTGACGCGAGCCTAGGGTTACCATCTAAGTATTACAAAAGTCCTGACAAAAAGCCGGACATTTCAATAAAAGTCCGGACTTTTGACTTTTTGTCGTACTTAGTTATAAGAACAAAAAAAAAACATTTTTCACCTTACCCACGCACGACACGATATTTTTAAAATTTGCAACACTGTTTTCAAGGCTTGATAGACAGGAAATTTAACAATTATAATGTAGTTCACACAAACATAAAATATGGATTATATGTAAGGATATTTCATATTACATTAATTTTACAAAGAGGGTAGGCTGGGCGCCATTTTTAACCGACTTCCAAAAAGGAGGAGGTTATATGTTCGTCTGTATATATTTTTTTTGTATGTTCAACCATAACTTCGCCGTTTGTGGACCGATTTTTATGATTCTTTTGTTGTTGTACAGGGTTGAATCCGAATTTAGTACCATGTTCACAAAAGTGGTGATCTGATGATGGGATCCATGAGGAATCGAAGGGACTCCTTAAAATTTGTATCAAAACATATAGTGATTTCAATTTTTTCTGAAGCATTCAAGGTAAATACTACCAAAATGTAAGACTTTGCACCAGGTTATACCCTGGGTCTGAAGGTACCGAACAGAACTTTTGAATCCTTATAGATACAGATTCTGGGATTTCGGCGTTGTTTAAACAACTGAAAGCATAAGCCAATATATCAATTTGATTAATCATCATCATCACAACTTTAATTATGCCATGCATCATCACATTATGACACAATCACTGGTACTTTTCGTGATATTTTGCATCGAAGCAGATGTTTTTGATGATGATTTCGCTGTTTGTGGACCGATTTTCTAAATTCTTGTGTTGTTGTATTAGGATATAACCCTTATTTTGTATAACAATTACGAAAGTGGTGATCTGATGATTGGATTTATAAGCAATCGAGGGAAATCCTTGAAATTTATCTAAACACTCATAGTGGTTAAAATGTTGTTTCTAGTAAGTTAAACATGAGTTATGAATAACAGGAATTTCATACGAAGGTGTCTCTTGGTCCAAAGGCACTGAACAGAACTCCTGAACCATTAATATCTATTTCATTTACCACAATTTCGCTTACAGCAACATAATGTGAATAGATAGATAGATAGATAGATTAACACTTTATTGCTCACATTTAAATGGGTATACAGACAGACTTAAAATACTTAAAATCTAATACATTAATGTGGGCAAGGGCGGCCTTATCGCTATAAGCGATCTCTTCCAGGCAACCCTTATTAAGAATTATTAGTGATTACTTATAACATATATACTTATACATAAAATAATAATTTAACCATTAAAGTAAAGTATATATATATATATATATATATATATATATATATATATATATATATATATATATATATATATAAATATAATATATATATATATATATATATACCAGTCCCAAAAGTTTCAGATATTCTGACATTACTGAACTCACGATTAAATTAGCTGGTACCGACTTCAAAATAATGAAGACTGTAGTATGCACAGAAATAGTTGAGATTTAGACGAATTCTGAAAAAGGCACTATTCAAGAGTAAGAGTTATTTAATACTTTTTAGTTCATAATATTGGAATAGACTAGGAAGTCAGTTTAAATTTTTTTGTTAAAAATATTTTTTTGCACATTGAGCTGCCAACTTTTTTGCTTAGATTTTTCCCGAAACTGAGGGGTTAAGGCTATGACGTTGTTGTATAAGATTTTAACATTTTGTTGTTCAATAAATGATAATATAATGATGATTAAAGACTCACTCGATGTAACTTTACTAGTTTTATTTCTCATATTTCATCAAGTAATTAAAAATCCGGAGAAATGAGAAGGCCCGACGAAGTCCGGACAAGAGTCTAAAAGTCCGGACATGTCCGGATTAATCCGGACGTATGGTAACCCTACGCGAGCCTATAACGCGGAGTTTCCCAAAATGTATTTCCTCGATGTGCCGTCAGCAAAAAAAAATGTTACTGACACATTGAGAGACTTTTGAGAATTTATTACTTAGCGTAAATTAAATGAGGATTTTGACTTAAGTCCCATATTATTTTATCTGTCAAACTTTTCATTAAGTTGTCTCTGAGTGCAGCCGTAAGAATAAGTAGAACGGGCAAGTTCACAGCGAAGCGCGAAGTGTCGTCTAATATCGTGACGTAAAATTGAAACGTCGAACATCACAACGACGAAATGGCAGGCATTCTCGCGATATTTGACATTTCAATTTTGCTTCGCCAAGTCGCACGTCATCGTATCGTCTTTACTCTATGGCCTATGCTGTACTCGACGAAACATGGCGGTAGCGGATATTGACTCCCTGTCAAAAACTTGTCATTTTCTATTTAAATCGCGATTGACAATGTAGTGTCAGATGTTGTCAATCGCGGTTTTGTATAGAAAATGACAAGTTTTTGACAGGGAGTCAATGACCACTACCGCCATGTTTCACAGAGTAAAGTATTAGTTTCGATGTGTGTTAGGATAATAATTATAGTCTCATATCCTTTTAAAACAAGGGCACCAAACTTTTTTCGTAAGAAGGTTTATTATAGGGGGCTACCAGCCCCTCTGCTTCAATCTTTTCTGCTCTTGCACATACAGAATAAACCGAACAAAATCGGAGGCAGTGGTACATATCATATCAGAATATTGACAGAAACGTTGCCAAACGTGGAACAAACATTTTGGTTTACAGTCTATGCTGGTGCTGCCTCTAGCGTATAAATATTGCAGTACTCGCTGTCATAACATAATTGCCCTTATTTATATTGTTATGGCAAACAACTATTAAACTGTAATTTATTATCAAATACCTTATTTTTCCATAAGCGAAATATAACAAAGGCATGTTTTCGAACCAACTGATTTTGACATGGGTTTATTTCTGGCCGTGAAACTGAAAATGTTTTTAATTTTTGTCAAATAGTAGTCCTTTGAAAATGTTATGCCCCTATTAAAATTCATCCTGTTTAATCTTAACTCTCATTACTAATAAGAATATTTACCCAAAGGATAAACAGTAATAATAATTATTAATTATTGTCCTAATAGAAAAGATATGAAAAATTATGTTTTGTCCTTTTTATACTGGAAGAGTTTGATGGACAGCAAACAACATTCTAATAAAGCTTATTCATTGTGTAACTTTTTAGTAAGGGCAAAATCCTACTAATATTATAAAGGCGAAAGTTTGTAATGTACGGATGTCTGTTACTCTTTCACGCAAAAAACTATTAATAATATTATGTATATGTTGCAGGGATATTAAAAAACCGTGATATTGAAATTTCACTAGTTAACGGGATAGTTTCAGTGACAGTATAATTTCACTAGACCGATACAGTGAAATTGTAAGGCAGTGATATATTGACAATAGCACTGGTTTGAGAAAGCCGTTAGATTATCAGACCGATCGCTGATTGGTCCGCTTTCGTTACCAACTGAGCTACAAATATTAAGCATAGAGTAAGGAAATAAAAGAAATGGTTTTGAAAATTATTTCTTTTTAAATTTTATTTGTAACTTTTTTATAGTAGCTACTTAAACTGTAAAGTATAAGAATCAAAATATACTGAACATGTTGAAATGTGAAATTGAATAATTATAAGCTTTTAATAATAGTAGGTAATTAGTATAATTACCGACTATTATTATAATATTTAGGCTAGTTACCAACTTGTTATGACCATAACAAGTTAGTAACTAGCCTCAATTTATGGCCTAAAGCTTACATAATAATAAATAGTTAAAATGTTCTAATAATCAAAATAATATGTTACTAAAACATACATATATAATGAAGTAACTAAAATGACATAACAAAAACATAAAAACAAATTAAACATTATCAGTTATATGTTAGGTAGTCAATGTCTGGAAACTAGTAAAGTACATGAGCACTTTTTCATACTTTATACTTAGGTATTAATATTAAAATATAGTAATAATAATAATAACAACGAATTAAACATATACAATCTTAGGTAGCAAATGTTTGGAAATTAGATAGCGCACTTTTCCAAACTTCAATACTTAGGTATTAATACTCAAACAAAAAATCCCGTATGATTTTAATGACAATGGCTCATAAAACAATAATTAAATTCACCGAAATGGTCTTTTTGAACTCTAACTGTTACAACACTATTTTGCAAATGGCGACTGATTAACTCTATAGAGTATAGACCAATCAGATCACGCGGGGCTCCCACCACAAACAAAACTCATAATAAACCTAGATTTATTATAATATCACTTTTGCGATCCAGTGAAATTACAATATCACTGAAATAAGCCCGTGAAATTATACGAATCTGTCGTTATTGACAATAATCAGAGTAATTAAAATTTCACTAGTGAAATTATAATATAACGTCTTTGACCAAATACCTGCGACATATATAAATAATGGATCTTAAACAATAATCTTATATATAAAATTCTCGTGTCACAATGTTAGTCCACGAACTCCTCCGAAACGGCTTTACTGATTTTTACCAAATTTTATATGCATATTCAGTAGCTCTGAGAAACGGCTACTGGGTACTTTATATATTAATAAGTGTATTTGTTGAATAAATAATAGTAAATTATTAGAACCTGAGACTGACGGCGGCCATTGTTTGTGATCGACGTTGCCATGGCGACATATTTATTTAGTCACTTCAATAAAATAATACATTGAGCGAAATACTTACTTTATAATATTACGGCAAAGCAACGTTTGCTGGGACAGCTAGTATATTATATAATAGCTTATACATCAGAATAACACATAGAATAACACATACAATTTTAATCGACTTTCAAAATGGGGGAGGTGTCATGTATACCTATACGTATTAAATTATTATTTATACCTCTACTACATATTATTATCTATACATGTAATAAAATCGTAGAAAAGTCAATTCTGTACATTGACTTTTTTTGAGAAATAATACTTGGGACGTGATCTACGATCGACATGGAAGCCAAAAATATAGTTTTTAGAATTTTTGTCTGTTTGTCTGTATGTATGTCCGGGATAAACTCAGAAAGTACTGAACGGATTTACTTCAAATTTTGCACGAACATTACTTAGAGGTCGGGTCAACACATAGGCTTTCATTTATAACGATATCACCCAGGATGGGGAGGAGGGGCTCAAGTTTCAACATTTTTAGTTTTTTGCTCATATCGCTTAAACGTTTAGTTGTAGCAAAAAAATGTCCAGTACAAAAAGAAAGCTCATAAAATTTTCTACAAATTTGTCCTTTACATTATGTATCTATCTCCACTCCTTGATACATAAAAGCTGATAGCAAGTATCAGCTTTTATGTATCTTATCTATATAGTAAAGATTTCGAGTGTCGTTTTATTACTTGAAAAATTATACTTGGGACGTGACCTACTATGCTAACGCGGACGAAGTCGCGGGCATCAGCTAGTAGTTGTATAACGTTGGACAGCGGAAGGCAATTTTCCCCTCGCTATAACACTACTGCCGGCCGCAAACTTTTTCTTTTTACGTTCAACGTTAATTAAATTCTCGAAAACTCCTTTCAAATTCGCCGTCCAACTTCAGTTCTCTGCAATGTCCTTCATCAACTTTAGAAACCCCTAAAATTTAAGGTACGCGTTTACACTTGGCACACCTGTTGCCTGTTATATCTGTCGTTTAATAATAAACCCTATAACGGTAGCACAGAACTCACTTTTATATGATTACAACGCTACCTTTACCTAGTGTATCGATTTCCCAGTAAACCAACGTTTCAACCCAATTGAGCTCCAACTTTAAACGTGAAGTGAGAAAAAATTTCAACTTTCGCGTATAAATACTTTCCCTTACTTATAAAATATTTTCACAATGTATACATGACGTACCTAATGTAAAGTTGCATTGTTTGTCTGTGTGACTTCCAACGTACCAGAAAAGGATAGCAAAATGTGTTTTTAAGGCTGGTTGATATTCAGAGAAAAGCTAGGTAGCGATTTTAATAAGAGGTTGGGTTTAAGAGGTAAACAAAAGACTACAGTAATAATTTAAATACAAATATAATATAGCCATAGAGATTCTTAGCCGCTGCCGTGCCGGTAAGCTGATTATGAAAATATAAACTGTGGAACACCACAGTTTATTTTTTCATGGAGCTCTCAATATTGATTAGTCAATTTGTTTTCTTTTTACTTTTCTTTATTATATTTAATAACAGTTAATTCGGAAACCCATCCAAACAATAAAATTCGAGCATAAAATATGTCGTATTAAAACAATACTCGTATTTCGAGTAGTAAACGATGCCTCTTTATCCCCATCAAATGAGATCTCTCCCTCTTTCCCTCCCCGCTCTCCTCAACTCCCCCTCGTGTCATGACAGATGAAGGTTTGCGGGGAAAAGATATATTAAAATATAAAACAATTGAAATATTATGCTTCAGAGAAACATGTCAAAGCGGATGCCGTATTTTTCGGACATGGGAAAACGGGCAAGCGTATTTTGGGAAAAATATTAATTCATATTTACGAAATCGTCAATGTAGGTACTGTTGAAACTGATATTAATAAATAATAATATAACGTTCGACAGTGTTTTGCTTATTTGTATGCTCGCAAGTCCCATCGTATTCGCTCCGAACCTCCTAAACGCACTTGACACTAATTAATATTATATTGTAGACCACATAATTATAACCAAAAGTTGTTAGAGATTTATAGTGGAGTGAACATTTCTGCGAATTGTTTTTTACGCAGAGCCACGTAGATAAAACCTATACTGACTTGCGAAACATGGCGGCAGCGGTCATTAACTCCCTGTCAAAAACTTGTCATTTTCTATACAAAGCCGCGATTGATAACATCTGACACTTTATACAGAAAATGACATGTTTTTGACAGGGAGTCAATGACCGCTACCGCCAGGTTTCGCCGAGTACATACAGTATAGTATTTTCAAATCAATATTTTAATGCTTTGTTAGTGAGGATATTGTATCCGTTGACATTGTTCATATTAAGTATGTTATGCATGAAGAAAAACCTATTACACGAATAATGAATATCGCTTGCTCACTATGTAAAAAACGTGACTCAGCATACACTACGTGAGGGAAGGATTAGGTGAATTACATTATGCTGTTAAAACTTGGATACGCTTTGCTTCGTTATCGTTAAACTGACGTTAAATAACTAGAAAACAAGAAAGTTTAGAAAGTTTCCTTAAAAAAATTCTCAATGTTTCTAAAGATTTTAAACTTGGATGATATATCTATATAATAATATAAATATAAATAATATATAAAACTCAAAGGTGACTGACTGACATGTTGATCTATCAACACACAGCCCAAACCACTGGACGGATCGGGCTGAAATTTGGCATGCAGGTAGATGTTATCCGCTAAGAAAGGATTTTGATAAATTTCTACCCCAAGGGTTTCAAATAGGGGATGAAAGTTTGTATATAATTAATAATATAATACTTCTTAACGCGAGCGAAGCCGCGGGCAAAAGCTCATTGTATTAATAAATACTTACAAGAAAAAATGAGTATTTTTCCTTTATTATGATAAAATCTCAGATATATCCATTTCATCCACTCACATCTTTTATTATTATTTATTATGAGAAACCTTACTAATCTTAAAAATTCTTAATTTTATTTTAAAATCAGATTTAACTTTTATAAGCGTACGAATTTCAAAATTGGGCTGCAGCGTTTCCGTAGCGCTACGCGTTGTTTATTTTGACGGTTCATAAATTCAGAAATAGAACGTCAATGTTTTCATTTCAAAATAAACCGTTGTTTTTGATACCAACTGGAAGAGAAATATTACGGTGCGTCCACATTTGTATCATTTGCGCGATCAGATCACCGTCGCGATCATCGCGCCGTATCAAGTATGCGTGTCATAGTGTGGACGCCTATTAGATCATTCTGCCGATCATGCGAGTATTTAATACGGCATGTATTAGATACGCGGTTAATAGCGATTGGGGCGTATCATGATACGCGTATCATTTTGACACGCTTTGATGATACGCGACGGAGATCTGATCGGGAATCTGATCGCGCAAATGATACAAATGTGGACGCACCCTTATGCGTATTGCGCACGGTGATACAAAACATGTCACTATGTCGAAGTGCTAATTCCTAAATCCTAATAGCTTTGTCAACATTGTGCCTTTTTTTGTTCAACAAGGGCATGCGTTATAGCGCAGTCAACAGCGAAGGTGTGGCATGCCCGTAACGCGCGTCAAAATCCACTCGCGTTGAAAGAAAAAGTGTCATAGCGCGCGCTACGATCTCAACGCGCGTTACGGGCATGCCTCACGTTCGCTGTTGACAGTGCTATAACTTATAAGGCATGCCCTTGATGAACAAAAAAAGGCACAATGTGGACAAAGCTAATGCACTACTTTTTGCGTGCTTAATTTCATTTTCATTTAATTTGTAATAAAATCATAATAATATTAAACTATTGTTTATTTTATTAACTTTTAGATTTAATTTTGATCGTACAGTTTATTTTTGACAAGAGTTTATTGCATACAACAGCATTGGTAATTGGTTAAATATTATTATTTTGATGCTGATGTCTGGTGAACAACAGCTAATGGTCAGTCAAACAAATCTCAAAAAACTGGCATTAGGGCCAGGCCATAACGCTGGGCCGACGACGCCGCAGAAAGCATTGTGAAAATTTCCGATGTAAAGAGTGTTAATCCTATATGACATTTTTGCGTTGCGACATCGCATCTCATTTATGTGCGATGTTGTTTTTGCGATACGACGCCGCAACGCAGTGTTGTGGCCTGTCCCATAGAAATTGTTATATTACTTAATTGGAAACTCTAGATAAATATAATAATATGTTCATTACCTACACATTTTTATAGAATACTAGATATGATGACCGCAACTCCGTTGCGCCAAAACTCGTTAATCGCGCGGGAACCGTACATTTTTCCGGGATAAAAAGTAGCCTATGTCCTGTCCCGGGATTCAAAGTATCTGCATACCAATTTTCAGCTAAATCGGTTCAGCGGTTTGGGCGTGAAGAGGTAACAGACAGACAGACAGACAGACAGACAGACACACTTTCACGTTTATAATATTAGTATGGATATCAATTCGAAATTCTATTTACCGTGAACTCGGCAAACTCTCAGCACGTTGTTGCAATCAACTTGACGTCTTATTTTCTAGGTCGTTGGGTTCAGTATCGATGTAGCATTACTAGCTTTTTGAATTTATGGGATATGCTCATAGATTTACTGCCGACTTCTTTCGGTTCTGTTTGTATATACGTTCCCGGTGGAGGCTAAATATAGTCCCTTTGATATTCATAATATCGGGTGAGTTAGGCGTTTTGCATCAATATTATGTTGTATTTTCTCCTTAAAGATAGATAGGTAATCTGAAGACTATTAAACTCGTATCTACCAATTATGATGTAAGTAATTTTGAGTGGCTAAATCAATAAGTATGGAATGCGCAAAATTAGCGTTGCGCATGATTGTTAGGACAAAAAACCCTAAAAACGCAGTTGAAGGTACCTTACCTACTCAAGGAAGAGGTAAGGATTTGTGTAACTTTTAAGTTTATATAAAGTAAGTTTTAACTTTGTTTAATAATATGTCTTCTGACCTTTATAAGTATTACCGTGATAAAAAAAGAAGTCCAGTGAATCAGTCAGTATTCTATATAATCTTTCATCAAAATTATTTGAATGAATGAATGAATGAATGAATATTCTTTATTGCATTTACACATAACATTTAGAGAAATATATACAAACTTAACACTATTAATAAACTATATATAAACACAAAAGGCGGCTTTATTGCTATGCAGCAATTTCTTCCAAGCAACCGAAAAGCAGGAAATTATTTTATCTTATAAAAAGCAAATAGGCAATGTGCAAAAAAAAAAATAATAATAATAATCTAGGTACATCCTACAACTAATTACTAACATCTAGAAAAATAAGATAAAAAAATAATAATATATTAAGTAAATAATAATAAAAAGATAAAAAAAAAATATTAACAATAACAGTTATGTATTCTAATTTATAAACCATAATATTTGATTACCAAACCAAACCAAAGATAACGAAAGAAACAAAAAAATTCTTCTTATATAACCTGTATACAATTTATTAAATGAATCCGCCTAGACTCTATAACACATATTTTCCAATGTAGTAACTTCTGAGTTCCGATAGTTCTACATCAGCAAAAGTTATTTTACAAAGGTAGAATGTTTGTTTAGGCAGTTTTGAGTTGACTTTATTATCAGCTGTATACAAGCAAAATGTAGTTGATAGTGGTTAAATGTCTATACTTATAAAATTACATGTCCTAACTGAATGACTGATTCATCTTCGCTGAGCAAAAACTGTTAAAGTTACAGCCACGAAATTTGGTGAGTAGGCTTGTTTTATTAAGTAGACACCCACTAAGGAAGGAATTTTGAAAATTTCACCCCAAAGGGGGTGAAATAGGGGTTGAAAGTTTGAATGAAAGTCCGTCATTTCTTAAGTTAGGAACATGAAACTTTGTTTTTGGATTACTGATTAAAAATTATTATTTTTAACAAAAAATTAAAACCGACTTCCAAGGTAAAAACAATAATAACATTAATATGAACTAAAAAGTATTTAAAAAAATTTACTTTCTAATAGTGCCTTTTTCCGATTTCGGCTAAACCTCGACTATTTTTGTACTCAATCTTCATTATTTTGAAGTCGGTACCAGATAGCTGAATCTTCAGTCCTCTGACAGAATATTTGAAATTTTTGGAACTGGCACCGACTTCAAAATTATAAAGATTGAGTACAGAAATAGTCGAGGTCTAGCCGAATTCGGAAAAAAGCACTATTAGATAGTAAAAATTATTTAATACTTTTTAGTTCATATTAATGTTATTATTGTTTTTACCTTGGAAGTCGGTTTTAATTTTTTGTTTGAAATAATAATAATTTCACTCTTTTTAGTAACACTAGTAGGTAAACCTTCGCGTATATTTTACGTATCTTATTACAATTTGTTAAGAGTCACAATTCACACTCACAAAATAATATATCATCAGTGAAGTGAACATACTGTGCTAAGTAATTTAACAATTTTAATGCTTCAAGCCCCAAGCGGTCACCGGCGATTGCGATAACAATTATAGAAAGGCTATTGTGTCTCGTTTTTCCACGATCGAAGGATCTATCAGATAAAAAATTGTATAAACTTGCATAGGATGTAGCGTAGCTACTCATAATATATAATATTATCATAATTATTGACAGCTGTTCTTGTAGAAGAATAATAAGAATTCAATTTCAAATCGATACTTAGTGCGCCATCTATCGATTAATAAATATAACTAATTAAAAAGACACTTAATGACTTTGTTTTGTTTAAATGCTCTTTTTAAAATAACTTTATTTTAATTCTATTTGTCTATTAAAATTTTATAAAGTAGATAGTAAAGTATTCGATCTGTATATTATAAAGTAGTAAAGTATAATATTCGATCTGTCGTCTGCCGCCACGCGCCGCGGGCGGCGCGGCGATGCCGTTGCCTCCGCCGCGCTGACTGCCGTGTATTAACCGATTCGTGGCCACTGCCGCGCTCAGCGCGTCATTTAAAAAGATTCAGTGAGGCCGATGACGCGCCAGGCGCGGCATACAGGGATTGTTAAAAACACGTTAAAACGAAATTTACTGTGAGTAATTACAATTCCTTATCTAAATGTGCATAAAACACAACCAGTGGCCAATTCCGCACGTGGGGCGTCATCGTTTAGCAGGGCCGATGACTAACTGCTTGGCCTGTGGTAAGAATTCGTGAAAATGAAGGTGGCAACGAATCGGTTAAACAAACAAGTGTTGTTATACAGTACATAATAATTATTATTATTAGTATATCCATACCTATGCCTTGTACTATTATCTATTCTGTGCCATGAGGCATTGGTGACCTTAACACGACGTGGTAATGATGATGACGACGATGATGATGATGATGATTATGATGTTGAATATGAATTGCATAGTAGCATATGCTTTCTGTTCTAAGAACAACGCCGAAACTCCCAAACGTGTATCTATAAGGAGTCAGGAGCTCTCTCAGCATCTTCGAAACCATGGTATACTCAAGGTATATTTGACTTTTTGGTAGCATATTCTTAGTACACTTCACATAAAACCAAAATCACCATATGTTTCCACATAAATTTCGAGGAGTTCCCTTGATTACTCCTGGATCCCATCATCACCAATTATTATGTTTGGTTTTGTAATTGTTGTTGTAATTGTATTTGGTTTCACTCCAATTATTACCAAATTGGAGTGAAACCAAATACAACAAAACAAAAATTTCGAAAATCGGTTCACAAACGGCGGAGTAATCGTTGAACATCCACAGCCGAACATATAACCTACTCGTTTTTTGGAAGTCGGTTAATAAATGAATACGTATTTAAGTGTTTTTGGAAATATACCCCCAAGGGGGTGAAATTGGAGTTGAAAGTGTGAATGAAAGTCCGTTATTTCTTGAGTTAGAAACATGAAACTTTATTTTTGGGATTATAATTAAAAATATTGGATACGTGTTTAAGCGTTTCTGGAAATTATACCCCCAACAAGTGGGTAAAATAGGGGTTGACAGTTATTTTACTATGCTAACGCGGACGAAGTCGCGGGCAATAGCTAGTCTAATATATATAAATCTCCTGTCACGATGTTTGTCCGCGATGGATTCCTAAACTACTTAACCGATTTTAATGTTTCTTTTTTTTAAATGTGTACTTTTATCCAACTTGAGAGATAGAATAGCTTAGATCTTTAATTATAATCTCAATTTTATTTTATTGCAAATTATTTGTCTATAAAGAGCGGCCATTGTTTATGCGACGCGGGTCACGGGATAGCGATGGACGTTGCCATGGTGACATACTTATTTATGGCCGTTCCCAATATTTGATCTATCTCTGATTTTGCCCTACTAGAGATAGGAATAGCTCTCATTAGACATTAGCTAGAGGCATATTTTATGTCAATTCTATGTTAGCTGCGATCGGTCGTATGTCAAACCAGAGATAGATTGAATATTGGGAACGGCCGTTAGTCACTAATTCAATAAAATAATACTACGGCGATATACTTTATACAATATGGCAAAGAAACGTTTGCCGGGACAGCTAGTATTATATATAACTCAAAAGTGACCGACTGACTGACTGACATAGTGATCTATCAACGCTCAGCCCAAACCACTGGACGGATCGGGCTGAAATTTGGCATGCAGCTAGATGTTATGACGTTGGCATCCGCTAAGAAAGGGTTTTCATAAATTCAACCCCTCAGGGGATGAAATATTGCATATAATAATACTTCTTAACGCGACCGAAGCCGCGGGTAATAGCTAGTATTATACATGCGTTATACGTGTCTGTCTACCTGTCTGTTACCTCTTCACTCCAAAACCGATGAACTGATTTTGCTTAAATTTGTTAAGATATACTTTAAGTCCCGGTAAAGGACATAATATACATTTTATCCCGGAAAAATGTACGGTTTAAACTTTTACACAATGAAGTTGTAGACGTCATCTAGGAATTATTATTGTTCTCTTTAATTGTGCTTTCATTATTTTCTTGTGTAGTAATAAAAAACAGGCCCTTAATGTATTAAGGGCCTGTTTCACTACTTCCTAAAAAGTACCGAATAAGCTATCCACCACTTAACTTGACAGATGAAGTATGGAGAATCTGTCAAAAAAGCTGTTCATAGCCTATTCGGCATTTCATCAGAAAGTGGTGAAACAGGCTCTAAGAATTATTATTAAATAAAAAATAAGTTTATAATATGGTTTATATTATATTTTAATGGTTTTCTAGAATAATTCTATTAATATGGCGACTTACAAGCCATAATTGGCATCTCCTTGTATGGAATGAAATTTTACTTTATCATTTGTACAGTGATTGATACATGAATGAAGGCATCAAATAAATAAACAGGGCGGTGGAAATTTATTACAATCGCGAGCAGTATTGGCGGCTCCTTATGTATGTATGGCCATTTATAAACCGTTTCATTCCTGACATTAAACGCTAAATCAACTTTGTTATTATTTCTGAAATGTTCTGTGTCATTTACTTCAGATTTTTTGTTCGTTTATATTTTGAGTAATAATTATAATTATGTACATAATATACATCCAAATATTATAATTAATCCTCCGATCGGGGATTCTCGGAAATGCTATTGTATTCTATTGTTGTCGCGATCACCGGTGCTCGTACGGGGCTTGTGGGTTAATGTGAAAGTGTATCTGTTACCTCTTCACCCGCTCCATCCGCACCCGCATCCGCATCCGCATCCCCATCCGCATCCGCATCCAAACCGCTGAACCGATTTTGCTGAAATTTCATATGGAGGTACGTAAAGGATATAGGATACTATTTATCTCGAAAAAATGTACGGTTCCCGCGCCATTAAAAAACTGGCGAAACTGAGTTGAAGCGGGCGGAATTTTATTGTATTAAAAATGCTCTCAGTTATAATTTTTGCTCTCTGAGTCGTTAGCTTCAAAATCTGATTTAATTTTTCCTGGATACTAAAAATGTTGTCTACCACGCCCTTTTTTTGCAACTTTATCCTGAAAGAGCCTACAAAACTGAATGCGATAAACGTTAGCTCTTTTCCTGATTGAGCGAAATCACGTTACAAAGTGTTTTAAAAGAACCCTTTTACGGTGTATGAAGCTCAGAAGTGCAAAATTTTGTTACGGCTAAGTGTCCCAGCTCTCCACTCCCCAGGGACTAAACGAGCGCTCTAAAAATACAGGGAGTTACGGAGAAGGCCAATTTAAAGAAGGGAAACCAAAAAGATTGTAAATAAAAATCATTATGATATTACTAGATCATGCCCGCAACTCCGTAGCGCCAAAATTAGTTTATTGCGTGGGAACCGTACATTTTTTCGAGATAAAAAATATCCTATGTCCTTTCCCGGGACTGAAAGTATCTCGGTACTAAATTTCAGCCTAATCGGTTCAGCCGTTTAGGCGTGAAGAGGTAACAGACACACAGACAGACAGACAGACCGGGCACACTTTCGCATTTATAATATTAGTATGGATGTAGATACTATCAGTTACTCATTGGAAAATGGCGTAGCTTAGTAATTTAGTCGGGTTATTACAAGCCCAGACATATTTATGCATAATAATTTGATACACCTACCTACGTCTTCTTAATTCTCATTGTTATTGCTGGTAGGTTAGGCTTTGGATCAACTTAGCACATGATTTTTTAGGCGAAAAAGTACAGTGTAGCCGTATTATAATGACTAGGTTGTGCCCTAAACAGTAAAGCTAGTAGCTACCCTTTTACGAGAAACTCAATGTTGTAGTAGGAGATCCGGCCATAGAATGGCCTTCACCCATCGTATTACGGGATGAAAATGATTTTTTTATAAAATTAAACATGTTAAAAAAAATATTTACAGGAGGTTGTCTGAAAAATTTGGTGCAAAGTGTAATTAATTAATAATTAAAAAATGTTTTTTTTTTAAACATTACATTCATTCCCTTACGCAAAAAAACTGTATACTAATCGAAAGTATGTAGCTCATAGAATATGCAAACGCTGGGTTGACTTTTTTTTTCCGGTGCAATTATCAGGTAGGCAGCTATATACAGGTAAATCGATACTAGTAATTTTCAACGATCCACTTACGCGATAAACCTTATATCAAAATAAAGATAATTTTATTATGAATATAATGACATAAGGTTGAATGAATGTAATGTTTAAAAAAAACATTTTTTAATTATTAATTAATTACACTTTGCACCAAATTTTTCAGACAACCTCCTGTAAATAATTTTTTTAACATATTTAATTTTATAAAAAAATCATTTTCATCCCGTAATACGATGGGTGAAGGTCATTCTATGGCCGGATCTTAGACTATTGGTTTTTCGCAATAGCAATTTCTTAAGCGTCGAGTTAGCAAATCGCCTGACCGAACAGTCACGTTCGACCTCACGTTGGGAACTTTTAAACTTTTCTTTCAACTCGAAACCGTAGTTTTTCTGAATTGTTTGATGTCAAATCACGTTTGTGTTCGACTGAGTTGGTAATCGCCATTGGCACGTGATACAAAACAATATATTTTCTTCTTGTGAACATACAATGAATGTACAGTCAGAGAAATTAATTCATAGCAGATGGCATGTAACTTGGTCGGAATATGTCAAGTTCAGCAGACGACAAACAGATTTGTCACAGCCGGACTAAATAACAGAGGCGCGCTTCATTGAATCATGAAAGCAATAAAGTAGGTATGTATGCAAAATACTGTTCAGAATTCACCTTTTTATTTTTTTACCCACCTACATGTTTACCTACTGGTGGTACATTGTTTTAAAATCCGCGTTTTCAATTAATGCTTAAAGCAGTGAGACCGCCTTTTTGTACAATTTTGTAATTTTGTATACTTTTTTTGTTGTTATTTATTTTGTTTTTTTGTGTCTTTTATGTACTTTTATATATTTTCTATTGGGTGTGCAAATAAAGAATTTGTTATTATTATTATTACAAGACGTCTAAATATTTTGAATAGAGTCAATCTTGCTTTCAGTTAAATATTAATTAATAAACGTTTCGTAAACTCTTTATACAAGACTTAAAAGCCCAATAACAAAAGAAAAGCCATTTTTCTCGATTAATCAAAAGCGTTCTAATAAAACTTTTCTTATATCCTTTAATTGTCATATTTTAAGATGAAAGGCCTCCAAGACGAAGTTTCGTTACCACAGAGTCATCAAAGACCTGCTAAGTCCGGACCTCTGTGTACAAAAAGATTAATTTATTGAACAAAACCGGCATAGAGGGTATTGTGTCAAGATGTACTTATTTTTACTCGGGTATAGGTCTCGTAAAACTTTAAGATCATTCGTCAAAAATTGAAGGCGAAGTGTTTTATTGTAACTAATAATACTTTGGTTCCATTGAACTCCGCATATTCTAAGGGCGAGCAAAACGAGCCCTAGTATATCCCACAACCTGAGCACTATTGTGGTACACTTAACTGAAAACTATCACGCCTATTTACCGCCGCTTTAACATAGTAATTTTTATTTATAAGATGTGTTATAATCGGTCAGTCAAGGTTTGGTTACTATTAAAATATTAAAAAAAAACTGCCTAAGGGCCGGGACACAAAAACACGGCACGACGTCGTACGGCGTCGTACGGCGTCGCACGGCGCCGTACAGCGCCGTACAGCGCGCGTAGAAACTCACGTAGAATTAATTCAAGTTGAGTTTCTACGGCACGACGTCGTACGACGTCGTACGGTGCCGTGCCGTGTTTTTGTGTCCCGGCCCTAAAAGACGCAGAAAAACGACGCAAGCTCACTCACAAAGCTCGGCTTTTACCTAGTAGTTTATATTTGCGTATAATTTTAATAGAAAATATGAACATTCTAATGAAAAAATGGCAAAATCCTAATTAAATAAAGTACGCGTAAATGGGTTAAATACTTTACGTAATTACAAAGTAAAGATTGTGAAAATGTATAATTAGCTGTCATTATGCGGGGACACGACTTAATGACGTCATTGCCACAGATTCATTGTATACAGATTAATTAATCCATGTAGATCCATACTTCAAGATTTAATTTAATAAGAAAGTAAAAGCCACACCGCGCGTTGCTTTGCGTCGTCGCAACGCAAATATTTTGACGCATAGCCGGCCACACGGGCGTGACGCCATCGCAGCGTTTAAACGAAGCAGTCCGTCAACATCCCCTCCAGCTTTGTCTCGGGGGCTGCAGTCCGACATGTGTGCGTTGCGACGATGCAACGCGCCGTGTGGACTGGCTCTAAAGCTCGATTTATACAAAAATCTCAGTTAAAAAATAAAAGTCTTTGGATTTATAATAATATACGTCCGTGTGACAGAGCGGTTTGGCCGCTACACTACTAAATCACAAGCAATATAAATTGCTTGTAATCTCATTGTGAAGCGACCAAATCGCTCTGTTTGTCTTTTGTTTCTTAAGACCCCTTTATACAGGTAGGCCAATCGTTTTGACCCTAGCAATCGGCCTGCTTATAAGGCCATAAGGCGCTGAAAAGATTCACATATTATTATTTTTTATAAAGATGCCTTCAGTCGGAAAAGAGTTGTTTTATCGTGGTAAAATTAACGGTTACCGCGCGATATTCTAATTGGGTCACAACGAATACCTGATTTAATATAAACTCAATCTGTATTTACAACAAACACATACATATACATATTGCACACAAACAAATGCATGTAATATGCCTTATTACTGTGACATGAATAATATTGACACACTTACATAATAATCTTCAGATGAGCGAGAGAAGCAGTCTCAGCTGGGTACCAGTATACAGAGCTATTTCTGAACTCATAGAGGTAAAATAACAACGTATGCTGTATGACTAAAGAGGATTTGCACGGCATACTAAAGCCACACAGCTACAACTTTAGCCGCAAATCGACCGTCTATGCCAAAAAATGGACATATTTTCGCTGAGCGGCCAAAGTTGTGTGGCTTTAGTCACCTGTGTGAATTAACTTTAGGTATATTAACTTTATGGACCGCACTAAGCGATATTACTCTGAAGCGTATAAATGACGCAAAACTTCACGTATTTTCTTCGTGTCGCACGTGTAGCGTTTAGGTGCCGCGTATAGTGCGGATTATCACATTCTATTTCATGTATCCTTATAGTTACGCCTAGTGGTACTGTAATGTAATGCTCGAAGTCGAATCTATAATGTTACATTTCAAGTGAATGCTCCCGGCGAGAGCACCTTTATGTTAAACTCAAAGTCAAAATTTTTTATTCAGAATAAATTTTTGCAAATATTTTCTGAAAGTCTACATGATGCCTATCACCGGTTCGGGAACTAACCCGGCGAGAAGAACCGGCGTAAGAAACTCGCAGGGGGCCCACTTTATTTACCAAAAAAAGTGAGAAAAAAATTAATCTTTTAAAATAATGTTTACAATGCTGTAACTTAAAATTATACACTGTCAACATACATACATAATTGTAAGTCCTAAAATAATGTAGAAGCAGCCTTGCAAGCAGCCATCCTACCCCCAAGATGTACTATCGTTTATGAAATCATTGACCTTATTGGCTTTGGCACACAAACGTTCTTTGACTACTTTTTTAAATTTATTAATGGAAAGATTTTGAACGTTTTCTGGGATTTTATTGTAAAGGCGTATACATTGACCTTTAAAAGATTTACTAACTTTACTAAGTCTGATCACCGGTATTTCTAGTTTGTACTTATTTCTAGTGTTTCTTCCGTGACTGTCACCTTTGGTTGTAAATTTACTAAGATTCTTTCTAACATATAATACATTATCCAAAATGGATTGAGAAGCAACAGTTAGAATACCAATTTCTTTAAACTTTTCTCTCAGAGATTCAAAAGCTGACATTTTATAAATTGAACGTATAGCTCGCTTCTGCAGCACAAAAATCGTATTAATGTCGGCAGCGTTTCCCCATAAGAGGATGCCATACGACATTCTACTATGAAAATAACTGAAGTAAACTAGTCTTGCTGTGTCTTCGTCAGCAATTTTACGTATTTTTCTGACTGCGTATGCTGCAGAACTGAGCCTATCTGCAAGATTAGCAATATGAGGACCCCACTGTAGTTTACTATCTAGTGTAATGCTTCTCATCATTTAATAGTATATTGGTTTTAACTTGTCTAACATTGGGCAAAGTAAATTTTAAACATTTAGTTTTCTTAGAATTTAGAAGTAAGTTAACTCTTCAAATGCTTCTTTTTAGAGTTCTGTACCCAAAGGGTAACAACGGGACCCTATTACTAAGACTTCGATATCTGTCTGTCTGTCCGTCTGTCTGTCACCAGGCTGCAACTCAAGAACGGTAATAGCTAGAGAGTTGAAATTTTCATAGATTATGTACTTCTGTTGCCGCCATAACAACAAATACTAAAAACAAAATAAATTTCATATTTAAGGGGGGCTCCCATACAACAAACGTATTTTTTTTTACAATATTGCTCGGTATCAATAATGAATACAGGTAGCCACCTGAAATATTCATAAAATACCCAATTTTATTTATACTTTAATAATTTATAGTATAATTTTAATAAAATTAATAATTAAAGGGGGCTCCTATACAAAAAAACACAATTTTTGCCTATTTTTGCTCTATAACGGTACAGAACCCTTTGTGCGCGAGTCCGACTCGCACTTGGCCAATTATTAATACTGATTTTGATTTTAGAACTTTCAAAACAGAATTGCAACATCGACGATGATGATAGATTTCATAGATAGAAGCCGGGAATCTATTTTAGTTTTTTCATTAAAAGCCTCACGTGAACTCTTTGATCCACGGCGCCGGGAACTGTACCTGCAAACAGAAAGTTCAATCAAACACCGACTAGATGCCCGCGGATATTGCATGCAGCTATTATTTTATAAAGGCGGAAGCTAGCTCGATAGAATTTAATAAAACCAAAGAAACCGTCAATCGTAATTTAAAAATATTATTTCCGGAATCATCAAACAATAGAGTATTTTTGCAAAATGCCCGATTCCTCTGGAGGCTTGATTCAGAAATCAGTGCCTGAAATGTTTGCTTAGTACTTATCAGACCCTATATTATGAATTTTGCAAACTTTAAACCGGTAATCTCGAACGGTGAGTCGTACAGAAAAAAGTGTAAATATATTTTTTGTAGAGAATTGCATGATCAACAACCTTGTCAAACGTGTTTTACGATAAAATTTAAGAAACCTTAAAGATAAAAAAACCTTTTACTAGAAAAACGGGAAAAAGACCAATTTGGAACATATTTTGACCTAGAATAAAATTACATGAGGAGGATCGACGGGGAATTTTAGTATTTTCTTTACCAATTTTTATCTCTATGCGAATTTTTCCTAGGTTTTTTGTATATTTTGTCTAAACTACTCCAAATCTGTATCAATACTTAATACTTATATAATATAAGTTCACAATACTTCGAGATAAACACATTTCATCTACAGATAACGAGAGCCGCGCGGCAAAGCCAGGCTCTCCCTTACATTATCGTTGAGCTAAGGGCATTTAACGAGACAGATTTATAGTTTCCTCAGTGACTTTCACAGATAACTCTCAATTTGATGGCTTGTTATCGACAGTTTTTGCGACTGTTAACGTTATCTAATGGTGGCTTTCGATCCTTGCCTTTTATTTGTTTTTGTCGGTCGCAGTCGCGGCAAGAATCGGAAAGCCACTTTTGGTTTCTCTCAAGTCTCAGCGTGCTTAAAGTGAAAAAAGTCCTTCCCCGAACAACGTAGGGTCCAAATAGCCCTACATGAAACATGTATAATTAGGCATAATGTTCAAATACTATGTAAGGACCTGTATATTGTATAATGTATACGACTGTTACCTTAATCTACAAAAGTAAATTTATGAAAAAAATTAATGATTAAATGTTTACATGGATTTTTAAGTTTATGACGCATTATTCCAGAACCCCTATTAAAAAAACCGGCCAAGTGCGAGTCGGACTCGCGCACCGAGGGTTCCGTACAAACCTGCAAGGTTTACAAAGTTCGTTTGATATGAATTTCAACTTGATAGCTCTAGGCGTTCATGAGGAAAAAAGTAATAAATTTATATTTCTTAAAAAATATATATTTTGTAATGTAACTAAAAATTTAAGGTTTTCGGAATTTTCCCTTTATGTGTGCTATAAAACGTTGCTTCATGCCAAATTTCAAGATTCTAGGTCGACTGGAAGTACCCTTTAGGTTTTGATTCCCTTGCGAGTACTTGCGAGTTTCAAAATATGCAGCTTAAATTGCTGTTTCTTTTGATTGCGTTAACATAGAAGTTTGATTTTGTTACAGCTTAAAGGTATTATAGACCTGAGTATTTGGTATGAATTTCAATTTAATACCTCTACGCGTTTATGAGGAAATGGGTAGTAAGTTTAAAATTATAAAAAAAAAATATATTATGTGATGTAACTAAAAATTTATGGTTTTCGTAATTTTTCCTTTATCTATGCTATAAGACGTTGCTTCGTACCAAATTTCAAGATTCTGAGTTTACGGGAAGCACCCTGTAGGTTTTGATTCCCTTGCAAGTGTCGAAAATTTGCGGCATAAACGGCTGTATCTTTTGATTGCGTTGGCTTAGAAGTTTGATTTTTTCACAGCTTCAAGGGACAGTAGACCTGAGTAATTGATATAAATTTCAGCTTCATACCTCCACGCGTTCCTGAGAAAAAGGGTCTTGACAGACGGACGGACAGACGGACAACAAAGTGATCCTATAAGGGTTCCGTTTTTTCCATTTGAGGTACGGAACCCTAAAAATTGAGCAGTTCCTCGAAAAATAAACATTGCTTAAGTAATGTTATGTTCAATTATGTGGTGCGCGCACAGGCAACTTAGTTGCTCGGCGATTAATTTGTCTCTCGATCAAGTTTTTGGGTATGCTCTAAATTTCATATACTTACATAGTATGAAATTTCCCGACAATCAGCCGATCGCTCCATAATGGATGCATCCAATATTCTATTTTTCGACGCTCTCTTCGGTTTTTTATTTATTTTTCAAAAGAGACAAATAAATCTCCGAGCAACTAAGTTGCCCGTGCGCGCATAGTCTTAATATTTAAGATCAAGCGTGTGCTAATCAACTAAATACACATTCATTTGGAACCACCGACCAATCACCAATAACTGACATTTGAAAACAAACCGTCATTTCAGACAGATTGGCTCCCGTGACTTATTCAGTAGTCAGTAGTTCAGTAGCGTTTTGTTAGTTAGACGTCATCAACATGGCGGACATCGACCTGTCATTGTCATGGTTTTGTTTTTGTGGTCGTAAATATTTGTAGAGATATTTCACGTTCTGTGCAATTCCAACCATCACATCCGAGGGCAAAAAGGAATTTTAATTCAGACTGATCGAAAAAACTTACCCTATGCCATTTGAAAATTGAATTCCTTTAACCTTACCGCGAAAATAGAACTTTTTCGTCTATACTTTAGCATAATTGGTAGAACCGCTTAGATTAGTTCCTAGCAAAATCATTTTTCGACAGCAAAACGTTGAAAGAAGACAGCTTATAAAAATCATGACATCCTTGTCTAATTACAATAACAATTCATGGTAATTGAGTTTTCATTCCCGGGTCGTAATTACACTCGTCGAGTTGACATCAAACATGGCTGCTCTCGACGGCGAGGGTCCTCCAGCGCCGACTGAATTAATTGGATCATCCAGCACCGTGACGTCACTCACATTCAGGAATGTGCAGATATGACGTCACTGCATGTCCAGGGTATGACGCTGTGTAGATAATATGACGTCGCATATCCAGGGAATGACGTGCAGATATAGGTACTTTTCCAGGGAATGAGTATGGAATTGTGTACGCAATATGACATTACTACATATGTCCAGGCATAATATGCAGATATAACGTCATTGCAAAATATAGAGGTAGTTGTAAAGATTTAACGTCAATGATGGATCAGGGATGAATTCTATGTTACAGCAGAGCATCACGCGCATGAGTAAGCAAATGTCATAAACATAACGTTACATGCAAATTATCCAAGGAAGAGCTACGACAGGATGTTAGGTAATAATAAATAATATTATGTAATAGTCACTACTCAATTATTAGCATGTATAATTTGTGAAAACGTCTATGTATAGTTTTATTAATGAGTAGATAAATGTCTACTTAGTACTATCGTCTACGCTATGTACATTTTTCAACATACAAAAATATTATGTTTATTGTTACCTCTATTTTTTCTAGTCACTTATATCTATTTCTACAGTTATCTAATATCATAAAGGTAATATACCTATCGGTCTAATATAGAACGTGGCTATGATGCTCTGGTACGTTGCGTCGTTGTAACAAAAATAAGGCATTGAAACCTCACAAAGCTACGTTGCGGCGACGCACGCCAACAAACAGTAGAGCCATACCTAATGTCGGCACTACAAATAGGCGAACGCGTTAGCCAACGCATTGGCCAACGCGTCGGCCAACGCGTTCGCCTATATGTAGTGCCGACAAAACGCGTCGGCCAACGTCTAAATACCTACCGCCAACGCGCGAGTCGCCCGTTCTACACATTGGGCCGACACGTTGGCCAACGCGTTCGCCTATATGTAGTGCCGACATTACCGGGATGCCATGGCGACGTGGCCAGTGACGTTACCATGGCAACGTCTGGCGTCTCTACTTCGCCGCAAAGCGGTGTTTTTCTTAAATTCTATGAAGATTTAAGAAAATACCCTGAAAAAAATGTTTAATTATTTGAGGATATATCACTAAAATCGGTGACTAATTGAGTGACGGAGCATACAAACACGTGCAAACAACTGGCAATGTCAATTACAGTCGCCGCATGCGGAGCGGTCGACTCTGGCTACGCTGGCTACTTGGCACCGTCGCCAGTCGGTCGCCAGGTGAGTTATCCGTCATGTAACATCTCAATAGAACTAGTTGGCGACGCCGTTGGCCACGTCGCCATGGCGTCCCGGTGAGGTATGGGCTTTAAAGGTCAAACCGCAGACGTTGTTCATTTTCCCACTTCCTATCTGTTGTAGTGTCAAAATATCGCGTCGAAACAACTCATCATAAAATATTACGTACGTAAAAGCCCGCTGTACACATTGGGCCAACCCATTGAGCAAGCGCATTGAGCCAACACGTAGGGTACGGAATGTCGCTTCCAACTTATGGTCAACTAAGCCTCTACATGTTGGTCTCATGTGCTGGCCCAATGCGTTGGCCCAATGTACTATCGAGGAAAATTCCTAGGCAGTTGACAGACACACGTCATTTAATCGGCTTATGTCACTTCAATGTTAGCTTTCATCGATCGGATGGGGTTTGACGTAGCGCGAGTCGCGACTCGCGGCCAAATTACTTAGGGCCAACCCACACGTACCACAACCACACGACATCGCAACGACAAAATGTCGTCGAGCAGTGGTTACGTGTGAATGGTGTCGCTGCAGCTTTTTGTAGTTGCGTTGTGGTACCGAAAAAATGCCGACGTGGTTGCGTTGTCGCCAGTGGTTCCGATGTGGTTACGTGCGAAAGCCAATGAAACGGAGGGGAGGAAGAGCACGGGCGGTGTGCGCGCACTGTCGTTGCATCGACGCGACGTAACGTTGTGGTTGCGATGTGGTTGCGGTATGGTTGCGATGTGGTTGCGGTTTGGTTGCGATGTGTTCGGCTGTGGTTGCGTCTGACAAGTTATCTGACAAGTGGTCGACAACGACTGCAAAATGTGGTACGTGTGAATGGTCCAGTTCATTTACAATACGAAATATACGCCCGACCACGTCGTGTGGTTGTGGTGTGGTTGTGGTACGTGTGGGTTGGCCCTTAAGTCCTCCAGCTGCCTCGGAATCAACTTCTCTGATAGTACATACAGTGGGCATAAAACGACGGTGCGACATCGTTGCGACGACGCAGCACAACGCAACGGAGCAGTGTTGCTTGGGCCATAAACAACCAACGTCTATTATGCAAAATATTTGATCACGTTATCAAGTAAAACTCAACATGCTTACTTTACGATTACACACGAGAGCAGGCAAACATTCAACGATTCTCGTACAAAATAGTACAGTAAATAATCCTTTATATACCCCGGTAAATATTTACGTAGAAGACGCACAGCCTTCTAGATTTATCAAATATTTACAGTACGATGTAAATCACCTTTGCTTCCAAATACACGCTAAAGTGAATAATATATGCTACGTAGAATAGGATAAGTTTTATTCATGTGTGTTTTGATCTCGACAGCTGAAGATCTGAGTAAGTTGATTTTGCCAAATAATAAATCTGTATGTCTGCTACCTCTTCAAACTTAAGCCGCTGGACCGATTTCGATGAAATTTGGCATGGAGATACTTTGAGTCCCGGGAAAGGACATAAAATATGTTTCATCTCGGAAAAAACGGAAGGTAAATTAACATCTATACATATTATAAAACAAAGTCGTTTTTTTCCCTCATGTCCCTTTGTTCCCTTTAATCTTTAAAACTACGCAACGGATTTTGATGATTCTTTCAGTGTTAGATAGCCCATTTATCAAAGAAGGCTATAGGCTATATTTTATCACGTTAAGACTAATAGGAGCGAAGAAATAGAGGAAAATGTGGAAAAAACGGGGAAAATTATTTGAAAGGGCTAACTTGAACGCGCTAATCTACTGGTCCGATTTGAAAAATTATTTCAGTGTTAGATAGCCCATTTATTGAGGAAGGCTATAGGTTTATCACGCTAAGACTAATAGGAGAATGTGGAAAAAACCGGGGAAATTATTTAAAAGGGCTTATCTCGCGAACTACTGGAGCAATTTTTATGTTATTTGGCACCGATAAGATTTTAATCATTTTTTCAGTGGCTATAATATATTTTATACCCGTGCGACGCCGGGGCGGGTCGCTAGTATATTATAAGGAAGAAAACATTCTACAAGTAATTTTATAAAGAGCATTATTCCACAGCTCTTCATCAAAGCATCTATACATCAATAGATAGAATAACATAATACGTTTATTTAACCGTAGTTACAGGCGCAGTAAGCCAGAAGCATGTTCTTGTCAGGCACTAGAGCGATGATTAATTAATTCGCCAACTAATTGACCTAGATATTATAGGTACACCGCAAACTAAGCGCATATGTATGGGTCCCAACCACAGGCGTGCTATGATGTATGGATGTAAATGGGTTATAGCATCAGAAGCACCGGTGACCCTTAGTTAAAATTAAAACAAACATGATCTAATTTACTAAAGTTTCAATCAAAATTCTAACCAAACACATAATATAAGTATCGGAAATTCGGTCGAGCCGTTTTTCGGAGTTTGGCAATAAACACTGCACGCTACGAGGATTGTATAAAAAAATTTAGAGACCCAAAAATTCGGTACAATTTGCTAATTATTATATCAATTATTATTTATATCAAACTGCGGTCACGTTTTGAGTGTTATTCACAACCAAAGTCTTTAACGTCTCAAATTCGACGGCTGCGATAATTTTGTTCACAAATTTTCTTTATTTGCCTCAAATCCTTTAATAACTTTCGCGTTAATGGCAGTTCGAATGCTATAAATTGTAAATACGTGAATTTCAAACAAAACTCATTAAGAATATTTCGTAAACAGTCGTTAGCGATCAAGAATCTAATCTTGGTTTAACCCTTCGCTAATGGAAGCCTGGTCTTTTAGACCCTTGACCGATCACGTGGAAAAAGGCCAAAGGAGTTGGAAATCACTTAAGAAGCGGTCGCAAGTTAATTGGGAGATCGATTTTCATTTAATTTTCTTCATTACCCCGCTGCTTGGCAGTAAAATGCTGCAAGAGTAAAACAAGCTCTTAGTTTTACCTGAAAGCTTTTATAGCTCTAGTTAAAAGTAGTTTTAAGTGGCAAAAATATTGTTGTTTCGTTTTTACGTCTCTATTTTAATTATAACAATATATTTAACAGAAGACGCCAGGTTAAAAATCGAAAAAAAAACGTCGTGTGGCACTCGGGGACCATTATCAACTTATGCAATTATAATTCACATACATCTAGTCACACGCACACAAACACCGTGCCAAAGGTTATTAGGCCGTTATGTTACCTATTTTGGCTACGGAATTTCTTGATTCGTTCGCTGCGTTCAAACGAATATAAAAAATAAAAAGCTTAAAAATATTTTTAAATCGGTCAGCAACAAACTCCTTCAGAAAGTCATACTTGATTTCGAAAACTGACTGGAGAGAAGAAACGGCGCACAATAAATGAAGTGTTGATACTTTTTGCAATTTTTATAAATTTTCAAACCGAAAACCTTCTCTGTAGTCTTCTGATCCGATTGTTTTAATAATATAAGGTAACGGTTCAGCCGTTCTCGAATTTCAGCGGCACATTCAAACTGCAGTGAGCTTCTCTATACAAGATATTATTAATTTTAACTATAAATTTTCGGCGACATAAACGGAATAAAATATTTATTATAGACTTATGTTTTATATCCGACAATTTAACGTCGACCGCAGCTGTATTTAAGTTAATTATAGACCTCCAAAACTATTACCTGTCCACGTTATTTATCTATAATATATACCTATCGATCGCACATCATCATCAAAAATATCATCATAAAAGTTCATGGTGTGATCCTATTAACGTAGACGACCTCTGTGGCTCAATGGGTAGAGTGTGTGGCAGCTCAAGCCGGGGGTCGCGGGTTCGAATCCCGTCGACGTAACAAAAAGTTTTTCAATGTTCCTGGGTCATGGATGTATACGCTATAACGCATATGCCTTTGACGTACAGAAAAAGGCACAGTGTGGACAAAGCTTATGATTTATGAGTATAATTCAGGATACTAAGACGATGTCACGGTAAGATCGCGTGACCCGCACGTGCGTGACAAATGATACTGGGCGCGATTTGGGTCTACCCTGTCCGTGCCTGGGACTGGGCTGTCACTAAAATATACCGCCTGTCCTTACCAGATCTATAGATCATCGTCGATCATCATGATCACTAGAAACCTCGGAACGCAAAAAGAGGAACAGATTGCATTACAAGAGGGCCGACAGAATTGAAAATGAAACAACGGAGTAGGATTAATTTTTTCCCGAGCGGTAGAACTATTTCTACCGCCCTCTGTAGGGCGATATTACTTTCGCTCCTTTCGGAACACCGAAATCTCGAAATATCAATCGAAAATACATAAGAAGGTATCAGACAGATTTAAATATAGATATTATGTTCATTTATTCATAATATATTTTGAATGTTGTTATACAATCTCCCTGGTTTATTTTATTTTAAGTGGAAAACGTACTCGAAACGAAAAATAATAAAATAACATAATGCTATTTACAAAACTCAATTTTAACTTCGGTATTCCTGCGAAATACGTTTATTGCTTTATTGAGTTATTTTTTCATATTTTTACGTGGGAAATGAAAAATTTCGTATTTATCCAGCGTCCATATTGATTCAAATCCATCCATCCATTATAAATACAAAAAGTACATGCTCTCCATCTGTCTGCTATCTTTTCATTTCAAGATTTAAATGGCGGAACTCTGATTTTGATGAAATTTTCCTCCTATCCCGGAAAAGAACATAGGAAATTTTGAACTGGAAAAATGTACGTTTTACGAATTTCAGCGTAACAAAGTAGCGAACAACATCTAGCAAAATAAGTCCACATTAAAATTCCTCGTTTTATATTGTACAGGTCTAAAAAGTCCCGTTTAAAGGCTTTGTGGGAAAGATTGTTAAATGTAACGTGTTTGTGCGCTCTAGCGTGACGCTTTGCGGGAAACGGGACGGGGATGCGGGACCGGAGAAGCTGCGTTCCGTACAAAACTAATCTATTGTAAAATATTAAACGCTGCAACTATTTATGGCGAGTTTTACCGCTTGTGGACAAGTTTGTGCTAACATTAACGCTAAGTTACTGCTAACTAAATGTTTTTAGAGAGCGTATGGAAACCGTACATTCCGACATAACAGATATTACAGTACATACCTATATCCGATGTCCTTTCGATGCCTATATTAGTAAAATATTAGGTGTGAAGAGGCCAGATACTGTTGCATTAATAATATTAGTATAGACATGAGCCATATTGTAACTTTACGAATTATTCCTTGCCCTACAATATAATATTTTAGTTTCTCTAACTATTCATAGTTTCCGGCCTTATACTTTTTCTATTTTAACGGTTTAAACGGCCTGCAAAAGGTTTTGTGAATCTGCTTTAGCACCTAACCCCATGGTGCTCCACTCTCCGGCTACAGTCACGGGCACGATTAACCCACCGCAACTCTACCAGCCGCGTCTCGCAGACTCATCAAAGCATGTAGACTTTTCTAGGTAGCTGTTTAAAGTACTTTGCAAAAACGTAAGGTCCACTTTATTCGCAATCAGCTTTCCAGTAATTGGAAGTCCTAATAAAATTAGAGGCAGAACGTATCGATTACCGCGAGACGAGGCTAAAACGCGGCCGGCTGTTAATAATTAAGTGGCCCCTATTCATCACTTATTCAGGGAGGGATTCACTTCTCGAATGTTCTGCAGTTTAAGATCAGGCTTAAATATAAATTCAGTCTAGTTTATTTCAGCTGCATTGTCGCTTTATTTCAGCATTCAAGAGGACAATGATTTTGTAAATGCTCGATTTTAAGTTTGAAACGAAAATGTTTTTTTTTATAAACAAGGGGGCAAACGAGCAAACGGGTCATGGGCGACGGCAGTGGAAAGCAACTACCGTCGCCCATGGACACTGGCAACATCAGCAGCGCTGCAGGTGCGTTGCCGGCCTTTTAAGAGGGAATACGCTCTCTTCTTGAAGGTTTGCAGGTCCTATAGGTCCGGGTAAACTGCTGGTGACAGTTCGTTCCAGATTTTTAAAGTGCACGGCAGAAAGTTACGTTATGTATTGTATGTTATTTAATATTGGTTTAAATATATTTTAACCAAGGAGTGACTTTTAATGGACTTAAGTTATATTTCAATAGAATCTGCAGCGAATTTCATATTCCCTTGTAAATCTGTTTAAGGTTTGTGACATTTACATACGGAATATTGAAATGCAAATCGTGAAGATAATCTGAATCCATTGAAAGGCAAATAGGATAGTACTTTACCCTGAAATATGATTAAGTTATGATGTTTATTTATTCGTATTTTAAGTGAATAATACCTACTTATTCGCATAGTTGACTGCTTACTGAAATTTAATTAGTAGTCTCATAACCTAGATACTTTCAATGATTTGACTGTCAAATCAAATTGAAAGTAAGGAGTGGTTTGTCTGTCAAAGTTCAAAATGAAAAAGTTTGGGATTTCACAAAATATGACATGTCACTTAGCGATTTGCCAAATCCTATACATTTTTGATTCAACTCTCGATAGTTAAAATAACGATGTCTAGGCTAAGGGCACCTAGTAGAAGTAATAACAACTAGCAAGCACGATTATTAAAATTTAAACAACTTCGTTAAGGTCATTTTGGGTAACTTTGAATTGCGGTTTTACTTTGAACAATAAATGTTTGTAAAAAAATGTATTGTTCAAAGTAAAACCGCAATTCAAAGTTACCCAAAATGAGCTTACAATACCCGGCAATAAATATTGCACATCGACCTTTGGAAAGAGACAATCGGCTAATTTCGGTTTCATAGAGCGTTATCTTTGTAGCACACACCCATTTGACATTATGTCAGTCGTTGTTCAAATTCAATAGACTGCAGTCGCGTCCAGGTCAAAATATATATCTAGAGTTGTTAACACCCCTAAATTTGCTACAGCTGTAATTTTTCAAAAGAATTAAAATATACGTAAACATAATTTGAACACGCTTTTTATTTTATTTTACCTGAACCTAAATCCATAATTTAAAGAAAACTTGGTGTATTTTATACAAAGAATAATAAAATTTTCAAAAGAAGCAAACCATAATAATTATGGTTTTTTTTTAACAGCTCCTAATATATACCGGACTTTTTGTATTTCGTGCGTAAGAGATAACGCTCTACAAAACCGAAATTAGCCGATTGTCACTTTCCAAAGGTCGATGTGCAATATTTATCGCCGGGTACTGTACATTATTTCATTTTATTATTATTGTATGTACCAGCGAGGAAATTGATTCCTAGGCAGTTGACGGACCTACGTCATATGGTCGGCTTATGTCAATTCAATGTTAGCTGTGATCGGTCGGATGGGTTTGACTTAACAGGACCAAATCACTGAGGACCGCCATCTGCCTAGGAATTAACTTCTCTGATAGTCCATATTCATCACATCTTATTACATATATCATTATGCACAGAGTTAAACAGTGCTTGTGCCTTTATGTTGAAAATAAGATATTTTTAAACGGATACGATCCGTGGTGAATGGTTAACGCAAATCATGGTTGCTTATTTGAACATAAAGCATGTTGATGCGATATTACAAATCTGAAAAACGGCTATAGTGTTGTGCATAATTTGTATCGACAAAAAGTTATAAATCTTGATCTACTTATATAAGAAAAACTGTTTGTCTCGCTAAAACTCTATAAGAGCTGAATCGATTTGGCTAATTTTAGTGTTGAAATATTCGTGGAAGTCCCTCCACGCAAGGATTATAATGAGGGAAGTGATAGAAAGTTCACCGGGTCATCTAGTCAGTCGGTCAATTATATTCAACGTAATAAAATATAATAACCAAGGGGCGATTCCATTAGCGAGATGCAACAGTTTGACATACTTATAGCTTCCTACAGGCAAAATGAAGCATATTTATTAATTAAATATCCCTTGAAGGGATACATTTTGACTAGTTTAACAATGATGTATAAATGAAAACCTTCATCAAATGTATGAAGGGCCACAAAACAGGCCGAAGTGCTATCGCGGGTGCAACCAATTTGACCCTCCATTAAGAACTGTGATGAGTTCATATGTGAATACTGGCTATTGCGAAACTTTTACAAAATAACTTGCCTATATTTAAAAATAGCATAAAACAAAGAAACTATGTTACTAGATAAAAGTAAATATAGTAATAAGTACTAGAAATTATTAACCATTTCTACGATCGCGGGCGCAACATCAAAATTCTCAAATCTCTTAAAGGTGAATTAAATCGTAATTCTCTTAAAAATTTTAAAATTTTCAATATGGAATATATAATTATACTAGTAAGTTTGTAATAAAACTGTACCAAATTGTAGTTTTTTTAAAATTTTCAGCTGTTTATTGGTCTGACAAAATTAATCATCTAAATCACAAAAAACGATTGAATAGTGTAATTTATACAAAAAAATTTCGACGTGTTACTGTACAACTATACTACAACTAAACATTAATTTAAAATATAGGCTATTTTAATTTAAAAATATGGGAAAAAACATCGCGTCCCTTAGATGATATTGCTTAAAAACGCTTCAAATTATTCGAATTCCATTTTTTACTGATAAAAGTTGTTTTGTTAGTAAATACACATCTTCTTACGTATATTCCAATTGAAAAATGTAACTAATAACACATTTTAAAAATTCTCGTTAATTTTCTCTGTAGCGGAATGGCCCCAAGATGGTTGACATAATAATATTATTCTCGATTAAAATTTATAAGGCAGAAAAGAGTTGATGATAATATTTAAATTTATAATAAGTGTATGGTTCAAATAACTGTTTTTCTGCGGTACAATTCGCGTACTACGTAACATTATGTAAAAGTTAAAACCACAGACTAAGTTTATATTTATTTCTATAGAAACTGAGGGTGTGTTTCATATTATTATCTTACTAGTAATAGATCAATTTTTATTATAATATTACTATCGATAAATTGTTAACCTTCATCGACAACCAATGTTAACACTTAGCACATCCCTAGAATTTTATATTGAATAATTATTATTCTGTGAGTGTCTGGTAGTGGTTGCCCAAATTATATACTTATCACGTTCATCACACCAAGCAGATTTTATTTCACCATCATCATTATCATCGTGTCCTCAGCTAAATATAAGTAAGAAAAATAAAGTTTTACGGTCTTACTACAAAAAATTTAAACACCTGTTGAACAGTTGATAAGAAAAAAATCAGTACATAATAGTCTAAAAACAACTGTTCAATAGATGTTTAGATCTTTTGTGGTAAGACCGTAAAAGTTTAAGTAAGTGGGTCACACTGAAAGTGTTTAGAACTAGCTAGTTAGAAACATTACTAATGAAAACTTTTTTTGAATTACAATTTTAGAACTCTCTGGTAACATAATGCGGTATATTTCATTCATTTGTCATTTGTTTTGGTGAATTTGCGGCAAATCTAAAACTCATATTACACGTGAAAATGAACTTGACGCGAGAAAATTTTTGATTTTTGATTTTTTGAAAAAATGATTTTTTGTGACTGTCGTTGTGGGCTTACTCAATAACAAAGCTTTGATAGGCTGCTATTACCACTTCATAATGAAGCCCCATCTCGTGCCACTATTTACAATTAGTTTAACGAGTTTAATCGTGGACGTAGCAATCTCAGTGATGATCCGCGTGAGGGACGTCCTTTAACAGCGACTACTGAAGTTAACATTAGTGTTGTACGACGCATGATAGAAGAGGATAAAAGAATAACCTATCAGCATATGCGGGCAAGCCTAGGCATTGCTATGAGTCAAGTTCAAAAAATATTACATGAACATTCCGGCGTCAGAAAGCTTTTTACCAGATGCATTCCCCATTCTTCAACCGACGACCAGAAACGCCTTTGCATGGACTCGTGTCGCCAAATGTTAGATAAGTTCAACGGCGGTGACTCAAATGCTGTATTTGACATCTTCACAGGTGAAGCTGGATATATAGCTACGAACCCGAAACCAAAAGACAATCAGCTCAAGGGGTGTTTCCTTTCGAGGTTTGGCCAACTAAGGCAAAGAAAGGAAGAAGTCAAGGCAAAAAGATGATTGCCTCATTCATTGGTCGGAAATGTAATTTTGCGAAAGTTGTGCTAGAAGATGAAAGGACACTTACTACAGAATGGTATGTCAATCGCAGTTTGCCTGTTGTCTTGGAAAAATTTCGGCAGCAGCGCCCTCTAAGCAGGACACTCCTTTACCACGACAATATACTTCAGCGCACTCCGCAAGACGGACTGTTGAATATTTGACTATGGCAGGTGTCGAGATATTGAGTCATACGCCATACAGTTAGAACCTGGGGCTCTGTGACTTTAATTTATTCCCAAGAAATAAAGATAAATTCGAGGTATTCGCTTTACGAGCTCTGAAGATGCGATGAAAGCGTACGAAAACGTCTATGGCGTGAGACCCCCAAGGAAGACTGGGCCTAGTGCTTTTCTCGGTGGTTTCATCAAATGCGACGATGTGTGCAGAGGAACGGAGATTACTTCTAAAAACGATAAAAGTATTGGCAACTTTCTACATTAAGCTATTTTTCACTTTCTAAACATTTTCAGTGTTACCCTAGTATCATAATAAACAAGCAAAGTATTATACTCATGATATGTTACTTAAAAAATTTAACACCTACTCTTTAAGTAAAAATTAAGTAATTATAATTATTATTATTAGAGAGGATCAAATTTAGGGAAAGATGGACAAATTACATTAAGGACTTATTTAGTAAAAAGATGGTCTTTTCTTGTTATTTAAAGCAAAATATGTTTACGCTGCATTGTCAGATGTATATTATCTAATATAATAATGATCTTTCTTTCTTCTTTTTCCACTTTATGGTACAAAAATATATTGCAAAAATTTATCTCTCTTCTCAATATTTTTTATTTGTTTTCGACACAAGATAACTATATTGAAATAACTTTACCCCAGAAAGCCTAGTGTCGATCGCAAATAAGTTTCATTCCATTTTCTCCATAAAATGATTCGGCGGTACCAAAACATACAAAATTCAATAACACCGAAATGTATCAAACCCAATTTCGGTAGGGTTGGGCTTGGGAGATGGGACTTACAGGGTGTGTACACTCGATGGACGATGTTTTATTTTTTGCATTATTCGCTTTCTTAATAATATTACTTATAGTCAGGGAGCCCTAGAACAATTTTTTGACGTGATAACGTCTTATAATTCGATATGGGATGCGCGCCCGAAAAACATGACAGTTCATGCGGCGTTACCTCGCTCTGAGGCGTTCCATTTAAGGCTTGAAGTGCAAGCAAGAGTGCGGAACGAGTGACAAGGAAGCACAATCGGCCTTTGCGTTCGGCAGACTTCGGCAGCGTTGAATAATCATTTGAAAGAAATAAATCGAAATAACTTTAGGTTACAGACGAAAAAGTTTGTTTCTATTTATAGAGATTCGGAAGCGAGGGTTAAGGGGTTAAGGATAGCTGAACGTGACAACGTCATACGTTGTCACGTTCAACTATCGTCAGTAAACCGACTTTACAGACAACCGATTTTTTTTATTTATATCAAGCAAATTTTTTGTGAGTAGCTTCATTTTCATAAGACAAACAACATTTTATCTGCGAAAAATCTTGAAAGTAGTAGCTAAGTGCTAACAGAGATAGAAACGATTTCATACTTTGATTTGATGGGCCTAAAATATATTATATTGTTCTATTTGTGGGACAATGTTACTCTAATGCTAAATACTGACATATGTCAAATATGTCATTTCCTTCGATTTTGAGTAAAACTATCGACCAAAACCGTATGTACTTACATATAGTTTAATGATAAGTACTTACTTATCTTTAAATTATATAACTATTAAGTACTAACCTACCAATATACAAAAAATCTGCTGGTTTTGGCAACTTTTAGGGTACCGTAGTTAGTGATGAGCAAAGCAAGACCAAGACCAAGACTCGACCAGTCTTGGTCTTGGTCTTGTTCTTGCTTATGCAGTCTTGGTCTTGGTCTTGCTTAAATCTGTCTGGTCTTGGTCTTGGTCTTGGTCTTGCACGCCTAGTCTTGGTCTTGGTCTTGCAAAAAGCAAGACTCTTGCAAACATTTTTCAAAACTTTTTGTAAACGTTTTCATTTTCTCAAAAACACAGAAAAATAAAAAATTTGAAAAATAAGAACTTTTTCTGGGATTTCTTCTAGAATCTAGATTATTTTTAGGGTTCCGTAGCCAAATGGCAAAAACGGAACCCTTATAGATTCATCATACAGTCTGTCTGTCTGTCTGTCTGTCCGTCCGTATATTACAGCCACTTTTCTCCGAAACTATATACTTAGAGCTATACAATTGAAACTTGGTAAGTAGGTGTATTCTGTGAACCACAATAATACTTATTTTGATACAAAAATAGAAAAAATATGAGAGAGACTCTTCCAAAGTGGTAAAATCTTTGTTCTCTCCCCTCTAACTTCTAAAGTATGATAAGATAAGGCATGATAAGTCTAAAAAAATATATTATCATTGTACATTACTATAGAAACTACCAAGAAAAAATTGGTTTGAACGAGAACTAGCAAGTAGTTTTTGTATACGTTATAAATGGTATACCTTAATTTCATTAATTCAACAGAAATCGGCCAAACACGAGTTGTACCACTACAGAGTAAAAAATAGACTAAAAATTGTATTTTTTGTATGGGAGCCTCCCTTAATTATTTAATTTATTTTAATTTTATTATTAATTATTAAAGCACAAATACAATTAAGTATTTTGTGAACATTTCAATTGCCTATGTGTTGCCGATATTGATGAAGAGCAAAAAATAGCAAAAAAATCACGTTTGTTGTATAGGAGCCCCCCTTAAGTATTTAATTTATTTTGCTTTTAGTATTTGTTGTTACAGCGGCAACAGACATACATAATCTGTGAAAATTTCAGAAGTCTAACTATAGCGGTTCTTGCGTTATAGCCTGGTGACAGACAGACGGACAGACATCGAAGTCTTAGTAATATGGTCCCGTTTTTACCCTTTGGGTACGGAACTCTAAAAATATTTTAATTTCATGAAATAAACCTTTTTGGCTGCTGCGGAACCCTTCATGGGCGAGTCCAACTCGCACTTGACCGGATTTTCGGATTCTCTCTCGGTTGAAAGATCTTACTTTTCGACCGCCATGTATAATGTATATGTAATATGACGTATTCCCAAATTTTTAGTTTGAATGCATGGTTACATAATCAAAAGGGTAAAAACGGGACCCAATTACATACTTACACATCGCTGCCTGTTCGTCTGCCTGTTTCCAGGCTGTATAAGAACTTGAAACTCATGATAAGTAGATAATGTTATTATTATTTTTTAATAGATATAAATATTTTATCTCATATTATAGTACTGCGACTAATTAATTTTTTTAGCAAGAGTCTTGCATTAAGCAAGACTCTTGCATAGTCGGTCTTGGTCTTGGTCTTGTTCTTGCACACCTAGTCTTGGTCTTGGTCTTGCTAGTCTTAAGGTAGTCTTGGTCTTGGTCTTGGTCTTGCAATTTTTGCAAGACCAAGACCAAGACTGCAAGACCAAGACTAATTTTGCTCATCACTAACCGTAGTCAACCAAGTTTTGTTGATTACAGAACCCTAAAACGGAACCCTAACCAGCTGATTTTTTGTATATTGGTAGGTTAATACTTAATTATTTTATAATTTAAGAGTAACATTGTCCTACAAATAGAACAATCCATATTTTAGGACCATCAAATCAAAGTATCATATCCTTTCTATATCTGTTAGCTACCACTTTCGAGATTTTTCACAAATAAAAAAGTTATTTATCTTATCAAAATGAAGTTACAAAAAATTAGCTTGATATTAATAAAAAAAATTGTTCTAGGGCTCCCTGACTATTATAATAAGTCTGACGCCGACCACATGCCCACTTTCGGGCCGCCGCGCTGATGGCGTGAGGTGTAGAAATTCTAGTTAAAGCCACAATAATATCTAATATGATCATTCTATGCCTCTAGAAAAAAAAAAATTCTCTTTAACATAATAATAACATAACATTCTCTTTAACAGATAAGGTGTTGAATTAGATTTTTTAACTGACTTCCAAATGAGATGGCTTCTCAATACGACCTTAATATACTATAATATGAAACTTTTTTTACAATTAAAATAGTTTTACTAAACCCTACCTAATCTCTAATCACACAATTAATATACTAAAGTCTAAACATTATTATTGCCTTGATAAATGTAATTACAAATCAGCTCATTAAATTGTACCAAAGATAAGAGAAAACTACATTTAGAACTAGATATTAGAGTACATTGTTTTACAGTATCTATATCGCAGTCATCTAGTTGAATCCATTAATAAAATAGCAAAAATAGCCATTCAATCAAATAGGAAATTCTACCAGATAACTACGACTATCTATGATATTATTATTATACCACTGAAATGAATTGATATTATTATTTTGAGCCACTATACTGCTGAAATTAATATCGAATAATAACAATAGTGTATATCCGCGGTCCTAAGCCCTACCTACGCTGACCAAAAATAAACCTTTTGCTCTTTCCATAATATTTTTGTCGCCCAAAATTATAATTACAATAAAGTAAAATGTAAATTCATTAGCTTTTAATTTTTAATTCAAACATTGTAACCCTTCAATGTTATCTAGGTTCTTTTCCTTTATGTGGTTTCAGCCGTTCTCAGAAGGTCCAATACAGATCTGCCCTCGTTTAGTTACAATTAAGGCAATCCTTAATCCTTCGTATCGGTCGGTAATTGCAGCCTGCTCGTAATTAATTTACTTTGTAGACTCTACCTTTGTAAACATTCCGATCTGTGTAGGGTTAGCTCACAACGAATTTCTAAGATGGTGTATCTAAGAGTGAGTGCTCACTAGAGAGTGTGTGTGTGTGAGAGTGAGACACGACAGCCCGAAGACATATTCATACGAAAAGAACGCCCCATTCAAAGACGAATATTTCTTAATTATCGTAATAAAATGAATAATTTAACAGCTAATGTATATGGATGGGGCTTATGGCAAAATCTTCATGTGTCATCCATCCCATTAGGTAAGTAATTATTATTACCATTTTAAGTTTTAATTTCATAGTTGCAAGCAAAACTTTTCTTCATTAAGAATTTTGGTCACAAAAACACAAAAAATCATGCAAAGTCCACGAAACTAATACGTAGTTGTAGAGAAGAATAGAAAAAATGATTTGAAAAGTTTCGAAGATTTTCCTGCGAGGGTAGTTTTTATCAAGCGACATTCGGCGAAGACACAGAACTGCCCAAAACAAAACTTTATGAGTCTGGCCTTGTAAAATACTATGTGATATTGAATATAATAATCCCTGTGTGGATTACTTCTTACTATACTTTGGGTCCTGACTTTCTCTCACTTCGTTTATTTATTTAATTTAACTTGACAACACAATAATAAGTCAAACACTACAGGTGGATAGAAGGGCACTATACACGTTGTAATCATAAAAGAATCATGTTACTGATAACACCTATGATAAGCTATATAAATCCATATTCAAATAACATAATATAATATAAAAACAATTAAAACGTGTAGCGAGTGAATATTATAATACACTGTCCCGGTAAACGTTTCGTTGCCATATTATATAAAGTATATCGCCCGTATTATTTTATTGAATTAGTGACCATTTAGTGACTAAATAAGTATGTCACCATGGCAACATCCATCGCCATCCCGTGACCCGCGTCGCATAAACAATGGTCGCTCTTTAGACTAACTATATAAATAGATAAACAATTTGCAATAAAATAAAATTGCGACTATAATTAAAGATCTAAGCTATCCTACCTCTCAAGTTGGAAAAAAGCACACATAAAAAAAAGAAACATTAAAATCGGTTAAGTAATTTAGGAATCCATCGCGGACAAACATCGTGACAGGAGATTTATATATATTAGATATTGCTTCTTATTAGTTAAGTATTACATTTTCCGTATCAATTTGGTATATTGATTGATGGCTTTATAATATTTCCCTCAATCTATTTTAACATTCAACCCTCTTATAATTACCCCCCCCCCCCCAAAAGAAAGAATGTATAAAGTTTAATAATGAATAATGAAAAGGGTGAAATTCAAGGAAGCACTCTAGGGGGAACGTCATACTTATTTTGTGTCAGAGCTCAGAATATAAAAGTAGTTTTGTCTGAAAGTTTCCGAAGTTATTTCGGTCGTCATCCATGAATATAAAATATTAAGACGTCTTATTTCGTTGTTTCTTAAATATTTAATCGCGGTTATTCCGAGATGGAACTTTTTCTGTTAAAGCAGATTAAAATCATCATCGTGCTTTTGCTAACAGCCATAATGTTGATGAAATGATTCTCAAAACACATGTTTAGAAGAATTAATTATTACGTTAAAGAACACGTTAAACGTTTGTGAAAACTTAATAAAAAGGTAGACTAAGGCCGTGTTCAAACCAAACTGACTGGCCGCCGAATGTGAGCAGGTTCACTGTGAGCCCCAGGGAGAACGTGAAAATAAACGGCATCGAATGTCCACGCCTTCGCCTAGCGTAAAGCGTATTGTCGGTTAGGTGTGAACGAAAAAGTGAATATGTATGGAAATTGGAAATACAACAAACTGCGAAGCATTCGCTCACATTCGGCGGCTGACAGTCAGTTTGGTTTGAACACGGCCTTATAGAACGCGTTTTCGCCGGAGCTGACCTAAGGTGCGCGAGGTATGTGTTCTTGTTTTAGTATTTTAGTAAGTTTGGTAGTAGGCATCATGTTGACGTTCAGATAATATAAAAAAAAGCTGAATAAAAAACTTTAAGCTTGAGTTTGAGACCCAATATAATCGCTGCGCTGAGTGAGATCAGGCAAATAAATCGTTTCTATTGGTTTTTAAAAATACATTCCTTAATTACTAGAGGACACTTTACGTTGGTGAAAATAGGTCTAGTCACTTTTTTATAAGACACGTGACTCCTGATTTGACTCTGCGACCACTATAGATATACACCACTGAACCAAACGGACGTACGAGTCAACGACCTGACTATTTAAAGAATGCATTACGTAATCGCGAGCAATATCTAATCTGTTAATATTGTTAACCAATCGCGCGAAACTGGTTAAGATACAATAGTTAACTATCACTATCAGCCAACCGTAAATCATAATGGTGTAAGTGGTGAAGCAAGGAGCAATTAGGCTTCGGCCAAACCTACACGTCAGTAACGCGGGACGCGGGACGGGAGCGTCTGCAATGCTAAACTAGTGAGCACACCTGTGACCTGCGCGACTACGGTGCGAAACCGTATAATATTCCCGCTCTGCCGACGCGAGATCCCGCGTTGCAGACGCTCCCGCTTCGCAGTCGCTATGTCGCGTAGGTTTGACCGAAGCTTTACAAGCTCAAATTCAAATCCTGACGGCTACCAAATATCCGTAACCGCACAACATGGTTCATCGGATCATTGCCTTGTCAGGAGTTCTGTGCCACTTACGACGGTGTTAAGACAGCGTGCTGTTAAATACCGTCGTGTGTGGCACTATAAGTCAGCTGACTGGGATGGGATGTGGTCGTTTTTTGCATCCTATCCTTGGGGGCACGTGTGCTTCTCGCCGGATGATTCCGACAATACTGCCAACTCTGTTGCCGATGTGGTGATGCAGGGGATGGAACTTTTCATTCCGTCCACTGTAGTGCCAACTGGCGGCAGATTTCGTCCCTGGTTTGGTTCATCCCCCAAAAAAGCTTCTCATCGGAAGCAGGAGGCTTACCAATCGTGGGCCAATGCGCTGTCTGCTCGGGATTTAAATACCAGCACATATAAGAAGGAGTACAACCTTGCCTCTAGGTCCCTCAAGAAAGAGATTATTCGGGCAAAGCAACAGCACGTCAATAGAATTGGCAAGAGACTTGAGCGCCTCCCCTCGGGAACCCGTGCATTCTGGTCTCTGGCCAAAGCTATTGAAGAAATTTTCTGCAAGCCAACCCTACCATCTCTACACGTAGGAAATGGGTCGTTGGCGAAAAGCCCTCCGTTCACTTGATATCCAAAAGTCGAGTGGGCCTGACGGAATCCCGCCTATTGTGTTGAAAAAGTGTGCTCCAGAGTTGGCTCCGGTCTTGACGCGTCTTTTTCGGCTCTCCTATTCTACTGGCATCGTCCCGGCTTCCTGGAAGACAGCCTTGGTGCACCCGATCCCCAAAAAAGGTGATCGCTCAAATCCTACCATCTACAGACCAATCGCTATAACCTCTCTATTCTCGAAGATAATGGAATCAATTATCAATAGCCAGCTTCTTCGTTACTTGGACGGCCAGGGATTGCTAAGCGACAAACAATACGGGTTCCGTAAGGGTCGCTCGGCTGGTGATCTCTTGGCGTACCTGACTCATCGTTGGGCTCAGGCAATTAAGTCGAAGGGAGAGGCATTGGCTGTTAGTTTGGACATTGCGAAGGCCTTTGATCGGGTTTGGCATAAAGCGCTGCTATCAAAGCTTCCATCATACGGGCTGCCCGAGAAATTATGTAAGTGGGTCACTGGTTTCTTAGCAGACAGAAGCATAAAGGTCGTAGTTGACCGCGAATGCTCGGAGACTCACTCTGTTGATGCTGGTGTCCCTGAGGGCTGTGTGCTATCGCCTACTCTATTCTTACTGCATATCAATGACATGTTGCAGACCAGCGGCATTCATTGCTATGCAGATGACAGCACAGGTGATGCTGTATATACCGGCTCCCCCAATATTTCTCGGCAAAATGTCACTGAGAGTCGAAACGAACTTGTGTCTAAGGTGGAGAATTCATTGGAGAAGGTCTCTGAATGGGGTAGACGTAACTTGGTCCAATTCAACCCCGCCAAGACACAAGTCTGCGCGTTCACCACTATAAAGTCACCAATGGTCGTATATCCTCGTTTCGAGGGCACATCTTTAACCATCTCCCCTAGCATTGAGATACTTGGCGTCAACATATCGAGCGAAGTCCAGTTCCGATACCATCTAGAGGGTAAGGCCAAATTAGCCTCGAAGAAGCTTGGTGTTCTTAACAAAGCGAGACACCCCCAAGCAGCAACCAAGCGTAATGAACAGCATGAGCTGTATAAGAGCGTTGAAGAGATATTTTAGTGTTATAATGTCGGTTTAGGAGTAATTATTAAGTCTGTATTAAGAAGTCAAAATACGCTTAAAGTTCTAAATCAGTGTATCGAAATTGTCATGTACAGCTTTAAGTTTCCTGTAATGCTTTAATCCGAATTTTAGTATTAAAGCTGTACAATAGCTGTATTATGTATACCGTAACTTACTTAATACAGCTGAGAGCTGTATTATGGTGGTCCTCAAATCACATTTCTGTATTATGGAGTAGCCAAACTCTCTTCTACAGCTTCTTTTTATTGTGTAATTGTACACCCTTTTACAGCCTAAAGCTGTATAATTTCTCCCTTTGAGAGTAATTGTGGGATATATGCGTGTAGGCCAAAGGAAGATCTTCCGACCGAGCGAGGTGTTATGCTCGGTCAGGCCGAAGCCCACTGACGTCATTTCAGACGTTGTTTATATCTTGCCGTTCTCCGAAACTTCGATAGCGCGATGTAGGATTGTTAGGCGAATTGTGGGTACCGCCACATCACTCCCCCCCGAAGACCGGAGGTCGAATCTTGAAGTCTTGTCGCTTGAGTCGCCAGTGCCAGGGAGATTCCAGTGAGTCGGAACTGTAAGCTGCTGCACGGGATCCAGTGAGTTGGATAGCTGCCGTGCGAGGCCGATGCTACGTGCTGACCAGGAGAGATGTGCTCTGCTTGCTGACCGGTCGGTGTAGTGAGAAAGCCCGATGATGCCGATGCGGAGTCGCCCAGGCCGCGGTACATTGCGGCTAGTGGACGATGTACCCGATGAGGCGATGCAGGCTGGCGCGGTGCGGAAGGGCGGGGAGTGATAATGATGAAGGAGGCGTGTTCTGTCGAGGGTCACCAATGTGGGATATATGCGTGTAGGCCAAAGGAAGATCTTCCGACCGAGCGAGGTGTTATGCCCGGTCAGGCCGAAGCCCACTGACGTCATTTCAGACGTTGTATATATCTTGCCGTTCTCCGAAACTTCGATAGCGCGATGTAGGATTGTTAGGCGAATTGTGGGTACCGCCACATCACTCCCCCCCGAAGACCGGTGGTATTCTTCAAGGCGCTTGTGTTGTCAGGTGTGGGCCGAAGCTACGCGTGCAATGACCAGGAGAGGGACCCCGTGCTCTGCTTGCTGACCGGTCGTTGTAGCCTATGGCTGCCCCGTTCAAGCCGGACACGGGTTCGACCGGCGCGGACCTCCAACGCGGCTTATGGTCGAGGCGACCCGGTTGTGCTTGATGTCTGCTGACGTGGTGCGGAGGGGCGGGAAGTGTTGATGATGATCGATGTCCAGAAGGATGCGTGTTCTTGTCGGTGGTCACCAATTTAACGTTGTTCGTGGCGGCCGAAAAGGAAGATCTTCCGACCGAGCGAGATAGCATGCTCGGTCAGGCCGAAGCCCACTGACGTCATTTCAGACGTTGTTTATATCTTGCCGTTCTCCGAAACTTCGATAGCGCGATGTAGGATTGTTAGGCGAATTGTGGGTACCGCCACAGTAATAAACAGCAATAATAGTAAATTTATTCGTTTATACAGCCCATAAACCGCTTAAAGCTGAATACTATATTCATTACCTACATAGTACAGCTATTAACGCTATAAGACCATCAAAATAGAATTTAGGCTGCTTAGCAAATTGTCGCCATTTTATCAATTACAAATCAAAGATTACGAACATGAGTACATAAAAATTAGACGAATGTTATTATATTTATCAATATTTTTAGTTTGTCCAACAACCTTCTATAAACCAACGAGGCTCTACGTCCATGAATTCAAACTTTTTAATTTCTAACCTATAAAAACCATATTTAATAACCTTATTTAATATCTCTTCCTTGATTATTTTACTGGCGCGTTTATTTTTTATCACAAAACATATATATAACTACAATAAATTTATTTTTGCACGATAATGCACTGTATCCTGTCCCTATCGAATCTCCTTATTCACAGCGTTTGTATAATATGTTACTTTAATCAACAGTATTGTAAACGCCATCATTAAAATATATCTTCTGTTTCGTTTTAATTCTTTTGTTACTCTTTTCAACAGACTTTTTACAGCGTAAAGCTGAACAAGTGACTTACAATGAAATAATTGGAGTGTATTGGTTTCTTCGTACACCATAGTACAGCCTCAATACAGCTATTAACCAGCCTATTTATGCTTATACAGCTACTGTACAGCCAATATAAAGCAAAATGCTGTTTAATTTGTGCCCATTTCAGGGGTATAAGGGCTGTATAAGCGCTTATACAGCCTTTAAACAGCCTGAAAATACAGCATTAAGAGTATAATCGACCTTTAATACAGCTGTTATACAGCTTCTGATGCTTCTTGGGAGTACTTCAGTCCGAACCAACGCCTACAACTCTACAAGGCGCAGGTACGGCCTCATATGGAATATTGCTCTCATCTCTGGGCAGGGGCGCCAAAATACCAACTGCTCCCTCTGGATTGTATCCAACGAAGGGCCGCTCGAATTGTTGACTGCCATAGTGTCTCAAACAGCTTGGACCCCTTGGAATTACGCCGAGATGTAGCTTCACTCTGCATCCTCTATCGGTTGTATCACGGGGAGTGCTCAGAGGAATTGTTCGGAATCATACCACCTGCAACTTTTCGCCATCGACACATGCGAAAAACATACCATCCTCATCAGTCATCACCTTGATGAGTGGCAGTCTTCCACAGTGCGTTTTTCGCGTAACTTTCTGCCGCGCACTGTAAAACTCTGGAACGAACTGTCACCAGCAGTTTTTCCGGACCTATACGACCTGCAAACCTTCAAGAAAAGAGCGTATTCCCTCTTAAAAGGCCGGCAATTCACCTGCAGCTCTTCTGATGTTGCGAGTGTCCGTGGGCGACGGTAGTTGCTTACCATCAGGTGACCCGTTTGCTCGTTTGCCAACTTATTCAATAAAAAAAAGCTCATGAAGTAAATTAAAGGGTAAAATGGACCAGCTTGAATATCGCTTAGAAGGCTGTCACTATATCAGGAAATAGCTTTAGGAAAGTGGTACAGATAAGGTACGCGTTAAGGTTATAAAGGTTACGACTTGCGACCCAGGGCTTTCGGCCCCTGCGCTGGAAAAATGTACGGCGTTTTTGGGTAAAATATATGTAAATTACATTGAGATTTATGTATAACATTATTATATTATGTCTTCTTTGGCCTATGATATTGTGCCGTATAATGGTTTTGCCGTATAAAACCTTTGGTTCGCACTCCTAGAGGATGCAGGTTCGAACCCGGTGGAGGCGTGTTACGTGTAACAATGAGACATTTTCTGTTCTCAAGTAGGGACATTATAAGGACACTCATCCGGTGAAGGAAAACATCGTGAGGAAACCCGCACATAGTTGGTCCCTGACGTATTGACTAGTTCGATCTTTCCTCTGGACTAGGCCAAATGCTGTATGTGCTTCGGCAACCATACGGTCATTTAAAAATCTTGTCCCAGGCACTGAAGTATTTGAGGTGTGGTTACGTCGCTCTGAAAATACTGTATAAATCATCCACAATAGATTCAAAGGCCTAGTTTTATGTCTTCTTTATCCAAGAACAATCAACTTAAAACGAAAACGAATTATATCAAGAAACAAGAGATCTGCAATTAATTGATATTCTAATATGATAATGCTTTCTCCGTCACAAAAAATGGCGGCTGTTTTTTATCGAATGGAATTACTTTTGAAGTTGAGACATTTACGAGGTTTTGATGCTTATTACTTTTGGCGCAACGCCCGTGTCCGATTTCGGTGACCGATTTTTGTCGGAAAAATTAAATATCCATTTAAATTAAAGAGCACATAACGAATATCGGGTATTGGAGGTATCAGAGGCTATCATCATGTTTGTTTCGGCCACACGCCAAAAATACTTGTTATCCATAATCCATATAAGTTCCATACTAATATTATAAACGCGGAAGTGTGTCTGTCTGTCTGTTCGTCTGTCAGTCTGTTACCTCTTCACGCCCAAACCATTGCACCGATTTTGCTGTTTGACATGGAGATACTTTGAGTCCCGGGAAAGGACATAGGATACTTTTTGTCTCGGAAAAATGTACGGTTCCTGCGAGGAAAACGAGTTTCGGCGCAACGGAGTTGCGAGCGTCATCTTGTTTCTGAATAAGTTTGAAGCAATTAATATTTTCAGAAAGTCTACATGGTGCCTACCGGCTACTGGTTCGGAAACTAACCCGGTGAGAAGTTACGTTTTGATAATATGACCTTTTTTTTAATAAAATAAGAGGGCAAATGAACAAATGGGTCACCTGATGGAAAGCAACTACCATCGCCCATAGACACTCGCAACATCAGAAGAACATGCAGCTGTGTTGCCGGCCTTTTGAGGGCATGCGATGTGCGAAACAATTAAATTCTTTATCTTAACAGAGACCAGACATCTGCATGATCTTAATAATACTGTATAGTATAATATTATCTAGATAACAATTCCGAGTGAATCAACATTTAAGCTCTTACGTCTATGGGTCAGCACATCAGCTGTGACCTCCTTGTGCCGGACCAAATCTGGCACATTTGTATCATCTAAGCCCGCATAATCTTTATCTATTACATCATACCACTCAGAATACTTGCGTGTAGTAAACATACATACATTACTCGACTTTTAGAACATATATACTGTATATCAATATTATTATTACTATGTAGAGCAGACGCATATTACGCTACGCATAATAAGTTTTAAAAACATCTAATTATTCATCATCAGAATAATTTAGATTCGGTTTTTTTTTCAATGCTTGCATCCTTTAAAGATTTTAAAATTTTGAGGTTTAATTCACTAACATCGCTAATCCCCAGTACAGATTACTCCGTAATTTAGGTCATTCTTTGACGAATTGGCCTCGATTCGCAATATTTCAGCATATTAAGTACACGAAGCTTTTGATTCTCAATCCATTTAAAGTGCATTAAATACTTATATCACTGACCTTTTAGCAATTATATGTGATATTTTAATTAACCGTGACATTTTAATGATCAAAAACAATTTTATTGCTGGCTTACGAATATAGGTCAAGTCCATGGAATGTACGAGCAAAACTACAGTATAATACAGTAGTGAGTAGAGTAACTCAGCTTTGGAATGAAATGAAAATGAATGAATGAATAAAATCCGCTTAACACGTGATTTCTATGTCATACGGTACCGCCACAGACATAGATCAAGATAGATACCACATGTACTTCGCGTGCCATATCGCGTTCCCAAACGACGAGCAATGCTCGTCTTTCGATTGTCTGTTCTTTAGTCTGCTATTGAAATCGGACGTCAATCGGAATTTTTAAAATGCCTCAATATCTGAAAGTGCCGTATTGAGCTGTAGAAATTCGAATAGAAACGTTGGCCTAGATAATGGACACGTTTCTTATCATCGGTATGTCACAGTAGGTCGGAAAAAATGGCACGCTCGTTTTCATACAAAAGGTGATTATTTTTAGTGTATTTTTTTTGCAAAATATCAAGCGAGATTGGCGAATCTAACTAAATTTCAACATAGGAGGAGGGGGAATGAAAGTCGTCAAAAAATACGTTAGGCACTCGAGACTCGGGGAAAGTCGCGGTAAAGCTATTGCATAGCATTTTTTATCAACTTATGCAATTATAATTCGCATGTATTATCTATCTGGTCTAAGTAATAGACGATGGACGGCAACGCCGCGGTCAGAGAGGTGTTAGGTGTTTTTCGTTACGGAATTTCTTGATTCGGTCGCCGCGTTCATAGCTCGCGATAAAATCTATGCAATATATGCTTAAAAATCGTTAAAAAGATGTCACGCAATTTATATACACCCCCGAAAAAGATATATAATAGTACGGAAGCCATAGAACATTTTTTTTGTGATTACTAATAAGCAAATTTTTTGTAAGTAGCTACATTTTGATATGACGAACAACATTTTTATTTTCGAATAATCTCGAAAGTGGTAGCTACTCGTAACAGAGATAGAAAAGATTTCATACTTTGACTTAATGGTCCTAAAATATGAATTGTTTTATTTGTAGGACAAGATTAATCTTAAATTATTTAACTATTAACCTACCAATTGTATATTGGTAAAATCAGCAGCTGGTTAAGGTTCCGTTTTAGGGTACAGTAGTCAACCAAGTTTTTTGATTCAACGTATGAAATCCTTTCTATCTCTGTTAGCTATCACTTTGGAGATTTTTCGAAAATAAAAATGTTGTTCTAGGGCTCCCTCACTAATATTACATGCATGTTTACAAATGGTAAGCTATCGCGATCCTCGTTTTTTATCGACAATCGAGGCTGTGTTTCATTAGTATGGGCTTAGCATCTTAGATGTTTATCACGATTTTTTACTAGCCACTTGTTTGAATACGAGATTAACGCCCAGATCCGCCATAACTACGCTGTCTACGCTTAATAATGCTAAACAGAAAAAAATATGTCATAAAACATTTTATATTACGTTTTGTGAGGAGACTTAAGCTTTATTTTCTTTGTATGTTACAACTTGTGTAAGTTGTTATTAAGGAAAGGAAAAGTTATAATTCTGTTGTAGGAACGACATGCAGAAATGTTCTTGGCACCAGCTTTCATAGACTTTTCTTAGAACTTAGTAACTTTACTTTTAACTTCTCCGCGTTGTGGCAACCGCATACACACATTTTTCCGTATTCGATTTTAGGAAATCGAAGGTCCCGTAGGTAATAGCGAGCCGCCACGCTGCCTCGCCCGAGCGTGCCGCGGCCGAGCCAAAAGTTGTCGGTTTTTAGTCGATGCTCAAAGGCGCCTCGGACGTTTGCCGCGCACTAACACGTACTGACCGACCGAGCAAATGCGCGCGAGGCTGCCGCGGCGAGGCGGCTCGCTTGGTCAGTACGCGGCTATTTCCGCACGAACGTTTGGGAATCGTAAGGCTTCGTTCAAACCTACGCGACCAAGCGACTGAGAAGCGGGAGCGTCAATACAAAACATACATTTGACAACTTGACGTAACTTGACGCTTCCGCTTCGCAGTCTCTTGGTCGCGTAGATTTGAACGAAGCCTTACGATTCCCAAACGTTCGTGCGGAATTAGTTCCGTTCAAGGAAAAACTAATGTGTGTGTCAGTTAATGTAGTTAGTCAGTTAAAAAAATATATACTACTTACTGATTCAATGCATTTGGATGTCCAAATACGAAAACAAATTCGGAAAACGTATGTATGTGGCCAGCCCAATTTAATTTAATGTTTCATGCGACGCTTTTGATAATTTTTTAAGATATTTTTTATTATTCAAAATAAATATCAATTTTTTCGTCATAAAATCGGCACATTATGCACTGACTAAACAAACACGAGCATCTGAAAAACTGGAGGGACAACCACAGGCTTAGGCTTTTCATAATCAATTTTAACAAGCTTTAATCCATGTCTGCCTTGTTCTATTCAATCAGAAGCTAGAAATTAAAAAAAAATCTTATGATTTCACATAACGCGTCGCTAAGTGACCATTATAATATTATGCGATATTTTATTCTAACATCATCGTAACTTTCCTGTTGAAATTATCGAATGCGACTTTTTTAAGTACTCTGGGGTGTGAGCCAAGATCTTTATCTTTATCGCTTCTTTATAAAATCGCCGATCAAAATGTGTGGAATTGAGATAAGACCAGTCGAACGTCAACGTCATATTAACTAAAGCTAATGTCAATTCCATACGCTTTGGTTGGCGATTCTACAAAGAAGCGATAAAGAAAAAGTCTTGGCTAAATGGCCTGATCCACCGAAGAAACCGGCGTTATTATAATTAGGTTCAGTTTTCCCAGTTCGTGTTTATATTGGGAGCATCTGGTGCGATATTTTAGACAAACGCTCATTCATGCAAGTAGGTCGGTGCTGGAATTTAGTAAGAATCGGTTAACTAAACAGTCCTAGTTCATTATCCGCATTTACTAGTTACAATGTAGACTAAATGCGAAAAAACTCCTCGTTGTACAGTAGCGGCGTTAGAGGGGGCGATGCTGGGCGACGGCCTAGGGTGCCGGATAAAAACAGAAATCGATGTTTATGACATTACTATTTACTGTTATGATTACATAGGCCCGTATTTTTTGTCAGTACTTAAGATGCGACCCGGTCTCCAAGACGCGGTTCGGCTCTGTTATTGGTCCAAATTTTGGCAGCCAACCAATCACAGAGCCTGAACGGTGTCTTGAGACCGAGATGCATCTTAAGTACTGACCAAAAATACGGGCCCTAGTTATTAAATACAAGATAATTGAAATTAACTTATATTTTAATGAGCTCTTTTGATGTTGCAAGGCAAATTTTAAGTGCAATTTTGTAATTTAAGTACATGACATTCAGTTCCACTTTCACAACTCGACAATATCGAAATATTTAATTGTAAATGGATAAAAATGTTTTAAAATATGTAACTGAATATATATTAAATAAAATGTAATGTTAATCCATCGATCGCGGATTCTCGGAAATGCTATTGTATCCTATTGTTGTCGCGATCACGGGTGATCTTATGGGGCTTGAAGGATTAATAAATGGATAATAATAAAAAGTAATAATTGGAAGGTATTGTAATTGATGTAAAACCATGTGAAAGCTGCGGCTTATACCCCAATTAGGCTTATTAATGGGTGGTATGGGATTAATTCCGTGGTCCACCATGGCTGGGCTATGGATTATAATTTAATATATTTCCATTTTAAGCAGTCATTTTATTATATTAAATTGTTTGCATATTTAATTAACAGTAATCGTCGAAGACATCTATAACTTTTCTAACAATAGAATAACTGTAATTTTAACAAATATTAAAATATTAAATATATTTTGTAATAACATTTAAATACAATTTGTTGTGATTATCACAACTACTAATAATAATTATTTTATTAGTAGCAATGGAGGTTAGAGTCGTTATTACCTACGGGATATGGCTGACAAATATAATATCAGCTAGTGGTATACAGCATCTATTCCCGTAAAGGACTTAAGCGATCTGTGCCCAACATTTATGTTAAAAGTTAAGTATATAAAATATGTGTTATATGGAAAAAATACTGTCTATACTAATAAAAGAAACGTGAAAGTGTGTCTGTCTGTTACTTTTTTTACGCCCAAATCGTTGAACCTTTTAGAACTGAACCAGATTTGGTATGGAGATACTTTATGTCCCGGGAAAGGAAAAAATATTTTTTTCGGGATAAAAAATATAACGAATGAAAGGAAAAAACAGCGCAACGCTGTTGTGGGTGTCGTATTATTATTCTTCTAGTAGTATAATACTTTACAAGTGTATTTTATTACTAGAATTATGTAGTATTACTTAGAGACAATTGTTATAATAACGATACATAATCACATTGGCTTAAGCTTAACTATTATTCGTTTAGGTTTATGTTGCTAGGTTTAGATGGATGAAACACAAAATAATTGCTACGCTGTAATATTTTGATTATTACAATCCAATTACAGTCATCAAATCAAGTCTAAAAATAATAGCGCCAGATAAGCAACATAGAAATTGTAAATGACAAATTGAAACATTATTCTCGTAATAAATCTGATAAAAATGAAAAACAAAGGAACCATTGAATATACCATTTTAATTCTTATGATTCTTAAATGTAAAAAAGCTCCAGAACAATTTCCCAAAAGCTCAATTATATGTGTCATCAGAACATAAACCATAAATTACATAGAGCTTACCTGAAAGAATCTCGCTGAGAAACAGCGGGAAAACACACTGTAACTCCCCTCCGAACACAGTCACTGAAATAACAATTCTTATACACAACAACTAAACTAGTTTAACGACAGTTTTAATTCATAATTCCAAAGAAAAACGCGTTTAATGCGATATATTTATAACGCGCGCGCCGACACGTCCGCACTCAGTGGCGGATTGAGGTGGACTGCGGTGGGCGCGGGGGGCACCGCGCCCGCAACCGCTCAGTTCAACAGGAGTTACACGTATTTTCCTAATTTTCCTTCTAATCCCACATCTTTTCCTTATCGCTTGATTAACCACAGTTAAGATAAGCCGCGGTTAAGATTAAGCTGTAACACGAAAGCACACGTTTTGTTTGGTGCAACAGGTTATGTTTATGATGAAAATAACAAAACGTTAGTTAGAATTACTTTATGCTTTATTTTTTACTTTCATGTAAAGGCTGATAAGTGATAAGCCAATAAACCGAAGCTAACGTGTTTATTATTACACAGAATTTTTACTAGCACTTTAAATAGCCTTAATTCCTGAAATTCCACGTCATTTGACCGCGGGAAATGTCTAGTAAAAATTCCAGGCAATTCACCTCTTCATACCGCTTTTAGAATAAGACTTTTTCCGAGTAAATCTTCAGAAATCGTTCAGAATTACATAATTTACTTCTAACGAGAATCTCACGCCTATTACACAAAGGTCATAGCATTGAAGCAAAATAAAGACTGTATACACAATGTAAAAATCATACAGTAGAACAGCCTTCTTGTTTTGCTACTACAAGTTTATCCACTAATTCTGATGACTTTCGTAATGGTTGTGAAACGTCCCTGTGAGAATGAATTTTAGTATATTTTATATAAATTATTTTAAAAGCTTTGTGCTTAGTGATAATATGACTAAATACTAATTGTATTAAGATTCTAGATTTATTATAAGTTTTTTTTTTGCTTCGCTCGGCCACTGCTCACAGCACTATGTGCCTAATCGTTATTTTGAGCAGATGTAAATGTAAAATGTGTATTGATTCGGTCAAATATTTGAAAATTTCTTCCATTTCCGAAATTCTCTTCCACTTTAGCTAGCTAGTACATGCTGAGATTGTGTTAATTTGGCAAAACCACGGAGCAATTTGTTTTACCTCCGTGGGCAAGACTTAATTTTTAAATGTTTACGATTTTTTAAATATACGATTTCATTTATTATTGTTTTACCAAATGAATGATTGTAGTGTAATGTCCTATTGGGTCAAATAAACTTTTATTTACTTATTTAAAGTTTTTCTTCTTACAACATGAATATGGTTTACTTTATACAACTTATATTGTGATAACGTGGTTTGTTAGATGTAAACGGGTCACTTGATCATAAATCGAATTTCCAGTGTCGGTTGATTCGGAAACTTGTGACCGGCTGACTTCACCCAACTATTCTCATTCCTGTGTCCCTCCAACTATAGTTCTTGCAATCTACGTGTGCGCGTCGCCTTTATTTGTAGTTGGAAATGTGAATAGACATTGTCGTTAGTGTGCGTACCTGACGGAGCAGTCAGTAGCGAGCGAGTCATGTACGCGTGTATAGATATAGTCACTCACACAACTAAGGGCGACGCGCACTCCTAGATTGCAAGAACTATACCAACTATTTTAATTTCGCAATCCTTTGTGTTCTATAGAAAGGATTTAATATTTTGTACGGAATACAGGACAGCTTGAATCCACAATAGCTATTAGCTGTAGGTTATAAAAGCAAATTATTGTTGGTATAATTTATTATGTATACTTAGGTACCTACGAGTATCATTTCTAAGGTACCTTCGTTTATCGGACGGGAATCGTACATTTTTCCGGAATAAAAAGTATCCTAAGTCCTTTCCCGGGTGACAAAGTATCTCCATAACAAATTTCAACAAAAACGATTCAGCCGTTTAGGCGTGAAGAAGTAACAAACAGACAGGCGGACAGACAGACACACTTTCGCATATTTTGTAATATTAGTATGGATGTATGGACTAGTTGATGCCCGCAACCTCGTTGTGCAGAAATTCATTTAACGCGTAGGAACCGTACATTTTTTCAGAAAAAAATATTTTATGTCATTTTCCGGATCACAAAGTATCTCCATAACAAATTTCAGGAAAATCAGTTCAGCGGCTCAGACAGACACATACCTATACATTCGGATTATCTACCATGGGCAGGTAGAACCTACGATCGTGCTAGCTTCTGACAAAGACCAAACCGTTATTACTGTTCAATATGTTTTGATGAATGCTTCCATCTATCAACGTCCATTTTTAAACGGCTTGAAATTGCTGTTATTATTTTGTACTTTGTTAATAGCGATTTATGTGCTTACGAGGTCTTCTAAAGGTTAGGAATGTAAAATATTCTATTACAATTTTGATATGTTCAAACTTGAAACTAACTGTAATGCGCAGAATCTGCACATTTTACTTAAGTTGCTGCCCCAAAATACATACTAATATTATTAATGCGAAAGTGTGTCTGTCTGTCTGTCTGTCTGTCTGTTACCTCTTCACGCTCAAACCGCTGAACCGATTTTGCTGAAATTTGGTATGGAGATACTTTGAGTCCCGGGAAAGGACATAGGATACTTTTTATCCCGAAAAAATGTACGGTTCACGCGCGATAAACGAATTTTGGCGCAACGGAGTTGCGGGCGTCATCAAGAAGGACTTTATTTTGATGCCAGTTCTTTCCCAACAAGAGTGACCCACTTCGCAATGCTTCGTATGCATTTTCAATACATTTTTAAGCCCGAGGTATTGACCACCCGAGCAACTTTTACCTTCCTCGAGTTCAGAATAAAGGCGTATATTATAATATAATATTTATAATATCATCTTATCGCTTTAGCGGCGTAAGCGTCAAATGGTAATAAACAGACGCACATTGCGTGTTTATAACATTAGCAATTATATAAAGTCTAAGCTATTTACCTACCAAAATAGAATTATAGATGTATATTTTATTATATAGTAGTAACACTGCCCACTTATTTAGTAATGTGTGTAAAAGTAAATAGTAGCAACTATTCTTAGTCTAGACAGCATAATTTGGCTCCCCGCTAATATAATTGCGGATTTTAAAATAAATAATTTATTGACCAAATGAGAATAGACCACGTATGGACATCAATTAACGATGACCGTATAATAAGGTTCCCTGTAGTCTGTGGCTTATCAAGGCATGTTAAAAGAGTAAAAAAGAAGGGACATTTTTATAGGGAACCCGTACCCAAGCTTTAAACACGTCCACACATAATATCAAATTTAATGAAGAGGGAGGGAGAAAAGGCTCAAAACATTCAACGAAAAAAAGTATAATATTATGTCTATGTCCTCTCGTTGCTCCAAGTATCTCTATACCAAATTTCATCTAATCTATTCAGCCGTTTAAGCATGAAGAGGTAATAGACAGACATACACCCTTTTACATATAATTATAACATTATGATTTCTAGCAGCAAAAACCTCACACTCATAAAATCCTAAGTCACATATCTTAAACTAGCAAACTTCCGTTAGTATTGATTTCAAACTACGAATCGAAGATTCGAGGGGAAATAAACTTCTTATTCTATGTCTCTGTCGCCGCTGTCTACTCTACATATTCGAGTACATTCCTAATGAAGTCTTCAGTTGTGAGAATATTGTGGATGTGCCGTATACATTTTCTGAAAAAAAAAAACGAGTTACAATCCGTCAGTGTCGGCAGAAGTGGTTTAACGTGTTCTAATGCAATTTTAACTTTTTTACTCCTATTCCAAAAAAGTGCACAATTTTCTTGGAAGAGTTCTCTCATTTAAAAGATGCCTCTACACAGAGCAGGCGCTGGCTAGAGTTGAGTCTCAGACCAAATAAATAGTAATTTTATTTGGTCTGAGAGTTGAGTACAGGGAAAAGGTGGTAATGTGGCCCCTGCACATATATTGCCCCCCCCCCCCCCCCCCCCCTCAATATTTAATGTTTTAACAAAGCTATCCAGTATAATTTTGGTGGAACGGGATGCTCGCAGCATGCTACTAATTTAGCACAGTACAAATCCAACAGAGGCTGTCAAGTTCGATTGTCATTCGATCAAGTTAAACTTGCGACCGGCGAAACTTTTATGTGTGTGTGATTTTATTTCGATAGTCGTTAAGAAACAGAAATATTTGGCTTTTGTTTTCATACATCGGATACATCAAACTGTTCTTCTACGCAATTTAAAAGATAAATATAAAATTATACATTTAATAAATATTTTTGGTAGGTATGTTTGTTTAAATATTAGCAATGATTGTAATTTGGCCCCCTCACATTGGTCGTAATATTGTTATAAAGACAGAGCTGGAGAGCCATGGGTACAGTATCAAATTTTTGACTAATGGGCTATGTAGCCTGTGGAGGCTCCAAAGGTGACTATTACATTTGTGATTTTTGCCGTTAAGTTTCACTTGTGCAATACATTTAATGTGATATCCCCGGGGGGCCACATAACCATCACTTGATCTCAAAATACCAAATGTGATTGATTAAGAAAAATTAAAACTTTCGATTATCCTGCGCGAGTTTTATTTATTCCCTAATAAGACATGTTTAAACAAATGAATAAGAAGTCCCATAATGTATTTTTTAGGTTTCTGACGCCTATATTTTTTAAATAATGCTTGATAAACAAAGTGGGGGGCCACATTACCACCTTCTCCTATACTTACGTAAAATAAGAGAAAAGCTTGCAGATTATGATTCTGAATGTTGCCGGGAGTTTTCACTTCAGCGGCATGTCCATATTACGACGACCATCCGCATCTTATCAGTACTCTCGACTTTGTTAACGGCAACTCGTGAATATGAAACTGAGCAAGCGATTCCTTTGCGTCAGTCCCCTGATCTTATTAGGGCCTCGTTATATCTCCTTTATGCCGTCACGTTTTCCGTCTCGTCAGTCCCCTGATCATAATTACTCGTGTACCTTTCACTTAACTTAATGACCTGATTAATCTATAAAATTAGAGTAAGTTTACGTTATTTCCAGAAATAAACTATCTACATACAAAGGTACTCGTAGTATAGGTAATATTATGAATTATTATAAACTAGTAACGCTCGCAACTCCGTGCGCCAAAATCTCCATACAAAACAGCAAAATCGGTTTAAGGTGACGCAGCGTTAAAGTAAAAAACCGTGTTGGATATGTTTTAGTTTGCATGCTGGCCCGGCCTCTCATAGAAAACAAGCAATGGAACAGCAAAAAATGGAAGGGCATAGCAACAAAATGGTTTTTGTCGCGTAATTTAAAAACCATAAATACATTTTATATAAGCTATGGGTAAATTAAAGTGTATGCTTGAACCAATCTATGTACAAATTTTGGAAGCTTAAATCAGTCTCCTCTGTTGGCAAAATAGAAATCCCTTTTTTTACATAGGTCTTTTTGATTGATTATTCTGTGTTATAAACGTTGACCAATCGTGTTATGCTATGGGTAATTCAAAGACAAAGACAATGAATTTTAATTTCTTAGCTTTAGTCATTGCTGAGAAAAATGAAGTTGCGAAGACTGCGGCGCGGGTAGGTAGGTATGCGAGCTTGCCTATAACTTCATATAAAGAATTCGAATGCGGCGACTGCGGTGCGTGCGGTGCGGCCCAAAGGTCAACGCGGATTTGGCCGCACCGCACGCACCGCAGTCGCCGCAACTTCTACATTCTTTATATGAAGAATTCGAAATGCGGCGACTGCGGTGCGTGCGGTGCGGCCAAATCTGCGTTCACCTCAAATCTGCGTTCACCTCTAAAGTACGTTCACATTCTAGGCACTTGTTCCTACTCTCAGAAAATAATTACCTTCCTTCAAAGCCTTGCTTCGCCTTTTTACGGGTTTGTTACAATCAAATATGTCACAAAAATATAACACATAAATGTGAGTGTCGGTCAAGTAGCGGCCATCAAAAGCTGGCTATTGAATGGAATCGCTTAGGCCGAGGCTTTCAGCCCCAACAAAAGGCCTACTGTTCCCGCGTGTTACTTATATTTGCCTTTGTAGGAACGTCCAGTAATGATGAATGATCGTGGCTCGGAAATTGCTTTCTTATAATAATTGTACTTCGCGATGATAAGGCGTTCGTGTTGCTTTAGAAATGATAATATTCGTCTTTGTAAACGTTTATTATATTATGTACTAGATGACCTTCGTAATGTACTAAATAGGTGAACTTCGTATCAGTTTTCTCCTAATATAAACCTTCCCTGGACTTCCACAAATATTTCAAGACATAAATTAGAGAAATCGTATCAGTCATTCTCGAGTTCGAGACTGACAAAACTTATTTTTCATATAGATTAATATAATTTTGTAGCTGTAAATTTTTCTTAAATTATAATAATAATAATATTCCCCACACCGGTTTCGGTGACGGTGGCTGGTTTCATTAAAACCAGGCCAGGTAATACGCAGGAGTAATTTTATAGTATATATTTTCTATACTAATTTTCGCGTGACCGCACACTCAGCTATAATATATAATATTTCTGTGACATGCGGATTTAGTATAGAAAATATGCCTAGCTATAAATATATTAATATATATTATAGCTAAGTCTGTGACGGGCTTAAACAAATAATTAAAGTAGGCACAAAGAATATAATTCGAAGCCAATTACGAACATTCAAAGTCATTTATATAATAAAAACGAATGCTTTAATCTATACAGAGCGGTGAAACTTGGGAATTCTGAAAACTTGGAACTCGAGGCGTGAAGTCGACGCCATTAACGTCAAACGACATTTTATTAAAAGGCGCGTTAATCATGGTAACGCCAAAATATGAATTTGCAACTTTCGACTGCCCATCTCCTTGGGCCTTGGGGTATGCAGACGGGCGAATAGTTCTAAATCGCAGAGAAAATCAATATCCATAATAATTTTCTACATGCGAAATCTGTCTGTGACCTTTCAGGCTTAAACCGCTGAACCGATTTTGTTGAAATTTTGTATAGAGATACTGTCCCATCCTGAGAGAGGACATAGGTTTTTTTTATTCTGAAAAACTGTACGTTTCCCGCCTGATAAACGAATTTCAGCGCAAACGGTGTTGCGGGCCGTCGTCTAGTATTTTAAACTCAATTTACCCCATATTTTCGCTTAGTCATGGTTGCGTCTTCAGCATTCATATTATTACTATCGGTAGCAGTAATAACTGACTGGGTACCAAAAAATGGACGACGCTATGGCCTATGAAAAGTTGGTGCGAATGACAAAATTTGTTTATCAATCTATCTCTGTGTCTATTAAACAACCCTAAAGGAAGAAACTCTCTAAGTTCGCTGGTAGTAGAAATTAGAAGAATCACGATCGCTTAAAATTATGGCTCGTATGCACTATACCGAGTCTTAATGATGGTACTTGGCCGGGGACCAGAAACCTCTGCTATTGGTTAATATTATTTGGTCGGATATTGGTACTTCGATTTCGATTAATCACCTTAATATTTTGTAAAGCTGGTAAAGGAAGGTTTGAGGCTGTTTTCTAGTATTAAGTTATTTATTCACTTGACGTGGTTTTACAAAGATGGTGTATAGTTTATCATTGGTACGTGCACATCATACCATTACATTGGTGTGTGTATATTGACACCGTAATAGTTATTTTAAGTTAAAATTACTTAGTAAATAATATCAGGAAATACGTTGAATATTAATTTTTAATAACAACAATAATCGCGTCTTTGGTTGTGACTTGTGACTATAAAGAAAAGCTTTTAGTTCAGAGCGCTTTTTCTATTATGCATGCCATCGCCCGCGCGCGGATCTGATCTGTATGAAGGTTGTCCGCATCCTATAATTTTTTAGCTATTTTCCCTGTCATGCGGGCAAAACGCGTGCGGCCAGGAGCATGTTGTCACCCGCACCCGGGCCGGATCCACACACGGGTGACAATACGCATGACAGGAAAAGCGCTTTTATAATCATTATTAGGTATTAAGGCTGCTCTCTCGAAAAAAGCGTGCAGATAAAACAACTTTTCATCGGCATTAACAGAGAAATTATATCTGAAAAAAATAATAAGTAATCTACATGACATGATACGTAATTTGGTTTTGCCATATTTTTTCTATCAGTATCACATAATAAAGAAATAAGAATCGTTGAATGAAACCACTTTACTCCTTCATTATTTATCAAAAGAATATATAAAAAATATCTACTGCTTTGCAATACATAAGTTAATAATTTGGTTTGGTTACTTTTTTGAAATAATATGTAAGTATTATATTAAGCCTTAAAAAGATTTTTTCTCCTATTTCGCCCTATCATGGACGCGGCGAGCGTCGTAACCGCCACCGTACAAGGCGCGCTGTTATGAATGTTATTTTAATGTCATTTACGTCAATATTTGCACTGACAGACAATCGACCTGCTAATTTAGGAAGAGAGGGCCCTTAATATCTTCGAATTATGACTTGTATTTACTTTGCTAAGGGATATGTGCAGGTGATTATTGCAGGCGATTAGTAATCAGGAGAAAGTAAGTGTAGACAGTGACTGATTACTGCAAGTCCTTTCGTCTACTCACTAATCACCTGCACTGCACTAATCAATGTAAATTCAGTCCCTTATAACAATACTAGATGACACCCGCAACTCCGTTGCGCCAAAATTCATTTATCGTGCGGGGACCATACATTTTTCCGGGATAAAAACTATCCTATGTCCTTTCTCGGGACTAAAAGTATCTCCATGCCAAATTTCAGCAAAATCGGTTTAGCAAAATCTCAAACCCGAGTTCGCAAAAGCTCCTACCGCATGTACTACTCTTAACAAAAGTAGTAACAACTATAAAAGTAACAAAAACATTTCCTACATAATCTACAAATGTAGAAACATTTCGAATAGAAAAAACCTTTCACGTTTTACGGTAATTGGGCGCGTCAGGCCTCGTTCTATACCAGTAATTCTCAAAGTGGTCCAGGTGGACCCCAGGGGACGTGAAACTTGAGGGGGTCATTGGGTTGGGTTTGACAAAAAATAGTAAACGGGGGTTGAATGAAATTAATTTGGTTTGCAGTGAAGAACTGAAATACATATTATTTACTTGCTGATTTAATGCTTCTAATATATGAAACATTTAGACAGATAATTTGTGAAGAAGGAAAGCGATTGTTACTTAAAGTAATAGCAATTTTTATAGACATGTAGAAGGTGTTCCGGGAGGTCCACCGGATCCATGTAACTTTTGAAGTACGAAAAGACGGAGTTTGGGAACCTTTGTTCTATACAAACGCACCGCACCTCGAGCTTTGACATCTACGGATGATAGATCGACAAACAAACGTATTGCGATTCGCGACCCTACCCTTTGTGACGCTTTCAGTTATTAACATAACGTGGCTTTTATTCGATTTAACTTATAGTATTTAAATGTATCTTTTGGCGCATAGCTTTTATCTTAAAAAAATAGTGTGAACTGTTTTATGTACTTTGTTAAATGCAGATGCAAGCTAATCAAGCAGCTTAGCTTTCACAGGATCCTTTTCCCTATGGAAGAATAAATTATGAAGAATCTATACTTATAAAATTACATGTCCTGACTGACTGACTGACTGATTCATCATCGCTGAGCAAAAGCTGTCAAAGTTACAGCAACGAAAGGTGAATAGGGTTGTTTTATTAAGTAGACACTCACTACGGAGAAATTTTGAAAATTTTACCCCGAAAGGGGTGAAATAGGGGTTGAAATTTTGAAAGTCCGTAATTTCTTGAGTTAGAAACATGAAACTTTATTTTTGGGTTTCTAATTAAAAATGAATAATATCCCTAATATCGTCGTAGTAACCTGAAAAAAGAACATCATTTTTCGGATCGAAGAAATAATTACTATTAGATAAACAATCACTTTGGCTCAATTTGCAATTACTGCTGCTGACAGAAGCTTTGTATTAATTTAATAAAACCCGTAGTACGCGGCTGATAACTATTTGGAGACAATGCCCGTATGCCGAGTATTCCAGTGGCTTACGAAAACAAAAGACCTCACGACAATGGATAAAGCCTGTATAGAATTATTGCTTTTAAATATTAAAATGGTTTGCGAGTTTGGTAAATGTTTGTAATTAATTTTTGGACAATATTTCGATAGAGCAGCACCAACATACAGTAAACAAAACGTTTTGTTCGACGTTTGACAACGTTTCTATCAATATTCTGATATGGCGTGTGCAATATGAAAAATTTTGGTTGGATACATATTTACTGTATGTGCTCGTAGCTCCCTCTGTTCCGAACTTTGCTTAATATCCCCCTTTTAGTGTCTAAGCACACTATGCCGAATTTCCGCGGCGGAAGTTCGGCATGATTACGTTAGCAATATAAAACGCATACAATACGCGACGGAATTTCGACATGGTGTGTCATCGGTGATTTAAAATACATTGCAGGCGGAATCTGTCTGTCTGTCTGTCTGTATGTTTGTTCCAGCATCACACGAAAACCACTGATCCGATTTGAATGCGGTTTTCGCAGATATAATATATTGTCTTCTTCCAACTTAACATCTGGTGTAAGTATACATTTTTTTCCCTCACCCCTCTAAGGGAACAAAAGGGGGGGTCAGATTTTGTATCAAACTTTTTTCTTTAACATGAAAACTACTGATCCGATTTGCAAACGGTTTTCGCAGATAAGTATATTAAAAATCCGCTAGAACGAATCCTCGGTGATAGAATTTTATATGATGTGTAAAAATCTCAACTCAGTTTAATGCATGGTTTTGGCAATATAGGAAAAAAAATCGTCAAAGTTAGATGCATCTTTGTGATTTTTTTCTATCGAGAAAATTTTACGATATCGTGTTTTTGTTCAGATTGAATTCTTATGTAGTATCTATGTTTAGAAAACTAAACGATTCAGGCTTATAATCAAGTGCAAAAATGATTTATAAAATCGGCAATTTTGGGTTAGTCTCCTTCTTAAGGGGGCGACTAACCTAAAATTTTCGATTTTATAATTCATTTTTTTACTTGAAAACAAGCCTCAAATCAAATAGTTTCATTTTCAAAAATTAGATATTACATTATATTTCCAAGAATTCGATCTGAGCAAAAACACGATAATATCTTAAAATTTTCTTGATAGAAAAAAATCACAAAGATGCATTTTTGGGTTAGTCGCCCTCGCGAGTCACGCGGACCCTAAATACTTACAACAAGCGAATATTATCTACGTAGTTCCTATATTTATCTAAAATTTTCCGAGAAAAATGAGAAAGGTTCTATAAAGCTTTTTGTATATGATTGAGGGTATGTTATTTGTGTAATAAAGGTGCGCTATAATGCCTCCGTTTTTGGGGCCAAAAAATAGACAGTCATATATTTCCCGACCTAGATTTCGCTTGGGCCCCTGTGGATCAAATAAAGCAGCTACATATGTGACAAAACTCAATCATTAGTATTTTGGAGGTTAAAAAAATGTGAAATAGATAAGGTTGTAAGACGGTGAAGAAACATAAACTTAAAACTATACTGTACCTGGTGAAACACGGCGGTAGCGGTCATTGACTCCCTGTAAAAAACTTGTCATTTTCTATAAACCGCGATTGACGATGAAGTGTCAGATGTTGTCAATCGCGGCTTTGTATCATAAAGTTAATATACCTATCGGAATAGAGCAACAATCTCGAGCTGTCAAACGTAACCAAAATTGGTTTTCATCTGTGTGAAAAATATGTGTACGTATACACTTACACAAGCATGATTGAACATGAATTCTATGAGATTATATTGACAACGTGCGGCACGTGCCGACTGGACGTCAAAAAAAGAGTGCTGCTGTCATGTATCACACGTCTCTTTTTACCACGCGATGTTACTGATAGTGGCATCTCGCTTGCTCAGGCCTTTGTTTCTCTATTCCGCTAGGTATATTAACTTTATGCTTTGTATAGAAAATGACAAGTTTTTGACAGGGAGTCAATAACCGGTACCGCCATGTTTCGCCGAGTACAGTATAGTAACCTGTTTGGACTCGATGTCCAGCTGTAATTGGCGTTAATAGCAAAGTACTTTCTATACCACACCAAAAAAGCAATGAGGTTCCTTGGCCTTCTGCGAATCATACGTTATTGGCACCAAAACATAATATTTTTCCTTAATTGGTAACCCATAAGGCCATAACTTCAAATTTCGAAAACCAAAGCTAATATAGGTTTAGCTTAGACCATGGATGCGTTGAATCCACTTATTCGACTGATGAATCATCACATTTATCTTTAATATAAACTAGAGTTAAGTACTATCAATAGAATATGATAATAGTTATTTACTTTATATTGATACTGATAGAGATAGGAACCCAATAAGCTGTAAGTTATTCCCTGACACCGCGCACCTTGTAAAGCCAGCCGAGCCGAGCGCCTCATAAAATTTTATATCTCCGTATTGAACGTAAACAGAGCTCTCCTCGATACGTGACAACGTAAATAATATGTTCTATAAACTTATAATGGAATACGTAGCAGGGATCACAATATATTTTCAATGATACGAGTATTTTTCTGTAAAATAATAATAATAATATCTATGGACGCTTCACACCACATCAGTCTGGCCCCGTGCTAAGTACCTGAAGGACTTGTGTTACAGGTACCAGACAACGGAAATATATTTAATACTTTTATACTATACATATATTTAAGATTTTTATTATATCATACACGTCATATTTAATACACATCCATGACCTGGGAACATTGAAAAACTTTTTGTTCCGTCGGCGGGATTCGAACCCGCGACCCCCGGCTTGAGCTACCAACGTGCTCACCACAGCCATAACAACAAAATATGTAACGCTTATATTTTCGTGGAATTCCAGAGAGTTTACATTAATATCAACCCTTGATAACCGTCATTACCGTCAAGCATGGACACTAGACATTTACACAGAAAAGTCACTATTGGCTTAAAAATATTTATTACAATATATAATATAAGCATCGTATTTCCGCCTGTACTGTAAGCGGAACGCCAAACGAGCTGAATATAACTCCACATGAATATCGCTCTTCCCTAATAATATAAATATTCCCTGGACTTATTTTTATTTTTTATTTTTGCTTTGTAACTTCGCCTCAAAGTCTTAGGGCCGATTCACACCGGAATGGCAGAGGCGCGGCGAGCAGTTTCAGTGACATATGATTTTAAACTTTATCTTCATTATTGTAATTTGTAATACATAGTATCGCTTGAGAAATCTACGGCCGCCCGTGGACGCTCGTGGCCGCTCGTGGCATCTTGCGGCCGCCGGCGGCGTCGATTTCTCAAGCGATACTATGTATTACAATAATGAAGATAAAGTTTAAAATCATATAACACTGAAACTGCTCGCCGCGCCTCTGCCATTCCGGTGTGAATCGGCCCTTATAACAAAAAAAAACAGATCGGACGACTATATAAACATCTACACTCGAACCATAGGCCTTGCATACTAAAATCCCATAGGATTAATTTTCTCAATGGACGCTCATGAAAAAGCTTCCATCGTTATCATTTACCGAATGGTGACCGTAAACGCAATTTTCGAGATACTCTACATATTGCGACACGTCCATTCAGACTAAAGTATACCCTTGTAACAATACGAGTTATCGCAGAATGAACCTTATGCAGTTGGCATAAGGGCGAAGTGTGATGTAAAATGACTCGGAAAGGACAGTACATAGACATTAGACAGAGTGGGGCAATCATCACAAGTGGGTTATCAATGGACGCAAATTCAATGCCTCTTTACTATTTTAGGACCGTGTTAGTGTTAGTTGACACTAAGGCTGGATGTTCAAGTAGACGTAATAGGTTACGATAATTCAGGAAGTTTTTTTTTAATCTTATTTACCAGGTTTTTATCCCAAAACAACTGAAAAAAAACTTTGTTGTGAAGATACAAAAAATCACAGAAAAATTCAAATTCTTTAAGAGGTGTTTGATTTTATGAGGGTGCCAGGAATTCTCGACACGACGTTTCTTTTTCAGACCTTAGACGCAAATTAATGTGGCCCATCTGGAGAACGATTGACTGACGAAAAAGTCGCATTTGGGACCGTTCTGCTTGACTTTGTCTTTTCTTTATCTTGTGCTATTTATCTTGAGTAAATCACAGTCTAGGACTCTTATCTCAATTATTCAAGTTGGGTAGCAGTGATAAAGTTTAAATTAAACAAAGAACATTTAAGCAACTCCCTAATTGAAAAGAGTTACAGACTTACAAGGCTGTTTTGGCACGTGGCCAAAATGGGAGCTATAGCCGCCATATTGTAAAGTATCACTTGAGAGAAAGTTTCACACTCACACCCTGCTGACTCATTTCATCCAAACATTTGCGTGTTGATTAAATAAAAAAGTAGACGCTGATTTTAAAATTTACTCTATGCGTTAACAGTTAACACTCTTGTGTACGCGATTACGCGATTTAGAATCACCATACACGGCTATTACTTATTTAATGGGCCAAAACGCAAGTATCAAGACGTCTTCCGGTCGCGTCATCTGGCAACACAGGGACGCTAGCAACACCGGAACTTCACTTCTTTTCATAACCCATCCCTGCAGGGATGCAACAACTATTCTTCTAAAAACGTAATAATTTTATTTATCTTATATTTTACATCTAACTTTTAATACAGTCCACAAGTTTTAAGTGATTAACACAAACCCTCTTATGTACTTTCTTAAATTATAGTTAGGTACTATCAGAGAAATACTTAGATTCATAGCAGATCGCAGACCTACGTAACTTAGCCGGCTTATGTTAAGCCAAGCCGTCAGATCACGAGTCACGACTGGCATGGTCAACGTGACTTGACGGACGTTTTTTCAACCTGCATGGTGGTGAGGGGCCTTGCACGGATTTGCCAACATTATTGCTTGTGTGGTGGTGGTGTTTGCAAGTTCTTGCATGCGAGTGTACGCATAGGCAGTGTGGGAGGAGGGAGTTGCTGTACGTATGCCTATGCGTACACTCAGTCATTTACTTAAAGGTGGAAGTTTATTTCGCGGAATATTAATAACAAACTAAATTTTAAGCTATGGATTTCCGCAAAGTAACGCCTGATTCCATTATTGATTCCTAGGCAATTGACAGACCAACGTCATTCGGTCGGATCATGTCAATTCAATGTTAATAATTCTGATCTGTCGGCTGGGTTTGACGTAATGGGACCAAACCGTTATAGGTCCCCCATCTGCCTAGGAATCAACTTCTCTGATAGTTACATAGAGATGAGATTCAAGTAAGTATTTACAATACAATATTTCAACAGCTCTACGATCTTATAAGACAACTAACTGAAGCGTGTAAAGTTACTGGTATCTACAAATATTTCTTCTTCAGTTTGTTACTTTGTAGTTTGTAGTCAAGTAATAAACAAGATTAAAACTATTAACGACGATAATATTATCATGTTCTAGTTTACTCATTTATTTGTTGCACTTTTAAAATGTCGGGTTAGTTAAATTGCGAGCTCAATAATCATATTAAGTTTGACACTTCATTAAATGGTACACAGACAATGATATAATAAATAATAACTCAAAGCAGATATGTTACTACCGCGCGAATTGTGAAGCTTCAAATACAGGTCAATTGTCCGCTCCTTTATTTAGTCTGCATCGAACCATCGAACGCACTTCACGAACGTACCGCGTCTTGTTAAGTACCAAAATAAATTGAAAAAGCCGTCGTGTGTATTTAGAAATTGTACGAACTATGGCTCCAAAGTAAACAAAACACATGGAATCTCTTACCACTTATAAGAATGCAATAAATACCTCGATTGATTACATTTTCAATTATTTTTTCGAACAATCTGAAAAAATCGAATTTCCGCCATGGTTCAGGCAAAGAAAGTGACAGCGATATGGTTTTGACGCAAGAACGATAAGGATGGATGATTTCATTGTTGTAACTATGGTAACCTTTAGATATGACAGAGGTAAGTACGTATTTGAATTTGAAAATTGTTTGGAAGCAATTTAAGCTGGAAGATAGTATGAACGTAACAGATCTGTATTTAGTAGAATATCATTGTACACAGAATACCAGTGTAGGTATTTGAAAAATGTTTTTTTTTTTTTATGAGAAATATCAACCTATAATTATTAACTTCGAGATTAGTCTATAATAAATTAACAACTCACTAAAGGTTAATTTATTTTGTACCATGAGATTAATCTAATCAGTAATCGCTATGGTTATTCTTCTACTACAATTTTTCTATTAGTATCAGTAATTTATTATTAAGTTTATCAATGTTATCTACATTTTAGCGTTATTTTCATAGCTTAGATTTCTGGTTATTGACTGGAATAAGTGGGTCGGTCCTTCGTCCAAGTAGGCTCTCATATAAAATACAACTCTCGGATGTTCTAAAAATGGTTCCACGTACATTTGCCGCAAAGGAGACTGTTAACCTCATTATTTCTGTAAGGCATAACTCAAGAGCGTCTCACGTTAGATGAGAACCCTCAATGTGGATTTTTTTAGAATTTTATAAGAATGCAGGCGCCTTTTGCTTTACATCTTAAATATTCGATTTTAATCATTACAATAGCAAATGCTCCTACATTATTATTATAATATGAAAAAAAACAAACAATAATATTATTATTATGACCTTACAATAATAACTATTAAAGTCATTACAGTAACAAATGCTTTTGCTTTATGATAGAACTATAATTTGTAAGTTTTTACTGTACCAAGAACCGTAAGCACTTGTGCCTTGTACTATCAGAGAAGTTGATTGTAATTTGGTTGCGTTATGTCTAATCCAGTCGACAGATTGCGAATAATATAGAATTCACATAAATTCAGACCGCAACTCGATGCGTAGATGCATGTCTAAAGTATGGATTTGACAGATTTCAATTGCGTGAGACGTCTTGCAAATCTGTCAAATCCATACTTTAGAAATGTATCTACCATAGACTTATAATATATACTGTCATACGTTTATGGTATCTACGCATCGCGTTGCGGTCTGAATTGACCCTTACTCGACCGAATGACGTAGTTCCGCCATCTGCCTGAATCAATTTCTTCGATGGTACATATGGTAAAACAACGTCTGACGGGTCAGCTACTGATTACATCATCCCTGAGCAAGCTGAAAAAGATACCGCGCGGAAATTAATTTCACGTTCAATAAACGAGTGGAGGACATAATTAATGAATCTGTAGCCCTAGCATGGCCACCAATTGAAATGCGAAAGTATATAGACAAACTGTAGAGATAAACTTAAGGTGCCGTTCCGATCTTTTTTCGTTCCAACGAATTCAATTAAAATGCCACTTTATGACATACTATAGTCCTAAAAATACAAAAAATATCGTGATTTATGACAAAACATACTAAAGTCTGTCTTAAAGTGGCAATTTAATTCAATTTTTGTCGGTCGCGATTAGCCGCGGTAAAGATCGGAACGGCACCTTAAGTTTATGTCCACAGTTTGTCTATACTTTCGCATTTCCACTGGTGGCCTTGCTAGGGCTACAGATCGGCCGAGTTTGCATACTTGATACTTGAGTTCAAGAATGTAGGGCAGTAATTAACTTTGTAGTTCATTGTGTCATAAAATATAATTTTAGTCGTCCTTTCATATAATAAGGTAACAAATTTTCTAAGGTCCAGTGACAGAAGTGGGATAATAGCGAACTAATTGTACGTCCAATCAATAAAATGGCAGCCACATAAAATTTTTTTGCATAAATACGAGTATTTTGGCTATGATTTTGGTACGTTCACGTTCTTTTGACTTGGAAGCCGGCTTCTTTATTACGTTGTGAATTACAGTTCGTCAATTAATACCATGGCGCTTCTTGACAAGCGTATCAAAACATTACCTTAATCAATTAACCTATCAACTCCCAAGCGGTCGAATTCGACCGCGTAAATAATAGATTTCCAAGAATCCGCAATCAAAGGATTAAAGGATCAAGATTGCCCATAATATCATCTAAATGGTCTTAGGTATATTCTGTTCTATAATATCTTATGTAATATATGAGTACTATAATAATATCTTCTATCAATTTTATTATTTTTAAAATTATAAGCAACGTGACTAAATCGAGTTGTCTGTGGTGGAAATCGAAGCAAAATTCAATTCAATACTTATTTTCAACGCCTTTGTAGACTGATTTTGTGCTGCCTTTTAAATATTATATTTTCCTCTACATTCTTAAATGTAAGAAAAGGTAAAAGTCTTAACTTGTTTTAATATAGAGACCTTTATCTGCATTGAAGACGTTTTAATATTACTATATCGATTTTGATAAATGCTCATAAAATTCATATACATACGTCTTATACTAGATATATTAGAATACTATATTACAATACTACTATATTAAACTATAATATTATAAATGCGAAAGTATGTTTGTCTGTCTGTAATCTGTATGTCTGTTTGCCTGTTACGTCTTGACGCTCAAACCGCTGAACCAGTTTTGCTGAACTGGCACGGAGATATTTTTAATTCCGGGAAAGGACATAAGGTAGTTTTTATCCCTGAAAAATATGCGTTTCCTGCGCTATAAATATTTTATAATATTATATAATATTTTTACGACAGGAAAAGAACAATATTATATATACGGCTTAATTTTGTGTGCACCAAGTCGAGGACAACATAAAATATAAATATGGGTGAGGTAGAGAGCAATTATTAGTATGTTAATAATATGTTAAAACGGTTCATACGAGTGAATCATTATTTTTATTCGGTGTGAGTCAGCAAATTTCATTTTATGTTAAAGAGAAAGTCTAAAAATGAACCATCTGATTACTAATAGCTCAAAATATTTAACTACAGTCGTAACTTACACCAGCAATTTTATCTGAGTACTCAAGTTTTTAAACAGAGTTAGCTGAACTAAGTTTAGTTTGTATTTCGACCGCTCGAGCTACGTTTGAAAATTCATGTAATGAGTTTAATTGGCTGCGAGCAAACTCAGTTAAATACCACGAAATTCACAAATTGTGGTTGTTAAAATTTATGCATGTCTGTTGGAAATTGCAATGTTGCATTCCTGCCTTTTAATGGTTTTAGTTTTAAACAGCACTACAATAATTATTATTATTAAGTATTAGAAAAAAGCACCGGTGCTTAACAAAAAGTAAAAATATTTAAAGTGTAAAATTTTTAGAAATCCTGTAAGCCTGTTACAAATCTTCACTTTACAGCTGTAAAGGACAAATTATTTTGTAGATTGTATTTATAAGCAGCTGCTTATTTTATACAATATGTATACAATCTACAAAATAATTTGTCCTTCGTAGCAACTTTGCTACGACGTAGCAAAAATCCTACGAAATATCAAAATAAAAAAAAATAACAATTTTGTTAAGTCAATACTTTAATAAGGTTGTTTATGGTTTTCACAGATATCCTGCCAGCGCGAAGCTTAAAACTTAGAAATTCCTACACTCATTTCGGCGTTTTGGAAGCAAACCAGCTTTAATGCGTAATGCGAGTATGTTTATAGTGGGCAAAAGTGTGTGCAAGTTTTGTGTGTTCCTTTGCTCCTGTGCGCGGCCGGACATAACTGGCGATGGATCAGATATAGAACCAACAATTTATTCCCCACTAGCTGTCCCGGTGAACTTCGTGTCACTTTAAAACCTTTCCTGGACTTCTACGAATATTTTAAGACTAGCCCCATCCGTTCAGCCGTTCTCGGGTTTTAGTGCGACTAACACATTTGAAAATCCATTTTTATATATATATATATATATATATATATACCACAAGGATCATCAGTTTTGTCAGACAAGCAGACATTCAGCTTTAATTAATATTGTAATAATCAAACTTTTTTAGTTATGTATGTGGCAATCAAACCCTGCGACATTATTTAAATTTGGAGTTAAGAAAGACTAAATAATTGAAATAGGATATATTACTGCAATGTCTTTACGCTAGACGGCAGCACCAGCACATGTACGGTAAACAAAAAGTTCTGATATTATGACGTGTGCCTTGTGCATATGCGCAACATATTATGTCGGATTTTGGTCGGATTATTTACTGTATGTGCCTATATCGTCCTTTGCTTCGATCTTTGCGTAATATTGTTTCCTATAAGAAGATAATAATTATAATATGTAACACATTTTTTTCATTTTTCGTCAATGTCACTATAAGATATCTACTTCAAAAGTCGGCTCAAAATAAAGATCTTTCATAGCGATTTATAATGAAGCCTCCACTCCACGGGCAGGTTTATAAAGATTTGCCCTACGCTCGATGCCTTGCCCTTATCGTAGAGCCCCCGCATCGAAAGTATCCCTTAAGAGGGCGTAGAAGCAAAATTAATTTGTATATCAATCTATATCTATACTTATAATAAAATCGTAGAGGTAAAATTTTTGTACATTGAAAATAAACTTGAAAAAATGAGTCAGGGGCATGTTAGAAGAGTTATACGAGTAGGACACATTTTAACTTATTTGAAATTTTTGTTTCTCTGTCTGTTTGTCTGTTTGTACAGGCTAATCTCTGAATCCGCTGGACCGATTTCAATGAAATTTGGCATGGTGATACCTTATATCCCTGGTCAACATATAAGATACTTTTTTTAACCGACTTCCAAAAAAAGAGGAGTTAATGTTAACTTTACTGTTTGTGGTCAGATTTTCAAAATTATTTTTTTGTTGTATTGATTGCTAACCCGAATTTAATACCATGTTTACAAAAACTGTGACTTGATAATGATTTCGGGATCAGGAAGTATCGACGGAACTCTTTGAGAACAAAAACATTACAGTAATTTTCACTTTTTTTAGTAAAATTAACATAACATGCCACCAAAAAGTAAGACATATCCCAGGACATATTATCAGGATATAACTCAGGGTAGGTATAGGGCTTCCGAAGGTTCCGTTGCTGAACGGAACTTCTGATTCCTTATAAGAAGATAATATATTATGTAGGGGGTTCAGCGTTGTTAAAAACACTGGTGATTCAGTAAATTTGTACCTTTTTTCATTCCATATGTGTTTTGGGGTGCTAAATCCGAATCTGAGGTTTGCGGACAAAATTTCGTGACGCAACATTAAAAAAACCAGAAAAACTGGTTTTTTTGTTACATTTTTCCGGTTTTTTGGTTAAAACTCGAAAACTATTAACTTTTGGTAAATGGTCTGTTTACAGACATTAAAGTACTTGAAATTTTCTACAAATAGCAGTATTTAGGTTATTTTTCAGACAAATCGTTCGGTTTCTAGTGCGAGTTGAAAATTGTAAAGCAGTTTATGCAAAACCCACTTTTTACATTTCAATATTTAATTTTTATGGATGCTGCCATTTGATAAATGACACCTGGTTTTACATACAAGTAATCCAAAAGAAAAAAGGCAAAAACTATGCAAATTCAGTAGGTATCAAAAAAAGGTAGAACTCGTAACAAAATAAAACTTTAAATCTCGTTACTTATGATCATAATACATTATTATGATTATAAATTATAATATGTGTGCTGTCCGTCTGTCTGTCTTATTTTTGCACTATAACGGGTACGGAACCCTTCGTGCGCGAGTCCGACTCGCACTTGGCCGATTAAGAATCAGAGTCGAAATTGATAATAATTATTTCGCCGTCTCTGTGCGATTTCTTTGTAAATTTATTATTTTTTTTAATTTAAAGGCTATAATTTGTATTTCATGCTTTGGTTGCAAAAGTGAAAATTTCATAATGGGATCCATGTGGTATTGAAGAAATGCCTCGAATTTTAGAAAATGTGACTTTCGCAGTTATTGTCGTGAAGGTGGAAATTTCGTAATAGGAACTATGAATACCTAATGGAATTGAAGGAACTCCTCGAAATTTACAACGACAACCAAAGTCATTACCAATTCTGGCAAAGGTTGATCTTTAAAACTTTTTCTTATATTCGTAAACGATTATCCAAACCCTGGATGGTTATTGACCACTGCGTATCTCAATTCGTTACCGGCCATGGAAATATTAAAGTCAAACTTTACGGATCTAAAATATTACTAGCATCGATCGAGCACATACGCAGAATATTATGTGCTCGACCGAAGGCAGTATGTTTGAATAAACCACTCATAATGTTCTGCCAAGACGAAAGAAATACAATGCTAGACAACATACAGTGTAAACCTGATGTCGCATACTACGGTGATACGGATGACAGCGCTATAGGAACTTCCGTGCCTTCAAGCATTTTTGTCAATATTATTATTGGCAACAGTCTAACACAACAAATTCCAATATTAATTTAGCTATAGCTAAGTAGTCACAATTATTATTATTTTAGTTTATTTTCGTGGTGCTTTCCCTAAGTTATTTGACATTCAGTCACTGCAACTTTTTGCTGTCTCCGCTTTCAATAGAAAGAGGAATTACAATTCTTCAAACTTCTATTTTCTTCTAATTAATTTCATTGCGGGTCCCAAACCAGTTTGAGCATGTCCCTGTGACTCACTGAGATCATATCAAAAGGTTTTCATGGTTGGATACCGCTATCGATCCTGGTGACACAGGAGATACAGTGGTGGGAATGTGTGGTGGCCAGTGGGCCAACGCCTATAAAGAAATTACCCTTTAGGTAAGTAAGAATTAAGAAAACAACTTTAAGCGTTTTTATTCTGGTTTAATTGTAGGTTAGGAATCTGAGAGTAAGAGGTAGGTTAAAGAGGGATAATTATTGCCTACATTAAATGCCGTCTTCTGTAGTCTGCCCTCTATCTCCGTCACATGTTTCTTTCCCCTGTCCTGTGGCCCCCATCCCCTATCCACGCCAAGCGGTCTTCGAAGAAAGGTTTTATCAATACAATAAGTATCTGTGGTTCAAGTTTCCTGGGTCTTTGATGAAAATAAAAAAAATCGTGTGATATAGATCCAAATAAAATAGTCGTAGATGGGTGTTCAATTTTCTAAATCTCGATTATAATAACATACATTCATGCGGACGAAGTTGCGGGCAACAGCTAGTATACAATATGAAGCGAAATTAACGATTTGATAATTCATTTTTGTACTTAATATAAGACATGAATTGTTTTATTTTTAAACAGATACCTACTATGTATAATATTTTGCTTTAATATATACTATGCGAGGGTTTGTTCTGGCGAAAACCCGATAATATTATTGTCTTATAATTTGCTCGATTGAAAAAAATCACAATATTATGCTATTGACATTTTTTCAATTTATTTCCAAAACGGTGCATTTTACTAAGCCAGCTTAATAGGTACATAATGTAAAATTCTATGACGGAGGAAGTGGACTAGCGGATTTTGTATATTATATTTATCGAGTTATTACGAAGAAATTACTTTGGCGCCGATTCCTCGTCTGGGGGAGGCCTTTGCCCAGCAGTGGGATAGTATAGGCTAATTAAAAAAAAAATCAAGACTTTAGTGAGAACTTGTTCAGAAAGGCCGGTTGACAAAATCTGGGGGCACGGGATTAATGTTACCAGAATATTTATATACCCCACCTTTGATACTGCTCTAGCCGTAACGTGCCCTATGCATAACGGCGGAATTTAAAAATTATTGTGACTCATATTAAGAGGACCAGTATATTAACAAGGCTAATGAAATGTACAAAGGAAATCCTATACATAAATCATATTATACGTTTAAACAATAATTTATCAGGTATTACTTAGTTTTGTAACAGCCTGTATATTGGTAGCTGCCAGTTCTGTAGTATTTTATGCTGTACTTTAACGGTGAAGTAATATATAATTATATCAGTAATATTTCTTTATTTACCCAGGAATCGTAATCTCGAAATCGCGACGCCAAAATGACTAAGTAAGAAAAATTGCCTTCGGCTTATGACGCGGCGTAAAGAATGGTTTGTTTTCGCCCTGTCTCGGTCTCATTATTCTTTTCTCTGCGTCGTTTCTCATAATTACTCGTATTTTTGTTAATTATTTATCAGGAGTTCCACGAATAGGTATCCGTTTCGTAATCATCTATTTTCTCCTTAATCACGTTGTTAGTGAAAGGAAAATGGCAACTGTTTTTTATTGTATTTGTTTATTGAATACATTTTTAGAAACGTAGGTATCTATTTAAGAAGCTAAAAGCGTAGGTAGGCTCTTTTAGTATTTGTTTGCGTAAGAATTGTCCTTAAAGGTAAACTGAAGATAAAAAATTGTCTAGGTTAGAAATAAGTACCAGGAGTACCCTCCTGGTTGGTTGTACCTGCTGTGGTTGGTACTTTCTGTAAAAAAGAAGGAACTAAGTTTATCGAAAGGCCATAAAGTGCAAAAAAGGGCACCTCAGGAATGTCGACGAAAACATTTATAGTTCAGGTTATAAAAACTTATTTCTAAATTCTAATTTTAAAGTTCAACAATTTTTTTTTGTTTGCGTTTGTTTCTGGTTTGCGGAAAACTCGACCAGTCAATACGAAAATAAAATAGGTCACGTAAACTTTCATGTGCGGTAGTCACGCGGAAATGTATCCGAACGGCTTTTCTGACGTTTGCGCGAGGTTGAGCACGTAAAAGCTAGTTTTTGTATGAAAATGACAAAGAACAGTTTGCGGTTTGTGAATCTGTGACCCGAAACCAGCAGTTTCATTGGGGTTGCGAATGCTAAACTATATTAATGAAAATGATTTTTCAAATTTGTTAGTCTCGCTCGCGATAACTCGAGAGTGACTGAATCGATTTGGCTAATTTTATTCGAATATTCGTGGAAGGTGAGAGGTTTATATTAGGAGGAAAGTGATATAAAGTTCAAGGGTCACCTAGTCAGCTATAAATGCTAGTAAATCAGGTAGAAAAGATCTACCTGGCACAGCAGAAAGCGCGGCTTAAGCCGGCTTAAGTCACGCGGTTTATTATAAGCTTAACAACATCTTTAAAGTAATTTGTATGCAATTAATGCACAATTTTTAGGCTACATATAATCACGCGGTGTGGCTGCATATTATAAATCTTGTCTTAACCGCGTGGTTTATTTGTTCAAACCCCCAGTTTAAACAAATGAACCTGACGCGGTTAAGACCAAGGATTTTAAACGGATGTAACTTGTAATATTTCATTCGTCGTATGTAATTCGTCATAGAAAAACGAAGAATGTCCAAACCTAATTGAATTTTCTCTTAAAGGATCAGCGTATTAATCATTGAGAATTCGATTACAAATCTTCTTCGTTAACAAATGTTTGCTTTACAAGATGGTGATGAATATGGATGGAAATAATTGCTCAATCACTTGATTATTTTAATTTTTGGCTTTTTTATTGTTAATTTTGTAATTGTCGGTTTTTTCAACACCGAAAAGTAAAGCAGAGTGCATAAGCACGTATACAATCCACGTTATTAGTAAAATAACTAGGTATAGTTCTACCAGAATCTAATGGCAAAAAGTGATAAAATAAATTGACTCTAGCAATACCGCGGTAATTGGAATAAAACTATTTGATCCTTTTTTTCCTTTTAGCGGTTGATTCTGTGTGTGAAACATGAAACATCTAATTATCAAGGATATATATATGTTAGAAAAAATATAAGTAAATTTAAAGCTAAAAGTGACATTCACTGTAGGAACACCAGAAATAAGCACAAGCTGTATTTGCCGATGATCAGACTTAGTAAAGTTAGTAAATCTTTTAAAGGTCAATGTATACGCCTGTACAATAAAATCCCAAAAAACGTTCAAAATCTTTCGATTAATAAATTTAAAAAAGTAGTCAAAGAACGTTTGTGTGCCAAAGCCTATTATAAGGTCAACGATTTCATAAACGATGGCACATCTTGGGAGTAGGATGGCTGCTTGCAAGGCCACTTCTACATGTTATATGACTTACAATTATGTATGGATATTGACATTGTATAATTTTAAGTTACAATTATAAATTTTATTTTAAAAGATTAATTTTTTTCTCACTTTTTTGGTAAAAAGTGGGACCCCGGCGAGTTTCTTACGCCGGTTCTTCTCGCCGGGATAGTTCCCGAACCGGTGGTAGGCACCAGTAGTATCAACATTCTGAAAGCATTTGCTATAAATCTATTCGGAAATAAAACAATTTTTATTATTATTTTATTATTTTATATCTTTTTAAAAACTGCTACCATAATTTGCCATGGTAAATTTTTGTCTTGTACATCTATACTTCAACATACAGTTATTTCTTTCGATATATAAAAAGTATTCAATTGTGAAGGAGTATAAAGGCAAAGATTTCTTTTTTTATAGAAAAATGTATCGGAACGTACCATTTGATCTCAGAAATGCTTTAAGTTATTGGGTTACGGTGTAAGAATAGTTGTGAAAAGTTCAGTGTTAATCCGAGCTCTTACGAAGCACTTTTCAAAGATATTTTATTAAAGTTGGAATACTTTTTCTGTACAAACTTGTGCAGCTCTTTCATAATATTACGTTACACAACTAACTACAAATTAAATATTATTAAGTCTCTATAAAATAATTTCGAATTCAGAATTTGTATTTTCGTAGCAAGTTTGTCATTGCAAAAGTTTGATAGAATGGGCTACTAATTCACGAAAAAAATTCGATTGAAAAAAGGAAATTTGGGCGGTACCGTAATTAAAAGGTCACGAGGAAATAATCCATATTTTTCAGACAGTCTGGCGGCTGTTGATGATGATGGACATCTATTAGTCCTGGCAACGTGTTGGCACGACCGTAAATCCCGTACATCGAGCTGGGGAGTACAGGGGAAAGCTTTTAACTCTCCCCCCCTCAATCCCGAGCGACCAAGCCCGCGGGAACAAAGTGCGAGCTCATTACCAAATGTACATTACTGAATGTACATTAGTTTGGGCAGACGTCTGGTTATAAAACAAATTATTCCTTAATGTTTTTGTATAAAATTAATCATAATAATATTATTCTTTAATTGCTTAACGATTCAAATGTATTTTTAGAGTCCATGGATTGCGTTCGTTCTACATCATATTAAATTATCATGTCACACCATGGTCACACCGACAAAGTACAGAAATCATTGAAAAAAAAAGTGTAATTTTGATTAAGAAACGATTTCCATTAAAATGCATTTAATAACAGCTGGGATTTAGACTCCTTGATAAGTTTATGAGTCGCAAAAAACACCTAAAATCAACATGCTATTTTGAATGACTATGGAAGCATATTTTATATTGGAAAATTTAACCTCAATCCCACTGTTGAAAAAATATTCAGTAAAGTATGATTTTAATAAACGCATTTCTTATCACAACGAACCACATAATTATTCTATTGAGAGATGGTAGACGGTGCTCAACAAAAATTTAATAAAGCCCTGCCCCGTACCGCCAGGTACAAAGGTCATTTAATAATTTACATCGTGGTTGGCGAACAATCGCTTTTAATATTCTTTTGTTGATTTATGTTGGGCCAATCCTGATAAAAATCATCTTTCTATTTTCAAACGACATGAGTTATTTTTGACTAGACCCGGTAAACTTCGTATCACTTAACCTAATATAAACCTTCCCTGGACTACCTATATTATGTCAAGATTAATTTGTGACTAATTTGCAATGAGTTTCTAAAATACTAAAGTAGCAACGTCTCACAAAAGATTCTCAGAAATGCGTAACCACTTGATAGTTCAAAAGACAATGTCAATTCATAATGTTATAATGTCATTATGAGATCAGAATTCAGATAATATGCCTGCAGGCCTTGTTTCTTAAGTCATTGCTGCAGGCATCTTCGAAGTGGCAACGCGTTGCTGCCGTAAACTGCCAATCTAGTTACGTTAGTAACATAGAATATCATTGGTAATTTGTGAGTTGAGTCGCAGAATTCAGTCGAACCGAAATTCTGCGACTCACAACTCACAAATTACGCTCGTTTGGTCTCGCAGGTCGATTGTCTGTCAGTGTAGGACATTAAAATAACATTAATAACAGCGCACTTTGTACGGTGGCGGTTACGACGCCCGACGCGTCCATGATATATATATATATATATATATATATATATATATATATATATATATATATATAAATGCGAAATATATATAAGTGCGAAATATATATATATATATATATATATATTTCGCACTGCTATTACAATAGTGTCGTAACTCAAAATGTGTCGAATTTGATTTTCAATCATTAAAAGATAGATAATTTTTTCCTCTAGGCGTCAATAACACCGTCGTAAAAATAGCGCAAGAAACGACTCTGAGATGGCTTTGTAAGTCACTATAGATAGTTGACCGGGGGGATATCAGCGCCTGCAACACCGCGCCATTTTTAGTTACATCCCTGACTTGAAAAGCACGGACGTGTCGCAGCTATCGTTGGACCGCACTAATTCGACTTATTGCGGTATTGCTGACTCACATATGTGAAGAATAATTCAAAACGCACGTGTTATTTTAAGTTAATTCACTATAACTGATTCATACTATCTTAAACTCAAATCATTAATTCAAATTAGAACACTCTTGTTGGTTTATTTAGTAGTTTTTGACATAATACATTGTTGGTGGTTCATAACTTTTATGAAGTTTTTTGACGTATAGTCTGTAATATATAGGTATTTCATGTTCATAGCTTACTTAGTTAAATATATATATATATATATATATATATATATATATATATATATATATATATATATATATATATATATATATATATATATATATATATATATATATATATAGCGAAATAAGAGAAAAAACCTTTTTAAGGCTTAATATAATACTAATATATAATATGTATGTGGGTTATGATTTTGACCTGTATGTATGTATGTATGAGGGTATGGATGTTTGTCTGTTCTCTCGTAACTTTAAAACTACTTATCCTATTTACACAAATGAGGTGTTATTGGAAGCGTCTCGACTGCCCGCTGGTAATAGGCTACATAGCTTTACGTAAAATTGACTATAGCACCATCTATGGCACTTAAAGTATAGAACAAAAAAAAATGACAGCCCCACCAAACCCCAATGAAGATGTAATCGCGTCGTTAGTGTTGAGTTTTAATTCTCCTGTTTCAGGAACAAAGTTATAAATTGAAAGTGAAATTATTGTACCCTAAACTAAAGATATACTTTTTGAGTATAATTTAATTACCATGTAGTTCTTCACCCTCGTTAGTTTTGAGCGTGGTTCTTGAGATACAGCCTGTATATGGACAAACGGACAGGCTGATATTTTATCTTTGTGATCGGGTCCCGTTTTTACCCTTTGAGTAAGGGACCATAAAAAGGAGAAAATTAACCATCTCCATTATTATGCTATGCTAACGCGGATGGAGTCGCGGGCAACAGCTAGTGAAAAAATAAATAACTACATAATATTCATTTGCTCACTAGAACCAAATAAAGCGCTCTAAAAAGTACGAAACAAGAAAATAGTTTATAGGGATATGAAAATGTTTAAAGGATAGCCGTTGTCGTATGCCACCTACTATTATAGCAAAACAGATTCATTATAGATAATAAATGGGCATACATACGCAACGGCTATCCTTTAAACATTTTATTATATATTCTTTTGATAAATAATGAAGGAGTAAAGTGGTTTCATTCAACGATTTGGAGGTGATTTGGTTTTTTTATTTCTTTATTATGTGATACCGATAGAAAAAATATGGCAAAACCAAATTACGTATCATATTGTTACGTGCTAGGGTTATTTGGATTAGGAGAGAAAGACCTGGTGACTCTCTTGAAGACTTTATTCACAAACACTAGCTCACACTAATCACTAAGTCCAAACACTAAGCACTAACACTGTCACTCACTATTGATCACTTGTTCTCGCTTCGAAGTCGCCTCGAAGATAGCTCAGATGAAACTGAACTGACTGGCCGTCTACCTGCACCTATTTATATGGGCGAGTCGAGCCCTAGACTGTACGAGAACATTCGCATAAACACGTAAACAACATTTTTTATTATTATTATATTTCCACTTTCATCTATTTACGGGCTTCTTATTGGGCCATGTTAGATATCTATGTCTAACTATATGGGTTATAAACATAACCCATAGAGTTAGACAATCATCTAAGACTAATGTCTGACTCTACAGATTCGTAATCATATCCTGATTGGTCAACCATGGACATGGAGTAGTAAGACGTGCTATTATAGCTTTATGCATACCTCCATACTAATATTATAAATGCGAAAGTGTGTGTGTGTCTATCTATCTGTCTGTCTGTTGCCTCTTCACGCCCAAACCGCTGAACCGATTATGCTAAAATTTGGCATGGAGATACTTTGAGTCCCGAGAAAGGACATAGGATACTTTTTATTCCGGAAAAATGTACGGGCCCCGCGCGATAAACGATTTTTGGCGCAACGGAGTTGCGGGCGTCATAGCTAGTTTTAAATAAGGAACATTCTAAAGGAAAACAGATGCCAGTTTTAAACTAGCGCTAAGTAACTATTGTAGTCTGAGAGCCAAAGTTTAAGTTGCCGTCGGCGATGAATGACGTACAATATTTCAAGTTGGCACGATTAATTTCGCCGAGAGTTGACAGGCAAGTGATGTGAGCCTTAATGAACGCTCGTATTAGATTTTGCGGGTCTCCTAGACTATAATTAGTGGTAAGATTAATGCGAAGGTAAATATACCGATACAGTTCTGTGATCAATGTAATTTGTACTGCGGGGCTAAAATGGTCGCTTTGAAGAATCATGATATGAATCATAATATGATCCATTTTTCTAAAATCGCAAAATACAACTCTGCTTGCATTTCATTTCTATATTTTTGTACTGATTTGACATTTGTCAGTTTAACAGTTTTGAAACTTCATGAATTGATTGAGAGGAATTGCTAAATGTGACCATTTTTGCCCCGCTGATCTAAGCTTTGATCTCAAGCCTGATTTTCATATTGTCCAACGATATTATGAATTATGATTTATGTCGCCAGGTTTCAAAGTGATGCACGTTATCTAGGAATAAGAAAATGTCGCCATATTATGATTTCAGAGATGCTTACAAAAAATGTTTCTTACAAACAAAATCTTTGGATTATTAGATAATTATTAGAAACTGAAAACTTTACAAGTTTATTTTTGAATTGGCAACTTTTATAAACAAGTAACAACCATTTAGAATGGCTGAAAAAATACACTGTATGTTTTCGGTGGTTATAAAATGCGTTCGTCTGGATGTATCCAGTAAGACGACAGACGTCTGTCTGTTACCTCTTCACGCCTAAACCGCTGAACTAATTTTGATCCAATTTGGTACGGAGATACTTTGAAAGTTTGATTCCCGGAAAAGGACATAAACTTTGTCTACACTGGGCCTTTTCTTGTTCATCAAGGGCATTCGTTATAGCGCAGTCAACAGCGAACGTGAGGCATGCCCGTGACGCGCGTTGAAATCGCAGCGCTCGCTATGACACTATTCTTTCAACGCGGGTGGGTTTAGATTAGGGTTACCAACTATACTGTTTTAAACAGTATTATACTGTTTTTCACTCAATTATACTTTTAAATGTTGAACAAAAATAAAGTATACAATATACTGTTTTCAGCATCAACATGCAAACACATTAGTAATATAACGCCTTTACAAAACAGACGACTTGGCAGCATGGGCTTAAATCCTTTTGCCTTTCCCGTATAATGGACAATTATTATCGATTAATTTAATTAAGAATGAGCTACAAATTTACTTTAATTTAAGCTATAGTTGTGGTGAAGCGTATGATATTTTTAAAAATGATGATAAATTATTGAGCTGTGCGAGGAGTACTAAAAAATATATGTTTAAAATAAATAAAAAATAAAAATACTGTTCATATGTCTGAAATACTGTTTAATTTTCTTCGTAAACCTAAATATACTTTATTTCTTGAAAAAAAAGTTGGTAACCCTAGTTTAGATGCATTCAATTATTGAATATGCCAAATGAAAGTTGAATAAAAAGAAAATGACGAAAATTGAAGATGAAATTGCATAATGTGGACATAGCTTTTGGATACCTTTCTATAGCTTAACAGAGTTGCGGATGCTATAAGAATATTCTTAACTGTAACACATGTAAATTCTCCAACACAGATCCCCTGAATATCCCAAATGTTAAGCCAACTTGTATTTACCGCGTTAATTACAAGATGGCGTGTTCTGGCCGCACGTGTGTAATTGGCGGACCCGATACAGCTAATACGCCAATTAATGTTACCGCCGATTTATCCTTACCGACAGTTTTTCCCTTAATTAGAGGAAACATCTTGTATTAACTAATAAGTAATAATTAATGGTGTTTTGTTTCTTAACCGACTTCCAAAATGAAGGCAGTAATATTATGTTCAGTTTGTTTACATTTTTTCAGTAAGTATCTAAGCTTAAGCCCTTGTTGCATTCGCATTCGAGAGGGTGCAGGTTCGATCCCAGGTGGTGTGCCGTATGCACTAATTAGAATGTTAGATTTCAAGAACACTATGCCTTGAATGAAAACATGCTTAAACCCCACAACTTAAAAATAAAAAAAATGTTCTGAAAATTTTGTTTGTGCTTTGGCAAATGAAAATTAAAAATAAGTTGATCAAGGCACTAGTATTCGAAGTTCGAACAGTGATTACTTTGCTCGAATACTTTGTACTCCGGGCTCCCATCTTTTAACTACGAAATTGACAAAATTCTTCATACGGTGGTGACTGGTGAGGTATTTAGCGGTTAGCCATTAGCCGTTCTTGAGATAAGCGCTAGAATATTATTATAACATACTAGCTGTCCCGGCAAATGTTATTTTGCCATATAAAGTATTTCGCCCATACTTTTTTTTATTGAAGTGATGTGTTTATATAAGTATGTCACCATGGCACAAACAATGGTCGCCGTCAGTCTCGAGATGTAATAATTTACTATTATTTATTGAACAGCACTTATCAATATAAAAAGTACCCAGTAGCCGATTCTCAGACCTACTGAATATGCATATAGAATTTGGTAAAAATCAGTAAAGCCGTTTCGGAGGAGTACGGTAACTAACATTGTGACACGAGAATTTTATATAAAAGATACTATGTTGATTAACACTATATTGTGCTATCTGTACATATTGTGTCAAGACTTAAGATATAAGAAACGTTTCTAGGTGATAAAATGCACATGCTCCAGCTAATACTGCTTTTATTAATTAAATTCGTAGGGTTGCTGTATTATAAATTAAGTGCACTCTTGAGTTGTGGCTGAGTGGAAATATTTTAATTTAAATTATGATAATTAGTTAATAACCATGTTTAAAGATAGGGGAATTTAGAAAGAGTGATATTATTGATTTAAAATGATGGCGATATGCAACTTTGTTGCTTATTACGTGGAAACCATAAAAATTATAAAATAGAACCTAGCATAGGCCCATGGTCAACGGTAGTTATTTTCCATCAGGTGATCCGTGTGCTCGTTTGCCCTCTAATTTAATAAAAATATATTATAATTGTAGTATGTAACGCTTACGTACAGAGAAACAGCAATAGTTTTCAAATCGATTTCACTACTACGAGCTTAAAAAACAAGGGGATTTAAAGGAAAAACCTCGTATTTTTATCTTTCAGTTTTTTGTTGATTCGGCATAACATTTTTATAAGAATTATTAAAAATGAGATAAGACAGAGAAAATATAGCGACAGCGTGCAATGGACCACCTTATCTGATGGAATGGTTTCCATTCAGCAACTGTTACAAAGGAGATTTGTAATAAAATAGGGCTGTCAGATAAGAGTTTTTTGAATATTTTTCACAAACATCTTACTTTATACTGTACAAATTGCGAGTATTAAATGTATTTTCTTTTCGTGTTAAATTAACATTAAGCCAGTCAGATTATAAAATACCCAGAAAGGTCAGGTGGTATAATATTAATTAATTAATGGATATAATATAATATAATTATGGACAATTCAGGGTGTAACAAAATTAAGTGATAATACTTTAGGGTGCGTATGTGTTCCTTGTATGGAGTTCACTGTGTAAGTAGCAGCGCCGAAAGAATTTTTTTTGTATAGGCAAAAATTATGGCGCTGGGAGTGCTGGGACGCTTGCCCATACAAATTACAAAAAAAATGTCTCTGTTGCTGCTATTTTTACAGTAACTTCTATATAAGTGACACAGATATAGTATATCTATACACATACACAGCCTAAAGTATTACCTAACATATACTTATGTTGGTACACCCTGCACATGTTTAAAACTTTAGTAAGTACTTAAGTAATCTTTAGTCTCTGGGTGACATTTTACAATACCAGATTGAAATATTCAAAATTTTGTCACATAGTGGACGCTGGACATTTCCTAAAGTGTAGTAAGTAGTTACTTGTACGTTCCTAGTGTTTGATATTCCATGCGTGACCGAGCACACAGAGCTCCGTTCGCAGTCATCTTGCACTTTATAGAACCTCTATACCAGTCATATAAGTAATAAGGATCAGTTTTTAAGAATTTCAGGGAAAAAATAAATCTAACTTCTGAATGATGTGTACACTACAACATTAATATTTTATATTACAATCTGCAACAATCTGTGTGACCAAAATTTAAAAGTAGTTATTGTAATGAAACTGAAATTAAATTAGTAGTTAAGGTAATACGGTATAACATACGATAATAATAATTTATTTCAATGAAATGCACTGTCAGTGAAATTGATTCATGAGCAGATGGCAGACACTCGTAATATTTTGGTGCAGTGATGTCACCTCCTGTAAGTTGTTGTCCTGTTAATCGGCTGGGTATTTGAGTAATGTTCTGTCACTTAACGACCAAATTACCTAGTAGGTCCACCTTCTGCCTAAAAATCAATTTCTCTGATAGTATAAACAAAGATTACAGAAAATACTTTTTAGTTGAGTACCACCTGTGCGAGTCAAGTCGATTTTAAAAATTCTAGTACAAATCAATACTCATTTGAATTTTGAATAATATTTTAGCTGACTGCACTACGACTGAAATCGCTTCACATGCGATGTTAATTGAATCAGTTCACTACTGAAACTGTAACAATTTGGAGGCATACAAAGATGGCCTAACGAGTCCAAAATATTTTTAATCAATTGAATCATTCGCTTCACATCAATTTTTAAAATATTGCGTTCAATTTAACTGACGTTTGGAAAACTGTTTGTACTTTTTCTAACCGCTTGTGAGGAGATACTATTTCTGTTATTTTGATATTTTCTGTTTAGATCAAGCTGCAGTTGTCTCTATCGCGCTTTAAGGGGGGAGGCTTGAGGTCAGGGAGACAGCAATAATAATAGCAATTTTTATTTTTTGAATTTACAAGGGATAGATATCCTAGGCGTCAAATTGTGGTAGTCAATAATAATTTAAGTAAGTAAGTAAGTAAACATTTATTCAGTACAAACCGGTAATTTCTGCACCGGTTTCGATGACAGTGGCCGATGTCAATTGAAACCAGGCCGCACGAGTAATTTTATAGTGCCAATTGTGTGCGCAGTCCACAGAAAATACCACAAAAACTGGTCACTAGTATGAAGTACTTACCATCGAGTAAATTGATTCCTAGGCAGTTGAAGGACCTCCGTCATGTGGTCGGCTTATGTTAATTCAATGTTAGCTGTGATCGGTCGGATGGGTTTGGCTTAAATCTAAAAATTACTTAGATCCGCCTAGGAATCAACTTCTCTGATAGTACATGCTTTATAGCCAAAGTATCAATGACAGTAAAAAACATTAAAAGTTGAGCTGTAAAAACCAAACTGTTAACCAGTACCGGGTTAGTGTGAATTAAAACGTGACCCAAATAGTCGCGCGGGTCAAGAGCCCTCACCCGGTTGGGGCAGACCCGGGGCAAACCCGGGACAAACCCGGGCCAAACACCGCCGCAAACATCGGCGCAAACTGATCAACATGACTTGAAATGGTTATAGCTAAATTAGTGGTGCTAATGCGTAGGAAAATAATTCAAATATCGTATTCCTTCCAACTGTAGCACTAACCAGGAAAGTTTTCTGAAATTTTATATGACTTATGTAGTGGTTTGGATTATAATATTATGTAGAAGTGTGTTTTTTTTTTTCATTTATTGCACATATTATAATTATGAGAGTACAGAGTGCTTATAGTCAAGTTGAATTCGCTAATTTCGATAACGAAGTTAGATGTCAAAAATTTATTCATTTTATTATAGTATTTTAACTTGCATAAGTACATAATTATAATTTATAATATTATCGCCAAAAGTCATTCGACATAAATATTCGGAGAAAAGGTTATGTACATTTTATAAAAAAATAAAGGCGATTCATAAAAATAAGCTGTATAACAACTCAAAAGTGAAATTTTTTAGGTAACCGAAAAACTTTTTCGATTAAAAATTAATTTACTGGGTAAAAGCCTTTCCAACAATATCACTTTTTTTCTCTTTGACCACTTTATCAACTTTCAATCTGTGTAAATCTGTTGAATCCTGGGGGCCTACAACGAAACCGTTTTGAGACTCACTCGAAAGAATCGGAATGCCTCATCCTACTCTAACAAACGTGAAATGACGTTGTTAGAGTAGGACGCGCATGCGGCATTCCGATTCGATCGTTCCAGTCTTAAAACGATTTCATTTAACCATATTATATTATAAGTATATGCATTGTACGGCCCCTGAATACAAGGATGGCCATTGGCCGTGCATCTGGAAAACAATGCTTCGTGCGGAATCCATTTGGATGCACAATTTTATTTTGCGGATTGGACTTTCATAACCTATGGCTACATCATGATTTAAGACATACATTTTAAAAGAAAATTGAAGGTTTAAAATGTTTTTAGTATTAGAAAATTTTCGAAAGTCCTAAAAGGTCCTAAATATGTTTTATGCTGACTAGAGACATATTTATATACATTGACACAGAGAGAGACTAATGGCTGGTTTACACGTATTAAGTAGATAAGTAGTAACTAAATTTTTACTTAATTTGAGGTGCCTGCCCGAAATGTGTCAAGTGACAAGCCCCGCCTGCCAACTTAACAGAAAATAGTCAAAATTATATACTTTTTTTAATGCAATAAGGGGGCAAACGAGCAAACGGGTCACCTGATGGAAAGCAACTTCCGTCGCCCATGAACACTCGCAGCATCAGAAGAGCTGCAGGTGCGTTGCCGGCCTTTTAAGGGGTAATAGGGGAGGGTAGGGAAGGGAAAAGAGTAGGGGATTGGGCCTCCGGTAAACTCACTCACTCGGCGAAACACAGCGCAAGCGCTGTTTCACGCCGGTTTTCTGTGAGGACGTGGTATTTCTCCGGTCGAATCGGCCCATTCGTGCAGAAGCATGGCTCTCCCACGTGAAAATTTTTTCCTTGTTTAGTACTTAACTAAATTTTAACTTGCTACTTACTACTAAATTGTGTGTTTACATTAAGGGCTGGTTTACACGTATTAAGTAGATAAGTAGTTAACTAAATTTTTACTTAATTTTAAGTTACCTATTGCGTGTAAACACACAATTTAGTAGTAAGTAGCAAGTTAAAATTTAGTTAAGTACTAAACAAGAAAATTTGAATTTTGGCTATTTTCTGTTAAGTTGGCAGGCGGGGCTTGTCACTTGACACATTTCGGGCAGGCACTTCAAATTAAGTTAAAATTTAGTTACTACTTATCTACTTAATACGTATAAACCAGCCATTATGCAATAAGTAACTTAAAATTAAGTTAAAATTTAGTTAACTACTTATCTACTTAATACGTGTAAACCAGCCCTAAAAAATTGTGTCTATTATTACTAACAGGCCAAAATTCGAATACATTTTGCAATGAACAAAGTAAAAAAAAAATATGGTAATAAGTAATATAAAAATGTGAAAAATTTTACATTTCAAAAACAGCATAAATACAAAATAGGAAAAGTTCTAAAAACTAATGCGTTTGTAAACAGCCTCTAGAGTTTTTATCAAAACTCAAGGAGTGTAAGATGGTTTTACTGTCGGATGTTGGTAACTGATAGTCCACAGGGGACTGACTATGGAGGAAAGTTTTGCAAAAAAGTGATAGCTACGTGACTTTGCTTCTTATCATTGAAAATTGGAGTAGCGAGTGATGATAAAATGGTTGTAACTGGACAGAGATGGTTGCACTCTTTGTTACTTATAGCCATTGAGATGTACTTATGTCTTATAGCTATTAGATTGTGTTTCGCCGAAGGATAAACCTGTAAAATAAATAATTAATATAACATGCTAAATAATCATAATTTTGTGTTACTATATTTTGCTTGTTTGCCAGTTTCAGCCAATGAAAATATTATAAAGTGTATGAATCTAAAATATCAAAATATTTTCAAAGCGCAGACTAAATTCGCTTAGATAACTCGTACTTGACATTCTTACAGAGATGACTCTCATAACGCTACCGAGTTTAAAGAAAAATATTTATGAAATTCCATATTTTCCTTAAAATGTTATCAAAAATATGTAGGTACCTAGATAATAATTACGAAACTTGGAATTGCAATAACTGATCACTTTTTTGATTTCGTTTATTTATTTCATTCATTCGATTTTATAATCGATTTTTCGTTGTACATACCATGCTCTATTAAGTAACCCCTTTCTATATCTAAAACTTTGCCATATCTAGTTAACTTAAGTACGGTAATTTCTATTTAAAAACACAGTTAATAGGTAAATTTATGCAAACTTAATACAATATTAAAATACTTTAAAATAAAAAAAATGTAGGTAGATTTTTCCAGGTCGTCATCGCCTGAAAAAACTTTTATTTACTTAATTATTTTACAAAATATAACGATGACGTGTGTGCTAGATTGTAGATTTCTATGTAGATTTCTGATAAATCAGTACAGAAAGCGCAAAACGAATAAATTTTTGCGTAATTTGTGAGGAAATTGTGAGCTGATTGCTCCGCGCTGATCATGAATAATTTATGCGATCTTTAGACGTGTGAGCGACTAAATTAAAACTCGAAAACTTTTCATTTTGCCCTTTTGAGATGACTTAAGTTTTGTACATAAAATTATGAATGCAAAGAAGAAATTCTAAATTTGTGATCTCTTTACAAGATTAAATGAAATCGATAAACAAATAGGATAAATACAATTTACCTATACACTGACCAGTTTAAGCGCGACCCTCGTAGCATGCTTTTAGTATGCTACGAGGGTTGCGCTTAGCGTGTCCCACACAGACGCGGCCTGCGGTGGCGGTGGCGGTGGCGGTCAGTTGGATGACTTGAGAGTTCTAGGAACGACACAGACACACGCGGCCTGGACGCGGTCACAGCGCGGCTTACCGCGGCCGCAAGCCCCGCCCCCTGACCAGGGGCGTCTTTCCCTTAGGTGCAGGGTGTGCGTTGTACACGGGCGCCGCGGTCCTAGGGGTGCCGAGCGCCGCTCGCAAGGGAGCCCCACTCGGCGCGCGCCCGCACGTTGGCCAGCCGCCGCGCTTTAATGACCAACGTAAAAAAAACTCCAGTTTGCATACATTTTATGTAGCATGAAGCGTATTACAGCAAAGCAAGGCGCGCGGCTCGGCTTTTGTAATATAAATTTAAACTTTATTTTTCAACTTAAAAAAAACCTTTTTTTAAAAACTTAAAACATATAAAATATGAAGATTATATTTTTAGTCAAGATGGATCACAAGCAAAATATGTACTCTTGGCCGCGGCGCCCTTGCGGTTGCACCGGGCGCCGTGCAGCCTACGCCTCTTGTGCCTCCTTTTCATGGGATCTGCGTATTAATCTGCTTCCCGCTCTCTTTATGCAGCCTCCGTTTGCGACATAACAGTTTCGCAGAGGGTATAAGCTACTGCCTCCCAATAAGTAGTAAGGTCCAATCCAAGGACGGCGCAAAACTCAGCCCGTTGCTCAGCCCAAGCAGAGCGTTCAATAATAATATCTATGGACGCTTCACACCACGTCAGTCTGGCCCCGTGCTAAGTACCTAAAGGACTTGTGTTACAGGTACCAGAGAACGGAAATATATTTAATATTCTTATACTATACATATATTTAAGATTTTTATTATATCATACACATATTTAATACACATCCAGACCATGGAACATTGAAACTTTTTGTTCCGTCGGCGGGATTCGAACCCGCGACCCCCGGCTTGAGCGTCCAACGCGCTTACCACTGAGCCACAGAGGTCGTCAAAATTCAATGAGTATATGCTGCGCCGTATCGTCTTACTCAGGCTGTGGTGGTACCTAGGCGATGGTTTCCTCCTGTCCGTATGGTCCAGGTAATGACCGAAGGTAAGGGTGACCCTTGAATGTGCCATCCACTGTTGTAGTTTCAACCGGATCGCTTTCACAGTTCGGCAGCCGGCAGTTGGGGACCTTGTGGCGCCATCGGGTTACCAGCTCTGGTAGCACCCGCTCTCCTCGCTTTTTAAACTCGGCTGTATGTTGATACACCCTCCTACAACACGCGAGCCTCCAGATCCTACGGAGGGGACCCTGTCAGCGCCAACGCCGCTTCGCCAGCTAACGGTTCGATAGCAGCGTAGTATCCGCAGCGCTAGAGTATGCTGCGGTCTTCTGATGAGTATATCAATAACGGCTACACGTAGGCACGTGCTTTATAATCATACGGAACCCTTCGTGTGCGAGTTCGACTTGCACTTGCCGATTTTTTTTAATTTAATTTGACTAGGACCGGCACTGGTCCCCAGTCCCCACCCTTAAGCGGCCGGAAAAACTGTACTTGTACTCTGTACCCCATTTCATTTTGGCCGCGCGTTTGCTAGGGGGCGCTAGGATAATATTTGCACATGGGCGCCACATGGGCTAGAGACGGCCCTGCCCCTCCACCACTGCTTCTGTGTGAATGAGCGCGCGGACATGAGGCGGCCATTACGCGATCAGTTGTAAATATTTACAACAGGCCGCGTGTACCGCGTGAAATTATGCCTATAAATTATGCCTATGTCCAGAATTCCCCATGTTGCTGCCGTTCTTTATTAATTTCATGGACCCACAATTCTCTTTTTCTGAAAAGAATAACCAAAATATTAAATACAACGACGTTAGTAAATATTTTCTTCTAAACTTTGTTTTTATTACTTTGAATTTACTTAAGTACCTTTTTTGAGCGACTTCCAAAAAGGAGGAGGGGGAATACGTTCGGCTGTATGTTTTTTTTTAGTATGTTTAACGATTACTCAGCCGTTTGTTAGCCGATTTTCAAAATTCTTTTTGTGTTGTATACTATACAAATTCGAGTTAACCCCTATACAATGTATAGGGTTTAACTCGAATTTGGTACCATGTTCACAAAAGTGGTGATCTTATGATGGACCCTTGAGGAATCGAGGGGACTCCTTGAAATTTGTATGGTAATATATAGTGATTTCAATTTTTTCTGATGTACTCGAGGCACATGCTACCAAAAAGTAAGACTTCACACCAGGTTATACCCTGGATCCTAAGGTACTCAACATAACTTTTGAATCCCTATAGATACATGTTCGGGGATTTTGGCGTTATTTAAATCACTGAAAGCATAAGCCACTATATCAATTTGATTAATCATCATCACCACAACCATAATTATACCATGGATCATGACATTATGATCCAATTATTGGTACTTTTCGTGATATTTTTCATCGAAGCTGATGTTTTTGATGATTGTTTCGCTGTTTGTGGACCGATTTTTAAAATTATTGTGTTGGTAGACAATGGAAATCCGACATTTTGGCGATAAAATCTGTCAGTATGTCGATTCTTTCCCATGTCTACTGTTGTTATGCTAGCCCTGCAGGTGGTTAAGAAGTTGTTTCTAGTAACTTAAGCATAATTTACAAATAAGTGAAATTTCATACGAAGGTGTCTCTTGATCCGAAGGCACTAAACAGAACTCGAACCTTTATTAAGATAAAAGTTTGGAAATTGCAGCATCGCTTAGATAACTGCAAGCATTTACCACAATTTTGCTTACAGTAACATAATGTGAATAGTTATCATTCGAAGTGGCTATTTACGCATAAAGCCTTATGTTGTAGATAACTAAAAAGAGTGAAATTATTATTTTTAACAAAAAAATAAAACCGACTTCCAAGGTAAAAACAATAATAATATGAACTAAAAAGTATTAATTTATAACTCTTACTCTTTAAGAGTTCTTTTTTAGAATTCGTCTAAACTCTAAATAGGTATCAACAGTATTTCTGTACATACAGTCTTCATTGCTTTGAAGTCGGTACCAGTCGGCAGTCCCAAAAGTTTCAGATATTCTGACATTGACTGAGCTCATGACCTAATTAGCTGGTACCGACTTCAAAATAATAAAGTTTGTAGTAAGTAAAGAAATATGTAGTTGAGATTTAGACGAATTCTGAAAAAGAACTCTTAAAGAGTAAGAGTTATTTAATCCTTTTTAGTTCATATTATTATTGTTTTTACCTTGGAAGTCGGTTTTAATTTTTTTGTTAAAATAATCTTTCATCTTCTTCAAGCGCCAATAATAAAAGCAATAAAACTTCGTTACGATTGGCCATTACTAACGTCCACTCGCAGGCGAGACTCGAGAGCACAGATTAATATATGTAGCAAGCTACTCGAGAGCTATGTGCCGCCGCGCCGTAGGGAATGACCGCCACCGCGGCCGCGGCAGTATATTGTTATCGCGGTCAAGCAAGAAGACAACAGCAGATCGCCACCGCAGGCCGCGTCTGTGTGGGACACGCTACTGGTGAGACCATAGTTGAATAAAACATAATTTCTATTAATTTTGTGAGTAAATATCTACTAGTACGGGAGTCCTAGATTTTTTTTATTACTATCAAGCTAATTTTTTATGAGTAGCTTCATTTTGATTAGACGAACAACATTTTTATTTGCGAAAAATCTCGAAAGTGGTACCTAACAGAGATAGAAAGGATTTCATACTTTGACTTGATGGAAATTATAGATTGTTCTATTTGTAGGACAATATTACTATTAAATTAATTAATTTTAACTCATTAACTATTAACTTATTAAAATACAAAAAATCAGCTTTTAGGGTTCCGTTTTAGGGTTCAGTAGTCAACCAAATTATTTTTTGTTGATTACAGAACCCTATAACGGAACCCTAACGAGCTGATTTTTTGTATATTGGTAGACTAATAGTCATATAATTTTAGAGTGGCATTGTCCTACAAATAAAACAATGCATATTTTAGAACCATCAAGTCAATAAATCCTTTCTATCTCTGTTAGCTACCAATTTCGAGATTTTTCGCAAATAAAAATGTTGTTCGCCTTATCAAAATGAAGCTACTCACAAAAAATTCGCTTGAAAGATAGTAATACCAAAAAAATATTTTGTTCTAGGGCTCCCGTACTATACAATCTACCTACATCTAACAACCAAAATATTAGGTATGTATCTCGATCTTTCAAACCCTTATAATATATAACTTTCGACGTACAAGTCTACATAACAAGTTGGAATACGAGCCAAGGGAATTCGATTTTCAAATCGTATTGGAATTTTACCGAGGCGACGCGACGACATATTCTTGTCAAACGAAACGACATGATTTTTAATTTCAGTTCTCCGAAGTAGTCTCATGCTGGCAATTCACATGGCTATTTGTATTTGCGTATTTGATGTATTCGCCAAACAATCTGCATCTGTAGACGGTATGATTGGCAAAGTATTGGTCTTATTTGCCTATTTGACAAATATGACCAATACTTACCAAATACACGTACGTCGTACCCTCTGTCGGTTTTTGACGCACATCAAAAGAGTCAAATAGGCAAGTAAACAAAATCAAGTAAAAGTTTGGTATTTGACGTATGGACGTTGAACACATGTGTGTGGAGGCCGTATTTGCCTTTATTGACGTGACACCGTCTATAATTCGATATGGGCTGCGCGCACGAAAAAACATGACGCAATATGCGGCGTTACCTCGCTCTGAGACGTTCCATTTAAAGCTATGACGTTGTCACGTTCAACTATCGTCAGTAAACCGACTTTATAGACAACCGAGTTCGAGTCGAGTTCGAGTTCGACACAAAACACTACTCTCCAACCGTCTTTTTTTTTGTTTGTGTATACGTCTATAGTTTTGCCAAATGCAACAAATAGCCAATAGCAAATACCAATAATAGCCATGTGAAGTGCCACCATTAAGTTACACTTGAGTTACACCGAGTAGGGATATAACTTAGATTGATATTAGCATATAGGAACTTTGCAAGGAAGTTGGCGAATATTGTATAATTTTATTATACTGTACTGACGCCGGCAGCTCCGTTTCAAAATTTGTTTATCGCACGGGAAACCGTATATTTTTCCAAGATAACAGTATTCTATATCCTTTCCCGGGATTAAAAGTTTTCAGCAAAATCGGTTCAGTGGCTTGGGCGTGAAGAGGTAACACATATACAGACAGACAGATATACACACTTTTGCATAATTATTATAATATTAGCTTCGCTATTATAGCATTCTGTCATGGTAGTTTCTTATATATTTACAATCAATGAAACAAATATGTATAATGTATATGCAAGACCTTCAGTAGCCTGGTAAGAGTTTCGTAAGCGATGGATTTTGTTTTCAAAAAGTTGTGTGAAATATATTGGACTTTTTATTGTATTTTCAAAGTTAGCCGTTGCAAAGAAAGATGGACTTCAAGAAAAAATAACACAACACTATGTACTACCTTTCTCTTCTCTGGAACTCCTCGTGAAGGCACCTTAATTCTTGTTCATTGCGATTTATCTATACACTATAAACACCATAATTTAATTTATACACCATAATTTTAAGTAACACATAAGGGAAGAGACCTAATGGCAGACACTTTAAGGAAACATGAAACATTTGAATGTTATAAAATCTACGAATAATAAAAACTAAGGAAGAGTAACTCCGTCAAAAAACATGCTCCAAAATACTTGTCAAAAAAGTGTACCTTAGGTTCATTTTTCATACATTAGGTGACCTTGAGCTATATAAAGGCTGACGGTACATGACAGTTCGAATGGAACCATATTTAAAACTGTATTAGTATGGGAGTTACGTTTCCTTAGTTTTTATTATTCGTTGTATAAAATACATATTTATGAATCTAAAGGATTGATAACTTCTTCCATGTCTTCAGTAACTCTTACCCCCGCCAAAACAAAAACAAACACAATCCAGGAATTCCAAAAGTCGGCTGGGTTAGAAATGTGACTGTGCTGCGGCAGCAGCCGGCGACCGTCACAAAACAAGCTATGCAAATTGCCGATAATCTATACTTATTATAAAACAAAGTCGCTTTTTTCCCTCATGTCCCTTTGTTACCTTTAATCTTTAAAACTACGCAACGGATTTTGATGATTCTTTCAGTGTTAGATAGCCCATTTATCGAGGAAGGTTATAGGCTATATTTTATGACGCTAAGACTAATAGGAGCGAAGAAATAGAAGGTGAAATGTAGAAAAAACGGGGAAAATTATTTGAAAGGGCAAACTTGAATGCGCTAATCTAAGGAACTACTGGTCCGATTTGAAAAATTCTTTCAGTTTTAGATAGCCCATTTATTGAAAGAAGGCTATAGACATAAATTTTCCAGTGGCTATATATTTTATACCCGTGCGACGCCGGGGCGCGTCGCTAGTTAACAATAAAACAAAATGTAACAGATCATATTTTTAGTAATGGCGACATTGCTGTCGTACTGTTTTTTTTATTTCACTTTATTCGTAGAAAAGCACGTACCGGACCGCTAGTATTTTATAGAAATCAAATGATTTCGAGTACGAATCCGTAAATTAACATCAAATAATTTTTAGTAGATATTATGATAAATAAGTTTCAAGGATGGCTACCTAGGTGTTCGATTTAAAGTTCTATAAGTAGGTAGGTATTTATATTTTCCAATTACTTAGGTATAAGTAATGTGGTGAACTCGACAGTTGGAAGCGAGCCAGAATGTTCTGCACAAATTCCCTTATGAGGGAACGTAATATACTCTCATTTGTAGACCTGCGAATAACTCACGAAATTTATATTGGAATACTTCTAAATTGTGAACGAAAGTTCTGGAATGCTACAAAGAGTAAAGACCCAATGTCCTATATTATTGAAAGCTAACTTTTAACTCCAACTAAAATTATTATTTTTAACAAAAAATTAAAACCGACTTCCAAGGTAAAAACAAAAGTAATACTTATTCTTAATCTAAAAAGAAACAAATAATTCTTATTCCTTATTATAGTGGCGTCTTCAGACTTCGCCTAAACCTCAACTATTTCTGTACTCAATCTTCGTACTTTTGAAATCGGTACCAGCCCGGATAAGTTCTGAGATCCTTGACATAGCAATTACGCTAAGGTAAGCTGGTAGGTACCGACTTCAAGAGCATGAAGATTGAGTACAGAAATAGTTGAGGTTTAGGCGAAGTCTGAAGACGCCACTATAATAAGGAATAAGAATTATTTGATTCTTTTTAGATTAAGAATAAGTATTACTTTTGTTTTTACCTTGGAAGACGGTTTTAATTTTTTGTTAAAAAATAATCATTTTACCCTTTTTAGTTACATAATATGAGACGACAAGGCTATAATACTCGTATTATAGCTTGTTGTCTTAGAGTTGTACATATTACTAGCGGTCGCCTGCGGATCTGCCCGCGTGGATGTCGGTTACGGCTACAAAAAGCCTACCCAGGAAAGACTCGGTCAGCAAAATGATTCCCAGGTCAATTCACAGACTCCGACACTGACATCGACGACGCGGACACAGTCATTATCCGAAGGGTTGTACACTGTACAGTGCACACTGCACATATTGTTTTCCTCCCCTCAAGCGCATCCCGCTTGGTGACGCCCACTATCGTAATATTTTAATTTCGCCATAATTTCAAAACCAAACGTCCAATTTTAATCATTCAAAGACCAAGATGTATCTACATAAACTGTACTTAGTGATGAAATAATTTATTTTGATAAGGATTAATGGCATGAGTAAAATAAATGCGTTTAAATGTTGTCCAAAAAAATTCAAGATTTTTAAATAAAAATATGGTTATTGTGCCTCACTCGACATAGATAAGTATAGTGTGTCGCGGACTTTTTTGTAGATATTTATAAGATCTACAATACTTAGAACATTTTATGATTCTATCTTTTATAGTTTCGGCAGCGTACGCAAAATACGCACCTGGCGTCCGAAAAACCCAAATATTTTACGAAACCCTATTTTTTCCAAAATAAAATTTAGCCTATGTTTAGCACAAATAATGTAGAATTTGCTTGGAGTAGTTTAAATAAAACCAAAATCCTCAATCTTGTATCTATAAGGATTCAAAAGTTCTGTTGAGTACCTTCAGAACCAGGGTATATCCTGGTGCAAAATATTACTTTTTGGTAGTATGTGCCTGAAATACTCCAGAAAAAATAGAAATCCCCATATGTTCCCATATAAATTTCAAGGAGTCCCCTCCATTCCTCTTGAATCCCACTATCAGAACACCATTTTTGTGAACATGGTACCAACCTCGGATTCAACCCTGTACAACAACGAAAGAATATATATATATATATATATATATATATATATATGTATGTTCAACCATAACTTTCGCCGTTTATGGACCGATTTTCATGATTCTTTTGTTGTTGTACAGGGTTGAATCCGAGGTTGGTACCAACCATAGTGGGATTCAAGAGGAATGTTATATATATATATATATATATATATATATATATATATATATATATATATATATATATATATATATATATATATATATATATATATATATATATATAGACGAACGTATAACCTCCTCCTTTTTGAAAGTCGGTTAAATATTATTTTCCACCACGTACGTTAAAAATCTAAATAAATTACTTAAGTTCAAAGTAAGCTGTAAGCACATTAACAACTTAACTAACGGCTGCACTCAGAAACATTTTATGATTAGGTAGGTACTTACCTAACTTTAAAGTTTGATTTTATTTTCAAATATTGATTAAAGATAAGTATTTAAATACTTATTGATTAAATGTTTGGTGCCCCCGCTAGTGTATTTAAAAAAAGTTCAGGCATTTAAAAAAACAGTACCTAAATACTGTTTTACATGCATTCTAATAATATTATTATAAATTCATTATATTATACTCCGATCAATTTAGACATCCAAGGTTACATTAATTCCGACAAGGCTGAATATTGGTAGGATTGTTCAATACACTATAATAAAGAAAATGTGAAAAGTCCTCATCGATCCGGCACGTGCAAAAAAATTTACTCGGGGTCAAAAATCTTTTTTGCAATTTTCAGCAAAACGGTAAGTTTTATCATAAAATCAGCTCAGACAAAATTTGTAGATCAGATAATTATCTATAAAAATGTATAAATTCTTTTTTTTTCCTAAGATCCACCATTTTTGAGCTATAACGATTCAAAAAGTTGGAAGAGTTTGAGGCATAAGTGTACTTTTGTCTACGACGATGTATCGCATACATCAGACTAGATACACCGCTAGTCAGTTTTGTCGTTGATGTACACTTAAAAGGTGTAACTTGAAAAAAAAACGCGCTAAGTATACTTATACCTCAAACTCATTCAACTTTTTGAATCGTTATATCTCGCAAATGGTGGCTCTTAGAAAAAAAAAATTTAAAGACATTTTTATAGATATCTGATCTACAAATTTTGTCTGAGCTGATTTTATGATAAAACTTACCGTTTTGCTGAAAATCACGGAAAACCAGTTTTTGTAACCTTTGACCCCGAGTAAATTTTTTTGCACGTGCCAGATCGATGAGGACTATTCACATTTCCTTTATTATAGTGTATCGAACAATCCTACCAATATTCAGCCTTGTCGGAATTAATGTAACCTCACCCCTATTTTTTAGTCTAATTAGACCGGACTATAAATTTATATTATAAAGTATGTCTTCCTGTCTGTTATCTTGTTACGCCCAAACCATTGAACCGATTTTACTAAAATTTGGTATGGGGTTACTTTGAGTCTCGGGAAGGGACATAGGATACTTTTTATCCCGGAAAAATGTACGGTTCCCGTGAGATAAACGAATTTTGGCAATTTCAAATGAAGATCGGTATCGCATCTGCATCGCCTCTGGCATTGCGGATGTAACATCAATAATTGCGGTCTTATCTACGCGGTGACTGATGATACTCCGAAGGATAAAAACATGGAAGTAACTTTAAAATCAGAACTGCGAACAGCTATTTGTTTCACAAAACCTCAAGGAAAAGTCACATGAGAGTGAAAGAGACAAATATACCTTTCTCATTCCTTTTTTTAAGTTTTCACTGTTTTTGGAGTAAGTATAAAACTACTATTAGCACCCATAGGAACGGTAAAGAGAGGGCGGGACGTAAAAAAACTGAAACTAAAAATATTATACTTTTTGAAATAAAAACTATTATTCCTAAAAGTACCTATTAGTAAAAAGTGAAAAATGACTTTGCTCCTATTTTAAGAAAGCCAGGACTTTTATAAAAATATTGACATCATTAAAAAGAGCTTACCTACGCTGAGCTTACTAGACAGTACCTACTTATCTAAGTACATGTTACTATAAGTACTAGCTTATTTTCTTCTATCTTACAGGAATGCAGTCTTAAGAGTCTTAATTTTATATTTAGTTCAATTTTATAGAATTTAATGGTTGTGGTTATTTAAGTTTATACTTGATAAAATTTTAAGAAAAGTACCTAGACACTTTTCTCAATTTTTTATTTAATTCGGTTCCCCATGGAACCTTATACCAAATGCAATAAGCACTCTGATCTCTAATCCGACACGACAGACTAGAGATCAGAGTTGGATGTATACATCCAACTCGATAGTGATCGTAAAGGTGGATTTTCGAATTTCGATCTAGAAAATGAAACCTTTAGCCTAGTTCATATATTTAAATTTTTGTCGTTCTCACTTAGGGTACAGAAAGCGTCTTTGAGCAAAGACTATTGCACTCTGAAATAAGTCTGCGATTACAATTGAAAAAGTGTTACATATTTTATGCACTTTTTCAATTTTAACCAAAGGATACAGGGTTGATAATAAAAAGCATGTAACGTTGTATTATTTTATTTCGTCTGTGTCTTAGCCACCCGTACAGCGGGCGGCATTACTTTAGTACACGTAGTAACGCTACTATACCAAATGTCGAAATACTGATATCTGAGGGCTCCCCCGCAACGCAAAACCGAGTACGACCCTGAGAGGGCACCGGCCATAAACATTTAACATACAAACGTACATAAATTATTTACAATCGCCAAACAAATTGATCTAAGTAGGCAAGTAATACAACTGGCAGCTCCAAATTTACCCTGTAAACTGCCGAGATATGTTTCCTACGAGAGCATATATCGCTTCTACTTAACTCAGAGGATAGAACATTCAGGAAGGTAAATAGATTTAGTTTTAAAATATATAACGAGGACATAGTGATAAAATTTATTTAAAAATCATTTTAAATATAAATGACTCTACATATCTATGCTATATCTTTAACTATATATAAATTGTGGGTTAGATATAGGCCTTTTCGATATAGTATTACTTGCCTCGGGTGGGGATAGGTAGATATTCAGAAGCGCGGGAACAACATTAGTATACTACGATGAACACCAAAGGAAGGACTATTTGGCACCATCTGACTATTGCAGGTATTGATACAACTCTAATTCATAATTTCTTTATTCTGTATATCCTAAACAATTTCTACTAACTAAAATCAATCATACAATGGAAACAACGAGAATGATATATAATTTTATAGTCGACATATATTTTTGTATAGTTAAGACATTTATATAGATATTTATATTTAAATTAACGAATACCATTTGAGACACGGATGACGAGTTCTATCATATGATTGACCGCAATATACAGGGGGCCCGGCCGGGTCGCCTCTCAGGGGCGTACTCTAAGCCAACTGAAGCCGTGCTCCGTTCTACTCTACTGGCTGCTACTGTCGAGCGACACTTCAAGTCGTATGTACATCTACCTGCTATGTACCATCGGACAACTTTACATCATAAGATTATAGTCCCAGAGGCGATAGTCGTTTGCGCGTGATCGAGCTTAAAAACGGTAAGAAACGCTGCGATGTATAATGTATCAAAAGAGCGGTAGAGGTTATTGTCTCTTCTTAAATTGAATAGAATAACAAGTGTAAAGGGTATAAGTCCCAAAAATCTGCCCGTCAAAGTCGCCTATAGTCAAGCCACGAGGCGAGGCAAAACTGCATATCAAATTACAGAATCTGTATCACTAGCCTCGTGGAGTAATAGTAAGCGTTCTTTTCTGACATAAAAATCATGTCCGCCTTCAACATTTTCAATCTCGTCACCTTAACTGTTGGTAAAAATGTTTTTCTAATAAACGTTATTATCAAAAACATTTTTCGTTCGCGATCACGCTCAAACGAGTAAAAAATCGATATAAAAATGCGCGTACATCGAACGTCCCAAACAATGTGATTAAATTTTAAGAGTAGGAATACTTATCTTAATATCAAACATTCGAACTATCTTAACCGATGGAATGAGAAGGCCCCATAAAGTGAAATAGTAATTCTATGGAACCGGTGACCTCAAGCTGATTTAGTATAAACCATGTCTTTGAGCGATTAAATACTTATCGTATAAGAGAAATGGGCCCGACTATACAGAGCAGACCACACGAACTATTAAGCCCATGTACACTCGCTAACAGGGTATTTAGACAAGTTGCATCCAGTAATTCAACAGCAAGAAAGAAGTAAAAATGTATGGGACTCGATATAACGCGACGCTATGAAATGTGCTTGGGATGCGTTACTTCAAGCTACACGTTTCGATTTCTAACTTTGCTGTTAAAATTACTAAATGCAATTGACCAAATGCTCAGATCTTGTCCTTAGTTTCCATTACAGAACACGATTATAAAGTTCCATGAAGAAGTGACATGAAGACGAATTCGTAATCGCTTCGTTATAGATAATATAATCGCCGATGAAAATGTATGGAATTGACATTAGCGTTCGTTAATATGACGTTGACGTTCGACGCGTCTTATGTCAATTCCATACATTTTGATCGGCGATTCTATTACGAAGCGATTACGAATTCGCCTTGACTCAGGCCCATGTCACTTGTGATGTCGACAAAGAAACGATGCCACTTTGCGATGTAAATTCGCCATTTTGTTTTCGAACTTCGTTATCGTAATCGGCAACGCTAAAGACTTGGGTATACCACATTTCGATCTTATTGTAATAATAAGGTCCAAAAGTGCTACACCAGTAGAAGTAAGTACCTTTATATGCCTTCAAGCGCAAAATTCATGTGGAGCCAGCTTTACTTACAACATCGTCAATATTAAACATTAATCTAAACTCATATTGTCATAGACATCCAACCAGAACAGACCTTATTGTAGGGACGAAAACTCGCTGGCAATAATAGAAATGAGTCAAAAGTTTTAAATACTTACATCATTATGTATTACATTGAAAAAGCAATAGCACCTAAATAGATGGGATAGTAGAGAGAATAATTATTAATATACTATAAAGATAATTTTAATATTCATAATTTATTTTATTTAAAATTCGATATTTGAAATTTGATCGCCATTTTAACAGCGAGTTCACGTCCAAAAACATTCGTGCATGAATTCTCTACATACTATAAAGTCATAATTTCACTAACAAATCTACAATTAAATACTATTTCTCTTAACATTCGTCTCAGAAGCACTTTCAAAATTCAATAAAATGTAATATTGATCAACAATAAAGGCAAACGTTGCCAGTTAAATAATTCGATAATAGGAATTCATGACCGAACATCTCATTTATAAAGGCGAGGCTAAAACACAATCTATAAAAACAAGAAGTAGGTAAAACAGTAAAGTATCAAAACATTGTGTCCCGTTTCAGTCGTGTTTGTGCAATGCTATTATATTAAATGGGGCAACACCACAAACTCGAGTCAGCAAGACTGTCAACTTGACATTACCGCGTTAACCGTTGCGTGTTTTGTGAAATTTTCACCTGGTAAGCAATGGTTAATTCACAAATGTCATCTGTCTTACGTCACGTTATGGTGGAGGCCCAGCAGTAACAAAACTTCGTCTTGAAGTGTTGCTCAAAAGCTATTTGTAACCAAACAGCCTCCGACAGACATATAATTAAGTGTTAGTCGAAATCGTTTTGAAAGCGATGTGGCTTTTGTTGAATTAGAAAACTATAAAAACAATTACATTTTCGCTCTTTTATTGAATTTCGTAAAGTTCAAAATACCCTCATTTTTGGTAGAGACGTTTTGACGTAAAATCGTACTCTCCTAGATTCCGAATTCAATAACAGAGCTGTCAACTAAGTAAAATATTCGAAAAGTATAACTTAGGTATAGTTATTTTACATTAAATATTCAAAATATTATAATAGAAGAATAGAAATAGATTTCGTTATAAATTAAATGCTCGGTACAAGTTTTCCCTACGTTATAGACTAACGAATATCAGTCAGAAGAGAAACAGGGCCCTTAGCTTGCATTAAAAATACGATGACAAATGAGTTAGAAATACAAAATATTTAATGGCATTGGTATTTATAGCGCACGCAATATCTAAGTGTGTTATTATACGTCACTTTCATATTTTATTTCTTCTCAAACTTCGTCATTACAAAAAGCGATAGCAGCTCGCTGCTCGACTAAGGGCCCAGATTTTGCACTGCCATTCGGAGTTTACAGGAACATGAAAAAGTCAAACAAACACTTTCAGATCGCAGTCAAAAAGATTATCTTCCATTCCGTTAACAATTACAATATTATGTTCTCTATTTAAAATGGACCAATCATGGCAGTGAGGGTCAGTGCTGTCATTGGTCAATTTCTACCACTCTTATATGTCTAGCAGACGCCAGTTATATACCGAGATTTTATTTGCGAATTTCAATGTGCTTTACAGAAAGTCCAGAAAGATTAAACATTTCAACGTGATACCCCTCCCCCGCACTATATACTATGATATAATTTCCGTCGACTCGATGCAGTACAATGATTAATTCATATAATAATTACTTTCGACTTACAAATATACTCTACGAATAATATATCGATTTATGCGAGTGGGTTGAAATTCGTAAATAACACCTCCGATCTTGAGATCGCGACCTCTCGAAGACCGAACTACCCTTCCTCCATAGAATCAGCGACACGTGAACGCACTAAAACCTATTTAATCTCATACGGTAGAATAGTGTAATCAATAATGAACAAGAAATACAACGGTCAACGGTCAACAGTCTGCGAATGCTAATTTGAAAATGAACGTTATCGCTCGTTCTACGGCGGACCCCGGCGAGGCGCCGCGAGCGACTCTGATATGGCCTCAGTCTCAAGACGTTCCGCCCGCCCGGTCTATGATACACCCCCTCGAGCGCCGCGCGCGGGCACCGCCTCCCGCGCTACGCCCCCCGCGCGCTGATATGTGGGACGACGTGCACGCCGCCGCCGCCCGCCCGCCGCTATATACAATAATACAATATACTACGGGCGGCCGGGGCGGCGGCGGCGGAGGTGGCCGCTCGCGAGGCGACGTACATCGCTACTCGCTCTATATAATATAACAAACGGAGCGCGCAGCGCGCCCGACGAACAACATAATATACAGCGGAGTCGTTGACCCCAAAAAAATTGACTAGAAAATCTCAACGTCCGCCACGGCCTACGCGTGCGGGGACGAGAAGATGTCGGCGGCGCGCCAGGCCTCCGCCTCCGCTTCGGCGTCGTACTGCTGCAGGAACGGGTTGGTGGAGCTGTAGCGGGGGCTCAGCCCGCCGTTGGTAATGTTGTTGAGCGTCACCGCCAGCCCGGCCGACGTGCCCGGGATGCCGCGCGGCGAGTCGCGGGCGGCGTCGCGCGGTGAGTCGCGCGGCGGGTCGCGCGGCAGGTCTCGCGGCGAGTCGCGCGGGGGATCGCGCGGCGTGCGCGGCGAGTCGCGGGGCGAGGCGCGCGGCGAGGAGCGCGGGGAGGCGCGAGGCGATGCGCGCTCGGGCTGGCGCAGAATGGAGGAGACGGAGCCGCCGTGCTTGATGGTGTCGGCGGGGCTGTGGCTGCCGCTGCTGCTACTGGGTGAGGCGGGCGAGGTCGCCTGCCGCGAGCGCGCCGCCGCCGCCGCCGCCGCCGCGGGCAGCTGGCCGCGCGGCGACTGCGGACGATATGGGCCGCCCCTGACTGATGAGAGAACCTGCCGACACCACACGACCTATTACATGAGCGCCATCTTGAACGAGGCCAATATAACAGGATATTTCGTACTGTTATAAACGGATAGTGAAGTAAATAGCTTATAATCACCATGATAAAGGTAAGTGAATTGTAGAGTGTAATGTGTGAATGACTGGTGGTAGTAATTGTTGTGATTAACATTTTGCCTACTGTAAAAATTCTACTCGTACGTATGAAAAATCAAGCGTGATAATATTCGTAATGCAACTCTACGCATGTACTATGTCTGTGACTGCAAAGCAATTAAACTATAAAGTGTAAGCAATAATATATCAAATGAATTCTTTATAATTAAATATAACTAATCTTGCAGATAGGCTCAGTTCTGCAGCATACGCAGTGAGAAAGATACGGGAAATTGCTGACGAAGACACAGCAAGACTAGTTTATTTCAGTTATTTTCATAGTAGAATGTCGTATGGCATTCTCATATGGGGAAACGCTGCCGACATTAATATGGTTTTTGTGCTGCAGAAGCAAGCTATACCTTCAATTTATAAAATGTCAGCTTTTGAATCTCTGAGAGAAAAGTTTAAAGAAATTGGTATTCTAACTGTTGCTTCTCAATACATTTTGGATAATGTTTTATATGTTAAAAAGAATCTTAGTAAATTTACAACCAAAGGTGACAGTCACGGAAGAAACACTAGAAATAAGTACAAACTAGAAATACCGGTGATCAGACTTAGTAAAGTTAGTAAATCTTTTAAAGTTCAATGTCTACGCCTTTACAATAAAATCCCAAAATACGTTCAAAATCTTTCCATTAACAAATTTGAAAAAGTAGTCAAAGAACGTTTGTGTGCCAAAGCCTATTATAAGGTCAATGATTTCATAAACGACGGCACATCTTGGGAGTAGGATGGCTGCTTGCAAGGCTACTTCAACATTATTTTATGACCTACAATTACGTATGTATGTTGACATTGTATCGATTCTACCGACTCTAAGTAAAATATTTGAAAAAATAATTTTAAATCAGTTACTATTACATTTTAACTTAAATAATTTATTGCACAAAAATCAATATGGTTTTACTAAGGGTCGATCCACAACGGATGCTGGTATAGGTCTTCTTTATAGTATATTTGAAGCATGGGAGGACTCGCAGGATGCCCTAGGGGTTTTTTGCGACCTCTCCAAGGCTTTTGACTGTGTTGAGCATGTTACATTGATCAGGAAATTGCACCACTATGGCATTAGGGACTCAGCACTCAACCTTTTGACATCTTACCTCAAAAATAGAACTCAAAGGGTTGACATTAATAGTAAAAGGTCCAATGGGACCAAAATAGAAATAGGCGTCCCACAGGGATCCATGTTAGGTCCATTCCTTTTTCTCATCTACATAAACGACTTACCTTATCTTGTTAAGGATAATGATAATGAGATAGTACTTTTTGCTGATAACACTTCACTTATTTTTAAAGTGAAGCGACAACAGTCAAATTACGACGAGGTAAATAGTGCTCTCTCAAAAATAGTACATTGGTTTAACGTTAATAACTTAATTCTAAATTCTAAGAAAACTAAATGTTTAAAATTTACTTTGCCCAATGTTAGGCAAGTTAAAACCAATATACTATTAAATGATGAGAAGATGGATTTGGTGGACTCCACTGTATTCTTAGGCATTACACTAGATAGTAAACTACAGTGGGGTCCTCATATTGCTAATCTTGCAGATAGGCTCAGTTCTGCAGCATACGCAGTCAGAAAAATACGGGAAATTGCTGACGAAGACACAGCAAGACAAGTTTACTAGTATTTCAGTTATTTTAATAGTAGAATGACGTATGGCATCCTCTTATGGGGAAACGCTGCCGACATTAATACGATTTTTGTGCTGCAGAAGCGAGCTATACGTTCAATTTATAAAAAGTCAGCTTTTGAATCTCTGAGAGAAAAGTTTAAAGAAATTGGTATTCTAACTGTTGCTTCTCAATACATTTTAGATAATGTTTTATATGTTAGAAAGAATCTTAGTAAATTTGCAACCAAAAGTGACATTCACGGAAGAAACACTAGAAATAAGTACAAACTAGAAATACCGGTGATCAGACTTAGTAAGGTTAGTAAATCTTTTAAAGGTCAATGTGTACGCCTTTACAATAAAATCCCAGAAAACGTTCAAAATCTTTCCATTAATAAATTTAAAAAAGTAGTCAAAGAACGTTTGTGTGCCAAAGCCTATTATAAGGTCAATGATTTCATAAACAACGGCACATCTTGGGAGTAGGATGGCTGCTTGCAAGGCTACTTCTACATTATTTTATGACTTACAATTATGTATGTATGTTGACATTGTATAATTTTAAGTTACAGAATTGTAAACTTTCTTTTAAAAGATTAATTTTTTTCTCACTTTTTTTGGTAAATAAAGTGGGCCCCCTGCGAGTTTCTTACGCCGGTTCTTCTCGCCGGGTTAGTTCCCGAACCGGTGGTAGGCATCATGTAGACTTTCAGAAAATATTTGCAAAAATTTATTCTGAATAAAAATAATTGAGTTTGAGTTTTTTGAGTTTGAGTTTCAGTTTATAATTTTGAGTTACAGCATTGTAAACTTTATTTTAAAAGATTCATTTTTTTATCACTTTTTTTGGTAAATAAAGTGGGCCCCCTGCGAGTTTCTTACGCCGGTTCTTCTCGCCGGGTTAGTTCCCGAACCGGTGGTAGGCATCATGTAGACTTTCAGAAAATATTTGCAAAAATTTATTCTGAATAAAAATAATTGAGTTTGAGTTTTTTGAGTTTGAGTTTCAGTTTATAATTTTGAGTTACAGCATTGTAAACTTTATTTTAAAAGATTCATTTTTTTATCACTTTTTTTGGTAAATAAAGTGGGCCCCCTGCGAGTTTCTTACGCCGGTTCTTCTCGCCGGGTTAGTTCCCGAACCGGCGGTGGTAGGCATCATGTAGACTTTCAGAAAATATTTGAAAAATTTTATTCTGAATAAAAAATTTTGAGTTTGAGTTTAACTAAATTCCGCGTACTATTCGTCCACCTGTCAGTCTTATGACGTCATCCTAAATCCAATATGGCGGTTGTGACAAGTATTCAAAATATTGACGTTGTTACCTATATGGAAGTTGGAACTCTATAAATCTGTGGGTATGTAAACTGTAAGTATTCATTGGTATGCATGCTGTAATATGTTGTCATATTCAGGGCAATGATTCACAATGCGCAATTCGACTCGGATTCGGAATGTCGCGCGACATCCATAAACGCTCGCCACGCTAGGCAACGACAGCACGTTAAAGTTTCCGATTTCGTGTCGAACGAGAATGGTGAATCGCCCTGAGGGGTGTGCCAAAATGTTTTCGTTTTCGCTTCGTTATAGAATCGCCGATGAAAATGTATGGAATTGACACAAGCGTTCGTTAATATGACGTTGACGTTCGACTCGTCTTTTGTCAATTTCATACATTTTGATCGGCAATTCTACAACGAAGCGATAACGAAAAAGTTTTGGCAAAATGGCCTGTTGATATATTATGCATAATATGGATACTGCACGCTGGTAATGTCACATCCGAGTGTGTAACTTATATATAGATGCATGCATATGTATGCTCTGTCGGCTTATAACTTGTATAGATGCATGAATATATATTGTGCTCTGTCAGCATATAACTCGTATAGATGCATGCTTATGTATGCTCTGTCAGCTTATAACTTGTATAGATGCATGTTTATGTATGTTCTGTCGGCTTATAACTTGTATAGATGCATGCTTATGTATGCTCTGTCGGCTTACATGTGCGGGCGGCGAGCGGTCGGCTCCGTGCCGAGCCGAGAGAGCTGGCGGCGGAGATGCTGCTGATGCTGCCACTGGAGGCCGATATGGACTGACTGAGGGCGGAACTCGGCCTGGGAGAGTAGCAACGTATGTTGATAATTTAATCAGATCTGTTACGTTCATACTATTTTCCGGTTTAAATGTCTTCCGAACAACGTTGACAAATTTGACAGATAAGTGAAACAAAAGATACAAAATGCCATTTACATAAAAGAGACAGACTAAATAAAAGACGACCCAATTGGGTCGTATTTCAAGCTTCACAACGCGCGCGGTAGTAACATATCTGCTTTGAGTTTTTGATATAATATATCATTGGTAGATAAAACTTAGAAGAGATAATAGCATTAAGTTGGTATTTTGATATTTTAGTGGTTCGATTGTGGGTAGTTAGACAAAACTTAGTTGAGAAATAATAGAATCTACGTTAGATATAATAAAGTGAGTGTGGCAAAGCACGCCACCCCGGCAAGTGCGCCTTATAGCTATAATTCCATACTGCTGATTGGAAATCTCCACTCACTATAACTTTCTCTATGGTTTAGTTGTTGGTAGATTGATATTGAGGGGCAGTCTTTGGTAGGTAGTTTAACAACACCTGGGGGGAAATTTCTCAGTACCTAGTCGATTTCTGTAGGTAGTTTAACAAAATCCTGAGAAATCAGTGTAACCTTCGATGTATGTTTTGATATTGTAATAAAGTTATTTTTTATTATTTTATATTATAATAGCTTATGTCTTTCGCTTTGATTGCCCGTAGAAATTAATATAATGCCAATAAGTAATCTAATGCCAATTTGAAACACACAAAAAAGCAAGTCTAATGCTCATAATGATATGAAGCACATTACACTTTTTACCTTAGAAAATAGACATAAGAATAAAGCAAACAATTTTGAGTGAATTTGGAGCTTCGCAAAGCGGTTGATGTGCCAATGAATGAAGGAAATGTAGGACTCAAATAAATTTGGAAAAAAAGGTAAAACGTATGTGTCTGTTCGAGTCCATATTAGGTTGAAACAATTTCAATTGAACTTGTAACTCTGCATTGTTACGCTGATGGGAAAGTCCAGCCATCAGAGTTTTCGTGCGTGGATGAAAAAGATAAGTAGCGCTAAAACTTTATACAATTTTCTACCTGTCTCGATGACTTATCTTTACAAGTCTACCATTTCTTCATTACCAACTTGATGACTGAATAATGTTTCCCACAAAAGTGAACTTTTTGAGTGACTACTAATGATCTTTTCCATACCTAAAAGCTGTCGCTAATCTTCCTAAGCAACAGTACCCATAATAATATAATTAGACGCTGTTAAGCATTTGTGTGCTAACTGCTAACCCACAAAAAATTTGGTAAGTAATTAGTTGTGAATGCAGCCTTGTTCTTGAGATAAAATAGAACAAGGTAGGTTAACACACAAATACTAAATAGCTACCTTATGACAGTCCCAATGTTATTTTTTCTAATCGAGGATATCCCTAGGTGTAGACTAAACTATAAAATATGTTCTCAATACTACCTAAATAGTCGTTCCTAGGTAATCTAAGCACCAATGGGCACTATACTCCGTTTCAGTTCATTATAGCCTAAATGTAAACAAAAGTTGACAAAAGTTCAAATTAACGTGTCATCATATTTATTATTAATGCGTGAAACATTAAAGTTAATATAAGCCGCGCACATCTTTAAGGTCGCTCGACATAGAAGGGATATGCGTAGAGTTCGATTTTAGATGCCTTTGGTGGGGCGAAGAGTGAGCGGGGCGGGTTTGCACGTTGTTGGTAGATTACGATCAAGAAGTGAAACGTTATTAGAAGATATTCTATGTTATTGGTTTATATTGTTCCCTCCAGTTTTCCCGAGCGATCTTATATTATTCACGAGTTTTTAACTTCCAAAAAATGGTTATATTTTCCCTGTATTTATAAGTTATTGCATAGCTTATATCGCGTGCTTTGAACGCGGCGACCGAATCAAAAAATTCCATAACGAAAATAAGCCAGAGGCCGTAGCCAAAGTCCCTTTCGTTAAAAACGATGACAAAATTCGTTATCAAAATGTATGGGATCTGACATTAGTATTCGCAAGCGAAAACCCATTTAGCGATGACTTATGTCATTTAGCGATGACTTATGTCAAACTGCATACATTTTGATAACGAATTACGTCATCGTTTTTAACGAAATATACTTTGGCTAGGGCCTCTGGCTCTGACGGTGTAGTCGATACGGCGTTGCGTGGTACGACACGACGTCGAATCGTGTTTTTGTGTCCCGGCTCTAACGTCGTTTCAGTTCGGCAGACTTCGGCACGGTGTTTGTGTGCGTGGGTTGAAAAAAAATGCTATACAATAGCTTTACCGCGGCAGTCCCTAAGTGTCACATGTAAATTTTTGTTTACATCAAGATCAGAATGAACTGAATCGGAGTATACCTTGGGGGGTGGCTGAGACCACTGGCGACGCACTGACTCTGTTTCCACGCGGCCCGGGTGCTGGCTCGCCGCGCCGAACTGTCTACAAACAGACATGCGTTAAGGCACCGCTTAGCCATTATTAACACCAACAGACACGACATGCAAATCATAAACACAGAAGCGACGTGACAAACTTATTGTCTGGACCCCTCACTAATAATAACAAACAAAACCCTCCCGGCAGTCGGGTAAAAAAACGACATCAAACAAAATTTCCTTTACAAGTTATCCGCGAACAAATATAAAAAATATATACGGTTGAATTGATAATTTTTGAAGTCGGTTAACAAAATATATATCTAATGGATACACTACACAAGTACACATGTTTTGTTATGTCTATTGTCTATGTGTTAGAAGAAAAAACATTCCGTAGCTTATTCATTGTGTAACTAGTATTATTAGTGAGGGGGTGAGTCTGTTATAGTCATCATATTCGATGTGATCTTTGGCATTAAGGTTTTAATGAAGGTAAAATAAGGAACGGGTTGTGTTTAGAACTGCAGGTAAGCAAAAGAAAAGGAAATAGAGCAAATAAGTTTGTCACACAAAAAGTGAGTAGGTAAAGTCATGAATGAAAGTGAATTTTTTCGTCATAATACTTTTAAAAATATATTTCTGTACTGTGGAAATAAATTTAAGACACAAAAAAGTTATTTAGTCCATGTAAAACGACTTACCAAGAGGAATGTATGCATTATAATATTTTGTTAAAAATCAAAAGTTAAGACAGGTTTAATAAAGAAAGAAGTTATAATTAGGTACGCTTGCACCAATCTGGGATAGTGCAAATTCAATAATAAAATATTATATATATTTTTTTTTGTATATCCTTCTCTTTCATATTTATGAAGAACGAGAGAGAAAGCATGATAAACCCAGACTAGTGCAAGAGGGGGTAAGTGAATGAAACATCGCAGACACAACAAAGCACGAATAAACACAGAAGCGAGTGACCAGTTTCTTTGATAGGAGTTTATCTTTTCGATATCATCAAACTGAAGTATAAAGCGCGAATCGAACCACAAAACATTATATTAAGTATATTTAATATTTCAAAATTTGTAAGAAAGTCTAGACAAGTGGCATACGCTTCGAAAACGATGACGAAATTCTTTAACAAAATGTATGCGGTTTGACGTAAGTCGTCGCTAAATTAGCGAATACTAATGTCAAATCCTAAACATTTTGATAACGAATTTCGTCATCGTTTTCGAAGCGTATGCCACTTACTAGGCCCGCAGGTCATAATGATACACAGGAGAGAACCTACAGAAACATAGCTCTGACAGTTTTTGAAAACACGAGTCCAAGTGTCGCTTTTTTGTCGGGACGGCCTCCTAGCGGCACAACTTTCTGTGCCTCGATCTATTTATACTTTACAGACAAACTCCTGTCAAAACCTTCAGGAATAGCATTAGATAATGACATTACCTGAACGCTTAGGCGGCGGCCAGATCTGGAGCAGGCATTGCAGCACATGGATCGGACGCTGATAGTCTAAATCAGTTGGTGACTGCGAGTGCAGCATGAGCGGTGGGGCCATGGCCACTGCTAGATGCTGCGGCGACATCTTGTTGCGGTCCTGTGCTGCTACCACCAGCGCCAAGTGGTCTAGAAGGAAGACCAACGTGGCCCGAGCGGGGCGCGGCAGACATTCCACTATCGACGCCATCAGCCGAGCGTTGCCTTCTTTGTCGTCTGGTAAGCAGACGCCTGGAAAGTTACACAGACGTTTAAAAATAAGAGAGTATGAGATCCATTAAGAATGTATCCAAAATCCTAAAAGTCACATACACATTTGTATGCGCGAAAAAACATGATAATATAACTAATAATAGGTCTGAGGTACGTTAAATTTATCGATTTCGGCTGTCCTTAAATAGGATTCAAAAATGGTTCGTAGAAGTTTCATTAAAGTTTATTAAATTTTCATTAAAGTTTCATTAAAGAACAGCACCAAAACAGTGTCGTATGATGAAAGAAAATAAGCCAAACAAGTTTTTAAAAATACTGGAAGTAATGGTAGTCGCAGCTACTACAATACGTTATAGTCTGAGATAACAGTTTTCAGTAACCCTTGATTCAATGTCATGCTGTCCCTCTCATTCTTCGTATTAATGAAAGAGATAACAAGACACTTAATTCGGGGACAGTTGACCTAGTGGGCCTAGAATACTAAAATTAAGCTGGTAAAGTGAGAAACATTAGTGCCTGTTTTCACCAACCGCCTCCTAACGCTAAGTGGTCCCCTAGCGGCCATCAAGGGTACATATCCTTTAAGATTTCACGAATTTTTGTGTGTCACGTTCGTCCTTAGGGCGTAAGAACTTTTGCTAAGCATTAGTTATTTTTTAATATGTTTGTTTTAAAAGATATTTGACCCGCAAAGATCGCTAGGGAACACTTAACGTTAGGAGACCGTTGGTGAAAACAGTCGTAACTCACCCAAAGCATCTAACGTCATTTGGAACAAGCAGCGGCTGAACAGCGGCTGCGGTAACTCCCGTAGATAGTCTTTCAGGACGCCAGTGATCACGTTGATATCAGGAACCGAATCTGGAGTTAACTCCACACCTCGCGCGTTCCGCTCAAACGCCTCTCGCAGTATTCTCTTCTTGTTCGCTGAACCGCATAACCGGTATAGACCTGAAAGTGTGGGTGGGTGTGGGTACAGGTAATGTGTCAATTGTAGTTATGGACTCTTATTATCTGAAGATACTCGAGATATTTCAATCGCTCGCGAATTTAAGGCTATGTTTTATTATTTCACCGAAAATACAGAGAATGAAATGTTGACGTGCCAGAGTGAAGAAAACACGCACGTCAACATTTCAAACAAGGCCTGACGCCACTTACGTTACGGACTTATTCAAAATTGGGACTCACTTCACTCACAAACACTGCGTCTAACTCCGTGTCTATTACCCTGATAGTTCAAATATCCTCACCGATAATATCCAGTCCCCTCTGTTTAATATCCTCCACACAACGTCGCAATATCAGCGGTACGGGCGGTGCGTGCGCGAGACGCACTTCGTACGCTAGCACTGCGTCTAGCTACTATCCTAAAACCCTTACAAATTAAATTTCCTCACCGATAATATCCAGTCCCCGTCGTTCTATCTCCTCCACACATCGTCGTACTATCAGCGGTACGGGCGGTGCGTGCGCGGGACGCACTTCGCGCGCTAGCACTGCGTCTAGCTCCGCCCCGAAGAGCGGCGCGGGCGCTATGCGAGACATGGCGGGCCGGCGTCGGAACAACTCGTGCGGTTCCGTGTGTCGGACGCGCACGTAGAGAGTGCCCCGAGGTTCCATCTAAAATTAAAAAGTCATAAATATTAGTCTCCAAATAATATGTCAGTGGAGGTAGGTAAAAACTGTTGTCATATGCAAAAACTGTCTAATCTAACCCAAGACGTAAATAAAAAAAATCAATTGTCTGTAAAGTCGGTTTACTGACGATAGTTGAACGTGACTACGTATGACGTTGTCACGTTCAACTATCCTTAACCCCTTAAGTCTTAACCCTCGCTTCCGAATCTCTATAAATAGAAACAATCTTAGTGTCACCTCACTACCAACTTCGAGTAGCAAGATATCGAAAATTGCAGCATTTACGTCAGCGTCTTGTTGGCCCAGCGGGACAAGCTAGATATCACAGCGCCAAGTTCCAGAATCGCGTCCACGCGGCGGCAATACTTTACTTTTCGCTTTCTTTAAAAAACATGTAAATGTACTTAGATAGTATATAATATAGCAGCTGTCCACGTAGACGCATCGCTCACTCAAGTAGGACTTAGGAGAGAGACGGATGTCGAACGCTGCCGAACGCAAAGGCCGATTGTGCTTCCTTGTCGCTCGTTCCGCGCTCTCGCTTGCACTTCAAGCCTTAAATGGAACGCCTCAGAGCGAGGTAACGCCGCATGAACTGTCATGTTTTTCGTGCGCGCACCCCATATCGAATTATAAGACGTTATCACGTGTAAAACTTACGTGTAATATTAGTCATCAGTCATCACGTGCTTTATTTAATGTTTTTGTAAGTACGTTTAGTAAAAGGATTCAAGACGTCTGAAATCTAAAATCGTGAGTAGTCATTCGGAATAAGTTATTATCAAAGTTTCATAAAGTGAGGTCGCGCAGAATTATTGTTCCCGCGTGAACTACGTGCGCGACTGAAAGAGACAACTGATGAGTCCATGTACATAGCGTCGTGCTCTGCTACCAGACTTTAGAATATTATGACGTCATCAAAACACTGTTGCGGGTCCCACAACTCACGAGTACACCAGCACGACCGTTATTATGCTTCTTATTATAAAGACATTTACTCGTATCGCAAGCTGGTGTGACGCGGACCGAGCCAGCAGGTCGGGTAGAGTGACGGCGCCGCGGTAGCACAGCTTGTGTCGGTGCTGCGGGTCCCACGAGTACACCAGCACATCCAGCTGACGGTTCTCCACCAGCTCCAGCTCGAACGACTCGTCCCAGTCAAACTGGAGCTCGCCCGTTCGCACCTAGGGAAGAATAATTGTCTTTTTGTAACGTTACAGTTGAGTAAGAATAATGACTGAGGAATAATAATAACCAGTCGAGTATTTATAAGCCAGTGGAAATAACCCTGACAATTCAGCTAAAAGTCATCCAGCGACTAGCCCTTCTTGAATATTAAATAACTTTACAATAACAATAGGTATATGGATTTTTGCCTGCTTTAAAGAGAGTTTCTTTTAAACTGATCTGCCTAGTTAACTCGTTGTGTTATCCCATAACAAGAAAGACTATAGAAGCTTGTCATCTGAGTTAAATAATTATCCAAGACGTGTTTGCAGTTTTGTGTCACATCTTTATTCATTATCTAGCTAAATATTTATTGCGACGTTAAGTTTCATAAATTATTATGGCTTATAATTAACTGATCACCAGAAATAGTAACATTTCACAGACAAAAATAGTCCGTCTGTTTTTCTCTGGGGCCTAGGCTGTATCTCAATAAGCGCTCCAGCTAGACTTCTAAAAATTTTACAGATTGTGTGTATCTGTTACCTCTATAACAACAAGTACTAAAACAAAATGTTCCCATACAACAAACGTGATTTTTTTGGCCTTTTTTGTTCGATATCAATAAAGGCAATCGGTAGGCACGTTGATTTTCGCAAAGGGCTTGATTATATTATGTTTACTTCAATAATTAGCTAATAATAATAATAATAAAAAATTAAAGGGGGCTCCCATACAAAAACACAATTTAAGGTCTAATTTTGTTTTATAACGGTACGGAACCCTCCATGTCCGATTCACACTTGGCCAACTATTTTGTAAATAATATGCTTACATGTTTTGCCAATTGTCCATCGTAGTGATTCATTTGGACAGAAATATCGCATTGATTTGCTCACAAGGATTTGGTGATCATTTACTATATTTGGTGATCATTAACGGTGTTCGATTACAATTTGAAGTGTTGTCACGACTAAAATAGCTGGTAGTATTGCAATTTTAGACTTTATTTTTTTTGGTAAACAAGTTTAGAGTATCAGTGCATTTTTGGTGGTCATTATATTTGTTCCCAATTATTATTATAAGGCGGCTATTTCAAATATGTCATTTTCTTAGTACGTATTGTGCAATTTTTTATGCCCTTACGCACTTACCAGTATATAACAAAATTAAAATTATACATATTTTATAAGAATAAACTCACCACAGTCCTAGCTTTATGCACTCTGTCGCACTCCAGCACGCAGTACAAGTCCCGTGGGGCGACGGGCGGCTGCGGGGGTGCTAATGGCCCGGACGGGGGCGAGCCGGGCGACGAGCCTGACGGCGCCGGCCGCAACCCCCGGCCCGCCAGCAGGTGCACCCACAGCATGCCCGACACCCCGCCTGATATGCGAGACAGACCCGTCATCGACGATGACAGCCCTCCGGAGCCAGGTTTGCTGTCCACCTTGTATTTTAGGAACTCTGAAATAAAAAATGCCACAATTAGTGATTTTTCAACATTAAATGAAGCTGGTTCATAAACGAGCAATTTTATTGTCAATATCACGCTTCAATTTTATTGAACAGTTTATTTGACAATTTGATTATAGTCCGCGCGGACTATAAAGGCACGAGATCTTCAATATCAACCCTAGACGGTCAATAATATTACGCAATACGTGATATTGACAACAAAATTAATCGTCTAGGGGCCGGCTAAGGCCGTGTTTCCACCTGCAATGTCGTGCGAGAAGCTCGCGTATATATGCTATACGAAACTAGTCCGTATATCTGCGGTGAACCGCAGCGAGATCTGTCGCGAGTCCTAGCAGACATGTCACCGCAGATAAACGGTCTTATTTCGTATAGCATTTATCCGTGAGCTTCTCCCACGACATTTATTGCGGTAATAAATTGCAGGTGGAAACATTAGCTCGAGCAGCTGCAGCTGTCGCACGCGGCGGGCGGACGGCGAGCTCGACAGCTGCTGCTGCTACTGTTAGCTACGTCGACTACTCACCATTAGTGTTAATCTCGACGTTTCTCTGGTGTCGCGACCCTGGCGTGGGCACGGGGCTGGGGCAACTGAACTTGGAGCCCAGCTCGAGCAGCTGTCGCACGCGGCGGGCGGACGGCGAGCTCGACAGCTGCTGCGACGACAGCGACCGTGCTGGTAGGTGGCGCGGACGCTCGATGCGACGAGCTAGACCGAGGGACGAACCAAAGCGACTGCCGCTCTCCATCTGGTGAAAAGTTTAAGATGTGAAATAAATGCACAGATATAATTTGTACCATCGAAAAATAATATTCATAGGCTGTTGACGGCACCCACGTCATTTGGTCAGATTATGTCAATTCACTGTGTGATCTGTTGGCTGGATTTGACATAACACGACCAAATTACGTAGGTCTGCCATCTGCCTATGTATCAATTTCACTGATAGTACTATGAGAGAAGCTAATTCTTTAGCCGGATATATGATTAAGTTGGGTTATGTTTTGTTCATAAGACCAAATAACGTCATGGTTGCCGGTCGGAATATTATGTCAAGACGAATCTTGAGATTCGTCTTGACCACAGATCTCCTATCTGTGGTCTTGACATTCGGTCGGAATATTAATCCGACCGAAGATTACAAAAAAAAACTTATGCTTTATGAAATGAAGTTATAAAGACGTGTGTAAGTAATTAGAACGCAAAGTTTGCAATAAAAAACTACCCACATAGTTTTATTCACGATTAAAATTAATTTAGTTTGGAAAACTTTGTCAAGGTCTACCCGATTCTGTACCCGGATAAGCTTCACTATAATCCGTTTAACTTTTTTTGTTTTTTGTTAGACCGAAAAGTTATAAGCTGCACAAAAAATGCTTACATTTTTGGTATAAGTCATTTAGCTTCTAATTAGTTCAAAATGTTTAACGCTGAATGAAGTAACTCGCACAGTTTTTAGCGAAGCAAGGCCAGGATTTAACGGAAGATGAACATGATGATGATAGGGCTCTTGTTGAAAAGGCAACAACAGTTATTTCTTCTTTTTTTCGTTATGTAAAGGCTTTACATCGTAAGATTAACTCAGCCATGGAGAGGGGGGCTAGTACCAGCTAGTACTAACAGATTTTGAATATTGTCATTTATCTTCTAAATTTGAAAACTTTATGTTATTATTTTTATACCCGAGTAACGAAAATTTATTTGGCTTGCATATCCTTAGCTAAAAATTCATCTAAATTACTTGGATTCGAAGGGAGACGCATTTTTTTTTAAAAAGTCAGCGGTTAATACTTGCCCCGTTTCGGGGGCAAATATTAACAGTGACGGGGTAAGTATTAACGGTAGTATACTTATTAGAATTTCATTTAACCATGGAAGTAAAAAACATAACAATATTAAGACGAAAATTTATTAATTTTTTGACATACAAATATTAAAGAACAATAATAACTTCTGTCAAATAATATTAATTTTCTTTTATGGCATCCACCCTGAGCTGTTTTCAGCCCCTAAGGATTCCACTTGCAACAAAAATTGAATCTGATCCTCCGATGTATGAACATCGGTGGATATGGTGTTGCCGGAGTGCCGCCAGAGTTATCGGCGTACCTCCTTCGGCAGATGCTCCAACTTGCTTGTAATACCAAATAATACGGGTTAATACTTACCCCGTTCCTTTTGTTAAAACTAGCCCCCGAGGACTTTTTTGGATATAATTATTATTAAAAAACTATAGGTATATTTAATAAAATAACCATGAAATGCAATAAACAACTAAATAACCATTAATTATATAAAATCTGCAATCGCAAAACCAAATAATTAAAGCATGAATCAAAAAATTCGAGACTTAAAAATATCCGGTTGCCTGTATTTTTGCACCGACGTACCATAACTTCACAACGGGATGGCCGATGGGCAACACTCTTGTCGCAAATCGTTCACCAACGTTGCCCGAACTTATAACATTAAACGTCTTACCGTATCGTCATTTAATTTAGTAGCTATAGGCTTGTTAATACTTACCTCTGTTAATTCTAGCCCCCCTCTCCCCTATTTCTTCTTCTTCTGCTTTAAAAATGGCTTCCCTTGAAGAATAGCCAGGGTCAACTTGAGATACCCTATTCGTGTCTCACCGGGCCACACTTACATTTTTCAGAGCGTGTATTTTTCCAGCAGAGTAATTTGTTGGAAGGTGAGATAAAAAGACAGAGGGACAAATTGGAGTACCCGAGGTACATAGGATAATAGATCTTATTAACAAGACAACAAGAGTTATCATCACTTACATTTTTGAGAGCGGAGTAGGATGGCGAGATAGCAGAAGATAAGAGGAGCACATTCGAGTACCCGAGTTACTATCAGAGGAGTTGATTCCTAAGCAGATGGCAGACCTAAGTGATTTGGTCGATCACAGCTTTGAATTGATATAAGTAAGCCGACCGCATGACGTAGATCCGTCACCTGCCTAGGAATCAATTTCCTCGATAGTGCTTACTTAGGATAATAGCTCTCATTACCAACACGAAAAACGTCATCATCGCTTACAGGTCGATCACAGCTTTGAATTGACATAAGCCGACCGCATGACGTAGATCCGTCAACCTGCCTAGGAATCAATTTCCTCGATGGTACTTACGTGGGATAATAGCTCTTACCAACAAGGCAAAAAGAGTCTTCATCACTTACATTTTTGAGAGCGTCATGTATGTTCTCAGCGGAGTAATGCGTAGGCAGGCGCGGTCGTAGTGTCTCGTAGAGAGCGCTAGTCGACGGCGCTCGCGACAACCACGCGCGGTACTCGTCCGATGTGAACACTGACGGCGATGATGGTAGACGACCTGAAAAAATGTTAGTGTTAAGAATATAAAAAAGAACATGATTAAAAGTAGTAACAAGAGATCATAAATCATTATACAATATACATACAGAATTTAGTACTTAGCTCCGACACCAATCATTACGGCGATGATCAGAAGATAAATATAGTCGCTGTTATGCATTGGTGTACTAACCTACAATTTCTTTGTTGAATTATGATCGCAGTTTTGTTCTAAAATTTAAATGATCTAATCACGACTGCATTCATATAGGCCGACACGACGTCGTACGACGTCGTGTCGTGTTTTTGTGTCATGGGCCCCGGCCCTAAGTCAATACGTAATTTTTATGTGGGTTGGTAAGTAAGTACATACATACATAAATACTTAACAGCGTTTATATTATAATGATGATTTAAATTAAACCAAGCTAGCAGCATATGCAAGAGCAGTAGTCATTTAATAGTGTCACGTCGTATGCACATTACACAAGTATACACACATAAATATTTCAATTATTGTATTAATTACCTCTGGAAGAACGTAGATCTAGCCGCGATGAAAGCGGTTCTGGTTCATCTTGCAGAACGCTTCCAGCTCGCCTTGATAGTCCCAATCTAAAAAAAACAATAATTTAAGACTCATTTTTATTGTAAGCACAATAAACCGGCTGAATGGCGCACGCACACACGTTCGTTCATTCGTTATTTTACATGGTTGCTACTGTAAACTCATGTGACGGAATAGGTTATAATATCCGATAGTAGAAAGAAAATTTCATGACTTTCCTATAAACAGAAGCCGGTTTCTACAAAGCTTAAAGGAAATTACGCCAATAAATTATTATTTTTTCTTGCATCAATTTAAATCAATATTATTGGCCGCTTATATTAAAATATCAACAAAAGCTATTGCCAGACTTCGGCACGGTGTCACAATAACTACCAGTAGTTCGACTGCAAAGAAACGGACAGGTTTCAATATCTGTCAAATTCGTCGGGTTTCTAGTGGATTATGAACGGAATGTGCCTCGCGCTGGCTGATATAATTTATTTTTAAATATTTAAAATAAAGATTTCAAAATTGGATTCTGTCAATTTTAATCGCATGTGTCAAAACACAAACAACAATACGACCAAAGAGGAACACGACCAGCGAATATGTCATAGTTTAAAATTCGTAGGTAACAAGCACGTAACAAGTCAACAACCCTAGCGACGATTTTCGTCATAATACGTCAAATTTAAAAATTTCAACATCAGTTCTAAGTCAGCATACTCTATAATTCTTTCTGCTCTGACGGTGTTGTATGCGTGTGACTAGACATTAGGCCGTGTTCAGATCAAACTGACTATACGCCGCTGAATGGGAGCGAGCGTTACGCAGGCTCACTGTGAGCCTCAGTGTGAACTTGAAAATTATACAAAACTAGCTGTCCCGGCAAACTTTGCTTTGCCATAATATATTTGCCATATTATTTTATTGAAGTGACTAAATAAGTATGTCACCATGGCAGAGTCGATCCTGTCGCACACACTTAATGGTCGCCGTCAGTCTCAGGTTGTAATAATTTACTATTATTTATTCAACAAATGCACTTATCAATACATAAAGTACCCAGTAGCCGATTCTCAGACCTACTGAATATGCATAGTATAAAATTTGGTAAAAATCAGTAAAGCCGTTTTGGAGGAGTTCGCGGACTAACATTGTGACACGAGAATTTTATATATAAGATATACGGTATCGAATGTCCGCGCCTACGTCTAGCGTAATCGCGTATTGTCCGTTAGGTGTGAACGAAAAAGTGAATATATACAATAAGCTGCGTAACGCTTACTCATATTCAGCGGCGTATAGTCAGTTTGGTGTGAACACGGCCTTATAATTGCATAAGTTGATTAAAAATGCTTTGCAATATCTTTACCCCGGCAATCCCCGAGTGCCAACCGTATTTCTTTCTTATAAAATTCTATAGATCACAATATTACCTCTGTCCAGTATTCCTCACATCTCTCGGCAGCGAATTGAACTTTGAGCCAATGTCGCGTCCCAAAGTGCTACTCCTGTAGCCACTCAGCCCTGAGTAGTATGGGGTTCTGGTGGGCGCAGTGGCTTCCGTGTCCGACGAGTAGTCCAAGCTTCGATTCCGTCTTGACGTCCCAAATTTGCTACTGTACGATGGCAATCCTAGACCTGTCAAAGTCAAATTATTTTAATAATAACAAATCATTTACACATAAAACAAAACACAACACAAGGTGACAAAAACAAAAGATATAACAACAAATAAACGAAAAATACAAATTAAGAAAATCTGCAAAATGACGTTCTTACCGCTTTAAGGTGCGTTCAGGCGTGTGCATTTTCTGATGTAGTGTTTGAGAAAATACGCGAGCTAAATTCGCGCGCACAAGAATCGCTTATGTCTGAACACGCCTTTAAGCGGTTTTTTTTCCAAACAACGATAATTTTATTTCTGGACAGTTTAATTAGTAATACTTTTAGAATATCACCGTGAAGCCGATCAATGTAGCAAGGTCCAACTAACCTGTGGTTCCATATCCCGATCCCAGGGTTGAGCCCAAACCCGTGCCAGATAGTCCAGTGCCCAATCCCGGAGTTAGTCCTGATCCCACCAAGCTCGAACCCGTTAGACCGCTTAGGCCCGTGGTCGATAACCCAGAAGGTAGCCCTGGGCCGCCCAGACCGGCACCCGATAGACCGCTGGTGGTCAGACTACTGCTAGGTAACCCTGTGCCTGGCATACCCACGCCACCGTATCTTTGGTTATATCTTGATAACGATGCTGAAAATTAAATCTTATTTAGATACGAGAAACCCATATACAACACACTCACAGTCTGTCAAGAAAGAGTAGACGCAGTACAAAATTTCCAAAACGTAATCATCCTCAAAAGGTGTTTTTTCTTTTTGTATGTCCACAGAAAACGCTTATACACTTTAAATATTATCACCTTGCCCATTTTTATCTCGATTTAATGAGGTTTTCATATTTTGCTGTGATTTCAAAATGTTGTACAGTGTCTACTCTTTTGAAAAACTACACAGAAATTAAAAATTTACTCATTTTATACCGATTCGCGGTGGGTATATTTTGAAGCAATTCTATTTTTTCGCAAAAACACGTTCCACGCAAACGTGCTCTTGAAATGCACATGTTTAGCAACGTTTTAACAACGATAACAGTCGAATTATGACGGATTAAATTGTGCTCTCTCAAAAATAATAAATTGGTTTAATGTAAATAACTTACTTTTAAATTATAATAAAACAAAATTTTTAAGATTTGCCTTGCCAAATGTTAACAGCAAGTGCAAACCAATTTGCTAATTTAAATGATGAGAAAATGAATCTTGTTGACTCTACTGTGTTTTAAGGAGTAACACTAGATTATAAACTACAGTGGGGTCCTCATTTGCCAAACTGGCCGATAAGCTCAGTTCCGCTGCATATGCAGTCAGAAAAAATAGAGAAATTTGTGATGAAGACACGGTGAAATAAGTTTATTATAGTTATTTTCATAGTAGAATGTCTTACGGCATTCTATTATGGGGAAGTGCTGCTGATATTAACACAATATTTGTGCTGCAGAAGCAAGCTATACGATCTATTTATAAAATGTCATCCTTTGAATCACTCAGAGAAAAGTTTAAAGAAATAAGAATTCTCATATCTTATCTCTCAATACATTTTGGACAATGAGACGTGAGAAAAAATGTAAATAATTTTTAAACAAAAAGTGACATTCACTGCAGGAACACTAGGAATAAGCACAGACTAAACATACCAATAACCAGGCTGAGCAAAGTAAACAAATCTTTCAAAGGTCAATGTATACGCCTACGAGTATGTAACAATAAAATCCCAGAAAACGTCCAAAATCTTTAATTTAATAAATTTTAAAAAGTTGTTAAAGAACGTTTGTGTGCTAAGGCTTATTATATCAATAATGGCACACCTTGGGAAAAATAAGCTGGCAGACCATAGGCCGCTTCTATATAAATGTACCACATTTTACATACCAATAATTGTAAATCAGCTTAAAAGCTATAATATTATTGTAATTTTCCACCTTTTTGGTAAAAGGTGGACCCGTGCGAGTTTCTTACGCTGGTTCTTCTCGCCGGGTTAGTTCCCGAACCGGTGGTAGTCCTCATGTGGACGCGACGTTCTAAAAGTGTTAACCTTTAACTATGGACGCGCGGTCTCACAGACCGTTCATACCCTGTAAGAATCACATCTACCCTACTTCCCCTTAAGCTTCACACTTGCGGCGCTCAGTAGCTTCAGTTTTAATCGAAAAATGTATTCTGAAGCAAAAAAATTCGACGCCGACTGCAAGTTTGCGAAGTTATTTCGGTTTGAACTTCGACCGCGGCCTGTGAGACCCCATGTCCATGCTTCCCATACAAAGTATTATGTTTGTGTTTTCGGTAGTGCGCGATCAATGTCTAATAAAATGTCTTGAAATAATTTCTTCTTATGTTTTTAGTGAAATTCTTCGTTGTTATAAATAAAAAAACTTGGAATCGGTCAAACGATTGGAATATTGTACTGAAAATGTTCTAAGGAACAAATTCGGTTCTAGGAAAGCTAATATTTAGAATTTTTTTACAACAAATACTAATTGGATCTGTCTAGATAACTAAAATGAATACTAACCGCAATATTTTAGTTACATTTAAGCTATGGTTACATTTGTAGTGGCCTTTACCATGTGAAATGGCTGCCAATAATTTTGTCCATGTTCGACCTATGTCAAAATTTTTATGTTAAATGTTCAGAAGTTGAAATTCTATTTTTTATATTGAATATGGCTGATATTAGTATAAAATTAAGGAAAAAAGTTTTAAAACTTGTGTTTCTTTTATAAATGTCATTTTTTCGTCACAGGTGAATGAAAGTCTTAAAAGTGACTTTTTTGCTTAAAATGCTTCATTTTACAATATAATTTAGAATTTTGGATATTTAACCCATACATTCCCTAAATCAATTGTGCGTTAAGGCACAATTGATGTAGCAAAAATAATACAAAAAAATCTTTCAATTACCTAAAAAACAGATGAAAATACGAGCGGTCTGTCATACCCCATGTCCATAAGTATGTTACAACTTTTAGATGTCCATAGTTAAAGGTTAACTTTGTAAACCTATTTGGAAATAAATATTTTTGATTTTGGTTGGCTTGATAATTCTTATGGCAATAATAGAAAAATCAGCATCTTACCTCCTCCATGACTTGCAGCGGCGGAAGCCTTCAAGCTGGATCTCAAGAGCGAGTGCCTGCCGAAGTCAGAGTGTGTCTCGGCACGTGGCAACTGTTGCTCAGACCCTGAACGTGGGACTCTGGGACCGCCGAATCTCATGCTGCAAAATGCAAAAGGTTTTTCAACGCTACATTAAAAGTATTAATTTAAAATAAACTCTTTAGAAACTCTTTAAAATAAACTCTTTAGTAATAACTAATATTATATGTGTTTTCTTATAGTTCTTGCAATCTACGAGTGCGCGTCGCCCTTAGTTGTGTGAGTGACCATATCTATACACGCGTACATGGCTCGCTCGCTACTGACTGCTCCGTCGGGTACGCACACTAACGAAAATGTCTATTCACATTTCCAACTACAAATAAAGGCGACGCGCACTCTTAGATTGCAAGAACTATCAGTATAGTTCTTGCAATCTACGAGTGCGCGTCGCCTTTATTTGTAGTTGGAAATGTGAATAGACATTTTCATTAGTGTGCGTACCCGACGGAGCAGTCAGTAGCGAGCGAACCATGTACGCGTGTATAGATATTACTCTGGTTAACAAGTGCCATTTTTGTCAAAACCTGATCTCATGCACCGAAAATTATGATTTTGGTCTCATTCGATTCGGAATACCATCTAGAACATTCTATCAAAATTCCAAGAGGGGCTGAAAAAAACATGCAAAAGTTATAAACAATTAAGTAAACATAAAAAGAAGGGTTTGGTTTTTTTAATATTTCGAAAACTATTTGATATAATCAAAATTTGAAAATAGATCCTTAAAGAACTGGAAATTTCCTAAAAAAAAATCCTAGATCCTGGAACTTTACCAACAATCCTTATAGCTTTAATTGAGCGGCAAAAGTAACGGTAAAACCGCGAGGTTCAGGTTTCGCGTGATTTGCCGCAATCTGCAGCGTGAATAAAAAAAATATTTTAAGTGATTAAATATTAATATTAAGGAATAATAATAAATATGAATAATAATAGATATAATTTGGGTACTAAGTAGACATGAATAAACAATAATCCGTTAACAAAAATAAATTATCACAATTTGTTTAATTATTATGCTTTTGTTCATTTGTTAATAGTCACCATTTTAATGTTAACATAAAAACGCCGATTATTTCAAAACAAGAAATCTAGAATTTTTTATTATTATTTTGAGCTAATCTTAAAGGCCTTATAAGAGATTCCCGTTCAAAATAATCAATTTTTTTATTTTTTACTTTTTTATTAACATTCAAAGTCATTCCAAAATTATTCATGTAAGTAAATAAAGCATTCTATTGATGAAAAAACCCTAATTGCTATATTTACATGAAAATTTCATGAATGCCTTTGATTGTTCATTAAAAAGTGAAAAATCAAAATTGTTGAATTTTTCCAACGGATATCTCTTCAAAGCCCTTTTAAGATTAGCTCAAAATAATAATAAAAAATTCTAGATTTCTTGTTTTGAAATAATCAGCGTTTTTATGTTAACATTAAAATGGTGACTATTAACAAATGAACAAAAGCATAACAATTAAACAAATTGTGATAATTTATTTTTGTTGACGGATTATTGTTTATTGATATGTCTACTTAGTACCCAAATTTTTTTATTTCTTTATATTAATATTTAATCAGTTAAAATATATTTTTAGTTCACGTGGCAGATTGCGGCAATTCACGTGAAACCCGAACTACGCGTTTTTACCGTTACTTTCGCCGCTCAGTTAAAGCTATAAGGATTGTTGATAAGGTTCCAGGATCTAGGATTTTTTAGTAAATTTCCTGCTCTTTAAGGAACTATTTCAAATTTTGATTATCTCAAATAGTTTTCGAAATATAAAAATAAAACTAAACCCTTATTTTTATGTTTACTTAATTGTTTATAACTTTTGCATTTTCTTTCAGCCCCTCTTGGCATTTTGATAGAATGTTCTAGATGGTAGTCCGAATCGAATGAGACCAAATCATAATTTTCGGTGCATTAGATCAGGTTTTGAGGAAAATGGCACTTGTTAATCAGACTATATGGTCACTCACACAACTAAGGGCGACGCGCACTCGTAGATTGCAAGAACTATACTAATTCAAGTACGTACCGACAAGCAGGCTTATGTACTTAGCTGAAAAGCTGAAGTTAGTGGAACTAATTGAAATAAAATTAATTTAAATATTTATTTAAACATGCATTGAATTTTATATTTTATGAATTTTTGTTTCTGTTTCTTACTATAAAAATATTATTATTTATTACATCTTACAAGTTACACATAACGTAATAAGCAAACTTTTACTGATTGCGTGTTTTAACTTGAGTCGTGTGATAACCAAATCGCTACTATGCTTGCTGACACGAAAATTCATGATATTTTAGCTAAGTTATTTTTTATATTTAATTAGATTTTTTCTTAATTAATGACCCAATTAAAGTGTAGAAATATCTTACCAAATAAGTAGTTTAAATGAAAATACGCCATAAAATTTACATTTTTGCTACTTTAGGTACTTTTTGTCTTCATCGTAGTTTTTACTGTATAGGAAACTATGACGAAGACAAAAACAACAAAAATTTTCATAATATTTTCATAATGTTTCACTATTGCTTTCAAGGAAGAAAGTTGAATAGAAATTGGCGTTAAAATATTTGTCTCTTTTAATTACGTCAGAAAATAAAGTTATCTTGTTTCTACATAACGTTACACACACATAGGAGTAGGGTGGGAAAATGCGTGGAGGCCACAAAGGAAGTTCCTCTGACCGAGCGAGGTGTTGTGCTCGGTCAGGCCGAAGCCCACGTGATGCTGTAGCAGCTGTCGTAGGTATATAATGTACCGACGCACTTAGAAAAATTGTGGATACTGCCAGGTGTCACACATTATGTAGGTTATACTTACTACCCCAATGTCGGCAATCATACCATTATTAGTTTATTACACATTAGATTTTTGGTTTAAAAATACTTATTTTCTGTCATACTATACACTAAATTAGCCCCAATTTCACCAACGTCTGTTAGACGTGTTAACAACATGTTAAAATGTCATATTGTCTTCTATTTCATTCGTATGAAAAACGAAAGAGGTAACGTGATACTGATTCGAGCGTTAACTTTTTGTAAATGAGACAAGAACAAAATAAGGTACAAAATAAAAGGACAACCAGAAACCTCTCACCTCGTACTCTCAGAGGGGTAGAAGGAGTGCACCTTCTCGGCCAGACTCTCGAGCGTGTTGGGGTAAGAGCGCTCGTAGGGGACGAAGTGGGCTGCCGCTGACTTCGGCTGCTCCGTGATCACGGGCGGGGGCGGCCGGTAGCTAGGAAGAGAGAGGAATTAAAAACTTATATAAGTACTAGCTGTCCCGGCAAACGTTGCTTTGCCATAATATAAAGTATTTCGCCCATATTAGTTTATTGAAGTGACTAAATAAGTATGTCACCATGGTAACGTCGATCGCTATCGCGCTATCGTCGCACAAACAATGGTCGCCGTCAGTCTCGGGTTGTAATAATTTACTATTATTTATTCAACAAATGCACTTATCAATATATAAAGTACCCAGTAGCCGATTTTCAGACCTACTGAATGTGCATATAAAATTTGGTAAAAATCAGTAAAGCCGTTTCGGAGTAGTTCGTGGACTAACATTGTGACACGAGAATTTTATATATAAGAGATACAATGATTTTGTCTACGATTTAAAGAAGGTGCTAGTAGTAGTTTCAGTGACGTGACCCAAAATTGGACCGATACCTACTACTGGCAAGAGATCTGGCTCAAGACTGCTCTAAAATGAAATGTCTATCAAAGCAAAACCCTATGACATTCAGGTCATATTTAAATAATTAATTATTGTAGTAAGTATTTCTTACTTAAACTAGCTGTTCCGGCAAACGTTATTTTGCCATAAAAAGTATTACGCCCATTATTATTTTACTAACGTGACTAAATAAGTATGTCACCATGGCAAAGTTCATCGCTATCCCGTCGCACAAACAAAGGTCGCCGTCAGTCTCGAGTTGTAATATTAATAATTTATTCAACAAATCAATATAAAATGTTGTCCGATTCTCAACCCTAGCCAATATGCTCGCTAAGATTCACGAGAAATCAGTCGAGCCGTTTCAGAGGAGTTCAATTACGCACATCGTGACACGAGAATTTTATATATTAGATAATTCTAGTAACCCGTAAACTGTTGATATTTTGCTGATGACGTCACTTTGATCATAGACTCCATAATCATTTACACTTTACCTCCAGGTGGAGTGGTCGGAGGGCGGGCGGGAGTTGTAGTAGAGGTCCATGGGCGTGGAGTCCGGGGACAGCGCGCCCAGCTGCTGCCGGCTGCGCTTCTCCCGCCCATCGCCGCCCGGCCGCACGCTGTTGCCGCTATATGTAGTCACTTACCTCCAGGTGGAGTGGTCGGAGGGCGGGCGGGAGTTGTAGTAAAGGTCCATGGGCGTGGAGTCCGGGGACAGCGCGCCCAGCTGCAGCCGGCTGCGCTCCTCCCGCCCATCACCACCTGGCCGCACGCTGTTGCCTCGAAGAGTGCCGTGCCTGCGGAAAATACTTTTGTACTATCGGAAAAAATTATTCATAGGGAGATGACGGATCACCGTAATTTAGTCGAGTTATTTCAAGTCTATATTATTTATTTGTTTCATACTTTTTGCATAGTGTAAGTACAATGGCGAACATAATGTCATTTAGCCGAAATGTGTGGCCGAGTCATAGAAAATTGGGTTCAACGAATCATCGCTGCAAACGTGCCTACGGTGGCAATATGAGCGAAGTCGAGTTCCATTCAAAAATGTTTTCATTGTACTTTAATTCGGTACTTACTAAATTTTTTGAAACATCTCAAATGGTTTTAATTTTAAAAAAAGCGAGTATCACTCATGAATCATGATATTATAAGTTCAAACACTTACGGATTTTGTCGCGGAGCACTTTTATTAAACCCGACGTTTCGGCTGCTTTACAGCGGCCGTGGTCACGGGACGGACTCAGGTGACAGGCGTCCAATTCCTTGAAGTTCTTCAACTACCCGAAGATTCATCAATTTTTGATGATTTGCATTTTGTAGATACGCAGAACGAACTCACAGTGTCTTGAAGCTGAGGTGTCCTAGATTTGTGCTTTAGTTTGTTTATCACTGGATCCAAACTAGATGGCAACACCCAAGCATTTTCGCGGTTAAAATTGGGGTGTTTTTTAATTTCTATGGCCTCGCGTATCATTCTTGGGTGGTATCTTGCTTCTTTTGCCAGTACTTGTGGCTTATCAAATCTTATGTAATGGCGAGGTTGATCCAGTGTGTGTTCACGAATTGCAGACTTGGTATTCCTACGGTGTTTGACATCTGCAATGTGTTCCTTGATACGTGTTTTGATAGCCCTTTTGGTTTGCCCCATACAAGAGATTTCACAATCACAGTCAAGTTTGTAGATTCCTGCATCTTGAAGGGGTAAGTTGCATTTCACTGATGGTAAACATTGGCTGATCTTTTTGGGTGGCTTATATTGTTGTTGTTGTATATGTTTTTATTGAAGCTTTCCTTAGAATGTAGCTAACTTTATCAGTGACTCCCTTTGTAAATGGTAACACTGCAGGTAATTTTTCCACTGTTGCCGGCTTCACTCGGTTGCTGCTCCGGTACCACGCAAACGCGTGGTACCTGAAGCTTATTGTCGCATAGAACTTGTGCAACATGATGAAGTTCGGTATCCACATGCTGTTCATCGCAGATTCCTCGCGCTCTTTGAAATAAATATTTTCCAACAGTACTTAACCGTGCTCATTTCGGAGGCCAAGATCCACTTTAGGTCACTGAGACAGTGGAGTTAGTTAGTTACTTAACTGTGCTGGGTGATGATGGGAATCACCATTTAAATATATTCTGTTTGCGTGTGTAGGTTTGCGATACACCGTATGACCTAATATGCCATCAGGATTCCTTATTATACACGTCCAAGAAGGCTAAGGAATTATCTCTCTCCAATTCCATTGTAAACTGTATTTTGAAGTTGAGGCTGTTCAAGTGCTCAAGGTATATTGATACTTTATCTGATGGTAATATTGTGAAAGTATCATCTACATACCGCTTGTAGAAGGTGGGTTGTATAGGTGAGGACTCAAGGGCTAACTTCTCGAAGTCTTCCATAAAAATATCAGCCACAACAGGTGAAATAGGTGAGCCCATCGCAACACCATCTACTTGCCTGTAAAAGTCATAATTTCACAACATAATATAGCCAGATGTAAGGCAGTGTTCTAACAAGTCCGCATATTCAACCGGTAAGTAATTCTCTCTCAGCCTTCTTGTAAGAATTTCGATACACTGATGTATTGGTAGGCAAGTGAAAGGGACTGTATATCGAAACTGACCAGTTTTTTATTGTCTCTGAGGCGTAGATGTTTAATCTCATCGACAAATTGGTAGGAATCCTTTACATGGGCCTTGGTCTGTCCGCGTAGAGGCGAGAGTACATTAGCCACCAGCTGAGCCAATTTGTAGGTTGGTGAGTCAATTTGGCTTACAATTGGTCGAAGAGGAGCACTGGCTTTGTGTATCTTTGGCAAACCATACAACTTTGAAGGTTTAGGGCATGAAGGCAACAAGAATTTGGGATCCAGATTCAGTGAGTCGGAGTACTTCTTTATAAGGTTTTGAATTGTCTTCAAAACTTTGTTGGTGAGGTCCGTTTTGACTTTTTTGTACGTGTTCTCGTCCGATAAAAGATAGGCCATAGAAATTAAAAAACACCCCAATTTTAACCGCGAAAATGCTTGGGTGCTGCCATCTAGTTTGGATCCAGTGATAAACAAACTAAAGCACAAATCTAGGACACCTCAGCTTCAAGACACTGTGAGTTCGTTCTGCTTAGATCGGAACGCAAACAAAAATTTATGTATCTTCGGGTAGTTGAAGAACTTCAAGGAATTGGACGCCTGTCACCTCAGTCCGTCCCGTGACCACGGCCTCTGTAAAGTAGCCGAAACGTCGGGTTTAATAAAAGTGCTCCGCGACAAAATTCGTATGTTTTTAAACTTATAATATCATGTCCTTAATATTGGAAACCCCCTTATTATGACACAAACAATTATATTTTTTTATAAAATAAGGGAGCAAACTAGCAACCGGGTCACCTGATGGAAAGCAACTAGCGTCGCCCATGGACACATGCAACATTAAAAGAGCTACAGGTGCGTTGCTGGCCTTTAAAATACTTTAGTACATTTCAGCTTTTCTTGTTTTGAAGTAGATTTTTGTAGAATTTAAATATCTCCGATCGCTACAATCTTATATACTTCTAACTAGATAAAGTTAATCCGGTCCTGTAGGCCTACTACAAAAACGATTTTGAGACTCAAACAATAGGATGATAATGCTGCGTCCTGCTCTAACCACGTAATTTCTCGTTTGTTAGAGTAGGACGCAGCATTCTCGTCCGATTGTTTGAGTCCCAAAACAGATTCATGGTAGTATACTCACTGTGAATATAACCCGTCGACTCTATCTCTGTCCCTGTCGTCGTCCTCCCTGCAGTCCCGTTTGAGCACCACGACTGGCGGCGGTTTGTGCTCCGAACGAGGCAGCGACGGCGAACCGGGACCGGATTTACCTGCAAACAATTTTAATGTACCATCGAAGAAATTGATTCATATGCAGTAGACGAGCCTACGTCATTCGGTCGGATTACCTTAACTTAATATTCTGTCGGCTGTGTTTGATATAACGCGACCAATGTACCCGGCGATAAATATTACACATCGACCTTTGGAAAGTGACATTCGGCTAATTTCGGTTTTGTAGAGCGTTATCTCTTACGCACGAAATACAAAAAGTCCGGTATATATTAGGAGCTGTTAAAACAAATATGGTTTGCTTCTTTTGACAATTTTATTATTCTTTGTATAAAATACACCAAGTTTTCTTTAAATTATGGATTTAGGATCAGGTAAAATAAAATAAAAAGCGTGTTCAAATTATGTTTACGTATATTTTAATTTTTTTGGAAAATTACAGCTGTAGCAAATTTAGGGGTGTTAACAACTCTAGATATATATTTTAACCTGGACGCGACTGCACTCCATTGAATTTGGACAACGACTGACATAATGTCAAATAGGTGTGTGCTACAAAGATAACGCTCTATGAAACCGAAATTAGCCGATTGTCTCTTTCCAAAGGTCGATGTGCAATATTTATTGCCGGGTATTGTAATTACTGATAGTGCAAACCATCAAAGTATTTGATTCATAGGCTGTTGACAGGCCTAGTACGTCATCTGGTAAGATTATGTAAATTCAATATAATTCATGATTTATATAGGCTGGGTTTGATGTATAGTTCTTGCAATCTAAGAGTGCGCGTCGCCCTCAGTTGTGTGAGTGACCATATCTATACACGCGTACATGGCTCGCTCGCTACTGACTGCTCCGTTGGGTACGCACACTAACGAAAATGTCTATTCACATTTCCAACTACAAATAAAGGCGACGCGCACTCTTAGATTGCAAGAACTATAACACAGCCAAAATACGTAGGTCCGCCTTCTGTATATCAAATCTGCTAATCTAATCATCTCTGATAGTACAACGTAACAAGGACGATGTCATTGCAATAGTACAGGTCTACAAGATTTTTTTGTCTACAGGGACGCGTGTGTGAAACTATTGTAACTCAAAACGAGATTGGTCTTAGTTCTTAATTTGGATTCATACAAAATGACACGTCATGTGTGGCGTTGGAAACAATGGGTCTGTTTAGTGATGAAAGATGGTGGGCGGTGGCGTTATGATATCGACCACACAAAAAAAAATCTTATAGCATAATATCTATTAAAAAGACACAGAGATCGATAAAAGCCAAATTTCTTAAACTACTTTTGATAACATTACAATTTTTCGCCCGACGCGCTGTTACAGGTTTTATTAATTTTCATATTTCTAGAAAAGCCTTTACCTATTGTAAAGGCTTTTCTAGAAACTTTTTTACAACCACTTGCAGTCGAGATTATTGCTAATTGCATAAGTGGATTTTAGGGCTGAGCGTCATAACTGCGCTGCAGCGTAGCATCGTAAAAATTTACATTGCCGTGGATTGGTTGTTTTTGCAATACTGCTTTCTTAAGGTGATCGCACATATTTTGTCAGCACCGTACGCGCCGTACGAGTCCAACGCACCGCATAGTACACGAAATGCAGCGTGTACGGTGCGGACGAATGTACGAGGTTTCACATCATTTCATACAACTAATAGTAGGAGATCCGGCCATAGAATGACCTTCACCCATCGTATTACGGGATGAAAATGATTTTTTTATAAAATTAAACATGTTAAAAAAAATATTTACAGGAGGTTGTCTGAAAAATTTGGTGCAAAGTGTAATTAATTAATAATTAAAAAATGTTTTTTTTTTAAACATTACATTCATTCCCTTACGCAAAAAAACTGTATACTAATCGAAAGTATGTAGCTCATAGAATATGCAAACGCTGGGTTGACTTTTTTTTTCCGGTGCAATTATCAGGTAGGCAGCTATATACAGGTAAATCGATACTAGTAATTTTCAACGATCCACTTACGCGATAAACCTTATATCAAAATAAAGATAATTTTATTATGAATATAATGACATAAGGTTGAATGAATGTAATGTTTAAAAAAAACATTTTTTAATTATTAATTAATTACACTTTGCACCAAATTTTTCAGACAACCTCCTGTAAATAATTTTTTTAACATATTTAATTTTATAAAAAAATCATTTTCATCCCGTAATACGATGGGTGAAGGTCATTCTATGGCCGGATCTTAGACTATAATTCTAAACTGCGGTGCGTTCGGCGCGTGCGTGTTTATAAATGTGCGATCAGCGCGACCGACAAAAAGTCAAATAATATGCCACTTTTTGGCCTAGTCTTAATGGAAAGTCAGTTTAACAATCATCCTACCTTTCCTCTGCCTCGTGCACAGCAGCAACCGCCTTGGTATCGACATGATGATCACCACGTCATCGAGCGACATCCGCCTCACATCAACCAGGTTCACAGCCAGGATCTCATCTCCGACCTTCAAACACCCGCTGTTGTAGACAGCTGACTCCAGGGCTATCCGGGAGATGAAGACGCCGTCTGTCCGCGCCCCCCCATCCCCCTCTCGGATGTATAGGCCGAGAGTCTGCCCGGGCCGCTTCACTATTTCCACCAGCTGTACTATGTGTCGTGCGTCCTGTTGAGTAAAATTATTTTAACAGAGCCGCACGAATATTTGGTTAGCACTAGTCAGACTACTAAATAAAAAAAAACCGGTCAAGTGCGTGTCAGGCCACGCGCAATGCAGAGTTCCGTAGTACAGACTACCGCTAGTTTTTTTTTCTAATTTTAGTATGGCCAATTAATGTAATTACATAATATATAACGTGTTTAACACTACTAACAACATCATATTCTCAGTTAAGTACTTTCAAAGTAATTTGAACGAAAAGTTCCTTAATACTTCGCCGAATACAATTTTTTTATTTGATCGACTATTACTCAATAATAATTTATGAATTCTTCTTAGCCGTGATAGTTTTCCTTTTAAATTCAGCATATTTTCTACTCCCGTGAATTTTTTCACATTTCCAGAAGCAACCGTTTAGCAGCTGAAAAAACCAGCTAAACTTTAGCTGGTTTAAACGGTTCCGTTAAAAGGTTCCACTTTAAAACTTAATATTTCACAAACGGATACCTAAATCGGAAAATGATCTATGAATACTATTTTAAAAAAAACTATCCAATGACACCCCACACGATGGGTTGGACGCGAAAAAAAATCATCCCCGTAGGGAAGGTACCGTAATTTTTTTTTAAAGATTTCATGTAACATTTAATTTTTGTCGGCATCATTAATATGTGCAATGTGCATTCATGCCAAATTACAGCTTTGTAGGTCTTATAGTCTCTGAGCAAAACCACGGACAGACGGACAGGCGGTCGGACAGACCGAAAATATAAGGTTTCCTGGTTGACTACGGAACCCTAAAAACATAACCCTCCTGTCAGTCGGGTAAAAATTCACGATGGCTTCTTTTTTACGACTCAATAATAAAACTGTCGCTTTTCCAATATAATTAACCGACAATGCCGGTTAAATTAAATTTGCCAGATTAATTAAATTATATTTTATTACAGTAATTAAAACGTTTATTTTACGAAACGTTATTAAGCTGCACAAATTTTATAGTCCTTAGAGGCCAATGCATTGTGCCTGTTGCAGCATGAAATTGTACAAAATAAATATTTTTATTGTCCCGTCATGTTATAAAATATGTTTATAACTTTAGCAAGAAACTGAGCAATAAAAGATAATGTTCAGCGAATAACGCCGGGCTGGGAGCAAAATAAAAAGCACCTGTAACTTTATAACTTCTAATATCATAACATTAATCTTATTAAAATCGGGAGCTTTTAGTGTATCTTTCAGAGATTAGAGCGATAAAAAGGTACAGTTTTATTCCATAAAGGAATATTTGAATTACCTATTATATTATAACTTCACCAAACAAGACGTGATCCATGTGATGCTTTTTTTTTTAGTTAATGGAATCAGGCGTTACTTTGCGGAAATCCATAGCTTAAAATTTAGTTTGTTATTATTTTTAGCAATATTCCGCGAAATAAACTTCCACCTTTAAGTAAATGAGTGAGTGCACGCATAGGCATGCGTACAGCACCTCCCTCCTCCCACACTGCCTATGCGTACACTCGCATGCAAGAACTTGCAAACACTGCCAAACAGGTGGAAGTTTATTTCGCGGAATATTGCTAAAAATAAGAACAAACTAAATTTTAAGCTTTTTTTTTTCACTAAATTCATAAAAATATACATATTTGCAGTACCCCTCGAACTCTGTATTGCGTTCTGATGTAACATATAAAAAACAATGAATTAAGCTCAATAATGTTGCATCTCTATTTTACAAATGCCATATCTCGTCATTCGTCGTATTGTATCACGTGTGCGGTGTGAACTTACCCTACCCTACCCTAAACGTCTGACTAGTATATTTTTATAAAATCTAGTTTTTTATATCGCATTACGTCGCTTGACACAACCCTACCAACTATAAGGCACTTATAGCTTTGTCCACACTATGCCTTTTTTTGTTCACGTGAGGCATGCCCGCGACGCTATGACACTTTTCTTTCAAACGCGGGTGAATTTCGACGCATTCAATTATTGAATATGCCAAACGAAAGTTGAATAAAAAGATGATGACGAAAATTGAAGATGAAATTGCATAGTGTGGACATACGAGTAGCTATTCATCACTTTTTTACCAACACCGAATATTACAATCCAAACGTTGCAACAATTTCAAGTCAAAATAATGTCGGTCAGAGTAATGTGGATTTATAACGGGCTGGGAGTGCACATCCCAACAATGGCTAGATTGTGCTCGCATTCCCACCGATCTAGGCCGGGGACAATAGGCTGGAGAGCTCTTTTACTGAATTCGCGATTCCAGGTCAATGAAGGAGCTATAGTCTGTTCGAGTTGAGAGAATCAACGCAATGACCAATGGCAATGCTTAGTATTTTTGATCCAAAATTATATGACTATACTGAACTCGGCGAAACATGGCGCCTAGCGGTCATTGACTCCCTGTCAAAAACTTGTCATCTATACTAATATTATAAATGCGAAAGTATATCTGTCTGTCTGTCTGTCTGTCTCGCTTTCACGCCAAAACTACCGAACCGATTGTAATTAAATTTTGTACACAGATAGTCTAAAGCCTGAGAAAGGACATAGGCTACTTTTTAACTGGAAAAAATAGTTGTAAGGGGGTGAAAATGCGTAAATTTGTTCAAATTAAGTTAGTTCCAAAAATTCATAATAGATGGCGCCGTGCGTCTCCTATATTACGATGACGCTTGCTCAAATGTCTTTCTATAAGAGGTGACTATCAACTTATATCGGATTTCGATTTTTTCGATTGTTATTTCTTTGTTACGTTATTAAATAACTCAGTACTTTATTTATGTAGTGACTTGACCTCAAATCTATCAATGATAAATAGTTTATGGGTAAAGTTGTGTGATTGGGGGGCTAAATATACTTTATTTAGCATAAATAAAGTTTAATTTAAAAAAATTAAATAAGTTATGTGCACACTGCACCTGAGCTGTTTTTGGGTGTTTTGATTTAATGGGTACTACGGTTTTATTATAAAAGCTTAATTTGACACCAATTTTGTTGACATCGCGCGCTATAAACTGAAGTCCACGTGGACGAAGTCGCGGGCAACAGCTAGTTTTCTATAAGACGTAATAAACCGCTATTGACAATGAAATGTCAGATGTTGTCAATCGCGGCTTTGTACAGAAAATGACAAGTTTTTGACAGGGAGTCAATGACCGCTGCCGCTACGTTTCACTGAGTACAGTATAGTCTAGTGGTTTAAACTATAGTAGCGCTGATACTCTGAATGCGGGATGAGTTACAAAAAATATATGACTCGTCTAGTGTTTTAAACTACAGTAGCGGTGACACTCTCGAGATATTTAATGATTACTCAACTTTAATTTAAGGCCGCATACAACGAGGATTAGTGTAATTTCGTGTTTTTATTTTCACTAGAACTTTGATCACAAGTAATTATAAGCATTCAAACATTTTTGTAAGTTAGTTATGTTCCTTACCAAGGTTAGGGTCAGCTTAAAATTTTGATTTAAATCCATTTACCACTAATAAAATGTGCATTAAAAATAATCCTTTCAAAATTTTATTTCTTCTAGAATTCAGCGAAAACAAATACAGGAATAAATATTTTTACGCCAAAATGTTTCAATCATGATTCCGGAGGCACCCATCAGCTTCGTTTTTGATAAAATATACCAATTATAAAGATAAATCGTTTTGTTTACAAATATGAACAATCTGTTGATATGTGAGAGCAACGCCTGATCATGAATATTTGGTACAAAAAATCCACAGGCACTTGATGGAAAATAAATAAAGGACATCAGTCAAATCTGTGTGTCAGAGGCTGATTGTCTATCATAGAAAACCTAGAGTATGTTCACAAATATATCCCAGTATACTGGCAGCTCTTTACGTCTAGAATCGCCGTGGTCCCATACCGTTGATTCGTTTCGAAATATTTGCCAGTGAATTGTCGAATACGTTTCTTGTATAAATGTAATTATAATACGTCATACTTATCTAATACTAGTGGAATACCAGTACAAAATAGCGCCATAATTTGACGTCTTGGGCAGTGGTCAGTAGACTGGGCTTTATTCCGGAACCTAGTCAACATTTTTGGTTTACAAATCATTTACAAATACTACAATATTGCTTTGTAACCTAAATTATTTGGCGAGAGACTACCTAATAAGATGCTATTCGATAATTTATATTCACCAAACGATCATTTTTACGGTTTTGGTAGGTTTGAAAGTCAAAAAATGTAAACATTACAGCCAGTCAGAAAACAATGTACAGATTACCGCAACACAGAGACAGATTTTTCCGTATACATGTCAAAAAATTGTAAAATGATATATGATATGACCAATCCATAGCAATAGAAAGAATTATTACATCTTAGCACTGGAGTAATAAAATCTGCACAAGAAATCGTAAAAATAATATTATCATGCGGATAGATCTAGATATTTTGTAGATACCTACACCATGATTTTGGTGCACCTCGGGAGGAAATAACTAAGGATTCTAAGTTATTTAAGAAAAAATAATGTGATCGAAATGAAATGCCCTAAAACCTTATTTGATTTTATCAAAAAATATATATTTTATGAACAAAAATCGCGACGCCATTTAAAAGTACTACACCATGATTTTGGTGCACCTCGGGAGGAAATGACTAAGGATTCTAAATTCTTTAAGAAAAAATAATGTGATCGAAATGAAATGCCCTAAAACCTTATTTGAATTTAACGAAAAAATATATTTTTTCATATTTTATGAATAAAAATTGCGACGGAATTTAAAAGTAAAAACTAAAGAGATAGCATTTATGCAATGGGCATTGTCCAAAAAAAATCACATGTACTTTTTATATTTTTTTCCGTTAGAATAGGGTATTTTAAGAATATAAATTAAATAATTTTGAAATTCATTGGCTAGTTTTTTCTCAATAAATTTTTAAAGTTTCGCTCTGACGTCATCATCGGCGGCCAATTGACCTCTGCAGTATGTTTTTTTTTTCTTTCAATCTTATTTATAATGGCTGGTTCGTCAAATATAAGTTATCATTATGTGAAAGCTGATACGAGAAGCTTACCAAAAGTTCGAAACGTAATGTTGGTCGAATTTATTGCTAATTTAACGCCATTCAAGGTCAAACTAAGGTTAAACATATTTGTTCAAAAATACAAGTAAGTAATGGGTATTTTTTTCGTTTATATACAGAAAAGCGATCACACCTTATTCCTCGAAATGTTTTTGTAATGAGCAAAATTTAAAAAAAATGGACAATCCCCATTATTAATTCTTTACTCACGATGTACAGGAACCGTAATTTTTTTTCGGACCAAAAAGTATCCTTCGTCCGTTCTTCACCAAATTTAATAAAAAATGGTTCGGCATGAAAAGGTAACAGACAGACTATTCTAATATTAGTATAGATTATTATTAAAGTTGAAATTTAATAAGATACACATTTCGTAAATATGTATTTCAAACACCTACCCGCTACCGGTTGTCATTATTAATGTCGAGCAGAAAAGGCCTAAAATTGTATTTTTGTTTTGAATATATTTCAGACCTCTTAATTATTCATTTAAATATCTTGTTCCTATATTTTGTTGTTATGGTGATTGGTGACAGCAAAAATAATAAAATATTCTTGAAAATTTAAGTTACAGACGGATATCTCTTTTGGGAAGAGATTCCTAAAAATTTAAAATGACAAAGAAAATATGAATATGATCTGCATATAAGCATAATAAATATATTATTATTATTATAATGAAAATAAAAACGTTACCTTTACTGCAAGTAGAGTTATCGTTTTTGAACTTGTGGAGGGTGTTAGGTATATTGATTCCAGGTGATATAAGTGATCATCATGGGGCTACACTCTACATCTTATTTATTAAAGCTATTGCAATAAACCCAAGCACAAGAATCTCATTGAGGTCATAAAATAAGCTCCCTATTTCCCAGCAGTAAGCGAGCTGTTTTATTCTTGTTAAGAACTTTTGAATCTACTTTACCGAATTTTAAATCTACTTCGGTATTAATAATTTGGGATGTGTATGTGTCCCTTATATAAAGTTCACTGTGAAAGTAGCAGCGTTAAAAGATTTGCTTTTGAATTCCAATGTTTCTATGGAAAATACGCCAATATCATGAACATTTGCGATGAACTACATAGTTGTACAATGTATAACAAAATAAAGTATTAACCATACATATGGTTAATACTTTATTTTGTTATACATTGTAATTTGTATATGTATTATTATGAGTAAATACTTTTTTATGTTCGTGAGTACAGAACATACATCATATTTAAATATCTATAAATAAATCATTTTATTATAATACAAAATTCATTAAAGATTTCGTTTATCAAGTTATGCATAAGTTATGAACATGGCCTCTCTGTTAATCATTACTCTGTATGTCGAGTGTACCACGTGATCACATTATTTCTGAAAATACTAAAATCGACTACGGCTTGATATGTAAATATGTACCTTTCGAGCGCCATCTATTGAGCTAGTTTGTCTCAAATTCTAAAATGTCAGTCGCCTATAATCCCGCCTTAATAAAGATTTAAACTTCATAATATGTTTTCTGTCAATCAAAGTACAGATTCTCTCAAAAGTATTCATTAAAATATTATATTGTATCTAAGTGCTGCGGTAAGCCACTAGTATAATTATTGACGTCAGACAGGTATCTGTTTTATTAGATTCGTTATTTAAAAGATGATGATATACACACATATTATTATCTTTTAAATAACGAATCTAATAAAAACCGATTTCATGAAATTGATCTTGTATCAAAAGGATCGTGAAATTTGAGAGCTCAAATTGATACATAAATGAATACTTAATGCGTCTATCGGTGTTGAACGCGAGAGAATGAAAAAGTTGGAGTTTTAGGTGTTCACTTTTAATCTAGATACTTTGGTATTTCAGTCCTATAATTTTATATCACGTTCATAATATTATATTAATTGACTACTTAGAGTATGATCATTTTATCTCAAAACGTTTCTAAATTATGATCACGCAACTATAAGGCAAAACTACTTAGTAGATCAGCATAACAGTCATCCTATTATTGGTTTCCTAGATGTTTCTTTAAAAATACTAAGACGCAAATAATATGACATTCTATAGTACGAACTTTCATGGCCGACTCAGATATATTTACCGATTACATAATAATTTTAATTTAGTGCAACTCCAAAAATATTCTCCATCAAACTTTTCATTAAATAAAAGTAAAAAAATAAAATGACTCTGAGCTCGGCCGCTAAAAGGCCGCTAAATAATTGGGTGTTTTATTTATGAAATATATCATGGGCCTTGTACTAGAAGAGAAGTTGATTCATAGACAGCTGGTAAACCTACTTATATTGCCTATGAATCAATTTCTTCGATGAAACATTGCAATAAGTCTTGAAACTGGGTGAAACATTTACCTGTAGCGCGAAGAATTTCTTGGCGGCCTCGATATTGTTACGTCCGACTTGCCGGATCTCGAGAATGCGCACGATCATCTCACCGCGCCGCTCCACCGCCTGGAATACAACAAATGCCGTTTAATAATAATAATAATAATAATATCTATGGACGCTTCACACCACGTCAGTCTGGCCCTGTGCTAAGTACCCGAAGGACTTGTGTTACAGGTACCAGACAACGGAAATATATTTAATACTTTTATACTATACATATATTTAAGATTTTTATTATATCATACACATATTTAATACACATCCAGACCCGGGAACATTGAAAACTTTTTGTTCCGTCGACGGGATTCGAACCCGCGACCCCCGGCTTGAGCTACCAACGCGCTCACCACTGAGCCACAGAGGTCGTCAAATGTAATTAAAGTTTAAAGTAGAGGCCCAAATTCACCGACGACTGTTAGTGTTAACAGCTTGTTAAAGAAGTAACGTGATACTAAAGGCGTGGATCCACCGCAGCGCATGGAGAGGCTACGCGCGTGCGTCAAGTTTCGCTTTGCATAAAAATATATTATGTGACTGTGTCCACTGCAACCCACGGACACGCTACGTATGAATGGACTCACGTGGCTTGCTCGAATATGGTGCACACGTAGCTCAACGCTGGCAACAATACCCATGCTGTACTCGAGATACACGCAAGCTAAGAGGATGTAAGCTACTTAACAACAATTGTGTACGTAGTCGTGACTCGTGAGTAACGTGTTTGTATATCGTGTGCTGCAATGTAAACGTTCACCCACGTAGTGCGCCGCGGTGGATCCACGCCTTAATTCGAGCATTAACTTTAACATTCGTTGGTGAAATTAGGCCTTTGAGACTAGAGTGCTAAATATACAATACGATTAAGGGCGTCCCGTCCGGAGATTCCGTAATTGACCGCATTTAAAACCTTATAAACTCATAATCTGAAGGCTACAGAGTTATAATAAAAATACAGCAATAATCTTCAGTGTATCAACATTCCTTTTGTCGTTTTAAATTTTCTATTTTTGTTTCTTATACTCATGATATCAGCTTCCAAAGTAATACCAATTTGTTAAAATTCAAGCAAACATTCAGCATCTCCTTAGGATTTACAAATTACTTTTATTTGAAACTCACGCCAATAGATCGACAATATCATAAACTACATAATATTCGCCGTTTTAATATTTTTTTTGACAATTTTGAACTAAGATAAGTAAAAATAATAGGGTTTTGGCGCGATCTCGGCAACGCGGCAAATGTACTCGTATGGCCAAGGTCGTTTGCTCGGGGGACGGCCTTAATATAGTAGAAGTTTAAAGCTGGGACGATTTAAAAACTAGGAAGTAGGACTCAAAGACTTACCGTCGCACTCAGTGAACATCTAATAATAATTCTCAGCTATCATTTAATGAAGAATTTGACATCAACTTCTTACATTATCTTTCAAACTCTTCATTATGTTTAAGTTTGTAATCATAAAACGTCTTTGAGTGCGGCTGTTAAGGACTTTAGTGTAGGACCAACTAGACCTATAACTGCCCTTCTAATAGTTTATGGAGATTTACGCATTCCTAAAAAGGCGGTAACATTGCCATAATAACATTATGAAGGAAATTATTATGATTATTATATACGGTAAATTATAATGAGTGTGAAAATAAGATACTGATGTTGTAAGCTGTAGCAATTTATTTGAAATCGGATAAGAACATTGTCTCGTTTAATTTCTATATACGATTGCCACTAAATACGCTGAGCAATTGCAGTTAAGTACTCAGCAAAGTGGATTACACAACCAAGCGGCTTCGGTTAAACTGACTTGATAAATAACTAGCTTTTGCCACAGTATAATATTGTACAGTATACCGTCTACAATCTACATACTAGATCGCACAAATTATTATAAACATTATAAACTCAAAAAACTCAACTCAAACTCAAATTTTTTTATTCAGAATAATTTTTTGCAAATATTTTCTGAAAGTCTACATGATGCCTACCACCGGTTCGGGAACTAACCCGGCGACAAGAACCGGCGTAAGAAACTCGCAGGGGGCCCACTTTATTTACCAAAAAAAGTGAGAAAAAAATTAATCTTTTAAAATAAAGTTTACAATTCTGTAACTTAAAATTATACAATGTCAACATACATAATAATTCAGAAGTGTACGTAAGTATATTACTATTGATGTGCACGTATAATATATTATATTATGTATTATGTCACATGGAACTTCCCAGCGATCTATCCCAAAATTTAAGTAAGTCCTGTCCCAGTTTAGATAACGTAAACTACACTGCTTAAGGCCATCCCCCGAGCAAACGACCTTGACCATACATTTGCCGCGTCGCCGAGATCGCACCAAAACCCTATTTTTTTTACTTATCTTAGTTCAAAATTAACCTAAAAAACTGCTAAAAAATTTAAAACGTGGAATATGTAGTTTATGATATTGTTGATCTATTGGCGTGTGTTTCAAGTAACAGTAATTTTTAAATACTAAGAAGATGCTGAATGTATGCTTGAATTTTTATAAATCGATTTTACTTTGGAAGCTGATATCATTAGTATAATAAACAAAAACAGAAAATTTAAAACGTGGAAAGGAATGTTGATATGCTGAAGATTATTGCTATATTTTTATTATAACTTTGTAGCTTTCAAACTATGAGTTTATAAGCCCCTAAATACGGTAAATTACGGAATCTCCGTAGGGAACGCCCTGAAACTAGACGTACTCTCAGAGGCAACAACAATGTAGAATGAAATCGCGCGAACGTAAAACTTTAACCTGTGAAGCTCAAGGTTGATTTCAAGATCATTACCGAATTACTCTACTGTAAACAATTTATATTATGCTGTTACCAACGAGCGTCGAGCGTCAAAACTAAACGCGAGGCTAATCTCACTTAATGAGTATTGATTTTAACCTTAAGATTGATGTGATTGTATTGGTTACTATGCGCACTGCGCGGGGAGGGGGCCACTCTATTTAATTTCTTAGTAGGCAGCTTTCTTTCCAATGTTTTTGCGTATAAAAAATATACTTATAGCGTGTATTTGAGTGACTAGATGACGCCCGCAACTCCGTTGCGCCAAAATTCGTTAACCGCGGCGGAACCGTACGTTTTTCCGGGATAAAAGTATATTCCCATTCTCGGGTCTTAAAGTATCCCCATACCAATTTTCATCAAAATCGCTTCAGTGGTTTGGGCGTGAAGAGGTAACAGATATACTCTATTTTGCATTTATAAAATTAGTATGGATATTAAAAAAGGTATTTATAAGCAATCAAAATATTTACAGTCAAGTAATAATCAGAGATCACTAAAATTACTCCTGTGTCGTCAGGATCAACAGCGGTAACTGATAACCAACCACGAGAACCCTTTGATATGATGTCAGGGCTGCCCGAGGGAAAAGCTAAATCTGTCTTGTGACCCGCAACGAAATGAATCAGAAGAAAGGTAGGAATAGTAGGAGATATCCAATTCCCCTCCCCAGTCCCCAAGCAAAGTGAGAAAAAGTCAAATCTAAATTATTATAGTCCGCGCGGAACTAGTTTGCCGCGCCTTAGGTATGTGAGCGGTGGGACGGAGAGGCGGGGGCGCTTGATTTTGACAGTTCTGGCTAGTTTGAACAAAACGCACACGAGATTGTAATAGCAACATAAGTCCGCCGATAAAAAGATAATCTAAGGAAATACTATTTAAAGTGCATAGGTTTTTAAAAAAACGGAAAGCCGATGTCAATAATTTAGAATATAAAACTGATCAATTGTCTTTAATTAATTCTTTTCAATAATTAAATAATATTATTGTTCACAATATCGCGAGATATTTTGTCGTCACTGTCTAGTCTCATATGCGTTGCGAGCAGCAAGCAATTCGATCCGATCCTCACCCGCGTCCCTACCTTATGTCGGCACTACATATAGGCGAACGCGTTGGCCGACGCGTTGGCCAATGCGTTGGCTAACGCGTTCGCCTATTTGTAGTGCCGACATAAGGCGCGGCCAACTAGTTCCGCGCGGTCTATACATTAATGTACAACTAATAACTTTTAATAACTTATATCAGTGGTTCTCACCTCAAGTGCAGCGGCCGTGGTGGCATCGTGGTCATTCTCCACCATCTCAATCTGCCTGAATATTTCATTGCTGACACCCGATACCTAAAAACGTAATAAATATATTAAAAACTGATTAAAAAAGCTTTATCTTAAGACTAGTTATACTAGCCCTTAAAAAAGTAAAGCCCTGGCGTTCAGCAATCGCCGTTTTTAACGAAAGCCCAAGTAATTCTTATAGATAAAAGATCGTTGAAAAAATCTACTAAATAGGTTTAGCAGTAATCTCATATAACAAATATTAAAATAGTAATCCGTATAATGTAATATCCAATTTAATAATAATTGTTGACTGTTTGTTAACTTCTATTTACTATAAAATGTTGTTAGTTATATACTATATTTCACACAGATCTTGGCTTCTCATTCGAACTTCAAACAGTACTTTTAACTATACAGTGTGTAACAAAAATAAGTGATAATACTTTAGGGTGTGTACGTGTTCCTTGTAGAGAGTTCACTGTGATAGTAGCAGCGCTGAAAGACGATTTTTTTCACTTTTGTATGGGCAAGGGCCCGAGCGTCACGAGTTTCCCCGTATAAACGTGAAAAAAAAATTTGGTCTTTCAGCGCTGCTACTTTCACAGTGAACTCTCTACAAGGAACACGTACACACTTATTTTTGTTACACCCTGTATAGTTATAACTTATAAGTTATTAATCTTCTGTTTTTCTTTTCTCACGTGCATTTTAAATCTTTTACTTTTTCACATCATAATAAAATGTTTAACATACACACTTTCTGTATACAAGGGAGTGAACCCTTACTCACATATTAAATTGATTAGATATTATATGTATAACCATACAGGAAACACTCCAGAGCCCACCGGAAGTGCGGTAACGTTATTAGTAACGTTTGTCGTCGACGGGAAGTCGTAACCTTTTTACAACTTCCCCCGCTATCGATCGCAGATCTTCGAGCCCTACATCTTCAGTCAAAAGTAGGGTGCGCATTGCATTCAGTTTTAATCGGTTTAAAAAAAGGAGGATGTTTGGTACGACATCAAACCTTTCTGACTAGTGATGCCATTCTTTCTACCCATATTTTATTTGTGTTGTGTCATGTGTGTGTTGTAATACCCCAATATTCCCAAATTGTTAGGTTTTACTAGGTTAATTTTTAAGTTGCGGCATCTAACACCTATTATCTTGAGAAGACAGTAAATTAACAATAATAAAACATTTACTTAGCCACATAACAATAAACATCTCTCAAGAAAAAAAGACAATAAGTAGGTATATATAAACGAAAATAACACAGACAGAACATAATAAAATAAATAAAATTAATTAGAACATCACATACTGTCTAAAAAAAATTTTACCGCAGCCTCTCTCACACTTTACAGCGCGTTCAGACGTTCGAGTTTTCTGCGCGTTATCCCAAACGCTATAACAAGCGAGTTGAATCTGCACACGCAGAAAACCTGCACGTCCGAGTCGTCTGGGTGCGTCCACATTTGTATCATTTGTGCGATCAGATTTTTTTATTTATTTTTATTTATTTATTAACCAAAATAATATAAAATATACATTTTAATATACAGCAACAAAAAACCCTGACAGGTTTGTCTTGTTGCTGGTTCACGCTCCTTATATAAAACAAATTAAAAGCTACATAACCCTCCTGGCAGTCGGGTAAAAAATACTACTACAATTTTTAAACAAATAAACATACAAACCTACATTTTACAGTTTGTCAAGAAAGAGTAGACACAGTACCTACACAATTTTCTAAACGTAATCACTAATCACGCTCAAAAAACGATTCTACCTTTCACATTTTTATCTCGATTTAGTAAGGTTTTCATATTTTTATGTTCCAAAATTGTGTAAGTACAGCTATTTATATAATATTTTAATTGATAATTCACAATTTCACACAATACCTACCAGCCGAGCGCTCGGTGCGTACGACAGCGGACGCGCATGCTATACGTCTCGACCGTCTCCCGATCGACCGACCGATCAGATCTCCGTCGCGTGTCATCGAAGCGTGTCAAAATGATACGCGTATCATGATACGCCCCGATCGCTATTAACCGCGTATCTGATACGTGTCGTATCAAATACAAGCATGATCGGCAGAATGATCTAATAGGCGTCCACACTATGACACGCATACTTGATACGGCGCGATGATCGCGACGGAGATCTGATCGCGCAAATGATACAAATGTGGACGCACCGTAAAGGTCGCGCTTAGTCGTTTTGCAAATAGACATGTATTTATAAAAATTGATAGGTTATAGTTTATACCTTCCGGAAGTCTGGCTGCAGCACGCAGGGCGGCGCGTGGTTGGCGCGCGGCGGCTGCGGCGGGCCGGCCGGCGCGCGGCCCGGCGACGCCGTCAGGTCCGGCGCCGCGCGCCCATTCTCCTGTACACAGACAAAATAATATCATATGAGATGTATATTTTATAGTATAACTAGCTGTCCCAGCAAACGTTTCTTTGCCATATTATATAAAATATATCGCCCGTATTATTTTATTGAATTAGTGACTAAATAAGTATGTCACCATGGCAACGTCCATCGCTATCCCGTGACCCGCGTAGCATAAACAATGATCGCTCTTTATAGACAAATAATTTGCAATAAAATAAAATTGCGACTATAATTAAATATCTAAGCTATCCTATCTCTCAAGTTGGATAAGAGCACACATTTAAAAAAAAGAAACATTAAAATCGGTTAAGTAGTTTGGGAATCCATCGCGGACAAACATCGTGACAGGAGATTTATATATATTAGACTAGCTGTCCTGGCAAACGTTTCTTTCCCATATTATATAAAGTATATCGCCCGTATTATTTTATTGAATTATAGTGACTAAATAAGTATGTCACCATGGCAAGGTCCGTCGCTATCCCGTGACCCGCGTCGCATAAACAATGGTCGCTCTTTTTATACAAATAATTTGCAATAAAATAAAATTGAGACTATAATTAAAGATCTAAGCTATCCTATCTCTCAAGTTGGAAAAAAAGCACACATTTAAAAAAAAGAAACATTAAAATCGGTTAAGTAGTTTAGGAATCCATCGCGGACAAACATCGTGACAGGAGATTTATATATATTAGACAATAAGCGAGGAAAGGAGGAGGAAAAGGGAATGGTAAATTGCAAAAATTTTCAAATAGTTTTTTACATTAAACTTGGTATTTTAGAAGTTTCGGCTCTAAATTAACTTGTAGGTACGCAACTTTTTCTCCAAACAATAAAGTCTTATGTATACTAAGTAACTGTGTTACTACTATTTATTTGCATAAGCGGAGCCATTGGAAAGATCTAAGTATAATTTACAAGAGAGCTTTATCAATTTATAGCTAACAACAGGTTTAAAATGACATAAAGTGATATTAACTGAACTTCGAATTATTTCAGTGACACAAACAACACCCTAACACACACAGTACACTAACAACAAACGGCTAAAACAAAGATATAATTTGTTATTTTATATCAGCATAGAAAAAGTAAAGACAAAAAAACAAAATAGGGGTTAACCCATACTCGTAACCCATCTATAGTTATATCTTATGTTGACCGACGACGCAACCTCATAATTGTCCTCGAAGCAATGGAATCTATTATTAGAAAATAATTCGCAGCCGCAGGGTAAAGTGGTCCAGAACAATACCCACTAGCTGCCCCTATCCACTTGGGGGCCATCCATAAATTACGTCACATGAAATTCGTGATTTTTTGACCGGCCCCGTCTTTATCTTGGCTGGTCAACATTTTCTAAGGCGTTTTCTGAAGCGTGACGTCACGTAAAGCTTTTACTAAACATTGGTATAAATAAACAATGGGAATAGTGCAAGTAGATTATCTTTTAAGTTTGACATGAATTTCCACCACTGTATGGCAGAATGTACATGAACAATATATTAATTTAAATGTTAAGATCTTTGTAACACTACATTCTTGCAATAAAATTCTTCTATTCTATTCTATTCACGAATCTACAAATAGGTACAATCAATTACATGTTACATATTATTATGTCATATAGAGTAGCAAATGTTTTAAGTATTTAATAGTGGAAAATACGTATTTTGTCAAAATGTCACACTTCGTCGACCCCCTTTACATATGACGTAACTTATGGATGCTCCCTTTGCTTATCAGCAACTGATATCCTACGACGATCTCAGCGACCCTAGCGGTTATTTGCGTATCACTTCATTCCATTTGCATTTTAAGTGTTAATTAAGCTATCAACAGACTTGTAAAAAAATCTCATCTAAATCCTTTACAAAAACATAAAATCTAACTGTAAAGAGGTATTTTGTTATGGCATTAGCTCACCCGGAAAACGTTGTTATGCCTTAAAATTTTGGGAGTAAATTATTTTCAGCCTAGAGATTATAAAACCATTTTCTCATGCCCAAAATAAAGTTGAAATTTTGTGTACTTTTGTACAAAAATTTCAATAAATAATCGGTTCAACTGAAAAAGACTGGCTTCGCCGAATGGAGGAGTTGGCAAAAAACACCGCGACATACTAATTTTATGTATAGGGTACATTTTGATTAAGGTTTCTACCGCCATTATAACATTCAGGTACTTTATATTATAACATATTTTACGTTTGACGCTTACAAAACGTTTTCTATTCATCACAGCAAAAAGGATAGTTTACAAAAAGCACAACACAAAGAGCCGGTGCACAATGAGAAATGCACAACATATGAGAGCTTGCAATTTCGCCTTTTTATGCCCTAATGGCTTAACGGTGCACGCAAAAATATTTTTACAGGTCATCAAATTAAGGGTTAAAGTGGCTACAAAATGCGTCTACGATGATAATAAACTGGGTGGTTGATATTTTATGACCACGGGTAACATGGTCATAAAATATCAACCATCCAACCAACCGTGGATAATTTACACGAGCGATTGAATTATTTAATATTAAAACTAAAATGCCGTTTGTGTATACATAATGACATTATTGTACACACTCGTGCTTATTCTCTCTCTATACTCGTGCTTACGGCCGTTCCCAATATTTTATCTATCTCTGGCTTTGCCCTACTAGAGATAGGAATAGTTATCTATTTTATGTCAATTCAATGTTAGCTGCGATCGATCGTATGTCAAACCAGAGATAGATTTAATATTGGGGACAGCCGTTAGACGTGCGCGTCTTAAGAAGCACGTCAACTTGTTGTTAAAATGATTGAAATCATTCGTTTTTAAGTAGGATCCAAAAAGTAATACATAACGAGACTGAAGACTGATAAATATCATATACAACTCATGTTCAATTTAAAAAATATGCATATAAATTTACATATCTAAAATATTACACACCCAAACTCGAGCGCGGCAATATAATATGTTTTCTTTAAATCTCCGACATAAATGTGTATGGGAATGCGTTAGAATTTGGCGGTCGATTGCGGGCGGGCGGCGGGGGGTCACAAAACGCCGCGTGGGGGGTCGTGGGGGGTCAGGGGGTCGCGCGGGGGGCCCTGACCCACTTACCGTCTCGCTCGTACGCACGAGGTCAGTGTACTGCAGCTGCACTCTGCAGAGGTGGACGATCTCCAACGGAAACGTTTGATTCTTTCATCTTGATTTCATAAGGCAAGACAGAGAAAATATTGCCAAAAGTATTGATATTATAATTAACTTTTTTCTGAAATATACGCATAGATTTCTTCTACAAAACTTTATTTAGAAATTATAAAATCTACAGCAAAAGGGAACGAATAAGGATTTCAAATGGAAAGACAAATACATTGTGGTCTCCCGGAGTCCGATATCACTGTGAAATTATTGTCGAAGTAAATCGAGTACGGAAAACGGTTTCTTGCAGTTCTTGCACATTTCAGATCTTTTAATCCAGTTTTAAAAATCCAAATGAATTTCAGACATCATATTTAGTAGATTTTTGCTTGGTTGGCTATTGAATTTTGGACGGTATTTGTGTTTGTTTTGGTGTGATGTAGGTATACTATTTTAATTACAGAATTTGCACAGTTAATAGAAAAATTATTATATGGATATTATAATAAAACAATAGCTGTTATTCTAATGCCATATCTTGTTTATACGCAACATTGTCGTGCGTAGCACTACTACAACGAAGCACGTAGCTTGGCCACAGTGTAGCGCGTTGATTGGCTACAGCGTAGCGCGTAACTTGGCCACAGCGTAGCGCGTAGCTTGGCCACAGCGTAGCGCGTAGCTTGGCCACAGCGTAGCGCGTAGCTTGGCTACATGTAATGTAGCATGTAGCTTGGCTACATGTAGCGCGTAGCTTGGCTACAGCGTAGCGCGTAGCTTGGCTACATGTAGCGCGTAGTTTGGCTACAGCGTAGCGCGTAGCTTAGCCACAGTGTAGCGTGTAGATTGGCTACAGCGTAGCGCGTAGCTTGGCCACATCGTAGCGCGTAGCTTGGCCACAACTTGAAGCGTAGCTTGGCTACAGCGTAGCTTGGCTACAGCGTAGTGCGTAGCTTGGCTACATGTAACGCGTAGCTTGGCTACAGCTTAGCGCATAGCTTGGCTACATGTAATGTAGCGCGTAGCTTGGCTACATGTAGCGCGTAGCTTGGCTACAGCGTAGCGCGTAGCTTGGCTACATGTAATGAAGCGCGTAGCATAGCGACTCGTAGTCGTAGCGTGTAGCTTGGCTACAGCAAAACTCGTAGCAGCGCTGTAGCGAAGCGCGTAGCGACATTATACATATAGCATATAGTAACATTTTAAACTTTCGCGTTGCATTATAATGCTGCTTTGAGGAAATGTTTTCAGATTTATGATTTTTGAAGATATCAAATACTATTCTCTCTTTTCTACCCAAGTTGTAGTGTCTATTTCCATGTACGTCCAATACTAGAACTTTGAATGGATCTCGAGATCGCAAATACCAAAGGCAAATACGGGCGCTTGTCTCCACTTAGACGGCATTCAACGTATTATATTAGACTTGAATTCTTGCTTTGAAATATAACACCATGTGGAGTTTAATACGGTGTGCTAAGTTGACACACAAACACAAAGAAAAGTTCAGTTTTTGTATTCCACATCGCACAATATGCCTCGTTTGTAAACAAAAGCAATATTACATACATGTAAGTTATATTGCTTATCTCATTACTTGTTATCTGATTTCGACATAATATTATATACATGAACACGTAAGGAACCTAATAAAACATTATTTTATTATTACAAAAGGTAAAATAATTAAGCAAAATTATGTAATTTAAATTAATGTAAGGTTGTAAACTCAGCCCCGTTATTAGCCGCGAGCATTAAGAAAATAATTAGGTATCGGGGCCCCGCAGCTACTAGCGTAGGTATTGTTACTTTCTGCTTGATCATTAGATTCAATATTTTTAAAGAAGCTTTAGTGCCACTAGTGGTGTATTTAATGGAAATATTAAGACGATTAACATTTTATACAACTTACTGATGCATTCAGAGACTCTACACTAATATATAATTACAGAATTAACACCTTAATAATAAATGTACTTATGATGAAATATTTACTAAGTTACTCCTTGAACAACTATAAAATGCATACAAATATAGTCCCACTAAGTATAGTCCTTGCAGGTTAAAAAATATGTAAATATATATTTTTTTTATTGAATAAGGGGGCAAACGAGCAAACGGGTCACCTGATGGTAAGCAACTACCGTCGCCCATGGACACTTGTAGCATCAGAAGAGCTGCAGGTGCGTTGCCGGCCTTTAAATTATGTCCGTAGTCAACAAGGAACCCTTATAGTTTCGGTCTACTTCGGACTGTCTGTCCGTCTATATGTCTGTCTGTCCGCGGTTTTACTCAGAGACTATAGGACCTACAAAGCTGGAATTTGGCATGGATGCACATATTAATGCTGCCAAAAAATGGTACATGAAATCTAAAAAAAATATCATTTTTTATGGTACGAGGGCTGCTATTTATGTATCCGGAATTAAAAAAAGAAACAAACATTTATCATTTAATATGGTTTTATTGCTTTTCAAAATATTCGCCGCGATGATCGACACACTTTTGCATACGCTGGAACCAATTTTCATAGCACATTTTCCATTCTGATTGAGGTATCTCCAAAACGTGCATTTTTTTTTTGAACGCATCAACAGCCTCTTCGCGGCTCGAAAAACGTTGACCACGTAATTTGTTCTTCGCGTATGGAAATAAAAAGAAATCGTTAGGTGCCAAATCAGGGCTGTACGGCGGATGACCAGTCAATTCGATCTTTTGACCCTCCAAAAACTGAGTTGTTTCAGCTGAGGTATGACAGCTAGCATTGTCGTGATGTAATATGATTCTGCGTTGTCGGTTGTCCTTTCTTATTTTTTCAAAGACTTCTGGTAAACAAATGGTCGTATACCATTCAGAATTAACCGTTTTACGATTCTCTAATGGCACTGTAGCCACATGTCCATTAATTCCAAAAAAACAGGCGACCATTTGCTTCAAAGTACTTTTTGCACGAGTAACTTTTGTTGGTTTCGGCTCATCTTGGAACACCCACACCGTTGATTGTTGTTTAGTTTCGGGGTCATATGCATAGATCCAAGATTCATCACCTGTGTAGATATAAACGGCTATTGACGTACCACGGTTGTATTTTTTTATCATTTTTTTGCACCTATCGACACGAGCCCGTTTTTGATCGATTGTCAAGTTGTGCGGATTCCAACGCGAACATATTTTTTTTACAGCCAAATGTTCGTGTAATATCTTATGTATGCTCGTCATACTTATGCCTAAGGAAGCCTCTATCTCGCGATATGTAACATGACGATCACGCATTATTAGTTCCGACACAGCATCTATATTTTGTGGGACAACAGCTGTTTTTGGGCGACCTTCTTTATTTTCATCCGTGAGCATAGACCGCCCACGATTAAACTCACTGTACCAGTGATAAACAGTGGTTTTTGATGGTGCTTCATCTCCAAAAGTTGCGGTGAGTTGAATAAAGCACTGTTGTTGATTTAGCCCACGCTGAAAATCGTAGTAAATCATTGTACGAAAATGTTCACGCGTTAAATCCATGGCAAATGAAGACACGCAATTTTCAAAATGAATGGAAAAATAATTGACAGTCACATGAAACAAAATGTATTCTTCAACCAAAGAGTTCTATTTTCAAATGTTGTAATTACTTTTTAAATATTGTTCTTGTAAGTGGCCAGTTCCGGATACATAAATAGCAGCCCTCGTACCTACATATCAAGCGGGGATGAAATGTTTTTTTCGCGTCTATCCCATCTTGTGGGGTATCGTTGGATAGGCTTTTTTAAAAATATAATGAGAATTCATAAATCATTTTCCGATTTAGGGATCTGTTTGTGAAATATTAAGCTTTAAAGTGGAAAAAAATCTTTAGAGTCCAGTGTCCTCCCCTTCTACCAGCTAAAAGGTTGCTTCTGGAAATGTGAAAAAATTCACAGGAGCAGGAAATATGTTGAATTTAAAAGGAAAACTATCACGGCTAAGAAAACTTCATAAGTTATTGATCGACTTGAGTCGACCAACTAAAAAAATGTATTCGGCGAAGTACAAAAGAGCTTTTCGTTCAAATTCCTTTGAAAGTAACTGAGATGATGTTGTTAGCAGTGTAAAACACGTTATAAATGTATGTACAAAATGTATGTATTGACCATACAAACATTTTAATAAACTAGCGGTACTACGGAACCCTATATTGCGCGTGGCCCGACACGCACTTGGGCGGTTTTTTACTAAGAAACATGTACGGATGAAATACATGTATTAGTAGTTTAGCACTGCAAATTAACTAAATATTATAAGTGTCTTTTAATTCCGAAATTTACAGTTCTTGTTGTTTTGAAAGTAAAATAGATATAAATCAGTAGATTTGTATAAATCTCGTATTTCAATAAACATTATTTGGAACATCATTTATTTCTCTTACAGTGTCTACAGATACATATTAAAATAGACCAACGATGGAAAGAAGTGAAATCTGAATGATTTTTCGTAATTAAATCTGTATACTAGAACTAACCTTAAAAGGTTATTTCAATAAAATGCATATAAAAATAGCTTCTTGTTTCGTCCCAGGTCTGACCTTTAGCCACATTTTGGATTGACACAGGTCAAGCGCCTAAACTGTTAAATGTTGCTAATGGTCAAAAATAGCGGTTCAAAAATACGCAAAGATTGTGGCAAAAATATTAAGGTCATCAAAGTATAGTCAAAGTCAAAGTCAAATTCATTTATTCAAAATAGGTTGTTACAACACTTTTTGACGTCAAAGTTTTTACATTTTATATTTTTATACATTGTTATAAATAAATTGTATATTTACAATTTATTTATTACAATATTTATTACAATTTCAGATTTTAATATTATTATTATAAGCACGATTAAATTATTCCCTTATCTTATTATCTAAATATAAATATGTCGATATTTTGCTATTCAATAATAATAGATATATTATGTCAATATTATTAATTACTTATATTATGTACTTATGTCAATATGCTATTTTATTTTAATGTAATAAGTCAATATTAAATAGATTTTTAGAATATGTGAAAGCATAGTGCAGATTGAAATTACACCCATACATCTTTGTCATCAAGATAATCTTGTATTTTATAATAGGCTTTTGATATAAGAGTAATTTTAACATGTTGCCTGAATTTAGTCTCTGTTAGGTCAGTTACGCTAGTCGGAATTTTATTATAAAAATGGACACAGTTACCCATAAAAGATTTTTTAGTTTTACTAAGCCTATATGTTGGTACCTGAAGCTTATTTTTATTTCTGGTATTATATTTGTGATAATCACATTTTCTATTAAATAAAGCCATGTTCTTTCTAGTATATATAATTACTTCATATATGTATAATGATGGCAGGGTTAGTATTTTAGCTACTTTAAATTGTTCCCTGAGAGATTCATTTCTCTTCATATTGTATATTGCTCGTACTGCCCTTTTCTGTAGAATAAATATAGAATTGATGTCTGCAGCTGCTCCCCACAATAGAAGTCCATATAACATCACACTATGAAAATACGAAAAATATACTAATTTAGCTGTGTCAAAGTCTGTAAGCTGGCGAATTTTTCGAACGGCAAAGGCAGCGGAGCTTAATTTATCTGACAGACTTTCAATATGCCGACCCCATTGAAGCCTAGAATCTAATTTTATTCCTAGAAAGGTTGTCGTTTTCTCTACTTCAATTTGTATATTATCTATTTTTACTGATGAATTTACATGTCTTACATTTGGCAACGAGAATCTAATGCACTTAGTCTTACTAGCATTTAAAACCAGATTGTTGGTATTAAACCAATCCCGGACTTTGTTTAATGTGTTATTAACATGTATTAAATCACTATCTGTGCGACAAACTTTAAATAGTAGAGACGTATCGTCAGCGAATAGAACTGCTTCTGCGTATCTATCTATCATAAATGGTAAGTCGTTGATATATGCAAGGAAAAGAAAAGGACCCAAAATAGAACCCTGGGGTACCCCTATTTCGATTTTTGAACCAGATGACAAGGAATCTCCAATTACAACTTTTTGAGTCCTGTCAGATAAATACGACTTAATGAGATCTAATGAATGATCGCTGATGCCGTAGAATTTAAGCTTTGCTATGAGTATTTTATGATCGACACAGTCAAATGCTTTAGAAAGGTCACAAAAAATCCCTATAACATCTTGTGACCTCTCCCAAGCATCTAGTATTAAAGATATTAACTTAGCACCAGCACAAATTGTCGATTTTCCTTTGGTAAATCCATACTGACGGTTGTGAAATATTTTAAATTTATTAAAATGTACCAATAATTGATTAAGTATAATTTTCTCAAATATTTTACTTAACGATGGCAAAATAGAAACCGGTCTATAATTATTAGGATCTGTCTTACATCCTGACTTAAACAAGGGTATTATTTTACTGACTTTCATAAGGTCTGGAAAAGTTCCACTCCTGATACTATTGTTAAATACGGCTGCTAATATTGGCGCAATGGTATCTATAATAGGTGCTAGCACTTTGACTGATAGACCCCAAAAATCTTCTGTAGTTTTAATTTGAATCATTTTAAATGCTTTTTTCACATCTATTTCATTAATTGTCTTAAATTTAAATTCTTCATCTATGGATATATTAACATTATCTTTTAAGTAACCTAACGCTTTCTCAGTGGATGGTGTAAGACCTTTGGTAATATCATGAGGTACACGAGTAAAGTATTTCTCAAAATTTTGAGCGACTTCAAATTTGTCCGAAATTAGATTGTCATTGATTTTTAGAATTATTCCATTATCATTATATTTATGTTTACCAGTTTCTGTATTAATTGCTTTCCAAGTTGCTTTGATTTTGTTTTTTGAATTAACTATATTACTACGGATTTTATTAGATTTCGCTTGTATCGAACAGTTTTTAAAGATTTTTGAATATTGTTTTACGTATTTAAGAAATGATTCGTCTGTACAGTACGCCTTTTTATCATATAGCTCATAAAGTGTGTCCCTACTTTTCCTTAGTCCTTTAGTGGCCCAGTCGTTGAATACGGGTTTGCCTATCGTCGTATGGCGTTTTTTAAAGGTTTTATTAAATTCTTTTAAAATGTCGTCTAAAAGGTTACTGAACAGTATATCTGGGTCGCTGTCAAATTTAATATGTGGCAGTGTGTTGTCTATTCTTTCCTTAAATATTGTCATTTTTTTATCCGTAATAGGCCTAATTTGAATCTTTACTGGTTTATTTTGTTGTTTTTCCTCTAATTTTACTATAAGTGCTTTGTGGTCTGACAATACACCACTTATAACCTTTTTATCCACAACGTTACTATTTGTCATAAAGTTATCAATGCATGTTGCAGATGTAGGTGTAATCCGCGTGGGTTCTTGAAATAGGTGTACCAAATTAAACGATTTAAATAGAGCTAAAATATTATTTTTGTGTATTGATTCAATCAGAATATCAACATTAAAGTCTCCGCAAACAACAATTCGTTTATTACAATTAAATAATTTAGATAAAATAATCTCCATTGTAGATAAAAATTCATAAAAATCAGAAGACGGAGGTCTGTAGACGCATAAAAATAAATAATTATCTATCTCTGCACATGCCACTTCACAAATTCTTTCCACGGAGCAATTCTCAATATCTCTACGTTGTTTATATTTGATTCCATTTTTTATTAGAATTAAACATCCTCCTCCTTCCGCACTTACCCTATTGTAAACACTAGCTATTTTGAAACAATTAATATTAAATTGCATTTTGCTTGGTTTCAGCCAGGTTTCCGTAAAACATAATATATCTATTTTATATTTATCTATAAGTAATTCAACGTCTAGTATTTTGCCAGAGAAGCGGTTTACATTTTGGTGTACTATTGTTAAGCAGTTATAATTGCAGTGCTTCTCTTTTGTCTTAATCATAAGTTTAAATTTTGAATATTTTGTACATTAGTATCATTAACAAAATTTGCGTTGTTGACATTATTAGTCATTCTAGGTAAAATCTTAATATTAATATTAAATGCTAACAAATTAGCTATGTGTCTTAAATATTTTTTTGACAGATATGAAGAATCTGGTGTCAGTGTAAAGTTCCTAATAAACTTATTAGTATCAAAAAAAGTAAAAACATCACTATGATGCCATATTAATTTGTTTAATAAGTTATTAAAATAATAGATTTTACTATTCTGTTTCTGAGATAGTGATACAGAATATGGTAAAGCACAGTAAATAATGTTTTTAGCCTGTACATTTTTCAGCACTTCAAAACCTTCAATTAATTCTTGTTTTGTCAATTTTAAGCTGTTACTAATAAATATTACAATCGTGGTTTGAGAATCAGTACAAATTTTCTTAACGTTTTTAAGTATATCAGTAAAAGAACATCCTGGAGTACAATAGTTTACTACCTGACCCTTTACATAGCTATGTAATAATGATCCAAGACCTTTTCCAATAGAGTCTGAAAAAACTATTGTTTTCGATGATATATTATTGCTATTTTTGTGAGAGATACACAGATTTTCCTCCAGCCTCGGAGAGGGCAAAGACTTAGACTTTTCGCTAGAGTATATTATATTACATGAGCATAATAATTGTTTTTGTTGTAATGAATCAAAACGATCAGCATTATATTGACCTAAATTTATCAGTTCAGTCAAAGAACCAATGTAACCTTTTATTTCATTTTGCGCTAGCTCATATTTTAGCGTTATATTTCTTAGTGATTCCTCTAGAGACAGGATGTTCAAGTATAGCTGCTGTGTATCCCTCTCATACTCTCGCAAGCACTGGTTAATTTCATTTTCCAGGTATTTTGTCTGATTAATCAAACTAACATTAGTTTTGCGCAATTGCGTAGCATTTAACCAGTGCTTCTGCTTTTTACATATTTTGTTAGTTTTTAAGATGAATTTATTAATTTTTATATATTTCTTAATTCTATTGCGTCCTTTGAGAACCACACGAGGTTTGTCTTTGTTGTTTATGTAGTCCTCCGCAGATGAGGAACTCGCCACGTCTTTGTTGCGAATAGTATCGACTTGTCGTTCTTTCGGGGAGTATAAGTGAGTAAATTCATCAAATAATTTCATTGTGTCCTCTTTCTTTGAGATGTTTATTTCATGCTGAAGTTTATTTATTACATCGTGGGCTTCACGTAGTTCATCTTCTAGTGTTTTAATGCGGCTTAACACTTGCTCATATGAAGAACTACAGTCGTCAAATGAATTAACAATCAATTGCAGTTTATCCCTTTGTTCCTGCGTATCGATTAGCTTAGTGTGTAGCTCGCTAAGTTCATTTTTCAGTTGGGAGTTTTTATTTATAATTTTTTCAATTTCTATTTCCCCTTCTTGTCTTTCTTGAACAAGTTTATCGCATAATTTCCTGGACTCTTTTAATTCAAGGAGAACTCGCTGCAACTTGTTTTCTTCCTCACGAGCTAGAGCCTTTCGAGTCATCATATTTTCTGTTTTATATTAACTTTGATTATAATTAAAGTTAATTATTGATTATTATTGTATAGTGTATACTGACGTCGCTAACATCCAATGTGAAGCATTTAATTTGGCTTAACAAATTAATAAGATTCTCAAAAAGTGTAACGCTTATATTGGATGCGAACCCAGGACTCTTGGATAACGGTACCTGTCGCAGTTACACTGTGCCAATAACCTTAGATACTGCCGGAGCGAATTTGTGCATCATATCACCTTTCCATCGTGCTAAGTTGCGCCATCTATTGGTGATGTGACCAACCTATAAGGTAAGATCTATAGCTGCTGTTGTGAGTGTCCTTGCAACGGAGTTCTGTATTAATCCGTACGATGGCAGCAGCGAGCAGTCTGTTATGATGACTTTCAGTTTTTAATAAATTATTTCGATAATTCACGACTTACACTGATACTCTTGTTATAACAGTCAGTCTTTTCACTGGATGGATATGGTGCACATACTGTTATTTTTGGATATTTAATAAAACTTGAGATTTCACTTCTAAAAGGTCCGGACTTTTAAATGTTGTTAATTTAAATAATAACAAGTAGATGTTTAGGAAAACACTGTCACTTATGAATCACTCGGTATCCAATAGGTTTTATAACTTTTTCACTGAATTTAACTTGTTTAATATATTATTTATAAAGCGACTAGATGGTTCCCGCAAGTTCTTTTGACAAAATATATTCGTTTATGATGCAGGAACAGTGCAGTTTATGAGCATGCATATTGTCTATTCATTACTTTTTAAGTAACACCTCAGAAATCATTTTTTGCGCACACGACTTACTACGAAGACGTAGTATTCCAATGCTTACAACTATGTTTTTTTATTATTATTGTTATTATTACTTTTATTTCTCTATCCACAATTAGAGTTTTTTAAGCAATCTTCACAACCATGGGGTTAAACACGGGTGTTGTATTTGCTATGTCAAATGATATATAAATATTGTGATTTATGAACTACCCTTATATTTCGACTGAGTCGCAGACAAAAGCTATGATATAGCTATACATCTATTAGGAACTGTACAAAATAACACTATTTCCGAATCTTTTGTGCACGTAAGCCGGTACAAATTAAAACAATGCAAGAGACTGTGAGCACTGAGCGCTGAACAGTAATACCGGTGTGAATACAAAGTTCTGTGCCGAGTTAAATGCTCGCTAGAAATTAGATACTAGTCATCACCATCGTTTCTTAGTAGAATGTATAAAGAATTTTTTTTTCGGCATTTGTTGTCTTATTATTGTAGAAGTGTAACATTGAGGAGACTTTAGTAAGTAACTCTAACATGTATGAAAATTTTTCTGTCCAACAAAATACGAGGAGTCATAGTTATTACAATTTTCAACCTATTTTAAAACGACTATTACTTTTGTTAATGCTACATTTAATTTTTATTGTCTTATTTAACCATTACTAAACTCTGTACAATTTTTTGCAATACATAAAGAAATATGCGTTTTACATAAAAATAGACTTTTCCAGTGCAAAACCTCCGTATCCTGGCAACCCCTCGAAGCTCGCGGTGAGTCGCACGTGACTTTTCACCACTTCCTATTTGCAATACAAAGAACGAAGCTCTAGATAATCCGCACTAGTGATGCATACTGAATACTAGGTTTGGATTTCTTGCCATTTACATTATATAGCATTAAAATTATTGTTAATAGGGAAGACAGTTTCTTTGTTAGGATTTAACTAGATATAATAACTGGTGGTAAACTAAACTTAAAAATATATCTAGTGCAAGTGTTAAAAATGAATTTTCACCAAGAACTTACAGAACGATTAGTACTTAAGTTATTCACGTTCTTTCTCATATTATGTCCTATGATTTTATAGTCCGGTCATTTTAGACAATTGAAATAAAGAAAATTCCGACAGAGCCAAATCTTCGTAGAGACCTTAGGTTTACCACAAGGAATAAAGTGTCAAAAGTCCCCATCAGTCCCATGTGAGCTTATTGACTTATTCGGGGCCCAAGGTAAAAATTTTAGGTTTTTTGGATTTTTCTCGAAAACGGTAAGTTTTATCGAAAAAGTATCTCAGAGCAAAGTTGTAGATCTTAAAATTCTCTATAAAAATGGTCCCTATGATTTTTTCTCTAAGACCCACTATTTCCCAGATATTACGCTTGTAAGAATCACGTTCTACATAGTATGCACACATATGCCACGTATACCGGGTGCAATTAAACCTACCTGCCAATTTTTTTGGGGCTTAGGTGTCATAAGGAGAGTCCATTAAACTACAAAAAATAGGGTGATAATTTTTTTACCATAACATATTTTATCCCAACCTAATTCAGTACAGCTTGGTCACTACACGCACTCGCAACGGCGCCACTCTGTCGCCCGAAGGCGGCAAAAACCGGCTACCGGCAGGGATCACCAATTAGTTTCGCTCGGGGTCCATTTTAAGAAAAGAAATGACCTTCGCGGTCCGCACATTTTATAATAAAAAAAATTATGAAACAAAGGTAATTATGGAAATTACAAAGGTATTTATTTATATATCAATAAGAAAAGTGATAATTTTATTGCTTGCTTGGAGTGAAATTGATGCAAGCTATTGAAATTAAATCCAGGATGTTCATCAGTAAGTCAAGACTGAAATTTATTTTTAAAGTAGCCCGCAAACGATCAAACATCAAACATGTCAAACACGTACAAATTACGTGTTTGACGTGTTTGAAGAAAATTTGGATTTTACTACGTGTTTGACGTGTTTGACGTGTTTGATGTTTGATCGTTTGCGGGCTGCTTAACGAAGTTCACCTTCGAAAATGCTCGGTCCGCATACAAAGGGTCGGCGGTCCGGATGCGGACCGCGGTCCGCCATTTGGTGGTTTCGAGTATACCTATCAAGTTCAGACATGGCAAGGCAACTGAACCCTGAAGACTGGGGTTGGAAATTGATAAATAATACTTTGGAACCGATTCGAACATTACTGCCCCCTGCTCCAGAAAAACTTCTTAACACTATTTTTTGCAATTGCAAGAAAGGTTGTAGTGCCAAATGTGGCTGTAAAAAAGTAGGGTTGCAGTGTTCTCCAGCGTGTACCAATTGCCAAGGTGTCTCTTGCTCAAATGTTCAATTAAATACAAGAGAGGAAAATTCATGTGATTTTGATGAAGAGACAACTTCAACAAGCGTTCATCAACAGGAAGGAGAAGAAGAAGAACAAGAAGAAATTGAAGAAAACATGATTATTGAAGTTGAATATGAAGATTATGAGTCAGATTAAAGTAATAAAAAAAAGTTAGAACGACAGTTAAACTCAGTAACCCATATCAATAATCTTCATACTATTAAATAATTATTGTTCCTGAAAATAACGTCATAAAGGTTCATGGAATAGGCCTACCGAGGATACCACGTTAAAAAAAAAAACGCCGAGTACACTACCTCACAGGTGGTGTGGAAATGTGTGCATATTATGTAGAACGTGATTCTTACAAGCGTAATATCTGGGAAATAGTGGGTCTTGGAGAAAAAATTATAGAGACCATTTTTATAGAGAATTTTAAGATCTACAACTTTGCTCTGAAGTACTTTTTCGATAAAACTTACCGTTTTCGAGAAAAATCCAAAAAACCTAAAATTTTAACCTTGGACCCCGAATAAGTCCCTAAGCTCACATGGGACTGATGGGGACTTTTGACACTTTATTCCTTGTGGTAAACCTAAGGTCTCTACGAAGATTTGGCTCTGTCGGAATTTTCTTTATTTGATCACTATTTTTATGTCTAAAATGACCGGACTATTAATCCTTACTTCCATACTAATATTATAAATGCGAAAGTGTGGTAATCTGCCTTTCTGTTACCTCTTCACGCCCAAACCGCCGAACCGATTTTGCTGAAATTTGGTATGAAGATAGTTTGAGTCCCGGGAAAGGACAAAAGATACTTTTTATCCCGGAAATATTGCTCGGTTCCCGCGCCCAAAATGAATTTGAGCGCAATGGAGATGCTAACGTCATCTAGTATCAACACATTATGTTATCCTCTGTAGACCACGAGAAATAACATTCATTACGGGTACTTGCGAAAATACTCTATATTATGCATTATGCCTACGAATAATGAAAACTAAGGAAGAGTAACTCCGTCAAAAAATATGCTGCAAAAAAGTGTACCTTAGGTTCACTTTTCATACATTTGGTGACCTTGAGCGGTATAAAGGCTGACGTTACATGACAGTTCGAATGGAACCAAATTTAAAACTGTTTTAGTATGGGAGCTACGTTTCCTTAGGTTTTATTATTCGTAGCATTATGCATAGGTAGTCGCGAGAAACATCAAGACGCGCTTTTTGCTACACAGTGGCGAAAACTGGTACCTCTTCAGTTCCCCTTTTAAAATAGGTGGTGATTTGGACAACGATTTTCAAAATTTTACGAGTTGAAAAACCGATTGCAGTCCATGCAATGCATCTGTTACCTCTTTACACCCAAACCGCTGAACTAATTTTGCTGAAATTTCCTATGGAGATGCTTTGAGTCCCGCGAAGGGACATAGGATACATTTTATTCCGGAAAAATGTACAGTCCCCGCGCGATAAACGAAATTTGACGCAACGGAGCATCAGCTAGTAGATAATATAAAGCAGAAACGCGGTACTGATTGGATGCAGTACCTAAAATAATAATCCAAGTTTATTGTTTATTAACAATTGAACTAGAGGCGGTAGGCGTATTATCGGCTATGTGGTTTGAGCGTAAATCTATTATCCGTGTACCAACAACAAAGGTATTTCACAGTGCTTTAGCCGCGAAATGTACATGGTTTTCACGGTAAATTATAATATAGGGACTAATAAAGTGCCAAAATGGATTAGAAATTTTCTAACATGATTTTAGATCGGTATTTACGTAAATATTTAGGTACAAATTACACAGTTAATATGAAACGATCAAAGAAGGCGAAATTCATTTTAACAATTTTCTACAAACTGTAAACCAGTTTGTAGAATATAATTAAATGGTGAAAAATATATTATGGGTCATAAAAAGTATGTTTCAAGTAGGCTGAAAATCGTTGTACTATAAAATAATGATTTTAATTTCAGGAATTGAGAAGAAAACACACTCAAAGCTGCCTTATACAACCCCGAAATGGACCATTCTTTGCGCCAAAATTCGTTTATCGCACGGGAACCGTACATTTTTCGGGATAAGAAGTATCCTATGTCCTTTCCCGGGACTTAAAGTATCTACATACCCAGCAAAATTGGTCTAGCGGTTTGGGCGGGATGAGGTAACAGACAAACAAACACACATACGCATTTATAATATTAGTATGGATATATTTTTTGCTTCGCTATATTCGTATCTTTGTGTTATTTGATAAGGTTTTGTTAGTAAAAGAACATATTTTCCAGTAGAACACACAGAAGAAGGCGGAAGTAATTTTGCCGTGTCCGAAAACCATCGAAACTTTCGGACAATAGTGGGATTCAATTAGAATTGTCTTGGCGGCGCGCCAGCGTGGTTGTTATCACACCCACTTATGTGCGGATAAGTTGTCCGAAGCGATTAGAAACTCCAAATCACCGACATCTGTGGTTTGTGCGGGCCGACCAATAAATATGGGGTCTATTTATTCTGCTATAACATCACTGGACAGACGTATATTTAGAATTAATTTTAGATGTTGAATAATTTAAAAAACACGGGAATATTTTTTCTATATGTCTTGAACATAATTTCTGTATGTATTGCGTGTAATGAGTGTAATTTCTATATGTATACTATAATATGTATATATATTTGCGTGTATTGCATACATTTTAACGCTATAAAAACTTACGTATTGTATCTTCTTAAATATCATTGGACTATCTGCATGTTAATTTTCATCTAAAGTTAAGCGATTAGGCATAAAGACGTGAGAGACTAGTCGATTAAATCACTGTTTTTCAACCCCCAGGACCCCCTGGTTCATAGCGATCTACAGGTCATAAACATTAAACATACTATTTAAAACATGAGAAAAAGCAAAGGCCGGGAGGGGTCTCGAAATATGTTTGATATCAGGGGTTTAGCATTATAAAAAGGGTTGAAAAACACTGGTTTAAGGGCAATCGAAGTGGCGCCAAAAATAAAGTATTTTATGACGTCTAGAAACGATTTTATGAGCACTTAGCAGCCTTGAGCTGGATATTATTCATATTATATTTAAATGTAAGAAAGTGAAGTTATGTTTGAGTTTTTAATATCAAATAGCATGAGGTGTAGCCCACGGTAAACTTTAACCTAGATCTGTGGAAGTGGGTCTTACTAGGAATATGTAAATGCCATATGCATTAATCTTTGATGATAAGCGGATCAAAGCTCCATGGAGCAGGTAAGGTGGTGAATGGCATCAATTCGAAATGTATACCTTAATTTACTATGATAATGGTATTTAAGAATAAGGCTACTATAATATTACCGTATTAGACCTAGACAAAATTCAAAATGGACGAAGCCTCGGCCTAGTTTCGTCTTTGATAACATTAAAATAGTTGCAACCTCCGATCTATATTAAAGCAATCCGACAATAGCGGGAAATCCGCGCTACAGATTAAATACGAGACAATCGAAGAGCTCAAAAGACAGTCTGAGGTATATGGGCGTACGGCGGATCGATACGCGTACTACTTGGGTGAATGGACTGCGCGCGCAGGATTACGTAACGCTCACCTGTTGAGCTACTACCCTATAACCCGGCGAATTCGGATCGTGCTACCCCCGAACCGCCGCCGTTTGTCCCCCGGCCTCCGCGATTCGGCAGCATTCTCGTGTCAATGCACCTCAACCTTCGGTTGCACTCAAGGGTGCAATGATAACTACATTCGCTAATGAGTGGTTAATACCGATACTCGAGTGGAAACCGTCGGTCGACATGTTTTAATCCGTTTTATGGGTTTAGTACTTTGCTTAAGTAGCACAAGCTTTTAAGACAGCGCAGAGCACTCCCGGTAACTCTTTAGTAATTAATAAACCGCAACGAGAAAACTGTGAAACGTTTATAAATATTTTTATAAGCACTGAACATTATTAACACATAAATAGTATAATAGAGTTTCTAACAGCTAGATCTTTATAGCTGTTTTTGTCAGATATAACTTATGCCACTGAAGAGGAAACTTAATTGTGGACTGTGGTCAAATTTTTTAGTGATTTCGTCTTACGAGGAGTCGCGAGAAAAGTCTAATATAAGACCTTATGATTATTTAAGCCTTGCTTTATATTCCGTTCAGAGTTATACTACTTCGCACAAAGCTTTTATCTCAAAGACATAAGGATACGCCTATAGAAATAGGAAAAAAACACTGAACGCAGTTCATTATTTCCATCCTTTATTTTGCTACTTCAAGTTATCCGAATTTACACTTACACTTACACTTCACGTAAGTGTAAGTGTAAGCCTGGTCGTGCGTCTAAGCGTGCGCCTGATTCAGTTCTGAAATAGTCTACTGTGTGTTATTTATATTGTGCTAGCCGTCTGTCGGAACTATCGTAATTTCATGGACAATTGCTTGATTAACTAACATACACGATGACGACCTCCGTGGCTCAATGGTTAGAGTGTGTGGCAACTCAAGCCGGGGGTCGCGGGTTCGAATCCCGCCGACGGAACAAAAAGTTTTTCAATGTTCCTGGGTCATGGATGTGTATTAAATATGTGTATGATATAATAAAAATCTTAAATATATGTATAGTATAAAATTATTAAATATATTTCCGTTGTCTGGTACCTGTAACACAAGTCCCTCAGGTACTTAGCACGGGGCCAGACTGACGTGGTGTGAAGCGTCCATAGATATTATTATATTATTATTATTATACAACATTTCAGCGCCATTAAAATGTGTAACAGTACACACGAAATAACATCACGCGATTATTTTGTAACGTAATACGTCGAACTCGTCACAGCAACATTATGTGCTGTATGTCAAGAATTTTTGTGCGTGTCTCGTAGTTTTACTATGCATTGTGTTCTTTTTGCGGCAAGAAGATTTTTCCACCCCATCTGCTGGAATAACGCTCATTCTTCGGGTACCTCAACCCCATCGATGCCAAAAATTTGTAGTAATTGTTATTACTACGGGAAATAGCTTAGGAGTTGAAAAGAAAGATAAAGCATAAATAACGTAATGCGGTTTTCTAAGTACAGTTAAAAACATAAGACTTAAATATTTTCTCCCTCACTATAGATTAATTTCTCAACACTTGCAGCCGTTTCAACGAATAATAAACAACATTATGTTATATAAAGTACTGATAAGAAGTGCATAATGTTATTAACCCATCAAGCCCCATAAGAACACCGCGGTGACCGCGATAACAATAGAATAATAATAGATTTCCAAGAATCTGCGATCGAAGGATTAATAACAGAAACATCACTTTGAAATACGTCACGGTAAAACGTAGCAGAAAAACATGACGTAAACGATAACCGAAATCTGCAAGCTTTGCGATAAAAGTTGATACGATAGAGAGCAAGATAACGAGAGCTCCACTCAAAACCGTGAATTTAAATGAATGCTTTCTAGGACAATGGATGCAATCTATATAAGTAAACCGTGACATAGTTGTCAGAAATAATGACCGAGTTTCATCCTCCGTGACCCACCAACCTATATTTAAATAGAAACTTATGGATAATGAAGCAAAGAGCTGTAATTATAATGTTCTTTGTTCGTATCATCTCGATTTAACTTTGAATGCAAAGCTTTTTGATGCAAAGTTCAGTAGATTACCGTGCAAGCTGAGCATTGTGCAGATATCTTCACTTGATTTATTTATCTAGTAGACATAGCCTGTAACTTCGTAAAGGAAGGAATCGCCAATTTTTCAGTAACCTACGCCAGTAACCTACAATCTACATTTTTCCCTTTCTTCAATTTACTTAAACGAAAAAAAAAGGAATATACAAAACCAACCTACAAACATCAATAATTTAATGTTTTGTCTCTGTACATATAATAATTATTATGATAACGAATTTATTACAGTAAAATCTATAATTTCTTAAAATTTTTGTAACGGTGAAACTTTGTTGTAAACAATGATATTCTATTTATTTAATATATCATTGGTTGTAAAACATTAATTTCAAAATAAGCCAATAATTTCGCGGTTTACCTTGGTTTAGACTAATCCTATGAATTAAGGATACAGATTTTGTAAGCATAAAATATTATGTTTAGCTTATTGCCCGTAAATTTATTTATTACTAGATGTTTTCCGCTACTTCGTAAAATAGTATGATTCTACGCATTTCCCAGCGATGATACTAGCCTATGTCCAACCTATTACCGTCATACTAATCCCACCAAAACATGAAATGTAAGAGAAGCCAAGGAAAATATTGCATAGCTGTTCAATACTTCTGTCGTAAAAAGTTTTCAGATCACATTCAAGCCAAGCTTTTAACTTATTTTGTAATTTAAATAAACATACAGTAAATGTATCAATATATTTCTTTATTTTATAATTATTATAGTGGCTTGGCAATGAGCACAAGAGAAACAAATATAAAACTGCATATTTGGAGGAGTTCATACTTACACAAACGGCAAGTTTTAGTATGTAACGACGCGTGTGGCCGATGGTACCCAATAAATCCAATTAGTCGCTGCTAATTTCTCTAGTGCTCATTGCCAAGCCACTATAATAATTATAAAATAAAGAAATATATTGATACATTTACTGTATGTTTATTTAAATTACAAAATAAGTTGAAAGCTTGGCTTGAATGTGATCTGAAAACTTTTTACGACAGAATTATTGAATAGCTGTGCAATATTTTGCTTGGCTTCTTTTACATTTCATGTTTTCGTGGGATTCCATTTCTTTTTTGAAGGCTTTTTTTTCTTTTATTTTCTTTTCAGGTCACGTTATAACTTTTCTGTACTTAGCTTAGTACCCATTCTCTATCTCCTTTATATTTTTTCTTTGAGGCTTCATTAGTTCTATATGTGGACAACGTAACGTAAATATTTCTGAGTTCTGATTCGATTATTATATTCATATATTATTATAATTGACTTTTAAGCTTTAATACTTGAAGATGATAATATTTAGCATTACCGTTGAATACATAGCAGAACTGCCCCCATAGACAACTGGCAAAACGCTAACGCTAATGTATGCGATTTGACATAGGTCATCGCTTTGCTAGCGAATACTAATGTGAAATCCATACATTTTATAGCGCTAGCGTTAGCGTTAGCGTTTTGCCACTTGTCTACGGGGGCAGAACCACAGATATAATCGTCTCGACGTTCCTCGCAGGAAAGGAGCACACCTTATTTCATGTGATAACTTAAAACTCCCATATATTGAGCGAGTAAGGAGTGTATGTCGCAGTACGGATTAAAATATTTTAATCGAGTTTATTTATTGTTTCATTTGTAACGTTGTTAATACTGTTTTTCATTTCATTAATATCATTTCATTAAGTACATAACTAACGTAAAGCCTTTTATTAATAAGTATTCGCTGTCTGTCCGTCGTCCATCCGTATGTCACCAGGCTGGATCTCGAGAACCGCAATAGCTAGATAGTTGCAATTTTCACAAACTATGTATTTCTTGTGTCGTTATAAAAACTAATAGTCCAATTAAAATAAAATAAATTATTAATGGGTGGCCTCATACAACAAACACGGTTTTCCTCCTTTTTTGCTCTATATCCATAATAGTAACAGTAAGGTTTTTGAAAATTTCAGAAAATATTCAATAGTATTTGAACTTTAATATAAAATAATAAAAATTAAATAAACTTATTATTTAAGGGGGGCTCCCTTACAAATTTACGGTACGGAAACCTATGTACGCCAGTCCGACTCGAACTTGGCCGGTTTCATAATTTTTCCTTTCATTGTGAATAAAAATCTATCCGGGTACCAAATTTCAAGGTCCTAAATCTCCTAGAAGTACCTTAGAATTTTGATGATCTATATGTCAGTGAGTGACAAAATGTAGTAACTTTGGCCTTCCGTAACTTTTAAACTATTTATCGAAATTTCATTTAATTTTGAAGTTAAGCTAGTTTTAATACTTGCTCCTAGTGACCGAAATTCTAAATCCCTAGCTTTGTCGAATCAAAATAAACCATCGAAGATAAAGGGGGTGTGAAATAGCCGCGAACCGCTTCGAAAAAAGTATGGTACGGCTGTGCCTTTGCTAAAAAGATTTAATTATTACTTAATCCTACGATCACGGATTCTTGGAAATCTATTGTTATTCTATTGTTGTCGCGGTTGCCGGTGTCCTTATGGGGGTTGATAGGTTAATGACTCTGTCACAATAATCATTAAATTAAAGTTAAGTAATCATATTTTAATTTCTTCGAGTGCGGCCGTTAAGCGGCTTTATGTAACATATTAATTTTCTTAGGTAAATAAAATAATTAAATTAATAGCTTATTGGGCGGGCGGCTGGGACTGGGCAGGTCATACCAGCCGCATGCATCCTGACCGTTGGGCAAAGGTGTCACGACAGAGTGGGTACCAGTGAACGGACGACGCCGCCGTGGGCGGCCTCCAAAAAGATGGCGAGATGAACTGGATGCCTACAAGCAAGGCTGGCCTGCGGTGGCGTTGGAGCGAGATAGATGGAAGACCTTGGGGAGGCCTTTGCCCAGCAGTGGGATAGTAGAGGCTCTTAACTAAATATCTTATTAGTACATAATAAGTGTTTATAACGATCTTCTATTATAATAATATTATACTAATATATAATAACATTATAATATGACGGTAAAGTTAAACATTGAAGTTTTAAGTATCGTTATAAACTTAAAACTTCGATGTTTAACTTTACGGTCATATTTATAAAAACCTATGGGAGTATATTATTATTAAAACAATGGCGCTTAGTGAAAATTTACTTCAAAACACTACATGACCCATTTAAATATATAAATATTCATAAATCAATTCTCCCTTGGCCTTTAACATTGCCCGCCCTTAGGTCCCCCTGTTCCTTGTTCCAATTCCGAATCTCAAGGCCGTGACCTACTTGTCCCAGCCCTTAGTACTTTGATTTACACGTTTTGTAAGTGTATGTAATAAAAACAAGGGCTTAAGCCGTGTTGTACGAAGTGGAGAAAATTATGTTAAAAAGGGTTGCCTTAAGAAGGTAGCAAAACATTGGTAGGTACCTATAATTTACAAATTCCAAAATGCACCAATAGTACAATCGTTTGGTTCTCAAAAAGAGGGTTACCTGGAAAGTTTTCCGGGAGTTTTGAAAATTGGTGGTTTTATAGATTTCGACGTGCTCTTTTCGAATTTTCACTTTGCCACCTCGTATCTTTGCCGCTCGCGCCGCCATATTGGAAAAATGGCGCTGAAAGATAGTTTTTTGAGAATAACTCCGTTCCAACTCATTTTACGATGAAAAAAGTTTTATAATACATTAAACTAGAGAAATTTTTCTACACTTTATGTACTTACCGTTTTTTTGTAAAATCAATAGTTTCAGCGTACGAGAGCCGCAAAGTTCACTCCAACACGCGTTTTGGCCAAATAACTCATTTCCACACCACCATGAGGCGGAGTAAGTGGCGCGGTTTTTTTTTTGGGTATCCCCAGTAAGCCTAATCTGGGTGCACGGCAGTGCACCCGCCGAGACGAGCCAAGCGAAGCGCAAGGGCACTACCTACCTTTTCTCGAAGTGTTTCGCCGTTTTTTTGCGCCTTCATAGAATAATTGGTGTCCGTTGTAGCAGATAGTTCATATTTTCAGGATATGATGTTATCAATAAACTTATTAAGCATACAAAGTATCAATTGAATAGCTCTTATAATTTAGATTTTATTGATATCTAAAGTCACTGACACACTGATGATCATCAAAATGATGCTACTTCCTGAAATGCTAGAAAGCTGAAATTTGGAATGTAATCTAAGTTTAGTATACAGCCAACAAAAAAATTCATAAACTTGTAATTTTCCTTCCCCATTCCCTAAAATGGGGGGGGGGGGGTAGAAGTTGACCCCTTATAGAGTTGGTTTCCGATGTGCCAGATAGTTTATATTCTCAAGATATGATGTCAATAATAGACTTACAATTACACATACAAAATCTCATTTGAATAGGTATAATACTTTGTATTTTATTGATATCTAAAGTACGCCGAAATTTGGTTATACGCCGTAAAATAAGTTTAGTAATGGAAATTTAAGTGAGACTTTCGCCAATCACGCCAAATCGCCAATCAATTATAACGATTAAGTACCAAAGGTTTTTAATACTTATTTGAACCAATGAAATAAAACAACACATTACCTCTATAAACAAATTAAAAAAAAACACCGTTTTTTTTGACCGAAAAAAATCAAGTTGTCTATCTTGTAGAACAAATATTGTGATGCCAATACTACACAGACCTTTATATCAATGAAACCATAAGTACAGTATAATGTATGCCACCCTCCCACCTAACGTCTAGACACACGGCGACAGGATATTACAATATCTAAGCTAAAAGTTGAGCTGATGTATTAGTCGTGATAAATGAAATCGCAAGATAACCTAACTTCTATGCGTTTTCATTTGTTACGTAAGAAGTAGACTTACAATTCGTCTTAAAACACAAGTTTATTTAAAGTAGGTGGCATGCGTCGCGGGCATGCCTCAAGTTCGCTGTTGACTGCACTATAAAGCATGCCCTTGACGAACAGAAAAAGGCACAGTGTGGCCAAAGCTTTTGGGTGCCTAGGTCGAATTGTGAAACAAAAATACCATTAAATTGAATTCTACAACGACTTCACATCTCATTAAAAACCAGCCATTTCAAAAGCTCATATCCTTGAAATTAGAAATTAGAATAATTAAACATAGCATGAATAATCTAGAATCTAGATGACGGGCTTAGGGTGGGTGTCTAGACAGGCGTCAGGCGCCGTGTGACGTCATCGGTCGTCCTTCATGCATCATTTCTTGCCCTGACCCGATACTTAAATACTTACTAGCTGACCCGGCAAACATATAAATTGTTATGCCATATAAATTATTTCTAGTATCAATATAAAAAGTAGATAAAAACTTATTTTCAGGCTTAACGAATGTTTAAAATCGTTTAAGCCGTTTTGGACACGCTCGGACACAAACACTGTGACGCGAAAATTATATATATTAAGAGATACCTGGTACTCGTTGCTAGGTCTCTAGATCTGAGCTGGCTAGTATTTGTATTGGAGAAGTTTTATTGAGATGCAATCAATTCCATTCAACTCCTTCATGCATCATGTCTTGCCCTGACCCGATACTTAACTACGTATGGTACTCGATGGAAGCTATGTCTTTAGATCTAGCTAATATTTGTGTTGGAGAAGTTTTGGAGGAGTAGTTTTTATTGAGAGACTAGCTGACCCAGCATACGTTGTTTTGCTATATAAATTATTTCCAGTATCAATATAAAAATTTGATAAAAACCTATTCTATATTTTTTTAATAAAATCGTCTGAGCCGTTTTGGAGGAGTTCGCGCACAAAAACTGACAAAGAATTGTATATATTAAGAGAAGAGATAGCTGGTACTCAATACTCATTGGGAGCTTGGTCTCTAGATCTGAGCTGACTAGTTTTTATATTGGAAATGTTTTATTACCTTACTTAACGACCTGATACTTAACTACTTAAAGCTGGTACTCTTTGGGGCTAAGTTTTAGATCTTAGGGCCAACTAATGTTTGTATTGGAGAAGTTTTATTGAGAGACGCAATCAAAAATTTAACCTATTACGAGTATGGTTAGTAGTTTAGTACTCGTTGGGATAACTAGATCTATAGATCAAAGAGATATTTAATATCCTAGAAGCTTATTTAAAAAGACAATCCAAATTAATGTATCATTTTTTATTTTTAAGCGCGTTGTTTAAGTACCGTTTAGTACGTGTTTTTCGCCTAGAGTATATTAGTACTTAAAATCTACATTTTAGATGGTACAGCAGAAAATACAACATCATTAAAAACCCCAAACTCTAAAACGCTCAAGTCGACTGGTTTCCATATTGTCTCTTCATAAAATCGGTAGCATTCAATACTAATATTACTCACGATTGTAAAACTATGACTCTCTTAATTTTCTTCAAAAGTGGCATAATATTATAATATTTTAAATTGTGTCCTTAATGTAATGCTAAGTACTCACATACGGTTTTGCTCGATCGAGCAATAACGTCAAGCAAAACCCGCGGCTCGGACTTTCGTCCACACATTCAGCATTGCTCGATAGTTTTACTCTAAATCGATACATTTAACTCCATCAAGCTGGCTCGATGCGAGCCTTCGAGCTGTCAGTTTTGCGGTCCACACAGTAATTATTACTCGATTTGGAGTAAAACTATCGAGCAAAACCGTATGTCAGTACTTAGCATAAGAATGATTTTAAATTTTAGTAAATTTTAAAACATGCTGAAGGTTAAAAACATAATGTCGTTTACTTTATAAAATTCTAAATAGTCCTGTTAAGCAATATTCTAAGTACGCTCGAATAAATTAAGCCAGGACACGACAAGCCTTAAGTATTTTATCGATAACTTAAAGCTTATTATATTGAACATTATTAGCTTAATTGGAATTATAATATAACGTCGATCCTCTAGTAAGTTTCATTTTAATAGGGGGCGCTCATCAATAAAATAATATGACAATGTTATTAACGAGATAAAGCCAAGATAAACTAGGTTTATTGTGCGATACTAACCATAGATAAGATAGAAAAACACCTTGAAAATAGTTTGTGGTCATTTGTGTTTGGCATTTGTCTAGTATAATTTGGTCTAATCAACCGGCCCCACTCAATTTACTACTGACATTGGTCTAGCGACCCATACCGCAGCTGCTTTGAAGTGGCGCAGAGCACAATGAAACCTATGGCCCAGGTCATAAAGTGGCATTTTATTTGAATTTTTGTCGGTGACGTCTCGTTGACGGCGGCCTTACACAGTATATTTTTGTTGTATAGTTCTTGCAATCTACGAGTGCGCGTCGCCTTTATTTGTAGTTGGAAATGTGAATAGACATTTTCGTTAGTGTGCGTACCTGACGGAGCAGTCAGTAGCGAGCGAGCCATGTACGCGTGTATAGATATGGTCACTCACATAACTAAGGGCGACGCGTACTCGTAGATTGCAAGAACTATACTATCAGAGAAGTTGATTCATATGCATATGGAGGACATACATAGTATGGTCGCGTTATGTCAAACCCAGCCTACAGATTACCTATCTGTCAACTCCCTATGAATCAATTTCTCTGATGGTTCATTAACATGAAACATAGAGTAAACACAAAAATAGACATGTCACTTGATGTGAATTCCCAAAGTCACGTCACTTAGCGCCGGCAATCACGGCACTTAGTGTCACGTCAGCTTACCACGCTCATACATTAAGCTTAGGACGTCGATCGACAGACGACGTGCCCTGTAAAATATTTAGTGTCAACCATTTATATAATATAACCACTAGAAAAAAATTGAAATTTTGTGGAAAACTTATATTTTTCTGCAAAAAGTAGCCTTTTCATTCACCGTCATCTACCCTTTACTTTGTCTTCATTTACATAATAATCGGTTTCGTTGTTAATGAGACTAGTGACATTTAAACAAAGAAACTTTCGACCTCTAGGACTATATACTACTCTCAGGGATTTCTGAGACAGATAATGGCAATTCCAAAATTTTTGTGGGAAATTCGGCGCTTTTCTCCGAGAGTTCACATGCCCAGGCTTACCCAAGGTACATCCCTAACCTGGGACGTATATAAAACCTTACTCCCGTAAAATAAAAAATAAACTTTTGAGCCAAGACTACAAGAATGTCTTCGGGAACTCACATCAGACGCCCAAATTGTGTTTCTCCATATTTCATCACAGCTTATAAATTAAGTTCAAGGCTTTGATCGACAACTAACGCCCTTGACAATATTTCTTGGTTATTGTGGCTACAAAGTGTTTAGTTTATGATTAAGTTCACACGTAAGCTTCATAAATTTATCGACAAGGCGCCCTTGAACGTTACCTACGTTTTATTATTACTGAATGTAACCTGTCAGTACTGTTCTTGATGTATGATTAATTCATACTGTTTTTAGTTTGATATTAAATTCATCTACTATTTCAAGGCATTGATCGATACAATAAAATATATTTTGGTTCTTTGTTGCGTTACCTATTCATAATTTACTTCATTTAATCAGAGTTTCTTTGCTTCAGTTATCTTAATTTATTACGAGCAGTTTAATATAATCCCACCAAAAACATAAATGTAAAAATGCTGAGCCAAGTTCCATACAAACATTATATTTCTTGTCTATGGACTTCGCCATATAAGGATGGAGATCTAAATGAGTGCCAAGTTCCATGGAAAATCGAAATAAGTACGTATAGGAACCAAATAACATTATAAACAAATAATATTCTATTTCTTTGCTTTATTGAATGTCTATAACAATTGATGTTATTTAAATTACTTATTTCGATTTTCCATGGAACTTGGCACTCATTTAGATCTCCATCCTTTTTATGGCGAAGTCCATATACAAGAAATATAATGTTTGTATGGAACTTGGCTCAGCATATTTACATTTATGTTTTTGGTGGGATATCACTACTTTTTGTAAAGTAAACTTTCCGAGCAAGGGTAGACACCTTCATCTTCCCAGTTTAAACATTCATAATATTCGACTATATTCAATGGCAATTCGCAACCTTAATGTGTCGTTTCACCACTTCCCGACAAGTGTCGGCTATGCTATCCGCAACTTATCTGGCAGATACTTCATCTATCAGATAAGTTGGGGATAGCCTATCTGAAACTTATCAGGAAGTGGAGAAACAGCCCCTAAGCCTTGTTAAGACGTGAGTATCAGACGAATAAAACAAAGAAAATCCAAGCGATGGGAAAATGCAGCTACCATCAGAAGGCATTGGAATAATACGGTATAACACAAGTGTATTTCCAACCAGTAACTATATAGTGTACAACTTACTATGCGGAAGTTAAGTAGCTATTGTTATAGCTGTCTAATAACAAACAGACAGACAAACGGACAGATGGACAGACAAACGGACAGACATATTGAAATAATTCTATGTCTATTCTCGGGACCCAAACTATATCTCCATACCAAAGAACAATCGGTACAATCAGTTTAGGCGTGAAGACGTAACAGACAGACAGACACACTTCATAAAGTCACCTTCTATTCATTTCAAGTTTTTTCAATTCACAAATAAAATATGTTTACGGGGAGCTCCCATACAATAAACGTGATTTTTTGCTCTAAATCAATAATGGCAGCCGAAAGGTACTTGAAATGTTCACAAAATCCTTAATTATATTTCTTCTTTCATAACAAATAATAAAAGTAAAATGAAATAAATATTTAAGGGGGGTCTGTATTGTATAGAGACCCCCCTTAAAAATTTCGCTCAATTTTCGCTCTGTACGACTCGCACTTGACCATTTTTTTTGTTTTCGGATTTTTCCTTACGGTTACACACAATTATCGAGCTGGATTCCAAATTTCAGCCTTCTAGGTCATCTGGAAGTGGGTCAGAATTTTGATCTATAGGTCAGTCAGTCAGTGATAAAAATTTAAATTTTCGGACGTTAATATCTCAACCACCTTTTAAGCTGTGCATATTAAATTTAAAGTATGTATTTATCTCGCAAGTCTCATTGTATGAGCTAAATTTGAAACATTTATGTGAAATAGTTTCTGAATTATGAGGGGGTCAAAAGTAGCTGCAAATGGTTCGTGTAATATTACACACGGTGCGGCTCGCCATTCTGTCATGCTGGAACTCGGCTTGACACTCTACCGCGTGTCTAGATATTCTGTTTCTTAACAATATAACAGAAGAAGAGAATTAAAAATGTACAATGCAAATTCAGTGTGCATTTCAATTATGAAGCTTTTATTATGATGAAACGGTATAATGTAGATAAAGCGAAAAGAAAATAATTAGTTTTGCGAGCCTGCGGATGACATATTCTTGGAGTCGCGATCGTTACAATGCAAAATAAACTTAAGGACCTCGTAAATAAGGTTCCGATCACGTTGTAACGGCGCGCTCATTAAGGCCGTCTGCGACCACGCCCATCGAAAGACTCTCTAAATGGAAAACGTTGGTTCCCATCCAACAGTATTTATCAATCGATTTTAAATTACATCATGGCGTTTAACTTGGATATTAATTCCTAGATTTACATTTTGTGATGAAAACATTAGATAAAATAAGTTCTTTCTTTGGTGTGTAGGTTGATAATCCTTCGAGATCTTTCTTCGTTTAGATAAAATAATTATTATCTCTGAAGAAAAATTTACATGACCATACGATTCGCAGTGACGCTTTAGTAACAGAGCATGCTATCGCTTTCTTGCACTATTTATCTATGCGTAAGCGTACGAGTGCCATGACAGGATGCGTTTACGTGGAAAACTTGAACTTGACTATACTGAGAGACGATACGGAAATTGAACAAAAATATATATTATTTACCTAAATTGGGTTTCTATAGGCGTGAAGTTCACCGGCTCATAAGAGGCTAGTGGCGTTCCAATTACTTAATACGAGGAAGATGTCCTTATCTTGTGAGGACTTCCGTCGTCTTACGCCTCGATCAGAAATGTCAAGGATCTGAAAACTCTATAGCGACAGTAGGGAAATTCTACCACTTAAAACACCTTATATCCGTTAGGTACTAACTTTAAAATTAAATAAAATAAATTTCAGAGCTATCGTGTTAAGGTTATGTTATGCTATTCTGTTGACTAACCCTAAATTATCAATTTTATAATAATTCATTTTTATACTTGAAAATAAGCCCCTTATGTTTAATTTTCTAAACATAGATACTACATTATATTTTCGAGGATCCGACCTAGCAAAAACGCGATATCTTAAAATTTTCTTAATAGAAAAAAACACAAAGATGCATCTAATTTTCACGAATTTTTCATATATTTCCATAACAGTGCATTAAACTAAGTTAATATTTTAAAACATTGTATAAAATTCTATCATAGAGAAACTGACCTAACGGATTTTTAAAATGTTGTATATTAATTATCGAGTTATTGAGAAAAACCAATTAGGCGATGAATCCGCGTCGTCCTTTTTTCCTGGCACATGAGAGACGGGCGTGAGTGTAAAGAGAAAAGGACGATGTTTGATTTTTTGCATTAGTCTTAATAATATATATTCGGTGTCAGATTTTTCGACTTTTTTATTAGTTAATATATTGGCTATAAAATAGCAACGAGCCCTGACACAGTTAGGGGGACAAGGAATTAATAAAAAAAATATATATATATATATATTGGCTAACGCCAAAATATTAACTAATCAAAAACATTTTAATATAATTAGATAATCCCGTCAATAGTGAACTCCTAGTCCACAGTAATTCTGAACTTCTGTATGTAATGATCCACTCGGCTACACCCAGTGACTTTTTTTAGTCTCTGAGTTTGACAGTCAGAGATGATTACTATTATTACCTAACGAAAAAACCGAAAATGTACGGCGTTTATGTAAAAAATCATTAAATTAAAGTTAAGTAATCGTTTAATGTCTTTATGTGAGTAAAAGAGGCAAAGTACGACTTAAAAGATCAAGAAAACACGAGTAAAGACAAAGCCTATTGCGTCGTTACGCGGAAAATAAGAAGATTATTCATGGAATTTGTGGGTCGATATTTTAATATTTGGCAATAAATCTCGTCGGCCGCCATCAAATTACGTCGTAATTACGCCATAAGTGGAGCGCTTAGCTCGTGTCGTCTACCTAGATAGCTTCTTGGTGGTTATATTATTAAGACCATTAATAACCTGAAGTGAACTAAATACATATTATAAACTATTTGCAGTATTCTATGTAATTATGGAAATAAATAAAAAAAAACTTAACATTAATATTTTATAAGTAGCAAAAAAGTATATTTGAATTTCCGTTGTTTTCATTAATTTTGTAAATGTCCATTTTATTAGTAACTTTTACATCTTAAGCCCATTAACTTAAATCTCACTACTAAAATAATATTATAATGTCATTCGACACACAAAATTTAACGACGCGTCCTGTCAAGTCTAAGGGTCGATTCAGACCGCAACGCGACGCGTAGATGCATTTCTAAATTTATATGGATTTGACAGATTCGTAAGACGTTTCACGCAATTGAAATCTGTCAAATCCATACAAATTTATGCCGCACCGTGCCTCGCCTCGCCTCGTCGCGTTGTGGTCTGAACTGACCCTCAGGATTTTAGACTTTGGCACAACAAGGACAAAAAACACATGCAAATAGTAGATTGTACCTAATGTGAACGCTTCAAAAACCCCACAGAAGTGCACCGGCCTACAATATCAAAACAAGGCACGCTACTCGCTAGGACAATAGCATGTATTCTAGGCAATCAATCAACCCACTGACGTCGGGAAACCCCGGATTAACCCAGCTTAGCTTGCAGCATTACCCCGGCATGAGCTGCTGCCCATATTCTCGGTTGTGAGCTATTGGCCAGTATTCCATGCTATTGAGCTGTATTGCCCTGAAAATTTGGACCTATAATATGGCATGGGCGGTTGAGCACCATTACCCTCGTATACCTAAAATTTTAAGCTATTGGCTTATAAAATATTACCTCTTCATTCTTTTAAAATTTAAGCACTAGGTCCTGATATGAACAACGGACATATAATTATTATATTATGACTAAACACAAATGTAGTGAACAAAATATTTATGTCAGTTTTCTCCAACAATATTATGTTGTTTCTTACATTTTAATAATTATAATGATGTTACGTGTACCTACGTAACTTTTTGGCAACATCTTCAGCATGTATGGTTTTTTGTTACATTATGTAACTAATGTAAATATATAATTTCTAACTATAATTTAATATATTCTAAATTATCCTTGATTTAATAGAAAAAACCTATCAATAAATACTAAAATATGCGATCAACGTGAACTTTGAACAAAACAAAAAAGACCAAGAGCCAGAAGGCTTCTCTGAAACAAAAGAATCCCATGACTCGAGCGGTTCAAATTAAAAAATTAATTAAAATGTGTCGGAGTTACCAGACGGCATCTCCGCAAGTAGCAATAAAGAACGGGAAAGAATCCGTAAAAGATTAATTAAGGTCTTATCTTGTAACGCCGATTTCAAAAAAACGACAGCATAAAATTATTTTGTGGGTATACTCAAATTTCCTTGTTTTTCATAATTTATGTTTAGTTAAAAGAAGAAAAATATACATAAGTATGATGTATAGCAAAATACAATCTAAATCGTAAATAAACGTAGCTTTGCACAAGACACGAATATTCTTTAAGAGAATTTCTCTTGAGCAAACCGTCTTGCTCGACTGGAGGCAAACATTCATTACAGGCGTCCCCGTTTTTGGGTTTGCTTTCATGTTTCGCCGAATCAAAGAATGTGTATTTTAAAATATGGTTAGGAAAAGTTAAAAATTTATTTACAAATACAGCGTCTGCCGTCTTGATTGACTTGTGTCTATTTAGGAACCTCAAGGGCAAAGAAAAATGTGTAAAAGTTTACCTTTATTAAATGTCTTTCAACAAGTAATTGCATTTATTGATTACTAGATTGATGACGCCCGCAACTCTGTTGCGCTAAAAGTAGTTTATCGCGCAAGAATCGCATATTTTTTTAGAATAAAAAGTATCCTTTGTCCTTTCCCGGGACACAAAGTATCTCCATGCCAAATTTCAGCAAAACCGGTTCAGTGATTTGGGCGTGAAGACGTAACAGACAGACAGACACACTTTCACACAATAATTAGTGTGGATATAGACGAACAAATAATAATTTGTAATAATAACAAAGGAATGTCTCTCGTTTATTAAATTAGACACACACTACGTGTGTCTAATTTAATTACACTTGAGTCAGCCTTTAACCCATCAAGCCCCGTAAGGCCCATATGGGCCGCGATAACAAAAGATTTCCAGGAATTTGTGATCGACGGATTAATTACTTAATGCAATAATAATAATTATAAGTTGGTTTTAAGATGACTCAAACAACTACTGCATAAATACATCATATAACACATTCAAGTATCTATAAGTATCAAGCTCAAGCTATAAACGTACTCACAAAGAGAAAGGTAGCACAGCGCGAGTCTGCACAATGCCCCATCCCCCGTCTGAACGGGGCCTAATGAGAAGCGTAGACTCGAAATTCGGTGCCAACTCGGACTCACGAGAGATCTCGAGCGTTAAGAGCGAGGCATTGACTGGATGTTGAGCACGCAATGATCAATACGGTTCAGACGCACTATAATGACGTCATATTACGTAGGCATTGTTTCATGACCTAAAATTGTTGGCTGCTGAGAGCTTTTAAATCTTACTTTAACGCCATTCGCGCCAGTCTGAGTTTAAGTTAAACCGGGTTAAATGTTATGTCATTTCCCTTCTTTCTCGACAGATAAGGCAAGATATTTGCAACACAGGGTAAGCTTAATTTCGGATTGGTTCAAGTGGGCCTTAAACACTTTTCGTTTACCATAAGGCCGTCTAAAGCTATTACTATAACTTTAAAGCATTATCAGATTACGATTTAATATAATTATTTAGATCCTCTTTTTCCATCCTTTCATACTATTTTCCAGGAGTCTACGTTATAAACTACATTTATGATCGGCAAGAAAACGTTAAACCCTTGTTAAATCATTTTATTAGACCGCTTTGCATACGTATGAACATTGCTATACTAATTTTAACATAAAATTTAGAGCAGGAAACTATATTTTACAGTTAAAAATTAATTGCATACCTTAATTTTCATTCCGCACTAAATGTGCATGCCTATTCTGGAAATTGTGTACAGAAATGAATCGTAAAAGTTATCAGGAAATCAAATCTAAACCGGATTGCTTTGGAGGGATATAATTCGATGTTATTATTTTACCATTAGTGTGTTCATAGAAACATTTGTAAGGGCGGTGATGTATTGGAGTACATTGCTCTGTTGCGATGCGATGCGACGCATTGTCCGATAACTAATGTTTCTTGACATTCAGTGTAAGTTATAATTAAACTAATTTGAAAAAAAAAACCACGCTCATGCTAAAATATTACCAAGCAAAGAGCTGCGCAGCTTTAAGAGTTTCAGTCAATCAGAATACGTTTCTTTTCTTTTTTTTCGAGCTCTGTTTCTTCTCAATCGCAATTTTGAATCCGACATTAAACAACTCAGTTCATAAATATTAAGAGGTCGACTAACGCAAAAAATCAAACATCGTCCTTCTCTCTTTACACTAACGCCCGTCTCTCATGTGCCAGGAAAAAAGGACGACGTGGAATCATCGCCAAGTTAGTTTTTTTCTTAATAACTCGATAAATATACAACATTTTCACAAGTCAGGGTCTCAATGATAGAATTTTATACAATGTGTTGAAATATTAACTTAGTTTATTGCATGGTTACGGCAATGTATGAAAAATTCGCGAAAATTAGATATCTACATCATTGTGATTTTTTTCTAAAGAGAAAATTTTAAGGTATCGTGTTTCCGCTCAGATCAAATTCTTGAAAATATAATATCATAGTATCTATATTTAGAAAATGAAACAATTCAGGGCTTGTTTTCAAGTATAAAAATGAATTATATAAACGACAATTTTGGGTTAGTCGCCCCCTTAATGTATCAGTAGAAACAGTAAAAAGGACGCAATAGCTTCATTCTAATTACAAAATAAGTGTTGTGTATGTCAAATTTGTAACGAATTGATCAAATTTTAACACAAGTTCATCATTGTTCAATCAATCGTTAATGACATTATAGAGTGGTCTGGTTGCAGATTTTACAATTAAACATGTTAATTTTTTTTTCTGCAAAAATATACAGGTTGTAATAAAACTAAGCGATAATACTTTAGGGTGTTCTCGTAGAGAATTCACAGTGAAAGTTGCAGCGCTGAAAAACCAAATTTTTCACTTTGGGTGAGCGCCCAGCGTCACGAGTTTCCCCATACAAAAGTAAAAAAAAATTAGTCTGTGTACTGTGAATTCTCTACGAGAAACACGTACACACCCTAAAGTATTATCACTTGGTTTTGTTACATCCTGTATACTAATTATGATAATCTTAGCTGTAAGAGACATTATGAAAGAATCTTCTAGCATCAAAGAAAGGTTTCAGGAATCATAAATTGTACCTATAGACTATAGAGTATAGATGACTATGCTATACATATGAACAAGCCATAGTTTGAGGTAGTTTGGGAATGTTTAGAATTTCCGTAATGTAGGTATGAGCGGCGGCGCGCAGCAACCGCAATAAGTTATCATTAACCGCTACACTTTGCCCGAATTTCGAACATGCCGTAATTTTACATAAGTGCCGGCTAATTTTAAAAGTCGTGACTCATATTCCGTAAAATTAGCTCGTAAGTTTAAACTTTATGGTCGTTTAAACAAGCTCTTACATGAGCATTACGGGTAGTAATTGTAATACGAACCGCACTAAATGCAAATACAATAATTTCAAGTCAAGAAAAACAATTACATTAGGGATTAGCTGGTTTATTTTTAAAAGTTCAATTGGTACAATATAAAGTGACAAATCTCAATAGAGCAAGATGAGATACGGTGGATCATACATAGATTCTAGTTAAAATCATTCTTCTTTTTCGCACTTCCAGACAACAAAAAACTATGTTCTTATTCCGCTTGTTCCACGTCTGTGAGCTCGCAATAGTAATTGTTCGTAGCACATCTGCTACGAGAGCTGTCTCGTAGCGCTTCGTAGCACTCCGTAGACAGTCGCACATAATCAAAATGTCATAAGCGACATGATAATGTGCTGTAATTTAAGCAAAATAAGTTTGTTAGGCCATACCTTATAATATTTGTGAATGCTTATGAAACAATTATAAATCATGTTAAAATATCTAGTCAGAAGGGTAGTCTACTCGTAAACGACAAAACGAGACACAAAACTTCATATTATAAAATGAAAATGTTTCTTTATTATTTGTATGAAATTATGTGCCTTGTTATTTTGTTCACAGTATAGTCCTTTAAATAAAGAACACCGAAAAAAGTAAACAAAATCATCCGTTTGAGTGGCTAGACCGTTTCGAATAACCGTTTTATTTAGATTTTCCTTCCGGGAAAAATGCGACAAAGTTTAAAACGCTATTAACTGCAACGACCTTTCAGTGCACTTTATAACAAAGTATCCAAAGTATTTTATGCTGGTATCATCGTAAAGTATCGGGTGACGTCACCCTTGAAACCTTTTAATGCATAGCGCGCCTTCAAACCCTTTTATTTACTACCGACGCGTTTTTATTTTATTGCGATAAACTGGAAAAGTATGATGATCGTTTCTGTTTTCTGATCGCCTTAGCATCAAATTATTAACCAATCAACGATGGTGTAGAATAAAATATGTATGTGCGGATAGCAGACCTACGTACTTTAGTCGAGTTACGGCAAACCCAGCTAACAGATCATGACTAACATCGTCGTCTTGAAAGAGCCCAACGAAATAGTGTAGGTCTCTCATCTATAAATATAAATTTCTAGTATTATACATTTCTCCGAGAATTTTCTGCTGCACACACAAAGTCGGGCAAATATCTAGTGCTCTATTAAACAGACATTAAAATAAAAACTCTCAAATTGCTGTTGCAAAAAGGATTTATGGTCGTGAAACAATTTTAAAACGACTCAAAGTATTCGACAGATCCATTAAAGAGGACAGGTTTTTAATAAAACGTTATTGGACTGTCACGAGCCAGGACATAAAAGAGATACAGTTTATCGCACCGAGCAGTTTAGAGAATAATGGTCCTTATGTCACTGGTATTAAGGTCGTATTGGACGTAGACCGGACACAAAGTTGTTCCATGATTGGATATTGTTGTGATCCTATGATGAGCTATATCATAGCTATAGTTGACAATGCATTAACCCCCTTAATATATATATATAAGGGGGTTGGAAGGTATGGATTATAATCCATATTTTGTAGACAGTAGCCCGCAAACGATCAAATTGTCTGTCAAATTTTACGTGTTTGTCAAACAGTTTGATAGTGTACAGCTTTGTTTGAAGCGTTTGTCAAACAAACTACGTGTTTGACCTGTTTGAAGAAAATTTGCATTGGCGCAGCGTTTGAAAAACGTTCAAATGAACGTGTTCCGCTGTATTTGTCAAACAAAATCTCATGATCTCAAACCGATTCTAGCTAATTGTTTGACAAAGTTGTTTGATGCACGTTTGTTCGTCTGCGCTGCTGTTTGATGAAAACGTAAATTACATCAAACATGTTTGTCAAACAAATTTGATCGTTTGCGGGGTACTTAACGTCTATATAAAGACTAACTATAGCTAGTTTTATAATATTTTGTCCTTGTCTGGAGCAGTCTTTGTCTTTAGACCAATCAGACGACCTCCGAGTCAAAAGCCGCGCTCTATAGTTCTATACCACTAGACCAGACAACGTAATCTTTTCATTAATAAGGGTAAATATGTGTAGTTGTTATTGACAGTTTTATGTTATTTGATGTTAATTGTTACAATGGAGAACCCAATGGTATTGAAGTACTTTGTTTATGGCATCGACAATTTTCTTTTTGTAAGGGCAAAATAATAATATGATAACGCATAAAAACTGTTTATATATTTTTCAGTGATGATTCTGGTTGAACCAATTGACAATCAAACACACACACGAGATAAAGGACTAACAAAATAGTTTGCTGACAAATTTTTTGTCATAATCCATCTCTCAAAGTCATCTTTTCTGTTTAAAAAACTTTTGTTTACTAATTTTGTTATTAATTTTTGCGCAATATCGCTGTACAATAAACGAGCTTCAAACCAATATTATCAAAGTTTAACCTAATTCCTTATCGACCTGATAAAAACTGAATTTGGCCGCCATTTTTAACGCGAAGGATTTTATTTCAGACGAAGTCTTCGGATAATCGGCTTAGGCGGGAAACTTAAGTATTGTTTGTAATCCATCAACTTTGCTCGATTAATGCCTTAGGGACAGCTTAAAAAGAAGCCCAATTGTATATAACACTATGTAACGATTAATCGGCTACTTACATTATGTGTACAAATCTACAAATCCATACTTAATATTATAAATGCCAAAGTATGTATGTCTGTCTCATCTGTCTGTCTATTATTATCTGTCTATAATTCAATTCAATTCTGGGTCCGCTGTTATTTTTAATGTTTATAAATGACCTTTTGGATTGCATAAAATGTAATTGCTTAGCATATGCAGATGACTTAAAGATTTTTAGAATGATATTTGATATTAGTGATTGCTTAGCTCTTCAGAGAGATCTGGATGTGTTGACTGAATGGTGCAAACACAATCTTATGGGACTAAATGCTAATAAATGTCAAGTTATTACTTTTACGAGAAATAAAAATATAATAAGTTATACTTATAACATAAATGACAAGCCTTTATCTCGTGTGTCAGTAATAAGTGACTTGGGAGTTATTTTTGATACCGCACTATCATTTCGGTCGCACTATGACTCCATATGTAGTAGGGCCCATAATATGCTATCATTTATTTCTCGGACGGCTAAGCCTTTTAAGAACCCTAGTACTTGGATCTTACTTTATGTAGCCCTAGTGAGAAGTATTCTTGAGTACTGTTCATCTGTATGGTCGCCTATGTATAGTGTTCATATTGACAGAATTGAAGCAGTTCAGAGAAGATTTGTCAGGGTACTAAGTAGTAGATGTGGTATGCGAAGGAAGCTGCCGAAATATCTTGATCGGATCAATAAATTTGGTCTCCTAAGCCTTGAGAAACGAAGACAGATTGCTGATCTTGGTCTTCTGTTTAAAATTGTTAATGGTCTTATGGACACAGGTATTTTAGATCAGTTGTCATTTAAGATCCCTACTCGATCCGTACGTATTCAACAGCTCTTTAGTGTTCCACTAACACATAATAATGTGTCCAAAAATAATCCTTTACATAGAATTTGTAATACGTATAATAAAATATGCCAGGACAAAGATATTTTCAATTGTAGCCTGATTGCATTCAAACGAGATCTAGCCAAGGACCCTAGGATCTAAATGCTCAATACGTATGGTATGTGTTGAAAGCCTTTAACAGAGTTTTTTTGTTATGCTTATAGTAAAAAAAAAAAAATATTTTATTTTATATAGTTTAATTTAGTCTAAATTAGAATAGTATTACCTACTTTTGGATATAATTGTTAATACTTTGTTATAATAATTATTGTGGCAAGTTTATATCTAGTTAAAGTTCTTAGTTCTTTTTTGTTATATGTTGTTTTTTCCCTGTCTTTCACTATGTAAACCTTATGTTAATATTGTTACTTTAAATGCAGGTTGGTGTAGTTGTAATTGGACCTCAGTCTAAATGCTGTGTGTTGTTAATGTTTTTTTTTTTTTGCTGTATGTTGTTATTCTGTGGTCTGTAACTGTACCGTAATAAATAAATAAATAAATAAATTACCTCTTCACGCCCAAACCGCTTAATCAAATTTGCTGCCGCTGATATGGAGATACTTTGAGTCCTGAGAAAGGACTTAGGATACTTTTTATCAAGGAAATTTTTATTCTCCAAGTAAAAAAACAGGTTCGCTGTTTGTGCTGGTCGCTGAAGCAATGGCTGACAACTGACAAAGCTGAATATTATGCTATGATTGTATAAATACCTCTACTATAAATGCTTTACTATAAATAGGTTCAATGCATAAGTATGTTGAATGTAGTATTATGTAATTATTATGTAGATAAACTTAAGATAAAATATTCACTTCATAACCTGCGCATGACTACTTAACGTTAAGATTCTAACCATTTGGTAGGTTTATTAGGGAAAGTTTATTTAATAGTTATATTATAATATTTTATAATTTAGTAGTAGTTATATTATAATAGTACTGTACGGGCCTTTTGCCTGAATTAAACGATTATTATTATTATTAATAATAGGTATACTGGTCTCCTATCTTAATATATATATTTCTTGTGTGCGTGTGTATGTGACTGAACTCCTCCTAAACGACTGGACCAATTTTAATGAAATTTTTTGTGTGTGTTCAAGGGGATCTGGGAATGGTTTAGATTCACAATTTTGTCCGCTGGACAATGTTTTTTTAATTAATTTTTAATTTATTAGTAGTTGTTGATTTTGGAATGTTTTACATTGGATCCGACAGTCGGCTGCCATCGCTGTGTCAAATTTTAAATAATATTCGAATTCGGATTTTAATTTTAGTCTGTCCGACAGTTAGCGCTTCGACCAAATTTAAAAAAAATACTTTATATACTTAATATAGCAAAGAAACGTTTGCCGGGACAGCTAGTTTTTATATAATATTATAACGTTAGCCATTACGAGCCTTACTCACTTACCTACTTACAAGTAACTCTACACTTATCTCCCCTAAGCGAGAACGGTGTTTCGGAACTCGTGGGCTTTCAATTGGGTTTGTAAGTTTGGATTAGATGTACTTAGAATATTAAAGTACCTATTCCATAGTATAGTCTAGCGGAGCTGTGTTTTTTCGAATCCCGGTCCATTTAAAATACCTCTACTTATGAGGTTTGTGGTACTTCGGGGTATAAGAGCTATGTTTAGCTATGTTTATGGGTTTATGTCATTTTGAATGTCACTTGATTCTTTACCTTCTCTCTGTGGTTGATATTTGGGAGTATAAGTTAGAGTGAGGTCGTATTATAGCTATATTTTGTATGTCACATCGAATCCCACTCTATTTAAAATACCCCACTTATGTGGATTATAAGAGGTAAGTGAGGCCGTAGGCGTCGTTGAATACTTATCGGTATTTGAATTCATATCGTTTTGAGGTTGTAAAATCTCACTTGATTCTTTTACCTCCGCTTATGTGGTTGATATTAGGGGGTATAAGTACTAGAGTGACGCCCTATTATAGCTATGTTTTTCGGTCATGTCATTTGCAATAGATGCTTGTGGTTTGTGATATTTGGGGGATACGTTAGGTATTTTATTTTGTGAGTTGTGACCGTAGTAAGCGGGTCGTTGAACGACGTCTCTCGCCACAAATATCTGTTTTTGGATCATATCATTTGAAATACCACTAAATTTATGGTACGTGCCTACGTCCGTATGGTAAAATATTTATGATACCTCTATGTGGTCAGTGATATTTAGATGTATGTGTGGTAGAGAAAAAGTATTATAGATAATATGTTTTTGTGATAGAGTAAGGGTCTATAATAGCTATACTTTAATTTTATGTCATATCGAATCCCTCCCATTTTCCCCCACTTCTGTTCCATTTATGTTCACTTATGTGCTTGATATTTGGGGGTGTAAGCGGTAAAGTGAGGTCCTATTATAGCTATGATTTTATGTCATAATATCTATGTGATTTAAGATATTATATGAGGATTTAGTCATAAAACAAGGTCGGAGTAAGCGGGTCATTCAACGTCTTTGAATATTCCTATAACACAGAACTAAGCCTATAATATGACTTTGGGTTGTCATTTGGAACCCCACCGATTCACCTATGCCTCTATATTGTGGTTGATATTTGGGGGTGTAAGTGGTAGTGAGCTGAGGCTTTAGCGGGTCGTTGAACGGCGTCGGCGTGGGGCGGAGGGGCGGGTGCGCGCGCGGGGAGTATCGATCCTACCTTCCGGCGGCCGCAGCACAGCATCCTCCGAGCTCGCGACTGTCCGCCCGGCGAAGACTTCAACCTTGTCAATTTTCGCCACTGCATCGGTGCTACTAGCGCGGCGCGTCCCGCGGCGGCGTGGCGCGCATCGCGGACGCGACCGGGGCGCGCGAGGCTGCCTCGCGGAGTGCCCGAGTGCCGGCCGCGCCTGCGCGCTGCCCCGCCCGACGCGCCCCGACGCGACCCGACGCAGCCCGACGCGGCCCGACGCCCGCGATTAATAATTCCGGCTACGCTGCCGGTGCGTATGTGGGTTAGTTTTTTGGCGATCGATGTTATTATTCTCCGATGCACACTGATTGATGCCGCGACCTACATGAAGGGGTTGCTGAGGATCCATAGATCGCGATGGATCCTTCCGCCCCCCGCTCATTGGTCGGCCCGTACTATGACTCGTAGCGGTACTCGTTTTCGAATTGATCGATTGCTCCTGTCGTTAACGAGGCCTCAATATTTGTAGGTTCAAACACATTCACTTGATTATATTCTTTCACTGCTACATCATGGAAACCGTACCTTTTGGGCAACAAAATGGTCATCCCATTAAATAAAAGGACAATCCCATGATCCAGATCATATCTTTATCAAATTTCATGAAAATTGATCCTGTAGTTTTGTACACTATTTCATGAAACAAACCGTCATTAAAATAATGAAATTTATTTTTAAATATATTTTTACACTAACAGATTTAACTAACAGATTATTACTAATATTTAAATTCTATAAGAAAACAGCCAACATAATCTCAAAACCTATAAAATAACAATTTGAGCAAAACAATGCCACAATACCGCGAGCTGTGAGTGTCACAAAACCTTAACGAAATTACTCTCGAAAGCGATTTGGTACCTCAAAACGTTTTGTAAGGAAAACGAGGCATTTCGTGTCAATTTAAATATATAATGATGGAGGAAAGAGCTTAGAAGCAACCACCATTAATAATTTTACTGAATTGATTTCGCCGGGTATAAATACATCCGCTGGGCGGTTTTAAAACTGCTGTCTCAAAGCAGGGGTGGCTTCAAATTAACTCATTTTTCGATAGTTAAATGTTTAATTGTAATTAAATACATTGAAATATATCGTTAGCCCAATTACACACCGTGTAACAAAACTGGTCATAATACTTTATGGAGTGTGTGAGTCCTCTGTATAGAGTTCACTGTAAAAGTAGCAGCACTAAAAGCATAACTTTTATTTTCATTTTTGTATGGGCAAATTCATGACTCTGGGGTTTGCCCATACGAATCTCAAAAAAATTGCTCTTTCAGGGCTGCTCTTTCGCAGTGAACTCTTTACAGAGGACTCATAGACATACTAAAATAATTTACATCCTGTAGAAAAAGAAATTCAGCTTGTTATTATTTTTAGCAATATTCCGCGAAATACTACGGAATATTGCTAAAAATAATAACAAGCTGAATTTTAAACTATGGATTTCCGCAAAGTAACGCCTGATTCCATTAACTATTTAAAAAGAAATTCTTCATTTTATAAGAATTTTTAGCTTCAGCTACAGCGTAGCACCTCTACGACGTAGCACCCGCGTAGCAAAGTGTTACGCGCTTAAAACAAACATTGACGAAGTTGTGTACGAGTAGCATAAAAATCGGCTATATGTTAAACGTATACTAAATAATTATAATAAACTAGCTGTCCCGGCAAACGTTTCTTTGCCATATTATATAAAGTATATCGCCCGTATTATTTAGTGACTAAATAAGTATGTCACCATGGCAACGTCCATCGCAGTCCCGTGACCCGCGTCGCATAAGCAATGGTCGCTCTAGACAAATATTTTGCAATAAAATAAAATTGCGACTATAATTAAAGATCTAAGCTATCCTATCTCTCAAGTTGGAAAAAAGCACACATTTAAAAAAAAGAAACATTAAAATCGGTTTAGTAGTTTAGGAATCCATCGCGGACAAACATCGTGACAGGAGATTTATATATATTATATTAAATGATAATATAACAGCAATTTATCTTTACCAACTCTAAAATCATATTGAAACATATTCACACGAAATTAATTTAAACCTTAAACTTTTCAATGCTTTTTTTAAACTTAAACGTAGAATACAGTTGCATAATGTATAGTAAAATATTATTTTAGTTTCATACGACCTTCCAAGTTATAATGAAAGTCAGTTATAAAGCGAACCACGCTGACCGCTATACCACATCAAGGTGCGGCGAAAACTTCACAAGCTTGTACCGGTTTAATGTTTTTTAATTACGTTTTTTGTCCTATATTTTTACCACATGAATGCAATTTGAGATGCGTTTTATAAAGCTTGATAATAAGTTCGAATTACAAAAAAGACAGGATTCCAGAAGTTTGTCTTTCAAATATACCTTACCTAAAATGTTATGCAGTGCTGTCGGCTTGATTTGGAGCCGTGGCACAGCTTAATTAAAAAATAAAATATTCACATCACATAATACAAACATCCCTTTCAGTTTCGGTCTGTCCGTCCGTACATATTGATATATGTCGACGAAATGGTATAATATAAAATCTTTAAAAATATTTTTTTATGGTATTTATTTACTTTTTGGATGGGATGAATTTTTTTTTCACGTCTACCCCACCGTGTAGGGTATCGTTGGATAGGTTTTTAAAAAAGATCATTTTCCGATTTAGGGATCTATTTGTGAAATATGAAGTTTTAAAGTGGAAAAATCGTTAAAGTAGTGTCTTTCCTTCTGCCAGCTAAACGGTTGCTTCTGGAAATGTGAAAAATTCACGGAAGTGAATATTCTGAATTTAAAAGGAAAACTATCACGGCTAAGAAGACTTCACAAGTTATTGAGTAATAATAATAATAAACATTTATTTCAAGTATCCAAGACTCATATTATAAACGTACAGATCAAATTACATAGTAATAGTCGATTAACTAAAAAAAATGTATTCGAAGAAGTATAAAGGAACTTTTCGTTTAAATTCCTTTGAACGTAACTGAGATGATGTTGATAGTAGAGTAAAACAATTTGTACATTCATTGAACATACAAAAATTATCAAAAACTAGCGGTACTATATTGCGCATGGCCTGACACGCACTTGGCCGGTTTTTAATGTCATTGTAAATGCGAAACGTGGTCTGTTGCCTCTTCAAGATAAAACAGCAGAACCGATTTTGGTGACATGAGACGAGACAAAGGATCATTTTTGTGGCGAAAAAATGTACAGTTCTGCACGATAAACAATTTTCAGCCCACCGGAGTTGCGGGCATTATCTAACTTGTACTATTGTGTTTTTAAGTTTAAATTTAGTTTTAAACTGTACAATTAAATTTTTTCTATTCTATCTACGAACAATAAAAACTAAGGAAGAGTAAAGCTGTGTCAAAAAATTTGTTCCGATTCTACAAAATGTGACCCGAATGTGCACACTATAGTCAAAAAGAAACCCGAATACATGCAAGAATTTTGTGTAATTAATAATAATTAAAGCAGTGACAATCATTTCCGTTTACGTTTACGTTAACGTTAACATTTAAGGTAACGTTTACGTTTACGTTTACATTAACGTTAACGTTAACGTTTACGTTGACGTTTGCGTTTACTTTTACGTTTACGTTTAAGTTTACGTTTACGTTTACGTTTACGTTTACGTTTACGTTTAAGTTGACGTTTACGTTTACGTTGACGATTCCGTTAACGTTAACATTTAAGGTAACGTTTACGTTTACTTTTACGTTTACGTTTAAGTTTACGTTGACGTTTACGTTTGCGTTTCCGTTTACGTTTACGTTTACTTTTACGTTGACGTTTATGTTTACGTTAATGTTTAAGTTTACGTTTACGTTGACGTTTAAGTTTACGTTTACGTTGACGTTTAAGTTTACGTTTACGTTGACGTTTACGTTGACGTTTAAGTTTACGTTTACGTTTACAATTACGTTGACGTTTACGTTTACGTATAAGTTTAAGTTTACGTTTACGTTTAAGTTGACGTTTACGTTTACGTTGACGTTTCCGTTTACGTTAACATTTAAGGTAACGTTTACGTTTACGTTTACGTTTAAGTTTACGTTTACGTTTACGTTTACATTTACGTTTACGTTTACGTTTAGGTTTACGTTTAAGTTGACGTTTAATAGTGAGGATTGATTTTTTGGACAAGAGAAAAAAATATGATCTAAAGTGCCCTCATCTATGCCACACTCACAAAGGGAACTGTATCTGACCCTAATCTTGGCTAAGAAAACAGGTGAACAGCAGTGACCCAGTCTGATTCGGCAAACTGCGGGCCGATTCTGTATCGTACATTTGTGAGTTATTAACTGAGTTAGTAACGAAACCGAGGAGTGAGTAACGGAAAGTGCCACTTTTTGTATTCACTTGCATACAAAAGTGAGACTTTCGGTTGCTCACTCCTCCGTTTCGTTACGAACTCGGTGATTAACTCACAAGTGTACGTTACAGAATCGGCCCGCTGTTGAGCACACTGTTCTTTTTGCCTCTTTAAATTTAGAAAACCAGGGTTTAACCGGGATACTATTCTGGATATCAAAATAGTATTTACCCTTATTCACACTGGTTCGTGTCCACTCATTATTCCAATTGGTATACATGTTGTCTTTAGCTAGAGGAATTAAATCCTGGCAATAAACCATAATATAGTGGCTAGAGACACCTGTTGTTATTGCGGCCTTAGCATATGTATCTACGTTTTCATTGCCAGTAATTCCACTATGTCCGCATAAATATCGATGGATCATTAGTTCCTTTTAGCTCATCCGTTAAAAATCTAGGGGTTCACTTCGATCAAACTCTATCATGGACCATTCAAGTACAAACGCTGCGCAAAAAGCTGACTGCCGCCACCGCTTCCCTCAGACGTCTTAGCAATTTCCTTCCTATCCCAACTAAAATCACATTAGCTCAAACCTTATTATTTCCTATCTTAGACTATGCAGATGTGTGTTACAGCGATCTCAGTGAACAGCTCTTATCTTCTATCGAACGCCTTCAAAACCTGTGTATTCGCTTCATATTTGGTCTTCGAAAATACGATCATGTATCGGAATACCGGGCCAAATTGAAGTGGCTCCCGGTCAAGATGCGCCGGAATACTCACATTCTTCATCTTCTATACAATATTCTCTTCAGTCCAAATTCTCCACACTATTTAAAAGATAAATTCACCTTCCTTGGACATAAAAACCCTACTCTTCGCTCATCCAACAAACTCACTCTTGCTTTTCCCTCTCACAGTACCGCTCACTACGACTGTTCTTTTACCATTTCTGCTATACGTTTATGGAACGCTCTTCCCGAAACCATCCAAAGATCACCAACAATTAATATTTTTAAAAAACGAGTCAAAGAATATTTTCTGAAACTGTCATGTTGACTAGCATCCTACTTTTTTTATTTTGTATTATATTTATGTAAAGTTTGTGTAGCTTATATAAATATTTTTATGTATCTTTAATATGAATATTATGGTATATAAGTAAGATATATGTATAATATGTAGTATTTTTAGCCATAAGTATTAAATTGTTTTATTTTATTTTAAATTGTTTTGTATTATTATTTCAAGGTTGTCTGGAAGAAACCGCTTTTAGCGGTAAGACCGCCTGTTTGTACATATTCCTGTTGTTTATTTTAAATTGTAACTTAGTTTAGTTTGTACAAATAAAGAATTTTCTATCTTCTATCTATCTATCTATGTCCTGTTATCCAAGCCAGAACAACCTGGATATGTTCTGTGTAGCACTTAAGGAGAAGCTGTCTTATTTTCAAGACCAAAGGAAATTTGCACTTGGAGCGAAACTGATTGGAGTTAGTGACCTCTAGGGTACTTCTAGAATCTGACAAAATGATAGATTTATTGAGTTGATGTGACTCCACAAAGGCAAGTGCCTCTAAGATAGCTAGGGTTTCCCCTGTAAACACAGATGAATTTGGGGGTAGTTTAAAATTTAATACCACAGTGACTCTAGGGATATATACAGCCACTCCAACACAGCTGCCCTCCGAGAGCTTAGATGCATCTGTGAAAATAAGCAGCCAATCCCTAAAATGCTGATTAATGATTTGTTTGAACTGTGTGTTAGCAAAAACAGAGCCCTTTACAATTGGAAAATTTAGAAGCACTTCTGGATGGAGGGTAAGTGCATTATAGGGAGTGGAAAAGAGGGGGTTTAATCTAAATTGGAAAATAGGGCAATGTAGCTTGTTGTCTTAGAGTTGTACATATTACTAGCGGTCGCCTGCGGCTCTGCCCGCGTGGATGTCGGTTACGGCTGCAAAAAGCCTACCCAGGAAAGACTCGGTCAGCAAAATGTCAATTCACAGACTCCGACACTGACATCGACGATTCCTCATGGATCCCATCATCAGATCACCACTTTTGTGAACATGGTACCAACTTCGGATTCAACCCTGTACAACAACAAAAGAATCATGAAAATCGGTCCATAAACGGCGAAGTTATGGTTGAACATACAAAAAATATATAAACAGACGAACGTATATCCTCCTCCTTTTTGGAAGTCGGTTAAAAATAGTAATTATCTAGGTTCCGGCACAAAAATTTACTTCAAAATATTTAAACATAATTTTTTTTTTGTTTTTAATTTTTTTTATTAAATTTAGTACTTAATATTTAAACACTAAAAGATAGAGTAAAACACTAAAAAATATATAAAGAAATAGTAAATTGACTACAAAATATTTAAATACTAAAAAATATTTTTTAGAGTTTAAATATTTTGTAGTAAATTAACTATTTATGTATATATTTTTTAGTGTTTTACTCTATTTTTTAGTGTTTAAATATTTAGTAGTAAATAGACTAAAAAAATTTTAAAGCAAAAAAAAAAATTGTGTTTAAATATTTTGAGGTAAATTTTTGTGCAGGAACCTAGGTAATTACTATTTTTAACTGAAAAATAACTCAAACATGTTAAATATTTTCGTATGAGAAAATGATTTTGGAATTACGTATGTATGAGAAATTCCAAGTGTACCCGGCCTCTTAAGTGATAACTACGAACAATAATTATTGTTTACTTATTAATTTAACAATAATTATTGTTAAATTATTGTTTGACGTTCCGTGGGAGACTCCGGAACGAAGCGTCGAGCCACGTCGCCGGCAACAATTAGTGACAGTGTTAGTTTATAAGTGAATATAAAATATGTACTTATGTTAGATTTAAGGTATTTGTTATATGGGCATCGGATGCCCGAAATAAAGATGATTTGATTTGATTTAACTAATTGCTATCTTTAAAGCTTAAGAGGCCGGGTACCCTTGGAATTTCTCATACATACGTAATACCAAAATCATTTTCTCATACGAAAATATTTTGAAGTAAATTTACTACTTATTTATATATTTTTTAGTGTTTTAATCAATTTTTTAGTGTTTAAATATTAAGGAAGGTTTGTGCAGGAACCTAGGTAATTACTATTTTAAACTGAAAAACAACTCAAACATGTTAAATATTTTCGTATAAGAAAATAATTTTGGAATTACGTATTGTATGAGAAATTCCAAGTGTACCCGGCCTCTTAAACTTGAAATACAATCTAATCATACAGATTGTTGGCGTAGAAAAAGAAGGGTTAGGTAACTAGTGGCCATAGAGGATGAAGATTTTATGGTATAACTCGCAAGCAGCAAAACTATACTGTACTCGGCGAAACATGGCGGTAGCGGTCATTGGCTCCCTGTCAAAAACTTGTCAACCGCGATTGACAATGAAGTGTCAGATGTTGTCAATCGCGGCTTTGTATCATAAAGTTAATATACCTAGCGGAAGGTATATTAACTTTATGCTTTGTATAGGAAATGACAAGTTTTTGACAGGGAGTCAATGACCGCTACCGCCATGTTTCGCCGAGTATAGTATAGGTAACTCTCTGGCGTTTGAGAGAGATAATAATATGCTAGATTTGTCTGCTTGTTTCCTATTTTACTTGACACAATAACTTTAATAGAATGCAAACATAAATACTTTTCAATAGGATCCAGAGAATCAAATACGGACCTCCTAATTTTTCTATAATGCTTGGTTTTTTTCTTTCTTCTATAAGTATATATAAAAGTTTATATTATTATTTTCTTTCTTATTCAGATTACAGTTCATATTATGCTTGATGCTTGTATGACCTGAAAAATTATATTTTATTAGCAGACATTGCCTGCTTATACATTGAGGACGAATCACATCAGGTGGAAATAACCATATTTTATTTAAGGTCAACTTGAGGAAGACCGTCTGGGGGTAAGTCCATCTAGCGGCAATAACTTCCATATTTTAACGACTAGATTCATATGGCTCAGTGGGTAAAACAGTATTGCAGAGGTTGTTTGATCTAAGAAACAGGCATGTCGCTACTATAGTCCGCGCGAAACTAGTTGGCCGCTCTGCCGGTATGTGAGTACATACATATATGGGCAGAGCGGCCAACTAGTTGCGCGCGAACTATAACTACCTGTTACAAAAAAAAACGATCGGAATTTTTTTCCCGTTTTGTACTCGTATTCGGAGTGTAAGTCTCTGCCAAAAAATTTAAAAAAAACCGGCCAAGTGCGTGTCGGGCCACGCGCAACATAGGGTTCCGTAGTACCGTTAGTTTTTGACAATTTATTTATGGTCAATGAACGTATATTTATAGCGTGTTTTACACTACTAACAACATCATCTCATATTACTTTCAAAGGCATTTGAACGAAAAGTTCCATTTATACTTCGCCGAATACATTTTTTTTTAGTTTATCGACTATTACTCAATAATTTATGAAGTCTTCTTAGCCGAGATAGTTTTCCTTTTCAATTCAGCATATTTACTACTCCCGTGAATTTTTTCACATTTCCAGAACCAACCGTTTAGTTGGTAGAAGGGGGGGACACGACACAAACGGATCCCTAAATCGGAAAATGGTCTATGAATACTCGCAATATTTTTAAAAAACCTATTCAACGACACCCCACACGATGGAGTGGGCGTGAAAAAAAATTTTCATCCCCGCTTGATGTGTAGGGGAGGTACCATAAAAAAATATAATAATAATAATAATAATAATAAAATGCTTTATTCAGACATTAAAACAATGCACAGCACACACTAAACTACAATCAAGCAATAAACCAAAAGAGAAAAAAAAAAAAAAAACTGCTTAACTAAAATACACAACAACATCGGAGAGAACAACAATAAGTAAAAGCATACAAAATAAATCTACAAAAAAATGGCAGCATTAGGCAGTGCATTGCATAATGCCGAAAAGGATCTCCACTCAGGTGTATTACCACGGCACAGAACACTACACCGCGGTTCCTGATCTTCCGTGGTTCCTATACATTACGCATGACGCACGACAGATTCAGCATTATTAGGGTTTAAAATAACTAATAGCATACATATAATAATAAAATAAAATAATAAAAAATCAAAGAATACTTAAATAAGTTTAAAACGGTAGGTAGCTGCTATTTACGATACGGCACAGCACAATGCACCGCACCTGTGAGTCCTGTGACGCAACGACATTCCAGCTTCAGGAATCACGAGATACCTATTTTTTGCGCTTCAGTGCCTGAGACGAAGTTATACGGGGAGCACGCGCTCGCGCCGACCGCCTGTGACCTACTTTAATATATTATGTAGGTCAAGTTCATAGCAACTACCGACTAAAGTGCTATTAATAGATATAGGTACATATAAGATTTACTTATAGTGCGGATTATACTATAAGAAGAGTATGGTAAGTGTATTTTATATCAATATATTATAGTGATAGTTATTATTACTAACATGAAATATCTTACTACTTTATTATTTTGTTTGCTCTGATATTTTATATAAATAATAGAACTGTAAGTGTACAACCCGTCAACATTTTCAGATCCTTTCAGGGACCGAAAGTGATGTGAACCCATAGGCTCAGTAGTCAGTAGCCAGCAACAACATAAATTATTTGATACCGAATTTTAAGCTGGTATACCTGGCAAGCATCTGCAACTTCTATATCTCCCGGTTTCGGCTTAAACCCCAAACGGTAAGTGATACATATTAATTATTATATTTATATAAAAGATTAATACAATCATAGGTTGATCTAAGGTTATTTTAATAATACAATCATAGACTAAGGTAATGTTACTAAGTTGCATCATAGATCAAGGAATTCTTAATCCATGATACAATTTAGTAACATATTAACACATAATATTATATTATGTGTTAATATGTTACCAAATTGCATTACAATATATTATAATACAACATAATTTTATATTATTGAATTTTATTAAATTATTATACATAAATTATATTAAATAAGTAAAGATTAATAATTCTTTTTATTATAGAGATTGTAGTTGCTCGTGTAACAAGAGTGTTTTCAATTTTAATTTAAACGTGTTTTTTGTTCTCAGAGCTCGGTAAGATGGCGGAAGAAGGTTGTTCCAGATCTTACTTGCCAGGTATCTGAAGCTACCTCTAAATGCGGAAGAATGATGACACGGAGTATCAAGCAGATATGCCGAGCCTCTGGTAATAACCTGTCTCTCACTAGCCCAGTGCAGTTTCTCAAAGAGGTAGGAGGGAGTTTTTGATTTTATTACTCCGAATAATAGTGTAGCAAAGTGCAACTTCCTACGGCCGTCCATTTTAAGCCAACGCAAGTCATTTATAAATGGCGTCACATGTGCTCGTGGTGGGATATTACAACAATATCTAGCACATGCGTTCTGTACTTTTTGTATTAGACGCTTGGACCTTGATAGCAAACAGGGACCCACGGTAGCATCTGCATAGTTAAGATTGGAGAGTACTAGAGATTCACACAGGGTAATGCGTAGACGTTCCGGGATAAAGTTCCTTATTTTATATAACATCTTTAATCGGTAAAAACATCTACTAACCGACTTTGCCACGTGTTTTTCAAACTTAAGACCCTCATCCATCAGCACCCCTAAATTTCTCGCTTCAGTAACTCGCTCAATTACTTGATCATGTATTCGTACAATAGGTGAAACAGTCGTGAGATTTTGCACCTGATGTCTGGTACCTAATATCATAAACTTAGTCTTGGCAGGGTTAAGAATCAGTGCGTTGTTTTTCGACCATTCGTGTATACGCGCCAGATCCTCATTTAGTTTTTTTACGGCTACGTTAACATCACACAGTTTAAACGAGATATATTTTTTTACGATTTCATGTACCATTTTGTTGCCATCATTAATATGTGTAATCATACCAAATTACAGCTTTGTAGGTCCTATAGTCTCTGAGTAAAACCGCGGACAGACAGACAGACAGACGGACAGACGGACGGACAGACCGAAACTATAAGGGTTCCTTGTTGACTACGGAACCCTAAAAAGTGGCAATACGAAGGATTTTTTGGAGTTCCTTGGATTACGTAAGTAATTTAGTGATCCTTTTACTTATTACTGGTGTTCGATTCGTTAATATCGGTTTAATTTGGTTATTATCACAGCTGCAAAATATTTCTTACCTAAAAGTGCAATAGTGGGGAAGTTCGTCTAACTTGCATAAGGAAAGGCCGACATATAGTCTTACCTCCAATCAGATATTGTCAACCTTTTCAAACCTACTAGATAGCATTGCCCATAAAGTAGCCAAGTAATAAGTGCCCTCAAAAACTGACCTCCACCACCGAAAATTTTGATTTTGGGCTCATAGCTTTACAAGTAAATATGTTCTTTTATAACGTTGTTTTATTACGGACATCCCATGTCAAAAAAATGTTTGATAGCCCGGAACCCAAACACATGCCGGACTTGCCCCAATTTTTTTTTACTCAATAAAAACTGAATGTGGCTTTAAGATTATAACATCATAGTTTCTTCTTCAATACCTCCTACTTACATATGTCACTATTTGGTTTTAGTATGTTTAGTGTACCTACATACGATGTCGAAAATCTCCTTTAGACGGACTTGCCCCAAAGACGGGGAAAGTCCGTCTACAAGGTGTTTCTTTGAAATATCAACTATATTTTCCACACAATTAATGCGTGGGGACATCTAACGTCTGTATTAGGTTTATAAAAGATTTCTTTGCCATCTACTGTGAATACCTTCTTTCTAGAGTCATTACAAAAGAAATAGGGGTAGCTCAAAGCCAACTTCAAATAAAGTATGCCGGTCTTACCCAAGTTGACATTAGTAGTAAGTACGGAGAACATTTTATTAAATTGTATAGTTTATAGTAAATTATTTTCAAGATATAAGCATATATTTTTCATTGTACCTATATCATTATAAGTTACTAGCTGCTCCGCGCGGCTTTGCCCGCGTAATTTAGGAATTTCACGCAACCGTACATTTTTCCGCAAAAATAGCCTATGTCCACGTAGTCCACGTAGTTCACGTAGTCTATTCTTCAAGTTTGCCAAATAACATAAAAATAGCTCCAGTAGTTAAGATAATAAGCAATTTCATATAATTTTCCCCGTTTTCCACTATTTCTTCGCTCCTCTTATTCTTAGCATAATAAAATGTATCCTATAGCCTTCCTTGATAAATGGGCTATCTAAGACTGAAAGAATTTTTCAAATCGGACCAGTAGTTCCTGAGATTAGCGCGTTCAAATAAGCCCTTTCATATAATTTCCCCCGTTTTTTTTCATATTTTCCTCTATTTCTTCGCTCCTATTATTTTAGCGTAATAAAATATAGCCTATAGCCTTTCTTTATAAATGAACTATCTAAAACTGAAAGTTTTTTTCAAATCGGGCCAGTAGTTACTGAGATTAGCGCGTTCAAATAAGCACTTTCATATAATTTCCCCCGTTTTTTCCACATTTTCCTCAATTTCTTCGCTCTTATTATATGCGGCGTGATAAAATATAGCCTATAGCCTTCCTCGATAAATAGGCTATCTATCACTAAAAGAATTTTTCAAATAGAACCAGTAGTTCCTGAGATTAGCGCGTTCAAATAAGCCCTTTCAAATAATTTTCCCCCGTTTTTCCCACATTTTCCTCTATTTCTTCGCTCCTACTAGTCTTAGCGTGATAAAATATAGCCTATAGCCTTCCTCGATAAATGGGCTACCTAACACTGAAAGAATTTTTCAAATCCGACCAGTAGTTCCTGAGATTAGCGCGTTCAAACAAACAAACAAACTAACAAACTCTTCCGCTTTATAATATTAGTACAGATTGGTAAAGTAAAAAGCATTTAGCAAACTACTGCTTTTATTACATAAGTAGATAAAAACATGTTAAGAGCAAAATATTATTTTAATCCCTCAATTGTGGAAAAACTAGACACAATAGCTTTTCTATTGTTATTGGGGTAGCATGAGACCACTTGAGGGATTAATAGTTATAGTTTCTTTACATTTTTCTTGCATAATCACTAATCATAGAATAATATATCAAAATTAAGTAACAATATTAATCCTTCGATTGTGGGTTCTTGGAAATCTATTGTAATTCTATTGTGTCTCGCTCACCGGTGAGCTTATGGGGCTTAATGGGTTAATGATTCTGATGATTAATTTGAAAACTTTGATATTAGTCAACAAAATATATTAGTTTAAAATAATCTCAGATAAATAAGACAATTGGGTTTATTTCAATAGTAAATAGTTTAGTATAATAGACATGCAAACCTTATCCGTAATATTATATTAAGCTTATGTGTTATTTGTTTGATCGAAGATGTGCCCATGGGTCTTGTAACATTGAAGGATGTAGGTAAGCATCAATACCACTTCTATAATCTTGTCCAGAGCTGTTGTTGTGATCACTCTGAAAGCATAATATGAAATAAATTATTAATCCTTTGATCGCGGCAAAACGAGACACAATAGCCTTCAACTGTTATCACGGCCCACTTGGGCCTTACAGGAGTCGAAGCATTATATTGTATACTTTATTACATCATTTTCATCTAAGTGTTAACATGACGAAATTATTACTGGACAGAATGATATTAAGCACTTATTATTATAGAATAAGCCACTGGTAAGACACAGACTTTTAATTGTAGGAAGATATTCCTTACATCTCATTTCTCTAAGTCTGGCCATAGATGGAACGCATGTTGCAGTCGGGACTGACTGCTCTAGAGCGGTCGCATTGAAGTTGTACATGTAACACGACTGCAACATGACTATGAAATACACGGCTCTTCAACCGCAGAGTGCTCCAACTGCTCCAGAGACAAGAACTGCTCAACCGTGTATTCCTCCAGTTTCCATACTAAACTCATATCCATTAACTGCAAGATATGGTTGCTGCCATGAACGTAGAAAAAAAGGCGGACGGAGTCTTGTCATATACAAAACTGTGTCTTCACTTTTCTTCAGAGTCGGCCACGCACACATTCTGACGCCTGTCAAATGGTATGGACTAGCGCAAGAATGTGTGCGTGCGGACCGTGTACATACAGCCAGTTGGCAGACTCTGAACAACACAGTTTTGTGTATGGTGGGACTCCGTGCGCCTTTTTTTATACGTCCATGGTTGCTGCACGGTGATCTGTCACCGTGCAGCAACCGTATCTTGCAGTTGGTCTCTACTGCAAGATGCGGTCCGTCTATGGCCGGCCTAACATGTACTAAATCGCGCGAAAAAGTGTCTAGCTGAAAGGTATCAAAATTACATACACCAAAACTGTTACTGCGGTGTGAATTGTTGCCCCATCGATTAGATCGGTTAAAATTGTTGCTTCTTCTATTTTGATACTTCTGGTTCCAGTTACCTCCTCTGCCTTGCTGTTGCCTTTCAAAGTTTCCATGCACTGGCGTACTTTGATTTAATGGAATAAAATTGTCTGACATCGTTAGATAGTAAGACTTTTAACAAGAATTGTCTTAAAATTAAAAAAAAATTATAATTCACACGTAATATAATGAATTTTAATCCTGTTTACAAAACTTTGGAAAATATTACGTTCGGTATTTTCAATGGTATTTTGTAAACTTCTTCCACAAATTACAAGTATATTATATTTGTAGAACTTCTTCTACTTTTTTTTTTTTTTTTTTTTTCTTGTTATGGCGCTCGGCTTTACCATGGCCAGTGTCAAGTGAAGTATTGGCGGGAAAAAATATTTTTTTGTAAAAAAATTACAAAATTTTCAAGTAATTTTTCCAGAATATCGTCAAGTCGAAAGTCTAGTCAAAGTCTAAAAAATAGTCGGTAAAGTCAACGAGTCAAGTCAGTTGTTTTAGTAAAGTGGTAGACCCTTTACAAAAACTTTCGATGGAGTTTTAGAGGGAACACAAAATGGCACGTTTCTTGAAGTTGTATCACTTGCCCAAACTTGTGCACGACAACGAATATTTAATGGTTAATATTCTACCAACATTACACATTAAAAACCGAAATAACACAATTTTAGGAAATTAAATACAAAAACAGAACGTCACTCTTTCGTATTCCCGGCAAAACTCCTTCTTCTACTTTTCGGCTGCCTATTTGAGAAAATGTCAGCTGTCAATTTTTTTTTTATGAGATTAAAACTTGCACATAACGTGCCCGCAGCCCGAAGAAAGGCGAAAAGTATCTTATGTAATAATATGTTATGAGTAAAGCGCATCACAGACGGTGAAGATAATATAAAATATATAATATTATCTTAGAGCATATTTTAGAATATCGCTCACCATACAAATCCTATGAACCATCACACACGACGAAGTTAATTTATATTTTATATTTTGTATCTTAGGATATGGAAATATATATTTCGTACCTTAATATTTTATCTTAAGATACGAAATATATATTTCGTATATTAATATGTTATCTTAAGATGCGAAATATATATTTATGAATAGGTACAGGGTGTTTTGATTTGACACAAAAACACGGTCTCATCGGTGATCGGACGCATTAGTTAGTAGATGCAGTGTTGCCAGTGCTGTATGTTAGAAAGTTACATACCTACTCTCATTCGAAAAGTAACATTTTGATGGAAAAAGTAACATTTCGGATAATTTTAAATAAAATTAACTTATAATTTATTGCTTTATTATTATTATTGTTGAATGTTTGAATTTTTCTCTTGAATTTCTAAAATACTCCTGAAACTTCTTCGTTGACAGATATTGAGACAACTGCAATCCAACTGTAAATTGCAGTTCAAGTGCAGATTGAATGCAGTTGACACGACTGCAATGCGACTACAATAGAACTGCAAATCAAACAGTGGGCATTGTCCAAAAAAAATCACATGTACTTTTTATTTTTTTTTTTTCGTTAAAATAGGGTATTTTAAGAATATGAATAAAATAATTTTGAAATTCATTGGCTAGTTTTTTCTCAATAAATTTTTAAAGTTTCGCTGTGACGTCATCATCGGCGGCCAATTGACCTCTGCGGTATGTTTTTTTTTTCCTTTCAATCTTATTTATAATGGCTGGTTCGTCAAATATAAGTTCTCATTATATGAAAGCTGATACGAGAAGCTTACCAAAAGTTCGAAACGTAATGTTGGTCGAATTTATTGCTAATTTAACGCCATTGAAGGTCAAACTAAGGTTAAACATATTTGTTCAAAAATATAAGTAACTAATGGGTATTTTTTTCATTTATATACAGAAAAACGATCACTGACCTTATTCCTCGAAATGTTTTTGTAATGAGCAAAATTAAAAAAAAATGGACAATCCCCGTTCACACGACTGCACGCCGACAGCAACTGAACTGCAATCCGACTGCGTGTTTGGTTTGCAGTTCTATTGCAGTCGCATTGCAGTCGTGTCAACTGCATTCAAACTGCAATTTGCAGTTGGATTGCAGTTGAAATGCAGTCCGTCTGTGTAGACCCTAAAGGTTAACTTCGCCGCAGGTTTTTCTCTTTTTTATGTGAGGCTCTATCCAAATGTTTCTCCTTTTGAATGTGCTACTGCAATCTGCATTTCACATTCTATATCAGAATCATCGTCTGAGAAGCTGTCTAACAAATCAAGAAGTAAGACAGTATCAGTTATTACTTATTAGTTATCACTCATAGTCAATCACCCTGTATATAGAACTCTAACAAGGAATACGTGTGGCACCAACGAAGACTCGTAAGGAAATGAACATATTTTTAATATTATCGTATCTTAGCCGTGTGTGATAGCTTAAGATACTATAATATTTTATGTTTGGGCATCTTAAGATAAAATATTATATTATCTTCACCGTGTGTGATGCGCTTTATGAGTTGACCACTCTTATAGAGGGGTCATCAAACGGTGCGAATAATGCGATGGCTCTCATGACTCATGAGTCATCACATGGCTGGCTCGCTGCCCGCGCCGCGCTCAAGCTCAAGGCGGTAAGCGCCTAAAGAGCTTATTCCATTTCACTAAATTTAGATATCTAAATGATTTAGTGACTAAATTTAGTCACTAAATCATTTAGATATCTAAAGAACAAAGGCCATCCGCCTAACATGCTTGGACTATAAAAATCTTATAAAACGTAACTTGATGAAACATCTGTAATTTCAATTGCCTATTTAAATGTAACATAGCACGGCATTCAATATATTTTTAAAAGCTGGGAGTTTCAAGTAATTGTGTATTAAGTTTTTGAATTTTGAGGTTATAAATATAGTTAATAATAAGCTGTACTATCATTTTGAGTTATGGTTTTAGTTTAAATTATATGAAACACACGTCAGATTTTTTAAAAATAAAAGTAGGAGGCAAACGAGCAAACAGGTCACCTGATAGGAAGCAACTACCATCGCTCATAGACACTCGTAAAATCGGTATACGCTCTCTTATCGAAATCCTCAAGAAGAGAGCGTATTTAAGCAGGTCGGGTCCCTATGAATGACAAAATATGCATTCAATATAAAAAAAACATTATCCTGCGTTAAAAACACAAATTCAATATTCATATTTTTAGAGACGATTATCTTTGTTTTCCCAGCTTCTAAAAATCAACTGTTTTTATTTAATTATAGCATTTTACCTAAACAACATTTTAGTAATAGTTCCACCTAGGTAACAAGAACCTTGTTTTTTTCATAAACGTATGATGCTAAAGACCAACAAAGAGTGCGAGAGAGAAGAAAATCCGTTATGGAATTATAACAAGATGAAAAGAGAGAGGCAGTCTCATGAAAACTTTAACCACTTTCATTTGACAGGTCGTCAACAAGTCGTCACACGTTTTTATGCCCTTTCGGTATTTGCAATTTATTGTTTAAATCCTTTATTATTTTCATCAAATACTATTACATATAAAAATGGTAACTTGTTCTGTGAGTGATTGCAGTGTAAATCATAAGAAAAATCCTGAAAAATATACATTTCACAGGTAATTAATCTTCATGTCCTAATTGCTACGATGTGTTTATTTTCGCTATATCAGAATATAGCGAAATCTTTAGTTCTCTATTTCAAATAAAATATTGTGAATCCGCCCTTTTACTTTAATATTTTGCGTAACTTAAGGTATTATTGTTCTTATATTACACAAATTTTGAAGAAAAAATTTTCATTAAATTTTTTTACATATACGCTAGTGTTTGAATCAAATTTATCGATATGCTTATCGATATTTCACAATAACATAAACTAAAATAAAAATCATTTACCTTTATATTTATCACCTTAAAAGGACATATTATCTTATTTTAACGATTATTTTTAAATATTATTAATCTTTTGACATACCTAGTATAAAATCAAGGTTTCACAGATCAGTCACTTGAATCTAATACTCATTGAATGCAGCTTTCATTAATATAAAATAAATTGCACCCATGCAAAGCTGTTTGCTTGTTCATAATCATTTGTTTTACAGATTCCCTCAAGATCCCCTAATTAGAGGAAAATGGCTAAAATTGATTGGGCGTGTTGGTTGGAGTCCCACGAAAAATTCAACAATATGTAGCAAACATTTCATTGAAAATTTTAAAAGAAAAAGTAGAATAAATACAATTTTGGCTAAAGGAGCTATCCCAACATTATTCGTACCAGTAAGTTTGACATACTGTTGCACTTGTTACTGAAGCAATTATTTTTGTCTTTTGCATAAAATTCTTGAGTCTCATTGTTGGAAAAGTTCATCAAAACAGCTTGACATTTTTTTATGAAATTTTGCATAATAATAAACAAGAATAGGTTCTAAGCTATTTATCAATAACTTTTCACACATCACCTATAGCTATAGGTTTTAATAGTGTACGTGTAGTGTTTTAAGAATAAAATATAATATAGTACTATGTGTGTTGTTTACTTTCAACGTTTACTTTCAATGTAAGGGCTGATTTACCAGATAGATTTTACCTGAGTAATAAATAAGTAACTTTATAATGTGTTATGTCATATGTGTAAGTATATTATTTACCCCTATAAGAACCTCATGTCATAACATATCCGACGATTGAAAAATCATTCCAAACGAAAATGTGTATCACTATTAAATTGTCACCTTTTTTGCCAATAATTAAAATGTATGATACCTAATTTGAAATACAAAATCTGTCAAAGTTGCATATTATTTGTTTCATATAGAAACTCAGGTAAAATAACTCGAACGGACTATACTATCGATAGCAAAATACTATACTATCGATAGTAAAATATACATCACTAGCACACGCACACATTGACAGATCAAAAATCGTCACGCATTTTCGGGTTGTCAGGTGATCTATACGTCAGTATATTCTATATCTATGGTTTTTTTAGTCCATTTTGGCCATTGTTCTTTAGTGAAATGGAATAAGCGCTTAAGGCCTAAGCAGAGAGAAATAAAAATTTCCTCGACAGAAAGTGATATCATAACCGAAGATTTTAAGCAAGAGAGTGATGAACAAAGTACAAACTACAATCATTTTAATTTTTATAGCATTAATCATGATGATATTATTTTTTTTCTCTCTTTTTAACTCAACCTTGGCATTGAAAAAATTTAAAAAGTATAACTGTCAGTTAAAAACACCAATCAAATCAACAAAAGCGAATCTCTGGCCTCTGGGTTTACGATTTTTCATTGATAAATAAATAATTGTTACTCGGATTTGTTTATAAAAATAATAAGATGCTTTAGTTCGCCGAGTAATAAAGCTATTTAACGCTAGCTACACCATCAATATGTGGATTCCTTCCAAAAGCTCGAAGCTAGCTGTCGGTAAGTTAATGACTTATTGAATCTCGAATACATCCTGCCTTATTGCAGGAAACGTAAAAACATGCTATGAATGTATAATACTTTAGAAGTTACTAATTATATCTTATGTCCTCTCTTTAATTGCTGTGAATTACGTCTATCAACTGGGTTTATTGATTTTATGTAATCTCAATGCTGAGATACAGAGATGTCTTTGTTTGTGTTTCAATGTATATCTCAAATACAGAAAAATAACTAGAATATATTAGTTATGATTTTAGATATGTTAAAGTTGCTATGTGTAAAGTTTCCATTTAATGTAATTCGAGTAAGTATATCCATTCAGAAAGTGCTTCAGACAGATAAACCACTTTAAAACTAGTTTTATTATAATTATGCAGCAGCTGACTCATATAATATCAATATATTAAATAAGTTGGTCACAACTATTTTAGCAAGTTTTTATTTTCTAGCATTTTAATCATTATGAACCAGACTTGACGGCCATGTTTTGAATAAATTTTATTTTCATCGTTTTTTAGGCTCTAATTAATTGTAAATTTAATTGTAAAACATGATAAAGTTTTTATATAAATAAACTGCTTAGGCTACGTCTTGTGCCAGTCCCGCTTATTGCTAATAACTGGGCAATTTATTCCTTTCTTTCGTAAATATATAGAGTGAGGGGGACAAAACATTATTTCCACAAATAACTTTAGCCTAAACCAGTAATATATACTAGCTAATGGCTAAAACAATCCCTGAAAAGTCAATGGTCAATTAGACAAACCTTTTGTAGTGCTGTACTCTTTCAAGTATCAGTATAGTAACTTGTCATTTCCTTAATTTGCAGCTGTTTATAATTGGAATGGAAATGTGCGGTCCGGTCTGCCCTTGGAGATCGGAGAAACTGTCCAGATATTAGAGGAAAATGGAGGTAAAGTATTTGAAAAAGTGTAGGCCTAATATTTGGGCCTAATCTTATTTATTTACCAATATTTCTGCCTAAAAACTGAATAGATTGATTATACTTCAATACAATTTTATTATATTTAATTTTCAGAATTTTAACTTAAGATAGTTTTGTTCTTGGTTCTAAAATACCGATTGAATTGATACAGTTTGAATTGATTCTTGGTATAGGCCTTATTTTACTCTCATGTCGTAAATTAAACAATAAAATAACCGATTATTCATGACATAACTTATACTTTACATTGAATTCCAATCTAAATATAAATTAAAATATTTTTCAGGTTGGTTTCGTGGATTCAGCACCAAAAATAGATCAGCATGGGGAATATTTCCGGCCAGTGTGGTGTCAATACGTCCATGCACTGTCAAGGGTTTTGGTGCATCGGTGATAGCTGAATTCAAAGATGATCCACTGGTCCGTGAAATTGCTTGTGTGCTGCGAGAATGGGCGAGGCTCTGGAAGAAATTATATGTGGTATGTAACAGGTTTACAGTGCTTCTTTGTGGAGAACTATATTATCTTATTTATTTATTACTAAATGATGCCCGCAACTAAGTTGCGCCAAAACACGTTAATCGCGCGGGAACCGTACATTTTTTCGGGATAAAAAATACCGTATGTCCTTTCCCGGGATGAGTCCCGGGAAAGGACATACGGTATTTTTAAGTATCTCCATACCAAATTTCAGCAAAATTGGTTCAGCGGTTTGGGCGTGAAGAGGTAACAAACAGACACACACATTTTCGCATTTATAATATTAGTATGGATTTTATTTATTTAATTAGTTAATATAGCTGGGTCATGCCGCTAAGAAGAATCAGTGATTGTCATTTTCCTATGTAAATTTTACATACAATCAAAGATCTTAAATACACAGTTTTTGAGGATTTACAAACTGTATGTCTTGTACTTTAAAAAAATCCAAACTAAGAATTTGTAAATAGCTAAGGAAAAGGGATAAGAGAGAACAATAAATCCAATTCTACTAACACTGTATAATATTTAAATATAAAAGTTTTTAAGACTTTTATTAACAGTACTTTAATGATATTTCTTCATTCAATTCCAGGAACGCGAGACGTACAGGTTCAGTGCTGTGGCCAAGGTCATGCGAGAGCTGCTCAATGGAAGGCGCGCTTTGCTAACGGGGACGCTCACTCAGGACCAGACAAGAGCTCTACGACTCAAGCTTGTGGCCAAGTTGGACTGGGGCAATAGGTGAGTCTGCATGCTGTTTTACCTACGAAGAATTAAATTCAAATTCAAATTCTTTATTAACCATACAATAATATACAATAGTATAAAAGCTAGATGTAGCGTACATCACGTCGTCTAATCCCATGCTAAGTAAAAACTTGTGTTATGGCAATCAGACAACGGATGCACGCCGAACAATTTTATCCTAATATATATTATTTACAAATTCACACACAATCACACTATACTTTATCACGTAAAGTCTCTTTCGGCGACGTGATGTGCGCTTCGTTCGGGAGCCTCCCCCGGAACCTTCGGGGGAGGCTCCCGAACGTAGCGCGCATCACCCTTTTGGGTATCGCAATTACCCTTTTGGGTATGCGGAGTCTGTCTATTTTACAAGTATACTGTTTTACCGAATTTTGGCGGTTACTCTTAATGGGTCATTTTGGCAGCCTGTATCATCTATACTAATATTATAATTCTGTAGAGTTTGTTTGTTTGTTTGAACGCGCTAATCTCAGGAACTACTGGTCCGATTAGAAAAATTCTTTTACTGTTGGATAGCCCATTTATCGAGGAAGGCTATAGGCTATATTGTATCACGCTAAGACTAATAAAAGCGAAGAAATAGATTGTATCACGCTAAGACTAATAGAAGCGAAAAAAACTGGGGAAATTATATGAAAGGGCTTATTTAAACGCGCTAATCTCAGGAACTACTGGTCCGATTTGAAAAATTCTTTCAGAGTTAGATACCCCATTTATCGAGGAAGGCTATAGGCTATATTTTATCACGCTAAGACTAATAAAAGCGAAGAAATAGAGGAATATGTGGAAAAAACGGGGTAAATTATATGAAATTGCTTATTATCTTAAAAGAACTACTATCTGAAGCAATTTTTATGTTATTTGGCAAACATGAAGAATAGACCACGTGAAGGGACATAAGCATTTTTTTACGGAAAAATATACGGTTGCGTGAAATTCTTAAAATAAACCCACGCGGAGCATCTATATATAATATAATATAATAAATTACTATGCTAACGCGGACGAAGTCGCGGGCAACAGCTAGTATATGTATAAGTGGAATCTAGAGCTCATAAGTAAGCGCGGGTCTGCAACTAGAAATCACAGAATTCCTGCACTTTGCAATTTGCATAAACTTTACACTTTTAATGAAGGCGTAAATTGTTTCGTAATAATGACTAGGGTATGAACTGTGTAATAACAACTGTAAGTAAGAACTGTAAAATAAAATTAATTGGTCATACTCATATTCTTGATTACGATAAGGCCAATAGTTATTCGTGTCTACTATCTCTGGAAAAAGCTAATGTATTTAAAATTGAATGGTGGATTTATAGAATTTTTAACCGACTTCCAAAAAACGAGGAGGTTATATGTTCGGCTGTGGATATATTTTTTTTTTATTTTTGTATGTTCAACGATTACTCCGCCGTTTGTGAACCGATTTTCGAAATTTTTATTTTGTTGTATTAGGTTTCACTCCAATTTGGTCCCATTTTCACAAAGGTGGTGACCTGATGATGGGATCCATGAGTAATCGAGGGAACTCCTCGAAATTTATATGGAAACATATGGTGATTTTGGTTTTATGTGAAGTGTACTAAGAATACGCTACCAAAAAGTCAAATATTGGGTCAAGGTATACCATGGTTTCGATGATGCTGAGAGAACTCCTGATTCCTTATAGATACACGTTTGGGAGTTTCGGCGTTGTTTTAAGAACAGAAAGCATAAACTACTATGCAATTCATATTCATCATCATAATCATCATCATCATCATTGTCATCATCATCATTACCACGTCGTGTTAAGGCCACCAATGTCTCATGGCACAGAATACATAATAGTACAAGGCATAGGTATGGATATACTAATAATAATAATTATGTACTGTATAACAATTAACAACACCTGTTTGTTTTTAATACACGGCGGTCGGCGGCAGAAGACAGAATATCGAATACTTTACTAACTACTTTATATACAGATCGAATACTTTACTACTTTATAAAATTTTAATAGACAAATAGAATTAAAATAAAGTTATTTTAAAAAGAGCATTTAAACAAAACAAAGTCATTAAGTGTCTTTTTAATTAGTTATACTTATTAATCGATAGATGGTGCACTAAGTACCTATCGATTTGAATTCTTGATAACAAGAACAGCTGTCAATAATTATGATAATATTAAATATTATGCTACGCTACATCCTATGCAAGTTTGTACAATTTTTTATCTGATAGATCCTTCGATCGTGGAAAAACGAGACACAATAGCCTTTCTATTGTTATCGCAATCGCCGGTGACCGCTTCGGGCTTGAAGTATTAAAATTGTTAAATTACTTAGCACAATATGTTCACTTCACTGATAATATTATATTATTTTGTGAGTGTAAGTTGTGACTCTTAACAAATTGTAATAAGATACGTAAAATATACGCGAAGATTTATCTACTAGTGTAACTAAAAAGAGTGAAATTATTATTATTTTTAACAAAAAATTAAAACCGACTTCCAAGGTAAAAACAATAATAACATTAATATGAACTAAAAAGTATTAAATAATTTTTACTATCTAATAGTGCCTTTTTCCGAATTCGGCTAAACCTCAACTATTTCTGTACTCAATCTTCATAATTTTGAAGTCGGTGCCAGTTCCAAAAATTTTAAATATTCTGTCAGAGGACTGAAGATTCAGCTATCTGGTACCGACTTCAAAATTATGAAGATTGAGTACAGAAATAGTTGAGGTTTAGCCGAATTCGGAAAAAGGCACTATTAGCTATTAAAAATTATTTAATACTTTTTAGTTCATATTAATGTTATTATTGTTTTTACCTTGGAAGTCGGTTTTAATTTTTTGTTAAAAATAATTGTATGTACCATCGAGGAAATTGATTCCTATGCATTTGAGAGACCAACGTCATTTGGTCGATCATGTCAATTCAATGTTAATTCGTCGCCTGAGTGCTAGATTGTCCTATAGACCATTGACCAAATTTTTCACTAGATAGGTTTTTATGTTTATTTTTGTGATGCATGCGTAAGGCGACCAATTACTTAAATGAGTATGTTTATAATGATATGTGGAATCAAAAACTACTTCTTCAAAATATGATGAGATTTCGTTTATTTTTAAGTTTAAAAATGGAGGTGGAACAAAATACCACCAACAAAATTACGAATGTGGACGTAGAACAAAACTGAATTGCTCTTAGCACAAATTGCAAAATAATCGGTTAGTGCTTCTTTGTTCCAGCTACCACTTTGTTCTTTGTTAAAGGTACAGGATGTTTAAAAATAATTATGTCATTTCAAATTTTAAAAATTTATTAAAGTATTCGTACATTCTTATTTTAGCCACAAAATGTGCATGAAATGCATGAAATGTGCAAGAAAGAGTGTTTTGAACGACTAATGCCCGTTTTCACCAACTACACCTAAAATTTAGGGGTCCCCTAAGCCAATATTCCAAGTTTTGTTCTTGATGAATTGACAACCCCGTAAATCTTAGGTGACGTATATCTCTGCATAGTATAAAACAAAGTCGCTTCTTCTGTCCTCATGTCCCTTTAATTGCGGTTTTCTATAATATATAGAGTGATTATTGATTAAAGAGGAAGGTTTGTGATAAATATGTATATTAATTATGGGAGTTCGCTATTTTACAAGTAAAATATCAGACGGCCATTCTATAGCAGATTCATTGTCAAGGCAACCGTCGTCGTCGCCACATACGTCACCTAAGTGTACGGGGTCGTCAATCCATCCCGTAAATTATAAACGTCACCTAATGGTTTGATGGATGAATCACATAATAGGTTGTTTTATTTCAAATAAACGCCACCTTAGAGTTACAGGGTTGTCGCTGCTCGAATAGCTTTTAAGATAAGTAATATATAAATTAAATAAAAAATATAAAAAAATAAAAAAATATATGTAAAGAGTAAACTCTATATTGTTTCTTCTTGTAACAATTACTAGCCTCGTTTATATTTTCTAAATTTTATCGTTTTCGGCAGAGCGATATTCCCCTAACACAGGTAAACTTTACGTAAAAGGGGGTCTCAAACACTGTAATTATATGTATTTTAAGTTTATGAATAAAGATTTTGTATTTTTGTATTTTGTATTTTAAGTATGATGTATTTCGTGCGGGTGTTTGTGAATGCGAGTACGAGTGTAAGTGTGTGGTGATTGTGTTGTAAGTAGAGTGTACTAATTATTGTGAGTATCACTGTTACAGTATGTGTAGTGTATTAAAAAACTTCTTCCTCTTTACTCTTTTCATTCTTTTTTACTGATTTATTTGCATTTTTGGATGTTTTTTTTTTTCATTTCTAGATCTGTTTTTTCTTTGTTACATTTTCCTTTTTATTTCCGTCTTCAGTTTAGCTTCATTTGTTTAGTAGATGTGCTTTCTGTGATTGGATTGTCATTTTATTTTATTATTTGCTTAGGTGACGTAATCTCAACATCCTGTAGAAGAAACACGAGCTACATGAGAGATACCTTAAAAGTACCTACTTACAGTTCAATTTCGGCAGGTTCTCGAGTGGTATTTCTTTTATAATATGTTCGGGACATATTAGCAGATTATAATCAGATGCTTATTTGTAAATCAAACACTATACAACAATGTTTTTACGATATTTTTGTGCACTATACGAAGCCACACTGAATCGCAAAACAAAATGGCGGACGCTTACGTCACGCCTATAGCGAGCTGTGATTGGCTATATAGCTGGAGGTGGACCAAACAAGCACGCAAAAATCAAAATCGTGGAGATGGGATTATTAAGCAGTGAATTAATATTTTTTCGTTGTGAACAAAAAAACTTTAAACTAAAAAACAGCCCTTTTGTTTGGAAAATTTAACATTATCTTTAGTGTTATAAAACCGATTTTTGTCCGTTAATCATCCTGCATTCATAATTCATTTTCATCATCATCATCTAGCACTCAGGCGACGAATTGTGATCTGTCGGCTGGGTTTGACGTAATGCGACCAAACTTCGTAGGTCTCCCATTTGCATAGAAATCAATTTCTCTGATAGTACATACTTTTTACTTAAAAGTCTATCAAACTTTATCAGAAATGTTGTGTAGTTAACATTGATATTTGATGCCAATAAATGCTTAATCCACATAACAATAATATACTATTAAATCTTATATATAAAATTTCCCTGTCACAATGTTAGTTACCGGACTCCTCCGAAACGGCTTGACCGATCTTTATGAAATTTTATATGCATATTCTGTAGGTCTGAGAATCGGCCAACATCTATTTTTCATACCAAAAAACCCAAAAATTATTTATATGGCAAAACAACGTTTGCCGGGACAGCTAGTTATAATATATAATATGGTAAACATTGAAAACAGTTCCATTTATGAATTTTGTGAGTTTAGACTTTAGACTTGAATCTTCAAAACAACAACACATTACAGTATGATATGATCTATGAGTCATACATCAGTCAACTAGCCATTTTGTCTAGTGAGTTGTGACTAGTCTGTCCTTATTTTATCTCAGTCTCTAGAGAAGTGGTACTCAGCCTTTTTTATACGGGCCACAAACACGTTTTGGCCTTGGTGTCATAGGCCGCAATCAAACATTTTTAGGATTAAAAAATTTCGTTCTTCAAAGCGATTTAAAAGTGGAAAAATTTTCACGACTTTAGCGACGACTTTGCACTATTTTATCGGTGGGAGTCACAGACATAGATCATCTTGATCTATGTCTGTGGTGGGAGTGAATTTTAAATGGTTTGACCTCACGCGGGCCACTAATAAAGTCCCGGCATTGCGGTCTAAGGGGCCTCGCGCCCCTTGGACCACGAGGTTTTTTTAAAGGATTTTTTAAAAGGACAATCATTGGATACTCAATTACCAAAAATTCGTTTTCTTGCGTCATCCAAGGGACCTCGCAAGATATATCTTGCCCACATCAAAAGGTCCCCGCCACTGCGGCACCACAGTTAAATAACTATGTACGGTCTGTACTATATTACTTCTAGCTCAATGATATTCTACTTATACAGATCTGTTACGTTCATACTATTTTCCGGCTTAAAGGTGAACGCAGATTTGGCCGCACCGCACGCACCGCAGTCGCCGCATTCGCAATTCTTCATATTATTATGAAGTTGCGAAGACTGCGACGCGGGTAGGTAGGTATGCGAGTTTGCCTATAACTTCATATATAAAGAATTCGAATGCGGCGACTGCGGTGCGTGCGGTGCGGCCCAAATCTGCGTTCACCTTTAATTGCTTCCGAACAATTTTCAAATTCAATTGTCAAATTTGACAGATAAGTGAAACAAAAGATACGAAATGTCATAAATTACATAAAAGAGACAGACTAAATAAAAGACGGGCCAATTGCCCCGTGTATAAGGCAAAGGATTCACAACGCGCGCGGTAGTAACATATCTGCTTTGAGTTTTTTTATATAATATCTTTGTTCTAGCTATAAAAAATGGATATAGACAGGTACGGTATGCTTATCATTTTTATCAAACATTTTGACTGACATTGTTTAGTGTTCTGTCATGGTGTGATCTGTTTATTTAGCACTGTTCAGTGTTCAGCCTCTCCCACGCGAGTTTCCCAAAACACCTACCTTAGGTAGGTACCCATGACATTTTGGGATAAGTGATGACTGATGAGTGATGAGTGATGAGATAGTGAAGGTTGCTCGGAAAGGATAAAATATCATTAAAATAAAAAAACACTGTATATTTATATATTTTTACATTAATATTCTTTTATTCAGTATCACTTAAAAGTTCAAATTTTCGGTATTGTCACATGAACAGTCTTGATGTTATTATGAAAATATAGGAATGATAAAAATACTAGAACTATGTCTTTTTATACTTGCGGTTGACAATCGAAAATTTATTATGATAACAATACATAGTAGTTCTTACGTATACTCAATTGCAAATAAAAGCAAAAATCAATATATAAAATATGACTCACGGTCTCATATAAACTGCATTTGCGATAAACATACATTAAAATAATTCCGGACTTACACTAATATTTTAAATGTAACTAATCTATTTCCGAGATTCTTGGAAGTCAATTTATTACTACTTATACTACAGCTAAAATAACCTAAAAGAATAGGAAGATTTAATTTTAAACAAATGCATTTCGTCACAAATTCGCTAAACATCTGATGGCACAATTGAGTGGACTCGAATAGGACCTTGTTGCACCTAGGAACCGGCCAGCACTTTACAGAAGTATTATTTTAAATTAAATCACATTATATCTAAATATTTTTTGACTTTCTGTACATAAAACATATTTTACAGAAAATTACAAAATATTTAAATAGTCAAGTATTACTCAACTCTCAAGATTGTTGAGATACACTTCTTATTAAAACTTTCAAATATTTAATAGGAACTTGATGCGTTATTTCAAGTAAAAGTCTAGAGTTAGATTAAAATAAACCTTCCATAATAATTGAAGGCACGATTCCTGCTTAAATCTAACATAAGCTTAAAGGCAAGCGAATAAGTGTCATACATAACTGTATTGTCTTAATAGTACAAGTTTTTGTACTGCAAACTTATTTGTTATTATATGTTACAAAAATATTTTTAAAATATTACACTAATTTTGTCACCTGATATGTATCTTGTAAAAGTCTACATTCTTTTTACAAAAATGTCATAAAATATTTCGATAACCAACTTGTGACCAACCAACCAATCTCAATACTTTGGCCATTTCATTAAAACGCCACAATTTAACAGTCTTCAACCAAATTAGTATGGAATATAACAATATTTGACTTAATTGTATGTTAGCAATTAAAATACATCGTACAAAAACTAGTCGTTGTATATTGTATAAAATGGCAAAAATAGTCTACAGTAAAGGAATGTCATGAACATGAATTTTATTATTTTCTATGCTATTGAAAAAGGAAAATAAACAATAACATGCAGTATACAAGGTGTATCAAAAAGATACAAATATATTATATTTTGAGAAAATCTTAATGGCAGATGTAGGTATTGTTTTTTCAAAATATAACATAGTCTTTTTACCGAGCTGTAACCTATAGAGCAAAGTTTGTCAATTCTTACGGTGCTTCTGTTTTGCTCTTTCACTCACAAATAAAGAGATAGCACTAATCGCGGTTGCTCTATAAGTAAACCTCAGATGTCAAAGTATTATAAAATCGGATATACTCTTCTTATGTTTCCGTCTCTTTCGAGTATTTGATGTCGGGGTATATCGGTGCCATTTCTAGTGTAGATGGAGCAGAAGGTGCGTTGGATTCCATGTGGATTCGACGCGATAGCTCGTCCAATACTTCGCCGAACACACGTAAAGACATGTTCTGTCCCAGTAGATGGAGCAGAAGGAAATCACCGACCTGAAAACAGATTTTATACGTTAGGTTAGGTTAGTTTTATAAAAAAATTAGGTTAAGAGAATAACCACAACGATATGCTTTTAGAGAGCGTTTAGAGCCCAGTTGTAAGTCTTGACTCTTGAGAAAACAAGACTAAGGACCCGTTTCACCAGTTCCTGATAAGTGCCGGATAAGCTATCCACAATTTATCTGACAGATACTCCATACTCTATCTGTTAAGTTGTGGATCGCCTATCCGGAATTTATCAGGAAGTGGTAAAACAGCCCCTTATCCCCTGAAACTTAGATACCCATCTCGTTCTACCATAACTCACCTGAGTCTTCCTAACCAATGCCTCCACGCCGTTGGGAGTTCCGAAGCGGAACCGGCGCTTGAGGATGGCCTCCCGAGTGCTGGGCAGCAGAATCACAGCCGCGGAGTACACCAGGGCCAAGCCAGATACCACCGATAGGATGATGAACCTAAAAATATTGCTTTGTTAGATAGGCTTATCCACAGGTGTGGTTAAAACGTTACGCACACAGTCACAATTAGGTGGTTGCTTGAAGTAGGACTGGAAAGAGGTTGAATTTTAGCCATGCTTAATGAGCGTAGCTCTACGTGCATCAGATCAATGCATCGCTATGACTTTTCTCTGTCTTTCACACACAATATATTATAGGAACATGATAGGAACCTTCCTGATAATAATTATAAACAATCAACAAACAAAATACATGCTCTGCAACCAGACTATAGTTTACAGCTTATACATACCAGAACCACAGGAAAATGAAGATCTTTTCGTTCAGAATGTTGAGCGCCAAAACGCACAGCGCGTCGTGCTTCTGTATGGATCCCGAAGGACCGAACTTGTGGAATGTACACTTTGTCATTCGGGGAAACACTTCGATCTGAAAACATTCGGTTATCCTCATTAGTTTTTTGTACGAAGTTATAGCTGGGAATTAAAATCAGTAATGCTCAATGATTGTTCTAATAAAAAAATCCTCAATTTACTTCAAATTACCGGCGTCTGTGGTGGCATTTGTGGGAATATGGTTAGTTTTTCCCCAACAAATGCCACGTAAGCATAGACGGGTTAGTAAGAAACCAATTCACACCAGTCATAATAAGAATCCTGCACGTCATAACAATACAGTAAACCACAAAATGGTTTGATTTAATGTGGTCAGAAAATACTGGCTTTTCCTTACATCTTAAATTAGAAACCAATATCTTGGGACTTACCATAGGATCAGTTCGTTGCTCCTGATTCATGTTGGAAAACTTGACCACGTCAGTACCATAACTCAAAAACGCACCACCCAAGAAAGTGTCCAGGAAGAAAATGTTGCCAACCTGAAAATTAAAATAGTTTATTGTTGGTATTTTCAGAAACAAAAATGTGGTCTATCAACGTATCAGTTTTTTTATGAAATAAGGGGGCAAACGAGCAATCGGGTCACCTGATGGAAAGCAAATTTCGTCGCCCATGGACACTCGCATCATCAGAAGAGCTGCAGGTGCGTTGCCGGCCTTTTACGAGGGAATAGAGTAATAGGGGAGGGTAGGGAAGGGAATAGGGTAGGGGATTGGGCCTCCGGTAAACTCACTCACTCGGCGAAACACAGCGCAAGCACTGTTTCACGCCGGTCTTCTGTGAGAACGTGGTATTTCTCCGGTCGAGCCGGCCCATTCGTGCCGAAACATGGCTCTCCCACGTTTAAATGTTTAGCAATGGAAATAATGATCTATTCTTCTAAATAAAAATACGACAGCTATATTTATTTTACAAAAGTTTTACTTACGACATTGACGAAGTTTAGGACTTCACAGAAGAAGTAGCCAAAAGAGTAGGTGTTGTGCATATGCAGCGTGTCCAATAGGTACTGGACTAGGCGACTCTGAAAAGAGAATAGATCGCATTAGTTAAAACGCAAAATTGTTTTGATGAGCAAACAAGCGACATACTTCGGGATATCTAAAATATCCCTAAGTATGTATGGTGACTTCTTGGATCTCCAAGGAGCCCCATATGGATAGAAAAAGGGCAATCGACTACATAGGTAAAAAACATGTGGCATAGTTTTCGCCATTCCTTCTGGCTTATTAAAATTCTTTGTAAATTGTAATAATTTGTTCCCGATTAAATTACAAATGTCTTTGGCTTCTTCATACGAGACACACAAAGGACGTCTCTTATTAGTGACGAGGTCTTATCTTAATTGTGACAATTGACGGGACTAGACGACACAGAGGCCGTATTGAAATTACTCGCATTTTTGTCGCCGCGAGCAATAATAACAGAGATAAGGACGAAATGCTGGAAGATCTTTCGTCAGAAACTGGGTTTTCCGTTTTGAGTGAATACAGATATCTTGAGGTTTCCTTAAGAATAGGGAATGCCCCTTTTAAAGGAGTGAATATTTTACCTGGCGGTTGGATTTGTCATCTGCCATGTTAGCCATCACACCGCGCATGCCGTCGGAGATCATGCGTACTTTCCCCTCTTCCCAGTTCTTCCAGATCCAGTGAGGAGCGTAGAAGAGTACTCCCTGAAATACATCACGTGACGCTTTAGTTTCAACTAGTAGACGCTAAGTAACAAGAAAATATAAATAATTATTAATGAGATTCCTACAAATCTTTTCAACTTGCTCTAAAATTTTCAAGCTATCTAAATAATACTGTATAAACACATAAGCAACGAAATGTTGTCTTACGTGGTAAGTGCGCGATATAGCAGGGTTTTGCAGTTTATCCCCTCAAAATTTATCCACTAAAGACAATGTTGCCCTTCATAACAAAGGTAAAAGAAAACTTACCTGGAAGAACAGCATAAACGGCACCCATTGATAGTAGGAATGGTGGCGTTTCTCTTCCTCGTAGTCATTTCCCAGACCGGGATGCGCGTATTTGCTGGACCCGCTGTATGGCAGAGTAAACGTGTACGTGATCCAGCAGTATGTGTTGAGGATGTGTCCGGGAATGGCTCCATCGCTGATGCAGGATATTGGGTCACCTGGAAGCAAACAATTATGGTGATTAATATTGGAATGATGTAGGTAACGGAAGATGACTAAGTATGGACGTGGGTGGTGGAGAACCTTTTCATTTTTATGAATCGAACGTTTGGTAGGTAACCTTTTAAGCGGTTTAAAATGTGTCATCTTGCAAAGATTTAAAGAAAGGAAAATGTAAGTGAAGACATAATACGGTAGAATATTCAAGCATGAAAAGTTTAGGAATTTTATACGTTACAGGTCGTATAAAAGTGCCAATTTACATTGATACAAGTACCAGGTGCCAGACAATGGATTTTGGACTAAAACATTTTCATACAGAACTGAAAACAGTGAACAGTGCTGATCCAGCGCCAGAATACTGGCACTCGCTACTGTATCAATGCAAATCATCGCTAATATATCTCATATTGATACTGTATATCAATTTTCTCACGTCCTCGACATTGAATCGCGGATGACACTAATGCAGCTGCCCCCACCTGTCGGCCGTGACTAACCTTGATCCTACCGAGGGATATGCACGTGTCATATCAGGATCGTGATACAAGTGCATAGGATGGGAGGATGATACGTGTGATTGCAACTGATATTATGACAGGTGTTCTAAAAAAGATGCCCAAAGTTATTTCCAAAGAGTTCAGAGTTGGGTTGGTAGAGTGTGGGTTATTTGGCCGATGATTAATTAATTAAGAGCTGATTTTTTCTAAGCAATGCAATGTGTGTTAGAATGTGCAGTTTAAACTATGTACCGATTAATGATTTTTCTACTTAACGTACGTGTCTCTGTAGCTGTTCTAATAACCTGACACCGTTCCCGTTATATTCCGCAAAGTCTCGTAATGGCTTTTGTTACACTTCCTTCAGCGTATTATATTCGTTCATTCAGTATTTTGTGCAGTCGGCAATGTGATATCGCGTCATTATTCAACTTTAACACTATAATAATAAGGTTGAAAAGGTGATACATGACTATACTGTACGTTATATTGATGAGGATTTTACAATACACTTGCTATGACAATCAAACTATTAGGCCTCATTGAGGATGAGTATTGGGTGTGTCTGAGCAGATGCGTTATATTCGACCTAATGCCAACTCGTATGCTCAATAGTACCTACCTATGGACTGATTGAAATTAAGATATTGGGGTCAAGAGAACTCTTTGAAGTCGAATATCAGTGTGTAGATGGAGCATCGCTTTCGTCGCGTCGAAAATAGGAACAAAGTTAGGAAAACAAAGAAATTTAAATGAGAACTTACCAGAACAAATATAATAGTAGAACGAGAGCTGGAGAATTAAGAGAGCCTTTCTTAGACAATATACTGCCTTATCAGTTATCACCTAACGAAGGATAAAACAGGTCTAACTGATTCGTGTCACTGTCTGTCAAATGGCTTCTGCAACACGTAAGACAAAGATAGCAACACGGATCAGTCCTGACGTATTCTTCGTATATCAAGAAGTCGCTTTGGAGACTAACGACATAGAAAAAATACTAGACAGGTTTTACGAGTTGATTAGTTCATCTAGAAGTAGAAATGTACGAAAAACATCGATTATTCGATTAACTAGCGATAACTGCTACGTCACAAAACGTTTAGAGGTTATCATCAGGATGTCGGTAATTTGTTACATAACACAATATGATGAAGCAGTACGCAAGAATCAGGGTTCCGCTACATCACGAACTTTTGATCTGATGCTTCAGAAATGCGAGAAAGGATTTCGAGTTGAAGATACCTTGACGATTTGTTTTTCGAGATTTGGCGCATTTTATTATTTGGGTTAAAATAATAATAATTAATTGGCGCCTAAATCCGCCACGTACTATCAGGAAAGTTGATTCTTAGGCAGATGGGGGACCTGCGTAGTTTGGTCGCATTACGTCAAACCCAGCCGACAGATCACAATTCAGACTGAATTGACAGGATCCGACCAAATGACGTTGGTCTGTCAACTGCCTAGTGCCTAGAATCAATTTCCTCGATGGTACATTTCTGTCACTTGTTGATTTGTTGTAGGAAGCAAACGAGCAAATGGCTCGCTTGATGATAGCAGATGGGTGAGGCCGTAGATTTTGCCACTTTTTTAAAAAGAAAAGTGTCTCTATGTTCATCATAAAATAAAACAGAAAATACCAGTTAAACTGTAACACTGATCTCATATATAACTTCTTTCAGTTATATTTTATCTCTTTTAGGATAGTTTTAAGCGGATTTTGGTAAATTATCATGTTAAAACGCCAATCTGAAAATTTCAGAGCCCTAATTTTAGATAAAAAAGCGATGTCTTTTTTTTTTTTTTTTTTTTTTTCTTTATTTTTAAAGGGGTTTGATCACTTAGTGATTAAGTCACCCCCATAATCAAAATCACTTTACAAAAATAACTTAATAATTAATAAATATAGCTAAAGCCTATTTTCTAAACAAATTTTGAGCATTTTGTATAACATTCTGGCTTTAGCGATGTCTTTGATGGTACGTTACTTACTCATCGCTATTTAACTTTTTTTATTTTATGAGTCTACTGAGCAAATTTAATTAAATCTAATTGTCTGATAGTTGAGACACAATAAAGTGGTTTTAAACTATTGAAAACATGCATTAATCAGTGATTTATAAACATTTAAACATTTGTCTCATTTTTTTCACTTCTACGTTACTGTTTTCTTCGTTACCAGTATTTCGGGTCACAAGCATATTAGTGTAATTTTAAGTAGAAATTCGGAATTATTATGAAAACACTGAGTTATTGGGCTAAGAAAATTATTATTATTTTTAACAAAAAATTAAAACCGACTTCCAAGGTAAAAACAATAATAACATTAATATGAACTAAAAAGTATTAAATAATTTTTACTATCTAATAGTGCCTTTTTCCGAATTCGGCTAAACCTCAACTATTTCTGTACTCAATCTTCATTATTTTGAAGTCGGTACCAGATAGCTGAATCTTCAGTCCTCTGACAGAATATTTGAAACTTTTGGAACTGGCACCGACTTCAAAATTATGAAGATTGAGTACAGAAATAGTTGAGGTTTAGCCGAATTCGGAAAAAGGCACTATTAGATAGTAAAAATTATTTAATACTTTTTAGTTCATATTAATGTTATTATTGTTTTTACCTTGGAAGTCGGTTTTAATTTTTTGTTAAAAATAATAATAATTTCACTCTTTTTAGTTACACTAGTACGTAAACCTTCGCGTATATTTTACGTATTTTATTACATTTGTAAACTTTATATTTTCTAAGAAAATTTAGTTCCGCAATTCAACAACAGATGTCGTTGTTATGCTTCTGCATCGCGGTATCGCTTACTCGATAGCATTTGATATAACTAATTCGCTACAATAATTATTTTCTTCTCGCTCACACTCACTGGTTGTCATAATTGATATTACGCCAGAGGGATTAACGTCCCAGAACCATAAGACCAGTTTTAGGCGTAAGACGTAGACGTCTATTCTTTACATTAAGAGTCACAACTCACACTCACAAAATAATATATTATCAGTGAAGTGAACAGTAGTTAGTAAAGTATTCGATCTGTATAATATAAAGTAGTAAAATATTCGATCTCTCGTTTGCCGCCACGCGCCGCCCGCGCGACACCGTCGCCTCTGTAGCGCCGACCGCCGTGTATTAAACAAACAGGTGTTGTTATGTAACAATACATAATTATTATTACGAGTTAGTATATCCATACCTATGCCTTGCAGTACTACTATCTATTCTGTGCCATGAGACATTGGTGACCTTAACACAACGTGGTAATGATGATGATGGCGATGATGATGATTATGATTATGATGATGAATATTAATTGCATAGTAGCATATGCTTTCTGTTCTTAAAACAACGCCGAAACTCCCAAACGTGTATCTATAAGGAGTCAGGAGTTCTCTCAGCATCTTCGAAACCATGGTATACCTTGACCCAATATTTGACTTTTTGGTAGCATATTCTTAGTACACTTCACATAAAACCAAAATCACCATATGTTTCCATATAAATTTCGAGGAGTTCCCTCGATTACTCCTGGATCCCATCATCAGGTCACCACTTTGTGAACATGGTACCAAATTGGAGTAAAACCAAATACAACAAAGCAAAAATTTCGAAAATCGGTTCACAAACGGCGGAGTAATCGTTGAACATACAAAAATAAAAAAAAAAAATAAAAAAAAAAAAAAAAAAAAAATATCCACAGCCGAACATATAACCTCCTCGTTTTTTGGAAGTCGGTTAAAAAGTGAAAAGTCACCATCCTGTTTGTTAAAATTTGTGACAAGTTTATGACGCGTGTTTCAGCAGCGCAAAATCAAAAGAGTTTTTTAGAGTAAAATTAAAGGTAAATATCGACTTTTTAACTATTGTTTACATAAAACTATGTGTCGAAATGGATAATGTAGATGATAGTTTATTGATTTATTCCTAATTTGGCTTAATTTAGAAATTATAACCTGCAATAGCTTTGAAAATCGAGGTTCTACGTTACTTAAACGTTACTTCTATGTTACTGGTAACAAATATTCTATGTTACGTAACGTAGAAGCATTGTAAAGACTAATGCATATTAAAAATTTCGCTGTTTACTATAAACATAGTATTTTTATCCAAAAAATTGGCCATGCCTTTTTTTTGGAAATCTCATAAAGAAATGTTCTGTAAATAATTGATTAGTATTTACATGCGTTAATTTCATAATATGAACAATAAACAACACTTCTTATTTTAATTAAATTAAAAATTTCCATAACTTTTTAAATATTTACTTAATTGTCTCCTTGATTATTCTGATCGACAATAGTAAAAAAACACACAATTTGTTACAATTTAAAAAATATATATTTTTTTATCACTGTATCCACTAGGTTTTTTTATCGCGTCAATATGACATAAGCTTACCAAAGCAACACCGTTACTTTCGCGTTACTTCAGTGTTACTGTAACGTAGAATATTCTGCGTTACTATACGTTACAAAGTGGCAAAATCCACGGCCTCACCCAGATGTCCATGGAAAATTAACACACTAATATAATTATATCTTATGTAACAATGACTTACCTAATATCTTGATCAATCACAACCTACAAGTAAATATAAAATGCATAATATTATTATGTTACTAGGTATACATATTTTTATTACTTACTTCAAGAAGTGATTTAATTACAGGATAGAAATACTTCTAATAGGCTATAATTTATATTATAATATTATGTTTGTATAAAATTATAATTTTTAAATAATAATAACACGATGGTTAAATTTAATTACCTGTTGGTAACCTTTGTAATTATTAGCTTCCGCTTTTATTACAACTGTTAGGATATATTTTTTTATCTAAGGTTAGGTTAGGATTTTGTTCTCATCATCAAGGTACGCTAGTCTTTTTAGTAAAGAAACATTTATTTCTTTAATGATATAAAATCTCAAGTGCGAAAATGTGTCTCTGTTAACTCCTTAGGGTTGGGTTGCACCAACTTACTTTAACTATAGTCTATACTCTATAACTTTAACTATAACTACAATGCAAAATGCCAAATCTTTGGTTAAGAACGCCATATTTAACGATAACCGCTCATACTAATTATAATTTACTATGGCTCAAAGTATTGTTATAAGTTATTAGTTTATAACAAATATTTTTCCTGACGATTTTTACGGATAATTAAATTTCTCAATCCCATTAACTTTAGCTTTAATACAAAAATGAATGCAACAGAAATCTGTCAATTTTTGTGGTCAAAGTTAAGGTTATAGTAAAGTTAGCCTAAACTATAACCATAACTTTGACCATAACAACTGTAACTATAACCACGTTTATATATATATATATATATATATATATATATATATATATATATATATATATATATATATATATATATATATATATCCGGTGATCGCGACAACAATAGAATACAATAGCATTTCCGAGAATCAGAGAAAAAAACCTACTTAATAGACCACGTGAAGAGACATAGGCTATTTTTTGGCGAAAAATTTACAGTTTCCGTGAAATTCCTAATTTACGCGGGCGAAGCCGCGCGGAAAATCTAGTCTTTGATACATTGTAAGGTACTATGAACTTAAGAAGTAGGTAATACATCAATTAACATTTTCGCCTTAATTATGGCGCCTTGTGGACAGGTTTCACATTACGAGACATACTACACAGACATCAATTGAAGGCATATGCTCTAATTAGCTAGCATTTAGCATCGTTAGAGTCATAAAGATTCTATTACACGCACACTTCATAAGTGAGTGTAAGCAGATTAAAAAAAGCCAAAATGTGTTTTTTGATTTTTTATTTAATTTTTGTAAGTACAGATACATTGGTGTTAATGTAGTCGCAATAAATTTTATACAATTTTGAAACTAATTAAAACAAGAAACTACATACATCGTACGTGCAGTTATGAAATACTACTGTATTTCATGTTTTAGGTACTCCTAAAACATGAAAATTTGTTATGTTCGTCAAGCACGCACTCGAGTTCATTGAAAGCCATATAATCGCTCAATTCGATTGCTCAACGTAAATCGATTAAATTCGGATAAACCTAACCTTGATTGTGGCCTTATGAGCTTTTTTCAATTGTTTTTATCGCTCTATTCGACGTTTTATTCTATTTTGTGCCAGTTGGCGTTTGTTTACAATGACATGAGTATTGGGTACGTCCTAGTACGTCGAATATGATTCATAATTTTGTTTCAATAATAAGTTTGTTGAATTGCAAAGCTTATCAACAATTCAACAACTGCGTATAACTTCAAGTGTCATCGTAGGCTAGTTGGTTGGTTTACAAATACGATTTATTGTTACGAGTAGTGATATTTTGGACACGGAAAAGATCTTGGGGAAAAACACATTTTGGACAACCCTAATCCAATCCAAAAGCGTTTACTTTACCTTAAGGGCGTTCCGTCCGGAGATTCCGTAATTGACCGTATTTAAAACCTTATAAACTCATAATCTGAAAGCTACAAAGTTATAATAAAAATACAGCAATAATCTTCAGTATATCAACATTCCTTTTGTCGTTTTAAATTTTCTATTTTTGTTTCTTATACTAATGATATCAGCTTCCAAAGTAATACCAATTTGTTAAAATTCAAGCATACATTCAGCATCTCCTTAGGATTTACAAATTACTTTTATTTGAAACTCACGCCAATAGATCGACAATATCATAAACTACATATTCGCCGTTTAAAAATGTTTTTAGGACAATTTTGAACCAAGATAAGTAAAAATAATAGGGTTTTGGCGCGATCTCGGCAACGCGGTAAATGTATGGCCAAGGTCGTCTGCTCGGGGGACGACCTTAAGTTAAAAAACTAGTAAGTAAAGCTTCCCTTGGAAGCACATTAAAATTTTTCGGGATACTGCAGAACGAATAATATAACGATCGAAGTAGAATTGTAACAACTATACTAGAGCAAAGTTAGCCTCTATTATTATCGTTCTCATTTTCTATGAATGCCATGTTTTCAGTGAAATGGCAACCCTATTTATAACAATCACGTTGGACAAATACTAAATATTTACGTTTTGATTCACACGTGAAGGATAATGTGGGTCTAATGCATGAATTCAGGTTATATTTGTGATGGAAATAAACGTCGTTGACAGACATGGTCGACACGTGTGAAGTGACCTGGTTAGGGTAGCTTATGATACTTTATTATTAAATTTTGAACGGACATAAGCAGTTTATGCCTTTAAATAACTAAGAGTGGATTGCACCAACTAACTTTAACTGTAACTTTAACTTTAACAATTACTCCAATGCTAAATGTCAAATCTCTGGTAAAAGTTAAATAATATGGCGTCCAAACACCCCATATTATGCTCATACGACATCTGTCAATTTTTCCGGTTAAAGTTAAGGTTAAAGTTAAAGCTAAAGGACGCCAAATTTAACTTTAACCATAACTTTAACCATAACTTTAACCTTAACTTTAACTTTAACCACGCCTCTGGTGCAACCCACTCTAAAGGTATACGTACTTACTCTGTTTGGCTTAGCTACTGCCTACTCAATGTCAATACTCATTGCAAAGAAAATCCCAAAAAGCATTTTTGTGACATTCAAACTCTGTTAAAAGTAACATTATACACTAGACGTTTCGCGCAACTTCGCCCGCTTTAATAAGGTATACTGCCGGAACCGCATAATTTCCAGCAAAATATGTAGTAGCGTATGTCCCTCTCTGTGGTCTGCTCTATATTTTGCAAAATTACATTAAGTAGTTAGGGAGATCTGCGCGTCCATACAAACAAATTCGTCAGCTTTATAATATTAGTAAGATTGCAATATTGAGTTTTCTTATAAAGACTGTTCATAGATTCCAATCTACTGACCGCTGATCGAAGTCAATTGAACAACCTTTAACAATGGCTAATGACGTTAGTATCCACTTATGTTCATCATGATCAACTCTCTCGAGCAGTGATCACGAGTTTACCTTATGTGGTTAGTTTGTGTGTCAGGGCGAACTGCGGTACTAAAAGTTCAAGCGAACACCTGTCGCCGTATTTAGCTGCAGATGTGAGTTATTCATCATCATTATTATCATCATCACCATCGCTGCCATCATCATCGACACCACCTCTCAATGCTTATCATCAAAATAAGATATTATGATTAGATTAGATATTATGATACCGGTGTAGCGCTGTGTGACATAAGAATGCTTATATAAATTAAGTTTATTAAAGAGTCTATGCTGACCCACTGCAAAGGCAAAGACCTCCCCCAATGTTTTCCACTTCTCTCGATCTAAGTTATCTCAGTTAAATATTCATTCTATTATTAGAATAAGAATTACCACTATGAATAAGAAATAAACTGGATTACTAGGTAAGGCACCTTTTTGTCTAGGTTCCAATGACTTGTAAATATTTCTTGGAGTTTCCACAAAATGTATATTCACTGAATAGACAATTTCATTTGTCCTCGATAAAATAGCTGATGTAAATAAAAGTTTGACAAAACAATGCCTAATTAATAATCGTTTTTGAACCGCTCTTACACAATCGTTGGGCACGTAAGAAACGTACAATACTGCAAAACTCTACCATTTAGTCATGTACGTTAAGGGCCCTCTCTTCCTAAATTAGCAGGTCAATTGTCTGTCAGTGCGAATATCGACGTAAATGACATTAAAATAACATTCATAACAGCGCGCCTTGTACGGTGGCGGTTACGACGCACGCCGCGTCCATGATAGGGTGAAATAGGAGAAAAAACCTTTTTAAGGCTTAATATAGGTAATACATATTTCAAAAAAGTAACCAAACCAAATTATTAACTTATGTATTGCAAAGCAGTAGATATTTTATATATATTCTTTTGATAAATAATGAAGGAGTAAAGTGGTTTCATTCAACGATTTGGAGGTGATTTGGTTTTTTATTTCTTTATTATGTGATACCGATAGAAAAAATATGGCAAAACCAAATTACGTATCATATCATGTAGATTACTAATAATTTTTTCAGATATAATTTCTCTGTTAATGCCGATGAAAAGTTGTTTCATCTGCACGCTTTTTTCGAGAGAGCAGCCTTAAGAGTTCCTTATGTATGTATATGTAATGTATGTGTTAAATGTTTGACTCTGTGGTACCAACTTATACGTACTATGGATTGCAGTTATTTTTTATTATTGCAATCCATATCTACATAATTCCATTTTATAAACAGGAAACTCGTCATATCTATCGTTTGCAAAGCTAATCATCATTTTTAAACTACATAATGTTATAGATAAAATTTTGAAAAAGTTTAGGTAAGGTAGCATCCTACTGGGCTCAGTTATTTGCCGTTTCTCAAAAACGTATAAAAAATTCCACTTGTAAAAGAAACTAGTAACAGACAGATAATATAAAATATGATCTAGACGGTACCGGTTTAGAGAAAGCTATGTCGCCTCGTCTAGACTCAGAACGAGTTGTAAAAAGATTGCATAAACGGATTTACCAGATTAGAGAGGAATTCACGATACTTCATCCGTTGTAGTGTGGTATTGTGAAGCGCTTTAAACAGATAGTCGAGAAGATCCGATAGTCTCTCTTACTCTACAGAGGCTACTTGACTTGCCACCCTGAGGAAACCTACACCAGCCGTGGACAATGAAACTTTGATGTCCAAATTAAAAGTATATAGATATTTTCTATTCTATGAACACTTGCTTCATCAGAGAATCTGATATCTTTGGTGCAGTGCACGAAGCATTAATTAATATAAGAATTCAACTTTTTTTCCTAAGGGAGGTATTACATTATCATTTATATTGGATCATTTATAGGATCATAATATATAGGATCCAATAAAAATGATCATTTGATCATATCTGCATATTACATTATCATTTATCATTGATCCTATTTTACGACATATGTGGTTTCAATAGCCAATGGGGGCGCTAACGATGACAGGTATTGACATCAGTGTTACTAGATCTCAGAGAATTCGATTTGTCAAAAGACATCGTCATTTTATGTTATTTCAGCAAGATTATTCAAATATATAATTAGAAAAATAATTACATTACATTATTTGAAACATATTAACGAACAAGAAATTAAAAACTCTTTTTTAATATTAAATAACTGGCAACACCAATTTCTATGACCGTATTGGATCCAATCTCTCAGCAGACGTCAAAAATCTATGATCAAGGAAGAAATGAATCATTTATCTATATTACATTATCCAATATAAATGACTCAATGATATATGATCCAATATAAATGATAATCTAATACCCCCTAACACATTACTGCGAAATCAAAGTCATGTTATTTCAAATAAGTACGTTCATAAACCAAAGGACTCATAAGGAGTTAAGTAGAAGGCTGAGTCTAAGTATTACAATAGGAATTGTGTCACGACTTCACGGTTTTAAATTATGCTATCGATAAGCATTATCGGCTGTGTTTTGATTAGCTGCACCTGGCTCGCAGATGTAAGCTATTGCTAAGCAGTTTATGCTGCGTCAGACGTTAGAACCATATTCACGAAGCATATGAAATTATATACCGACGACATTTGATAGCTTGGTAACTGGGTGTCCTGTTGTCATCTGTAACTTTCTTTGATGGGATCATCTTATGATCGGGGCCCGGGGACAATATTATATTGGTTTGGTTTTTTGGGTTAAGTAAAAATTAAAGGTATTAATTAAATTGCATTTACGAAATTTTGATTGAAGTCATAAGGAAAACAAAAAATACGTACTTTCTAGCAGCTGCAACAAAATGTCATCCAGACCATTACCACGATAATTATCATAATTAAATAATGACTAATATATCGTCGACTTTCCAAACGACAAAACGTCTATCGTAACTGGAATTCGCAGTATTGTGATTCACGCTTTTAGCGGACATTTAAATAATTTATATGTGGGCAAAAATCCAAAAGGAACAACAATCCTTCTGATTCGTCATCATGTTATCTTCGCAACGCTGTGATTTTAGAATCTGGGGCCGTACCACGAAACCGTTTGAGACTCAATCGTACGAAAATGCCGCGTCCTACTCTAACAAACGTGAAATGACGTTGTTATTTTTCGTTGTAAAAGCTGACTTGCACGGATCTGGGTTACTGGCTTATTTTTCATGCAAGACGAATGAAATAAAACTTAAACCAGAGTTAACTTCCAGCCAAACGTGAGCAAGTGGATCTTACAGTAGCAAAATTATCATTTAAGTTGACATGTAATGAATTACGAGAGTGCTACTGATATCTGTTAAAAACTTTCCTTTACCAAGTAATAAATAACTTCCAAACCTGTCTTACAATTTATGGTAGCCTGTGGGAGGTAAACCACAACGATTTTTTTTGGACACAAATGCCTCAAGCCCTCTGGCAATAGAATCAGAAATGTAAAATTAAATCTGGTATCAAACTTGTTAAGTCATTGTTGAACAAGTAAATCGAACAACTTAGTAATTACTTATAAGTTATAACTGTAGGAGGTAGTCATTCTTCCAGGAAAATAGGTTAACGGTGTTTTTGCATACTCTGCTGCCTACATCCTTGCAAAATCTATTCAACACTTTCACTGCGTGTCGTACGAAACATAATACCAAGGCTACCAAATTTCGCCCTGGGCGGTAAGATTGGCAATTTGATTTATTAACGCCTAATTAGAAAATAACACACGAGTATATCCGATACTGGCCATGTGGCTTCTGTTTTTGACCATCATGGTTCATGTTCCTTCGAGTTTTTTTTCAATAAACGTACTATCATACGGAAATAGAACTCATAAATGGGTCCGATACGATAAGTTCACGAGGTTAGTGTAATGTAAACATATTGTTGATTGTAATTTGTACCTATGTCACAATAATTTATATCATTATATCCAGATTCGGAAAAGAAAATTAGATTTTAATTCTGAGATTGTTCTACAGTTTACTTTTATAATGTAAAGTCTTACATACGTTATTATAGCTTGTGTTACTGAAAGTTCTAGCACTACTATAGGTAACTAATAACTATACAGATTACAGGGTGTATCAAAACTTAGTGATAATACTTTAGGATGTGTATGTGTCCCTTGTACAGTTCTTTGTAAAAGTATCAGCGCTGAAATAGTAACTTTATTTACTTTTGTATGGGCAAAAGTAAATAAAGCTACAAGTCGTTGGGGCGCTTGCCCATACAAATCACAAAAAAAGTTTGCTCTCTCAGTAGGTACTGCTATTTTCACGGTGACCTCTATACAAGGGACACATACACACACATCCCTAAAGTAGTAAGACTTAGTTTTTTTACACCTATACTTTTTTGTATACTACAGTAAATTAAAAAATGTATCTATGGACATCGTTTATTGATCTCAATGATCGAAATCGCGTCACGTATTTACTCGGTGCTTGTGCTAATATTTGACGTATCGCCTGGTGACGTATAACTGTTACATTACCCGGTCAGAGGAGGAACAATGAACTGAAAATGACTCAGTTTACCGTATCACCAGACAGACTGTTTTCATGACTAGGTTTATAGGTCAAGTTTTTGGTCAATATCAACTTTCATTATACTTGTCTTGCTCCTTTCAAATAATATTTCAAAATGATAAATGAATGAGGTTTTCCAATTAGCGGAATTTTCGTCGTCACGAATTTTTGCATTTGTTTTTTTTTAACAGGATTGTTAATTAGAGTCGTTGTACCTATAATGGCCGATGATTATAATTATTGTTTACGAGATACGTTCCTAATTGCCAATAAAATTTAAATCATCGGCCACATTATTGAAGTCATTCAATTAAAGTCTACGTACGGTACTACGTTTTTAAAGTAACACGGAATTAACTTTTTTGTTTAAAAGTCTAATTAATTCAGGGTCATGTTATGATGGCAGACGCTTTGTTTTCAACATTGTGATTCTACCAGGCCCAATCGAAGATGTAAAAATAAAAACCATAATACCACAGATCACGGAACAGATGACACTTGTAGAAGAAAAGTAGAAAGGACTTACCAATGAGATTGTTAGCGGTGACGAGTATGCAACACAGGAACATGATGGCCGATGTTATCCTGTAGTGCATCCTGAAGGCCATGTTGTCGATGACAGCCTTGTCGATGAGGTAGCGGACTTTGACGAAGCCCGCCACCGCCGAGGCCATACCGAAGATCGCCATCTTGGTCCCTTTCTTCTACCTCTGGAATGAATAAAGTCAAGGTGAATCGATTTTACATTTCGCAATACGATCCGCTGAATGCGGGACAGGTAAAAAATCTCTGGAATGCAGGCCTCGTTAGCTTGCGCACTGTTCTCTTATTGGCTTATTGGTCAGGTTGGAATTCCTTTGTCAATTATTCTGGACTCCGTTAAGTTATTTTATTGTTAATATTTTCCTTAATTTAGTTTAACTTAATATCTCATGAAACGTTTTAAAAAGTAACATGCCAAATACGGTATCTGTGTCGTAATAAATGCTTATTGCTCTGATCGAGCAATATCGCGCCTTCTCCTTTTATGATTGTATGTCGCCACTGCTGCATTACATCAACAGTAATTATTATGACCTAATATTTAATAAGCTCTCAGCTCCGTTGACCGTCCGAATCGATTCTATCGACTGCTTTTTTAACGTGTCTTAGAACGTCATCTTCACATTCATTGACCCCAAACAACGAATGCCTCTCGCCCACGCGTAATAAATTCCGCTTTTTTGTTACTGACCAAGATTTGCATACCTCCTATGTTCGTATCGTAAATTGCAGGAATAAGAGACCATTCTTCATAAATGGATCCAACCTTGACGACTTCTTGATCGTTCCTACGCGTTATCATGTGGCCGAGATAAATTAAGAGTAACGGGGGACCGGGCAATAGCAATTTATTATTTAATTGTTTACGAACGCGGAGGTACTACCGAACGTAATTAGGTCTATTTCGCCTCACCTACCGTGACTAATGGGCGTAATAGCGTTTAGAGTTTGGTCGCGTATTCGGTTTGAGCTTTATCACGTAATTCTTATGGTGGGAATGGTTGAGCTTGTGCAGGACATGCGGCGACGCGGGTCGTCGACCGGGGCCGACCGAGAGGGGAGGGGGGAGGGAAGACCGCAGTTTGGTGCAAGCAGCGGTCTTTAAAGGCTCATTATCCACTAGGATCGCAGACGACGTGTGAACTAAAAAACATGCGTCGTCATCGCATTCGTTAGTAGCATAGATAAACGTCAGAGGTACTTACACAAGTTCTATGTTATAATTTATAAAATTTTGATAGAGTATAATGTTAATGATGAAATTAAAGTCAAAAATGCCTTTGGCCTTAAATGCTTACAGTCACTAACATAGTGCCAACATTCAAATTCTTTCCAAACGGCGAACAAGAGACAATCGACACCCAGCCCACATGTACAATACCACCTACTTTCCAGTATCCAATTACATAGCATTAACGTTACAAAAAATAATGCTTGAACCAGTAACAAACTTTCGCATTTAGATACTAAACAAATAACTAGGAAGTGTAAATTCATTATTAGAACAGACACAACAGCTGTGTTTAAAATATTTAAACCAAATCATGAAATGGACTGTTGTTTTAAATTAGTCCTTCAGACTAGTGTTTTATAATTTCCAAGAAACGTCTCAAGGGGTGTAGCGAATTTGAACAAGGAACCAGTTTTCTCAGATTGCATAGCAACCATTCCTGTTTGATGCATTGGTTTCTTGACTTGTCGATAAATTCAATACCACTTTGCTCTTTATAAATAAATTCTAATAAATGTCCTTTTCGATCTTGATCGAAATATTCTCATTCTTTGAATGTAAAAACATCCTCAGATTTTCACTTTTAACGCTAATGTATGTCTCGTCAATTTGTTTGAAATTAATAAACATTTTACATCTATATCTAAGTCTCGTTTAAGCTCTCAATAAAGGAGTGGTTTAGTTTACGAATGTAATAGCTCATTTTACGACTAACGCTGCTTAAGTTATTCGATCTTTACTACTATTTCCTCAGTAGGGCAATGATCTTTCTAACTTCTAAACCACATAAATCTTTTAAAAGCTGTCCAACAGTTGTTTAAAATGCGGATTTATGTTCCAAGTAGCCAAACGGCAGCAGAATTTATTTACCAAATCTGAATATGAATAAATTTTACGTAATAATTTAGTGAAGCCTCACGTTACATACGAGTAACCCCCAGGCAACAAGCTCATTATTTATAGAGAACATTAACCTTACTTATACGACCTTAATTTTGAATACATTAGTTTAAATTTTGAAGTTAAACCTGGTTAACATGATTTTTGAAGCGAAAGAAGACTGGTCACGGACCATACAAAATTTACCCATGCCCGACACGAAAGAAACGTATCCCATTGTTTTCGTCATATTATGGGTATCCAAGATATGTAATTTTCATATTCAATATCAGTGGCTAACATGTTATTTTATTGCTTTCTTATTTCTTCAGGCGCAGTATGAGAAGTGCAAATATTAAACCACTTTATTCAATATCATTGGCTAATATGTAAATGCACTTATTAGATGTAAAATGCAATCACGACATGTTTCTTCAAAAACGTATAATATATAAATATAAAACATAGTAATGTACCACCGAGGAAATTTATTCCTAGACAGTTGTCGGATTAACATCATTTAGTCGGCTTATGTCTATTCAATGTTAGCTGTGATCTGTCGGCTCGGTTTGACGCAACGCGACCAAACTACGTAGGACCCTCATCTGCCTAGGAATCAACTTCTCTGATAGTAAAATCCCACTACTGATACGATTTTTTATTAATGAATATTACTATCATACATGTTATCATGGAAAGCGAACATTAGGAAGTTGTGCACATGTGATAATTGCTATTATTACTGCCTATGATGGGCTAGACATCTCGTTTTCATATTCATTATCTAAAGAAAAACTTATGTAGGTATCTATATAGATTTATCTCGCCCTCAGTGTTATAATTATCATGCGTGATAAAATATAACATGTTTGAAACATACTAGAAGGTAGTGAAAAAATATATTTTTTAATTGTACCTACCTAGGTAAACAAAATCAAATTTATTATGGTTTTGTGTTTTTATATAATATATTTCTAAGTAATATTATATGATATTGAATATAAATTACATGCAAATAACGATTCTTATTTTCCATTTTAGCACTTTTCATACTGCGCCTGAAGAAAAAAAGAAAGCAATAAAATAACATCTTAGCCATTGATTTTGAATATAAAAATTATATATCTTGGATACCCATAATACAACGAAAAAAATGGTATATGTCTCTTTTCTGTCGGGCCTGGGTCACAAATGACCCGTCGCCTTTGAAGCCATCTGTGATAATGAATAGTAACTGGAGCATTTTAAATGTCCTTAAAATATGAAAGTATAATACATACTTATTACAAAATATATTATAGCAGTTTACAATTCTTTAATATGCCTACATAATGCAATACATGCATTCAAAATAGATTAAAAGTTTTAAAATGTTTGGTCTAATAATAATTTGTCTGGACTTAAAAATTAAAAGCAATTAAAAGTAAATTTTAAAAGTAATAATGACGAAAACTTTGTTTTAAAGAAATACAATTTTAATATTTTAAAAGCTTGATGTAATCTGAAATCTTAACGCCACGCGCGGTAGGAACGAAAGTAAAATTTAGGATCCGAGATGCGTGTTACATAAAAATCCAGAAACAGTAACAGAGAGTGTGAACAGCTGCCGGGCACGCGTCGGATCATATCAATGGTCTCTAATTGCGGTGGACGCCATGAGCATCGCTGTGAGAACGTTCCCTCAAATGCCAGTGCACGACATGGGAACACTTTTTATGACTATTGTAACCTTTCCTAGACATCCGACAGTACAACAATGCATTGAACTTTCTGTTTTCCAAACAATTCCGGAAGAATTTGACGCAATTTCGTTAGGAGTACCTCAAGGTAGGACTTTGATTTCGATGAGGCCTTCGATTGCGTACATCATAACAAGTTTGTTGGAAAGTTGAATGGTGTTGTTAAATGTACATGATCACACCATCCGTTAGTCGGGCGCTGACGTCTTGTAATTAACTCCATTGACTGCTGCGCCGCTCTACATTGTTTGGATTGTAGGAATAAAACACGTGACCTACGCATGCAATAGTAATTATGAATAGATCATAATAGAATTTACAATAATCATGATTTTACTGTCAGCGGGTATGCTGAGTAGTTGTTTTACATGGTAATTCTTTGATATTTGCTATAAGATCGTAATATAATATTTTGCTTGTATTTTTAGAGAAATATTTATCGCCTTATTAAAAGACAAAAGTGTTTTACTGATGTGTGAATAATAATGTTTTAATTATATTTCATGATAATTTGAATCTAAATACATTTTATAATATGTACTAGCTGTTGCCCGCGACTTCGTCTGCGTGGACTTCAGTTTATAGCGCGCGATGTCAACAAAATTGGTGTGCGCGCGATGTCAAAAAAAAAAGATTTTATAAAAAAATCCTGGTACCCCTTAAATCAAAACATCCAAAAAAGCTGTGCAGTGTGCAAACTTATTTCATTTTTTAAAATCAAACTAGATAAATGCCAAATTTTAAAGTATATTTAGCCCCCCTATTACACAACTTTACAAAAAAGAGTACATAATAACAATTGAAAAAATAGTATAAGGTACGATGGGATTGACATCGTCTTTTTGCACAAAAATCCCTTAAAATAAATAAAGTTTAGAAAAAAAATACAATTGAAAAAATCGAAAACCCAATATAACATGATACGATCTCTTAACCTCTTATAGAAAGACGTTTGTGTAAGCAATAGCGCGATGTAGGAGACGCACAGCGCCATCTATTATGAATTTTTGGAACTAACTTAATTTGAACAAATTTACGCATTTTCAACCCCTTACAACCCCTTTGTTTAGTCTATGTCCTTTCTCAGACTTTAGACTATCTATGTACAAAATTTCATTACAATCGGTTCAGTAGTTTTGGCGTGAAAGCGAGACAGACAGAAAGACAGACAGACAGACAGATAGTCAGATAGACAGACAGACAGAGATACTTTCGCATTTATAATATTAGTATAGATATTGTATAAACTGACATAGTGATATTCTATCAACGCACAGCCCAAACCACTGGACGGATCGGGCCGTTTGAGATGCAGGTACAGTACCCGGCAATAAATATTGCACATCGACCTTTGGAAAGAGACATTCGGCTAATTTCGGTTTCATAGAGCGTTATCTTTGTAGCACACACCTATTTGACATTATGTCAGTCGTTGTTCAAATTCAATAGAGTGCAGTCGCGTCCAGTTCAAAATATATATCTAGAGTTGTTAACACCCCTAAATTTGCTACAGCTGTAATTTTCCAAACCAATTTTAAATACGTAAACATAATTTGAACACCCTTTTTTATTTTATTTTACCCGAACCTAAAGCCATAACTTATAGAAAATTTGGTGTATTTTATACAAAGAATAATAAAATTGCCAAAAGAAGCAAACCATAATTGTTTTAACAGCTCCTAATATATACCGGACTTTTTGTATTTCGTGCGTAAGAGATAACGCTCTACAAAATCGAAATTAGCCGACTGTCACTTTCCAAAGGTCGATGTGCAATATTTATCGCCGGGTACTGTAGATGTTATGACCATAGTAATTATGACGTAGGTTCCGCTAAGAAAGGATTTTGATCAATTCTATCCCCCAAGAGGATAAAATAGGCAAAACTTTGCCAATTTTAAAACGATCGATCGGAGACTTTGCATGCATAAAGCTTCTATAACGTAGACATCCCCTAAGAAAGAATTTTGGTAAATTCCAACCCTAAGGGGAATAATTTTTTTTTTATGAAATAAGGGGGCAAACGAGCAAACGGGTCACCTGATGGAAAGCAACTTCCGTCGCCCATGGACACTCGCAGCATCAGAAGAGCTGCAGGTGCGTTGCCGGCCTTTAAAGAGGGATCAATAGGGTAATAGGGGAGGGTAGGGATGGGAAGGGAATGGAATAGGGCAGGGTAGCGAAAGGAAAAGGGTAGGGGATTGGGCCTCCGGTAAACTCACTCACTCGGCGAAACACAGCGCAAGCGCTGTTTCACGCCGGTTTTCTGTGAGGACGTGGTATTTCTCCGGTCGAGCCGGCCCATTCATGCCGAAGCATGGCTCTCCCACGTCAAAATGGGATGAATCATGAAAGTTCATGAAAGTTTGTATAAATCTTAGATTTTCAAGTGATTAAATAAAAATAAAATAAATAATTTTTGATTTTTTTTTGATTTGATTTGATTTTTGATATGATTGAACTGAAATTAAAGATTGGAGCTACTATTATGACGACGTTCGCTTAAATAGGATTTTGATAAATTCAACAATCAACCCCCATGGGAATAAATGATGAAGGATGTAATAAAACAAAGCCGCAAAAACTATACCTAATTAATAGATAATAGTTACTTCTTAACGCGAGCGAAGCCGCGGGCAAAAGCTAGAATAAATCTACAGATTAATTTTCCAAAATTAAAAAGCTGTATCATGACTTTTCAGATTTTAATCAAGTATAACTGTTTTTAGCTATTTAAAAGTAGTTAATTTTGTACTTGAAGAGCCCTTAAATATGTCAGCTATAAATGTAATCATAATGTACACAGATAAGCGCCCATATTTGGTCATCATAATATGCTTTGACGCTTGTGTCTGTCGCAGAATCATAATATGGAAACGTACTTGATAAATTTGGTTCTGGAAAATTTTGATTATTTGCATTGATAGTGTTTCTTGTTTTACTGGAAATGAATTTATAAGTACATATTTACTTTAGCTTTTGATATATTACTGTAAAATATCTAACCACCTAAAGCTTTTACCATTCACAATAAGATAAAGGGAAATCGAATTTTGCTTATAAACATAAAAAGATAAAAAATTACAAAATTAATGATTACAGATTTACAAATTACAAGTGATTTGTTAAGTTTTTTGTAAAAGTTTGTTGCGTAAGTGAATGACGTGATATTTAACCATATAAATGTTAGATAAAAATATAATTCTTTTCAATTTTAAGACTATTACTCTACCTCACCACCAAGTTAATAATATAAAGTTTTGCATAGATATAAGTTATCGACATCGTAACTTAATATTGTGTTATATCCTTGGAGCTAAATACAAGCTATATTTAAACATTGTGGTTTTGTATTTATATACAGACCACAGAATTCAGAATAGGCTACTTGACATAAATTTAATTTCATTGAAAAAATGCATATTTCTAGTAGAACTTGGCCTAGGAAACCGTATTTCATCATTATCATCAAATAAAAGCATAATAAATAAAGTCGATTTGAAAATATGATTTTATGAAAATAGGAATTGCACTGACGAAAACGCTTTTGCGGTACTTCCGATTTAGATGTGACGTCATCCCATTTGTAATTTAATATCTTTTATTTAACGCGCTCGTTATATGTAAGTTTATTTGTACATAAATAATATAAATAAGCCTAGAAAGATTTTTAAAATATATTTTCTTGAATAATTCAAATAAAACATCAGTTTTATATATTATCTCCATTTATTGTTGCTGGGAAATGAAATGGCCAAAACTTTTCTACAAAAGTGTTCAACATTACAAATGATTTCTAAATTCTTTTCTAATTTTTTGGTATTGTTAGACTCGTACGCTTAGCACATAATACTTTTTACAATAAAGAAAGTATAAAATACAAAAAACATGACGTCACACTATGGCGGTACAATGGCGGACAGTGTTTTCGGCGCCATATAAAAGACATATTTTTCAATCAACATTTTAATGGGTTTCTACTGTTTAAAATATTAAAATATTAGTTTTTTTGGTGAAAATGAATGATTAAGAAGCGATTAGAATGAAGAAAAAAAATAGGTCAAGTAGCCTATTATGAACACAGTCGAAATGTAAATTTTACATAATATTTACCTTTTAGAATACTGTTGTAAGTAGTAGGGAGAATAATAATTAATAGCGTTGCATATAAAAATTTACATGTTCAAGACCATACCATATTCAAAATATTTACGAAGACTGATCAATTACTTGGTAAGTATTTTAAAACAAATGCAATTTCCCAACTAGTTCTTCGATAAATCGTGACAGTATTTCGCCTCAGTTGATTATAAATATATCTCTGCTGGAGCAAATAAAACCATAACTGTACTTCGCCGTGAAAGTAAACTTTTCGTTGCATCATATTAAGATGTTTTAAATGTGACTCATCAGCCTTTGCAAAGTTTTGACAAAGGTATTTAGGTCTAAGCTTAAACGTTATAAGATATAACAGTTAGTAACCGAGTCCAAAATTTTATTTGATAAAATAATAAATTATATTCTCGCATTAATAAAATTTAGTATGGTAAACGTCGAAACTTTCATTAATTTCTCAATTTATTTATGTCTAACGAGTATGGGCTCCCTATAACTAAAGGTTGTTTAAGGGCGTTCCGTCCGGAGATTCCGCAATTGACCGTATTTAAAACCTTATAAACTCATAATCTGAAAGCTACAAAGTTATAATAAAAATACAGCAATAATCTTCAGTATATCAACGTTCCTTTCGCCGTTTTAAATTTTCTATTTTGTTTATTATACTCATGATATCAGCTTCCAAAGTAATACCAATTTGTTAAAATTCGAGCATACATTCAGCATCTCCTTAGCATTTACAAATTACTTTTATTTGAAACTCACGCCAATAGATCGACAATATCATAAACTACATATTTGTCGTTTTAAATTTTTTTTAGGACAATTTTGAACTAAGATAAGTAAAAATAATAGGGTTTTGGCGCGATCTCGGCACCGCGGCAAATGTATGGCCAAGGTCGTTTGCTCGGGGGACGGCCTTAATCACTAATGTTTCTACTGAACGCTTATATATCTTCAACATTATACACGGATGACATAAGATAGGGGTTATCGTTCGTTCACAGATCGACTATGCAGGTGGTGAGCACAAGCCGTGACAACAATACCCTTGTGATTCTTGTAACTTGAAGTAAAAATGATTCATTTCAATATTTCGTAAAAAAAAAAAAAAAATCGTGTGTGCATTGAACACAGGTGGTTTGTCTTGTGACATAATCCTAAGATTTTGAAAAAAGAAGATACACTAGTTTTAATCTAGTTTGTGGAAGTGAACTGGTTCCATACGTATTGGAATAACGGTGTCCAAAATAAAAATAGCTCTGTTAAATACCAATTTTACAGTCAGTTGTCGTACCGAATAATATGCACTAGTTGTGGCCGACATGGGAACAATATTCCCGAACCGTGTCCAGCATATTTATTATTTAAATATGTTTCGAGAATTCGTGTCTCGTACCCGCACGGAATAAATGCTGTTCAAATGTCGGTTTACGGTTTATTTACTTTCATAAATAAGTGTGACAACGAAGCTATCATCACATCTAGAGGTTATTTGGCCAATAAGCTATCTATAAAATTGTCTGTAAAGTCTTTCGTTATCGACTGTTTATAATTAACGTTTCAACAATTAAATTAATGGAACAATTCAATTTTATTAATTGTTTCATTAAGTAATTCTCACGATGTATAAGGCAAAGAATTTTTTACACACCTGTCAAAAAATCTTGTTAATTTTCTTTATATTTAGTTAAATTGTAATTACATAATTTGTTTTTGTAAATTGTTCCGATATTGCATCATGGTATACCTAGATAGGGTTATTTTAAAAATAATCTCCTTTTCTGTGAAGTCGGTTAAAAAAAAATCGTTTTTGATTTCTTACGTCAAATGTTATAGTTTACCTTAAAAGTTTTCTGTAAGAACATTATAGACTGCATTTAAAAGAATCTCTCTCTTATTATGTTTTAAGTTAGCATTAAATTTAAAACATTTTAATTGACACAATGATACCAAACAATTTGAGGTAACAACATTTTTCGATTATTTCAAGTGCCGAGGCAAGTTTAACAACTCGTTTGAATATTCAGTAACAAAGAGATGCACTCGGTCAACAGTCGAGTCAGGTAAATGGCCACACGGGTTGGCTACCTGGGTTAACTTGTAACACATCCGTACTTACTCGTTTTCTAAATTATGTCAGTACACGGGCGACGTTACCGACCGCCCAAACGAGAAAGCGAATCGAACAAAAAAGCGTATATGACACGAGGCTTTGTTCCTGCACATATTCATATGCCGTCAAACTGGATTCCTACGTTGTCGATAGCCGCAAAGCGTATCTTAATGCAACCGAGCTTTTGTGGCATAACTTACCTTTTCAAAAGTAACTGTTACTCCGCCCGCCGAGAATTCGTCGACGTCTACCGCTTCGATAACTTAGAAAATGCACAGCCTAAATTTCTTTAGCTCTACGTCGAATTTACATCATAACATCTGGATGTAGAGACGTTTATTTTTTTTAAACGAACTACAGAACGAGCGACGCACAACACACCTGCTGCTCACGAGTAGGGGACGCGAACTGGAAAGGGTACCACACGGCCCGAGCGTCGACTTGCGCTCGCAATAAACTGAACTCCAGCAGCGTATGCGCATCCACCATCTCTTTCGCGTCCATGCTGTTCGTCTAGTCTGTCTCCCTCTCCGGGTACATGTCCAAGTAAAATGCACAGTAGTCGATCTCTAGAATTCACCCGGGGAACGAGTTTTGTCTCGACTCGGATATCGACTACATTTCTTCGCGCGACGAGATTTCATATGCCAATTTTTTGCCGAGCCTCATTACGTATTTGTAAAGTGGCAATGGCTTATAAATTATAATGAATCATTGACAAGACAGGTTGTTTATTAATTAAATACGTAATTTAAATGTTATTTCTTATTTAAAAAAAAATCTGAAACTTAAACATTTTAGGATTGTTTGCTAAATTTTTAATCCCTTAATTTTTTCTTTAAACGATTTGGAAAAATTGCAGAAGTATTTTTGCTGTTGATTTAAATACCGTATTATAAGTAATTTTTAATCATGATTTATGACTGGTCTCTTTGGCACTTCGATTGTTTCCGGTATTTTTTTTAACATTAAAGTTTTACCTTATACCTTTGTGCTTACTCATGTACCTATCTGTCCTACGCTGAATATTCGTCAAGCTTTAGCTACTTTTGTTTGTTTCATGAAGATATTCCTTACTTCTTATTGATCAATGATTATCAACTGTTTCATCATAATTTGAAATAGCATATTATAATTGTTGTACTTATGACTAATTTATTTTTTACATTGGGTCCATTTTATGCTGTCATTATAGGACCGTTATATTTCCAGTGTAGTTCCAGTGTTAAGTTTGCAAGTTCATACTTCATTGAGTCTTGAGACAGGTCGTTGTTTCTATCATTAAAAGACTATTGACATTGTTTTTATCGGACGGTATTTCTTCCTATTTGCTTTAGTCACTGAATTGAATTTTCTTTCAAATGCTATGTTTTATTATTTCCTTTTTTTCTGGTCTTATTAAGCGCATCACACACGGTGAAGATAATATAATATTTTATCTTAAGATGCCCAAATATAAAATATTATAGTATCTTAAGCTATCACACACGGCTAAGATACGATAATATTAAAAATATATTCATTTCCTAAAGCGCATCACAGACGGTGAAGATAATATAAAATATATATTATCTTAGAGCATATTTTAGAATATCGCTCACCATACAAATCCTTACTGTCGTAAGTGGAAAGGTTAAAGCTCCACAAGAATTTTTCTGTTGATTCATATAAATTCACTGTCCTGTTACGATGATAATTAAATCATTAACGAGCATAAAACTTGTTCTCACGCCGACAATCATAAATATTGATTCAATTTTACCATCGCATAATCTTTAGATATTGCTACCTATTATGCAGCCAGCAGCATGCATTAGATGCTAATTTTATGTGAGTGATATTTAAAAGAAATAAGTTTTTAAAATTATATTAACCTAGTTTTTAAAAAGCAATAAACATTTTCAGTTGTAAAACAACCTACTTAAATAATGTTTTAAAAATTCTACACCTATGAAAAAATAATAAAAAATAAAAAAATATCCACAGCCGAACATATAACCTCCTCGTTTTTTGGAAGACGGTTAAAAAGTAGAGTTTCAGAACGTAACGTATAAAATAAAAGTACTGGTATAAGGGGCCGTTTTACTGCTTCCTGATAAGTACTGGATAGGCTATCCACAACTTATATGACAGATAGATCTATCTGTCAGATGAGTTGTGAATAACCTATCTGGAACTTATCAGGAAGTGGTGAAGCAGACCCTTCATAAAGTTACGTTAAATATATATGTATATGTTACGGCTAATAGCCGAAGTGCGGCTACACCTAGTTTTAGCCGGCTACAACTAGGTGCAGCCTGCCACATGCGGTTAAACCTAGGTATATCCTACTTATCTTCGGTTACAACTAGATTTAGCCTTTATTATAGCGGCTAAAACTAGGTGCGGCCACACACCGGTGGTTAAACTTAGGTGTATCCTATTTATCATCGGCTAGAACTAGGTTTTCAGTTCAGTCGTTTTGAGATTCTAATTTTGCGTATCCCGATCGATTCGATTACATGGAATAAAATATAAAAGATAGGGATGTTTAAGTGACATTTATTATTTATTATTTGACAGGCAAATATCTTTTAACAAAAAAGGCGTTATTACAAGTAATTAAAACACAAAATATTATAAATCTTCTCTTTATAAACATACCGAACTAGACATCTTTGCCGCAAAGATAAAAAAATAAACATAATTATTATTTTTAACAAAAAATTAAAACCGACTTCCAAGGTAAAAACAATAATAACATTAATGTGAACTAAAAAGTATTAAATAATTTTTACTATCTAATAGTGCCTTTTTCCGAATTCGGCTAAACCTCAACTATTTCTGTACTCAATCTTCATTATTTTGAAGTCGGTACCAGATAGCTGAATCTTCAGTCCTCTGACAGTATATTTAAAATTTTTGGAACTGGCACCGACTTCAAAATTATGAAGATTGAGTACAGAAATAGTTGAGGTTTAGCCGAATTCGGAAAAAGGCACTATTAGATAGTAAAAATTATTTAATACTTTTTAGTTCACATTAATGTTATTATTGTTTTTACCTTGGAAGTCGGTTTTAATTTTTTGTTAAAAATAATAATAATTTCACTCTTTTTAGTTACACTAGTAGATAAATCTTCGCGTATATTTTACGTATCTTATTACAATTTGTTAAGAGTCACAACTCACACTCACAAAATAATATAATATTATCAGTGAAGTGAACATATTGTGCTAAGTAATTTAACAATTTTAAAATTTCAAGCCCGAAGCGGTCACCGGCGATTGCGATAACAATAGAAAGGCTATTGTGTCTCGTTTTTCCACGATCGAAGGATCTATCAGATAAAAAATTGTACAAACTTGCATAGGATGTAGCGTAGCATAATATTTAATTTTATCATAATTATTGACAGCTGTTCTTGTTATCAAGAATTCAAATCGATAGGTACTTAGTGCACCATCTATCGATTAATAAGTATAACTAATTAAAAAGACACTTAATGACTTTGTTTTGTTTAAATGCTCTTTTTAAAATAACTTTATTTTAATTCTATTTGTCTATTAAAATTTTATAAAGTAGTAAAGTATTCGATCTGTATATTATAAAGTAGTTAGTAAAGTATTCGATATTCTGTCTTCGCGCGGCGGCGCTGGGCGGCGACCGACGCCGACCGCCGTGTATTAAAAACAAACAGGTGTTGTTAATTGTTATACAGTACATCATTATTATTATTAGTATATCCATACCTATGCCTTGTACTATTATCTATTCTGTGCCATGAGACATTCGTGGCCTTAACACGACGTGGTAATGATGATGATGACGATGATGATGATAATGATTATGATGATGAATATGAATTGCATAGTAGTTTATGCTTTCTGTTCTTAAAACAACGCCGAAACTCCCAAACGTGTATCTATAAGGAATCAGGAGTTCTCTCAGCATCATCGAAACCATGGTATACCTTGACCCAATATTTGACTTTTTGGTAGCGTATTCTTAGTACACTTCACATAAAACCAAAATCACCATATGTTTCCATATAAATTTCGAGGAGTTCCCTCGATTACTCATGGATCCCATCATCAGGTCACCACTTTTGTGAAAATGGGACCAAATTGGAGTGAAACCTAATACAACAAAACAAAAATTTCGAAAATCGGTTCACAAACGGCGGAGTAATCGTTGAACATACAAAAAAAAAAAAAAAAAAAAAAAAAAAAAAAAAAAAAAAAAAAATCCACAGCCGAACATATAACCTCCTCGTTTTTTGGAAGTCGGTTAACACGTTCTCTGCCGCGTAGGTCACATGTGCCCGGACCCCTATCTATATCTACCCGCCGCGTAGAGCACCGGTGACCTCAGAGCAGACCTGTTTTTGAATCGAAATCGTAGGCCATAGGACACGTTTATCTTACATTTCTCTGTAGTAAGTGACCGGTGCGGCGCTGTAGAGCAATACTCTCACATGGTATTCACCTGTGTTCATTATACGTGAAAATTTTAATGCAAAAACGCAAAGCACTGGAAAAAATAACTGTTTCTATAACTTTTTATTCATTTACCAATAATGGTATTAACAATTTATTATTAAGAATTAGACAACAGATAAAATTAAGCATATTGTAAAAATTTCTAGTGCCTAGCTGTTGCTATTATTGATTACGAGCCAAAAAGGTCAAAAATATTACGTTTGTTGTAAGGGAGCCCCCCTTAAATATTAATTTTATTCTATTTTTAGTATCTTTTGTTATAGCGGCAACAGAAATACATAATTTGTGAAAATTTCAGAAGTCTAGCCATAGCGGCGATTGAGTTACAGCCTGGAGACAGACAGACTGCGGTGACCGGAAACGTGACCGGAGCGGCGCAGTGATAAAGATTGCGTACTTTCCGTACTACAGCGCCGCGTAGGTCACATGTGACCTCAAGGGGTTTTTTTAATATATCTCAGGAACCCTGCACCCCATCGAACCCTAAATGATGTCATGGTTTATGTCTTGACCTAATACATCTATTTCGACCAAAAAGATTTTTTGTAATTTTTCTTGTTTGTACTACCGGCAGAGAACGTGTTAAAAAAATAAAGCTTTACTTCTTAACTATGAAAAAATCAACTAAGTCTCTGTTCTCTTCTCTTATATTTTTTAAACAAATAGGATAACTTTTTAACTCAGTTTTAATCATACAAAAATCAACAAACTCTCATATTTAATAGTATGTTGCAAGACTTACTTACTGCAGTTTTTACTACAGAGGTACTTTACACATTAAAAGACTAAATTTCATTTCAGTTCATAATATAATTCAACACAATTACGAGTATAAATCTTGTTTCGGACTGGCATGGTTTATGGCTTGTCTAGGATAAGATGTCTTATATCTACCGGGGTGATGATACAAAATCGAATCAATCAGGAAACGCAAGATAGAAATCTCAAAATAAAACCAAAATCCTTAACTGACCTGAAAACCTAGTTCTAGCCGATAATAATAGGGAAAAGGATGCACCTAAGTTTAACCACCGGTGTGTGGCTGCACCTAGTTTTAGCCGCTATAATAAAGGCTAAATCTAGTTGTAACCGAAGATAAGTAGGATATACCTAGGTTTAACCGCATGTGGCAGGCTGCACCTAGTTGTAGCCGGCTAAAACTAGGTGTAGCCGCACTTCGGCTATTAGCCGTAACATATATACAAACTGTATGTATTTTAGAGGATGGTTTAGAATTTAGATCCTAAGTCCTATGGATCTTATAATGCGTCTGCAAAATTAAGATGATACAATCTCTTCTTTGCTCACTCAACTTCTCCGTTCGTGATAAGAATTTTAGTAGAAAAACAAGCGTGTCCTCATTACAAAGATCAACAAAGATGGACCTCACAATTAATAATAATTTATCGGCCACAAAAGGTCTCGATGTCTCGGCCTGAGGTCAGCTTCGAGTCTCGCCGTTGGTTCATGTACCGTCTACCTGTTACACGGCTTGACCCATTTTTTCTACGCCTAAAATTACTAAATCATCGCTATAAGTTCTTTCATCAGCATTCAGAAGATATTGTCTTCATGGTTATCGTGCTTTACTAAAATCTTTGCTTCATACTTATAACCAACCAAAAACTAAATAAATCATTCCTCGGACTTTATTCTGTAAAGTCTACGTTATTATGACGTTATGTATAACTAGTTGCTGCAGTAGATCATTTAGGTTGACAAAACTCACCTAAACGATTATGTAACAAAACAAACATGATTTGACAATTCTATAATCATACACTGCGATTAATTGTTTTGGCTTGAATATCCTGTGTACAGTAATGAGGTTGTGTTGCTAACTAACGGTAAAATCCTAGTTTGATTTGCAATCTCTATTGTCATTACTAGGGATTGCAAAAAACGGATTTTTAAAAAAATCCGGATTTTCGTATTTTTTCATCCTCAAATCCGGATTATCCGGATAATCCGGATTATCCGGATAATCCGGATTTTTTGTAATTTTTCAAATATTTTTGATAAACAGCTTAAAATGTGAGTTATTTTCTTATTATTTCTTCATTTAACATTAATTTTAAAAGTGCAAAATAAAATGTCTTAAAAATTAACATTTTTTTTAAGTAAACGATTTTCATATGGGTGTAAAAAAGGAAGAGATAAAAATAACAGTATCTGGTACTTTAAATATTATTATTAAAAACTTAAAAATACCTTGATTTTAATTATTTAAAAATATGAACTTTAGATAACAAGAAAATCCTAATGAACTTTAGATAACAAGAAAATCCTAAGCAATCTCCGTTTTATCAACGACTTGATCATTTTCGCGCCTACAGCCGTCAGCCGTACATCATCAAATTATGCTCCAATATCTGCAAGCCTAGAGGTAGAACTTACAAAAAATAGGTCAAAGACACAAACAATGATCAACAGTAGGTACGAGACGTAGAGTCGAGGTAGACGAGCAAGGACCTCACTATGTCAACGAGTACCTGTACTTGGTCCAATTAGTTTCTTATGACAACAGAATGGCAGAAAAATGTCCATGAAGAATGGTGACGTACCAATCTCATTGAAGCGCGGACTCGTTGATAATATATTGTGTATTTCGCTCGTTATAACCAACGATGCGCAAACTCGATCATTGACCGATTTACGATTTACAACAGTTCCAACTCAGGGTTTGCCAAAGAGTAATAGAGCTCAAATGTCAACAACAAAAAAAAAACATAATGTGCTCCCAAACTAGAATCACAGACATGGGAATCAAGACGGCCAAGCTATAGTGGCATTGGGCTGTTTTATCCGCGTACTTCTAGGCTGGATATCGACTGAGTGGGTATCTAGGCCTAAGAAAAGATAGCGCTATGCTCTAGAGCTATTTTTTTTCCTTCGAAGGCAGATCACTGTAATTCTGACGTTACGACGATCCTTGAGGATTTATTGTGACTCCTAGTACCGTCTCCAACCCAGTGCTGCTCATAACGACGTGATTGGGATTGGCACCACTCTCTCTTTAGTAAATTAGGAGAGTTTTTGCTCTGTAGCAAAGAAGTATCTAGTCAAGTAGAAGGTGAATAGGTATGTCACAGAATCTGCAGGTCGTAATGCTATTAACACAAGCTATTCTGCAAAAGTGCTTGTTGAGCTTACATTGTCCAGTTAGGCTTCTGGCAAGGATTCTATTTTTTTTTCTTATTAACCAACTCGTCAGCGGTTGCGTTACCAATGAATGAAGAACCAACGATTGCGATGATTTTAGCCTAGAACACGGTTATAAAATCCCCACTGGAGGCATATCAGCTGGGCTGGCAAACGGTGACTCTGAGGGCAAGATAAGTGAAAGCTTCTGGCGGCGCTTTTGCCCAGCAGTTGGATAGTATATTTAAACTATTGCACAAAATAATGACTTAAAATGTGTAATTATTTAAACTTTAAATCAATATGTCCTTATATTATAAATTTACTATATCCCTTTATTTAATTAGACACAATCACAAATCAGAATTGGTTATGTAAACAAATATAATTTATAATTATTATAACCTCAATGTAAACAAAAACGACATATTTTATAGAAAAAATATTGTGTTCAACACAAAAATGTTCTAAAATAATTGTAAATCCATACTTCCATACTAATATTATAAATGTGTCTGTCTGTCTGTCTGTCTGTTTGTTACCTCTTCACGCCCGAACCGCTGAACCGATTTGGCTGAAATTTGGTATGGAGATACTTTGAGTCCCGGGAAAAGACATATGATACTTTTTATCCCGGAAAAACGAATTTTGGCGCAACTAAGTTGCGGGGGTCATCTAGTTTATTATAATTGCATTTATATTATCATATACTAGAAAACAATAATATAGTAAAATGAGAGCTAGGTTCTAAGAAATTAAAATATGTGCTTATTTCTTTTAAATAAAATGAAAAAATATAAAGAAATGTGATTACAACCACCAAATAACTACTTACTACGAAATTCTGACTTTGGTACGTGTAGACCACGCAAAGTTGTGATATCGCCTTTAAACAAATGTGAATTTGTATGTCAGATATTACACGATACATTGAAATATATTTTATATTGCGTAGAAGCTTTCTTTTCATTATTTTATCTACTTTTCGAAAAAACCGAAAATCCGGATTTTGATAAATAAAAATCCGGATTTTTCAAAGGCCCTAAAAATTTGGATTTCGAAGTATCCGGATTGCAATTTATGAATTATAAGCATTTTTGTAACATATATTCTTTCATTTATTTTTACACTATTTTCATCTTTAATTCGAGTAAGACTAATGTAGAATAATGTTAAAATAATAAAGTCATTGAGGTTGACTTTATAACATAGAAATGAGTTTATTCTGATCATCAATACTTACATAATAACTTCGCTGTTCGCATGCTTTTGTGTGTTTTAGGATTTTTAAGATCTCAAGAATAGCATTTTATGGTTAGGGTCTCTTTCCACTAGATATAGTAACTTGTTTATGTGTTACTACGCAAAGTTTGTGTTTTGTGTTATATGCAAATTTGAAATCGCCCCGCCAACGTTACCCTGAGCTGAGCATAATTGAGGTGCATGTAACACAAATGAATAATTAATGTTTCTTCATAAAGATAACATAGTTAAATTTACCTTGAGTTCATAAAATACATTTTACATATTTATAAAGTTATAATGATTATTATGATTATAATTTATGAGATTGAGTAATTTACTACTGATACCATGTCACGGCATGCCTATTGCTAACAGAAATACGAAGGCTTTGTTCGTGCAATTTTTTTATTACCAACGAATATAGTGATCACAGGTCGGCTTGGCATAACATCCGGCTTATTTAAATTCTGTCAGCTTCTCGGCTTATAGACATAACTGATACAAGTAGTTACGGTGCAGCAATAAATTTTGAGTAACGTTTTATTAATAAAGATAAAGCTAATGAAATAAAAGTTGATCCAATCGAGATGAAATTGGACGAATCGGTGACAGGACATGATGCCACGGCACGGTTGAGCCAGACGCATCGCACATTTCCGCCAGTGGAACCAGTTCCGAGACCGTTATGCGATGGAATTGACGCTGAAACACACAGATGACGAAACTTAAGTAAATACCAATTGCGAAATACAAAAGGTTATTGAACATAGAAGAAAGATCAGTAAGAAACTTTAGATGAAGAACGAGATTTCATATACTTATTCAATATGTTTTTCATGCAGAAGGTAGCCTAATAGACTTGACCATGGGCGCCGGCAGGGGGGTGCCAGGTGGTGCACTTGCACCCCTTGGGAATCTCGGGATCAACAGGAATTATTGAAAGAAAAAGCATTTTGTAACCCTATTACCATGCCGTACAAAGATAGTTCGTAATGTTTCGGCACAAAAAAAAGAAAAATAAAATCTGCACCACTTGGAAATTATTTCTGCCGGCGCCCATGGACTTGACTTCATATAAAGAATGTTTTACATATCTATGCACGATATAATATTGTATTCTTTCCCTAATCAATGGGTCAAAGACTTCTGAAAGGTCAATAATATCGTAAATTAACACATACAAAGTATTAAATCACTTAAAATAAAATAAAACTTCTGCTTAATCCTCAAGAACATTGACATTTTTTGCACCTCTTCGCATTATTAGCACATTTAGTTCGAGTAGTGGTGTAGTTGATACAGTGGATTTTGTATTTTATGGTCATTGTTTTAAAGGTTAGTTCTTTATTGGCTGTTTTGGTCATGCAAATATTTGCGTTGCTGCTTGTAAGCTCGTCTGGACTGGTAATTACTTTATTATGCTATCGCACGTTTTTTTAGCAATCTAGTCTTTTGGCATAAATCTCAGAGGATTCGTGAAACAGACAATTTGTTTAATTTGTGGAATTTCTAAATCTATTATTTCTGGATTGTCAATTTTTTTATTCGCTCCAAGGAACTCGTTTTGTTTTTGATTAGTTATTATAATATTTCGTTCGTCTCTTGTTATCTTTGTTTTAGAATATTTTATATGGAAGACATTATGTTGATTAGAAGATTTCGAAAGTATGTATCTAGTGTTAAAATTTTCATCAGTCTTTTTATCGTGGAAATAAATCTTAGTAGAAGTTATTAAAACCTATTTACTTAAGGTAATAAGTATGCATATTGTCCCGACGATTCTCAGAATTCGTATGCAGCAAACCTGGTTAGAATATTGTGTGTGTTTAGTCAGAAGTTGTCGGGACAGCACCTTAACCCTGATTCCAAGCTTTGGTTATTGCGTTTGTGGTCATTCTCGGAATTACTGTTTGCAAATATATAAATTGATACCTCAGATCAACGTACATGCTGCTGTTTATAAATTATAGGATATTATAATCATCGGCAGCTTATTTCTAATTTCTACGTAGGTATCTAGGTAATAATGACGTACTTACCCCCATTTAGGTGACGCCTATAATTTGGCTGCAGCGATATCGATTTTTCTCAACAATGACTAAAGCTTATTACTACTAATATTATATATTCTGTGCTAAAGCTAAGAAATGAAAGTTCGTTGTCAGTATTCATCATGTCTTTATCTTTTTACCCATAGGCCATAGGCACATTACACATAGCATAACACGATTGGTCAACTTTTATAACACAGAATAATAAATCAAAAAGACCTCTATAAAAACAGGGATTCTAATTTTGCCAACATTTGTACAGATATTAGTTTAATCATACACTATAATTAGCCCATAGCTTATATGAAATATATTTGTGGTTTTTAAATTACGCGACAAATATCATTTTTTCGCTTACGCCCTTTCCATTTCTTGTTTTTTATGAGAGGCCGGCCCGGCCGCTCATAGAAAACAAGCGATCTAAAACAATATATCCAAAACTATTTTTTACTTTAACGCGGCGTCACCATCACTCCCTCAAAATCAACTTGTGGCAAGCGAGTCAAACTTTCTTATTGTCTGTTCATTTGTAACACAATAAAAATGACTCAACACTATAATATTATTGCTTTCAGAAAGCTCGGCTTGGAGCTAGTGCCTCGGCGAGGCGCGGAGGCGGTGGATCCAGAGGACATCAGCTTGGTGGAGCTGTACAGGGTACACGCTGAGAGCGCGGAAAGGGCTGCTGCGGTTAGTATACAGTTATTCACCTAAGGCCGTGTTTACACCAAACCGACTGTGAGCCGCCGAATGTGAGCGAACGTTACGCAGTTTATTGTATTTCCATACATATTCAGTTTTTCGATCACAACTAACCGACAATACGCTATTACGCTAGGCGTAGGCGCGGACATTCGATACCGTATATTTTCACTTTTACACTGGTGCTCACAGTGAGCCTGCTCACATTCGGGGGCTCACAGTCGGTTTGGTGTGAACACGGCCTTAATCTACATGTATCTATTCAGGATGTAAAAAAACTAAGTGATAATACTTTTAGGGTGTGTACATACTGTGTATGTGTTCCTTGTATTGAGTTCACTGTGAAAGTAGCGGCGTTGAATGGGCGATTTTTTTGTGATATGTGTGGAAAAGCGCCATGACTTTGACCATACAAAATCTGAAAAAAATCTCTTTCAGCGCCGCTACTTTTACTGTGAAGTGTGTCAATTAAAGGGACTCATACACACCATAAAGTATTATAATATGGTATTATCTCTTAGTTTTGTTACATTAAATAAAAATTAATTTGAATATTAATTGTTAGTCTCGCAAAAATTCGAGAACGGCTAAATCGATATGGCTAATTATTAAGGTTTATTAGGTATCTTCTATGTTGTAAGACTATTGTGTCTTGATTCTTACGTTGGTTATGGGAACTATCCCTACACATAAACAACCATCATACTTGATAAAACATGCTTAGGAATAATTCCTACTTTTAACATGAAATTTTGCTATCATCTCATTGTTTACCCCAAGAAAAACCGATGACACGCCACACGAGACAGTAGACACGTACGCTGTAGGTACAGCATGTATGTATACAATGCTCGCCTCCGTGGTCCAGTGATTCAGAGCGTGGCTCTTGACTCGGAGGTCTTAGGTTCGATTCCCGCGTTGGTAACATATTGTTTCCAAGTTTGGTTAGCTGACAATACAGGCTGATCAGTGATCACCTGATTGTCTGACAAGTGAGATGATCCATGCGTAGAATGGGCTTCTAAAAAGTCGGTTCTGTGCCTGATCTCTCGCCAGTCGTGTCGGTCTTCCGTCCCACTGGGTTATGAGAGTAAAAGAATAGAGAGTGCTCTTTTGTACGGCACACACATTTGGGCACTATAAAATTACTGCGTAACTGGCCTGGTTTAGGAGTTATGAAAGAGACAGTGTTCGACAAGCACTTGGCCGATTCTTCATGTTTCCATCATCATTTCATAGCTATTGAGTGTTAATAAACTCACATTAATAAAATGTTCAAAGGCAATGTTTTATCCAAAGTAGGCGACTGACGGCAAATTCTTTTGAGATTGCTCACGGCTGTGACGGAGCGCATTTTTGGGTAGTTTTGTGCAACTTTCCTTTTTTATTTCGTCTTCTAAAGTTTAAATTTGTTTTAACACTTTATTGCTGTCTTTGTCATAATCATTTGTCATGTAATTTAAGATTAAAAAAATAATCAAGACTTGGTATAAGATGAGGCTGCTTTGTTTTTGTCATTTTCTCAAATCCTACAACAAGGCCTATCTTGCAAATATTAGTCGAGGGCCGAGGCAGACCGAGTTACTCAACCCTCTCTTGAAATATTAATCTTTTGTTAACTAACCCTCATTTTAAGAGGGCGTATGCTTCGCTTGGCAGTAATCCTTTGTATTATTTAGGCAACACGTGATTTCGGTAGATTTGGGGACACGTGTTTTAGGGGTTTATTTATATTTTTAATCTAGGGTTAGGCTGCTTTATGAAACAGTCTGGTATAGTACCTATGTCCAAAAGTATTGAGGATAAACATTTATCGTACCTAAAGTATTGGCAAGTAACAAAATTAACTGCTAGTTTTTACTCCCATTGTGAATTCGATAAACAAGTCATTTAAACTTTTATACTTATACAAGATAGACAAAGTTTAATGTCTTTTAATTTTAGTTATTACTTTCTAGATGACGCCCGCAACTTCGCGTTTGCGTCAAAATTCGTTTATCTCGAAGGAACCGTACATTTTTCCGGGATAGAAAGTATCCTGTCATTTCCCGGGACTCGAAGTATCTTGACTATACCTACCTGCCAGTAAAATCGGTTCAACGGTTTGGGCGTAAAGAGGTAACAGATAGACAAACATCTATATATTATTATGAATGTTCGTTTGCTTAAAACTAGAATATAAGATACATAATTTAATATATGATTTGTTTGCTTATTGATATAAAACACGGCTATTGTGTGTTATCCAGTATTCATTGCTCAGGTATGATTGTAACATTATCTGTGACATATAACACAAATAATATATTAGTCAGTACTATGCAAGGTATACAAAGTATTTGCATTGTTATCTGTGTGCGGATTTTGCAAAATAATCTTTTACACTGCAAGATTTATTAAAAAGGTATTGGCGTCAGTTCAAGTATGATAAGTAGAATGGTTATTCAGTTACATAATATATTCATTAAAAACTGTAAACTTAAAATCCCACCAAAAACATGAAACGTAAAAGGTCGAGCCAAGCAAAATATTGCAGGATATTCAATACTTCTGTCGTAAAAAGTTTTCAGATCACATTCAAGCCAAGCCTTCAACTTATTTTGTAATTTAAATCAACATTCAGTAAAAGTATCAATAGATTTCTTATTTTATAATTATTAAAGTGGCTTGGCAATGAGCACAAGAGAAACAAAATATATAAAACTGCATAATATTTGGAGGTGGACTCCTCCAAACTTACACAGACAGCAAGCGTAAAGTGTTTTAGTATGTAACGACGCATGTGGCCGATGGTACCCAATAATATCCAATTAGTCTCTGATTATTTCTCTGGTGCTCATGGCCAAGCCACTTTAATAATTATAAAATAAGAAATCTATTGATACTTTTACTGAATGTTGATTTAAATTACAAAATAAGTTGAACTTTGAAGGCTTGGCTTGAATGTGATCTGAAAACTTTTTACGACAGAAGTACTGAATATTTTGCTTGGCTCGACCTTTTACATTTCATGTTTTTGGTGGGATTTCATTTCTTTTTTGAAAGTTTTTTTTAGGTCTTTTTAGGTCACGTTATAACTTTTCTGTACTTAGCACCCATTCTTCATTTCCTTCATATTTTTTCTTTGAGGCTTCGTCAGTTGCATAGGTGGACAACGTAACGTAAATACTTCTGAGTTCTGAGTCGATTATTATATTCATATATTATATATTATTATATGTAAAACTCAAAGGTGACTGACTGACATGGATGATCCATCAATGCGCAGCCCAAACCACTGGACGGATCGGGCTGAAATTTTGCATGCAGGTAGATGTTATGACGTGGGCATCCGCTAAGAAAGAATTTTGATCAATTCTATCTCCAAGGGTTTAAAAAAGGGGATCAAAGTTTGTACATAATAATACTTCTTAACGCGAGCGAAGCCGCGGGCAAAAGCTCGGTATATTATATAATTGACTCTTAAACCTCAATACTTAAAGATAGTCATTTTAGCAGTATTTCCGGACCTATACGACCTGCAAACCTTCAAGAAAAGAGCGTATTTCCTCTTAAAAGGCCGGCAACGCACCTGCAGATCTTCTGATGTTGCGAGTGTCCATGGGCGACGGTAGTTGCTTACCATCAGGTGACCCGTCGTTTGCCCTCTTATTTAATAAAAAAAAGAATACATAGCAGCAGCACTGATATAAGCGTCTCGACGTTCCTCGCAGGAAAGTAGCACACTTATTGTACACAGTAGCACAGTTATTTCAATTATGATAACTTAAAACTCCCTTATTATATCGAGCGAATAAGGACTATGAGTGTATATCGCAGTGCTGATTACACATAAAATATTTTTAAATTTAATTATTGTTTCCTTGTCAACGTTGTTAATAGGTACTATTTTTTATTTAATTAATACCATTTCATTGAGTACATAACTAACTTAAAGCCTTTTGTACGTACCTAAAGCAAATATGCAGTCGAAACTCATACTGTTCTGCAAAGTTACAAACATAAAAATATTTTATTGCAATAAAGTATTTATTATTAAATTATTTTTCAGTTTTTAGGTTCCCTGCCCAAAGGATGAAAACGGGACTCTATTATTATTAAGTCTGCGCTGTCTGTCCGTCGACCATCCGTATGTCACCAGGCTGGATCTCGAGAACCGCAATAGCTAGATATTAAAATTACAAATACAAATTATGTATTTCTGGTGTCGTTATAAAAGTTCAAAGTTTAATTAAAATAAAATAAATTATTAATGGGAAGCCTCATTCAACAAACACGATTTTTTCCCTTTTTTGCTCTATATCCATAATGGTAACAGTAAGGTTTTTGAAAATTTCAGAAAATACTGAATTGTATTTTAACTTTAATAATCAATAATAAAAATTAAATAAACTTATTATTTAAGGGGGGCTCCCATACAAATCTACGGTACGGAACCCCATGTACGCCAGTCCGACTCGCACTTGGCCGGTTTCATAATTTTTCCTTTCATTGTGAATAAACCTATCCGGGTACCAAATTTCAAGGTTCTAAGTCTGCTAGAAGTACCTTAGAATTTTGATGATCTATATATGTCAGTGAGTGACAAAATGTAGTAACTTTGACCATCCGTAACTATTAAACTATTTATCGAAATTTCATGTAATTTGGAGCTTAAGCTAGTTTTAATACTTGCTCCTAGTGACCGAAATTCTAAATCCCTAGCTTTGTTAACATCGAAGATAAAGGGGGTGTGTAAAAGCTTAGCTGGGGCACTGCCGTGCCCCCAGATAGTTATTTTTATTTTTTTTAGTCTGCTCTTTAACTTTAAATACAAAAAATCGGCCAAGTACGAGTCGGACTCGCGCACGAAGGGTTCCGTACCATTATAGAGCAAAAATAGACCAAAAATTATGTTTCTTTGTATGGGAGCTCCCCTTAAATTTTTATTTTATTTAAATATTATTATTAATTATTAAATTACACATATAGTTAAGGCCTTTTTGAAAATTTTAAGTGCCTACCTGTTGTCATCATTGATACCGAGCAAAAAATGTTTGAAAAATCACGTTTGTTGTATGAGAGCCCCTCTTAAATATTTACTTTATTTTGTTTTTAGTATTTGTTGTTATAGCGGCAACAGAAATACATAATCCGTGAAAATTTCAACTTTCACTATTAGCCATTACCGATCTTGAGTTACAGCCTGGAGACAGACGGACAGACGGACAGACATCGAAGTCTCAGTAATAGGGTCCCGTACGCTTAGCCCTTTGGGTACGGAACCCTAAAAACTTAGTTTTGAAAAAGTCATACAAGTTAGATTAGAAAGCAGCAGTACAAAAATAATGTGCCCAGAACAGTAACAAAATTTATACAAATGGCTAAAGTACCTAAGCAACAGGATAGACGCAAACATCTAGGAAACGCTAGAGTCTAGACAGTCGACCTACTCTTCTCGACTAGCCGACCTAGATTTTGCTACTTTTTGCTGCTTAATTGTTATCAGATCTCAAAAAATAGGTATCTATTGATTCAAGGTTAACGCTACTGCTTTGTTTATAATTATAACTTAGGTACGTCTTAAATTAGGTAGGTAGGTTAGGTATTATTTTATAGTAATATAATTATTTTAATTAGGGCATCATTCATCATTATCCTGCCTTACCAAGTAGTAACTAGTATCATTGTAAACATGATGATTGATGAAATTCATCTATATTTATATATTTTTAATTAAGAAAGTATGTTTGCCTTTTTGTCGGTTTTATTTTAATACATTGACCGCTGACCAGTCCTGGATGAGGACATAAATTAGTTTGTATCCCAAATGTTTACGGTTCCCGCTAGATAACTGAACAATGTAGTTGCTGGCAACATCTAATTCTCAATACTTTCGTTCCAGTGGCGCGGCACGCTTCGTCGCACGGGCGGCTCGGGTAGCAGCTTCAATTCGAGCACTCTCAGCAATGGCTCCACAGTCCAGTCCCACAACCTCATGTGCAGCATGCGAGACTTCGGTCATACGGCTGGTGGGGATGAAGCAGAGTTGCTGCTGTGGTTACACGACGCGAGACGAGCCCAGCCGCTGTCCGAGCGTTTTCGAATACGGATAGCGAGAGACGGTTTCTCGAATTACGTGGATAGGCTGCACGCGAATAGCACGCTTTTTGCGGTGAGTATAAAGCAGAAATTCCCTCAGCAGCAACTCATGTCTGAAGCAGAGTTGCTGCTGTGGTTACACGACGCGAGACGAGCCCAGCCGCTGTCTTAGCGATTCCGGATACGCATAGCGAGGGACGGGTTCTCGAATTATAGGGTGCACGCGAATAGCACGCTTTTTGCGGTGAGTATAAAGTGGAAATTCCCTCAGCAGCAACTCTGGTCTGAAGCAGAGTTACTGCTGTGGTTACACGACGTGATAAGAGCGCAGCCGCTGTCCGAGCGATTCCGGATACGGATAGCGGGGGACGGGTTCTCGAATTACGTGGATAGGCTGCACGCGACTACCACGCTTTTTGCGGTCAGTATAAAGTTGAAATTACCCCAGCAGCAACTCTGAGGATGAGGCAGAGCTGCTGCTGTGGTTACACGACGCGAGACGAGCGCAGCCACTGTCCGAGCGATTCCGGATACGGATAGCGAGGGCCGGGTTCTCGAATTACGTGGATAGGCTGCACGCGAATAGCACGCTTTTTGCGGTGAGTATAAAGTTGACATCACTCAGCAGCAATTCTGGTCTGAAGCAGAGTTACTATTGTGGTTACACGACGCGAGACGAGCGCAGCCGCTGTCCGAGCGATTCCGGACATGGATAGTGAGGTACGGGTTCTCGAATTGCGTGGATAGGATGCACGCGAATAGCACGCTTTTTGTGGTGAGTATAAAGTGGAAATTCCCTCAGCAGCAATTCTGGTCTGAAGTAGAGTTACTGCTGTGGTACACGACGAGATAAGAGCGTAGCCGCTGTCTGAGCGTTTCCGGATACGGACTATATTTCCACTGTCTTTCAGTGCAACCGTAAAAATAAGACACTGTTCTAGTTTTAGTATAATAAATTGAATAAAATATATACCATGTATTTAGCCTCATACTACTTTCAGGATCTATCAGCGACAGATCTCTCCCGTGAGCTATGGCTGGTGGCGTGGGTGGTACGTGTCGGTCGGTGGTCGGGCGGCGGCAGCGGTACGGGCGAACGGCGTGGACCGGTCGCGCGACGTCCGTTAGGCGCTGGTGTTCTACCGCTGACGGAGTTCCTGAGGATACCGGAGCCGCAGGCGATGGAGAAGGAGTATACGTTCAAGGTATTGTTGTCTTGCTTACACTCATTAACAGATATAGCCTCTCGGAGGCATGATTGTGGGCGGAGTGGGCCAGTTGCTCGACGTCCTCTCGGCGCTGGTGTTCTACCACTGACTGAGTTCCTGAGAATACCGGAGCCACAGGCTATGGAGAAAGAGTATATTATGTTAAAGGTATTGTCGTCTCGCTCACACACAATGACAGATATAGGCTCTTGGTTTTGGGGAGTTAGGCCAGTCGCTCGACGTACTCTCGGCGGTAGTGTTCCACTACTGGCCGAGTTCCTGAGGATACCGGAGCCGCAGGCGACGGAGAAGGAGTACACGTTCAAGGTATTGTTGTCTCGCTCGCACTTAATGAGAGATATAGGCTCTTGGATGCGTGGTAGTGAGCGACGCAAGCCAGTGAAGACAGGTCGTACAGTACAGCATAGGACTCTAAAACACATGAGAACTCTCTTAAATATATGCTGCGTTATGTTAATCATTAAAGAAATATTGCGTTATTTCAGGTATATCAATGTGAAGAAAAGGACTTTCATCAGCTTCATGAAATGTTAATACGAAAACAGATGAACAAATGCAACATTTTGCCAGGACAACCAAACTATGGTAATATTACATTTTTAAAACTTCGAACAATAACCTCATTACCGCTTTTAAACATTTATTCCCATTTACAAACAAAAATGTTTACACCATTAAACAATTAATTTTCTATACAATATTTTGTCCTTGTCAAATAGGATAGGGAATCATTAGAATAGAATAGAAATCATTTATTTGCTTAAATAAGGTACAATATGATGTTAAAGTTATGTGATCAACCTCTCTTATTTTGCCTTCGGGTGGCGTGCAAATTTTATACAGTCATTAAAATTATGATTTATCTACTACTAGTATAATTATTTATCCTTTTATCTTATTTCTATACTTTTTTAGGGTTCCGTACCTCAAAAGGAAAAAAACGGAACCCTTATAGGATCACTTTGTTGTCCGTCTGTCCGTCCGTCTGTCAAGACCCTTTTTCTCAGGAACGCGTGGAGGTATGAAGCTGAAATTTATATCAATTACTCAGGTCTACTGTCCCTTGAAGCTGTGAAAAAATCAAACTTCTAAGCCAACGCAATCAAAAGATACAGCCGTTTATGCCGCAAATTTTCGACACTTGCAAGGGAATCAGAACCTTCAGGGTGCTTCTCGTGAACTCAGAATCTTGAAATTTGGTACGAAGCAACGTCTTATAGCATAGATAAAGGAAAAATTACGAAAACCATAAATTTTTAGTTACATCACATAATATATATTTTTTTAATAATTTTAAACTTACTACCCATTTCCTCATACTCGATTGTCGTAATGAACGAACTTTGTAAACCTTGCAGGTTTGTACGGAACCCTCGGTGCGCGAGTCCGACTCGCACTTGGCCGGTTTTTTTTATTATTATACTTCCAATTATCCTATCTTAACAAACAATTATTATAAAAACTTAATACAATATTTAATGTCAATTTAATCTTTTTTCTAGCATAATATACAATTTTTAATAATTTTAGTCAATGAATAATATTAATGTCATGAATTACATCATCTTATTTTATTTCCGTATGATTATTATTATTATATTCTAATAGTTATTAAATATGTCAATAATAATTATTAATTAGCATTTACATCATATTATGGATTCAAAGTCAATGTCAATAGTTGTAACTGTAAAAACTCATTGTAACTGACAAAGATAAAACATTGTATTAGCTAATTTATTTTGTGTTTTTTTATTACTAAGATTTTATCTATAACATTTAATTTTTTCAGGTATTGTGGTAGCACTACGACTTCTATCAAATGCCAGCAGTATATCGGAGGCGATATCGTCCGGTGCGACGGTCACCGCTAAACGGGGATTCCCCGATGTTATTATGCCAGGGGACGTACGCAACGACCTCTACTTGACCTTGGAGAAGGCGGAGTTTGAACGAGGCGGGAAAAGCACGGCCAAGAATGTTCTAGCTACAGTCAGCGTTCATGACGACACGGGACAGGTTATCAATGTAAGTTGGAATTACTGTTTTTTAATAGATTTTAAGTTTGTACTATCAGAGAAGTTGATTCCCACGCAGATTGGGGACCTAAGTACTTAAGGTTGCGTTACGTCAAACCCAGCCGTTAGATCACAATGAACATTGAATTGATATATTTGACCAAATAACGTTGGTCTATCAACTGCATAGGAATCAATTTCCTCGATGGTACTTACTTAAGTACTATAATAGTATTGGATCCGACCGTAAAATCATGAATGAATCGTTCGATTCTATGAATTTTTTTGTCTGCCTGCCCGCCTGTCTGCCTGCTTGCCATTTGTCACGGCAATTTCTTTCAAATGATGTTTTGAACGATGCGTCAAGTTGGCCGGTATATCCAATAAAAACCACTTGCCTATGAAATGAAACCTTATATCATAAGCTTCAATTTTTATTATGGACAGAACACGGTAAACAACCGGAGAAAAAAGATATCATACCTGACATCATAGGACTGCCTATGGACTTAAACCACTTCAGTACGAAAGCTATTCTCAAAAAATGTCTTCGCTGACGTCATAGACCGTACTCATAGACTCGTAGACCGTCAACAACAAGGGAGGGATACTTTAGTTCATCATTATTGTACGACTGTACGTGTTTGACAGGGCGGCGCACAATCGGTGCGTGTCCCCATATTATTATTTCAATAATATTATGGTGTTTAGACGTTGGTCGCCACGATGTATTTATTCACCCGGCACTATATTTGGACGATGAATGTGTAAATGTCGCAGTCATCTGGTTCAATCTGCGATTCGATTGAATGACTAGCGCATTCATTGAATGACACCATTCAATTGAATGACTCGGCTGAACGTCGATTGAACGATCGTCCCTCAACGTTCAACTAGTTAGCGATTTGTAGCATAGCGTTTTGAAGATAGTGGACATGAAATCAGTCAGGTAATTGAACGTATTTCATTTTCTTCCTACTGCGGCGCTACTAGTCACTAAAACAAATATGGCGTCAAACAGCTCGCACAGCTCATAGCACTGTGTTGATATTTTATCGATTACATTTACATTAAAGTGCTTTATTTGTAATAACTAATATAATAATATGAAAGCGTGGATTTAATTATAACTACCCCGTCAACGGCTACTTGAAAAAAATATATAGCATCTCATTTACGACTTTGCTATAATATGACTTTTAGTCAAGACGTTAAACGTTACATTCAACGTCTTGACGAGTTGTCCTTTAGTCATTAAATGAATGCGCTAGTCATTCGATCGAATCGCAGATTAAACCAGATGACTGCGATTCTATGTATAGACACCTAGCGATATTGTGTATCGTTTTGCCACGATCGATGGGTTAAAACTTAAAAAATAAAAGTGTTTATTTTGGTAGTATCACCCTAAGGTTAATTACCCAAGTGATAAGCTGTTTAAAATACAGCATAGAATATTTTTTTCGGTTGTAGATTAGATTTTTACAAAAAAAGTAGGAGCCAAAAATATAACTTTCAATGTTCCAGACTGTACATTTCCGGTCCATTCATAACATTAAGGGCCTGTTTCACCGCTTCCTGATAAGGCTATCCACCACTTAATTTGACAGATGGAGTATGGAAAATCTGTCAAATAACCCTATCGGGCACCTTATCAGGAAGCGGTGAAACAGGCCATAACTGTTTCATTTCAGTAACTTTAGGTTATAAGCAATAGGCTAACAGACATTAGAACTTTATTGGCTATGCCGGCCAGGGTCCATACAAAAATGCCCATCATTCTTTATCGAAAAACAATATACATTCCAATTATGCATTTATCTCGTGAACATTAAACTCAATTAGAGGTACTTGCGATCTTTTTTTTTATGTATCCTGCAACCTAGATATCTGTTTATTCAAACAATAGTCTAGAGTGATGTGCGATTGTAATCTGGAGTATTGTCTCTATTCTCTACAGAAGTATCTTGTCGACAGATTTGGTACACTGCTCCTTTTGAGGCGTGTGAAGATTAGACCGCCTGATCCCTTTAAGTCTGCAGCTAGACTGTTCCTATGGCCACCCAGTCTCTCCTGATATTTTTTGGTGTATGTTTCAATTTTTTCCTAGACTGTTTGTAGTCTCAAGTCAGCGTCTGTATGTTCTAAATATTACTAATATATTTAACCGAAAAAAACGATTCATGCCGGATTTTACGGTCGGATCTTAGGATACCTTTGCAAAATTAATTTTTGACATAATTTATGTTTACTTTTACATTTGCACGCCACCTGGATGGCAGAATGTTTAGAACCGTATCTTATAATTTTAAGACTTTTTTTACTGTGGGAAATGCATTACTCATTCCCGGCAGCCCGGGGGAAAGGCCGCCGCGTACGAAACAAAATGTTTGGGTTTATATTTCATGGAAACAACCATCTGACGCTATGTGGTAGTTTGTCCTTAAAAATTATTGTCCTTATTCTGTTACAACAAGGATAGTTTATAATATCAAATATGTGTAACAACAAATTTAACATATTATTCTGTAGTGATTTAATTACAGTGACGTAATTATAACGAACAGTTACAACGACGGCGAAGGGACCACTTTAATTTCGGCGCTATATCCGAAGGTCTTTATATATGCGAAATAATACAAAGTCAGGCATATTATATTATGTATTAACTTTAATATATTTAATTACTAGCTGTTCCACGCGGCTTTGCCCGCGTAATTTAGGAATTTCACGCAACCGTACATTTTTCCGCAAAAATAGCCTATGTCCACGTAGTCCACGTAGTTCACGTAGTCTATTCTTCCAGTTTGCCAAATAACATAAAAATAGCTCCAGTAGTTAAGATAAAAAGCAATTTCATATAATTTTCCCTGTTTTCCACTATTTCTTCGCTCCTCTTATTCTCAGCGTAATAAAATATAGCCTATAGCCTTCCTTGATAAATGGGTTATCTAAGACTGAAATAATTTTTTAAATCGGACCAGTAGTTCCTGAGATTAGCGCGTTCAAATAAGCCCTTTCATATAATTTCCCCCGTTTTTTCACATTTTCCCCTATTTTTTCGCTCCTATTACTTGTAGCGTAATAAAATATATCCTAAAGCCTTCCTCGATAAATAGGCTATCTATCACTGAAAGAATTTTTCAAATCGGACCAGTAGTTCCTGAGATTAGCGCGTTCAAATAAGCCCTTTCAAATAATTTCCCCCCGTTTTTTCCACATTTTCCTCTATTTCTTCGCTCCTATTAGTCTTAGCGTAATAAAGTATAGCCTATAGCCTTCCTCGATAAATGGGCTATCTAACACTGAAAGAATTTTTTAAATCGGACCAGTAGTTCCTGAGATTAGCGCGTTCAAGTTAGCCCTTTCAAATAATTTTCCCCATTTTTCCCACATTTTCCTCTATTTCTTCGTTCCTATTAATCTTAGCGTGATAAAATATGGCAAGAATTTTTCAAATCGGACCAGTAGTTCCTGAGATTAGCGCGTTCAAACAAAAAAACAAACTAACAAACTCTTCCGCTTTATAATATTAGTATAGATGTTATATACGTATGTTATTGAACACAATATTTTATATTCCACTGTATACGTTTAGTTTTTTGTCCACACAGTAAGATGAATGCTATTTTCATAATTCCTTCTATATCAAAATTATTTCGGCCTTCACCAAATAAACAGTACTGTTTAGGAAACACTGTTTGCTCATTAGAATTTTGCTTTCTAACAAATTCTTAATTTTAACTTTGTACACGACATTACGTACACGTACTTGAAACTTATTTAAAAAAAAACTTTTTTAAAACGATTACTGAAAATTATAGTATTAATTAAACTAATATCTTAAACTAGTGAAGCTACAGTATGAATCGACTTTTATGCCACTTGTCGGCCTTTATATAGCATTTATATAGCAGGTGGCGCGATAGATGTGGCTTCCATAAGGCGCAGCGCAGACGACAGACTATCCGTGACGCACTTTTTAGTCAGTGGGAAATAGAACCTATGCAATTATATGCAGTAACGCACAAGACGCACAAAAAGTCTATTTCTCTATTTCCACAGACAAAAAGTGCGTCACGGATAATCTGTCGTCTGCGCCGCCCCTGAATCGGTGTTATACCTACGAATAATAAAAACTAAGGAAGAGTAACTGTCAAAAAATTTGTTCCGTATTCTACAAAATTTGACCCGAATACATGCATACTTTATGCAAAAAGAGGCCCGAATACATGCAAGAATTTTGTGTAATAAATAATAATAGACATAGAAGTGACAATAGGCTACTTGACCTATTTTTTTTTCTTCTTTCTAATCGCTTCTTAATCATTCATTTTCACCAAAAAAACTTATATGTCATTTGTTGTCATGTTTATTGTATTTTATACTTTATTTATTGAAAAAAGTTTTATGTGCTAAGCGTACGAGTCTAACAGTGCCAAAAATTAGAAAAGAATTTAGAAATAATTTGTAATAATGAACACTTTCGTAGAAAAGTTTTGGCTATTTCATTTCCCAACTACAATAAATGGAGAGAATATATAAAACTGATGTTTTATTTGAATAATCTAAGAAAATATATTTTATAAATCTTTCTAGGCTTTTTCATATTATTTATGTACAAATAAACTTACATATAACGAGCACGATAAATAAAAGATATTAAATTACAAATGGGATGACGTCACATCCAAATCGGAAGTAGCGCAAAAGCGTTTTCGTCAGTACAATTAATTCAGCTATTTTCATAAAATCATATTTTCAAATCGACTTTATTTATCAATCATAAGCTTTTATTTGATGATAAGGGTGAAATACGGTTTCCTAGGCCAAGTTCTACTAGAAATATGCATTTTTTCAATGAAATTAAATATATGTCAAGTAGCCTATTATTGTCAACGGCTTTATTTTGTCAATTTGAATGTAGTGTTTCGTAGGCCGAGTTTCGAGTAGCTATTGCCATATTATTTTAGTGTGCGAAAATAACCATGAGGGATGAGAACCAAATTCTGAATTCAGAACGATTGAAGTATGGGAGTTACGTTTCCTTTTTTTATTATTTTATTATTTATAGGAGTTTTCCATTTATCAACAATGGTCCGTTGTTACTGTTTACAGCAAAACGGGTTATACTGACTTGTTTACAAGCAGAGCTCGGTTTACTGTCCATAGTGTCATGTTAATTTCCTTTTCAAAACAAACTGTAACAGTCCGGGTTCCGTAGAACATTTTTTTTTATTACCTACTATCAAGCAAATTTTTTGTGAGTAGCTTCATTTTGATAAGACGAACATTTTATTTGCGAAAAATCTTAAAAGTGTTAGATAAAAGAGATATAAAGGACTAGATGACGCCCGCAACTTAGTTGCGCCAAATCTTCGTTTATCGCGGCGGAACCGTACATTTTTTCGGGATAAAAAGTATCCTATGTCCTTTCCCGGGACTCAAAGTATCTCCATGCCAAATTTCAGCAAAATCGGTTCAGCCGTTTGGGCGTGAAGAGGTAACAGACAGACAGACACGCTTTCGTATTTATAATATTACTATGGATTTAATACTTTGATTTGATGGTCCTAAAATATGGATTGTTATATTTGTAGGACAATGTTACATTAACCTACCGACATACAAAAAAAATTGCTGGTTATAGTTCTGTTTTAGGGTTCCGTAGTCAACCAAGTTTTGTTGTTTAACCCTAAAACGGTATCCCCAACGCTGTTATAATTTACTAGACGATGCCCGCAACGCCGTTGCTCCAAAACTCGTTTATAGCGCGGGAACCGTACATTTTTACGAAATAAAAATTAGCCTATGTCCTTTCCCGGGACTCTAGAGTATCCTCATACCAAGTTTCAGGAAAATCGGTTCAGGAGTTTGGGCGTGAAGAGGTAACAGACAGACGGACACACTTTAGCATTCATAATACTAAGGGCATATTTCACCACTTCCTGATATGTGCTGGATATGCTATCCACTTAACTTGACAGATGGAGTATGGAGAATCTGTCAAAAAAGTTGTGGATAGCCTATCGGGCACTTTATCAGGAAGTGATGAAACAGGCATTGTACCGTGAAACTGTTTTGAGACTCAAACAATCGGACGAGAATGCCGCGTCCTGCTCTAACAACGTCATTTCACGTTTGTAAGAGTAGGACGCAGCATTCTCATCCGATTGTTTGAGTCTCAAAACAGTTTCGTAGTAGGCCTACAGGCTCTAAGTATGCCTAAAGCATTGTTTATTGCGTAACCAGGATTGCGTGTGGGGAGCCAGCGGTTGCGGCGCGACGCGTTTCGACTCGCTCGTCCTGTACCACAACAACGCGCCCGCGTGGGCGGAACAACTGCGTCTCACGGTGCCGCTCGACACGTTCACGCACGCGCACGTACGCATCGAGTTCCGACACTGTTCCAGTGAGTGTAATAAATACATTCTTTATTAGCCGCGTACTGACCAAGCGAGCCGCCTCGGTCAGTCAGTACGTGTTAGTGCGTGGCAAACGTCCGAGGCGTCTTTGAGCATCCACCAAAAACCGGCAACTTTTGGCTCGACCGCGGCACGCTCGGACTAGGCAGCGAGACTGCTCGCTTGGTAAGTACGCGGCTATTGAGGGCCGCTATAGCCTAAGTTGGCTAGTTACATTTTGTCTTAAAGATATATTGTTAGATAGTAATATTAAAGTTTTAACATTGGCGAATCAAGTTTGTCAGCCAGCATTTGTCATTAATATACTCGGCACTTTACTAGAAAAATTGTTGATTACTGGTATCTTTTGATACACCAGAACTTCTCGAGCCGTGCGTTGTGAGTTGCAATGTTATTGGTTTGTCCGAGCCTCTGAGCACTGTTAGGCGTCGCAAATAAAAACCTACAGCTCACTTAACAAGGGCCGTTGCAATTCATTAGAATGCTCAGCAAGCATTGATTAATTACACCATACTGACACAATAATATAAACATTCAGAAATCTAAATATTACAGCACGAGATAAGAACGAGAGAAAGCTATTTGGTTTCTCTTTCGCACGATTGATGGAAGCGAGCGGCGCGACGCTCCGTGACGGCGCGCACGAGCTTTACGTGTACAAATGTGATGACCCCAGCAAGTGAGTAGTGCTTATTTCTATTTAAAAAAAGACGGGTTGCACTCCGGGAGTGCCGGCAGAAGTGAAAACTTGATTATTAACGTTGTGCATTTTTTAACCCATTTTTTATGAAAATCGATTATTTAAAAATCGTTTTTCATTAATTAATCAAAACCCTTACAATCGATTAAATTTTTAACCCATTTTTTATGAAAATCAATTAAAAAAAAATCGTTTTTTTTAAATTAATTAATCGAAACCCTTACAATCAGTTTTCGAGTTCGTTCGAGTTCGAGTTCGACACAAAACACTACTCTCCAACCGTCTTACGGTTTTTCCAAGGTTTTTCGATCAGCACGAGAATCTGACGCGAGTTTCACAGTTTTTACCCATCCCACAAAAGTGTTCAACGCCGCTAAAGAAGTTTTCACTTCAAAAAACATTGGAAGATATATAAGTAACAGGACTTTTAAATTTTTTTTAAATAACTTGCTAGCAATTATACTTTTTCTTTAATGCTGATAAGACGACGATATATTATTTACTGATTGTCTTAATTTTATTCCTTTATTATTAGAGTTGATGGTGGCGCTGTAGTCTAACCGCCGCACTCAGAGACGTCAATTAAGACTTAATGCTCATTTAACATGAAATGTCCCTCTCAGAGACGACAATTAAAAATTGCTAATTGCAGAGTTTGATGTTCAAGTTTGAGGTTATTCTTGAAAGTTTTTCAGTTTTAATTTTTTTATTGTAAGTAAGTACCTAATACTTGAAGGGTTCTTTTCTGATTTTTATTTGAAGTAAAAATTATATAATAATAATAATTAATATGAGATAACGCCACAGTAAACATAGAACTTCATAATTGTGATAGTTCATAGTACTAAAGCATTTTTGTACAATAGGTACATGCCTACCTAGTTAAGCTACTTGGTACAGCTATATTTACCATTTCTTGCAAATTTAATAGAAGTATTTCACATGAAAAGTATAGGTAGTCACTTCCATACATACTAAATGTACAAAGAAGTACTTACCTAAGAACATTGCTCCCAAATTGTGTAATTATTGAAATTATAGTATGTTTACTAATTACAATAATTATGAAAAATTCCTAATAGCAATGGTTTTCTTATATTAAAATGGTAATAGTAGACAAGTTATTCACATACCGTAGGTAATCCAAATTGTGAACCTTAGAAACTTCAAATTTTGTATTTATCATACCTAATTATATTGTAAAAAACAATATAAAACCACATATGAAACATGTTTTTTTCTAACACCATTCATGTTTGTTACATATCTGTAGTAGGTACGGTGAAAGGTAGGAAAGAAAGAAATTATTTTAGTAGTATATATTTATTATGCTGGATCAGTTAATTAGGTTTTTGTTATTTTCTACTATTTTCTGCTTGGCACTGCAAATTTTGTAAATTTTTACTTCTTCTTGTCAATTGTTAACTAAAATAAAAGTTTGTGTTAAAATAATTGAAACTGGTACAAAACTTTATAAGTAGTTTATTTAACCCATCAAGCCCCGTAAGGCCCATATGGGCCGCAATAACAAAAGATTTCCTGGAATTAGTGATCAACAGTTTAAATACTGACCAAAGACACTCTTTTATGAAAGGCCTCAATTTGCTTGCTATAACCTAAACAAGAACATGACTAATTATAATATAAATAAGGCTTTGTTATGATATTATCATTTCCTTAGTTATCCTATAGGTAAGCAGTCTCACACTTAAGTGCAATACATCATAGAATCAACATTTTTCGTTTCCTTTATTTTCTTTCGTAATAAGTAAGTCAGAGCTTTGAACCTCAGTGCAACAACACAATTTTTGTGCTATTTTAATTACAATTCAGCTGTAAAAAAGTTTCTTTTTAAAAGCTTTCACCCTGACCCACTCTGTAATAGATTCCATATTATACCTATAGGTATAATTATGTACAAAAATATTATACACCTATACTTAATATAATATCCTTCCCCATTGTTTGTGTTAAAATTCATGATAAAAGATTTAGCAACAACTTACTTGAATTTCACATAGTAAATAAAATAGTTGAGAATATTGTAGGCTGTGTACCTACAGTAGGCAACAAGACATCATATTTTTATGCAAGGAAATAAAAGCATTGTAATTATCTTCATATTCCTTTCCTTTCCAGGTATCAACTATCATAATATTATGGTACCGCATTGAATAACACCTCTCTTGTTTGTAGTTTTACTTCAAGTTTCTACATCCTACAAAGATACAGAAATCAGTGCGCATTACAAATTATGTAATGCTGTAAATTGTAATTTAAAGCAAGTCAATAACTCCGTATTCGCCAACCACTACAAAATAAAATAAATAATAATATTTAATAATAATTACTACTTCCACTTTTCCTTCTTCATCTTGTCTTCATGCCGCTCCCTAGACCCTTGGCCCTACGAACAACCTAATTATTAATATTATTTATATACGAACCTACATACGAACTAGTACGATTTACGAATGATTTATATTATGTGAGTTTATAAGGGTAATTATAGGACAGAAATTAATCAGTCAATTAATTTTGTCTCTGAGAGGTGTCTGTATTAATTTGAATTTGTTAAATAATGTTTAGCGCATTTTTTTTACGAACGACTGACGGCCGCAATCACGACTCACGGGCCACGGACCATGGCTAATAAAAAAAAGTAGAAAGTACAAGCCGTGTTCGTTTCATTTTTCAACTAGGTACGCGTGCTCGGCTATGTGTGTCAGTGTGAGTGTCATATTTTAAAATACCATCAATTTCTGTCAGATTTTAGAAAATTTGACAGGTATTATAGAACATGACACACACACTGACACCAACTTAAAACTTTGCGCATGCGCAATGTGCATTGAAATACGAAACGAACACGACTACAGACTACACTACAGTCTGTCAAGAAAGAGAAAAGGTGGGTTTTTCTCTTCGTATTTTCACAGAGAAAGCTTATTAGTAATTACTTATAGTTATTACAATATTTTAAATATTATTATCACCTTGCACGTTTTTATCTCGAATTTAATAAAATTCTCAGTTGACAAGTTTGGCGACTCACAAAGGAGCCATTTATAAAAAAGAAGAAGAAGATACTCCTTTGACCGTTCCCGCCATCTTTTTGAATCGTGCGCTCTGAATTCTAATTTCTAAAAGGATTTCAAAAGTTCAGGATAATTTTGTATTGTTTGAAATTATTATTGTTTATTTATACTCGTATTTATTGAGTTACAATAAATTACTATGGTAAGAAAATTACATTTAAAAATGTTTCTCTAGTACAAATTACTGAAATATTATTATTTAAGTTATAACATACCGTAATTATGTATTACTGCAAAATGTATAATTTGTACAAATAAGTGCATAAAACAATAAAAAAAAATCTGTTTTTATGTAGGATGTTCAAGCAAAGCCCCGCAAGAGAGACCCAAATTTTAGCACCGATGAAAAGGCCTTAATTGCACAACTAGTGAAAAAATTTCCTATTATCGAGGCCAAACTTACCGATGGCAAATCTGTCCAAGGAAAAAAACAGGCTTGGCATAAATTAACTCAGGAATTTAATTCCCACATACATGTGCATAAGGTAGGCTGTTTTTTCGATAACACGTATGTTACAGTTTAACGTAGCAGTAAATTCGTACTTCCATACAAATATTATAAATGTGAAAGTATCTCTGTCTGTCTGTATGTCTGTCTCCCTTTCACGCCAAAACCACTGAACTGGTTGTAATGAATTATGAAATTTTGCACATAGAATATAGTCTGCAGCCTGAGAAAGGATATGTCCTTTGATAAAAAGATATGGATTGGAGAAATTGGATTTGGAGAAAGGATATGGCTACTTGACATAACCTTAAACCACCTAATGATATTAATAGTTTATGGGTAGAGTTGTGTAATGATGTTAATAGTATGTTAATAGTACCTAATGATATTAATAGTTTATGGATATAGTGATGCAAACTGCAAAGTAAACAAAATTTGGCAAGATAATTTAAAATAATGAAATATTATGTGCACACTGCACAGCTGTTTTTGGGTATTTTGATTTTTTAAGGGGTACGGACGAAGTCGCGGGCGACAGCTAGTAATATGAATAAAAATCTTTTTCTCGTTTCTATTTTAGCGTGATTCTGCTACGCTAAAGAGAGCGTGGGAAAATTTAAAGGCCGCTACACGCAAAGCTCGTGCCCTTGAAAGAGGGAACCTACTGAGGACTGGAGGTGGACCTTCAGCTCCTCCCCCTTCTTCTGAGCAGGGAGCAGTGATGAGCTTGGTAGAAGAAGTCAGTACTCATGGAACACCTGTTTTAAAACAAAATCTATGGCACTATATTTTTTGTTTTGTGGGTGGTAACTGGCACCGCAGTAAAACAATCATTAACCATACCTTAAGTTCTGGAACGGAGTTCCATATCGCTCGTTGCGCCTTGCGCGGCGGCTAGACAAAATAGTTGTTACGACACTTTTTTATTAGTACCGGCATGTTAGGGGCAGAGGGCGTTGATAGTATTCCTGTACGTCAACTAGATGGCGTTTTTTGAGAATAAACAGCGACGCGTTGTTAGTATTCCTGGGCGTTTTTTTTTTATATTTTTTGAGTGTATATGTAGGTCATACAGGTTTTTTGTTGTAGGTAAGTACTCAAATAAATATTAAAAATACGCCATCTATTGACGCCCAGGAATACTAACAACGCGTCGCTGTTTATTCTCAAAAAACGCCATCTAGTTGACGCACAGGAATGCTATCAACGCCCTCTGTCCCTACCATGCACTGTACTAATAAAAAAGTGTCGAGGTTAAATATAGGTCAAATTAATATCGTTCTGTCTCTTTACGCTGAACGCGCGATAAGGAACTTCGTTTCAATATAATCAATATTAACCCATCAAGTCCCGTACGAGCACCGGTGATACAACAATAGAATACAATAGCATTTCCAAGAATCCCTGATCGAACTATTAATATTATTTCAGGCTGCACCTGTCATAATTTGTGAAATCGAGAACAATTTTGACAGTGATGGAGTCATGTTAAAAGAAGTTACTTCTCCATGCATCAGTATGTCATATTATTGTTATTTAATCATACATTAATACCTATATTGTGTATTATTTATATAAGTAATATTATGTCAATGATTCATGCATTTTGCTAGGAAACTTAAATTTATTTGTTTTTAGTCCTTTCTGATGAGTTGGAGGGCAAATCAGAGGCTGAGGCTGTGGCTGAGGCTGAAGCTGTGGCTGAGGCTAGGACTCAGGAAAGCCCCCAAACAGGTCAGTACATATATCAAATTACAGTAACACAACACTAGCTTTACGAATTTCCTCACAATATTTTCCTTCAAAATCCATATATTTTTAATAATAATAATAATTTTTATTTGCAAAATATGGTCAATTAAGATGGTACAAATTTTAATAAACTTGAGATCTGAATAATGTCTTATCGGTACACACCACAGTCCACAACCTGGAACCAAACCTGGAACTAGTTCATGGACACCTAGATTTTTAAGTGTAGATAGTAGTAAGTAATAATTAGCTTTATAATATTTAAATTGAATTTTAGATGAAACCTGCAAGAGAAAACCTGTTGATTTTGTGCGACGGGAAGGGACAATTCGCTTAAAATTACTAGAGCACAAAAAAAGGATTGAAATCCAAATTCTGAACAAACAGGTAACAGAAAGCATTATTAGAGTAGTGTACCTATATTTATTATAATGCCATAAGTAGGCTTACTACATTAAAATAAATAAGTAATTAAAATATGATTGTTGAGATTTTAAAGTAGTACCTATATATTATTGTGTTTAATAAAATATATTATTATCATTTTTCAGCTAGAAGTTGAAAATTTGCGAAAGGAAACTGAAGAAATTAAAAAAGAGGCCGCCAAGTATTTGTTAGAATATAATAAATGGCTATATGAAACACGAAAACAATAACATCTCAACAGTCGAGAGGTTATTGGTTTCGTGTTTCTTTGGTTCATGTTAAAATCTGTCCAGCCACATTTTTTAACATGAACATGCTTTTAATATTTTTTTAATCTATAATATTTATTTAAGGATTTTATCCGATAATATGTCAATCCCATTATACCTTTTTTATTAAATTTACACTTAATTTAATTAGATTCATATTTTGCAAGGTGTCCCCATCAAACACGGTGCGGCGCCGCCCGCGCCACCGTGGTCCGTGACACGACACGGTGCCGCGCCGCAGCGCAGCACGGTAGTTTTTGAGCCTATTCAACAAAGTTTTCCTCTTTATAATATTAGTGTAGATTTACTAAGATTTATTTTACGTTTTAAGAAAGTGTAACAAGGTGAGAAACAATATAAGCTGGCTTACTTAAATTATATTATTATCTATATTATTAGGTCGTATTACGATTTACGACGGCTAAATTGGGCGTTTAGCGTTTTTCAGACTATATAGGTACCTATATATGTATAATAATACAGTCTGAAAAACGGTAAACGCCATATAGTTTTAGTTATATTATAATAGTGTGAATAAAAAGTGTTAGATTCAACAAGTAGTTTTATTTATTCTCAAATAATTACCTATTGATTAAAAATAGCTTTAAAAAATTGACTCATGTAAAGAATCTGTTGACTAAAGATTGCCGCATTAGGAAACCATTGCTATTATGATCCTCAGTTTCGTTTCTGACTTCAACGTTATCAGTAATTGCAACAATACTTCCATTCGGTGGCATAGTTTCATTTGCTTGCAACGCTATATTGTGCAGAGTCGCACAAGCACATATTATAGTCACAACAGTTTCCTTTTTTACACCCATTCCCAATTGTAAACAAGGAAATCTTCTTTTCCATAGGTACACCAAAAGCGCGTTCTATCGTGTTTCTTGTTTTTGTGTGGCTTTTGTTGTAATTTTGTTGAGGTATTGAATTAGGGGATAAAAATGGTGTCAAAAGCACATTGCTCACGGCATAGCCACTATCTCCTAAAAGAACTCCTCCCGCTTGACCACTAGAAATCTTTTGTTTTACAGCACTGCTATTAAAAATAAAACTGTCGTGAGTGCTGCCTGGCCATCGAGCTACCACATCGTAGAACTCCAAATTGGGCCCAGCCACTACCTGGACGTTGACAGAAAACCAACCTTTCCTGTTTCTGTATACTTCTGAGGTGGCTCCTCCAGGGCTTCTTATTTTTATATGGGTGCAATCTATGCACCCGATCACCCCAGGAAATTGTGCAATTTCATAAAACTGTTGTCTGTAACAAAAAGTTTCTATAAAAATTGCGTATTTTATTCTCATGCTATATCTGAATTCATTAAAACTTTATAGAAATTGGCCCAGCAGATTCGGATTGAATAGATAGAATAAAATATATTATTACCTACCTTGCAGCGCTAACTTCTTGTAGAGTAGCAGGAAACTTAACAAAATCTTTCATTTTGTTTGCAATTAATGCAGCAACTTTGCAGATAATTCTTGAGACCGATTGCTGAGAAATTGTCATAACATCTCCTTGAAGCTTCTATAAAAAACAAGCAACATACATGATATAATATTATGTAATAAGTATATCTAAATTATCTATTATTTTTTAAGGTTTATTTTTTGTCTTTGTCTCAAAGTTTAACCGTGAAAAGGTAACAAACAGAAACACTTTCGTATGTTTTATTTATAATACTTATTATTATCAGTATAAAGATACTAACCTGAAAACTGCCTGTAGCGAAATATCTTAAAGTTAATAATAACATTACTTCCGGGGCGAAAGGTAAACCTCTTCTATGAGGTTTTATTAGATGTGGTTCTATTATTGGCAGTAATAATCTTTTTACAATGTCCGGCTTAAATCTGTATCTGGCGTGAAATTCATTTATTGAGTATTTTGTAAAAGGATCAGAATAGTCTCTTAAATATCGTCTTGGTCCCACATTTCTAAATCTTCCCGTAAAATCAATAAAATCAAGAAAATCCATCTGAGTAGACATCGTCGTAAATATTATTTTCGTATCAATTTATACAACTATAAAATAATTTCAAAATTTGAAAATCCGCGGTAAAATAAAATACTCTCCTTTATCTATGGTCTTCTAAAAATAGCCTCAAACGTCAAAATCCATGATTAGCGAGTTAAATGGTGGTTTTTCCGTATTTAAATTTAATCGCCATTTTGAGGTGTTAATTAACCATTAACTGACTCTGAGAGGAAATTTCATGTTAAATGAGCATTAAGTGTTGCGGTTCGTATGGGTGGCGGCTAATTTAAATTTTTTAAATGATGATTTAATGAACGACTCTGAGTGCGGCCGTAAGTGTCTAAAACTCTAAACACACCAGGCCGAAAATACGCGCCCGAAATTCGGCATGATTACGCCTGCAATGTATTCTAAATTACGGATGACACACTATGCCGAAATTACGTTGCGTTATATTGTGTGCGTTGCGCATTGCTGACGTAATCATGCCGAACTTCGGTCGCGTATTCTTGGCCAAGTGTGTTTAGACATTAAGATCTCTTTGTTATATTCGCACAATTATCTCTGGTAAAATTGATTGACAATGTTATATATCTATTACAGATTATTATCAGGCAGTTATCTATCCCTACCGTCATGTGCCACGGACACTGCTAGAGCAAACACCAACGGTGTGCTCTCCGCATTCCCTAGAAGTACCAAAGAAAACTGTATCATAAGCACCCTGCTATGTTCTACGAAACTTACTCAGAACGGTAAGTGGTAAATAATATCTTCAGTATAATTGCAAATGGCAACGACTTTTTACTTTTGAATGATTGTATCATAGCACTGAAAATATTACGCTAGTTCAAGCTTAGATCTACATGATCTAAGCTTGAACTAGCGCAATGTGGTTTTCTTCCACCAATCCGGGAGTTTACTTATTAAATGAAATATCCATACTAATATTATAAATGCGAAAGTGTGTATGTCTTTCTGTCTGTCTGTCTGTCTGTTACCCCTTCACGCCCAAACCGCTGAACCGATTTTGCTAAAATTTGGTATGGAGATACTTTGAGTCCCGGGAAAGGACATAGGATACTTTTTTTCCCGGAAAAATGTACGCCCGCGCGATTAACGAATTTTGGCGTAATGGAGTTGCGGGCGTCATCTTGTAAGTAATATTTATTTTAGGTGGATCTAGAGGTAGAAAGATCAAATGTTTTAATTTTGATAAGGCAAAATTTGGGTTAAAAATAAAGATGTTGGCCAAAAGAGTGAGCCATGGTCAATACTTACAATTTATTTTCGCAACAGTTCTTTAAAAAAGTACTTTTTTATTACAGAGGACCTCCTAGCTCTATTACAATGGCGTGCACATCCAGAGAAAGTACAAGAAACGCTATTACGTGTGTTGCGACTCGGTGACGGATTGAGCTGCGAAGAACTTATAAAATTCCTTAGAGACGTCTTAGATGCTCTATTCGCGTTGTTTTCTACGGAAGATGGAAATAGGTAAGCTTTGATATACTTGTCATACATGTCCACAAACTATATAGAATACTAACGCATTACATGTCTATTGTCTACTCCAATAATAGTTGTTACAAGATCTCTTTTGAATCTTAGTCTGTTGGACATAGCCATAGAAAGTTCTGTTTAAAAAATATGTTATATTACAAACTTTTTTTTTTGTTTCAGCACTCCCCATTCGGGCACAGTGTTTCTTGTGCTCGTATCAATCTGCAGCCTTCTCGATGAGAGTAGATTCCAACATTTCAGGCCAGTTTTAGACGTTTATATCGAAGAACATTTCTCTGCGGCGCTTGTTTATAAGTAAGTTATACGTTTAACTGAATACTATGAAGATAAACAATTAAATTACAGTATCCTTAAAGACCTTAAAATTATAGAGGTGGCCTGACAATTCCAGCCTAAGGAACTGCCGAAATATTATGTTATTGAAAAAAGTTACAAGTTGCTGCCTGCTTTACTTTAAGAGCCTAATAAAATGTCAGCTTACTTTCTGAATCCTTTTGAAACTATAATACATTCTTTTTCTAAATTTATAATAAATGTACGGGTACTTTAATTACAATATATTCCGCAGGGGTCTCCTATCATCAGTTCAACACTGCGCAGAATGGGCAGCGGGCGCGGAGGGCCAAGAACCGATACGCAAATGCCTACGCTCGCTCGGCTGCGTATTCCGCCTCGCCGTACGCTCGCGTCGACTATTCGCACGCGCGACCGGTGGACAATATGAGGACAGTTTCAGAAGAGATGTGAGAGCGGCGCTACACGCGTTACGACAGTTGGCACATCATCCGCATAGAGATCATTTGGCACCGGCGCAGGTATATTTGTATTTCGTTTATTTATTTAATTTTGCACACGCTTTAAGTTCTGATGACAATACATGACTAGCCCGTCGATCGTGGCAAAACGAGACACAATAACTTTTCTTTTGTTATCGCAGCCGGATGTGGCCGCTTAGGGCTTGATGAACTAGCTAGGAAACGTCATTACAAGTCCAATATGGCGACCTCCCCAAATGGCGGACAGGTTATTTCAAATATATTGAAATGCACGCCCATGATATGGGTATCAAATGATAAAAAAATAGTCACGTCACACGTGACTTAAATCCAACATGGCGGACATCCAAGATGGCGAATTAGCTAAAGCGTGTTTTTTAAACACAGTGAACACAGATAAGAAATTAATAATCATAACTTCCCTAGGTGGCGTTAATGTGGTCATGGGCGGGTGTTATCCGCGAGGTATGCGCGGCGCTCGGTGCGGTAGAGGCGGCGCGCGCGGCGGTGGGCGTACTCGACGCGCCCGCTGCGGCCCCACCCCTAGCACGTGCCCGCCTCGCTGCCGCACAGGAGATATTGAAGGGACCATTGGGGGAAGATCCAGGTGAGTGGATGGAATTAATTTGTGTGTTGAGTTGTGAGTCTTTGTTACTTTCATTGTGATTTGTCATACGTTATCATAATATTTGTATTGTATCGAATTATAGGACACTGGAGGCCTACTACGAAACCGTTTTGAGACTCAAATAATCGAACGAGATTGCCGCGTCCTGCTCTAACAATGCAACGTCATTTCAAGTTTGTTAGAGTAGGACACGACATTCTCGTTCAATTGTTAGAGTCTTAAAACGGTTTAGTGCTGCGGCCTCTGATTCGTTGCCATAATTTATGTAATATACTGCACTAATTCACGGTCATAAATGACAAAAACTTAAACTTAACCTCTTCAACAAGCAAGAAGTGTTTATAGTAATTGTAAACTCACAAATCTTTTGTAATGCGTGTCTCACTTTGTTGAGTATGTACAGAGACCAGACATAGTATGTAGTTTGTTTTACAATGACACCGTCAAAGTGTTAAGATAAAAGTAATTTATAAACACAAAAAATTCTTTCACACTCTTATTTCATCTATTTCAGAGGCCCGTAACATAATACTAACGACAGCGTGTCACCACTTACGAGTGCATCTCGCGCGTCGAGACGAGTTGCCGCAATGCGCCGAAATGTTGGGAGAGCTGGTCACCCTGTTGTGGAAGAAGGAAGACCCTGATGAACCAATAGATGAGGATGAGTTGGACCCGGACGTGGATGTGCTGTGTCTGAATACCCTGGATGTGCTAGTGGAGACTGTGTTGCATCTGATCGGAGGAAATTCTCCGGTGTTGGTGAGAATCTTATTTGAGCCTTTTTTCTGATGATATGATTTACAATTTCATTTCAGCTTTGTATTCAAAAACTGTAGACCTACCCTCGAAACTGATACGATTTTAATTAACGAGTCTGATTGGTTCCAAATTGAGCCGCAGCACGATTTTGCACTAGTATGTATGTCGGACAGGGACTTGTCGGAGGTAGCAAAAGCTGTTGAGATCGAGCTGATTTGATTCTCGATTTGATGCTGATTCTGTCGGGAGTAAGGCGGCTGGCCCCACATAAGAGTCGAAGGGCTATAAGCAAGTCATCGAAGAGGGAGGAATTTTGTTAAAAGATTTACACTATGTACGTCTCTCAATTGCGCACGACAAGTGACGACAACATTGCTATCGATTTTTTTTCTGGCTGCTACTTGCAACTGCAAAGAATTCGCATTGTAGTATCTTGTCGTTTGCATCAATAATTTAATAATTATGAAGAAAAAAAAACACAATAATTAATACATAATTGGTAAACTTTCCCAGGGTTCAATGGTGGCTGGTCTACTCGGTGTGATGGAGTTACTGAAACCTGCACACTACGTGCGTCTGTGGAGCCATCTAGCGCCGCACCCGCACGACAGGAAACCGCTCAAAGATTTCCTCATGAGAGCCTTCCTTGTGTTCAGACATTTGATTGAGCAAGATGTAAGTATTTATCTATTTGTCAGTCCTACAAAGTCCCAATTTGCAAATCAATAGACAATGCAATGAAATAAGTGTAATGTATTTTCTCTTCAATTACTTTACTTAAATATCTTTATTTAAATATAAATTTTTGACAGTCTACTTGTTCTTAAGGTCTGATGAAACTGTTGGGTTTATAAAGTTGTTGTCAATTTTTGTAGTTTAACCGTACATAGTTCCTAATTTTTAATATCATCTGAATAAAAGAAATTGAGAAAGCATTTTATTTCCTTTCCAGGTATTTCCGTCTGACTGGATGGTGTTGAGAGTACAAAGCTGTAAAGTTCTGCTAGCAGCGTTACAGGAACTGGCTAAGCCGTTGTTGGAGAGATTTTTGGGCGACGAGCCTCCGCAGTTTGATTCACAGGTACCTACGTGTGTGAATTTTCAGAAAAAAATGATATCAATACTGACTACAGATTTCATGCGCTAAATTTTGTGTGTGGTATCAGGAATTACAATAATAGAGTTAAGTATCAATAACAATCAACCATCAATATATTCTCTTGAATGTGATATTTACTGTGGTACTTCCCACTCTAAAAACGGGTATCTCATAATATAGGGACTGTTTTGGCTTAGTTTTAAAGAGCTCGAATACGTGTACGGGAATACCCATCCCTATGATATTGATAGAAAAATGATAACACAGAAATATACTTTAATTAAGGTTTTACATCTAAAAAAAGACGGGTTGCACTCCGGGAGTGCCGGCAGAAGTGAAAACTCGATTATTAACGTTGTGCATTTTTTAACACATTTTTTATGAAAATCGATTTTTAAAAAATCGTTTTTTTTTTAATTAATCGAAACCCTTACAATCAATTCGAGTTCGAGTTCGAGCCACTACTCTCCAATCGTCTTACGGTTTTTCCAAGGTTTTTCGATCAGCACGAGAATCTGACGCGAGTTTTACAGTTTTTACCCATCCCACAAAAGTGCTCAACGCCTCTAAAGAAGTTTTCACTTCAATATTGAAAACTACAGTTAAATTTTTTTTTCAGCTATGGTCAGGTTACCTAGAGCTAGGCGTGGCCTTAGTAACGGCCAGTGCGCTACAATCGGATCGCTGGGTGTCACGTGGTGCGGAACGTTCGCGCATGCGCACTGCGGCTGGCTTGCAGGTGCTGGCCGTGTGGACTCGTCTGGGTAAGAAACATTAACACAACATTTTACATAGGTGCTGGCAAAAGTCAAAACTTTATATTGGCATACAACATTTATATCGAACTACGTCTTATTTTACTAAAAATAAACAATGAGTAGTTCTGCTCAATTTTTGGTGATTTCTGTTGACCGCAGTTATAATTTTAAATCAATAACGTTGTGCGTGTCGCCTTAGTATAGAGACATAATATGACTTTTATTAAATAAACTAGCGACCCGCCCTGGCGTCGCACGGGTAAGTATAAAATATATAGCCACTGAAAAAATGATTAAAATCGATAGCCTATCACGATCCTTCATGTGGTCTACTTCTTATCTGTGCCAAATAACATAAAAATTGCTCCAGTAGTTCGCGAGATAAACCCTTTCAAATAATTTCCCCCGTTTTTTCCACATTCTCCTATTAGTCTTAGCGTGATAAAATATAACCTATAGCCTTCCTCAATAAATGGTCTATCTAACACTGAAAGAATTCCTGAGATTAGCGCGTTCAAATAATTTTCCCCGTTTTTTCCACATTTTCCTCTATTTCTTCGCTTCTATTAATATTAGCGTGATAAAATATAGCCTATAACCTTCCTCGATAAATGGGCTATCTAACACTGAAAGAATCATCAAAAGCCGTTGCGCAGTTTTAAAGATTAAAGGGAACAAAGGGACATGAGGGAAAAAAAGTGACTTTGTTTTATAATCTATACTAATATTATAAATGCGAAAGTCTCTGTCTGTCTGTCTGTCTGTCGGTCTCGCTTTCACGCCAAAACTACTGAACCGATTGTAATGAAATTTTGTACACAGATAGTCTAAAGCCTGAGAAAGGACATAGGCTACTTTTTAACCTGAAAAAGGGGTTGTAAGGGGGTGAAAATGCGTAAAATTGGTCAAATTAAGTTAGTTCCAGTTAGTTCCAAAACGATGGCGCCGTGCGTCTCTTACATCGCGTTATCGCTTGCTCATGCATCTTTCTATAAGAGGTGGTACCATGTTGAGTTACGTTTTTCGATTCTTTCGATTGTTGTACTGTGTACACGTCGATAATGAATAACTCACTACTCAGTACTTTATCTACGCAGTGATGAGTGACGAAACCTTAAACCTACCAATGCTAAATAGTCTATGGGTAAAGCTAAAGTTGTGTAATGGGGGGCTAAATAAGCATTAGGTTTAATTAAAAAAAAATGAAATATTTTGATTTAAAGGGTTTTAAAGGTTACCAGGGTTTTAAATAGCTTTTAAATTTGACACCAATTTTGTTGACACCGCGCGCTATAAACTGAAGTCCACGCGGACGAAGTCGCGGGCAACAGCTAGTATGTATATATGTAGATATCACTAGCAGCAGCCATTCTGCCTATGAATCAAATTATTTTTTGGTACTTTACCGATAACCTGGTAAGTACTCAAATACTACGACTTACAACGAGGAATAGTGAGAATACTTTGTAAGTATAGGCAGCTGGCGGCTGTTAAAGGTTTAAGGTCTTTGTTATAATGAATTAATTATAACATAGTTTTTAATATTCAATTACAGGCAACGCGCAACTGCAACTGATAGGCCCTGCGGTCGGTGCGTTACTCGAAGTGACGCTAGTCGGCGAACTGCGTCGCGCGGCGCTCGGCGCTCTCGTCGCGTTAATGGCGGCGGAACGGGCGCACGCGGGCTCCGCACGACGCACGGAAGCGGCGCTAGTTGACAAACTAGACTCGCTGGTCGCTGATAACAAGGCTGATGATCATTATAGAAGGCTGTTTGACACTGTGTAAGATTTATTTATGTATTTACTAGCTCTTTTCCGCGGCTTACCCACTTACTAACAAATATACGGTTGGTAAAACTATTCAAGGTTTGCTGCCTTTTTCCAATTTTTCGGACATAAGCAGACGCGGAAATTAAAGTGGGACTGGGCGGGTCATACTAGCCGCATGTATCCTGACCGTTGGGCAAAGGTGTCACGACAGAGTACCAGTGAACGGACGACGCCGCCGTGGGCGGCCTCCAAAAAGATGGCGAGATGAACTGGATGCCTACAAGCAAGGCTGGCCTGCGGTGGCGTTGGAGCGAGATAGATGGAAGACCTTGGGGGAGGCCTTTGCCCAGCAGTGGGATAGTGTAGGCTCATGAAAAAAAAGAAGACGTTGTATAGTTATTTACTCCATAAATATATTTATTAGTAATAGCCCTTTTAGTATCCGAAAAGGTACTACACAGCGACCACATAACCCAATAGACGCCTAATGTTTTGATTTCTCTTAACAAATAATTGTGTCAATGCGCTGAGGTAAGCGACGCGGGGGGTGAGGGAAGAAATGCATTACGATTGGCCAATTCAAATTCACGGCATGTCATAAATCATATCTAGTGATGGGAAGTACGAAAAGCGCTGGCCAAAAGAAAAAAAAACAGTACATAATATTTATTTTATTTTTAAGTGTAGAATGAAGAAAAGACTTTTATAAATTAATATTTAATCATTTTTAAAATGAATTAACTTCGTATAAATTCTCCGAACTGCAGGTTTCTGAACCGAAGATTTTGTAAGAAATACCAATCTTGTAGTTATGTATTTATATATCACACTATTTGCTAAATCCACCACATGATTGGTTTCTTCACAATGAAATTGATGGAAACTTATTTCTGAAAAAAGTTGTTCACCAATAAAGCTGCTTGAAGTTTTATTGACTAAAAACTCTGCTTTACGTGGTTCACTTTTCTTTACGCCTCCAAGATACAATTTCATGATAACTTCACAGCGACGGCAAATTTTAACAACACTTTGTGACGGTTAGATTAAGCCACCCATGTCTCTGTAAGCTATAAAACTGTGGCGGTACCCACAATTCGCCTAACAATCCTACATCGCGCTATCGAAGTTTCGGAGAACGGCAAGATATATACAACGTCTGAAATGACGTCAGTGGGGCTTCGGCCTGACCGAGCATGCTATCTCGCTCGGTCGGAAGATCTTCCTTTTCGGCCGCCACTAACAACGTTAAATTGGTGACCCCGACGTGATGTGACGTGCATGTGACGGGATGTGGCGGTACCCACAATTCGCCCAACAATCCTACATCGCGCTATCGAAGTTTCGGAGAACGGCAAGATAACAACGTCTGAAATGACGTCAGTGGGCTTCGGCCTGACCGGGCATACCACCTCGCTCGGTCGGAAGATCTTCCTTTGGCCACCACGCATCTATTCCTTCATTGGTGACCCTCGACAGAACACGCCTCCTTCATCATCATCACTCCCCGCCCCTCCGCACCGCGCCAGCCAGCATCGCCTCATCGGGTACCTCGTCCACTAGCCGCAATGTACCGCGGCCTGGGCGACTCCGCATCGGCATCATCGGGCTTTCTCACTACACCGACCGGTCAGCAAGCAGAGCACATCTCTCCTGGTCAGCACGTAGCATCGGCCCCGCACGGCAGCTTATCCGACTCACTGGATCCCGTGCAGCAGCTTACAGTTCCGACTCACTGGAACTCACTGGCACTGGCGACTCAAGCGAACAAGATTCGACCTCCGGTCTTCGGGGGGGAGTGATGTGGCGGTACCCACAATTCGCCCAACAATCCTACATCGCGCTATCGAAGTTTCGGAGAACGGCAAGATATATACAACGTCTGAAATGACGTCAGTGGGCTTCGGCCTGACCGAGCATGCTATCTCGCTCGGTCGGAAGATCTTCCTTTTCGGCCGCCACTAGCAACGTTAAATTGGTGACCACCGACAAGAACACGCATCCTTCTGGACATCAGTCATCATCAACACTCCCCGCCCATCCGCACCACGTCAGCAGACATCAAGCACAACCGGGTCGCCTCGACCATAAGCCGCGTTGGGCGTCCGCGCCGGTCGAACCCGTGTCCGGCTTGAACGGGGCAGCCATAGGCTACAACGACCGGTCCACAAGCAGAGCACGGGAACCTCTCCTGGTCATTGCACGCGTAGCTTCGGCCCACACCTGACAACACAGGCGCATTGAAGAATACCACCGGTCTTCGGGGGGGAGTGATGTGGCGGTACCCACAATTCGCCTAACAATCCTACATCGCGCTATCGAAGTTTCGGAGAACGGCAAGATATATACAACGTCTGAAATGACGTCAGTGGGGCTTCGGCCTGACCGAGCATGCTATCTCGCTCGGTCGGAAGATCTTCCTTTTCGGCCGCCACTAACAACGTTAAAAACTGTTAGTATTTTCGTTTAAAGTAATCAATGCCCCTATGCAGGTTTTACATTTCAAATGCTTTATTAAAGTGCTAGCAACAAAACCTGCTATGTACTCAATAGTATTTTCAGCAAACTGAGATAAGCAAATTGATTCTATGGCACTGTCTAAATCTTGATGACTTTCGGTGCCGAACTGAATTTCGCTCTTATCTTCTGCCGTTGTAGTCAAATTTATTCTTTGCAGTGCAGATGAGCAGTTTAGAATTGATATATTCTCTAAAGGTATGCAGTTACCCGTAGATACTTCAACCAGTTCTGTGTGTATCAATATTTTTTTAACACGACGTGGTAATGATGATGATGACGATGATCATGATGATGAATTTGAATTGCGTGGTAGCATATGCTTTCTGTACTTAAAACAACGCCGAAACTCCCAAACGTGTATCTATAAGGAGTCAGGAGTTCTCTCAGCATCTTCGAAACCATGGTATACCTTGACCCAATATTTGAATTTTTGGTAGCATATTCTTAGTACACTTCACATAAAACCAAAATCACCATATGTTTCCATATAAATTTCGAGGAGTTCCCTCGATTACTCCTGGATCCCATCAGGTCACCACTTTTGTGAACATGGTACCAAATTGGAGTGAAACCTAATACAACAAAACAAAAATTTCGAAAATCGGTTCACAAACGGCGGAGTAATCGTTGAACACACAAAAAAAATATCCACAGCCGAACATATAACTCCTCGTTTTTTGGAAGTCGGTTAAAAATTTAAAAACACATACTTACACACGTTTACAAAAACAATTCATAAAATATTACTCTTTTTCAACAATATGAAAAAAAAACCAATTTGTTTAACTGATAAAAAGTCAATCATCGCATCACTAGTGACGCTTGACTCGGCTTGACAGTAATGAAAGAAAGGATAAGGATTACTAGTTTGTGTATGATAGAAAGGGAAATACTTATAAACAAACGTTTTCCTTGACGTATTCGGACCAGCGTAAGTTGAGCTCTGAAGAAATTGATTCCTGACGATATAAATCTTAAAATTGGCTTACCTATGAAAAGTTATGCCGTCTTTGCTAAAATTAGACGATTGGCTACATTTTCCACACCATTTTACTGTACAGGGAGCCATATTTCGCCTTTATCGTATTTTATTTAGTAGTAGACGCATGAGATGTACATAGGTCACGGAAGTGGTCGATAATGAGACAGATTTCGCTGTCATTGTCTCAAGTAAGACCTATTAGTCTTACATGTTGCCAGACAGTATTTGCCTTGCATTAGGCGTCTATTGGGTTATGTGGTCGCTGGTACTACATATTAAGATAGTCAGGAAATGACATCTACATATTATGGATTCGTCAAAATCGCAAAATTATAGTTAAAAGTCTAATCATTTTCTTTCAATCACCATGCTATCTAACCATCTTCAGGGAGCATCTAAGTTCGGTGTAAGTACATAACATAATCAAAAAAAAATTATACGACAGAAAAAAAATGAAAAATGCCATAAGCATTCGACTTCGACATTAACATTGGATGTTTAAAGCATAATAATCGTTCGACTTTAATATTTACATTAAAAAAAAACATTTCAGATTGATGGAGCGCGTGTCATCGGAAGGTTGGCGTGAAGCGGGCGCGGCGTTTGTCGGCTGCGTCACACGACTACTTGAGCGATTGCTCGACTATCGTGCGGTGATGCAGGGAACAGAACATAGAGATAAGAGGATGGCGGCTACTGTTAATTTGCTGGTACGTTTTGTATGTAGGTACTTAGGCTGTTGAAAAGGGTGGTGCAAACTGGTTGTGGTTATCATCGGCTCTGCGTCATGTGACTATAGAGCGGCTGCTAGACTATCGTGCGGTGATGCAGGGAACAGAACATAAAGATAAGAGAATAGCTGCTACTATTAATTTACTGGTACGTTCCTAAATTATGTCTTTATGTAGGTATTTAGGCCGTCGAAGGGGGTGGTGCAAAGTGGGCGTGGCCTCATCGGATGCGTAACTAGGATACCATAGCAGAGGCGTGCACAGGTTTTTGACATGGGGTAAGCAGCGGTATCGGTTTAGTAGTTTTGGCGTGAAAGCAAAACAGACAGACAAACGGACAAAAAGAGATATTTTTGCATAAATTGTAATATTAGTGTGGATATAAATTAAAAACTATGTTTTCTAAACTATTATAATATATATATGAGTACGTTCTGTTATGAAGAAACAAAAAAACTCCATCTGTTGTCACGTGTTGGAACTACAATGAAAGTTCATTTGCGTTCACATGTGTGCTAAGCTAAAATAAATAAAAACGCCATCTATTGTTATATGTTAGAAATGCAATGTGAATTCATTTTCATCGATATTTTCATGGAAATTAGATACATAATACATTTTTGTCTTATAAAATTTCTCAGGCTCTAGACTAACTGTGTACAAAATTTTATTACAATCGATTCATTAGTTTTGGCGTGAAGGCGAGACAGACAGACAGAGATACTTTCGAATTTAATATAAAGTATACAATATTATAAAATGACTAGCTGTCCCGGCAAAGGTTTATTTGCCATATTAATATAAAGAATTTTTTTTAATTTGATCGCAGCGCTAACTGTCGGGACAGACTAAAAGTAAAATTAAAATATTATTTAAAATTTGACACTGCGATGGTAGCGCCGTCTGTCGGATCCAATGTAAAACATTCCAAAATCAACAACTACTAATAAATTAAAAATTAATTAAAAAAAACATTGTCCAGCGGACAAAATTGTGAATCTAAACCATTCCCAGATCCCCTTGAACACACACAAAAAATTTCATCAAAATCGGTCCAGTCGTTTGAGAGAAGTTCAGTGACATACACACTCACAGAAGAATTATATATATAAAGATAAAATAAATTAGTACATGAATCTTTCGAGTTACTTACATTTCATTTTTGTTGCTGGTTTAATTGTTGTAACTCAGGTACACGTACCTTTCGACACAAATCACAATTAGAATCTTTTCACTGAATGACAATTGTGAAAACTTGTTATTTTTAATTTTTAATAAACACACATTTTCACACAACACAAACCTCACAGTCAAATAACATTTTTAAGAAATCAAAATACGCACTTATTATAGAAATTAGAAACGCAGTAATAACTAATATCTAATAAACTGTTAAATGTACAAACTTTTAAATGTTAAAATAATAAAAATCTTCTAAGAAAACTATAAATATACTGGCGCAAACAAAAATAATATGTAATGTAAACAAATATAAACCGTACTAAACAAAAATACACTATGTGCATACGTGACTAATTAGATTTCCGTCTATTATTTTTACTCGGATTATAGGCAACGAACATATCCGATTACTTCCGAACGCGCCATTACGCCGGCTCTCGGCTAAGCTCGGAAGGAAGTCGGAACTCATGCCGCAGGACCTGGCCTAGTAAATCGCATACGCACACACGTTTGCGAACAGTGTACGAATACGAAAATCTTAACTCACACATATAGGCGGGGTCTGCGTGACATCGAGTGCCTGTAACCACAGATATGTAATATAATATTGCTGCGTACCTTCGCGCGGCGTGCCTAGTTACCACTTACCGACTTAATATGTTTAAGTAGTTTTGCAAATCAATTGGTGCTATTTTATAAATGTAGGCGTTAATGTGTATTCATATTTTTACTATTAATAATAATTAAAGTCATCTAAAACGTACGAAAGTTAAATTAAAATATGTGATACTACTGTTGATTTACTGGTACGTGTACTAATCTTTGTAAATATGGAGAGTGTAAACAGGCGTGTTGGGAAGTGGGCGTGGCTTCGTTGGCTGCTTCACGTTTAATTAGAAAAATACGCTATCAACATCAAAATATAGTTATGTAGAAGTTTTAATATCCGATCAGTAATAAATATTTTTGAATGCTGGGTAATAAAACTAATAAATTGACAATAAAGATAGCATACGCTTGTTACAGAACTTCTACAAGAACGAGATAGACCGCAAGGAGATGTATCTGCGCTACGTGTACAAACTGCACGACCTGCACATCGCATCCGATAACTTCGTTGAAGCCGGCTGTACCCTACTGGTAATTATTATATTTTAGACAGACAAACTTAAAAGTCGTTAGATAAATCTCTATCCCCCTTACTAACTTACCTAAGGTTAATATTTAAGCTGCATATAACTATTCAAGTTCCGCTGTCTTTGTCTTTTATGTGAGTAAAAGTTATCATTTTAATCTAACCCTCTTACTAAAAAAAAAAACCAAATTAAAATTGGTCATGCAACAAAATAAAAAGTATAACTTTGTGGCAAAAAGTGCTAGATATAATTAATATAATCATACCAAACAAGAATTTTAAGGGCCTGTTTCACCACTTTCTGATAAAGTGCCGAATAGGCTATCCACAACTTTTTTGACAGATTCTCCATACTCTATCTGTCAATTTAAGTGGTGGATACCCTAGCTATCCGACACTTATCAGGAAGTGGTGAAACAGGCCCTAAGACACTTAACTTTCGCAGCTATACGCAGAAACTCTGAGCTGGGACAGCGACCAGCTTGGCGCGGACCCTGAGCGTCCAGAGGTGGTGGAGTGGAAGCGCAAGGAGGCCCTGTACAACCAGGTGCTGCAGTACTTCGACAGGGGCAAGGTATGTCTAATGTCTATGCCGGATTATTTCAATGGTCTAAATTATTAGCGTACAAACACAGGTTCAGTCTGTTTAGTTATAGTATAAAATAAAACCGGTGCAGTGCATTCCGGAAATATTTATCTTAAAAAGGGGATTGAAAATAACTTTTATAGATATATTGTTTCAATTTTATATAGATTAATGTTGGAGAGCAGACCCCTTTTTCCATGAAATCCCTATAGAAATAAAATCATTCTCTCTGTTGTTGCTTGCAAGTGTTTGCAATGATATGCAAACAAAATTTGCTTTATATGCAACACTAGCGACCCGCCCCGGCGTCACACGGGTATAAAATATATATCCACTGAAAAATTGTTTAAAATCGATAGCCTATCACGATCCGTCATGTGGTCTACTTCTCATCTGTGCCAAATAACATAAAAATTGCTCCAGTAGTTCGCGAGATAAACCCTTTCAAATAATTTCCCCCGTTTTTTCCACATTATTCTATTAGTCTTAGCGTGATGAAATATAGCCTGTAGCCTTCCTCAATAAATGGGCTATCTAAGACTGAAAGAATTTTTCAAATTGCACCAGTAGTTCCTGAGATTAGCACGTTCAAGTTAGCCCTTTCAAATAATTTTCCCCGTTTTTTCCACATTATTAGTCTAAGCGTGATAAAATATAGCCTATAACCTTCCTCAATAAATGGGCTATCTAAGACTGAAACAATTTTTCAAATCGCACCAGTAGTTCCTGAGATTAGCGCGTTCAAGTTAGCCCTTTCAAATAATTTTCCCCGTTTTTCCCCATTTTCCTCTATTTCTTCGCTTCTATTAACCTTAGCGTGATAAAATATATCCTATAACCTTCCTCGATAAATGGGCTATCTAACACTGAAAGAATCATCAAAATGCGTTGCGTAGTTTTGAAGATTAAAGGGAACAGGGAAGGGACATGAGGGAAAAAAGTGACTTTGTTTTATAATAAGTACAGAATAATATGTTGCAAAGGTGAATGAACTGAAATTTGCCTTCAGTACTATTCTATAAGTAAGAAAATCGATTGTTAACAACGACTGCATCTGCCTTCAGTGCTGGGAAAAAGGACTACCTTTGCTGGGTGAACTGGCAACACTTTATGAAGTGAAGCTGTGTGACTACGCCCGTCTCGCTCACACACTACGTACCAACGCGACGTTCCTCGACTCAATACTGGAACAACTTAGACCTGAGCCGGAGTATTTCAGGGTCGGATTCTACGGGAAGGGCTGTCCGCCGTTTGTGAGAGTAAGTTTAATGTCTGCCATGTATTTGTTAGCAAATTTCTTTATTGTAAGCTATAATATTATATGTTTTTCACGTTTGACTGAAGAAATATGAATTGTTAATTCTAAACAAACAGTAAAAAAACAGTAAACAAAGTGAAACTTATGTTTCGGTACAGTCTTTCACTATCGGTGTGACGTTTACACATATTATAATATGAACATTTAAGGTAGGACCGCGCTAGGCTACACAATAGCGAGCGTCGCGATACGTCATGTATGTACTAAATATTCTTTGTACGAAATCGTGTGGCTAAACCGCAATATTATTTTGCTACCGAATTACGCGACACGTACCTTATACTATGGAATGTAGAATGTCGTGTCTCACCTTTAAGCCTACATAAACCGCTTTTCACATACTTTAATATTGTTGTCAACGCTTTCAGAACAAGCAGTTTGTGTACCGCGGTCTAGAGTACGAGCGTATCGGCGCGTTCACGCAGCGTCTGCAGGCGGAGTACGCCGCGGCGCACATACTGATGCGCAACACGCCCCCCGACGAGTCAGTCGTCGCCGCTGATGGGCAGTGTACGTGTTACAGCTTGTTGTTGTGTGCTTTAAATGTGAATAAAAGAAGACAAGTGGTGAAATGTTGCGAAAGTGCGTTTCCTCTTTACGATGAAACCGCTAAGCCGATTTAGATAAAATTTGGTCCATACCAAATTTCAATGCATATATCCATAGATACTTAAAGACCCGGGGAAGGATATAAGACAGTTTTTGTATGCAGATCTGCGGTTCCTGCGCAATAAATAAATAAAATAAAAATAAAAATAGCCTTTATTTCTACTATAGTTTTACAATTATGTTTCATAGCTAACAATTATATTTAATTTTAAGTAGTAGTCGCCTCTATGGCGTAGGCCTCTCCTAAATTCTTCCAGCAGTTTCTATCCCGTGCCATTCTCATCCATAGGGGTCCGCATCTCTCGTTAAATATATCTCTCCATCTTTTATTTGGTCTTCCTTTTTTCCTTTTCCTGTCTCTTGGTACCCACTCTGTTAAGCGTTTGGTCCATTGTGATATATGTTATACTAAGAGATATTTTGTAATTAAACTGCAGTATTCCTTCTTTAACTCACTTTTATTATATTTTAAGATTCTACAAAACTTAACACAATACGCACCGATCGCCATAATTTTAGGAAGAGGAAGTGGTATTGTAAAAACCACAGATAATAAATCAAGTTGATCTACAGAATAAAAAAAAGAAATCTTTGTGTTGCTAACTCAACACTCTTCCTCAACACAAACATTTCTTATACATATACCTACACAACAACTTACTTACATATTTTAAACTTATTAAACTTAAATTCCTCAACATTCACAAAAGTAAATAACTACTTTGACTTTAACATACTTATACTCTAATACAATTTGTTTTAACTTTAAACATTTATGGAACACAAACTTAATTTAGTAACTAAATTTTTAAAAATATTCTTAGATAAAGGTTTAGTTAGAATATCAGCGATTTGTTCTTTAGTATTAATATACTTTACAGTAACAATATTTTCTTCAACCTTCTGTTTTATAAAATTATATTTAACATCCATGTGTTTAAGCCTTTTCTGATCAGGATTTTTAATAGCTTTAATAGTACTTTGATTATCTTCATAAATAGTTACATTTTCAACATTGATATTTAAATCTGCAAGTAATTTTAACATCCAACAGGCTTCCATAATACATTCACATAATGATACAAACTCCGCTTCAGTTGTGCTTAAGGCAACAGTACTTTGTTTCCTAGACTTCCATACAACAGTATTATTAAAAACTTTAAACATATATCCTGATGTCGATTTCCTGTCTAAATCTCTAGCCCAATCAGCGTCTGCATACCCTAATAAAGGCATGTTACAATCATCTTTAGTATACAACAATGCAAAATTAATTGTATGTTTTACATATCTTAGTAAACGTTTGAGAGATCTCCACAATTCAATATTTGGCCTTGATTGAAATCTACCTAAATAATAAACAGATGCAGCTAAGTCTGGCCTTGATCCGACAGTAACATACATAAGTGACCCTATCAGTGATCGGCATTGTCTCTCATATGACATATCAATTTCTCCGTTCTCATCGAATTTATAATTTGCATCCATTGGTGTTTCACATCCTTTACATTCATTCATATTAAAGCATTCAAGAACACTTGTTAAATATTTAGTCTGATCAATAATTATTCCCATAAAGGTCTTTTTAATTGATATACCTAGGTACATTATATGATTGCTACCCAAATCTTTCATTTTAAATTTAGTTTTCAAAAATTGTTTTAAATTTTCTATTTTATTTAAGTTTGAGCCTAGTATAAGCAAATCATCGACATACAACAGTAAATATAGATCTTTTATGTGATATAAACAATGGTCATTGTTTGATCGTTTGAAACCATATGATAGAATTGTATTATTAAACTTTTCATACCAATATTTTGGAGATTTTTTTAATCCATAAAGTGACTTCTTTAGTTTTAGTACACATCCTTGTTCCACTTTTATGCCATCTGGTGGTTTTATATATACTTCCTCTTCTATATTTCCATATAAAAATGCTCCTTTCACATCCATCTGACTCAAATGATAATCTCGTTGAGCAGCCACAGATAACAATATCCTTAACGTCTGTAGCTTTAATACGGGTGAATAGACATCATCAAATTTCTCTTCTTGTTGAAAACCTCGTACTACTAATCTAGCCTTACATATTGTTTCTCTTCCTGTATCCTTCTTCGTAAATACCCACTTTGCATCTAATGCTTTCTTGTCTTCTGGCTTCGGAACTATTTCAAAGGTCTCATTTTCATCTAGTACTTTCAATTCTTCACTTACAGCTTTCATCCAATCCTCTTTATCTTCTCTTGTTTTTATATCTTCATATGTAAACGGCACATCATCATTCATACACAAAAACGCATACATGGCATCATCTTCATCACTAAAGCTTGTTACATATTCACTCTGCCATTTTGGCTTCATTCGATTCCTCTTTCCTCTTCCTATTTCTTCATTTTCCACTATTATCTTTTCTCTTTCTATTTCTTGACTTTCTTCTCTATTCTCCATAATTTTCTCTTCTTTACAAATTTCCACTATTTCATCTCTTGCTTTCTCATTACTTTCTTCTTGTTTTTCAACATCCTCATTTATTTCCTCCTCTGTGCTATCTTTCACGCTTTCTAATTTTTTATTTTCTTCATATTCAGGTATGTTAGCTAATCCTTTTATTTTCTTCCAGTTTTCATCAAAGACAACATGTCTCGCAGTAATAACTTTTCCTGTTTGTTCATCATATAGCTTATAGCCTGCCATACTATATCCAATCATTATCATTTTTTTACCTCTATGATCTAGTTTAGTTCTTAATTCCTTTGGTATATAATTATAAGCGATACATCCAAATATTTTCAAATTCGATACGTCTGGTTTTCTACCTTCCCACATTTCACTTGGTGTTTTATCTCTTCCAGTGACTGGACTTCGGTTTGTCACATATGCTGCATACAAAACCGCTTCTCCCCAGAACTCCTTTTTCATTCCCGAGTCAATCAATATAGTTCTAGCTTTATCCATCAATGTTCGATTCATTCGTTCAGCTGTTCCATTCATCTCCGGATTGTATGGCACCGTGTACTGCATCACTATTCCGTTCCTACTACAAAAGCTCTTAAATTCATTTGAAATATATTCTCTACCGTTATCCATTCTCAATTTTAAAAGATCTCTATTGAAATGTCTTGTTGCAAAATTATAATAATGCTGAAAATTTTCAAAAGTTTCTGACTTATTTTTCATTAAATAAACTATTGTAAAGTGTGTGAAATCATCAATGAATGTTACAAAGTAATTTTTACCATCATAAGTTTGTGGAGAGATAGGTCCACATACATCAGTATGCACAAGCTCTAAAGGTTGCCTCGCTCTAATTCCTGGTTTATTGAAAGGCTGTCTACTAATTTTTCCTAATACACAGGGCTCACATAACAAGTTATTTTCTATAGTTTTATTTTTTAATCCTGCCAAACCATGTACCATGTTTTTGTTTACCAATAAATTTAAATTATTAATTCCTAAATGAGCAAACCTCCTATGCCACAAGTCATACTCATCATTATCAATTTTACTTGAAAAATTACATGAAGTTACAATACTTTGCAAGTTTAGTGTGTACAATGTGTCTATTTTATTACCTATCATCATCAAGTTCTCTTGTTTATAAACTCTTACTTTACCTCCACTAAAAACGACTCTAAAACCAGCACTTTCCATTTTTGATACCGATAACAAATTTTTCCTTAAATCAGGTATAAAATAAACATTTGTTATAAGAAATTTGTTTAAAATCTTACCCACTTGACATGATACTTCCATATTTCCAATCCCAACTGCTTCTAAACTAACCCCATTTTTGGCTGCTGCAATTTTCTTAGGTATCTTTAATGCAGTATAGTCTATAAAATGTTCCTTGCTATTAACTAAATGGTTTGTACACCCAGAGTCCACACAAAACTGAATCAATTCACTATTATATTGTTCCTCGTAGCACATAAATACGTTTGGATTTTTACCCGCAAAATTCACATGGCCACCTTGTGTTCGTCCTTGGTTATTGAAAGTATGTCCACGTCCTCCATAGAATCCTTGACCTCTTTGTCCACGTCCTCTTTGAAACCCATGTCTAGTGTTGTATCCTGGCCCGTTACTTTGTCCTTGTCCGGAGTTGAAATTCTTATATCCATTTCCTTGTAATTTATGGCATTGAAATTTTTTATGTCCTGGTTTCCCACATACAAAGCATGAGAATGCACTTGGAGTGACAATATCCTTGTTATGAAACTGCTTTCTTTTTTCTTCTTCTGCCAATAATCTGTCTTTTACAGTATTAAGTTTTAAATCTCCGATGGTTTCCAACGCAGTCACTATGTTTTCATAACTTTTTGGCATGGACAGTAAAAATATGTTGACCTTCTCTTCCTCTGACATGACAGATCCTGCCTCCTCCAATTGTGTTATAATTTCTTGCATTCTAGTCAGATGTTCTTTTAAAGATTTTGATTCCACATATTTGATTTCACTCAATTGCCTTCGCAGGAACAATTTACTACGCGTGCCTCTATTCTTAAAACTCTCTTCCAAGTTTTTTGAACATTTCAAATGCCGAGTCGCTCCTCAAATATTCTAGATGGCTATCCGCCACTGCAGAAATTAAGATAGCTTGGGCTCTCGCTTCGAGTTTTTCATCTGCAAAATCCTTCTGTACAATTGCCTCATAGCAGCCGCTCTCTTTTAAAATGCTTTTTAGTCTAAATGCCCAAGTATTAAAACTTTCACCATCGAATTGTGGTATATTATACTTCATAGCGTCTCTCGCCGACATATTGCAATGTTTTTTACCTCGTGCTTTATTTTCGTATTACTTCGGAAAAGGAACCTGAGCCCATAACTATTGTGATATATGTTATACTAAGAGATATTTTGTAATTAAACTGCAGTATTCCTTCTTTAACTCACTTTTATTATATTTTAAGATTCTACAAAACTTAACACAATACGCACCGATCGCCATAATTTTAGGAAGAGGAAGTGGTATTGTAAAAACCACAGATAATAAATCAAGTTGATCTACAGAATAAAAAAAAGAAATCTTTGTGTTGCTAACTCAACAGTTTCCTGCCTGTCTGCATACGTGTCCTGCCCAGTGCCACTTAAGTAGTCTTGTTCTTTTCCTCACGTCTATTACCTTTGTTGCCTTCCTTATGCTTGCATTATTGACCTTGTCTGACAATTTGAGGCCAAGCATACTTCTTTCCATTTTTCTCTGACAGATGGCTATGCTTTCCTCGTCTTCCTTTCTTAGGGACCACGTCTGACAACCATATGTTAAGCATGGCAGTATTGCAACTTCATAAACTTTCTTCTTTATTGTTATGTTCATATTTTTATTTTTCATGATTTCCTTTAGTGACCAGTATTTCTTCCAGCTTAAAGTAATTCTCCTTTTTATTTCCTTTTCTGTGTTGCTTTCAAAAGATACTAGCTGCCCTAAGTAAATATATTCTGATACATGTTCTATTTTTTCATTCTCTACTATTATTTCAAAAGGTTTCCCGTTGGTTAGAATTTTGGTTTTTGATTTGTTCATTGACAATCCTTTCTTTCTACTTTCTAATGCCAGTTCTGTTATCATTCTTTCTAATTCAATTGGGTTTTCTGCAAAAATGACAATATCATCTGCAAAGCGTAAGTGGCTTAACAGTTCTCCATCAATCCTTACTCCTCTCTTATCCCAGTCCAGTTCTCTAAAGATGGATTCGAGGACAGCAGAAAAAATTTTTGGGGACAGGGGGTCCCCTTGTCTCACCCCCTTTTGAATTGGGAATTCTTCACCTTCACTTTCTAGTTTTATTTTGGACTTACACTTTTTGTAGATATTTTTCATAATGTTGACATATTTTTCTTCGACTCCTTGTTGAATAAGTGCTGTCCATATAGCTTCGAAATGTAAAGAGTCAAAAGCTTTTGTATAATCTATAAAACACATGTATAAAGTTTTCTTATATTCTTTTGTTTTTTCTATTAGTTGTGTTATTACTTGTATGTGATCTATAGTGGAGTAGTTTTTTCGAAAGCCTGCTTGTTCAGGGGGTTGGTTTTCCTCGAGTGTTTTCGTTAGTCTTCCTAGCAAGATCTTAGCGAAGATTTTATATAAGTTTGTCATTAGACTTATTGGTCTGTAATTGCTGAGGTCACTTCTATCTCCTTTTTTAAAAAGTAATACAATTGTCGATTCCGACCATTGGTGGGGCGTTTCTTCAGTGATTAAGATGTGGTTAAAAAGCATTTGGAGGGGTCTTAGCAGTGCAGGAGATAGGGTTTTTAAAACTTCATTTACAATACTGTCGTTTCCGGGTGACTTATCATTTTTCTGTGTTTTGATAGCGTTTTCGATTTCTGTCATAAGAATTTTTGGCACATCTGTGTTTTCATCTTTAGCGTTTATTGTTCTAAGTCTTTTGTTATTAAGTAAACAAGGGCTATTTGTATCTGTGTAGAGTCTTTTGTAGAATTCTGTCGCTTCTTTAATGATATCTGGGCGTCTTGATTTTACAATACCTTTTTGGTCTTTTAAATATCCTGTCCATTCAGATTTCTCGTTCAACTCTTTATATGCTCTACGAAGAGCACCCCCCGTATTTATGAATTTTTCTAAGGTGTTTTGCCTCATTTCTTTTTTATTTTGTCTTATGTTTCGATTTATTAATTTGCTTATTCTAGTGATTTCGTGCCTTATTTGTTTCGTTCTATCCTTCGCATAGAGTTCTTTCCTTTGCTTTAATAGTTCCTTAGTTTCTTCGTTGATACATCCATTTAAGCTCTTCTTTTCCTTAGGCAACTGTTTCAAAAACTCTTTTATTTCTTGTTCTAGTTTGTCATACTGGTTTTGTACTTCTTTGTGTAAGTTTATAGCATTTATAAATTTTTCTTCCCAGTGTGTATAGTCTTGTTCTGACATATTTGTGTGTATATTTCTCGGGTAGTTGAGGGGTTTTATAAATTTCCTACGAGGTTTTGTATTTAACATTATTTCACATCTAATCATTCGATGGTCAGTGTTGAAATTCAGACTTTTTATTATGTCAAAACTTTTTATGCTTCGTGGTTGATTTGTAAGCATGTAGTCGATCTCGTTATGGTGTAAGCCATTTGGAGAGCGCCATGTCCATTTTTTGTGGGGTTTACAAGGAAATATGCTGTTGATGAAGGAAAAATTATTTTCTAAAGCAAATTCTACTAGTTTTTGGCCGTGTGGACTTCTTTTCCCATGTGCGTGTGGTCCCACATAATTTTCCTCATTCTTTTGAGCTCTGCCTATTTTGGCGTTAAAATCTCCTAGTAAGATGATATTTTTAGTGTGGATGGAGTCCAGAGCAGCTTGTACTGTGTCATAAAATTTTTCTATTTCCTCTTTAGTGCATATTTCTGTAGGGGCATATAGTTGCACAAAGGACCATGCAGAGTTGTCAGGGGCCTGCATTTCTAGTAGGGCTACACGGTCGGAAAAGCTTTTTGTACTTATTATGTTATTCTTAAGATGCTTTTTAATTAGAAATCCCACTCCATTTTTTCCTTTTGTACCAGATGTATGGAAAAAGATAAAGTCAGTATATTCTTCTATCTTTTCTTCTCCTCTTCTGATTTCACACAACCCCATAACGTCCCATTTAATTTTCTTAATAGCATATCTTAGTTCCTCAATTCTACAGTCGGAGAGTAATGTTCTTACATTAAGGCTCGTCACAATGAGACTTGATGTTTTTTGTTTTTTGTCTAATTCCTTGTTATGATTGTGATTTAGGAGGCGGTGGTCTGACTCCTCCACGGTGACCGGCCGGCTTGGAGGACAAGGTCCTGCGCAATAATCAAATTTTAGCGCTATGGAGTTGCGGGCGTCATATAGTTATACAAGATGTTAGTCTAAACACCGTTATCCTTGAAACAATCAAGTGAGCCCGTCAAAATGAACAACTTTTTCTATGAGAGCAATGCTGGGAACACAAAAAAATCCGTCTTCATACCTATACAAATTGCCGATCCGGTCATCCGTATGGGTATGAAGACGGCATTTTAACTTACTACTTACTAACACATTGTATACTAAATAAACAAAATAATCATACTTATTATGACTCCACAGACATACAGATCTGCAACGTGAAACCTGTGCCCGCTCGTCGGGTGTGGCCGGCGGGCGCGCCCGAGCAGGCGAAACGCTTCTACGCATGCAACGACGTCGATACGTTCCTGTGCGACCGACCGCTGCACAAACCGCCCATAGACAAGGATAATGAGTTCAAGGTATGTTTATATCATAGAATATAGATAAATTTTCTTGATGATTATAGAGCAATCACGTAGAGTAAAACCCACGGCTCGGGGTTTCGTCCACACATTCGGCATTGCGCGATAGTTTTACTCCAGTTCGAAGTAAATTAGCTACGAATAATAAAAACCAGTGTCAAAAAACGCCGTGCTAAACTAGTGTCATGCCGGCTCGATTCGAGCCTTCAAACTGGCTCGATGCGAGCTTTCGAGCCTGTGAGTTTTGCGGTCCACTCGGTGGTTTTTGCTCGATTTCGAGTAAAACTATCGAGCAAAACCGTATGTGAGTACTTAGCATTAGGTGAAGTTTTTTTTTTTGTATTTTGTACCCGCGTACGAATATATTGCTATCGCCGATCGCGTTATCGTCGCGCATTCGTAGAAACGAGATAGCAATACGTTTGTGTGTTAGTGAATGAGACATGTAGATATATAGGTACCAAGAAGCATTTCTACGTGTTAGGTACGCGACTGGACACATAGTTTATTTTGAATCCCTGCAAAACAAGTGCGTTTACACTTTACACATTTTAAGTTTTATGATTGTTTTTTTCAGAGTTTATGGATTGAGAGGACAACACTAGTCACAGAAAGCACTCTTCCTGGCATACTGAGGTGGTCTGAAGTAATATCGAGATCGGTGGAAGAAATTCCACCCGTTGAGGTAAGAATTCATTATGCGGGCACTTCTCATGGCTATTTGTATATTTTGCTATTGGCTATTTGTTGCATTTGGCAAAATTATTGACGAATACACAAACAAGCAAATAAAGGCAAATACGGCCTTCCACACATGGACGTCAAATACCAAACTTTTACTTGATTTTCTTTACTTGCATATTTGACTCCTTTGATGTGTCATGTGCGTCAAAAACCGACATGTCAAATAGGCAAATAAGGCCAATATTTGTCAAACATACCCTCTAGGCCTCTACACATGGTGATTGTTTGGCGAATACATCAAATACGCAAATACAAATAGCCATGTGAAGTGCCTCCATAAGAATTCATGACACTTTTACTGTTATCCATAAATTATAAAAATTTACGTTATTTTATAAAAAACATTACTTTATTATGCGGAACAATAAAGCTTAAACCTTAAATAAAATCGATACTAACCTGTCCTGTCCTGCTTAGAGGTTTTGTAGTGGCCAGTCATTGTCCTTCCTACACATGATTTATCTTTACAGTTTGCCTGCGAGACGATGGAGGCTACCGAACGCGAGCTACGAAGTCTAATCTCCCAATACACGGCGGATCCCACTCAAAACATCAACCCATTCTCAATGAGACTCCAAGGCACCATAGACGCAAACGTGCAAGGAGGCATCACTAAATACGAGCAAGCTTTCCTGACTCCTGAATTCGGTCGGACTGCCTCGCCGAGAGAGGCGGCCGCCGCGGCTAAGTTGAGAAGACTCATATCGTCGCAGCTAGCTGTAGTAGACGCGGGGCTGACTCTACATGGTCGGTTAGCGCCCGATGAAGTTAAGCCTCTGCATCGGTAAGTGTTACCTTTAAATACCTAGAAAATATTATATACTTGCTTGAACCCCAAAAAACGTTAACAAATCTGTCATTATACCATATATCTACAGGTAAAAAATATTACAGAGCTAGAGGTATATTTCCGAAAATCATTTTCAATGCAATTGGTAACATTACTGTATTTTTATTCCAGGCGTTTAGTGGAACGCTTTACTCAGCTCAGACAGAACCTGGGACCAGGCTTAGCGCGTGCCAGACGACAACTCTCCGAGAGTATAGTCAAGTAAGTGGATTTACTGTGTATTAACCAGCCTAGTGTTAATTATTACCATAGTTTTACATAATCATATTATGCTGACATACCCTACTAACTGCAGCTAAGCCAAAAGAAATGTAACGTAAGATCTTAACTTTCTATGAATATATGCATGTAATAGTGTTTGTTCTAGCGTTGCTCCCAAATTACAGATGATGTTAATTATACTCGGCGCGGCGAACCTTGGTCCCTGTGACACTTGTCGTTAAATGTCACACGACGTAAGTTTTGCAGGACGTAAATCTAAATTCAGATTGAGATAATTTCTTATAAATGCTAAGAATTGTTAAAAATTCCAACGGAGTATCATTGTAATGGCATAAAGCTGCGTAAAATTTATAAATGGCATTTTTAGACGCCTCCAATATGATCCTAATTTAATGGTGACGCCACTACAATGTTATTAACTGTCAGTGTCATAGGGACCAAGGTTCGCCGCGCCGAGTATAATAAATTATTGTCAATAGATACAGATTATCATCAGTGATGGCCCGGGTAACGAGTTTTCTCTGTCGGTTTTTTTAAATTCATATATTAATTGATTACTTACTTTGTTTCAGTACCCCACTCCCACCGGTGCCATCGTTGGACAAGAGATCTCACAGCATACAGCAGAACGAAGGATATTACGAGGACGGACATCTCTACAATAAGCCAATCGTAAGTTCAACTTAGATTTAAAGTAATGTAATTCTCATATCCAACCTCCTAAAAAAAAGTTAACCGTTACTTTTACACTTCAGAACGGATTGCGTTGTGGCTTCACTACGTTGGCTTTTGACGAAGAAATACAAACTATTACGAAGTTGCATAGAGGCATATTCGTAGTTAATTGCCTAAGATCGTGATTGATTGCGCAAAGTGCCTAAATGTTATGGAGGCACTTCATATGGCTATTTGTATTTGCTATTGGCTATTTGTTGCATTTGGCAAAATTATTGACGTATACACAAACAAGCAAATAAAGGCAAGTACGGCATTCCACACATGGACGTCAAATACCAAATTTTTACTTGATTTTGTTTACAAAGTGCGACAAGGTTTTAAATAAACGTGGGTGGTGGCGCTGCTCATAAAGGCATGATGGCAGCGTTAGTTCCTTTTTTCGCCACGTTCATTTAAAGCCTTGTCGAGCTGTACTATTCGTAGTATCTCTTATTAGTCTGTGGCTGTACTTGCCTATTTGACTCTTTTGATGTGCGTCAAAAACCAACAAAGGTGTGGATACGTGTATTTGGTATAGGTCATATTTGTCAAATAGGTAAATAAGGCCAGTACTTGTCAAACATATCGTCTACACATGGCGATTGTTTGGCGAATACATCAAATACGCAAACACAAATAGCCATGTGAAGTGCCTGCATTATATTATTCTCTTTATCTATATTATCTTGTGCACACATAGTGGCAATTGTGACTATCTGTCATGGGCCAACGTGAACAGTTTATGGCTGGCTAATTATTGGTACAATATGTTTGGTCATATTAAATCATAGTTAAAATTTTTGCTATCTATTTTTCAGTACTCAGCCGAGGAGCCCCTAGACCAGGGACCCATTATGTCAGCGAGTCTACCAGCTACAGGTTCGAACGCTATGGACCCCGACCCGATGAGCAAGTCTGCGCCGCCGCTGCCGCTCAGACCCAAGTCGGGCGACCCGCGGAGCCCAACACGACCTATATTGGACCGGTAATTGCTTCAACTTGCCCTTTTATGCTTTTAATATATGGACACTGTTGAGCATTTGTGTATTATCCCACAAAAAATTACGTATTGAGTTATGACTTATGAATGCATCCATGTTCTGTAGATCATCTAGAACAAGCCTGCATTCATCGCGTTATGCCGAAAACGTTGTTTTGCCATATAAAGTATTTCGTTTTCGCCCATATTATTTTATTAAAGTGACTAAATAAGTACGGCACCATGGCAACGTCCATTACTATCCCGTCGCACAAACAATGGTCGCGCTCAGTCTCGAGTTATAATAATTTATTATTATTTATTCAACAAATGCACTTAACAATATAAAAAAGTACCCAGTAGCTGATTCTCAGACCTACTGAACATGCATATAAAATTAGGTAAAACTCAGCAAAGCCGTTTCGGAGGAGTACGGTAGCTAACATTGTGACACGAGAATTTTATATATAAGATAACCAGAGTAAACACAACTAACAAGTAGGTCGACTCAGAAGGGATCGAAGTTTTTAGCGCGCGCCGGCCGATGTCATATCGGCCGGCGCACGCCGTACTAATGCGTTACTCGGCATTGTGAAACATTTTAAAAGTGGTACTCGCGGTTGCGTAGATTCGCCCGTTCGTTTGAAGTCGAGGTACTTCTTAGTTCGGTCTACTCTGGTATACCTTACCTTAATGTTATAGTGAGCCGCTAGAGGAAGACGTGGAGACTCGCCGCCACAGCCGCGCGTCGTGGAGCGAGCCGGGCGACGCGCCGCCGCTGCCTCCCAGAGTTTCAGGTATGCATTTCAATAAGCATTTGCAGTGTTCCTGGGTAACGGATGTATATTTAATAATTATGTGTATATTATGATAGTTGTATGTTTTTGCTGAAATATTTTTTATTTATTGTAATAATGATGACATAACAGGCGACAAGCGGTCGTGGGGCGAGGCGCCGGCGGTACCGCGGCGGCGGGCGGCCGACGAGCGCGACTCCGGCGTCAGCGTCGACCATCACTACACCAACGCCGATAGACACGGTATGACCATATTAGTTTATCTCAGGGCAAGTCTGGCGTTTGTTTTTGTCTTTTTTATTATGGTGGCTTGAGAGAGTTGTGGGAATAAGCGTGGTGGCATGCGTTAGTATTCTATATAGTTTGTGGGTACTAATTGTGGGTACCGCCACAGAGTAATCAAGTCAGAGTGGTCTTCCTACTCCTACACACACTGGCAAAATTAGCGGAACATAGGTAAAAAGGGCCACAACTTGAATTCAAGTGGGTCGGGCTGTGTGAAATCCTTTTTTATAGTTTCTAAGCTCATTTAAGAAATAAAATATTGAACAAAACTGGCAAGCTGACAGATTTTTATTGCAATTATGCCCTACTAAGTGTTTTACGATTATTGACGTTGTAAGTGTTTCTGATAAAAATGGCGTTTTTAGCGGGGTGCAAGGTATGACAGCTCATTTGATTGTTTGGTTTTTGGAAGAACACATTGCTTAGATACAAAATTAGTGATTTTCCAGCATCCACGACAGCTAGAGCTGTAACCACGATAGAGAAAGGTCACACCTACCGTTCGATCAGTCAGGCCTTAGGTGTGTCGGCTTTCGTGGTCCATCGCGACTTTCAACGCTACAGAGAGACTGAATCTTACGTTCGGAGACGAGAACAAGGCAGATGGCAATGGTTCAGGAACGTTTTGTAAGGGTACAAGCCTTAAGAAATCTACCTCAAACTGCTTTGCAGAGTCGAAACCTGTCGGAACAGGTCCGAGATGTACGTGCAAGTGATTGTGCAGTAAGAAGAAAACTCAAAGAAGGTAAACTAAACTCAAAGGTGCCAGCAAGGGCACAAAAACTTGAGACAGGACAGCAAAGAGCCAGGCAAAGATTTGCGCGTGAACATCAAAATTTGACAAGTGAGTGAAATCGTGTGCTATACAGTGATGGAAGTAAATTCTGTGTAAATTTTGTTGACAGGCTATAAATAATGTGGATAAATCGTAAGGAACGGTATAGACCGTCAAAACAGATCGGAAACAGTGGCCTATCATGCAGGCTTCGTAACGGTTTGGGGTGGCATAATTATGATTTGGAGCCCGCACAGAGCTGATGATTGTTAATGATGATACTTTAACTGTGCTGGGCTATAGCACCGATCCGATTGAGGACGTGTGGCACATCAATGGGTGAACGGTACGAGTTAAAACTCCAGCTCCAAAATGTGTTCAGGAGCTCGATTTGGCGCTACTGGAGGAGTAGAAGAATATCCCACAGGAAGATTGACAATCATTTCCTGTGGGATATCCATAGAAGGCATTACACGCTTTTAACATGGCATTTCTTAAGTAAAAATAAATAATTTAATTTAAAAACTTATTACTGCTTTAGTTCATCATTATTGTACGACTGTACGTGTTTGACAGGGCGGCGCACAATCGGTGCGTGTGCCCATATTATTATTTCAATAATATTATGGTGTTTAGACGTTGGTCGCCACGATGTATTTATTCACCCGGCACTAAATTTGGCAGACATGTGAGACTATATGTCGCAGTCATCTGGTTCAATCTGCGATTCGATTGAATGACTAGCGCATTCATTGAATGACACCATTCAATTGAATGACTCGGCCGAACGTCGATTGAACGATCGTCCCTCAACGTTCAACTAGTTAGCGATTTGTAGCATAGCGTTTTGAAGATAGTGGACATGAAATCAGTCAGGTAATTGAACGTATTTCATTTTCTTCCTACTGCGGCGCTACTAGTCACTAAAACTAAATGATATTATTGATAAATGATAGATATTTTATCGATTACATTTACATTAAAGTGCTTTATTTGTAATAACTAATATAATAATATGAAAGCGTGGATTTAATTATAACTACCCCGTCAACGGCTACTTGAAAAAAATATATAGCATCTCATTTACGACTTCGCTATAATATGACTTTTAGTCAAGACGTTAAACGTTACATTCAACATCTTGACGAGTTGTCCTTTATTCATTAAATGAATGCGCTAGTCATTCGATCGAATCACAGATTAAACGAGGTGACTGCGATTCTATGTATAGACACCTAACGTTATTGTGTCTCGTTTTGCTACGATCGATGGGTTAAAACTTAAAAAATAAAGGTGTTTATTTTGGTAAAAAATTTAAGAATATGTGAGTTAGTATCAAATTTGTGTCCGTTTTGTTACCATAATAAAGTTGAAGAAATAAAACTATAATATATTTTGAGACTCTTACGTATTTATTGAAATAATACAGTTCTTTTACGTGATTTACATAAAAAATTAAGACACTGCACATTTTAAAACAGATTAGAAAATCCAATTTTTATTTCGAGTTCCAAAACTACGAGGGCGGGATGAGAAGTAACTAGCCTCTGCTATTTAAAAAGTTAAAATTAAAAAAATATGTACGTTATTTTTAAATTCTTGTCTCTGGAAACCTGTGTTCTAAATTTGAATTTGATGGCGTGAAAATTTTATTATTTTTTTATCATTTGAAAAAAAAATTCGTCAAGTGTTTTCAAAATGGATAAAATTGAACAAAAAGCGCCGATAAAGTTTCCTCATATGAAGGGGATAAAGGGGAGATATATCTGTGATGAATTAAAAAATGTTTTGGGTGAATCTGCTTCTTCTCGTGCCACAGTAAAAAACTGTGTGGCTGAGTTTAAACGCGGTCGTTCGTGGGTCAAAGACGAAGCCCGCCGCGAACGTCGAAAAAGCGTCACAACTCTGGAAATGGTCGTGAAAGTATATGGTTTTAGTAGACCGACGATTGAAGTTATCTGAAATAGCAGACACTATAGATAGGTATCTCAAAAGAACGGGTAGATCATATCCTAAGTGAGGAACCAAATATGAAAAAGTTATCAGCACATTGGCTGCCTCGATTGCTTACGCACGATCAAAAAAGAATTAAAGAAAATCAATGAATTAAAGTACTATTTGTTGCCCCACCCACTTTATTCGCCTGATCTAGCGCCATCAGACTTCCATTTATTCCCTAAGCTCAAAACTTTTTTGGGTGGACAGAAATTTGCCACAAATTATGAACCCATAGCACTCATAGCCGCTGTAGAGGAGTATTTTGCAGACCTTGAAAGAAATCATTTTATGGAAGGCATTACTGCTTTAGAACAAAGATGGAGTAAGTGCATAGAGGTTCACAGAGACTCTATCGAAAAATGAAATTAATGTTATCACGAAAAGTTTTCTACTATTAGGCTAGTTACTTATCATCCCACCCTCGTACATCCATTTTTTGTAGTACTTTCTCAAAAATTGAGCTGTTTAAAATCTGAATGCAATTAAAAACGCTTAATATTAATTGTTTTAGCTAAGACAGGAGACATATCTCATAAGATAGAAATTTACGTCAAAATCTTAAAAATACCTTAAATAAATTCAGGGACAGTAACAAAATCGACAGTAACAAAATTTTAAGGCATAGTGTACAAGACTTATTATATTAAAATTTGCAATTATTTTTTCTTAACTCCACTCGTCTATTCTAGCTTCTGCCTCAGCTGGATTCAGTACCGATATGTTTTTCTTTTTTTATTTAATCTTCGTAAAATTTTCCTTAATTTACTCTGGATTTTAATTTTTTAACCTCTCCCTATACCTATTTGTAAAACAAAAATTTTAAACAAACTATCAGCTATCTTTAACTTTACAAAAATTGTATTTAATTTAAACTTCTTAGATAATTTATCACCATGCAAATCCACAGTGTATGACTAGCTTTGTGCTTTCGGTTTTGTACCCTGTAAGCAGTAACAAAACCGAAGTAACATTATGCGTCCACCTTACACTTAAAGACATGTAAAACTTTTTCTGTTTTACTCTAAATCAAACTACACATACTTACTTTTAGTTCAAAAATCAGTCTATCTTTACAAACTATTATGTTACAAATAAAGATAGTCCCATCGTACTGAATATTAGTTTCGCCATAAACAGAACACAAAAATATATATTTTAGTAGAATGTTATCATGAAAAAATTATGGTAACAAAACTGGAATGTCCGGAAATAGCATATTCCTGGGACAACAGATAACTGCAAATTTAAATGGATTAAAGTAGTCTTACGCTTTAAATTGAGCCTTAAATGTAAAGAACATGGTTCATTTAACCAAAAAAACAATTGAATGTGTCAAGTATTTCCAGAAAATTTTAATTTAATTCAGTCCAAAGTTTTTAATTGTTACTGGGGACACTGGAAAAAGAGGGGCTTGATAAATTATATCACCATAATTTCTTTTTTCTTTCTATTTGAATTAAGTTTTTAATTATCCAAAATAAAGTACAAATAGACACTCTTTCAGATACTTTATTAATAAATACCAATAATGGTCAAAGTTTTTAATAAAATAAATATTAAAATGAAGGACATGCCAAAATGGCTGTTGTATTATTTTTTTGAAACTCCCCCATTAACTTTCTACCCAGACATTACTCTTATTTACTTCTCTGAAATTCCAGATCTCGACCTAGTGGAGTCTCTACGCTACGAGGAGATTATATCAATGATGTCGGAACCCCTGCATGTTGACGAGGGGGAAACCCCTCCCCCCATCCCGCCCAAAGGTTTGGGACACCTGAGCAGCTTCGACTCTGGTCATCATGAGAACGGCGAGTCACATTGCTAGCGACAAGTATGAGAGTACAACTCGTCACTAATGGCTCCCACACAATAACTGCGAATTCGTGCGAATTAAGATTAAGAAAATCCTAATCTTCGAATCTCACAATAGTATTGAAGGTGAGGTAAAAATTAAAACAAAATATTATGAGCGAGTGAACTGGGATCGAAGAATGCCTCCCCTCTCACCCCGCTACTCTCTCCGCTCCAATTTTAGGTATGAAACTCGTGAGCATTAGCGACCGATCGCTCTTCTATCCCGTATCTCGCTACGCCCATGCTGGTGCCATTTTGAATAACAGCTACTTTGCATCCAGGAACTTTTGATGATAATATGGACTATATTATAATAAGACTCAAGAGCCTCTAGATTGTTGTAGGTCTCTAAAGCTACCAATGCAATGGTGGACTCTACATTCACAATTTAACGACAATGCAAATTTGCATGTGTGTGAATACAAAAAATTTACATTGTGACAAGTTTTAGTTACGAGAATGGACCATAAATGTAAATTAACCTTCAGCGGCAAATATTGCTAGCGATAAGTAAATATTGACCACCACTGACCAGTATGTATGACCTAAAGACATGCCTAAAGGCGTATGAGTGTGGACAAAATTTCTGCTTTGGTAATATACAATGATATTAAGGCCCAATTTCACCAACGTCTGTTAGTGTTAACAGCTTGTCATGTCTTCATTTTTCATTCATATGAAAAATGAAAGAGGTAATATGATATTAATTCGAGCATTCACTTTAACAATCGTTGATTAAATGGATTCAAGTCTTGAATTAGTATTTCTAAAAATGTATACCTCTCGATTGTGTCTCAACTCTCAGCGTATAAGATATCATATTTTATCGAATGAAAATCAACCTTATTTGATAATACTCTGAAGCAGATATAGTTTATAGAATGGCGGACATATTATGTTTGCCATTCTATAAAAAACAGGTATTTCAACAGCCAAATTCGTGTAATATTAGTATTGCGTAGATGTAAGAAAAGTATATTGGCCATTTTATCATTTTAATTTGAAGATTTTTGATTAAGAAATTATGTTTTATTTTGATATGACGTACAAGTACAATTCATTCATTGATTATAATTTTTATTTTTTAATTATGATAAGTATATTGTATGTTTATGAATTTTACTTTTTAGTGCTTAATCATGCGCGTACCAAATTATACAACAATTATATGACGTAGTTCACTTAGAACATGAATTTTATTCTAGCTAAAACATTCATTATGAATTTACTTTTTATAATATGAAATTATTTAAACTATGATTTTTCTGTGATTTGCTAGTATACAACCAAAATAATAGAACGCCTTCCATTTTGTAATAGCAATGCACAATTGGTCGATGTCTTTGCATTTTGGGCTGGAATTGTGTTGTGGTTTTAATATTTTGGTGCATTACATACTGCATTTTAGCCATATAATGTGTGATAAGTTACATCTAAGCTAAGCATATACATTTTAACAACAGCTTCTAAAACACTTGCTTATTTTTTAAATTATGAACATTTTTACTGACAATGTAATATTTTTTACTAATTTTACTTTTATAACAAATTATATTTACTAATCTTTGAACTTATTTTGAGTATAAAATTATAATTTTAATATTTTCTTTATTAATATTTATCTTCATTTATGTGTAGCCAGTTAAAAACGTCTTTAATTGTTATGTCTACCATAATTCATAGCTTCTTAGAGCATGGAATTATGGTCTTGATTATTCATTATGAGATTAATGTCATCCTAATCATTAGGTAGTTTATTTTTGTGAGTAATATAATAATATAATTAAGTAAGTATATAAAACTTTTAGAAAATTGAGTCAGGTCCATATGTATTTTTATCTATTTATAGTTATGAAACGTATAGGTATTTTATCTTTACTTCGAAAAAACTAAGAAATCTCGCTTTTTAACGAGGAGTTACGTCCTTTTGCAAGTATTATTATATAAAATATTTTAAATTATTTATCTAAAATTGAAATGTATATTTTGTATTGAAATTAATTATTTGTTCCTATTTTGGCGCTTATAAATTATTTGATTGCGCATTTCATATTGCATATATGATATATAACAATATAGGTATTTAAGTTTCAAACTATACTAACATCTTTGAAACGCAATTTTATTTTTTACGTTATCTCGAATTTTTAAAATAAGAGTACATTTTTTACAATAATTGGTAATATTTTAATGTCTATTTAGGAATACCTAAAATATCTCAGATTCAAATAAAAAAGTGAAGAGGTGAACATAATTTATCAATAAGTGAGGTCGGTTTTTAGCCAACCCTTTATGATTTGCAGAGTCCTTATTTTTTATTGGTCCAAGAATATAACAAGCGACTTTACTAAGTTTTTCTAAACTTAGAATATTTTACTGTTCACTAGTACAGATTAACGTGAGAATAACTTTGAATGGTGCATTATTATATAAGTTTGTACCTCATTTTTATACAAATAATAGTTCTTTATCGTAGAGTTTTGGCTTGTGAAAATAAAAGTACTACCACTATCTTCTTTAAAAATTTCACTGATTTTCATTTAATGTCTGGATATCTATAACATTATCTTCCTTACGATATTTAAATGTTTGCTTCTTTCCATCGCCCTTAAACTTTTTATAATTCTGAAAAATGGTTCCCTATTTCCTACTACTACGTTACTACATATACTACGCATATTATGAAGTCGAGGGCACGTCAAGGTAAAATTACATAATCTATGGCAGGTTCTACCAAAACCATTCTATGATACAGAATTATTATTTCTTCGCTCGAATAAAGTTAATCTTTTTCGATATTATGGTGCAATGTTTATTTTTTAACATCTTTCTGATACATTTACATTAGTGTAAGTTTTATATTTACTTATAGTGTTACGATGGAAATGAAATTCATATATGCATTTTGATCTCTTTTTCACTTTATAATAGTCTTTTACTACGTTGGTTTTAAAAGTAGAGCCGTTTTTTTTTTTTTTGATAAGTCAACATTTTGTTTAATTCATTAAGTACCAATAAATGTAAGAAAAAGGGATTAATCTACCTCTGTCTGTTTTGATATAATCATGCTTCAGCCTATAAAATTAATAGGCTGAATATTCCTATTATATTATTATTATATATATTAATATAATATTATTTTTTTACTATTTAAACTTACCTATCTATATATATGAAAGAAAGTTGTGTTAGTTACGCCACTTATAACTCAAGAACGGATGAACCGATTTGGCTGAAAATTGGTGGAGAGGTAGCTTGGAACCAGGAATAGGACATAGGATACATTTTGTCCCGGAAAAATGTACGGTTACTGCACAATATACTTTTATGATTTGCGCGTGAACTACTCAATCGATTTTGATGAATTTTGGTATGGAGATACTTTGAGTCTCGGGAAAGGACAAGGGATACTTTTGGTCCCGGAAAAATGTACGGTTACTGCACAATATACTTTTATGATTTGCGCGTAAACTACTCAATCGATTTTGATGAATTTTGGTATGGAGATACTTTGAGTCTCGGGAAAGGACAAGGGATCGTTTTTGTCCCGGAAAATATACGGTTCCTGCACAATAAACTTTTATGATTTTTCGCCTAAAGGCTAAACTATTCAGTCTATTGTTATGTAATTAGACATGGAGATACTTTGAGTCTCGGGAAAGGAATAGGGATATTTTTTGTCCCGGAAAATGTATGGTTCCTGCACAATAAACTTTTATGATTTTCGCTTAAAGGGGCTTAAAGTATTTAATCTATTTTGATGAAATTTGGCATGGAGATACTAATTTTAATCTATTGTTTTCTTAATTATACCAATTCGAATTCAATAATCATCGTTAAGACAGGTCAACGTCTGTCGGGGTCAGCTAGTCTAATAATAATTTTAAATATTTTTTGCTTAAACCTTTTTTTCCTCATTTTTAGGGTTCCGTACCCAAAGGGTAAAAACAGGACCCTATTACTAAGACTTCGATGTCTGTCCGTCTGTCCGTCTGTCTGTCACCAGGCTGTAACTCGAGAACGGTAATAGCTAGAGAGTTGAAATTTTCACAGAATGTGTATATCTGTTGCCGCCATAACAACAAATACTAAAAACAAAATAAAATAAATATTTAAGGATCCCATACAACAAACGTGATTTTTTTGGCCTTTTTTGCTCTATATCAATAATGGCAAAAGGTAGCTAGGTACTTAACTTTTTCACAAAATCCTTAATTATATGTGTACTTTAATATTTAATAATAATATAAAAAAATTAAAGAGGGCTCCCATACAAAAAACACAATTTTTGGCCTAATTTTGCTCTATAATGGTACGGAACCCTTCGTGCGCGAGTTCGACTCGTACTTGGCTGATTTTATTTATCATTACTAACATAAAACGGCACTACTTTTACAACGACGTCTACATTAAAAACTACAATATATAAAATTTCAAAGTCTTTCCAGTAACCAAGTGATATTTTTCAGGTTAATGTTACAGTAGCTTTTTCAATTATAGCCTCTAAGTGTACGGTGATAAGGTCACATTTCCAACGAACTTTTAGTCTAATAACCAATTTATCTCCATGTATTAGAATTGATTTATTTATACCTTGTTTGAATTGATTTTGATCTTAACGTAAACAAATTATATAAATGGTGGTTATAATGCTACTAAGTTTAATGTCACTTCGAATTAACCACGCAACAAAGAGGTACAATGACTCTTTAAGGTCGTGTTACAATTTTTTATTTATATTAAGATCAAAATTAATTAAAACAGAGTGTACATTTGTATTAGTCTAAGTAGTTACATGTTGTATTAAAGAAGACACCATTTGAAATCAGTGTTTACACCTTTTTTTTTTCATTTATTTTAAATTATATTATTAACTTAAAATTATACAACATGTTTTCAGTGCACCATAAACCCTCTCGGTTTATCTGGGCACTAGGTATCGCACCAAACATAATGAAATCAGTGTTGACAACTTTTGAAATCAGTGTAATATGGTTTTAAATATTATGAAAAATTTTACTCAAATTAAAAGCTAGAGATTATAAGAACCATTATAATTTATCCTTCCTCTATCATATCATTTACCAATAATTGTGCCAACTCAATTGACAATTGTGTTAAAGGAATGTCTGTCTCACATCTCGCATACTAAAGCCTGGTCACAGAACAATGCGAAATGTTGATACAGACCTAATGCTATTTGTCTCTTTTATTCTCGCATGAAATTAGTGACGTTTTCCATAAGTACGCGTAAAGACCAAGATAGCATTTTTGTGTGCGAGTAAAAAGACAAGTAGCTTTAGGCCTAAAAGTAGAATAAAATTTTGAATGGTGTCTTCTAAGTTTGAGTTACCCAATCATGTATGATTTTGACTGATATTACTCCTAGTTAATATTGAGTCGTTGATGAAGAAATCTGTAAATGGCTTCTTAGATACTAATAAAAAAGTTACAATTAATAAGATGATGTTTAGTCTTTGTCTTTCGAACGATTTCAATGTATTAGACAAGGACGAAACATTTTATTACGCATGTTAATTGTATAAATATTTTTAAAAGTAACGGTGACAACATGTGGCATAAGATTTGCAAGTCTGTAAAACATAATAACCATATTTTTATTATTAATAAACTCGGGGTTACCTTTTTCGCTCTTCATATTATTGAAAGCAATGACATGATATTTTTCTGAAAATAGTGGTAACAATAAAAGCATTGGTGAAATTAGCCCTCTTTTTATAGAAGAGATTATAATAATATAAATAAGCTTGTTAAAATAATTGATAGCCATTTATAGATTTCACGTTATTCTCACGACTCATATCATTATATCTTATATGTTTGTTAAGAATATCTCAGTAGAATTTAGGTATCATATTATATTAACCAAAAATTTCGGCTATTTTTATATCATAATAGTTTCTTCGCCCTGCTTAATTTGTACCCACTTTCTAATTCAGTTCTTTCAATAATAAGAATATTGTATTGTTACTATTAGAATCAACTTGCTTGATTATCAAGAACTTGTAAATGTAGATGTATCTAGTTGGCAGGAGAATCAAAGTGGTTAGATAATTGTTGTATGTAAGGGTGAAGACAAACGAGCGTAATTTGTGAGTCGCGAGTCGCAGAATTTCGGTCGCGTTAATATCTTTTCACACAAATCATTACTCACAAAACTACGCTCGTGTGAATCAAACAGGACTTTTGTATGAAACTGAATGCTGCAGAATTTCTGCCAGCCGAAATTATGCGACTCACAAATTACGCTCGTTTGGCTTCGCCCTAACTGAGCACTTTTGCTCTTGAGAGTTTTACTACCCATCCATCAACAATAATTTATAATGAAAAAACATTTTACCAAAAATGCCAAAATGTTAATACAGTTAACTTTTAACCTAATAGTAGACTCTACCAGTTCTTCCAACGAAACTTTTGAAAATATTTTAAGAGCTTTTCTTTGAAAGTGATCGCCAAATTATAAGCAGTACAAATTATAGCAGAAAAGCTTACACGTGTATTGTAACTAGCTGTGGGCGAAATAAATATTAGACGAATACTTTGCTGTTTTATTTTGAAAGTAATTTTAGGTCTTATACAAAATATAAATAAATAAAATAAAAATCGTTTTATTTCTGAATAAATTTGAATCAAATGTTTTCAGAACGTTGAGCCACATGTCGCCTACCGCCGGTATACAATATTAAATAGATAGTTTATTGTTTGGAGACTATGCAGAATGACATTGTCTACAATCTTGAGAAAAACTTTTACTTAATAAAATTGTCTGTTGAGCTTTTTAGGGTTCCGTACCCAAAGGGTAAAAACCCTATTACTAAGACTTCGTTGTCTGTCCGTCTGTATGTCTCCAGGCTGTAACTCGCGAACGGTAATAGCTAGAGAAATGAAATTATGTAGGTATATTCTGTTGCCGCTACAACAACAAATACTAAAAACAAAATAAAGTTAAATATTAAGGGTTAATATTTAACATTTTTACCCATACAACAAACGTGATTTTTTTTTTGCCTTTTTTGCTCTATATGAATAATAGCAACGGGTAGGTACTTGAATTTTTCACACAATCCTTGAGTTTTATGTGTACTTTAATATTTTAAAATAATATTAATATGAAATAAAAAATAGGAGGGGCTCCCATACAAAAAAACACAATTTTTGGCCTAATTTTGCTCTATAATGTTACGGAACCCTTCGAATCGTGCGCGAGTCCGACTCGCGCTTTGCCGATTATTTATAGCATCCTGAACGTCGGGAAAAATAGTGCCTAAAGTGTAACAAAATAAAAATGAAAGTGTTCAAGCTGTTTCTAACTGCCCTTCAAAAAGAGGAGTTTCAATGTTTGGCTGTAGATATTTTTTTACTTTACGAGTACAGAGACAGAGTAGTTTCATGAATGGTGTTTGTTAATGGCGGCAAAAGTGCGCGTTCACATAAATAAAATAAAATAAAAATTGTTTTATTTCCGAATAGATTTGTAGCAAATGCTTTCAGAATGTTGATACTACTGGTGCCTACCACCGGTTCGGGAACTATCCCGGCGAGAAGAACCGGCGTAAGAAACTCGCCGGGGTCCCACTTAACTTTGCACTTTGTAATGAGCACTGAGCGGTGCTCTCTTATTAAGGTGTCAGAATTTGTCAAACACCCCACTCCATTAGAGGCGCCCAGCCATGCTGGCACAGATGAGGTCGTTTCGTGAAATGTGTCTGAAGATATATCACTAAAATGACTTTGTGCAGTTGCTTTTTAAGTTTTAAATACAGTGTACAGCATCACAGATATAACTTCAGCAGTATAGCAGTTTTCTTTGCTTCGCATTTCCTATCATTATGCCGAGGAAATCAGCCGGCAAAAGTTATAAATTACTAGAAGTCCGCAACTCCGTTGCGCTTAAAATAGTTGCGTGGAAACCGTACATTTTTCAGGCTAAAAAGTATCTTTAAATGTCTTTTCCCGGGACTCAAAGTATCTCTGTACAAAATTTCAGCAAAATCGGTTCAGCGGTTTGGGCGTAAAGAGGTTACAGACAGACACACTTGCATTTATAATATCTTGTGTGGATACTGGGATCAGTCCTACAGAGTCCTAGCTAATTAACTATACCGATTTTCCTAGCAATCAGGCAACTTAAATTGCAAATGAGCTCACAAAAGCTCTAAAATATCTTGAGACCAGTCCTATACTGATGAGGTGGTGTGTAGTGGGTGTGTCGGATTGTCAGCGCTGACTACCTTCAATTACGTTGCAGACTGGTTATTATTTCGAAAACCACTCGATGACTTCGCGCCTGACGCCTAGTGTCCACTGCCCACGGCACAGGCTATTGTTTCACTTTCAGTTTCTATTAGATAATTTATCGACAAGATGATGCTCGTAACTCCGTAGTAGCGAAATATGTTTTCCGTCGGAAACCGTACATTTTTCCGCATAAAGTCTAAATTTTTCGACCAACCTGAAGAAAAATTACGGTAAGTGATATTATTTTTAGTTGCATGATAATACTTAGTTAAATGATATTGTTAGTTAAACGAACAAATCGTCTCCGATATCGACACGGTCATCTCAATAAATAAGACGTCGCTCCCGTCCCGCCAAAATTCCCTATAATCGGAAACTAATTAAAAATTCGCCTCGCCTCGGCCGATATAACTTCATTTGGGCCAATCTCTGATAACGACAAAAATCACCACACGCGCCTCGGAACTAGGGAATGCAAATCTCGTGAGATAAGGCTCAAACGAGATCTCGTGAGTTTATAAAAATCAGTCTCGCGATATCTCGCCAATTTCGATATCTTGCGAAATCTCTCGAAAACGCTTTGTCTATGACGTTTCTATACTCGAGTGCAATCTCATAAATCTCGCGGGATCTCGCCTTTTTTTCGCCCGAGATCAATCTCACTAAAAGGCCGAGCTCTCGCGAGAACGAGATTGCATTCCCCACTCGAAACTTTCGCCCCAAACAAGAGCAAGACGCGAGAATGTAACGATACCGGGAAGGACACCGGTACGGCACGAAGTCCCGAATAATATAAATATTGCATTCGTAAAGAACGAGCCTCAAATATTCAAATGAAGGTGAAATACGGAGGTGCGGCGCGGGCCAATTAAACCGATGCCACCGAAATTAAAACAAAGGGACAGGACATTTTTCTCATATTATTAGTGATGTCGAGCGACAAAAAACCGAGGGTTGGTCCGCGATCTGCCGATAAGGTATTGTTGTGATAAGTGCGAGCTCCGCACGGGTGACGGCTACATTGGCCGATTGATCGATAAAGGCCCAAATCGATTTTAAAATGCCATTCAATTATAAAAACATCTTTAATTAATTTATACTACACATAGTCTTTGTTTTTCGGTCCTCTCCGGATCACCTACCTGCTTCATTTATTTTGTGGTTTGACACTTTTGCCCATTATAAAAAGCATTTGAATTTTGAACGAGTGAATGCTTCGACGTTTCAACTCTCAAGAACCTTACCTAATTTGTGTTATTTTACTAATTTTGCATTATCAAAATTATTTATTTCCTTTGATGACATTATGTTCCTTCGTTAATTTAAACATTTTTCAAGCAGAGAGTAAGTACTTCATTTCTGTAATAATGGCCCCAGTCACGTTCATTACTTTTAAGTACATTTTATTCTTATTAACAGTTTTATCTTAAAACCATCCATCAATATAATATTACTATTAACACTTATTGCAATTCGAAACTAATCGATATATTTAAATAAAATACATATTTTTCAGATCATAAGTAACAAAACACTCATTAAAGTTCCCAGCACTACTTACCGTAAACTTTGCTACCTGCATTATACATTACTGCTTTTCTGCCCTTCTATATAAATATATTCCCAACATATCACGTAATGTATACTTCTATCTTGTCTCAGCAATATTCTCATATAGTCTGGGAGTGGAAGGCGCGTCAGGCGCACCGTAGGGGTCCCTCAACGGCCTACCGACGCTCATCGCTATTCAATAAGTTCCATTTATTGAAATTACATAATTTGTGTGTGAATAATGACGAGTGTGATGGATCTTCGTGGGCGAGGAGTGCCGACTTGCAACCGATTAACATTTGACCGTGCTCCGTATTAATATACTGTCTATTCAACACTCCGTAAGGCTTCACTATTGGTCTCGAGCTAGAAAGTCTGATTATATTGAGTACAGATTATAAGGAGGCTCGAAAGGAATTAGTTTTTATGAAAAAAAATCGTAACAACGTTAACCAAGATATAAGCAAACTCTTACTCAATGACAACAACTTTTATATTTTGCTAGTGCCTTGCTACACTCCAGTGTTATATCAAGCTCCTCATTAATCTAGCAAGATACTACTGGCTTTTAGCCACTGTTATACCAAAGTAGACAGTAGATTACTAGACATTTTTGTTTCGTAGTTGCAGAAATAATACGGCCTAGGTGTCAATTTGTTCTCGGTGTAAAATGAAAATTTCGTCTTACACCGGAAATTCGTTTATAATTCCCGAATAATATTAAACCAATAATTAGTCTAATCTAAATTGCTAAAAATTTCCACATCTCACGTTTTGAGTTGTATATAATATAACTATTTTTCAACAAAGCCCCAGTAAGAACAGACCAGTGTAATGAGATGGGAACAGTCTACAGCTCAGTAGAGCCTTGATTTATCTTCGCGTATTTAAATTTATTTGTGCTCGGATTTCTCGCAACTTGTTACAAATTAAAAAATAAACTAGACTAAGAATAGACGAATAGCTGCGCCGTATTCTCGCTTATTTGCAATCTGTGCCTCAAGATATTTTTATTTTAATTATTTTATTGAATTATTAATTTAATTATTTTATTGACTCACTAACATGGTACAAATATTTTTAAATTGTGTAACATGTTTAAACTTAGTGTTGTCTTAATTATTATATAATATGTGTAGTGCAAATACTTAGAAAAATCTTCCATTATAAAGGATACAACTATAAAAGATATACATACCTATAAATAACATCTTCACGTCAATTAGGGTGAACTAGCCCTTATCTTTAAGCATCGCTTACAAACTTGCCCAAATCTCGTGCAAATTTTCTCAAAGACTTTTTTCTCTTGTATTTCTCAAATTAAATATTAATAGATATAAAGAAAGCTTCAATTCCTCGCTAGTAATATTGTCGGATGCCCGTATAGATTCCTCAGCATCGGCATTTTCTAGTCTGTAACGACACCATCAATTCACATAATGTATGTTTTATGTGGAAAGTATGTACGGGCGACGCGTCTCTTTACGAGTTCCCAGAATCAAGGCCCGGGCCCAGCCTCAACGGTATATTTTCTAAATTAAATTAGGCGAGCCCACTCGTGACCTGCCTCCAAAATGGATGCTTACGTTTTATAAAGTCGTTAAAACAAGGTTTTATGTTTGTTCTGTCTGAGCCCTAATGAGAGGAGTCGGTTTAAACTAATGAGCTTCGGGTATTGAAAAGTAAAAAGTTTTTAAGCTTTTGGACTTAGTATATAGAGCCTTGGGCTTTCTCCGAACTTTTCATTTACAAATGTTGTAGATATTTATGATGCTGTGGTATTACAGAATTCTAAAATGAAAAGTCTTAAAATAGAGATTTACTAGACATAGTTATTTGAAAATTCTAATAATTTCACGCATATTTATGCGTGAAATTATTGTGTATTAATGTTAACTCTCGCTTCTCAGAATACAGAACAAAGTTTATTCTGTATTCTGAGTGTTAACTGTGGCGTTGGAGCAGGATGAATGGAAGGACTTTAGGAAGGCCTTTGCCCAGAAGTGGGACAGCACAGGCTCTTAAAAATATTTACTAGTAATAAATAAACTAAAGGGGCCGGGTACCCTTGGAATTTCTCATACAAACGTAATACCAAAATCATTTTCTCATACGAAAATATTTAACATGTTTGAGTTATTTTTCAGTTTAAAATAGTAATTACCTAGGTTCCTGCACCAAAATTTACTTCAAAATATTTAAACACAAAAAAAAAATTTTTGTTTAAAATTTTTCAATTATACTCAGATTATTATTATTTAAGCTGTTAATCACTACCTTATAAATTATAATAAATATATTTTTGGAACAAAGCTCTCATGCTTTGAAAAGGTTTTGTTTTTAAAGACAAGTTTTAAAAAAAGTGTATAAGTTATAAATTAATATAAATCGGTATCACGCATTTGAATTGTTTTTATGTGGGTCCAACGGGAGCGCCCCCCGCCGCGCTCTAACTCGATGGGACAAAATCACTATTAATTAATGGCCCCACGATATGGCCCCATAAGATGGCCCCACAAAACCTTGATTGATCGGATTTTACACGTTTATGAATGATTTTGGTCCGTTTCTTCGTTTTATCTGATTTTGTCTACATTGATTCTTTTTTGCGTTTCCTGTTTGATATCTTTTTTGTGGCCTTTTGTTTTTGTGTTTTATTTTGCTGCTGTTGCTGTGAACGAAATATATACCTCTTATTGAATAGGCGAATTTTCACTGGTCTATAGGGCCCGCATGCGGGGTGCGGGAGATTTCTGAAACGCATGCCACGACCAATAACAATGCGCCATTAGTTGTCAATTAGTTGTCATAGACTCCCCGCATGCTGTATACTGTATACAGTACGAGTTAACGACTAATGAAAATGTGCCCTAACATTGGGCTAACCTTTATTTTGACCCTTCGATCGTGGAAAAACGATGTTGCACGGGCTACCCAAATTTCATGTAATGATCCTCCTTCTGTTCATCAATTTACAACATAAGTATACCAACGACATAAACTCCATAAGTTATTTTACGTTTTCTTAGTCGGGTAGTTTGACGAAAACATGATACTCTCGGAACATTTATTGCATTTATAAACAGTAACACGAGCACTGCCCGGACCGGTTGCGGCTTCATTGATACTTACACATCATACAATAATCATAATTATTTGCTTAACCGACCCAAAAAGGAGGTTGTCATTTCGGTAAGTGTCCGGCTAATTATGTTAGTGGGGAGTTTTGGAGTGGGGGGGTTGGGGAGCGGGGAGTGGGGAGATTAATGAGCGGCTACCGCGGGCTTATCGCAGCATCTGGGCCATGACTGATCATCTGTCGTGCGCCTGCGCCTGCGTTTATAGTGATGGGGATGTGTAAGATATCGACTCGATAACTTTATATAGAATTGTATCTTATATCTTATATATATATATATATATATATATATATATATATATATATATATATATATATATATATATATATATATATATATATATATATATAAAATTGGAATCTCGGAATCGGCTCCAACGATTTTCATAAAATTTAGTATATAGGGGTTTTCAGGGGTGATAAATCGATCTAGCTAGGAATCATTTTCATAAAATGTCATTTTATATGTGTTTTTTGCATTTTTTGAATACCGAGCGAAGCTCGGTCATATAGCTAGTAATAATATTATACGTTATTGACAGGACCAAAAATACACACACATCAATATATTTTCTATGTGTATTATTTGTCACACAGCAAAATTTTGTGTAGTTTTTTATTATTCGTAGGATGTGCATTAAGTATACAAAACATTAAATAGTACATATTTTATATTTACCTCCGTATAAATAAGGGTAACATAACAAAACTTAAAAGAAAAGAAAATAATATACAAAACTAATATTCAATCTTTCGTTACGCAGTACACACCAAAATATGAAAATTATTTATTTTTATGCAAAGGGATGAGTTTTTGATGTACGCAGATGTTTTTTTTTTTCTAATAATATCTGGGTCGGTAATATAACTAACTATAGATGACGCCCGCAACTCCGTTGCGCCAAAATTCGTTTATCACGCGGAAAACGTACATTTTCCCGGAACAAACAGTATCCTATGTCCTTTCCCGGGACTCAAAGTATCACCATGCCAAATTTCAGCAAAATCGGTTCAGCGGTTTGGGCGTGAAGAGGTTACAGACAGACAGACAGACACACTTTCGCATTTATAATATAAGTATGGATATACCAATAGGTACTCTACTACAAAAATTTTGCCGATACCTCATATTTGTCTTCTTTTCCTGTAAAAGAACACCCTCTTCAGTTAAATCACAGCTAATATCGACAAATGCTACTCCAAAAATCTACCGACGCTATCGATATAAAATTCCTCACATAGCGCGTCCCATCACTATCCGTCGTGATATGACATTGGCCGGCATAGCTTCCCAGAAGTCATACTCATCGAATAACTTACAAGTACCATTCCGACTTTTTTCCATCCATAGTTTTATTGGATGAAATATTTTTGTTTAGATTAAACGTCGTTTAAACAGTAGACAGTACATTAGGATTAATGTCCGACATCGGTTACTTAAATTGGTCGATTGTATATACTGCTGAATCATGAGCGTATAAAGAAACGAGCATTGGGAGATTATTGATAAAAATATTATAAAGCCTAGGGTAGAGCAAAGTGCCTTGCGGAACTCCTGCCTAGCCTTCTTTTATCACATTGTTCACATTCCTTTACATCTGAAAAATGAGAATACATTTTGATAACTGCATTTAAGCTCAATGAATATTATGTTTCACTTATAATGATAAAATATATAGGTACTTACGTCTAAACATTTTTAATGAGTTAACGCAGTTTTTAAAGCTTCATAGGTTTCTTTCTTGTATGGATCTTCCATTGACTTTTGAATGTTCTTATATTAACAATATGATCTTGGATTTTCAGTTTTAAAGCCTTGACTATTCCTGGCATAACTGTCATGCACTAAATACAAAGAGGATGTAAACTGTATACTACGTAACAAGAGGTCGGACTTAGAAGAAAAAAAATAAACATTCGTTATTTTTTTAATTTAAAACTAAACGACAAAATTTTAAGTGCAAAACCATTCACTCTAAACATACCAAAAATTAAAAAAAATAAAAATAAAAAGAAATGAGCTCAAATAAATGTTTTATTTCAATAAAAATTATTGTACATGGCTAAATAAATAGGCTAATAAGGTAAATTAAACAATAAAACAGATTTAATCCACAAGTTTTTGTTGATTTTATTATTAAATATTATAATATTATTACAGTACAGTTTTATGTATTTTATTTATAAATATGATAGAATAGCTGTCTATGCTACTCTACTAACTACTTGATTGGCTTAAGCCATTATTCCACTTATCCTAGCGGCTAGCTAGGTTCCTAGGTAGGATCCTAGCTAGGATCCTAGCTTCTAAATGTTGTTCCACGTCGGAAACGATTTAGGATCTAGGAACCTAGCTAAGATAAGTGGAATAAGCGCTTTATACAGTAAACTCTATATAGGGAGGGGATTAAAGCTGCGCGTCCACCAGGTTGGAATCGGGACATACGGTGCGGACGGTGGCACCACGTGTCGTCATATACTTGTCAGGCGCAGAATGATGTTCCAGTACTTCTAGTGCAGTTCATAGTAGTCAGTACCATACATACAAAGCAACAAATCCGTCCACTGCGTACCTGCGCTCCGATTCCGATCCAGTGGATCGCACCTTTATACATACACACTTTGTTTTGTTACACCCTGTATACGACAGCTGAAATCTATGGCGCGGGTTCAGGCCAGCTGCATACCACCTCACTTGATCAGAGGATTTTTCCTTGGTGGCCGTACCACTCATAATCCCATACCTTCCTTCTCCTAAAATCTCCTTGCATTGAATCTCTTTGCTGCTTTCGTTCCCAAGCGGTCGCATGCGACCGCGAGAACAAAAGATTTCCTAGAATCCGCGATCGAGTTAACAGCTATTGCTTGCAGACTAAAATGTTGCAAACTAGCTGTATAGGGACCTAAAAATCTGAAATTAATGAAACATTTTTCATTTATATTCCATACAGTTTACATAAATTATAGTAAGTATAGTAATTAATAACCTTATGTATTGTTACAATAAAACAATATACACATGATACACATTTCATCATTTTCCAAATTAACTGCATACTGATATACATTATAATAATTTCTATGAAATAATAATCTATCTTTTTCATATTAATATAGTTTAAGTTCTAAATTATTGTACAATTATGCAAATAATACTACGACATACTTTGTATTAGAACATGGTATGATATCGTTATGTTTTGCTTCAATTTATCAATTTACGGTTACATTTACATTTTACAATGGCTTACCTTTCGTTTTTCAATAATTAAACCACTTAATTTACAATTTTTGTATTTTTGTAATAAATAATTTTCACAAAATGGAATTCGAACCTTGAGTTTTAAACTTCATCTTCCTCTTTTTTCTCATGTAGTTTATATTCTCTATGGTCTTTTTTATCAACCAATCACAGTCGACCGTGCTTAAAAATTGTACAGATTATGCGATTTCCTTTAGTAGCTACGTTTAAATTTGGAACCCAATTTTTTTTTGTTCGGAAAGTTTCGTCCACCTGCTAAATACTAATGCACTAGACAAAAAATTTGGAAAGTGTACAGTGAAATCGTCAGTCATGTCATTCATTATGTTCGGCGCGGCACAATCGAGTAATTCGGGCGAGATCGATCGATGCGAGATATCGTGATATCGAGACAAGAGATATCGATATTACATCGGAATCGATCCTCTTACGCTTCTGATCACATTGTAAACTTAATCTAAGTACCTAATTTTTAGGAGTATACTGTATGCACTTATTTAAAGTATCTGATCTGAAAATAGTCTTGTTGTAGTTTATTTTCCTCTAATGGCAATAAAACCTACAATCTACATAGTCAACAAACCGAATCGTAGATATTTCAGTTGATATTAATAAAATAAAGGGGCAAACGAGCAAACGGGTCCCCTGATGGAAAGCAACTACCGTCGCCCATGGACACTCATAACATCAGAAGAGCTGCAGGTGCGTTGCCGGAAAATAAAATATAAATATTATGCTTGCTATATAATATGCTTGCTATAATATCTGAATGTGTCGCCTAATTTAAGACGTCATGTATGGGTTCAATCATAGACTTATAATATATACATGGGTTCAATAATGAAAATGGAATAAAAAGTTTAAACAGTTCTTAAAATGATAAAATTCTTGATCAAATATTTTGCTGCTCTACATTGCATATGTATGTACAATTGTAGACTCTATCTTATCACCGCAGAGAGAGAACTAAACACTATCTATAAATCGCTATAAAACCATTTATAACAATAAAAAGTAAATAATTTCTTTCATTTATACACACTTGACTTACGAAGGTGTAACCGTACAGTAGCAGACACTTAATAAAACGACGAAAGTGACAAAAGATGAAAAATAACGCATGTAGTACTGAATAACTTCCAACACTTGAAATAACGAGGTATATTATATCGTATCGATTACGAATTGCCAACAAAAAGAACCTCCTACGCGTTCCGGGAACCATCGCTCAACTTTTCACTTATAATGATGTTAAATGTTACCTAACAGTTGTTCTTGCCCATTGTGCCCGATATGTAATTTAAAAAATGACTCCCAATTTATTTGATGCATTTTCCAGGGAGTTTGATCACCATCTTTCATTGTTTGGTTTTTTGGACGCTTGACATTTGGGTTGGGTCACTTATTAAATTAGTCTTTGTATTTAAATGCGTAATTATGAGCTACTCGGCTTGGCCTAATGTGGGCTGATAAATTACCTACTATTTCAAGTCGTTATGCAAATTTTAGAGTGGTAAAAATATTTTAAAGGATTCAAGATAGGAATTCGGCTTTTAGTCTAAAGCCAAAACTCTAGAATCTAGAGACAACCGTGAACAAACAATTATTACACAAATACATTAAACTTTTAGAAAGATGCCATTGATATACTTATCTATAATGCTTTACAATACTACTAACTCTACCTAGGTAGAGTTATAACTCTTAGTGTAACAACTGTATACAGTTGTTACAAACAACATTAGAACTATATTGTCTGAAAGCCATTAAAACATCTACTAAGGCCCAGTCGATTAACAAGCTCCAATAGTTTTGTAAGGACAACCTTAAACCCAGTTCCCAGCGTCCATAAAATAAGAAAAGCTCAGTTGAAGACGTCAACCCGTCTGGCCATGCCTATTAAACATTATCTAATCGCTTTACATCACTAGCATCGATAAAAAACGTACAAAAACCCGAGTGGCGTGTTTATGATATTCTCTCACATATAAAAACGCTCCCAGAGATATATTCGAAAAGTATCGATAAGAGATAACTAATGGGTGAGACAAGGAACGTTGCTACTGGGTCTTTTATGTGCACTGGCGCTCATTAGTTACCCACGCTGCCAACGATAGCCCTAATCCCCTTAACTTAAAGACCAAAATGAGATTACATTTTCAAAATATGACGCTCTAATATCCTTTTTTGAGTCGAGCAAATCGTTGTTACCATCTGTATTTATCTGATTTGTATTGTTTTTTAAATGAGTAGGTATTGGTTCTTAAGTTTCGTAAATGGATTTAAAGTATTGGTATTTTATATTTGAACTCACAATTAGAAAATAACTTGATTTTATCTTAGGACATAGGATCTTTGATATCCATTCAACAAATCAATTTTACATACGATTATGTTCTCTAGTTTAGGCAGACTTTACCTATTCATTAGCCTGTAAGTATTATTCTACAAAACATGGAAACAATATTTTATTCCTTTAACGTGGGAATCGAATCTATGCTCTTGACAACTACGGACGAGACAACTACTGGACCACGGTAGGCTTTATGTAACATGCTATGAATAAAGCAAGTGCCTGTTTTTACGCATCATTAATCATAAAGAAATCATTAAAATCCATTTAAAAACCCACGTAGCTTATGAGTCAGGTGAATATGAAAGTGTTACAGATATTAATGAATTGCCCACAAACTATTACCGTTCTTGTATAAGATTTAAACGAGACTTCATCCTTGATAAAAATCGAGAAGTTGTGTAAAGATTAAGAAAGAATCAATATTGTACTATCCAGCAGTAGGTAGAATATATTATTGTTTTCTCCTTGGAACATAAAAAGGTTGTTGAAAGAAAGAAACATTTCGAGAGAAGGTACCATCGAGGAAATTGATTCCTATGCAGTTGACGAACCTACGTCAACATTTGGTCAACTTATGTCAAATCAATGTTAGCTGTGATCAGTCAGATGGGTTTGACATAACGCAACCAAATTATTACTAAGGTCCTCCATCTGCCTAAGAATCAACTTCAGTACATAATTCATCTTGCATAATTATAGAAGATTCAAATTATTGCCTTAGCTTAGCAGAACAAAAGTAATAGTAAGTATGTAAAAGGTAAACTTCCGAAGAATTTAGCTTCCTTAAGGCGAGGATCAACGCCAATTTGTTATTCCGTGACTCCCAGTTTACCTAGTCCCAATATAATAACGAAATGTAAAGAAATATGAGATATAAAGCACAATATTTAAAAGAGTTTAACCATAAACATTTTTACAAAACGTAATACTTTGGCTGTAATTAATTTACAAACTCACCTCCGAAAAAAATCTAATTCATCGAAATATAGGTATGAACTAGGATAATTATACATTTTATTTGAATAAATTGTTAGTAAATCTATATTAAAATATCTTTAACCGAACAATTTTGTTTTTTAATATTTATTTCCAAAGATATTTAAAAAAAACATGAAAAATAGAGAAAATCCGCCCCTAGTAACTACAGTTTTATGCTAAGCTAAAATGAATCTTATTGCGATGCGTATACGCTTCGTCTTTGGTTGTGTGCAAGGTTATCGTTTTGGATTGAGATTGATCCCTGCCTTAAGTGCATTTATAGTTGTTTTAGGAATTATCCTTTTCGTTGACATTTAAAGGTATCTTTGTAGGCAAAACACCTCTTCCTACAATACAACATTGTAACAGAGAATTTAAAGAATTCCGTAGCGTTAATAAATAAAAATGATTGTGCAGACAAAAAATTAATAAAAATAGGTATTGGGACCGGTTGGAACACAGGTAGCGTATCTGGTCATCTGACACTATCCAGTTATTGATGAGCCCTGACCGCCTGGAACCTGGCCCGGCTGACAGCTCACTGACAGCGGCCGATCCGTCAACGTCTCGTCAATCGCTTGCGCAATTTGACCGTTTAAGATCGAGTTTTAGTTTTTGCTAATGCAAAATATTATAGCTAAGTAACGTCGTTCATCGTAAGTACTATACATACATATATATAATATGTATTGGTACTTGGTAAACTTGATATTAAAATTTTTAGAAGGTAAATATGTTAATGCAAAATGCCTGAAGCCCTTATAAATAAGAAGGCCGATTGTTCCGGTCCGCCTGATCGCAGGCTAATCTGACTGGACTCGAATTCGTTCGGAATGTGCTGAAGTTTCCTACAGTTTGTTGTTTGTTTTGGGAGTGATTTCGTTTGTTTTGCATCTAAAGGTCACTTTAGAGGCAAAACATGTCTCACTGTAACCCAACATTGTAACAGGGTCCTGACAGGTCGGATTATATCGATTATCGGCCTCTCTGTATGAATTTGGGTGTATTTATTCGCTAATGTAAGACCTAAATATAAAGGTTCTTATTTTTATGAATGCCTATACTCGCTATCTTCTGTTCTTTATAACCAACCTTACATAATAAAGAAGTCTTTCTTATGGTAACCTAAAAGTCTCTATTTGAGTTTAAAATGAATCTACAATACGCTAATTCCTTTGACCCTTAGATAACCTTTCAAATCAATTACATACCTAAATTATTGGCAATTAAATAGTCGGCGACTATGACAATCCTACCTCGACGACAGTTATAGCGGTAAAAAGTATTTCTATAGAAAGCCTAGTGATGCGGAACCAGGGGCGATTAATTGTCGTTAATTAATAAATTAATTGGTCGTCATGATGCCGCACGACCGGTGACCGCATGTGCGTTACATTTTTATTAAGCCGCATTCTTTGTCGGCCTCTGTTGAACATGTAGTTAGCAAGGTAAGTGCCGTTGCCGTCTTTTAAGTTTTCTTTCCTTATATTTTTTGTAATATGAATATTTTAAAAGAAAATTACAAGAATACAATACTTAGCTAATATCATATTGTAGGCAGTAGGATAATAGGAAATTAGTGTATGAATCGAACAAAGAACATAAACTGTAGAAATAGAATTTGTTATTGAATAGCGAATCAGTTCCTTGTTAAACTGTGGTTAAAAGTATTAAATTATTTCCCTATTCTGTGTTGCAAAATAAGAAAGCCATAACATTAGGCGTCATTTTTTAACCAAAAGATGATAGATAAAGAGGAAATAATTCGCGAAATGCGTGGGTTTGAACCTTCTGAATTCTATGAAACTTTAAGATAACAATACTTTGATGTGCCGCCGGTATATAGCACGTACTTGCTCCTATATATCTACAAGATCTAGATGCCCCATACGTGTCCAAAGTACTGTGACCTACCGTACAGAAAACACTGCTCTAACGGGATTGAGATGACAATGTTAGCAAATTACAAAATTCTAGAAGGCTTTTATGTTACGCTAAAAGGATAATAAAAATACAGTAATTTTATAGCAAAATAAATATTTGGCAGTAGTATAGTGTAGAGTTTCATTTGCCTATTACCACTTACGAACGACATACGAAGAAATGGACAGAAGTGGATTCCACTACCAAATGTAGAGCTAGGAGTTAGGACACGATAGACACCAAGCTTATAAAGGCTAGCCTTGTGGTGAAATGAATAATAAAATATCAAACTATAACTCTATTGTATTATTTAGAAGAATATAATATCGTTGAACAACAAAAATTAAATTTAGAATCCCCAAATGAAAAAGGCAGAGACTCGAAGCGAACAGCGCTACACGCATACACGAAGGTATAGACAGCCAATTTAACAGACTTATTGTCTCCGAACAAGCATAATGCGAGGCGGGCAAAAGGAGCAAGTCGCGAGGACTCCCTCGGCCAGCACAAAACAATGGTATTTAATCAACGATGATAAATGCTGTATCCGACCACGTTTTTTAACGATACCGCAGCATTGTTTTGCCGGGTGCTCACTCGAAGATAAGTCACCGTTGAGAGTGGCTCACTTGACAAATTGGAATAAAAGGAATATTTATTCGTGTTCGAAGAGTATTGTGAATATTCGCACATTCCTTCGTCACGTTTGTTCGCTCGCTGGGCTTAGCGATGAGAGTGCCGGTTGAAACAAAGGGCATCGTCCAAAAAAATCACATGTACTTTTAAATTTTTTTTTGTTAAAATAGGGTATTTTAAGAATATAAATTAAATAATTTTGAAATTCATTGGCTAGTTTTTTCTCAATAATTTTTTAAAGGTTTGCTCTGACGCGGACGTCATCATCGGCGGCCAATTGACCTCTGCAGTATGTTTTAATTCCTTTCAATCTTATTTATAATGGCTGCTTCGTCAAATGCAAGTTCTCATTATGTGAAAGCTGATACGAGAAGCTTACCAGAAGTTCGAAACGTAATGTTGGTCGAATTTATTGCTAATTTAACGCCATTGAAGGTCAAACTAAGGTTAAACATATTTATTCAAAAATATAAGTAACTAATGGGTATTTTTTCGTTTATATACAGAAAAATGATCACTGACCTTATTCCTTGAAATGTTTTTGTAATGAGCAAAATTAAAAAAAAATGGACAATCCCCATTCTTTCCTATGCGCTTCTATTCCTCATGTAACAGTTATATAAGTAGCTGGTACAATAAAAGTAACGTCTAGAATTTAGCTAGCTAATGTGAATAAAAGAGACCAAACACTGATTTGGTATTACTATACCTAGTAGGTATGTGTATTGTGTACTCATAATATAGAAACGTTTTTTATAGAGCTTTCGAACACTCGAAAAGTTTTCACTAAGGCCTAAGCGTAAAGGACTCCGGAACCTAAAAATTGTTTCCAAATATCCCCAAGCTGGACCCTAGAAATACTCTTACCAAAAACTCAAATTATTAAATCCATTGTTTCCATTAAACAGAGATTCCATGATGGACGTTTATGTAAATTCTTTTACGAGGCCCCATGTCGTCTTTTTGTCTCACCTGGTATATCGACATGGGAAATGTACGGAGGCGCTCGTAAATTTGTGCAGAGAGCAGCGGGGCGCCGGACGGATAGAGCAGAGCTGATATATGTCCGCGGCCCACAATACTACAATCCGTCCGGGAAATCGCAGGGTCACGCCGCGCGAACATGTCCGCGGTTTTCGCTGACAATTCGATGAAACATTGTCGTTGTCTTTGAAGACATTAGCCGCAACGTTGGTTCTTTTAGATTTAGTTTTATCATAACTTTAACTATTGTTCAGAAGGTTTCACCTTCGAACTTTAAAAGACAAGTTAGGTTAGGTTACTTTAGATTTTTGTTCTTAGATCCCCGATTAACAGTGTTAATTGCGGTGCCTTTTCTTGAAGGCTCATCTGCTTTTCGTGAAGACTCAAAAGTAGATTAATCTAAAAAAGATAAATAAAGAATCAAAAGTAGATAATGCCTGGTTGTTACCAGCTTTTGTAACACATACGATAAATGGACTATATCTGTAAATTTGTGTATCCCTAGCACTGCCCGTGTATCATTGCACCCGTAAACATGTTCTGTTGAATGAAACCTGATACCGCGTAGTGTTGCTGCGTTTATTACTATAATGTTGGTACGTGCGATGCCCAATGCTATTTCTTGGAAGTAGACAATGCTTCTTATAATAAAAAATATATAATTCAAGATTTTGTTTACTTTATGTTTTGGTGACTCCTATACGGTTTTCTTCATTTCTCATACTAGGAAGCTTGCTATGCCTCGCTAGAATATCAACCTTAGGCCATCTAATGAGAATAATTTGATTACAAAAATTCACAAGCATTTTCGGTATCAGCAAAATCATTAACACACTACAAATGCAAAGTGCAATTTAATGTACAAACTAATTAACTGTTCCGCCAAAAACAACACATTTGAATTCCCCAAATACCTCATTAGTGTAGCCAACCGTGGGACAACACCCCACCATTTTCGGTACATTCATTTGAACAAATATCCGATGATTCCATAAAAAAACGATCCTCCCAGTTCGATGTGGGATCCGCAATTCCTGTTCACTCCAGTCCTCGCTAATTATCGAGTTATATCGATTCCAGAAAAAACTACAACACCGGGAATCGATTCGGCCAGAGAAGTAGCACCGGTGGTGTGCGCCGCCCTCGATAACGTTTGCCACAAAAACAATTATGGCGATTCAGAATCTTGTATTCGGTCGTATTCGTTTTTCCTCGGAGATGCCTCGGTGGCATAATGCGTGCTGATAAATATTTATGCAATTTATTCAACCGCTTTGGCTATCGAAATGCTATTGTGGACAAGAATGCAATAACAAAACGCCCTATATTAAAATAATAACTCGATGAAATATTCCGTATTTAAATTCTTCGAATTGGATTCAGTACACAAATGTAGCATCGTGCTTGCAAGCGAATTTTAAATTGAGTAATCAAAAGTCATTTAAGTTGCCGAAATATTAAGCATCAATAACTGCATCATATATTTTACTGAAGTACGATATATAATTTTTTAATTTTTGTTTCCGTACGTGTTTCTCATAAACCGATCTTATAAATAGATATTTTCCATTCTTTACCCTTTAGAGACAAAATATTACTCATGCACGTCGAAAGTTACTTAATTTCAGGATGAATGTTCTGATTATGCTAAAAAACTTTGTTTTACTTATGAGTTTCATTATTTTGAATTAAGTCTTCATAATATTCATTATAGATACCCAGAAATATAAGAAAACACTATTCTACGGCATGTCCTAATTTCGAATCCTAACCCAACGTCGGCTCGGTCGATCATAAATCCACCTTTATGAAATTCTGGCGCGAATATCGAAGACATGCGATAAAAAGTCACGACGACTGATACAATAGATCGAAGTGCGGGGAATCGTTGTCAAATCTGCTATCTCCCGGCCCATGCATCAGTCGCAATAAATACGTCAGGCAAAAATATCCGAGGGTCGAATATATAACCTCCTTTTTGGAAGTCGGGCAAAAAGGCGGGAATGTGCGCCACGCGGCGCGCCCGGCGGTCTCAGCCGAGCGCTTTTTCGTACCAAAATATGATTTGATTTATAAACTAACGAATAAAATGTTGGCCACCAATGCTCCCGTTTAGTGGGTCAGTTTTTGCTAATATCCAGTCGAGTTTTGAAATATCATCTCGTGGTTTTCAACAAGCATTGAAATAAGCTTCGAATGTTACAATGAGATTTAAGAGCAATGCATCAAGCATTTAGCATGCAAACAAGAAAAGCAGACAAAAAATAAAGTTTATTTGATATAATATAATGCAGTCGCCAGAGGTTTTAACCTCCGAAAATTGTAATAGTGAATGGATTTTTGTTTTTGAGCTGTCATTTTCTTTTTTACACTCTAACTTGCAAAGTTTACCAAAAATCTTTGTGTTTTTAATTTTTTAGTTACTTAATTAAAAAATTACGGTCTTACTACAAAAAATTTAAACACCCGTTGAACAGTTGATTAGGGAAAAATTCCATACAAAATTATCTCAAAACAACTGTTCAACAGATGTTTAAATCTTTTGTGGTAAGACCGTTAATATTCCAATTTCCACCATATAAAATCAGTCCCGAGAAAAATTTTTTTCTTGTTCCTGTTGCTTAATGGCTCTTATCCGATTGTTTACGTTGAAAATTAACCAAATACACAATTTTTTAACAAGAAGTTTGCTTTGCTTAGGTAAATATAACTATAAGATTTTTGCAAAGTTTTTAGAGATTAACGCTCGTTGTAACCAAGATAAAAGGATTTGGGTAGATTTAAGGGTTGTAAGGAAAAGTGTGTTAAACTTACTTGTTGTGCGTATTAAATTTTTAAGAGAAATGATAACTTTTAAGTCCTTAAAAACGTTTAAATATCTCTAAAAATGTGTAAAATAGACCGAAAATATTTTTCTATATTTATTGAGAATTTCCTTAAGTGAGAGCTAAAACATTAAATGCATCGACAAATTAAAGACTTTCTCTAGTCTTTGAAATATATTTAAGCTTCCTACTTAAAGCCAGAAAAAAAATTGGGTGCTACAAATCTCACGTACATACTAAAGACTCATGCTGCGACCTATGTTTGGAAAATGCTTACCTGAATGCAAAAAATATCAGTTCTTAACCTAATTTGTATTTTTTTCCTTTAAATATGTTTTAGCAAATATAATTAATGAAAAAAAAATCAATTTCATTCTGTAAAAACCTAACCAAAAGAAATAAAATACAGATTTTCTTCGAAATATCCGTGAAAAGTTTTTGCTACATTTCCAGAAAATTTAATAAAGTAAGAGCTAAAAAGTTATACACATTAAGGAATAGAAGGCTTTGTTGAGCCTAAAAAATAATCTTAAACTTCCTATTAAAAACCAAAGAAAAATTGGAACGCCATTTACCTGGCGAGGCACACAACAAGCACATTTGGAGGTATGTAAAATAATAAAATATATACATTTTATTATTTTGCTATATATTTAAAAGAAAGAAATATGCAAATTTTCTTCAAAATTTTACAGTTTATGAGTTTACTTGAAGTGGAAGAGAATAATTTAAAAACCAAAAGCACAACTTTTCAATAGGTAAACTTTATTATTTTATAGGTTGCTACACATTAGTCTTTTAAATTTTCATCCACTATTGCAAAAATCGGAGGTTTGCACGATTTTTACGCTCTAGGAACTCCACTAATAGTATCTTATTGCAATCACCAAGCAACAAAAGCATTCAAAACCATTATAATATTTTGATTATCAATGCTTCGTAAATCACTGTTCGTATGTGGTCGCTGCTGTTCGTTAACGACAGTCGTACTGTTGGCAGAAACTATTCCTGAAATCATGGAAAATCCTCGATCTGGGTAAACATTTTCCTGGTATCAGCAAACGTTTCCAGGTGTTACCAAACATTTTCCTGGAGTTGCCAAACACTCCCTGATGTCGGCAAATTTTCCCCATCTACTCCCTGGTGTCGACAAACATTTCCCTGGTGTTGCCATCACTCAGGTGTCGGCAAATTTTCCCCATCCACTCCCTGGTGTCGGCGAACATTCCCCGGTGTCGGCGAATGTCGGTGCTATCAGATGCGCGCGCGCACGTGACGGCATTTACCCCTTCCCACAAACGGGACAACTCGGGAATCATGACTCCACCTTATCAGACCATAGATGACATTTGACATTTCTTTTAATAGGTGGACGCAGCTTAACTTTATCTAGTCAGGTTTACTTACGTTGTTATCGTGAATTCCGGGTTTTGTACATAAGTTTCATAAACCTACTTAAACCTAGGTTATATATATAGTTGTCTAACCATCTAATAATATTATTTATTGAAATTCGGATTATTTTCCAAAAGATAGCATGGCCATTGGCCGTCGTACATTGCCGTCGCACATGACCTTAGGCATTTACAAATTCGAATTTGTACTATCCTCTGTAAATAAAAAATTAAAGGAGTAATATGTAAAATTAAATAAACATTTTACATTTTTTTAATTTTAAATATTAAAGACAACCATAACTTTATAGTTAATAATAACTTTATTACGAGATCTTCAGTCTAGTTTCGTTATCATTACGATCAGGCGAAACCTAATTTGTACCGCCTTCCATTTTTGAATGAGAGCCTGTTTTGAGTACACATAACTTAGTACAATAAGATTGCAATCATGGCTTATGAGCTGTGTAATGCTGTGTTTCTTTTAGCTTAATATAAGCTGCTTCATGCCATTCTTGTAAAGCAGAGGCGGCCTAAGCCGTAGGCGACTTGGGCGGCAGCCCACGGCCTCGCGGTCAATTGGGCTTCGCGTCCCTTGGACCACGAGGATATTTTTTAAAGGATTTACTTGTTAATTGATACTCAAATATTCATAATTTTGAGTCATACATCAGGGGACCTCGCAAAATATATCTAGCCCACATCAAATTAAGGTCTTGCTCCACCACAGTCGTAAAGTAACTTAGGCTTTCTGCTAGATGGCTTGGGTCTACATAATAATATATGCCATACGATAACTTAAATCTTTTAAGAAATACTCATGGCAGGACTAAAAGGAACTTTCTAGCGTACAATATAGATCATGATAAACATCTTAGAAAATTATATTATTCACCCTAAATAATTAACTGCTAAAGCTAAATTATTGGTTTTAAACTTTTAACAAGCAGTCGTTTATTTTTCTTTACATCATCAAGTTTTAAGCATCCATAAAAGTCTCGACCCGAGAATAATATAATTTTATCAGATTGTGATTAAAGATTACAAACACGAACAAACATTATCAAATATTTTTTGCTGTTTTTCAAATTCGGTAGCTATACTCAACGAGTTTGATAATAATTCAACACAAAATAACTATTTAAGGTATGAGGTATCTAACGATTCCTGAAAACCATGATCGAGGAAATTCTTACGCATACTTGTGTATCCCGCAAAGTTGGCCAATATATTCTGACCTCCAATTAAAGGAGTGTCACAAGAAGAGAGGGGTGGAGTTATTCTGGCCATATATAGTTGCCCTGTATTCTTATCATCAGTTGAATGGACCATTCTAGCTTCGGCGCGGCCTCTCTGTTGGTACGTGACTCCTTGTCTAAGAACTCCGAGAAATGGTGAACAAAAACAAAAATATTTCAAGTACTTGTCTCCTCTTCGTGACATCTTCCTAATGGCTACTTTTAAGGCTATATTGTTATGTCCAAGAAACAAAACAATTTCTAAATTTTGTTTGTCTCTACTTATTTATACTTCAATTTTATTTTTGAGCCTATGTTATTTCATCACAAATAGGTAGAAAATGCGCAATAAATAGCAAAGCGTACTCGAAATAAAAACATTTCACGATCTAGAATCCTGATTAACTACACTCGCTCTGTTCTCTACCGAACGAATAAATCTTGCGTAAATAATTAAGATGTGCGAAACTCACGATAGCCAGTGATGTATGTGTGAAATTGGTATGTCAACGATTGTTATAATAGGGTTGGGCTCGAATAATTCGCGTCGGCGCCGCGGTTAGCAATTGTCGCGCGTTTGCGATAAAATCGCCGCTCGGTCGCGCGACGGACAATCAGATCGCGGTCCGCCAAAGACGTGCCCTCGACGGATAAAGTCTTCGCCCTTTGAGCATCCTAGACCGATATTTGCATGCCTCTCAATCGATTATTCAGCTCGGGTACGAAATAAAAAGCCGACAGGATGCGGTCTGAAATACACGCGTATGGCAAGAAAGTAAATACGAGCAATTTGCTCTGTCGGTATGCCATTAGGCGCTTTTTGCGCTCGTTTCGTCACCGCCGGTGTCGGCCTCGTCACTTCGATATCGATTCCTAAGTTTTTCCCGCCGAAGCCGCGCCCGTTGAGGTTCAATTAAAAACCCATAAAATCTGGAATAAATTAATATCGATATCACTATAAAAAGAACATCAAAGCTGAATATTTTGTTACATTGTTAGATGTTTACACGTATCAATGAAAGCTTTGCGCCCAGCTTTGTCCGTGAAGAGCGTTCAGATTTTGCAAAAGCTATATTTTCTTAAAGACCAGTCCAAGTCAAAAGAATATAGCAAAAAAAGTTTAACAACCCCTAAAGAGGAGTCTGCTAAGACTGATCCCAAAATAATAAAACATTACATACCAAAATTTCTTTATAAGGACCAGATAACCGATGCAGGAATTTCATGAAGAAATGCCGAATATCCGAGAGCTTAAGTATAGACCGAAAGTATTGATTATAGTGGTTAAGCAGAAACAAAAAAACCTGGAGCCTTTATGGACGAAATTTTATGTAAAGTTGCCTCGTGGCCACCATTACTCAGTCGTAGCTTGTTATTATACGCGGTATTATTTATTTATTAGTTTATTTATGCAATACCTTTCACATTGTATGGGTGTTACGCTGTAAGTTAAGTGTAATTATGGTTTGTAGCTTGTGCCAGCTTAAGTATCGCCGGCTACTGCAGATTTCAAAAAGGACTAAGTAATAGTATATTGTTGTATTTGTTTATATAATTTATATTATATATTATACTGTATCCAAAAAACTAGACCTAAGAAATCTAGAAGCCTAATAAAAATAGGCTTAGGTTTAGCGAGAATGTAGATATTTTGTAAAACTATATTGATCATTCATCTCTGGTTCTAGTCTTAATATCTAGTGAGCTTTTTCCTTAAGTTTCTCCTAATTCCAGTCATACACATTACATAGCTTGCCAGAAAAGCCTAGGCTGGCTTTGCTTTAGAAAATGTTAAGAAATTCGCTAGCCATAAACATTTTCATAACTCATCTTACTCGTATTAAAACATATTTCACATTATCTAACACATATTTCACGTTCCATATAAGTAAATAACACGAGCTGCGTTAATCACAGGCTAGGCGTGAACATTCGAGCTAACTGGTGATTAATTTCTAGCTAATAACAGAGGTGATCATATGATATACGGGGCTGGGTGAATGTTTAAATCGCACAGGTGTCCCGGCCCGCCTTGCCCGCGAGCGCCATATATACGAGTATTTGGACTCTTTAGTTGAACGACCCCGTATTTTAGCAACATATCTTATTGAGGAGACATTTTCAAAGTGTCCTCCAGGATCCTAAGCCCTGGGGCTCCGCAAGCCTTGGAGAGGCATCGCGGTCCGTCCCGTTGAACTCTGAGGCCTAAAGTTTATATCATTGACAAAAATTAATGGTTTTAATTAATTCTATAATTAATTCTAACGCTAGGGTTTTGTCTGTTTGACAGAAAGTCCAGATATGGGCGTAGGTAAAAGTCAAGAATTTTGTCAATGAAAGGCAAGAGCCTATCGCAAAATTTGCCGCCCTGCCAGGCTATGGACGAAAATCACCACATTTTCGTCAATCACACATTCTTTTGTTAATATGGCCGATGTGACACATATATTTTGAAGCGTTGAACGAAGTCCCAGGAATAATTAAAACCTAACTTATGGAATCTAGTTTAATTTCGATCACGGATATTTATAAATATTTACACTACTTAACTTTATCAATCGAATCTCTGATAAAAGCGCAAGATGTTCATTAAATTTTTATGTATGTTAAGTATGGATATTTTCCATATTAAACACCGAGCTACATATAAAGCAAATGCGATTCAGCCTTTTAACTTTTTTATTTCTACTTTATTATGTGCTAACCTTTTATTATAGCAATTAAAATGACACTTGCTCCACAGTTTTTGAATTTTAAAAGCTCAGGTCTATGGGAGTATACATTATGAAAAATATAGACGTTTTATGGATACATAATAATATTGTCTATCGAACAAGTTAATTAAGTGTTTGCAACTGTCACTTGACAGTTTTCGCGCCTATTTAATAAATGAGCATGAAATTTATGATGTTATAAAGAAAAATATTATGTAGAGTTTTGAGCGACTTTATAATGAAGTCGGTAAATTATAAATTAGCTGTAAAATCGATAGCTTCTTCCTTTGGTATAGAATATAGTATTTTCATTATGATTACAAGACTAATCTTAAATATGATTTGCCAAATTGTAGAAAATAGTATAGATAGCTACGAATAATAAAACCTTTTATTATTCGTAGATAGGTAGGTATTATTTACATTATAATAGCTACTGAATGTTGCGGCCATAATCTGAACAACTTGTAGAAAATCAATTTAAAATCATATATTTTCTGAAATAAATATGCAAATAAGAAATGTGAAAATCTCCCAGATTAGCTATATCACATTAGCTCACGGAACGCACGGGAATCGAACACGAACCACTTGTCAATAATTTCATACCGACGAGCTCACATCAACCGATCTCGCCGTCGGCCACATACTGTACCTTATTAAATGCAAAATATTACTTACTAGGTTTTGCTCTCGGCTTCGTCTGATTTTCATGCAGATGTTGCGACTTCAATTGCAGAAAAAAAATCACGTAGGAACTGCACATAATATTACAGCAATAAATAGAAGCTCTACTTTCCTCACATCTTATTTTGAAGCAGTGTCAAATTTTATTATAATCGGTAGGGTAATTACAAACTGTTATTTCGTCAATTAGATTATGTTTCAAGTGCAGTTAGCACGTAATAAAATATATTTTATTAAAAAAAATAAGTGAAAAGCTGTTGTACTCTTTCTCTCCATTTTGTTTCAGAGATCGCTCTTATCATATTTTTCACAATTTTCCAACCCTGAGCCATATTTCCTTGACTGTAGGTACAGACACAATATATTATTATACAGTAGATACTGGCTGATCTCGTTAACATTATGCGAACATTTCACGGGCAATATGGATTCTTGGTTTGGTTACCAGGTTAAATGCTGGTTGTGGGTTTGTACCATAATGATGGTGATTACTTTTATAGCACACCATTTATTGACTTCGATTTAATAGTTTACAATTTATGGTCTTTTAATACCATACTACATATTATATTGTGTTAAGTTCTTTAGGTTTTAAGTTAACATTGAACGACTTCTTAAATAAAGCTGTTGATACTTTATACTTTATAGATGAGTTATTTAATAATTAACTAATTGGTCCTTAGTGATATAGTTAGGAATCAGTACTTTATAGTTTTATTAATGGGCTTCCAAAAAAGAAGGAGTGTTAGTCAAATTCACACATCAGCATTAATTGTGACACTTTTTGAATTATACATATCAATATGCTTAAATATTTCATAGGTAAATGATAAGTGCTGTACTACATGATTAAACTTAATATTATAAAATTCATAAACCACTTATTATCAAACCGACCTAATTTACCTAAAGTGAATTATGTGCAAAGACAGCGCATATTACAGTGAAAAAACTGTTTTAAAAAAGTCTCAAAACAGTGTCACATCGCACAACTGCACTAACAAAATTCGTTATCCTCCGATACCCATACTTAAAAACAAAATTAAAGGGGTTAGCCGGACGATAATATGAATTAAAAATAAAAAAATAAAACATAGAAGTCACGGATCGCCTCGGGGAGTTTTTTTGTTCGAGGCCCGCGAGTCGGTATCTCCTGACAATATCTTTGACGAGTTTTTTATGCATTATTTTTAAATGAACAGATTATAAATTGCCGTTTGGCGATTTAACGCCCAATCTAATTAGGCAAATGATATGTGTTTTCGATGAAAATTGATTTATAAGCGTTATCTAAGTTATTTGTAAATATATGATAATCTCGAGATAACTGTCGTGTTTATTTAGAACGAACCGTTTAAGAAGTGAGGAACAACATCGAGGTTTTTGTTAATTTTTTTGATTACTTTTGGATTTTATTTATAGACGAGCTTTTGCCCGTGGCTTCGCTCGCATTACTACTACTATATACAAACTTTTATCCCCTATTTTAACCCTTTGGAGGTAGAATTGATTAAAATTCTTTCTAAGCGGATGCTACGTTATAACATCTACCTGCATGCCAAATTTCAGCCCGATCGGTCCAATGGTTTGGGCTGTGCGTTGATAGATCACCATGTCAGTCAGTCACCTTTGAGTTTTTTATTTATAGATGTTAGATACAAACCTACCTAAACTTTTTTGAATACCATAAAATATGGTAAAGTAAAGAGGGTTACTTTAAAAAACGAAGAGTAAACCACAAAACTTTTATATTTTATGATCTGCTCAATCTACTATTTTATACAGTTATTTTTAGTAAACATGGCACAATTGTTATGTAAATAGCTCAAAAATATTACTTTAAGTTTTTGCAGAAAAAATTACAAGAAACAAAGCAACATAAGCATTTAACGGTAAACCAAAAATGTAGAGAAACAACAAATTTGTACAAATCTTCATATTAACATTCTACGAGCTGCCTAAAAAGGCTTAAACAAAACATCAGAGAGAGATAAGAGTTGCAAAGGTTAGAGGTTATGGGCCCGGTTTATACAGAATGCTTGAGATTTGGGAAATTATACAGCTTAAAACTTGCTTACTAAAATTTGTTGGTTTATTGCCTTTGGCAACTATTTAATTAGGTACTATAAATGTACCATGCCTATAATATAATATTGACATGTCAATTATAGGTCTACCAGGATCTGATGGCAAATTTTGATGGCAGATTTTCAAAAAATATCTTTCATCATTAGATAAATTTTTTATATTTGCATGTTTCACACACAGAATCAGCCGCTATAGGTGAGGAAAAAAGGGATCAAAATGTTTTATTCCAATTACCCCGGTATTGCTAGAGTCAATTTCTTTTGACACTTTTTGCTATCAGATTCTGGTAGACCTATAGTTTTTCATAGTTGTTTGGCTATGGTTCATGATGATTCAATGTAATTGTAACCACTTATCGGATGGTCGATTAGATCAAAACTCAAGTCAATATTGTATTGATAAAATACAAACGCGATAATCCAGAGGTTTTTATACTACTACTAGTCAATGCCCGTAGGGAACCATACATTTTTTCGGGATAAAAAGTATTTATACCAAATTTCAGCAAAATCGGTTCATACGTTCAAGCGTGAAGTGGTAACAGACAGACAGACACACTTTCGTATTTGTAATATTTATAATAATAAGTATAATATTTAAAAGATAATACTAAATTGGGAACCCCTATTGTATTTTGTTTCAGTTTTAAGTTTATCATAAGTTTATACAACGATAAATATTTTATATAGTAGGTATCATAAAGCGGTATACTAATCAATGGGAGGAATAGTCTGTCTACTAATTTTAATATTAATCCTTCGATCGGAGGTTCTAGGAATTCCCGTTGTATTCTTTTGTTCTCGAGATCACCGGTGCTCGCGCGGGGCATGAAGGATTAATTTACTATTTCATACTCATTAATCTTAGGTATCTCAACGACTGATGTTTCACCGAAGACCAAAAACTATGTTGTATTGCGATCTTTATGAGGTACATTGTGTTTAGCATACAATTACCAAAAAAGCCTGAATTCAGGCCGCACCGGTCAATCTAAATTAGTGTTAATTTAAACAATAAATTAAACTAATTGATAATTAAATGAAGCTAACCTTCTAAATTCTAGAGAACGACAGTAAAAATACTTTTTAGGAATACATAAAAGCGTATTAAAATATTGTTATGTTTTTAAAATGAATTTTTAGAGACTCGTAAAACAGAATGTTTATCTGATTTTTTCTGAAGGCTATTTTTATTACAAAGCTCCTTGGATCGTAAATTTCCGCCTTGTTATGATTTTTTCCTGAAAATATAATTTAATGGAATATTTCTATAGCCTTACTATAATTACTATAATATGACGCCTCCGTGGTCCAGTGGTTCAGAGCTCGGCTCTTGACTCGGAGGTCGTGGGTTCGATTCTCGCGATGGAAACATGTTATTTCCAAGTTTGGTTAGGACAATGCAGGCTGATCACCTGATTGTCTGACAAGTAAGATGATCCATGCGTCGGATGGGCATGTAAAAAGTCGGTCCTGCGCCTGATCTCTCGCCAGTCGTGTCGGTCTGCCGTCCCACTGGGTTATGAGAGTAAAGGAATAGAGAGTGCTCTTGTGTACTGCGCACACACTTGGGCACTATAAAAATTACTCCTGCGTAGCTGCCCTCGTTTCAATGAAACCGGCCACCGTCACCGAAACCGGTGTGGGAGCTATTATTATTATCATTATTAATATGACGCCTGCATCTCCGTTACGCCAAAATTCGTTTATCGCGCGGGAACCGTACATATTTTCGGGATAAAAAGTATCCCTTGTCCTTTCCTGGAACTCAAAATATACTTATCCATACCAAATTTCAGCCAGCTCGGTTCAGCGGTTTGGGCATGAAGAGGTAAGGGCGCATTTTCATTATGGCGCATACTATTGGCGCATTTTGATTGGTCGAGGCATGCGTTTCAGAAATCTCCCGCACCCCGCATATCGACCAGTGAAAATGCGCCATAACTAACAGACAGACAGACAGACAGACACACTTTCGCATTTATAATATTAGTATGGATACAAAACTAGATGTTGCCGCAAGAAGCAATTTGTTGGTCGTGTACGGATCATATTATAGTGTTGTCCGGAATGAAAATTACCATCCTTTCCATCCGTCCGTTCCATCTCCAATCTTCAGAGGTACTCGTAGGTACCAGAATACATCATAATCAGTGTCGGTATTTAAGCGAGACAAGAAACAAACTGACAGAAACATTTTGATATCCATACGAATGTCTGTCTGTCTGTTACCTCTTTACGCTCAAACCGCTGAATTGATTTTGCTGAAATTTGGTATGGAGATTCTTTGAGTTCCAGGAAAAGACATACAGAAAATATACGGGTCCCGCGCGATAAACTAATTCTGGCGCAACGAATTGCGGGGGTCATCAAGTATAATAATAAATATGATTATAGTACTTACCTATAGATTTTCTTGATGCTAGGCTGTCCATTAATACTTCCCAATGCAATGCAATACAAAAATTACCAGCTTTCATCCAAAGAGATGCACGTAGATGGAGCTATAACAAATCTTTGGTATATTAGTGATCGAAGTTGTACAATCAAATTTTACAAGAACGGCTTCGATAACTTTTATTAGAAATTTTGTTATGAAAATGGATTACTGTATATTATTATGCTTTACAGTTCAGAAAGAAAATTGGTAGCGTAACATTGTCAGTATAAAATAGTTCTGTATTGATTTCTATATTCACTTACCTACAATACAGTTACAACCAAAAACTAATATTTCTGCAGTTCAAAAGACGTGATAACGTCAATGTAACAAGTGACAACTGCATTAGAGAATATTGCATTTAGGGAAGCATTCAATGTATGATTGTACTTAGATATTAATGTAGTGTAGTTTTACACAGTTTTCTTGAGTTATCTACCGCAAATCTGGTAATAAAACATAACACGATATTGTTGGTGTTGTTTTGTTACAAGATCGGGCTGATGAAAATGAATTGAAACTTGACAATGTACTGGCAATTTTTACTAGTGATATTATACCTAAATCTAGGTTGGATAATGTAAAGCTAACTTGACTTGAAGCTGAAATTGGGAAAATATTCTGAAAAACGGTTCTTTTTCAAGTTGTTTGTTCAATAGCTAAGCAGAATCATGTCGCTGTTACGTGTTCGTTTGACGAAAGTAAAACCGTTCGGTATCTTCGCCTCAAACAAACATCCTGGTGTCAACGACCAATTGACATGGCGGAGGTGTCTGATTGCTAAGTTTATTAATACATGCCGGCATTTGCATTGTGTGGAAGGTGCGAGGCGGGCGTGTGCCGACTGCCGAGCGGCGCCTGTGGGAACGTGTGCCAAAGAAAGTGGCGAATCTCTCGGATGCATCTCCTCACGCATCGCTCATTACGATCACGTCCCTTCCGATAAAAATTCAATCGAAAAGTATGGCCGCCGCGCCGCGCCGAAAAAATGATCAGCGAACTTCAGGCGACATCATAATTTAAGGCGCAAAACCTGCGCACCGACAAGTAAATCGGCGATTTTTTCGTCGCCCGAGAAGCCGAGGCGGGAAATCGGATGGAAGTCGAAGGCGAAACTTTTTCAAAAAGGAAACCGCCGCTGCGTGTGCGGGGGCGCGCGGATTGGCTGGCCGCAGGGGGCGGGGCCGACCGCCGCCCGCCATTGGCCCGCCGCAGACGCACTATAGGCGCGCTCGTCTCGAGACACGAACGAGTAGATTTTTTTTCCACAAAAGCAATTTTCCTATTCTTCTTGTTGGCGGCTCGTAGTTTGTTTTTGCTCAGTCCGTTTTGTATTGTTTATTGTGCGCGACAATCCACTCCCGGTTAATTCCGATATTACTGGCGACTCGCATTGTTCGCTGCGGCCGCATGCAAATTATCTAAAAACTAGCAATTGTATTGAAAACGAACGCGGAGTGTGTCGCGCTACAGGAAGCGGCTGGCATTACAATAATGTTAATTATTATCGTTGTACCGTGTACGTACTCTAAGAGACATTGTTTCAAAGGCAGATAACGACCTATCTCACCTACGTAATTTGGTCGAGTTATATCAAACTTAGTAGACAGATCTCTGCTAACATCGCATTGAAATAACTCTACCAAATGACATAGGTCTGCCATTTGCCAGTGAAACAATTTCTTCGAGTGTACAACACTACGACTTGCTACACAAACGTATTCCGATGCAAGATGCTCTCGAATTTCCCCATTATATTCAATTTGCGCCTACTTTCCGTGGAAAGTATGGGACAATGATGAATAACTCATTATGGTTTCAGCTATTCAAAGTTCACATCTGTACTATTGTAATTTTCTGAAAATGAGAAGTACAGATCTTAGATTACGGAAGACATAAATTCTATTCTAATCATTTAGTGATCTAGAATACTAATAAAGCTTGCATCTAGGTACTTTTGGAATGTTTGTCATACCGTTCTGTCAGTCGAAAAGTCGAAGAAAATTTAACGAATTCACTGGAGTACCTACCTATTTAGAATATTCTAAACTCCATAGTTTTTCAAGTCAATAACATTTCAACTTTGCCACTAGACACTACTTGCCAGCCAATATAAGTATAACATGGAAATAATAACTTTCACAGTCTGCCTTTACTCTCAGTTCCTATTTATGTCAGAAATTTTTTAGGATCTTGAAAACTCAAGGGAAAACTTCTGATCTAATCAAATGCTTTATTTAAAGACTTACAACCTCAAGAAGTTGTAACTTCTACTTATTAGTATTGACTAATTATAAGTAGAAACGTTTGGGGTAGAAACCCTAGGCGCATGGGGTCCGGGGGCACATAAGCTTTTTAGCGAAATATCTAAGAGGCTTATTGAAGCCACCCGAGACCCCAGAGCCGGGAGCTACCTAGCACAGCGAATAGCAATTGCAATTCAACGTGGCAATGCTGTCAGCTTGCTGGGCACTCTGCCAGATGGGGACGACCTTGGAAACTTTTTCTTTTTATAATTTTATATTCTAAGTTTGTATATATTTGTATATTTGTATATTTTATTTTAGTTTGTATTTTTAGCAATGAATTTGTGATTTTAAGTTTATATCATTATAAGTAGAAGTTACAACTTACATAAAAAACCTACCACATATTGGATAGTTATATTCATTAGTATTTTTATCAGTATAGAGTTTTATAGTAATACTTAATACTTTTCCCTTGTTTGTTAAGGCACTTTATCAATTTATCATTTCTTTCATTATTAAGACTTAATTAATGGTTGTCTGCTATTGAGTTCTACATGACATTGTAGTAACTCTATTACTAATTATTATAATCTACTAATTTAGAGTAGTAGTTACTGGTTAACCACCAACTAAAGTGGTGTGTTCGGTTTTGCTGCACCGACTTCCAACTAAGCTTTTCTGTACCAACTTTACATGAAACGTTTTAGAGTAAATCTTTTAAAATATTCATTAAAGTGGAATGGGAGTCGTGAGGCTGCGGAGGGCTGGGGTATTTAGATGTTATCTGTAGTAACGTGGACGGCATATCTACACTATTATGATCCGTGGTATCATTAGAACAGACATTCTCAAAGCTAGGGCTCTGCAAAGGCCTTCTCCGCGAACGATACATTAAGGGCGTTCCGTCCGGAGATTCCGTAATTGACCGTATTTAAAACCTTATAAACTCATAATCTGAAAGCTACAAAGTTATAATAAAAATACAGCAATAATCTTCAGTATATCAACATTCCTTTTGTCGTTTTAAATTTTCTATTTTTGTTTCTTATACTCATGATATCAACTTCCAAAGTAATACCAATTTGTTAAAATTCCAGCGTATATTCAGCATCTCCTTAGGATTAACAAATTACTTTTATTTGAAACTCACGCCAATAGATCGACAATATAATAAACTACATATTCGCCGTTTTAAATTTTTTTAGGACAATTTTGAACTAAGATAAGTAAATATAATAGGGTTTTGGCGCGATCTCGGCAACGCGGCAAATGTATAGCCAAGATCGTTTGCTCGGGGGACGGCCTTAATTATATAAGGTTAATCAGGGTAAGTTGGACACATGGGTAAGTCCGGATAATTCAAGTTAACGCTAAATTAAATATTTTGTTCGCCTGGTTACAGTTTGCAGTGTTTAGTAGACAGAATATCTCTGCTAACATCGCATTGACGTGTAGGTATGCAGTAGGCACTGTTATAGCGCTAGGAAAAAAACATTGACTAATAATATAGTGATAAGTTGAATTATCCGGACTTACCCCGTAACTGAACTTATCCTGATTGATTACTATAGGTACTTCTAGAAATGTCATCAAACACCATGGAGAAAATTCATTGAAAGACGAAATATTCTTTTTGGGGATCCATCAAAAATGTCACTTTAAAAAGGATCAACTACAAAAAAAGTTTGAGAAACGCTGCATTAGAACAAGTAGACCCCGTACAACTTGAACACTACTTGATGTATATGTTATATATTAGGTTTGTCGATATAATTCTTATGAAAATTATAGTGTGTAGGTACAGTCCTGAAGGCTTGTAACTTGGTTCAATACTGTTATTTGTTTCCTTGTTAAATATATTCCAGTTAATATCTAAGGACATGCTTAGGCCCAAGTATTTGTGCAGATATGTAAATTTTTTTTCTAGCTTTGCTAAGTCGTTCCCTAGGACTCCAACCTCTATTCCAATTTCTTTTATGTTACATTTTTTGGCAAGGTCGAAAGAAGTCTTATAGCTTCTTGGTGGAATTGAAGTGATGAGGACAAAACTGTTACTTGTTAAGTATCCAAGTTCAGTATGAAAGTTCTATATTAAGTGTTAAATACAAATATCTAGATTTTAAAGCATTATCTAGAAAATATATCAAGACTTTTTCTTAAACGTCCTTATGTTATATTAGGTAAGTTAAAAAAAAAACATCTTACCTATTTGATTGATGTTTCTGCTTTATTTTTACTGAGTGACAGAGACAAAACCTTCGGGAGTTTTGCCGGAAATGTTAAAGTGTGCTGTTGTGTTTTTATATTATTTTCTTAAAATTGTCTTAGCTGGGTTTTTAATGTGTAATATTGGTAGAATATTAACCATTAGATATTCGTGTTCATGCACAAGTGTAGGAAAGTGATGTAATATCCAGAAACGTGCTATTTTGTGTTCCCTCCAAAACTCCATCGAAAGTTTCAGTAAAGCGTCTACCACTTTACTGAATCGACCGACTTGACTCCTTGACTGTATTGACTTTTACTTAGACTTTGACTAGACTTTAGACCTGACGATACATGAAAACGATGATGAAAAATATAATAGGAGGAATATGGTTTTCCCGCCATATTCCTTACCTTTTTACCTTGTCTGTGGCACAACATACACATCCTTTGTGTCAAGTTGCCAAAAAAGAAGAAAAAGAAAGAAAGACAAAACCTTCAGTTATACCTACTATTCGTCACTTAAGACTATTGTAAAACAGGCTCAAGTCTATTTACTAGCTTTCATCATGGCCGCTATGATGGCAATCCCTGGAGAATACTAATAAGGCGCCGCCGACACCTATTCGTAATATCAGATAATAAATGGCGACAAATACCGATACAGACATACTTAATAGGTGTTTACTAGAAAACTTCCTACCATGTAGAATGCGAATATTATGAAACAGAAGAGTTTTAGCGCTAAACAGCTATTAGTGAGCTAAAAAGGAGCTAGCAAAGGGGGTTTAACGGCTGAACTCAGAGACTCGTTAACTTTAATTTGATGAACAGTTTGACAGAGATATTATCGAGTATATATACTCGTTATACTGTTCATATTTAAACATATAATATGTTAAAATATGAATTGAATAATTAAGTAACCCGTAACAGAAGTAATAGCGCACAGGAAAAAACTTGTAGCGCGATACTCTCCCTCTCTCTACTGAGACATTGAGTGTCGTGATATTTGTGTTTTCCCATCTATGAAGTTTTCACTTAAAAATATTTTATCTACTTTTCACGTTTGCTCATGACAAAAAAACCTATTATACTGTGCTCGGCGAAACATGGCGGTAGCGGTCATTGAATCCCTGTCAAAAACTTGTCATTTTCTATACAAAGCCACGATTGAAAAGCATCTGACACTTCATTATCAATTGCGTTTTATATAGAAAATGACAAGTTTTTGACAGGGAGTCAATGACCGCTACCGCCATGTTTCGCCGACTACAGTATAGCAAACATTATTGAGTACCTAGAATTTAAAAATTAAGGTAGATCAAAGGCGAATTTGCTCATGTATGGGTGCAACTGAGTGGAGAAACAACATATGCCATGAAATACCATGAATGTATCATTTTTACTGAACAAAATCAGAGTGGGCAGGAAGATTTATGAAGAAGACTAATCTAAATCGCTTTACTTATGATTATGTTAGTAATAAACTAAGGAGCAGCCAGTGCGTCCGAAGTGCAGCAAAGATCAGATTGTGCCCATTTTTCGTCCAAATTGCGCCCTTTGTTATGCAAACAGCGCGCTGTGTGCGGGCCCCGGCCGAGTGCCCCTGCCACAGAGTAGATCAATACAGTAAGAGAGAGCACCGGGACCTTATTTTAGCCTTATTAAAATTGGAGCCTTACAGTAATCAGAAGAAGCGAAGAGAGCAAGGTTTTAACTTTTAATTACTGACGGCAAATTTATTAACTTTCACAGACTATGCATCGTGTTTATGTCAAAACCTTTCATATAAAAGTTGAATGCTAATTGATGGTATCTGATTGCGGCCGTAAGGTTGTTTTTAAAGACCTTAAAATTTTAAAACTTAAAAGCTATCGCTACTTCTTAGTTCTTTTCTATTGTACAAAAGACTTTTGAACTATTACTAATTTATCAGAAAGCTCTTTTGATATTCTTACATTCTGAGTTCATGAAGCTTTTTTCGTGTCTATTTATTGAGCTTATCTTCTGTCTCTACTTATTCTATGTCTATGCCCCTGTGCCCGCGCCCGCTTGTCTCTTATCACTCCATCGCTCGTACAGTCTGGTGACCGATTAGAATATTTCATCACCCGTTCGCTGTTTTTTAATCACCTGATACGGGCTAGACCCTTAATCGTTTCCGTTCAACCATACTCATCACCAACTACAATATACTTCATCACAATTTTCGTTTATATTACTTAGAGATTAGACTAATAGGTATAATGACAAGATGAAAAGTTTTTGGAAGATATTTGAAAAAGACCTACCGCATCAGTTGATGGAGCAAATGCAGGGCCCCGCTGCCATATTATGTGCAATGTGTGCAATGCACACGGGCGCCATCCTCTAGGGGCGCCAAATCGCCATCTTGAGGGGCGCCAAAACCAAGCATCCAAAAATTTTGCCTAAAGGAGCGCCAAATCCTTTTTTGCACACAGGCGCCAGTAGCCCTTACGGGGGCCCTGAGAAAATGTTAACAACTATTACAACAATTTTGTAAGTTACAGACATGTTACACAGCAATAAACAATAGAATATAGTAAGGTACATAATATATAACATAATAAAGACTAACTAAACGTTAAAGCTGCACAATTGGTTTTTACTCAATGAAAACACTCTTCGTGATTTACCGTCTCATGTGAAATATTCAAGAGTCGATTTTAGCAAAATATCGATACACTTAATTAGTACGATAACTACATACAAAGCTCATTCATATTTTTAAAGCATTTAAGCACAAATACCCTACACGCAAAAAACCTGCACATATTTCCACCGCTGCAACTCCTGTGTCGCCAGTATCGACAGCGGTACCTAACCACGAAAACCCATTGATTTGATCTCAGGTACATGCCAAAGCTATCATGGGTGATGGGATCTGCCAATAATCAGAAGAAGATAGAGTTAGGAAATATCCAGTAAAGCTTTAAGCTCATATAAAGCTAAATGACATGCAAAATATGACTTTTCCCTGCTTCAACCAATAACCACTACTTAATAATTTCTAATTAGTCATTCCTATTTCCTACTGTAGTTCTAGTAGAGCAATACCAAATGTTAATAATCAGATCCGACTGTGCCGTTTCGAGTAATCATTAGATTCGTTTATCTGTGATAACAATTAGCTACAGAACGAACTCACGACTTATTTTATCTACAAGTTGATAATAAGTAGAACTTATGTTGAAATGCTACTTTATATGGACACTAGTTGGTGCCCGCTATTCCGTTGCGTCAAAATTCTTTTGTCGCAATGTAACCGTACATATTTCCGGGATCAAAAGTGTCCTATGTCCTCTCCCGGGACTCAACATATCTCCATATCAAATTTCGGCAAAAACGGGTCAGAGATTTCATAAATATTATTGATATTAACAGACAGACAACATTCGCATCTATTATATTATTATTTAGAACCTACGTTTAGAACCTTTCTCTACTACCAAATACCTGCTCTTTCACATCTAGCATTGCCAACAGAAATAGTTTTTATCTAGGGTATAATAGACAAAACATTAGATTGACAAAGGAAATCTGTTGTGTGTCAAAGGAAAAACGCCTATTGTTTAATAAGTTACGGAACTAATAGTATTAACAATCCAAAAAATCTCCATAAGCTCATCTCGTTTTAATAAGTGCCGATAACATTATTTTTTAATTAAAGAAAGAGGCTTTTATCCGAGCCAAAGAATGTTCAATAAAAATAAATTAGTTGGCCAATAGATAAGAGACAATATTTTGGCGTTTTTACTATCTCTTATCTATTCAAATAAAACTACAGATAAAATTAAAGTAAATATAAAAACCAGAAATATAACGAACATTGCTCAATAGTCCGTGTGAAAACAAGACCGTAATCTCTTAACGGTAGCCTTACAGAATGTACCTTACTTATAAATTATTATTTTATAGTATTTTTATGATGCTATAAAACTGTTTAATTGTATTTTAAAATACATTAGAGCTTAATTTATTTTAGAAATGAATACTAATCTAAGTCGGACCAACTTTTATAGTAGGTAATGTTCAAATCTCTCGCGACTAGCGAATTTATAAATTAGAATCCAGAATATTATGCAAAAGTTAGCCGCGTACCGATACTTATGTAGAATGTAGATGGTATAAAATTCATTAAGATTCAGCGGGCCGATTCTGTATAGTACATTTGTGAGTTAATCACTGAGTTAGTAACGAAACGGAGTGCGCAACGGAAAGTCTCACTTTTGTATGCATGTGAATACAAAAAGTGGCACTTTCCGTTACTCACTCCTCGGTTTCGTTACTAACTCAGTTATTAACTCACAAATGTACGATACAGAATCGGGCGGCAGATCTATATGCTTGTGAATAAATGTATCGACTTTCCTTTTCGAAAGCACTAGTCATAAAGCTTTGTATTTCTGCGATAACCTAACAAATAACATGACTGCAGCTGCGTTATTTTGTAACGGTGAGAATTGGCTGAAAATTAAAAAAAAGGAATAGTAGCAAAAATCTCTACAGTTTCAAGGGTCAGAAGAAGACTTTGTGTTGGAAAGTCCTCGGGCTCCCTCTGAATTTCAGAACGAGTACTCTCTTGACTCAAGTTAACTTTCTCTACGAGTACATATTTTGCTATTGCATATTTTGAAAAGTAAACCAAGTCATCCAGACTTATCTAGGCGAGTTTGGTTTCACTTAAGAGATATAACTCAAAGAATGACATGTATGTTTAAATACTGCTCATATTGTATTTAGTTAGCAAAGGCTAAAAACAGCAACCGTGGAATTTCCAAATTTTCCAATCGATTCAATTCATAATCGATTCAAGATTATAAAAAACCATAAAGTTTTATAAAAGAACTAGACAACGGTGTACTTCATATCACTTCGTTCCTAGTATAAATTATAAACTTTCCCTGGACATCTATGAATATTTCAAGACTAAAATTAGTCAAATTGGTTCAGGCGTTCTCGAGACGTAACAAAATTAAAATTCATTTTTATTTGTATACCTAGATGTTTGCGATACGTATTCGGTCTTAATTATTTTGTATCGTGTCAAGCTGTTGAAATATTTTAACAAAGTTTCGGTCAACAAAGGGTAACATTGAAGTTACCTCTAGACTTTGACATTTTAATTACGTTACCCGAAACCTTTTATTTATAAACGTTATTTTTTACAAGTAATAATATTAGATTCAAATAAAGTTCGAAATGAAAATATTGTATTAGAAGTAGAGATCTGCCAATCATACCTTGGCCGTAATTTAATAATAGCAAAAATTTATTCATCCTGTAAGAATATGTCTGGTCTTTTATTTTGTAGTCTACGAATAAGTAATAAGCAAGACAAAGTTTATGTTTTACAAAACATACTCGTAAATCGATTAGTATCCAGTGTAGTAGTAAATATCTACTCGATACAGACTTCCATTTTCGCATTAAAAGTTGTAATCAAATCCCCCTCCTTGATAATCAATCTTAAGTCCTCCAAATAGAGTCGAAAATGGAACATCTCCACAAAGATACTCAGACAATAGGCAGTTTCGAAACGCATTGTTAATCTCAATGATAGATTAATCTTAAAATACGGTATAGCACTATTCATTTTCGACATTCAAGCAAAATAACCACATGATATATCAATGAGAGGTCCGATCACTCATTATACGAGAGTAGACAGGTAATACTCCAAATGAGCTCGCAGCTCGCATTCATTCTACTGGACTAATAATTGCGATAGTAACACAAAAACCAGGTTTTATTTACACCTCAAATAAGCCTTCTTGAGTTGGGATAAAGTACAGAATCGTGTGGCGGTTAGTCGTTGGAATATGAAAGCATTACTTTAGTATTGAGTCCGTTATCGCGCATCGTCCCAATGCATCATATTTGTCCGATGTTTCGTCAGAGCACCCGATCACATCGATTATAAATGATGCGCATAAAATATTTTCTGTGTTTCGTCTTAAAATTGATAGATGTCTCTGCGAAACTATGATGGAGAAGTTGCAGCAATACCACAGTCCACAGATTGCAAGACTAAAATGGTCGCTTTGGAGCTAAAATGGTCGCTTTGGAGAATCGTATTAAGAATTATTTTTTTAAAAAATCGCAATTTTGAAACTGTCTTGGCAATGAAAAAAAGGCCGGCAACGCACCTGCAGCTCTTCTGATGTTTCGAGTGTCCATGGGCGACGGTAGTTGCTTACCATCAGGTGACCCGTTTGCTCGTTTGCCCCCTTATTTAATTAAAAAAATATATACATTCAGATGTCTGCCTCGCCGATACCAAGTTTCATCTAAAATTGACGACATGGAATTATAAAATGATTTTATTTTTCAAACTAGGTGACACCCGCAATTCTGTTGTACTATAGCACTTTTATCGCGCGCGAATCGTACATTTTTCCAGGATATAAAAGTATACCTACTATGTCTATGTAAAGCAAAACTTACGTACCTATGACTCTACAAATTCACTCACCTATTCATTAAAACAACTGCAAGGCAATCTAACTTTATTATGATTTTTATTTATGAAACCTGTGTTAAGAACTCCTGGATAAAATCCATAATAATTAACAAGTTGAATTAAGGGCGTTCCTTTCGGAGATAACGTAATTTACCGTATTTCAAACCTTATAAACTCATAATTTGAAAGCTACAAATTTATAATAAAAATACAGCAATAATCTTCAGTATATCAACATTCCTTTCCCCGTTTTAAATTTTCTGTTTTTGTTTCTTATACTCATGATATCAGCTTCCAAATTAAAACCAATTTATTAAAAATCAAGCATACATTCAGCATCTCCTTAGGCTTTATAAATTACTTTTATTTGAAACACACGCCAATAGATCGACACTATTATAAACTACATATTCCCCGTTTTAATAAATTTTTTTGACAATTTTGAACTAAGATTTAAGTAAAAAAATAGGGTTTTGGTGCGATCTCGGCAACGCGGCAAATGTATGGCCAAGGTCGTTTGCTCGGGGTACGGCCTTAAGAACTCCTGGATAAAATCCATAATAAATAAGTTGAATTAAAACTCTTTTCTTTTAATTAAAATTAAAGCGGTTTTAAATGAAAACTCGCTTGTAAGTGCTAGTCTCGCGCGGTCATGGCATGTAGTCATAAATTCGAATTTGCGCTTATCAAAATAGTTAAAAGTAATTTATGATCCAGTAGAAATGTTAACGAATGAAATTCATTCGGTCCTTGTTCTTTCATTCAATATAAAATACACGTAACAATGGACACTAAAAATCAGAACTAACATACGTACCTAAGTACAACATAAAATTATAATTCCTTCCTAGCCTAAATTAGGAAAAACAGGAATAAGAGGTTTCACTTCCAAATCAATAATCATAGTCCATTAAGATAGAGATATGTAGAGACATAATTGAGCATAACATTTGAGAGCCTTAATTAACTCAATACTTACTAATTGTTTAATATTGCATGCAGATTGCAAAGGACTTATTAACATCTCTTAAAGTAATATACCTAAGATTCCATAATAATCTACGTATCTATTCTTTTTGGAGGTATATTGTTTATTATATAGAGGTATATATCATATAAGAAGGTACGTATATGAGTTATATTATCATTTGTATCAAAACCAGCAATATTCCATCAACAATCATATAAAAAGAAATATAACACTATTAAACTAGCGTTATAGTCAGTAGAAAAACAAAAACAAGACAAATTAAACAACGATGAGCAATTTATTTAATTGTTTATTACAATTGTATCGTGCTACAACAAATTATATGACATGATGATTGGCCGATGGTTTCATCTTTAGCGGTTTAACCACTCGCGTGACTAGTGTTTTGCGGTTTTTTTGAATTCAACACTCAGTTAAGTTAACGAATATAAATAATCGTTTATGTTCCTGGAATTACTGTATTCTTGTTAAGCGTTGAACGTTTTACACAGTGCTAAATATATTATGGCCTATCAGAATCAATATTTTACCTTGAGATCCTAACTTCTAAGACCAATGTCTACGAGTATAAAGTATTTAACATTAATTCCAAAAGTGAGAATTAGAATTATTATGTGTATTTTTCAGGTTATCTGTTAAAAAAGTACATTTCTAAAAATAACAGCTAGTTCTTAACATTGGAGCAACTTAAAACCTGCTCATTTCTAACACGTTTTGAAATTTTCGGGACCAGACATACACACTGTCAGCCAATTATGTATGTCGTATGTATATATTATTATTGTTTTTAATTAATCATGAAACATAGTTACGTACGCGCTCGATACCATCGGAACTTGCCAATGTTTTTGCTACATTTGAGTACCGACAGCAAAGTCATCAAACCGACAATAGTCAATACATAAGAATGTACTTCAGTACTTAATATTTTTATTGTAACTGCAGGCTTAGCACGACCACGATTTTAGGACAATAAAAGATAATATTATGTCGTTTTGTATATTCTTTGGCAAAAAGAAACTCTGGCCTTACTACTAGCAATAGGTACTATGCTATTAGCCAGGGAGCCCTAGAACAATATTTTTTTTATTACTAACAAGCAAATTTTTTTGTGAGTAGCTTCATTTTCTGCGAAAAATCTTGAAATTGGTAGCTATTATAGTATCACTGTTAAATTTCATACTTTGATTTGATGGACCTAAAATATGAATTGTTCTATTTGTATGACAATATATTTTGTTACTCTTAAAATATTTTATACATAACTAACTATTAACCTACCAATATACAAAAAATCTGCTGGTTAGGGTTCCGTTTTAGGGTACTGTAGTCAACCAAGTTTTGTTGATTTGTTCACTATATTATGCTAAACAAGCTGGAAAGATATTTTGCGAGAATGCTGATATTAGCTTGTTTTATGTTTATAAGGTGCTACTGTTCTCGTGATATGATAACTAAATAACTACGTAATTGATTGAAACTTCGATTTTCTTGTGCAGCCTTAAATTAGCTTATATCTAGGTACCTACTCAATTTAGGCGGGAAACTGTGTTCAGATTTATTGTCCCTGTTTTCTAAATCTTTACTTATCGTGAGCAAAGACTCCAAGAGCAGTGAAGTCTTACATATTTTACAGTGCGTAACGATTGAAATAAAAAATAAAAAAAAAACAATAAAATTTATTAGAACAATTTTATTATAAAAAAGTTATGTTGTTTTAGTTTTTATAATGTAACAAAAAGTAAAACTAGCTGTAGACAGGCAACTGTTGTTTTTAAATAAATGTGATTATAAAAACTTCTGAAAAGGGTATATATAATTATTTTAATGGTAAGCCGTATTATTCTCCCTCAAAAAAGTAGTTTATGTCCTTCTCTGTGACCTCTATACTGATACTCTGGTACTGTATATCTGTAACAAATTACATAATAATCGATCCAATTTTTTGTGAGATCATCGCGTTCAACTTAACATAATATTTCAAGTGTTAATTACAACTTAATATTGCCTGAGCAATAATTTAATACTAGCACTATACTATGTGAAAAATAAAAAGCCAAACATAACAGTCTCCTTTTTGGTAGTCGGTTAAAACTTTTTCATTTGGTTTACCAGCCCCCCTAGACAAGCGGCAAACAATAATTATCGTAAACGCTTACGCTAACGCCACAAAATGTATGCGATTTGACATAAGTAAGTCATCGATTCGTCATTCGCTAGCGAATACTGATGTCAAATCCTATACATTTTGTAGCGTTAGCGTTAGCGTATACGATTATCGCTTGCCGCTTGTCTAGGGGGGCTGGTATATCAAATCTAGTCTAGGTATATCGAAAATGTTTTTATAATGCAAAATATTTAAATGTCATTAGCCATATTTTTTGTGCTGTCAGTACGTTTGAGCGATTGCATCGGCTCGCACCCTTGCGAGTTCCTCCATACGCTCATACTAATGAATTCGCGTGTTACTGCACCAACCTAATTATGGGAAAATGGAATGCCTAGTGCATTAATATAACTGATATTGTTAATAGATAAACTTTTTATACGCTTTTAATGTCTATATTACTTTCATCGTGTTTTTTGTAAATCGATTTTACATAACTACTGTTGTTTACTTTGATGACGACTTTATAAACAATGTCGAAACTAATTTTTACGATTTATTTGCTTGGCATTTTCGATGCAAAGTTTGTATTATATATCTCTAACAAACTAAATAGTATCTAATAATGTAGTTCAAAGTCACATTTGAATTATTTTAATAATTCCTTACAATAAAAGGAAAGGCGGGCCTGGGAATAGGCCTGGGAAAGTTCTTCGTGAAAGTTACACCTAACTCTACCTAGATGGCGCTACATCTAGTATATCGAGTTACAACAGTGACTGCCAGCTGTTGTGAATAATTACTTATTTCATTATTTCTGTAAATTTGCTTGCTAATATTATAAATATAGAGGACACGTCATATTAATATGCATCCAGGTCCTGGATGCAGGATTCCGGGGGCTGTTTGGTGGTTTTGAATGAAAGGAATTCGATCGGAGGTTCTAGGAATTCCCATTGTATTCTTTTGTTCTCGCGATCACCGGTGCTCGCGCGGGGTCTGAAGGATAAAATACGTCCTTCTGGCGAAGCTATCTATTACGCCTAAATCAATAAGGCTCAGAAAACGTCACGCACGAAATTTTTTCAAAACAATCCATGAACGTGTCAAAAGTTTTCGTTCATTAATGGGCATTGTCCAAAAAAAATTACATGTACTTTTTATATTTTTTTTCGTTAAAATAGGGTATTTTAAGAATATAAATTCAATAATTTTGAAATTCATTGGCTAGTTTTTTCTCAATAAATTTTTTAAGTTTCGCTCTGACGTCATCATCGGCGGCCAATTGACCTCTGCAGAATGTTTTTTTTCCTTTGAATCTTATTTATAATGGCTGGTTCGTCAAATACATGTTCTCATTATGTGAAAGCTGATACGAAAAGTTTACCAAAAGTTCGAATCGTAATGTTGGTCGAATTTATTGCTAATTTAACGCCATTGAAGGTCAAACTAAGGTTAAACATATTTGTTCAAAAATATAAGTAACTAATGGGTATTTTTTTCGTTTATATACAGAAAAACGATCACTGACCTTATTCCTCGAAATGTTTTTGTAATGAGCAAAATTAAAAAAAAATGGACAATCCCCATTGCGACGATCGGCCGATACATCAAATGTAAAGGCTTTATTCTGTCGCGTGACTGCTTCGAGCCTACTCACAAATTGTTGCCTCCTTCGGTATTTATCAGTGGCGTATCTACCCCCCTATTGCCCACGCGTGGGATGCATCGCTAGCTTTTTGCTGGCCGATGCCATCGCGGACGTCGGTTGCGCGCAATTTTCGTCACTTTGCATTCAATTTATATGCGTACACGCATGTCGTAATTGTGACGCGCTTAAGTAAACTTTTTCCTTTAAATTACAATGTTTACCCCTCGAAAGGAAATTAAAATAAATTTTAATATTAATGCAGAATTAAGTGCGCTCCTGCACATCAAGAAACAATACATATTATTACTATATTATATTTCACATAGTAGAGTAAGCCACAACATAGATTTTTACCGGCGACGATGTGATACATACCTACATAATATGTATTGTATTATATTCTGCTACTTCAAGTTATCTTAAGGTCGTCCCCCGAGCAAACGACCTTGGCCATACATTTGCCGCGTTGCCGAGATCGCGCCAAAACCCTATTATTTTTACTTATCTTGGTTCAAAATTGTCCTAAAAAAAATTTAAAACGGCGAATATGTAGTTTATGATATTGTCGATCTATTGGCGTGAGTTTCAAATAAAAGTAATTTGTAAATCCTAAGGAGATGCTGAATGTATGCTTGAATTTTAACAAATTGGTATTACTTTGGAAGCTGATATCATGAGTATAAGAAACAAAAATAGAAAATTTAAAACGACAAAAGGAATGTTGATATACTGAAGATTATTGCTGTATTTATATTATAACTTTGTAGCTTTCAGATTATGAGTTTATAAGGTTTTTAATACGGTCAATTACGGAATCTCCGGACGGAACGCCCTTAAGTCTTGCGTAAGCGTACGCTCGATTCAGACAGTCTACTATGAAGATGGACCATTTCTTACAATTTATATTGTGTAGAAACTTTGTGTTGCTCAACTAAAATTTTCTCTGTTTTATCTGTAGGCGGCAGGCGCTTATTGATAAACGATTTACCAACAGTCTAATAGACACAAAGCAACTTATTAATACAACAAAAGATACAACTATCACTCATTATTACCGCACAGACAAAATGCCATTGTATCCGGACGAGGCAATTAAAGCTATGGATTTTATTCTGATTCATCAAACCAATTCGAAATCATAATTGATCGGCCACGTAAAAACGGAAAAGGGAATAGGCGCCAAAATATAAAACTAGAACGATGACTGGCCAAACTGAAGTCAATTATAGCTGGCGCATGGTAACTGCAGTACAGATATTGTTTATTTTTAGTGTCAAAGAGTTTTTGATGTGAAAACTTTGTTTGTGTTGTGACCTTGTGTATGTTTGAGATGGAAACACAATAAAAATAATTACTTCGTGATATTGTTACTGACCAGTCCAGGTCAGTCATTGGTTGCCTGTGCTCTCTTTTACCTTCTTCAATAAAGTATTTTTTTTATGCAATAAGGGGCAAACGAGCAAACGGGTCACCTGATGGAAAGCAATTTCCGTCGCCCATGGACACCCGCAGCATCAGAAGAGCTGCAGGTGCGTTGCCGGCCTTTTAAGGGGTAATAGGGGAGGGTAGGGAAGGAAATAGGGAAGGGTAGGGAAGGGAAAAAGGTAGGGGATTGGGCCTCCGGTAAACTCACTCACGCGGCGAAACACAGCGCAAGCGCTGTTTCACGCCGGTTTTCTGTGAGGACGTGGTATTTCTCCGGTCGAGCCGGCCCATTCGTGCCGAAGCATGGCTCTCCCACGTCAAAAAATAGTATAATAGTTAAGTATAATGATTTAACTACTGTGTCTGGTTTTTCCACGATCGAGGTATTAATAAACAAAAATAACGAATAACTTACTTAATAAGTATTATAAGAAATGAACATGGAATGAACCTATATTTCCACCCCTAACCTTCTACATTCCGTATAGAACAAAAATATAATTATTATCCAGCTTAAGCGTCTCGCGTGATGTTCGTCTCTAAAAGAATAATTCAATACTAAAAATCTAATAGTTTTGCTAGGATTTTACTGACTGAATCGTACTCACACAAGTACTTGTGTGAAGTGTGAACACAATAATCGTTGAACATACAAAAATAAAAAAATACTTACTTAAAAAAATATATATCCACAGCTGAACATATAACCTCCTCGTTTTTTGGAAGTCGGTTAAAAATTGAATAGCGACCAAGGTGTACTTTGAAAAATGTTGCTATTCGGCTAGTGAACCCTCGAAGTTGATGCTATTTCCATTTCCGAAAGGGTAGGTTTAATTTATATTTTGAGTATGAAATAACTATATCATCGAAGCACATATTTTAAAAATATAAATTATTATTTTATCTGTATATGTTGCTTGTACTAGGCTAGAGACTCGGTCGAGTAGTTCTAGCAGATACCACCGACTAAATTCGCGCACGATCCAATGTAACAATGGAAAACCAAATCGATTTATTACTTGCAAACTAAATTGAAATCACTATTGTTATTATAACAAATTTATTATTTATAATATTATGTTAAAGTAAAGGTTGTGATGTGAGAACAGCCTTAGATGTTTGTTATGAATAAGGTAAACACCAAACAGTAATAACAACAACAGTAAACAGTATTCTAAATTTCTAATACATATATTTTAGCTAAAGTTGAATTATTATGAAAGTTAAGATAGAGATTATTTAATCACTTATACGTCATAATTATTATTAGGTAAAGAAGATAGTAAATCACTTAGAGATGCCACAAATATTCGGTAATTATTCGGTATTCCAACGCTGTTAGGCCGACTCGATAAATATAGTATCTATATTCTAGCCGAATATTCGTGGCATCTCGACATCTTTTAATATATAACATTATTTGGTTAGTTGAGGTCTAATATTTTTAAATTAATTGAAATAAGTACCGATATTGAAACAACAAACGTATTGTTAATGACTAGATAGTAGATAGTACTATACTTAACAAATATCCGTTCATCGGTTTCGGTGCCATAGGAGGCACAAACTCACACAAACCTAATCATGAAACCCTCTTGTTGTTGCAAAAACTTAGGCGCTTTCTATATTCATTTTGAAATGAAATGACAAAACGTAATTCGATTACGTCATTTCAGTTCAGAGTCCGTGAAAAATGTCCGTTTGAAGATCGCCAGCCAGTCAGAAAGTCATTGTTGTAGCGATAACGTGATCAGCGACGCGTCCCAACTCCCGACTCCCGGGCTCCTGAATGCGGAAAAGTGGGAATTAATAAACTCCGCCCGAATGGGAATGAATCAATCGAGATTATCTCGAACGGATTTAAATAAGTAGACATTTTTCTCGTCGCGCGTCTATTTTGTCGCGAAGTATGAGATACGTGATTGATTGTAAGGCTGGCAGGAACTATCTGAGAAGTTGATTCCTAGGCAGATGGTGGGCTTAAGTAATTTGTTCGAGCTACGTCAAACCCAGCCGACAGATCACAATTAACATTGAATTAACATGATCAGACCAAATGACGTTGGTCTGTCAACTGCCTGGGAACCAATTTCCTCGATGGTACTATTAGAGAAGTTGATACCTAGGCAAATGGGGGACCTACGTACTACGTAGGTCAATCCTCTTTCCTCGATGGTACTATCAGGCACATGGTGGGCCTGCGTAATTTAGTCACGATATGTCAAAGTCAGCCGACAGATCGCGGTTAATATTGAATTGACATAAGCCACTAACCTCCATTATACAACTACGCTGGACTTTTGATACCCTTTTAAATGACAGCTATTTTTGTGCCTATTTGAAGCGGAATCAGCGCCCCCAAAGTGGGGGAGAGAACTAAATCTGACGTAAAATGACGTTTGAAAGTCGCCATATCGATTCGTCGTCGATTTCTTCGACGTATGTCTGTGCGAACGCGCGGTTAATACCACGAGATTACAAGCACTAAATGAAAAAAATGTAAATAGGGTCGGACACAGTACGATAGGTAGGTATTTCTACTTGCTGTCTATCAGATTAGACTGTAACTCCTAAGCGTAAGCTTGAGTTTAACATTTCCTCTTGTGATGTAATTCTGTTAACTGCTTATATTTCTGTTGTCCCTACAGCAAATCCTAAAATTTAAACACACAAAAAATTCATGTATTACGTGTATGCTAACCTTTTGATTGTGGTTCACACTTAGCTTTAATATTATCTTAAAATAGCTGCTGGTACAGACAGAATTTTTATCAACTTATCACTTGTTTACGGTGGAATGCGTACACACAATAGGAACAGTGTTTTTACGAACAGTTCGATAAATTCAAAAGGGCCGACTTGTCAAAAAATATTTACAAATATGTTGAGACTGTTGAAATTATTACCAAAAGTAGCATTTTCGCTCGCGTTGTTTTCTTAAAACTCAGACTATATTGTGCGAAAGAGATGAGAATGTGTTAAAACTTAAAAGACACACATAATACTTCTATAGTCTGTGTTGCAACACTTGTTTGCAGCTGCGTCTGCGTCGCGCGTTGATTATATCTTATTGACCGTCAATTTTCACTGCGATTCTGATAAGTAGAACATGTTTTTGATCTCTAACACTATGATAAGTATATTATAATATTTTCAAGATAATCTCTCAAAGTTTTCCACACCCATACAATAAAATAACCCTACCCTCTTGATTGTCCTAACAACTATTATTAAAAAGAAATTTTATGCGACTGTAAAATAAGTTTCTACAAATTTTCGCAGTAATAGTAACATAGCCAGTGACTGCCTCGTAAATAACCCCAAAATTCAGTCTCGTGACGCGGACCGCCATTTGCATTTTCTTACACAAATGCTTGTACGTTCACGGCTGTATATTTTTCTTGGGTCTGACGTTTTGACGGCGTTGTACGGAAACTCATTCGAGTTTATTTCACCTCTACTATTACCTTTACACTGACTAAATAAGGATCAATATTAATAAACTTGGAGGTAGAATATTTGAGAAAGCATTGTACATTGTGCTTTAATTAATTGTGGTGGGTCAACTCGCAAACGACCCCCTGACATGAAACGGTTCATTGTCATAAAACAAACTACCATTAAGCCATAATTTTTACAAGATTTAATACATAATAGATACCATTCAAACGTCCAATGTCTACCGCGACCGGCCGAAGTAAATTCGAGCAATTAGGGGCTCGTGATTTGTTTCTTCGTTTGCATAAATATTAGAAAAACTGCTTCATAAGCAGATTAGTCTAAGAAAATTAGTTTCAAAATCAAAATTCGTGAAGTTTCGAAAGTTGGTACAGTTGTTTCCAAAGGTATCCAGATGAATATACTAAAAGCCCCCGAGGGTGGGACAAGAGCCGGCGGTGGGGGAGGGGGGAAAGGTCTCTTTTTCAAGGTTTTTGCTTGTGACTCGAAAATTATTTATAGTAACTCTTTAGTGAGTTCTACATTAATTATTTACATTAAATTTCCTATAAATTACGTCCAAACATGTTTACTGTCACGATCATTACTTTAGGAAATACAGAGCGCACTGTTTTTCCATAGAAACGTATTCCCCAATTTACTCCTTGGACAATGCGTTTAGACAAATGATTTTTATACAATATCATGATCTGTTGAAGCTACGTTCGATTTTATCTAAATTTACTAATAAATAAGAAATATGACCCTTAAAAATCACAAAAAATGAGTGCCCCGTACCCCGCCAATCGACCGACTCTAAAACAAATTTGAAAGATCAAATTTGAGAGAAGATAAAATAAAAACGTAGAGGTATAGACTCACTCTTCCTGAAAATAATAAAAAATAAATAAAATTAGATAGACTCTATTTTTAAGGAGGAATCAGGGGACGTTACGCCGATTTACTGTGTCTGTCTCTAGATACAGTAAATCGAGGTAACGTATTCCCGTGATTCGTTCTTCAAAGTTGATCCTATATAAATTTATTCTTTTAAATATCTACAGGAAGAATGAGTCTATACCACTACGTTTTTATTTTATCGTAAACATCTTTCAATTTTATTTTATGGTCGGTCAATTGGCGGGGTACGGGGCATTAATTTTTTTGCAATTTCTAAGGGTCATATTTTTTATTTATTAGTAAATTTAGAAAAATCAAACGTGGCTTTAGCAGATCATAATATTGTATAAAAATCATTTGTCTAAACGCATTGTCCAAGGAGTAAATTGGGGAATACGTTTGTATGGAAAAACAGTGCGAGCTTACCCTTTTAATACTCTGTATTTTCTAAAGTAATTATCGTAGAGTAAAAATGTTAGGACGTCATTTATAGGAAATTTAATGTAGATAATTAATGTAGAACTCACTAAAGAGATATTATAAATACTTTTCGAATCACAAGCAAAAACCTTGAAAAAGAGACCTTTCCCCCCTCCCCCACCGCCGGCTCTTGTCCCACCCTCAGGGGCTTTTAGTATACCTATTCATCTGGACACCTTTAGGAACAACTGTACCAACTTTCAAAACTACACGAATTATTCGGTTTGAATTCCTTAATTTTCTCAGGCTAATAATGGCGATTCTAACCTGACTAAATTACTTTTGTATATTATGAAAATGTCAATGATATACCTAAATGATAGTGTAGAATGTAGATAGTTTTAATGGTTTAAATTTTAAGGTGAAATACAAGTTTTGAGTAGAGAAGGGGATCTGAATCTCATTCACTTGAATGTAAAAAACTGCTAATTTGTTAAAGGAGTCTCTTAAATGCATTTCAGCCTTCAGATTTTAAACAGCCTTATACCACTTAGTAACAAAATATGCATAATTCCCTTTTCTAACAAAACATCCCAACTATGATTGTGTATATAGAGTTTATTTTTAGGGTTCCGTACCTAAAGGGTAAAAACGGGACCCTATTACTAAGACTTCGTTGTCTGTCCGTCTGTCTGTCTCCAGGCTGCATCTCAAGAACCGCTAAAGCCAGACTTTTGAAATTTTCACAGATTGTGTATTTCTGTTGCCGCTATAACAACAAATACTAAAAACAAAATAAAATTTATATTTAAGAGGGGCTCCCATACAATAAACGTGATTTTTTCGACCTTTTTTGCTCGTTATCAATAATGGTAATTATCAATAACGGCTTGAAATTTTCACAAAATCCTTTATTTTATGTGTACTTTAATAATTAATAATAAAATTAAAATAATATAAATATTTAAGGGGGGCTCCCATACAAAAACTAAATTTTATGGCCTATTTTTGCTCTACAACGGTACGGAACCCTTCGTGCGCGAGTCCGACTCACACTTGGTCGATTATTTACATGTCTTGTCTTTGTCTGATACATCTGAGGACAGTATGGACGTTTTTGTGAATTTAGAAAGCTCCAAAATATTGTAGAGTCTTTTGAATTAATTATTTAATGCCCCCTCTAAAGTAAACCAGGGTGACAGAAACTGTTTTTATCGAACACACAAAAAAAGTGTTTTATGTTAAAATAAACACTAAAAATGTTCTTTGATAACTTTTATGAGCTTTTTACTTATCTACGCCTATATTTACAATAAGGAGGTCATAAATTAAATTATGAAACCAGTTCCACTCGCGTCTTCATTAGAAAAAGTGAATAAAATGTATAAAAATATTAATTATATATTCCCAGAACCTATTCAGAGTACATTTATTAAGATTTGTCTTGTTATATGTAGACATAAAAAGTTTTATTTGTCGTAAATGTTATCAACTACACGTGATTAAGAATACCAATAAAATATTTACTTTCGACGAATTAGGTTAGGTAAGATATGGCTATGAATTTGCTAGTTTTAAAGCTGATAATGTGGCTTAAAAAGATTTTAGAGACTTAAATAATATTTTAATATAGATAGCAATAGCTTTAAATGCAATGAATATTATAATTCTATGTATGCTTCTACTTCTATGAACTTTTGGATGATAAATGAATAATATGATGATTTTATTCCCAATATATCAGACGTCAGTCTGTCAAGATAGAGTAAACGCTTAAAAAACTTATCTAAACGTAATTTTTCAAATAGTGGTTTTGTCACCTTCTTTTCTAACTAGTTTCTAATTATTTCTTCAGAATCTCCAAAGTGTGAACAAACAAGGCTTCCCCAAGAACCTTCGGAAAATAACATTTTAAACTTTCGCGTTGCATTATAATTAAATTTATTAATCGGGACTTAACGCGACTTACTCTAGTAGTAATGCTACTACGAGTACATACTTTTCTCGACGTTTCAGCCCTGTTGCAACAGCTGTGTACCGTGGTCACGAGGGGACACGTTAAGTCCCGACTCCCGATTAATAATTTTTCTTCGGAAAATGTACACCAAAACCTCCTTCTTCCCGGTTTCCAGAATTTTCTCAGCAGAATTCCCGTGAATTAAATAGAGTTGTGTTGAATATACAGTAGGGTTGTAATTAAGGGCCGCGTCGCACAATTACTATGTAAATGCGGGCCGTGAATGTCCTTCAGTCGCAACGAACGGCACGCCAGCTGGATTTACTGCCGAATGTGGAGGTTTATTGAACCTAGCTTTCACAGACAAAAGAGTTTAGCTTTCTGAGTAGACCACTGTTGGTTGGTCTGGAAGAAGAAGAGAGACGAAAAATAGTTTTGTTCACTTGAATTTTTTGAATGGGTAGTGCTCTTAAATTTCGAGTTTACACTTTTCCGGAGGAAAACAAATAGCCTTTCTTGGGACTCATAGTGAACATAGTTGAGGCGCAAAATATATGTAGAAATGAATAACAGACATGGATTTAGGATTTGAAAAGATTAAATAGTACAACCCTGTTGATGTGTGACAAAACATTTACGAAAAACGAGGTCTATTATTATCAATTTAAGTATGCTTTAAAACATGATTTTTGTATTTAAAATTTTGAAAGCACTTGTAGTGGAGGCAGTGAAGGTATTCACCTCCGATTTCGTTGAACCTCCATCGATTTTCATGAAAATTGGTAAGTAGGTGGAGGATACCTTAAGAAACAAAAGTGACAAAGTGCCAACTTGCGCTTTGGCCCTGGGGGTGGATGCCAACCCTTCTCGGGGGATGAATTTTTTTAAATAAAAATAACCCCAGAAATGTTGATTTTATTACTATTAAAGATCAAAAATCATGTTTTTGCGTGAGAAAAATACTTATTTTAAAGCGGTTTTACATAATTAACTAAGAAACTATTGGTTTTTACGAAAAATATGTTATTACCAAAATTAAAGACAATAAAAAAACTAACTAATATCTATTCTAAAATGCCTTCCTATATTCATCCAAAGTGAGGTATAGGTGATTGTATATAATATATTTACTTTCGGCGAGTACCTAAGTCTAAGCATTCAAACTTAAATAACGGTAAACCGATGCATTTTATGTACTTTCTTAAAACTTTTTAAAGTGCTTAAAAATACCTATATATATAAAATACCTATAATAAAATAAGCACTGTACAAAGTTAAAAGCATCAAAATTGAACAAGTTATGATAAAAATAAGATGACACTTTCAAATTTTTTTGGAAAAATCGAAAAATAAAACTTTGATAATTTCTACAATAATTCAAATTTATGATATAGGATTTTCTTTATTTTAGCATAAGTTATGACCTCAAAAATTTTCTTGGTTTAGAATGCTTAGTTTTGAAAAACAGAATGATTTAGTAAAATCAAAATTTTTTAAATTTTCGTAAATTTCATTTTGTTTTGAACATAACTTCAAAAATATTGAACTTTCGTAAAAATTATAAAGAATGAAATTGGTGTCCACTTTTTAAGAAATCTTTCGATTTTCTTTTGATTTTTATAGGATGAAAAACAACGAAGATAGAGACTTTTAAAGCCTAACTTTTACTGCAAGAACCATGAAATCGGGACCTTTTAACCCTAATTTTTTTTTAAACCAAGGGCTTTAAAAAGTATTGTCTAATTTGATCTTAAAGCTCTTTAAATTATCTTTAAAATAATCTATAAATGAACCCGATAACTTAAAAATTAACAGAGCTATTGTGATAAAACAAAAATATTTTTTTTGAAAACAATTTTGAAGCAGAGATTTGGGATGCAAATATTGTAGAAAAATATGTCAAAAGGTACATCTATACTAATATTATAAATGCTAAAGTGTTTTTGTCTATCTGTTACCTCTTAACATCCAAACGGTTCAAGCGATTTTTCTGAAATTTAGTATGAAAATACTTTAGAGTCTTGGGACTGGATATGGACATAGAATACCTACTTTTTATCCCGAAAAATATACGGTTCCAGCGCGATTGCAGGCGTCATATAGTGCTTACTAAATATACGTTAATCTTTTCAAGTCTTTCAATATTCATAAAGTAAACAAAACGGCAAATGTCGACTCGATAAGAGAGGGAATTTTTATAATGATGTGCGTCTATTAAATATTTCAGTCTAGTAGATTCAGCCTTTGCTTAAATTTTTTATACAGAGGGTAGTTTGAAATCGTTGTTTGAATATTTTGAACTAAATAATATCAATGTTTGAAATATATTAATAAAATTTATCTTAACTATGAAAAATATTCGAACTCATTAATGCTGATATAAAAAACTTAAAATAAAAACTTACAGCTTATTTTTCAGACATTGGATAGTTACAGGGGTAAAAATATCGCAATAAAACTTAATAAGAAATTAATACTAAGTAAATAAACTGAAAAAAAATGGGTTCAAAAACATAAACCTATTAAGTTTTTGAACTCATTTTTTAACCCGTGATTCCGCAATAAAGGGGTACTTTTGGGGGTTTATTATTTCAGTCTTATCCAAAAATTATATCATAAATATTAAACAAACTGTTTTACTGTTTTTACAATGTAAATATGCGATTTTAAAGTTCAGAAATACAAAAAGTGCTTTTCACGATTAAAGGGATGGTTGCCATAGGGGTTGAAAAATTAATTAAATAATCATAAAATATCATGAAGGAAACATTAAAACATTTATTTTATCTAATTAAACCCAATTAGAGAAGCCAGAAAGGTTAAATCTGCATTTTTTCTATTTTCAACAAAAGGGGTGGATTTCACCCCTAAAATAAAAAAGCGCAATACGAGCGTATGTCACTTTTAAAGTAGAGGGGTTAATGAACTTAATCCCAAATTTTCATCCAAATCGATGGAGGTTCAACGAAATCGGAGGTTGCACCTGATTTTTGCCTTCATTTACTGTTGACTTTAGTCGCGTGTACGAATATATATTTCATACATTCAAAAAGACGTATCTCTTTATTAAATGCGCTTAAAGTTATAACAAACAAATAAATCAGTCAAGTAACAAGTAATTACTCAATATAATAGAACCGGGCAGTATTTCACGGCGACATCTACACATGAGGCAGACAATTTATAGCATAATACATGATACATTGCCAATAACATTGCATATACCTCGGTAACCGAACTTGTATAATATTATGTTTACATTATTATGTGTTTACTGTATGATTTTATGATGCATTGTGATATTTTGTATTATTGTTAACGTCTCCGTGGCCCAGTGGTTTAGAACGTGACTCTTGAGTTATTGACTCGGAGGTCGTGGTGTCCATTCCTGTGTCGGAAAAATGTGTTTTCAAGATTAGTTATAACTTATAGTTGAGTTGTATGACAGCGTTGTCCTACCTCCTAATGTCTAATAAGAAATATTGTATTTTATTTATGTTCATTCCAAATCTGAAACCGTGGACATATTTTCTAGGAATTAAAACCCTACCTTAATTTTTTTTTGTTTGCAGAATTATAATTCCTGGAAATGTAACTTCTGTGTAGTTGGTAGATCTTAGATTTCATAACCTCAGATAATATATCTGAGTAATAAAATAATCAGAAAACGCATGAAATATAACGTCTTAAGCCGGCCATAGACGGATCGCATCTTGCGATCGAAACCGACTGCAAAATGCGGTCGCCGCATGGCGATCTGCAGTTTTCATATCCATACTAATATTATAAATGCGAAAGTGCGTCTGTCTGTCTGTCTGTCTGTCTGTTACCTCTTCACGCTCAAACCGCTGAAACGATTTTACTGAAATTTGGTATAGAGATACTTTGAGTCCCGAACATAGGATACGTTTTATCCCAGAAAAATGTGCAGTACCCGCGCGAATAACGAATTTTGGCGCAACGGAGTTGCGGGAATCATCTAGTCCGAAACACACGGGCCGCTCAAGCAGTTCCTGAGCGGTCAATACCAAGGCGACCGCTCTAAAGCATTCGGTCCTGGTTGCAACTTGCAGTTCGTCTATGGCCAGTCTTAGGTAATCCGGTCAACTTAAAGAGGTCATGTACGCAACTTTTTGCCCTTTGTTTATACTTACGTAACAAAATCACTCATCATAGTCCGTGTCCTGATTAGGTAGGTATTCGGCGATTGTCTAATGAAAAGTAATTAACAGCGGGGCGGAGGTCCACAGAACAATCGGGGTGAGTCAGCGAAACGTGGGACATGCCTCCTAGCCATCCGACAACAGAGTCACGAAATTGTAGATACGGTGTGTCAAATATTCTAAGGGCCTGTTTCACCACTTCCTGATAAAGTGCCGGATAGGCTATCCACAACTTATTTGGCATATTCTCCATACTCTAGTCAAGTCAAATTATGTGGTGGATAGCCTATCGTTTCATTTACGCTAGTACCTACATTTCACCTAGTGAATTAAGGGTTAAGCTTGACTGGCTAAACATATTTTCCTAATGATTATGTAGAACAGTTTTAATATTTTATAACTGTCAACGATGGTAAAATTAGCAGTTTGAATAATAATTAGAACAATATTAGTTATTTCGGCACCAGGTGGCCATTCGCTAACGAGTTGTTATTACTGAGTGAACAACTGTCGATAAATGACGTCACAAACATACCTTATGTAATGTCACTAATGTATAATAATTATAACATAAAATTTAATTTTTAATATCTACATTTGCCATTAAAGGGCTGTTGTAGCCCTGTAACATAAAATAGGCTTTTACTATCTACAATCCTAATATATTACATGGGAATTTAGACCGAAACTCTAAAATATCACCGAGTTCTTACATATTTGTTCGTGTGACTAGTAAATAAATTTTACTAAAATGAAGGAGTTCTAATGTGAGAAAATTTTCAATTTTTATTCAGTTTAAGTATCTATCTATGTTTATCAGATGATCTAACCTAACCTAATCTAAACACGAAAATTTTGGAACATGATCTTAAAAATTTAAAATTTTAGATTTGTTGTTAATTTATGTCTCCTCCATTTATCTTAGCTCTATTTTCGGTTCGGTTAGTTAAGCTCTTGGCCGACATAACTTCATTGATTAAGGCCTCGTACCTTTCCTCTTCGTGAAATTGCTTAAGCGTTCGATTTGTTTAGCTTTTTCATACATCATTTGCTAACCCCATTCGTGTTGTACGCTTTGCATTATGATCGGCAGCTTTTAAAAAGGTCCTATTTGTCTTTTCATCTTTTTATCGGATTAATCGCCTATTACACATTGGTTTTATTAACACATCTTTCGTTTGTACTTTTAAAAGCTTTTTTACATTAAATATATAAAAAATTCATGAAAGCGTATTGTTCTTTTAAGCAACGCCTTGGTATTGTCAACTTTTATATTTTAATCAAATTAATGTATCTACTAGATGTTGCCTGGCTTCATTGCACCGAAATTCTGTAATGCCGAACCGTAATTTTGTCTGGAATATAAAATAGTTAATGGAATCAGGCGTTACTTTGCGGAAATCCATAGCTTAAAATTTAGTTTGTTATTATTTTTAGCAATATTCCGCGAAATAAACTTCCACCTTTAAGTAAATGAGTGAGTGCACGCATAGGCATGCGTACAGCACCTCCCTCCTCCCACACTGCCTATGCGTACACTCGCATGCAAGAACTTGCAAACACCACCACCACACAAGCAATAATGTTGGCAAATCCGTGCAAGGCCCCTCACCACCATGCAGGTTGAAAACCTCGACGCGCGTTTCGCTCCAACACCGGAGCATCCTCAGGATGTGGACTCTACGAACAACTTGACGGACGTTGTTCGTAGAGTCCACATCCTGAGGATGCTCCGGTGTTGGAGCGAAACGCGCGTCGAGGTTTTCAACCTGCATGGTGGTGAGGGGCCTTGCACGGATTTGCCAACATTATTGCTTGTGTGGTGGTGGTGTTTGCAAGTTCTTGCATGCGAGTGTACGCATAGGCAGTGTGGGAGGAGGGAGGTGCTGTACGCATGCCTATGCGTGCACTCACTCATTTACTTAAAGGTGGAAGTTTATTTCGCGGAATATTGCTAAAAATAATAACAAACTAAATTTTAATTTATGGAATATAAAAACTGTTCATGGTCCCAGGACTCAAAGTATCTCTATTAAACTTAATTTCATCGCAGTCGGCGTTAACTTAAAATAGATAGAGTTATTAAACTCCAACGTCAGATATTAATTCTACCAAAAACTTTTATACCACAACTCACAATTTTTATTATTGAGGACAGCTGATAACTGACCAGCAAGTAAGGGGTATGTGACGACGCGTGAAGATGTAGATAGCCAACCGTCCGGCCACATGACGCCTCGCGATCTACCGCCGATCTACCGCCAAGCTACCCCGACCGTCGAGCGCAATTAGTAAATAATTAACTCGATATTTAATGGAATCATTATCGCTAAACGGTGACATTTTTGAGGACAGTTTTGAGGGGTCTATTTTTTGTGTTAGTGTGTTAGTTATGAAGTAAGTATAGGCTAAAATAGTGTCTGTTTGTCTGTCTTTTCACCATTTTGTCTATCTAACTCCGTTACCACCTATACCTACTTATTGTTCAAGTGTGAATGGGCAAGTTGGTATTCAGATACTTTGGATTTAGAAAAGGACACAGAATAGTTATTTATTTATATTTTATTTAATTCGCCTATAGTGTCCCATTGCCGGGCAAAGGCCTCCCCCAGGATCTTCCACTGTTCTCGCTCCTGCGCCACCGATGGCTGGTATGCCTCCAGCTCGTCACGATCGTCACGTTATTTGTTTTGTAGTGTATGTCACACCTCCCTCCTATATAAGGTAGAATAAGTTAGAATTAAGTTAGTTAATATACAATATTCGCGAAGACAAGTCTTTCAATTAGTCTCCCTGAAGCCTGCACATTGCATGGCGACCCTGCCAGTGCTGCCTTGCGGCGAGATATACAGTCGTCGGAGTTGCGAGTAATATTGAATTAGTTGTTGTTTGAGTGAGGTGTTTTATGGATCTGACAAGGAAACAGCACAAAATTCGAAAGTAGAACTTCGCGCCGCTCTCGAATTCACCCCGTTGTCATTATCATAACAAAAGTCCGCCTGATTGCCCAATGCCTTACGAAACACAATCCGTTGTTGGACAAACTAAAAATTAAAATAGCTAAACGGACTCCCCCGGCACTAAGCAGGGCAATTGTGGCTCGCAGCGGGCGGCGTGCCTCTCATTATTTTATAATAACCGATAGACCGGCCAAGAACGGCGTGTCATGCTGCGCCAACAAACATCGTCTCACTGAATTAATTGCTACGTGCTTTCTGCAATGATAAAATCGTAATTAATAAATTGTGTAATTACAATCGTTTACGCGAACGGAGAAAGAGGTTTCGAGAAGAGAAAGAGCTTCTCGAATCTCTATCATCAGATTCTAATTTATGTTATTACTGTTGAACATAGAGAAAGGAAAAAAAGTAATGTTTTGTCCAGTTAGATTAATTATTATTGTCAATGTGAAAAAATATGAGAGATGAAAAAGATGTAAAATATTTTGTGATTTATGTTATGAATTATAATGTTCAATTAAGCGTGATTTCAGTTTATGTGGTATTCTTCATGGTCTTTCGAGCCGGACGGAGAAAGAGGCTCGCTTTACACTGAGACAGTGTAAAGCGAGCCTCTTTCTCCGTCCTCCTCCTCCTCAAAATATAATATCTCATCAGATTCGACTAAATACTGTTATAGTTCTTGCAATCTACGAGTGCGCGTCGAGCTTAGTTGTGTGAGTGACGATATCTATGCACGCGTACATGGCTCGCTCGCTACTGACTGCTCCGTCGGGTACGCACACTAACGAAAATGTCTATTCACATTTCCAACTACAAATAAAGGCGACGCGCACTAGTAGATTGCAAAAACTATAATCGATGAAAGTTACTGCAGATGTTTGCCTTACAAGCAACTTTAATTGGAAGAATTGCTCTTTCATTAAATTTAAATTTTCTTTCTACTTTCATATTTATTTATTTTTGTAAGTTTTCTACTCTTTTCTGAATGTTTTAGTTCTGTGATAGATGGAGCCTTTATGGAAATTGTAGATCATAAAACAGCGTTAATTATTATGTTCAGCTTCTGAGACGTTTTACCTAGAGTAAAATAATAATTATGTATTCAACAACGTTGTTATTTAATTTATATTTTGAGATTAGGTGCGTTGAAATTATTGTGTAAATATAGGTGTACCAGAATCTGATGGCAAAAAGTCAAAAGTGAGAATATGAATTGACTCTAGCAATAGCGGGGTAATAGGAATAAAACATTTTCGTCCTTTTTTTATTCCTTTAGCGGCTTATTTTGTGTGTGAAACATGCAAATATAAAAATGTATCTAATGATCAAGGATATTTTTTGAAAATTTTCTGTCAAAAATTTCCATCAGATTCTGGTAGACCTATATAAATAAAATCCTGCCAAAAAAACCTCTTATCAAAAACTGGCCAAAAGTTGTTAAAATATCTCGTTCTAATTTGAAATAGTTTTCTTCATCTGTAGTTCTCGTTCTAATTTCAAATGTTCACTGCCAGTAGATGTACCTACCATCTGCGCCAGTGAGTATAGCACAAGATCGTAATGTAGATTATGCTAAAGCGGCGTTAGACGTCGATACATCGATACAGATCATCTTATTAACTATTGTTTCGGTAGGTGTGGTGTGAACTACGATGTTATCTCGCCCTGATGTGTTTTAAATTAACATAATAGGTTTTGTGAATGGATATCGCTCTGTTTGTTGTTGGGTTATTGAACTTATATTATGGTATTATCGTAATCGCGGTTGTCATCGTTCCTATTAAAGGCAGGTGTGAAGTCGCCTTAAATCTTTTTTGTTTTAATTGTTTGATTTACATAGAAATTGGTTCAAGCAATTGTTGATATGGAGCAATCAATTATCATGACAGAAAAAATAGGCTCACCGGTACTTAGTCAAGTTGCATTCGATAGTTTCGAACGAAGTCAGAATGGAAATTGACATTCCAAACGCCATGTCATTTTATAGTGATCCGTTATCTTAAGTCCCATACTTTTTTTCAAATTTTCTGCCAAAGCGAATGCAACTTTACTAAGTGCCTTGTAGTGTTAACTCACAAAAGATTTTTGTTACAGCTCCTTCTCGGAATTTCATGTTACAGTACGCAGGAATAAATTTCGATGGTATTAAATTATAAGTTGTATAAACCGTACAAAGGGGGTGGAACCACCTATAAATAACATCTCATTATAAGTTGCGGCTCGCGGCTCGTTTCTCGCCCCCGATACCAGAGATGTATTGTCTGCATCCAACAAATTATTATACTACAAATCGTTTATACTATAGCGTCCTACATATGACACAAGTATCTCTTAGTTTAAAAAGAAGTATAGATATTGGAAAAACTAAACAAATCTTAATTTTACGCCAAATATAATCTACGAGCTTTTGCCCGCGGCGCGTTAAGAACTATTATACCTAATATACAAACTATAATCCCCTATTTTAACCCCTTGGGGTTGGAATTTATCAAGATCTTTTCTTAGCAGATGCCTACGTCATAACATCTACCTGCATGCCAAATTTCATCCCGATCCGTCCAGTGGTTTGGGCTGTGCGTTGATAGATCACCATGTAAGTCAGTCACCTTTGAGTTTTATGTAATATAAATAGATAGATAGATAGATGTATTCAGTTATATAGGACATCTGGAATGAACAGTCACCATATATTTCCCGACCAATAACAACTTCCGAAAGAAAGCGTACCTACTCCCTCTTAAAAGGCCGGTAACGCACATGTAGCTTTTCTAATATTTCGAGTGTCTTTGGGCGACGGTAGTTGCTTTCCATCAGGTGACCCGTTTGCTCGTTTGTCCCCTTATTTAAAAAAAAAATACCGCACAACTCAACATGACACTCCAGAGTCCAGAAGGTAATTACTGCGGGAGTCGGAATCGGGAGTCTCATATGACATATCGCTTAGCTGTAGTACTCTGGTTAACAAGTGCCATTTTCCTCGAAACCTGATCTCATGCACCGAAATTTATGATTTTAGTCTCATTCGATTCGGAATAGCATCTAAAAGATTCTATCAAAATTCCAAGAGGGGCTGAAAAAAATGCAAAAGTTATAAACAATAAAGTAAACAAAAAAAGAAGGGTTTGGTTTTTTTTAATATTTCATAAACTATTTGAGATAATTAAAATTTGAAAATAGATCCTTAAAGAGCAGGAAACTTCCTAAAACAAATCCTACCTTTTGAAACTTTATCAACAATCCTTATTGAGCCATTAATCCAAACTTTAATTGAGCGGCGAAAGTAACGGTAAAAACGCATAGCTCGCGTTTCGCATGATTTGCCGCAATCTGCCACGTGAACTAAAAACATATATTAACTGATTAAATATTAATATTAAGGAATAAAAAAAATTTAGTACTAAGTAGACATATCAATAAACAAGAATCCGTTAACAAAAATAAATTATCACCATTTGTTTAATTGTTATGCTTTTCTTAATTTGTTAATAGTAATTATTTTAATGTTAACATAAAAACGCTGATATTTTCCAAAACAAGAAATCTAGACTTTTTTTATTCTTTTGAGCTAATTTTAAAAGGGCTTAGAAAGGCTCCATCGAAAAAATTCAAAAATTTTGAGTTTTCACTTTTTTATTAACATTCAAAGGCTATATATAGGCTATTCAAAAATTATTGATGTAAATACGCCATTACGGTATTTATATGTTTAATAATAATTGTTTCTATTTTGTTTTGTTATTGTTAGAAGCCAGATAATAATATTTCTATTTTTATATAAAACTAATAATTTTTACTGATGAAAAAACCCTAATTACTTTATTTATATGAAAAATTCTTGAATACCTTTGATTGTTCATAAAAAAGTAAAAAATCAAAAATTTCCAATTTTTCTAACGGGGATTCCTTCTAAGCCCTTTTCAGATTAGCTCAAAAGAATAAAAACAAAATCTAGATTTCTTTTTTTAAAAAAATCAGAGTTTTTATGTTAACATTAAAATAATTACTATTAACAAATTGAGAAAAGCATAACAATCAAACAAATGGTGATAATTTATTTTTGTTGACGGATTCTTGTTTATCGATATGTCTACTTAGTACCAATTTTTTTAATCCCTAATATTAATATTTAATCAGTTAAAATATGTTTTTAGTTCACGTGGCAGATTGCGGCAAATCACGCGGAACGCGAACTATACGTTTTTACCGTTACTTTCGCCGCTCAATTAAAGTTATAAGGATTGTAGATAAAGTTCCAAAAGTTAGGATTTATTTTAGGAAATTTCCTGCTCTTTAAGGATCTATTCTCTCTCTCTCTATCTTCAAATTTTGACTATCTCAAATAGTTTATGAAACATTTAAAAAACCAAACCCTTCTTTTTTGTTTACTTTATAGTTTAATTGTTTATAACTTTTGAAATTTTTTTCAGCCCCTCTTGGAATTTTGATAGAATTTTCTAGATGGTATTCCGAATCGAATGGGACCAAAATCATAATTTTCGGTGCATGAGATCAGGTTTCGAGGAAAATGGCACTTGTTAATCAGACTATAGTTACGATTTACGCATAGTGCGATATCACCTTTACACAGATATTATTATAGCGTTCACGTAGAAAGACAGCTACTTTTTACCTCGTATATAGATATGTCGCAGCCAACTGGTTTAAATAGTCGTTCAATCAAACAACTAGCCTTTTGACTGAACATCGTCATACAATCACACGTCTAGCTTTGTAATTGAATATTTCAGTCGCTCAAAACGTTCAACACTACAGCTGATTCAAAAGCAGCCGTTTGATTGAATTAGTTCAGCGCTCACCACCGCGGCGCTAGGTGCGTTTTGTTTACAATATGGTGTCAACAAGCCGGTATTTTGTGATTGTATTAAGATATTTTTCATAAATATACTTTACAAGTGTTATTAAAGTGACAGAAATCATGGGAGCACATACGAGTGAATCAAAATTTAAACAAATATTCGAAGAGAAATTATTACGGGATTATGAAATGCATCACCAAGGTATTTATTGCAATTTTGTTTAAAATGAGTTAGAATACAATAATTTATTCTACTTGTTATCATTACATTTGTGTAATAATAACACTAAACTAATAGTCACTTTAGTTTAGCCATTTATCCAGTTAGCTAAGCGTCGTCTAGGTGTAGTGTTGAACGTTGCAGTCAACAAGTCGGCTAAACGACGTATAGCCGTGTGATTGAATGGCGTTGTTCGGTCTGTTTGATTGAACTCCTTTTTTAACCAGTGGACTGCGACAGATACATATAACCTCTTTTTTCACGCAAGAAGTTACGGGTGCCATCTTGTTACTTGGTTTAAGGGCCCTCTCTTCCTAAATTAGCAGGTCGATTGTCTGTCAGTGCGAATATCGACGTAAATGACATTAAAATAACATTCACAACAGCGCGCCTTGTACGGTGGGGGTTACGACGCTCGCCGCGTAGGAGCGAAATAGGAGAAAAAACCGTTTTAAGGCTTAATATAATACATATTTCAAAAAAGTAACCAAACCAAATTTTTTTTTTATGCAATAAGGGGGCAAACGAGCAAACGGGTCACCTGATGGAAAGCTACTTCCGTCGCCCATGGACACTCGCAGCATCAGAAGAGCTGCAGGTGCGTTGCCGGCCTTTTAAGGGGTAATAGGGGAGGGTAGGGAAGGAAATAGGGAAGGGTAGGGAGGGGAAAAGGGTAGGGGATTGGGCCTCCGGTAAACTCACTCACTCGGCGAAACACAGCGCAAGCGCTATTTCACGCCGGTTTTCTGTGAGGACGTGGTATTTCTCCGGTCGAGCCGGCCCATTCGTGCCGAAGCATGGCTCTCCCACGTCAACTAATAAACTTATGTATTATAATATTAACGTATAAACTTATGTATTGCAAAGCAGTAGATATTTTTTATACATTCTTTTGAAAAATAATGAAGGAGTAAAGTGGTTTCATTCAACGATTTGGAGGTGGTTTGGTTTGTTATTTCTTTATTATGTGATACCTATAGAAAAAATATGGCAAAACCAAATTACGTATCATATCATGTAGATTACTAATTATTTTTTTCAGATATAGTTTCTCTGTTAATGCCAATGAAAAGTTGTTTCATCTGCACGCTTTTTTCGAGAGAGCACTGAGCAGCCTTAAAGCTGATCGCACATATTTTGTCCGCAACGTACGCGCCGAATTTTAGAATTCGTTCTACGAAATGACATCACGAAATGCGGCGCGTACGGTGCGGACAGATTTGCGATCACCTTTAGTCTTTACATAAAACCTAGATAGGTTCTACGATTTTTTTCGGCCCTTTCTAAATACATAGCGTATCTAAATATACTTCTGGATCCATACAAATAATTAAGCCCAACAGGTGTATACTATCGGTTGACATTCTAAACATATCGAGATAATTAAAATTGGTGAGTCGGTTACCGACCAGCGAGGAATACTTATGACATCGCACAGGATCCTAACGAGAATTGTCCACATACCTTCAAAGTAAAATCTTTATGTAAAGAACCTCGCTCACTTCTCTTGTCGATCCGATTTGACTCCATATAGAGGCTAGGTTTTGGTGTCTATAATAGTATTAAAAATTTGTTTTTAGGGTTCCGTACCCAAAGGGTAAAAACGGGACCCAATCACTAAGACAGAAGTCTGTCCATCTGCCTATCTGTCTCTCTGTGTCCAGTCTGTACCTCAAGTAAGGCTATAGCTAGAATTCTAAAATTTTCACAGATTAAAAATATCTAATCTTCGTGAGTTTTATATGTACCTTACATAACGATGATTGGTTATGTATTTAAATACTTGGCTATTTTAAATAGGCACCAATTTATAATAAAGCTATTTAAAAGACGAATTTTTTTAACTGCCTCTCAAAAGTTTACCTATTAGTGAAAATACTCCTTTACATTTTTAATTAAATACATTAGAATTTACAATAAATAGTTTAATATATAATTGAACCGATTTATTTTTATTTCTTTTTGACATGACAACAATATTTTAGGCCATTTGATCAACATCATTTTCCTTAAGAAGTGTATGGCTTTAACTACCTACTTTTAACATTACATGACGTGTTATGGATTTTTCAATAAGTTTAAGGCTGCGAGCTTTTTCTGTGATGGAACTTAAACTCTATTGGTATCAATTTCTGCTTGAAGGCATTCATATTATAATATGCATCAACATATTCTACAACTTATATTTACTAGGGAAGAGTAACTGAGTCAAAAAATGCTTTCACGAAATGCATACGGTCTACCTAAGTTTACATTTCGTTAAACTTTCGAACTATCAGTCGGTTGTTAAACTCAGGTCGGTCACTCTATTTTCGTTGCGCTGCCTACATAGGTATTTACGATAGTAGCTGGAGATATTTAAGGTGTCAAATGTATGCTAATTACCATTCTATAGGTACTGTATACTATATCGATGAATTGCCACAATATTAGACGCCTATTCGAAAGTTTTCTTTGAAATAAGATGCGCAAAGATTTACGTGAAGACCTACTTTAAAATACTGAGCTATTCTAAAGTATTCTTCGGTATCAATGACTACTTATAACAATTATTATGATAATGTTTTTTCAAATTTTAACTTGTAACAATATCTAAGAAATGGAACGTAAGTCCGACCCTGCGAGAGGCGTGGTAGTCGTGCGGGCCCCGGGCCGAGGCGTGGTGGGCACCGATAAATACGACGCACGCCTCTGGCGCCCGCTCCATTTTGCACACCTCCATGTTACAACGTTTACCTATAAATCTCGTTATTCTAGTCTAGATGTTAATGATTGAAACGCGCTAGAGCCTAGAATTGTAGGGCTGAATCACGGCTGAATGTAATATAGTTTATACTGAAATGTTGTAGAAAGTCTTTCGTTCACACGGGCTTTAGTTTTTTTTTCTATTAAATAAGGGGGCAAACGAGCAAACGGGTCACCTGATGGTAAGCAACTGCCGTCGCCCATGGACACTCGCAACATCAGAAGAGCTGCAGGTGCGTTGCCGGCCTTTTAAGAGGGAATACGCTCTTTTCTTGAAGGTTTGCAGGTCGTATAGGTCCGGAAATACTGCTGGTGACAGTTCGTTCCAGAGTTTTACAATGCGCGGCAGAAAGTTACGCGTAAAACGCACTGTGGAAGACTGCCACTCACTCACTTAGTGATTAAGTAAATGCCTTATAAAGTTCTTATGTTCACATTATTTTTCCATGAAAACAAATGTTTGGACTTTGAAGCAAAAACTGTTTTTTAAATACCCTCTCACTCTTCTGTTTTTTAATTTTTTCCTTCTTATATGAAACCTTTGCTCTTTCTCGATGGATTCAAGATAACCACTTACTGCTAAAAGTTATACCTTCTTGCTTGTGATAGATAGCGCGATGAAAACATGCTCTATTTACCACCCGAGAGGTTCAATAAACTCTTCCAACAAACTGATTAGAAACTGTACCAGTCTCTTCATCACGGAGGTGTTAATGGTGATTCCTCTCCGACGTGTTATCCCCACGATTGGGATCAGCTGTGGGCAATAATTAAATGCCGGTTGTTTATGCTGGCCCCGCCCAGCGGTATTAACGATACATGTTCGATCTGCATTTGTTATATTGTAGGTGGAGGTGCCATAAACATGTTATGTTTCCTGACTTTTATTTTATTTTTTACTGTGTGTACGAGTTATGACTTAAAACTTTGAGCGCCAAATTTTATACATGAGTACATGACACGCTTTCTAGATACAAATTCAAAAGAGTAATGATTTTGACAGTCGGTGTATATTTTTCGTAGCGCTACCTGAAAGTAGTGTGGTAGGGTAAAATCAGACCACAACGCGACGCGTAGATCTGCATTTCTAATTAGGGCGCATTTTCATTAGTCGTTAACTCGTACGGTATACAGCATGCGGGGAGTCTATGACAACTAATTGACAACTAATGGCGCATTGTCATTGGTGGAGGCATGCGTTTCAGAAATCTCCCGCACCCCGCATGCGGGCCCTATCGACCAGTGAAAATGCGCCATAAAGTATGGATTTGACAGATTTCAATTGCGTGAGACGTCTTGCAAACCTTTCAATTCGTCAAGTTGCGGTTTGAGTTGACCCTAAGATGTTATGAACTTTATTGTAGTGAAATATTAGGGAAAAAGGATCACATAAACAAACACCCTAAATCCTAATTCAACTTTAAACTCATAGTTTGTTATAATATCTTTAAAGCACTCAAATTCTTCACTGACTCTATAAACAATTTGGCCTTAATATCCCATCATCCATTTTCCATAAATGATATAAGTACTGCTAATACTGTTTTTGCTTCGTAACTATAAATAAACACCATATTTAAGGTGTTGCAACGTACAATTATTTTCTAGTAAAAAATTGTGGGTATGCCTAATTCTTATACATTGAATCGCTCAAAATTACACATATTAAAAATGCTTATGATACATCTATGGAAAAATATAATTTTCATTTGCGTCAACATAGAAACTGAATAACAATCAACGAAGTGCGAAAAAGTAGAGTAACTTCCCGACATACGAGTACGAGTACCTGCACGTCACACACAGAGTCTTGGCTGTCTTACCTACAATGTTGCGTACTCGTATGCCACAGCACAAAGTAGATAATATGATGATAGTTGGTCTTCAGACTTCATTTAATTTAGAGTAACATTATAGTAAAACAAAAATCGTGCTATCATAATATACCTTTAAAATATGGACCAGAACAAAGTGTAGTAAGGGTATTGTTGCTTGTATAGAATAATTCACTGTGAACCTTTAAGTAATTATTATTTTTAACAAAAAATTAAAACCGACTTCCAGAGTAAAAACAATAATTACAACAGAACAAAAAAGTATGAAATAATTCTTACTATTAATAGTGCCTTATGCAGAATACTCCTAAACCTCTACTATTTCTGTACACAATCTTCATTATTTTAAAGTCGATACCAGCTAAGAATGGTGAGTTCTTAGACAAAATATTTTTAATTTTAAAGACTGGTACTGACTTCAAAATTATGAAGATTATGTACAGAAATAGTAGAGGTTTAGGAGTATTCTGCATAAGGCACTATTAATAGTAAGAATTATTTCATACTTTTTTGTTCTATTGTAATTATTGTTTTTACTCTGGAAGTCGGTTTTAATTTTTTGTTAAAATAATAATTTCAGTCTTTTTAGTAATTTAAGTAATTTATAAGGTTTTCTGTAAATACTAATGTGTTCTACTAAGTGACTTTGGAGCCAGGATACACATATTTTATGATATTATGAGAACTATAAAGTTAATATATAATACCTAGCGCCCTCTCGGAATAGAGAATTGCATAAGCAACTCCAAGAATATACTCGTATCACTGTATAATTAATAATATAAGCTTGGCATTTAACATTAATTTTATCAAGTAATGATAAAATTAATGTTCATGCGCCTATCTCTAAAGGCTCTAAAGTTCTGTTCAGTGAATTTCTTTATATCACAACACTCCTGGAAAGTCATTAGCTCACTTTTTTTTTGTTTTTAAAGTAAATTAAATTATTTATTGTTCATATAATATTATGCTTAAACTACTTAGAACTACGTTAATATAACTATTTATTTTGTCCCAATAACAAGGAGTTTCCTACATACGGACATACCTCATAATTCATAGATCTCATAATCAAATTGCTAACTTGGTAACCTGATCACCAAGTTTGAATCATCTACTTTGATATAACAATATAACACCAATATAATTTTTGAAATAGTTCGACAAATTAAGAGTTATGATTTAATGATTCATGGTGTGGTGGTAGTGGTGATGATGATGATGAATGTAACGTGCATAGTAGCATATGCTTTGAGTTCTTAAACCAAAGCCGAAACCCCCAAACTTGTATCTATAAGGAATCCGGAGTTCTCTTAGCACCTTCGGAGCCAAGGTATATCTTAGTGCAAAATTTAGTTTTTGGTAGCATATGCTTAGGATACTTCTCATAAAATCGAAATCACTATATGTTTCCATATAAATTTTGAGGAGTTCCCTCGATCACTCATGGACCTTATCATCAGGTCGAAATAATTTTAAGAAAGCTTAACTTTCTACAGAACAATGTTTAAAGACATCCGTGATCCGTTTTGATCTAAAAATACTGTGAAAAATACCTACCAATTATAATAGGGTCATAATGTGAAGGTGTATGGTGGAATGGTGGTGATGATGATGATGATGATTAATGTAATTAGCTTAGTAGTATATGCTTTCAGTTCTTAAAACAACGCCGAAACCCCCAAACATGTATCTATAAGGAGTAAGGAGTTCTGTTCACCACCTTCGAACCATGGTATATCCTGGTGCAAAATCTTACTTTTTGGTAACATATGCCTGGAATACTTCATATGAAACCAAAAAAACCATATGTTTCCATTTGAATTTTGAGGAGTTCCCTCGATTACTCATGGATCCCATCATCAGGTCACCACTTTTGTGAAAATGGGACCAAATTGGAGTGAAACCTAATACAACAAAACAAAAATTTTGAAAATTGGTTCACCAAACGGCGGAGTAATCGTTGAACATACATTAAAAAAAAAATACCCACAGCCGAACATATAACCTTCTCGTTTTTTTGGAAGTCGGTTAAAAAGAGGGGTGTTATAAGTTTGACATGTCTGTCTGTCTGTGTGTCTGTCGGTGGCATCGTAGCATCCAAACGGGTAGACCGATTTTGATCTAGTTTTTTTTGTTTCAAAGCTGACTTAATCGAGAGTGTTCTTAGCTATAGTTCATCATCATCAGCCTGCTCAGTGCTGGAAGATCGCGGTTCATCTGGTTTGTGAAGGGCCGATTAGAAACTTGCAGTCGTTTGGTAGGCTTTATATTTTGCGTTCTAGTTCGTGACATTAATGAATATATACACATTAATGGAAAGTTGACCTGGTGCTGCAGCATCACCTGGTAATTAATAGGATACCCAACTCCTCACCAACTTAGAGCAGAGGTTTCGTGTTTGAATTGCGACAACTAGTAAGACGGAGATAAACAGTAAATATTTGCATACTAATGCTGCAGCATCACCTGGATTCTATAGTGTGTAACCTAAAGTGGAAGTTTCATGTTTGGACTCATATTGACGGCCTCATCCAAAAGGACATTCCTAGATGATATTCATTGGGATTTGGGATATAATATTATAATCCTGTTGATAGGAATTATTCTGCACTATAACCATCACAATTTTAAAAAGCATGAAATAAAATTAAATTAAGAAATTTAAAAAAAATCCCGCCAAACAACTTTAAAAAGTACTCAATGAAATAATATATTTTACTGACTTTAAGTTTAAATAATTCCTGAGTGTAAAGTGATATTTTAGTCCATAATTGTTGTCAAGGTGTGTCAGGGGACCGCCAATGTAGATGTTTAACATAGGGTCAGTTCACAGAGATCCGAATCGAGACAATCAGTGACATGGCGATACAAAATGCAAAAGACGCTATTGGCGGTCACCCGACATACTGTGACAACAATTAAGGACTAAAATACCACTTTACACTCAGGAATTATTTAAACTTAAAGTTTTTAGTCCTTTTTTATATAATATTAAACGGCGGGTTTTTTTTTAATTTCTTAATTTAATTATATGAGAAATCCCCCAACGTCTTGAATTAGTCCATACAATACTTTAAAGAAAAGTAATTCTGACAGCGCTCGCGCTGCAGCTACTTTCGTCTTTCACAGCAAACTCTATGCAATAGACACACACATACCTTAAAGTAATGACCTTGTTTTGTCGCACCTTGTTCTGAATAAAATTTAAAAACTATCAATTTATATCAAATGTAAAAGTTGATCTTTTTCAGCTATGCGAAATATTAATATTTCGCATAGCTGAAAAACGCCTATCGATTTCGAAATAAACATTATGTCAAGTGCAATCATGGATAAAAGATCTGGTCGGATCTTAAAAGGAGCTTAAGGACCATTTCTGTTCCAAAAGTAAAGCATATTGCTTACAAATCAGACGCGAACGGGTCGTTTAGACGCCATTTGTTGTGGAGGTGGGGGGTAGGGGGTAATTGTGTTTATAAAACACCCCCCGAAACACCTCCCGACACCCCCCGGTCGTTTCTCATCCACTGACAGTCTAACGATTTGGCATTTCACCTTATGCGAGAAAAGTTTATAATCTGTGTAATATTTGAGAGGTAACGAGTCTTTTTCGGGGGGTGAAAGTTTTTGAAATAGGATTATTAAAAGGATAATGTGTTATTTTAACACCAATATAACTTTAGCAGCAGGCGTATTTCAATTTTTTAAGGGTGTATTGCTTAAAGTAATCTCAGTCTGACAAAGAATAAAATTGTTATAATAAGTGTGAATTCTCTGTAAATTCATAATCATCAAAACTGTACCTAGGTGTTGATAACAAAGGCAAAATCCAGTACATATAACAATAATACACCTTCGGTTATCCGGATCCTTATGAAAGAGCGAAATAGTATTCTCCTCAGTATTCTCTTATCCGTCAAAACAACTGTTTTATGTTTGTTTTCCCCACTGATCTCTATTATACACTTGTATAATGGAGGTCAGTGGTTTTCCCCAATCAGATCGTATTTGACGTCGGTTCGGCCTTTTACGTGAATACTATGTCGTAACTCTATTATACAGAGACTGCATCGAAACCATGTAAAAGCTGCTGACTCCTGGGTCAGCAGCTTTTACATGGTTTTTACATTACATTAGCCCAATCTTAAGACTAAAATTAGCCCAATCCGTTCAAAAGGATAGATCCTGATCTATCCTTTTGAACGGATTGGGCAAATTTTAGTCTTAAAATATTCGTAGAAGTCCAGGGAAGGTTTTAAAGTGACACGAAGTTCACCGGGAGAGCTATAATAAAGTGCATTTAGTTGAATCAGTTATTCTGATAAGAGGCTCCAGGAAAGGTTTTAATGTGACACGAAGTTCACCGGAACAGATGTTTAATAAAGTGCATTTAGTTGAATCAGTTATTCTGATATCTATAAATTATATTTAAATATTTAAACCTTCGCTGGACTTCTATGAATATTTTAAGACTAAAATTAGCCCAATCCGTTCAGCCGTTTTAGGTTTCAGCGTTACTAACATAATTGAAAATCCATTTTTATGTAAACCAAAACCAAGCTACTAGCGAAACATTATAAAAGTCGTTTACTATAATAAAGCAAAGTTCAAAGAAACACAAAAATAAATTACCGGGGTCTTAACGACCCTCCCATGAAAAGGCCATAAAAAATAATAAACAATTTATGTTCGGTGACACGCTCGCGCTATTACGCTCATCTCGGATTTTTAGACGAACCAACATCTCAGGGTATTTTAGTTGGAGATTTCATTTTTGTTATAATTAAAATGTTTTTAAAAATTCCAAAGTTAAAGAACCTTAATGTCTACGTCATAATATTAGCTTTAAGTACGAATATGGTAATCTGAAAGCTTTTTCTGTAGTCTTTCCCAATAATGTTAAAAACTATCTATAGTTTTTAACATTATAGTTACAATTAGAATGGAATGATGTTGTCTAAACATTCCAATTTCTAGATAATAATCGATCTCCCTTTTTTACCCGACAATGCCGAGAGGAGGATAATGTTTTGTGTAGTATCTGTACCTATATATGCATTTATGTGTCCTCGTAGCGGCTGCATTACTATACTGTACTCGGCGAAACATGTCGGCAGCGGTCATTGACTCCCTGTCAAAAACTTGTCATTTTCTATACAAAGCCGCTAGTAACAACATCTGACACTTCTTTGTCAATCGCGGTTTATATAGAAAATGACAAGTTTTTGACAGAGAGTCAATGACCACTACCGCCATGTTTCGCCGAGTACAGTATAGTTGAACTTTAAGGGTCAATTCAGACCGCAACGCGACAGGTAGATAATATGTATTTCTAAATTTGTATGATTTTGACAGATTTCAATTCAATACAAAATAATTTAGAAATGCATCTACGCGTCGCCGCGCCGTCGCGTTGCGGTCTGAGTTGACCCTAAGAAATATGAAAAAAAACTGTCAAGTTTTTAAAACTTATCACATTTTGTTTTTAATTGGATTACTAAAATAGTTTAGTCAAATTCCAGGTTAAACTGTTCTTAACCTTTAACTTACGTATTTTATAGCTACATTTCATACATACAAGTACATAATTGCAGGCGAAGCCGGGGCGCGACAAGTGTATTCTCGGAATACCTAACAAATGTAAAGTTTTTTCGTTGTCCGGCTACAAGGACCAATTAAGGGGACACGGCCCGTCTTTTATAATTTATGCGTTGTTTTTGTATTTTTTGCCCTCGATCAGAATCTGTATCGTTAACACGTTGTTTAGGGTTAAAGCTTTCTCGGCTGATAACTGATAACACGTGTACTGAGATAACGTGTACAAATAGATATTGATAACACTAACTAAGGCGTAGGTAATACTTTTTTTTCACGGCGCGTCTCCGGAATTTTGCATTACAAATACTATACAATATGTACTCAATAGTAACTTTTACATTATAATTAGGAGAAAAATTACTATTAAAACTAAAATAATGATCAGAAAGTGCTGAAAAATAACGTTATTAACGAGACGAAAGAAAAATTAATAATATCCGTTGTTTTTAATTTTTTTTTTATTTGGTAATTAAGTATGGCCATAGAATACGTAAGTATGGCTACAAAGCTCTTATTAGCAGCTATAGCTACTAATACAGATTATGTAATACATCAATCTTCTTTGAATAACTTATATTAAGTTTATGTTATACTCAGCTAAGATTTAGAAGAAACTAATTAATTATAATTTATAACATAAGCTGTAAGTTTTCCGAATAAAAATGTATTAAATCAAAACCCTGCAGTATGTCTGCGCGGTGCGCACATTCGCTAAGGAAGCTCAGTAAACCTTATTATAAGTTCAATATGTCAAAGATCTATTAAATATCAAGTTCAGATGCGCCGACTATCAATATGTTGCTTTTTAAAATGCCAATATGATATTATTTATCATCAATTACAAGCAACACAGACTATTTGCCAATAAATTACCCTGTGACCTAAAGGCCGTGACATTAAAGGTATTTAAGTTCGGAAAATTTAAGTCGAATTTAATGTTGAGCAATGATTGTTTACAAAGTCAAGACTTCCATTTCCTGTTTATCTATATATATAAAAATGGATTTTCAAATGTGTTAGTCGCGCTAAAACTCGAAAACGGCTGAACGGATTGTGCTGATTTTAGTCTTAAAATATTCGTAGAGGTCCAGGGAAGGTTTTAAAGTGACACAAAGTTTACCGGGACAGCTAGTATATTATAATAATAATTATAACGAGTTGTAACTTCTAAAACAAAAACTTTTCAGATAATAATTTTAAGATGATTTTTCTGTCATTTTTTGCAATTTTAGCAATTTGTATTATATTTTGCTAAAATTGCAAAAATTATATTTTGTTTACTAGTCTGTTTTTAAGGGTTCAAGTAAATAATAAGGTTATATTCTGTTATATTAATACGTTTGTACATATTTGTTTTGCTTTCATAAAAATCTCTAGCTTTTAATTTCCACCTATGAAATCTTTGCTCCTGGTTGCCTGGAAGATATTGCTACCTAGTAATAAGGCCGCCATTGTGACACATATGTATTAATTTTGTTTTTATATTTGTTTGTATTCTCTCTGTATTGTGTACACAATATAGAATATTTGAATTGAATTGAAATAATGCAAATTGTAAAAAAAAAAATCATGTAAGCATTAAAATATCCTTTTTACTGAGTTTACTCGATTTTGTAACGATAGCAAATGACAGTAATAATACAGTATTTGCTAGAAAGAGACTACTATAGAGACTAGAGTATGCAGTATACCACACTCGATCCTTCTTCAATATTTAATTGTGTTTGTTCATACGGCGTTATTCGTGGCCGGCCCGTATTCTCGGAACCCTTTAATTGCATCCACAGCGAAGATCGAACGCTTAAAAATCGATTTTTTATACTTTTTTCAGTGCGGCCCTGTGGCCGAGTTAAAATCGTTCCTTTATTTTGAGATAGGGACGCTCTGTTTATGCAAATTTTACACGCATCTACACAAAACTTCTCAATTAATTAACGATTGATTTGGCTCTGAGCTTATTCAAAGGGCTCCCTTGATTTGTTGCTTATGGTATCGAAGTAATTAGGTAGGTATTGCATATTTATACTGTTCATTTATGCTACATAAAATATTAAAATCAGAAACAGATAAAGTAAAAAGAAAATGTTTTTGTATAAAATTTAAAAAGTTAAAAAAACTTGATTGCAACAAATTAGTTTATCTACTTCCTTGAAAGACGTACGTAAAGACGTCCACTTTACATACAAGTCAAATATCAAATACCTCAACATATTTTATAACCGAGTTCATTCTTTTTTGAACAATAAAACGCAGCACCTGTAAAGAATGTCATAATACGTTGTCCCAACGAGAAATTCGAGTCATTCCTGAACTACACTGAAGCATTATTTGATATTTATAACATCGCCGCCGCTAATGTATGCCGAGGCTATATGCTCGGAATTATTTTAATTGGGGACATAAAGGATAGTAGGCATTAGTCCAGTTCCAGTATTTCAATGAACAAAATTGTCGCATTCACAGGCCGGCCAGCGCGTGTCTTCACACCTTCGAACAAAAGCTTAGACACAGACTATTCTAAACTTTAAGTTGTAGATATAAAGCACAAAACCCTTCGTCGCAAATATTTAAATCGCCTCATTTAAATATCATCCGACTCCCGACTTTCCTACAATACTATTTAAGTATAAAATTGCGAATAGATAGTAGCCAATAGAATGCAAACTATTAAAAATGTGACGGAGCTAATTTGAGCTCTGTATATCTTGGTAGAAGGTGTAAAATAGATCGTACAAGAGATTAATATATCATTGCAGCTATACAGCTATTCGTGCACGTAATGAGGTAGAACAAGTCAAAACGCGAGCGGTCTCAAATATGTAAAGTTCAGTTTTTATCTTTTACGAGAAGTGGCTATCTTTTATCGGAATCTGGTTAGACAGTAGATATTTAAATGCGAGTAACAAAAATCTCTTGTTAAAGAAATTCCTGAACTTGATATGGGTCGGAATAATTTCTCTATTCCTTCACGAGAGGTTCTAATGGCCATTTTACATATTGTAGTGATGCAGCATCAGCTTATCCGAGATTTTAACTTGCATCATGATTCTATTTCATCTATCTAAAACAGTAACTATCCTAACTCTTGGTAGAGTAATAGTATACGCAAGCTGCCAAATTACATATTATTATTCAAGAATCGGTTTTATAGTACATGAAGGTATTTAGATGATATTATGATTATAATATAAAATATTATAAAGCGTGGAAGTAAAAGTGTCCCTTGAGTAACACTTCACAAAATGGCTGTGTTAGTTCTAATTTTGATTACTCGGCACCCTTTTGTGATTTTAATTCTATGTCTCCTACACCAAGAGTTAAAACATATTAAAATATCAATTGAGGATGCAAAAATAAAGGACTGTGCACATTGCACAAACATATCGAAGCCTGCAGGGTGCTAGGAGAAGGTGACCGGAACTAGTGTTACAGAATATTCCCTAGCAGTACAACATAAAACATAGACCTCAGAAACTTGTAGAGATGAAATTGTGAAATTGATACTAATATATTATAGAAATAAATTTATGGAAAAGCGGATTTTCTCAATTTTGTGACTAATCTCGTCGTTGGGACTTGGGACTATAAACACGAACCTAATAATAATTAAAAGTCCTGATAATAATTGAAACCTAATAATAATGAAAATAAGTAGGTAAGAAAAATTAAAAACGTTTATGCAATCTGTAATCTGAAATTAAGAAATTGATAAAGAGGTGTAACATGATCATATTAGCCATGTAACACTTAAAATAGAATAGATATGAATGATATTATAGGTAAGATAGTATTCTTGTCCTATGAGTATTATGGTAGTTATAGTAGGTAAAGAAAATTAGCATCCATGTTGTGGCTTACCTAATCATCATATTTTATTGTTTTACAGTTTCTTAAATATTTCGCCTACGCCATGTCTATACTTCGTTTAGTCTGTGACAGAATCTGATGAGCCCCCACGTTACTTTTATGCCTTAAGGAAACCCCTCGCCCTCTAGGCTAGGCGTCCAGCTTAATCACAGTGCGAGGAAGATGGGCGATTAAATAAAAGAGAGTGACAAGGACAGGTGTATCCAACGGTTCGTATTTCGAGCAAGGTGCAAGAATCAGGTGTGTATACAAGGTGCTCCCTCAAGGACCGGCCTAAGTGATGGCTTGTGATGCGAATTATTTTATTTATTTATTTTATTTTATTTATTTTTATTTTATTTTCTTTGGGTGGCTTACAGCTAACAATCTTGTAATATGCTTGAGAAATAGATAAGAAAAGCCAATTACAAGCCTCCACAGATAACTGATGGAGGATGATGGATTATGATGGGTATTTGATTTTATGATCACTATATTGGAGCTAGACTCAGTCGTAAATATAATTACAGCGAAACGCTCGCCTGCCCTGTTTCAATTTTATTACAGAAATAATTAAGTTTGCATTGCAATTATATAATTTATATCTAATGTTAATGGTGGATATTAAAATCAGCTGCAATTTATTATAAACTTCACTCGCTTTTAATAGCACTCCTGACATCCGTTTGTACCTCTTATTTAAACCTTTTCTAGGGGTAGAAAGTTGGAAAATATTTTCTTAGTTTACGTAATGCTTATGTTATTAGGAGGGTCATGTGAAAATTAAACTTTTAGCTCTAACTTGTGCATGGATCTGTCAAACGATAACGACATCCAGAAGCTATTCCTAAAAGTATTTAAAACAACAAGAAAATTAACAAGTAAGCTATGAAAATAATTAAAATTGAATGTAATTCTGCCCTCGATGTGTTTTTGTCGACTGTACCATTGGTTCATAATTGTATGAACAATTAAACACTGCAATAATTAGTTGCACTTGCTGTGATCAATTACAAAATTACTCAATTCCAAGTACAGGTGTAGATGCAACCTGCAGTGCCTCGTGACAACCAAAACGGTGACTGGTGACATCTCTTTAATATACCGCACGCATTTACATAGTTTTTAAAGGTGTAGGAATATATTATACTTTCTCCTTTAAAAAATCGTTAAAAATATTGTTTTTAGTATAGTACAAAAATTGTTTGTGACAGTACCAATGAGTTTCTAAAATACTAGAGTGGCAATGTCTTACAAACTGATGCAAAAAATGCGTAACCACTTGATAGCCAAAAAGACAATGTCACTTCATAATGTTATTATGTCATTATGTATGGCAGATATGCGGTACGCCTGCAGGCATCTTCAAAGTGGTGACGCGTTTCTGTCGTAGACTGCCAATCTAGTTACGTTAGTAACATACAATATCATTGGACAGTACTCATTAGATTGTTGTTCATCATGCAAATAGAATAGATTTTCGATTTTGTTAGTCTCGTTAAAACTCGAGAACAGCTGAACCTACTTGGCTTACTTAGTCTTACAAATATTAATTCATTTGAGTGATTTGGAAGTCCAAAGAAGATTAAATGTGGAGGGAAGTGATACAAAACTTACCAAGTCATCTAAATCAATACAAAAACATTTTAAACTCGTGGAAAAGTTTTGCATAAATTATTGCATGTGTTGCAAATTCAAGATAATCTTGCATTAAGATTATCAACAATCTTGTCACATTAAGTTTAATTTAAACGAAATAGATCATTGTCTATGAATGAATTAAAATATTTTAAAAGAAAACAATAAATTACAAGTAAGTGCTATTTTTATGGATTTTAAAACCGCCCAAATAACAGGTAGATTTCATTCAGCTTTTTGGTTAAAGTAAGTTTTTTTAAGGCCGTGTTTCCACCTGCAAGCAAACTCGCGGAAGTCTTGCGTGAGTTTCTTGCAATATCTGCAATTTATTGCTGCAATAAATGTCTTGCGAGAAGCTCGCGTATAATACTATCGAAACTTATCGCGGAGGCATTTACACACGAGAGCTTACGAATGTCGCGATAAGAAATAATATCATTATTTTAAACAAAAACAAAAGCCGTGCGATAACTTGCTGCGAGATATAGCAGCGAGATCTGTCGCGAGTCCATACAGACAGACGTGTCCGTGGTACTTGCAAGCTGCTGTCAGACAGACTGTCAGACACTTCTAACGACAGTTATCTTGCAGGTGGAAACACGGCCGAAGGAACATAATATATATTAATATCTACTATTATTGTGCTATTATCATACTACTTTTACATGACACATAAATCTCTGGAGTTATTTTATATATATTTGATGTATGATGTATGATATGTATATCTATAAATGGCTTAAAAATATAGTTTAACTTATAAAGCTAATCTCTATGTAGCGCACTCCTTCCGGCTTCAAATATAAATGAAAATTAATTCATAATTTTAAAACTAGGATCTTTATACTTAATTTCAAATATAAATGAAAATTAATTCATAATTTTAAAAATAGGATTCTGGTAGACCTATAACTTATTTCTTTACTCTACGTAAAGAAATAAGTTATAGGTCTACCAGAATCCGATGGCAAAAAGTAAGAAAGTAAATTATTGACTCTAGCATTACCGAGGTAATTGGAATAAAACATTTTGATCCTCTTTTTTCCTTATAGCGGCAGATTCTGTGTGTGAAACATGCAATTATATAATATGAATTTATCCAATGATCAAGAATATTTTTTGAAAATCTGCTGTCAAAATTTGTCATCAGATTCTGGTAGACCTGTGCAATGTGATAGGTACTTTTTTCTAAAAAAATGAGGCTATCACTTGCAGCTTTTTTATGCACACCCCAAGAAATTAGGTGACAAGCCAAGGTGCAGCCAGTGCCTCGGAAGTAATGCGTAGGGGTAGAATGCAGCTGCACAGGTGTATAATCATTATCCCGGATATTCTACGAGAATAACCTTTATGTTAATGGTAATAAAGGTTCCATCAAAGGAAATATAAGTCGGAACGCACTGTACCCATCACTTAAAACAAAGCCTGATTTTATGTTACGTTATTAAATTCATGTTCTAACTACCGTGAGTAATTCTGTTAATACCCATTGCACGGACATTAAAAAGAGTTAATAAAAAAATGTTTTCAAATAATTTCGTAGGTCAAAAACAAATGTTTCCTCATAAGACTGTTGTTTTTACATTTTTTGTTTATTCGATAGTGCTGTTTAACGTTTATAGCTGATGTTTTGTACGTATAATAAAATGTTATAAATATTTTTGAATTTATTATTCGTGGCTTTTTAAAAAAAAATAGTGGCACTACTTTAATTTATTATAATGTTGTTATTTGTCCCAATACATTTACGTGATGTTGAACGTACAAATAATAAATTTATAATTATTTAAATTTTTTGGTGTTTAGGTACTTTACGTCGTACGTCTCCATGCATCTTCTGGTTCAAAACGAAATAACCTGGGCTAATGTCTGTTAAGATCGGTAAATTAAGTTCTATACAACATAGAACTCCCAAAGCCGGTGTAGGCCCTTAAATACCTTGGTACTGAACGAATTTCAACGACCTCAATTTGAAACCCTTCGACGTTTAACAAGCATTTTCGTTACGATAATTAAAAAATCGGCTCATCAAAATTCGTCGCATCTGCCCTCGATGTCCGTTGTACATTTGCACCAAATTATAATTATTACAGTGCATCCGGGGGTTCCGTATATATTACAATATTAACAAGGGACAGGTGTACTTGAGATGTAACTGTGTTTGGGGAGGTCCGCTAGTGTCAAAACCTTTGTTGCCTTCAATAGAACCGTTACATAATGTATGATGTTCTTATTGTTATATTGCAATCAGCTACATTGAATATTTTGATTCAGTGAGAGTGATGAAACACACAGTCATCAACTCATCACAATAAAATTACACTATAACACCATAATATTAAACCATCAAGCCCCATACGAGCACCTGTGATCGCGACAGCAATAGAATACAATAGCATTTCCAAGAATCCCCGATCGAAGGACTAATGGTAAATTAATTTGCTAAACAATTTTTATAGAGTACCTAACTAGCTGTCCCGGCAAACGTTGCTTTGCCATAATATTTTATTGAAGTGACTATGTTACCATGGTAACGTCCATCGGTATCCCGTTGCACAAACAATGGTCGCCGCTCGAGTTGTAATAATTGACTATTATTTATTTAACAAATGCAACTATAAATATAAAAGTACCCAGTAGCCGATTCTCATGCCTACTGAATATGCATATAAGTTTTGGCAAAAATCAGTAAAGCCGTTTCGGAGGAGTACGGCGACTAACATTGTGACACGAGAATTTTATATATTAGAGAAGAGATAGAAGATTTACTTCATCTTAAACAAGAAGAAACACTGCCGAAAGCAAAGTTTTTGTTCAGCTATTCTTTCTACTAATAAATGCATTTTTTCCTCCTTAATCTAAATACCTCATACACAATTTGAAAAACAAATTGTAAATTAAGGCTCCATCACTATTTTAATTTTAATTAGTACTTAAAAGTTAAAACATATTTTAATTAATCTAAATTAAATCTTCCATTAAAGTAATACTAAAACATAATTTAGTAGGCCGAAAATCAATTAATTTACAAATCTTAATGCATTAGTTTCTGAGCTGTGAGTGTTTGATTTCACTCCGTAGAGGGAGATCTGAATCTATCGGGTTTCTGAGAATAGAATTGGTCGGTTCTAACAAGTGACAAAACTCGCTTACTCATCATTTATTACCCGCTTAATGGCCGGCTTTATAGACAAAATCTACGTTTATGGCTATTAGTGTGTTTTGGATCGCTCCTCGGTGTTTTTATGAGATATGAAATAAAGTTGTTGATTTTGGAAGTGTAGTTGTTAAAAGCTGAGGAATATTCTTTACTAGCGACCCGTGGCGTCGCACGGGTATAAAATATATAGCCACTGAAAAAATGATAAAAAATTCACGTGGTCGACTTCTTATCTGTGCCAAATAACATAAAAATTGCTCCAGTAGTTCGCGAGATAAGCCTTTTCAACTAATTTTCCCCGTTTTTCCATATTTTTCTCTATTTCTTCGCTCCTATTAGTCTTAACGTGATAAAATATAGCCTATAGCCTTCCTCGGTAAATGGGCTATCTAACACTAAAAGAATCATCAAAATCCGTTGCGTAGTTTTAAAGATTAAAGGGAACAAAGGGACATGAGGGAAAAAAATTACTTTGTTTTATAATATGTATAGAAGAATAAGAAGCTATTTGATAGTGTTTGGGTGTTTGTAATACTAGCTGAACATAGGCGCCAGCAGGGGGGTGCCAGGTACACTTGCACCCCTTGGGGATCTCGGGATCAACAGGAATTATTAATATACAGGCACTAAATATTTTATTCTGTTGATATAAACAGACAGTCACTGTTGTTCGTAAAAGCTAAAAAGAAAAGAAAGAAAACTAAAATCTGCAACCCTTGGAAATTATTTCTGCCGGCGCCCATGTAGCTGAATGTTAGCTAGCTTAATCAATAATCAGAGAAACTTTTATTTAAACAGCCCGTCACGTACTTAATTTAATGAAAATCCATGGAAAGTGAAGTGATGGTGATCAAAACTAGTTAAATTATTTATGTGTCATTATTTGAATTTTCTCTATATCATTAAATAGTCACTAACTGTGTCCGTCCCACTGGGTTACTAGAGTAAACAACTCCTTCACTTGGGGATCAACTCTCGTAGTCAGAGTGGTTTCAAAATCCCTTCTTCGTTCAACATAGAAATCTTATTATTAAGTATAGGCTATGTGTTACTGTAGGATACTATAGCCTATACTCTCCAACACACTTACTCTTGAATTTGCAAACATAATTAGGGGGATAAAAGCGAAAAGTCTGAGTTTTAAATAAACCAACCAACCAACCATCACCACGTTTTGTTTTTATGAAGGCAGATCGCTGTAGCCCTTACGTCACTGCGACACATGAATCTATAATATATTGTGATTTGTTGACACTATTCTAATAAGAATACTTTTGTTCCAACATACTTACACTACAATCTGCAGAAAAAGTCAGGTCACTCGTCAGTCGCAAGGGGTCAGGGAGATAAGCGCGAGATTGATACCCGGCTCAGGGCAGTGAAGTGTGCGCCATCCTTTACTCTCGACTCGCTGGGCCTGGCCTTAAGGGATTTTACACCCGACACTTGCGCATCAAGAAAATTCCAGCTTTATTGTGTATTGATAATGCGCACTGAAATGGATAGCTGGATATTTTGAATGCATTTTCGTCAATGTGATTTTCGGATACGGCATTGTGTTGGAATGGAAACGTTTGCTGCCGTAATCATTGGAAGTTGTTGTGAGCTTTATCTTTTTTAAATAATATTATTGTTAAATCCCTTATTCAGGTACTTACCTGCAACTTACTCAGTACTTGGTTAATAATCTGTAGCTGTCTAATTTTTACATTAGGTACCATCATAAAATATAGTTACAGCAAAAGAAAACACGGAAAAAGCTCTCCAAGTCTTATGGTATAGTAGAAGAAAAAGGTCAGTTCTTATAGGTCAGATTTTGGACCTTCAAAGTCGTCATACGTAATAAGTAATAACAATTTGAAGTATCTTTATTTTATTGAAATCGATGGCTTAATATTAAAATAAATGCCGTGTTGAGTGATATAAATTGTAATTGAAATATAGAGTTTTTGGAACATGTCTGGAAAGAAACACAAGTCGACGGGCAGTAATTTAGCCAAGTGCGAAGTTCCGTCACATCGGGGGGTACATTCCTGCGGAGGTGATATTTCCAGCTGTAGCGCGAATATTCCGCAGCCACACGCAATAAATCTAAATAAAAAAAAACTTTCCGTTGCGCGACATTTTTTCCCGCGCTATTCGCGCATATATCACCGTACTGACTTATGTCTTGTCTCAGCCCTGCTTTTTCGAACATTATTCTTGCAAACGTTTTCGCACGTAATATTTCTCGTTTTGCGTGTAATGGTATTCGACGTTTTGTAACGATACGCCTCCTACAAGCCGCTTTAATAGTTAATTTAACAAAAAGTGTACACGTATTAAATGCACCATTTATTACTTACGTACCGTCTTATTTTCTTTGGTCGTAGCTTAACAAAATTAGAACGATTTTTGAAAAAGTAAATGTATATGCAGAATAAATATTTTATTTTGTTTTTCTTTACAATAAATTTAAATAGTACGGTAATTAAACTTTCATTCAGTGACTTACAAAAAATTCAATGACAAACATCATTGACCAGAGTTTGCGATTAAATCCGAGTCTATAACAAACCCCAACTTATCGAATAATCTGATTTAAGGTACCCACAAAAAAAACCGCGAATCATACAATAGAACCGTCACAGAAACGTCTTCAGCGAAGCGCAAAACCGCCTTAAAAAGATCAAATCCAAACATTAATTGTAATCAACAATGTGCCCTAATCCTGCCGGTCGCCATTTTATACGCATTATACGATGTCCTCCGAAATACGATTAAAACTGAATAGCTCCATATGTCGGTACCGTACGCAATCTCACGGCCGGCTGGCTTTTCAATTTGGCGCGAGATAAGCGCGAATTTTAGACGACTTTTTCTCAAAATGGCGGAATTGATCCGCTGACTTATGGCGGACGGAGCGGGCGGTCAGATCTATTCTAATTTTTCCGCAAATTGAACAAGGATTCGAAGTCCGAGGGTCCATTGATTGGAGATTTATTTTGAGAAGAGGATTTATTATTACAATTTTATGTGACATTTGATTTTCGAAGACGCTTTCTGTAATTTAATTCGTTTGCACATTCTTGAAGTAGTGGTAAAGATTTTACGCTACGTTGATCTTTGCTTGGATTTCTAGACAGTTACGAAAATAATTTTAATTTCTATTACCATTTATTTCAGCAAGTTTCAGACACCATGTTTAAATATTGCTTAGTAATTAAAGTACGGCAAAGTTACTAAAGATATATGCGGGTTGAAAATAAAAAATAATCACATTGAAATATCATGTATTGATAATTTATTCGCAATTTTATTTAAAATACACAACTTCACAATGTTCTGTTTTAAAAACTCAAAACTTAGGTACGGGATAGTATAGGCTGATGTGATCTAATTTACATTTTCATACTTTGATCAATTTATCTTCTAAAGATAATTTACATTTCTCATATTTACAATTACATTTTGGATTCAGATATTGTCTATGGGAATTCAGAATTGTATTGTATACGCAAGGTAATTAAAGATATTTAACTGGCAATATTCACTAGCAGATAAATATAATGAACCTGCATTTATATTCAATTCAATAAACACATAATCATTCTTTAGGTGAGAAAAATAACTTCAGGAATGTAACGGAAGTTACCAAAATATGTGACGTAAAAATCAGAAATATTAAAAAATATGTCATTACTCATTATTGACGATAACTCCATTAAAAAATTACAACGTCGTTTCTGATAATTTACATTCGCCTGTAATGAAAATTATCAGAAAGTACTACGTAACAAATGCTTCTGAAATTCCATAGACAATATCTACCACACATTTTATGGCCACACAATATCTTAATTTTACAAGTCCGGGGTTTACAACACAAATCAAAATGTACAAATATGAAATTCCTCGCCGGGACCTTAGGATCCACATCAGTTCTTTCGTCTGACACGATTATTTACATACATAACCACTAATATAAGTTACTATTGCGTTTTAATACTACCGAACTGAATGTACAAAAACGTGTTATCACACAGATTAACTAAATTAAATACAAAACTATACAGGAACGCATAACTTAGAATATATACAAATACACAGGAGAACGATACCTACTTATATAATCGTCTAAACGGACATAACTGATCTTAACTAACGTTATAATACTGTACAATTTCACTAGTATGTAGAATACGCCTACTTAATACTTGGGATACCAATACCGGAATACAAAAGCCGGGATATGTCAGTTGGTACCGGTAAATGTTCTATAAACGTCAATTCTGCTGGACAGTCTTATGATTTAGCGCGGGGTTGTTTTACCATCGAATGGTTACAGGGGATGCGGTTGACCATAAGTTTATAGAGAGGCAGCTATTAACCGCTTTTGGGTAGGTTAGCCACATGTTTGCGGTTGCAGATTGCGATTAACCATTGGTTTACGGTTGTAGAGTGCGGTTTACCACTGCTTTACGGTTGTAGAGTGCGATTAACAACAGGTTTACGACTGTAGAATACGGTTAAGCACTGCAGGTCTAAGGTTGTAGAGCACGGTTAGCCACTGCTTTACGGTTGCAGAGTGCGATAAACCACAAGTTTACCGTTGTATAGTACGATTTACCATAGGTCTACGTTTGTAGAGTACGGTTATGCCACTGGTTTACGGTTGTAGAGCGCGATCAACCACAGATTAACGGTTGCTTATTGCGGTTAACCGCAGATTGCAGGGTGCGGTTAACCATGAGTTACAGAGGTGGTACTTCTCCGGATCGGGACGCTGTGACGGGAGCTTACTTATCACGTATATTCACTCCTCCAGCCAGTCTGAAAAAAAAAAGGAAGATTAGATTTGTGGAGAATCAAAGAGGCTTAATGCATCATCAAAGGAGAATTCTTCAATATTTTTCAGAATATCAATAAGGATTAAAGTGTTGATGCCTACTACCAACAACATAATATAAAAATTTCAATCAATAAAACAATAGACAAAGATTACAACAGAGTACTCTAGGCAGTAGAAACGCGATAGAATGGAATGCTCATTTCAGTTTTAGAGTGAGACAGAACTTTTCCATAATATTAATGTCGTCCTTTATTTTTACATACCAGTCCTGACTCCTAGGTAATTGAAATGTACCATTCTAGAGACTTTTTAAATATTATCTGATTCTTATATTTTCAGCTCTGTATGAAAATGCATTACATGTCGTATCTTTATTTTTTAATGAACTACAGAACATCAGTCTTCAATGTTACTCACCATAGAGTTGAGCTGGGCTAGATGGTGGTGGTGGTAGGGGTTGTGCGAGGCCGGTGGTGGTCCGAAGCCCTGATGGGGGGCGCCGTACCAGTGGGACATGTGCGCCGCTGCCGGATGCACCAGACCCACTTGGTGTTGACCTGTGGAAGGAGGGATTAGAAATAGAATACAAAGACAACAGTTTACAACAAAAAAGTAATTCATAGATTTTTGTAAACTCTTCAAATCAATAATTAATATTAGAAAACTGAAGAGTTTGTTTGTTTGATCACGATGATCTCCTGGACCGATTTCAAAAAATATTTCACCAATGTATAGCTAAGATGTCCCTGAGTGCTATAGGCTATGAATGTACTACGGGCGGAGCTGGGGCGGACCCCTAGTCATATATCATTTAAAATTGTAACAACTGCTCTTTGTTATTCACGATTAAAACCCTGATTCCTGAATTGAAGCTCATACTGTTAGTAAGTATAGATTCAGGGCTTTAAAAGTAAAGAACAAACAGACATTTAACTAGACACAATTATGCATTTATGTTTTTCGATATGGAAGTAAGTACGTACACAAATTCGAGGAGAGTTTAAAACTATTTGCCAAAAGTACTTTTCTAACTTACCAAAGTCCATAGCCGACGGGAAGGCCGATCCGCCGAAACCCTTCGTCGCGTCTCCCAAGGGCTTGATCATGTCACCCATGACTCCCCCAAGGGCGAGCGCACAAGCCCCACCTCCCCCCATGCCCATTCCCCCCTTCTTCTTCTTGCTCTTACTGCTGAGCTTGCGGTTTCTTGTCTGTATGCCTTCCTTCTTCATTGTCAGTGGCCGGTTTACCTGGAACAAGGAAATGGGACTGTTAGATAGAGTTAAGATAATTTTTTACGTCACATTTGAATCGTAAATACTTTTTATAAAATAATCGGGCAAACGAGCAAACGGATCCCCTGGTGGAAAGCAACTACCGTCGATCATGGACACTTGTAACATTAGAAGAGCTGCAGGTGCGTTGTCGGCCTTTTAAGAGAGAATATTATGTTCTTGACACTTCTTGAAGGTTTACAAGTCGAATTGGTCCGGAAATTTGCCGTTTACTGCTAGCTGTTTTAGAAAACGGAACGATTTTAAAATACGGCGGTTCAATGACTAGCCCGGATATTCATTACCTATATATTTTGAAGGTGTATGATTAACGATTATATTGTAATTAAGTTCTAGTCGCTAGACGTGGCTTTCAATCAGTTATAAAAAGTGGCTTAATAAGATCAAAACACTGCATATAATAGGAAACAGAACATTAATACTTAATAGTATCACAAAAAAGTTGTTCAGTTTCTGAATATTCATTATCTCTTTTAAACATGATCTCGATTCTCACTCCTTATATCTGCGGTTGATTTATCGATCGGGAGATCGATAAATCAATATTAATATATTAAGTACAAATTCGTGTTCGCTCAATTACTAAGTAACACTCTTGATAAGATCCATTAATTTAATTTACGTCAAAAATATATCACACGAGAAACATGTTTACTTGGCGTCAACATATCGAGCGAAGTCCAGTTCCGATATCATCTAGGGGGTAAGGCCAAATTAGCCTCGACGAAGCTTGGTGTTCTTAACAGAGCGAGACAGTACTTTAGTCCGGACCAACACCTACAACTCTACAAGGAGCAGGATCGGCCTCATATGGAATATTGTTCTCATCTCTGTGCAGGGGTGCCAAAATACCAACTGCTCCCTCTGGATCGTATCCAACGAAGGGCCGCTCGAATTGTTGACTGCCATAGTGTTTCAAACAGCTTGGACCCCTTGGAATTACGCCGAGATGTAGCTTCACTCTGCATCCTCTATCGGTTGTATCACGGGGAGTGCCCTGAGGAATTGTTCGGAATCATACCACCTGCAACTTTTCGCCATCGTCCCACGCGAAAAACATACCATCCTCATCACCTCGATGAGTGGCAGCCTTCCACAGTGCGTCTTTCGCGTAACTTTCTGCCGCGCACTGTAAAACTCTGGAACGAACTGTCACCAGCAGTATTTCCGGACCTATACGACCTGCAAACCTTCAAGAAAAGAGCGTATTCCCTCTTAAAAGGCCGGCAACGCACCTGCAGCTCTTCTGATGTTGCGAGTGTCCATGGGCGACGGTAGTTGCTTACCATCAGGTGACCCGTTTGATCGTTTGCCCCCATTATTTAATAAAAAAAAATGTTAATATTTTTTCCGGTTCGACAGAAACATTGATTTCGTTTATTGATTACTTCGATTTTAATTAATTTTGAAATACATATTATAGATAACTAATTGGTAGAGGAATCCTCAATACTTTAATTTAGGTGTTGAAAATGTTCTCTCTTACATTGCTGTAAACGCGAGTAGAGAACTATTTTAATATTTGCTAGCTCTTCAGTTGTAAATAAGCTTGTTCTCTCTTACATAACATACGGCATTACTCGTTTTTTCCATTGAAACTCTTTTCCAAGTGATGCAACTTCCAAACGTCAAGAAACTCGCCACTTCTGCATTACAGACATTATTTATGTCGCGGTACTCAAAGAGAAAGGCGGCAAAATCAAAGAGCCATATAAATATGTCAGTTTAATTGAGACACGTCGACAAGGTCAGATGAGTCATTGTCACTTCACTACCAATTTTGAATGTTAAGTCCAGTTGAAACGTACCGGGGACCATAAAATGGTATCACAATGTGCGAATATCGTTTTGTGCCGGCCGACATGCACACTCCTTGCATTTTAATCGCCGATGCACTGGGAATCGCGTCACTCAATTTGAATGTAAGTTTTTGTTCAATGACGTAAATGGTTGTGAATATCTGAGTACATTCCGAATATTATAATCGTGTGATAAACAAAAATCATTAACACAAGTTTTGATGGTTGAAGTCGTAGGCTACGGGTGACTTGCTTATATGCGTTAAGGAGAAATGTAGAGAACTGAATAACATCCTCCCATCTCCTCCTCTTCACGTCATATCTTCATAGCTGAAGCTTGTGATTCCGCAGCCCTACCAGGACTTTATATGTTGGTGGAAACTACTACATATTTTCGCATCTATGGCTATCCTTGAAAGAAATTGAGAGGTCATTAAGACCGGTTATCAAGCATAGCGCGAATAGATCTCTACACGTTTGCTGGAAGCCTCTTAACCGTCTCTACTTCTCTTTATGTTCCCCTAGCTGTTACTGTTGCTAGATGACCGTCCTCATTATTCTGAATCAGAATTTCTCCATAATGTTGCTACAAGTGGATGCAATCCTTATAATTTTGATACCAATTTGACTGGAATCATCGTTGGTGGTGCAACATTTGTTTTTCGCGGGTCAAGTATGTCGGTCACTTTCTGCATCGTTCTGGGAAGCGTGCGTCACGACGGACGGACGGACGGACAATGAGTTATTCATCGCCTTCCATGGAAGTTCGCGGCATGTGGCAAACGCCGCCGCTAGTCGAACTTATTTGGCCTAATGGCACAGGATTCCGCGTTGCACTCGCTTATCAAAACTAAGCATAATACATATTATGTCACTTGCAACAATGTGAATGCGCATCTCTCACCACTGCTATCTTTCGTAGAAGCGTTTACGATTCTCTTATACCATATCTACCTGCACCGTGCGATTACTCTGTAGCAGTTACGCCACTCTAGCAAAAAAAGAGTAAAATTTTGGCACTCTATGGATTTGGACCTTAGCTTATAAGGTACTAAATTGCTGTATGCTGAAAGTACCCTTAGCTTTTAAACTACTCTAATCCGAATCTTGTAAATCAGGTGAGAAAAAATTTCGTTGAGGTTTTCCTATTGTGATAATTTCATAATAATTAGCACATTTTTTTTATTTTACTTTCCTCTCAATTCACTGTTATGTGTAATGTTTGTACCCTTGGTCAGTCGTCCCTAATACGTTCCCGCGAATCGCCCACTCCCGCATACCGCGCCGGCGTTCTCCCAATTGAACCAATATAAAATGCATTAACTTCACTGCATATGCCGACAGATTTAGACGTAAATGGGTCATTGCGAACCCTGGACAGTGGACATACCGCAAAATAGAACGCAGTCGTTTAATTGGAATTGCAAGTGGTACCGCCGACGTCACGCACAATTTATTGTTATTTAAAAAATATTCATCAATTTGTATATTATGTCATCTATGCCAATATTACTCAAATTATTTTAAGAGACTCTTTTACATTCTTCAAAAATGTCAACACTATAATATTGTGTATAAGGTTCCTAAAGTTAGGCTTAGGTATCCGTAAAACAACGCTACAAGCACTGGCCAAGCAAGACAGAGCTTATTTTATGTATTTTAAGTTTTAACCATAGATGAAAGCAAAAGAATAAAAAAAGCTACATTAGACAGCAACTTTTAAGTTATTTAAGCATGACTAGCTATACTATACCCCTCCCTCCTATTAGTTATACTGTAGTCTGTAGCAGGAAAATCTCTAAGTCGTTACGTGTTACGTGTATTATAGTTTGCATGCGCAAGAGCAATCCACTTAAGGATTCCCGTAAACGTATACCTGTCTCACTCGGCCGCCATCTTGCTGAAATTGTTTAATAACTGTTCATTAAGTCTAATTAGACACGTCTAGCACGCTCTATATACAAATTATACGTGAGTTATATGATTCATTATTATAATTGCGATTCCACTACGTTTTTATATTATGTAGTTGGTTCCATAACAGCTTGTTATAGTAAAAAATAACAACAATATTAGTTTTTCCATTTATTTTTACATAGCGTCATTGACTTCCGAAAAGAAAATTAAGAAATTTTCAGCGATAAGAAATATAGAGACTTAATAGAGACAATAATAATATGTCACCTAACCAACGTATGGATGAAATGTAAAATAACTTTTAAGGGTGGGTTGCACCAGAGGCGTGGTTAAAGTTAAAGTAATAGTTAAGGCTAATTTAGCTTTAACCTCAACTTTAACCTTAACTTTGACCACAGAAATTGACAGATGTATGTTGCGTGTATATTTTTATTAAAGCTACAGGTAATGGGATTGAAAGTATAAAAAATTGGATTATCCGTAAAAATCGTCAAGAAAAATATTTGTTTGAGCGGTTATGGTTAATGGTTATAGTTAAATATGGCGTCCTTAACCAGAGATTTGACATTTTGCACTGTAGTTATAGTTAAAGTTACAGTAAGTTTGTGCAACCCACCCTAAGCCTACGTGGTACTAAGTGAATTTTATTGCTGACCATTCACAAGATATATTGTAGATTAGATAGTAGTCCGGAAAGGAAAACGATCATAATTGCGAACAGATAGAACGCTCGCTAACGATACGCACTTTGCATGCAACCTCCTTCTACGGTTCACTCAATATCATCGAATATAGGAAACAATGCCGGACAGTTCGTCTATTAGTTGTGAAATGTTGCAATTGTTGTTAAAATAATAGCAAAAATATTGAATCATAACAATTAAGGAATTTAAAATACCCAGATGTTTTCTAGGAGAGAGCAAGCTGATGATGATGAACTATATGGCTAAGAATATTCTCCATACAGACATACTGATAGACAAATAGATACGTCAACACCTCTTTTTTTGGTCGGTTATTTAAAATATAATAAAATACATTTTATAAGCTCTACAACAACTCTTCACGTTTTTATTTTGAATTTAAAAGGTTTTTTAAACCACCATTTTGTTTATATTATGTATTATGCAAATTAAATGCCGAAAATTTTGATTAATATTTATTTGAAACCTTTATTTAAAATAACAGTAAGTTTAATACGATTTAAGTCATAAAATGGGGTTAATTAAATCATCGCGATTTTTTATCTTTAAATCTGAAATTTTTAAACTTTTACCGCTTATAATGTTTAAATGTCAAGAAAATCGCCTTTAGCTTTAACAATAATCATAAATTAACAAGTTAAATAATATATTTATCGCGGAATATCTCTACACTTCTTATCTTATCTCTTAAACCTGTTATATTTAATTTTACATTTTATACCTGATTATAATATTGTGTTAAATGTTTAGTAGGCTTGTGTTGCATTTTAGTACATGATATTTATTTAAATATTTATTCCGTTTATCGTGACAGGAAATATACTTTTGGTTTTTTGTTTTGGTTTGGTTGGTTTTGGTTGTAACTTCAACTTTTTGGAGCAGTTTCAGAAAATTAGAGCTCTAACAACTCAAATTTATCAATCAACTGAATTCCAAATAGAGTATGAGGTTCTATCTTCAGTTCTACATTTTAACTGGTTCTCAATTCTCGGAAGTTCTCGGTTCAAGCCGAGCCCTGACCGATTAGAAATCGCTCATTATATAGAATATAAAATGGTTGTTATGTTTTGCGGTGCGTGTGAATAATAGCGAGGTGTATGTGCTATCTGCCATCTGCCGTCGTAAAACCACTGAAATGAGAAAATAACAGGCTCACATCACAATGCAATGAAAAATGCACTCCTCCACGTAATTTTTCTGACAGTTAGAAAGCTTTTGTTATCTAAATAATTATGATTCTACCTGATTTATTGTTTTAATTACCGATTTCTCTACGCACATAAAATCTGCCGTTTCTCGGTAATACTAACCATTTGTATAGTTTATTGGATATTTTATGGTATGTAATATATATATATATATATATATATATATATATATATATATATATATATATATATATATATATATATATATATATATATATATATATATATATATATATATATATATATATACATATATATACATATATATACATATATATTATAATATATATAAATTACTACTCATTATTTTATATAAATAATAAGGTTTTTTTGTTTAAGTTCAGCTTTTTACATTATTTTCTGTTATCATAATATATTACGGTTGTCTGGAAGAAACCGCTGAAAGCGGTAAGGCTGCCTATTTGCTATTCCCTGACTTTATATTGTTTTGTTATTTTATATTGTTAATTTTTTTAAACAAATAAAAAATTTATAAATAAATTATAAATAAATAACCATTATAAAAAAGATATAACTCATTTAATTAGTTTTATTGGGGCTCCGTACCCAAAGCGCAAATACGGGACCCACAGACGGGACCATATTACAACTTTTTTATTTAAAATTGTTTTCTATAACCTAGTATTATGCAGGAAACTTTTAACAACATAATAATCTATTAATTATCATTATTATAGGTACAAATTACATTAACGCTAGAAAAATGGCACGCGCCTTCGCAATTTTCCATTCAAGTAAGTGTTGAAAGTTTTTTTCCTTGCGTTACACTTTAGAACATAGATTATATACTGATTACACCGTAGTAGCAGCAAAAACTGAAATGGCTCCATTGAAGTTATCGATTACAAGCTTGCCGTCGCAAGCGAAATACAAAAGCGAGTTTTGTTACAATTTATAGCTTTACCGTTAAGGAAAATAGCTCTCTCATGTTTCAAGTAAAATTATGAAAATATTCATTTGAGTTTGGTAGTAACGGACTATTAGTAGAAAGATATTCTACTATTATAATAATATTGTGATAGTTTGTGACGTCTGACGATGGACTTTCACACAAATATTGAAGTGGTAATGATAGCTTTGGATTCAAATAAACACTTTTGGACAACTTTAATTTTTGTTTTTTTTTTTTTTTTTGCAGAGGAGTACTTCAGAAAATTAAGAATATAATTTTTAAACTTACCTAGTGAGGTCATTTTAGCGAGAAGAGCTTATAGCATAAATGTTTCAGCAAAACCAATTAAAACTTAGTGTAAGTGTACATTTTGTATCGTTTTTGCCCGTGCGTGCAACACCCTTTGTCAGAAGATATTATAAGTAAGAAATTAGCAGGCTGTAACTGATACGCCATGTGAACTACGTATATTTAGTTGATATGACAACATAATAGTCATACATGCGTGTAAACAACGTTTTTGTTTCTTACATAAACCTGTTGCCTGCTGATAAAATGATTGATTCAATGCAAATGGCTTATGTAAGTGTTAGGTCTTGTTTTCTGTTCTAATTAACTTTTAGAAAATAGTTAAATACGAACTAAGTTGATATTTTATGTAAAATAAGACTTAGGGAATGTTTCACCACTTCCTGATAAATGCTGGATAGGCTATCCACAACTTAACTTGACAGAATATGTTGTATGGAGCCTGTGTCAAATAAGTTGTGGATAGCCTATCCGGAACTTTATCAGGAAGTGGTGAAACAAACCCATGTTTATGTTCCGCATAAGAGTTCCTACAAGTAGCTAAAAAGATACTCAAAAGTTGAATTCAGCTGAATCCAAAAGCCCATATAAATTAATTCAAAATACGCCAGTTTTCCAGATGTGCAGAGAGTGGGTCAATTTAAAAAACAATTTGAGACAATGTGTCTCGCAATTAGTGAAGTATGGTCTCGTGGGCCGCAAATGTAGCGTGCGCGGTAGCGATGGGCCGCGCAGACCGCCGCGCTCTACCCAGAACCCGCCTTCACAGAATGACGTCTTGATACTACGTGCTGCTAATTAGCTCGACTAAATGAAAAAAAACCGTTTAAACACTTCAATATGTAGAACTATAAACAAAGGTTTTTTTTTCAACTCAACTTGAATAAGTTATTTCTGACTTCTGTTTCTATGAGAAACGAGAGCCTTACAACGTCATGACTTTGCTCGTACAATGTTATAAAAAGCTGCTTTTTCACCGCTGCCATTTTCGCAGTGAACTCTAATATATATTGTTACGGACACACATTACATAATTATGAGAAACACATTTAGCAATCAGTTTTAATCGTTAAGCAATAATAATTATTATTTTCTCTTCTGTACAATTTAAAATTAGTATCTCCTTTTTTGAAGTTGGCAACAAGGACAATTTAACTAAATAGATAAACATCTACTATATATTCCTTTGCTGTGCATAAGTTTTTTTAACAGGTGCGCCACAGACAGTGATTTTTTAACATGTCTGCACGTTTAAAAAAGAAAGTAATTGAAGTGCATCTGAGGGGTTAAGAAAAAGTTACTGGCGCCAAGCTTATGTGCTGATGATGCGTCATTGAGAACCATCCATCTGCTGAGAGAAAGGGTTTCGTCAGGGTTGCTAACTTTACGTTTTTATTTATTTTTAGAAAGTTTTCTTTTTCAAATTTCTTATTTTTAGATTTCGTGTTTGAACATCTGGAACTCTGTCCTGGGTATGTTTATACGATTGTCTTTATCATTAAAGATTCATATTATTATTAATATTTAGCTATTGACAATAACACGTTGACCAAACACTTCAAAGTTGTAACTAACTTTTTTAATTTGTCTCTCTATGCACCTTTTCATGATTGCAAGCCTAAAATTATACAAAAAATTGCATTATTGCAGCTAATTGTTGTAAATGAAAGGTTTCTACATTTACTGTAACGTTTAATAACTAATTCAAGGGTTAACAACGATTACAAATCTCATTATTAGGCAACCCTAGCGAGATGTTTGGTTGCGGCTCTTTTGGTGTGGTTGCATTAGTTCCGCGTAGTTAGCGCGCGCCGGCGCCTGTGGGGTTACAAGGTTACATCTTATGAAAGGTTACCTTGGCATGGATGATCATTAAGAATAATTCATACATTGCCTGCTACCGAATTGCTGGGACGTGACAGATGAATTATTAGTAGAAGCAATTTCTTATCGTCTTCATTGCAAATTGCAATTCAAAAACCTATTTCACAGACCCCTCACAAAATTGAAGTTTATACAATCCTAACTATCTTGTCAATAACTAAAGAAGAAATTATTAACTTCACGCATAACGAAAACTTAAATAACTGCAACAAATAAAGTATAAGATATGAAGGTGTATGACAGTAGAATAAGGTTGTACCCGCATAAATCGATGACGATAAATTTGGCGCGCATATAAATCTTTTTTTCAATTATGCGCCGGAGTAGCAGCTGTCCAGCGCTCGACTACTGAGTATTTATTTTAATCAAGGATTCTCATCAAACGTTACAAAACGGTGTTTTATCGACGTTTCCTCGGGCGTCCTTAATTATGAAATATTGTTTCGGTAATCGTAATAAATGATCGTGATTAGGTGAGCATTTTTATGTATCGCTTTTGGTTAACGACAATTTATTTAATCGCATTATATTTCATGTTCTCATCTCTTTCTCTCCTTTAATGTTACGTTTTAATCTGTTGTTGTTTTCGCTATTAAGTAGGCTAATGTAATCAGTTTGCATCATTCCATAAGTGTGTAACACGTGGACCTTTCAAAAAGTTATTTATTTATATTCTCATAATTATAAACCGTGATACTATTGTGATGCTACCAACTATAATGGAAATCCCAAAATTTACAACATAATTTAGATAATTAGGCTAACTGTATATTATTTTTAATTGCTATTTTAATCGCTAATGATCATCAACAATAATATTATCTCCATTTCAATCTCGAAATAAATTCACAAGGTGTCAAAACTATTGTTTTAAATAGGTAATTGTAATGCACTATAAAGGCGGAATATATTTACCATAGATAGAAATCGAACAAGTAATAATAAATTAAGTACAATTTAAAATGTCGCAAGTCCTATACCTTATTTACAATGATAATGTGTCTAGGACGTGGGCCTCTGTGCTAACATTGACAAAAGTAATAATTATTATTATGAGTTATAACTGTTATTATTCCTCAAATTGGGGCTAACACTATCTCGCGAAAAACAATAAATTAGTATCGTGCCTGTGGCATCGACCCGAACCAATTAGAAGCAGGCTGGCTCTAAATCTCGGCTACCACGCTACACTAATTCATACGCCAACAGTAACTGCCGATGTCGACAAGCCTTCACATTTATCGCGGATTATCGATAGCCTGCTCCTCGCTCGCACAACACTACGCATGTTCATTTGTATGAAATGCGAAGTTGTTAAAGTATTTTGTTTAAATATTATGTGCCGTATGAAAGTTAGCCGTTAAGGAATGAGAACGCATTATTATTTAGACAAATTAAAAAACATATTTTTTCATTAAAACTGGCACTAAAAGTAACATTACGTGCTAGAAAGTTTTTATGATAAAGAACTTATAAACTTTTAATGAATGAGAACTCTTTGCTCAATACCAAGTCCTTGTCCTGCTCACCCTTAACTAGGCGTTTATTGCCTATAATATAGCTTTATAGTCTTAAAGACACAAAGGCTCTACTTACGCACAATCAAACGGAAAATACGATTTGCATTTGATGTTCTGTAAATAATTACGTTTGGTTTAACAGGCCGCCGGCGCGTGCGCAGGCACCTGCCCTAAGACCCCAATAATTACGCCACTTATTATTATATCTTTTTTTGGTGCTTTCAATCAAATTACACCTTGGCTTTCGAGAATGAGATGTCATAAATTTTAACGTTCAACGGCCTAATATAAACGGCGGACATAATCCTGTCAACTTTTATCTACCGCGGTGAACCTTGAACGGTTTTGTGGTAATCGCGTTTTAATATAAAATAGGCTTAGTTATGGATAATAGTTGTGTTTTATTCTATGTTAGAATGGTAGGCTAAATCCTAAAGACTAGTATTTTGCAGCTTAACTGAATTTCACTTATATATTGTAATTTTCCGTAGTGAATAGTAGCCGATGTGTTACTCTAAATTCTAGAGCTTAGACTACTACTATACTAAGTTAAGTTGAAACCAGTTCAGTGATTTTCGCGTAAAATTAAAAAAAAAATACACAAACCTTCGTCTTTGTAACATTAATATAAGTAAACTGTATAATAATTACATTAAGGTTTGTTTAATTTTAAATTCTCATCATCATCACAAAAGCACAGCTTTGAACTTCAACATCTACCTATAACGGCGGTACTTCAAAATAACTCCGATTCCAAAGGATACAAGTTTATATCCGTCGCGATCCAACCGATAACGTTACGGCTTCATTCTAAAATTATGCTCAGAAACGCAGCGTTTTGCCGCCGAGCGCATCGATGGATGATAAGGCAACGTAAATAAATAATTAGAGGTAGGGGGAGAGAAGGGGGGAGGGGTGTTCGGATAGTTCTCAGATGGTATCAGCCAACCGCGCTTTGTGTCAAACGTCAGATGTTTATCGCATGTTTACAGATGTACCGACGAATCTCTAGCGCGGGCAATCGACCGAAAATGTAGGGTTAATTACCTTAGATATTTATGGTTCATGACGACTTGGATTACGATCGAAGCCTCTGATCTCCCGATATGAGATTGACCAATACTGGAGACCAAAACGTTTACTTTATCTTGAGACTGTTATAATAATTACTACTATAATAGTATTTTAAAAAGATAAAACTGACTTCAAGTTTTTGTACGTAATTTAGAATTAAAATTCCCTATCTCAAAAACTATTGTACCGATTATGATGAAACTTGCAATAATCCCTAAGTTGAACAATACCTAGTACAATAAAAAAAGAATCACTAAAATCGGACTTGTGGTTCCGGAGATATGCGTGCACAAACATAAAAACATACACCTTTGAAATTTGGCACATTTGTTCAGAAGCTGTCATAGATTAACATACACAAAAACTGGGCAGTTCTGAAAATATTACATACATACGCGTCGAATTGATAACCTCCTTTTTTGAAGTCGGTTAAAAACTAGGAACTAACTGTAAAAATCACCTCAATTAATTGAAATATAATATATACGATATTTTGACAAAATATTATGTAATTAAATAAATAAGTAGCAAGTTATTATTTAAAATCAACATCACTGACAACGACAAATTTTTAGAAGATTTTTATCGACATCATTCAAAAATACCCGTCACTAATTGTCGTGAAAAAATAAGCTGCCATTATTATTCTAATTTTAAAGTCATTAATTTAAAAAAGGAATCCATGATGAAAGTAGATGGCAAGATGGCCGGTAGCCAGATCTGCGATCATCTGCTAATTATAACATCTGTAGATGTTTTATCTACCATCTATCGGCATTACCGGAGCAAGCTCTCTGAGATATTTTAATATAATATTTATAGATTACTTTCTTAAGTTCACCTACAACTTTAAGATAAGTAGGTACCTATCTAATGAAACATTTCAGGGGATTTTATTATCATTTGATCTATTAGTTTCAAAGTAACTTAATCTTTAAAAAAATACCTACATGAAGTTTTGCAAATATGCAAAATTTCATTTAATTTCTCTATGTAGGTATATTTCTCTAGTCTTAAAATTGTTACATAACACAAAGTACAAAATAATGTATTATGTTATTTAACAACTTTATAGGACTTGTTATCGCATTCGCAATATTATTCCTGTGGGCATTTGCATATAAGCCTTTGTGGCATGTCTAGTACCTACACAAGTATTGGTTGCCTTGCATGTTCCCGCCAACATTAATCAATACATAATGTGGTAGTGAAAATGATAGAATAATGGCGCTAATAAAGCTACAGCATTGGCCGCATCTATTGTACAATTTCCGTTACGCAAATCTTTTGTAGACGGCCTAAGCTCGATTGTGTATCGAAGGACGGTCGCTTATCGCACCATCGCGACAGCTGCCGGCTCATTCCTTTTAATACCCCCTTCGATAATTTAAACAAACATTTTCCGCCGCCCGAAGCACCTTTAATTTTTTTACACCGAAATTTGCGCTAAATATTCACCGAGTTTAGCGGGCAATAAAACTTAAGCGATCCGTTACTCGAAGTTAAAACGTAATTACGCAATACAAAGGCTGACGTTTTTATTTTACACGAAAGTACTGTTTTCCAAATTTATTACGGAGACAATAAATCAGCGAGAATCGCTCACCAAACAGAGCGGACGCCTCATGAATAAAAACTCGCTATTTAGCGCTCCGTCTGCGCCCGCAGCTCCGCCGACAACGGCCTCACAGCCCTCCTCCGCGACGGAAAACTCACTCTACGTCCCCTCTCGACAAACGCCAAAATAGCGTACGGGGCCCCCCAATTATACGACCGATGGGAACTCCGCTAGCTCTACGCGAACGCATTTCCGGTCGAACGCTGCCGGGAAAAGCCATTTAAAACAAAAAAAAAAATAAAAAAGGTAACGCGCAGCGCACCGCGCTCGGACACTTCCGGTGGGCGCCATTTTTTCTGTATCGCTATCGGATAAAATCTTTCCGTCCCGCTGCCCGGGCGGCCGCGGTTCTTTCGGTGGAACTGCCAGAAATTGGGTCTGTTTATTGACATATTTTGATTAAACTCCGAAATGGAGCGGTAGCGGCGGCGGGCGTTCCCGTCGAACTCAACGGCCGAATCTATGTAAATGGGATAGCGGCTCGATGTTGAATATTCAAATTGATGTCATTATAAAGTCGCACGGCGGCACTTGGCCCGCGGCCAGCGCATGTGTAATGTCGCCCTAATTAGCGAATTAAACATTTTTTATCTTAATAATTTGGCGGGATTCATCCGGCGATACATTCATTGGACGTGTTAACGGAAATGAGGCTGTTAAGTCGAATCGACGTCGGCTAATCGACGCCACACTCTTTTAACTTAAAATTCTCCGCCTTCAAAAGATTCGCAGCTAATACACTAACTATGGAGTATAAAAAATGAAAGACACAGTGACTGTCAGAATCCCGCGCATGTTACCGAACAAAACAGCACTTTAGAAGGTATAAAAAAACTAGGAGAACGGTTTCAATTCAAAAATTGAATTGATCGCCCCATTGTATTCGGAATGTATCATTTGAGCTGTTATTATGGGCACGCTCTCGTCTAGCGCGGCGGTAATCCAATACTTTTGTATAAGAGCCACTTAAGCCCGCCCACTTCCAAAACGTCGCAAGTGCGTAATGACATTTCTATTTTTATCATTTTTTTTAAATAATAGTGATGCGAAACATCCTAGTCCATACATTGGTATCATATTTTACAATTAATTATGCTTAAGTAGAGTTTCTTTATCGATAGAGATTATAAATTATCTACCTTTAGTATTTTGAACTACATACTTTGCTGAAAAAACTTTATGATTTATTATACCTACTGCAGCGGCTTTGCGAAAAAAATAAAAAAAGGCGCATGTTTGGTTACTTAAGGACACGAAAAAAACCCGCAAAAAACGATTTTAATACCACAAAAACACCTTGTAAAGGAAACAGTTTGTATAACGACCGTGTTAAATTAAATAAACAAATTAAAAAAGCTTGAAACGGCCCATCATTGTTCGATTGCGGTTAACTCTCACTGATCAACCAAAATAAACCTTGTCCATTTAAAATAAGGTATGTTTTCCTTCAACTCGACATTAACTAACGTATCTAATCCTATTATTGTGTGGTTAAATAATTTTATTTCCAATTCATAATTTAAATTGCATTATTGAATTCAAGTTAAGCTGTCGTGACTGGGTGAAAAAATTATCATCATTGTAGCAGTCGGTTTTAAATAGAATGAGTTTTAATAGTATTATAATAATAATGCCTAAAATTAAGTAGAAAAATTTAACATAAGTACTTAATATTTATTTATGTTGGAAATACATATTCTTCAAAATATATTTAATAAGCCCCGTTAACAGTTTTTATAAAACTCAACATACAATAAGTCCAAATATATGTTAATAATAAAAACAATAAATACTTTTTATAATAAGCAATCGTTTCCCATGTCAATCAATCCGAGGAATAAACTGTATAAATGTCGAAGTAGCGGCATAAGAAACAAAAACTCTGCTCATATTGTGTTTGGGCAATTTTGAGAAAACAATTTTCAAGTGGATTGTTTTCAAGGGCTTTGTTTGAATACGCACTTCAGATTGTAGTTTTGAAACAGTCTTGATAGAAAAAGGGATTATGCAGTTTAGCGATAAATATTTCGTTTCTTGCGAGCTATTTTTTTTATATATTTTGTAAACATGTATATTATAATATAATATGTTTATTTTATTTTATACATTTTATTATTTTTGTATCTTGTCACAAAAGTGATTAGAATTATTTATCTCATCTTATTGCCTACTAAAGCTCAGGATCTCCTGAGCTTTAGAAGCCCCCTTTCTAGTCTCCTATGATATTGGTCTTCTAGAATGTCTGAAAAGATCTCTTTTCAGACATTCTAGAAGACCAATATTATAGGAGACTAGAAAGGGGGCTTCTAAGACCAAGTATCAAAACTAATTTGACGTACAAATATCAAGGGTGGCGAGGGCGTACTCGACAAAAGCTTGTATGAAACATTTTTTGTATGAAATTGATCGCTTTGTACTTCAAGTGCCGGCTTTGTATGCACAATAGTTGCGTATTTAAATGTTATTCTATTACAATTGCAACAAAACGTCATTTTATTCCGAATACCAGATGTTTTTCCATTTTTGTCGCAAAAATATAACTAAATCATGTTTTCTACGAGAAAACCTTTTTTTTTCTACTTGTATATGTCACTAAAGGAATATTTATGTTTTCTTTTTATAAGATAACCATACACCTAAGAGTGTACATGATGGATTTTCCTACTCCGTTTCACTATTAAGTAAGCTTGAGCAGAGTGTCAAAAACTGTACAGTTATGCAACTATTACGTGTCTTGTTACCTGAAGAATTTAACTACATGCAAACCTATTAGATCTACCCCTACGTATGGCGAGCAGTAGCAGCTTAAGCTTAGTTTTGTGTTATTCTCGTATCTCTAAAATAAACAGTCCATTGAAGTGTAAACAGTGTATGTTATTGACAAAAGACACAATCAATATGTATGAAGAGGCGTTTCAACATCTTGAGTGCTACTGTAGTCCAGAATTATTATACTTTCGAGTGGTCTTTACATCCTCGGGATAAAGGTCAAATTATGCAGCTTCCGTATTTCAAGTAGCTATTACAGTTGTTTGTATACTTAGTATTGATGGCGGCAAAAAATCTTAAGGGCAGGGTCGCTTGTACTGCAATTTTGTCATTGTATCGCTTACATGTTCTTTTTTCAAATGCACGTATCGATTGCACAAGGGTAAGGGCGCGGAGAGCCGTGAGAATTGTTCTATTTTTTTTTTTTTTTGCATTTGAATTTGGGAATTTGTTTGTGACATTTTCATGTAGCGTATGTTGGATAGAGAATGTATCATTTTTTAATTTGAATAATAAGTATACGTAGGTGCTCTAGCCTCTATATTAAGTTTATTTTTTAGTTATAAAGCTACTTATGAAGCATTATTTCTAAATGCTGTCAAATCTTTTATGTTATCAATAATAACTGTAAATTGTTTTCTAAGACAAGGCCTTGTCCTACGAAAACCCTACGGAAGCAGGTGCCAACTTAATTTCTGCGTTCTGTTTGCTTTTATTATGATTATATTCATACTTTCAATAAACTTCAAGTAAAAATCTAATACATTTTGTCTAAAGAACGTATCATTTAGTTATGCTATTTATTATTTTTTAAGCCAGGCATATTTTACACTGGTCCGTTACCGTAAATAAAGCCATTGCTGATAACGCTATCATAAAATTATTGTAAAAAGCAATTAAAATGATAATTCACGCATTAACAATAATATAAAGATAGTGTAACATTAAAATGGGCTCAGATTTAAAATATCACTGTGCTTTTGTTTATTTAACACGTTGGGCTTTGTAAGTCACATATTTAATTATTAATATCTAATATTATAAAATTAGTAAATATTATTGTAATAGGTACCTATTATATGCCTTACTTAATAATAACCCTTCTCCTTTATTTATAATCCATCTCAGTTTATGCCAAAAAACTTTGATGCAATTACTAATATATCCTTGTCTGATACGTTATAAAATTGGCTTGGCAGACAAGGACAAGTCCTAGTGCAACTACATCTTTTTATAAAATATCAATTAATATTAATTATAGTTACTCAAATTTTTATAAACTCTAGGTATCACATCTTTGGTCTCACTTGAATACATGAATTCAGCGATAAAAAAATATATCAAAGTGTATTTTGATATTGCAATACATTTTTTTAGATTTTGTTAGTGAGAGCTATCAATCGATCAATATTAGTTCCTCTATCACATCTCTATTCTCACTGGACTGCATTAAATCAGTGATATTCAAATTAACAAAAAATGTAATGTACCGACTTAATCGTATTGGGTGTTATGACACATTACCGAGCGGCGGGGGTCCGGCCCATCTTAAATACAGTCAAATCATCCTGAGGGATTTAACCCTCGAGAGATTAGGGGGCAATTTTTTAAAATATCGCAGTGATTTTCAGATTTGAAGTGACAGTTTTTGAGAGGAAAAGTTACCTGGTATTGTCTGAGTAGGGCTTGATAGCATAAATAAAAATATCAAAAAAATTATAACCCTTTTTGAAAGTCTGTTATGTAGTGTAACTTATCGTATGCAGTAATTTCTAACACACAAAAACACGTAGCAGGTGCCACGATTTTTTGTTGCAACTAAGTATCTCATTTATTACGACTATATTTAGTCACACACTGGACATGCTAAATATAGACACTTAAATCTTATGCAGATCGAGTCATTTAGCTTATTTTCTTCGCAATTATAACGACATTTATTATTTATCTTGCGCATTAAGCGGCGGCCATTAAGGAATATTTCGCACCGGGCAAATCAATTTTAATTGAAACATTCAATTAATCACAGGAACAAATAAATTAAGGCTGCATTCGATAAACGAGGATAAATATCCCTTTAATTCTACACGACGGCTAATCTGTCCACTTTCATCTGATCACTGGACGCTGGGCAGCCGGGGTATATAGTTGTTAGATACGGCATTTACAAGTTTCTAGGCTGCGTTTATTAGGTGTTAATGTAACATTTCTTAATACATAACGCTGCGTTGATTATATTTCATCTAAAATGTTTATTGTTTAATGTTATCAGAACTAACTTTTAGAAAAACTTCTAACATTCTCTGTGGCTCAGTTGGTGGGCTGTTGGTAGCTCAAGCCGGGGGTCGCGGGTTCGAATCCCGCCGATGGAACAAAAATGTTTTCAAAGTTCCTGGGTCCTGGATGTGTATCATAATATAATAAAAATCCTAAATATATGTATAGTATCAAAGTATTAAATATATTTCCGTTGTCTGGTACCCGTAACACAAGTCCTTCAGGTACTTACCGCGGGGCCAGACTGACGTGGTGTGAAGCGTCCATAGATATTATTATTATTCTAAGATCATTGTTTTTTTCAAGAACCGTATCAGATAAAGGATGTGCTATACACATTTTAAACTACTTACCTATATAAGTTACAACGTCCATTTACATTACCAGTTCAGCACGTACAACTGAAAACGCTTTTTGGAATAACCCTTTAACCCATTGGTCAAAAAAAAGTTAACATTGGGCTAAACATGTGATTTATGTCATTCTTCGTAAAAAAAAGGTTCCGTAAAAAATCTAACAGGGTTAATTTTAACCCCGATCTTTGCTGGATCTTCGAGGGTCATTCAGACCCCTTACAGCTTAGTAATTAGTACTCACATTATGCAGCTTGTAGTACAGCCCGCAGGCGTTGCAGACTGGTTCCCCGTTCTGGTTGCGGCGCCACAGCGTGGTTGTGGTGGTCTTGCAGTTGGCGCACGACGTGCCTGCCCGCCGCGCCGCTGACTGGAGAGACTGGAAAAGAATTTAGGGTTAATATGGTTTGATATTTTGAAACTGGAAGGCAATGAAGGGTTAGTGGGTTCATTTATAAAAGAGTTTTTAAAAGTAATTATTGTAGTCTTGGAAACGCAACTTTAAGTATGGAATTTCCCTCTCGAAGACTACACCATGTATAACAGTGGGTAAGGTTCATATTTTAAGTGGCCTGAGGTCAATACAAGTGAAAATACAGTTGACTATTGAAAAACAAAACATAGAGGTTGAAGAATTTTGACTCGTCCTTTTTGTAGGACGAGGAAGATAAATCCAAAATTCATTAACATAAGCAGTTAAAGGTAAACATTATGAGGAATGAAAGTATTCTGATTATGAAAATCAGAATACTTTCATTCCTCATAAAAATCCCCAAAAATATTCAGTAACATAAGCAGTTAAAGGTAAACATATTTTTCATGTATCCTAGTTTTGCAACGATTTTTAAATAATTTAATCCATAGGGTTAAAACCACGTAATAATTTTTAAAAACGTCTCAATATTTCTTACAAGCAGCAATAAACATTAATCTACTAGAGCTCCAAAATGCCGAAACGCGGTCAGACTTAAATTATTGGCCTTATTCTGGACATCTTGATAATTAATGTCAGTTTAACAATTAATTATTGCACCCAGTAACGGGTTCCTTAAGGTGTTACATTTTAAGTGAAATATTAAGATAATTGTTATCTTTTCAACAATCTGTAATGAAAAATTTGTTTATCTTTACGGCGAGATTAAATGGCGCGACTACCGCAAACCGTACTTCGTTAAACCTTATGTTAATTTTATTTAGTCCCGTTATTTTTTTATTTAATTATAGAGCATATTTTTATATTATATTTTAATATATTTTACTTTGAATGTAAAGCTGTAGAAAGCTATTATAAGTTAAAAAGACAATGATATTGTTTTTATCAAATGATTTTTAAGATGTTGTTTTTGTCATCCTTAATAGGCATCTAAAATTTTACGTGCCTACCAATAAAGCCAGATGTTTAATACTATTAATGTAACAATCAATATTCAATTTCCTTAAACAATAACAATTCACACAAAAAAGATTTACCAACAGACAGTCGAAAAAGCTAAGTAGCCAACACACCTGCCCATTACAACACGTCAATCAAAAAAAACCACCCCACCAGTGGCCTGCCTCACTCAATTAAAAATGCATTCGTCCGAGAAACAAAAAAACCAATAATAAATCCATTAATTTGTCATGTCATATAAGGATATCATAAACGAGAGTATAGAAGAGGTTTTGTATTGTCCGGTTTTCGTGTAAATTGTACTGTCACGTTTGAATTTAAAATAGGATGTTTGGTTTTTTTACGTTACTCAATCATTTTACTACTTTGTACAATTTAAACAAATTCTGAAAAATTAATTCAGACCTCTTCATCTTCTTCAGATTTCAGTTGAGAAAATTTTACAATTCTATTATTTTTACGTGTGATTTTTTGTTATATTTTTGTGTTAAAAATTTGTGGCTTGCCTTAAACTTTATAAGACCATAAGTCTTTTTATTTCTGATTATATAGCATAGTTACTGACTTAAAAAACAATTCTTATTTGCACCAGTATTATTTATAATGCTGTAAGTCATTGCAAAGTAAAAGGTTAACAAATAAAAATGTTAAGCCAGTTATACATGTCTATACAGAACACCTAAATAGCCTTTTGCATCGTCATGGCGTCTCCTTTGTACCAGCGATTATACGCGCCATATTAGCCAGGTTAACAAATGATGCTTTTTCTATATTTAAAGTGATCCATCATACCTACTCATCATGGATATGTCGTGGTAAAATTGAGACAAAAAATACAATGAATCAGTTTTTACTGTAACTAGACTAATGGCTGGTTTACACGTATTAAGTTGATAAGTAGTTAACTAAATTTTAACTTAATTTTAAGTTGATATTTGCATGTAAACACAAAATTTAGTAGCAAGTAGCAAGTTAAAATTTTGTAAGTACTAAACTAGATGACAATTAGAATTCAGTTACTACTTATCTACTTAATACGTGTAAACCAGCCATAAGAGCTGTTGAAAATCTAATAATCTGACGTCAAAATTATTATGATCCGCATGACTGTAACCACGGAACCGTACATTTATCACGATATTAACCCACAACATTTTTCGTGAATAGCGACATAATTATTACTTTATCATTTATATGAAATTAAATTAATATTGGTTATTAATATTCCAAATTGTCATACCCACAAAATAAAGTTTTAATTGGTCTCATAGGAAAAGCTGCGCCTAGTGTTGGGATTTGTCATAAATTGGTCTGCAAATGTTGTTTTTCGGAACATTCGGAATTTTTTGTATAATCGAATTATAATTATCTCAGGCATGCCTATTGAACACTTGTCTCTTAACTCACAGTCAGCACTATTTATTTACATTAATTATATTCTCACTCTTATTATATTCCGTCAGTAAGAATAAGCTAGTATAATCTAATACACATTAACAACTGTGATTAAAAATCATAATATATTAAGTCAAACGCGAATTAAGTACACAGTACACTACAACTGTGATTAAAAATCAGAGATTAAGCCAAATATCTTTAGATAAGGTCAATTGCCGGTCGTGTGCAGATAAGAGTTGGTAATCAACAGCATCCCCTGGGTGAGGGTGAGATTACCGAGGGGTTGTTTATACGTCAGATAAAGTCAGACGTGATTTATAAGGATTTTCCAATTATTTTTATGATGTAGGCTAGGATATAGCAAGTGCTGGATGAAAGTAGGTACTAGAATAGTTTGATAATATCCGCTTTTATAATTCTGGGCGTCACGTTATCGTGACAACCGACTTCCACGATAAAACGTTGGGTACGTTAAATGCCCTCTTGATTTTACGCACCGCGGACGTTAAATGCGGTTCAGAAGAGTGTAGATGTCGTGATATCCTCTAACATGCACGTTAAAAAGTTATCGGCGACGGAAATTTAAAAGCGTCTTCATAATAATATATTTCCATACATTTTATTTCCCTATAGTCCTCGATATTATCGCCACGTCCAAAATTATAAAAACGCACAATAAAACGCTTAAACATCTGGAAATTAGTCCGTTTACATTTATGCAGATTTGATAGTATCTATACCTATAGTGCTAGAGGTATTGCAGGTGCGGTGTTGAAACGTAATAACTGAGGGCGTCGAGAAATTAGTCTGTATGTTTGCATAGATTTTATAGTGTCTAAATTGATACCTATAGTAACTGTACATTAATAATAATACTTAACATAATATAACATTGTTATTATGCTCAGAAAATAAAAAAAAAACTAAAATGTGGATAGGAAGAAAAAAATCGTAGACCTGCAGCTACGGCGTAGCGACTTTGCTACGAGTACGCCACCATTAGAACTAGAATAGCATTAGTTTCTATGTTGTGTTAAGTTAGATTTATTTCATAACTAGTTGTCCCGGTGAACTTCGTCACTTTAAAACCTTTCCTGGACTTCTACGAATATTTTAAGACTAAAATCAACCCAATCCGTTCAGCCGTTTTCGAGTTTTAGCGCGACTAACACATTTAAAAATCCATTTTTATATATAAGAAGAAGAAGATATAATATTCTGTTGATTTGGTCATTATTATCAAATCAACAGAATATTATAATAAAAGATCCTTTATCGGTCTGTCCGTGACATAGCAAAGGTACATGTTTTTGTCCAAACATTCCTTAACGAAAGTGTCCTCGACGGTTTATTAAAATTGTCAACTGCATTCCACGATTATCTCCGACAGAGTACTAATTCGGTACATATTGTAGTCCTTTAATTTTCAGTGTAGTGTAAACTCAAAGGAGCCCGGACAATGACATCTATTGTGGGTATAAAAGGTCTTTGTTGTTTAGATCAACGATTACGTCACCGAGTGGACAATTCGGAGTTTGTTTATTGGGATTTTTTAAAATAAATGCCCGTTTTGCTTAGTGCTTTGTTCGCTGTCAACTTGAGTAGCCCCCTTAATATCGATTTTCGATTTGTAATAAAAAGTGAAAAGGACAGAATCATCTTAAGGTTCAGAATAGGGCCAGAAAAATTTTAAAGAGGTGTGTTTTGATATCAACAACAAAGTTAAATGATTATGAATGGTATAAAATATAATCATAAGATATTTATTAAGCCTCGCCTCACACGTACAATAATTTCGATAAGCAAATACCCCATTACAGTCGAAACCGAAATTATACATCGTTTAATTAACACAAAACAGGAGTCCGCAAGTGATTCAATAAGCCACCCACATTAAAAACATATTTCCATCTCCCCCAGCGGTCTCGACCCTCCGAACACCTCCTAATCAAATCAAATCGCAGCCTCCTCCTTAATCTATCCACCTATCTACGCTGAAACATAAAATTATACTACAAAAAGGGATGGCCGACCCCTCGTATATTCGCCGACGCGAGCGAAACACATACACCCGGAAAACTCACACACCTCCACCCGGAAAACACACACACCGCCGCCTATCGGCATATCTACGCCATCTAGATCCCACTACGAGAACCCCCGGGAGGGAGGCAATCCATTTACCCGCCGACTCTTCGCATTCAAATTCGACTCCTACATCGCGCGAATATAGATCACAATCGCGTGGCGGAGCGCCGTTTTTAAAGGTTTACACGGCCCCTAGCAGTGAAAGCGCGGAATCGATGTAGCCTTTACCCCGCGCCCCGCAGTTTTTCCGCCGCTCCGTCCTTATCTGACGGGGGCGATTAGATAAGGAGAGATAGAGCGTGAAAATAAAGATTTTCATCGTGTTCACTCACACCAGCGTACTTCGGCTGTGGTGGTGCTGTAGGTATGACGGTCCTATACTGTGAGTGTTGTACGGGGGATCTTAAAATAGAGCAAGGGTCGCTATTCGCCAACACCTATTATACCAATAAAATTAGTCGTACATACCTACAATATAACCACAAGTTAATAAAGGATTTTAGACGACACGATGTTATTTTGTAACCTACCCTGAAAACGGTTTTAATACTTGTTTCCTTGGTCATTTTAATTCAGATTTTCTTTTTAACCGTCATTAAACATAAAAACCTTTATCTACAAAAGGCAATTTATGCTTTTTTACCAAATGAGTGAAAGTTAAAAGAAATTACTACATTTACAAAACGCGTATTAACTTCATTTCGTACGTTTTAGCGTAACTAATCGGGACCATAGCTATGGTAGCGATTGTAATGATGATCGTACAAATCGGTGCCGATAAAATCTAATGTACCTTATAGACTAACAATATTCGGTTGCCTGGAAGTTGCCCAATCGAGATACGGATCTGATTGACTTGTCAATCGGTATCTCGTACATCACACCAGCCTCACGCCTCGAACGACCAAATTTCAAAAGTCATGAGTTTTGTGCTTCTCGGGAACTGTCAGATTAGTAAAATGGGTGAATCTCTATGACTTTTACTTCTATGGTCACGAGACGTCTGGTCTCGCCGTGACTGAGCCAGAGCGAGAAAGATAGATCGAGAGAAGGTTTATTCTCTACCAGTATTTTTCGAACTGTGGGTCGCGATCCCCTGGGGGTTCGTGAGGCTTCTGTATGGGGGTCACCAAAGGTTGAAATGACTAATTTAGTTAATAAACAATAAAGATTAAACATGCAATTTAACAGAAGGTAATCTTCAAAAATACATACTTACATGATAAAAATAGCCAATGGGGGGTCGTGAAATATTTTGCCATGTCAGGTCGCGTCATAAATAAGTTTGAAAAACACTGCTCTAGAGGAGCTATAGAGTCTAAACCATCTCTTTCTTATAGACATAATAACATAGACTATAGAGTCTATACGCTATGTGATTTACTATTCACGTTTGAGAGGGCATCAAGAGACTTAACCTTCTTAACATTGTTCCAAAGATAGAAAGAATGTCTATACCATTCAGTATTTACTTTTATAGCAGCCTTAAAAAGGACCTTATTATTTAGTTAAAAGTAACTTGATATTATTTTGAAAGTGGGTAGGGCTAGTAATAAAACGCATAAAAGGACATTATTCATAGCAGAGACCGACTGGAAATGATGTCCGAAGGCGACTAAACGTTGGTAAACGGCATATATCGTGCGAATTTGCATTGAATGGGTAGGGACAGTGAGTGTTTTCAAATTAGATACAAGGCGAGACCAGGGTTACGTACGTTGATCAGGTATTAAAACATGTTTTTCTAACTAGAAATAATGCAAAAGAATTAAATCTTAAGACAACAGAACTCATGTTTAGCTAAAGATAGGATGGTAGACTGTCATAACTAAAAAAACGCAGTCAAACTTTATTTTATTGCAGACATTCTTTTTTTTTTCTTTTTTTCCTGTTTTGTTTTGTTTATAGACCACTTGTTATAGCGGATGATAAATATTATCGGAAACGTCTTGTGGTTTTACTGAATAATTTGTCAAACCGCAAAATACTACGAACGTAACTTTACTCGAATAATATGTTACTATAAGATTAGGTATCTAATACTGTTATTTTTTTGGAAATAAACCCATTTTTTTCTTACAATTACAATAGAAGTATTGCAGTTACCTATTACTTCGTATGCTAAAATATACCGCGGTTACCTTATCGGTATAATATCAAAAACATTCGATATTCAAATCATTAGAATGGAAGCTTAACTTATGCCTATAATTCATTAAGCAATTTTATTTATCGTGCATTGTATTGCCTTTATTTATGCTGTTTATTGCTTAATAATGAATATGGTTACTTCTATTTATAGCCGAGTTATTCCCACACTGATTTAATCATGTAATAACACTTAAATAGTGATGTTTTAGTTTTTATCGACTGTCAAGTTTATTATTGAAAAGTTTACTTGAAAGCGCAACACTTTTTTTATTAAGTATTGTGTACTTTTTGTGAAGATTTCTCACCCTTTATTGGTATTAAGCGGAACTTAATATTGTTATTAATTATTCGCAATTATCTTTATTTGCTATATATTATACTTCTAAATCACCAAGTAATTATTTAAAATCTCAACGGATATGTTTGAGTTGTCACATAATTCGTTATTCTCTAATGGCAATACTTTTTTTTTTAAGACAAGACATTAATAGTGTGCACGTGACCTTATGACGAAGGCTGGCAACATTAATCAAGGACAGGTGGATGCAGCGGCCAGCGAGAAAGCTGTGAAGTAGGAAGTCGTAAAGAGAGCAGGTGCTCTAATCCGCGATTGTTTATACACAAATTGCCTTCAATTACTGTTGCTACCCGATATCATACTGAAGAAAATGTTGCTACACGATATTATACTGAAGAAAATGTTGCTACCCGATATTATACTGAAGAAAATGTTGCTACCTGATATTATGCGTAACAAAATGTTGCTACCCGATATTATACTGAAGAAAATGTTAGTATTACACTAGCCAATACTAAAGAGACTGTTGCTAAAAGCTTCAAGATATTTTCTGAAGAGAATGTTGCTATCTGATGTAGAAAAGGCTGTTGTTACTAGATGTTATGCTGAAGAGTGTGTTACTACTTTATATCCAGTATAATGGTAAGTAGAGAGAATATTATGTGCAGTATATCTATTTAGATCAACTATACTTAAAAAGGTTGAGTACCACTGACTAAGTTTTTTTTTTATTATTAATTCCTTGTCCCCCTAACTGTGTCAGGGCTCGTTGCTATCTTATTAAATTATTTTAACATAAAAATGTTCTTTTTACCCCATAAAAATCTAATTATTATAGTATTACACTACATTATTAAAAGTTCTTATACATAAAAATTCTAATTAATTATTAAATACTTAAATATTAAATTTCGTTCCAATTAAAACTACAATTTACAAATCTGACTAAGATATTGTTAAATTCGAGTAGGAACTGTTATGACTAATATGCTACTATTAGATGTACTTAAAATTTAATGTTTGAGTTGTGCTTCATCGGAATTATTATTTGTATACCATAGTATACAAATCAGAATCAGAAATTAACTTTACAACATAATATTGTAAAGTTAATTTCTGTCATTTAAAAATAATAAAATATCATTTCATCGTACAGTCATATTATCAGGAAATGTTTATTGAGATAAAGAATTGCTGACGTCCAAATATCTACAGGGAGCAAAAACATCGACTTGACATAGGTTTATACCTGGACCACAATGACATAAAATATCAAAACAAACGATCTCAAAAATGTTATCTCAAATTCAGCACAAACCTTTTTTCGAGGGTCACGAAAAAAGGTTTGTGCTGAATTTGAGATAACATTTTAACGGATAGGTACTTTAAAAATAAAATGTTAAATGCAGTTTAGTTTACCATTATAAAGGCTGGTCTCTGCTGTAATTTTGAATCACTAGAAATAAGCATGACTTATAGCAAAATGGTAGGTTATATTAATAAACGACAGTTCGTTTATCGTAACTACACGAAAAACGAACGTTGCCTTGAACCATCAGCAGAATGGTCGTATCTAAAACAGATTTCCATAGCAACTTGAGTATCACAAATAATATTTCAAAGAGTTAAAGAGTGTCGAGGGTGCTGGCATTTCGCAGTTGCGTCGCTATAATTACAAGTACGCCGGCGCACGCGCAGCCGCGCCGCTTCCCGCCGATAAATCAAAATTTTAAATCACCGGTGGGCGTTTCCGAACGGATCGAATCAAAAAACGACCGCACGATTCCCGCGCTCGAAATTTAAACTTTTCGCTTTAGTTTTTTTAATTAATACCTTGTTAAATTTTAATATTGAGAGCGTACGCGTTATTACAATGGGTGTGCAAGATTTTAACTTTCGGTAACTTACGAGGCGAACCCTTAATTGGTTCATTTTTGACGAAACGTTATCATACTTGAAACGATTTTGCTGATGGATTTAAGTAAATTGAATATGCGAAAAGTATGTGTTTACCTCAAAAATCACATTACTATAAAGTGGATACCATGTAGATAAGTTTTCAATGTTGTTATTAATAACGTCATAATTATGGAAAACTTATCAAAACCTTTACACATAAACGATTAAGGAACGAATTGAGGAAAATAATGAAGCATCAGTGACCTCGTTCCAAATAGTTGTAGCATTAAAATTGTGTTCGTCAAGTGGACAGGCATTTAATGGGCGTTTCAGGTGCGTTCGACGTCTGTCCCGCGTCCCGACAGTCACGTCAGCCTGTCAGTACACTCGCATGGTAAATCGGACAGGTGACAGAAGATATGACCTGTTAAATCACTTTTTTAATCGACGATACTAAGCCCGCTACCGTTCTAAAACCAGTGGCTGAAATCATTGATAAGATAGGCATTTGACTCGATGACTACCAAATAACGCTACCAGTGTTTACCAGTAGCCAAATTAAATTATGACTTTTTACGACTCCGTTAAAGTGTAAATGAAATAAATTAGCACGAAAAACAAAAGAAGTTTTAGTGTTTTGATTTAAGACATTTAGTTTTACGGACCTGAACTTTTATGAGTTTGTTCACTACTCGAACCTAAAAGTATACGAAAGTCGTAAAGTTTTGAACACGCCAATTTTTCACGAAAGCTTGTCTTGTAGTTTTAAAGTTAAGGACCTACAAGCACTATATGTACTAATATAAGTAAAATTAACATCAAAAACTTTAAGGGCCTTTCCACACGACGTATTTTTAGCGCACTGACGTCATCTGCGTGTTTTCATCGCGTTTTGGCAAATATAAAGTTTAAAGCGTGTCGGCTTCCTTACGTTTGCTGAGCGTTCAACTTACATTTTTATCGATATAAACGAGCGTAAAAAACGTCGTGTGGAAGGGCCCTAAGGATTACAATATTCCCTGGTATTAGAATGTCATAGCTCAAAAATAGTAATAAAAAATTTTAACTCAAAAATTACCGTTCATCTATACTTATAAAATAACATGTCCGGACTGACTGACTGATTCATCATCGCTGAGCAAAAACTGTTAAAGTTACAGCCACGAAATTTGGTGAGTAGGGTTGTTTTATTAAGTAGACACCCACTAAGGAAGGAATTTTGAAAATTTTACCCCGAAGGGGGTGAAATAGGGGTTGAAAGTCTGAATGAAAGTCCGTCATTTCTTAAGTTAGGAACATGAAAACTTTATCTTTGGGTTACTGATTAAAAATGAATGGATACGTATTTAAGCGTTTTTGGAAATTCTTCCCCCAAGGGGATGAAATTGGGTTTGAAAGTTTCAATAGAAGTCTATATTATAGGTATACTATGTTAACGCGGACGAAGTCGCGGGAAACAGCTAGTTCCCAAATAAAAAAGTTACACTAATTCTACATTCAAAAAAAGTCTCCCATTCGTGGTTACCGTTGAAAATCGTCTACGACTTTAATATGACGTACGTTTTTTGGTTACGTAACCTCCGGGGTCAGTTCTGACGTCCAGTAGTCAGTCACGCCGTTTAGCTGACAGCTCATATCGTGGTTTAATTTCTTGACGGGCACCCGCGGTAATGAGTGACTTGAGCCGCTTCTGCGCATGCGCTAGTTCGAGTAGAAGAAGAGCTTGATCTTTAAAGACATTCATACTGATATTATAATTGTGAAAGAGTTCTGTCTGTTACCTCTTCACGCCCAAACCGCTGAATCGATTTTGCTGAACTTTTTGCCGCAATAAATGTATATTTTTATTCCTTCCAAGTCTAGCCATTAAAATTCCTAATTTGGCTATATAAAAGAACTGCTCAATTTCATAAATATGTTTTAGCGATTTTGGTGGAGGAATTTAATTTATTCAAGTCTTTACATCTTAAAATTTAATTTTTAAACATTAACATTAAAATGCTGTATTCAAAACATAACATTGAGATGTGATGATAGTATGATGATGAATGCTGATACATACCTACGTTTGGTTTCATCTGGCACATAATATTAGTCAAAATTTTTGTATAAAATTAGGGGACAAACGAGCAAACAGGTCACCTGATCAAAAGCAACTACCGACGCCCATGGACACTCGCAACATCAGAAGAGTTGCAGGTGCGTTGTCGGCCTTTTACTATAATGTCATAGTAAATACTATGTTTATTATCTATGTGTATAGTATACAAGAAATCGTGTTTCGGCACTTCTATGGCTGTATGACGCATTGAACTAGTTCTTAGTTTGAATAAATCAGTTCAATTAACTGAACGACCTGAGCTAACACATCATAAATCACATATTAACATTAATGTTTTAGTAACAGAGTTTTTGTTGTCACGCGTGAAACACCGTAACGCGATTCATCAACGCGTTTTTGCCAACATTTATTGCGGCACCATAAAAAGTTAAACAATTAACGGTTGCATTACAATAATTATATTTTGTTTTTATAAGCGAAGTAAGTACCTGGAAAAGCGAATTTGTGATTCGAAAAGATTATGGATGGTGTGTGCTTATCCAGTAGATGTCTTGGCGTAGACAACGCTACGTCCGTGTCGATGCAAAAAGCTTTAAAGCGTAAAGCTTTCGTTGGTTCTACACCTTTCTATACTCTATAGTTTGTCCGGCCAGAGAAACAAAAAATAAATCAGTCTATACGTCAGGTAGCACTAACTATAACATCTACTTTACATCTTTCCAAACTCTATATTTCTACATTATTCGAAAAAACGCATGTAAAAATTCCGCCAAAGACATAAGACTCGTACACGCAAGAACATTGGTAATTAAGGCACACAAATTAAGAACAAAAGACAGAACGTCGTCGTCGGGTGGGCCTTACAATACCGACTAATTACCGAAGACTCAAATATACCTGTCACTGCCGAAGCAGCCAATTTATAAGGCTAAAGAACAATGGTAAACGCGGTAAGCACGGCGGACACGAGCAAAAAGCCGCGACGCGCCGGCGGGCCCCGTATGAAAAGCCCTACTATTGTTTTCGATATCGTATATTCTGATTTGACTGTTTTCAATAATTACGAGGTATTGCACGACTGAATCGCACGAGTGGTATTTTCGATTATCGATTTTGTTTTAAAATGGTTGTATGCTAGAATGGTACACAATGGTACATCCACTAGATAGATACATGAGACATTAAATACGTGTAGCCTGTACACAAACAAATTACCTATCAGCCTTTCCAGTTTATTTCTATAAAATAGCATCACAAGTTTTTTGACAACCCTATTACTTACCCCTCTGTGACTAATCAATCAAATTACGCAGAAAAACGACTCCTTTAAAACTGTTCTATTTCACACAAAAGGTTCGAGGAGCGGTCATTATAATTCCGACTTGTGAAATTTATCATAAAGTTTTTATTTTTTGGGTCGATATATTTGAAAAGTGAATGTTTATGTAAATCGGAAGGGTTGAACAGCGCCGCACACGCGCGCCTGACGTGCGGACCACCGGCCGCTGTGTCAGCCCTGATTCACGGCTGAGCCGATAGGGTTGTCAACAATATTTTATGTTATATTTTGTTGTTTTAAAAATTATAGCTATATATGTTATAGTAACATACACATGAAGGAGGCTTTTGAAAATTCAGAAAATTTCAATTTTATTTCTCTGTCTTTTGTTTTGCGATATTATTTTAGTGTTTACCGTCAAATAAGAACTATGAACGTTTTATTATCATTGGTAGTTATACTTCGTAAATGATTTTTTATTATCTCTCATATAGCTATAAGATTTATAATAATAACACGTTTTAAGCAACCAAAGCAATATCAGACAAAATTAAAAGACCAACTTCAATTCAGCTATCTCGTATCCCTGTAACCTCGGTTATCCTCGTAGCAATTACGTGACAATAGTATCGGATGCAGAGCAGTGTGCAGTAAATTGTCGTGGGCCTGTTGAGCCGGTCGGTAGCCCTGTTAAGTTGGCGTGGTCGCGACAGGCCTAGCATTGTTAGCCCGAGAGCCCGGCCGCCCAGCGCAGAATAAATACATTCATATCGCTACTCCGAATACCGCGCAAAAACTCCAATTGAAAAACCCCGAATTCGAAAATTAAAAAATACAGATCGCGGAAACTTCGAAAATTAAACCTCCGCGCCGAAAAACTTTCCGCCATTCTGGGGCGAACGCGGTAAAACTCAATTTGTAAGCCTTAGAAGTGAATTTAAATCGCTCTAACGACTCACTCGTGTCACACCCCGGGGATTTAATCGCACAAAATCTACCGCATCGTCTCACATTCGGCGCAGCGGAACGCGCAGAAAACGGAAAAAACATGGCGCTAAACCGCGAAACCGTATGTATTTAAACGCCGAACGCCGCATTCTCGGACTCAAAAAAGCGACCAACGTCGGATCATTTAAATTTTTCCAAAACGTGAACACAATGGAGCAGCGGAAAGCTCGTTTTTTTTTTAATTTTTTAAAGGAATTCGAATCGGCAAGGCCTGTCACATCATTCCAGCGCTGCTAAGTGACGCCGGGCGCACGTCACTCCTGTCCACGTTTTATTTCCAATGGACCCCACCGCTTTTTTGTTATAATAGATGTCCGACGATATACAATTAATTTTAAAACAGTTTGTCGTATACTCCTCATAATTTTATCGTTATTTCATCGCTTGAAACGTAACGACTCGAAATTCAAGTTACCGTTTGACATACGAGAGCATACTTTCTGGTGTATGATTATTAGAACCTGCTGATTATATTCATTACTGAGCTGTGCTTCTTATAAGGTAAGGCAAGCCACAGAATCCTACAAAAAATATGTTTTTGTAGGGTTTCAATGTAGTTACAGCCAACAAAACAATACATAGATCTTGATAAAAATAATCTTCAAATATGATTATATATAAATAATTTGTACGCGGGATAATAATAGCAATTTGGTTTGCATATATTTATTACGCATGCCATACATTATCGTCGAAATTATACTAATTATGGCTCAGCTATCTGAACTTCTTGCCTCGGGTAACTGTATCATGGTAATAAGGGGGAGCGCACACCGCCGGCATGTCGCCGCGATTGACGGCTGTCCGGTTGACGCTAAAAGGTCTATTGTATACGAAAAGCTCGTTACCCCGCATCCAACCGGTCTTTAACACGCCCGGACAATGTGATCACTTTATACATATGTAATTGATTGCTTCGAATTAAGCATTTGCTTTTATTGCAAAAAAAATAATGCAATATGTATATATACTTAAACATATATGCAAAGTCGCTAAATCACCTTTTAGTTTTTGACAAAAATCTAACTTTGTTCGTGTAAAATTTATACCTATAAGGTGTGTTAAATGAAAGAAAGGTGAGGAAAAATAATCTCCCGCTAAGCACATATTTTATCTCTGAAGACGTTTTACCTCCATTAACGCAAGCAATATTAAATGAAACTTCGTGTTGAATTATGCGTAAGCCATTTTCTAGTCAGTAACGATTGAAAGTGATTAATTATTCAATTAATACAATTGTAATTTTAATTGCATGAATAAATAACAATTCGATTACGTTTTTTACATCAACAGCAATAAAACTAAGTAAATATGAATGCTAATTTTATTGCTCTATTTTATTGTACTATCAATCATTGATTAAACTATTTGCATATCCAATCGAATCCATGCAATTATGTTAATACGGTACATTACGTCGAATTCGGTTGAGTTATAAGGCTATCGCGAGCTCGCGCGATTATCGCGGATAAAATCGGACGCGTCAATTACGCCGATCCGGCGCGATCGCGCGATACATATGTATCGTGTGCGCCCACCTTTACATTTCGCGAACCAATAAAAATATATAAATAAACATATCGGAAGGAGCGAGGTTTTTGTGTTACGTATATGAGCATCGGATGCTTAGTGATTTTGACTGGACGATTAAAATGCATATCTAAGACTCCACCCTAAGCATTAACATTTTATGCTCGTTAGAGTATTTTTTACGGTGTACTAAAACTTTGCAAGCGGCGAAACCTGCTACGTGAAGGAAAATGAACCTTATCTTGTGGATAACGAATTTAAATGAAAGTTAAACTTTTTATATTGATGCTTATATTTCATTTTAACTGTTCATCTCAACATTTAAATAAATAATTGATCGAATCCCAATTACAATGGGTGTACATGATGTAGGGAATACGGAAGGCAGCCGGTGGCTTGTCTCGCGGCGGCGTGGGCGAATACACATGCGACTCGGATAAACCCTGATAAATATACATTTAAGTTACTTTACTTCACTTAAATTTAATTCTTGTATTTTAAGTTAACATTAAAACAGGCAGTTGCGAAAAAAAACCTAAAATATACCAAGTTGATAATTTTTGGGGTTCCTATGTTGATCTACGATAGTTCAATTATAAGCAGCTTTTTTAAGATTTTCTAAGTCCTTATATTTCGATAGCGATCTTTTGTTTGCTCTACATTTAAAAAATATTACATGTTACTTGTGTCGCAAAGCACAGAATACGCATACCAGCTAGCTGCATAAAGTTAAAGCTTAGTAATCCTTTTACATGCACTCAAAATTATTTTCTAGTACTTTAGCGTCACCTCTGGGATCTGTCACAAAACAAATCATGGAATGTGCTACCTAACACATACATGCTTAATACAGAATGTATTCATCAAGTTATTATTCGGTACATCATTTGTCCGCACCAAGGTGGTAATTTGACCATCCATAGCTGTAATTGCTCTCGGTCGTGCACTTTTGGAACAGTTGCCGTAATGACAGTGGCTGCTTCCTGTCCAAAGTCAATATGTGATTGTTTTGTATTTCGAGTGTGTGAAGACTTTATAGAGTTTTGTAACTTCTAATGATGATGGGCAAGGCAAATATTTATACAGCTTATATACATGACCTTGGTTTTAAAAGTAAAGTATTTATTTATACTTTTTGCACTATGCTGGTACATAGGCGGACTTAAGGCCGTCCCCCAAGCAAACGACCCTGGCCATTGCCGAGATCGCACCAATACCCAATTTTTTTTACTTGTCTTAGTTCAAAATTGACCTAAAAAAATTTAAAACGGGGAATGTGCAGTTTATGATATTGTCGATCTATTGGTGTATGTTTCAAATAAAAGTAATTTGTAAATACTAAGGAGATGCTGAATGTATGCTTGAATTTTAATAAATTGGCTTTACTTTGGAAGCTGATATCATGAGTATAATAAACGAAAATAGAAAATTTAAAACGGTGAAAGGAATGTTGAGATACTGAAGATTGTTGCTGTATTTTTATTATAACTCTGTATCTTTCAAATTATGAGTTTATAAGGCTCTAAATACGGTAAATTACGGATTCTCCGTAGGGAAGCCCCTAATGCCAAAATATGGGATTCAGTTATCCAGTTCAAGATATCCGTTGGGTAAACGAAATTTTAATAATCGTAAGCGAATAGATAAATAATGTTAAACTATTATTTTACCTGTGCAAGAAGTATTTATTTCATATGTATTACGATTTACGTATACACAATTTGCATAAGATTCATACAAAGAAAAGGGTGTACCCCAAAATATATGCACTCCATTTTCGGGTGTCTCTGAACCATAAATTAAGGCGAGCTAAAGAGATATTTTATCAAGAGGTGCAATTTGACGCTTTAAATCAAACAGGACTCCTGCTACCGATAAATTACATCAGCGAGAGACGATTTGTTTGAATTAAGGCCCTACGTTGTGGCTTTTGTGGCGATATTACCAATATAACTTTATATTTCTTGATAAATGATTTTAATAAGCGAATTACATTAATTATTATAGCCTATAGGAGAGATGAACTAGGTTAAGTGTTATAAAATAGGTAAATGGTAATGCTGTAAATTGAAATATGTTGTTATAGCAGGTGGTTTTTAAAGTCCAAGTTTATGAAGTACGTTTAAATCTGGTAGCACACTTGACTGAGGTTAATAGCTAGATCTGTCGGCACCTGTACATAGGAGGTACTAATTTCAACGTTTAAGCCACCGATATGTGATTGATATCCGCTAAATAGCGGCAATACGAGCCGGGCAGGTCGCAGTGATCCCTGTGCCTCGGCGATCGATTCTCCGCGCTTCCACCGTGAAATCGACACCGCTCTCGTTCCGATCCGATTAATCGCTTATTCGATTATCAACACGGCTCCGAACCCGCGACCCTCCGAGGAGCTCCCGCATTATCGCACGCCCATTAAAACACAAAACACTCGGTAAACAAAAATATGTCCCGTATTTTGATGTACGGCGGGATCAACCGGGCAATTTATGGCTGGCGATGTCGCCTATTAATATCGACATTAATATACTCCCGATATCCTGATCGTAAATGTCACGCTGGCGCCTCCAGGTAGACTAGAGAACACAAAAACTCCGACGACAATGCGCAGTACCTGCACGGAAAAAATTGTAAATTTATAACACCCCCCGCCACCCGAGGTTCCCGAGAAACGTAATTTCTGTACAAAATTTAGTGATATGTCAAACCAGCTCGACGTGGAATAAAAACGTCCGTAAAAAAACGAGCTAAAGACTCCGGGTTACTGCTAAAACAAGGGAACGTTACCGTATCAATCAAGGCGTTGACAAAAGTGGAGTTTTTTTGGCCCCCGGGCCGTGGGATGAAAAAAGGGTCCATGTTTATGGAAATGAAATAAAAGAGACGCGAGCGCAGCGTGAGGCCCCGGCAGCCGGTGTCATAGGCTATTTCATTTATCATAGATAACAAAACTTATCGAACATTTATTTTATTGAATTATATTGGGAATGCACCTGTTTATTCGCAAAATTATTTTGCTATTCGTAATATGGGCGTTTGCACACTGCACGATAACGACACGACACGATACCACAGAATAGAGGGCCACCGCACATATTATACAATTTCAAGTAGGCCGACTATCGTACAAACTGACTATCGTACTAATTCTAATATTCTGTCAGTTAGTATTTAATGCACCCAAAATATTCTCCTTTCTTTTCGCCTTCGTTATATTAGTAGTTACACAATAAAAGCGTGTTTTTACGCATTTTAACACGCACGTCGCTAGGCTAGCAACACCGTTACCAACTTAAATCTAAAAGTCTGCGGCTGGCAGCGTACACGATGAAGTTGTCCAATTAAATTGTGACACTACGCAATTTAGTTTGCACGATAGTCGGCCAACTTGAAATTGTATTATATGTGCGGTGGCCCTTATCTATTCTGTGGTATCGTGTCGTGGGTTTACCGTTGCAGTGTGAAAACGCCTTATATCGGATATTGGCAGGTATAATAAAATTATTGACGTTAAATTTATGGCTCTATTATCGATTTGTTAACTATAACTATTTCGCTCAAATTAGAATCTTTTTAATAACTACATATAATTATTATCAAAATATATTATCTCGCACATCTTTTGAGCTAGTAATACGATGAAAAACATATTTCTACACGTCCAAAATAAAATGACGCTACTAGCTTACAAGTATGAAGACGTATGGAATTTCCAATCGGAGTGGAGCGGGCACATGAGTCAGGTAGGCTGTGGGAGAATGTCACGAGCCCCCGCGGTGAGACCTCACGTCACTCACTACACGGACAGTCTTCCCGGGAATTGACAGGGGTTACCATGCGTGAGAGTATTGCGGGACAGGTCCACAAAAATTATAATACCTACTACTAGATAAACTAGCTAGTAATTAGTATCATTTAATTCCTAAATTTTATGGTATAAAACTTCACTCGAATTCCACGAATTTTTCAAGACTAAAATAAGCTTCGGCCGGCCGTTCGTTCTTGTGATTTGGCGGCACTAACAAAGTTAATGACTCATTATTAATGCCAAAGTACACGATGTACAAAACTAGGTGCAATAATTAGTTAGACGTATTCACATGCGTTGCAAAAAGTTGACATAATCCGACTAAATAGCGTAGGTCCGCAATCAGCCTATGAATTTCTTCGATGGTATGTACATCCCTATAAGAGCGGTAGCAGATACATAATATAAAAGCAATTCTGTCTATGCTACTATGATTGGATTATTTAGAAGTTCAAACATCTAAAACTATAAAACGAACTCAACTTTAGTAAAACTAATGCAATTATATACTTTTTATAGGCTGCTTAAAACACAATCCAAATATGGTCATTACAAAACGCTGAATATAAAAGTTTTATGTTCGTTTTTATTATGGATCAATTTTACTCGCTTGATTAGGATTGTCGATTTTCAAATTTATTAGAAAATGAAATCACTGGAAGAAGACAATCATTTTGTTTGTCTGTACATACATTCAATAATGTAGGCAACGAAACCTAAATAAAATTAGGATTATAGACTACAAAATTTATAATGTGTGACTGTCTGTCTGTTACCTCTTCACGCCTAAACCGCTGAACCGATTCTCCTGAAATTTGATATGGAGATACTGTAAGTCCCTGGAAAGGATATAGGATACTTTTTATCCCTAAAAATGTAGGGTCCCCACGCGATAAATGTTATTTGGTGCAACGAAGTTGCGGGCGTCATTTAGTATTAAATATTTAGCTTGTTTCATAGATATCTTCCTCTACTTAGGTATCCCTTCCTAGAACCAGAATGTCACTTAGCGGTGGAATCACAAGATTATTTTTATAGTCTCGCCATATACATTTATCTTTATTACTTTTTTTACAATTTTAAAAAATATTTTATAGGTTTTTTAGGTGAGAAGTTTAGTAGCATATAATTTGTTGCCGATAAAGTATGAAACAACGGAACCGTCGGATTCCTTTCTCACGATTTTAAAAGCCGTAGAAACTTTAGAAACTGCAACCTAGTTAACTGAAAAACAGTTAGCTACTTTCAATAAAATCTTATATTCCTGCAATATTGAACCGAGATCAGCGAGGCTAAAATGGTCGCTTTGGAGAATCATAATATTATGAATCATTTAAATATGATTCATTTTTTTAAATCGCAAAATGGGCACTCTGCTTGCAATTCATGTCTAATAATTCGTACTAATTTGACATTCGACAGTTTGACAGTTTTGACAGTTCATTTGCTGAATTGAGCGGAATTGTCTAAATGTGTCCATTTTAGCCCCGCAGTTCCGCAGAAACGCACTTGATACAAGTTCTCAATACTTATTTAGTGTATTAAACTTAAACGTGACATTAATCTCTTGTGTAATGACTGTAGTAATGACAGTGGTTGCTAGCAATGTGCCTTTCCTTATCGTCCTAACTCCTTACTAATACTGTGTTTTCGCAAAGTGTAGGTATGTCTGTCTGTCAACTCTTCACATTCAAACCACTGCAACTGTACCAATTTTATTGAAATCTTCTCTGGGTATACTAAAGTCCTGGGAAAGGACACAAGATGTTTTATCCCAGAAAGATGTTTTTCGATTCAACATTATTATTTTTAACAAAAAATTAAAACCGACTTCCAAGGTAAAAACAATAATAACATTAATATTAACTAAAAAGTATTAAATAATTTTTACTATCTAATAGTGCCTTTTTCCGAATTCGGCTAAACCTCAACTATTTCTGTACTCAATCTTCATTATTTTGAAGTCGGTACCAGATAGCTGAATCTTCAGTCCTCTGACAGAATATTTAAAATTTTTGGAACTGTCACCGACTTCAAAATTATGAAGATTGAGTACAGAAATAGTTGAGGTTTAGCCGAATTCGGAAAAAGGCACTATTAGATAGTAAAAATTATTTAATACTTTTTAGTTAATATTAATGTTATTATTGTTTTTACCTTGGAAGTCGGTTTTAATTTTTTGTTAAAAATAATAATAATTTCACTCTTTTTAGTTACACTAGTAGATAAATCTTCGCGTATATTTTACGTATCTTATTACAATTTGTTAAGAGTTACAGCTCACACTCACAAAATAATATAATATTATCAGTGAAGTGAACATATTGTGCTAAGTAATTTATCAATTTTAATACTTCAAGCCCGAAGCGGTCACCGGCGATTGCGAAAACAATAGAAAGGCTATTGTGTCTCGTTTTTCCACGATCGAAGGATCTATCAGATAAAAAATTGTACAAACTTGCATAGGATGTAGCGTAGCATCATATTTAATATTATCATAATTATTGACAGCTGTTCTTGTTATCAAGAATTCAAATCGATAGGTACTTAGTGCACCATCTATCGATTAATAAGTATAACTAATTAAAAAGACACTTAATGACTTTGTTTTGTTTAAATGCTCTTTTTAAAATAACTTTATTTTAATTCTATTTGTCTATTAAAATTTTATAAAGTAGTAAAGTATTCGATCTGTATATAAAGTAGTTAGTAAAGTATTCGATATTCTGTCTTCTGCCGCCACGCGCTGGGCGGCGACGCCGACCGCCGTGTATTAAAAACAAACAGGTGTTGTTAATTGTTATACAGTACATAATTATTATTATTAGTATATCCATACCTATGCCTTGTACTATTATCTATTCTGTGCCATGAGACATTGGTGGCCTTAACACGACGTGGTAATGATGATGATGACGATGATGATGATGATGATTATGATGATGAATATGAATTGCATAGTAGTTTATGCTTTCTGTTCTTAAAACAACGCCGAAACTCCCAAACGTGTATCTATAAGGAATCAGGAGTTCTCTCAGCATCATCGAAACCATGGTGTACCTTGACCCAATATTTGACTTTTTGGTAGCGTATTCTTAGTACACTTCACATAAAACCAAAATCACCATATGTTTCCATATAAATTTCGAGGAGTTCCCTCGATTACTCATGGATCCCATCATCAGGTCACCACCTTTGTGAAAATGGGACCAAATTGGAGTGAAACCTAATACAACAAAACAAAAATTTCGAAAATCGGTTCACAAACGGCGGAGTAATCGTTGAACATACAAAAATAAAAAAAAATAAAAATATCCACAGCCGAACATATAACCTCCTCGTTTTTTGGAAGTCGGTTAAAAAGGCTGGACAAGTTTTCCATAAAAACTAACTTATTCATTCCACTAGTTTTTGGTACCGATGTATATTAAGCAGATGATTCACAAGCGAGTCAATATTCCCAGGACTGTTTACTTATTCAAAGCGCTTTAACTGTAATAATTTATATCACGGTAATAACATAACCGCAAGACGTGTGCGACCTAAACACGACCGATTCTGAATCACGACAAACTGTGATTGCTAATTCTTAGAAAAAAATATAAAAAAATAAAAATGGCCCTAAAACAATATTCACAGCCGAACATCCTCCTCCTTTTTGGAAGTCGGTTAACAGTTATTGTATAGGACTCGGACTCTAAATGTAAGACATTCCAAGACAAAAAATTGTAGTCACTCAAAACATAGAATTGGTACTCTACATTCTACAAGTACTTCCTAAGACTCCTCAAGCTTTAAGAAAACAGATAAAAAATTGAAATCCAAGTGACACAAAATCCTTTTGTACGATCATTATAGATCACTAACTAGTGTTTTAAATATGGAAAGAAACAAAGGTATAAAAACTTAGCCGTGTAGCACGACAGAGGAGGATTTATTCGACGGGCGAGGTGATCGATGGGTTACCGCGGTCACTACCGTACGTCTAATTATGTTACAGGTGGATATTTAAAGTATTTTTAAGCAGGTAGTGTATAAAAAACACAAGTAAATTAAAGTTTTTTTAAGCAGGTAGTATATAAAATGTATATTGTATATCTGTAGTTGACATAGAGTAGGATAGAAAGAGAGGCTTCATATATCTCAGACAGACTTTGTGTTGAGTGAATTTATTTAGATTTAAAGTTAAGTCAGCTGTGTCCTTGAGACTTAGTTCACTCGACACATAATAAGTTTAAATTCCAGGGTTCCCTGGTTCAGGGTTCCTATTTTGAAAATAATATGAGAAATAAGTCTTTAAATTTGGCAAATTAAAAAAATATATTGTATGTGCAACTTAGCATAGTGTAAAATATGTAAATTCTACCTTTGTTTTAGCAAAGCATTTAGTACACCGAGCGCATCAAATGCAAATAACGCCGGCACATATCCTTTCAACATTTTTACAACCAAAGGAGAATTCAAATACGATAAATCTTAATTAGCATATTACATCATCCATCGGAAACTATTAGTACATCCTTGACTAGACAGTGTGGTACCAAAAGTACATCCTTTACCCACTAGACAGTGTGGTACCAAAACTTAGATTAATATTATAATGTACCCGCAATAATTCTTATTGTGTTATTTATTTGGCACCGCGCGAGCTTGTGAATGCCAAATAGGAAAGTTCTATGACCTCCTGTTTAAAATTGCGTGTAGAGCATAGACATAAATATTACTAGCGTAAGGACCGGGTCAACCGCGCGTTGCAATGATGCCGATTCGTCGGTGTCAAAACACTTCGTTTGACACCGACGTGACTTAGTCGTCTGTGGTCCGCAGAACAAATCGGGTGTGTCATCGTATGTGTATACATTGCCATAAAAATGCCTAGTTGTGTGGTAAAAGGCTGCAAAAATTACGTCAAAAAAGTTAAAAAAGCACATGGAATATCACACAACACAAACTGTTTGTCTAAGTAAAGAAATAATTAATTTATAATTTTACCACCGATGTCCGCCATGGCTACTGTTTTACCGAGTAATGGCGCAACGTCGGTAAAACAGCATTCACACGCGGCCGCTTCATAGCCTGTGTGACTTTGCATGGACGTCATTTTGCATGAATATTATTTTTCTTAGAAAATAGATTTATTTTAAGATTTGCCGTTAGGTATGTGCCATAATCTATGGTATGTGCTTTATAATAGATGTATGGATGAAATGAGGCCACCAGATTTTTTTTTCATAAAACCCCTTAGTTTGTAGCCAAAGTGGCTTATGGCTGGTTTACACGTATAAAGTTGCTAAAATACATTTTTACTTAATTTTAAGTTACAAATTTCATTTATTGGAATATTAAACAAATTTATATTAAACAAATTTCATTTATTGGAATATCAATTTGTAACTAAACATAACCCTCCCTTTACAGTTGAGTAAGAATGAATAAATGCATTTATTTATTTACTTATTTTTGTATGTTAATCAAAAACCCTACGCCTAAATTAATATACTTACATTAATTGTCAATATTTAATATTAAAAAAGTGTGTTTATTGTACGTTCATACAAGGTTACATTGTACGCCTGCATATTGTGTCGCACTACGTAGTTCAATCGATTTTTCATAGATGACTCTCTATTTCCTTGTATGAAAAACCTATTAGCAGAATGTTCTAGTAGGCATATCCTTACATATAAATCGATGGTGTAGAGCATTTAAGTTTCTGGAGTTTGGGGATTAGTTTGTATTAGTAATAATATCAGCTTGGTTCAGAAATAATATTACTGATCTGAGTAGGAAAAGTTAGTCTTAATACGTTACCTTACACTTAGTACAAGATAATAACATTTAATCATTCGATCGCGGATTCTTGGAAATCTATTGTTATTCTATTGTTGTCGCGGTCACTGGTGTCCTTATGGGGCTTGATAGGTTAAAAGGTTTGAAGGTCTTGAAAGAGAGACCTTTTGTATAGTTTTCCTAGTGAATAAAGTTGTATAAAAAGTTCTGAAAAGGGTAATTTTGGCCTCACATGTAGAGTTAAGCGTAAGCTACTTTTTGTCCTGAAAATACAATATTACCGTGGGACACCGCAACAACCGAGTTAACAGTCATGTATAAAAGTATCACATACAGAAAACTACATTTTACTTCATGTAGAAATCACGTAGTAACCCGAGTTATTTAGTTGCATTTGATGCGTCGTGTTGGTGAGTTCTTTCTGAGCGCTAATATATCGCCTCTACAAGTCTGTTTATGGATGCTGCATACTGGTTTAAGCAGATGACACACTAAGGTCTACTTGTACGAATCTGGGTTAAGTTAACTCTGCTTTAAATATCACGTTATATCTCTCTCATTATGTCTCTCATAATATGAAGAACGACAGGATATATTATATTTATTTATTTTACTGAACTACTAAATATTGCACATAAAAATTATTATTTACATGAAAAGCGCAGACAGCAAGACGAACAACAGATACCGCTTATCTCTTACAGAAATTTCTTCTAGCTGCAGTCCTATGGAGATCATTTTTTGGGAAAATATTAGAAAGGGCGTGCTCAGATAAGTAGGTAATACATAGCATTAAAAAACAGATTCGTTACAAACTCTATACTGTGTTAGTGTGGACTCTTTGCAATTAAACAAATATTGACCATATAATATTGACTATTTTTTATTCATACCTAAATTATTGTAAAATTGGTTAAAAATTCTTAAAACACACTTTATTAAATGCCTTTGTATCCCGTTGGCAACATTTAACAACCTATTACAAATCGACTGAACGCAATAATAAACTTTAAGGTAAACCTTGGCTTTCACCAGTGTGACTCGGCCCTTAGCTCACAGGTGCGCTCGGCAACTCTTTTGTTTCCATAATTCTAGTTAATATCTAACCAATTTATAGCTCGTGTTCTCGAATCGCGGACTGTGGAGCAATCGCAGGATTGTATTGTTCGCATGCGCTTTCTCTTTCTTGATGCTGCCTTCTCTTTTGCGGTCAGGTTTTCTAGATTCTTCTTTCTCAATTTGCTTTTATACCGTTCAGAAGGAAAATGTCTTCCATATTAGTACAAATTAAGGTACATAGTCTTGGTGTCACTTATTTATTGTGCAATAAATATATTTGAGTGTTAGAAAAAAGGACTGCGTACATTTACCCACAAGCTGAGGTAAAAATACGCAGAAGTAAAAAAAAATAGAAATACTAATTATGGATTAACAGGAATCAAAATGGTCCCAAACTCTACATTTAAATAAGGTGAAATACGTGTGCTTAATCATGGAAATTCCATTATGCATACGCCTACTATTCCATCACGGAATAGAACTTAGAAGGCGTATGCAGTATTACACTACACCTATATAAATTTTATAGGCTTTGGAAAAAAATACGTGCTTTTACCCCGAATGCCTCCTATTATAATTATAACTATTATTATAGCTTTGGTCACTTTTAACAGTTTACATTAAAATTGATCTGAACAGAGTAGAACTGCTAGAACAACGTGTTTGGATTACGGTATAGGATCTCGTATCTAAGTCAAAACCACATTTCTACTTTATACTTCTTATGTGTTCTATTACGTAAATTATTATGATATTATCATTTAAATATACTCTAGTTTTAAACGTACATGATATGATAGTATGTTACTCCCTTCAATATTCATTATATTATGTTAATTTCGTAATCATAAATTAATTGTACAACGGTCAATGCCCCAGAACGTTAGAATGACTGGCGAAATATTTTGAATTACGCTGACTAAAATGTTATGAATTTTCATTGACGTTATATTTCTTAGGGAATAAATTCCATGATAATTGCTACTTTAAAACGTTTTGTTAAATTTACTTGTACATGAGCCTGTCATAATACGATTTAATATATTATATAAATAAAATATACATAAGTAACAGCGTCAATGATAGAACAAGTTGGACATAATCCACAGAATCTTGTAGTTGATAGGTATTTGTTAAAAAAGGGTTAAAATAAAAATAAATCTTGAGAGGTGTCAAGGGACACCCGAATGGAACTAAGTTATTTCTTATATGTTCAAAAAACCTGTATACAAAAAAAACGCCATCTAGTTGACGCACAGGAGTACAGTCAAGTATCAACGCCCTCTGCCCCTACAATGCAGGTACTAATAAAAAAGTGTCGAGGTCAAATCAAGGTCAAATATCGTTCTGTCTAGCCTTCTATACGCCGAACGCGCGATATGAAACTTCGTTCCAAAAACGTACATACACATTACGTACGTTGTTTGACAGGGATTTATCAATTAAACAATGTTATTAATTATTATTAAGTTTCAGAAAAACCTCAGAAACCAATCATAATATTACGTAATTGTATCAAGCCACTTTGACTTATGTACCCGCAAACAGACTATAACTCAAACAAAATGGTCGCCGACCATGTGCGACGTCTATGTATTAAGGTAAATTGAACAATTGCGGGCACGGGCTCCAGTGTCACATTGTTCCACGGCCCGACCTCAGATTAGACGCTAACTCGAAAATTTATGGCGGTCATACACAAACTAGTTCGAGTTTCCTCGGAATACGGCCTCTTTGCGCCCAATTTGTGTCGAGTCTTTTATTGCTGGCGACACCCATTTGTCGTGGCGAGATTCTCATCGTTCGTAGAAAAAGTAGATAAAACATGCTTATCCCCATAGACGATACCTTAATTTTTAAGATTAGATGGGTACCTACTTGAATAAAAAAATCAAACGTAAGTACATACAATAACCTGACAAAACTGGGACAGCAATTTTTTTTTCTTTTTCCTGCATACTATATTTGTCTTTGATAATTATTGTTCTCACGATTTCGATTTTAGTATTCCTTCCATATTATATCCTTTTCTCTGGTTCCACCATAGAGTTAGTAGATATTGAGTACTTACCGTAGTGTCTATGTATTAGTGTAATATTTTATCACGAATAATATAGAGAGCGCTTAACATATAAATCAGTTTTCTCATATCTCTTACAGCTACTACAAGCTTATTTTTAAAAGTGTGTTCACGCGAGTACGCGTTCTTAATAGCTCACGTTACACTTTATATGGCGAAAAGTGTGCTTGCTTACTAATAGTGTTATAAATTTTATGTGACCTGTCGACAGTCTGGTCCTAAATATCACACGTACTCGCGTTTCACTTTTGCATAAAATTAATTATGAAAAAGTTAAAAAAGTAAAGTTATTTAAATTGTACCAATTCTAAGCGCGTGTTTGGATAAAGCAACTTACAAGACCACGTTATGCCATTCGTTTAAATACTGTGGCATAAAAGACGCATCGTAATATAATAAAGTTCTTTGAAGTACGTTATCTCAACAAAGTAAAGCTTATGTAAAAAATTGGTCGGATTCTTACACTCACCAATCTTCGCTTTGGCTTGATTAGAGGACGGTTTTGACCATTCATCTTGTAGTAGAGTCCGCAGGCGTTGCACAGGTAGTGGCCGGTGCCATCGCGTCTCCACAGCGGAGTACTCGTGGCTCCGCAGTTCACGCACTCTCGCCCCTCTGTAGTTGGAAATTAAAAAATAAACGTCAGCTGTCAAAATCAAGACGTGACAGATAAAGCGTTCGAAATTTAAGTTTTGAATAATTGTATGTATTAAATATTAATGTGCCTTTTAATATTGTTAATGTGCTTATTAGTAATGGATTAATTAAAAATAACAATAAGAAGTAAACCGATTACCTGTCTCCTGGCAGGCTGCGGAAGACGAGAGAAAATCACATTCAGAACCATTACAGTACAGTTTTCTATATCGCATGCGTTTACTACCTACTCTAAATAAAATGGTTAGCGAACACGGAATATGCAGTTTCACAAAATATCAAGATTTTTTACACGCAAGGAGCATAGGAATCATCTACCGTTACTCTAACTAGTAATAACTTTTAGACTAATAATTATTACGACTAATGGAAATAACTTACTTTTATATACTAAAATAACTACAAATAACTTAAAAAATGAAATAATGAAATTCAACTCTTACATGACATAAAAGAATACACGCTAAAACATTAAAAAGTCTGCAATTTCTTTTACTATCCTGCATTTTAATTCAAATTATTTACGTAAGAAATAAAAAGGGACGCTTATTAAAAATTAATAAAGTAAAGTATTAAAAATGTCTGCATAAGTAATTATATTAAAAAATGATTGCAAAAACGTTAGCAGAGTAACAACACTAAACAGAGCGGAAAGGAAGTAATAAAGTATTACCCACATGCTAATCTTCACCAGTAATTACCGTAGGAACATAATATTCAAAGAAAGCAACCTCCAAAACTACAGTAAGGGCTAAGAACATGCTTCATTTACTTAGACATGCAATAATTAATCGTCCCTTAGAGAGTAGCCCTCCGGAGGAATATTGACACTTCAGTCACGATAGAGTTGTTATATAAGTTGTTAATTACATTATCGATTTATAGACGCAATTTATACAAAATCAGTATCCGAGTAAATTTTCAATTTGTGCCTCACATATGGGAAGCGCGAAGCCGCCCACAATCTCCCTCTAAACTCGATTACCAAATCGATGATTTACCGAGATCGATTTAAAAACCCATCTCGTGTACGTCAGCTACCTTTCTTTATAATCCTGAATCCTCAATACCTTTTTTGTGATACTTTTATTTTTGAGAGTCGATAAATTAACAAAAACAAAGTTATCGGAATTAGGAGCAAGGATTGGTGTTACGTACACGTAAATTCTTATTAGCAGTTGAAACACTTTCGGAAACCTTGAGACGGCTACTAAGCAGCCATTATGGCGTGTAGCACTAAATAAATAGGGTTAAAGCGGATCAAACACGAACGGTGAAAGTAGTCGGCGAATAGAAAAAATATCGATCGGGACGACGTCGCTTATGCTTTAGGCGCTCAGGCCATTCATCTTTTTTATGTTAAAACCAGATCACAACCGGCAATTAAATCGCCCGGACTTTATCGAAAAGTTATTGCGATCGAGCCAACGACTCACTTTTTGGGCTAACCCTTTATTTTTTGTACCTCGATGTGAAGCCTGTAATTTGTATCGACGTTTCTAATAAATAAACACCAATAACGATTATTAAGAAAAAATAACAGGATATTACGAAGCGGCTTTATAGCTCGCCGGGGAGTACAATAGTTACGTCTCTATACGATTGTGAGAGTAGAGATTTAGTTTACGTGGTATTTAGTAAGCTGTGATTTAGCGTCGAGTGGAAAATGCCCATAGCTAACTTATTAACGCAGGACCGTTTGATCCGCGTAACGAGTTACGGCTTAATTCTTTCCTGCTCGCTATCTGCGATCTGCGGGCCTGGACGTGGTCGCGACGCGAAATAAAGATATCATTTAGTGCGCACGCCGCGGCCGGCTAGAGATAAACCTATCCCGCCGCGGTGCAGATGCTCGAGCGAAAAATTCCAGCGTTCGTACGAAATTAGAATGCGGCGCGCTTTTATGGCCGGAGTGACGTGCGCTCGTGACGCGGCCGCGCTACGTGACCGCGATAAAAGATTTTCATCTGCCATATTTACGTAGCCGAGTGGGCGGTTTTTATTTTGGAGAGCCGGTGAGTACCCTCTAGCCTCGAGAGCGCGGAGTTTTCACACGGCCTCCGCCGGACCTGCCGGGCCCTCCACCTGAAAATCGATCGCCGATGGGAACTTCGGATAACGTATAGTGGATGGACGACGACTTTTAAGTGCAACAAAACATAAACAAACACCATTTTTTTAGTTTTTACTTTTGAAAATGCTTGTTTTATAAAAGGATAACGACGCTTTTCCAGCTAAACGCATCGGTAAACAAACGAAAACGTTCCGTTAGGCGGCGTAGAACAGAGTTAGCTTATAAAATATCTAATAGAGAGCGGGGTAATGTAATTTAAATGAAGGACTAATTCGCCGGCGCGCACCGTGACGGACCACGTCGAGCCGTGACCGAAGCCGAGTTCTGCCGAGCCGACCCGAACTTTACCGAGCCGAGCCGAGTTTTGCCGAGTCAAAAAGGCTAGCTCGCCTCGCTCGCTCGGCCATCACCGTGGAACGTATTTTGCATACACACCATCAAATTATTTCGTAAAAGTTATTCTCTGTTGCGCCACGGAGGCTGTTATTAAGCTAATTACACACTCGTATGCAAATAGATTTTTTAATGGAAGCCAATAGTCTTATTTTGTTTGACAGCATTTCGGAATCTTAACTAGGTAGTGGGTTACAATTATGGTTAGCGAGGAGGTAATTAAAATCGAAAATGAATGACAATGAGTGTTCACGAATTAAGTCGTTACGCCGCGTCTGGATAATGGCTCTATTACATTAGTCGCATTTCACAAACATCGCGCCAAACGAAAATGAGCCCTGTATATTAGTAGCTAAAGCTTTATTTTCTAAATTTACCTCTGCTTTCAGGCTATGTAATAAGTTCATAAATAAGTAAACTAGCACTTTGCTATGAATGCTATTGCTTTAAATATAAAACAAACTGACAAATCGAACACAACCGCATTAGCTCCTACCGTTTTATAGCCTTTTTTAATAAAATACACGGCTATTATCAAATAATAATCTTCATTTTACAGTTTATATTAACATAAAGTTGTCAACACACAATCGTGTAACTTTTTATTACGGCTTGAATAAAATTACAGATAAGAGAATGTTTTGTATTTTTTTTTAATTTCTTAGTTACTTAGCTTAAAACTATAAAACTATCTCTATAATTTTTTGCTTTACTCGTATATTTTATTTTATGAGCAAACGGCAAACCACATAAATGCCAAATGGTGTAACCGATTGTAATGGAACGGTCTCAATTTATTAGTCGCTTGCAAGTTAACTCTGTAGTTGTACAATTTTATGTAGGTTATAGAACAATAATTATTGTCCTATTGTATAGACAGTTAGCCACTAGTACGTTTATAGGTAAACTTTGGTAAGCTAGTATTTTTTTTAGGGTTACAAACATTCAGTAATTTATAATAAACACTAATTTTGTATTCCAAAAAGTGCTTACGTCACTTGTATAAAATCTGATAGTTGAGACTTCGTTAAATGCAGTTATTGTTAACCCTTTATTAACTAAGTATACATTTCATTCACAAATACGGAGAATTAAAGAAACAACATGTCTTAACCCAGGGATAACTTTAACCCAACTTTCAGATAAAGAGACAGGATAACTTTAGCACAAAAACTTAAGAAGTAGCTAAGGAAGTAGCTGTCAATTTAGCAACAAAAACAGGTGGCCGGTGTGAGTATAGTTTAGTTTAGTTATGAGGTCTATAAATGGCGGAACACGACGAAGCAGCAGGGCTGCAGCACGGTTGTAATGAATTAATCACAGTTCCGTTTAAGTTGTATGCAAATGTACAACACCACGGCCGCGCACCGTGACGAGCCAGTGTATAGCTACCAATGTGCATAGCGTGTATAGCTACCATAGATTGTGTAACATCATCATCACTCCGTTACTGAGCACAGGCCTGACTATAAGAAGGATCCCATGATTCGATTAACACATTTGTTTCTGTTACTTTACTTAAACGCATTTATGCTCGCGCTTACTTAGAAACGGTAATCTTAAGACAGACTATTGCTAATAGGTAGGTATAGTTCTTGCAATCTACGAATGCGCGTCGCCCTTAGTTGTGTGAGTGACCGTATCTATGCACGCGTACATGGCTCGCTCGCTACTGACTGCTCCGTCAGGTACGCACACTAACGACAATGTCTATTCACATTTCCAACTACAAATAAAGGCGACGCGTACTCGTAGATTGCAAGAACTATATTTGTTCGTGAATCGTGTGAGTCCATCACTATGTATGTATGGCAATTAGCAGTGAGTACTATAATAATAAATAATAAAATAATAAAATAAGTTTATTTCTCCCACAACAAGTACACAGAAAAAATGAAAACAAAATACAAAAAATATGACAAACATCTTAGACTTGCAGTGTGGGAGACAGGAGCCCAAACTAGGTTACCCTGTGCCTTGGGACTCCTGGCTCCCCCTCTCCAGTTACTCTATAATTAACAACTTCGCTGTAATTATTAATAACAATCATATTGTTTACAATATTTCTTCGAAAGCACTAAACATTTATAAAATTAGAATTATCGTTGTACCTATATTTTACTTTAATAATTAATTTACCTACTAACTTTCTTATCATTATTTATTTATATATATGTGTGTGTGTGTTTATGTGCAGGTTTGTGTGTCTGAGTTTAAGAGTTTATTATTATTAGTGCCACTATATTATGTTAATAAGGAGGTTTTCAGTTTCATTATAGTTAAGTTTCATCAACCATTCATTTAGTTTCATTTTGCATACACGGCTGTTTAGATGATAAATTGAGAGTAATTTATTTGCAGTGTTGTAAAATTTCCCACTTCTAAAGTTGTAAAATTTTCTGGCAAAACTTGTGTTGACTCTAATAGATGGACAAATATGAAAGTATCTACGATTTTGAAGAATGGAATTTGATGCTTGATATTCTATTGTTTTGTGTTTTTTAATTATTACTTCTAATATATATAATTTCCTGATACTTAAAACGTTTGCCATTTTATATAGAGTTACTGTGGGGAAAAGACGTGGCTGGCATAACGCCACTTTAAGAAGCATTCTCTGAGCACGCTCAACTTCCAGCATTATCTTTTTGTCAGATCCTCCCCAAATCGTTATGCCGTAGTTCACGATGGATTGACAGAGGGCGAAATATATTGTTTTTAAAAGCTTCCAGTCAGTTACATGCCTGAGACATCTGAACACATGCGTTAATTTCCGTATCCTTTGAATAACGTTTTTTATTTGCTCGTGAAAGTTTAATTTTTCGTCGATAGTTATGCCCAGGTATTTAATATGAGGTACTCGCTGTATTTCTGTGCATGAACAGTCAGACGTCTGTAGACCACAGGAGTGGGCTAGGATTTTGAGTCTCTTTATGCAGCTTTCCATTTCTTTAGAATTTCTTATGGTAAATGTAATATATTTAGTTTTTATTGCATTTAGTGTAAGCGTATTCTGTTCCAACCAGTGTGTTACTATATTAAAGCCATCCTGTGCTAATTTGTAAGTTTCATTCCAAGAGAGGCCGTAGAATGTGAGACAAGTGTCGTCTGCGTAAGCAATTATTTTACAATTTTTGATGTTGAGATTGCACAGTTCGTTTATGTAACACAGGAATAGGGTCGGACCCAAAATACTACCTTGGGGAACACCAAATTTGACAGGGAGCTCACTGCTTACCATATCACCGATTCTAACGGTCTGACGTCGGTCATGCAGATAGCTTTTAAGAAGCAAAAGTGGAGTTCCCCGTACACCGATTTTCTCTAGTTTATCTATTAACTTGATAGGGCAAACCGTGTCAAATGCTTTTTGAAGGTCAATAAATATTGAGAGACATTTATTCCTCCTGTCAAGACAATCCACTAAATGTTCTGTCAAATTGTGGAAAGCATCACTTGTGGATTTTTGTTTTCTAAATCCAAACTGGTTTTTTGACAGAAAACCTCTCTTCTCTAGAAAATCTATTAAACCTTTATTAATAATACGCTCTAAAAGTTTCGACACAACTGGCAACATAGAAATTGGGCGGTAATTCCCAATATTTTCTTTATCACCGGACTTAAATATTGGTATTATTGTAGATTTTTTTAGTGATGTTGGGAAGATTCCTTCATTTATGCATCGATTAAATATAAATGTTAAAGGTGGGACAATAACATCTTTAACATTTTTTAGGATACTAGCTGTGATCCCGTCATACCCAGCTCCACAATCTGATTTTAAATCACGAATCAAACGATCAACCTCCTTTTCCGTGGTGGGGAAAAGCACAAGTGAATCACAGCAGGATTTTATTTGATTATCATTTACCGCAATTGTTGATACCTTCGTTCTTATTTTTATTCTGTTTGCGAGATCAGCTCCTATATTAGCGAAAAAATCATTTACGGAGTCTGTAGACTCCTTTGGGGTATTTTTGATTTTTAGAAGATCAACGGGAATTTCTTTTGTCTTGATTCTGTTTGAAATCGAGTTTATTACATTCCACATTTTTTTATTATTTTTACCTGCTGATTCTAATTCATTTTTCTCGTATTGTTGTTTACATTTTTTTTAAATTTCATTACAATAATTCCTGTACCTTTTATACGAATTAATTAGAATATTATTTTTAGGATCTTTTTTAATTTTATAGTGCATTCTATCTCTGTTTCTAATACATCTAAGTAAGCCTACTGTTATCCATGGTTTTAAATTAGTTTTACTTTTAGACTTTTTAACCTGAACAGTATTATTTTTTACTAGCTTTTGAATACGTTCTATAAACAGGTCCATTGAATGATCTATTGAAATGTCGTTTCTGTAGATATTGCTGAAGTCGATTAATTTAGCCTCGTCCAAAAGTGTGTCAAATTTAATTTTATTGAAATATTTTGCTTTTCTATCGGAAGTAGTCGTATTTTTAGTTTTAAGACAGAAAAGTACAGGTGAGTGATCTGTTATAGCACTTTTAAGTACAAAAGTATGTGTTGTTAAATTAGACTTCAAAATCAAATGGTCCAGACAACTGTCCTCTCTTGTAGGGGCGTAAAAAGCTGGGACAATACCGTAGTAAGCCAAAATATTAAGATAATTAGACGTTTCGGAGTTAATCTCGGCAATATTAATATTTACGTCACCAATCAAAATAATATTTTTAAAATCTGTAATTGTTGCGAGTAGATCATTTAGGCTCTTAAGAAAATTGTCCAACGAACGAAAGCAAGGAGGTCTGTAAATAGCAATTATTGCTGTATCATCTCCGATTTTTACAATTAAGCAATTTGCTTCTACAAAATTGGGTTCAATAACCTTGCACTCTAATTCATCCTTAACAAATAAAACAATACCGTCATTTTGATTGTAGTTTTTGGTAGTTGAGTAACTTTTATAACTAGTAAGTGTAGGAAGGTTGTTTACACACGATAGCCAGGATTCAGACAGAACTATAATATCAAGGTCCAATTCCAATCTGTTGTGTAAAACGTTAAGATGTTGGAAATTTTTATTTATGCTCCTGATATTTTGATGAAGTATTTTAAGTAAGGAATTTGGGTGTGGCAAAATAGATTGACATTCTTCCGGTTCACAGGCATTAAATTCAGTTATATTATAGTGGTCTAAAAAATCTATATTATTTCTGTCTGCGAATTTTAAATGATTTGTTTGAGACGGTAGCTGTAGTGAAAGTTAGTATAACAATAAGATTTTGTAGTCGGGTTAAATAATTACTATGTAGGTTTACTAAAGTGTATTTTTGGTATAGTACTAACAATAGTTTATGATGAATTTTTATGATTGAGTGTGATGAAAAATTTACGTTAAACATGTGGTTTACAGAGCGAAGTTTGCTGTGTAATCTAAAAGGTTTAAAAAAATTTATAATATAAAGCATGCAAAAAACAGGTTCCAGTCAGTCTTTTTTTAAAAGAGTATCGAGGTCATTTTCATTGTCTATGCGAACTTTTGGTTTTCCTTCACCGTGACGTAAAAATATTCTTCCATGCGATGTCCAGCAGTATTTATAGCCATATTGAGCTTTAAAACTTCTTGCTAAGTAATACAGTTTCCTGGCCTTTGGTGTAAGACAGTCTGATATATAGATGGATTCATTGTTAATTGATGTTAACTTCAGATCAGATGCTTTTAAATTACTATTTTTTTCTTTGTTGTACTTTTTTAAGCCAGTTTTAATCGCTTCCTTAGTTTTGAGTGAAGAAAATTCAATGATAATTGGGTTTCCAGCTTTTTTATTTTGCATTCGAAAGATATCCTTTATTTCTATTGATTGCATAGGTACTTGTAGAATTTTGCTCATATTTAGTGTAATCTCAGTTAGGGCTTCTTTTGTTTCACCTTCTATTATGGGAATATTTTTTAGTTCTATGGTGGTCATACGTATTTTACGTTCAAGCTGTTCAATTTTATCATTAAGTTCGAATATATCTGTTTTTTCTTGTTTCTTTTCTTCTTTAATTTTTTCAACTTCTCCTAAAATATGATCGTATTTGTTAGACAAAAATTGTATGCTTTCTTTTATCTCATAATTTTGTTTTTCTAGTGCCGCTTTCATTTCTTCAAACTGTTTCTCCTGTCGTTCGGTTTGCATTTGAAATAGCATTCGCATCTCTTCCAATACACTTGACATAGTGTTTTGAGATGAGTCAAATGTTTGCGGGCTACGTACAGCTCGACGTTTGCCAGTTCGTCTGTTTTTGTTGATGTAATCTGTCTCGAACTCATCTTTCTCGGTGTAGTTGGGTTCCGAGTCGTAGTGTGTTGGTGTACGTGAAGTCGTTGGACTTGTATATTGTTCAATTATGTCTTAGGTTTGTCGTGTCTCAACTAAGCGCGAGCCCTACGCACACAAGTGTGCGTAAAACTACGCTACTTTTGTGACGTGAGTTAGCGTAGTTTGACTCATACTTTTATGAAAACTTGACTTACTTAATTAATACTTTACAATTTACATACTCTAAAGCTCTATCTATGTATAAGACTCTTTTAAAAGTTTGATATAAAAATGAGGGCGTGAGAAAAACTTGTTAGTAACCGCAATACAATTAAGATATTTTAAATTGTATATTACAATATGTGTATCATTATTAAAACTTACGAGGTCAATAAATAATAAAAAAATATTCATCTAAGAACGCCACTTTGAAGATGCCGCGAGCTGTTGTTTTGTAATTATGATTTATTTATTGTTCTATTAATTATTACTTTATTATATCATATTTTAATTTTTATTAAAATTTGTAAGCGTTGTTACATTATACTTTAAAATTTGTAGCGTTTATTATTATGTATATTTTTTCATTTGCATATAAAATATAAATTGTTTGTTAAAATTAGTTAATTTTATAGTTTATGAAATCATAGCGTGTCCAAGTTTAGTGGAATTTTTAATTAAAATTTTGACATAGTCATTAAGAAGGCATATATTAAATCCAGATACAATAAAAATTGCTCGCTTTGTTGTTACGCACGTTTTGATAGACCGAGCAAAAAAGCATTGTTTTTGCTATGAGTTATTTAAGGAATTCACTAATTTTTATTTTCACATGGCGTCTCTACTTTGTAATTATCTTTTTTGATTAATAACTTATAACGACCAAAAAAAAAAAAAAAGTTAACTGACATGAATCGAATCAAATTTTGAAGCTCTACATTTAACATCAATAACATTGAGAACAGAATATAATACACGATCAATAACATTGTAATTATGTATTATAAATAAAAAATTTGCATCTTTGACTCTTCTTAAAATATTTTATTGACTTTATAATTTGAAACAAATCAAAAAGAGTCATGTTTACTTTGCAATATTTACAAGAAAAAAAAACGATTCGCTAAAATGATGAGATAAGTACTGGCGTCATTCCTGCTAGCCGGCCGTCCGTGGCGTACGGACGACCACCGGTCCACATCTCATTATACCATGCACACCACTTTAGCATCAATGTAACACACAATAAGGACCTTAATTACCAAATTAGTTTTCGATTTACGTAAGATTTATTAGAAGTATATCTTGTCTAATTGCTTGTGCAACTTTCCACAAAACATCTCTGCAATACGTGAGTTGCATGTTTATGTTCGCGTAACAATTTATAGGAATTTAAACCTTAATCGTTTGAGATAAAGTACATGAAAACTTCGCGCTTAGGTTAAGGCTGTATATCAAATAAAATGCCATTTAATGTGGACCGTTTAGAAAGTTGTCTTAAGACAAAGACATTAAAATGCAGCACAAAAAGTGAAACAAAATCACCGAGTTAAAGTACAGTTAAAGTCGAGTGCATGTAATTATAATGTTACATATGTTCAGGTGAAGGACCTACGAAGGTTTATTATAACATTAAACACTGTTGTGAACAACAGGACAACAGCGGCGACCACTTAAAAGGAAAAAAAGGAAAATTTTGTGCAAGTAGAAGTCGTACAGTCGTAAGCTCATGAGTCATAGCCCATAGGCCATAGCTCAAGGCCGGGTCAAGATGAACACTACCAAATAATAAAATCATTCATAGCTTCCAAGTTCCAAAGATAGAGTTGTCAAATGAAAATTAATTTACATAATGTCATAAAGTATAAAATATTTTTTGAACTACAATATCATTCAATTATCCGCCCAATTCCTCCCAAAAATGAAAAAAAAAATCCAATACACTGTTCATTGATAGGTTTTAAAAAATCTTTTATATGCAGCATGATATAGCTTTTATGAAAACGGCGTTAATTGTCCTTGCTCCTTTGAAATATTGCACTTTAGCTTCCTCCACTCGCCGAGGTCAGGTCGACAATGGAATAGCCAACATCCGCCGTATAATACGCGGTGCTGATTTGAATATCGCACTTCATTCATTAACTATCTATACATAGATGGGGCAAGAGCAGCTATAGTTTTAAACTTATCATGTGATGATGAGTAACGTAAGCCAACAATTGAAGACATGAGTGGAAGAGCACGATAACTAACATTTTGTAACATACGGACATAATATTTTAGTCATTTCTTTACCTCATAACTTTTACAAACCTTGTAACTTATCTACTTCATCATCAGCTGGCTAATATATCTGGCTAAACATAAAATGCACAGTTTTTTTATTTCAAATCGTTGCCATTTTTTTACTGTTAGTTATTGTGTTCTTCCCCTCACGTCTTCAATTTATACAACGTCCTGATTTTAATATTGCACTTCAATCATTAACTATCTATACTTAGAGCATCTTTATTTCTATACTCATCGTCATCATCACCGTCATCCACTGCTAAACGTAAACCAACAAACGCGAATCATCCCTATCTTGGGTCATCCTCGCTGCCCGCCATTTCTACACTAATATCATAATATTTATATTGTATATTGTCTGTTCTTTAAGCCTAACCTCTGATTAAAACTTTGGTATAAGTTACTTTGAATTTTGAGAAAGTATAGATATCTCGTAGAAAATATGATAGTTCCTGCAGCCTTCTTCATTCTGCGCAAAAAAGGTATGTCTAAATTTTTAGCAATAAGGTAGACTTTAATATTATATTATCCTTTTAGGTTAATAGAATCAAACTTTTTAGTGAAACAGGCAATCTTTCCTTTTAGACCTTCGTTTACCTAATTATATTTACTTAATCACCTTAAAGCTTAACTTCAAAAGGTCTATTATAAGGTCCAAGTAACTTAAACATTAATAAGTAATAGGTTGACTGTTATTGCGACAGTAATATCCTATTACTTGCATAAACTAAGTGATAAAATATGCTAATAAATGAAACTGCACCTACTGACTTTGGGCCGGCCTTGCTAGCAGGTACTTACATCCTGCTGACTATCCTTGAACCTCTAAGGTCTATTAAAGAAAATAGTAAATGCACTTGCAGCTCCAATGTTGCATATAGATCATCAGAAATTTGAATCTGTTGATCTGTTAGCTTTTGTCTCTATCCCTCTTTAATGTAAGTATATACTATGCAAAGATTCAAAGGTTCATCTTTTCTATTGTGTAAATTGCCATAGTAAATAGCGCGAGAATAAAAATGACAAGTCGTTCTTGTAGTAGCTCAAATAGTACCTAATTAATAATTAAGTTGTTATAGTCTCTATACTAAGATCTACCGCCAATACTTAATCTTGGCGAAGTAACAAGTCGCTACGTTTGTCTGAAATATGTTTTCCGCGTTAGCCACAATAAAAATAATACTAAGCGATGCAAATGTATTCAATATTCAAAAGATCACTCGTTTTACAATTTAACATTCTTATTTCGTTTTGTAAGACAACAAACATACAACTTTTGCATATAAAATTGTTATTCCCTTAATCACTGAATGTCTTGACTTTATATTGCTCTACATATTCAGAATCAGAATTCAACTGATTCTGATACAGATTGCTGCACATAATATTATTGAGAAAATGTTAAAATAAGTCAATTAAAGGATAGAGCAAGAGGGAACGTAGAGCTTTGCTTCTATTCACACAAAATAAAATATGAGTAAGAATAAAGTAATCAAATTAAAAATTATGTGTGAAATATATTATTTAAATATATGCATTTATATTCAGTGACCTACTGAAAATCGTCTCAAAAAGCAATTTATTGACGGCAAAATATTGTTTATCTTCTCATGCGAAAAAATATTTAAAATATTTTCTATCAAGCTTTAAGATTTCAATTTAGAAATATATTTTTTAATTTCAAAGAAAACCTCTTTGGATCATTTTTTTTATTTGTTTTAGGCAATCTACACGAGCCGAAAGAACACAGCCGTGCAAGGTAGGCCTCAAAATGTAGCAAAACGTGCCAATCAATTATAAGCCGAGTCAGAAAAATTAAAAATGTAAAACAGTACATGAATATTTTAGCCACGGTCAGTGGTGGTGGCACAGTATAAATATTTTACAGTAGAATAACCTGTGTTCTTGAAATTAAAATCGCTCAACGTAGAGACATGTTCTACGCGTGACACTGTGTGATTTTGCGACCTTAAGTCATCTGAAATCACGCTAATAATATGTTCGGGCGCCCCATTCAGGTGGTTTATAGTATGAGGAGATTCTACTGAATAGAATTTATATTGTGGTAGCTAGCTACCGCCGCCGACTCCGCTCGTTTGGAAAGTGATTTCGTTTCGCTTTCGTTGCCGTACACAATTACTTTTATTATAATGATAATGGTAATATATGCAAATGGCGTTTATTTCACTCTTTTTATTGCGTATTTTGTTTATATCCTAATAATTCTTAACCGTAAAATTGTTATCAAACGGCGCGGAGTGCGTGATTTTTATTCGGGTAATGAACTCATTTCAACCTTGTGGAAAAACTTTTTATCATGAATTTTCCGAAATTTACAATAAAAATCATTATTTATCCATACTGATATTATTATGAATGCGAAAGAGTGTGTAATGTGTATCTGTCTATCGCTGGACTGTTCCCTGTATACGCTCAAACCGCTGAACCGATTTTGTTGAAATTTTGTATGGAGATACTTTGAGTCCCGGGAGACATTTGATATTTTTTGTCTGTTTTACGTACTTTTTATCTGTACAACGGAGTTGCGGGCGCCATCAAGTATTTAATAACGTATTATTAAGTAATAAAATGTATTATTTATGATAGGCTTTCCTCTCACGTTTGGATTTTTCTTTTCTATTCCCATCATTGCAACTGAACTAAGTTTTTACCACAAAATTCCTGTATTAAACTTAATTAAGTCGTTTCGAAGTATAAAATACTTGCAAGTGTCTTATAATGGAGTTTATAAGAACAGCGATCATAATCGCGAAGCCGACACATTGACAACTCGTCAGCCACTTCGCAATTACGACGCCAATTGCCGCCAGTTTTTCTCTTCCTCTTTAATTACCTAAGAATTTCCATGAGATTAGATCGGTGAGATCCACGTGAGATCGCAACGTTCACTCAAAATATTGAATTTACATAAAACGCTTTTCATTCAATGTAAATTAATCTCGATTGTTTTAATGCTCGCCACTCGAAATAATTACGGTACGATTTCTAAATCTTTTCTAATTTAAAAGCTAAACATTGGAGCCTTCTTTTGTGTTAGTTAGGAGTTAGAACTTAGTAGGTTATCTAGAAACGATTCTAATTAGTATACATTAGATGATGCTCGCAACTCCGTTGCGTCAAAATTAGTTTACGCGCGGGAACCGTACATTTCTCCGGGATAAAAATCGTTTGTCCTTTTCCAGGACTTAAAGTATCTCTATACCAAATTTCAACAAAATTGGTTCAGCATTTTAGGCGTGAAGATGTAACAGACAGACACACTTTGGCATTTATAATATTAGTATAAAAGTATAGATAACTTGGCGGTTATTTAGAAGTTAGAACGTAGAATTTAGGTATTACAGAAATTATTATTTATATTAAGTTTAAAGAAAAACTGTAGCGACTCAAAAGCATGACGCGACGGAATTTCGAGACAATTAATACGCAATTATAATTAAAGTTATTATGAGTTTAACATAATTTCGTATAGACTACATCCTATTTTATGAATACGATTACTGTTGTGTGACGAAATAAAATATTCCAGTTGTGCGGTGTGGAAACTCCGGCCGGCGGAACAATGGTCACATTTATTTCAAAGGTTGCTAGAACAATATTACGCGAATGTAACTTTTAATTATATGCCATACTTTAGTCTATTGAGGATTGTATAACGGATATCCGTTGGAGCCATTATGCGGGGATTAAATGCTGTAGGCACTTTAGAGGAGCAAAATGTTTTGTCTATAATGTAGACAAGTACAGATAAGTCTATGGGTTATATGTGGGAAATATAAGATATTTTCCTCGTGTTTATGAATAATATCTAGATTTTAACTGATCTTATTTTCCTATTTTCTGCGTGTAGAGTCTAAAGGTAGAGCTACGTATTTTACATCCTATAGGTACATTGTATAGTGTTTACTATAAAAAAGTAGTTTTAAATGTTTGTACACATTCACGGTTGAACAACGTAAAAGCTTATGTGTAACGAGCTTTTGCCCGCAGCTTCGCTCGCGTTAAGAAGTATTATTATATACAAACTTTCATCCCGTATTTGAACCCCTTGGGGTTGGAATTGATCAAAATCCATTCTTAGCGGATGCCTACGTCATAGCCTGCATGGAAAATTATATACATATATAGATACAACCAGATAATATTATACGCAGTATATTCGAACATGTAAATTAGATCAAACAAACCGTGGTCAAATTAATTGGGCCAAGTTTCTACAGTAATTACATAGAATTAACTTTACGCAAATGAAATTCACTTTTTGACGGTAAACAAGCATTTCATAAGATTTCGGTAACTTTGAAAAATTAAATAGAAACTCCTTAGACAATGGCCGGTAATTAGTTGGGAAACCTCGCGTAGTTCACACCACGTAACTAAAGCTCGGACCGCTCTATCTTCCGACGTAATTATAGTGTGCTTAAAATTTATTTACCTTTTATCTTATTTGGGTCTTGTAAATCAATTGTTTTCGAGCACCGGACGCTATCTTGAAAAGATTTCAACGCAACAGTTAAGTTTGAGAAAACGACGGTTAGAAGGCTAGTTAAAATGTTAAAAGTTAATTGTTAGTGACCATCACCAGAAAAAGTTATTAAGCGTTTTCACCATGACCTAACCCCAGTGCGACCGCGCTTATCTGACCACATTTGTCAGTTTAAAAATAAAATAATAATGAATACCTTGTTAAATTTATGAATAGATTAATTTGTTATTGACAGTTCACACGTTCATAGATAAAAAGGCAATTTTTTACTCTATCATTAGTTAATAAAGTTGCATAACAGACTTAAGTTAATTAAAACAACATTATGTCAATTTTGAATTAATATATGCAAAACAAAATGTCTGCACCTGGTTGCTTAAGTCGATATAAATAGGAGGTGTTTTATGCACTTACATATTAATATTGATTTTATGGGTTGTCATGAATAAATAATTAAGAAATATAGCCAATAATAACCATTGATAACTCAGGCAACATTTGTGCTTTAACAGATTAAGATATTTTGCACGACTTGATTTATGTTGTATGACAATTAACAAAATCTGAAAAAAATTATTGTATGTATTCAGTGGTCAGAAAAAATCTGACTGACAAACAATCTAACAACGATTCAGATTATTCAGTGGTCAGATAAGCGCGTCAGAGTGAGTGCGAGCGAGAGCGGTGTATAGTGCGCGACTCACCGGCGCTAGTTCGCGTCTTGTTGGGCCGGGGCTTATTCTGATGCTGCCCGTTATACCCCTTGCCCTGGTAGCCGTAGTAGTCGCCATTGTACTGCGCGTTGTACTCCCCGGGGGGCTGACTCTCCTGGGGACACGAGTCCGGCTGCGCACCTTCGCGTTGCTTCTGTGCGCCCATCATCGGCTTGACGTCACCGCAGAGGGGCAGCTCCTGTTGCTGTTGCATGAAGGCGACGCTCATGGCCGTCGCGTGCGCCACCGCTGCTTGGTAGTCTTGTTGGCCTAACGCGGCCGCCGCTACCGAATCGGGCGTGGAGTCTTTGGGAGGGGTAGGGGGGAAGGAGAAGAGAGGGTGCGGGTGGGGGTGCTGCGCCGGGGACAGGGGCTTGTCGGGGGCCCCCTCCTGTTGGAAGCTGCCGCCCCACGCGCCGCTGCCCAGCGCCTTGGAGTCCAGCCACGGGTGCAGCGGCGTGTGGAAGTGGGGCCTGCACACCTGCCCGCTCCCGCCGCTCAGCGACCGACCTGGGAATTAATAAGGCAATTTAGGGGCCGTTTCACCACTTCCTGATAAAGTGTCGGATAGGCTATCCACAAGTTTTCCATACTCTCTCTGTAAAGTTAAGTGGTGGATACCCTGGCACTTATCATGGAAGTGGTGAAACAGGCCCTTAGTCTATAATTTGACTAATTAAAAATTTTGGTAGAAAATGCTGTAAATGTCGAAAACCTAGCCAAATGCCTTCAAAAGAGTTCGTGATGTAAATTACACTTATAGCGACACTGGAGACATTTATGTCAATTATTCACATTCGGTCGTTCAAAACGACATCTTCATTATGTGCATTAAAATAATGTACATTTAATAAACGGAGATACCTGTGAGAGTTGCGTTAATCTGGCAACAATGGCGAGGTTACAATGGGCATTGTCCAAAAAAAATCACATGTACTTTTTATATTTTTTTTCGTTAAAATAGGGTATTTTAAGAATATAAATTCAATAATTTTGAAATTCATGGGCTAGTTTTTTCTCAATAAATTTTTAAAGTTTCGCTCTGACGTCATCATCGGCGGCCAATTGACCTCTGCAGAAGGTTTTTTTCCTTTGAATCTTATTTATAATGGCTGGTTCGTCAAATACAAGTTCTCATTATGTGAAAGCTGATACGAAAAGCTTACCAAAAGTTCGAAACGTAATGTTGGTCGAATTTATTGCTAATTTAACGCTATTGAAGGTCAAACTAAGGTTAAACATATTTGTTCAAAAATATAAGTAACTAATGGGTATTTTTTTCGTTTATATACAGAAAAACGATCACTGACCTTATTCCTCGAAATGTTTTTGTAATGAGCAAAATTAAAAAAAAATGGACAATCCCCATTACGATTGTGTCACAATCGGCCAATTAAAATTTTGGTCCACTAACTCACGCGGTCATTAATAAGCGAAACGTTGTGGCCTCCAAACTCAAAAAAATATTAAAATATGTTTTATTGTGTTAATATAGTTATTAACGAAACCGCTGTGGAGCAATTGAATAAATTTTAATTTATTATCGTAATGACGTTAATTATTGCAATAACTTTCCTCTGTTCCGAGAATAAACGGTTAAATTTGGAACAGAATGTGGGGTTTGTAATTTTTTGCGCTTTACTGATTAATTTTTGCACTGAGCTTTATACCAACACAAAACAGGATGGTTATATTATTTGAAACAGAATATGGGGTTTGTCATTTTTGGCGCTTATTTACTGTTGAATTTTTGCAATGAGCTTTATACCAACACAAAACAGGACGGTTATATTATTTGGAACAGAATATGGGGTTTCTAATTTATAACGGTTATTTACTGTTGAATTTTTGCAATGAGCTTTATACCAATACAAAACAAGCAACTTACTAAGGTCTAGAATACTTCGAAATAAAACATACTTAACAAAATCCAAAAAATACGTCTAACATAATATACGTTTTTTTCCAACTCTACAATACCGTGTATTAAATTTGTTGATTCAAAAAACTTAAAGTTTTTATAACATTAAATAAATGACTATCAATACACCGTCACTCCCCTTTCAATTTGATTTAGAATTATCATTATAAAAGTGAAAGTAAGCATATGTTGGGGTAGGATGGGTCACGATTGGCGGAGGGGTCATCCCTACCCGTTTGGCCCCAAGTACAGCGCGTAGGGTACAATTACTGGTACCCGTCGCGCGCTGCGGGTAGCTAATAACTGGTACGGAACATATTGTTAATCAGTATATGGCTTTTAAATAATGACTATATAAATGTGGGTTTAGTCAACTGCAACTATACAATGTAAAAATGTTAGCTACAAAGCTTTTTTGTATGAAATTTTGAGTATGTAATATGTATTTTCTCATTTGACTGTTATTGATACCAATCAATGATTGGTATCAATAACATTAACAATATTATTGGCAACAATTATTATGTAAAATATATTTGGCGTTTAAATATTCAAGCTAAAAGCGCGGTTACTTGAAATTCTCTACTTTTAAGTTGCGGTTAAAAGTGGTCCCAGGCCTTAGATTGACGTACCTAATGGAGTTAATTTTTCTCACAGTTATTATAGAACTTTTTGATACAGAATCTCCAAATTACTTTTTATATTAAGTATATTTAAAAATATATATTTTTAACATGTCTTATATTAAAAAAACTTTTATTTAACGTCCTTTCAGAGAAAGCTTCAATAAAACGTAACATTTCTACCAAACAAAACATTTTGGGGTACCCGCATGCCCTATCCAGGTGCTGCGTATCATACATCTCAGATTGTAATCTGTAGGCGGGCGGATTATGGAAAAACAAATAAATTGTTTTAAATGTGGTCGAATTTTCTGAATATACATTACTTGTCTAAAGTAACTACTAAACTTGTAAAGTACAGATTATAATATATCTTATAGAGAAGCTCAAATTACAGTTAAAGTAACTTCAAAATATTTATCAGAGTTATTAATTCATAGGCATAAGGCAGCTAATGTCACCTATGATCAACAGTTTTCTTACTTAAGTATATAATTCTCATAATAAACATAATATTCTCTTGTACAGGTTTTTCCTCTCTTGTAATTCGTACATGCATAATACATAGTTCTATGTATTGGAACTAAAATGTGAATTGATGATGTCTCTCAGACATAGTTTAAGTGTTGTTATGTTAATCACTGAGTCGACATTGGTCGTAGCACTCTTCGCCTATAGAACATCAATATTCAAATCACACTCACATCGAATACAGATCTAAAATCAATCGAAAATACATTAAAGTAGCTCAACGGATATGAGACCGAAACACGGGGAAATAGAAGTCATTTTACAACGGTGTTGGGTATTATGAAAAGTGTCAGCAGCCAAGAATTTACAGCTTCATCCGCTAACGAATTTAAGGCTGTGTATAAAGCGATGCGTAATAAAAAATGGCTGAAAATGGTCAACTTGCAAAAAAACTGTGTTTAGAGAAATGTTAAATAATTTATATTATGTAAACTACGAACCAATGTCAAAGGATATCGTTTGCCTTTATTAACATTCAAACCAATTATTTGATATAAAATAGTAGGAGCTACTGCAGCAGCTTTTAACTATCATAAAATAGCTGAGAGTAACGCTGAAATAGCTGAAAGTATATAAAAGTATTAATTTTTATTTAAAATTATTTAAATCAATTTTTTTAATAACACTGGGCCCATACCTCCCATAGGCACCCCTGTAGAGAATGCCATGGAGAAAGATGGAGGCTACTTTTTATGGGAACAATATATTATAGTTGGTAAAACTAATATAATTATATTCTGTGATTATAGTAACATTTTTTACGCGTGCGTAGTAAAGTAACAGACATCTACTATAAAGCATAATATTTGTCCAAGTTTCAATAAAGTAGATTAAGCTGCAGTAATGAAGGTTTGACGCGACACCGGGCACCCCAGCGATGTCCCGATAGCGGCTATCGCATCATCTCCATACCTGCTACCATGACTGTGCCCGTCATTATGGGGTGCTGTAGTCCCCCACCCGACTACGCCAGATGGAAGTTTATTTTATTGAAGAGTTCTATGTCGCGTCTCACTAAGAACAACTTTGAAGTCTTCTTCTTTATATTTTGTTGACAGCTCCTTAACACAATATTGTGTTATAGAGTGAACTCTACATTCTTAAAAACTTTAAAGTTTTAGACAAATCCATAGTCCATACTTATATTATAATTGCGAAAGCATGTCCGGTCTGTCTGTCTGTTACCTCGTCACGCCCAAACCACTGAAGATTTGGTTGGGTATGGGGATACTTTTAATGCCTGAATAGTTTTTAACCCCGAAAAATTTACGGTTTTCGCACGATAAACGAATTTTGGCGCAACGTAGTTGCGGGCGTCTTCTAGTCTTCTAGTTAATATTTCTTACATTACCTACAACCTAAACATTTTAGTATTGTGCCTAACGAAAGTATTTTAAAGCCCGTTAATTTTCGACTGTTATACCATTAACTTGCGACGTAAAATAAAGATATTACGGCTTTTAAAGTACAATTATACTTTAACTTTCATAGTACAATTTTAACATGCGTTATTGCGTAAGTGCCCAATGTGTAAAATGTGTATAAATTTATGCAAATTATAAGACTTCCGTTGAACTACGCAATATACACGTCATATCATAATTATAATTTAAATATTCATTCATTTTACGATTCCCAACTAAACGGTAAATACATTTTATGGTGGTCATTTACTTTTATTTATAATATAATTTAAAAATGCCAAGAAAATATTTGAGGCTTACAAATTACGCAACTTTTTGCAAAACGACAGTCTATTTCTCTTCTAAAACTGTCCTCCTTTTTCACCAACTTAAAAAAAGGAGTTTCCTATAGGTATATTTCATTTTGTAGATTTTTTCACAGTCTAAAAAGTAGGAAAGCACATTTAAGGGCGTTCCCCTACAAAGTTATAATAAAAATACAGCAATATTCTTCAGTATATCAACATTCCTTTCCCCGTTTTAAATTTTCTATTTTTGTTTATTATACTCATGATATCAGCTTCCAAAATAAAACCGATTTATTAAAATTCAATACATACATTCAGCATCTCCTTAGAATTTAGTATTTACAAATTACTTTTATTTTAAACACACACCAATAGATCGACAATATCATAAATTAAATATTCCCCGTTTTAATTTTTTAGGACAATTTTGAAATTAGATAAGTAAAAAAATAGGGTTTTGGTGCGATCTCGGCAACGCGGCAAATGTATGGCCAAGGTCGTTTGCTCGGGGGACGGCCTTAAGCAACACTACATGAAGATTACAATGAATTTGTGCTTAATAAAATTATAAACCAATAGCAGAATGTTCTCACAGCGACAACGGAACTGAACCCCAGCCCTACAGCAGATGCACTGAATACTGATCTTATCATCGCACCGCAGGGCAGGCCTAGTATTACTTTGTAACGGTTCCACAAAATCACTGTTTGTTTAATATAATGATGTTACAAAATAATGCAAAAAGTTTAACGGCCATTTTGATCAGGGGAAAACCCAGATGAAAAATGTAAAAAATTCTTGACACAGAATTCGAATATTTGCTTGCTTAAAATTAAAAATTCGCAGCGATCGATTTTAGTTTTTCGCTTGAAATATGGCATATCGAGGTAGGTACTATATGGCTTCTTCTGAATAGCTTGAAAATCGAATCAGTTATTTTTGTTACCTATATTATTTTAATTTGCTGAACTTCTAAGGATGTTCGAATTAACATTATAATTTATACATATGTTTCTCTCGTTTTATTATATTATGTTAATATAAGGTGACGAAATAATATATTTTATAATTCTTTATCATAAGCTTTAAGGTCAAAATAAATGATCTTTATCTTGTTACGAGATGTCGTAAACATTAAGAATAATAATTAAAAATGTCTAAAACTTTGAATATTCAGATAAAAAGGTGCGAATTAAAAGTAGCAGTTTTGTTTAAATTATAATAATTAAATAAGCAAGTTTGTTTTAAATATACAGGAAACATCTGAAACATAAGAAAAACTTTTTACTTTCTGGATGAAAACTTCATGGTGTTGACCTGATATAAAATTCTTACAAGCTCTTAATCATTTAGGCAAATGGGCTTTCAACCTTTACCTTAATGTCAGGTTTCCTTACCAAAACAATAATTTAAGGCACTAATGTGCAATAATAAATATTATGTTTCAATTTGAAACATATTGAAAGCTCCCACGAAACTTCCAATGGTTTTTTAAAACTTGATCTTTTTAAATTCCATTTTTTATTTCGATTTGTTCTTGGCAAAAACGTCTGCAATAAAATTACAAAAAGAAGAATGAGTACAACATTTTGAATTTCGAATCGAATACTCGAAGGCTTCGTACGGGAATGTAACCGTTCAAGGTCGGAGCCATCCAGTCTGCCATAATATTTGCCCGCCAAATCCCATCCGCATGCAAAACGCGTGTTACTCCTAAAATATGCCTCATCCCTCCCATTTATTGTCTACATGCTCATGACCCCTTTGTCCAACGCCATAAGAGCTACATTCCTCGCCGAATGATATATGTAGGCGTCGATATCTGGTATCGGATCTCGCGGCTCGTACGCCGAATTAATTTTAATTTATTGTTATTTCGCTGGGTATTCTTAACCGACTTGTTAAAACACGTGTTCGCTTCCAATTGTTAACGAGGTGTCAAATAATCATGAACCAGGCTTTCTAGTTCTCTATGATGAGATATCGATATCTTTATTATGTTAACAGGTCATAAATTTATGTAAATTTATTACATTGTGTCTTTTCATATTTCGATACACATAAATATGTTGATAGGTTATATGTTACCTACCTAATTATCGTATATATGTAAATTTCTTGTCTACATACTTGACATAGTTTCTTCTATAAAACTATTTGAAATTCTAAAGATTTAAATTGACCAATGCGCTTATTTTAACAAAGCTCATTCTTCCCTTAGAAAATCAATAAATGAAGTTGTTCGAAATTCATAACTTTTTTCTTAGTTCTGCAACAGTGATTGATTTTCCATTTCCAGATTTTCAATAACATTCTCTTTTTTTTAATTAACCATCAATTGGTCAATAGTCAATACGTATTATAATAATGACATTTATCGATTTGTTTGTAGTTTTGCTATGAAATTAGCATAAACACAGCTTATGAATTAGTATTAACCGCACTAATGCCGTTCTCCGGCCTTCACAGCTGATCATTGTTGTCGTGCGAAGTACTTGACCCAATGATCACTATGTGACCTACGAAGGTGGGGCCAAAAGCAGAAGAAAATATTATTATTACTTAGGGTCAGTGTACACTGAAATTAAACAAGCAATAGGTGCAAACAGATTAAAAACGTCAAAAAGGCTGATATGACGCTACTTCCCATTTTTAACCGACTTCCAAAAAACGAGGAGGTTATATGTTCGGCTGTGGATATTTTTTTTTTTTTTTTTTTTTTTTTTTTTATTTTTGTATGTTCAACGATTACTCCGCCGTTTGTGAACCGATTTTCGAAATTTTGGTTTTGTTGTATTAGGTTTCACTCCAATTTGGTCCCATTTTCACAAAAGTGGTGACCTGATGATGGGATCCAGGAGTAATCGAGGGAACTCCTCGAAATTTATATGGAAACATATGGTAATTTTCGTTTTATGTGAAGTGTACTAAGAATATGCTACCAAAAAGTCAAATATTGGGTCAAGGTATACCATGGTTTCGAAGATGCTGAGAGAACTCCTGACTCCTTATAGATACACGTTTGGGAGTTTCGGCGTTGTTTTAAGAACAGAAAGCATTTTATACTACCACGCAATTAAAATTCATCATCATCATCATCATCATCATCATCATCATTACCACGTCGTGTTAAGGTCACCAATGTCTCATGGCACAAAATAGGTAATAGTACAACTTACAAGGCATAGGTATGGATACAATAATAATAATTATGTACATAACAACACCAATTATTAATATAGGCTGTTTATACACGGCGGTCGGTGCGGCGTCGCCGCACGCCGCCGCGCGCTGCGCGTGCGTAAACATCGCGGCATTGCGTCGTACCTATTCAAGTTCTAATGTCAGGTAATGCCGCGCTGCAAGCATTTTGAGTGTCATAATATGATTTTAAACTTTATCTTCATTAATGTAGTACAATATAGTATCGCTTGAGAAAGGCGCAGGCGGCCGCGAGGCCGGCTTTCCAAGTTTCTCATGCGATAGTACTATGTATTACAATTAAGAAGGTAAAGATTAATATCATAATATTATTATGACACTGAAAATATACTCGCCGCGCCTCTGGGTGTGATTCGGCTCATCCTTCGATCGCGGATTCTTGGAAATCCATTGTTCTGGCGGCCGCTTGGGAGTTGAAGCGTTAAATTGTTAAATTACCTAGCACGCATAGAGTTGTGTTCACTTAGATTTTTTTTAATGTATTATTTAAATTTATCTACCTGATATTTGGGCCTTGGGGTATGACTCATAACAGTCTTAACAAATTGTAATAAGATACGTAGAATAAACGCAGTAATTCGACGCGTAGGGTGGTATGGTCACTAAGTCACTACTCACTAGTTCACTACCACCGACGACCACTTATAAACTCGCGGACTATGACGTAGGTCATCTTGGAGGGTTAATTAATATTTCTAATAACAATACGAGATCAATAATTACCACTCAAAATGTTGACAATTCAAATTTCAATGCTCACTGCTCACACCAATGGTGACACATTTCTGATTTCACACAGCCAATACAACTATATAAAACTCCTACAAACAAGCGATACTGCGATTCAGGAGCACCTCAGCGAAATCTAATAAATACATCGTGTAACTAAAACTATATGAACAACAATCGGAGTTCGGACAAGCGATAGCGCCGACAGAGCGCCTCAATGACATATAGTGAAGACAATATAAAACTATTTTTTATACAATTTAAATTGGCACTAATTATAGTTTATCTACTAGGTAACTAAAAAGAGTGAAATTATTATTTTTAACAAAAAATTAAAACCGACTTCCAAGGTAAAAACAATAATAACATTCTTATAATAATTGTGAACTAAAAACTAAAAAGTATTAAATAATTTTCCTCTCTAAATGTGCCTTTTTCCGAATTCAGCTAAACCTCAACTATTTCTGTACTCAACCTTCATAATTTTGAAGTCGGTGCCAGTTCCATAAGTTTCAAATTTTCTGTCAAAGAAAATATAAAGATTCAGCTATATCTGGTACCGACTTCAAAATGATGAAGGTTGAGTACAGAAATAGTTGAGGTTTAGCTGAATTCGGAAAAAGGCACATTTAGAGAGGAAAATTATTTAATACTTTTTAGTTTTTAGTTCACAATTATTATAAGAATGTTATTATTGTTTTTACCTTGGAAGTCGGTTTTAATTTTTTGTTAAAAATAATAATCATCTCCTATAGTGTGACCTGACCCTAACGCTTCAAAATCATTGATGATAAGTGATAACCATGATTAAGTTTTAGATAACAAAGTTTAACACTCGATATGACTAACAACAACGACCACCAAAATTGTCCACTACCTACATCGAACATAATCCTGTTAAAACCCAATAAATAATCGAACAATATAAAACAGTAGTGTTATAGTCGTTGTGTTAAAATTGTTTTACGATGCCTCCGCGTCCGGAATGGTAATGCATCGTGCGGGCGGCCGCTGCGACGCGATTGGAGCATTTATTACGATTCTTATTATCACGGCTACGGCGGACGACGTCGGGAATAACAACTAGCACTAATCCGGGTTATGTTGCCAATGCTACGATGGAGATTTAGAGCTTGGAGACCGATTCTTAGACATCGAAACTCGTCTGAAAGCTTACCCATTTCACTGATTTGATGTATGAATTGATTTGTGGTATGTTTGTAGAGATATCGAACATTTTAATGCTTTTTTTGGGGCAAATTTTAACTACAGAGAAATTTCTATCAAAGTGTTGGTAGATATATCAAAACGCGAAACATAAGGCTTACGCCAATTTCCTACTGCGACATTAGAGACCACATTCCTTTGCAAGTTTAAAGGAGACAGTAGGTAAGTAATGTAGTACTAGAGTAACTACTTTAAAATATATATCTTGCAAAGTATCTAGCCCATCTGATTATGCAACAGACATCCTTAAAGGTGTTAGAATAGTATTAAAGTTAATGCGATTAACCGCTATGTATAATGTAGCGACGTGGGTGTCTGACTGTGATTAGTCAAATCGTAGTCAGCCGGTAAAAAACGTGTTAAACATAATAAAATTGCTCCACGCTGCGATATGAGTAATTCGCGTATTAATATTTGGACGTTTGTAAATGTCTTGTGACAGGTTTATATTGTTATTCTTTAATATATACTTGCTGTCTTCGATTGCTTAGTAAAGGTTTAATGACCAGTCTGAACTCTGAACAGTCCTAAACCCACTTCCCCCTCTACAAACACATAACTACTCGTGCCCAAAATCAGCTCCTGATCCATTATAAAATCGATTATCAAATATCGATAATGCATCGGTGGTCCCGGTCTCCTGCCCTTTGCATACAGGACATGTAATTTTAAGTGGACGCGCACTGCATATAAACGCACCTAACCCCCGTATTGTATTTTTTCTTACGAACCCATCACTTCTCATTAAGCGTCGTTCGAGGAATATTTTACCATGCCTAATGTCCGGACACGAATTTTATTGTTATTGCATTTTAATATTTCTCATTGTATGCATTTTTATTTCCGAAGAGGAAATGGATTGGAATTCGACAGTTCGACGAAAACTTTAAAATGATTGACTTGATTGACTGACAAACAAACATCTGAGTATGTTTGTTTCTCAGGTCATGTTTGTCAACATCTGAGTATGATATAGAGATATCTCATATCATAATATGTATTATGTTACGCGTCCTACAATTTTTAGGAAGGGGTTACGAATTTTAAGGGGCGATATAAGACATAATATCATGCGGAAATAAAAGACTCGCATAGTGGTTACCTACATTTTTGGGGGTCATATACCTCCCTTCTGTAACCGCGTAAATACCTGCCATGTAAAAAATGCCACTGGCAATAACAAACAAGAAAAAAAGATAAATAAAAACCAGGCAGCGGTCCACGTCACATAGTCGTGGTACAGATGTGATTTGATCAAACGTACCGACGCTTTGCCGAGCCGCACTCCACTTCCAGTACAGTTCACTCGACAGTTCTTGTGGACTCAAACGGTAGATGATTAAAACATGACGGTGCCTCTTAAACTATAAAGATAGAGTTATATTAGATCTAAGGTGGATATGGATTCTTTAATCGCTCTTACACTATAAAATTCTGCTTGTGATTTAATTATATATATTTTCTATACTAATTTTCGCGTGACCACACATTCAGCTATAATATATATTTCTGTGACATGTGGATTTAGTATAGATTAATATGCCTTGCTATAAATATATTAATATATATTATAGCTAAGTCTGTGACGGACTTAAGTGGCTGTGATGTCAAGTAAATTAAAGAGTGCAAAGTCCGAATTTGCGACACAAGTTTGTAGCACCTTCGTTGCGTACGTTTTGTAGAGGCGTTATCAATTTTAAAATAGGAGTTACAAGTTAACATTTTAAAAATTTAAACATATCTACTACCAAGTCATGTAGGTACTTTACACATGAACTTAGGCAGAGTCGTATGTACTACAAGACGCCAGCATAAAAGTTGTAGTTCTGTTAAATGTGTAAACAAAACGTTAACACTCGAATTAAAATTTTAAATCAGGACTTGCATACATTACATAAATAAAAATTTAATGTATTCAAGAATTTGGGAAATCCGATACCTCGTGGAACGGGATACCCAAACATCGATGCGGTCAGTATTTGGACTGGATTGGATTGGATTACTCGTGGATCAAGCCCGCGCTTAGATTCCATCTATTATCCGACACTTAACCGATCGGCACAAAAACTTTGAATCCACGGATGGTTAGCTCTTGTGGCTAAGATGTACAAAGTGCTGCCGCGAAGATAGCATAGATTTTTTTTTGTTTATAATACTAAATATTATAGATATTATGGGACGAGTCTTGGTTTTCTAACCTTATACATTCCTAGCGGCTTCCTTACTTCTTACATTTTGATGTTCAATAATGTCTCTGTCTATGACAACAGATTTCGTGGTTAGCTACCACTCTTGATCATGCTGTTCCTGTCACAGAAGTTGCAGTGATGGGCCAATTGCCAATTTAAAAAAATATCGATGACAACTAACCTAGGGTATAGCTGCTCCCAGAAGAGCTGGCATTCGCCACTAGTCCTTGATAAAAGAAATAAGAAGATATCTTTCTTATTAATACTGCGAAAGGCTAAATACTTGCCTAAATTGATGCCTGATTATATCAACAGTTTCTACTAAGACTACTCGATACCTGTATGCTGTGTGTTGAACTTGAATGTAGGTACAAGGTTCGAATTCAGAACATCACAATATAACACCGATGATACAACCTTTGAGCCAAATGTCATCGGAAGCCACACTATAATTATCATGAACGTGAGCCGCGACGTGAAATTGTTTTACAATTTATAGGGTTAGGCCATCGAAATACTACACAATGGAAGAGTAGCTGAGTCAAAGAAATGGTTCCACCAAATAAACATAGAGGCGTACGTTTATTGATAACCAGGCCTAGGGAAACAAAAATTGTACAACAACCCGAGTTTGATAACCAAATAAATTAATGATAGTAACTGAAGCCTTATTTGAGGGGTTTGAAGAGTTATCGTTCCACTGTATTGTATTTCGATGGGTTAGGTTGCGAAATTGCCTGGTTGCTGTCTGACCCCACAATCTTGACAATGGCTAGGACCTAGTACCAATAATGCCTATAATGACGGCTGGCGCGGCAGCCTGCTTACATAAGCGCGCGTGACTTGTGCATTACGGTACAGAAAAATACCAACAGGGACGGACTCAGTGAAAGAATCCTAAAAAATAATTGAATCCTGGGTAATTCAATTATTTGTAATATTTCAGTTATTCTTCTGACTTTTGACTACTTTCGAGCCTGTTGTTCAGATTTTTTTACATAGGTACCTATTCAAAAGAAAATGGACAATTTTTTTTTTTATGAACAGAAAAAAAAATGAGGACTTATCTATAAATATTGCTACTATTTACTAAGATACGCCTTATTAACTTTTATCATTTTAAGGAAAACAGAAAAAATGTCTTGTCTGTATTGAACCACATATTTTTGAGATGCCTATTTTGACAAACTAAGTAATGCACATAATACCTATACATATTTTACTAATAATTCAATCTTATCTCCTATTCGACAATTCTTTATTTTAAAGTATTTTAAACAGGATCTGCATTGATTTAATTATATTGTATCTATCCGATATATTTTATTTTTAATCATTCGTAGACAGTTATGAGTTGCCCCAGTTGATATACTCGTATCGGAGTAATTTTATTTCAAAGGAATTTTGAAAAAATGTATTTTTTCAAAATAAAATTTAAATGCCAAAATTATTAATAATCGAGTGTTCAAATTGTTCTTGCATGTTGAAATCCCTCCCTGAGCACACGGTACTTTATTTTTAACTGTATCGTCAACAACTAAGTTAATCTGGTATCGAGTTAAGCTCGCTCCACCATCGAGTTTGAGGTTTGACTGAGTGTGTCAGTAATCTATTGACTAGTCAATATTAAATAACTTGATGTTTCCTTCAGCAATATATACCAAAAAAAACTTTCAAATCGGTGCAGCGACTTAAGTGTGAAGAGGTAACAAGCAGACAAACATTGTAAATTAACTTATTCTACTTGTTATCACGTCAAAAAGTGAACCATTTTCGTGAAAATAAGAAAAGGTAATTTACTGACCTCTTCTTATTTTTACGAAAATTGTGAAATAGTTATTATGTTACATATTATTATAAGATAGCTTTTGAGAAGCACCTGCAGAAACCAGGATCTAACTCTCTTGAAAACGAAATCAAATTAGAAGCATGAAAATCGGGCTCCTGATATTCGTAGGCAAAACAATTTGTGCAAACAAAGTTGCTGAAATATTGATCTAGATATCTAAATAAATATATAGTACTTGGACCGGTATATAATACATTACACTTGATGTTACTGCTGACTAGTCTATAACATTTGCTCAATATTGATAACGAAAACAGTAAACCCACTTATGTTAGCTACTTAGCTTCCTACTTATCTATATTTAGCTTACCGTATAAAGATATAGTGTCAAACTGGTTTCAACGCAAGATTTTAGAGTTTAGACCTAAAAATTAAAAATATAATATAAAACTACAAATTGCGCAAGGTCTAATTTTGCATAAATTAAAAAAAATCGTGGGGATGTTGTCGGTTAGAAAGAAATTCGACCTTTGACCTTTAGCTACTTGTCCTTTTCACACGCGCACAAAAATATTGGTATGATATAATATTGGTAACCTGTGCGTGGAAACGAGATATCAAATATGTGCCTATCAATATTTTCCGCGTGCGAAAGAGACAAGCTAGGGTCAATGCTCGAATTTTCTCTATGGCATTTACAGAACCTAAAACATTATTTTTTATCATTTTTAATTACATTAGCACATAATATTCAACTCTAAATGGCGTTTATTGACATTTATAAAATCCGTTATCTGATGCAGCGTATATATTTATAATCAGTGTTATAAAGTATTTATTTAATAACATTTCAATCATTTTTGATGGATTACGGCGGTCCTACTTGAAAATGTATCAGTTTTTTACTCCAGCTCGCGCCATAATATAGAGTTATTACTGTAATTATTTATTACTTCTAGACTTTGTTACCTATGTCATAATTACTTAGCTTTAATACATTATGTTTTTGTTAGATTCTAGATAAAATATCTGTATTTTAATTAATTCAGTACAGACGAAGAAATTAAATGCTTACAGAATTGCCGAAAATTTAAAGGTCGTAATTTTATGACATTTTTGTTGCGATGTTAGGGTATCAAAATGTATGCGATTTGACATAGGTATCCCATATATTTCAGAAATATAATTTTAGCAGAAACTAAAGAACGTAATTTGACTAAGAACCCAGTGCTATAAGTCAACTCACAAACGCCACATTCACGTTATAAAAAAATTAGGAAGCAATCTGCTAAATTGTCGTTGTTCCTGACTTTACATAATATTATAATAACTCTCCTAACTAAATATACCTTCCACAACTTCTATAAACGTCACCTTCTCGTAATAATACGAGCGATTTAAGAAGTTATAATGCTAAATTATTTATGGGCCCTCTCTGCCTAAATTAGCAGGTCGATTGTCTGTCAGTGCGAATATCGACGTAAATGACATTAAAATAATATTCATAACAGCGCGCCTAGTACGGTGGCGGTTACGACGCTCGCCGCGTCCATGATAGGGCGAAATAGGAGAAAAAACCTTTTTAAGGCTTAATATAATACATATTTCAAAAAAGTAAAAAAAAACCAAATTATTAACTTATGTATTGCAAAGCAGTAGATATTTTTTATATATTCTTTTGATAAATAATGAAGGAGTAAAGTGGTTTCATTCAACGATTTGGAGGTGATATTGGTTTTTTATTTCTTTATTATGTGATACCGATAGAAAAAATATGGCAAAATCAAATTACGTATCATATCATGTAGATTACTAATTATTTTTTTCAGATATAATTTCTCTGTTAATGCCGATGAAAAGTTGTTTCATCTGCACGCTTTTTTCGAGAGAGCAGCCTTAACTGAACATACCTTTCTGCTTCGAAAAGATTTAACTATTTAAAAGTTATTTTTTGACCGGATGAGCGGGCCACCTGCTGGCGAGCCCTATTTTCCAAGAAACGCTAATTAAAATATTCATTATGTGGTACTTGATACATAATAAAACTATTAAAGTTTTTTGCCTGGATAGTTTTTCGATGGTTGTATAATTTACTACTTAGTTCTTGTTGATTTTAGTCTAGGCATTAATCTAGTACCTACTAGATTAATGCCTATAGACAACTCAAAATAAGTATTTATTTAAATTATTGACGTCAGCAAAAAACATGATAAACTATAGCATTTGGTATATGTATAACTTATTTATTTTGTAATTCATATAATATTAACTTATCTGGTCATTATCATTATTATTTTATTAGTTTTATTGTATGAAGTACATGTTTATATAATATTACATTCATGATTGTGCACGTCCTATCTGCTATCCTTTTCCAATCTCTCTCCGTAGGGCTGCTGGAAGAGATTTCTATTAGAAATAAGCAGACCCTTTGTGTCGTCTTACCGTGTAAATTATTGTTTTGTTAATATTTCTTGTGCACAATAAATCATTTAAATAAAATAAAATAAAATAAAAACTTAATTTTGGAAAGGATTGTTCCTATGGAGACTATCGGTACCAATATTATAAATGTGAAAGTGTGCCCATCTAGTTATATGTACCTAATTTATTCATTCTGAAACGGCTGAACCGGTTTTAACGAAATTCAGAATGGATACACTTGAAAATTCGAGATTCTAAGAATAAGAATAAGAACTTTAATTTGCAAAAACCTGGTAGATACAATAAGATGGTACAATGTGAAATAGCACTCATGTTTCGTCGGATGCAAAAAACGATAATATTGTCACCAAATTGTGCTGTTAGCAGCGTTCTTATAATACGTAAGGATGCTCAGTCCCCGGCAATACATTCTTGCGTATTGCGATCCCTGCCTCAAACAGGTTCTAGTGCGAATAAAACTTATGCTGGGCCTTTTTATTGGAATCCACTATAAGTACAGTCAGGGAATATTAATGATTAGCAGTTTATGGTACTCATAATTGGTCCGTATTACATTGCGTACTTTACTACACTTACTGGTGAAGCCTTTACTCAAAAATCATCATTACTGTTAAAACTGAATAATAAATACCATTTTTTCTAATCTAGTCTCTACATACTAATTAACAGAATGCTCGTACGATTGCGATGAAACACTGTCTAACCTTTATAGGCGTTATAAATTAGTAGCTTATATAAAAGTTTACGACGCTAATAAAGTTTTAAGTTTAAAATAATTCAAAGATAAACGAGTACATAACTGTTAATGGTTTTGTCGTGACGGTATATGATGTAGAGCCCAACTCCGAGAACAATAATGCCAATAATATGACTTGATTACAATAAATTATATGCGAGTCACATTAAATAACGTTTTAGCTACTAGGTACATTAAAGACATAAAAGTCTGGAACAATAATATAGCGAGTAGGGTTTTAACTTATAACCAAGCTTAACTTAAGGTTTAAAACGATTGAAATGTCAACTCAAAGAATCAATAAGCAAGAAGTATTTTAAGTTTTAACGTCTTTGCATCCATTTAAGGTGATTTAAATTTTAAAGTAAGTATTAAGAAGTGTTTCAAAAACTTGTATGCTAATCTCATTAAGTGAGATTCCTCTTGTAAGCTAATATTTGGAAAAGCAACAAAGCTGCATTATTTTTGACGGCTTTACAATTGTAAAGTTATGTCAGAATTACGCAAGAGACTCCAGTAGCTAGCGCAAAACAACGGCGCATAAATCATCCACAGGAAATCATTCATTCTACATAATGTGCTGCGAAATAGCCTTCTGGCGGCAACGACGCCCTCTGCCCTAAATGTTTTAATGAAAACATAAATCCTCGATTTCTTCGAGGTGTTAAACATATAGGAGTTGAGGAATATTCTGGATTCCTGGCGCGACTGCCGCTCTTGGTAATTTGCGGACGCCTTGGAAGGTCGCCAAATCAAGTAAAGCGTGCTAAATTAAGTACCGAAGGAACCGTATGTTTTCTCGCGATATAAAGTAGCCTATGCCCCGTAATTTACTCTAATATCTGTGCCAAATTTCATCAAAATCAATCTAGGCGTTCACGCGTGATGCGGTAACCAAGGCATATAGGGAGTCATTTTTATATTAACATGCTATATATTACCATTTTAAATTAGTTGTATTTAATTAAAATTATGTTCTTGTTTAATTTAGGTAATTATAAATGTACGTATCATTGTATGTCCAGATTAAAATAATCTGCAAAATGTGTGCAAATTATTCTGAGATGTTATGTAGGTAAAATTTTTCATTATGTTTTCAATAAATTCATCTAAATTAGAAGGATCTGTTAAAAATCTACTACTCACAAACCTTAAATGGTTGACGTTTGACAAGAGCTAAAATCTAAACAATTTTCGACTCCATGACCTAAAATACTAACCCTTTATACATAAAAGACTTTTCATTTCTTATTCTAATGGGCAGTTTATTACAGTTTTCGGGGAAGTCATTATTCAAGCGAGTCGCCGCGTTCAAAACGGTTAACGTACACTACACTTTGTTTTGAATGCCGCCATTTTGATTTTATTATGAAAATCATTTTAATGAGGGCAAGTTCATTAAAAACTATTTTTAAGTAGATGACGTTGTTTTGATTTATTACTAGATGTTTTGATATTTTTTTCATAAAATCATCCTTTAGTGTACAAATATGTATTATGTAATGACTAATGTATATCTCTATATTTTACTCTCAGAGAAAGTGAATTATAGGCATATTGCCGACCTACGTAATTTGGCCGGTTATCTCTGGCCCAGCTGCGGACAGATTACGACAAAGATTTACTTGACATTACCCAACCAAATAACGTAGGTTCGCCAACTTCTACGAATAAATTTCTCTGGTGGTACAAATACAGTACCTACATCTTAGTCGCTTCAGATCTGATCTTTTAAAGTACTCAACAGATTTGAACTGCACATTTTTAAGCAATATACTGAATTACATACTTAAGATCCACATTGCACCCGCAGTTGTTAACTAGTGCCCAAATTTCACCAACGACTGTTAAAGTTAACGTTCGAATTAGTATCACGTTATCTCTTTCGTTTTTCTTATGAATGAAAGAGAAGCATTTAAAAACTGTTAACACTAACAGACATTGGTGAAATTGGGCCTGAATATAAATCTTTAAATCAAACCGCATATAAGAGCTTTTTCGTTTGAAGAATACTTTTTATCGGCACAAAAACTGTGCTGTCATGACGTCAGCAAGTATATTAATTAGTTTTTAATGAGAACGGATATGTTTAATGGTTATAATGCGATCTTAGTGCGTGTAAGTATTTATTAGAAAGCCTCGCTGCCTTAATTGTTTTGTTGTTTATGGTTTTTGTTGAAGTTTTTTAAGGAAGCATTTATGTTTTTCATAAGTAATTGTTTTACAAAAACACTGGTAATGTAAGTAATATGAAACATATTATTATCATTAAAACCTACATTTATTCTCGTTTAACAACATAAGATAAAATGAAAGATCTAAATTGATTTAATATAGGTACAATCAGAGAAGTTGATTCCTATGCTGATCGGGGACGTAGTTTGGTTGCGTTACGTCAAACCCATCCGACAGATCACAATTAACATTGAATTGACATATTCGACCAAATAACGTTGGTCTATCAACTGCATAGGAATCAATTTCCTCGATGGTACATGATACCAAAATGAGTGACATAATGTCTAATGGATATATCTAAGATCTTTAATATCTTTGATAATATTATGCGATTAATAGAATGCCTAAGTAATCCTGCCAATGACTTAATATTAATACTTATAACTAGTATCCAGCGCTGCTACTGGCTGGTGGACTAAACATTGCTGTATAATTTCTATAGCGAAGTAAGATGTCAAAAATGTATGACACTTGGAGAACGTATTTTGACTAAACACCCTGATTCAGCGTTGATATCCAACGATACTAACGAGTGACAGCCGTTCCCAATATTTCATCTATCTCTGGTTTTGCCCTACTAGAGATAGGAATAGCTCTCATTAGAGTAGGTACATTAGAGACATATATTTTATGTCAATTCAATGTTAGCTGCAAAACAGAATATATATTAGTCAGAAGAGAACAGAAATCCCACTAACGAAACCCGCTTAAAGAATTAACGACTCATGCTGCGATACTATAAAGTCCAAATTCCACCGCGCAGTGCTAGGTTCCTACAATTATATTTGCCTACATCTCCGCTCTCTTTCTATCGCATAGCGCGTACCTTTTAAAAAAAAATAAAATAAAAAACTCTTTATTCAAACCGCTAATTAAAAAAGTCAGTTTACAAAAGTTACAAAGAATGAAAACAGTTTGAAATGGCGGCCTTACTGCTGGAAGCAGTTTCTTCCAGGCAACCATAAACTTAATTAACAAAACAAATAACAGAAAATATTAATTAAAAACAAAGATAACAAATAACGAAATGATAAAATGAGATACAATATATAATTTATAATAAGATAAATAAATATAATGGATACAATTTATATTAATAAACAAAATAAACATATAATGATACGAAGAAGAAAATAAAAGAATTCAGAGTTTTAAGAGTTCGCAGATAGATCTAAGTAGTGTTGCTTAAGTTTTTTCTTGAAAGTATTTATAGATTTGGAATTTTGTATGCTTTCGGGTAGAGCATTCCACAGACGGATAGCAGAGACGGTGAAGGAAGAGTCATAGAAGTTAGTGTTGTGAGAAGGGAAGGCAAGAGTTAGTTTATTAGCAGAGCGAAGTGTAGGATGTTTGTGTCCAAGAAAGGTAAAGTTTTGTTTGAGGTAAGTGGGAGATTTTGGATTAAATAAAATATTGTAAAGAAGATGGAGAATGTGTGTATTCCGACGCAACTTCACAGGTAGCCACTTTAGCTCTGTCCGGTAGTTAGATATGTGATCATATTTTCGTAGGCCAAAGATAAATCGGATGCAAAGATTTTGCAGGCGTTCTAGGGAAGAAAGAAGTTGTTCGTTGAGGTCACTGTAGCTGACATCTGCGTAGTCTAAGATGGGAAAAAGAAGAGCGTGAACTAGTGAGATTTTAGTTGCTACAGGAAGGAAGTAACTGAGGCGTCTGAGAGAGGCAGTGGCAGCGAACAGCTTCTTGCGGAGTTCTTGAGTTTGGGTGTTCCATGAAAGAGTGCGGTCAATGTATATACCGAGGTTGCGAACGGAGGGGCTATAGGGAATGATAGACCCGTCAAGATTTATTTCAGGTAAGTTAGCCCAGTCGACTTTAGCAATCAGCTGCCTGCTACCAATGATGATGCATTGGGTTTTTTTCGGGTTAAGTTCTAGACCGTAGTAATTGCTCCACTTAAGTATTTCTGACAAGTCAGAATTAAGTTGAGCAATCACGTTAGAGAGTGAGGAAAGTAAGGCCTGTCTATAAATTTGTAAGTCGTCTGCATACATGTGATAGAAGGAGGATATTATTTGGGAAACAGAGTTTATGAAAATGGAAAATAGAAGAGGGGATAGCACGCTACCTTGGGGCACGCCAGCAAATATATTACACCACGAGGAAAATTTATTGTCAATTTTAACACGCTGCCGGCGTCCTCCAAGGAAGCTGCGGAACCATTTAACTGCCTCAGGGGAAAGATTGAGCGATCTAAGAAGGAGTAATAAAATGTCATGATCAACTGTATTAAAAGCATTGCTAAAATCTAAAAGAATAAGAATAGTTAAATTTTGGTTATCCATACCGTGGCGAATGTCATCAGTAATTTTAACTAAGGCTGTGGAAGTACTATGGCCGGGGCGAAAACCTGATTGCAGAGGATTTAACAAATTATTTAAGTTAAGAAAAGAGCAAAGTTGTTGCTGTACTAAACGTTCTAGGATTTTTGAGAGGAAAGGAAGTATCGAAATTGGGCGGTAATCAGCAAAAGATTGGGGACTAGATTTCTTAGGCAGAGGAATTATATAAGCGGCTTTCCAGGAATTTGGATAGGCAGAAGTCTTTAGTGAAAAATTAAAGATATGGACGAGGACTGGAGATAATGTGTCAAGCAACGGAAATATCATGTTGCGCCCAATGCTGTCGCTTTTCTTAAGAAATCAAGGTTTTCGCCTTTTAGAAAACAAAATATATTTTTTAAACAATTACTATTGGCATAAATAGCAAACCTTTTTATAGTAATATCAAATTTTAGTAAAACAACCTATATTTTATAGTAGTTCTATATTGGATTATAATATTGCAGGAAACTTCTACAATTTAAACCTAGTAACTTGTGTTTATTTCTGTGTAGTTTGTGTGTTTCTTTGTATGAAATTGGTTTATTTGCTATGTTTGTATAGTTTTTATCTACTGTTTGTATTTAAATAGGTACCTTATTCAAATATAATAGGTACATATTTCATTGGCTTTTTTAATTGTTCATTTTTATAAGATATATAACGATTTTGTCACAGCGGTTAAATTAGTATCATATTGTATTAAATTCCTCTATGATCAGTATAATTCACTATACATTAGATACGCGACGAAAAATCTTGCGCGTGCGTCACCGCTCGCTTGTGAGTCCCTTATGATTTGCCGCCCGCGGGTGGTACTTACAGTTCGATGCCTATACACCTGGGACAGGCCTGGCTGCGATCGGTCGTATGTCAAACCAGAGATAGATTGAATATTGGGAACGGCCGTAAGAGTACCTACTACTGTATCTACCAGCACATATGAACCCCCCAAAAGCTTAACCCTTTAACTGCAGCTTTAGCACATATTAACCCTCTAACAGCTTTAGCACATATTAACCCTCTAACAGCTTTAGTACATATTAACCCTCTAACAGCTTTAGCACATATTAACCCTCTAACAGCTTTAGCACATATTAACCCTCTAACAGCTTTAGCACATATTAACCCTCTAACAGCTTTAGCACATATTAACCCTCTAACAGCTTTAGTACATAATATTAACCCTCTAAGCAGAAATCAGGTCAAGCAACGCGATAAAGTTCAAAGTTTGAACCGCAGCAGTAACGCGCCGACCTCGCGAGTCGCGACTCGATCGATTTTTCTAATTGTGACCGCTACATCGTTTCTTTCACGTCACAACCAACATGCGACATCTTTACATGCGATCTTTCGATATAATGACATTGGAATACATTTACTGAGTTTGTTTCGCCGGTTCTTCTCGGTTAATGTGAACATTAGTCCAGAAAATCCGCTGTCTTGTATGGATTTTTGTAATATTTTCCTTTTGTCCCTTCAATTACTTATTGTGGTACCTATCCAGGCTCTACTACAAACTAGACTGTGAAGTAACTTATTCCTAGCAAAGACGTTTTTAGATTGTATTCAAATAAAGATGTTCGATAAAATTTGAACATACAGCCTTTTCTTATCGACTAGCTACGTAGTTACTACAAGTACTAAAATGTGGTCACCACGTTTAACTAACCTTAACCAACCCCAACTCACGTGAAATTAATTAAGCGAAATAATTAACGAAATATTTATTTCATACGAAAACCACGATATAATTGCTGGCAGTTAATATTTGACGGGTAAAGGGTTAATGAGTAATGGTCAGTTTAGTTTTCGTGATTATTTTCAAAATTAATGCTAATTAAAAAATCTAAATTATTCTTGATTAGGTTTAATGTTTATATTCAAATGTTGGTCAGGTAGAGCAGGCTCTAGAATGGGGATTGTCCATTTTTTTTTAATTTTGCTCATTACAAAAACATTTCGAGGAATAAGGTCAGTGATCGTTTTTCTGTATATAAACAAAAAAAAATACCCATTAGTTACTTATATTTTTGAACAAATATGTTTAACCTTAGTTTGACCTTCAATGGCGTTAAATTAGGAATAAATTCGATCAACATTACGTTTCGAACTTTTGGTAAGTTTCTCGTATCAGCTTTCACATAATAATAACTTGCATTAGACGAAACAGCCATTAAAAATAATATTGAAAGGAAAAAAAAACATACTACAGAGGTCAATTGGGCGCCGATGATGACGTCAGAGCGAAACTTTAAAAATTTATTGAGAAAAAACTAGCCAATGGATTTCAAAATTATTTAATTTATATTCTTAAAATACCCTATTTTAACGAAAAAAAATATAAAAAGTACATGTGATTTTTTTTGGACAATGCCCATTACGTAGGTAAATGGTAATATGATATAAAAACTACCAGTTGGTAGAAAAGTTACAAGCAAAACGGTAAGTTTTTTTTTATTTTATCATAATATACAAACTTTGGATAGGTTGAAAGTTGAGTCTACTTTTTGGTACTTCAAACTTTTTATGTTCTCAGGCTGTCTCGTTTGGAGTTAGCAGGGACTGTTGTCTGCTAGGAAAAGGGCAACCTAAAATTAAAGGTACCAGAGTCGAGAAACTACCAGAGGCCTGAGATGGGGTTGGCCTGAGATTCAAGGCAAAGTTTGTGGCCTGAGGCCTCGTCTGGAATCTTTGGAATAAACATTAAACATACATACCAGTTCCATAACATTAAACATACCATAATATTTATATTAACATTTTAGAATATAAGTACACACATTTTTCTGCTATGTTACTGCCGTTTTATATTAAATAATAATGTGACTCGTGAGGTATGCATATTGCATAAATATTCCTAAAAATATAATAGGCATTAAAATGATAATGTCACGGAATTTATGTAATCAATTGATCTTCTTTTATCATCAGGAAACATCATAAATATGTAGAGCAGTGAAAAATAGCAATAAATTTCAATAAAAATAATCTGAATTATTTTGCATAAAATAGTTTCAGGGTATCTTCTTCCTTCGTAAGCAATGACAAAATATTTCTCTTAAATAACAACGATGTTTTAGGTGATATTTGTTAATTAACAATAATTACTAACATTACATTCTAATAAGCCTCTATATGTTTCAGTGTGAATCCAAACTGCGTTGGGACAAGTACCTTTAACTTTTTAATGAAATTTAAGAGAGTACAATGTAAATTACAAGTGCATAATATGTACGTTATTTTATAAAATCTCATGTTTACAAAGGGTTCAATATTCGTTCGTCTCAGGTTGGCTCACGAGTAAATTGCCACTCAACTTATTTCCTCAACACGTTCCGCTCTGTTTCCTAGGGCGCTTATCCAAACTATATATTTTGGTTGCCCGCACGGAAAAGTTCACCGCTACCATAAATAATATTCATTAATATTCTCCGCTTTAAAATATTTCCTACCGCCGCTGTAAACGCTCGCAATTAACATTAAAATAAATTCGATATCCATCAAAAATTTTAATTTAATTTCTCCTTTATCTAATTAGTTTATTTTTATAGCTCGACGTCTTACGAAAACGTGCGCACGGCATAATAATGCAGTAATGACGAGTAATATTGCATCTACCTACGAATTAAAGTAATTTACTTTATATTTTCACAACCGCAATTGCGAGCTAATGTTTGCGAAGAATGGGGGAAATAATTAATGTTTGATGGCAACACCGCGGTGCGTGTGTGCGTGCGCGCGGGGGAGGCGCGGGGCGGGGGAGGGGTGTCGCTGCGCCAGCGCAGGCCCCGCCCCCCGCTAATTGCGCCAATCTGTGCCGCGTACGCACACCTTTTCGAAACACGCACTTTTCGACATACATGTGCGAATGCACGCAACGCTTTTTGCACTATTGTTAGCTAACACACGTTATTATTGTAATTAATGCCAGTTAATTATATGCAGACGGAGGGTCTTTTCACAAAAACGAGGGACGGAAAAATAAAAGCTCTGACGGGCTGTGAGTGAATCGAGACGGACGGACAGAAAAAGAACATTGCAGATTTAATTGGAGTAGTGATGAATCTCGCCGCGTTCGTTTACTTACCTCAGCCGGGATTAATTGAAAACTTAAAAAACGCAAATCACGAAAAGTCCAAATTGATCTGAGAAAACTTGAGTAAATTCTATTAAATTGGAAAGTCTGTCCAACTGTTATGATTAGCTGAGTTGAATGGCTTGCTTTTTTATTTAGTGTAGGTGTAGGAGTAAGTACATTAAAAAATATGCAATTTTTTATAAATGAATTATTATGATGATGTTACTAATATGCACGAGGCGAATCACCAAATCTTTAAAATAATAATTGTGAACAAAATATTGTTGTTGTGGCAAAATATTTTGAAAATAAATGCGTCATCTAAAACATGTGTGCGTAGAATAGTCGTCATGTGCTGATACTTATAAGTTCGATAACAATCTCACTGATAAGATATTACACCTTATGCAGTAACGAGGAAAAACAACAATAAAAATATTCTTATCGGATTATACAATACGGATTTTGTTTAATAAGTCTCTACAATTGAAATCGATTTGATTGAAATATTATTCGTAATTCGAGTTATTTTGTTCTGTAAAACTGTTTTAAATATAGAAGCAGGTTTGCTAGGTAGGTAAGTAATCTTTATTAATCTATACTACATATATTATTATACTTATATAATATTATAAAGCGCAAGAGTTGTTTGTTTGTTTGTTTAAACGCGCTAATCTCAGGGACTACAGGTCCGATTTGAAAAATTGTTTCAGTGTTAGATAGTCAATTTATCGAGGAAGGCTATAGGCTGTATTTTATCACGCTAAGACTAATAGGAGCGGAAAAAATAGAGGAATATATGGAAAAAACGAGGGAAATTATTTGAAAGGGATTATCTCGCGAACTACTGGAGCAATTTTTCTGTTATTTGGCACAGATAAGAAGTAGTGAAGTTTCATAGGCTATTTTTTGTAGACTAATTTCTCTGTGAAATATATATAATTTACGCGGGCGAAGCCGCGCTGAACGTCTATTATAAACATAAAATAGTTACAAAACAAACTGAGTATTATTAAATATGGCTTGGAAGTTTTTTTTTCACAAGCGACATCTTATATCTAAGTTGAAATATTTGCTGCTTGTTACTTGTACCCATCTAAAAGGGATCGAGTGAACGTGTTATTAATAAAGTGTTTTTGCTCATACCATCAATCAAGGTATCTAAGTATAATGTGTCAAATAAGTTCACCGTCTCAGGTTACAGAACCTATTATACCTAAGGCCTGCATTCTTTTATTTTGGGTCCCCGCTCCGTTGACGCTCAAGCATAATTTATTAAGGAACCCTTTAACGACACACAAATATAAATAGACATAAAAAATAAAAACATCTCCTAGAAAACTCGCGCCCAAATTGTATATTTCAGCGGGTTTTTTTTTTTGCAAGAAGTAAAAGTTCGAATGAGTAACATTATCGTTAAATTTTTATAATTTTTATAACCGTTTAACACAGTGACACCAAAGCTTATTAAATATGTTAATTTAAGTGCAATAAGTATCATAATAAATTATAATTTGAGAATGTATAGTCATTTTCTTTTGAATATTTATAAAACCTACACATTGTCTGAATGCAATTCATAAATAGGTAAATATTATAGTATCTGTTTGCTCATAATAAGTACATAGGTAGGTATATTATAGGCCACAAGTCCTGAGTTAAATAACTGTTAACTGATTGTTGCGTAAGAAGGAATTCTGTCAAGAAGAAATTCACAACTTTTTCAGGGGTCAAAAATTCTGCATAAAAAAAAGCAGAAGCCGTTAGATTGATAATAATCAGGTTTCAAGTCAGAGCTCAGTAGAAGAGTAAACAAATACATAATTATAATAAGTTAGATACGAAGAAATAGTTATGAATATTTAGGTAGGCAATAAATCAATAATTTGATAATTAATCAATAAGCAACTGGATTCCACTTAAATTAATTAAGAAGAGGCGTAATTAAATAAGTTTATTTTTGGTCAAAGTGTAAGCATTAGTGACAGAGATAAAATAGACTAGATTAATCTTCGTATTCTACCGATAAATTCTGTTTAAATAATAAATCAATTAACTTCTTTGTTAATGAACGTGGATATTTAATGCAATTCTGCATCTGTGCAAACGTAAATAATCTTACAAAATCTTTAAATTATAATAATCAATCTCGGCGTCCATTTTCATTCGAATAAAATGTGTGCAGATGATAATTAAATATAAATTTTATTACAGCCTTGACGTAAATAATTTAAAAAGGAATGTCGCACGAATAAAGCGGAATTTTAGTTTTTAAATTTGCGGATAAAATTTTTAATGAAAAAAACAAATGAGAAAATATGGCCACTTCTCGAGCTTAACGGTCGTAAAGGCTAAAGGAGTATCCTCAACATTATTTAATGGTCTTTAAAAGTTAACTTTGTTGACGTCTTCAATTTAATATATTAAATAGCCAGCCGCCTGTTAATTATGCGCGCGGAGCTTCTAGTAAGTAATCTAGCATTAGTCATAAACTATTTAGTAATTGGCTAGCTAGAGATAAATATTATAATTGCGTACCCATTACCGAATTAGTGTCAAAAGGGTTGCATTTTTAAACAGTAGGTAGAACATTTTATGAATACTTATAAGTGAACACTGATATCTCTTACATTAATGGGCATGATAAGTGAAAATTAATGTTGAACACAATTTTTATACTGCTCGGTGGTGTTCGGGGCTGCCGTTCGACAAATGAACGTATCAGATGCAGATGCAATCAGAGTGCGGACGAAACATGATAAGGCTGCGCCCGCGCACATAAACTCCGCCACGTTACGGCGCGGACGGTCCCGTCGATGCCGATTCGGGGAACCGACGCACTCGGTGATAAATATCGTCCCACCGCATGCCGATCTAGCCCTAATGCCCCCTTGTCCCCGGCGAGGACGAGCCACCTGTCCCCACGGAAAACTTTATGGCCGTAATAAAATTAAACCCGAAAAACAAAACGGCCGGGACATTTTTTTGTTTTGCGGTCGTGGCCCATTTTTGATGTTTACCTCAGCCCTACGAAACTCCGCCGGTCCTTCGAATTAATCGCCGCGGTCTCGAGAGATATCGGCCGATCCGCGATAAGATACCGCCGATTCGCTCGAACGCCGTCATTTTGCGGAATATTTAAATCTTAATATGTTTAATTACCGCGAGTGTCGCTCCGGTCTTTGCCGGCTCGTTTAAACGGCGGTTATTTACGAGGGGCCGGCGCTGAGCGATGCGGCCATTACCGCGGCGGGGTGATCGATACGACGAGGAGACACTCACCGTGGGAGCCGACCGCGGCCGAGTAGGGCCCGTGCATCTGCTGATGGTAGTAGCGGGCGCGGCTGTGGTGGCCGCCCTCCAGCGGCGAGTGGAAGAACCCGTCGCCGTTGGCGTCGGAGCCGACGTCGGCGGCCGCGGGACTGCCGTTGACGCGGCTGTCGTACCAGCGCTGCTGCAGCCCGCCCGCCGCGCCCGCGCCGCCGCCCTCTCCGCTCATGTCCATGACCGCGGCGCCGACCTCACAAACCATGCATGTCGTTTGTCCGCACGCACTTTAAGTCCTCCCTGCCCGCATCTGTCCCGCGGATACGCAGGCCGAAACGCTAAGCTCGCGACGGGGCTGCTCTCATGCCGCACAAATCTGAAAGGAGACGAGAATTCAGTTGGCGACTTCAAAGCGCGATCGGTAGTAAGTCGGCGTGTCAAAAAATAGACAATCAATTAAGATAAGCGGCCGCTATCGCAAACGTGTGTGATACCGATACGGTACCAATTTTACGAGGTGATAGTGCGCGGGCACTCGATACGCGCGATAATACCAGCATTAAGCCGTGTTGGCACATCGAGCACTGATTTTTATTGCTTCTAAATACTAATATCTACACTTGTATCTACATTCTACACATCAGTAACATCCATCTCTCCTAATTGAAACACAAAGACTGTGCAGAATATATTGTTTTATTATTTGTTCTGTTTTCATGTGGAGCTATATTATAGAGTTGGAACATCAATAAATGGAGAGATAATATGAATTCCATAACTGATCGACTGACTGATTCTATATCATTAAAACTATTTCAAACACAAAAGATTTCGTGATCGTTTTCGCTCTATGTGCTTTATTTTCTTTTTGAAATACCTTTTTTATCACACGCTAACACTTCTTCTTCTTTATAATATGTAGAATGCAGAAGAAAAATATCCATGATTTCCATTAATAAAGCCCAAGGATCCTAATTCCTAGTGGATCTAACATTTAATACTGAATACAGTATTAATATGTAGTTAGATAAGATACGTCAAGGACCCAGATTGGCCGCGATCGGCGATTAGATTATCACAGTTCATGCTCCAAATAAATATCAATAATTGTTCAATAAATCAAAACTCAATATGTTTTATAATTTCAGGTGTGATTTACGAGTTTTGTTTACTTGAACAATATAAATAATTCAATATTTTCTACTGTAAAACTAATTTAAATACCTATGTGTTCTTTCCCGGAACTCAAAATACTATCATACCAAATTTTATCTAAATCAGCTTAGTGGTTTAAACATAATAAACAGACATACATACTTGCGAATGATATTAGTATGGATTATCTAAAGAGATTTCTAACATTTAAGCGCCATTTTATCTCATACTATATCAATGTTCAAGTGTGAATTGTTTGCAATAATCTTATGACTTGAGTCTGATAAGTGACAATATGAAATCATAGATATTTTCATAAATAAACAGGAAACAAAATTATATAAAAGGTAAAGTTATTAGATTTTTATGTGTAATGGAAATAATAGAGCACTATTGCATAGAATATATTATATTACTAGTACCAAACTATCTATATTCCACTAGATAATGCCCGCAACTCCGTTGCGCCAAAATTCGTTTATTGCGCGAGAACCGTAATTTTTTTCGGGATAGAAAGTATCCCATGCTCTTTCCCGGGACTTAAAGTATCTCCATACCAAATTTCCGAAAAATCAGCTCAGCGGTTCAGGCGTGCGTGAAGAGGTAGGTAACAGACAGACAGACAGACACACTTTCGCATTTATAATATTAGTATGGATGGATAGAAATAATACAGCACTATTGTACGATTATACTAGACTGTTGCTGTATCGATTTTGATTCAAGGCAAAAGTATAATATAGTAGACATTGAACAAGGATTCTACGATACGCAAAACTTTTTTAAGACACATCTTTAAAACTCTTTCAGGTACTCGCCATAGGGCATGGACATTCCTTATATCATACTTAATAAACAATTCCATATTTCTCTCCATAAAAATTCCTCCTACCTATACCGTAGTCATTATAAGCAATATATTATGTAGTATCAAACTGTACAAGCAATATTATGTAGAGTCCAAATAGTGAGCTAAGTCTAGCGAGTAGCGGTCGATGGGCTAGGCTTAGCGGGATGACGTCACAGCCAAATTGGCGGCAAGCCAAATTGGGCAAGGTTTTGGCTACCGGAACATCCGACTTGATATTGCTTAAACTATCGATTCACTACCTTGATATTTTATTATTTAGGCCTGCTTATTTGATTATTTTCTGTAGACTTTTTAGCTCTTAATAATTAGAGTTCCTAAATTAAAATAGGTTAGGTGCATAAAACGATAAAAAAAGTTTAGGAGAAGCTTAACAGCTTAAGTTTTACAAAATAATATTTCATTAATACAAAGAAGAAAAGAAATAATAATATACCTTGCAATAGAAAATAAGGCTCTTGTTTTTAAGATTTTATAGTCTACTAATACATTCAGAATTTATTGAAATAACTTCAGAATATTAGTTGCGAGAAGTGACTTTTTGATAATACACTAGGAATTAGCTATAATATGTATATTGTATACCTTTTAATTTTTATTGAAATGCTAAGGCAATAATTATAAATACAAATTACAAAAGTTTTTTTTTATTGTGTTAAAGCTTATGTATACTCATTTACTTTTTCTTTTTTCAGATGCACTGTGAGGGTTATAGGTTAGTCATTAATATTTAGTATTACATTATTATTTTACCTCTCAAATAGAAGGGGGATCTTTTCCATTATTAAATTAAATTCAGAAACCAGCACATATACAAAAATCAACCTAACATAACGGTTGCAACATTGGATTTCAAAAACAATTGTCTACGTCTAAACTCTAAAAATACACGAGGAAAAAACTAATTAAAAATGTTTTCCAAATCTCTGATTATGTGTTTTAAATACAAAAGAATGAGTCGGTCGCTTGAGTGACCCGCTTGATGAACTGGTTTCTAGTCTTGGAGGCTTTATGCAGATTGCGTTTTCACTACAATCTACATAGTATGAAACAAAGTAGCTTCTTTAAAACTTTGTAACGTATTTTGATGCCTCTCTTATAATAGGTAGAGTGATTCAAGAGGAAACTTAAATTGTGTTCTCCTAATACCTAATTTTCGTTAAGTTAAAAGTTTGCCGTAGGTAACTCAGGTAAATGTTACAATGCAATGTTAAAAACTGTTTCAATATAAGTTCCTAAGTGGGCCCCTAGGCACTCAATTTTATTGTGCAATTTCATTGAAAAATATTAAATTTATTTTACAACAAGATTGAAAGGCAGGCGCGTTCAATATTAACAGACTCCTAAGATACTACAGGCAATGCCTAGTTTGGGAGTCAGAGTCTTCATAGGATCTTGTAAAAATGTTTGATGTTAATAAAGATTATTATTATTATATTATTAATAACCCTAGAATCTAGATGGTCGATAATATTGAACAATACGTGATATTGCACAATGAAATTGATTGTCTAAGGGCCCGCTATAAGCTAGATGTACCTAGATAAGAAGTTGTTGATGCGGCAGATGTGGTACAATGTGATGACCCAAATATAATATTAGAACTCAGAATATTACAAATTATTGCATAGACAGGATGCATCTTAACTTTCAATAAAAAATGTAATAATACTTCTGTAGATTGTAAACTCAGTTTTTCAAATTTTTTATGCTCTAACAATTAATAGAGTCCTATTTGATTAAGGTCCGCAATAAAATATAATTATATTTAAAAATTAAGGTTACATTTTAACTTACCTTGATTTAATGTTTTATTGTTTGACGAGCGATTACACTGATATCAGACGATCAACTAAAAATTAGATTTATATCGCTATCGCGGTAGGTCCCACATTTTTCCACTCCTTATAATTTCGCGATAAGATATCACAAACAAAGCGAATTTTTAATTGATCGGACACTAATTACCACTTGAATTTAAAGTCTAAATTAATTCTTTGTTTAGTTTTTCCCGGTGATTAAAATCTAAATAAATTAAGTCTAATTTAACTTAATTAGGGTGCATCTTTGTACAAAGCTAAGTACAAGGTATTTTACCTAGAAAAGAACTATCAACTAGATACTTATATTACTTAACCTTTGGAACACAAAGTATCTACCTAAGTACTTTGTAGTACCTAAGTAATTCTCAAGTTATATGCAACTAGCGCTTTATCAACAGTTCAATGTAGGATACTAACATAATCTTCGCAAAATCCGTCATGAATTTAAAAACTAGATTAAGATGAACTTGTAAAAATATTCCTTAGTACGAATAATTTTTATAATTCAGATGCATAAGGTAAGAAACCCATGGACGACATATTATTATATTCAAACAAGAGAAACATTTAATCAGTAATATTTACTGCTGATAAAAGTACAAATTTTTAAACTATTTATATGATGACTCCGTTACGCAGGAACTTGTTTATCGCAAAGGAACATTGTTTCAGGGATAAAAAGTATACCATGTCCTTTTCCAGGACTTAAACTATATCTTTACCAATTCAGTTGAAAGATTATGTTAGGCTTATCTTATATATAAAATTTCCCTGTCACAATGTTAGTTACCGTACTCCTCCGAAACGGCTTGACCGATCTTTATGAAATTTTATATGCATATTCAGTAGGTCTGAGAATCGGCCAACATCTATTTTTCATACCAAAAATTATTTATATGGCAAAACAACGTTTGCCGGGTCAGCTAGTTTGCTTATACAAATAAGCCTAACATAATCTTTCAACTGAGTCAAACACATTAAATTCTGTATGTTAATTAAAATTAATCGATAGAATCGAATCATGATCGGTACGCAGTAGCACATTTCACATTATAAATCACAGCTGATTGCCTTCAACTAGATATGCTGATAAGCGCTGATATAATATGCCATCTGTATATGCAGTGAGCAGGACAAACATATCGATATCGATTAATACAAGCCCAGCCCTAATTTATTCCCTTTATTAGTTTTAAGGTGCTCCCTTACCGGGAGCATTCACTTATAATGTAACGTTACAGAGTAGAGCATTACATTATTGAGGGAGGAGAACCCTGAACCGAGCATTACAATGCGCACCTTGTAATGATAGTGTTTATACACTGTATGAGTTACAAGTTGTATCAAGATATTATTATCTTGATACAACTTGTAACTCAATCAATATCTAACATTATGGAATCAACTAGCTATGGAATGCTCAAAGTCGAATGTTACATTACACGCGAATGCTCGTCAGTCAGGGAGTTGTTACATTACAATACTATAGTATTTTAATGCTCAAAGTCGAATCTTTAATGTTATATTACACGTGAATGCTCGTCGGTCAGTGCGGTATTTTTGTAATGTAATGCTCTAAAACGAGTCTATAATGTTACATTACACGTGAGGGAGCACCTTTATAGAATCAACTAGCTATGGGATGCCCAAAGTCAAATGTTACATTACACACGAATGCTCGTTGTTCAGGGAGATATTTTTGTAATGTACCTAATGCTCAAAAACGAATCTATAATGTTACATTACACGTGAATGCTCCCGGTGAGGGAGCACCTTTAAAGAAACGGCTGTATTAAGAGATATAGTGTTGCGAACGTATCGAGAATTAAAATCTATAACCGATTGATTCATATAATATGAAGACTGTAATATATTTGTTTTAATGTATGTATTTATTGACGCTACAATATTCTCATATAGCAATCAATATATCACTTATATAGCCGATGGTTTTATAAATACAATTTTAACCATGTATTTTTATCCTTTTAAAATTATTCTATAAAATTGTAACTAGCTGTAGAAATATATTTCCTTTGACACATTATTTAGGTTAGAAAAATAGATATTGGCCGATTTGCCTGCCCGGGAAACACACAAAATTTAGTTAAAATGGATCCAGTCGTTTTACAAATTTTTAAGTATTAAATTTAATTTGAGTTTTCATGAAAGTAAGTATTTAAATTAATAGGCAATGAATGTAGATTATAATTTAATTTCGCGATAAATAAATCAAAGTTTTAGAAGGAGCTCGTTACAAATTCACGAGTGCTTTGTTTCTGCAACATAAATTACTTGAAACCAGGAAACTTTTGAGTGTTATAAGTAAAATTATGAATATAAAAATAGCTCTTAATAATATGTAAATTACGCCATTTTTTTTTCACATCAGGCAAAAGTTAGGTTAAAATATTAGTTTTGTTCAAATGAATCCATCGGTTCTTGTTTAGGAATTCATAATGTGCCTGTTTGAGTTACATCTCGCTTATACCGTTCATATTTTTATAAATAATGATCGATTTCATGAAATTTGGTTATTTTTAAATAGAAAGGAAGGATATAGAACAGAGGTTCCCAAATTTATTTTGTCTATCGCCCACTTTAAGAACAAATTATATTTTAGCGCCCCCATTGTTTCAATTTGAAATGCATCCTGATGAAATAAATTACCCCCCAAGCCTCTACACTAGTGTAGAGTGGTAGTGGGCCTTGGCCCCCAGTTTTTTCTGAGTCCCACACCGCCTTCAGACCTTCAGCACTCACAAGAGGGCATTATCGCCTACTTTGGGAAAGGCTGATATAGAATATAAAATTACAGATGCTCAGATGAAGTGCAACTATATCCGCCTAACATCTAGTAAACTATAATACAATATACAAGGTAACTCAAGACATGATCTTATACAACGTGTTACATGTTAATATTAAAGTGTGTGACAAAATAAAGTGATAATGCTTTAATCCCTAAATGGACCTGACACCCTAAAGTTACTACTGTATAGAATTCCCTGTAAAAGTAGCAGCGCTGAAAGACCATTTTTTGTGATTTGTATGGGTCATACAAAAGTAAAAAAAAAACTCTTTCGGCCCTGCTTCTTTTACAGTGACTCTATAATATAAAGCACTCATATACACCCTAAAGTGTCGATTTGTTTTGTCACACACTTTAATATAACATAAACGTTTAATATGCGTTTGATGATGATAAAAACAAATTCGTTAACAAGTCAGTAATGAAAATTTAACATGTTAGTAACCCGTTTAGTTTCGATATTAGACCAACTTTCAATTATCTTAATTGACTCCTCGGCCTCCGGTCGTTTAGGTTCTACTCCGACTAAAGAAAAAAGAAAAAAAACTCGGACAGCATCACTTCTTTATCAAGATAAGCGCGACGTTACAAACTCTTAACTTTATTACTGGCCAATACGTCTTTGGTGGTTAAAAAAAAACCAAAAAATAACCTAAATATTTGAATGTCGATTTTTTATGCAAAACCTGCAAGTACCTACATCTATAGATGTTTTGTCTGCCTAAAAGAACATCTATATAGATATGTTTTGTCATATTTTATTATTCTTAAGTTAGGTATCATAAATAATAAAAACATCATTTATCGGTACTTATATATGTATTTACAAAAACATTTAAAATCATTAATTTTTTGTATGATAATTTTAAAGAACCCCCTACTCTACTTTGATGCGTCGAAATTTGATTATAGCGCGGTAACCGTACATTTTTGGAATAGAAACTTTTCTAAATCCTTTCCCGGGAAACCATTCCAAATGTCCCTAAATTAGTGGTTAAAGCATTATCTTACAGACGACCAGAAGACAGGCATATAACGAACAATATAATTTTAGAATGAGTTCTTAGTAAGGTCTTAAATAAAATAGTTAAAAATTTTAAGGAACTACTTCTTCAAATTTTTTTAAGTTATAAAATCTTATTAAATTACGTTAACGTTCTTACGAATAAAATAAATTAGGAAATAAAAATGCATTCAACATATTAATTAAGATAATTCTAATGGAACAAATTTTATGTTCATTGTTAGATACGGGTATAGGTAATTTATCCTCGTATCATAATAAATATAGGTAGGTACCTATCTAAGTAGATAATATTTTTAACTTTTAAAGGCGGTAAAATTTTTGTAAAGGATTTTATAGTTGTAGATTCAAAGTTATGTAGATACCTATCACTTTATTTAATGTTAAAAATAAATATCCTATTCCTATGTCTGTGGTTTAACAAAGATTTAACAATAAATAAGGTTTCGGACCTACAGTTTAATTGATTATACTATATTCTAAATAACAAAAATTCTGATAATATTTTCGGCACTTAAAACCAATATTTCTTGTATCCAAAATTCAATAAAACAGTAAATACGCAAGTCGCAACGTAAGTTTAAACCTATTAATGTAGGTGTAAAATAAAATAATAAAACAAGTAGAGAACCCAAAATCAATATCGTGCAACAGTAACAAGCGTCAGCCCGCCTTACTTCCACCGAACGATTTGATCGATGCCTTTAAAACGAACGATTGAATAATTTATTACGATATGATTCTCTTTTTATTGATTACCGACCGCGCCATTATTTCCGAGAATTTTATGTCCGACATTTTATTTTATTTTAGGTAATAGCGTGTGAATTATCGTTTATAATGAACGTGGTGACAGCGTACCTGCTTCAAATTATTAAGGCGATTTTAGGACACGCTATAAAAAGATTTAAAACCGAAGTCGTCGACATTTAGGCAATTTTTCGACCCGCATTAAGCTTCTTTTTTATCCTGGCAATAATTTTCAACAGGATACTACGCATGTCCGGCGGAAACAATAGGTATATGCTTATCGATAGTTTTATCGATAACGTTCGCATCTCGGACCGCATTCAAATTTCGAACTCAACTGTCATGGCTGCCGTCCAAAAACAAAATACAGGATCGTTCGGTACGACATTGACATTGATTTAAACAGATACTGCATATATACATCCGATATATTATATAATATACACAATGAGAATTTTAAACACTAACACACAATGCATTTTTATGCAAAATTTTGCTAATGTTTTTCCTTATGTAGAGTCCAACATACTAACGATTATAATGCTTTTGTGGGTAGTTGGTTTATTTTGGTAATACCTAATAGCTCGTCTATAAGCAATAATGTGATTTACTTATCTTTGCACGTTGTCATAACTCTAATAAGTACTTATCAGATTTAATTTTGTACAGCAAGACCTATCGTACCTAGTTAGCTAGCCTTTAGACAGAACATAGATCATTATGATGGTAAAAATAAGTTAATAGTCCTATAAGGACAGTAATTATTAAATTGATATTAAAAATAAATTATCAATTACACCTAGGTATAATTTCAAATTTTATTAGAATTTACCCGTTTATTCATAACAAAAGAAAATGTTGATTTTTTCTTTCCCTTTATCAAAAGAGAAATATTAAAGCTTATAGGTTTTATTAGTAGTTATTGCTACATCTCCATAAAATTAAATAAAAATCAAATAAGATAAAAGAATTAATCATAATAACAGAAAAAACTATTTTTCAAAGCAAGAGCACGTTTAAGTCTTTTGTACGGGCAATATTTAAAATATTTTTAAAGTTGTAAATTCTTATTTCACTAGTGTAGTTTGTTAAGATACTTGTAGTGCAGCTTTTAATTTCATAATTTTCATGTATTTGAAAATATATAATAGATATTTTATACGTGTATCAATATGCAGAAAGAAAAACTCTACAAGTCAGAACTCTACATAATATTTTTGTTTATTATTTCACTAAATGTCCCTAAATGTGCATAAATTTCACTTTATTATGCATAAATATATTCTTATGAAGTATTGATACTTGTAGCCAGTGCACTGTCATCAGTAAAATATAATTATTGCCTCCATAAAGTATGGACTCCAGCTCATAAAATGCCGTGTACCGTCGGACTCACAGTGACCACATGACTTTAAATGTTGATAATATCACTAAATAAAACTGTAAATATACTATGTGTTTATACATCTGTTATGATAATATAAAGAAAAAATTAATGATGAAAAAAATGTGTATTTTTTTATTTTGTTGTTTAAAAATATTTTACTGGACATAACAATAATTGTAGAGTCTTGTTACTATTTTGTATTCGGTTTATTAAGTTCATCAGTTACTTGCACCTATCTTAGTGATATGTTTCTAAGATAATTACAGTTAATAATAATAATAACTAAAACTTAACTAAGTAGGCTGAATTATTTCACTATCTCTAACATTTGGCTGTTATTATCAATTACCTTGATATAATTAAGCGCACTTTACCTCGATTGTCCTCAACGGTATGTTATCACTTAATCGTTCACTATCACTTTTAATCACTTCAAATGTAGAGCAGATAGGTGTACACACAGAAATCACTCGCTCCATCCCGTAACGTACATTTTGCGTATATGTTTATGATATATCACGGCTCACGGTTGGGGGTTATATGTTTTGGTGGAGCTGAGTGGTGCGCCTGCGCGGCGGAGTGCGGCCCGGCACTCGTGAAGCGGCGTCGTTGGGACGCGACCCGACACTAAACTAGTCGTATGACTTTTTGTTGTGAGCGCGCGCTCGGGCGGGCTCGGGCGGACTCGGCTGTCGTCGGCTCCACCGATGCACCGCGAGCTGTCATTGGTGGAGACGCGGCGCGGGCGGCGAGTAGAGGCGTGACTATCGCACCGATGGGAGTGTTCCCTTATAAAATTTTCTTTTTCTCTTTTTGGGCGGGCGCGTACAGTTGTGTGCGTCAGTCCCGCGCCGCGGTTGATGGATGGCGGACGACGCGCACAATGGACGCATTTTTGTATTTTATTATGAATTGCTGTTACAGCTTAGCTTATGATGCACTTTTAAGTTATTACCTTTAACATAAATCTTATCGCATTTTCAACATAAGCATATAAGGTTGAAAGTTAAAACGTTGTATAAAATTTGAAATTTCATCTCGGCTCTACCATTATGAACTCTACTTGTAAACAATGCATTTTATGAAACTTATAAGTTATACAATTTTGGCCAAGTTAATATAGGATTTTTAGTTACACATAGAGACGACACTTAGTTATTATAATAGTTATAAGAGAGTAACTAAATATCTACAAGAAATGCAAAAACAAATCAAACAATTTAAAGTACTTATAAGTTATACCTAACTAACAATTACATCCCTATATGTATTACAAAATATTCTTCTGTAATTAAATTATTTTTTATTAGGTACATTACAATTTAAAATAATATATTATGAGATATTGTTAAATTTAAAGCAATGTGACTCTGAACTCTACATCCAAAAATACTAAACTCTAAAATAAAATATGTAGATTCATATTATTTTGATGTCTTAGATGTAGAGAGCTAACCTACAGTTTTACTCACTAATTTCAAAAAAACGCTGATCGCCTTTAAATAATATTTAAATAGCCTTTCTACTCATATAGAGCTGCAAGTTTTTTTTTTGTTAGTTTTTGCATTTACACACTACAATCAGCAATTTTAGCTATAGATTTGAAAGGTTACTTATTTGATTACAAAAAGTAGAGCTCTTCTAAATATTTTCGAATGAACACAAGTGTGTACAACCACAATAATAATTATTAAGTAATATTATTAAGAAGTTACCATTACATAAATTATATTATTAAAGAAAACTTATTTGGAAAGGCATGGTAAAGCTTTTTTTGGTCGAAGCTTTTGCAATTTTTTAATTGAAACTGTTTAATATTTTACTAACCACTGTGCAGCTCTTATAATGCTTTACAATATAAATAAACAAATGTGGATTGAATTTTTTTAAGGTTGTTTCAATTGAACACAAATAAAACACAATGCTACGTGCACTTTTTTAATATAATTCATTAATTCATTTTTTATTAATGAATATAGGTAGCGGAAAAGTGCACGTAAAATTGTGTTTTTAACCCCCGACAAAAAAAGAGGGTCTCTGTCTGTCTGTCTGATGTCTGATATCCGGGTGGAGTGATTTTGATCTAGTTTTGTGTTTAAAATGAATTTCTACCAATAACCAAGAGTAGGTACAATCAATTATAATATATGTTATGTTTCAATTGAAACATTGCCGACTTATTGATAAGCAAAGTAGGAGTGCGCCACATAGGGGCATACAAAAAATGTTACCTACATTCCTAAATAGAGCTATCATAATAATATAATTATTGATAGATGTATTTACTTAATGTAAGGTTTTATACCTAGCCGTATTTCTCATGAATATGATATTAACGATTTACACTGAAAATGCTAAGTTTTGTTTTAGAGAAAAGGTAAGATACAGAGAGACCAACACACTTTCATATTTATAATGGCAACATGCTTGAAATTAATGGCTACAGAAATATATTTCTAAGTATGTAGCTAAATAATAAATTACTAAGTAAGGACTGCTACTTGCTAATAAAAGTTATTCAAATCAAATGAAGGGTTAAGCCATTTGCTCAAAACGGCTTTAAAACATAAACAAGTTCTTTCAGCTGCGAAATACCAGTATAAAGTCTGTAAATCGTATTGAAAACATAGGCAAATGAGTTCTCAACGTTCGCGACACCCACTCATACGGGCAGCCAGACTGAATAACATTTAACCCCTTTGAAATGTAAAAGCATTACGGAATGAAAAAACACCACTTATGTACCCCGCGAGGCAGATAAACCATCTCCTGTACAAAGCGCACAAAGATACAATGCCTCTGAAAGGGTTCAAGAACGCACTTTTAAATTAACACGATGGAACACCACAATGGCTCAACCAACGCCGCAAACTCACGCGATTCTCGACCTTCAAACCGTTCCTGCCGTGTCAAACGACACCACGATCCCGTGAACGTTGCCGTCAAATATAAATGTTGTAGTGCCTCTGTTTAAAACGGCCGCTTATATTTTTCCTTTTCATGTCATTGTCTCTGGCTGCCAGCGTTTGCAACCGTCACGTTCTAATTTTGAAAAGTGTCAGAACAAAATGGTGGACGCTTTGTCCCGTTCCCTAGCTGCCGGCTCGAATATACTTAATTGTTCGCATCGAGCGCTCAGACTACTTAATACTAATTAAGTACTGTACATTTAAACGGAAGAGAAAAACGAACCGAGCGGCTCGGAGTATGATTTGTGATTATTCAAACATACCGATGTCAGAAATATCATCTTATTATGAGAAGTCATAGATCCGAGCGGGACCGGTAACCAAATTGGAACATCACCGTGCCGTGTTTACAACTCGACAAAAAAAACACATAACAAAGAAGCCGAATTTGAATTCCAATCGAACTTTGACACATGTCTGCCACCATAAACAATAGAAATTCAAATCATCGTGGAGTTCGACAGCCGACCTAATGCGATTGTGGCGCTGGAGACTCCGGCTCTCCTATTCATAGGGTCCTTTTCTTTCGCTTTTTCTTCACAAAATCCGAGTCGAGATGGGCCGATAAGCTATCTCGTGTGAGATGGTCTCAATATCCCCAGATGGCCTCGCTCTAAGTAATCTTTGACGTGGATGTTTTTGTCATTTTTTGCTTATGGTTCTGTGGAAACGTTTTGTCGTCTAATAAGGACATTATTTTGACGGGGCTCACGCCGGCGCAATAATGTAAACACTGATTGAGTGTAGATAAGTAAGACAATCGCTATGACATCAATGTAAAGTTTTTGTGGGGGGCTCAGGTTTATGTTGGCGCTTTTATGTCTAGCACACCTGCTTTTGAGTCCAGCCCGTAGTGGTCAAAATAGAAGGGGAACTCATTAATTTCAATCATAAAAAACTGCAGTATCCTATGATCTATCCTACATATTTTCTACCAGACCGACAAAATGTACTTTATTAAACAAAACTAAACACAAGCATCATGTAAGATAGACAGCTTTCAAAATAGACAATCCAACCAAAATTGAAAGTACTCCTATAATACCTCACCAAATTCCACGGAATCCATTCCATCTTATCTGTGCAAGTTAAACAAAACAACGGAACTGGCAATAAGCATAAAACAAAATCGCTTCGACCCCACACACGTCGGTCGAACACTTGGAAAAATCCCTATGGATTTTCCGGGGGCCGCCGCGGCGGGGGAAGAAAAGAGAAAAGCTGCGAGTTTTTATCTCGGCGCCATAAATTTTATTCGTAGCGTGATTTAGTGCCCAGATTCCCTCCCCTCCCCCCCGCGCCTACTCCCGCCACCGCTAGTCATTGTCAAAATTATTGCACCCCTATCTACTGGCTTTAAATATATGTCTCCGATATTCACCAGGCTCCGTAACTTGTCTTTAAATACCTATTGAAAGATGTAGGATGTTACTTATATTGAAAGTGTTTTAAGGAAAAAATAAAATTATCAGTGTTATATATTTTTATCAAACTGATTATCGTATGGATAGGTAAATCTCTTGTTTGTGTTGATAATAACAATCAGACGGGCAAAATAAAAACGGATAATGAAAAAATATTGTTTTTTTAATTAAAGTTTTAACTATATAGCCATATTAAAAGAAAATTTATAAATTACTAGCTGTCCCGGCAAACGTTTCTTTGCCATACTATCGTCCGTATTATTTTATTGAATTAGTGACTAAATAACTATGTCACCATGGCAACGTCCATCGCTATCACGTGACCCGCGTCGCACAAACAATGGTCGCTCTTTATAGACAAATAATTTGCAATAAAATTAAATTGCGACTATAATTAAAGATCTAAGGCTATCCTATCTCTCAAGTTGGAAGAAATCACACATTAAAAAAAAGAAACATTTAAATCGGTTAAGTAGTTTAGGAATCCATCGCGGACTAACATCGTGACAGGAGATTTATATATATATTAGATTAAATAATATTTAGTAACTAAGTACCTCATCTCCCAGTACGGCCGGTCACCGCAGGAGAGTGCGACCACAACCCACCGAGGAAACCCACAGTAACGGAGTAACCTACAACATTTGCACCTATAACGTGAAGTCATTGTCTTCTGAAATTAAATTTATAGAGCTCAAGACTGCTCTACAAAACATTAACCACGATATAGTAGGTTTATGCGAAGTTATTGCCTTGGAGAAAAAATAATTGAAGACAACGAATATATCTTCTACTACCTGGGCCAAACAAAAGGACTGTACGGAGTTGGCTTTCTAATAAAGAAAAAGCTTAAGGAAAATATAAAATATTTTATTGGGATAAGCGATAGAGTATGCGTTCTGGAAATAGAGTTGAACAATTTACACTTTGCGTTAATTCAAGCGTACGCTCCTACTGAGAACTCATCTCAAGAAGAAATAGAGCACTTCTACGAAAACCTTGGTAAAGCTCACGACTCTACATCAGCTAAATATGTTATGTCTATGGGGGATTTCAATGCACAGATAGGTCTACCCAGGAAGCACGAGCAAATAAATATTGCAGGCGAACACGGCTACGGAAGTAGAAGTCCAAGAGGAGAGAGACTTACTCAGTATGCTTTCGAATACAACTTAAAAATTGTTAACACCATGTTCAAACTCAAACCGAAGAATAGACGGACATGGATCACTCCAGACAAAAATACGAACAACGAATTAGATTACATTATGACGTCAGCATCACAACTGATTTCTAAGTATGAAGTACTAACCTCAGTCCCTTTCGGATCAAATCATAGATTGCTAAGAGCCAAACTGAACCTAAAACCAACCAAAAAAAGCAGAAGAAATTACACACAAGCCACGAGGAAGCTGAAAACACCAACCGAACAAACAAAATTACACCGAAAATCTTAAGAACTTTATCCCAGACCTAACCACGACACATTCTCACTATAATGTAGAAGAATACTACCAAAAAACTAAAAAGAGTGAAATTATTATTTTTAACAAAAAATTAAAACCGACTTCCAAGGTAAAAACAAAAATTACATCCTTGTAATATGAACTAAAAAGTATTAAATAATTTTTCCTATCTAATAGTGCCTTTTTCCGAATTCGGCTAAAACTCAACTATTTCTGTACTCAATCTTCATCATTTTGAAGTCGGTATCAGAAGAATCTTCAGTTCTCTGACAGAATATTTGAAACTTTTGGAACTGGCACCGACTTCAAAATTATGAAGATTGAGTACAGAAATAGTTGAGTTTTAGCCGAATTCGGAAAAAGGCACTATTAGATAGGAAAAATTATTTAATACTTTTTAGTTCATATTACAAGGATGTAATTTTTGTTTTTACCTTGGAAGTCGGTTTTAATTTTTTGTTAAAAATAATAATTTCACTCTTTTTAGTTTTTAGTTACCTAGTACTAAAATAATAATAATAATAATCATAATCATTTATTTCAAGTATCCAGACTCATATCCGTACAAGATCAAAAAATTACAAACAAAAGTCACATTTGTAGAAAAAACATACTTACATAATTACATAAATGATATTAAAATAATAATTATTTTGGCATGTATTTTGCATGCAAGCGACAGCAGTGACCGATATACGGGTTATCAGGGCGTTCACAGAGCGCGGCCAGCATGCCGTTGGAGCTCCCCCGCATGCGCCGCACCAGCGACGATGTTCGCCTGCGCATTGTGGCAAAGAAACAGTCCACTCGTGCGCACGCGAACATCGCCGAAGCGCTGCACCATCGGGGGAGCCCCACCAGCATCCTGAACGCGTTATTATATTGGACGCGAAGGGCGCTGTAGGCCCTTTGCGTATATGCTGCCCAGAGGCTTCAAGTGTAGAAGGATGTACAAAAAGCTCTAAACAACGTAATTTTTACTTCTAACGAGCATCTTGTAAACCTCCTGACAACCATGTTTGCCCTAACCGCCAGCGCCCTTCGCTCCCTTTCGATATCAGTGTCGTCTTTCAAAGTGGACGTCATAATGTGTCCTAGATGTTTAAACTCCTCTACTTTAACCAAAGGAACACCAGTTAGTAAAATAGTCGGTATTGTATCCACCTTTCTGGTTCCACTATGAAAGACCATGTACTGACTCTTTTTACTATTGTATATCAGCCCATGCTCCGCTGCGTAACGCTCACAAATATCAAGTAGCTTTTTGAGACCACAGATTGAGGCACTCAGCAAGACCATGTCGTCCGCATAATTTATGTTATTGAAACATACTCCATCTACATGGCAACCAATATGCTGCTTGCTGAGCTCCTCAATCAGTATCAGTAGTAAACTATCGCGTACCTACTATGTACCTAGAATAATACACCTGTATAATATTATTCTACGTATCTTGTTACAAGCTCACCGGTGAGCGAGACACAATAGAATAACAATAGATTTCCAAGAATCCACGATCGAAGGATACAAACTAGGTATTAGCAACAAATTATAAGTATCGTGCAGGAAACCGGTCTCGAACGCTTCAACTCCCAAGCGGCCACATTGTGGTGTTATATTATATAAATTCGGACATCTATTAATAACTATTAGATAGGAATAATTATTTAATACTTTTTAGTTCATATTATAAGGATGCTATTATTGTTTTTACCTTGGAAGTCGGCTTTAATTTTTTGTTAAAAATAATAATTTCACTCTTTTTAGTTACCTAGTAAGCCATCGCGTACTATACGTAGAATAATACACCTGTATAATATTATTCTACATAGGTATCTTATTACACCCGGTTGGAACGAAGTTATTTCTTATCATGTACAAAAAGTAAAAACCCGTATACACTACAAAAAAAGAACAAAATCATAACTGGCTTTCTTTCTATGAGAAAGAGAGAGAATCCGACAGAGAAAGACGCGCACGCCGCACAGCTTACAACTATAGCAAAAAGCACAGACATAGATCAAGATAGATACCGCATCTATCTTGATTCTTGATCTATGTCTGTGGCAAAAGGGTCGTTACAACTTTTTCCGTCTAGCCCCCTTTCGCAATGCGCGATAAGGAACTTCGTTCCTAAATTTTTAATATTTTTCCTATTTTTGTATCAAAATCTTAATGCGGTTCACAGACTACACCTACACACCAAGTTCCAATTGTATAGCTCTTAGGGTCTTATCACACTGGCGATTAGCAAGCGATTTCAAGTCAAGTAGAGTGTGATTGTCAAAATAAAATTTTCTTATTATTATTATTATTATTATTATTATTATGAAATGTTTAAGATTCTTTATTATTATTATTATTATTATTATTATTATTATTATTATTATTTTTTTTTTTTTTTTTATGCTATTTCGATTTTCTCGGTTTTCACCGGTAAACTGATATGTACGAGCCGAAGCCAAGTACACACCAGATAAGTAATTAATGTTTTAACTATTAGTATGTGTGGAAGGAGTCTCAAAAGAATGACGATTGGTATGATCGGTTTCTAACATGAATGACGTGTGAGTATGTGGATTTGATTGGGATGTATGTAAAGTATTAGCATCATCATCAGTCTGTAAAAATTTTCTTACAATACGGCAAGTATTTAGAATTACTGCTTTTTGCAATAAATATATTAAGTTTGGGGGTAGTTGGAGGGTTTTTAAAGATTTATGTAGTTGTTTTGGGATGACACCTGTGGTTGATAAGACTATGGGTACTATGGTTACTTTTTGCAGGTTCCATAGGCGGGCTATTTCATCCTTGAGTTCTATATATTTAGTAAGTTTCTCGGTTATTGTACTTTGTAAATTGTGTGTGTTCGGTACGGCTATATCGATCAGGTATGCAGTTTTGTCAGTTTTATCTACTAGCGTTATGTCAGGTCTATTGTAGTGTGTAGTTCTGTCAGTCAATATGGTTCGGTCAAAATATAGCTTCGTGGAGGTGTTATCAAGGACATTTTCAGGTTTGTATTTATAGTAGGGTTCTATGTCAGTTATGAAGTTTCGTTGTTTGGCGAGTCTCTGGTGAATTATACTAGCAACTTGGTCATGTCGATGTTTATAGTCAGTCTGTACAATTATTTTACACGCTCCTGTAATATGTTGAATAGTTTCCGGGCAACTATGGCATTTTCTACATGTGTCGTTCGTGAGAGTTTTTGTTATATACCGCTGATAATTTCTGGTCTCTATTGTTTGGTCCTGTATTGCAATCATGAACCCTTCAGTCTCTGGGAAAAGGTTCCCCTGGCACAGCCATGCATTTGATGCCTCTTTGTCATTATTTGTCTGATGTAGGTCATGGAGATGTCTACCGTGGAGGACCTTTTTAGACCACTCGGATAATTTAGTCTTATTGTCTGTTACCTTATATTGATCATTTTGAGAGGAATTTAAATTGAGAGGAGTAAATTTATTATCATTTTTAACTATTACTTTGTGGAGTCTAGAGTGGTCGGATTTTGTCAAAAAATATTGTTTTAAGTTTAAAATCTGGCTATTGTGTAAATTAGTTATATCTATAATGCCCCTTCCACCTTCTTTTCTCGGTAGTGTTAGCCTTTGGACGCATGATCTAGGGTGGTGTTTACGGAATTTTGTCATAGTCGTATTAATCTTTCTTTGTAAATTTATGAGCTCCGATTTGTTCCAGTTTATAATGCCGAAGGAATAGGTAAGTACTGGAATTGCAAAAGTATTTATTGCTTTTATGGTGTTGCGGGCATACAAATTTGATTTCATGATTGCATTGAGGCGATGTTGGAATTTTTGCTTTAATTTAATTTTTGTGTCCTTTTGCAGTATTTGTTGCGCTTGGTTGTATCCCAAATATTTATAAGTTTCTCCCTCATCTAGTGGTTCTATGTTTTCTCCGGATTGTAATGTATAAGTGTGTTGAAATGAACGCCCTGCCTTATAAGAATTTATTTTAGTTTTGTCCACTCCAAAATTCATTTTAATATCATTACTAAATTGTTCAATCAGTTCAGTCAGTCTGTACAGGTCTACCTCATTATCCGCATAAATTTTAATGTCATCCATATATAGTAGGTGGTTTATAATCTCAGTCTGAAAGTGTCTGTCATCATCATGTAGCCGATATCCTGCGTCTATGGAATTTAAGGTATTGGAGAGTGGATTTAACGCTAAACAGAACCAGAGTGGACTGAGTGCGTCGCCTTGAAATATGCCTTTTCTTATTTGTATTAGCTGTGTCTCTATAAAATTTGTAGAAGTTTTAAGTCTTAATTTGGTTTTCCATGTAGTCATCGTGCTTTCTAATAAATTTATGATTTTTGGGTGAATTTTATATATTTTTAGAATTTGTAATAGCCACGAGTGAGGGACGGAATCATACGCTTTTCTATAATCTATGTACATAGAATATAAGTTGGATTTTGTTTTAGCGACATGTTTCAAAACTACGGAGTCTATTATTAATTGTTCTTTGCAACCTCGACTAAATTTTCGGCATCCTTTCTGTTGCTCGGCTAATATGTTGTTCATAGTCACATGTTCATATATTAGCTCGGTAATGCAAGATGTTAATATTTTATAAATTGTTTGTAAACAAGTGATTGGTCTGTAATTTTCTGGATTTGTGGATTCATTGTAGTCTTTGGGTATCATAAAAGTTGTTCCAAATGTAATGTAAGGTGGGATTTTATTAGGATCTTCAATAAACTGATTTAAATAGCTATAAAGATAGTTATGAATACTTGTAAACTTTTTATACCAATAATTGTGTATAAAATCTGAACCTGGCGATTTCCAGTTATGGAGCTTTCGAATAACCTGTTGGAATATACTAATGGGGATGGTTTCAAATGTCATGTCGTTTATATCTTTGTTACATTTCGTTTTCTCAGCTTCTATCCATTCTGCATCAAAACGATGTTCGGTTGGTTGCTCCCATATTCCAGACCAGAATTTTTGCAAATCGTTTAAGTCCGGTAATTCGACCAAATTATGTGTGTTCCTTTCGTTTTGTGGTACGTTGGTTGTGGCCACCTTGATTTTTCTATAAAATTCCTTCTCGTTATTATTAAATTGGCTATTTTGCTGTTTTCTAAGAGTGCATTTATTATATCTTCTTAAGCGTCCTGTCAATATCAAAAGTTTCTGTTTTAGTGTATCTAGTATTTGCGTTATTTGTGTATTTGGTTCCTCATGTGTAGCATGGATTTTATGTAGTTCCATCATTTTATTTACATGTGCAACAAGTTTTCGGCTCCTACCTCCTTGAATGAACTGTGTTACTCTTCCTATTTTTACTCGTAAATCCTCTATTCTCTTTTCAAGGCGTAATTGCCAATGTGGTTTCTTATTATTTCTCGATGAACGTTGATTAGTTGATACGTTGTTAAGTGACAATTTAGTTCCATTTAATTTAGCAGCTGTCCATGCTGCACAGTATATCGCTGTTTGAAAATAATGAAAGTCGGTGTTATCATTAATATGATCTGGGAGTGTAATTTTGTTAAGGTAGTTGACGGTATTTGATAACTTCTTAGAAGGTTTTTGTTTAGGTATATATACTCTGTTAGTTGGATCAGTATTTATAAAATGTTGAAGAGCATGTTCAAATGTTTCATCGATGTTAGGATTCCTATCAGGTATGTGTGTGCTATTAGAACTTTCTTGTCCGGGGGCTACTTCTTGTCGCTGTAGATTATCGGAACTAGAGTTATCCGTTTCTGGTATTTGTGTCGAATTTGTACTTAATATTTCTGTGGTATTTATCAACTCATCCGCTACTTCCTGTTTCAGTATATTCTGTCTTTCATCTGTAACGTATTTATTGTTAATAATTACTCTAAGTTGGTCGCTTATTCGCTGTTCACTAAGATGTGCAAGTGTAGGGAATTTATTCTTAAAGGCCTCGTGCAATGGTTTACGATATGATGTCCTATTTATTTCTAATTGTGTGATTCGGTAATAACTTCTAAGTATAAACTCATTTAGTTCGTCTGTCCAGTTTAATCGAGACTGATTTAGTGTAATTTGCGTGTCTGTATGAGTATGTGTGAGAGTATTGGACTGTGGATTACGAAGGATATTTTTAACTTCTTCTCGTATGCCCGATAACTCTTGTTTAGAAAGAAGCTTGCAATTTAAAATAGCCCGTCTTTGGAGTTTGGTCACCTATACGTTGCTTGCTGGCTTCCATTTCAGGGTATTTATTTGTAAATAAGCTGTGGAGTTCTGCGAGGTAAGCTTTTTTCTTTGACTCTAATTCGGTGATGATGAAATAGTGACGCATAATAAAAGTATTCATTTCTTTAGTCCACGTTTTACGTGTGCGTCTTGTACTAAGGGTGGGTGCAGTATTCTCAGCTACATAAGCCTCCTGCACAACAGCCCTGGTACGTGGAGGTGATAATGAATAATTTGATAAGGTGGATGATCTTGACTGGCAAATATCAAGGTAAGATGGAGGTGACGATGGTGGAGATGAAAATAATGATTTAGATGATGAAATCGGTGATAGATGATTAAAAGTAAAACGTTCTGCAGCAGTTTGAAACTGGGCAGCTTGTTGCGACTCGTTGCCCCCCCCAGAATACGAAGGGCAGCCCGAGCCCGAGGGCCCGGGGCGGGATTCTCCATCGCGTAGAGCTCCGGTACCCGCCTGGGGTATAATTCTATTTCTAAGACGCATCATAAAGCTTTTTGTATTACAAAAGTAGAAGAGTTAACCAAAATGGAAAGATAGTAAGAGAGGAACTCAAGGTGGTGAAACATAGACAAAACAAAAACTAAAACAATGCAAACACAAGAATTTAATAATAAAAAGATGGTGAAAGGATAGTCAAAAAAAAAATAGAAAGAGCCGACGATCAGCCACGTGAGTACCTCACCCCGAAGACAGTGGGGTGGCGTACCCAAGTGTTGCCCGGGGACACCAACTAGGAGGGACCGGCTTCACCCCCTTATTATTATTATTATTATTATTATTTCAAAGCGACGCGATTGCGCAGCGTGCACGCCGCGACAGCGCAGCGTCGTCGCGGCGTGGCGTGGATGCCATTTTGTACACTCGTCTAGGGAATTCTCTAGACGAGTGGACTCCATTTTGTACACTTGTCTAGGGAATTCCCTACACAAGTGTACAAAATGGCGTCCACACTACGCCGCGACGTCTTTGCGCTGTCGCGGCGTGCACGTCGCGCAATCGCGGCGTGCGCGCTGCGCAATCGCGTCGCTTTCAAACCACTCGCTAATGGCCAGTGTGATAAGGCCCTCATAGTTTCGGAGAAAAGTGGCTGTGACATACGGTCGGACAGACAGACAGACAGACATGACGAATCTATTGGCAACCTCTGTGCCTCAAATGGTTGAGTGTGTGGCAGCTCAAGCCGGGGGTCGCGGGTTCAAATCCCGCCGACGGAACAAAAAGTTTTTCAATGTTTCCGGGTCTGGATGTGAATTAAATATGTGTATGATATAATAAAAATCTTAAATATATGTATAGTATAAAAGTATTGTATATATTTCCGTTGTCTGGTACCTGTAACACAAGTCCTTCAGGTACTTAGCACGGGGCCAGACTGACGTGGTGTGAAGCGTCCATAGATATTATTATTATTATTATTTATAAGGATTCCGTTTTTTGACCATTTGGCTACGGGAACCTAAAAAATACTTTTTTTTCAAAATTTTCATTTTTCTTAAGGAAATTATTGCCGCTAAAAGATCAGCTTATGCTGAGTTGGCTCTCGACTTCTCATAAGTATTTTCAATATTCTCTTAACAAGTTAAGGTTATTATATGTAGCTAGTCTAATAATTTAGGTTTGAAAATGTTTTTTTTCGAGAAAATTAAAACGCTTACAGAAAGTTTTGAAAAATGTTTGCAAGAGTCTTGCTTTTTGCAAGACCAAGACCAAGACTAGGCGTGCTAGACCAAGACCAAGACCAAGACCAAACAGATTTAAGCAAGACCAAGACCAAGACTGCACAAGCAAGAACAAGACCAAGACCAAGACTGGTCGAGTCTTGGTCTTGGTTTTGCTTTGCTCATCACTAGTTTCCATATAAATTTCGAGGAGTTCCCTCGATTACTCATGGATTCCATCATCAGGTCACCACTTTTGTGAACATGGTACTAAATTGGAGTGAAACCTAATACAACAAAACAAAAAGTTAGAAAATCGGTTCACAAACGGCGGAGTAATCGTTGAACATACAAAAAAAAATAAAAATAAAAAAAATATCCACAGCCGAACATATAACCTCCTCGTTTTTTGGAAGTCGGTTAAAAATCAAATGTTTTAAAACAAATTTATATAATGTATTTTTTATGGAAATCAATAAAGCTTTATTTATTTATTTATTTAACTAGGTACCTGCTACTTTAGTCCTTTATTTTCGCTAATAGCCATAATAAAATAAATTATATTGTAGTTAATTAGGAGGCAAAATAATTGTAACGTTAACCTTTTCGTTTCAGGCTGAAATCATTTTCTAGCGGAAGTAGAGAAACTAATTGATCGCTTTGCCTTCGCACGCACTTTTCTTATTAACTGTAAGTTAATTAACTCTTTATATATTTTTAACGAAGGTTTAGGTGGCCTATGTAATTATTTAAAAGTATAAATTTGTATTTTTTTGCAATGAACATGACGTTATAAAAGACGACACGTGTAGAAGCATATTATCGTAAAATATTGACTCATATCATTACTAGCTACTGAATTATTAAAATCTAACATTGGATATAGTTTTTCTCACACTTGATTTACTTTCAATACCCACAATAACACAACAGAACACATACCGCCCTCGGGATTAACGCAATAATAGTATCGTGGCGCCATCTCTGTCAGACTCACAAAAACTCTCGCTCTACTTTACTAATCCTTCATTATTGTTACACAGAATCCGAGTTATTTGTCAATACCGAGCCACAATGGCGCCCAAATACTCAATGCATAATAGACGCCTTATGATACAGGAACAATTCCAAAACTCGTTAAAATCATAATGCCTTTGTGGGCCTCTTGACAGTTAAACTTTTTTTATCGGCTCATATTGCGGCCAGTGCGCTGACGTTCCTTTTTAGAAAATTTCGTGAATCCCGATCTCTATCGGCGGGTATTTTATGTAAACACGACAAATTCGCATCGACGCAGATGCGACATTACTTTTATTGTCTATTTCGGAGGTTCGCATTCGATCCTACAGTGTGTCTTATCTCGGATCTGGTTTTATGAAACCCTAAATTTACGACTGCGGTCGAGGGGTGTACTCGACGGTAGGAGCACTCCGGTCGACGATTCATAGACACGTTCGGTTGAATTTTTGCGTGTCAAATTGCGGCGTGCGAGAGCTGCGAGATTAGAGATAAACCAGCATCGGTATCGATCTACACGTGATCATGGTGGTTTACAGACCACATTTTATATTAACTATTAAATTAAATGTAGAAAAATGCTATATCAATTTGGATTTTGCCCACTTGGTTCAATCGAGATTAAAATTAATGCTTGAGTCCGGGTCCTTCCGAATATCACGGAAGAACCCGGACTGGCGCAAGCAGACCAAAGGTTCGTCGTTAATAAACTTATTATCTATAACATAACTATTAGCTAATCAGAAATTTGACGAAAGGGTATAAATTTTTTATGTCCCACATCTTTGATTTTACAATCTTTAACCAATTTGAAAGAGAAGACATGATTAGCAACCTGTAGGCATAGCATGCGCGTACCTACACGGGCTACAACGAGATAATAATATGTCACTCTCGTGTGTAGTTATATTGTCGATATCGACACAATGTTAAAATAATTTTTTGACATTATGTCGATAGATTTTGACAACAGATCTACACGAATGAAAACGCGAAAAATGTAGGTATGTCATGTAATAGAGATGAAGAGACCAACCTTCAAACATCGAGAAAACATGTAGACAACATTTTCTCGTTTGCGCAACTTAGGGCGGCTGGTGAACTTCGTATCACCTTCCCTCCTTCCCTGGGCTTCCACAAATATTTCAAGACTAAAATTAGCCCAATCGGTTCAACCGTCCCGCCAGAATTACAAAATAAATTTTGCTTGTATAAGATTGGTCATTCTCATTGGTGTAATAAAATAAATCAAAGACAGTAAAAACAATACCGAACGAATTGGATGAAAGGATGTTGTATATACATTTTTAATTTCCTCACAATCTAAGTCTGTGGGTTGTAAAGTTAAGTCATAAATTATATCGCGATTCGCAATCTGATAAATAGTAACTCATTTGTTTTGCAAACATAAAAATACTACAACAAATCTTATTGGAGTCTCATATAATTCTTTACGTAATTGATATTGCAATACGAGTACGTAGTAGTGAATAAAATATTACGAATAAACTAATAAATGAGATGAATACAGTAGTTCATATCCTTTAAAGTTTAGGTTGTAAACAAAAAAAAATTATCTTATTAGCAGGATTTTGACGACAATCTTCATTCTATTATACCTCGATCGAATCGCAGAGACAATAGATTTTCAATTGATAATAATTAAATTCATTTGTGTCTGCGTCAAGCACCAGTAGCAAAGTAAAAAATATTGTACCTAAGTATGTTCTTACGTTAATGCCGTATAGAAAACTTTATAGAACCTTAAATTAGTGGTAAAAACAAACAGAATAAAAATGTGATAAAAGTTAAAATTATAAAAAAATTAATATAATGAAGAAAACCGTTTTTTGGTCTTTTGTTGTGCTTTTGTATATAGGGTGTTTCGGGGGCGATAAATCGATCTAGCTAGGAATCATTTTTAATCATAAAATGTCATTTTATGTGTGTTTTTTTAATACCGAGCGAAGCTCGGTCATGTAGTTAGTTATATGATTATACTACCAAAGGACAAAGGCACTCGTACACGTTACAAACCTGAAAATATAATATTTAAACTAACATACCTCGTCGGCCGAATCAAGGCTGCAGATACAGGATCCCCAATAAATTACGGGAATAAATCCCGGGGAAGAAAAATTGCCCTCTGGAGCACATAATTCTTGCCTTGTCACAATCCCTCCTTATCTACGCCAATACGGGATTACAATGCGATTTTTATTTTATGCTGTGTTGTTCTCTCGCACCTATGGGCGGACTTGGGACGGATATATACAGAAATTTTGGCTCTGGCATAGGCTCTACAGAGAAGTCAATTTTTTGAAGTGAATAGTTTGTAGGAAACTCTAAAATTAGACTTATTAGTTATTACGACAGTTAATTATCCTTGCAACGCACTTTAACTGTAGTTTTGAAATAAATGTAAAATCAATAGTAAATTAGTAATTAGTAACACAAATAAAATATTATACTGAATCATAAATTAATCTACATTACATCGTTAGGTAATAATCTTAGGTAAGTATTATAGGTAATAGGTTTTTCAAATTGTTTTGTTTTTTTTTATATATTAAGAATTTAAGTAAGTATTTCACAATATTAATCATATTTTGACTAGGAGTCACAATATTGTACGCCCATTTTTTTTATTTCGGGCCGCTGTGTAGAATTACCTGGCTTTATATTACACTTATAAGCTATTGAAAAACGCATTAACTTGACTTGTTCACAACTGGTAGCGCAAACTATTTTATTTCGTCAATAAACATAAAGGCCACGCCACACAATAGCTATAATAACTTGCCACAAACTGATCAACGGCTACTTGGCAAACTTCTATGTTTTCCAACAATATACTCTAATGGACAATGACAAATATCGCCTTTGTGAATAAAGATGTCAGCATTGTGTGGCAGAATTCGTACAAATTCACGAAATTTAAAAAAAGTTGGGGAGAAATATTTTGACAGTTAAATGAATAGCCAGGTATGGGCATATGACAGGCTAACGATCGGTTAATGTTAGGTTAATATCTCTATTCTTTGCAAATATTAATTTTATATAGTGCTAGATAATGGTTCCAATGTGCCAATTTAAAGGAAAAGTTTTTGCGATTTGCGGCTTAGGACCTCTTAATTTAATATAAGTAAATGTAAATGAAAAAAATTGTAACTTGACCAAATGAATATTATTTAAAAATGCAGTTTAAACTAATCGTTTGTCAAAATATCATTCCCTCTCTTTTATTAATTACAAAGAACTGGAGAAAGAACATAAATATGGTTAGGAAACTCGCAGACTGGTATATGTCGATCTAATCTCTCGTTCGTTACCTCTTAAGCTATAGTTAATCCAGTAGGCAGTAACAATCGAATTTCTGGATCTAATTCTAGAAGTAAGACGGATATTAGATAATTTACTTAATGCGTACGGTAATTGTCCATTCTATACTCTATGCAACCTATAATTGACGTAGGAGTCAACGACAAATTTTCTCATGATCGCATCATGATCATTGATCGCAATATTTATTGGTTTCGAATATGCATACAAAACTTCCTGGGAGGACCATTGTGTATTAATTGCGTGACCAATGTGTCACAGTATGAATTTATTGTGCCTTTTGTACACCACACTGTTAAAGAGTGATATTGATGGATATTCATTGTAACATAGTGGTCAAGGTGTTTGATATGAAATATAGGAATGATCGTATCTGTTGTCCCTAGAGAGCCTACTGGGTATGAGTGAAAAGGGTATAAGCTAGCGACGTTACTACACAATATATAGCTTTGTTATGTTAGTAAAGTTGTTTCTATTTTTAATAATCTTTGAACATAAAAAAGCGAACTTAATACCTCCTATTTTGAAAGTCGGTTAAAATTGGAGCCTATGTGTTATGCTGATATATAAGCTATATTATTGTACAGTTTCATTAAAATAAGTTCAGTAGTTTTTGTGTGAAAGAGTAACAAACATCCATTCATACATACATACATCCAAACTTTCACCTTTATGATATTAGAGGATAAAAAAAAGAGTTTGACAGAAATCGTATAAAGCTTATGTAATAAATTAGGTAATTATAGGTACTAAAGTTAATTTAATCGTTAAAAATCTTTGAGTACCTACGGCCGTAAGACTAACAAATATTGTTAAAGTTGTTAAAAATTAAAATATTATCTAACATAGGTCCTACAATTGGATTATAAATTCCGTTTTTTTTTTTAATTAAATTTTTTGTACAACTAATTACTAAACATAGACTATCACTGGCTGTAAAAACTCAAGTGTTACGTAATCAGAGAAGCCAAAAACCATTAATTATTTAAATGTAATAGTGTTATAGTGGTCAGGAATTCGGTGACCGTGGTCACAGTGGAATGGGTTCTCGGAAGCGCGACCGAGATGCTCCTAGCTGTTAGTAGAATCAATAATGTTACTTTTGACATTAAATTTTATAGCATTTTAGTAACGTAGCTGTTAAAAATAATGTAATTTTTAATATAATTTTATTTTGTGTACATTTTATATTTAATGATAACATAAACAGTTTTGTACGGTGCATACTTTAAGCTACTCTTTTTAATTCGTTTTTAGTAGGTACTTTTTTAATTTTTTAATTTTTAAGTTTATTTTCTAATGTTTTAGTTGCAACTTGCAACTATTAAAAAGCAATAATATAATATGTGTACCTCGGTAAAATTTTGTACTGTATTGACTAAGGTAGAACTTACTATGTGTTTCTATCAATGTATTGGAATGAAGTCACTAATGATATTTAAATAATAGTTGCTTCAGCCGTTACCTAAGTTTAGTGTTTACAATAGGAGATACACTTCTACCAAACATTTGAAATTGTTCCTAATTGGATTATTTCTATTCAAATCGATTGTGAAGTAGTATTATTTATATTTATTTTTGCTCGCATCAGCTAGCATCGAAAGTATTTGGCGCATGCAAAAACCCTTGGCGCTTAGTTTGATCCTTTTGTCTACGAGTGAGCACAAAAGCGTGATTTACTTGCCATTTTACTCACAAAAGAAAGGTTGTAAAACTTTTTTTTTCACTTTTTTCTGAACAAAGATTCAAAGTAAAGATTTGCCGGATTAATGTATTTTGGTACTCGTATTGTGCTATTGTGGCACCCGAACAGTGGTCAAATGGCGTACTTAACTAAAGAAAGTAGAAATTGAGAGACAGTGACAATATTTGTATGATTTAGACCGGCAACGCACCTGCAGCTCTTCTGATGTTGCGAGTGTCCATGGGCGACGGTAGTTGCTTTCCATCAGGTGAACCGTTTGCTCGTTTGCCCCCTTATTTATTTATTTAAAAAAAGATATCGTCTGATCCTTATTTCTAGTTCGGAGTAGTAAGTAGTAGCATAAAAAAATTATGTAACTTTTGCTTATATTTTATTATTGAGTCATTTATTTAGTTTTTCCCTACGTTTTTCCCAACGATTGTTTCTTGTTAGCTTAGCGTAATTTAGGGCCCATAATTTGCCACTTCCAATTTCAAAATAACGCAAATAAAATCCATTACCTACCTATATCTAAGGTTTCGCCTACGTCTTTTTCCCAACCGGGAAGCACCAAAGTTTCATACACGCAAAAATATGACTTTACTTTCACAACAGTAATTATTTCCACATATTTAGCATACAATTACAAGCTCTCAACTCGGGGTCCTACCCCAGTTCCCGATTAGTCACGGCGAGCGATGTTACCAAACATTATGGGACATTTAATGATGTGAACGCAGGCCCCAATAAGATAATTCGGTCAGAGTTTAACGCGTACACAAAGATTCGCGATTTTCTAATCGCCTGGGCGTGATGTTGGCGCTATTTCAATTTTACGTCTCGACTTGTGTGAACTTTAATGGCGATTATTTTGCGATAAACCTAATGAAAAATTGCCATCCACGGTTACACGGCCATAAACACGCGATAAAATGTTGTTATTTTTTATGCTGTTGCAATTAGTTTAAATTATGAAATTCTGTAGTTAGGTTAGGTTATTGCTCCTAGGATAATTTATATTTTATCAGAGCGTAGCATTTCTATATAGATAGATATCGTAATGATGAATTTCAAAAGAAATATAATTAACCAGCTGTTACCCGCGACATCGTCCACATTAACACAAATTTTATGAATAATTTTCCACTTTTCTCTATATGTTTTTACAGATTCTAATCTTCTATTGATTGCAACGTGATATTAAAGGTAAAGATTTTTTTTTCCCGGAGGGGGAAATGCATTACGCATACCACCCGGGCGCCACGCCGCCTTTTGACGGGGCCACGGGAACGATACACACATCTGCGACCCCGCCAGCGGCCCGAAGACTCCACGATGGGCGCACAACACATTAAAGGTAAAGATAGCTTAAAGTCTCTCAACGAATGTAATATTCTCGGTGAAGTTTAAAACACTCAAATTATAACAATCAAACTAAGAAATGGTCACTTATAACACAATTTATAGCAATACTTAAACAACTATATACATGTCAATTTAACATGCCTTTTTTTAAAATTTTGTTACTGTTAATATAATAATTGCGATTACTATTAATATAATAACTAATAAGTTAAATGTCTATTGGATAGTCATATTTACGTCGACTACACTGAGTTCGGAAGCCGATCCTTATCTTAACTGTCTGTCCAAAACAAAAAATGTTTTAATTTGTAATTTAAACTAACATTATGTTTAGACAGATATCTCAGTTTCATAATTTTATTACACCATTATGATAAATATTGTTAGTAAGGCATATTTGTGAGGACTGAGACAAGCTGAGCGTTGAGCGGAGCGATAAAATAAAGGAACTAGGATTTTTTGGTGCCCAGTAATAGTGATGTGAATCTTAAATTGATTTTTTGTTTGTCTATATAGGTATTAGGCTGCGTCCCTATCAGACACGGCACGGCGCCGGCACCGTGTTACGGCACGACGCCGCCACCGTGATACGGTACGGCGCCGCACCGTGTCACGGTGCCGCGTACGTTGCGTCCCTATACAGTCGATATTTGAGCTCGAACGAGATTGCTTGTCTGCATATTATGGATCGCGAAAGAATTATTTTCTTATTGTTACTAAAAGCACAGAATACATAATAGTACCTTACGGTACAGAAGTCTCACTCCCGAGTTTAGGTATGATAAACGCAATAGTCCGGTCACCGGACTAGGCTCAATAGGCTGGCACCGCTCGACTTGTTGTGCTATGAGCGCTAAACACTATGCAAAAGGTTGAAATTAGGTTGTTTTCCAGAATAGTAGGTAAATATCTCGGCGATTTCGCACCGTTTATATGGAAGTGAGACAGGCCTGCTAAAAGGAAGATTGAAACAGAAACAGGAAATTTTGGGTAAATTCGTATTACAAATTACTTACAAACTTAATAATTAAGGGGGGCTCCCATACAAAAAAACATAATTTTTTGGTTATTTTTCTCTATAATAATGGTACGGAACCCTTCGTGCGCGAACCTAAGTCGCACTTGGCCGATTTTTATGTGTTCCAAATAAGTGCCTCGTTTAAGTTTGGACATAATTTTTGTTCGGAAGTTTAATCACGTATGCGGCACCGTGTTACGGTACGGCACCGTACCGTGTCACGGTGGCGGCGTCGTGCCGTAACACGGTGACGGCGCCATGCCGTGTCTGATGGGGACGCAGCCTTAGACATGGAGGTTTACAGTGGCGGCCTTAGGAAGTGGCGAACAGGGCAATTACCCGGGGCCTCGTCCTTGCGGAGGCCACTTTTCAGAGGGACAAAGGGCCTCGCAAAGACCTGCAGCCTGGGACCTCGCAATGGTTACCCATTGCGAGGCCGTCACTGGAGGTTTATTAATAATCCACGTTATGCCGGAGCTCATTTTTAAACATTTGGAGAAATTTCAAGAGGTTTTTGTAGACATTTTAATAGAAATATACAAATTGTTACTTTAGTCAAAAATTCGAATACAAAAAGCACTATGTCTACGTCCTTCACTACTAGTTATTGCATATTATTTATATACTATAATTTATTCTATAGCTTATTATTTAATTACCTACTGTGTGAAAACAAGTTGACATACCTAATATGAAATATCGCGTGATTAGGAATTATTAGGAGATTTCTACTTGAGCTTACTATTAAGTATTATCTTAACAACGCTCGCTTATGATAATGTTTGGATAATGTGTGCTTGGTCTTAGCTTAATGTCGCATTAAAGTCTGGTAACTCATCATCTTTTTATTTTATTACAATATTTTATATACCACACAATTTATGCGTAGTTCAGAAGTCAAAGTCATGCCGGAATCGTGATAAAATCAAATATTATTAGTATCTAGTTGTTTAGGATATTAGTATGACCAATCTATCGGTTCACAAAATTTCATTACAGTAAGGTATAGGCTGGGTCTAGACTCTAGACCCAATAATTTAGATCTAACATTTCATCTATAATGATTAATGAAACATAATATGTATGTCTAGCCAACTATGTAGTCTAATAATATCTAATAGACTACATAGTCTATTAGATATTATAACACTACATAGTTGATAGTCTAACCAACGTTTTAAAACATCAACCACAAACTTTTAATAATAATACGTCGCGTCAGGTAAGTTGAAATTAATTAAGGCGACCGCCCGCGCGCTACCGGCACAGCGGGGGGTGGGAGGCTCGGGGGGACGCGGTGACATCTTCATGCGGTTCCGGGAAGCGGGAACCAGGGAACCAGAGGTGACGGGATGTACCTGCGGGATACGGGAATTGTGGGATTTATTGTGGAGAACTAGAGTTCTGAATTCTGATAAAGTTTCTAGATAGAGCTTTAAAATAAAGCGTCGCGTAGATGCATTTCTAAATTTGTATTGAATTGACAGACTTGCATGACGTCTCACGGAATTGAACTCTGGTCAAATCCATACAAATTTAGAAATGGATGATACATCCACCTGCGGGATACGGGAATTAATGTGGGATTTATTGTGGAGACATAGAGTTCTGAATTCTTGTTTGAATTTTTAGATAGAGCTGCTCTATCTATAGTAGATTCTAGTGGTTAAAAGTTTGGCTCCTACGTTGTACTAAGATGTCGTTTTCAAATTTGGTTAAATGCTGGTTCTGGTGGTCTCATAAGATTCTGGCTGAGACTGATCTCTCGACGGTCGTGTCCAATAACCTATCAGACTCGGGTTATGAGAGTAAAGGATTAAGGAACAGTGTGTCCCTTTATACTGTAGTTATTATCAGCAATGGTAAGTTAAGTGGTTAGTTAAGACGGTAGAGGTAAGTTTAATAGAATTGAATTCAGGTGAAACAATAATATTAGTTAAGGAGATGCCAGGGCATTGAAATACAAGAGGTACTTACACAAATTGTGTTTGATACTAATCTGAAACAATCAACCATAAACATTTTGTCAAAAGATCTCAAAATCACTCCTGGAAAACTAAATATTTATCAACAAGTACAGTAGACAATTTCTTTACTAAACACATTAAATACCTTGCTACCTGTATGAATTATTTGTCCCGATGTCTATATTTCATGTAGTTTATTGTGGCTCCAGTGTCACCCCCGTCTGACGGACATAAACAGTGTTTTTGTGCGAAACCCTCATACCCCATACCGCCATGATAAAAAAAATTATCACCTCATTTTGAATTTCGAATGATATTTTATTGTTTGTTGGTTTTATTTAGTAGTGCCATTAAAAAGTTAGTCTGTAAAAATAATAATTTAGGTTTTTATAGACGCTTTCCACTTTTATACTAGCTCAGTGGCTTTGCAAGAACTTGTGGTACGGATACCAGACGACGAAAATACATAATATATTTAGTAATTTTTTACTATACTTAGATAATACTTGTCTAATAATCTTATGTTTATGATTTTAATTACGTTTATTATAAACATTCATGATCAAGGTAAATTACAAGTATTTTATTCCCTCAGCGGAATTAGAACCCACGACCTCTGACATAAGCATCGACGCGCTCACCAACTTAGCCATAGAGATCGTCAAACTACAAATTACTGAATATCTAAAGACATAATATTATAAAGGTACAGTTTCTACGGAAGTCAAACTGTAGGAATATCGTTTTTAAACTAAATGGTATGAATAATGTCGATCACAGAGATCAGAAATGAGACAATATTTCAAATTCCTACCTGCTAGAAGTCTTGTAACATCAATTATTACTGTTTATGTAACATACTACGGCTCACAGCGGTAGGTAGGCCTCTGTTTCATAAAAAATGTTAAAATTATTATGATATTTATACAACTAGTCCGCCAAATAAGTAAAAACCTCTTTTAGTAGGGTGACCACACTCCGCACTAAAATTGTATACTTAATACCTACAAATAACAAAAACTACATAGGTATTATCTTTTTTTGTTTAGTTATTGTTTGATTTGACCTCTATGTCAACAACGTTCTCACAATAAAGATATTTGTTTTTGACTAGATTTTGAACAATAAAAATAGAGTCTAAGAGAAAGATAGAGATAAATAATTATTCCAAATTCCAAATTAACATAACATCTAATTATTGCTAGTAGCACTAGGAGAGTAGCTAAAACAAAGTGAAAAGAGAAACTAAAAGCGCGCCACTATATTTGGAATATGCAGTTATACATATACAGTAACTACATATACTAAATATAGTGGCGTGATTTTAGTCTTTCTTTTCACTTTGTTTTAGCTACCTACTCTTAATAGCATTCGGAGAGATTGGATTGCAGTTTGGCAAAAAGTGTGTAGAGCTCAAAAACTCAACACCTTTACTAAATAGTTTTAAATAAATAAGATCAAATAAGTCATCAAATCTCTCTGAGTTCAGTCTTAATATCTTTACAAATTATTCCATATTATAAAGATAGTGTGGTGCACCTAGTAACCAGGAATATCTAGAGTCTAGACAAACTCGAACTACACATGTAACATGACATCTTCGTATTAATATTGAACGAGCAAAAACTAAGCCTAATCGCATCAGTGATCATATCATCGCTGGATTTTACAACTTGTAATACTGACTCCTAATATAGAGTTGAAGATGTGAAGGTGTTTTTAAACAAATCAAATAAAATAGTACTATTTTTTAAACACAACATTGTGAATACCTGTGGGCTGAGACCTATCTATGACAATATATTATTATACCTAATATTTCATTTTGTTGATGGAACTAAAAACCTTTTTCTTTCTTCGCCGTTTTTTTAGAGAACTCCAAAAAATTACGAATCTATGGTCAAAATATCTATGGCTCAAGGCGAATTAGGAAATTGTGCAAATTTCACTCAATGTTTAAAAATCAAAAACCTAATACATACATTTCTAGTATCTATAATTAGCTGTAATAAAATTATTTTAATTGCTACAACTATTGACTAATTAAAAACAGGAAAGCTTCCCGCATCTAATTAATCGATCACATTTCTCCGTATTACTATTTTAACGCACCCTACATTTAAATAAAATCTACCGGAATAATTGTATCAAATGTCAAAACTATACCCAAATTCTACTTTTTCGTGCAACACTAATGCTGCTTCAAAACGGGCTGGATCGAGAATAGAGATCCCCCGATCAACCCACCTGTCAATCTACAGCAAAAAGTACTTGTGAATGCCAAACATTATTATACAAAAATCTTGTGGAACTTGGGTGACATTTTAATGGGGATAAGTGTCTCAACTTGGAACGCAGCAGCAACTACCTTTAACGTGAGCGTGACACTTCACAAGGCGTTACTATTTAAAATTACATTCGTTCCAAAAGTCTTCACATGCCAAAAGAACCTTGACAGTCATATATAGACGTTTTTGAAATTCCTTGCAAATATCATTGTGTACTTTTATAGGAAACATTCTAGATCGATCAAGGAAGTAGAAATGGTGCCACATTACTCTTTGATATTAAAGAATCGGGGTACATATTACAAAAACTTAACCCGTGCCCACCTGGCACTCTTATAGAGATATAAATTATTGCGTTATGGCTTTTTGAAAGAGTCCACTGCTGCTGAGAAATGACAATATTATTAAAAAAGTACGCGTCTTTGTCACACTATCTTTTTGTATTCGATATATTGTCGCTATAATAAATGCGGCCTTTATGGACCCAGCATTGTGCTCTCGCCTTTTGATGTTATTAAATATATTTTAAAGAGTTTTATTAATGGTGGGCGTCGTGAGAAGGATTTTGATTTATTTTTTCGACGCGTGTTCTTAATGCGCCTCAATCAAATTGTTTGCAGTTTAGTTTTTTTTAATTCTCGAAACTTGAAAGTCATGGACATTTTGGTTTTTTAATAAAATAACTTTTTAATAAAGATTCTTTTTGAAATTAGATTAAAGTAGATAAGGTGACGATACCAATGACGATACACATAATTATAACCTAGTACTATGCTAGTTTTTAGGTAAATTAGCCCAAGATTTCAAGAAGCTTAAGAGAAACTTTGAATTTTTTTTTTTTTTATTAAATAAGGGGGCAAACGAGCAGACGGGTCACCTGATGGTAAGCAACTACCGTCGCCCATGGACTCTTGCAACATCAGAAGAGCTGCAGGAGCGTTGCCGGCCTTTTAAGAGGGAATACGCTCTTTTCTTGAAGGTTTGCAGGTCGTATAGGTCCGGAAATACTGCTGGTGACAGTTCGTTCCAGAGTTTTACAGTGCGCGGTAGAAAGTTACGCGAGAAACGCACTGTGGAAGACTGCCACTCATCAAGGTGATGAAGATGGTATGTTTTTCGCGTGGGACGATGGCGAAAAGTTGCAGGTGGTATGATTCCGAACAATTCCTCAGAGCACTCCCCGTGATACAACCGATAGAGGATGCAGAGCGAAGCTACATCTCGGCGTAATTCCAAGGGGTCCAAGCTGTTTGAAACACTATGGCAATCAACAATTCGAGCGGCCCTTCGTTGGATACGATCCAGAGGGAGCAGTTGGTATTTTGGCGCCCCTGCCCAGAGATGAGAACAGTATTCCATATGAGGCCGAACTTGCGCCTTGTAGAGTTGTAGGCGTTGGTCCGGACTGAAGTACTGTCTCGCTCTGTTAAGAACACCAAGCTTCTTCGAGGCTAATTTGGCCTTACCCTCTAGATGATATCGGAACTGAACTTCGCTTGATATGTTGACGCCAAGTATCTCAATGCTAGGAGAGATGGTTAAAGATGTGCCCTCGAAGCGAGGATATACGACCATTGAATTTGATGAGTTCAAAAATTAAAAATAATTTTGCCATTACTATCTGGTCTCTGTGGTTTATTGATCAAAATGTTCATAAGCGCTCTTGATTAGCTAGGAAACATACCTAGTTGACCTATCAAGGAGGGCATCGAAAACATAAACTTTAGTCAAAAAACCACTGAAAACGGGCTTAGAGCGAAAGATTTTCTACGATAATACTATAGAGTAGTACCATGACTACAATATCATAAAGTATAAAGCTAAGGTTACAACTTACAGTGTATTGTTTAGTACTAACAAATGACAACTATACCTTCTTACATTTAATCCTTTATACTGTACACTAAAGGCTCTATTCAACCTGTTAGCGATGTTTCGTAACATGAGTACACACCTTTGTACAGTAGTCAGACACTATACAATAATTTCTAAGGCTCACCACAAACATTTTTTGCGTAATAATTTGATATGTAAGGAGCTCAAAGAGTTACATGATTCTTTTTTGTAACTTGTCTATTTTCCCAGGATTTGATCATAATATTTCTTTTACGGTCATATTATCATTATTTAATTTTGCATATTATTATGGTTCCAGAAAGTATCAAAGTAGACTTACTACCAATTCGTATTATATTTCTAATGTTATATTATTTCTTGGTAATTGTAAAGCCTATAGTTTTTAAATAGACGGCACGATTTCGATTCGATTCTTATCGTTTCTTATTAGGTCGAATAAGACACCTGGGAATTGTGATAGTCGAAAGTGAAATCTAAGGAATCTGTTTGTTTTTTTTTTGTTTTTAATTATTATTTATTATGAAATAATCCTCCTCCCTCGCAACGAGTAGTCAAATAGTAATTTCGCAAAGTTAAAAAACTTTAAAATTTAAAAAAGCCATCGCAGTAACTTTAGTGTACCGAAGTTATCAATTTTAATGAACTAGGTATAAGTGAAATTGATTCATCGACAGATGATAGACCTTTGTAATTTATTCGCTATAAATATTTCTCTGATGGTGCTTACTGCTTTGTCGCATACCTACCTTAAATCGTGTCGTATCCGTGGTGCTGTAAACGCGCTTATATGGGTCAATAATATGGTCGTGTGGCGTTTACAAATGTTGGCTACGTGCTTTGCCACCGCGGGCCCAACGAATTGATCACCATTGGCTTGTTCCAAGTTCACTTTTATCATAACTTCTAATTCTACTATATAAGGATCATTATCATGGAAACACAGAGGTAGAATTATTCTGAATGGTCATACATCGTACTGTGTGGGCTGGTTTTTTTCTATCGCGTTTAAGACTAATGTTTATTTATTTTGTGCATTAATCTTAAACTAGCTGAACAGTAGGCAATTTGCCTACTGTTTGTGGATATCACATTTCATACGATATAAGATATTAAAAATCTTATTGATTCGAGTAAGAAATGTTTCTTATTGGACTCGCGATCTAAGACGATTTATTGAAAAAGTATATGGGGTCCAGTTCTTGGAATCAGTAACTCAAAAATGCTCAGTTTCCCAAGGATTTTATCCATGGGAAACCTAGGTAATTACTAATTAGCTTTTTTCTCACGTGAAACTCCCTACGTACTTATTACTTACCAATTTTTATGAAATATGCTTGCTATTGCCAAATACCTGATAAGTCATAACTTCATAAGGCATAACATAATAATAATTATTATCCATACTTCCATACTAATATTATAAATGCAAAAGTGTGTCTGTCCGTCTGTCTGTCTTAACAGACAGAGGTTACACCTCTTTACGCTCAAACCGCTGAACCGATTCTGCTGAAATTTGGCATGGGGATACTTTGAGTCCCGGGAAAGGACATAGGATAGTTTTTATCCCGAAAAATGTACGGTTCCCGCGCGATAAACTAATTATGGAGCAACGGGGTTGCGGGCGTCATCTAGTTATAAATCAACAACATGATCGCTTTTAAAGCGTAAGATGGGATAATACTTCTATCACATAATTTCTTAAAAGGCACATGGCGGCTCTACGTGATTTTGTAAGGTTAGTAGAGCTCAGTCGACAGATCACGGTTAAGATTAACCCGACCGAATAATGTAGATCCATAATTTTCTTCATGGTATATTGATTAACAAATATGAATAAATTTGATATTTTGCCACAAGGTGCAAGTAAATTTCGAGAGCAATTAATTTACAATGGACAGCAAAAAGCTGTATTTACAGCTACTCGGAAGTGCTCTCACCTCAAGAGCACCGAGTGCGGAAACAACAGCACAATATTAGACCACCGGGTCGATAGAAACAATACAGAGTAATGAAACAGAGAGTAATTAAGTGCGCGTGCGCAGCCAGCTGTGCTTAGAGGGCGCAACCGAAATGTTAAAGCAATTTTCAACCTTATTGTTACAGTCTTATGGTTGAATTAGTCGTAAGGGTGGTATTGTCCGGATACGTTAAGTGGTGGAAACTATAGAGGGTGCAGGCACGTGCTAAGCCCCGGTGGTCTGACCACCCTGTATATATTTGTCATTAGGGGTTAAAGCACTAGATGTTACAATTAGCTATAAAAAAGGGTTGAGGTATCTAACATTACGTGTACATTTTTGTAGCTATCAGATTCTTAAAAGAATATGGCCTAAATAATGTGAGTTTCCTTGTGATATCAGGTTAATACTATTGGTCGAACCTAAAATTTTTAACCATTAAGTAAGCTCTAATTTGCGGAGTTATTATTTAAGTCCATAGTATACAATTAAATAATATGCCTAGCAATATCCTCACAAAAATGATATTGCTACAATTTATCTGTTTTATGAAGCGAAAGTTAATATTAGTTGAATGTTTAATTATTCTAGAATCGTACGGAAAGACTGTAATCCTTTCGGTATAAGAAGACTCTTATATATCTCTTGGCTTACTTAGGCCAACTTCGCTTAAGGCCTTAACTGTTTTTGACCATGTGTCAAATAACGAATACCATTTAGTACTTTTTGCATGTCTATCACTCATAAGATAAACTTATTTTTTTTTTACTAAAATACTTAACACTAACACAAAAAAGAAACAATTTATAATATCGTCACTTGTAAAATTAAAACAACGGAGGTTATTCAATTATGGGTTACACAATTGGCCATATTAAAATTCAGGGCGCACTCCCGTTATCTGCATGCGGCAGTTTAGTCTGTGATAACATCATGGGGGGTCCCCCATACCCCATGCCCATCTTACCCGCTTTGTGCAACATCAAAAGATGATTCACAAAGAAAGTCTGTGTCAAAGACGACTAGGCCTCTGAAGGTATGTAATTAGGATATGACTACAGTCTGTCAAGAAAGAGTAGACGCTGAAATCAATTTTCCCAACAGAGTTACTATCAAATGATGGTTTTGTGCCTTGTCTTTTCACAGAGAACGTTTGTACGAACGTTTGTAACTCCTTCACCATTTAACTGTGAGAAATTTCATGCACCTACGTTTCCCCATTTTTCGTAAAAAGGGTTACAAAGTTTTTCGCTCGCGTATTAATATTTTCAGTGTTTCTTATGGGATATGATATTTCCCAACCATGGAAGCTGTAACTGTACTGTTTACTAATAGCTGATACTTAGTAAGTTTACACATCATAAATCATCATACCTAGTAAGTACCATAACATTTTAATTTTACGTGCATACACTAAACGCATTTACATAGACCTACATTCAAAAACAATCCTTCACACTTAGTAAATTCAATCGACTTTCCCATCAAACAGGATATCGGAACACCGAAAGAAAGGGGTTAACGAAATTAATGTAATGCTGAAATTTAGGGGTCCTCCCTGAAAAATGTGCACGGACAGCGTCGGTCGATACTGCGCGCCCCGCTCCCCCCGCCCCGCGCCCCGCAGGTGCGACGAGATAATCCAAGATGGCCGCCGAGATAGGACGTGACGTCACGGCCCTCCCATTCTCGAGGCCTGCCACCCTCCTTGGATCCTTTGAGAAGGAGGTAGCGTCGGCATATGAAGGAGTTTTCCGCGATTTTCCGATGTTCAGACTTCAGCATACTTCATGAGTTTTTTCTATGATCTTTTTAGTAGCGGATTTGGATGCGGGACAATTTATGAAACAATATACTTTTCTCAAGTCTTCGCTGTGTGTTGAAATGTTACTCACACCCAAACCTTGATCACCCATTTAGTACTTATCCTGAACAATGATACTTACATAATTTTTCTACATCATAAAAGGAAGTAGGTAAAAAAGGAAATTACATGTTTCAATTAAGTGTTGATTGAAACTTGTAATTAGACTTGCCGATATTTTGTTTACCAAAAAAGGTTACATGTATTCTGTGTAAGTAGGTAATTGTATAATACTTATGTAGTTTTTTTGTCAGAATGGAGCTTGAATTGATATTGATAGATTCGCCTTGACTATCACTATCACTAACGAGCTATCACTTGTGATAGCTTGTACCTGGGAGTAGGGACTAGTGGGTACATCGAAATAGCTCACGCAGTCGGGACTCGGGACAAAAATGAGTCTGTTATTTACTGTACCTTTAGGGGCATGTTGATGCATGATTTTTTTTAAGCGATAACAAATTAAAAACGAGTAGAGTGTCAAAATCGTCTATTATTGCTTATGATTGTACATCCTATAGACAGCTTCGTAATCATAGGAATCCACTATCCATCATACACCAACGTAGAGAATCGTCTCTTACGTTTGTTTTGAACTGTCGAGTTTTCTGCTGTCGGTATTCGGGTGTGGGAGTTGGGAGTTGGGACGTTATGTGCTGTGAGCTATGTAAGGTTATCTACCCTATCTCAATCTGTATAATCACAGTGAATTAGATATGTACTATCAGTGCCAGACCGATATTCAATAATACGCGAATTGATATTACTACCATTCGATATTATTGCTGCTTCCTTCCGATTGTTTATAATAGGTGTGCTTTTGGCATATTTTTATGAGTGTTCTGTTAGTTTTGGAGTGGTCAGTGACGTCTTCAATCTATAAAAAATAGAAATAAAAAAGTACGTTTTGTGTGATTAGTTCCTTCCTAACAAAATATGGCACAATCTTATCTCTATAACATTTTAATAAAATCAAAGTATACGATAACAACCAATTGTATCGTCCCTACTTGGAATCCAAATCAATTAGGTAATCCAGAGCTTAAAATACTACCTCACCAAGTTTTATCAAAGTGGAATCAGTAGTCTTTGCATGAAATCGTAACAAACATCCATCTTTACAAATAAAAATATTTGTCATAATTTTAGTATTAAATTCTACTCGTGCAATAGTACCTAATGTTATTACTGTCTGTGTGAAGTAGTAGTTAATATGCATGTGTTCATCATCATCATCATCATCAAATCAACCTATATTCGTCCACTGCTGGACATAGGCCTCTCTCAATGAACGCCAAGATGACCGTCTGCATTGCATGTGTTATTTAAAACCTAAACATCTTTAAATATAAAAAATGACGTGTCACGTTGTTTGTCCGCGATGGAGTCCTAAATTACTTAACCGATTTAATATTTGATTTGTACACCGCGTGCAATTTGATTCATCTTGAAAGATAGGATTTGTGTAGAAGAAACTACACGTAGATGACGCCCGTAACTCCGTTGCGCCAAAATTCGTTTATCGCGCGGGAACCGTACATTTTTCCGGAATAAAAAGTATCCTATGTCCTTTCCCGGGACTCAAAGTATCTCCATACCAAATTTGATCAAATCGGTTCAGCGGTTTGAGCGTGAAGACACACTTTCGCATTTATAATAATACTATGGATTACGACATAAAGCAAATTTCCTCTGACTTACGTAATCGATCGACCACTCGGCAGTTTCAGTTGGAACGTTAAGTCCTCGCAACAATGGTGTTTCCCTCTCAAGAGAGGTAACGGAGCTGATGACTCCACGGTATGCCTTATCACCATCATGACCACTTGTTCATGGTGCTCGTGACGTGCTATAAGGGTGGGGTAAAAGTGTGCGTTTTTGCTGCTATAAAGTGGGGTAAAAGTGTGCGTTTTTTTCTGTGAAGGATTAGTTAAGTTTGTAAAGGATGTATTCATTTGCAGACAGTGACAGAGTAGCCTAATAAGTGCAGGCCATTTAGCCAAAACTCTTTTGTTATCGCTTCGTTATAGAATCGCCGATCGAAATGTATGGAATTGACAATACAAGATGTTAGTGTAAACACCGTTGTCCTTGAAACCATCAAATGAGCCCGTCAACATGAACAACTTTTTCTATGAGAACAATGCTGGGAATTAAAAAAAAACCGTCTTCATACGGTCGCGTGTGCAAAACAGTCCAAACAGAGTCCTGAATGTGTTGGGTAGCAGGTGGGATTCCGTGTTGCTGAAACATTGGGTGCAGCTCCATGCTCCGATAGCACGGTTCCCATATTTTTAATTGTTGAACGATATTATGTAATGTGATTCCAATTTATTTTATATTTTTTACTAACACTAGAACAAGGACCTATTGTTGAAACTAACACTATGGATGAAAATCTGAAATAAATTAATTGAATTGAATTGAATTGAATTGAATACCCATACAAATTGCCGATCCGGGCATCCGTATGGGTATGAAGACAGAATTTTTTTTGAGTTTCCAGCATTGCTCTCATAGAAAAAGTTGTTCATTTTGACGGGCTTATTTGATGGTTTCAAGAACAACGGTGTTTACACTAACACACTGTATATTAAACGTTCATTAATCCTTCGATCGCGGATTCTTGGAAATGCTATTGTATTCTATTGTAGTCGCGATCACCGGTGCTAATATGGGGCTTGAAGGATTAATAATTAATATTATGATGTTGACGTTAGACTCGTCTTATGTCAATCCCATACATTTTGATCGGCGATTCTATAAAGAAGCGGTAAAGAAAAGATCTTGGCTCACCCCCCAGGATGGTTTCTATTTTACCAAAATTTTCACTTATAATACCACAAGAGCTTCAAAATTATCGGGTATTTCCCGATAGGTTCGTTGCAAACAAATGAAGGATTCAAGTTTTTCAGGTTAAAAAATCACGAGCGCGAAGCGCGAGTGATTTTTCCTGAAAAACTTGACGACTTTATTTGTTTGCAGGGAACCTTGAGGGAAATGCCAGATAATTTTGAAGCTCGTGTGGTATTCGGGGGATTATTTTTCCGTCCCAAATGTCGGCCAATAGAATTGCACCATTCGACGTCACGTGGTAACCAGAGAAAATTTTCAAAAAATTATCAGTATAATACCATGTAGGTTGTACCACGTGACGTCGAATGGTGCAATTCTATTGGTCGATATTTGGGTCGGAAAAATAATCACAAGTAAAAATATTAACAATGCGCGGTGCAGCGTGAGCTACACTATGTTCTCTGTAACACTTAAGAAGACGCTTGAAACAAAACGTTGTTTACCGTAGGTATGTGTAAAGCTATTTTCATCAATAGTGTGGTTGTACAAAAAGATTGTATAAAAATGAAAGATAATCTTACTGTAAAAGTTTTGCTACGTTGAATTTTCTATTTCGATTTCGGTGTCAATTTCTCTTAATTTCCACGTTAAAACTTACTACTACCGACCAAGTAAAGTACTTACTGCCTCAACAAGTCATTTATACAAACTTCCCGTAGAAACTAAAAGCCCTAAACCTTTACTCAATTATAATAATAATAATATCTATGGACGATTCACCCCACGTCAGTCTGGCCCCGTGCTAAGTACCAGGACTTGTGTTACAGGTACCAGACAACGGAAATATATTTAATACTTTTATACTATACATATATTTAAGATTTTTTATTATATCATACACATATTTAATACACATCCATCACCCAGGAACATTGAAAAACTTTTTGTTGGGATTCGAACCCGCGACCCCCGGCTTGAGCTGACACACACTCTAACCATTGAGCCACGGAGGTCGTCGAGCGAATTTGGTCGTACCTACTAGCGAATCCATATCCATACTTGAATCCCTCGATCCAATATAATATCGAATCCATGCTGTTGTCGCGGCCCATATGGGCCTTACGGGGCTTGAGGGATTAATATTATAAATGCGAAATTGTGTCTGTCTGTCCGTCAGTCTATCTGTCTGTCTGTCTGTTACCTCTTCACGCCCAAACCGCTTAGCCGATTTGGCTAAAATTTAGTATGGATATACTTTAAGTCCCATAGAAGGACAAAGCTGATACTTTTGTCCTGAAAAAATGCACGGTTCCCGCGCGACAAACGAATTTTGTCGCAAAGGAGTTGCGGACGTCATCTTGTATGTTTATAATAAATCCGTAACGCGTATGAAACTGTATCGATGAGCTAAAGGTATCCACACACGAGTCGTCTCGCGGCGGAAATGGCGTCTAACCGGATATTGTATCGCGCCTTCATCTCCGGCGAGCTTCCGCTTCCGCCCGCCCGTGCCATCTCGTGCCTCCTCTAATTACTTACATATTTGTAAAAAACCGTAGGCTGGATTTAATAGAAAATCGATAGTTAGTGAATTTAGCATGGCCGCGCCGCCATAAGGTTTATAATATGACTAGATGATGCCCGCAACTTCGTAGCGACAAAATTCGTTTAACGCGCGGAAACCGTACATTTATTCGAGATAAAAAGTATCCTGTGTCCTTTCCCGGGACTCAAAGTATCTCCAAACCAAATTTCAGCCAAATCGGTTTAGCGGTTCGGGCGTGAAGAGGTAACAGACAGACAGACAGACAGATACATTTCGCATTTATAATATTAGTATGGATCTACGATATGGATGGCAGATTCACAAAGGAATTCTGTCACATATCAATATATAAAGTACCCAGTAGCCGATTCTCAGACCTACTGAATATGCATATAAAATTTGGTTAAAATCAGTAGAGCCGTTTCGTAGGAGTTCGTGAACTAACATTGTGACACGAGAATTTTATATATAAGATAATAATAGAGCATTATAAATTGTAGGAAATGTTAAGACATATAAATAATTAAAATTTCTTTTTTTAGGGAATACACACTTACAAACTCTGGATTTTATTTAGTCTGATTAGATTTTATTCTGTTTTTAAAATATCAAATTAATAGCCTTTTTAACGACTACATAATATATCAATTCATATTGTGCGGTATCTGAATGAACTGTTAACAGATATTTTATTACACCATCAACAAACCCCAAGCGACTGAACACAAGGCGACACACTATTAAATGACTATATGTATTGGCTGCTAACATTCGGATACACGGTAGACAACTGTCTACCAGTCACCCTACATCAAGGGAGCCCTACGAGGTAGCTGTAATAGATGTTAGTGGCCATGTTCAAACATCTGCTTGTTGTTTGGTAAACAATTGACAAGTATTAAATCTGTGATATTATTACGAAAACAATTTACTACCTATACTATGATGAAAATATTGAGACTGGCTGAGGAATTTTAAAGATTCATTTTTTTCATTCTAAATAAAGTTTTCTGCCTCGATTGGTCTTTTTAACTTTGTTATGTTACACAATTTAAAAGCAATGTTTGAAAGAGAAATTGGTCTAATCATATTTTTTCGAAAAAGAATATATACATGTTTATTAAAATATGGTGATCACTGATCAGAAAAATCCTGTAAATTAAAATAATAGGCAGATTTAAATGTCATGTGAGTGACGATAAAAAGGGCACAATTTGTACGTTTGTCTCAGGAGTGTGGCAACTGACATCTAATATCCGTGAGGCAGGAAGTGTGAATTGGCGGGTTCGTGGCGCGTGCACATTGTCTATGATCGGCCCCGCGTTGGGCGCCAACCTATTTGGTTTTTAAATTTGGAACATATTGTTCATTTCTTTTTAAAATGTATTGTCATAAATGCTACAACTTAAATGGCTGTCAGTGTTTATCCGGAAAATGTAAACTATAAATCTAAATTCTTTGGGATTATAATTCTGCAGAGCTTGATGCAGAGCTTGATGGACGTTACATAGTCACTATGTCATCTGAACAGTTTATAAAACTACTTATACGTATCTACTGTTAAGTAATAAAATCTATTTTAGGCCTTAGTTAATTATAAACTTAATTATTTATTTAAATGTACCTGATTAATTAGGCACTTAAATATAATAAGTACAAGACACGTGATCTTAATTAGACGAACTTTAACCTATTAATAAAACTTCTTAGAAAACACTTGTAATTAATATTTTGGATTAATTAATCACCTAAGAATTTTTCATCGTCTGATATTATTTAAGTAGGTACCTTTGATGTAATATGTTGTTTTTCTTTCTTTAGAAAAAGCGAAAACTAATTTCGTTAATGTGAGCGGCACTCCATAAATTTTTTATTTTATTTTCGTAAAATGTATGCCAGCCTTTATATTATCTTGTTTTTAATTTTCAAGTAATCATTGAATGTACCCGAGTGAGTCAGTTTGAAATTTAAAATTTCGAATACCTTGCATTTCAGCTGGATAAAAACCTCTACGGTCATTTTTTTAATTTTCCCTCCTAATCCAAATCCCCGCTTTATAAACCAAACCATCGCATTCCGATTTGAATAGATAGCACTCACCCCACACATAAAGCTGATTTAGTGACGTCTCCCGTTACACCACCCTTCATTACACCCCGCAAAACACTGATACCTAATTGACTACAAACTTTCATATTGATTACTTTATGTTAATTTAATACTCTATAAGGTATTCTATACCATGTTAGGTGGTCCTAGAAAATTATTGTTATTGAGATAATATTTTGTATTATACAAAGTGTTTCCAGCGGCTCTGTACACGCAGAGTAATATTAGTAGGGAACCGTACATTTTCTTCTTCTTATTACGAGCTACTACGAACTCGATATATCTGTGCTAATTATTATGATAAGAATAGGTCTCGTACTTTTTGAGCGATGTAAACAAATATTTAAAAAGTGAACTTACACCTATGTACCATCGAATAAATTGATTCATAGGCAGTTGACGAACCTATTAATAAAATATTTTCATGTATAATGCACACTAAGTATAACATATATACTGTTCACTTAAAAATTTGGCTTCTATTGATAGTTTATCAAATACCACTGCGGCATCTATCAAAAGTATTGTTTATATCGGGCGTGGCACAAAAAGAAAAAAATTGGTATGATTTCTTGAAAAAAAGTATTGAAATCCCACCAAAAACATACCTGATAAAATGGGGCCTAGTTCCTATCGGCTAATATTTGGCCTAAAAAAAGAGTTGAAATCTAATCCAATGCCTAGTTCAGATGCACTTCATCGATCATAATCATCTTCATCAACAGCCTGATCCATAATACTTCTAAATTTGAACTTGGCAGGTTTTTGTGCTTTACGAAACATATAATTTATAGAATTTAAGTAACCTGCCAAGCTCAAATTAGAAGTATTATGGATAAGGCTGTTGATGAAGATGATTATGATCGATGAAGTGCATCTGAACTGGGCATTGGATTAGATTTCAACTCTTTTTTTAGGCCAAATATTAGCCGATAGGAACTAGGTCCCATTTTAACAGGTATGTTTTTGGTGGGATTATATCATACATGATATAGGCTATAGCATATAGCAACTGCACATAATATACCGTTATCTTTAATGACATTTAAAGTTTAACCAAACAGGCAATTTTCTCATCCCGTTAAGTCATCCAAATACAATTACAGCTGTTATTTAGAGCTGAAGCTGGTGACACCCTCGTGGGGTCCATTTGACCCCTCGGTGGGGTGCCCCGCTTTATAAGCGTAATTGTGTGTACAAAAAACGCTTATAATGAATCTATGGCAAATATTAAATTTATTAGCTGTTGTTAGTTAAAGAAGATTGTGATTTTGGATGAAAATCTGGAGATTTGTCTGTCTTTAACAATCATTAATTAAAATAAATACATAAAATATTATAGTGCAAAATTACTTTTACCAAAATGGAATATAATTTAAAAATATACCTAACCGACTTAAATCACAAAAATAAATCAATCAAACTTTGGAACAAAGATCATAATTCTTTACGAGTTTCCAACTTAAATTACTCCTTCGCATTCGGAGTGCGAAAAATCTTCTTGACGGCTCGAGAAATTGATGGCGAAAAAAAATTTCCACAAATCCGACAAAGTTTTCACGTCAGCCAGTATCAAACGCGTACGTACTAGACGACTACGGGACGAATGGTTAGTATCTACGTGAACTCTTTTTAATGCAAATACTTACATAATAACCTTTTGTTACTATTACGAGCGCGTAGCTCCATAGCCGCGTAAAGGATACCATACTTTACAATATAATGCCGATTTGAATCGCTTTTGATCCTTTTGTACCTTAGTAGGTACTCGCATCAAGTTTCTACATCCATTTGGAAGTTTGCGCCGCGACAGGCTGACAAATTTTAATGAACCAGCCGCGAACGCCGCAGCTAATGGGAAAACTTCCACCACATTTATTCTCCGCCAAGTTTTTGAGTTACAATTATGAGACATTAAGGTTTCACGGCGAAATACGTTAGAATAATGTGCCTAATCAATTACGGTGTGCGTGAACATGGAGTTTGGGATGCTTGAATGTAATTTGTATTTCCCAATAACATAAGTACTTAATACAAATAACAAGATTTTGTGTGCAATTTTCCAACGTCAAAATTGTTTACTTATCCAGAACAAAAATTATAACTTAAGTACTGTGGGAATAATGATCCATGAATAGTGATCTTCCGACAGAGCTTGTTCCATCAGGCCATGGCCCACTGACGTACTTCGTCGATCTCAGAAATTTCGATAGCGCGATGCGGGCTTACTGGACTGTATGGCCCGCCACAGTATGCATAAGTACCATCGAGGAAATTGATTCCTAGGCAGTTGACGGACCTGCGTTATTTGGTCGGCTTAATTCAATGTTAGCTGTGATCGGTCGGATGGGTTTGACTTAACGCGTCCAAATTACTTAGATCCGCCATCTGCCTAGGAATCAACTTCTCTGATAGTACATTCATTCATTGGAGAAGGTCTCTGAATAGGGTAGACGTAACTTGGTCCAATTCAACCCCGCCAAGACACAAGTCTGCGCGTTCACCACTAAAAAGTCACCAATGGTCGTATAACCTCGTTTCGAGGGCACATCTTTAACCATCTCCCCTAGCATTGAGATACTTGGCGTCAATATATCGAGCGAAGTCCAGTTCCGATACCATCTAGAGGGTAAGGACAAATTAGCCTCGAAGAAGCTTGGTGTTCTTAACAGAGCGAGACAGTACTTCAGTCCGGACCAACGCCTACAACTCTACAAGGCGCAGGTTCGGCCTCATATGGAATATTGTTCTCATCTCTGGGCAGGGGCGCCAAAATACCAACTGCTCCCTCTGGATCGTATCCAACAAAGAGGGCCGCTCGAATTGTTGACTGCCATAGTGTGTCAAACAGCTTGGACCCCTTAGAATTACGCTGAGATGTAGCTTCACTCTGCATTCTCTATCGGTTGTATCACGGGGAGTGCTCTGAGGAATTGTTCGAAATCATACCACCTGCAACTTTTCGCCATCGACCCACGCGAAAAACATACCATCCTCATCACCTTGATGAGGATGGTATGTTTTCCACAGTGCGTTTTTCGCGTAACTTTTCTGCCGCGCACTGTAAAACTCTGCAACGAACTGTCACCAGCAGTTTTTCCGGACCTATACGACCTGCAAACCTTCAAGAAAAGAGCGTATTCCCTCTTAAAAGGCCGGCAACGCACCTGCAGCTCTTCTGATGTTGCGAGTGTCCATGGGCGACGGTAGTTGCTTACCATCAGGTGACCCGTTTGCTCGTTTGCCCCCTTATTGAATAAAAAAAAAACATTGCGCTTTATGCATAATATATTTTCAACATTTTAAGCATGAAGAGGTTACAGTAGTTAGATACTTTTGCATTTAGACTTAATACTGCCGTATGAGAACGCCGTAACAGCTATCAAATTTCGCAGGCCATAAAAATAAAACGCACAATAATATCACAATTTAAACTCTTTCATTTCGCCCATTCAGAGTATCCATTTCATCATAAATATAGTGACCAGCGAAAAAGTTAGGGGCTAAACGATTTGGAGTTACCCGAGGGGCGAGGGCGGCAGGCCGTCATCCATCATATGCTTTACATATGTTTGAATAAAGCTCGTGGGAAAAGGATTTCCTCTCAGAAGTCAAAGCGGCGTTAAAATGTAGGGTGGCTGTGGTTTTAGGTGTTTTGTGGAAGTTTTTCTTTAGTATTGGTAGATACTTGATATTTTACTCAGTTACTAAGACGACGCATAATTTGTAAAATAATAATATATTTTTAAGTGATTTTTACCTATCCTACTTGTCAAATGTCAGGAAATATAATTTTTTACAAAATAATACCAAGTCGATCAATGATATTATATTATAAAAATTGAAGTCGATTGCCATTACCGATGATAACGAATAGTTTTTTAATCAAATCAAATCAAATTTATTTATGGGTTGAGACATATTCTACTATTAACATAGTGTGCAAATATTGTCATTGTTATTATAATAATTTCCCTATGTCATTCTATTTTAATTAATTAAGTATCTGTATTTCTTAAAATTATTATATATTTAATAAATAAAATAATTGTTATTATATTTTGTATAAAGTATCAATGTTATTATCATAATATTATGTAATTTAAAATGTAATAATATGATTTAGAGGAATTAAAATAAATATACATTTTAATTCCTCTAAATCAAGAATTTGAAAAGACCTAAAGTACACAGATTAATTTGCAAATCTAAATTATAAGTAACCTATGCATTAATAACAAGTATTTATTAAAAAAATAGAAAAACGCCTGTAGCTCGTCTTAGTTTTGTCCCATAATATCCATCCATCATGGTGAGCGCGTGTACAAATAGCGGATTAGGGCAGTTTAGCAAACAAGGCGTCGCCGGCGTGCGCCCGAGCCCTTACAGCTAATGCCGTATTAATGCCCATTAGGACGACGGCATTGTTCAACTTAGCCGACGATTTATTCAGATTTGACGATAATGTGACGGCCTAAGCCGGCGCAGTCCGGGATAAACAAGTCGAGTGGACACTTTAGTTCAAGTAAACAAAAGTTCTCTACTGGTTGGTTCTGCTATACTCACGCAAAGCATCCGAGATTCTTCCAAAAAGACCATTGAATGGAAGGCAAATGAGTCAGTTCAAATAACAACGCGAAGAGTTACTTTTGACCATAAAGTTAATATAGGTACCTAGCGGAATAAAGCAACAATCTCGAGCTGTCGAACGAAACCGAAACTGATTTACATCTGTGTCTAAAAATATGTGTACGTAGGTCGTAACTACGTATACACTTACACAAGCATCTTTCTAAGAGATGAAATTGTCAACGTGCCGATAAGTGCCGACTGGACGTCAGAAAAAGAGTTCTGCTGTCAGGTAACACGTCTCTTTTTACCACGCTATGTTACTGAGAGTGACATCTCGCTTGCACAGGCCTTTGTTTCTCTATTCCGCTATGTATGTTAACTTAATACTTTTGACTTATGTGGTTCTATGAGAAACGCCCCAACGTCATGAATTAGCTCTGAATTCAAAAATTTTAAAAGAAAATCTTGCGGCTGCTACTTTCACAGCAAACTCTAACCAAGCCTACTAGGAGACATCCTAAAGTATTATCACCTATGTACTACCTAAACTCTGAATTATAATTATTATTTTCGTGAGTTTTAATATTATCATAATACACCAGCAAGCGTCACAACTTGTCAAAGAGGTGGAAGGTCCAATCCCATTCATACTGATAAGAGATTTCGAGGGTGCCTTATCGGGGTGACGTGGGTCAAAATCGACCTTTTATTATAGAAGTGAGGCATTGTGAGTTTTTCTTCGTTTGATCTTCTGCAGTTTCTGTCAAAGGCATAATATCTTTAAAATACAGTGAAGTCGAATGGAGATGAAAGGTTGTCGTAGCGTGTGATTGCTCGAGTGAGATAGAATGTTAATGTTTTATATTGAGTTGTGTATGTATTTTCATCTGTGGTACGATGTCTTCTTGTACAATAACTAGCGACCCGCCCCGGCGTCGCACGGGTATAAAATATATAGCCACTGAAAAAATGATTAAAATCGATAGCCTATGATCCTTCATGTGGTCTTCTTGTCTGTGCCAAATAACATAAAAATTGCTCCAGTAGTTCGCGAGATAAGCCTTTTCAAATAATTTCCCCCGTTTTTTTCCACATTCTCCTATTAGTCTTAGCGTGATAAAATATAGGCTATACTATATGGCTTTCCTCAATAAATGGGCTATATCTAACACTGAAAGAATTTTTCAAATCGGACCAGTAGTTCCTGAGATTAGCGCGTTCAAGTTAGCCCTTTCAAATAATTTCTCCCGTTTTTTCCACATTTTCACCTATTTCTTCGCTCCTATTAGTCTTAGCGTGATAAAATATGTCGGGTCGGCGGACTAAAGCACATAATTTAAAAAAAATGCAGTATTTTTTCTTTGTACCAAAATTACTAATTTTTATCAATACATCGGCAGACTAAAGCACATAAGTCATATTCGCTTATTCGGGCTTGAATCTAAGTGGCGTCCTTTTTCAACCTCTTGAATTGCATTAATCTTGCGGCGTTATAAAAAACATAAGGTGAGTTATGTTAAAAGGAGCACTTGAAGCTCTCGGACTGAGTCTCGGATTTCTTGGACACAGAAAGTGACTTATGTTATTAGGAACGTCAAGTGCGTCGTATTATCTCGATTTTTTATTCGAAGGTAGGTACTCAAATTATTGTTTATTGCTTACAAAAAACTGAAGTGGTAACTGTAGTGATTTGGGTCACATTAGTCGATTTAGTTTTGCTCTGATTTGTTAATAGATCACAGTTGTGGTGTGTGACATTTTATTTAAAAATATTACCAATTACTATGGATTGTCAGCGAGGAAATAAATTAGTTAAGATGGTGATGAGGAGAAACACAAATGTTGAAGGTAAGTTTGCCATGTTTGATTTAAATCAGAAATTAATATATTTCTCTCTTACATTGTAGTTTTAGCAGAAATCATCAGTGATTTATTCATTTTGGCATCAATCATAAATAAATTATTAAAGTCATTATTTTTTTAGCCTCTACAGTATGTTTTTATTTTTAGATTTTGTTGTTTCTGAAAGAAAGATAATCTGATTTCTTTAGTCTCCTTAATACCCGACGTTTTTCATAGATTCTGAATTTTTGATAGTGAAGAAGATGAATGTCAAATAAAACATAGTTTATAATATTAAATTTACTGTTCTCATACACTTAAGTCACAAGTACAGTTCTAGGTACACGGTGTTCTTTCTAACATAAGTCACTAAATCGCTTTTTATTATATTTACGTGCATGTTAGAATTAATTAAAAACATCTCAATATTCCAATAAAGTTGATTTTATAGTTTAACGCTTTTTTTATAAAGTTTTTTGTTGTTCCTGAAAAGTTTCACTTTTTGACTTATGTTTTTTAGTCTGCCAGCCATAGATATAGCCTTCCTCGGTAAATGGGCTAAAATAATCAATATAGATAATCGAAAGAATATAATCAATATAATCAATATAAAATAATCAATAAAGAATAATCAAAATCCGTTGCGCAGTTCTAAAGATTAAAGGGAACAAAGGGACGTGAGGGAAATAAAAGCGACTTTGTTTTATAATATGTATAGATATAGATTATAACGTTTAAGAGGCCGGGTACCCTTGGAATTTCTCATACTAACGTAATACCAAAATCATTTTCACATACGAAAATATTTAACATGTTTGAGTTATTTTTCAGTTTAGAATAGTAATTACCTAGGTTCCTACACAAAAATTACACAAAAAGTATTTAAACACAAAAAAAATTTTTTTGTTTTAAATTTTTTTTTAGTAAATTTACTACTAAATATTGAAACACTAAAAAATATATAAATAAACAGTAAATTTACTACTAAATATTTAAACTCTAAAAAATATTTTTTAGTATTTAAATATTTAGTAGTAAATTCAGTATTTATTTATATATTTTTTAGTGTTTTACTCTATTTTTTAGTGTTTCAATATTTAGTAGTAAATTTACTAAAAAAAAATTTAAAACAAAAATTTTTTTTTTGTGTTTAAATACTTTGAAGTAAATTTTTGTGTAATTACTATTCTAAACTGAAAAATAACTCAAACATGTTAAATATTTTCGTATGTGAAAATGATTTTGGTATTACGTTTGTATGAGAAATTCCAAGGGTACCCGGCCCCTTAGTATTCACAGATTTTTTGTATCGTAGCAGTCTACCGTTTAATGCTACGGTTACGTAGACCGTCTACGTTTCAGCTACGCGCTCTACGGTGCTACGTTTCAGCTGCTACGCCAGTAATCTGTTTCAAATTTCAATATTATCTAATGATGCGCTCAGCGCTACTCAAATAAGTCAGTTATCATTTTCTATACGTAACCACCTATATGTTTCCGATTTTAATGGGGTCCCAGGTATAAATGATAAAACACTTTTTTAATCTGAGGTTTTTTACAGCAATTTATCTTTATAGTAGCCTAATATTTTGAAATAAGCTTATCAACGCGTATGAGACTACATTTTCGACAGTACATACAATAATTAAAACAAAAAAAAGACGGGTTGCACTCCGGTAGTGCCGGCGGAAGTGAAAACTTGATTATTAACGTTGTGCATTTTTAATCCATTTTTTATGAAAATCGATTATTAAAAAATTGTTTTTTTTTTTATTAATCGAAACCCTTACAAACGCTTAAATTTTGAACCCATTTTTCATGAAAATCGATTATTAAAAAATCGATTTTTTTAATTAAGTAAGTAATCGAAACCCTTACAATCAATTCGAGTTCGAGTTCGAGTTCGAGTTCGACACAAAACACTACTATCCAGTATCCAACCGTCTTACGGTTTTTCCAAGGTTTTTCGATCAGCACAAGAATCTGACGCGAGTTTCACAGTACATCCCATCCCACAAAAGTGCTCAACGCCGCTAAAGAAGTTTTCACTTCAAAAATCTTTGTTCGATGCAGCTCAATTTCAATATAAACTTTCGACGCATCACGATAGCGCGTCCACAGAAATCTCATTACCGTTTCACTTTACACTTCCTGCCCATTCGTGTGCAATCTGTAGTGGGCAAATCCGTTAATCTTATTTGGCGGGTAGTGGTGCACGTGGCGCCACGTGGCGGCAAATCGAACTAATCTCGGTGCAGTGCGCGCGGCGGGCGAAACGCGTGCGCGCCGCGATAACGCCAAGAATACCATTCATTCCCCGCTCTTTTGTCGCGAATCACATATTTATTTATGACACTGCAACCTGCCACCCTCGGCTTATACTTTCTTGAATCATAATAGAGGGTATATACAAAAGAAAGTTTATACTTCAATGATTGTGATACAGTATAATTAATTAATGTGCGTATTGTTGATATGCTTATAGTTTATATTTTTATTTATAATAAGCTGACCCGACAGACGTTGTCCTGTCTTAACGATGATTATTTAAGTAATTCGAATTGGTCTAAATAAAAGAAAAAAAAATAGATTAAAATATCAATAATGGCAATTATAGGTAGGTAAGTACTCACTTGAATTTTTCTCAAAGTCCTTAGTTACATGTGTACTTTAATATTTAATGATAATATTAAAATAAAATAAAAAATTAAGAGGGGCTCCCATACAAAAAACATAATTTTTGGCCTAATTTTGCTCTATAATGGTACGGAACCCATCGTGCGCGAGCCCGACTCGCACTTGGCCGATTTTTTAAAACTTAACAAAACAACAAAATGTACTTAAGTACTTATTAGTTATTACTTAAGTATTAACCAAAAAATTGATTATTATTTATTAGATATCCATATCCCGTCCATACTTTCATACTAATAACTTAAGTAATATCCATAATAATTATTATAAATGCGAAAGTGTGTCTGTAGTCTGTCTGTCTGTCTGTTACCTCTTCACGCAGAAACCGCTGAACTGATTTTGCTGAAATTCGACATGGAGATGGATGGATGGAGATACTTTGAGTCCCTGGAAAGGACTTTTTATCTCGAAAAAATGTACGGTTCCCGCGCGATAAATGAATTTTGGCGCAATTGAGTTGCAGACATCATCTAGTTATGTATAAATCCCCCTGACAAAACTAAAATAATTCAGTTTCGTAGCAGAACCTTAAGGCCGTCCCCCGAGCAAACGACCTTGGCCATACATTTGCCGCGTTGCCGAGATCGCACCAAAACCCTATTATTTTTACTTATCTTAGTTCAAAATTGTCCTAAAAAAAATTTTAAACGGCGAATATGTAGTTTATGATATTGTCGATCTATTGGCGTGAGTTTCAAATAAAAGTAATTTGTAAATCCTATAGGAGATGCTAAATGTATGCTTGAATTTTAACAAATTTGTATTACTTTGGAAGCTGATATTATGAGTATAAGAAACAAAAATAGAAAATTTAAAACGACAAAAGGAATGTTGATATACTGAAGATTATTGCTGTATTTTTATTATAACTTTGTAGCTTTCAGATTATGAGTTTATAAGGTTTTAAATACGGTCAATTACGGAATCTCCGGACGGAACGCCCTTAAGGGTCTACAGTCTACACAGACGGACCGCATTTCAACTGCAATCCAACTGCAAATTGCAGTTGAAGAATCAAGTGCAGTTTGAATGCAGTTGACACGACTGCAATACGACTGAAATATAACTGCAAACGAAACGCGCAGTCGGATTGCAGTTCAGTTGCAGTTGGCGTGCAGTCGTGTGAACTGTTTGGTTTGGTGTCAACTGCATTCAAACTGCAATTTGCGGTTGGATTGCACTTGAAATGCGATCCGTCTGTGTAGACCCTAAGAAGTCGGTTAGTAAATTAATTAAAAATTAAAAACCCGACTGCAAAAAAATATTAATTAAAAAGACCGAAACAAGACCTAATTCTACAGGAGGCGTCTAATCCATGTTTTAATTGATACGGCTCTTGCTTACGACTTACGAGTTTCATGCCGAATAGGTTACATAGAAAAATGTATAAGAAGAAAGTGGACTATAAAATGCAGTCGGAGGCATGTGGCTCTTATGCAAGAGTCGTATCAATTAAAACATGGATTAGACGCCTCCGGCAGAATTAGATCTTGTTTCGGTCTTTTTAGTTAACATTTTTCTGCAGTCGGTTTTTGATTTTTAATTAATTTAATTTATTTGCGACTTTTTAGTTGTAGTCATCTAACCATTTCAACAATCAGTCTAATAAAAAATTTAAAAACTACCGTGGTGATATTTGGAAGTGTACAGCTACAATATGTAGGTACATTGGTTTGGTACTGTTTCAATTTATGTTTCTGGTTTTAGGTACCTAATCATTTCAACAAAGTCTGTCTTTCTGTCTGTCTGTCTATTGCGTTTTGACGCCTAAGCCACTGAACCAATCGTAAGAAATTTGGAAGATAGTTAGCTTGATACCCGGGGCTACGGGCATAGGCTTCATTTTAACCGATCTACCGGGACACTAAAGGGGGTTCATGTTTTGAAAAATTGTGCCAAGCGCGATATAACCAAAACGTGGACGAAGTTGCAGGTGAAAAGCTAGCTTTTAATACATTCATTCAATACCAAAAAAAGTTTAGCACCTCTGACCTTACCTATATGTTCCTGCTACCTCGAATTTCGTTTTTGTATCCTGTCAGCCTAAATAAGGCCTTATTTTAAACTAGGAAGGTTTTCATTTCTTTAACTCAAAAAAATGTATTAATACATGCTATATAGGGGAAGCCAGCCCAAAGTGGCCACCTTAACTGCCAATTTAAAAAAAAGACGAAATATTATATATTTAAAAATAAAAAATGTACTACCAGATAGTGTATTTATTATATTTCTGTTATGTATAATTCATATTGACCCTAATCTTAAAATTAGCTCATGATTTACATATTACGACAATCTGTCAAAAAACCGCTTTGCCCGAGGGCCCGCCTAAAGCGGCCATAGGGGTAAGGGCAAAGTGGCCAGCCCAAATGTTCACAAGAAATGGATTTTTTTTCTTATATTTAAATGTAATTTTTTGGTAAAATGAATACAAAAAAGGTAGGTAGTAAAAAAGGTATTTATTAAAAACAAATTAACAATTAGTGGTATCAATATCAGTCTCCAAATTATCATAAAATATTCTTTAAACTATAATTTAAACTTTTTAACTTTAAATATATATTTTTTAAATCCGCAAGTTCGAATCCCATCGATGGAACAAAAAGTTTTCAATGTTCCCGGGTCATGGATGTGTTGTATTAAATATGTGTATGTTATAATAAAATCTTAAAATATATCATATAATTATTAAATATATTTCCGTTGTCTGGTACCTGAAACACAAGTCCTTAAAGTACATAGCACGGGGCCAGACAGACGTGGTGTGAAACGTCCATAGATATTATAAAAAAATTTAAATATAAAAATTATCATAGAAAACTATATATAATGGTGGACCGGGCACTGGTCCACTTTGCCCTTTGGGAACAGTTCTGTTTTAAACATAATTTTCTCTCACATTTTTTATCATACTCAAGAATAAAAACAATATACATAAAGCTTAATAGATAAGAAACGACACCGGGACAACAGAAGCATTCAAACATACAAAAAAAAATGAAAACAGGAAGAATTTACCTTGCATTTTTTTATTAAAACGTGCAATTCTAATGTTTTAGTCACAACAAGCGCGCCTTCCCCAACCGCTCCCGCGTCACTGCGCGGGGCGGGCCGGGATGTTCACAATGCGTAAGAGCGGAAACGTCGCACTGCCTTCACAAATAACCGAAATATTAAGGGTGGCCACTTTGCCTCCTATGGCCACTTTGGGCTGGCTTCACCTAAACACTTAAAAACATGAGTTATTACTCAAAAATATCGAGTGTTCCTCTTACCCCAAATCTCGGGAAAGAGGAACATTTTTATGACCTAGCTTTGTTGCTAAATTGTGCCGTAATTATAGGAACAATCTAGTTCTGTGTTAAAAAAAATATTATTATATTTCACAAGCGAAGATTTGCATCAATTAATATCGAAATAAATGTATAATTTTGATAGCTGGAGGCAAAATGTTCACAAACCAGTAAAGTATATTTCTCTTACCCCACCTGACCTCATATTTAGAATCAGTGTTTAAAATTCTTTACTTTGACACCATGGACGTTTAAAAAAAAGGCGGACGGAGTCCCACCATACACAAAACTGTGTCGTTCAGAGTCGGCCAGCTGGCTGTATGTACACGGTCCACACGCACACATTCTTGCGCTAGTCCATACCATTTGACAGGCGTCAGAACAGAAGAAAAGTGAAGACACAGTTTTGTATATGACAAGACTCCGTCCGCCTTTTTTTCTACGTTCATGCCCCACTCGATATGCTTAGTAAAATTTAATTTTTTGTTACCTCACAATATGGCGTCAAACATCCGCCATTTTGTTTTTTTTTAAATGTCACCTATCTAAGAACACTTGGGCTATTAATTAAGACAAATCTAACGATACCTCAAATGTGAAAATCCGTTTAGCGGTTCTGGAGATACAAGGTAATAAAGATAATTACATACATACATACAAGATACGCGCCAAAAAACATAACCCTCCTGGCAGTAGGGTAAAAAAAACAACGTTTTTGGAGTTTACTCCTTAAGAATCGATTTTCATAATATATAAGGCGCCCGGTATGTTAAAAAATCCGAGGGGTAAAACCTACTAACAAGACGTAACGAAGATGTGTCACGTTTTTGGTGCGCATCTTTAGTGCGCAACTTTCTAATTTGGCTGTGAGTGTATTAAGACCATAAATGTAATATACCTATCGGAATATAATATTATTTGAAATAATATAATAATTATATAATTATCTAATTATATTATTAAATAATTATATTATTTTATATAATATATAGTAGAGTAAACTCCAGTCGTGCGTCGGAGCTGACACACTTTTTTTTTAAGATTTGCTAAAATATAACTTGACACTGGCAATAATTTTATGCAGTTTAAGTGTCCAGTACACAATGGTCCATCATGGCCCACTGCAGGCCATCGCCATTATGTAGACGGGGTAATGGTGTATGATGGCGGACGGTGGCTGGGCGTGGCGCGCAATCGGGGAGTTATCGGTTTTTCGGGCACACTTCAAAGGAATCGTGGCGTAGCGTGGCCTGTGATGTTCACACAATCGGCCATTGCTTAGTTCGTCACCGACCGCTGACCGGGATAGTGCACTTTTTTGTTGCGTGCTAGGTTGTGAACTAGAATTTTTGATTTTTATGACAGATTCGTATCGCATCGTATTAAGTAGTTAAGTAGACAACTAAATATAATTTTTTAAACTTAAGCCCGTCACAGACTTAGCTATAATATACAATATTAATATATTTATAGCTAGGCATATTTTCATACTAAATCCACATGACGTCACAGAAATATTATAATATATAATATATTATATCATAATGAGTGTGCGGTCACGCGAAAATTAGTATAGAAAATATATATTAATATGCCTAGCTATAAGCTTGTAAACAGAATATAAATAAACAGCCGCAGCCGTAATTTCTTCCACGTCCATCGCAAGTGTATTGTGTAAACACAAAGTGATCGTAGTCTACAGTTGACGATGGCCTGCAGTGGACCATGATGGACCATTGTGTACTGGAGCCATTAGAAATATTATAGAAAGTACGGTTGGAGTTTTGCCGGGAATACGAAAGAGTGATGTTTTGTTTTTGCATTATTTTCCTAAAATTGTGTTATTTCGGTTTTTAATGTGTAATGTTGGTAGAATATTAACCATTAAATATTTGTTGTCGTGCACAAGTGTGGGCAAGTGATACAACTTCAAGAAACGTGCCATTTTGTGCTCCCTCCAAAACTCCATCGAAAGTTTTAGTAAAGGGTCTACCACTTTACTAAAACAACTGACTTGACTCGTTGACTTTGCCGACTACTTTTTAGACTTTGACTAGACTTTCGACTTGATGATAATCTGGAAAAACAACTTGAAAATTTTGTAAATTTTTTACGAATTTTTTTTTTCCCGCCAAAACTTTACTTGACACTGGCCATGGTTTTAAAAGCCGAGAGCCATAACAAGAAGAAAAAAAAAAAGAAAGTACGGTTGTCATGTTGACATTTATAGATTCGTCAAAATTGACTTTTCTTCGTGCTACAGTTTATTTTGCTGTGCCTGTTTGGCTGTTTGCTATTTTAGCAATTATTGCACGTATTTTTGTAATATTTGAATAATTTATCTGATATCTCACTAAAAACAACAAAAGGATCAGTGCTTGTATTGTAAACCATCTTGGTTTTATTCCAAAATGGGCGAAGAGGATGAATATGCGTGTGTAAACAAAGCACAGCTGAAACTCAAGGATAATTCTGGAATCAAGAAAAAAAAGAAAAAGAAGGCAAATAAAGATACAGAGAAAGCTATTGAAAATGATCTAAAACAACAATTAAAACAAGCAAATGCAGACAAACGAACTAAAGCAGAAATAGCATTTCAAAAAATGCAAGAGAAAATGGTATGTGTAACTATTTTACTTCATTCTTTATTTAGCATAATAATTCATGGTATCTTTACTGATCCTTAACCACGTTATTATTTTCTACTGATCAGTAATATACATATGATATCATCTGATATTCAAATAAATGTAACATACAGCTGATATTAAATTTCTTTTTTTGTTTTAGCAAAAGCAACGAATACAACAAAAAGCAGAGATGACACACAAACAAAGGGTAGAGAAGTTCAACCAGCATCTGGACAGCCTTACAGAACACTTTGATATACCTAAAGTGTCATGGACAAAATAAGCTGAAATATCTTCAGAATAATTATAATTACAAAATGTTATTAAGATACTTATTTCACTTCTATGTAGATAAGATTGATTTAGACATAATGTCTATGTACCATCAGAGAAATTTATTCATAGGAGCTATTTTATTAGGTCGGGCTATGTCAAGTCAATGTGTTATTGTCTGTCGATCTGGATTTACCATAACTCGACCATATAACACAGGTCCACTAGTTGCCTACAATTTTCCCTACAAAGTTTTTTTTTGTAGGGAAACTAATTTCTTTCATCATTCTTATTCATCTTCAATTATCACCTCCAATTCCATATTTCTATGTGAACATGAGACAATAAAATAAATCTTATAATTTTTGGTGTAAATTATTAGTAGTTATAATATTTTAGTTAAGACTAATTTTAGATGTAGGTTTAAGATATTTGGGATAATTCTAATAAAATAGTACTACAAAATTGGGTTTATCATTTATTGGTGTAAAATTATTGTGTAAAATATTGTAAATATAATAGATAATAAGGACGGATTTTGTTTTTATAAACTTAGTTTCTAGGCACTTGTCAATAGAATAAATGTAACCAGTATTATTACATTCCTTAAAAAAGTTACACAGTAAAGTAACAAAAAATATCAATATCTTATCACTTGATTGAGATTCCTATTAAAATATAAAAAATAATGTAAAAAAAATGTTAAGTTTGATGAACTTAATGCTATTAATGGACGGAGACAATAGTTAAGTAAAGCACATTTAAGTCACTACATGCCAAGTTCTTCATTTGGAACCACATAGACTATAGAGCATACTGCCCAACTATTGGATTTGGCGGTTTACCATACCAATCTTTCATTTCCTATCATGTGTGTCATCATCCCGAGCGATTTAGTCCGCATGAAAGTTGCCAGCATCTTATCAGTTCTCGCGGGCAGCGAGCATGTCGTCACCCGCACGCGGACCGGATTTGCGCGCAATGGACAACACTAATGGCGGGAGAACCTAGCGAGCCAATACAATTTACAATCTAAGGCGCTGGGCAGACGACTATTATTAACTTCGCTGCGTGCACACGCCGTCTGCTTTACTGCATGTAAACTGGTTTGTGTGATCCACGGTTGGCAGCCGAGGACATGCGCTGCCAGTGCCCGCTGGGCACCTGCGGCGCGGTGGTTTTGGCCACCGTGTGCGTTGGTAATATAGGATTCCCTTTGTGCTATCGTTCGCGGCGAACTGACCGGCCCGCCCCGCCCCTTCGTCTGCAAAGCGCCTAAAGACCTACAGAACTTACAATCTACATCATACACGTATTTGTATTTTCTTGTAACTCTTTGTTGCCACCTACTTTATAATAATAGTTTTCTATACTTTATCCATGGTTAAGTTAAAAGCTGAAATACAGTGTCTATTAATTTTTAAGTCTGTCAATAAAGGCAAAATGTTAATATTTAAAAAAGTACAAATTATACGGTAGTTAAGCTGTTCTAGATGGTATTAAACACAATACCATACAATACCAAATACATATTTAATATTTACATTAGTGTGAGGTTACTACATGATATGGAGTGAATAGTTATTTTGCGTATGATTGTTGATATTCAGTCTAAGTGCTCTTAATCCTATTGGAATGGAATTAATACAGCTAATACAATGGCTATTAATACGCTCGACACTTTTAGCGCGTCCGCGTGGTTATTTCTCCAAAACGAGTAGGAGAATGAAAATATTTTGATGTGGTTCTCTTTTGTAGACCATGGGTCACTGCCGTCGTCAAAATGCATTGGACATTGGTCTCTTTCTCTCTCGTATTCCTCCATCTCGACAGCGACCGCTGCGCCTTCAGTATAATTCCAGGAGGTCACATCCTGTTTCAAATCACAGTATGGACCTAAAGCTTGCGACATTAGGACTCTGAAACAAAGAAATGAATTTAAAACTTTATGGAACATCTTAGAATTATGTATAATTTTACTGTTGATATTATTTACTGGCCTTTTTGTTGTGTCAAATTATTTATCCACACTAAAAAATATAAATTTCGGCGCGGAGAAGTGCGGGAATCAGCAACAGTAACTTATATAACAGTACAATTATATTATTTTTAATTCAGATTTGGTTTTTTTGGGAATATAATTATTATCTAAGTTGAAAACACACCTGTTAAGATCAGCTCTCTGGTACACCCAACATCTATACTTGGAGAATGGATCTAACTCATCATAAGTAATAAGATAGGATTTCAGATTCTCTTTCCAATATCCAATGCATTTCATCTTGTAATCTGGGTCACTGTAAATGTCTACAGGACGACCCAAGTGGTCCACAGACAAACAATAGTTCTCTTTTATCTGTATAGTTTTCTGGTCTGTGTCGCACACAGAGAAATCACTGAGATTCAGCTTACAATACAGGTTTGGTCGAGGGCTGAGCGTCACACCACCTAAAATTCTGGTCTCAAACTTGACATCTCCTTTTTGTGTGAAATTAAACTTGCCAGCAACCGGACAGCGGATTGGCGACGGATCCTTCTTTAGGAATATATCGTAGCGCCAATTTTGTTTGTTCGGAAATTGGACCCAGGAGCAGACTGTGTGGAAGTTGCTCTGTATCATGGCCAGTCCTTTGCGGTATCTGAAATTTAAGTATTAAACAAGTTTATTTTATTATGTTCCATACTATGGGATCATACAGTCATAAAAGCTAGTCATTTAAATTTTACCTTATAACATTGTGATGTTGAGGAACAAAGTCGAAACAGACATAGTCCTTTTGACACCCATCTACTGTAAGTCGGGCCATCATTACTCTTGAATCACGCTGTTCTCTGCAAAGCATAAGAAGCATAATGAAATATATGAAAACTGTTGCAAATTAACAAGCATAATATGAAAACTGTTGAAAATTAACAGAAACATTAAAATTTTATGTTCTTCATTAGTATAGTACGGCCAAATTGTCTTTGTATGATGTGTCAATTAAAATGAATCAAATTAAAAATAAATCAATATTCTACCTGCACACATAAATTGTCCGCCTATAACGGCCTTCATCTGGGTAATAAGTTTCAATGATATGTGTCTCATTTATAAAAACATCTGCGTCTATATTAGCAGTATTTATCCAATCACCAGAGAAGTTTTGAGGCAATCTACACCCTGGCTCTACGACTTCAGCCTGAAAAAAAAATAGTTTTCATATAAAGGAATAAGCATGAGAAAATGGTTTTTTTATTACAATAATAAATGGTAACATGGTCATGTGTTTAGTTGCTGGAAAATGTAAAGATCCGCTACACGGGGAATTTTTACGGCAATTGCTAGGCGACACAAATGGAGCGATCTAGAGCAATTAGTGGAGCAATATGGAGCAATTTATTTCATTTGATGGCCACATCACTCAATATTGTATTGCGCAATATTGTTGCTTGTTGCCGCAAATTGCTTGTTGTAGTTGTGACGTCAAAGTTGACGAGAATTGACTGGAGTTGAGCCCTTTTAGTTGCCCGTAAGCACACCATAAGACAAAAATATTATAACATTAGATGACGCCCGCAACTCCATTTGCAAACTCCAAACTGCGTTTATTACGCGAAAACCGTACATTTTTCCGAGATAAAAAGTATCCTATGTCCTTTCCCGGGACTCAAAGTTCCGCTTAATCAGTTCAGCAGTTCGGAAAAGGTAACAGACAGACTGACACACTTTCGCATTTATAATAAGTATGGAAAATGTTTATTACCTTTACAGGAGTGACTCTGTATCTCTCTGGTGACTTTTCAACAGTCTTCAAGGTGTTACACTGTGGCGTAATAGATGCTCCAATGTACAAATCATCATCTCTGTTCTTCAGAAAACATCTGTACCTCTCGTCTTTACGAGATTCCTTGGTATTGGCGACAGCAAAGAAGTGATTCTTGTCAACAAACCAATGACCTGAAAAAATTTAATATCATTTGTAAATAATTTTCGGGAAAACAATATTGTCAAGATATTTAAGGATTCATAGTTGTACTAACTTTTACTTCCCAGACGAATTTGTAAAAAATAGTCTATAACAGAAGTGAAAACAGACATAAGGAAATGGTTGACCTTTGATAGTTGTACAATTTGAACACTCTTGTAGGAGTAAATTAAACACAGAATACTGTATCACTCTGCACTACGAGGGCTGCTATTTATGTATCCGGAATTAAAAAAAGAAACAAACATATATCATTTAATATGGTTTTATTGCTTTTCAAAATATTCGTCTCGATGATCGACACACTTTTGCATACGCTGGAACCAATTTTCATAGCACTTTTTCCATTCTGATTGAGGTATCTCCAAAACGTGCATTTTGAACGCATCAACAGCCTCTTCGCGGCTCGAAAAACGTTGACCACGTAATTTGTTCTTCGCGTATGGAAATAAAAAGAAATCGTTAGGTGCCAAAAAAGGGCTGTACGGCGGATGACCAGTCAATTCGATCTTTTGAACCTCCAAAAACTGAGTTGTTTCAGCTGAAGTGTGACAGCTAGCATTGTCGTGATGTAATATAATTCTGCGTTGTCGGTTGTCCTTTCTTATTTCTTCAAAGACTTCTGGTAAACAAATGGTCGTGCTTCATCTCCAAAAGTTGCGGTGAGTTGAATAAAGCACTGTTGTTGATTTAGCCCACACCGAAAATCTTAGTAAATCATTGCACGAAAATGTTCACGCGTTAAATCCATGGCAAATGAAGACACGCAATTTTCAAAATGACACCACAATGGAAAAATAATTGACAGTCACATGAAACAAAATGTATTCTTCAACCAAAGAGTTCTATTTTCAAATGTTGTAATTACTTTTTAAATATTGTTCTTGTAAGTGGCCAGTTCCGGATACATAAATAGCAGCCCTCGTACCACTCGACTGGCTGAGGATGATAGAAGAAGTGATCGTCAGACCGAAGTTGAGCGACCACTCTCCTCTCCCCACTACCTACCCAAGTAGGCTGGGCATATCTTTATTTATCAATACACTACAAAAGTCAAAAAGTTTTTTGTTACTTGAATAAATTTTTAATGTCTGCATAGCTATCCAAAGTAGAACTTTCCGATATAAACTTACCTAGACAGCTGTACTCTACAACACCTTCAAATGTCCCTGTCATTCCCGGACATTTCTTGTATGTGATGTTGAATTTCTGATTGGTTATAAGAAACTGAGTTCCTGCAGTTTGACATGATCTTATTTGGGCATCAGGATGACTGCATTCTCCCGTGAATCTAAAACGATTTTGGTATGCAAATTGCCATACTCCTTCAAGTGATGATCTGCAATTAACCTGGAACCAGAGATAATACAATACTTTACTAAACATTTTATTATTTAAACTTTCGTGCCTTGGGGCATAACAATAGAAAGCATGCGACTGCGATAACAATAGAAAGGCTGTTGTGTCTCGTTTTTCCACAATCGAAGGATTAATATTATAAAAATCATCTGTGGTTAAACAGGAAAATTAAAACCAGTAACTGAATTAAAAATTGGAAATTATAAATTGAGGGCAAAGATTTATGTGTTAAAATCATTCACAAACCCATCACTACATCATCAATCTTCACGAAAATGTTATTCAGTGATTACAATGATGGTAATACTTACGGGCACTGAATTCTCTGAAAACAATGTAATGAGATTTTGGTGTGAATTTAAACCTCTGCACACTCTCTCTACAGTCGGCTCCTCATTGGCTTCCAAATCTACACAAGGTGTTTCAATCTTCTCTAACACATTAACTGTGCGTACAATCAGTTTCACACAATAGTAGCATTTTGTATATCTGAATACCATTGTGTAATTTACATGGTAATCTGCCTTTATGTTGACGCATGTTCCCCTAGAAATGGTAGAAATTAGATATTATATAATGAGAGTATCCCTTTTATTACAAAATTGGTTTTAGTGGTTTCAAGTTATGACTAATAACCTCAATAATAGAATATCTATCTAATAGATATACGATATTTTTTTAGATTTTGTATTGTTTGCATAAAGAAAACTATTATGTATTCGTTCATCCATACTTCCATACTAATATTATAAATGCAAAAGTGTCTGTCTGTCTATTACCTCTTCACGCCCAAACCGCTGTACCGATTTTGCTGAAATTTGGCATGGAGATACTTACCTTGAGTCCCGGGAAAGGACATAGCATACTTTTCATCCCGTAAAAATGTACGGTTTCTGCGCGAAAAACTAATGTTGGCGCAACGGAGTTGCGGGCATCATCTAGTTTATTGTAAGACTTAAATTCATGCAATACCGCATACTTACAACAAATACATAGGTATACCTATTTGTCATCTGATTTGCGTTGATGTCTGTAATCGTCTGCTGCCCATTTTCAAAAGAAAACCATGTATTTCTTAAAACTACAGGAATAGTGCATTCGGTAGATATAGACGAAACTGAAACAAAAACATTTGGGCGTTACCGTGTAAGCGTCGCAACTATAACAATGTATTTATGAATAAAATATAACTTTAAACTTACTTCCATATAAAATAATTAAAGCTAAAGATGTATATCCACGATCAATGAAGTACATTTTCGTTGAAATGGGCTTACATTTATTAATTTTTATGCAACAGAAAATAAAATTTAAAATCTTGAACAAATTGAAGCCCGTTTGACAAATGACATTAATGACAAGTTGACAACTGATTACTCATTACTGACAAGTATTTTTTTTTTCTCCTTCTTTGTCTTTAACATTATAAAAATACGAGATGTCACCATATGAGAGTTACCTTTATGAAAAAAAAATTACGAAGTTTGTTTTCGAATAATTTGTACCGTTTAAAAGTCGTTTTCGGAAAGATTGCTCCCTAAATTGGTCTAAATAATTCACCATTTCATCCATTTAATAAGTATTAAGTAGCCAAAAAAATGTAAAGTAAGCCTTCTTAACGTCTATTTTAGAAATGGCAATACCTTCCCCTGCCGTATTGATCGATTTTAGCCAATAGATTTGGAGCAAAATATTTTACTGCAGTCTTTAGTGCAGTCATTCGCTGTTTCTTTCGAGGGCAGAAAAAAGCCTGAATTATTGCCCGTGTTGATGTCACATCAATAAACGTGAATCATTTTTGTCAAAACACCGATTTCAGTAAAAATAAATATTTACAAAAATGGCTTTACTGGTAAGTACCACATACTAATACGAAAATAGTAAAAACGAATCAATAAAACATGTTACCTTATGTTTCATTTCAAATATTAATCTTGTTATCTTTATTATTTTGTTTTAATTTTCTAAAAAACCCAAGCCCACAAGGGTCTGTAAATTTATTAATGATTTATACATTTTTGACTTACCTAATCTTATTAGGTGATGTAAGATGATGGTTTACCTTGTTATGATTAAGGTATAATCTTATTTATTTACTTTCAGCGCATGAAAGCAGCTAAATGCCCATCAGACGAGCTAGCACTCACAAATTGTGCCCTTGTCCACCCAGATGATTTTCCCAGTGATGTAAAGTAAGTGATAAGTGAACTTTAAAGACTTAAGCGTCTCCCAGACAGACGCGGCCTGCGGTGGCGGTGGCGGTGGCGGTCAGTTGGATGTCTTGAGAGTTCTAGTTACGATACAGACACACGCGGCCACGCGGCCAAGCCATTCAACTGACCGCCACCGCAGGCCGCGTCTGTCTGGGAGACGCTTAAAGGTAGACAATTATTGTATATAATACTAGCTGTCCCGGCAAACGTTTCTTTGCCATATTATAAAGTATATCGCCCGTATTATTTTATTGAAGTGACTAAATAAATATGTCACCATGGCAACATCCATTGCTATCATGGTCGTCGTTTTTCTTGAGTTGTAATAATTTACTATTATTTATTCAACAAATGCACTTATCAATATATAAAGTACCGAGTAGTCGATTCTCAGACCTACTGAATATGCATATAAAATTTGGTAAAAATCAGTAAAGCCGTTTTGGAGGAGTTTGTGGACTAACATTGTGACACGAGAATTTTATATATAAGATTATACAAATCTGCCTTACCAATTACCACCCACAACTATTATCTGAAACACAAAATGTAACTTTCTATAACAAGAGTTTTGGCTCCTCTATCTCTATCTCATTTGCTTCACTCAGATTTCAGATTATTAACCCGTCGATCGTGGCAAAACGAGACACAATAACTTTTCTATTGGCTCGTTTTCACTGGTCGATAGGGCCCGCATGCGAGCATTTCTGAAACGCATGCCTTGACCAATCAAAATGCTGCATACCATGCAAGTTAACGACTAAGTAATGAAAATGCACCCTATGTGTTTCTTTGCGATGTGGCCGTTTGGGGCTTGATACATTAAAGTATTATTTTACTTATCATAATAATTATTTTTAGACACATTGAGGTGGCTACGGGACCATCTCAACATTACATCTTCAGCATAAGATTTTTTAGTGGTGTAGAAAGAGGAACAGTGGGATTTTCATCACCGCAGAGAAAATGGGCAACACTTTCTATTGGACAGGTATTTTTTACTACATATTATCAAATAATATTATAAAAACTTATACTTACAGTTGATTTGATAAGGCAAAAAATTAAAAAACAATTAAACAAAATGTAAAGTATACTAAAGTAGTATACTTTATTTTTTTAAACAAGGATTTTTAATTATGTTATATGAATGGTTTTGAATATACCTAGTGAGCTTTAAATTATTTATCAGTACTGATAAGCACTAACATAAAACAGACAATAATCACACAAAATAAATATTAAGCATGACAATTTATCATTTTTTAGTGTGTAATGAAATTTTGCAATGATCTAAAAACAGTGTAATATTTTTGACTGTTTTTTTTTTCAGCCAATTGAAGTAAAACCATTCAAACCCCAAAATGCTGACTGCTTGTGCAGTGTCACATTGGAAGCTGATTTCATGCTCAAGAAAACGTAAGTTGTGTCTTACAGCCAAATTGCAAATATGATTACACCATCTATGACTAAGCATGTTAACATTGAAATCAGCATGTAATATCTATTATTAGAACAGAAGTAGGTTTATCAGTTATCACATTAAATAGTATTAATTTATAGTATGCTTTTTAAAGACTTTATATGCCCAATTATGGCAATTAACACCTGCATAATATTATAATGTATCATGTTCATTATAATATTGCACTAAAACTACTTAGGTGATATTCATGACTGTTATTTTAACAGAAGTTCTATGGAGCCCTACGACTCCGAGCAAATGGCACGAGACTTTCTCATTCAATTTGCGAACCAAATCTTCACCGTTGGACAGCAGCTGGCTTTCTCCTTCCAAGAGAAGAAAGTACTGTCATTGATTGTCAAGAACTTGGAAGGTAAGTTTATGCAATCATTGTGAACCTTTATATTTGATAGCAAAAAGGTCTGAATATTTTACACCAAAAAAATTGCAACAACAATAGGAATGAGCACAAAAAAAATCCGCTAACTTGTGTCGCCTGTCCTAAACATGTACCCCCTTACTAATAAACGTTGTATAAGCTTTGAATAGTTAAACAGTGTTTTGTTCCTGTCACACAAGTGACATTTTTAATTGGATTGAAGAAGACAAAACACTGTATAACTATTCAAAGCTTATACAACGTTTATTAGTAAGGGGCTTACTGTTTACTTGACATGTGCAGCTGCCACTTGGTGTCTAAACACACTGGGCCGAATTACGCCGGCGTAAATTCCGCCGCGTTTACGCCGCGGTTCAAACGCATACAAAACACGGACGGAATGCGACGGACGACACACTACGCCGAAATTCCGTCGCGAGCCGAACTTCCGTCGAGCCGAGTCGAGCGTAAAGTTCGGCAGCGATTCGGCGGTAATCTTTTGTATAGCAACACATCATACGCGACGGAAATTCGGTTCGATTGTCGCCGAAATGTCATGATGACTACATTTTGCCATCTGATATCAACTTCCACAAACTTTTGATCCTACTCATATTCTAAATTCCGCCGCTAATACTAATATTCCGCTGCGTAATTTCGGCTCTTCGCGTAATTTATAGTGTGTCGTATCAGACGGATGCGGCGGAACGTAATTTCGTCCACGAAAATTACGCCGCGTAACTTCGGCATAGTGTTTTTAGACAGTTAGGGTTCGTACACAAAACTGCGATGCGACGTCCGATCGCAGCTTTGTGTACGAGCCTTTATAGCTCCTCTAAATCCTCTTATACAACGAAACAGCTGCCTACTGGCGTCACAAATCCAGAAGATGTAAATTGTAATAAAATAATATTATCAACTTGCTATTATCAAGCTGTGTTGTCACATATAATTTCTACATATTCCCAGCTATACCTAGCAGGAGACTCGCAGCGTATAAAGCACGCCAGTTAGGAAAAAACAAAGTATAAAAGTGAACAATAAAAGTTTTTCACGTCACGAATATTTTATTATTTCACTCTTAGCTGGTACAGCTAGTTTACTCCGAGGCACATAAAACTTAGGCACTCAAGGGACTCATAAATGGAATAGTTTGTGAGTTATATTCACAAAGTTACAGCTACTGTGTTAAAGTTATAATATATAGTTGCATAAGTTAGGGTAAAACTGTCGATTGTTGACACATTTTTACAATGAGACTACATTTAAGTGCCCCAAGTCAACCATGTTAAGACTATGACATAACCAGAGCTTGGGCTTAAGACTTATAACTTATTGCACTTATACCTTCTCTGATGTCTTGGATAATAGGCCTATAATAATAATTATATGGTTTTATTGCCTCTTCGCTTAGAACAGTGTCTTTCAACCTGTAGCCAGAGGTCGAGAGAACTATTTCAGAAATAAAACCGGCCAAGTGCGTGTCGGGCCACGCGCAATATAGTGTTCCGTAGTACCGCTAGTTTTTGACAATTTTTTTATGGTCAATGAACGTATATTTATAGCGTTTTTTACAATACTAACAACATCATCTCAGTTACTTTCAAAGGAATTTGAACGAAAAGTTCCATTTATACTTCGCCGAATATATTTTTTTAGTTGATCGACTATTACTCAATATTCAATAACTTATGAAGTCTTCTTAGCCGTGATAGTTTTCCTTTTAAATTCAGCATATTTCCTACTCCCGTGAATTTTTTCACATTTCCAGAACCTACCATTTAGCTGGTAGAAGGGGGGGGGGGGGGGACACTGGACTCTAACTATTTTTTCCACTTTAAAACTTAATATTTCACAAACGGATCTCTAAATTGGAAAATGATCTATAAATACTCGCAATATTTTTAAAAAACCTATTTAACGATACCCCACACGATGGAGTGGGCACGAAAAAAAATTTTCATCCCCGCTTGATATGTAGGGGAGGTACCATAAAAAAATATTTTTTTACGATTTCATGTACCTACCATTTTGTTGCCATCATTAATATGTGTATTCATACCAAATTACAGCTTTGTAGGTCCTATAGTCTCTGAGTAAAACCGCGGACACAGACAGACAGACAGACAGACGGACGGACAGACCGAAACTATAAGGGTTCCTTGTTGACTACGGAACCCTAAAAATAAATAAAGATCAAAAATAATAAGAGGCTTTTAAAAAATATATAATCATAAACATATTACAAAATATTATTACATTACATTACATAATAATATAAAATTACAAGTCCTGACTGACTGACTGATTCATCATCGCAGAGCAAAAACTGTTAAAGTTACAGCGACGAAATTTGGTGAGCAGGATTGTTTTATTAAGTAGTCACTTACTAAGGAAGGAATTTTGGAAATTTTAACCCGAAGGGGGTGAAATAGGGGTTGAAAGTTTGTATGAAAGTCCGTCATTTCTTAAGTTAGAAACATGAGACTTTATTTTTGGGTTACTGAATAAAAATGAATGAATACGTATTTAAGCGTTTTTGGAAATTCTACCCCCAAGGGGGTTAAATTGGGGTTGAAAGTTTGAATGAAAGTCCGACATTTCTTGAGTTAGAAACATCAAACTATATTTTTGGGCTACTGATTAAAAATGAATAGACACATATTTAAGCGTTTTTGGAAATTCTACCCCCAAGGGGGTGAAATTGGGGTTGAAAGTTTGAATGAAAGTCCGTCATTTCTTAAGTTAGAAAGATGAAACTTTATTATTGGGTTACTAATTAAAATTGAATGGATATAATTAAGGCGTTTTTGGAAATTCTACCTCCATGAGGGTGAAATTGGGGTTGACAGTTTGTATGAAACGTTGTCAATTTTAAACCGATCGGGCTAAAACTGTGTATTATGCACAAAGATACTATGACGTAGGCATCCCCTCAGAAAGGAATTTAATAAATTCCACTCCTAAGGGGATGAAAGTTTTTAGAAATTTTCTTAGACTTTCGACTGATTGAACTGAAATTATTAAAGATTTGAGCTTCTGTGATGAAGGCGTTCCCTTTAATTTAATGGGAATTGGGTTACTGAATAAAATCGTAGGAAATTAAGTCAATTCTGTACATTGAATATTTTTGAAAAATATTTTTTGGGACATCTAACTATGCTAACGCGGACGAAGTCGCGGGCAACAGCTAGTTACATAATATGTTTATGATTATAATTTTCATAAACTGTATCAAAAAAAAATTAAGATACAGTCACATCATAAAAAATGTTGAAAAACACTGGCTTAGAAATTTTACGCATCAAAATCCTTTCAGCTAAAGGCACAAAGAGTTTACAAACACACACAGACATACACACTCATGCATATTTTACCGCCAAGGTCGGAATAATCCGACAAATATTTTTGTGCCCATTAAGGGTTGGACCTCATCTGGCAGCACGGAATCGCCTTTTCCGTCGCCCTTTCTCTTTCTGTCGCTTAGAACTGCCATTTGCTAGACCGAGACAGAAAGCATAATGCGATAGCACGCGGCGGAATCCTCGAGGCTATCGCATTATGCTTTCTGTCTCGGTCGAACAAATGGCAGTTCTAAGCGACAGAAAGAGAAAGGGCGACGGAAAAGGCGATTCCGTGCTGCCAGATGAGGTCCAACCCTAAAGTGGTACTTGGATTATTCCGACCTTGGCGGTTAAAGGGGTAACCCTTTAACCGCGTTTACGCATGGATAACAATTGCTCAATTATTTTCATAGCTGTGGATGTAAAGGCCTTAGCGGCCGGTGCCAACGCGGTGCCGCGTCGAGTGAGGATGGGTCGGCTGCTGCCCGACGCGTGTGTACAGTTCGACAAAGCCGAGAACTCCTCCCTCAACCTTGTCGGTAAAGCTAAGGGGTAAGTGTCACCTATATCATTTACTAGTTTTACTACAGACTCACATGACATACAGACGCGGGTAGACTTAAAAGGCTATATGGACTTGGAATCCTTTACGGCATTGGATTCCTTTGTTTGACACCTTTAAGATTTGAAGTAATCTGTAATAGTAGTTTGGACTCCAAAACTGAGACAACCAAGAGTCAGGGTTTACCTTTTATTATTCGTTTCCCTTGTTTCATCACAAAATAACTTACGACCAAAAGCAACACGTGATTCAAATTTTATGTTTAAATTGCAAAAAATCTTTACTTAGTTAAATCAGTAGTTGAACAATATTGTAATGTTCTAATAGTACAATCAAATTGGTCCTCAAAAAGAGGGTTACCTGGAAAGTTTTCCGGGAGTTTTGAAAATGGGGATTGTCCATTTTTTTTAAATTTTACTAATTACAAAAACATTTCGAGGAATAAGGTCAGTGATCGTTTTTCTGTATATAAACGAAAAAAATACCCATTAGTTACTTATATTTTTGAACAAATATGTTTAACCTTAGTTTGACCTTCAATGGCGTTAAATTAGCAATAAATTCGACCAACATTACGTTTCGAACTTTTGGTAAGCTTTTCGTATCAGCTTTCACATAATCAGAACTTGTATTTGACGAACCAGCCGTTATAAATAAGATTCAAAGGAAAAAAAAACATTCTGCAGAGGTCAATTGGCCGCCGATGATGACGTCAGAGCGAAACTTTAAAAATTTATTGAGAAAAAACTAGCCAATGAATTTCAAAATTATTGAATTTATATTCTTAAAATACCCTATTTTAACGAAAAAAAATATAAAAAGTACATGTAATTTTTTTTGGACAATGCCCATTGGTGGTTTTATAGATTTTGACATGCTCTTTTCGAATTTTCACTTTGCCACCTCGTATCTTTGCCGCTCGCGCCGCCATATCGGCAAAATGGCGCTCAAATACAGTTTTTTGAGAATAACTCCGTTCCAACTCATTTTACGATGAAAATAGTTACGAATACATTAAACTAGAGAAAATTTCCTACACTTTATGTAGTAACCGTTTTTCTGTAAAATCAATAGTTTCAGCGTACGAGAGCCGCAACTTCACTCCAACACGCGTTTTGGCCAAATAACTCATTTCCACACCACCATGAGGCGGAGTAAGTGGCGCGTTTTTTTTGTGGTATCCACAGTAGGCCTAATCTGGGTACACGTTAGTGCACCCGCGGAGACGAGCCAAGCGAAGCGCACCTATCTTTTCTCGAAGTGTTTCGGCGTTTTTTGAACCTTCATAGAATTGGTTTCCGATGTAGCAGATAGTTCATATTTTCAGGATATGATGTTATCAATAAACTTAGTAAGCATACAAAGTCTCAATTGAATAGCTTTTATACTTTAGATTTTATTGATATCTAAAATACACCGATTTTGTCACTGACACACTGATGATCATCAAAATGATGCTACTTCCTGAAGTGCTAGAAAGCTGAAATTTGGTATGTAATCTAAGTTTAGTATACAACCAACAAAAATATTTATATTAGGCCTACTGGGGATACCACAAAAAAACCGCGCCACTTACTCCGCCTCATGGTGGTGTGGAAATGAGTTATTTGGCCAAAACGCGTGTTGGAGTGAACTTTGCGGCTGTCGTACACTGAAACTGTTGATTTTACAAAAAATTGGTTACTACATAAAGTGTAGGAAATTTTCTCTAGTTTAATGTATTCATATAACTATTTTCATCGTAAAATTAGTTGGAACGGAGTTATTCTCAAAAAACTGTATTTGAGCGCAATTTTTCCAATATGGCGGCCCGAGCGGCAAAGATACGAGGTGGCAAAGTGAAAATTCGAAAAGAGCACGTTGAAATCTATAAAACTACCAATTTTCAAAACTCCCGGAAAACTTTCCAGGTAAAACTACCAAATTACTGGAGTATAAACCATGAAACACAATGTATGTATTAATGCTTCAACTCCCAAGCCGGCCACATGTGGCCGCAAGAACAATAGATTTCCAAGAATCCGCGATCGAAGGATTAATGTCTTTAAATCCACTCTTGTAGAAAACAACCTCGTCAATCAATCATCAATCCCGACTGGGACTTCGGCAAGATGGGCATTGGTGGCTTAGACAAGGAGTTCAACGCGATATTCCGACGAGCTTTCGCCTCGCGCGTTTTCCCGCCGGAGGTCATTGAGCAGTTGGGTGAGTAGTTGAATAGTTGAGTAGTTGGATAGTTTAGACTTTAGTAGTTGGATAGTTGAGTAGTTGGATAGTTACTGTTAAGTAGTCGAGCCAGTAGGCCAGTACCCACTATAAAATAAAATAAATAAAATATATATATAAATAAAATAAATAAAATATATATAATATCTTTTTATTCAAAATAGGTATCATGATACTCTTTTTGAAAGTCGAACGAAGAAGCTATGTTGCCTACCACCGGTTCGGGAACTACCCCGCCGAGAAGAACCGGCGTAAGAAACTCGCACTATCCATGGTTTACCCTATTAAGTATTAAAGTAAACCATGGGTTGAGAAACCCTGCATTATAGTAGTAGAACAGGGTTTCCCAACCATTTTTATGGAGTGGCGTTGAGGATTATAAATAAATTTCCGTACCTCCCAGCTTCTCATTTATTTTTGTTTTTTTTTTAATTAACTTTTTTTATTCATCTTTTCAATGTGCATACAAAATTCCCGTCAAGGCTATTATATAGCTATGTTTTATTGGAATATTAGTTTGGCAGCATCAACTGATTTGTTTGAAATGCAATGAGGTAGTGTTAATCCCTTTACGCCGGCTGTGCCCAAATGAGGACACTTCACCAATAACTTTTTTTTTAATTTTAGGATGCAAGCACGTCAAAGGTATTCTCCTCTATGGGCCTCCCGGTACCGGTAAAACGCTCATGGCTCGTCAGATCGGCAAGATGTTGAATGCCCGTGAACCGAAGATTGTCAATGGTCCGCAGATCTTGGACAAATATGTTGGTGAGAGCGAGGCCAATATCAGACGGCTGTTTGCTGATGCTGAGGAGGAGGAGAAAAGGGTGAGAATTTTAATTTATTTTTATACTCTATTAGTTGTGTAAGTTCGTGTACTTCAGAAACGTGTTTACTAATATCCAAAGTCCTGACTTTGCATCCTTGCCGAAAAGAAAGAAATATCTTCTTAATATAACGTTTTTAATGAAAACGTTATATTTAAGAAGATATATTGTTATAAGTTATAATATTTTTTGGTGTACCTTTGAAACGAAAGGAACTATTCCACTATATAGAAATACTTGAAAATGCTCTAAATAGATAAGTTGTGTTTTTCACCTTCTTGATATTCCATTATTATAGATGAAAATTTAAGAGTTCATTCGTTTTAATTGCTATTTCTTTTAACAGTGCGGCCCCAACAGCGGCCTACACATAATCATATTCGACGAAATCGATGCCATCTGCAAAGCTCGAGGTTCGGTCGGCGGCAACACGGGAGTACATGACACCGTCGTCAACCAGTTGCTGTCTAAAATCGACGGTACGTATCTGTGAAGAACTACAATCTACATGATGTAACAAAATGATAATACTTTGAGGTGTGTTACTATGTAATTACTATAATATGTCCCTTGTGTATAATATTATGTAGTTCAATAAAAAAGTAGTAGTGTTGAAAGATATTAATTTTTGTATGGGCAAACTCATGACGATATCCTTCGCGGCATATAGCAAAAGCAGACTTTCGCATTTATTATTGGAACTAAGTTCCTTATCGCGCGTTGCGAAAGGGGGCTAGACGGAAAAAGTTGTAACAACACTTCTTTTGTTAGTACCTACATAGTAGTGCAGAGGGCGTTGATAGCTGTATTACTGGGCGTCAACTAGATTGTGTTTTTTTTTATAACTTCGTTCCTTCCAGATGTCCCTTGACACCTCTCAAGTTTTAGTAATTACTAATTAGTATGGATGTTTCCCCACAGGTGTGGACCAACTAAACAACATTCTAGTCATCGGTATGACAAACAGACGGGACATGATTGACGAGGCCCTCATGAGACCCGGCCGATTGGAAGTCCAGATGGAGATCGGTCTACCTGATGAGAACGGCCGAGTACAGATCCTGAATATACACACCAAACGCATGCGGGAGTATAAGAAGATTGCTGAGGATGTTGATAGCAAGGTATGTACATTTAGAGACTAGAACCTAAGATTCTAAATCGGGTACAATCCAATTGTATTCGATAATGTCGACAGAGCAGCAATTAGCTGTCAATGATGTATTGCGCTTGGGAGTTGCTATGTCAAATTCGGTACATTTTTTATTTCAAACTATAAAAATTGAAAAAATGGCCAAATACACCTACAACTTTTTTAACATTCGTGTTAATGTGTTAACAAAGACATTCAGTCGTTGACCGTCGCACTGTAAATTGTACGTTATTGGTTTTCAATAACACATTTGTAACATTGACTTGAAACAATATTGTCATTGTATAGTTTCAAATAATAATGCAAAACACTCATTGTTTGTAAGATTAAACGTAACTCAACTTTAATACTATAGGAGCTGGCGGCGCTAACCAAGAACTTCTCTGGTGCGGAGTTAGAGGGTCTGGTGCGAGCCGCTCAGTCCACAGCCATGAACCGCCTCATTAAGGCCTCGAGCAAGGTAGAAGTGGATCCCGAAGCCATGGAGAAACTCATGGTGGAGAAGGGAGACTTTCTCCACGCGCTGGAGAATGACGTCAAGCCGGTGAGTTGACTTAGGAATATTATTTTTACCATTAAACTTCGTTAGGAGAAATTTCATCATCACTCGTGGAATATCTTAAATTAGTGCTTATTTAATAAGGACATTGATAGAAAAAAGACTTTGTGGCGGTACCCACACATTCTAAGTGCGTTGGTAGACATGCGACAGCTAAAATCAATCACGTGGGCTCCGGCCTGACCGCACGCCTCCGCGCAAATTCCCACAATTTCTTTTTTAAACCACTAGGGTTTTGATAGGTTAATATTAGAGATTAACAACGCCATAAACTTTTGTCAAAAACTTCAGGAACCAGTCTTAAGTACCGCATTAAATAGTCATTAAATTCCTATAAGTGCGTTTCTGTAATTAAAAGAAATAACAAGATAATATTATAATAGTTAATCAACAATTAACTATAGCAGTCTGTGGCGGTACCCACAATTCGCCTAACAATCATGCATCCATAGATTAATCATTGGTCTTCGCGCGCGGCGCTACGACGCCCGCGAAGGCCAATGATTAATCTATGCATGCATCACACTGTCGAAGTTTCGGAGAACGGCAAGATATTATATACAACGTCTGGAATGACACCAGTGGGCTTCGGCCTGACCGAGCACGCTATCTCGCTCGGTCGGAAGACCGCAATTCATATCGTTAAAAGTGAAATCATAGTCATTTATTACATCCATTTTTTTACAGGCGTTTGGTACAGCAGCCGAGGCATTAGAACACTTCCTGTCTCGTGGTATCATCAACTGGGGTTCCCCGGTTTCATCGGTGCTGGAAGACGGACAGCTGTACATACAACAGGCGAGAGCTACAGAGGCTAGCGGTTATTATCAATTATTCTTTTATTTTTACTACCAATATACCTGTAATACTTTTAATGTTACCATTATACAAGTTTAATTATAATGGATAGTAAATTGATTTTCTTCCACGACACTGGAATCTCAATTTCCATACTACATAATTATATATATTCAATATATTATGTAGTATGGAAACATAATGTCGAGATTGTTTAGTCGCTTTTCTTACTTTTGTATTAGTAATGTGAATAAAAATATAATAATGTTTTTAAAATATGGTTAGGAGGTTTCTATATGGTCGGAAAAAACTCAACAATATTTAAATAGCAATTGTATAAAAACTAATTTTATATTTTGAATTTATTTCAAATCTTTCGTCGTTTTCACATAGGTCTGGTATCAGTTCTTCTGGAGGGTCCGCCAAACAGTGGTAAAACAGCTATGGCCGCGGAACTGGCCAAGATGTCCGACTTCCCATTCGTCAAGGTGTGCTCGCCTGAGGACATGGTCGGATTCACCGAGTCTGCGAAGTGCTTGCAGATCAGAAAGGTATTTAATTATTTATTGTTTATCTTTTTAGTTACCACTTAAAATCTTAATCGTGGACGAGCCAAGTTGTCTAATTTTCCTTTCAATAAGGTGTACTCGATTGAGGTCATAGTGTGATTTGTCGATTTAATTATGTGCTTGTAAATTGAACAATATTTCCAAAAGTATTTGCGTATGGTTTTTCAATTTATTCATTTGCATTGACAAAATTATTATTTTTAACCGACTTCCAAATAGGAGGAGGTTTATGTGTTCGGCGGTGGATATTTTTTTTATATATTTTTTTAAATTACTGAAATCGGTACTAATTCTACACCTCATTGCAGTATTTCGACGACGCGTACCGCTCAACCCTCTCCTGCATATTAGTGGACAATATCGAGCGTCTGTTAGACTACGGGCCGATCGGACCGCGGTACTCTAACTTAACCCTTCAAGCTCTACTCGTGCTACTCAAGAAACAACCGCCTAAGGGACGCAAGCTACTCATCCTGTGTACTACTAGCAGAAGGTAAATATTTAGCTTGCTAAATATAAGCTAATGATAAAAACAACAATAATGTACAGTACTCCCAAATTAATAATGCGCATGCAAATCTTCGCAGATTGTCGTAATCACGGAAACACCCGAATCTATGAAACGTAAGTCCCAAATAATGCTTTTGTATTTTGCACCTTGTGCGAAAGAAATAGAAGTGAATATGATATTAATTGTCTGTATTTTTGGCGCATGCGCTACAAAACCTTTTCTTGCGCATGTCCTAATCATGTCATGCCATGGCAAAGCCACCAACAAGTTGCGGCGTTGCCATGGCATGACATGATTGGGACATGCGCAATAAAAGGTTTTATTCCGACGCTCGGGAAAAACGATCGTTTCCGAACAATGACGAAAATTTCTATGCGCATTATCACTTTTGGGAGCACTGTATATTCTAATGCTAAGTACTGACATACGGTTTTGCTCGATAGTTTTACTCCAAATCGAGTTATAATTACTGTGTGGACCGCAAAACTCACAGCTCGAAGGCTCGCATCGAGCCGGCTCGATGAAATTAAATATATCGATTTAGAGTAAAAGTATCGAGCACGATCGAGTGGACGAAAGCCCAAGCCGCGGGTTTTGCTCGACGTGATTGCTTGATCGAGCAAAACTGTATGTGAGTACAGAGTACTTAGCATTAAGAGACCTACTAGCAGAAGTTAAGTAAAGCACACAATATGAGTATGTGTATTCCGTTTGAATATTGCTGAAAGACCTCTGTCTTGTGATATTGTAAAGATAAAATTTTTACTTTTTTAAACACGTTTTTTAAATTAGTTTCACTTGTAAGTTGTAACTATAATCAATTTAAATATTATGTTACAATTAGCAACCGAATACTGCATTTATTTAGGGAACGCAATTTTATTTTTGTGACATGTAGTGGGGTCAATAGAAGCTTAACCTCAAGTTTGTGGGGTCGCCACCCTTGTCCCCCGGTCGCCATCTTGAAAAAAGTGGTGACAACACCATTTTCGCGATATCTCGGAAACTAGATATATTATACATGTTACAAAAAGTTTGTAAATCATAATTTGGTTGCGAATTATTTTTTCTACAAATATGTTTATATAACATTTTACCCTAAATAAAAAAAATAAAAAATTTATAAGCAAAAAAGTCCAAGCTAATCCTGCTAATTTAATGTAACATTTCAATGGACTAGTACTATATAAGAAATTAAAACTTAATTTGACCCACTTTCCGGTCTTCGATTAGGGTGACATTTTGCACAAGCTCTGAGTTCTGATGACAATACATGACTAGCTAAGAAACATCATTACAAATCCAAATATGGCAGTCTCCACAAGATGGCGGACAGGCTATTTGAAATGCACCCCCATTATATGGGTATCATATAAAAAAGTTTACTGTCAGGAATACGAAATAAAAAATAATCACGTGACTTAAATCCAACATGGCGGACATCCAAGATGGCGTATTGGCTAGAGCGTGTTTTTTAGGTTTTTAAACTATTATATTTTTCACAGACAAGTGTTAGAAGACATGGAGATGTTATCCGCGTTTACGGGCGTCCTGCACGTGCCCAACCTGTCGCAGCCGGAACAAGTCATGGCCGTTCTGGAGCAAAGCGAGGTCTTCTCCAAGAAAGACCTTGCTAAGATACAACAGAACCTGCGTGGAGCCAAGTAAGATATAATAACTACTTGACTAAACATAATTTAACTAGCTCAACGATAGTCGGAGGAAATCGGCGCTCGTCTTTAATATTCACCAATACCTATAATAACGTGTCTTTTTCTGACCACGATCTACCAATAGCGTGTCCACGTACGTGCACTCGCTTCACTTGCTCCTCGCCACGCTAAAGAGATCTAATAAAATTGAACATCCATCCATCTGCGAAGCACGCTACTTGTCTTTTTCTTTCGCGTCCGAATACATTTCTGTAGCTGGGATTTGAACAAATTATCGGACGAACGTCCGCGGACGTTTTCATCGGATGCGGCTTGTTTCTATCTGATCAATACAAAATACACTAAACTGTGCACATTGTCTGACATAAGTCGCGGACGCGACCTTGAGCGTTCGGACGTCCGAACAGAATCTGGCTGGCCGGATGTTTTTGCATCCGCGGACGTCTGCCATTGACATATAGGTTAGGTCTTTGACGTCCGCGGATGAACCGTGCACATTGTTAAGCCGCATCCATCAGCCGCGACTTATGGCTGCGTCCGATAATTTGTTTCTAGCTTATCACGTTACCAATAGACAATAGTACGCGTTGGAAATGAGAACAATTTTCAACGGTTTAAAATGTTGTGCGATAAATCTTTTAGCAGGGACCTATCTCTGCAGGGACGCAACCTCACGTGATCTCGTTTAGTCTAGCCCACTTTTAAAGATATTTTACACAAAATAGCCACATTTTTGGTACTTTCCTTTTAGACCGCATATGACGATGAGAATGTGGGATGGGCTAAAAGGCCATAAACAACTGCCAACCACGCACAGGTATATGTTTAATACATACCCGAAATAATTCCTCACATTCCCTTAAATCATGTTTTTCTAGTTGAAAGAAGTTACGTAATCACATTCACAAACACAACACACAATTAAAGACATGAGTGGAAGAATCACGTACCTAGCAATTTGAAAACTGCCGTTTTTTGCATAAACTGAACCTCAGTTTATGCAAAAAACGGCAGTTTAGGACCGGGAAAATGATTTGCAATAAAAAAATGTGGATTCTAAGTATAGCTAGATGATAAAGTAGGTAAGTTACAAGGTTTGTTTAAATTATAAGGATAAAAAAAGGAATCGTTCGTTCTAAAATGTTAATAACCGGCTTCATCCACTCATGTATTTATTCTACAAGTAACTTCATAAAGTAAAATTGAGTATTCTTTACAGGATCTTCATTGGGATCAAAAAGCTGCTGGCTCTGGTGGATATGGTGAAGCAGATGGAGGAGGAGTCGAGAGTATTCAAGTTCGTGACGAAAATGCAGGAGGAGGGAGGCCTAGATCTCGGCACCACCATACATTAAGATCTGCTCCAACCTTAGGAAATATCGCATACCACTCCCTCACCCGACCATAGACGAACAGAGAGCTCACCCTGCTCGTCCGATCTCAAAAGCTACGAAATAGACTACGACGACGTCAGTGAACATAGACGAGGCATGACGGCCCGACGCGACGAGATATCACCCGCTAAGATCCCCCTCATGAGAATCAGAAGCGTTGAAATTGTGTTCGAAGACGATTTGTCTACTTGCACTGATACAGGCCTACTAGATCGCAGCCTAGAATTGCTTCTATCTGATAGCGATGATTCAACTAAATGCATCGATGATTTGGAACATTTGCACGAGAGGGACGATGATTCGGTAACACTCAATGCTGAAGAGTTGTCCGATGATAATACTTTGCCGGCAAGTAGAAAAATATGTCAGCCTAGTATTATTATTTCTGAGGATAAGGTTGATTCTAAAATTGGAGATAAACTTGAGCTATCTATAATCGAAGATGGAGTACTTAAATCTTCAGAGGAAGAAAGGGTACGTGATTCTGCATTCGATGATGGAACACTTGAATCTATTGAAGATAGAGCATTTGAATCTGCAAAGAATGACAGAGTCCCAGAATCTACGATTGAAGAAAGAGCCATTGAATCTACGATTGAAGATAGAGCATTTGAGTCTACGATTGATGACAGAGCACTCGAGTCTACAATTGAGGACAGAGTACTGGAATCAAACGAGGACAGCGCTTCGCTAAATCTCTCGGAGTTGGGTGATTCCGGCCGTTTCACAGAAGAAGCTTCTACATCTCATTTCGACATGCAGAAATCATACGACGACGCCGCGCTTTCTCATTCATTCGACGCAGTGAACATTGATGACGTCACGAACGTGAAATGCGACTTATCCGATAGTATATCTAATATGGACGATAGATTGTATGAATATATCGACACCGACAGTAACAGTTCGGAGGATACGGCGCTATGCGACGGACCACCAGAGATTAGGTTTATTCAGCATGACGTAAATCAAGATGAACAAATATGCGACAGCTATGATTTGCAGTATGATTCTTTTGTTGATATGGGTAAATTTTGAATGTTCTATTTATTTTATGCATGAGGATGTGAAGTTGTAGTTACGGAGATATCATTAAATTATATGGGCGATTCAGGGGCTGAGCCCCGATTATGCCTTTGTAAAACACGGGTTTTATAAAACCTATACGAAACTAATAGACTACACTCTACAGCTTCACACTGGTTTAGTATTATTTCTGATGCTACTATTGTTTGGTGCATATTGTTATAAAAGTATTAAATTATATCCGTAGTGGATATTACGGTATACAACATTCCAATGACGGGAGATGTTTAGAATATAACCTGAGCTATATATACCTACAAACCTTTAGCTTATGCTCAGAGGGCTAAGTGGTATGCGGCTCTAGTAACCGTGCCACTAGTAGAATGTCTTGTTAAATAGAAGTTTTTCCCGAGTCTTATTTGTAAATATTGTTCTTTGTAGATACACTATACCCTGTAGACTGTGGCACGGTTACACTATTTCCGGGGTTGTAAGTCTAGACAATAGCTCAATTTCACTAAATCAATTTGTTTTGTATAGTATTTTGTATTAATTTACTTTAATTTTTTGTTACGACGCAGCTTGGGCTGTTATTAGTTTTTCAGGTAGGCGTTATGAGTTTACGACACTGAATAATAGATATGTTTAATGTAAGAGTAATGTCAATATTTAATATTTATTGTTAACTATAGTAAACAAGTTTATCTGGTGTTGTCTTTGTAGAAGTGAATATTTCGATAAAATTTTCTTGAACACTCAATTAGCAGAGTACAATTATTAAGATAAGCTTTAGATGTTGTACTTATTAATAAGTATTTGCAATATTAGGTTATATTTTTTGAGCCTAAACCAAGAACGGATTGTTAGTTAAAGTAATTTTATAAAGACAGTTTTGCAAGTATAAAAACTGCCAAAAACCTCTTTACAACAATAAAAGAGGTCTAAAGAGAAAATAATTGTACCATCCATTGAAATAGTATAACAATCTAAACAACCAAAGCTGTATTCCTTCCTATAATTATATTATTATGTTTAAAACAATACCTATATTGCTATGTTTTATATTTTCAATTATATTATTTGCTTTAAGCAAAATTTTGTTGTATATTTGAAAGTAGAGGAACAATCAGAGTTTTAACACTGTTGAAATTTACAATTTTTGCACTTCTTTAGGAACAATAATAAATATTACAAAAACTTGCACCTAGTTATATTGCAAAAGGATATACTTCAAAGTTTAAATTATACCGACAATATTTGGAATGGTGTCAAAGTATATAAAATTGTCTATTTAAAAATCGATATGAAATGCTTGTATAATTACAAGTAAATTGTGATTGTGATGCAGATGTAGCAAAAATATTAAATAATAATATATTTTCTAAAGAAGCAAAAGCTTACATATTACTGCAAGTTTTATCTAGGAATATTACATAAAGAAGGCGCTTTGAATGTTTAAAAATTTCACAAGCTTTGTAGCTGCTCATGAACACACTAATTAATAATTATTATGAGATAGCAAATATATACATTCCTTGTCACTCCTTGCATTTTCATAAATCATTACTATTTATACTCAACATTTCGAGCTATTTATGATGCTTTTAGATCAAATGGTATCTTATAATAGTACCAAGTAATGACTAGCGTTTGTGATGTAACAGAAATTTTGTAGATTTATAATATCTGCATATCAAATTCAATTTATTAGTATGTTTTATTAAATGTTAAACAAATGGTATGCTTACAAATGGATGTATAAAATTGTAATCAGTATTGACATTTTGATCAGGTTTCAAATGTTATGAAATAAAATATATCAAGTCAGTAAGGTCAGTTTTATTCAAAAGTCCTAAGCCACTTGCCTCCAGAAGTTTCACGTAAATTACATAAAAATTATACAAGTTTTTCACAATAATTGCCATGCCACATTTGCATTGCCTTGAGGTTTAATTAGTTATATTATCATCCTTCGATCGCGGATTCTTGGAAATCTATTGTTATTCTATTGTCGCAGTCTCCGGTGTCCTTATGGGGCTTGATGGGTTAAATTTTAACATTGAGTGAAACTCTGTTACAATTTCTGCGGACTCACTACTGCACTCCAAACATTTAATGATGATGATAACTTCAATTTAATGATGAGTGACATAAAACTTAAAAATCTTTGTTTAGTTAAGGCCATCCCCCGAGCAAACGACTTTGGCCATACATTTGCCGCGTTGCCGAGATCGCGCTAAAACCCAACTTTTTTTACCTATCTTAGTTCAAAATTGTCCTAAAAAAAATTTAAAACGGCGAATATGTAGTTTATGATATTGTCGATCTATTCGCGTGAGTTTCAAATAAAAGTAATTTGTAAATCCTAAGGAGATGCTGAATGTATGCTTGAATTTTAACAAATTGGTATTACTTTGGAAGCTGATATCATGAGTATAAGAAACAAAAATAGAAAATTTAAAATGACAAAAAGAATGTTGATATACTAAAGATTATTGCTGTATTTTTATTATAACTTTGTAGCTTTCAGATTATGAGTTTATAAGGTTTTAAATACAGTCAATTACGGAATCTCCGGACGGAACGCCCTTAATTCATTATTACCCATCTCTGAGTGCAGCAGTCAGTAACACATACAGCATGATATTATCATCAAACAAGATCTACCTATATTTAGATTATATGGTATAATGATTATTATTACTGTCAAAAATAGCCTTTTAAATATACAGAAGGGAAAAACTTGAAAACCCACCTAACAAACATTTGATTATAATATCAAAGTATCATTATATCGACAGACCAATTTTTATTTCCAGTCACTCATAGGCGCCGGCAAAAATAATTTTCAAGGGGTGCAGATTTTAGTTTTCTTTCTTTTCTTTTTACGAACAACAGTGATTGTCTATTTATGTCAATTGAGTGCCGAAACATTACGACTCTTTGTATGGCATGGTAGTGATTTCCAAAAGGCGGTTTTTTATTTGAATAATTCCTGTTGATCCCGAGATTCCCAAGGGGTGCAAGTGCACCACCTGGCACCCCGCTGCCAGCACTCATGCAGTAAGACAATACCTAATCTCAGTATTCCAATCGATTTATCCAATTCAGCGCTGGATTGGAATAATGTAAGCCCGCTGTTATACAATGAAATATAATTATGATCACTTAGACCACAACACAATTGACACCATAAATTGGATTATATTACAAATATAAAATGAGATGTAACATTGTTTACACTTAATTATAACTAACTTATTCTAATTTGCCGTTTCGCAAGCATCTACCCAGTCGTTATAAACATCTATGGGTTCAGATAAAACATTTGTTGTTGTTTGAAAATCTTCTAAGCAAACTCGACATTGTATTCGGGCTGTATTTCTGGCTCGATCCCTGAAAATAGCGGTAACATATTATTAGCATCGTTATATGAGACCGGCATGCTAATGTAGCCTCAAAACATCCTTACATTTTCACTTCACATGATTTTTCGTGATTACAAAATGGGCAATTAAACTGCTGGTCCAGAGGCTCAATTGCTTTCCGTTTTGGTGGAGGTTTACGTTTGGATTTACGGCGACCCATATCTGTAACAGTTTAGTCCAAAGCATTAATACAAATTATGTACACAAACACAAAACTGTAATTTTTTGTTGTTGAAGAATTATTGTTGATTTATATTCCTGCTTACTAACCGGTATCTTTGTTTCCAACTTGAAATTTTAAAATGAAAAATATATCCTTTTTTGATACAGCTTGGTTTAATTTTATTAAAATGATCTAAAAAATAAATATCCGATATCGTAAATTTTGTCTCAAATTCTGAAATCCGCATTTGTTTGTGCACATTTCTTTTTCTTCTTTTTTGGCTACTTGACACAAAGGATGTGTATGTTGTGCCACAGACAAGGTAAAAAGGTAAGGAATATGGCGGGAAAACCATATTCCTCCTATTATATTTTTCATCATCGTTTTCATGTATCGTCAGATCTAAAGTCTAGTCAAAGTCTAAGTAAAAGTCAATACAGTCAAGGAGTCAAGTCGGTCGATTCAGTAAAGTGGTAGACGCTTTACTGAAACTTTCGATGGAGTTTTGGAGGGAACACAAAATAGCACGTTTCTGGATATTACATCACTTTCCTACACACGTGCATGAACACGAATATCTAATGGTTAATATTCTACCAATATTACACATTAAAAACCCAGCTAACACAATTTTAGGAAAATAATATAAAAACACAACAGCACACTTTAACATTCCCGGCAAAACTCCCCTTGTGCACATTTGTCACTTTTGACATTCTATTTAAAGTGCCCAGTACACAATGGCCCATCATGGCCCACTGCAGGCCATCACCATTGTGTAGACGGGGTAATGGTGTAGGATGGCGGACGATGGCCAGGCGTGGCGCGCAATCGGCGAGTTGTCGGTTTTTCGGGCACACTTCAAAGGAATCGTGGCGTAGCGTGGCCTGTGGTGTTCACACAATCGGCCATTGTTTAGTTCGTCACCGACCGCTGACCGGGATAGTACATTTTTTTTGGTGCGTGCTGGGTTGTGCTAGAACTAGAATTTTTGATCGCCCGAAATGTCAGTATCGTGGAGCAATATAATTTTTTTATTTATTTTTTAAATAAAAAAATTATATTGTTAAAAATAAAAAAATATAATAAAAATTCGATTTCATCGAGGTAACAGACAGACACACTTTCACGTGATATTTCAATATCAATCAAAGCCCGCAATTTTTTTATAACTATGTCCGCCGCATAGACACACTTCTGTAATACATTATATATAGTATAATCATAAATAGCTGCATCCGTGATTACTTCTACGTCCACCGCAAGTGGCTTGCCAGGCAGCAATGAGTCATGCGCCCATAAAGTTAATATACCTATCGGAATAGAGAAACAAAGGCCTGAGCAAGCGAGATGCCACTATCAGTAACACCGCGTGGTAAAAAGAGACGTGTGATACATGACAGCAGCACTCTTTTTTTGACGTCCAGTCGGCACGTGCCGCACGTTGTCAATATAATCTCATAGAATTCATGTTCAATCATGCTTGTGTAAGTGTATACGTACACATATTTTTCACACAGATGAAAACCAATTTTGGTTACGTTTGACAGCTCGAGATTGTTGCTCTATTCCGATAGGTATATTAACTTTATGCATGCGCCACCAAGTGATCGTGGTCTACAGTTGACGATGGCCTGCAGTGGGCCATGATCGACCATTGTGTACTGGAGCCTTAAGAAAAAGACACGAGTCACGACTCACGAACTCACGACACGATACTGTTGTGTCATCTGCTCGGACGATAACGATATCGTCCGACGATATCGACACACACAATATAAATTATAAACCAACAGACATACACATCCATAGATTACGATTTCCGTGTGGTGTTTCTTTTTAATTTTTTGACCCCTTCCTCAGTCCTCCGTGAAATTCCGTGAGATTTTATTCAACCCCAAAAATCTCTTGTGAGATTTTTCAAAATGTGGGTTTATATTACGGAAACGTTGCGTAAACGTTTGGTTTGACAGTCAGTAGATTTTTTTTCAAACGGAGATCTTAATCGTAATAACGAATAAGCTTACGGTTAAATCTTAAGCATACGTACAATCTGGATAAATAGACCAAAATATAATAATAATAATATCTATGGACGCTTCACAAATCACACCACGTCAGTCTGGCCCCGTGCTAAGTACCTGAAGGACTTGTGTTACAGGTACGGGGTACCTGACAACGGAAATATATTATTTAATATTATGCATATTTAAAGATTTTTATCATAATATTATGGATACATCATACACATAATATTTAATACACATCCATGACCCAAGGGCCAGGAACATTGAAAAACTTTTTGTTCCGTGTGCGGGATTCGAACCCGCGACCCCCGGCTTGAGTTGCCAGTTGCCACACACTCTAACCATTGAGCCACGGCCCACGGAGGTCGTCAAAAATAGTATTTATTTTGTTGAGAAAAAAATTACATGAGATTTTCCGAGACCCCCTCTCCCCAACGTTAGATTAGATGAGATTTGACTCGACCCCCTCCCCCCCTAAGCACCTCACGTAATTTGTGGACTAGTTAGTCGTTTATCGTATTGCGTCAGCAGTCAGCGTCAGCGTCTCGATATCGGCACGACAATGTGTCGGCGACGATATCGTTGACTGCAATGACACCGTGTGAAAGCGTTTAATACTCTCAACTCTCACCAGTCACCAGTCACCAGTCATCACTCACCACTCACCAGTCACCAATCACCATTCACCTCACCACACTCCTCAGTCCTCAACTCCTAACGACGCGACGACTGACAATAATTTCTGTCAAACTAACAAGTGACACCTCACTCTCGGTCCCATCGGTCCCTTCAAAATAAATATTTAAAATCTTCTTCTTCTTCTTCTTTTGGCGTAAGCCTCCCCACTTAGGAGTTGCCAGCGTCAGAGTTGAGGCGAAAAATATGTATATTATTATGCTCAGTTATAACAACGCAAACTGATTGCCATGCACTGGGCACGGATGAGTGATGACTTCATGCGACCATGCAAATACAAGATATAATAATAAACCAGAAAAAAACCAGAACAATCAAATATGAAGCAAAATATTGTTTCTTAGCCTTTAAATAATTTAAAATCTTTCGCCATCACTCGCGGTCGCCAGTCGTCACTAGCTTGCTACATATACTAATCTGTGGTCGTCACTCGCCACTTCGCCTGTCGCCACCGCCCGCGCCCTAAAACCTAGCATCAATAGACTTGACATGGGCGTACACCCGTAAGGGATGGATATAAAGTGTTGACTTTGTCTGGTGTTACCAGACTATACAAATCTTATTTATTTTCCCCACACCAAATCATTTTTTTATCATTTTTTCAGATGGCAAAAACGCTATTACATATTACCATTACTTTTTGTATTTTTATTATTAGCAAACTTCCCGTGAGTTCATCCGCGTGAGGGCTCCATTCCACCGCGGCACACGGAGAGACTACGCAAGTGCGTCAAGCATCGCTTTGTAAGAAAATATATGTGACTGTGTCCACTGCAACCCACGGACACGCTACGCACGAATTGACTCAAGTCAAAGAAATAAATCCGTGCACGTCCACGCGTGCGCATGGCCGTGCACAGCGTGCGCCGCGGTGGAATAGAGCCGTTAATATAAATACCGCAAAAAAGTGAGAGTAAAATTAATCTTTTTGAAATAAAATTTGCAATAATTGTAAATTAAAATTATACAATGTCAACATCCATACATAATAATTGTAAGTCATATAATAACTTAGAAGTAGCCTTGCATGCAGCCATCCTACTCCCAAGATGTGCCATCGTTTATGAAATCATTGACCTTATAATAGGCTATGGCACACAAACGTTCTTTGATTTTCAGATTCAGAGCATTTAATACTGTCATCACATCTCTGTAGACTCTGAAAAGAATGATCGATAAATTATCTCCTATTTTTTATCACTTTGTTTTATAAAATCTATGTGTAGTATTTTTTATGTCATGAAACATGACCATATTTTATGTCTAAGTTAAATCACATAATATTATAGTTGTGATACTTTGATGTTGGAAGTCTACAACTGGACATAGTTTTCGCCAGAGGTGGATAATAATTAGAGATGAAACGGATAGTAGTTTGGCCGGATACCGGATACCGGATATTCGGTAAACCACATGGCCGGATAGCCGGACATCCAGCCGCCGAATATCCGGTGGAACTTAGCCGTTTGGTGCAAACGAGATATATTTAAAAATGTATTGTGAAGAGTCCTCAAGTAGCAGTTCATCTTCAACGCCGGCTAAAAGTGTAGAGGAGAGGAGATGGAGTCAGATGTATCTCGCAAAGCTCATGATACGTTTTGGGATTGTTTTGATGAGGTAGCAAATGAAATGAAAGTCAGTGCGAATTAATCGCAATCGTGACCCTATTCTTGGTGGGCAGCTAATGCCAAACAATACCCAAGTTTGCCAAAATCTATCTTGTAGCAGTTGTTATCTGAAGAAGTATGTTTAAGTTCATGTTGGATGACAATTGACAATTCAATAATATATTATGATTGAATGATTTTTTAAGTATTAAAACATATTTTTTGTAAAAATAATAATTATTAAACATGTAACAAATAACAATGGGGATTGTCCATTTTTTTTTAATTTTGCTCATTACAAAAACATTTCGAGGAATAAGGTCAGTGATCGCTTTTCTGTATATAAACGAAAATAATACCCATTAGTTACTTATATTTTTGAACAAATATGTTTAACCTTAGTTTGACCTTCAATGGCGTTAAATTAGCAATAAATTCAACCAGCATTACGTTTCGAACTTTTGGTAAGCTTCTCGTATCAGCTTTTCACATAATGATAACTTGCATTTAACGAACCCGCCATTATAAATAAGATTGAAAGGAAAAAAACATACTGCAGAGGTCAATTGGCCGCCGATGATGACGTCAGAGCGAAACTTTAAAAATTTATTGAGAAAAAACTAGCCAATGAATTTCAAAATTATTTAATTTATATTCTTAAAATACCCTATTTTAACGAAAAAAAATATAAAAAGTACATGTGATTTTTTTTGGACAATGCCCATTCTAGGCAATTCTCCAACACTAGCGCTGGCAACCCTTGCAATCGTTTAACGCGACAAAATCAAAGAGTAATAATAAGCTTTGGTTTGCTGTTGAAATAACGACCTATAGAATTTGGTTGTGTATTACTACAATAACAATGTTTTTTAAATATTATTTTACGCTGTAATAATGTAACCAACACGTCATTCCTCGTGTAATAATATTCTTAGTTAATCATACAGTCAATATTACTGCAAATTGAGAGATGTTAAATGCAAAATATCGTACTTACGAATGAAATGTTATGTTTTCATATTTACGCTCACTACGGCTTTTACAGCCTAAAATGTAACAAATCACAATGTTTTGCAATAAATTTAACACACACTTTAACACCGTCAACATTGTTTTTCGCTAAAAAAACACAGAATCAACGAATATCGCAAAATACAATATGAGCACATCTTTTGTTGGTCAAAGAGAAAAGTAGAAAAAATATATGTAAATTTAAAACCAAAGGTGACATTCATTGCAGAAACACCAGAAATAAGCACAAGCTAGTTTTGCCAGTGATCAGACTTAGCAAAGTCAGTAAATCTTTTAAAGGTCAATGTATACGCCTTTTCAATAAAATCCCAGAAAACGTTCAAAATCTTTCCATTAACAAATTTAAGAAAGTAGTCAAAGAGCGTTTGTGTGCCAAAGGCCAAAGCCTATTATAAGGTCAACGATTTCATAAATGATGGCACTTCTTGGGAGTAGGATGGCTGCTTGCATGGCTACCTACACTATTGTATGACTTACATTATGTATGTGTCTTGACATTGTATATTTTAAGTTACAGCATTGTAAATTTTATTTTAAAAGATTAATTTTTTTCTCACTTTTTTTGGTAAAAAAGTGGGCCCCCTGCGAGTTTCTTACGCCGGTTCTTCTCGCCGGGCTAGTTCCCGAACCGGTGGTAGGCACCAGTAGTATCAACATTCTGAAAGTATTTTTTTAAAATCTATTCAGAAATAAAACAATTTTTATTTTATTTTTTTATTTTTTATTTATTTTATTTCAAAAGTACGATTCTTGACCAACAACAAAAAGTGAAACTCTGACAAGGACAAAAAAAATGTTACTGACTCTATTACTCTTATGAGTTTATGTATAGCTGCGTCTTTGTCAATCTCGGTATTATTATTTGCTTGACAAATCCATTGATCCTTCATCTTAGCCCGCGCCAGTCGCGAACCGCGACTCGCATCCAAGTTGCCACAAAATTCAGAAGTTTTAAAAAAAACAAAGTGTCAATGACTCTAGTTTGAAGTTTCTACAAAGCTGCAAAATATGGCCGATGGTGTTTTTTACATTAGCGTTTGCTAAAAATAAAAGTTTTATGGTATCGTCTATCGGCGTTGTATTTAAATCAAATTTGAATATAAAAGCAAAGAAAATAAAAAAGTACGATGAAAGAAGTGTACATCCAGTTCATATGAGTGATTGTGTGAATTACCAGTAACCTCAAAACCTAGCCAAAATGGAACTTCCACAACCACCGCAAGGTTTGTTAGAAAAGAGATAATCGTTTAATTCATTTTACGGAATGATTTTACGCCGTAATTCTAATCTGGGTTTACTAATTTCCTACTTAGATCAAGATCTGCGCAACATCATCGACAAACTGGCGCAGTTTGTCGCAAGAAATGGACCCGAGTTCGAGAAGATGACCAAAACAAAGCAAAAGAACAATCCCAAGTTTAGCTTTCTCTACGGCGGCGACTACTTCAACTACTACCAGTACAAAGTGACGACAGAGCAAGCAAGTAAGCATATTGATGATGATGGATACAAATAATCGCGGTCGCCCGAGATCGCTGTATGCGTGTTGTAATAACAGTTTCAAGTGACCCTCCGCTGTTTATAGTTCTAAAGCAATCATCCGGTGGCCAGGTGGCACCCGCTCCCGCCGGGGCTTATATGGCACAGAACAGGCAATATGTAATGCCCCAACAGGCCGCAGCCACACCCGCGCAGCTGGGCCTCGCGGCGTCTATCGCGGCCGCGCCGGCGCTACAACAGTGGCTGGCAGCCAACTCCGCGCCCCCGCCACAGCCCCACTCCCATGACATCGAGCAAGTCAATACTCAGATCAACATGCTAAAGGAGCAAATAACACAGTCGGAGAGCAATTTGAATGCTCAACATAATGTGAGTTTTCACAATACTTCTTAACTATGATTTTAATTATTAACACTACAATTTTTTGTGATTGTTAATGAGAAAATTCATTTTTGATGCATTAATTTTTTTATGGTATACATTTTTAAATCTGAAAATAATGGTTGTCTATTTCAGCAATACCCTTTAATAAACAACACTTGTGGGAATAGGATTGTCATCATGTAACAACAAACCAGCCTTCTGCCAAATAATATACACACATGAGAACATTCTATAAGACATTTACACAAAAAAAATTACAATATTTATTTGGTCGCAGCTAAGCATTTGTGTATTAACCGACAAAAATTTTTTTGTTCTTTTTTTCTACTGTTCAACTTGTTCTGGTGAACAAGAGTTCTAAATTTATTCAAATATGACTCCATTCATAACTCAATACACAATTTTTTGTGGGATGATGCACAAAGGCTTAACAGCATCCATTACTATTAGTACTAAAGCATGCATTTACATTTTGTGCACACACATGACACAATTTAAATATCTATATATTTACTTGTGTGTATGTTTGTAGGTTTTAATACAACAGCAGCAGGTTAAGATCAATGAGCTGGTCAGCAAAGCTCAAGTGGAAACTATCCAGATGATGGCAGAAGAGAACAACATCAGCCTTTCCGAGCTGGATAGCATACTGCAACCAATCATAGATACATGCACTAAAGACAGCATATCTACAGGTTAGTAAAATTTTAAGCCAGTGTTTTACATAAAAATATTGGCAAGCAATATCTGTCTTGTTGCAACTATAATTTTATAAGATCAAATTAAGATTTGAGTATCATCAGTAGGCTCTAGCAGGCTATCTTTTGTGATATCTTGTATAATAAATCTATCACTTTCAGAATATATGTATTTTTTGCATGTTTATATTATATTTTATGAGGACCCTTGGTTACTTTCTTTACTAGATATTTCACAGTAAGTATGAATTTTTATATTTGATTTTTCTTTTATGTCTTACTTGTTGCAGGCAAGGGGTGGATACTGCAGCATGCAACCAACAACAACGCTGGCAAGGTGATATCACAGCACCTGCTGAGAAAGGTGACGCAGCCCGGAGCACAATTCACACAGAAACTGCATATCATTTACCTCGTGAATGATGTGTTACACCACTGGTTAGTACAAATACATATATCCTAATAACTAGCTTAAGTTTTTATTTTTTAATTTTACTATATTTCATTCTGAATATTGTGTACTGGTAAGAGATTTTTTTAATAATATTTAAAATGTATTAGCTAATAATTATTTAGAAAACAATAAAAATAAGGAAAAGATTTTGGTTTTGGTTAAATTAAATTTGCACTGGGAAGACACAAAGTTTATTTGTTACAAAATATAGTACTAATAGTATTTCTATGTGTAACATAGTTTAATGACTTTAAAGAAGAACATAGTTATACAGAAATGTTTATTGTCAAATAATTACATAATATGTATTAATGTTTGTATTCAAATAATTGATGAAATCGTTTATTATTTCATGATTAATATTGATAGTTTTCGCTTTTGAAAAAAATACTGGAAAATATTTTAAAATATATTTTTTAAAGTTAAGGTGCTGGTTGGCGGCGGACGACATGAAGCAACCGCAGATGAGGTGTTGCAACAACACTACTGGTTTAATAAAATATCCTCCGCAGCTAGCGACACGAAGCTAGTGGCACTTATTCATAGAAATACACTAGCTGTCCCGGCAAACGTTTCTTTGCCATATTATATAAAGTATATCGCCCGTATTATTTTATTGAATTAGTAATTAAATAAGTATAAAAAAAAACAGCTACTTACCACGAGGCCAGACTGACGTGGTGTGAAGTGTCCATAGATATTAAAAAAAAAAGTATGTCACCATGGCAACGTCCATCGCTATCCCGTGACCCGCGTCGCATAAACAACATGGTCGCTCTTTATAGACAAATAATTTGCAATAAAATAAAATTGCGACTATAATTATTAAAGATCTCAGCTATCCTATCTCTCAAGTTGGATAAAAGCACACATTTAAAAAAAAGAAACATTAAAATTGGTTAAGTAGTTTAGGAATCCATCGCGGACAAACATCGTGACAGGAGATTTATATATCTATACTTATAAAATTACATGTCCTGACTGACTGACTGATTCATCATCGCTGAGCAAAAACTGTTAAAGTTACAGCCATGAAATTTGGTGAGTAGGGTTGTTTTATTAAGTAGACACCCACTAAGGAAGGAATTTTGAAAATTTTACCCCGAAGGGGGTGAAATAGGGCTTGAAAGTCTGAATGAAAGTTCGTCATTTCTTAAGTTAGGAACATGAAACTTTATCTTTGGGTTACTGATTAAAAATGAATGGATACGTATTTAAGCGTTTTTGAAAATTCTTCCCCTAAGGAGGTGAAATTGGGGTTGAAAGTTTCAATGGAAGTCCGTTATTTCTTGAGTTAGAAGCATGAAATTTTATGTTTGGGCTACTGATTAAAAGTGATTGGATACGTGTTTAAGCGTTTTTGAAAATATTACCCCCAAGGGGGTGAAATAGGGGTTGAAAGTTTAAATGAAAGTCTATATAGGTATACTATGATAACGCGGACGAAGTCGCGGGAAACAGCTAGTAATACATAGAAACCAGTAGTGTCGCGAGTCGCGACGACACGTCGTTTGCTGCAATTTCATGTAGACGGCTTCCAACTTCTACCTTAATTATTGTGTTAAATCTTTACTAAATGAACATGTAAAATATTTATTTAGACATTTTCATCTGTTTTGAAGTACATTTTTGATGTTAATGATTAATTTTAAAAACTACATCAAATTAGTGTTAGCCGGCCCCTAGACAAGCAATTTTATTTTCAATATCACGCATTAATTTTATTGAACAGTTTATTTGACAATTAGATTTAAGGAGCGCGATGTTCAATATCAACCCCAGACAGTCAGTAATATTACGCAATACGTGATATTGCCAATAAAATTGCTTGTCTATGGGCCAGCTTACAAACTTTAATAAATAACAGATTGAAATGTCTGGATTGCTGTTTACAATTGTTATATTATAATCCAGTGTCCCGTGAAATCATAATTTCGGTGTCTATGATACTATTATTCCTAATTACAGTGCACGAAAAAATGCCGAAGATCTCAAGAAAAATTTGGAAAATGTCGTGGTTCCAATGTTTTGCAATGCCAGTATAGGTAACATATTTATAATAATGTCCTCAAGATTTTAGGTCTTTTGTATGATTGTGCATTGTCATTCCTCATTTAAAGTACATAGAACATCACCGTGAGATACCACTCAGGTAACTTGCTTGAATCATCTTGGCTTTTACGACAACTCTTTAATTGTTCTGCTATTTCAGCCGTAACGGAAGAGCAGGAGGCTAAACTGAATAAACTGCTTCGGCTTTGGGAGTCCAAATCCAACTACTTCGACTCGGCCGTCATTGAGAAAATGAAGAGCCCGACTAGCTCGTATCAAGAGTATCAAAACAATCTGATCGCGCAACACTCCAACGCGATTGCGCATTTGACGCAGCAAACTAAAAACACGTTCGAGAAGTATGTTCTAGTTGATACATTGAGGCTTCCTTTCTGCTTCTTTGTACTCACAATAAAATTAATTTTTCAGCTACAAAGTCCAGCATCAAGCCTTCGTCACGCATACGATGCAGCAAATACAGCAGATGGAAATGCAGAAGCGAGCCCTGGAGCTTCAGAACAACCAAGATCACAACGACAGCCAACAGAATAACATGTCAAACTCCTTCCAAAACAACAGTTTCAGCGATCAAGGGTTTCCCAAGCGGGACCACCAATTTCCGCAGCAAAACTTTAATTCTAGCCACCAGAACTATGGCAGCGAGAGTGGGGACAACTATCAGTCGAATAACAGCATGAGCGGGAATGAAAACAGCTACGACAGTCAGATGTTTGACCAGATGTCGAGGGATAAGGCAGATGGCAATGAGGAGTCCGATTTGCCAGCTCTTCCAAACATAAACTTCTCCCAACCTCCTCCGGGCTTTGTGCCTGACCCACCTTTTGCCTTCCAAAATGGTCTCCCGGATCTTAGTAAGCCCCCGCCTGGCTTCCCACCGTTCCCTGAAATGTCCAGCGATGATCTTATGCCGTCCGTCCCCTACTTTGAGCTACCTGCGGGACTCATGGTTCCTCTCATTATGGTAAGTTAGCTAGAGTAAAACTTGATAAGAATCTGTCACAACTTGACTAGACCTTTTCCAGTAAAGATTTAAATTAATATTGTATTGAAAGCTTTGAAAGAGAAAACATATATACATTTTCTACAAACAATTATAAATAATTCAGACAAAAAGTGGCTATGAATTGTAATTAAATCTTAATATTTAGCTTTTAAGAGGCCGGAGTACCCTCGAAATTCTCATACATACGTAATACCAAAATCATTTTCTCATATGAAAATATTTAACATGTTTGAGTTACAAATTGAGTGACAATTTTTTTTTGTGTATAATTTTTTTTTTGTAAAGATTTAACACTAAATATTTAAACACTAAAAATAAAACACAAAAAATATATAAATAAATTTACTACAAAATATTTAAACTCTAAAAATATTTTTTAGTGTTTAAAAATTTAAGGTAAATTATTGTGCAGGAACATAGGTAATTATTATTTTAAGCTTAAAAATAACTCAAACATGTTAAATATTTTCGTATAAGAAAATGAATTTGGTATTACGTATGTATGAGAATTTCGAGGGTACCCGGCCTTTGAAATATATCAGTGCCATAGCAAGTGTCAATCATAGTGTCAGAGCAGTTTTTAACACCAAGACTAAGGGCCTGTTTCATCACTTCCTAATAAGTGCCAGATAGGTTATCGAAAACATAACTTGACAGAGTATGGAGAATCTGTCAGATAATTTGTAGATAGCCTATCTGGCACTTATCAGGAAGTGTTGAAACAGGCGCTTAGAAAAATATTTTTATCCTCCAGTTAGAAGACGACAAATACAAGCCGATAGACCCGGCTCGGATCCGCCTGCCGCCGCCCGCGCCACCCAACGACCGCCTGCTGGCTGCTGTCGACGCGTTCTACGCCTCGCCCAACCACGAGCGGCCGAGAGACAAGTAAGTGTACATGTTAAAGGTCAATTTATACAAGCGCAGAGTCGAAGCGCATCGAAGCAAATTACCAAAACCTGAATATCGCTTCAACTCCCGTATCCCGCGATAACAGTTGAAAAGCTATTGTGTCTAGTTTTTCCGCGATCGAAGGATTAAAACAAATTCAACCTTAAGCGCAACGCGGACGACAGACTATCCGTGACGCACTTTTTAGTCTGTTTGACGACCTCCGTGGCTCAATTGGTTGAGTATGTGGCAGCTCGAGCCGGGGGTCGCGGGTTCGAATCCCGCCGACGGAACAAAAAGTTTTTCAATGTTCCTGGGTCATGGATGTGTATTAAATATGTGTATGATATAATAAAAATCTTAAATATATGTATAGTATAAAAGTATTAAATATATTTCCGTTGTCTGGTACCTGTAACACATGTCCTTCAGGTACTTAGCACGGGGCCAGACTGACGTGTATATATATATATAGGTTATATCTCCACAGACATGCGCTGCGCCTTCACTCCACAGCGCGAGCGTAACGCACATATTACTTCTGCGGACAATCAGCGTTGGTCGCGTAGAATACGCGCGACTTTAAAATCTCAGAAGTAATGTGTGCGTTAAACTCTGGAGCTGAGGTCAAATTTGTTAACCCATCAAGCCGCATAAGCTCACCGATTAGCGAAACAATAGAATAACAATAGATTGCCAAGAAGCCACGATCGAAGGATTAAGTTCAGTTTTGGTAATTTGCTTCGATGCGCTTCGCCTCTGCGCAAGTATAAATTGACCCTGAGTCAACAATCGAAATTATATTTATTTTTTAGAATCAGCGGCAAAATTTTATTTGTTGAATCAGAAAAATATTAAAAAAATTGTATAGTATAGAATGATATATTTTATCGTTTATGTAACTTGTTCATTTATTAAAATATTATTTTTCTTTCATTTTAGCGAGGGCTGGGAAAAATTAGGTTTGTACGAATATTATAAAGCGAAGAATGCGGCGAGAAAAAACAAAGAGGAAGCGATCGCACAGGGTCGAAGACAGAAATCAAAGTCCCCTAGTCCTATACCTAAAGATCTACAGAAACAGCCCACACCACCTGGGAGGTGTTATAGGTAAGTTTGTGAATATTGAAATATATTTTTGTTTCATTTAAACTACTATACTAGTAAAAGTACTGATAAAAAAACAATGCCGTGTATTACCGAGACATTAATAAAAGTCATAAAATTCCTTCACATATTAACAATCTCGAGAAAGTGTGGATCTAAAGTCTAATCTTAAAATCAGCCAAATCCCAAAAATGTTTAATTAATAAAGGTAGCATTCGAATCAAGACGACCGTGACCCACTGCTTTAATGAATTAATCCCTCGATCACCAATTCCAGGAAATCTTTTGTTGTCGCGGGCTTGAGGGATTAATAGGAAGTGCTGACGGATGCAAGCGACCGAGTCGCGTGACGTGTGGGCGTGGCCTGCCGGTGACTTGCGTCGCGCGACCCGGTCGCTCACAAGGTAGTGCCGTGGCGCGACCGATAAATAAAATGCCCGTGTTTTCTCCGCACGAAGACGAAATTTTAATTACTTTCGTATGGGCCGCGCGACTCGATCGCATAGATTCGTAGGTAGCTGTCGCCCCGCGACGTGCGACCGGCTGCCGATCGAGGTTGTCTTGATTCGAATGCTACCTTAAAGCTAGAAACAAATTATCGCACGCATCCATAATTAAGTCGCGGCTGATGGATGCGGCTTAACAATGTGCACGATTCATCCGCGGACGTTAAAGACCTAACCTATATTATGTCAATTGCAGACGTCCGCGGATGTAAAAACATTCGGTCAGCCAAATTCTGTTCGGACGTCCGAACGCTCAAGGTCGCGCCCGCGACTTATGTCAGACAATGTGCACAGTTAGAGATAAACTACGATAACATGGCGCGCCCCTCCAAATTACTATTTCAATGTGTGTAGTTACACTCACATCCTTATGAAAGAGTTTGTATGGTAGTAAGTATTCAACCAATCAACTACTCGTAATATTTCACTTAATGTCACTTATTACCAAGATTTGTTGGTCAACTAATCATAACTGCCTGACCGCGCAAGACAACGTACTTTAAACGTTTTGACAACGCACTTCAAACGTTTTGAATTTTGGAGGGGCGCGCCATGTTATCGTAGTTAATCTCTAAGTGTATTTTGTATTGATCAGATAGAAACAAGCCGCATCCGATGAAAACGTCCGCGGACGTTCGTCCGATAATTTGTTACCAGCTTTATGCTTCCTTATTGCTCATTTCCAGGCCACATGGGCATTTGTTTAAGTCTGCACACGGTGCCCTGGGGCACCTTATTTTAAAAAATGATAACACTATTTCAGGTCGTTAAGTAGAACACCGGAGCGGACGGTGTCACCGGCGAAGTCACGCTCGCCGTCACCCAAACGGAAACCCAACAACTGGCGGCGGGAGCGAGAGAGAGATAACAGTGAGTGAATAAGAGCGACCGCAGACTTGCAATTTTAATGTGCGAGCTCTCATAAGTCGCTGTAGCTATAATAATTGGTATACTGTGCGGCTTAGTTGACCAACTTGTAAGTCTACGTAAGTCTGATTGTAAGTCTGCGGTGACACTAAACAATACTAGACTAGCCCCGCGGTCCATTTGATGTTAAGAACGATCAAAACGCTTAAAATACCTCCTTTGCGCTATTTTAAGCGTTTTGATAGTTTTCAACATCAAATGGAACGCGGGGTACATGACGCCCGCAACTCCGTTGGGCTAAAATTCGTTTATCGCGCTGTAACCGTACATTTTTCTGGAATTAAAAGTATGCGTCCTTTTCTGCGACACAAAGTATCTCCATGCCAATTTTCAGCAAAGTTTGTTTAGCGGTTTGACGGACAGACACACTTTCGCATTAGTAATTAATAATAATAATAATATTTAGATGAGTTATCGCTATGAGTATGATGGTCGATTTACACGGGTGACTAACGGGGCGATTTTAGTCACCCGGCAAGTCAACAGTCAAATCGCCTGTCCTTGCGACTGAGCGTTTGCATGTTCGATTTTAGTCACCACCCGCATGCGGCCATTGGCCGCACGACTTTGGGGCTTGCGACTTTAGCCGCACGCGGCGTATAGTACAGTGAATGAAGGCAAAAATCATTCATCGCCATCGATTTGGATAAAAATTTGGGATTAAGCACATTAAGCCCTCTACTTTATAAGTGACATACGCTCGTATTGCGCTTTTTTATTTTAGGGGTGAAATCCACCCCTTTTGTTGAAAATAGAAAAAAATGCAAATGGGTTGAAAAATTATTTAATTAATTTTTCAACCCATATGGCAACCATCCCTTTAATCGTGAAAAACACTTTTTGTATTTCTGAACCTTAAAATCGCATATTTACATTGTAACTATTTAATTAAAACAGTTTGTTTAATATTTATGATATAATTTTTGGATAAGACTGAAATGATAAACCTAAAAGTACCCCTTTATTGCGGAATCACGGTAAAAATTGGGTTCAAAAACTTAATAGGTTTATGTTTTTGAACCCAATTTTTTTAGTTCATTTACTTAGTATTAATTTCTTATTAAGTTTTTTGCGACATTTTTACCCCTGTAAACTACCCAACGTCTGAAAAATAAGCTCTAAGTTTTTATTTTAAGTTTTTTATATCAGCATTAATGAGTTCGAATATTTTTCATAGTTAAGATAAATTTTATTAATATATTTCATACATTGATATTATTTAGTCCAAAATATTCAAACAACGATTTCAAACTACCCTCTGTACAAAAAAAATACGCAAAAGCTGAATCTGCTAGACTGAAATATTTAATAGACGCATGATAGCGCACATCATTATAAAAATTAAAAAGCCCCTCTCTTATCGAGTCGACATTTACCGTTTTGTTTACTTTCTGAATATTGAAAGACTTGAAAAGATTAATGTATATTTAGTAAGGACTATATGACGCCTGCAATCGCGCTGGAACCGTACATTTTTCGGGATAAAAAGTAGGTATTATATGTCCATATCCATTCCCAAGACTCTAAAGTATTTTCATACTAAATTTCAGAAAAATCGATTGAACCGTTTGGCTGTGAGGTAACAGATAGACAAAAACACTTTAGCATTTATAATATTAGTATAGATGTACCTTTTGACAAGTTTTTCTACAATATTTGCATCCCAAATATCTGCTTCAAAATAAATATTTTTGTTTTATCACAATACCTCTGTTAATTTTTAAGTTAGCGGGTTCATTTATGGACCATTTTAAAGGTAATTTAAAGAGCTTTAAGATCAATTTGAACAATACATTTTAAAGCCCTTGGTTTAAAAAAAAATAGGGTTAAAAGGTCCCGAGTCCATGCTTCTTGCAGTAAAAGTTAAGCTTTAAAAGTCTCTATCTTCGTTGTTTTTCATCCTATAGAAATCAAAAGAAAATCAAAAGATTTCTTAAAAAGTGGACAATAATTTCGTTCTTTATAATTTTTACGAAAGTTCAATATTTTTGAAGTTCTGTTCAAAACAATATGATATTTATGAAAATTTGAATAATTTCGATTTTACTAAATCAGTCTGTTTTTCAAAACTAAGCATTCTAAACCAAGAAAATTTTTTGAGGTCATTACTTATGCTAAAATAAAGAAAATCCTTTGGGGATAACCATAAATTTGAATGATTGTAGAAATGGTCAACATATTATTTTTCGATTTTTTCAAAAAAATTTGAAAGTGTCATCTTATTTTTATCATAACTTGTTCAATTTTTATGCTTTTAACTCTTTACAATGCTTATTAGAAAGGTATTTTTAAGCACTTTAAAAAGTTTTAAAAAAGTAAAATTTATCGGTTTACCGTTATTTAAGTTTGAATGCTTAGACTTAGGTGCTCGCCGAAAGAAAATATATACACAATCACCTATACCTCACTTTGGATGAATATAGGAAGGCATTTTAGAATAGATATTAGTTTGTTTTTTTATTGGCTTTAATTTTGGTAATTACATTTTTTTCGTAAAAGCCTATAGTTTCTTAGTTAATTATAAAAAACCGCTTTAAGACAAGTATTTTTCTCACGCAAAAACATGATCTTTGATCTTTAATAACTCCGAAAGTATTGATTTATTCAAAAAACTTTAAATAACAAAATTTGCTTAGAATTTGTATGTCAATTGATTCCTGGGGTTATTTTTATTAAAATAAATTCACCTCCCGAGAAGGGTTGGCATCCAACCCCTGGGCCAAAGCGCAAGTTGGCACTATGTCACTTTTGTTTCTTAGGGTATCCTCCACCTACTTACCAATTTTCATGAAAATCGATGGAGGTTCAACGAAATCGGAGGTGAAAACCTTCACTGCCTCCACTAGTAGTCAAATTGCCATTTACACGGTCGATTTTCGCCGTGCGTAAATCGTGCAGATTTAGTCACCCGTGTAAATCGAGCATTAACCGTGTTATGTCAGGTGTAACTCATAAAAAGTCATTCAAATGGGGTTTTTATTTTTTGTAATCATAATGTCACAGATATACACAATTCTCAGATATATTAATTTGTAACTCTTATCTGATGCATCCAAGCTTTGATGTCAAAACTAACTTTGATGACAACAATATCATCAGGTTCGTTGCAAATACCTAAAGGCTCAAAAATCCATAATTGCAAAACAAAAACAGTTCTTTTACGTGGATGTTTTATGAGAACATAATAGGCTACTTGACCTATATTCAATTTCATTGAACAAATGCATATTTCTAGTAGAACTTGGCCTAGGAAAGGTATTTCACCCTTATCATCAAATAAAAGCTTATGATTGATAAGTAAAGTCGATTTGAAAATATGATTTCATGAAAATAGGATTTGTACTGACGAAAACGCTTTTGCGGTACTTCCGATTTGGATGTGACGTCATCCTCATAGTAATTTAATATCTTTTATTTATCGCGCTCGTTATATGTAAGTTTATTTGTACATAAATAATAAGAATAAGCATAGAAAGACTTGTAAAATATATTTTCTTGAATAATTTACTTAAAACATCCATTTTATATATTATCTCCATTTAATTTTATTGTAGACGGGAAATGAAATGGCCAAAACTTTTCTCCAAAAGTTTTCAACATTACAAATGATTTGTAATTTCTTATTTAATTCTTTTATAATTCTTGGGCACTTTTAGACTCGTACATTTAGCACATAAAAATGTTCAATAAAGAGAGTTAAAAATACAAAGCGTATGACGTCATACTATGGCGGACAGTGTTTTCGGCGCCATTTATGAGGCATATTTTTCAATAAACATTTTTATGGGTTTCTACTGTGTAAAATATTAAAATGTTAGTTTTTTTTGTGAAAATGAATGTTAAGAAGCGATTAGCATGAAGAAAAAAAGTAGGTCAAGTAGCCTATTGTTTGCTTTGTTTAAGTTTAAATGGACCATGTTAAAACCACTTCAATTAATGGGCGTTGAAGTGTTTTGATTATTGCATTGTTTTGACTTTTACACTACAATTTTTATGCAACATAATATTACTATAGCTTTTCTGTATAATACTTCCGCTTGTACTTACTGAGCAGTCTATATCTACATATAATATTATGTTGATTCACGGAGACACCGTAGCGGGTATAATTAAATCGTCGTACTGCATGTTATATGCTAACAATTTCTGGTAAAATTAGATTACTTAATAATTAAATTATTAAAACTTTAATAATTAAATTATTAAAACTTTAAGTAAATAATTAAACACCGATACTTGTGTGTCATGTCGTTACAACTTTTTCCGTCTAGCCCCTTTTCGCAACGCGTGAGAAGGAACTTCGTTCCAAAAATTCTAATTCTTTTTCCCAGGTCGTCGAAGATCGCGGTCACGGTCGCGGTCGCGGTCACGGTCGCGGTCACGGGAGCGGGACAGACACCGCGACTCGCCGCGCGCGAGACGAGTGGAGAGAGAACGATCGCCCACGCCGCCTAGCTTGTGAGTTGAGATGTTTATTGCTGCATTCAGAGACGTTTAATGATGATTAAAGTTCAATTTAACGAAGAGTTTGACATAATATAATGTCTAGGGGTTTATGTCAAAATCGTCATTTATTTACAATTAACTAATTCATGTTTGTCTCTGAGTGCGGCAGTAAGATAAGATTAAAATATTAAGGGCCTGTTTCACCACTTTCTGATAAAGTGCCGATTAGGCTATTCACAACCTTTTTGACAGATTCTCCATACTTCCTCTGTCAAGTTAAGTGGTGAATAGCCTATTCGGCACTTATCAGGAAGTGGTGAAACAAGCATTAAGGCTGTCGGTCAGATGTCTACGCTGTGTTCCTCAATTGCATAATATGGTATTTCGTGTATAAAAAAACCATTACAGCGGAGGAGCAACGTTCCCGAGTGCGTCGGGCGGGCTAGACCCGAGTAACAAGGGCCACCAGCTGCTGCAGAAGATGGGCTGGAGTGCGGGCGGCCTGGGCGCCGCCGGCCAGGGCATCGCCGAGCCCATCAGCGGCGGCGCCGTGAGGGACAAGCAGGACCAGTATAAAGGTATGTGTTGGTAGTCAAAACTTTAACCACCCAGCCTGCCTAGCATACGCCAACGAGATATCTCACTGTCGAGATAATTAAAACTACTCGTCTCATAATGTCAAAATCTCAACATTACCTCGACAAAACTAAAATGTGTTATTTCGATGATATATCTACGCGAGAAAAAATGTTTGTCATGCTGGGGTCAATAGACATGAAGATGAAAACTATCAAACATCGAGAAACATGTAGAGTGAGATATCTCGTTGGCGTATGCTAATTGCTAGGTAGGCAGGTCGGAATAATCCGACAAATATTTTCGTGCCCATTTGTGGTTAGCTTGGTACACACGCGGCATGTACCAAGCTAATACTGGCTGCCAGTCTTACTGGCTCTGTGAAAATTATACTAGTAGGCCGACTCAGAAATCAGAAAAGATCTCGATACGTTTGACGTAGTATGTCAGATCGGCCGGCGCGCGCCGTCGTGGAGCCAGTCCACACGGCGCGTTGCGTCAACTCAGCGTTGCCGTTGCGTGGTTTTACATACGAATAATCAAGGTGTTTTTTTTTTTTTTTTTTTTTTTATTTATTAAATTGGGGCCGTCTATGGGCTTTTCGCCCATACCCTTTTTTTTTTCTTTTTAAATTTATTGTATAGGTTTTTCGCACCAAGGATAATTGAAATAATATTATTAAGTCATTTTAATTAATTGTAGTCCATAACGCCATGGATTTTTTTTTTTTTTTTTTTTTTTTATAATAATAGAATAGATTATAATATATACATATAATAAATAAATATATATTTATTGTTTTATAAATTATATAGTTATAATGTTAGTGTTTTGAACGGTGTGGTCCCAGTGTGGCGGCCAGTAGATCCGACATTTCCGATTTCCTTAGATAATATTATGCTGCTCCACCCTTTGCCTTTAGATGTTGTGACATTGCAAATGGTTCAACATTATACACAGGCCACAACAAATTAAACTATACACCAAGGCAAGTAATAACAAACACATCACAACACACACGAAATCAAACACAACGCACACGAGCACAAACCTCAACGTCCATACAGACACACTTTACATCAGCCCATAGGCCAGAAGAAATACACGCGCCAACACAATCACAGGCGCACACAGAAATACAACGGGCGGTTTCAACCGCAATTGTAACACAGCCGACCCTAGAACAAACCCAACAATTACTAGCACGCGGACAAAACGGGGAACCGAAAATTAAATTAAGGCCGATCCCTCTCTTTATGTCAAATCCAACGGAAACATTAGGTATAACATACAGCCGCATTAGCACTCCCAACCACGTTAACATCTCACCAGGACTAGCAGCAATCCTAAACGGGAGTACATCAAAGACGAACATGAAAATGAGCAGATATTTAGCTCTCCCAACATCTAATTTCGCTGGCCAACCATGCAGAATATTGCAATCAGACACCAAAACGATAATAGTATTCGAATGGGATGCGCAAACAGCCTTTGAACGGGCATGTTCGTCTTTGAAGGAGTTGGGAGCAATGGGGATGAGACACAGTACCACCTCACGCATAATCAGCGTAGACGCCATGTCACTGGGACAGGACAAAGGAAGGGCTGCAAATTACTATGGAATAGTAAAAGCCTCAGAACATCATGAGATAATCGTCTACGAAAATAGAGGGGATGACCTAAGCTTCCTCAAAAAGAATCGTGACGATCAGCCAGCAGCGTCCCAACCCAGCAACGAGGCGAACTCATCCTCCGCAAGTGAACGACTCCAAGCATCACGGGAGAACAAAAAAGAGAATGAAAAAGAGAGGGATAAAAATGAAATAAAGAAATCTCAAAACTCAATGGCCAAATTAAAAGCGTTTGTCGGCTCCATCAAAAAAGTACTTCATCGTGAAAAAATAGACATGATCGAGAATAAAAACACCCTTTCTCGGATCAAGGCTTCATCACAAACAAATCGGCAGGCTTCAGCAATGGAGGCTTTTTTGAGGGAACCATCTACACAAAAACCAGCAAATAAAAACAAAAGATATAGGGCCGATTTCGGGCAAGTGCTCCCACCAAAACTCAGACTTGCCCAGAGCCCCGAAGATCACATAATAAATGCCTTCCTCGAGTTCCAAGCGATAACAAGAGCAAATAAGACCATAAAGCTCTTGACCTGCAATAAGATCATGCAGGCCTATCAGCGAAAAAATCTAAAGCTGTTAGAAGTGCGACTCGAGGATGCAAAAGCTGCCATATACGACAATGTCACCTCCACAATAATTGCCGGGGCGATGACAGGGCAGTATATGGCGGCATTAAGTGCCGACTGCGGGTTCGTGGCTCTGGACGAGGATGAGACAAAACGCACAGGAACACTCAAATTTATCACAACATCTGAGGATCCAATAGTGGTAATAGCGGAATGTACCAGAATAATGCTGGAAGACAGGATACTAGAAAAGGCAGAAGTCCTATCTGGGGACCCTGAATCCAGCATGGACTGGGACATATTCGCAAAACCAATCAATTACTCGTGGGTCAATGGGGTTCCTGGATGTGGGAAGACAACTTGGATCATTAATAACTTCAATGAGGAAACAGACGTTATAATAACAACGACGATCGAAGCAGCCGAGGATCTAAAGCAAAGGCTTTCGCTACGAACTGGCAACAAAGTTAAAGATAAAGTTCGTACCATGGCCTCTTTGCTGGTAAATGGGACAAAAGGAGCCTACAAAAGGTTGATAGTTGACGAGGCCCTCATGAACCATTTCGGCTCAATCGTCATGGCGAATCAGCTAACAGGCGCCAACGATGTCATCCTCATTGGAGATATTAACCAACTTCCGTTTATAGAGCGTGAAAACCTCTTTAAACTTAATTACACTCGTCCAAACCTGGTAACCGGCATCACCCAGGAGTTGTCTTGCACACACAGGAGCCCTATGGATGTGGCATACGCCCTAAGCATGGTCTATAATAACATCTATTCATCGAAGGAAATTGTGCGGTCCCTAAAGCTAACGAAGTACACAGGAGCGAGAATACCTAAAACCGATCTAAATACCCTGTATCTTGTCCACACACAGGAGGAGAAAGCAGCCCTCACTAATACAGGCTATGGATCGGGAACGGACTCTCGCGTCCTCACAATCCATGAAGCTCAGGGATTAACGAGTCCTTCGGTGATCATCATACAGACCAAGTCCCGAAAGCTGGCAATCCATGACAGCGTTCCTCATGCAGTCGTAGCTATATCCCGGCACACTAACACCTGTGTCTATTACACTGACACTGACGGAGACGCTGTGGCAAGCTTCATAAAAAGAACCACGGAGGTGTCAACCGAACACATAAAAGATTATAACATAAAAATGGCTATAAAAGACAGGAACGATAAAGTCCTAAGCCGCATAGCGGGTTGTGACCTGTGATCCCCAGAGATCGGCAAAAAAAAAAAAAAAAAAACCTAAGCCTAATAACACTAACTTAGTCATAAATAGATTGTTAAAATCCAAGTGTGGACCCCAGACTCCACTGGCTGGCATCTGGTAGATTCGGCACAGAACGATATCTTTTTAACATCCTAGAAACTCCACCCAGCTTGAGTGACCCCTCTCCACCAAGCCAATAATCAAGGTGTTCACACGACGCCGTGCGCCGTTACAGCAGCGCGCAACGTACACATGACGGACAGCAGCCCGTGTGGCCGGCTATGCGTCAAACGGCAGCGTTGCGTCGACGCAACGCTGACGTAACGCGCCGTGTAGACTAGCTCTTAGTGCTACCGCAAATGCGCCGAAAATGTTGTCATAGACTCCCCTATGACAACTAATTGACAACTAATGGCGCATTGTCATTGGTCGTGGCATGCGTTTCAGAAATCTCCCGCGCATGCGGGCCCTATCGACCAGTGAAAATGCGCCATTAGAGACACGACAGTTTTTAGACAGACTATCGCATAATAAAAAAAGTACTAGACGCGCACATTTGTAACAAGACGGCTCATAGACAAAGATGTCGAATGCGTACAACTTACACGGCGACAAGTCTGACTAACGACTGTCGGCTTCCCTTTGAAGTGTATGCGAGCGCGCACATCAACGACAAAACTGTCTAGCGGTGTACCTAGTCTGATGTATGCGTTGCGTCGTTGTAGACAAAACAGTTTCGTCTTGGTATGCGCCACATGGTAGACACAACTGTTTCTCTTTCATCTCAAAGCTGGTTCGTCTATGACCTATGTGAAACAAGATTGTCTAAAAACTGTCGTGTCTCTAATGTGCGGTCTGCCCTCAGCATTGTGAAACAAGTCGAAAGTGACACCCGCGCTCAACTCGCGTAGATACGTCCGTTTGTTTGAAGTCAGGTACTCCTGAGTTCTGCCTACTCTGGTTATGATATGTGCTATCAGTAAAGTTGATTCATAGGCAGATGCCGGACTGCGTAAGGCTGCGTTCCACTGAAGCAGAGCGGAGCGAAGCTTAGCGGTGCCCGAATTGACCAATCGTGCTATTCCAGCGGAATGACAGCGAAGCGGAGCGAAGATTTCGAGCATGGTGAACCAATCACCATGCTCGAAATCTTCGCTCCGCTTCGCTGTCATTCCGCTGGAATAGCACGATTGGTCAATTCGGGCACCGCTAAGCTCCGCTCCGCTTCAGTGGAAACGCAGCTTAAGTTGGTGGCGTTGTGTTAGAGCCCACGCAGACTACAGACTCTTAGTCGGCCGATAGTTTGACCAAATTGGGGTTTCAGTACATTATATTTATCGGCCGATACAAATCGTTTAGTGTGCGCACCTTCATACATCGTACTGATTAAGCTTTCGATCAAACTATCGGCCGACTAAAAGTCTGCAGTCTGCGGGGGCTCTTAAACCCAGTAAATATCTGTCACGACTAGCATTGAATAGGGATGATGACAAGGTCAAATATTAGAGAATTAAAGAAATCACGGTAAAAAATAAGTGTTCCCAAAATTTCAGCTCGATAGCATTTGAATTTTTTTTGTTATGCGCCTTCAAAGTCGATTTTTTTTTCAATTAAATTTCTTAATATTTGTATACCATGAGATAACTTATGCAATTAAAAGCAACTTTTGTTATGAAACCACTTTCATAAACGCAATATTTAACATACCTATCGAACAAAGTTCTCTCCCGATCCGTACAAACTACGAAAGAGTGACGTCAGTCTTTCGTAGCACTTTGTATGGAGCGTTTCGGGCAGGTCTATTTTATGGGATGTTTGAATTGTCATATTATATTGGTGAATTTTAAAGCTATCAGAGTCATTCTTTCAGCGATGTTTCTATTTTTAAGGGTCTTTCAATTACCAATAAGAAAAAAAATTAGTCATCAAGCTTATTGACATGATCCGACCAGAGAGAGATAGGTCTGTCAATTGCCTATTAATCAATCGACGATCGACGATGGTATATTAATCCTTCAATCGTGGATTCTTGGAAATCTATTGTTGTTCTATTGTTGTCGCGATCACCGGTGATCTTATGGGGCTTGATAGGTTAATGTACCTGCGATGTGATATCGATGCAGTATTGTTTGGAAAAAAGTTAACTCCGATTTGTAGGACGTCAAAATTACTAGTGACTACCTGCAAAATATTATGTAAGTGGGCGCCTAGACATTTTTTTTTTCTCCGGAGGGGGGAAATGCATTACGCATACCACCCAGGCGCAGGGGGCGACCCGAGCGGTGATGTGGGACTCCCGTAGCTAATGAGACCACGGTATACCCACTAAACCCCCCATCCTCCGCCACGCCACCTTTTGACGGGGCCACAGGAACGATACACACATCTGCGACCCCGCCGGCGGCCCGAAGACTCCACGATGGGCGCACAGCACGTGCGCCCTCCTCCTCGGCCCCCACCAGGACTGTAGCAGACGCCCCCCGAGTCTGCTACTTGGAGGCCATGTGGCAGATCAGGTCTGTGGCTCTGCCACCGACCACACCTCGGCCGCAGAGGATAGGGCAAGCGGCGCACCGTAATACCTACTTGCCTCTTCCTCTGCGGCCCCACCAATGCCGTTTAAACGGAACGGCCCCGCCAGCTCGCAGGGGGACAGGGAGAACGGCAACGTTTCAAAAACTTCAACAACTTTTTGAAACGTTATAATATTTCAAAAACGGTGGCTCGTAGGGAAAAAATATTGACACCCATTTTGAAGATAATTTTATGACCTACAATTTTGTTTCAGGCATTTTTACGAAAAACCTTAGTTTTGCTAAAAATCGTAAAAAACTAATTTTTTGGACCTTGGAAAAAGTCCACACAAGGGAACAATTAGTCTAACTTGACTGGGCTATGGGTTCAATAAAATTAAAGCGTGATATAGACAATACAATTGGTCGTCTAGGCGGCCGGTTAGTTAACTTCTTTAGGCTGATTAGTCAATCTTGCACTCAGTAAAACCATTTTTTCTGACAACTTTGCATGCCAATGTTACAAACGCTGACAGATTTTAGGGACAAAGTAACAGATTTTCAGTTTGTCACTTTGCCTAATCTTCCGTAAAGGCTCCTTTCCACCGCGGCACACGCTGGACGTGCACGGCTTCATTTCTTTGACTTGAGTCAATTCGTGCGTAGCCTGTCCGTGGGTTGCAGTGGACACAGTCACATATATTTTCTTACAAAGCGAAGCTTGACGCACGTGCGTAGTCTCTCCGTGCGCCGCGGTGGAAAAGAGCCCTAACAACAAAGGCTTTGGTGGCCATACTGAACTTTCTGTACACAACACTGTCAATAACAGCCATATTGACAACACTGTTATTTTGTTACAGGTGTAGGAGTAAACTTGAACGATCCTTATGAAAACTTTAGGAAGAACAAAGGTGCAGCATTTATAACGAGGATGAAAGAAAGAGCGCTAGAAAGGTCGTCGTGAGAGTGGTTGTTGACTGTGTACATGTGTGGTTGAAATGATTTATTTTATCTAAATCATCTAAAATAAAGTTATATTATGATTGTAAGTTTTGTTTTATTTTTTGGTATTTTATTTTGCTAAGGAAATGGTCAGGAGAGTGGAATGGAGGACGCGACTTTGTGTAGCGTAGAAAAGTACTCTAACGTTATGACATTATCTTATTTAGGTATAATAATAATAATATCTATGGACGCACACCATGTCAGTCAGGCCTCGTGCTAAGTACCTGAAGGACTTGTGTTACAGGTACCAGATAACAGAAATATATTTTTAATACTTTTATACTATACATATTATACAGTCAAAATCTGTTATAACGACAACGAAAGGACTACTCTAAAATTTAGGATTTAGTTCCCTGAATTCAGGAACTAAATAATTTAGAAACTAACAACCACCTTGCACGGCAATGTAGCAAAATAAAGCATCAGTGGCGATGCTGCGCGGCAATGTTGTACGACAATGTTGCGGCCTCAATATGGCAATCTTGCATTGATATAATACTGTGTACAGCAATGTGGCGGTGACAATGCGTCAATGATGCGCGGCAATGTTCAAACTATCGTGCTACTTGTGGCCGCAATATTAAATTCAGTTTCCTAAATTCAGCAACCCCTAAATTTAGGAACCAAAATTCAGGTTGCAGGACAATTTAGTACAGCAATGTTGCAGCAGCAATGCTGTGCGGTAATGTTGCAGCAACAATGATCTTGAATTTAGGATCCACAAAATGAACTTTGAAGTCCGAACTATAAAATGAATGACACAAACATGTTATTTAAGCTCTTTTACTATTAAATTATTATAATTCTCAATTAAAACTTAAAACTATAATTAAATAACAATTAATTAGTGTGTAAATATCCTTGTAAAGTGTTTAAAGCTCAAAATCATCTTCGTAGTTATCTTTGAATTCAGCAAGTTTGTCCAAACTCTCTTGATAATCAGCAGCCTCTAAACCTTCTTCTTTGAATTTATGCAGTTTAGCTATCTTTATCCGACTGACTTCTCTGTGAAGCTTCTCTATCATATCAGCCATAAAATTACCGTTGTGGTACCCAGTTACTATGGGACAACTTTGTACTTTCTCCTTGATCTCATTATTTCTTACAAATCCATATTTATTTAATTCAGGCGAAAATATTGAGGGGAATGGTGTTTTAACGTCCATAGGTTTTTCACACACAGTCATGTTCGTAGCAGACAGGAAATTGTTAGCTTGGAAGTACAATTCAAACATTTCTTTAACATTATTGCACCTGTACGCTGGCAAGTTCATTTGTTCCTTTGCCTCCTTCGGGGGAGCCTTCAAGTAGGTCTCTGGTATTCCTCTCACAGTTATGAGTTGGAAGATTTTATCTGTTGCTATCTTGCAACTGGGAGTAATCGATTGATATATAGGTTTGGTGGTGTTATTAAGGTAATCAATTAAATACTCAGATTCATTCAAGGCAAGGGGCATACCGAGAGATGCGGAAGCCATTTTTCTGCCGTAGCCTGTCATGTCAGCACACAAATCTGACAGTGTAAAAAGGTTATCTCTGTGTCTGTACTTTTGGCTTAGTGTATCGAGAGCGGAAGCCAGTAACGCTGAGCTATGGTAGTATTTTGCCAGGTCGTATTTTATATACTCAAATTTTCTTGCATTGCCAGGTTTCCTCCAACCTTTATCTGAGGTACATAATGGGACAAACATTGTGGAATATTCCGATAACTGCTCCATAGCGAGTGCTATGTTGACTAACCTCGTTGAATCTTTGAGAGTTGATTTTTCCCTTTCTTCAAGAGTAGAAGGATCATTGTCTTCAAAGTGGGAAGCTATTATGGGGTATGCTACTATTGTTTTATTGTACTCATCGGCTAAATGTTCGATGCAACTGAGTGCCAATCCGGAGAAACCATCTGTACAATCAAAGTTGATGTGGAAACCCTGCATACTATCACATTCTTCTACATACCTTCTTATATTGTCAGCAAAATTATCTCCATAATCAGTTTTCCATAGAGAATGTCCACTTATACTTAAATCAAATCCTCCCTAAAAATTCATGAAAACATTAATAAAAATAATAATCTGCGGATGTAAATAAAAACCTAATAAAAGACTGCGGAGGTAAACATATTATATTATGTTTATAAGAATTTATGAGCACCGGTGTTTGCAACAATAGAATACAATAGCATTTCGGAGAATCGCCGATCGAAGGATTAATACTTACACTTTCATTTCCATGACAGTATTCTTTAACAATGTTTATGGTACGGGGATGAAACCTAGAATAAACATAGTCAGTCCATGTATTGACTTCTTGATCTAGCTCATAATCTTTTTCCTTCGTATTCACTTCAGATTCCGAATTGATGTCTTTGATGAACTCATTTTTAAGGGCCGGTGGTTCCTCTATTTTTTCTACTGATTCCCACTGAGGCTCTTCGGCTTCTTCAGACTCCAACCCACCTGTGCTTGGTAAAGTTTTTAGAGTTCCTTTTAAATCTGCTATAAGCAAGCGTGGAGTGTATGTAACAGCCCCTGTCGATGTTTTTCCTTCGCGAAACAATATATCCGGATTAGTATCGGATTTAACAAGCCCTGTATAATCAAAACTTAACTCCTGAATGTTCCAAAAATGTGCTCCAATGTAGTTTGAATAATGGCCGAATTGCAAGGTAAGAATTTCTCTTGCCGTCATTATCTTAGCTAGGATAATATGTATTTCATTAATGTGTAAAACTTTTGAGTAAGTACTTCTAAAAAACTATAAAAATTACAGAATCGGTACGGTAAGGTTTTTGTAAACAATGCGTACCTACGTTTTATGAATGACATTGACATGCAATGAGTAATGAGGTACAATGGCTGCGTTCCAGATGACGTTAATAACGCTCACGCTCAAGACCTTCGTTTCTCCCGTTCCATTAGCATGTGAGCAAATGTGAGCGTCAATGTCACAAACCCAAGTGGAACGGAATTATGGAGCGTTTTGAGCGCTCTGGCGAGGTGACAGTGACAGGTGACAGCTGAAAGAGGTTAAGTTAGAATTCGAGTCTACCGCTTTTATTTAAATAATATTTAGGTACCTATCGATTATCGAAATGGATATTTTTACGGCAGTTAGACATATTTTGCAGGTGCATCGGAATAATGATTCAGACATTTCTAGTGAATCTAGTTCAGATGAAGAGTGGAATGCACTTTTCCACAATTATGATCGCGAAAAGCGAAAGTTTAGACCACGAGTCAATGACTACGAAAATGTAATCAATCTTTATGTCCGCTGTACACTCTCGCCGAGAGCTCTCGGGCGAGAGTCTCGTGCGAGAGCCCCTTGCCCGAGTGGGATCATGTACATTCTCGCTTAGTTCGATCGCAGTAAAGAACTCAGACAAGATGGAGGAAAACGACCATTCACCATTCACCATGCATCGAAAGATATCATTGTAATCCAAAGATTTATAATCATATTTAATTTTATTTCTCACAGATTATGACTCATAATGTCGTTTAATGTTGTTATTTTTCTGTTCTACAGTGTCCAACGGCGGGACTAGTACTGAAAGACGCGAGAGTGTACAGTAGTGCGCTCGTTTTCCTCGCGAGACCCTTTGTCTCGGGCGCAAAATACCGACAACGGACCGAGAGGGTCCGAGACAGGCGAGACGAGGCGAGCGCACCCATTTACACTCTCGCACTCGGGCCGCCTCGCTGTGTCTCGGCGAGAGTGTACAGCCGGCTTTATTCTAATGAAGAATTTAAAAGACCAGGAGAGACGATAACTTAGTATTTTATAGAAAAATATTTGATCTTTCATTTAAAACAATTTCTTTTTAATCAAAATATTTTATTTAATTATATTTAATATATTTCAATTAAAAATATTATGTTTTGCAATGAGATTATATGAAGTTTTTTTGTCGCTACTCGCTCCTGAAAACTTTCCGAATATGGTCTTTGCGATATTGTTACGTTAAAATAAAAAAAAAACTAGAACGCCCACTTCGACCCATTTTCGTCGTGGGTCGTTTTGAGCGTTGCTTGAGTGAAATTGATGACGTCATGAGTGACGTCATAGCCGCTATCAAAACGACCCCGGTCGCCAAAGGGAACGGCAGAAGGGGACGTTTTGAGCGTTTTGGTCAAAATTAGCGTCATCTGGAACGCAGCCAATATCTTTAAGTCTTTGAAGTACCTAATGTTGGTAATGACTTATGACATGACAGTTAAGAATGACATCTGTCAGAAAGACTCGGCCGACGGCCGTAGCGTCGTGGCATTGGCAGTCGTGTTCGTTTCGTTTTTCAATGCACGCACACGCAGTGCGCAAATATAACGCTTCGCAGTCGCGTGGTCGCGTACGTTTGTGCTAAGCTTAAGTTGGTGTCAGTGTGAGTGTCATGTTCTGAAATACCTGTCAGATTTTCTAAAATCTGTCAGATATTGATGGTATTTTAGAATATGACACTCTCACTGACACACAATAAAGCCGCGCATGCGTAGTTGAAAAACGAAACGAACACGACTATAGTTTGGCCCACAGCCAATGAATAAGAAAACATATGGAAGTGACATAACTACAAAAAAGCGTGGCCGGCGCCATATTGCCTGGAACTAAACATGGTGATGGGACACTCGGTTGATATTTGTCGAGGATATCGATAAACAAAGATGTTTCAAGTGTAATTAATATCATACACTATAGTACAGCGATGATTTAAATAAACTGATGTACGTATTATCACTTTTAATTTGGGTTATAGAAGTTTGATGTTTACATAATGAGTAAAATTATTATTATTATTATTAACAAAAAATTAAAACCTACTTCCAAGGTAAAAACAATAATAACATTCTTATAATATGAACTAAAAACTAAAAAGTATTAAATAATTTTCCTCTCTAAATGTGCCTTTTTCCGAATTCAGCTAAACCTCAACTATTTCTGTACTCAACCTTCATCATTTTGAAGTCGGTACCAGATATAGCTGAATCTTTATATTTTCTTTGACAGAAAATTTGAAACTTATGGAACTGGCACCGACTTCAAAATTATGAAGGTTGAGTACAGAAATAGTTGAGGTTTAGCCATACATAAAGTTAATATACCTAGCGGAATAGAGAAACAAAGGCCTGAGCAAGCGAGATGCCACTATCAGTAACACCGCGTGGTAAAAAGAGACGTGTGATACATGACAGCAGCACTCTTTTTTTGACGTCCAGTCGGCACGTGCCGCACGTTGTCAATATAATCTCATAGAATTCATGTTCAATCATGCTTGTGTAAGTGTATACGTACACATATTTTTCACACAGATGAAAACCAATTTTGGTTACGTTTGACAGCTCGAGATCGTTGCTCTATTCCGATAGGTATATTAACTTTATGGGTTTAGCTGAATTCGGAAAAAGGCACATTTAGAGAGGAAAATTATTTAATACTTTTTAGTTTTTAGTTCATATAGGAATGTTATTATTGTTTTTACCTTGGAAGTCGGTTTTAATTTTTTTGTTAAAAATAATAATTTCACTCTTTTTAGTTACCTAGTAGATAAACTATAATTAGTGCCAATTTAAATTGTATAAAAAATAGTTTTATATTGTCTTCACTATATTATGTCATTGAGGCGCTCTGTCGGCGCTATCGCTTGTCCGAACTCAGATTGTTGTTCATATAGTTTTAGTTACACGATGTATTCAATAGATTTCGCTGAGGTGCTCCTGAATCGCAGTATCGCTTGTACGTAGGAGTTTTATATAGTTGTATTGGCTGTGTGAAATCAGAAATGTGTCACCATTGGTGTGAGCAGTGAGCATGAAATTAGAATTGTCAACATTTTGAGTGGTAATTATTGATCTCGTATTGTTATTATAAATATTAATTAACCATCCAAGATGACCTCCGTCATAGTCCGCGAGTTTATAAGTGGTCGTCGGTGGTAGTGAACTAGTGAGTAGTGACTTAGTGACCATACCACCCTACGCGTCGAATTACTGCGTTTATTCTACGTATCTTATTACAATTTCTTAAGGCTGTTAAGAGTCATACCCCAAGGCCCAAATATCAGGTAGATAAATTTAAACAATACATTAAAAAAATCTAAGTGAACTCAACCCTATGCGTGCTAGGTAATTTAACAATTTAACGCTTCAACTCCCAAGCGGCCGCCAGAACAATGGATTTCCAAGAATCCGCGATCGAAGGATGAGCCGAATCACACCCAGCGGCGCGGCGAGTATATTTTCAGTGCCATAATAATATTATGATATTAATCTTTACCTTCATTATTGTAATACATAATACTATCGCATGAGAAACTTGGAATGCCGGCTACGCGGCCGCCTGCGCCTTTCTCAAGCGATACTATATTGTACTACATTAATGAAGATAAAGTTTAAAATCATATTATGACACTCAAAATGCTCGCAGCGCGGCATGCCCTGACATTTGAACTTGAATAGGTACGACGCAATGCCGTGATGTTTACGCACACGCCGCGCGGCCGTGCGGCGGCGTGCGGCGACGCCGCACCGACCGCCGTGTATAAACAGCCTATATTAATAATTGGTGTTGTTATGTACATAAAAGCTTATCATTATAGTATAAATAGGAATGGTATTTAAATGAAACTTCAAATATATTTATCATTTCAATTTTATTACCGAAAAATTATTAAAAATCATTCAACTTATCCTCTTAAATTTTAGCACTACTTCTACATTATCCTCTACCCTTACACTACTCTTAAAAAACGATGGATGCTGAAATACTGGCAGTGGAAAAATACAATTACTTACATATTGTTTACCACTACTTTGCCTATTTTCCAGTACTAATCTAATAATGCAGTTGACGTAAAAAGTCTACTGGTTTATTTTAACACGTTCATAACCTACTCGAATAAACAAAAAAATATTAAAATTAAAGCATTAGTAACCCAATTCTGACATACACTAGGTACTTCGTAAATTGCACTCAAATAGTTTCGAAATACCTACCACAGACCACCCCTAACCTTATTTTACGATACCTTAACTAGAGAACGGACTTTATTCTACATAGGACCCAATCTAAATACTGCAAGCTACATCACATAGTTCAAACCAACATACACGCGTAGGTCACGACACCCCAAGTCTAGAAAATAGCACACCTAGGAGACCTTTGATTACTTAGAAACCTGTAACCGTCCTTTAATTTTTTTATTTACTATTTTCACTCCATACGATACTGAGCTCGTACTATTTTATCATGTGACACCGATACTAATATATCGTATCACAGCTTCAATAATGCTAATTGATTTATTTTAGAATGAATTATTATTTTAGATTACACTTTCTCGATTATTGGCGATTAATTGTATCACACTTGAATTTCTATAATGACAGATTCGTCTACAATGTGCTATTTTATTCTAATAATTTCTAATTACAATTTACCCGAATGTAAAACACCACAATCCTATGTGCATTTACTCACAACCTAATCTAATATCAAAAAATTTGATTACGAATTACGATCCATCACATTATTAAATTATTTTACACAAATTAATTATGATCATCTTATTCTATGCTACATACTTATCATTAGAGAATCATATCAATATGATGTGTAGAAAATTTTAAAAAGAATATAAACAAAACTATTTTTCCTAATATTAAGTTAGTGTTTCAGGTAAAAATCTATCTGATTCGACATATGATTATCATAATATTGTATAAGCCCCGAAGTAGAAGGGTTTTACAATGTATGATTACGCGTATAAAGAAACTGTTTTTTTTAAAGAAATAATAACACAATTTCTCATAAATATTCTTCCACAGTTAAGTTATTTTTACTGGGAGTGTGACTCGGTCACAAAACAGAGATCTCTATTTTTAAATAAAACAAAAACAATAATAACTTCTTAAAGACAGTTGAAGTAGATAACATAATTTGATGTTAAAAACAATTGATTACGCGTTATATTTGTAATTTAAATTTGCTGATTGCTTTCTAATAAGTGGCAGAAAGTTACAACAAAATTGAAACATATTTCTACAACTTTTTCATTAAGTGTTTTTTTTTTATTTTGTAACTTCGTGTCAGCTATTTAGAAATTAACAATTTCAACTTTTTCTATTCCCTCGGTATTTTAAATTGACTTTTAGTGTAAAATGTAAAGAGCAGTTAGTTGCTTATAATTAAATTAATCAGTCTATTGTAGATTAATGTAAAGACTACTTGTTACCATTAATAATTCACGGCTTACTAGCAAGTAAAGGATTCAAAATATATATGTCGCAGCCAACTAGTTTAAATAGCCGTTCAATCAACCAGCTAGCCCTTTGACTGAACAACGCCATTCAATCACAGGTCTAGCTTTTTAATTGAATATTTAAGTCGCTCAAAACGTTCAACACTACAGCTGATTCAAAAGCCGCCGTTTGATTGAATTAGTTCAGCGCTCACCACCGCGGCGCTGGGTGCGTTTTGTTTACAAAATGGCGTCAACTATGCCGGTGTTTGTAATTGTTTCAAGATAATATTTTTCGGAAAGAAAGAACTAAATATACGTAAATCTCCCAAGAAATTACAAAAAGTTTTCTTATTCTCTCAAATTACAAAATTAACTAACGGTCGCCTTAGTTAATTTGCCATTTAACTAGTTGGCTAAGCGTCGTCTAGCTGTAGTGTTGAACGTTGCAGTCAACAAGTCGGCTAAACGACGTATAGCCGTGTAATTGAATGGCGTTGTTCAGTCAAAGGGCTAGCTGTTTGATTGAACGTCTATTTTAACCACTGGGCTGCTACATACAGTACATATACTCAACTACTCACATAAAAAAGTCCATTGAAATATTGGTGTGTATAGTTTACCGGTCAGATGTTAGCATGCACGATTGTATTTGCAGTTATTCATTATAATACACAAACACAAGGTCCATCAAATCAAGCGAACGTCAGAGCGGTAAAATATTGCATAATGTACGAATAACTAAACATTCTTTTGTTCAGCAAAATCGATTCGAGATATTACAGTCCGGTGTGTAAAATCTAGTACTTAAATCTAAATAGGCTAACAGTATAGCGTCCATACTTTTACAGTCGAATGCGCGTACGTAACAAAAACTTACGTCCACACAATCAAACGTAAAATGAGCAGATCGGGCTGATATATGTAAGTTGCACACGTTATGTACAGGCGGTGGGAACATTAATTATTATACCCGCTATCCTACTGAAACTTCCACTGACGAGTATATAACTATAGTAGCAAATATTTGTACTGACGATGTCGATACGCCGACCTAACACTATTTTAAGTAGACACTTAACGAATAACCGATATCTATGTTCAAAGAACAGGAATTTCTTCGACTAGAAACAGACTCTACTGTTCTTAAAGAATCACCCATTCTTCGCGCATAGATATCGCCTTTAGAAAGATCAGATCATTAGACCTGAATCAGACTTGCTACCGTTTTCCTTAAAAATATTTTACAGTGTACGATATGTAACAAGTGTAATAAAAATGTAAATACACATATCTGGTACAGACCTCACCTTGCAATTTACAATCACTGGAAATACTACTTCAAATATACAACTGACGTCGATATTAGGGCTCCATTCCACCGCGGCGCACGGAGAGACTACGCACGTGCGTCAAGCTTCGCTTTGTAAGAAAATATATATGACTGTGTCCACTGCAACCCACGGACACGCTACGCACGAATTGTGTCAAGTTAAATATAATATATATAGTCCACGCGTGCGCGTGGCCGTACACAGCGTGCGCCGCGGTGGAATGGAGCCTTTATACTGGATAGAGCGTTTTCGTAGTTTTGTTTATAAAACTGGCTTAAAATGCAGCATAAAGGTACAATTCCGTGCACGGCGATCGATCGCGGCCCCGCGCGGCGTGCGATTGTTGTCGGTCGCTCGTGACAATAGTCAGAGACGGCTGCGCGCGTCTGTCAGACGGAAAAGGTGCCATACATTTTCATATTCTGACTATTGATTGTCACGAGCGACCGACGACAGTCGTGGGCCGCGATCGTGCGCGATGCCCGGAATTGTACCTTAATTTTCAGTGCGACATAATTCGATCTATCCAGAATAATATAAAGATCAGAGCTATACGATACTCTTGACATTCTTAACACTAACCCAAACGAAGAAAGCCCGGTTACAACACAGTCAAAAATATTTGTAGACTCGGCTGATATACACAGGCCGCGTTGCACAGATATTATAATTTATAACGTCATCAAAGCGAGTCTGCTGATATTTTAACTGGGTATCTCTTGCATCTACCCCTTTGTTTATAAGCCTATGTTCAGCTTAAGCTGAAGGCTTTAATTACTAGAAATAGATTATTTCTGTTTGGTACCTTCATGTGACTTATCTTCGCGTGGAAAACTTCCTCAAAAGTGTTAGAGCGAGACAGCCTTATGCTCAACCAACGCGTTAGACGAGTGCGACCCTATTCACGAGCGGCGTTTTCCTTCGGCTGGCGTACGATTGTGAACTGACAGGCTGATACAGGATACTTGTCTTCGCCCGCTTACTTTGTTGTACTGAAACATAATTTATGGAATATTTATAGTTCTTATTCTGTCTCGCTGACTAATCAAATATTGACGCAGCGTTCACATTTTCGAGGATTGTTGTCTTTGTATGACGTTTCCAAAATACTACATAATAGTTATACTTTTAATAACAGAAATGTAATTGAGAAAACGCTCACTAACCTACTTACTTAACAATGGTATTTACATATTCTTACTTTGCATAGTCTTACTGCTAACTTTCTTACAAGTATGAAGTAGTAAGTTACAACTTTATAATATTATGTGTGTATTATTAATTAACTTTATACTTACTCGTATAATGTTCTCCCAATGATAAGTCCAATTTGACGGGTTTCGATTCTTCGAAGTCGAACTCTTCGTACGTGTGATCAAGCACCTGCAAGAAGGAATGGTGTGAATGAATCATGTTCCTGCGTCTCATCGGGCCGCGCGGCGCTGGCGGGCAAACCGGTAGCCCCCGCGCGCCTGCCTTCAGCGTGCACCCCCCGCGCGCCTCCCTGCGACACCCGCGGCCAGCGAGGAGCGCGTCGCGGCCGCGCCCTTTCACTTCATCGGACCACCGGCCTACGCGACGCGCGCACCGCGGCCATACCTCGTATCATAGTACCTAACAATACAGTCTATTCTCATTGAAGACGTTTTTTATTTCTGGCGGAGACCACCAGCATCACCCCTGGAGCTTCGCCCCAACAATCACGCTAGCAAGAACTGACTTACAATGAGACTGATTCCACTAACATAACCTAACCAACATTCAGATATATATTTTAATGATGATTAATGATTATACTTCAATTTAATTAAGAGTTTGACAGATAAAGTATGAGGAGTATTGTAAAAATCTTTATTTAATTACAGTTATACCAATGTGTCTGCTTGTGGTAGTGAGAGTCAAATAAGAACAAAACTATTAAGGTTCTATAATAATGCTCAGTACTCACATTCGGTTTTGCTCGATAGTTTTACTCCGAATCGAAGGAAAATACATATTTGACATATTTAATTCCATCGAGCCGGCTCGAAGCGAGCCTTCGAGCTGTCAGTTTTGCGGTCCACACGGTGGCTATTGCTCGATTTGGAGTAAAACTATCGAGCAAAACTGTATGTCAGTACTTAGCATATTATCACCCAAGGATTTAGGGTGCAGACATGAAATTGTTTAAACGACGAAATTCGGCAACAAATTTTATGTATTGCATTGGTCTTTCACGCCTCATAACCACGAGTTCGAAAAGTTATCGCGTACGGCGTATGTCAAATGTATGGAAGCTGTTAAGGAAAACTCTGGGCCAACCCACACGTACCACAACCACACCATGTTGCACACGTTTCATGGGTTTAGTCAACATGTGTTTCCGCTATAAAAGTCGGAGTCGAACTATGTCTGCACACGCCGTATTCACATCGCAACTACTGGCGACAACGCAACCACATTGACATTTTGTCGGTACCAACCACAACGCAACTACAAAAAGCTGCAGCGACACCATTCACACGTAACAACTGCTTGACGGCATTTTGTCGTTGCGACGTGGTGTGGTTGTTGTACGTGTGGGTTGGCCCTAAGGGGTCTGTTTCACCACTTCCTGATAAGTGCCGGATATCCACAATATATAATAGGCTATCCACAATTTATGTGACACATACACCATATTGTATCTGTTAGATAAATTGTCCGGCACTTATCAGGAAGTGACGAGACAGCCCGTAAACTTAAGCCGGGTCCAGACGAGTGTACAACACGGTCAAATTAACTTGACGCATCGAAATGTCAAATTAACATGGGAGCTCCGTAATGATGTCATCAAGCCGTCCGTCTACTTAATTTGACCGTGTTGTAACGTGTAATGTAATTCACCGTGTAATGTAACACGAATTCTACGTGTGGACGGCACTACGAGCATTACAATATGTAACGCTCGGGGTTTATCCATCGACTGTCGGTTTTCGCGCGAGCGCTTTGAGTTCGTGTGCCGTCCACACTGTTGACGCTAAATTACACGTAATCTTACATTACACGTTACACTCGTCTGGACCCGGCTTTAGCCCTTAGGGCCTGTTTCACCACTTCCTGATAAGTGCCGGATAGGCTATCCACAACTTATCTGACAGATACTTTATATCATGTTAGATAAATTGTCCGGCACTAATAAGGAAGTGGTGAAACAGGCGTAAACCAGGCCTGTCTCACTTCCATACAAACGGCGCGAAATTGCCGAGATATTTACCTGCTATCCTGGAAAACAACCTAATTTCAACCTAGTTTAGCATTCATAGTAGATATGAGCGCCGCGCCGGCGCGCCGTCGTCGCCGCGAATTCTCACGACGCGCCGCCGCCGAGGAAAAAGAACGACGCGCCGCCGCGGCTCTTGTCGTGCATTTTCTTTAGATATTTCGCCAAAATGTATGAATAAATTACATTTTTAGAAAATTGGTACTTTTTAAAGTTTTTTAACTAATATAGTTACTTCGCAGAATTTGTTCCTTGTTAGCAACACGATCGAATAGTGCAATAAAAAAACAATGTCCACGAATTCTGCCAATCCCGGATTTTTTTAAGTCATAGAACTAAAAAGTTCCACGGGTTATGGATTTGGCATTTTTACCCGTGGTAGTGGTAATGATTAGCTTTCCTATAAAGCAACATGCGCTTTCGGCATCGACTTAGTTTAGTCAGAAAAAAAAAACTGAAAATCGATTTTCTTTGTTTTTATGGCCCCCATAAGTGATAGCGGACCGAAAAAGGGTTCATAATGTAGCTTTTTGTATGTCCTACAAACATTATATAACGTGTTTTTGTCTAATCTGTACCAATTTTGAAATATAAAAACTTTTTACTTTTTCATGAACGCGGGATTGGGATTTTCTTTTTGAGATAATTCAAAAACTATTTAAGTGAGATACCTGGGTGTTTTACTCGGGGATTCGTAATTAAGTACCCTTTCGATTTAACTAATAAAAAGACGATGTCCGAAATTTTAGTCGAAAAAAAAACACTGTGCGCCGCGACAACAATAGAATACAATAGCATTTCCAAGAATCCCCGGTCGAAGGATTAATATAAAATTGAAAAATATTATACTTATTTATTTCTTAATCTTTAAGTACTTACCAAATATGAATACAAATACTGCATTTATAAATAAAAAATATTTATTGTTCAATGAACACAGTTTCCTAAAGATTGAACACATAATTATTGCAGTGAGACCTATACTTAATATTTTAAACAAGACACGACTAACTAAGTATTAATAACTGCTTTGTTTTATTCTTACTTCTTATCATTAATACACATAATAGTTTCATCTAACAATATCCGCCATGACACGGTTCTCGAAGTGAAAAGATTTCACGAGTCTCGGAGGTGGCGGTAACATTCCGCGAAAACGGATCTAATCCTCGGATAATTTTCCGTCGTCGGATGTCAAACTCCCATCCGCGGTCAGCGGTGGCCGGTGAGATGTTCTCGAATCCGTGGTGGAAACTATTTCATTCATACAAAATAAATGTCAGTACTGTCAAAATGACATCAAAATCGGAAAGTATTCACTTATCATTTGCTTGAAAGTGAAATAGTTTCTGCAATCGGGAAGATTCCGCGCGGAAACGCTTAGTGAATCGCCCCGCAGGTCACGCCGCCGACGCCGCCGCCGCCGTAGTAATTTTGGACCGGCGCCGCCGCCGTGGAATTGAGTGACGGCGCTCATATCTAATTCATAGTACAATAACTGTCTGCCGTCTCGATTCAATCTGCCAGGGCTGTCAAGCGAGCGGCGCAGCGCGGCGGCGCGGGGCCGGGTACTATTACTTTTGTATCGCGGATGCGTGCGTTGCGTGTGCGACGAGTCGAGCGAGTGCCAGCCTATCGAGACTAGTCCGGTGACCGGATGCTTGCGTTTATCATACCTAAACTCGGGAGTGAAACTTCTGTACCGTACGTAAGGTACTAATTATGTATTCTGTGCGTAAACTTAGGTTGTGTACATACCTCGACGTCACTGTCGTCGTGGCGCCGTCTCGCGAGCAGGCGGTACGTGCCGCCCACCATGCCCGTCCCCACCACCTGCTCCTCGTCCACCTCCAGCTCTTCCACCTCCAGCTCCTGGTCTGACACCTCCTGGAAAATGGAAATATTTACATTAATATTTTTTTAAATAAAATAAGGGGGCAAACGGGTCACCTGATGGAAAGCAATTACCGTCGCCCATGATCACCCGCAACATTAGAAGGGCTGCAGACGCGTTGCCAGCCTTTTAAGAGGGAATACGCTCTCTTCTTGAAGGTTTGCATGTCGTATAGGTCCGGAAATACTTGGTGACAGTTCGTTCCAGAGTTTTACAGTGCGCGGCAGAAAGTTACGCGAAAAACGCACGGTGGAAGACTGCCACATCATCAAGGTGATGAGGATGGTACAACCGATAGAGAATGCAGAGTGAAGCAATAGTTATACACTATATTATATGTTTTTGTCGGCTAAATGACCTTTAGTATATACTGACATGCAATAATTGGAACTAAAGGCCTTCGCCCACTGCGACTTTTAGTAGCGATGCAGTCGCACGTTTATGAAGCGCACAACTGCATCACTACTAACGCGCGTTAGTCGCATTCGCAACAACATACACAGCTAGCGACTGCATCGCGACTGTATCGATACAAATATGCGACAGTATCGCGACTTCTTCGCGACTGCGTCGCTACAAAATGTCGCAATGGGCGCGCGTCCTAAAGTCAAAATTAAGTTGGAACCAGCGGTCATTGACCTTACTAGTTTAGGAGCGATGTGAAAAATATTTGCACTGTGTTCTGTTAGCCTAAAAAGTGGGGTACATCAGTGAGTTGTTCAGCTGCTAAAGTGCCATGTTGATGGCATGGGATCTAGATGGCTCTGACACACACAGCCGGTTCTGACCTAAAGGGGGCTAGTCGGGTGATAGATGCTTGTTTTGTTATTTAACCTACACCAGGGTTTTTCAAACTTTACACTCCACGAACCCCTGGTAAATTTTCCAGGTGACAGCGAACCCTTTACTAAGTAATGAAATCAAAATAAAGTTTTTATTTGAATAAAAGGTAACACATAAAATGGCAAAAGAGTGCCACGTGTGTTTGCCAGTTATCAAGCCACCATTATGTAAATCTCGTCGCGAACCCCCTACCGTCGACTGGCGAAACACCTAGGGGTTCGCGTACCCCACTTTGAGAAACCCTGACCTACACGTATCTAATATAATGTGAACTCGCACTTTTATATAAGCTAATGTATTAAATAAAACAATATTACAGATTATTATTTTTAACAAAAAATTAAAACCGACTTCCAAGGTAAAAACAATAATAACATTAATATAACTAAAAAGTATTAAATAATTTTTACTATCTAATAGCGCCTTTTTCCGAATTCGGCTAAACCTCAACTATTTCTGTACTCAATCTTCATTATTTTGAAGTCGGTACCAGATAGCTGAATCTTCAGTCCTCTGACAGAATATTTGAAACTTTTGGAACTTCCAAAAGTCGGTTTTAATTTTTTGTTAAAAATAATAATAATTTCACTCTTTTTAGTTACACTAGTAGGTAAACCTTCGCGTATATTTTACGTATCTTATTACAATTTGTTAAGAGTCACAATTCACACTCACAAAATAATATATTATCAGTGAAGTGAACATATTGTGCTAAGTAATTTAACAATTTTAATGCTTCAAGCCCCAAGCGGTCACCGGCGATTGCGATAACAATAGAAAGGCTATTGTGTCTCGTTTTTCCACGATCGAAGGATCTATCAGATAAAAAATTGTATAAACTTGCATAGGATGTAGCGTAGCTACTCATAATATAATATTATCATAATTATTGACATTTGACAGTGTTCTTGTAAATTGTAATCAAGAATTCAATTTCAAATCGATACTTAGTGCGCCATCTATCGATTAATAAGTATAACTAATTAAAAAGACACATAATAACTTTGTTTTGTTTAAATATTCTTTTTAAAATGCATTTATTTTACAACTATAAGAAAATACTTGTTATGATATAGCATTTTCTTTAACTAAACAGACGTTTAATCCTGCTAACAAGTCCTCTAAGTAACAAATAATTCCTAAAAAAGGTCTTAACTTTGTAAAAATAATGAATAAAATAAAATTAAAATGTTCAACAAAAACCATTTTTTATAGTATTTTATTGGATATTTTACTCTTAGATGATGTAATTAAATGTAAAAATATAAAAAAGAAGTAAACCATTATGAAAAACATTCCATTCTTTGTAAAAAAACGCGTTTTCATATGTATTTTTTAAACTTAATTTTCTTGCGCGGCCGCACTCTGCGGGACCAATAAAATTATTTTTATATTCCTTGTCACCTTATCTAATACGCCTATGCCTCAAAACACCCCGCAAACTACGGCAGTTGAAAAAAAAAGTGTTTTTCTCCATACATTTTTTTTTTATTTTATATCTTGAAAAATATAAGTTTATCGCAGAATTGTGCACAAGTAAAAGTTGTTTGAAATGTTGTTTTCTATCACAGAAAAAAAAATCAAGTCGAAATTCCGACTTCGGGGTCTATGTCCACGAATTTTGGAATTGGAACCACTGTGCGTCGCGCGGCGCGCGCGGCGATGCCGTTGCCTCCGCGGCGCTGACCGCCGTGTATTAAACAAACGGGCCGATTCTGTATCATACATTTGTGAGTTAATCACTGAGTTAGTAACGAAACGGCGGAGTGAGCAACCGAAAAGTCTCACTTTTGTATGCAAGTGAATACAAAAAGTGGCACTTTCCGTTACTCACTCCTCAGTTTCGTTACTAACTCAGTTATTAACTCACAAATGTACGATACAGAATCGGCCCGCAGGTGTTGTTATACAGTAATTAATAATTATTATTATTAGTATATCCATACCTATGCCTTGTACTGTTATCTATTCTGTGCCATGAGACATTGGTGACCTTAATACGACGAGGTAATGTGATGAAGATGATGATGATGATTATGATGATGAATATGAATTGCATAGTAGCATATGCTTTCTGTTCTTAAAACAACGCCGAAACTCCCAAACGTGTATCTATAAGGAGTCAGGAGTTCTCTCAGCATCTTCGAAACCATGGTATATCTTGAACCAATATTTGACTTTTTGGTAGCATATTCTTAGTACACTTCACATAAAACCAAAATCACCATATGTTTCCATATAAATTTGAGGAGTTCCCTCGATTACTCCTGGATCCCATCATCAGGTCACCACTTTTGTGAACATGGTACCAAATTGGAGTGAAACCAAATACAACAAAACAAAAATTTCGAAAATCGGTTCACAAACGGCGGAGTAATAGTTGAACATACAAAAAAAATATATCCACAGCCGAACATATAACCTCCTCGTTTTTTGGAAGTCGGTTAAAAAGGGATGTTCATCTGTCCTATACTGCTTGTCCAAAACAAGTTTTGATAATGATTTAAATGACAGAATTAAACGTGTTTACATTATTATTTGATAGTACGTGGGAGGTATGCTAAAACATTCCCTAAGGTCAATCGGAGGATACATACTATATTTCAGTTCAATGTCAACGAGATACAGCGCAAAAAGTTTAAAGGCAAATATTTTTGTACGGACCGGCCGACCAGGTGGGCGAAAATAAATCTACCGACACACTTGTTTATTTTTAAATTTCATTAATAATTGTATAAAATATTATTTTATGTACACGATTTCAACTGAGAGTAGTAACAATTTAAAGGTAAGTACTTTTTATTTCATGATACTATTTTACTAGTAATAGGTAACAGCAAGGTGTCTTAGAAGAGATCAAGATCTAACATAGGGATGAAAGTTGGGATAGAAATCTAACAGAGGGGTCAAGTTTGAGGTTGAAACGGGTATATCCGACCTGGGCCCTAAATCCTCACTCACAATGCGTAAGTACCATGCCACACGATGCGGTGCGGCGGCGGTACGGGGCCTGACCGGTGCCGCTCCGGCGTCCTACATATAAAAATGGATGGTATGGCATACGGCGCCGTCCGGTGCGCTCCGGCGCTGCACCGCACGCGCACCGGAATCGAGATGAGGCGGGGATGCGGGGAGCTCGAGCCCGTCGCTGTTACAGTACTGCAAAACGTTGCGGTGCCGCACTCACCATGTGGCCGGTAGTCCGGTGAGACGAACACCAGTGCGGTGCCGCACCGCGTCGTGTGGCATGGCCGTAATTCGACTCGGATTCGAAAACTTCGTCGCGTGACATTCAATAAACGTCACGGTAAAGTCTCCGCATCCGTGCCGAACGGGAATCGTGAATCGCCCTGCTGGTGGGATATCTAATGGGAGCAGTCCCGTACTGGCTCTAAAGAGCTACCTTAGAGCCGTGCTATACAGTGCCGTAAATAGGGCGGTGCCACCGGTGCAAGGCACAGGGCGCAGGCCTAGGGGGTGCCCAAGAATGGTCAGACCAGGACTCTTATTTTTTCGGTTTGCTCCCGATAAGTTCCCGCTGCGCCCCAGAGATATTTCCCAAATAGTAAAAAAAATATCCACAGCCGAACATAATATAACCACCTCCTTTTTGGAACTCGGTTAAAAACAAGGGTGCAGTGCAGTAGAAGCTCGCACAGGTCGCAAAAAGGGCTTTTTACGGCACTACTGCTACACCGGAATGGCAGCGGCGAGGCGAGCACTTTCAGTGTCATATGATTTTAAACTTTATCTTCATTATTGTAATACATAGTATCGCTTGAGAAGTCTACGCCCGTGGCCGCTCGTGGCCGCTGGCGGCGGCGATTTCTCAAGCAATACTATGAAGATAAAGTTTAAAATCATATGACACTGAAAGTGCTCGCCTCGCCGCTGCCATTCCGGTGTGTCGCGGCCCTTAAAAGGTAGAGATGAAAATCCGGTTTAACCCGGCTACATAGCATACAGTCTTGATAAATCCTACGTCGAGGTCACATATCTTCAAGGACAAGATCTCTACTGACCTGCTCGACAACGGTGTCGTCGTCCTCGTGGTCGTCGCGGTCGAGGTCGAGGTCCGGGTCGAGGTCGGGGTCAGCGTCGGGGTCGACCTCGTCCTCCACCTCTGTGTCGCTCCCGAACCCGCTGTACTTCATCTCGCCCCGCTCTAGCGCTTCTAAACTCTCTGGAACGAAAAGAACAATATTGTTATGTTGTCTACACTCTATAGTATATACCGGTGGTCGGCAACCTTTTGGCAGGCAAGGGCCACAAGGTGGCAAAACAAACTAAAGGCGGGCCGCAGACCTCATACTCGTATTAACCCTAGAGTCTAGAAGCTCAATATACCTACACATATTGAAAGGAAATAAGTTTTTATTAAAGACTAGCTGTCCCGGCAAACGTTTCTTTGCCATATTAAATATATATAAAGTATGTCGCCCGTAGTGATGAGCAAAATTAGTCTTGGTCTTGCAGTCTTGGTCTTGGTCTTGCAAAAATTGCAAGACCAAGACCAAGACCAAGACTACCCTAAGACTAGCAAGACCAAGACCAAGACTCGGTGTGCAAGAACAAGACCAAGACCAAGACCGACTATGCAAGAGTCTTGCTTAATGCAAGACTCTTGCTAAAAAAAATTAATTAGTCGCAGTGACTATATTAAGAGATAAAATATTTATAACTATTAAAAATGTTAATAACATTATCTACTTATCATGAGTTTCAAGTTCTTATACAGCCTGGAAACAGGCAGACGAACAGGCAGCGATGTGTAAGTATGTAATTGGGTCCCGTTTTTACCCTTTTGATTATGTAACCATGCATTCAAACTAAAAATTTGGGAATACGTCATATTACATATACATTATACATGGCGGTCGAAAAGTAAGATCTTTCAACCGAGAGAGAATCCGAAAATCCGGTCAAGTGCGAGTTGGACTCGCCCATGAAGGGTTCCGCAGCAGCCAAAAAGGTTTATTTCATGAAATTAAAATATTTTTAGGGTTCCGTACCCAAAGGGTAAAAACGGGACCCTATTACTAAGACTTTGATGTCTGTCCGTCTGTCCGTCTGTCTGTCACCAGGCTATAACGCAAGAACCGCTATAGCTAGACTTCTGAAATTTTCACAGATTGTGTATGTCTGTTGCCGCTGTAACAACAAATACTAAAAGCAAAATAAATTAAATACTTAAGGGGGGCTCCTATACAACAAACGTGATTTTTTTGCTATTTTTTGCTCTTCATCAATATCGGCAACACATAGGCAATTGAAATGTTCACAAAATACTTAATTGTATTTGTGCTTTAATCATTAATAATAAAATTAAAATAAATTAAATAATTAAGGGAGGCTCCCATACAAAAAATACAATTTTTAGTCTATTTTTGCTCTGTAGTGGCACGGAACCCTTCGTGCGCAAGTACAACTCGTGTTTGGCCGATTTCTGTTGAATTAATGAAATTAAGGTATACCATTTATAACGTATACAAAAACTACTTGCTAGTTCTCGTTCAAACCAATTTTTTCTTGGTAGTTTCTATAGTAATGTACAATCATAATATATTTTTTTAGACTTATCATGCCTTATCTTATACTTTAGAAGTTAGAGGGGAGAGAACAAAGATTTTACCACTTTGGAAGAGTCTCTCTCATATTTTTTCTATTTTTGTATCAAAATAAGTATTATTGTGGTTCACAGAATACACCTACTTACCAAGTTTCAATTGTATAGCTCTAAGTATATAGTTTCGGAGAAAAGTGGCTGTGATATACGGACGGACAGACAGACAGACAGACAAACAGATAGACAGACAGACAGACAGACTGTATGACGAATCTATAAGGGTTCCGTTTTTGCCATTTGGCTACGGAACCCTAAACATAATCTAGATTCTAGGAGAAATCCCAGAAAAAGTTCTTATTTTTCAAATTTTTTATTTTTCTGTGTTTTTGAGAAAATGAAAACGTTTACAAAAAGTTTTGAAAAATGTTTGCAAGAGTCTTGCTTTTTGCAAGACCAAGACCAAGACTAGGCGTGCAAGACCAAGACCAAGACCAAGACCAGACAGATTTGAGCAAGACCAAGACCAAGACTGCACAAGCAAGAACAAGACCAAGACCAAGACTGGTCGAATCTTGGTCTTGGTCTTGCTTTGCTCATCACTAGTCGCCCGTATTATTTTATTGAATTAGTATAATTTAGTGACTAAATAGTAAATAAGTATAGTCACCATGGCAACGTCCATCACTATCCCGTGACCCGCGTCGCATAAACAATGGTCGCTCTTTATAGACAAATAATTTGCAATAAAATAAAATTGCGACTATAATAATTAAAGATCTAAGCTATCCTATCTCTTAAGTTGGAAAAAAGCACACATAAAAAAAAAGAAACATTAAAATCGGTTAAGTAGTTTAGGAATCCATTGCGGACAAACATCGTGACAGGAGATTTATATATATTAGATGACACAAACAGCTACGTACTTAAGTGGCGATAACTATTAGCAGTATTTATAGAAAGCATTGTTTTTGATACACATAACTTATTCACAAAACATTTACGGGCTGCAAGTAAGACATTCGCGGGCCGCGTGTTGCTGACCGCTGCTCTATATTAATATCATAATAATGTTTGAATGTAAAGATAATGTGCCTGTTGCCTCTTAACTCTTAAGTCTACTTAATTCAATGATTTTAAATATATTCCTTACCTGGATATACCATTGCTTTCTTTATAGCCTGAGGATCCTTTCTTGACCATTTCTGTACTTCTTCGTCCATTTTTCCTACTTTTGATGGATTCATTGCCCATAAACAACCTAAAATAAAATAAAAAAGTTTATTTGAAAATTTGCTTATCAAACATGCAATGATAATTTTCAATAGTAACATGACGTCGGTTTCATTTAGATTCAAACGATAGACACCATGCTCATATTATGGCCTATCCTACATACCTTTTCTTTGACTACCATTCGTTGAGGGTTTTTCTATTTTTTCGAAACATTTATTTAAACTGAGGTTATGTCGAACCGAATTCTTCCAGCCGTTAGGTGCCGTTTTGAAGTAAGGGAAGTGTTGACTGAAAAACAAACAAAGTTTCATTAACTACAAGCATGAACTTTATCTCCCTTTGCTAATAAAAATATTTACATACTAGATAGCTTTCAGAATGCGTTGTCCTTGTCTGATACATTTAAAAAGTCGTTCGATAGACAAGGACAGAACATTGTGTAGGTTATCCGTTAATTAATATTTTATTAGAAGGGCGTTAAGACATTATGAGTGGGTTGCACGAACTAACTTTGACTTTGACTTTAGCTTTATCTTTAACTTTGACAACAGTGCGAAATGTCAAATCTCTGGTTAAAGTTAAATATGGCGTCCAAACACCTGTCATCTCATACGACATCTGTCAAATTTTCCGGTTAAAGTTAAAGTCAAAGCTAAAGCTAAAGCTAAGGACGCCATATTTGACTTTAGCTTTAGCTTTAACTTTAACCACGCCTCTGGTGCAACGCAGCCTATGAGTCATAAACATCTATTTCACGATCTTATCACTCTCACATAAAATCTTGGCAATAGGTCGAGATTTCACAACTAATTAAAACTAAACGACTTACCACATAAAATTGTATATTTCGGAGACGGGTAGGCTGCCTGTCCTCGAGTTTTTCAACGCCATGGCGATCAGACAGGAGTAGGAGTAGGCCGGCTTCGGAAACTCGCCCGTCGTCTTAGCACTGTTGTTGTTATATTTAGCCTGACTCGTGTCTACCGTGAAACCGCCGCCGACGGAAGTCTTAATTAATTGCCTACTGCCGCTTAACGAGTTATCGATCAATATCGTCGCCTGGTTTTTATTATTAGCTAAAATTGTCCTAGATTGCTGCGCGTCCAGAATGTGTATATTGCCCGAGATGATCGTTTTAGCGCCGAGGGGGTGCGTTATCTTCTGACTGGTGTTTAGTATGGAACAGCTCTTGTTCACTTTCAACATTTCCGCTTGCGTTTTTATTCGCACCGTCGGGGTTGACGGCGCCGTGCTTATTTTCGTTTTTGTGGTATCCAAATCTTTAATTAGGTCCTTGACGACGGCTTTGTCCTTCCTCAGGTATATGACCATTTGGGTGGCCTCCTCGAGTTTCTTGGGGGCGGGTTCCTCGGGCTCCACTTTGACTTTTATGACGTTGGGGGAGAAGGTTAGGTGGCTCTTTTCTTGTTTGGGGCTGAGGAGGGAGGAGGTGGTGCTGGTGTTGGCCGCCGAAGTGAGGAGGACGTTCGAAGCCTCCTCCTTGACTATGCTCTTGACGGGGGTTTCGGCGAAGGTGGACGGCATCACGGAGTTGGGGTTCACCATGACGGCGTTTGCCTCCGAGCCGTAGAGGTCGAGGTTGTGTACGAAACTGGACGAGGAATTGTTAAGCCACATCACCGAGTTGTCTGTCTCCATGTCTAGTAGAGGTGGCATTTCGGAGAAGTTCAGACCTAGAGAATCCTGAAAACACAATGACATTCGTTTATTCTCCTTTGCATCAACAATATGAAGGCTATAATGACTAATAACAATGAAAAGAATAATATGAAAAGTAGAGTATAAAAAACTCATGGGGGTAGTTATGAAAGTAATCTTACCGGAAAATCGGATATACTGCTCAGGTCTGTCGCTATCTCGCTCTTGATGTCCATGTCCAGCATGTCCTGGAGCGAGTCGGTGATATACAGATCCATGTCGGAGCACCACTGGAAACAATTCATGTTAGGTCAGTACTGAGTTTCCTTATTTTCCAATAGACATAAACTATTTGACTCCATGTAGTAAATAGACGATAGTAAATTCGTTATAGCGAATGATTGTAGAGTAGTTGAAGTCAATATGTATTATGTTGTGGCCAATAGAGTGTGGTTGTGTTTCAAGAAGCTGTTATTTGTGATCTAGCGCCTAGATTACAAAATATTTACTGTATATTTTCAGGCAAATATAATTTAAGTACTGTATAATACTTAATATTAAGATTATATGCAACAGCAAAACAGTACCTATCCTCATTATATTTAAAATATAAGTACATCCACGACAGATTTTTGGAGTTTTACTATGACATTCTATTTTGTAGTTTTATTGTATCTATACTGTATCGAAACCATATCGAAATTGTATCATTAGATAAATGTAGCAGAATCTGGGTATTTACAGGTATGTAAGTTCTATAAAAGAGCCCAGTCGCGATCCGCGAATCGGTATTCAGTTGTTCTTTTGGCCGTTTTTTTCGAACGTTAAGCCATTCAGGTTTAAGAAGCGCCGAAAGGCTCGCCAAGGCCACAGACGAGATTTAGATCAAGGTCAGTGGAATACATTGATGAAAACTGAAAAATACAAAAGCCAGAATAACTAAGCTATTTCCTCCTGAAGAAGGCTTATCGTATCCGTTGTATTTGAACAGGATTTAAATTTCGAACTCTCAAATTCTAAATTTTAACAATTTTTTTTTGTATTGAAATAGGATACGTCTACTGATAGAGTTTATAAAATTTTTGAAACAAAATACAAAACTACTTATCTGAAAAGGTGACCGACACAGTATCATAATAATCGGCCAAGTGCGAGTCGGACTCACGCACGAAGGGTTCCGTACCGCACGCGCTATAGAGCAAAAATAGGCCAAAAATTGTGTTTTTTGTATGGGAGCCCCCCTTATATTTTTATTTTATTTTAATATTATTATTAAAGTACTTACACATATATTTAAGGCCTTTGTGAAAATTTCAAGTGCCTGCCTGTTGCCATTATTGATGTCGAGCAAAGAAGGCCAAAAAATCACGTTTGTTGTATGGGAACCCCCCCTTAAATATTAATTAAATTTTGTTTTCAGTATTTGTTGTTATAGCGGCAACAGAAATACATAATCTGTGAAAATTTCAGAAGTCTAGCTATAGCGGTTCTTGAGTTACAGCCTGGAGACAGACAGACGGACAGACAACGAAGTCTTAGTAGTAGGGTTCCTTTTTTACCCTTTGGGTACGGAACCCTAAAAATTGTAAGTATGTAATTAATTTGTCCATACAAATTAAGTTACAAAAGAATCATTTAAACGAAGTAATCCTATTTATCATTGTTGAGAGTGATTGAGGGAGTGAATTCCACTACAGCCTAGTAGTGAAACCTGTTCCCGAGGTATGCGTTCACAAAGAAATAGTGAAAATATCATGCCATCTCTTTCGTTTCATTGAAAGGATCTTGTATCGTGTTTTTGTAGTCTCGGGCCTTGATTTCTGCTATCCTTTATCGTATGAAATCTACAGGGCTACGAATAATTAGAATTTATCATGCGAAGGGGATGTGCTAAATGTTTTCTCACCATAACCCGACCTACGTCAACTGGGGGCATGTGAAAAAATATTTCAAAGAATTGACTTGCTACCTGCCCTAGGGGTCGGACAAAAAATGCACCATTTCGCAACAATCGGTGCCAGTGGTGCCACGTTGCGTCTTTATAATCCTAGACATTTCATACGAATTTATATTGTAGTTTTGGTAACTATTATTTAGCCCAAGCAAACTGGATCTATTAAAGTCCTCTTGTGCCATTCCAAATTAAAGTTAATCCAGTCCCAGAATACAGAACAAAGTTTATGAGTACATAACAAAGTAAAGTGAAAATACAGTTTGTTCTGTATTGTCATAAATACGAGGGAAGAGAGAAATAATTAATTATTCCATGCTTACAGCTTAACTTAAGTTTTAACCCAGACTAGGCGTTGCTAGGATATTAAATATCCTCAATTTTGCCACATGTCCACCAACAGAATTTTTAAAAAGGATTATCTAGCTGCCTCTACTATGTAATTGTTTTTGCTCCGTGCTCTACAATCTGTGTTGGACGGTGGTTGGACCACTTTATTACCTCAGTGTTGGACCTTATTTATTTTCAGATTTAGATTCTTGACAAATATGAAGTCCTAAAATACGCGATCAGCATGATTGCTTCTTAATCATCAGTGACATGTGGTGTTTACTTTGCACCGGCCCGGCAGGTGCCAGTAGGCTTTTTAGTATTTTTATGTGCCAACATGAAACCACTTTTGCGAACACCTGCCTCTAGGTCGCGGTTTTGGGTAATTTCATGTTTCTGTAGAAGGTGTGGTCATCAATTTTTATTTGCATGATTAAAGTTCTGACAGATAAAAAAATTACAACGTGTAAATGTGTGGTAGTGTGCAGAATCTGCGAGATAGTGTGCGTTGTCGTTTTTCGTCACAGACTGATGTTTTTCTGATGTGCCCCCTTAGACAACTGGAAAAACGCTAACGCTAACGTTACAAAATGTATGGATTTGACATTAGTATTCGTTAGCGAAGCGATGACTTATGTCAAATCGCATACATTTTGTAGCGCTAGCGTTAGCGTTAGCGCTTTGCCACTTGTCTACAGGCCCAGAAATTTCTGAAAATATAATTTCTGATAGATATAGCCTCTATCTTCCAAAGATATTCCTCTGTATTCGCTAAGCAAAAATTTTAGGTACAATTCTTACAAATCTGGACCTAACATTAGCTTAGCGAAATGCGCATAATTGTATTAGATGGTGTTAGTTATGTCACTTAGCTATACTTTAATTTATATTATAAAGCTTGTTTGTTTGTTTGAACGCGCTAATCTCAGGAACTACTGGTCCGATTTGAAAAATTCTTTCAGTGTTAGATAGTCCTTTTATCGAGGAAGGCTATAGGTTATATTTTATCACGCTAAGACTAATAGGAGCAAAGAAATAGAGGAAAAAATGGAAAAAGCGGGAAAAAATATTTGAAAGGGCTAACTTGAACGCGCTAATCTCAGGAATTCCGATTCCGATTTAAAAAATTATTTCAGTGTTAGCCCATTTATTGAGGAAGGCTATAGGCTATATTTTATTACGCTAAGACTAATAGGAGAATGTGGAAAAAATCGGGGAAATTATTTGAAAGGGCTTATCTCGCCAACTACTGGAGCAATTTTTATGTTATTTGGCACAGATAAGAAGTAGACCACGTGAAGGATCATAGGCTATCGATTTTAATCATTTTTTCAGTGGCTATATGTACATAATATATTTTATACCCGTGCGACGCCGGGGCGGGTCGCTAGTGAGTAGTGTATAATAATAATATAGAGATACATTTCCCCGAGAAGAGCCGGACACCCTTGATATAATAATAACATGTTTAATGTTATTATATTATGTGTCTGAAATAATAATATAATAACATGTTGTTTCGTAAATGGTTGAGAATGTCTAATCAGTAATCACTAAAACTGCTAATTTAGCTAGACGACCAATACTATCGAAGTGCTGCTTATCTCAGTAATAAACCACGCTTATCAATATTTTGGTACGTAAATAAATACTTTATTGTGTAAACAACTGAATCGAGTGCAGTGGCAGATAAGGAACCATTATCAAAAAGCGGCCGAGACGTTTTTAGGGTTCCGTAAAAGCCCCAATAAATTCAAAATAGGTTTGCCGTCTGCCTGTTTGAAATAATATTTTAAATTCAAAATTATAATAGCCTCCAGTCACCACTTACCGCAGAAAGAACCCTCATAATTTAAGAATAATTTAGAACTCTACATCTATAATTTAGTGTTATTTGAACTAAAGATCTCAGATATTTTAAGATTTTGTCACCTTAAACCTATCCCTACGGAACTCATACGTGGTACGGACTACGGTACACGCTTGACCTGTTTTTTACTTCCCTCTCTTACCCAGCGATATAAGAAATCATTTCCTATTCCTGATAAAGTCATCTCACATCATTATTATTTTAATAATTATAATCGTAATTTTAATTAGGTACTTATAAACAACTGTAATATTTATTATACCTAATATGAATCTTGCATTTAACTAGGTACATAAATTAATTCGGTATATTAAGGTAACTGTAAATTTTTGTATTTTATTAATGAAATGATTTTTAATTTATTATCATTATTAATTAATCCCAAAAACACGTACTTAAAACAATTATTTTAAATTTTACAACCAATAACAATTCGTCGAGGATCCGAAAACGTTCCGGCTTTTAGAAAGAGACATGCGAGTTGGGGTGGCAGAGAGAGAAGGGTATAGAGACAAGAGGGTGAATCGACCCCTAATGGCAATGCAGCCGGCTACGAACAAATACCACCAGATGTACCGGGAAAACTTCGGCCTTTCATTGCCTGTATCTGCCTGTATTAAAAAATAAAAAGTAAAATTGGTGTTTTATTCTAAACTTAAAAATTTAAATAAAGAACGGTAGGTAAGTTTCTCCCAAAAAAGGTACTTTTTTAACATTTCCGGTGGAATTTTTCCGCATATTGCTAAAAACGTGCTATAGATAGAGCATAGTATATACAATTTTACAGTGTGCAAAAAACTGGCGTAAAATTCGTTCCGTGGATGTTGCCGAGCCAAAAATGTCCGTCTCACGAGCTAAGCCGTGCTTGAGAGGGCCATGAACTCTCTTTATTATTTCGAGTTCATTTGACTTGTGCGATATGAAAAACAACTATCGGCTTAGCGCACACCAGATAATGATAATATTTTTTGCGTAAAATTGACATTCCACAGGTATTTTCATCCTTATCCATCCAGGTTTATCCCGGCATTCCCAGCTAGCCAAAATGTGTGTAATTACAGCATTTCCCATGCTCTACATTTAATACAGATTACAGACTAGAGGTTTCCCGCGAATTCGTACGCGCATAGAATCCTACGGGAACCCTACAATTTCGCAACATTAAAATGTACCATTGCCTCGTGTTTGCTCTACATTTGTGCCTTTCACCAAATTATCTATGGCCTTTTCATACAAAAAAAAAATCTTAAAAGTCTTAAAATATTCCAAGCTACAGACACTAGCCTGCACAGTGCACGCTCTAAGTGCGATATAAAAATATAATTTTCTTCCTGGATGCATACATAGTGTATCTGGTATCCGTCATCGGAGGCGCCGCAAGGGGCCTGTCCTCGAACGTGACCGCTCGCAGTCGCCTTGAACCCGCGCTCACAAATTACCTATCTCGTCTACTGTCTACGCGTTCGTGAGAAAACCTAGGAAAACGCGCTCGTACTTTTTAGGAGTTAGAACTACGAATAATAAAAACTAAGTTAGAATTTATTTAAGGGGTCTAAAAGGGTGATTTTGGTAGTCTCTACTCTCTACACATTTCATTATAGCGCCTATAATTGGTCACATTTTAATGAATGTTCAGTAGATTCGAAATAAATAATAATTGCCATGGGCTATATAATTTGCGTAAGCTAGTAATAGCTTTTAGCTTTTGATTATAGTCTCTACGAGTCGATTGTGTCAATTTACAGTTAATGAAAAAAAAAACGGTTTATAATCTAGGTTTTTAATTTTACAAGTGTGGGTTCTGTAACTGATATGAAAAACCCACAACTACAGGGGCCTTTTACGAGCTTGAAGAGTGAAGGCTGCACCTCTCTGAAAGTACTCGCTACTTCATCTCCTGTAACTTCAAACTCAGAAGCTCGATTCACGTACCTCTTATTCGTTTGCTTACAAGTCGGTTCCATTTTGGGATACTTACATCATACAATATCATACCATACGTCTACAAGTTACAACCCAATCATTCTGAGATTAGACTCATTAGAGGTACTTACTAGAATTGGGCCATTTCAAGAGAAAATTATTGTACGTTTTATGGGCTCCTCTTGTGCCTCTACCTTTTTGCATTTTAGCAAAACAGACCTATCGCATCAGTTATTTAAAAAATACTTAATATTATGACATAAATCCAACTTTCCTAAATAATTGGCTAAAATAACAGACGAAATATTATACTTAGCTTATACTTCATATTTCATAATAGATCACTTGGCGCGAAAACCGACAAGTTTGTATAGTCTGTTTCCAGAAGTTTTTCCTGTGAAAGTTTTGAAAGTGAACCTTAAACCGTTGGGATAAAGACCTGTCAGAGGTGGTATATTCCTGAACGAACCGTAGTCGGTGCGCGCGCATCCATAAGGAGGGGTTTAGTATCGATTATGTACGGCGCAGGCCCTCCCCACTGTTAGGAGGGAAACTAAAATATTACGCGTGAAGTTTTATAATCTCGTTGCGTCTAGGGTCTAGACCGTGATAACTTTCTGATAACTTTATGCCTGAACTCTGAAGACGATTGATTAATTACTATTATTAGATAGAAACTACAGTCTACACTAGAAATAATGACTTTACTTCTTATCATCTTTGATTAAAAAAATCCACGATAATTAGTTTTAAACTGTAACTTAGCAAAGTTACAATTATTTTTATTGTTTAATTTTTTTCTTCTTACTTGAACAAAAAATTTAAAAATTGTAAAAAATATAAAATTCGTTTTATTTCTTCTCATTCAGTCCAGATATTTATATTTCAATAAACATTATAGTTTATACCAGAATTTGCTTCAATATAATCGCAGAATTAATATAAATTGTTATTTATTCATAAACATTTCGGTCATTTTTGCTAGTCTACATAATATTTTCCTTCTAATGAAATACCAGCGAAAAAAAAAAAGAATTCGTCGCGGTTCATATATTTTGTCGTTAATTTCCTCGCGCTATCCATTGGCAATATTTCGTACGTCAACACAGTTCGTTGACCTCCGCCCGTAAGAAATGTTTCTTTGGATACAGATTAAATAACACAAAAATGACCGCACTAAATGTTAACAGCAAGATAAATATTCATGTTTTTAATAATGCCTTGTAATTTCATTATTAAATAATGTTCTATTAGAATAAATCATAGAATAAATGTTTTTCATTTTGAGAATGATTTATGTTTTTTCCCGGTGTTTTAATTGGACGGATGTAAAAAATTAAAAAGCCTCATACGTCATACTAGCAGTAGCCCCGTATAACCTTTGCATAATATATGAATCCCTATTCCAATTTTCAGAGGAATCTCACAGTTTTCAGGACAACAAAAAGCAGCCTGCTTTCCGCTCTAATTTTGGCGCAAAAACATAGTAACTCGCAATCACTGTATGAAGACAACTTGACATAGACATACTGGCGGGGTTAATATTTTTTACTATGTTCCTTTTGGACAAGAAATAATAACTATAACCCTCTTTGTAGTTACAAGTTACATTAGTCTCTCCCAAAATGGGTGATAACGCCCCCTTGTGGGCGCTGAAGGTCTAAAGGGGGGGCGGTGTGGGACCCAGAAAAAAATGGGGGCGTTGTGTACAGACTTGGGGGGTGATTTATTGTATCTGGATGCATTTTAATCCTTCGATCGCCAATTCTTGGAAATCTATTGTTATCGCGGCCCACTTGGGCTTTACGGGGATTAATAGGTTAAATTGAAACAATGGGGGCGCTAAAACATATTTTGGTGGGCAGAAGACAAAATAATTTTGGGAACCCCTGTTACAACATTAAGCAAATTTTTTAATCCTTCAAGCCCCATACGAGCACCGGTGATCGCGACAACAATAGAATACATTAGCATTTCCAAGAATCCCCGACCTAAGGATGGTCGATACTCGATATTATGGAAAAACGTTTTTTTTGTAAATTATGTTAGTTCGTAGTTAGTTTATTTAGTTCAACCTAGGTACTATAGTAGATTTAAACCTACAAACATGGAGACCTATTACCGCATTTGGGTCAAGACAATCAGATCAGGGAGAATCAGGGATCAGAGCATCAGACTTTGCCATGCTATAATATTATAAAGTAGGTAACAGCTATAAATATACCCACGTATGAAATACGTCAATGAACAACTAAAAATATAGTTTTGAAGTCTTTGATCGTAACGTAATGATAAGGTAGAGTAGGAAGCAGCAGTACAATAATATCAAGTCAGAAACCTTTAGACTACATGAGGCTCGCAACTCCGTTTATCGCGCAGGAACCGTACATTTTTCAGGGATGATAAGTTTCCTATGTCGGGACGCAAAGTATCTCCATTCTCCATACCAAATTTCAGCTGCATCGGTTCAGCGGTTTGAGCGTGAAGAGGTAACAGGCAGACACACTTTCGAATTTATATTAGTACTAGATGTCGCCCGCAACTAGGTTGCGTCAAAATTCGTTTATCGCGCGGCACCGTACATTTTTCCGGGATAAAAAGTATCCTGTCTTTTTCCGGGACTCAAAGTATCTCCATGCCAAATTTCAGCTGCATCGGTTCAGCGGTTTGAGCGTGAAGAGGTAACAGGCAGACACACTTTCGAATTTATATTAGTACTAGATGTCGCCCGCAACTAGGTTGCGTCAAAATTCGTTTATCGCGCGGCACCGTACATTTTTCCGGGATAAAAAGTATCCTGTCTTTTTCCGGGACTCAAAGTATCTCCATGCCAAATTTCAGCTGCATCGGTTCAGCGGTTTGGGCGTGAAGAGGTAACAGACAGACAGACAGACACACTTTCGCATTTATAATATTAGTATGGAAGTATGGATGGAAGTATCCAGGATATAATATTAGCACAACCTGTATTTGTATGGCACATTAGAAACGTCACATGACAGACATAGACAGAGAACCTGGCAATCCTGGAATATGTAGTTCGCTGCGTAAATATTGCTATTAGTAGTTTTATTACCTCGATCGCGGATTCTTGGAATTCTATTGTTATCGCGGTCGCATGCGACCGTACGGGCGTGGAGGATAAGGAACTGCCTAAAAGTAATTAGTATGCTCCTTTTTTAATTTCGTGGAATTTTAGCTTCATTTACGACTTACATCCTAAACTTTAGGTCGTAACGGACGGAACCACAGGTGTGTGTTTGCCGAGTGTTCGTATTCCGTTTACAAAAAACTACACACACAACTCGCTGCACACACACACACACTTACAGTCAAGCGATGCAGGCACCAGCCCACCATGACCAGACCCTTTTCCAATGAATGCATTCATCACAGTCTAGATGGACGAGCATAACAATTAATTATTTTCTTTACCATAATCTAATATATTGTATTCTGCGCCATAATATCAATTAACAGATAAGGTTTATTTTAGATGTTGAATAAGTATCAAAATTTTCCTGTCCTGACTCCGGATTATGGAGATGGTAAAGAGTAGTGAATTGACGGGTGAACAGTTACAACACGGTCAAATTAACTACACGCACGGTTTGATGACGTCATTATGGAGCTCGCATGTTAATTTGACATTTCGATGGGTCAGGTTAATTTGACCGTGTTGTAAATCAGTACAAATTGTAATAGACTTTGGTTTTTTGTCGTTACAGAATCTCTTTAAACCTCTAAAATAAAATAGCAGTATAAAATAAATGAATACTATAAAGACAGTACAACCGCAAATTAAATAATTATTGTTCATACTGATATTTCTACTCTACGGCGCGTACGCACACCAACGTCCGCCCAACTACATAGACAGAATGCACTCATTGTTAAACGTTTTGAAATTCTCGGTTGAAACCGGCCGTGGGAACCACATTACAGTATTCTTCTGTTCTTACTTCTAATCTATATTAAAACAATTTGAGCACTACCAGTTTAAATCCATTCAGTTAGAGTTCCCAAAATTATGACCCCGTAATATTTCTTTATTACTTTTGGTATCTTTCTTGTACCTTCTTCATCTTACGTTTTATACCAATTTTAGAATAGCCCAGTCCCAGGTTGCTACATTGATTAGAAGTTACGGTTATCTTTTATGTATGAGTAGTTATAGGTATAGGTAGGTATTTATAGTTACAACTTACAACTCGTACGGCAAGTTCATTGACGGCAAATTGGCGCCGTTCTGTTTAATGATACTTTTTTAATTAAGTATTACGTGCAACCACTAAGTATATAAGAACAAAATTGAGCTATTATCCTTCAAATGTATAATTATTAATTTATACTCGTTAAAAATAATAACAAACTGTTTATTTTATGTTTATGTATGGCCCGATAAATTAATAATAAATTCATGCTATCCCTGTCGCACAGCACCAGTTGCCATAACAGAAAGAGATGCAAGATGCACTATTTTTTCCGTTAGTGTATAAATACCACATGGGAAGTCGTAGTAAATTCAACATTACTTCTATATTTTACAAAATAACTAGGTACGAAATTTGTTTTGCACACACAAAGTTTCATCGACATTTTATGGATTTTTCACACCCAAAATCTGCAAGTCAAAATACCTAACTCATCAGCTATCACAGATTTCCCGCCAAATTGATATTTCACTGTACAATTAGCAGTATTTCTTAAATTACAGTCTGGCTAAAGCAAAATTTCATTACATACGTCTTTATTATCAGAGTATTCAGTGGATGACATTAAAAAGAGCGGGACACGGGCCGTGTAGGCACTTTCTCATGCACAATATCAAAGTTACGGGACATATCACTTTGAAGGAGTTAAAAACTTTACTTACCGAATATTTATTCGAATAAATATCCTTATGCTCGATAGAATAATCCTGAATTTCACACATTTACGTATTTAAATGTCATGAAATTGACAAATTTAACACCACTCACTCCATAGACATACACTGTTTTGCTATTATCGTGAAAAGGTACACAAAGAATCTCATCTTTTCCTATTGGTTGGTTGTGACCACGTGACCATTATAACCCAATCGCTATTGGCTGATAGCTTGTCTGTGTATGACGTCATGTGTCAAATGAATATCTTTTTATAAATATGAATTATAATAGTAAAGATTTATTTATAAGAGTTAAAAATACTTATAATAAAAAAAATAACATATTTTGTTGTAATACTGTTTCCAATTAAAATTACTTACATTTGCACTTACCTTTCATCGTGACTCGTCGAGTTTCGACAACATGGCGGTTTGTTTACACCGGCATAATAAGGCGGGAAGTATTTTAATAATAAATGTTTATTATGTAGCAAATAATCGCATTTAACATCTGCAGTGGCTTTTTAATACAAATTTATGTTTAACATAGTAATATTATAGTGTTCAAAACATGGAATAACGAAAAACAAGGCACATGGTTTTTGCTTATCGAGACAGCTTGCGCCATCTATTGAAAGTAATTAAAACTTTCGAGTTTTAGCGGGAAATTCAACCGCAAAAGCTTAAAACGAAAATAAACAACAATCAAGAAACGACTTAAAACATACAAATGAAATGAATTAACATGAATAACATTATAAATTACACTAAAATTAACAAATAATGTCAGGCCATTTAAGATGAAGTTTAGCTAAATATTGGAATTATTTTACAGGTCTTATCAATGCATTTTCTGGTCGCTAAATGGTAACGTTATGTCAAATTCATATTTTGTTTTTAAAACTTAAGGATCATTCAACAATTACGTGATCACCGGCTTGTATATACAACAGGATTATTTGCGGGGGAACCATGTTTACGTCATCATCATTTTATATTTCGGCATTTTTGATCGACTTTTCCAAGCATCAGTATTTTTCATCAGTATTTATGATCACGTAATTGTTGAACGATCCCTTAACAATGTTTTAAAAGCTATCAATACAAAAAATTAACAGCTAAAAAATTATTCTATTAACTAAAAATAATTTTATGGAAACCAAAATTCAAGGACATATGACACTCAAGATGGCAAAAAGTAAATTATCCTATAAAATATATTACTAAAACGTTTTTACAATGAAAAGGCAGTCTTTTGATTATTATACTTTCTAAAATATGAAATCACTTTTCAAAATTTAGATAACTTCACATTCCTGCTTCTTTTGTACATTTCATATGTTCCGTTCCGTTTAATTTTCTTACCATATAAATACTCAGATTTAAAGTTAGTAACATCGTTTGATTTAGCAACAAATTTAGTGTCCCTTGGTAAAACATTTACTTTGAAATTTGTTGTATAACCACTGATGGAGGTAGAAGCAGTCGGAACAAACGGCAACACTTTTGGTTTCAAACTTTTAGCCTTCTGTTTCTTCAACTCTTTCTCATCTTCGTTCAGACAAATGGTTTCTTCCAAAAACATTGATGGTTTGTTTTTCCTTATTTTGGTTTCTTCTACCATGAAATCTGTGGTTGCTGTGAGTTTAGATTTCTTTCGTTTTGGTTCCTCTTGTCTAGGTTTATCGTCGAGCTGCTCTAAAACACTTGTAGGTAAGCGAGACACTTGTACTTTCTTTAATGAACTCTCCTTCGTAGGCTAAAAAAAAAATATTTCTTAGGTTTCAAACAAATACAATAAATAGCAAGCACTGACCTCCATTATACAAGTACTCTGGACATAAGATACCCAGTTGTTTTTGTGCCTGTTTGAAGCGGAATCAGCGCCTACAATGCGGGGGAAGAGAACTAAATCTGACGTAACTTGCAAATGGCCGCTCAATCGCTATTGGTTGTAGAAACCAAAGAGAATATAATCACTACGGTGGTAGAAACTACTATTAGTTCCAAGTACTCTCACTACTGCTATCAGCGCCAATATGGCGACTTTTAAACGTCATGTTTACGTCAGATTTAGTTCTCTTCCCCCACGTTGGGGCGCTGATTCCACTTCAAATGGGCACAGTAAATAGCTGTCATTTCAAAGGGTATTATAGGTCCAGTGTACTTGTATAATGGAGGTCAGTGATAGCAAGTAAATTTTATACTTTACCTGTATAATTTCAATGTTATCATCTTCTCTTTCTTTTCGCTTTTTGCTTTTAGTTCCCTTTATTAACTCTGAAAAAATGATAAACATTAGTAAGTAGATACTATATATGAAAGCATTTGCTTGCTTTCCGTTTATTTTGCCCTATATTTAAATTAAGAATATATAACCACACGAATATGAATCATTAATTTTTATTTTATGTATTGCAGTAACAAACCTGTAAGATTCTTTTCCGTTTCCATCATACCTTGTGGAGTCAATTTGACTTTCTTATGTTTGTTCAAATGTGAAGCTTCCTTTTCATTGGGATCTGCAACATTATTATTTTAGTTTGTAATTATGATGCAAAAGATAAAAAATAATGTGTTGGAATTTTATGGCATAATGAATTTACGAAGACTTGAAAAATACCTTTTTGTTCTTCTTCAGAAACAAGGGATGATCTCTTTCTTTTACGCTTTTCAGCCTTAGTTAGCTTACGGCTTTCGCCTTCTGCGAAAAAGTAATTAATACCCCTTAGTTAAATATTATATTTTCTAATGTATATGACAAGTATTAAGAGACGCGTTCCATGTTGCTATAATAGAAAAATGGATGAACCTAAGCGTCACTTAACTATTTTTACTTTTAATAATAAAAATATTTACTATTTAAAGTAAACGGTAAGTATTTTTAACATAGTTATTCTAACCTGGATTATTTTTATTTTCAGTGTCGTTATTTTCTATTTTCTTTGCGCTTCCAGGTTGTTCACGAATAGGTGGAATTTCGGTATCTGCAAGAATTTAATATTATACAATACACAATATAGTAAATAGTGACTTGCAACTATAGTTCTGCTAAATTAATCAACTTTTAGCAATATTAAGAAATTTGAAAAAACCCCCGCCAAACAATTTTAAAAAGTAATGAAATAATATTTAATTCCTAAACTGTGTAAAGTAATATTTTAGTCCATAATTGTTGTCACTGTGTGTCGGGGGACCGCCAAGTAAACTTCGACAACAGCGACTTTTGCATTTTGTATCGCCATAATAGTCACTGATTGTCTCGATTCAGTTCACTGTGAACTAACTCTTAAACTTAATGTTATGTGAAAACATCCACATTAGCGGTCCCCCGACACACCTTGACAACAATTATGGACTAAAATATTAACTTACACAGTTTAGAAATTATTTAAACTTAAAGTCAGTAAGTAAATATTATTTCATTACTTGCTTTTTAAAGTTGTTTGGCGGGGGTTTTTTTAAATTTCCTAATTTAATTTTATGCTTTTTAAACTTGTGTTGGTTAAGGATCATATCCCAATGAATACCATCTATAAAATATGTCCTCTTGGATGAGGCCGTCAATATGAGCCGAAACATAAAACCTCCACTTTGGGTTGATACGGAGCTCGGCTCCTATAGAATCCTGGTGATGCTGCAGCAGCAGCATGCAAATATTTACTGTTTATCTACATCTTACTGGCGTTGTCGCAATTAAAATGAGCCCAAACACGAAACCTCTGCTCTAAGTTGGTGAGGAGTTGAGTATCCTATTGATTACCAGGTGATGCTGCAGCACCAGGTCAACTTTCCATTAATGTGTATAATCTATATATATAAAAGAAAGTTGTGTTAGTTACGCCACTTATAACTCAAGAACGGATGTACCGATTTGGCTGATAATTGGTGGAGAGGTAGCTTAGAACCAGGAATAGGGCATAGGATACATTTTGTCCCGGAAAAATGTACGGTTACTGTACAATATACTTTTATGATTTGCGCGTAAACTATTCAATCTGTTTTGATGAATTTTGGTATGGAGATACTTTGAGTCTCGGGAAAGGACAAGGGATACTTTTGGTCTCAGAAAATGTACGGTTCCCGCACAATAAACTTTTACGATTTTCGCCTAAACTATTCAGTCTATTTTTATGAAATTCGGTATGGAGATACTTTGAGTCTCGGGAAAGGATAAGGGATACTTTTTGTCCCGGAAAATGTACGGTTCCTGCACAATAAACTTTTATGATTTTCGCATAAACTATTTAATCTATTTTGATGAAATTTGGCATGAATGAAGGAATGAAAATGAAGATACTAATTTTAATCTATTGTTTTCTTAATGATACCAATTCGAATTAAATAATCATCGTTAAGACAGGACAACCTCTGTCGGGTCAGCTAGTATATTCATAAGTGTCACGAACCAGAATGCCAAATATAAAACCCATCAAAAGACTGCAAGTTGCTAATCGTCCTAGCACGAACCAGATAAACCGTGATATTTCAGCAATGAGCAGGCTGATGATGATGAACTATAGCTAAGAACACTCTCGATCATGTCAGCTTCCAAACAAAAAAAAACTAGATCAAAATCGGTCCACTCGTTTGGATGCTACGATGCCACAGACACACAGACACGTCAAACTTATAACACCCCTCCTTTTGGTCGGGGGTTAATAAAATAATTGCTTCATATAATAATTTTTAGTCAATGCTTTATAAATAGACTACTTTAAAAAGGTTTAGGAAAGTATCATTTTTTTTACCATTTTGCGAGTTCTCTGAGATCTTCTTTTGTTTTTTCTTGCCATTTGACGTTATAAGTGACGTGTCCAACACAGTCACACCTGCGAAGGTAAAGATAAGTTTTCACTAAAGCAGTTTCAAATTAGATTTTAAGACAATTCTAAAACAGTTAATTCGCAACCATGGCTTGTTTACAATATTATACAAGTGCCAAAAAATCCTTGTGATGCGGCTTCTCCAATTTGGCACATGATAAGCTAATCAAGTAATAATAATGAATGGTTGCATTAAGTAAACGAATATGCCTCTACATATTTGTTTGTCCCATAAAGTTAATATACCTAGCGGAATAGAGCAACACCGCGAGCTGTCAAACGAAACCGAAATTGATTTACATCTGTGTGTAAAAATATGTTTAAGTACATATTATACACTTACACAAGCATCTTTCTAAGAGATTAAATTGTCAACGTGCCGATAAGTGCCGACTGGACGTCAAACAGATGAAAAAAAAAGAGTTCTGCAGTCATGCATCACACGTCTCTTTTTACCACGCAGTACAAGTACCATCAGTACTGATAGTGACGGCCTTCGTTTCTCTATTCTGCTAGGTATTTTAACTTAATAGTTTGTCCACGAATTCATCCATGTTCATTGTTTATTGTACATGTTATAGAAAGCTTTGTAATAATGGAGATCCATGATAGCAACACCACATCATGGATCTTCATCATGACCTTAAGAGGCCTTGAAATTCTCATAGATACGTAATACCAAAATCATTTTCTCATACGAAAATTTTTAACATGTTTGAGTTATTTTTCAGCTTAAAATAGTAATTACCTAGGTTCCTGCACAAATACTTTTTCTACAAAATATTTAAACTCAAAAAAATATTTTTTAGTAAGTATTTAAATATTTTGTAGTGAATTCACTATTTATTTATATATTTTTTAGCATTTACTCTATTTTTTAGTATTTAAATATAATAATAAAAAAATTGTGCAGGAACCTAGGTAATTACTATTTTAAGCTGAAAAATAACTCAAACATGTTAAATATTTTTAACCGACTTCCAAAAAACGAGGAGAATATTTTTTAATTTTATTTATTTTTTTATTTTTGTATGTTCAACGATTGCTCTGGCGTTTGAGAACCGATTTTCGAAATTTTTGTTTTGTTGTATTAGGTTTCACTCCAATTTGGTACCATGTCCACAAAAGTGGTGACCTGATGATGGGACCCATGAGTAATCGAGGGAACTCCTCGAAATTTATATGGAAACATATGGTGATTTTGGTTTTATGTAAAGTGTACTAAGAATATGCTACCAAAAAGTCAAATATTGGGTCAAGGTATACCATGGTTTCGAAGATGCTGAGAGAACTCCTGACTCCTTATAGATACACGTATGGGAGTTTCGGCGTTGTTTTAAGAACAGAAAGCATATGCTACTATGCAATTCATATTTATCATCATAATCATAATCATCATCATCATCATTACCACGTCGTGTTAAGGTCACCTTTCTCATGGCACAGAATAGATAATATAAGGCATAGGTATGGATATACTTATAATAATAATTATGTATTGTATAACAACATGCGTTTGTTTAATAAACGGCGGTCGGCGCTGCAGAGGCGACGGTGTCGCCGCGCCGCGCGGCGGCGCGTGGCGGCAGACGACAGATCGAATACTTCACTACTTTATATACAGATCGAATGCTTTACTAACTACTTTATAAAATTTAAATAGACAAATAGAATTAAAATAAAGTTATTTTAAAAAGAGCATTTAAACAAAACAAAGTCATTGTCTTTTTAATTAGTTATACTTATTAATCGATAGATGGCGCACTAAGTATCGATTTGAATTCTTGATTACAAGAACAGCTGTCAATAATTTTGATAATATTGAATATCATGAGTAGCTACGCTACATGCTATACAGGTTTATACAATTTTTTATCTAATTGATCCTTCGATTGTGGAAAAACGATACACAATAGCCTTTCTATTGTTATCGCAATCGCCGGTGACCGCTTGGGGCTTGAAGCATTTAAATTGTTAAATTACTTAGCACAATATGTTCACTTCACTGATAATATATTTTTTTGTGAGTGTGAGTTGTGACTCTTAATGTAAAGAAGTCATACGCCTTAAACTGGTCTTATGGTTCTGTAGTGTTACCCTGGGACGTTAATCCCTCTGGCGTAATATCAAATACACTGACCTCTATAATACACTGGACTGGCTATGCCGTACAAAATGACAGCTATTTCTTGTGCCGATTTGAAGCGCCGCGGTGAGTGTACTGTGAACTAATTACATAGAAAATTGCAACCGCCATTTGCAAAATATTAGTTCCAAGTACACTCACCACTGCTTTCACATAGCAATCAGCGCCAATATGGCGATTTTCAAATAGGAACATTTTATTGATAGCGATCGCCTGTCCAGTGCATTATAGAGGTCAGTGATCAAATAAAACAACCAGTGAGTGTGAGCGAAAATAAAAGATTTACTGTAGCGAATTACTTATATCAAATGCTGTCGAGTAAGCGATACCGCGATGCAGAGGCTTAACAACGACATCTGTTATTGAATTGCGGAACTAAATTTACTTAGAAAATATAAAGTTTACAAATCTCAACACTCAACAAATTGTTATAATAAGATACGTAAAATATACGCGAAGGTTTACCTACCATTAATATGAACTAAAAGTATTAAATAATTTTTACTATCTAATAGTGCCTTTTTCCGAATTCGGCTAAACCTCAACTATTTCTGTACTCAATCTTCATAATCTTGAAGTCGGTGCCAGTTCCAAAAGTTTCAAATATTCTGTCAGAGGACTGAAGATTCAGCTATCTGGTACCGACTTCAAAATGATGAAGATTGAGTACAGAAATAGTTGAGGTTTAGCCGAATTCGGAAAAAGGCACTATTAGATAGAAAAAAATATTTAATACTTTTTAGTTCATATTAATGTTATCGTATGAGAAAATGATTTTGGTATTACGTATGCATGAGAATTTCGAGGGTACCCTGGCCCCTTAATGTATCTAGATCGGCCTTGATCGTTATTTTTTTTTACTAAAAGTATGTCTGTCAGCTACAATTTATTTATGTATATAGTTTACTCACTTGTCTCTTCACTGGCCACATCAATAGATTTTTTGCTTTTCTTTTTATCACTTGAAGGAGTTTTCGAAATTGATTTGTTGATTGTCAACTCGGCTGCATCTTAAACATAATTCCAATATAATTACATAATAATTAATTATTATTTATTAATAACGAGATTTTATTGCGACATTTACCTCCTAAGTTCTAGCTTATAAAAATATAAATTTATTACACAATGGAAATTATGTTATACAATGTTATGTTCTTTTCTGATAAGTCAGAATTTACGAAATCTATATAATATATATATATATATATATAGATTTCGTAAATTCTGACTTACCAGAAAAGAACATAACATTGTATAGCATAATTTCCATTGTGTAATAAATTTATATTTTTATAAGCTAGAACTTAGAAGGTAAATGTCGCAATAAAATCTCGTAAATATAATAAAAACATAATACATAAATATATATATAAATGGATTTTCAAATGTGTTAGTCGCGCTAAAACTCAAAAACGGCTGAACGGATGGGGCTGATTTTAGTCTTAAAATATTAGTAGAAGTCCAGGGAAGTTTTTAAAGTGACACGAGTTCACCGGGACAGCTAGTATATTTATAAAACAAATGCCATAATAAACGTTTTAACCCACCTATCTCATCTTTTGTATCAACATTTGAATTCTTTCGTATTTTCTTGCTACTCCCTGGAGTTTTTACGTTTAATGTTTCAGTAGATTCAATAGTATCTGAAAAAAAAAAAAAACACTTTAATGAAAGACTTAGTGAAAACACTCAGTGTTATGATCACAAGCAATATAAAACAAGTGATACAATGAGACTACATGGTAAGGATGAGTTTGGCAAAGAATCATAGAAAAATTTATATCTATCGATAAACATAAACCAGTAGCCCTAGCATGGCCACAGTAGAAATAGGAAAGTATAGATAAACTGTAGAGATAAACTGAAGGTGCTGTTCTGATCTTTACCGACCGACAAAAATTCAATGAAAATGCCACTTTATGACACAGACTATAGCCTAAAAATTCAAATAAAATACTACTTCTATATACTTATTATAAAACACAGTAGCTTTTTTTCCCTCATGTCCCTTTGTTCCCTTTAATCTTTAAAACTACGCAACGGATTTTGATGATTCTTTCAGTTAGATAGCCCATTTATCGAGGAAGGTTATAGGCTATATTTTATCACGTTAAAACTAAAAGGAGCGAAGAAATAGAGGAAAATGTGGAAAAAACGGGGAAAATTATTTAAAAGGGATAACTGTAACGCGCTTATTTCAGGAATTACTGGTTCGATTTGAAAAATTCTTTCAGTGTTAGATAGCCCACTTATTGAGGAAGGCTATAGGCTATATTTTATGACGCTAAGTCTAATAGGAGAATGTGAAAAAACGGGGGAAATTATTTGAAAGGGATATCTCGCGAACTACTATAGCAATTTTATGTTATTTGGCACAGATAAGAAGTAGACCACGTGAAGGATCATAGGCTATCGATTTTAATAATTTTTTCAGTGGCTATTATATATTTTATACCCGTGCGACGCCGGGGCGGGTCGCTAGTTATTACATAAACTATAGTCTAAGTCATAAAGTGGCATTTTTAATTGAATTTTTGTCGGTCGCGGCTAGCCGCGGTAAAGATCGGAACGGCACCTTCAGTTTATCTCCACAGTTTAATCTATACTTTCGTATTTTTACTGTGGCCATGCTAGGGTTACAATCCAGCGCATCCTAGTAATAATAATAACATAACAATACTTCACCCTTTTCAGTAGCAGTTATGGATTCATTCAACGAAATAGATGTTTTCTTATTTTTCTTCTTTGCACTTTCGGTCTTTTCACTGTCCGATGTTACTAAAAACAAATTTTATATGAAAATTAACATCTAACTTGTTAAAAGGATGCTGCGATTATAAAGTTTAATTTTTAATTTTTTTAACCCGGCCAGCGTAAGGTTGGGTGTGACACACCCAGACCTAGAAAAATCGATTAATATTTTAATAACGAATTGTTGTTACGCTTCGTGCGCTGGAGTAGCTGCGCAAGGAGAGATACGGAAGCGTCCCCTGCCACTGTTTCTGGTGACCGTCGCCCGGTGTATGGTGTAGAAGAGTTTGAAGTTGTCAGCGGGTGCGTGACACCCGCCTTACGCTACTTGTAACGAATTTCTTAAAACACATTTTATGTTGTTTGTTATTGTATGGGTTTTTTAAGACTTAAAATCTAGAAAGGTCATACGAAGATAATCAAAACAGACAATTACGTCTTTTTGAAGAAGCTGAAGTTGGTTCACCCGACGAGTCTGGTAGTGACCAAGATATTGACGAAACAAGTTTTGAAAGTGACACAGAGTTGGAGATGGGTGACGAAAGACAGCATAATGGATTGATAGAGAATAATGGCGATGGCAATAATAGTTATTTGTTGGAAAATTTACTTATTTCTGTATTTTTTATATCTGAAACATGCTTATTTCTGCTATGAAAAGTGCTCTAGATTTTAAAACGAATAAGTATTTTATTATCCAGTTTATGTGTTATTTTGTTCTCGTGTTGAGTCTATCTGAAGAAAAAATAGTCTGTTTTGTTTTTGTTTTCATATTTTCGATATAAAGTCATAAATATGTGGCACTACAAATTTTTGTGAGTTGTAATTGTTAATGATCTTAATTTCGTAAATAAATTACATTATTCAATTGTAATTTATTTTTGTACAATTTCTCTCTTAAATAAGTTCAACATATAACTGAACATTAGTTTTGTATTAAAAAAAATTAATATTTAAAATAATAGTGTATAATAATCACATAATCACCATCTGGGTGTACTACACCCACCTAGCGCTGCTTGCTACATATTCCAACCTTACGCTCGCCGGGTTAAAGTTTAGCTATAAAAAATACCTTTTATCTCTATGTTTGAACTATCCATGTTCTGTTTCTTATTCTTTTTGCTACTGCCAATACTGCTTGATATGTCCGAAGACCCTGGAAGTAATTAAATTGTAAATTAATAATGTACGAAATAACACTGTTCCTTGCTAATAAATATATATTCACACAAAACTCAACAATCTTACAGTCTTTCGGTGACAGTTCAAAATTCAATTGACAGACAAACGAAAATAATTTTATTAGTGTGCGAGTGAATGTAATTTTTTTTTAATATATAACAAAAAATAAATTAAGACATAATATATGACCAAAATACACACCTTCATCTAAATTGTCCATTTTAGATTTTGATAGATTCTTATCCTTTTTGAACGAAACCTCCATTGGCGCATCTGAATCTGAGTCATTGTCTGAAAAACCAAATATATAACCCATGAATATAAAATTCATTACACTTATAATAATGAGTTTTTAAACTTTATTGTTTACTAGATGACGCCCGCAACTCCGTTGCGCCTGAATTCGTTTATCGCGCGAGAACCGTACATTTTTTTGGGATAAAAAGTATCCTATGTCCTTTCCCGGGACTCAAAGTATCTCCACACCAAATTTCAGCAAAATCGGTTCAGCCGTTTGGGCGTGAAGAGGTGACAGACAGACAGACAGACAGACAAACGGACAGACAGACACACTTTCGCATTTATAATATTAGTATGGATTGTTGTTTATTGAGATAATAATTAATTATTATAGACAACGTTATAACTTACCCTTTTCTGATACAGAGGTTTTGCTTTTGTTGAGTGACTTGTTACTCACAGAAGTATTTTGAGCATAGGCGCCTTCCGTATCAATGAAAAATGGAAGACCACCATCTTCAGAATCTGTAATAATTGTTGAAATAATAAGTAAAATTCTTTGCTAACGATTTATAACTGACTTGTGACTGACTGACCGATTGACATAGTGATCTATCAACGCACAGCACAAACCACTGGGCCGATCGGGCTGAAATTTGACATGCAGGTAGATGTTATGACCAGGGCATCCGTTAAGAAAGGATTTTGATCAATCCTATCCCCAAGGGAATAAAATAGGGGATGAAAGTTTGTATATAATAATACTTCATAACGCGAGCGAAACCGCGGGCAAAAGCTCGTAATTTATATAACTAAAAGGAGTTTCATGTTACTTTGTACAGGTGATAACCATTCACTCCCTGTGCCATTGTATTTTCTGCTACTACCTACATAAAATATGAAATTAATTTAAAACTGTCTAAATTAGTTCAAATCTTACTAATGTCTGTTTCTTGAGATTCTGAAATTTTCTTTTGTTTCTTCTTATCACTTTTTGGTGTTTTGGTAGTTGATTTGTCCATGAGGAAATTGTTGGCGTCTGCAAATTAAAAAATAATATTTTACACTTAAGTTCATATGTTTCTGCACTTAAATTATTATGTCTTTACAAACAACCACTCTCGGGTTGCAGTAATTGCTACTAATTAGTAATTTACACTAAATTTACTATACAAGTATAATTATACCTCTATAGATAGAACATTGTTGAAGAGATAGGACTTGTTTTAACTAAGTACACAAGTACACTCGGGGAAGTTGATTCCTATGCAAATGGGGGATCTACGTAGTTTGGTCGCATTACGTCAAACTCAGCCGACAGATCACAATTAATATTGAATTGACATAATCGACCGAATGACGTTGGTCTCTCAACTGCATAGGAATCAACTTCCTCGATGGTACATAATAAAATATATGTTACATACCTGATTTCTTAGTAAAACTAGATTCAGATGTTCGGTTTTTCTTTTTCTTATCTTGAGGTGTTTTGTTTGATTGCTCATTTTCCTGTGGGCCTGTAATAAAGTACTTATTGTTAGATTTTGTAAAATAACACAACACCATGGGTTACTAGTACTACATATATACTTACTACACATTTACAGTATTGTAAGTGTGGAATAGAGTATAGACTATTAGGCGACTCTATTATGGAACCCCGATTTCTAATTCACGAAGTTTCTTATTTGGAAATCTGTACAAGCTACCACCTAGGGAATGCAAATCTCGCGAGATTAGGGCTGGAGCGAGATCCCGCGAGTTTATAAATACAATACCGCGAGATCTCGCCAATTTCGAGATCTCGCGAGATTAGTAGTTTGGTGGGATTTTTTGCAAATAATCTCAATCTTTGAATAAATGACTAAAAAAAAGTAATAAATATTATAAGATTAACTTTCATTTTCACAAATTTTTTAATAGAATTTTATGCATCAAACATTGTTTGACGTATCTATCTATAATTTTGAAGTAGTAAACTCTTACATAGTACGTATCTACTATCAAATAGCAAATGAAAGAAACAACCAGTCTTCTCTTCTAATGTGCACTTTTATAATTTTGGACGTGGCGGTAATATCGTGAACGTCCACACAGTAAAACGATAACATAAGGAAGTAAAATGTATGGAAACATCACGATAGAGGACATCATGACGTCTTCTCTCCACACTCTTCTGAACCGAACAAAAACATAACGTGACGTCCAGAATTATAAAAGCGCACATTATCAAACACAAATCTTTTAGTAATAAAACAGTTCTTTTATAGCTAACAAAACAACGAGAAGTCAAAATTCAGGACCTGCTTGAATATCACAGTGCACAGTAATTGCTTAGGCCAGCTTCGAATAAGACTTTTTTATGCTCAGGTGCAATCTCGTCAAACTCGCGAGATCTCGCCTTTTTTTCGTCCGAGATTAATCTCGCTAAAAAAAAGCCGAGATCTCGCGAGAACGAGATTGCATTCCCTACTACCACCACATGTAAATTCTTAAGCCGGGTCCAGACGAGTGTAACGTGTAATGTAAGATTACGTGTAATTTAGCGTCAACAGTGTGGACGGCACACGAACTCAATGTGTACGCGAATCCTGTATCCACTCAGTTGCTACGAACATGCCGAAAGGAAGGTCGTGACGGCTGGTGCGGCTTTTATTTTCATGTATTTACTAACTGAAGACCAGAAACGTGGAAAGCGTGGAAAGCATATAACATGACTTGACACGTCACGTCACGTCATGTCACTTAACGACTCGACACGACATAAAATGACACGTCACGTCACGTCAAGTCATGTCACGTCACTTCACGACTCGACACGACACGACATGAAACGACACGTCACGTCACGTACGTCACGTCATGTCATGTCACGTCACGTCACGACACGACTTGACTCTATTACTTTCAATACTATGAGCCCTTTGATTTGATACCTACCCATATTGCAGAAGTTTTTTGGAAGGGTTTTTTGGATCCCAAATAACAGGTTTTTCTTGATACAAACTAATAAGTTCAAGCGATTGTTCTTCACTACACATGATTACGTTACTCACGACACAACCGTCACGAACGCCGTCCAAACGAGCACTGCGAGCGCCTTTGTGCTCGCGCGAAAACCGACAACCCGATGGATAACATGCGAGCGTTACATGCAATGCTCGTAGTGCCGTCCACACTGTTACATTACACGGTGGATTAAATTTCACGTTACACTCGTCTGGACCCGGACTTCCAAGACTAAGAAAATAGTACTTACCACAATCATGAATATCAGTTTTTCCGGCAACTCTTTTGAGAGAAATGAAGTCGTTACTGTCATCTTCATTTTTAGTGTTGGCGTCATCACAATGATTACTCTCTTCAGAGAATAACAAATTCATAAGTGCAGATTCAGAATCCAATGAACTTTCGTCTTTATCAAGTGGCAATGCCCTAGTTTCTTTACTTTTATCGTTTTTCGGAACTTCCATTTTGTTTTTAGAGTTCTTGCCTTTAACTTGAGTAAGATTAAGATGATCCACGATGGGCACTTTGTCCTTCTTTTTTGTTCTCTTTTCGAAATTCAAAGATGTATCGACTGATTTGATTTTATTGGCTTTGTTAAGGCCTTCCAAAATTGAATCATAATCTTGCACTATTCTTTCATTATCACTGCTCATAGAAGAGTCGACCTCATCATCATCGTTGGCGATCGTCGATGCCAAGGGATCCAATTTATCACTCTCTTTGATAGACATATTAGCATTCTGTGCATCAATAAATGCTAGTGACATATTTTCTTTAAGAGGTGTCTTGGGTTCCTTTTTGATGGACTGAGATAGTGGATCACGTTCATTTTCAACTTGGTCCACGTTGAAAGATATCTCTTTTTCATTATTTTCTACAATACTCTCATTGCAGATTGATTGAGATGGTGTTTTATTTCTCTTGGGCAGTTTTATACTATATTCCTTTGAAATATTCATATCTTCTGAATCTAATCTTTGCTTGTTTTTTGTTTTAAGTGGTTTGATATTTTCGTAGTCAGACTCTGATGATCTCATAGATTGCGATTTTCTTTTACTAAGCGCATTTCCTTGACTATTAGAAGTAACATCTGCGCTAGAATCTAAAATTTGTCTGGTTTTTGCTTTGGAAGGTTTCTTAACTTCATCATCTTCTGATTCGGATTCAGAGCTCGAGTTTAGTTGTATTCTTTTCTTCTTTTTTTCAGTTTTGGAATTGTTTATTTGATGACGTGATTCAAACATTTCTCTTGACGCCCTTTTCTGCTCTTTGAGTTTTCTTTCGTTGAATTTTTGTTTTGACTTTTTGGACATGTTAAGTTCATTGTCACTCATAGATAGATCATCTTCTGTTCCTTCCAACAGCTCATTGTCTTCTTCGGCGGAGCTTACTATAAATGAATCTTTTTCGTAGTCCGAGTCATCAGATAATTCTTCTTCAGAGGTAAGCGTTTCACCTTTTTCCCTTATTTCATTTGCTAATACTTCTTCTCTTTCTTCTTCATCCTGGCTGTCACCCGACTCATAATCATCTCCTGCATCTTCTGCTTCATCATCCATTAAATCATTCTTTTCTTGAGACGATTCACAATCAGAACTAGAGCTATCAGATTTTTGTTTTATCAATTTACTTTCATTCCTTTTTGCTTTATTTGATTCTGAAGAATCACTATCAGAATCAGAGTCTTTTGTTTTACTGACTAGCAGTTTATTCTCACCAGGAGATTTAATGTTAGATGTATTAACATTAATTCCTCTGTTGCCTTTTTGTTGCAAAGGAGTACTAGTTGAATAGCACAATGACAGGTTCTTATTTGAAACAATATTTTCTTGTGTAATATTTAAAACAGTGGTCGAATTCGATAGTCTGTTATCATTTAGCTGTTGAGGTGATTTTGTGGATTTATTTGTATCAGATTCTGATATGTCTTTTAGGTGGGATAGAACAAGAGTGCTTTTATTTTGGTTTTCACTTTCATTGAAGCTTTGGTTTATAGAAGATTTACGTTTTGATTCCTTAGAGCTTTGCAAAGAAGTATTCTGTTTAGATGTATTTGCTTCAGATGATGAAATATTTTGCTTGAGCGTATTTGAGTCTGACTCGAATACGAAACCAGATGAATTACGTTTATTATGGTTTTCACTAGCATCCAAGTTTAGTCCAAACGATGACTTTCTTTTAGATTTTTGAGGACTTTGCATTGATTCGTCATTAATTTTTTGTGAATGATCAATTAGTAAATGATCTGGTACAGTTTCATCAACGTCCATTGGCTCACAAGAATCGTTTATAGAGTTTTTTCTCGCAGTGCTATTATCTTCCTTTGTCTCATTCATTTTATTAGACTTTTCGTGAACACGATCAACTTCAGGAACACATTGATCATCCTCCGCTCTGTTTAATTTTTCAAGATTAGAGTCACTGTCTTCAAATGTAATTGTAAATTGCATATCTGAACTGGGCTTTTGTTTAAATATGTCTTGAATGTCATTACTATTATCAGATTGATCTTTTTTAATAGCTTCATTTTTGGAGAATTCTGTGAATGATATTTCTTTGTTTGAACTTTTATTTAAAGATTTATTAGATCCAGAAATATTTAACTGCGTTACAGGTTCTGTAGCTTCATTTTTGGGAATTTCTGTAAATGATTTTTCTTTGATTGAACTTTTGTTTAAAGATTTATTAGATCCAGAAATATTTAACTGTTTCAGAGGAGTACGGCTGTTACTCTTGCGTTTTTTCGTGCTTTCACTGTCACTGTAAAACTGATTACTAATATCATCAGTTGCTGCAACTGAGAAATTTACAGAACATGATTTAGTTCGTGGCCTTTTACTTTCCGAAATCAAGTTTGTAACAGCTGATGTGCTTTTATTTAGGCTGGATGTCTTTTTACTGGGCTTTACATTTACGCTTTCTAGCAACTCAGCACTACCTATTGTGAGTCTGTTGCTTCCTTTCACAGGTGATTTAGAAGTCAGATCATTTGTTTTGGAGGCTTGATTATCGGATACCTTTGTGCTCTCACTATCTTTTGTTTCCAGGGTCACATTATTTTTGCTTTTATTTAAATCTTCATCAATAGATTTTTCAGGACTTTGACTCGTTTTGCTTTTTCTTCCTTTTTTTTCTTGTAACCTGGGACTTTTCCTGACAGGCTTATTACTGTCATTTGTTTCATGACTGGTATTGGGGACCAGCTGTTGTTTGTTCGCCTCATTATCTTCTGTTATAGGTTCTGGTATTGTCTTTTGCTTTGCAGCAACCTGATTTTCAGCTGGAAAATTTCAATATTTTTTTAAACCGGGAAACTAGTCATTTTTGTATGGTAAAAATTAAAAAAGATAAAATATTAAAAAAATTTGATAGTGTACAATGTATAAATAAATAAAATTGTACCTTTGTCTATGCTAGAAGTAGAATCTTTTCGGGTTCTCCTAGTTTGTCTCACTGGTGTTGCTGGGCCTTCAGTATCACTTCCTGTAAAAGTAGATAAAAATGTCCACAAAAAATAGAACGACTCGTTTTTTAACTGCTCGCCCTTGACATTTTATTGTTAAGTTCAAACAGCTTTGGGTAATGACTAATGAAGTAATTGAGCAAAATCTTAAATTACTTACCAACTTGTGACAATCTTCTAGCTGCTCTTTTAGCTCTAGGCGAATCAACTACAGCAGTCTCCGACACAATGCTGGTGTTGGATCTAATTCTCGCACTCCGTCTTGATGGTGTAAGTGGTTTTTCTTCTTCTACTATATCTTTTGTGACAGTTTTCAACGGAGTTGTTTTTGCTGCACCTATAATGAATGGTTCATAAGTATATAAAAATTCAGGATTGCTTAAAATATTACTAATATTATAAATGCGAAAGTGTGTCTGTCTGTCTGTTACCTCTTCACGCTCAAACAGCTGAACCGATTTTGCTGAAATTTTGTATGGGGATACTTTGAGACCCGAGAAAGGACAAAGGATACTTTTTATCCCGGAAAAATGTACGGTTCCGCCGCGATAAACGAATTTTGGCGCAATGGAGTTGCGGGCGTCATCTAGTGATGAATATAACCTTGTCATTGTCATCAAATTCTAAACTGCTATTTATAAATGAGTAGAGTACTAATACTACATGAACATAATAATTTTTATTTAATTTTCTTATCAAATTTGTCATGTTCTTATATCCCTAAAGTACCCCGCAAACTATCAAATTTGTTTGACAAACATGTTTGATGTCATTTATGTTTTCATCAAACAGCAGCGCAGACGAAGAAACATGCATCAAACAAGTTTGTCAAACAATTAGCTAGAATTGGTATGAGATCATGATATCTTGTTTGACAAATACAGCGGAACACGTTCAAGACATTAGTCAAACGCTACGCAAATCCAAATTATCTTCAAACAGGTCAAACATGTAGTTAGTTTGACAAACGCTTCAAACAAAGCTGTATACTATCAAACTGTTTGACAAACAAGTAAAATTTTACAAACACACTTCACTAACAGATAATTAGACTTTTAGAATTAATCACCAGAATTGTGTTTATTATTTGCTAAATAATTTCTGATTCACGAAAAAAAGGAGATAATAATTAGATACGAGGGCTGCTATTTATGTATCCGGAACTGGCCACTTACAAGAACAATATTTAAAAAGTAACTACAACATTTGAAAATAGAACTCTGGTTGAAGAATACATTTTGTTTCATGTGACTGTCAATTATTTTTCCATTGTGGCGTTATTTTGAAAATTACGTGTCTTCATTTGCCATGGATTTAACGCGTGAACATTTTCGTGCAATGATTTACTACGATTTTCGGCGTGGGCTAAATCAACAACAGTGCTTTATTCAACTCACCGCAACTTTTGGAGATGAAGCACCATCAAAAACCACTGTTTATCACTGGTACAGTGAGTTCAATCGTGGGCGGTCTATGTTCACTGATGAAAATAAAGAAGGTCGCCCAAAAACAGCTGTTGTCCCACAAAATATAGATGCTGTGCGGGAACTAATAATGCACGACCGTCATGTTACATATCGCGAGACAGAGGCGTCCTTAGGCATAAGTATGACGAGCATACATAAGATATTACACGAACATTTGGCTGTAAAAAAATATGTTCGCGTTGGATTCCGCACAACTTGACAATCAATCAAAAACGGGCTCGTGTCGATTGGTGCAAAAAATGATAAATAAATACAACCATGGTACGTCAAAAGCCGTTTATAATATCTACACAGGTGATGAATCTTGGATCTATGCATATGACCCCGAAACTAAACAACAGTCAACGGTGTGGGTGTTCCAAGATGAGCCGAAACCAACAAAAGTTACTCGTGCAAAAAGTACTTTGAAGCAAATGGTCGCCTGTTTTTTTGGAATTAATGGACATGTGGCTACAGTACCATTAGAGAATCGTAAAACGGTTAATTCTGAATGGTATACGACCATTTGTTTACCAGAAGTCTTTGAAGAAATAAGAAAGGACAACCGATAACGCAGAATCATATTACATCACGACAATGCTAGCTGTCACACCTCAGCTGAAACAACTCAGTTTTTGGAGGGTCAAAAGATCGAATTGACTGGTCATCCGCCGTACAGCCCTGATTTGGCACCTAATGATTTCTTTTTATTTCCAAACACGAAGAACAAATTATGTGGTCAATGTTTTTCGAGCCGCGAAGAGGCTGTTGATGCGTTCAAAATGCACGTTTTGGAGATACCACAATCAGAATGGAAAAAGTGCTATGAAAATTGGTTCCAGCGTATGCAAAAGTGTGTTGATCATCGTGGCGAATATTTTGAAAAGCAATAAAACCATATTAAATGATATATGTTTGTTTCTTTTTTTAATTCCGGATACATAAATAGCAGCCCTCGTAACAACCAACTGTAGAGGCATTTATGAAATTGGTGAAACATAAACAAAAAACTAACTCAACTTCATAATTTTTTAATTCCTTATATGATAATAATATCTTATGGAATGGAGCAGCATTATAATTTATAATGTTAATTGAAACACTCAGATTCATAACTGCCTCTATCCATATTTCAATCGAAAGTTACACTTATAACTTCATTGTTATACTAATAATTTTTAAAATGAGATTGAAATTTAAGTATTTACATTAAATTCAGGCAGTTAAAAAAAATCGAAAAGTGGATAGTGTAGGTTTTGCATCTATACCCCTCAATTATTATTTATTACTTACAATGCTGCCTGAGAAGCATGTGAACATGTGACATGAGAAGCATGTGAACATGTGACATGTAAGTAACAAATAAAATCATTGCTAGGTAACACTAGTGCAAATGGTTGTATTCTAAAAATATTTGATTGTACAATATGTTAGTCAATAACTTACTGTTTTCTTCAATAAGTTCTAATTCTGGCTTTCTCCTACCCCTCCTTGCTTTAGTTGGCGTGTTAGGTGCAGGAGATTTGCTCTCTTCGGACTGCTCAACAGACAACCTTCTCCTTAGCCGAGTAACTGTTGCTAAATATTACAAAAAGAACATATCACTTACAAAATAATAAACAAGACTTTTACTTAGTTACAAGGATCTAAGAATTTTGGTACTTATAAGAATAATCTCATTAGTACAATAATACAGTACAGCACTAATTAATTCTATAAAAAAGGACTTTATCATTAAATGATAATGCGATCAAGAAAAGTTATGAATGTTTCTTTTTGGTCATCCAAAGATTTATCTTTATATAAAGATGAAGTGTAAGTATGTGAAGCTTCATACACTTGAACCTTAAAAATATTATTGTGTAAGTACTTATTTTATTTACGTACTGCAACCAACTAAATAAAATATTATATTAAAAAGGACACTTTTTGAAGAGAAAGGAAAAATTGAGATTAATGCAAGGAATATTTTCTGAAGGTAGAATACTTTAGGCATTTTATTACGAAGTTAATTTACATTATTTGACGATTATTATCTTTAATTATTGGGTAAAATTAAATATTTTTCTATGTATTGTTCGAGTCATCGCGTCCAAAAAAAACGAACGAAATGCACAAGATGGATTATTCTATCTAGTCTTGGAATAAAGTAATGGGTAGAGGTATGTATCTTATGGCAATTCTCCCAAAAAATTTAAGAATGTTCAAGAAACTCGCTTAACGTAAGAAAAATTAAAGTAACGCGCACTAACCACGATGCACGCTTCGAATAAATATGTTGCAATAAATATATTTGACCTTTTTATTACATACCTTTGACTCCTGAATCGTCCTCCATCGCTTATTTTTCTTAATTCACTGATTTAGATGGTTATTTAAACACGTGGAACTGAAATATCCGATAGGAAATCACGCTTTTATCACAGCAATGGTCGAACAGCTGTTAGGACGCCGCGAAACGTCAATTCAAAATCGACGCTCGCGTAACGCGTTATTTTTTGCATCAGCAACACTATTGTGCTTTTTAGTTTTTCCTATCTTTGTAATGATAAAGCAAAGGATAATAAAAAATATACTCTGTAAACAAATACTAGCCAAATCCGTTTTCTAACTAAATAATAGAATCCAGAGGATAACAAAACCTTTAATGATTTTATTTTAGCAAATATTATGTTTATCCATACAAAGCTACACGTAAATGTTATCCATAGGATGGACATGGTGATTGATGAAACAATAAACTTGCTTGGTTTTTTTTTGTGTAGGATTTGTAGGAACCTTTCACCTTTGTGGGCTTGTATCAAAACTACATATTTAGGTAGGTATATTATAAGGTACACGGGGTACACCTTTTTTTATTGCGCGTGGGAAACCCATCATGGGTGCCCCGGGTTGGGGATATATTAAGTATATGTGCCTCAGTTAACTGAAGAGTCCCACATAATTATTATGTGGGACTCTTACCCACTAAAACCACCTGCGGTTTGCCTTCAGCCGTATACGGAGGGATGTCCTGGATCTGCCTAACACAGGATCACGACCGGCCGGTCAACCTCAAAAGGGACCGGACTTCCACCAAAGTTAGGGAACGCTTATAGGTAAACTGAAGCGTTCCCCTCGGCGCTGGGACTAGCTAAGCCGAGTAGGCATAGTCCCATCCTAACCCGGAGCCCCGTGGGACGGAAGGTATTGGACGTTCGCATAGCGACGCCACCGCACTCTCGTCCTACGCCGGCGGCGGAGGAAGGGTCATCCTCTCTGTTCCGCTCCGCGGCCTCTTTCTGTGCAAGGACGGTTTCACAGAAAGAGACCGCCACCAGCCACCTGCCAAGCCTCATCACTCTCGAGCATGCAGCGCACCATGCTCGGGAGTCGGGAGTGCTAGCGGTCTCCACCTAACACGGGGTACACCTAACCTTATAACTACGATTATGTAAAAAAAGTAATCAAGTTCATTGTCTCATTCCATACGTTTAATCTAGTCGCCCCCTGTCCGCATCGGTAACGATATCGAGTAATAATAATAAAAAATAATTATGATAAAAACTACTTTTTTTTTTACAAAATAAGGGGGCAAACAAACGAGCAAGCGGGTCACCTGATGGGAAGCAACTACCGTTGCCTATATGGACGACACTCGCAATCACCAGAAGAGCTACAGGTGCGTTGCCGGCCTTCTAATAGGGGTGCGTTGCCGGCCTTTTAAGAGGGAATACGCTCGCTTCTTGAAGGTTTGCAGGTCGTATAGATCCGGAAATACTGCTGGTGACAGTTCGTTCCAGATTTTTACAGTGCACGGCAGAAAGTTACGCGAAAAACGCACGGTGGAAGACTGCCACTCATCAAGATGATGAGGATGGTATATTTTTCGCGTGGAGCGATGGCGAAAATTGCAGGAGGTATGATTCTGAACAATTGTCAATTCCTTAGAGCACTCCCCGTGATACAACCGATAGAGGATGCAGAGTGAAGCTACAAGTTACTATGTAATCTTGTTGAAAACTTCTGTAGCAGTACCTTCACGTTCGTTCGTCGATTGAAACAAAGAAGAAAATCGTTCTGCAAAGAACGTACGTTCGCAATGACGAAAGAAACCGTCCGTATATTAAGTGCATTTGCACCGGACATGAAGCAGCCCTCAAAAGGACTTTTTCTAATAAGAATTCTTCGCAACACTTCACTACATCGAGCGAGGAATCTTCGCAGCATGGCGTCTTCATAACATCTCCACAAAATGGCGGCACTATTATTATTACCGGTGCGGCGGCGAGCGACAGAGAGACGACCTCACGACGAGACTGCGCGGCGATCTGAGGCCCCGCAGGGGCTAGCTCCTATATTTATACTCGAGCGGCGCGCGGACGCAACCAATCAGGATCGACCTTTTATTAATATTTTTATCACTTTCTAATAGTTTTCCCTTTCTAGATTTTGTGAATAATTTTTATCTCTTTCTTTATGTCTCTCTCTAATTTTTAACAGCCAATAGAAATTAATCTTTTAACTTTTGTACAGATTTAGAATAATAATAATTATGTAAATTTTTGTATATAAACAGCACAAATTGTCAAATAAACCACTCCAGTTCACCACAGTAAATCGAGTTTTACTCTTTACTCCTCCGACCTCTAGTGAACTCTTAGAGAGACCAACCGGTCCTCTAAACTGGTGACCCCGTGAACAACAAGCAACCTCTGCAAGAAGAAACTCTGCCCGGGAAATCTCTGCTCGACGAAATTCTCTCCGAAGAAACTCTGCACGTCGAAACGCTGCTCCGGAGAATCACTGATCAACGAAACGCTGCACCACCACAAATTGCTGCACCATAACTATGGAATCCAGAGGCGAATCCCTGCCCGAAACCTCGGCACTCACCACCAGCCCGGCGCCATCACCAGCATCATCACAGGAAATCGCCGGAATTGCCCTGTCCATGCGAATCCCGCCGTTCTGGAGGGACAAACCCAGGCTCTGGTTCGTCACGTTCGAAGCAGCCTGCAGAAAAACCAGAGCCAGCTCTCCCAGATGGTCATCGCTCGCCTAGAAAAGGAGGACATCGAACAGATCGCCGACCTGCTGTACAACCCGCCGGAAACGAATGAATACCAAGCTCTCAAGGACCGACTCATCTCCGCCTATGAAGAATCTGACAGCCGGCAGTTCCAAACGCTGCTATCAGATATGGAATTGGGAGACCAGAAACCATCACAGTTACTCAGGAGAATGCGAAACCTGGCTCGCAACAAGGTCCCCGATTCCACCCTACAGCTCATGTGGGCCAACCTCCTCCCGACAAGCGTCCGCTCCGTCCTGGCCGTTAGCGAATCCTTCCAGAAGAAAACTACACTCGACGAGCAAGCTGCGCTGGCCGACAAAATAATGGAGCAGTCACATGTAAATAATGTAAATAGCATCTCATCTCATCGTGTAAATAATTCATCAACATCATCGAACGTAGAGTGCCTTCTCATTGAAGAAATCCGCAAGCTGTCGCTAGAGGTCGCCGAGTTGAAAAAACAACAATACAACAACAATAATTATAGAAGAGAAAATTACTATCAACGCTCAAGATCAAGACATCGATCGACATCCCGATTCCGTCAGCGGTCAACTTCGCGTCCACGGTCTACATCACCATCGCCATTCTGCTACTACCACAACAGATTCGGCAAAGAAGCGCGAAAATGTACGCAACCGTGTACATTCAACACATCGGAAAACTAGACAGAACGTTGGCAGCGGCGGAATCCGGCGTTCACAACAAACAATACCGCCTATTCGTCACGGACAAGACAACGAATCTCACTTTTTTGGTAGACACGGGTGCCAATATATCCGTCATACCAAAAAAGAAAGGCCTTCATCTCCAGCCGCTACCTTTCCAACTCTACGCCGCCAACAACACAGTAATACCTACGTACGGCGAAAAAACACTAGAGCTCAACATCGGACTTCGCCGACCATACAGATGGAAGTTTATCGTCGCTGCAGTCTCGAAACCAATCCTCGGTGCCGACTTCCTGCAACACCACGAACTTGTTGTCGACCTGAAAAATCGAAGACTCATCGACGGGAGATCAAGTCTGCACATCAACGCTCCTGGACGCTACACGGACGTACCAACAGTCCGTAGTGTCGACAGCACGCAGTCGTACCACGATATACTGGCTGACTTCCCCGGCATCACACGATTGACAGCAATGAATATCACTCCGAAACACAGCGTCGAACATTACATCGAAACATCTGGGCCGCCGCTACACTGTCGTGCCCGACCACTACAACCACATCGCTACAACCAAGTCAAGAAAGAATTCGAGAATATGATGCAACAAGGTCTCTGTCGTCCTAGCAAGAGCGCCTGGTCTTCTCCGCTTCACGTCGTACCAAAGAAGAACGGCGACATAAGGGTGTGTGGCGACTACCGACGACTCAACACAGTAACGAAGCCCGACCGCTACCCTGTACCACGACTTCGTGATTTCACTTCCCAACTCGCCGGAAAAACTATCTTCTCGACGATCGACTTAAACCGAGCCTTCCAACAATTACCAGTCCATAAAGAAGATATAGAAAAGACAGCAATCATCACACCATTTGGATTATTCGAGTTCCCGAGAATGTGTCCCGGCCTTAGAAACGCAGGCCAGACATTTCAACGTTTTATACACGAAATACTGCAAGGATACGATTTCGTGTTTTCCTTCATCGACGACTTGTTAATTGCATCCAGCAGCGAAGAAGAACATCGCCAACATCTACGGTGTGTACTTCAACGCCTAGAAGAAAACGGAATCACAATCAACCCAGCTAAATGTGTACTCGGCAAGCAAGAAGTTAAATTCCTCGGCTTCAGCGTAAACAGCGACGGGATTAAGCCACCACAAGACAAACTACAAATTATAGAAGAATTTCCGCTACCGAAGAATATAGAAGAGTTACGTCGATTCCTCGGCATGCTAAACTTCTACCGAGACAGCATTCCGAACGCCGCTACAATTCAAGCCCCGCTACACGCATACCTACATAATGCGAAAAAGCGAGACAAAACACCGATCGAATGGAACGAGACATCAAAAGAAGCATTCACGGCTTGCAAAAATAGCATTAAAAACGCTGTTTTGCTCGCCCACCCGAATCACAAAGCACCGATCGCTATTTTCTCCGACGCCTCAGACACGGCAGCGGGAGCTGTAATACAACAATACTACAATAACAAATGGCAACCACTCGGCTACTTCTCGAAGAAATTTACTACAGCGCAAACGAAGTACAGCACCTACGATCGCGAACTTCAAGCTATCTACATGGCAGTAAAATACTTCAGAAAAATATTCGAAGGCCGAGAACTCATCATATTCACCGACCACAAGCCATTGACATTCGCCCTACAGAAGAAAACATCGACATCGGAAACTCCGAGAAGAACTCGACAACTACTTTTCATCTCCGAGTTCACGCACGACATTCGTCATATCAGTGGAAAAGATAATATCGTCGCAGACACATTCAGCCGCATAGAAACAATCAACACGCCGTCAGCTGTAAACTACGAAGAGTTATCTCGCGCGCAAGAGCGAGATAGCACGCTACCTACTCTGTACGGTCAAGAAAACCTAAGTTTTAAAACAACAACGCTACCTAACTCCGATATCAAGATTGTATGCGAAACATCAACAAAATACGTTCGCCCGTACATTCCGCAAGATTTTCGACGCGCCATTTTCGACTCTATTCACAACATAAGTCATCCTGGAACAAGAGCATCAAGAAAACTCATCGCGCAAAAATTCTTCTGGCCGTCAATGAACTCCGACATTGGTGAATGGACGAAAACCTGCATACAATGTCAGCGAAGCAAAATACAACGACATACATCGAGCGCCGTGTCGACTTTTCCACAAGTCGATCGTTTTTCACATACGCACATCGACATAATCGGACCGCTAAGTACAACAGCGAGTGGTCATAGATACCTACTTACTATGATCGATCGCTCGACAAAATGGCCCGAAGCTGTACCGCTCACCGAGATCACCGCCGAAACCGTCGCAAGAGTATTCTACGAACAATGGATAGCGAGATTCGGTTGTCCGACTACAATAACAACCGACCAAGGACGCCAGTTCGAGAGTCAGCTGTTCGTCAACTTAACACGTTGTATGGGAATCAATAAAACCCGTACAACGCCGTACCACCCGCAATCAAACGGGATGATCGAACGCTGGCATAGAAGTCTCAAGAATTCACTGAAAACAAGACTCATCAATAGTAATACATCGTGGATCGACGAGCTACCTACAGTTTTACTCGGACTACGCGCCGCCATACGAGAGGACACCGGAGTCAGCGCCGCCGAATTAACCTACGGCCGTAACTTACGTTTACCGGCCGACTTCTTCGAAACAACATCATCATCGAGCCTAGATCATACGTACATCGAGCAACTACGAAAAAACATCAACTCTCTCAAGCCGAAAAACAATGTACATCGCCACGGTAATCAACGCAACATCTTCGTACATCGTGATCTACTTACGTGCGAATTCGTATTTTTACGAATAGACGCTGTAAGAAAACCACTTCAGAGTCCGTATGATGGGCCGTACAAAGTTCTTCAACGAGAAGAAAAATACTACGTGATACAACTACCCGATCGCACAGCAACAGTATCCATCGATCGTTTGAAGCCCGCCTACATTCTGAGTGAAGATTACCTCGGCGAGTCAACGAGCAATGTACAACAGTCACCGGTAATTACCAACTTACCTAATACCAATGTACCTGTTACCTTACCTTCACATACCAATAATTTTCCTCAAAATACCTCATTACCTTTACCCGTTACCTCAGTACCTTTACCTGTTACCTCACAACCATTACCAAGTGCATCACCGATCAAGCAGAAGACACCAGCAAGTCCAGCACAGAAGACAACAAGAACGGGCCGTGTCGTCAGACTGCCGGTGCGCTTCGCTTGAGGGGGAGCACTGTAGCAGTACCTACACGTTCGTTCGTCGATTGAAACAAAGAAGAAAATCGTTCTGCAAAGAACGTACGTTCGCAATGACGAAAGAAACCGTCCGTATATTAAGTGCATTTGCACCGGACATGAAGCAGCCCTCAAAAGGACTTTTTCTAATAAGAATTCTTCGCAACACTTCACTACATCGAGCGAGGAATCTTCGCAGCATGGCGTCTTCATAACATCTCCACAAAATGGCGGCACTATTATTATTACCGGTGCGGCGGCGAGCGACAGAGAGACGACCTCACGACGAGACTGCGCGGCGATCTGAGGCCCCGCAGGGGCTAGCTCCTATATTTATACTCGAGCGGCGCGCGGACGCAACCAATCAGGATCGACCTTTTATTAATATTTTTATCACTTTCTAATAGTTTTCCCTTTCTAGATTTTGTGAATAATTTTTATCTCTTTCTTTATGTCTCTCTCTAATTTTTAACAGCCAATAGAAATTAATCTTTTAACTTTTGTACAGATTTAGAATAATAATAATTATGTAAATTTTTGTATATAAACAGCACAAATTGTCAAATAAACCACTCCAGTTCACCACAGTAAATCGAGTTTTACTCTTTACTCCTCCGACCTCTAGTGAACTCTTAGAGAGACCAACCGGTCCTCTAAACTTCTTTACGAGGTTGTGCATTTTATTTAATGAATAGCCGGGTCCACACCAAACGATCCATCTTGGAGCGGCGATCCCGCGATCCGCGATCCAGGATCGAGGAGCGTGGTGCGCGTTAGACCGATCCAAGAACTTGGAAACTGCGATCCTAATATGCGCTCCAAGCGATCCGAAGGCGAATTTTGACGATTGTTAAGATGATGATTAGCTGGGTCCACACCAGACGATCCGTCTTGGAGCGGCGATCCCGCGATCCGCGATCCAGGATCATGAATCGTGGATCGCGAATCGCGTTAGACCGATCCAGGAACTTGGAAGTTGGAACTGCGATCCTAAATATGCGCTCCAAGCGATCCTAAGGCGATCCGTTATTCTGAAGTAAGTCAGTACTTGCACGATATGGACACACGTACAGTAGTGGCGAATTGCCGTTGCAGCAGTAACCTTTATTTTGCTTATATTATGGCGCAAAAAATTACAAAAACGAAAAAGACGGTTCCGGGTAAAAAAATATAACTAAAATCGCTTGGAATCTGGGGCTCAACTTTACGCAGAGTCTTTTGGGTCCCGTAAATATTTAAATTCCTTATAAAGCGATAAAGGACCCGGCTGTTGAGATTGAAAATTAGTTAGACGAAAGGAGAGTAGACTGCCGGCGCGGCGTAAGAGAGGATATCACCTCTTTTCAGTGGCGGCCTTACCCATTGCGAGGCCCCGGGGGGAAGGTCTTTGCGAGACCCCTGGCGGAAGGTTTTTGCGAGGCCCTATGGTCTTCCAAAAAAACACCTTGCGAGGCCTCTGTAAGAGCGAGGCCCCGGGCGATAGCCCCGTTCGCCACCCCCTAGGGCCGCCACTGCCACTTTTTTACCGCGCGTCGAAAATGTATGCAACGCGCTGAACGCTCCACCAGTTTCCTTTTCATTTTTGTCGGCACTCGGCACTCCCGGAGTACAACTAGCTTTTATTCATACTAATTAGTTATTCTATACATACATACATACTTATTATAAAACAAAGTCGCTTTTTTCCCTCATGTCCCTTTGTTCCCTTTAATCTTTAAAACTACGCAACGGATTTTGATGATTCTTTCAGTGTTAGATAGCCCATTTATTGAGAAAGGCTATAGCCTATAGGCTATATTTTATCTCGCTAAAACTAATAGGAGAATGTGGAAAAAACGGGGGAAATTATTTGAAAGGGCTTATCACACGAACTACTGGAGCAATTTTTATGTTATTTGGCACAGATAAGAAGTAGACCACGTGAAGGATCATAGGCTATCGATTTTAATCATTTTTTCAGTGGGTATATATTTTATACCCGTGCGACGCCGGGGCGGGTCGCTAGTAAATTATAATTTATAATGTATTACTAATATTTATCATAATATTATACATGCGAAAGTGTGTCTGTCTGTCTATCTGTCTGTTACCTCTTCACGCCCAAACCGCTGAATCAAATTTTTATCCCGGAAAAATGTACTACGCTTTCCGCGCGATAATTTTTGGTGCAACGGAGTTGCGGGCGTCATCCCAAAATAATAAAGTCGAATGAACCTTCTCTAAATCTGACCACGACTGTATCCCTATTTCATTGTTGCGTGTTGCTCATGAATCCCAGTTGTGACTTGTGTACAAATCGTAGGCGTAGGCGGCGGCCTATAGTTGCCTAGTGGGGTTTGCCGGACGTTAAGGCTAAGTAGGACCGCACTTAAAAATACATCAAGGGTACAGAAATAGTATTATGTCTTTCTGATTGCCCTTCCCCAGAATTACGTCCCGTAATAACATTATGAGGCACCTTTAAGGAATTCTAGAAACGTAATTGTAATTTGTGTGTTGAGATATTTATTTCCCATTAAGTGTTGCTGGCCGCAATTTGCAGCTTATGTTTAACTGGATCAGCGGTTCTCAAACTTTTTTGGTGGCGGTACCTTACAAGAATCATCAAAATCTTTTCAATGTAAATGTGAAGACTTACTAGTAACTAGACAAACAGATTCATATCTAATATTAGTATGGACTAGTATGTATCGATGGTTATTGGATAGATAACAATACATAGGTAGGTACAAAATTAGCTCGATCAAGTAAAAAACGAAAATAAAATAAGATTTAACAGCGAAAAACACCCGTAAGAGATACCTACTTTGTAGAATAGCCCATTTGAATAAATTAGCTTTAAAGCGACCTTAGTCTCTGGAATTGTGAATTTTTAAAAAGCAGTGGCAAAACGGGAATGCTAAAACAGAGTTCAGCTTTATACGACAAAACAAATGAAATGTTTTGTCTTGCTAAGAATATTTATTATTCGTCTTCCCGTATTGTGGGCGACAAAATGCAGATTAAACATTATTGCTGAGCAGGCTATCCTTTTATATTTCCTATTATCATAATTTTTAATTTCAAATTTCTTAATAAAGTTATTTTAAAGTACCATTCAAGAATCATTCTTAAGGGCGTTCCTTACGGAGATACCGAAATTTAACGTATTTCAAGACTTATAAACTCATAATTTGAAAGCTACAAAGTTATAATAAAAATACAGCAATAATCTTCAGTATCTCAACATTCCTTTCCCCGTTTTAAATTTTCTATTTTTGTTTATTATATTAATTTATTTATTTAATACTTTATTATGCACAAGAAACAATTACAATATAACAATATACACAGTAAAATGACACAAAGGGTCTGCTTATTTCTAATAGAAATCTCTTCCAGCAGCCCTACGGAGAGAGATAGGATTGAGACAGCAGATAGAACGTGCACTATAATCTTATATCTTTAAACGAGCAATTCTTGTATATATTTGGAATCTCGGAATCGGCTCCAACGATTTTCATGAAATTTAGTATATAGGGGGTTTCGGGGGCGATAAATCGATCTAGCTAGGAATCATTTTCAAAAAATTTCATTTTATGTGTGTTTTGTTGAATTTTTTGAATACCGAGCAAAGCTCGGTCATATAGCTAGTAATTAATAATATGAATACGTACAATGTACAAAATGTAAACAGATAAGGCTATAATATTTATTTTGATATTACGCAAATTAAACACTGAATTAGACTATAATATAGAAAATAAATAAATCTAATATATATAATAAAAATATAATTATATACAGTATACATAATACATAAATAAATATAATACTAGTATTTAAGTGGATTGAGATTCTAAGAGGTAATGCTCTTTCAAGCGTCTTTTAAAAACAGCGATGGTGGGACTGTCGCGAATAGTGTGAGGGAGCGAGTTCCACGATCTGACAGCATGAACAGTAAATGAGTAGGAGTAGAAGTTGGAACGATGTGAAGGGATGGAAAGATTTGAACGGACGTTGGACCTACATGGAAGATCGGGAGAACGGGAAAAATTGAACCTGCAGTCAAGGAGATATGCAGGAGCGAGAGGATTGTACAGGATGTTGTAAAGTAAGGAAAGGATGTGGGAGTTACGGCAGAGACGGATTGGTAGCCACTTGAGTTTACAGCGGTAGGCCGAGACATGATCAAACTTTCTCAAACCAAACACGAAAGGTATACAAAGATTCTGTAAACGCTCAAGTCCAGTTAATTGTTCCTCAGTGGCGTTCAGGTAACAGGTGTCGGCGTAGTCAAGGATGGGAAAGATGAGGGTCTGGACAAGAAATATTTTGGTTTGTATAGGTAGGAAGTTTTGGAGGCGCTTCAACGTGTGTACCGAAAAATGTACTTTCCTGCTCACTTCGGACACTTGCGGGTTCCATGTCAGATTGCTGTCTAGAATGATGCCTAAATTTTTGGCCGAATCTGTGTAATTAATTACAGTACCATCGAAAGTTACACTAGGCACATTGCATAGCCTTTGAGTCATGTATCTACTACCTATAATCATAGCTTGCGATTTGCTGGGGTAACCACCAAACCGAAAGACTTAGCCCAGTTAGCTATACGTTTAAGATCAGAGTTTAGGTCTTCGACTGCAGAGATGATGTCAAGAATGTGTGAATGACGATAGATTTGCAAGTCGTCTGCGTAGAGATGGAAGTGGGATGTGATTATTGAAGTGATATTATTTATAAAAATAGAAAAGAGGAGGGGAGAAAGGACGCCACCCTGGGGTACACCCGCATCAAGATCGCACCAGTCCGAGGTAGCCTCGCCGGAGCGGACTCGCTGCGAGCGTCCCCGAAGATATGAATCAAACCAATTAATCACTGAAGGTGATAAGTTAAAGGAGGATGTCAAAGTGAACAGAATTGAACGCACTGCCAAAGTCGAGCAATACCAGTATGGAGACACATTTATTTTCTAATGCAAGGCGTAGATCATCAGTAACCTTTAGCAGTGCAGTTACAGTACTGTGACCAGAACGGCAGCCGGATTGAAAAGGAGAGAGCAAATGGTTGGATGATAAAAAGTGGGACAGCTGCTTGTGGACTATATGTTCGAGTACTTTGGAGAGGAAAGGTAAAATGGAGATAGGCCTGTAATGGGATAAGGAAGAGGGATTGGTTGTTTTAGGTAAAGGGATGACATCAGCACGTTTCCATGCCGAAGGGAAGGAACTCGTTGCCAAGGAAAAATTAAAGATATGTGTGAAAACTGGCAAGAGTTCGGGAAGGGAGAGGGATATCATACGGGAACTGAGCAGTAGATTTAATGGCCGCTATATGCTTAATGACATCATCCTCCGTAACTGGGACAAAAGAGAAAGGAGTGCAGGAAGGAAGAGGAGAGGAGGAGAGATGGGATAATGTGCGCGCTTTTGTAGCCTGGTTAACAATTACGGGAGGCTTGGAGAAATGGGTACTAAGCAAATTTAAATCAAGGTCGCTGTCGGTACATGATGAGGACTTACCAATTCCAAGTGACGAAAGAAATTTCCAAAGTTGAGATGGGTTAGATTGGTCAATAGAGGAATGTATGTGGCGCCTTTTGGCATCCCTTTTTTTTTTTTTTCCGGAGGGGGAAATGCATTACGCATACCACCCAGGCGCAGGGGGCGACCCGAGTGGTGATGTGGGACTCCCGTAGCTAATGAGACCACGGTATACCCACTAAAACCCCCCCCCATCTTCCGCCACGCCGCCTTTTGACGGGGCCACAGGAACGATACACACATCTGCGACCCCGCCAGCGGCCCGAAGACTCCACGATGGGCGCACAACACGTGCGCCCTCCTCCTCGGCCCCCACCAGGGCTGTAGCAGACGCCCCCCGAGTCTGCTAGTTGGAGGCCATGTGGCAGATCAGGTCTGTGGCTCTGCCACCGACCACACCTCGGCCGCAGAGGATAGGGCAAGCGGCGCACCGTAATACCTACTTGCCTCTTCCTCTGCGGCCCCACCTCGGTGCGCATCCGCAGCGGACTTCTCCAGTCCGCTGGGAGCGCCCTCCTCGGGCCAGGCGGCTACACCGGCCGGCCCTGGTTGCCTCTTTGCTTCACCGCGGTTGTCCAAGCCGCGGTTACTAGAGCCCCACCGCCGCGACAAGGCGAGCAACCATCGGGGGGCCTTTTGGCATCCCTACACAGACGACTGCAAAGATTTCGGAGATATTTGTATTTAGCTAGGTTTTCTTCAATGGGTCGTTTCCGAACTCGACACAAAGCTCGGTTGCGCCTGGCCATCATAGATCTAATGTCCTGTGAAAGCCAGGGTGCCGGTGGGTGCTTGACCTTGACTCTTCTAAGAGGAGCATGCCTGTCGAAGATGTCGGTTAACGCCCGTTAGCAATGTTACCTTCTGATCAATATCAGAGGCCGAGAAAACAGGAGACCAGTTCGTATCATGCACATCACGTTTAAGGGCCTCCAAATCAATGTTATTGAAACTGCGTAGGAATTTGTACTTAGGAATTCGACGAGGAGATTTGATTTTGAAGGAAAGGAATATTAAATCGTGATAGGAAAATGGGGAAGGGAATTGGCCGTGAAGAGCGACCAGATCAGGAGATGAGGTAATGAGGAGGTCCAATAGAGAAGGAGTGCAATTTGGAACGTGGTGGGTTGCTGCAAGAGGGAGAATGTTGAGGTTAAGGGCGGACAATAAGGAACGGAGTTTTGAGGCACGTGAGTCGGATTTTAGGAGACAACTATTGAAGTCACCCGCAATCAAAGTGTGGTCGTAATTCGGACAGTGTGCTGCTAGAAGAGATTCCAAGATGCTAAAGTAATCCATGCGCATAGATGGGCTGTAAACCACGCATATTAGAATAGATATATGATGTAAGGTGACCTCAACACATAGATATTCGACGGAACCAGCGTAACGACTAGGTGAGGCGGAAATAATTTTATAATCGATGTCACCACGCAGATATATGGCTACTCCACCACCACTTTTACCCAAACGATCGTTGCGAATCAACTTATACCCCGGTAAGGCATACGCAGCAGATGAAAGTGAGGGCTTGAGCCAGGATTCTGAAATTAAGATCGCACTAACAGGAGAGTCGCAAAACATATCCAGGAAATCTGAATAATGTCGTGGAATATGCTTTGGGCATTAACATGCACAATATTAAAATTATTTGGGAAGGAGGAGAAGGAGGTTGATAACTGGTCATGTGCAGAAAATGATGCCGATGTCCCATCACCACTGTGCAGGCTGAGAAAGCTATCTGACGAAGAAGAGCATGAGAAAAAATCCTCGTATATATATTATTTTATATTTATTTATACTCATGATATCAGCTTCCAAAGTAAAACCAATTTATTAAAAATCAAGCATACATTCAGCATCTCCTTAGGATTTATAAATAACTGTTATTTGAAACATACGCCAATAGATCGACAATATCATAAACTACATATACCCCGTTTAAAATTTTTTTAGGACAATTTTGAACTAAGATAAGTAAAAAAATAGGGTTTGGGTGCGATCTCGGCAACGCGGCAAATGTACGGCCAAGGTCGTTTGCTCGGGGGACGGCCTTAAGGTAAGCAGTGGGTCCTTCAATTTCCGTGGTGAAATCTTTACTTTAAAAGATATACTTACGCATGAATTAAACTCAAACTCATTTTTTTTATTCAGAATAAATTTTTAAAAATATTCTCTGAATGTCAGGACTACACTGGTGTCTACCACCGGTTCGGGAACTACCCCGGGGCGGTGAGAAGAACCGGCCGCGGCGTAAGAAACTCGCACGGGACCATCTTTTACTAAAAGGATAGAAAATTACAAAAAAAAAATATATTAATATTAATAAAATATAAATTATAATTACAATTATCAAGAACATTTACAATGCGAAGTTTTTGTAGCATAGCACTGAGCAGGTTTTTCATTATTTTGTCCGCACTCTTTTACCCATTATACATACTATAGCTTCAGCCAATTAACAAAAAATTAAAACCGACTCCCAAGGTAAAAACAATAATAACATTAATATGAACTAAAAAGTATTAAATAATTTTTACTATCTAATAGTGCCTTTTTCCGAATTCGGCTAAACCTCAACTATTTCTGTACTCAATCTTCATTATTTTGAAGTCGGTACCAGATAGCTGAATCTTCAGTCCTCTGACAGAATATTTAAAATTTTTTGAACTGGCACCGACTTCAAAATTATGAAGATTGAGTACAGAAATAGTTGAGGTTTAGCCGAATTCGGAAAAAGGCACTATTAGATAGTAAAAATTATTTAATACTTTTTAGTTCATATTAATGTTATTATTGTTTTTACCTTGGAAGTCGGTTTTAATTTTTTGTTAAAAATAATAATAATTTCACTCTTTTCAGTTACACTAGTACGTAAACCTTCGCGTATATTTTACGTATTTTATTACAATTTGTTAAGTGTTGAGATTTGTAAACTTTATATTTTCTAAGAAAATTTAGTTCCGCAATTCAACAACAGATGTCGTTGTTAAGCATCTGCATCGCGGTAACGCTTACTCGACGGCATTTGATATAACTAATTCGCTACAATAGTTTTTTTCTTCTCGTTCACACTCACTGGTTGTCTTAATTGATATTACGCCAGAGGGATTAACGTCCCAGGGTAACCCTACAGAGACTGCCGCGCGGAGTATCTGCGCTGAAAGCAGAAGCCGCTAACTGGGTCGCTGCAGTTTTCGCCTCAGGCGGGTCCAGCGGCCCAGCGCCAAGCGGAGGAGAAGGCACGGACGGGTTTTAGTGGGTAGAGCTGCGGTCAATTTACCACCTTGCCGACCGCAGAGAGCCCCACATATCCGCGGCTGGATTCCCCCCGTCCCCCGCGGAATGCGTCAGAGCATTTCCCGTCCATAAAAAAAAAAAAAAAAAAGGGTAACCCTACAGAACCATAAGACCAGTTTTAGGCGTAAGACGTAGACGTCTTTTCTTTACATTAAGAGTCACAACTCACACTCACAAAATAATATATTATCAGTGAAGTGAACAGTAGTTAGTATTCGATCTGTATAATATAAAGTAGTAAAATATTCGATCTGTCGTTTGCCGCCACGCGCCGCCCGCGCGACACCGTCGCCTCTGTAGCGCCGACCGCCGTGTATTAAACAAAAACTTGTGTTGTTATGTAACAATACATAATTATTATTATTAGTATATCCATACCTATGCCTTGTACTACTATCTATTCTGTGCCATGAGACATTGGTGATCTTAACACGACGTGGTAATGATGATGATGACGATGATGATGATTATGATTATGATGATGAATATTAAAGTAGCATATGCTTTCTGTTCTTAAAACAACGCCGAAACTCCCAAACGTGTATCTATAAGGAGTCAGGAGTTCTCTCAGCATCTTCGAAACCATGGTATACCTTGACCCAATATTTGACTTTTTGGTAGCATATTCTTAGTACACTTCAGATATAACCAAAATCACCATATGTTTCCATATAAATTTCGAGGAGTTCCCTCGATTACTCATGGATCCCATCATCAGGTCACCACTTTTGCGAACATGGTACCAAATTGGAGTGAAACCTAATACAACAAAACAAAAATTTTCAAAAATCGGTTCACAAACGGCGGAGTAATCGTTGAACATACAAAAAAGAAAAAAAAAATCCACAGCTGAACATATAACCTCCTCGTTTTTTGGAAGTCGGTTAAAAATAAGCTTTATGTAATGTTATTAATGTCAAATGAAAATATTTAAAATCTAATCATCTCATTCTAAAAAGTAACATATTGTAGACTTATCTATAATACTGTAATGTTGCTATTAATATAATAAATATTAAATAATAATAAACTTTTTGTTTTAGTTATTTTGTTATCCTACTTAAAAACATATATCTGTATCTAACTAGTAAGACCGTTCACAATATCTTGTATTCAATTATTCTGTTACTTAGAGGTGAAAACTTGTAATTGGCTTTCTGATCCTCATATAAAATTTCCACTGATGTCACTTAGCTGTAAGTTTTCCATGTCACATAAATAAATAAATAAATAAGTAATCATTAAAGTTAAGTAACAATTAAATTAAAAAAGTTACTTAACTTTTATAATTACTCAATGTGTAATGTGCGAGTGGCGTGCGAGTGGCGTGCGCGTGGCGTGCGCGTATGGTGCGCGTGGCGTGCGCGTGGAAAGCGCGTGGCGTGCGCGTGGAGTGCGCGTGGCGTGCGCGTGGAGTGCGCGTGGAGTGCGCGTGGAGTGCGCGTGGCGTGCGAGTGGCGTGCGCGTGGAGTGCGCGTGGCGTGCGCGTGGCGTGCGCGTGTGGTGCGCGTGGAGTGCGCGTGGCGTGCGCGTGTGGTGCGCGTGGCGTGCGCGTGTGGTGCGCGTGGCATGCGCGTGGAGTGCACGTGGCGTGCACGTGTGGTGCGCGTGGCGTGCGCGTGTGGTGCGCGTGGCGTGCGCGTGAAGTGCACGTGGCGTGCGCGTGTGGTGCGCGTGGCGTGCGCGTGGAATGCGCGTGGCGTGCGCGTGGAGTGCGCATGGAGTGCGCGTGGAGTGCACGTGGCGTGCGCGTGTCTTGCGCGTGGCGTGCGCGTGGAGTGCGCGTGGCGTGCGCGTGTGGTGCGCGTGGCGTGCGCGTGGAGTGCGCGTGGCGTGCGCGTGGAGTGCGCGTGGCGTGCGCGTGGCGTGCGCGTGGAGTGCGCGTGGCGTGCGCGGGTGGAATTCGATAAATGCAATTTAAGATCTATTTATGTGCCTTTAAGACTTAAATATTACTTAGCTTTAAGTAATATTTAAGGATAAGTAATACTTAAAGTTAAGTAACAATTAAAATTAAGTAATAATTAAAGTTAAATAATAATAAAAGTTAGGTAATACTTAAAGTAAAGTAATAATAAAAGTTAAGTAGGTAACAATTAAAGTATTACTTAACTGGGCTCGTGTACCGAGCAGTGTGCCTCAAGGCTCGCTACTCGGGCCTTTATTATTTATAATCTACGTAAACGACATTGCTTCCTGCTTAAAGTTCGCAAAACTTTTATGTTTTGCGGACGATATGAAAATTTACGCCATAATAAAATCATCTGAAGATGCTCGTAACTTTCAATTAGACCTTTCCAACCTTGAAAACTATTGCAAAATGAACAAACTAGATCTTAATCCTACCAAATGTTCAATAATAACGTATACTCGGAAACGCTTTGCCATAAACGAGAATAATTCATTAGGAGGCCAAATCTTATCTAGGTCAAGCTGTGTTCGTTATTTAGGTGTACATCACGATTGCAAACTAATTTTTGATACTCAGATCGAGGCGATTATTAATAAAGCTTCCAAGGCGCGTTTGTGATGCGTATGTCGAAATGTTTTACTGAAGCGAAAACCTTGAAAATTTTGTATTGCACACATGTCAGAAGTCATCTCGAGTATGCCTCGCAGGTGTGGAACCCTTACTATCATAAACATGTAGACCGTATAGAGGCGATTCAAAAGCGTTTTATCAAATTTTTGTGCTATCATCAAAAAATTGCATACCACTCGGACAATTATCTAAGCCTTTGTAAGAAATTTCATATCCTACCATTAAAAACACGACGCATGATATCTGATTGTTCTTTACTATTAAAGACGATGTCAAATGCATTAGACTGCCCGCAACTACTTTCCAAATTCTCCATTAATGTTCCTACTAAATTCATAAGATTCAACCCACCAATAGCGGTACCAAAAGCCTCCACCAACTACAGACAAAACTCGTATGTTGTGAGAGCGAGTCGCAACTTCAACAAGCTATGCCGTGATTACGATCTTGATGTATTTACTACTAAGACAACGTCGATTAGAAAGAGCTTGAGCTGCAATTTTTTTGATAACTTGATTTCCTAAATTTGTATAACATATTCAAACCACAATACTATGGTAAATTGTACGATATAATTAGCATACACTTCTTTCTGGTTCTTAGTCTTTAGTTTATTTTATTTATTTATTTAGTAACCAAAATAATATAAAATATACATTTTAATATACAGCAACAAAAAACCCTGACAGGTTTGTCTTGTTGCTGGTTCACGCTCCTTATATAAAACAAATTAAAAGCTACATAATCTCCTGGCAGTCGGGTAAAAGATACTACTACAATTTCTAAACCTACATTTTACAGTTTATCAAGAAAGAGTAGACACAGTACCTACACAATTTTCTAAACGTAATCACTAATCACGCTCAAAAAACGATTCTACCTTTCACATTTTTATCTCGATTTAGTAAGGTTTTCATATTTTTATGTTCCAAAATTGTGTAAGTACAGCTATTTATATTGATAATTCACAATTTCACACAATACCTACCAGCCGAGCGCTCGGTGCGTACGACAGCGGACGCGCATGCTATACGTCTCGACCGTCTCATTACTGTGAACATTATGCGGCTCGCGGCCGGCCCGGCCGTCGCATGCACCGCTCGCCCGTACTTGTACAGCTATACAGGATGCTACGTTGTTACTAATTTATTCGTAAAGTAGTTCATTAGGACTGTTTTTATATTGAGAGGTGTTATTTTACTTCGCACTTCAGGGGGCAAGGTGTTAATTAGAGTGGGTATTATATAGTCTGAAGTACGAGTACCGTAGAAGTTAGTGTGTTTAGGTATTAAAATTTTTTTATTTGATATACTTCTTGTGACTATAGTTGGTACCTTCTCGTAGTTTGTATTATAATTATGAAATTGATCAGAGAGCATGATATAGTCGCGTTTTTCGTAAACCGGTAATACCTTGCAATAATTGAACAATCCCAAGTAGTTATTTTTAAATTTTTCTTTTATTTTTAACGGCACTATAGTTTTAAGTAGTCTACACTGTAATTTAAAGATTGGATCTAAGTACGTCTGAAAAGTGCGACCGTAGCTACTCAAACCATAACAGACTATACTTTCTGCTAAAGTCTTATACAACGTAAGTAGCACACTAAAAGGAACTCGATTTTTTATTATGACGAGATTTGCTAAAAAGGCACGTAATTTTCCACAGACCCTGTCGATATGTTTGGACCAGTTTAACCTATTGTCTATGACGAGCCCTAGGTACATTTGTTCTTTGACCAATTGTAATTTTTGACAGTCTTTTGTACAGAAGTTAGTATGAAGACAAAGGTGACTGTGAGCCGTTGCGACTATATCTTCCGAACAATAAGTATGACTTGAGTGTATGTGCAATAACTTTGTTTTATCCGCGTTTAAGACTAAACCTGCGTCGTGAGACCATTTACATATTGCAGTAAAAGCGGCCTGTAATTTTTTTAGGGCTTTTGATATGTCTCGGTCAGCGGAAATGAGACAGGTGTCATCGGCGAACTGATACATTAAACAGTACTTAATTACGTTTATGAGGTCGTTTACGTAGTCCAGATAGTGCACGGGTCCTATTACAGAGCCTTGAGCGGTGCCTTCGTCGACTTCAACCGGATCACTTAGTTCAGATCCTACTTTAACGCGGTAGCTACGCTCATTAAGGTAGTCGCGACACCAGCAGCGCAATCGCGATAAATTTATTCAACTGAAACGCAAGTGAAACTCTGACGTTGATCGACTTTTGGAACGATTCGGTATCGCGCTAACGTTTTGACAGCTAGTTGAGACGTTACTGAACCTCAGCCCGAGCGCAAACGCTGTCAAAACAAAAAGTTGATACAATGCAACTTCTACTCGCACGTTTCTGAAACGTTTCTTATTTTGGTGTGTTAAATTGACAAAAATCGATGGAAAAATATAACATACTAGGCTATAATTAAATTATAATTTAAGCTTATATTTTACCTTAAAGCTGTAAAATAATATGCAACGGACTATGTTTTGTTATTTGAGTTTGTTAAAAAGTGAATTGAATTTTGACATTACTTCTTTACTTCTGCGCCACATAAAACTTTTGTCACAAGTCACAACTCACACTATTTGTCACTATTCAACACTTATATGGCGTTTGTAAAATATAGTAAAACAATATTAAGAATTCATCTACGTAAATTAAAAACTCCAAGTAATAATCATTCACATCATTGATCATAACTACCAAGTACCAAAACAACTTCACTCGTGTCATATTTATCCATAATATGTAAATAAACAATGTATCAATTGACCAATTAACGCATCGAAAAAAATTTGTTCATATTTAAGCCAATCAAAATTAAATTAGAAGGGCGCTGATTGGTCCGCTGCATTGTCTGTCTAAAGGTCAAACGTTGCGCTTCGTTCGAGTTCCACCTAAGGTTGAGTTACGGTTGGAACGTTAGCACGATACTGAAATTTGCTCAGACGCAGCGGAACCGAACCGTAACTGAACCACAACCAAAGCAGATGTGAACCTGAATTGGAACGTTTAAAAATAACGCGATTGCCCTGCAGTCCAGTAATTTGCCCCTAATACCACTGTCTTTTAGTTTGTCTATTAGTGTATCGTGTCTGAGAGTATCGAACGCCTTACTTAGTCTATAAAGACTATTAGAACGTGTTTTTTCTCATTTAAGTTCTTGTTTATCTCGTCCGTGAAGCGCGACAATAGTAAGGTTGTACTCTTCTTTGGCTGAAAGCCATACTGTGTCGTGGATAATATATCGTGCGACTTGTAGAAGTTCTGTAATAATTCGCATATATATTTTTCAATAATTTTGTCCACTACCGGCAATATAGTTATTGGTCTGTAATTATTATAAACATCCGTGGGACCACTTTTGTGTATTGGCCTTACTATCCCCGATTTTAACGTTTTAGGATAGGTTCCTGTATTAACACATGTATTTATTAATCTCGCAATAACAGAAGCTAATCTATCACTCAATCTTTTAACGTCTATTGCTCTTATACCGTCAGTACCTGGTGCTTTATTGGCACTTAGATTTTGAATATTTTTTTTGATCCTACTACTCGTAGCTTGTTTAAAACGTAAAGACATGTTAACTGGTTTTATGTAGTCAGATTTGTTAAGTATTTCTATGGTGCATGTGGGAATTATGCGTTTTATATTGTTTTGAAACCCTGTAGCCATATTGTTCGCTATGTCCTTATCATTTTCGTGTTTAAAAGCCTGCTGAATTACTGTATCTATAGATTTATTTATCCTACCTGCTATTGTATTAATTATGCTCCATAGTTTTTTAGTGTCCCCTGTATTATTTATTATCTCTTGCCTATAGTATGTATTTCTAATTTTGTTAATTTGTTTATTTTTTATATTTCTCACCTTATTGTATTTAAGTCTTAATATTTTATTACTAGTATCTTTAATCCATTCGTTGTATAGTTTGTCTCGTTTCCTACATAATTTTACAACCGTATTGTTAACCCATGCCTTGTCTGTACGTTGAGAGCTCTTTAGTTGCTTATATTGGGACTCGGTATAGCATTTAGTAAAGTTGCGCTTTATAAATTCGTATATGTCATTCGGATTATCCATATGTTCGGTGATTTGCCAGTCTATATCTTCCAGAAGACGTTTTAGTTTTTTATTATCGTATCGCGTAATAAACACCGGAGCATCCTGTGTATTAAGCGAGTTGTTTACCAGTGTAACCACAGTCAGTCGGTGATCGGCCAGTACAGTGCCGACTGCGGCGGCGCACGTGTCTCTTATGCGGGATCTGACGAAGACGTGGTCTATACAGCTTTTGGATATAAAGTGTTCTGTACTTTCTATTCTAGTAAAGTCTGTGATTCCGCATATTAGACCGTGCGTGTGTATGATATCTAAGTATGATTTTACGATGGGGGACTCGTTTTTAATATTAATATTTATATCACCTAACATTACACAATCTAACTGACTGAGAGATTTCAAAGTGTTATCCAGTTCTTTAATAAAGGACTTACAATTAGTATCGGGTGGTCGGTAAATTGCACAGATATGAAGTGAATAATTAGATTTTACAATTAATTTACCTAAAATACATTCGAAGTGTTCGGTGGTTTTATTTAAAGCGACAAAAGTGTAACAATTTTTAATATACACAATAAGGCCACCACCTTTACGATTATTTCTAAGTTTGGTGTACATAGTGTAAGAAATTAATTAAATTATTTGTCCTAAATAATATTCATCAACACTTATTTGACACTTGACTAATACTTATCATTGACGGATGTTATTAGTTTGACATCCGTCAATGATAGACCGGAAGTACAGAATATTTAATAATTATTATTTTAAATCCGGAAGTCCGCCATGTTGATGAATAATATTTCAGACCGGAAGTCAAGAGACTATTTTAATATTGGTAACTGTAATGGCGGGGTAGCATTGGGGAGACGAGATCATTCGTTTTTGATCAGCCAAGCTGAGCAGTTGTGCTTAAATACTAATTTCCATGTTATTGGAGTACCAGTAGTATTAAGTTATACAGTGTGGAAATATAAATTTTAAATATTGAGTTTGAAGTGTTATTTCTACTACTAAGGAACCTTCATATCTCAGAAGTGGGATTCGAACCCACGCCCACAAAAGGTATGTAAATAAAATAACATTAAAATTTTCATTATTTTATTTTACTTATTAATTTATTTTACCCTATTTTTCTATTAATTTTTCGCAATGCCAGTACATATTTTTGTGTAATACTTAGTGGTTTTGTTTTTTCTTTTCCCTAGAACATTAGATTACAATTTATGTTTATTTTTTTTATTTAATTATAAGAAGTTTTACCAAATAGTGGATGATTTAAGATTATCGTTCCATGATTCATGTCCGTTAGTAATTAAATGTATTAACGGTTATATTTATTTATTTATTATTATCAATAATACGCATGCATTTTACAAATAAAATTCCATTTATATACATAATAATGTGACTGACGTTTATAGTTTTATTTCAATGAGTAATTATTTGATTTTATATGGTACAGATTTCCAGTTCTTGTTTAAATATTCTTGCAAGTTAAAAGTACAATATTAACATTCTATTTACAGTGAAATATATTATACTTAGGTATTACTACAGTGATCTAGAATAAATAAAATTTTAAATCAGTTAAATTAATGTTTTTCTTTTTTTTCTCTCGTTCGAGGTAATTGCGAAATGCCAAAACGCAAGCTTCGTGACCAGACTCCCAGCGCACCCCGGAGTCGCTCACGAGAGACTGGATCGCCGGGTACGCGGCGCAGGAGGCATTAGCGGGCAGGTACGACAACCAGTCGAATGTCTCGACAAAGGGAGTCGACGACAAGGCGAAGAGAGTCAAGGTCGAGGCGAAGAGAGTCTAGATCCAGTAGACGTCGCAGTCGGTCAGCTTTCAATGAAGGACACTCTCCAAGCGCTGCGCCGAGGTATGCAGAATCAGAAACTCATTTTCTTCATAAATTTATTAACGCCATGAATAATTTTAAGAACGGTACCGAACGCGAAAATTATCCAGTACTTAACAATGTCATACCCGAGTTTGACCCGTTATGTAAAGAGCAATCAATTGATTCCTGGCTAAATAAGGTGGAAGAGTGCGCACAAATATACAACTGGGATGATAAACATATTATTCATTACGCTTTACCAAAGTTAACTGGAGTCGCGAAGTCTTGGTACCAGGGCCTACCAACTTTGCTATACTCTTGGCCAGAGTGGAAAATAAAGCTTAGGGAGTCTTTTCCATCTCGTCAAAATTACGCCGAATTGTTAACAGAAATGTTACAAAAACGAGTACGGTTTGGCGAATCGCTCGAACTTTATTACTACGCAAAAATGAATCTACTCAATAGATGCGAGATTAATGGAAAAAGAGCTGTTGATTGTTTAGTTTTCGGTATAGAAGATAGAGGTGTTAGACTAGGAGCGCAGGCAGCAGAATTCAAAGAACCAGAGCAAGTACTTAACTTTTTGAAGTCTGTTAAGGCCGGTCAAGACAAGCAGTCCGTTGAAAGCGGTAGTAAGGATAGGCGTAGTAAAATATCAAATAATGTTAATTTAGCTAGTCATAATAAATTGCCGAAAGATAATAAATTTGATAACGTTACGTGCTATAATTGTAATGAGAAAGGTCTTACATTCTACCGTTGCACTAAGCCTAAACTACGTTGTAATAACTGTAGACTAATTGGACATTCAGCTGCTGATTGTTCCAAGACGAATCAGAGTAATAACGAGAGTACTAGTAAAAATATTTTAAAAGTAGAAGGAGTCGCGGATACCAGCTCAAAATATAAAATGCCTATAAAAATTAATGAGACCGTGTTGGATGGATATGTTGATTTAGGTAGCGAAGGTACTTTGATTCGTTTTAGTAATGCTCAGCAGCTGAAATTACAATGGGATTCATCGTCAGGTCCTACGTTAAAAGGTTTTGGTGGTATCCCTTACTGTCCAATTGGGAAGACATTATGTACGATAAAAATTCAGGGCATTGAAGAAAGGGATGTAGAAGTACTTATTGTAGATGATTATTTATTAGGCGCGCCATTGTTGATTGGACACACGTTTACGGAAAGGCCTAGTATTAAAATAATCAAAACTGGTTCTGATGTTGTATTTGAAAGGATACAACCTCTAGACACAATTAAGCTTCCGCTTATATGTTCTGCTGGTATTGAAATTAATTCTGGTGAAATTAGTGCTCTTCCCGTTACGTGTAATCCAGTCTACACGGGGCGCATATATGTTCAAGGTAGTTTGAGAGGTCGTGAAGGTAAAGAATACTATTTATTGCCGGGTGAATACGAATTGACTGACGGCATAGGGTACGTGTTTATTCAAAATATTAGCAAAGACAATATTAAATTTGATAAGGATATGCTCGTGACCCGTAGTTATGCTATTAAAAATAATACTTTAAATATTTGCAAGATTGATGTAAGTTGCTGTCAAAATGAATTAGACGAATCAGAATTAAAATTTAGTAACAATTTATCACAACAGCAAGTAACTACATTGAAAAACATACTTGATAAGTACCCTGTGTGTTTTTCAAAAGGCCTTAGTGATTTAGGTTTTTCCAGGGAGTCAGAAATGGTAATTCAGCTGACAGATTCCGATCCTGTAGTGTATAGGCCATACAGATTATCGTACAGTGAGAGGTTGTTAGTCAGGGAAATGATCAATGAGATGCTAAACAGTGGTATCATTAGAGAAAGTAACTCTCCATATGCCAGCCCAATCGTTTTGGTGAACAAAAAGTCTGGATAAAAAAGGCTATGCGTGGATTACCGCGCACTTAATCGTAAAACTATTCGTGAGCACTATCCTATGCCACGAATTGAAGATCAGCTTGACATGCTTGTAGGTAGTTCTTTGTTTATAACGCTTGATTTGGCGTCTGGTTATTACCAGGTGCCCATAGCTGAATCGTCGCGGGACAAGACGGCCTTCGTTACACCAGACGGCCAATACGAATACTGTAGGATGCCATTTGGACTCGTAAACGCGCCTTCAGTATTTCAGCGGACTATGAATAAAATCATACAAAAATCTCCCGTACGGTCTTACGTACTCCTGTATATGGATGATATCTTTATTCCAGCAAGATCATTTGATGAATCCATGGCCCGTTTGGAGGAGGTTTTATGTCTCTTGAGGGATAGTGGACTCACTCTTAAGCTAACTTAAGTTAACTTAAAATTACATTTATTTAAATAAATGTAATTTTTGTTTTGAGAAAATAGATTATCTTGGATATGAAATAAGTGCTAAAGGAGTGAGGTCAGGATCCATCAAAACAGACGCGATATCAAAATTTCCCGTTCCAAGCAACATTCACGAAGTCAGAAGATTTTTAGGATTGGCTAGTTTTTTCCGAAGGTTCGTCAAGGACTTTGCAATAATTGCTCGTCCCTTGACAAATTTACTGAAGAAAGATGTTGCTTGGAGGTGGGGAACTGAAGAGTCTCAGGCTTTTAGGACATTACAATCTTGTCTGATCGAAAGACCAGTTCTTGCGATTTACGATCCTGAGGCAGAAACCCAGTTACATACAGATGCGTGTAAATTTGGGGTGGCAGGGATTCTCCTTCAAAAAGATCAATCGGGTTCATTTAGAGCAGTCGCTTATTATAGTCGTCAAACTAACGCTGACGAACAGAAGATGCATTCATTTGAGCTTGAAACATTAGCGGTTATTGCTTCTCTAATTAAATTCCGGGTTTATCTAGTAGGTATCAAATTTAAAATATTAACTGACTGCAATGCATTACGTACGACTTTAACCAAACGTGATTTAATTCCACGTATCGCGCGTTGGTGGATACAATTTTTAGAGTTTGATTGCGATATAGAGTACCGCAAGTAGTAGAGATCCGGAGAAAAGATGGCGCACGTTGATGCTTTGAGCAGAGGAGCTATTGCGAATGATCAAAATGAATCTCATGTTCTAGACATATTACAGATTAATTCTGAAGATTGGCTTATTACTTATCAGCAGCAAGATGATGAAATAAAGAGAATTGTTAATATTTTAGGTGATTCAAAAATTAGAGAAACGGCTGATATTTTCAAAAACTATAAAATTAAAAAAGGTCTTGTCTATAGGGTTATTGATAACAAAACTGAGCTATGGGTGGTTCCCAATAGTGCGCGATGGCAATTACTAAAAAGTAACCACGACGATGTAGGGCATTTCGGCTATGAGAAAACTTTGTCACGTATAAAAGCTTTTTATTGGTTCCCAAAGATGCGGCGATTTGTGAAAAAGTATGTCTCGGCTTGTTTGGGCTGTGCACACCACAAAGTCCCTGGTGGTTCTTTAGTTAGCGAATTACATCCAATACCAAAAGTGGACATACCTTTTCACACAATCCATGCGGATCATTTGGGACCTTTTATTCGGACTAGACGCGGAAATACTTACATTCTGGTCATTATCGATGCATTTACAAAATTTATAAATATCACAGCAGTGCGAAATACGAAATCTTCCACTACTATTAAGGGCACCACACGAACATATTAGTTATTTTGGTTGTCCCAATAGATTAATTACCGATCAAGGAACAAGCTTTACTAGCAAAGAATTTCAAACATATATTAAGTCTATTGGCGTTAAGCACGTTTACAATGCGGTAGCTACACCCCGTGCCAACGGCCAAGTTGAACGATATAACCGCACTATTTTGGCCGCACTTGGTGCAATGAATCATAGTAGTAATTCCAATGGTGTTTGGGATGAAAACTTGCCACAAATTCAGTTAGGCATAAATACCACCGTACATGCTATTACAAAGAAAACTCCAACTGAATTATTGTTCGGACGTACAGTTGCAAACCCTTCACAAGGTATTTTAAATGATGTAATATTGAATTTTGATGAATCCAATTTTAATAAAGATAATTTAGATAGCGTTAGGGCTGAGGCAAGTGAACGTATTAAACGTCAACAAGATAAAACTGAATACATTAGGCTTGTCTGAGCCATGGGGCGTTGGTAACGCCAAACTATGATACAGGCTGAAATCATCATTCAAAACAAGTGGAATTTGTAAAACGAATACAAGCTTATTTCTAAAATAATAACATGCAACATCAGATATACTTAAGATTAAATGAATTCAGTCTATACTCATGATATTCGGGATTCTCGAATTTTTGGGTAAGTATCTATCATTATTAATTAATTCATTGAAAAGCTGCATTGGTGTAATAACTGTAGGGTGTAGAATATTTTGTTTTGTCAGGATGACAGCATCGGTTAAGTCTTCCAATTGGAAGGATAGAGTCATGAGAGCGCTCTCTAGGTAAGTTAATATAGAAAGGACTTTTGAATACAATTTAAGTGATTCAGTGGTGCTGTGAATATGATTTGTTATGTTCAGTAAATCTTTAATTTTATCATTTAGGCGCTTTTCGTTTTCATTCAATTTGAATATGGAATACTTAAATTTTTCTAATGATGAATTTGTAACTAAAATATTTTCTTTTACTAACTGCGCGATAGTTTTTTCATCGTTTTGTAATTCATTAATTGCGGAATCGTATTTTATCGCATCATCCTCATCTAGGGTGCCAAAAATATGTTTAAATATTGTTCCTACTGCACCGAACCATACAGATCTTTTATTGCGTTTAGATATAAGATGAGATATAGATTCATATACAAGTTCTTCATATCGAACCACTAAGGGAGACAGTGTTTCTAGACATTGTTGAAGTAATGATTGTTTACAAGTGAAGGTGATTGTATCCATGATTTCTTTTAAATTTACAAGGTGAGATTGCATATAGGAGATATCTATATAATTTATAACATTTAATTTTCCGTTTACAATTTTTAGCTTTCCCAGTCCATCAAAGAAGATGCCGGTAGATTGGTTGAATGGCTGTATAACATCTGGCCGTACACCGATTGGTATGCTGAAATAAGGTAAGTGAACATCAATTACTATTTCGTATTCTATAATACTTATATTCTAATGTACTTAGTCTAACATAATTTTACATTTTCTTTTCAGGTTATTGTATTTCAGCTGGTTTAAGCTGATCGAAATGGTGAGTAACATGTCTTCTATTAATCAACAGGGTAGCTGTATGGTTATTATTAACTTGTATGATCTTGTAAGGTCCCTTCCAGATCGGGGATAGTGCCTTCCTGAGTCTCAAATGATTTTTGAGGTAGACGTAATCGCCAGTTTTATATTTTGGTGGAGCTTTTGCTCGAGTATCGTAATAAGTTTTGGACGTTTCTTTTGATCGGAGGATATTTTCTAATGCTTTTTCCCTTGTGTACTTAAGTTTATGCTGTAACTTCCTAATATAATCGGTGTATGTTGTACCGAGGTCGCAATCATATAGTGAATTTGGAATATAGGGCTTGTTGCCGAAAACTAATTCGTAAGGAGTGAATTTCGTCGTTGTATGAATCGTTGTGTTATACGTAAGTATGCCTGTATAGACGTATTTTGCCCAGTTGTCCTGGCTGTCGTTGACAAATGATTTTAAGTATTCTTTAAGGGTAGAGTGGCTTCGCTCTAATGCGCCCTGGGTTTGTGGATGATACGGTGAGGACCATATTTGTTTAATTTTTAGGAATTGGCACGTGGTTTTGAAAAGGTCGGAGGTGAAGTTGGTACCTTGATCGGTAAGGATGGATTTAGGAATGCCAAAGAGGGATATGAAATGAATGAGACAATCACTGGTTTCTTCTGCTGTTGTACTTCTTAAAGGATATGCTACTGAGAATTTAGTAAGGTCGTCCTGTAGAGTTAGTATATATTTAAGGTTAGCTGGTCCCGATTCTGGTAAAGGTCCTACTATGTCTAACGCTATGCGTTGAAAGGGAGCTGTCGACGTTGTGGTAATTTCCATGGGTGCTCTATTAACCTTCCTTAACGCCTTATTTTCTTGGCCGAGTCTACATTTCTTTACAAAGTCTTCTATGTCACTTCTCATTCCTTTCCAGTAATATTGTTCTTGGATTCTGTTATACATCCGTGATGATCCTAAGTGACCGGCAATGGGAATATCGTGATTTTCGCGCATAATTTTGATTCTTTCGCTTAATGTTGGATAATTTATTTTATTGAAGTAAATGTGTACTGTGATTTTAGAATCATGGAAAATGTAAGTTAACATATTATATATTTTCGTATAAGCATGTTGCTCGAATGGGTTTCTAAAGTCGGATATAGCAATGTCTGTTGTATTTAATTTCGTTATTTCTTCTTTGATATTCTGAAGGCATTTGTATATAGACGGATACGGTGATTCATCAAAATAATGTACTTTGGTAAACATAAAATATATGACTTTATCTAGATGAGTAATTTTTAAAAATGAATATAGTTCCTTTTCTTCATTGATTATTTCCTCTTTATTTTCAAGGTTTGACAGGATTTCGGAAACGTAAGGGTTGGATTCGTCTAAATCTATAGATGTAGGAATGATTATTGTATTATATTTTGTTTTCAGTAAAGTTTCATTGTGTTCATTCATCGTGGTATTGAAAGTTTTGTCTTTGTTGGAACTCTCTTTTAGGAATTTAGAACAGGAGTTGTCGTTAGATGTAGGATTTGCAATTGGTTTTTCAGATATGGGACTAGGCAAGGGTATATTTTCGAAATCTAGATCAATGTCCGTGCTTTTAGAACTTATGTTAAGGTCGTTTAAATCAATGAGGTCGAAGTCAGGAGATGCAGGGTTTTGATCCTGGGTTGGTGCGAGATCTTGTCTTCTCTCGGGGTTCATTATGATATTGGGATTTAGGAATTCTTCTGCGTCGAAGGAAAATGGTATAGGAGATGGTAGCTGTAACAAAGGGTCTTCTAAGGGATTTGTAATATTATCTTCATTGTCATTGAGTATGGGATTTAGTAGTGGGTTTTGAACAGGATTTACAGGAAACCGAGACAAGGCGTCGGCATTCGTGTTGGTTTTTCCTTTTTTATGAACTATTGTGTATTCAAATTCTTCTAATTTGAGACGCCATCTGACTAGGCGAGAGCCAGGGTCTTTACAATTAAAAAGCCATTGCAATGGTTTGTGATCTGTTACAATGGTAAATTGGCGCCCGTATAAATATGGGCGGAAGGCTTTAGTACCAAAGACGATTGCTAAACATTCTTTTTCTGTTACGCTGTAGTTTCCATGTCACATAAATAAATAAATAAATAAGTAATAATTAAAGTTAAGTAACAATTAAATTAAAAAAGTTACTTATAATTATAACGTAATGTGCGAGTGGAGTGCGCGTGGCGTGCGCGTGTGGTGCGCGTGGCATGTCACATAAATAAATAAAGTAATAATTAAAGTTAAGTAACAATTAAATTAAAAAGTTACTTAACTTTTATTGCGTGGCGTGCGCGTGTGGTGCGCGTGGCGTGCGCGTGGAATGCGCGTGGCGTGCGCGTGTGGTGCGCGTGGCGTGCGCGTGGAGTGCGCGTGTCTTGCGCGTGGAGTGCGCGTGGCGTGCGCGTGTGGTGCGCGTGTGGTGCGCGTGGCGTGCGCGTGGAGTGCGCATGGCGTGCGCGTGGAGTGCGCGTGTCTTGCGCGTGGCGTGCGCGTGGAGTGCGCGTGTGGTGCGCGTGGAGTGCGCGTGGCGTGCGCGTGTGGTGCGCGTGGCATGTCACATAAATAAATAAATAAATAAGTAATAATTAAAGTTAAGTAACAATTAAATTAAAAAAGTTACTTAACTTTTATAATTACTCAATGTGTAATTATAACGTAATGTGCGAGTGGAGTGCGCGTGGCGTGCGCGTGTGGTGCGCGTGGCGTGCGCGTGGCGTGCACGTGGCGTGCGCGTGGCGTGCACGTGGCGTGCGCGTGTGGTGCGCGTAGCGTGCGCGTGGAGTGCGCGTGGCGTGCACGGGGCGTGCGCGTGGAGTGCGCGTGGCGTGCGCGTGGCGTGCGCGTGGCGTGCGCGTGTGGTGCGCGTGGAATGCGCGTGGCGTGCGCGTGTCTTGCGCGTGGAGTGCGCGTGGCGTGCGCGTGTGGTGCGCGTGACGTGCGCGTGGAGTGCGCGTGGCGTGCGCGTGTGGTGCGCGTGGCGTGCGCGTTGAGTGCGCGTGTGGTGCGCGTGGCGTGCGCGTGGCGTGCGCGTGTGGTGCGCGTGGCATGTCACATAAATAAATAAAGTAATAATTAAAGTTAAGTAACAATTAAATTAAAAAAGTTACTTAACTTTTATAATTACTCAATGTGTAATTATAACGTAATGTGCGAGTGGAGTGCGCGTGGCGTGCGCGTGTGGTGCGCGTGGCGTGCGCGTGGAAAGCGCGTGGCGTGCACGTGGCGTGCGCGAGTGGTGCGCGTGGCGTGCGCGTGGAGTGCGCGTGGAGTGCGCGTGTGGTGCGCGTGGCGTGCGCGTGTGGTGCGCGTGGCGTGCGCGTGGAGTGCGCGTGGCGTGCGCGTGGCGTGCGCGTGGCGTGCGCGTGGCGTGCGCGTGGCGTGCGCGTGGCGTGCGCGTGGCGTGCGCGTGGAGTGCGCGTGTGGTGCGCGTGTGGTGCGCGTGGCGTGCGCGTGGAAAGCGCGTGGCGTGCGCGTGTGGTGCGCGTGGCGTGCACGTGGCGTGCGCGTGTGGTGCGCGTGGCGTGCACGTGGCGTGCGCGTGGAGTGCGCGTGGCGTGCGCGTGTGGTGCGCGTGGCGTGCGCGTGTGGTGCGCGTGGCGTGCGCGTGTGGTGCGCGTGGCGTGCGCGTTGAGTGCGCGTGGCGTGCGCGTGTGGTGCGCGTGGCGTGCGCGTGGCGTGCGCGTGTGGTGCGCGTGGCGTGCGCGTTGAGTGCGCGTGGCGTGCGCGTGGCGTGCGCGTGTGGTGAGCGTGGCGTGCGCGTGGAGTGCGCGTGGCGTGCGCGTGGAGTGCGCGTGTGGTGCGCGGGGCGTGCGCGTGGCGTGCGCGTGTGGTGCGCGTGGCGTGCGCGTTGAGTGCGCGTGGCGTGCGCGGGGCGTGCGCGTGGCGTGCGCGTGTCTTGCGCGTGGCGTGCGCGTGGAGTGCGCGTGGCGTGCGCGTGGCGTGCGCGTGTGGTGCGCGTGGCGTGCGCGTGGAGTGCGCGTGTGGTGCGCGTGTGGTGCGCGTGGCGTGCGCGTTGAGTGCGCGTGGCGTGCGCGGGGCGTGCGCGTGGAGTGCGCGTGGCGTGCGCGTGGCGTGCGCGTGGCGTGCGCGTGGAATGCGCGTGGCGTGCGCGTGGCGTGCGCGTGGCGTGCGCGTGGCGTGCGCGTGTGGTGCGCGTGGCATGTCACATAAATAAATAAATAAATAAGTAATAATTAAAGTTAAGTAACAATTAAATTAAAAAAGTTACTTAACTTTTATAATTACTCAATGTGTAATTATAACGTAATGTGCGAGTGGAGTGCGCGTGGCGTGCGCGTGTGGTGCGCGTGGCGTGCGCGTGGCGTGCACGTGGCGTGCGCGTGGCGTGCACGTGGCGTGCGCGTGTGGTGCGCGTAGCGTGCGCGTGGAGTGCGCGTGGCGTGCGCGGGGCGTGCGCGTGGAGTGCGCGTGGCGTGCGCGTGGCGTGCGCGTGTGGTGCGCGTGGAATGCGCGTGGCGTGCGCGTGTGGTGCGCGTGACGTGCGCGTGGAGTGCGCGTGGCGTGCGCGTGTGGTGCGCGTGGCGTGCGCGTTGAGTGCGCGTGGCGTGCGCGTGGCGTGCGCGTGTGGTGCGCGTTGAGTGCGCGTGGCGTGCGCGGGGCGTGCGCGTGGAGTGCGCGTGGCGTGCGCGTGTGGTGCGCGTGGCGTGCGCGTGGAAAGCGCGTGGCGTGCACGTGGCGTGCGCGAGTGGTGCGCGTGTGGTGCGCGTGGCGTGCGCGTGGAGTGCGCGTGTGAAGCGCGTGGCGTGCGCGTGTGGTGCGCGTGGCGTGCGCGTGGAGTGCGCGTGGCGTGCGCGTGGCGTGCGCGTGTGGTGCGCGTGGCGTGCGCGTGGAAAGCGCGTGGCGTGCGCGTGTGGTGCGCGTGGCGTGCACGTGGCGTGCGCGTGTGGTGCGCGTGGCGTGCACGTGGCGTGCGCGTGGAGTGCGCGTGGCGTGCGCGTGTGGTGCGCGTGGCGTGCGCGTGTGGTGCGCGTGGCGTGCGCGTGTGGTGCGCGTGGCGTGCGCGTGGCGTGCGCGTGGAGTGCGCATGGCGTGCGCGTGGAGTGCACGTGGCGTGCGCGTGTCTTGCGCGTGGCGTGCGCGTGGAGTGCGCGTGTGGTGCGCGTGGAGTGCGCGTGGCGTGCGCGTGGCGTGCGCGTGGAGTGCGCGTGGCATGCGCGGGTGGAATTCGATAAATGCAATTTAAGATCTATTGATGTGCCTTTAAGACTTAAATATTACTTAGCTTTAAGTAATATTTAAGGATAAGTAATACTTAAAGTTAAGTAACAATTGAAATTAAGTAATAATTAAAGTTAAATAATAATGAAAGTTAGGTAATACTTAAAGTAAAGTAACACACACACACACACACACACACACACACACACACACACACACACACACACACACACACACACACACACACACACACACACACACACACACACATACGCACACATCTTGTATAGAGAGAGAAAAATACATTAGATGATGCCCGAAACTATACATAATAATTCATAATTATTGTACGTTGCGCCAAAATTCATTTAACGGTAATTTTTTTTTGGGTTAAAAAGTATCCTTTGTCCTTTCCCAGGACTCAATGTGTCTTGATTCAAAATTTTAACAAAATCGGTTCAGCAATTTGGGGCGTGCGCGGGGCGTGCGCGTGGAGTGCGCATGGCGTGCGCGTGTGGTGCGCGTGGCGTGCGCGTGGAATGCGCGTGTCGTGCGCGTGTGGTGCGCGTGGCGTGCGCGTGGAGTGCGCGTGTCTTGCGCGTGGAGTGCGCGTGGCGTGCGCGTGTGGTGCGCGCGGTAAAGTTCTATGACATTTGAAGGTCACAGTACTACCTCGGGCGAGGAAGCTTGTTCTTTATTTTCAGACTTCTTCAATAGTAACTTCCTGCAACAATCCTCTTGTTTGACCAATTCTCCTCCAAAAACAAATATTAATTCAGTAATATAATATATACCACTAATTAACTATAATAAAATAAATACCACCGCAAATACAAGGTTTATGGCAATAATAGTGATTACCTCTCTTTTTCACTTCTTAGAAGAAGAGCCAAATCGCTTGAGCGCTTGTGTTATGAGCAATATATAAATGAAACTGAAAGTTCCCTTGTCAGTAACCCTAAGGTTTTTTTGGTCTTACATCAAAAATAATTCCAAAACTTCTTCAACTTTCCCCTCCTCCATGAACTATGATGGAGAGATAGCTACTTCAGGTGATAAAATTTGTGATCTTTTTGCTTCATACTTCCAAGCTAATTTTCTTAATTCTAATTCTCCTGGTAATAATTTTCATTCTGAGGCACCATCTAATCACAGTTCAATCGGAGATATTCGTTTGGACCCTGAAAATGTACTGACACTTTTAAAATCAGTAAATTTGAATAAGGGCGCCGGACCTGATGACATACCTCCCCTGTATATAGTCAAGTGTGCAACAGGTCTGGTAACTCCCTTGTCAATATTGTTCTCGCGGTCTCTGAGTGAAGGTTGTGTTCCGAATATTTGGAAGTCTGCGTTTATCACGCCGGTGCATAAGGCTGGTGATAAGGCTTCAGTAAAAAACTATAGACCAATATCTAAGCTGTGTATCTTTGCCAAAATCTTTGAACGCATTGTGTATAACGCGATTTACCCAGCACTAAGATATTGGTTTATCTCTGAGCAACATGGCTTTCTAAAGTCTCGGTCCACAACATCAAATCTAATACTTGCTTATGATTACATTAGCTCAAATATGGATTCGGGCGCTCAAGTAGATGTAATATTCACTGATTTTTCAAAGGCCTTTGATCGAATTGATCACTCCATTCTTCTCCAAAAGCTACTTCTCGCGGGAATCCACGGAAATCTATACCGATGGTTCACTTCATACATCAGCAATAGGTCACAAGCTGTTGCTATCAATGGCTATATGTCAAGATGGTCTTTGGTACCATCTGGAGTCCCACAAGGTTCACTTTTGGGACCTCTGTTATTTGCAATTTTCCTAAATGATGTTAACACTTGTTTCCGCTATTCAAAGTTTCTACTATATGCAGATGACAAAAAAATAATGAAAAAAGTCAGCTCCACCCTTGACTGTCATCTATTACAAGAAGACCTGAACAGGTTTAGTGATTACTGCATTATGAATAAGCTGGACCTAAATGTATCAAAATGTTATACAGTAACATTCAGCCGTAAATCAAATCTAATAAATTACAGTTATAAGCTGAAAAATAAAGAAATAGTACATAAAAATTCTATGAAAGATCTCGGAATCATAGTGGACTCAAAATTATTATTTGATGATCATGTCAATTATATAGTAAATAAAGCCTCTAAATCTCTTGGATTCGTGATCAGATCCAGCACAAATCTCAAATCTATTAAGGCCATCAAAATATTATACTGCTCCTATGTACGAAGTATCCTAGAGTATGGGTCAGAGATTTGGAATCCTTCCTACAACATTTATAAAAATAGAATAGAGTCAATCCAGAGACGCTTCCTAAAGTTTCTTCAATTTAAGTCCCATCTAAACCTTCCTAACTATGAGGCAAGATGTAATAAATTTCATTTCCTACCCTTATATCATCGCAGAGACATTTCCGATTTAGCTTATTTAAGTAAAATTATCAACAACATTATTGATGCTCCAGATCTATTATCTAAATTCAATTTCAATGTCCCCAGTAGATACTTTCGAACTCATGTACCGTTCCATGTCCCACCCTATAAAACATTTTATCGCCGCAACTCATTTGTCTGTAGAGCTAGCGCACGTTTTAACCAATTTTATTTAGATAATAATATTGACGACATTTTTAAAATAAAAACATCTGATATCTGTAAGCTTTTATCAAATGCCTATTTTAATAATCAGAAATGAAAACTGTTACATAATTTGTGTGAGTATTGAGTAATTTCGATTACCCGTTATAGCGTTTGTGAGTGCTGTGGTGTATTATTTCCTATACTTAGTTTTTTGTAATGTTCTTACTGTTATTAACTGTTGTTTCCTAATTTGTTTATACTTACTTTTCTTGTCGAGTCACTAGAATCATAGATTATGTTCTTTACGTCTTATCTAATTGCGAAAACTTTATAATTGGCTTTATGTTTCTAATTTAAATGTATTCTTACTGTAATTTCTGCAAGCTGTAAGTTTTCCGAATAAAATAAAAATAAAAAATAAAAAATAAAATATCTACCATTGAAATACTACCTGAAACTATTCATAAGTTACTCGGCTCAGTTGATGTCACTAAAGGCGCGGGCCCGGATAACATCCCACCTCAATTTATATCCCGTTGCTCAGATTCCTTAACGTTACCTATCACCCTATTATTCAAGCGATCTGTGACAGAAGGTATAGTTCCAAATATATGGAAATCAGCTTTTGTTTCACCAATTCATAAGAGTGGTAGTAAAAATGAAATTAAAAATTACAGACCCATCTCGAAACTATGCGTGTTTGCCAAGCTTCTAGAAAAAATTGTTTATACACAAGTATATAGTTCACTTGCAAACCACTTTATTCCTGAACAACATGGTTTTCTTCCGCGCAGATCGACAACTTCCAATCTCTTAACCTTCGTTGAATACATTTCTGAGAATATGGACTCGGGTGGACAGGTCGACGCCATTTTTACGGATTTCAGCAAAGCTTTTGATCGAATAGATCACTCGCTGCTTCTGAAAAAACTCTTTAATGCTGGAATTCATGGAAACTTGTACAGGTGGTTTACCTCTTATGTTCTAAATAGGTTACAGGCTGTAGTGGTTAATGGTTTCACCTCCCCTTGGACTACTGTACCATCAGGTGTCCCCCAAGGTTCTTTGTTGGGACCCCTACTGTTTAACTTATTTGTGAACGATGTACACACATGTTTCTATCACTCCAAATTTCTATTATACGCTGACGATATGAAAATTTACAAAAATATCACAACACTGACTGACTGCTACTTATTACAGGAGGACCTGAACAGGTTTGAAAAATATTGCCGAGATAATAATTTAGACCTAAATATTAATAAGTGTTATACTATAACGTTCAGCCGGGCTGATAAGACCATAAAGAACCTTTCCTACTCACTGCGTGAACAGTCTTTAAAGAAAGTATCAGAGATTCGTGACCTAGGCGTGATTCACGATTCGAAACTCTCATACTCCAAGCATCTGGATCACATTATCTCGAAGTCAATCAAGTCGCTTGGATTTGTAATTAGAATGAGCTCCCAATTCAAAAATATAAAAATTCTAAAAGTACTGTATTGCTCGTATGTACGTAGTGTCCTAGAATATTGCTCCCAAATTTGGAACCCTCAGTACACTACCTATATTAACAGGCTGGAATCCATCCAGAAACGATTTGTGAGATTCCTACAATATAAATGCGGAACATCTGACACTAACTATGAATCAAGATGCAGAAGGTATCATATGCTACCCCTGTATCTCAGACGTCAAGTAGCGGATACTTGCACATTCCTAAATATTGCCCAAAACAAAATAGATTCCTCCCTTCTTGTTTCCAAAATTAACCTGAAAGTCCCTTCACGCTCATCCAGAATATGCTCCTTCAACCCCTTTTATATTCCATTCTCCCATTCTAATTATAATTAGAATGGGAGAATTCTTCCTATAGGAAGAATTCCTTCTTCGTTCGAACACCTGCTTGCCTGAATGATTTGAGTAAACAACATGACATTGACATTTTTAATTCATCTATCTATGCTGTCAGAAAGTCAATCAATAAAAATTGGTTTGAGGCTGGTCACTGATTGTTGGATTCATTACTATATTACTAGGGATATTATTTCTGGGATTGCTTTTGTAACGTGTAATATTGTATCATTGCTAAATACTAATTATGTCTAACTAAATGTAAAGCAATTTTGTTAAAGTTTAGAATTTTAATTGTGGAAACATGTTAATAGTGCTTAGATATTAAGCAGCATTAATTTTTAAATTAAGTTTATCACTGTATGTTTTCCTTTCAAATAAAAAAAAAAAAAAAAAAAAAAAAAGTAATAATTAAAGTTAAGTAGGTAACTTTAATTATTACTTAATTTTGGACTTACATAAAAAGTAAATCAAGTAAGAGTTCACTGCCTAATATAATTAGAATAGAAGAATTAAAAAATAGAAGTTCGAGTGGAGTGCGCGTGGCGTGCGCGTGTGGTGCGCGTGGCGTGCGCGTGGAAAGCACGTGGCGTGCACGTGGCGTGCGCGTGTGGTGCGCGTGGCGTGCGCGTGGAGTGCGCGTGGCGTGCGCGTGTGGTGCGCGTGGCGTGCACGTGGAATGCGCGTGGCGTGCGCGTGGAGTGCGCGTGGCGTGCACGTGGCGTGCGCGTGTGGTGCGCGTGGCGTGCGCGTGGAGTGCGCGTGGCGTGCGCGTGTGGTGCGCGTGGCGTGCGCCACAAACGCACAAACAAAAGGAATTCGATAAATGCAATTTAAGATCTATTGATGTGCCTTTAAGACTTAAATATTACTTAGCTTTAAGTAATATTTAAGGATAAGTAATACTTAAAGTTAAGTAACAATTAAAATTAAGTAATAATTAAAGTTAAGTAATAATGAAAGTTAGGTAATACTTAAAGTAAAGTAATAATTAAAGTTAAGTAGGTAATTAACTTTAATTATTACTTAATTTTGGACTTACATAAAAAGTAAATCAAGTAAGAGTTCACTGCCTAATATAATTAATTATAATAATGTAAGGGCTAACTCATCCGTATCTATATGCGAGGTTTTTTCCGACTTTTTTCAATCTAAGTTTCTGGCACCCGACGCAAGTGATGTCCCTAACCCTGGCGATGTCTATGGTACGTCTGTAGGCGACATATCTACTATTATTATTGAATATGACACAGTTGTTAAACTTTTAAAAGATCTCGACCCACACAAATCAGCAGGACCAGATGGTATACCCGCTATATTTCTGATAAAATGTGCCAAATCTGTTGCAGTGCCACTTACACTTATTTATCAAAAATCATTAAACGAATGTATTGTACCGGAAATTTGAATATGAATTGCATAGTAGTTTATACTTTCTGTTCTTAAAACAACGCCGTAACTCCTAAACGTGTATCTATAAGGAATCAGGAGTTCTCTCAGCATCATCGAAACCATGGTATACCTTGACCCAATATTTGACTTTTTGGTAGCATATTCTTAGTACACTTCACATAAAACCAAAATCACCATATGTTTCCATATAAATTTCGAGGAGTTCCCTCGATTACGCATGGATCCCATCATCAGGTCACCACTTTTGCGAACATGGTACCAAATTGGAGTGAAACCTAATACAACAAAACAAAAATTTCGAAAATCGGTTCACAAACGGCGGAGTAATCGTTGAAGTAATAATTGAAGTTAAGTAACAATTAAATTAAAAAAGTTACTTAACTTTTATAATTACTCAATGTGTAATTATAACGTAATGTTCGAGTGGAGTGCGCGTGTGGTGCGCGTGGCGTGCGCGTGTGGTGCGCGTGGCGTGCGCGTTGAGTGCGCGTGGCGTGCGCGTGGCGTGCGCGTGGAGTGCGCGTGGCGTGCGCGTGTGGTGCGCGTGGCGTGCGCGTGGCGTGCGCGTGTGGTGCGCGTGGCGTGCGCGTGTGGTGCGCGTGGCGTGCGCGTGTGGTGCGCGTGGAAAGCGCGTGGCGTGCACGTGGCGTGCGCGTGTGGTGCGCGTGGCGTGCGCGTGTGGTGCGCGTGGCGTGCGCGTGTGGTGCGCGTGGCGTGCGCGTGGAATGCGCGTGGCGTGCGCGTGGAGTGCGCGTGGCGTGCACGTGGCGTGCGCGTGTGGTGCGCGTGGCGTGCGCGTGGAGTGCGCGTGGCGTGCGCGTGGAGTGCGCGTGGAATGCGCGTGGCGTGCGCGTGGAGTGCGCGTGGCGTGCGCGTGTGGTGCGCGTGGCGTGCGCGTGGCGTGCGCCTGGCGTGCGCGTGGCGTGCGCGTGGAGTGCGCGTCTGGTGCGCGTGGCGTGCGCGTGTGGTGCGCGTGGCGTGCGCGTGTAGTGCGCGTGGCGTGCGCGTGGAGTGCGCGTGGAGTGCGCGTGGCGTGCGCGTGGCGTGCGCGTGGCGTGCGCGTGGCGTGCGCGTGTGGTGCGCGTGGCGTGCGCGTGTGGTGCGCGTGGCGTGCGCGTTGAGTGCGCGTGGCGTGCGCGTGGAGTGCGCGTGGCGTGCGCGTGGAGTGCGCGTGGCGTGCGCGTGGAGTGCGCGTGGCGTGCGCGTGTGGTGCGCGTGGCGTGCGCGTGTGGTGCGCGTGGCGTGCGCGTTGAGTGCGCGTGGCGTGCGCGTGGCGTGCGCGTGGCGTGCGCGTGGCGTGCGCGTGGCGTGCGCGTGTGGTGCGCGTGGCGTGCGCGTTGAGTGCGCGTGGCGTGCGCGTGGCGTGCGCGTGTGGTGCGCGTGGCGTGCGCGTGGAGTGCGCGTGGCGTGCACGTGGCGTGCGCGTGTGGTGCGCGTGGCGTGCGCGTGTGGTGCGCGTGGCGTGCGCGTGGAGTGCGCGTGGAGTGCGCGTGGCGTGCACCAGACCAGATGGTATACCCGCTATATTTCTGATAAAATGTGCCAAATCTGTTGCAGTGCCACTTACACTTATTTATCAAAAATCATTAAACGAATGTATTGTACCGGAAATTTGAATATGAATTGCATAGTAGTTTATGCTTTCTGTTCTTAAAACAACGCCGTAACTCCCAAACGTGTATCTTTAAGGAATCAGGAGTTCTCTCAGCATCATCGAAACCATGGTATACCTTGACCCAATATTTGACTTTTTGGTAGCATATTCTTAGTACACTTTACATAAAACCTAAATCACCATATGTTTCCATATAATTTTTTTTTTTTTTTTTTTTTTTTTTTTTTTTTTTTTTTTTTATTTTATTCGGAAAACTAACAGCTTTTCAAAAATTCTCTAAGATAACAATTATAGAAACATAAAGCCAATTATAAAGTTTTCACATATAAGTAACAAGAAAAGTAAGCATTATCAATATTATGTAACGTGCACAGCTGGTGTAACTCGAACATGAGAATAAGCGAAAAAAGCAACAACACTCAACAGTCAGTAACAACAAACAATATTTAAACTAAATCTAAATACAAATTACAATGATCACTCACAAAACGCACGAATTACTCACTATAACTACTCAGTACCATAAATGTAACAATTTTCATTTTTCAGTTTTAAAATACTCATTTGATAAAAGCCTACAAATCTCGGATGTTTTTAGTTTAAAAATGTCTTCAATATCTCTACCTAAGTAAAACCTATTAAAACGTGCAGTAGCTCTGCACACAAATGCATTACGGCGGTAAAACGTTTTATATGGTGGGACATGAAACGGTAAATAATTACGAAAGTATCTGCAAGGAACATTGAAATTAAATTTTGATAGTAAATCAGGGGCATCAATGGCATTGTTGATAATCTTACATAAATAAACTAAATCTGAAATGTCTCTGCGATAACATAAAGGAAGGAAGTGAAATCTTTTACACCTTTCCTCATAATTAGGAAGGTTAAGGTGGCACTTAAACTGAAGAAACCTTAGAAAGCGTTTCTGGATTGATTCAATTCTATTCTTGTATATGTCATAGGAAGGATTCCAAACTTCGGAACCATATTCCAGTATGCTTCGTACATATGAACAGTATAAAATTTTGATGGCCTTAATAGATTTAAAATTAGAACTTGATCTGATAACGAATCCAAGTGCTTTAGAGGCTTTATTTACAATGTAATTTACATGATCATCAAATATTAATTTAGAATCCACTATAATTCCGAGGTCCTTCATAGATTTTTTGATTATTATTTCCTTGTTTTTAAGTTTGTAGCGTGGCGTGCGCGTGGAGTGCGCGTGGAGTGCGCGTGGCGTGCACGTGGCGTGCGCGTGTGGTGCGCGTGGCGTGCGCGTGGAGTGCGCGTGGCGTGCGCGTGGAGTGCGCGTGGAATGCGCGTGGCGTGCGCGTGGAGTGCGCGTGGCGTGCGCGTGTGGTGCGCGTGGCGTGCGCGTGGAATGCGCGTGGCGTGCTTTTGGAGTGCGCGTGGCGTGCGCGTGGCGTGCGCGTGTGGTGCGCGTGGCATGTCACATAAATAAATAAATAAATAAGTAATAATTAAAGTTAAGTATCAATTAAATTAAGAAAGTTACTTAACTTTTATAATTACTCAATGTGTAATTATAACGTAATAACGTAACGGAGTGCGCGTGGCGTGCACGTGGCGTGCGCGTGTGGTGCGCGTGGCGTGCGCGTGGCGTGCACGTGGCGTGCGCGTGGGGTGCGCGTGGCGTGCGCGTGGGGTGCGCGTGGCGTGCGCGTGGAGTGCGCGTGGAATGCGCGTGGAGTGCGCGTGTGGTGCGCGTGGCGTGCGCGTGTGGTGCGCGTGGCGTGCGCGTTGAGTGCGCGTGGCGTGCGCGTGGAGTGCGCGTGGCGTGCGCGTGGAGTGCGCGTGGCGTGCGCGTGAAGTGCGCGTGGAGTGCGCGTGGCGTGCGCGTGTGGTGCGCGTGGCGTGCGCGTGGAATGCGCGTGGCGTGCGCGTTGAGTGCGCGTGGCGTGCGCGTGGAGTGCGCGTGGAATGCGCGTGGAGTGCGCGTGTGGTGCGCGTGGCGTGCGCGTGTGCACGCCACGCGCACTCCACGCGCACGCCACGCGCGTGGCGTGCGCGTGGAGTGCGCGTGGAATGCGCGTGGCGTGCGCGTGGAGTGCGCGTGGCGTGCGCGTGTGGTGCGCGTGGCGTGCGCGTGGAATGCGCGTGGCGTGCTTTTGGAGTGCGCGTGGCGTGCGCGTGGCGTGCGCGTGTGGTGCGCGTGGCATGTCACATAAATAAATAAATAAATAAGTAATAATTAAAGTTAAGTATCAATTAAATTAAGAAAGTTACTTAACTTTTATAATTACTCAATGTGTAATTATAACGTAATAACGTAACGGAGTGCGCGTGGCGTGCACGTGGCGTGCGCGTGTGGTGCGCGTGGCGTGCGCGTGTGGTGCGCGTGGCGTGCGCGTGGAGTGCGCGTGGCGTGCGCGTGGAGTGCGCGTGGCGTGCGCGTGGCGTGCGCGTGGCGTGCGCGTGTGGTGCGCGTGGCGTGCGCGTGGCGTGCGCGTGGCGTGCGCGTGGCGTGCGCGTGTGGTGCGCGTGGCGTGCGCGTGGCGTGCGCGTGTGGTGCGCGTGGCGTGCGCCACAAACGCACAAACAAAAGGAATTCGATAAATGCAATTTAAGATCTATTGATGTGCCGTGTGGTGCGCGTGGCGTGCGCGTGTGGTGCGCGTGGCGTGCGCGTGGCGTGCGCGTGTGGTGCGCGTGGCGTGCGCGTGGAATGCGCGTGGCGTGCGCGTTGAGTGCGCGTGGAATGCGCGTGGCGTGCGCGTGGAGTGCGCGTGGCGTGCACGTGTGGTGCGCGTGGCGTGCGCGTGGAGTGCGCGTGGAGTGCGCGTGGCGTGCACGTGGCGTGCGCGTGTGGTGCGCGTGGCGTGCGCGTGGAGTGCGCGTGGCGTGCGCGTGGAGTGCGCGTGGAATGCGCGTGGCGTGCGCGTGGAGTGCGCGTGGCGTGCGCGTGTGGTGCGCGTGGCGTGCGCGTGGAATGCGCGTGGCGTGCTTTTGGAGTGCGCGTGGCGTGCGCGTGGCGTGCGCGTGTGGTGCGCGTGGCATGTCACATAAATAAATAAATAAATAAGTAATAATTAAAGTTAAGTATCAATTAAATTAAGAAAGTTACTTAACTTTTATAATTACTCAATGTGTAATTATAACGTAATAACGTAACGGAGTGCGCGTGGCGTGCACGTGGCGTGCGCGTGTGGTGCGCGTGGCGTGCGCGTGTGGTGCGCGTGGCGTGCGCTTGGAGTGCGCGTGGCGTGCGCGTGGAGTGCGCGTGGCGTGCGCGTGGCGTGCGCGTGGCGTGCGCGTGTGGTGCGCGTGGCGTGCGCGTGGCGTGCGCGTGGCGTGCGCGTGGCGTGCGCGTGTGGTGCGCGTGGCGTGCGCGTGGCGTGCGCGTGTGGTGCGCGTGGCGTGCGCCACAAACGCACAAACAAAAGGAATTCGATAAATGCAATTTAAGATCTATTGATGTGCCTTTAAGACTTAAATATTACTTAGCTTTTAGTAATATTTAAGGATAAGTAATACTTAAAGTTAAGTAACAATTAAAATAAAGTAATAATTAAAGTTAAATAATAATGAAAGTTAGGTAATACTTAAAGTAAAGTAATAATTAAAGTTAAGTATGTAATTAACTATAACTATAATTATTATACATCATCGAAACCATGGTATACCTTGACCCAATATTTGACTTTTTGGTAGCATATTCTTAGTACACTTCACATAAAACCAAAATCACCATATGTTTCCATATAAATTTCGAGGAGTTCCCTCGATTACGCATGGATCCCATCATCAGGTCACCACTTTTGCGAACATGGTACCAAATTGGAGTGAAACCTAATACAACAAAACAAAAATTTCGAAAATCGGTTCACAAACGGCGGAGTAATCGTTGAAGTAATAATGTGTGGTGCGCGTAGCGTGCGCGTGGAGTGCGCGTGGCGTGCGCGTGTGGTGCGCGTGGCGTGCGCGTGGAATGCGCGTGGCGTGCGCGTTGAGTGCGCGTGGAATGCGCGTGGCGTGCGCGTGGAGTGCGCGTGGCGTGCACGTGTGGTGCGCGTGGCGTGCGCGTGGAGTGCGCGTGGAGTGCGCGTGGCGTGCACGTGGCGTGCGCGTGTGGTGCGCGTGGCGTGCGCGTGGAGTGCGCGTGGCGTGCGCGTGGAGTGCGCGTGGAATGCGCGTGGCGTGCGCGTGGAGTGCGCGTGGCGTGCGCGTGTGGTGCGCGTGGCGTGCGCGTGGAATGCGCGTGGCGTGCTTTTGGAGTGCGCGTGGCGTGCGCGTGGCGTGCGCGTGTGGTGCGCGTGGCATGTCACATAAATAAATAAATAAATAAGTAATAATTAAAGTTAAGTATCAATTAAATTAAGAAAGTTACTTAACTTTTATAATTACTCAATGTGTAATTATAACGTAATAACGTAACGGAGTGCGCGTGGCGTGCACGTGGCGTGCGCGTGTGGTGCGCGTGGCGTGCGCGTGGCGTGCACGTGGCGTGCGCGTGTGGTGCGCGTGGCGTGCGCTTGGAGTGCGCGTGGCGTGCGCGTGGAGTGCGCGTGGAATGCGCGTGGAGTGCGCGTGTGGTGCGCGTGGCGTGCGCGTGTGGTGCGCGTGGCGTGCGCGTTGAGTGCGCGTGGCGTGCGCGTGGAGTGCGCGTGGCGTGCGCGTGGAGTGCGCGTGGCGTGCGCGTGGAGTGCGCGTGGCGTGCGCGTGGAGTGCGCGTGGCGTGCGCGTGGAGTGCGCGTGGCGTGCGCGTGGAGTGCGCGTGGCGTGCGCGTGGCGTGCGCGTGTGGTGCGCGTGGCGTGCGCGTTGAGTGCGCGTGGCGTGCGCGTGTGGTGCGCGTGGCGTGCGCGTGGCGTGCGCGTTGAGTGCGCGTGGCGTGCGCGTGGCACGCGTGTGGTGCGCGTGGCGTGCGCGTGGCGTGCGCGTGGCGTGCGCGTGGCGTGCGCGTGTGGTGCGCACGCCACGCGCACGCTTGTATGTTTTTTCAATCTAAGTTTCTGGCACCCGACGCAAGTGATGTCCCTAACCCTGGCGATGTCTATGGTACGTCTGTAGGCGACATATCTACTATTATTATTGAATATGACACAGTTGTTAAACTTTTAAAAGATCTCGACCCACACAAATCAGCAGGACCAGATGGTATACCCGCTATATTTCTGATATAATGTGCCAAATCTGTTGCAGTGCCACTTACACTTATTTATCAAAAATCATTAAACGAATGTATTGTACCGGAAATTTGAATATGAATTGCATAGTAGTTTATGCTTTCTGTTCTTAAAACAACGCCGTAACTCCCAAACGTGTATCTATAAGGAATCAGGAGTTCTCTCAGCATCATCGAAACCATGGTATACCTTGACCCAATATTTGACTTTTTGGTAGCATATTCTTAGTACACTTCACATAAAACCAAAATCACCATATGTTTCCATATAAATTTCGAGGAGTTCCCTCGATTACGCATGGATCCCATCATCAGGTCACCACTTTTGCGAACATGGTACCAAATTGGAGTGAAACCTAATACAACAAAACAAAAATTTTGAAAATCGGTTCACAAACGGCGGAGTAATCGTTGAAGTAATAATTAAAGTTAAGTAACAATTAAATTAAAAAAGTTACTTAACTTTTATAATTACTCAATGTGTAATTATAACGTAATGTTCGAGTGGAGTGCGCGTGTGGTGCGCGTGGCGTGCGCGTGTGGTGCGCGTGGCGTGCGCGTGTGGTGCGCGTGGCGTGCGCGTTGAGTGCGCGTGGCGTGCGCGTGGCGTGCGCGTGGCGTGCGCGTGGAGTGCGCGTGGCGTGCGCGTGTGGTGCGCGTGGCGTGCGCGTGTGGTGCGCGTGGCGTGCGCGTTGAGTGCCTGTGGCGTGCGCGTGGAGTGCGCGTGGCGTGCGCGTGGAGTGCACGTGGCGTGCGCGTGGAGTGCGCGTGGCGTGCGCGTGGCGTGCGCGTGTGGTGCGCGTGTGGTGCGCGTGGCGTGCGCGTTGAGTGCGCGTGGCGTGCGCGTGGCGTGCGCGTGTGGTGCGCGTGGCGTGCGCGTGGCGTGCGCGTGGCGTGCGCGTGTGGTGCGCGTGGCGTGCGCGTGTGGTGCGCGTGGCGTGCGCGTGGCGTGCGCGTGGCGTGCGCGTGTGGTGCGCGTGGCGTGCGCGTGTGGTGCGCGTGGCGTGCGCGTTGAGTGCGCGTGGCGTGCGCGTGGCGTGCGCGTGTGGTGCGCGTGGCGTGCGCGTGGCGTGCGCGTGGAAAGCGCGTGTGGTGCGCGTGGCGTGCGCGTTGAGTGCGCGTGGCGTGCGCGTGGAGTGCGCGTGGCGTGCGCGTGGAGTGCGTTGGCGTGCGCGTGGAGTGCGCGTGGCGTGCGCGTGTGGTGCGCGTGGCGTGCGCGTGGCGTGCGCGTGTGGTGCGCGTGGCGTGCGCGTGTGGTGCGCGTGGCGTGCGCGTGGCGTGCGCGTGGCGTGCGCGTGGCGTGCGCGTGGCGTGCGCGTGGCGTGCGCGTGTGGTGCGCATGGCGTGCGCGTGTGGTGCGCGTGGCGTGCGCGTGTGGTGCGCGTGGCGTGCGCGTTGAGTGCGCGTGGCGTGCGCGTGGCGTGCGCGTGTGGTGCGCGTGGCGTGCGCGTGGCGTGCGCGTGGCGTGCACGTGGCGTGCGCGTGTGGTGCGCGTAGCGTGCGCGTGGAGTGCGCGTGGCGTGCGCGTGTGGTGCGCGTGGCGTGCGCGTGGAATGCGCGTGGCGTGCGCGTGGAGTGCGCGTGGCGTGCACGTGGCGTGCGCGTGTGGTGCGCGTGGCGTGCGCGTGGCGTGCGCGTGTGGTGCGCGTGGCGTGCGCGTGGAATTCGATAAATGCAATTTAAGATCTATTGATGTGCCTTTAAGACTTAAATATTACTTAGCTTTAAGTAATATTTAAGGATAAGTAATACTTAAAGTTAAGTCACAATTAAAATTAAGTAATAATTAAAGTTAAATAATAATGAAAGTTAGGTAATACTTAAAGTAAAGTAATAATTAAAGTTAAGTAGGTAATTAACTTTAATTATTACTTAATTTTGGACTTACATAAAAAGTAAATCAAGTAAGAGTTCACTGCCTAATATAATTAATTATAATAATGTAAGGGCTAATTAACTTTAATTATTACTTAATTTTGGACTTACATAAAAATTAAATCAAGTAAGAGTTCACTGCCTAATATAATTAATTATAATAATGTAAGGGCTAACTCATCCGTATCTATATGCGAGGTTTTTTCCGACTTTTTTCAATCTAAATTTCTGGCACCCGACGCAAGTGATGTCCCTAACCCTGGCGATGTCTATGGTACGTCTGTAGGCGACATATCTACTATTATTATTGAATATGACACAGTTGTTAAACTTTTAAAAGATCTCGACCCACACAAATCAGCAGGACCAGATGGTATACCCGCTATATTTCTGATAAAATGTGCCAAATCTGTTGCAGTGCCACTTACACTTATTTATCACCACTTTTGCGAACAAATTGGAGTGAAACCTAATACAACAAAACAAAAATTTTGAAAATCGGTTCACAAACGGCGGAGTAATCGTTGAAGTAATAATTAAAGTTAAGTAACAATTAAATTAAAAAAGTTACTTAACTTTTATAATTACTCAATGTGTAATTATAACGTAATGTTCGAGTGGAGTGCGCGTGTGGTGCGCGTGGCGTGCGCGTGGCGTGCACGTGGCGTGCGCGTGTGGTGCGCGTGGCGTGCGCTTGGAGTGCGCGTGGCGTGCGCGTGGAGTGCGCGTGGAATGCGCGTGGAGTGCGCGTGTGGTGCGCGTGGCGTGCGCGTGTGGTGCGCGTGGCGTGCGCGTTGAGTGCGCGTGGCGTGCGCGTGGAGTGCGCGTGGCGTGCGCGTGAAGTGCGCGTGGAGTGCGCGTGGCGTGCGCGTGTGGTGCGCGTGGCGTGCGCGTGGAATGCGCGTGGCGTGCGCGTTGAGTGCGCGTGGCGTGCGCGTGGAGTGCGCGTGGAATGCGCGTGGAGTGCGCGTGTGGTGCGCGTGGCGTGCGCGTGTGGTGCGCGTGGCGTGCGCGTTGAGTGCGCGTGGCGTGCGCGTGGAGTGCGCGTGGCGTGCGCGTGGAGTGCGCGTGGCGTGCGCGTGGAGTGCGCGTGGCGTGCGCGTGGAGTGCGCGTGGCGTGCGCGTGGAGTGCGCGTGGCGTGCGCGTGGCGTGCGCGTGTGGTGCGCGTGGCGTGCGCGTTGAGTGCGCGTGGCGTGCGCGTGTGGTGCGCGTGGCGTGCGCGTGTGGTGCGCGTGGCGTGCGCGTGGCGTGCGCGTGTGGTGCGCGTGGCGTGCGCGTGGAATGCGCGTGGCGTGCGCGTTGAGTGCGCGTGGAATGCGCGTGGCGTGCGCGTGGAGTGCGCGTGGCGTGCACGTGTGGTGCGCGTGGCGTGCGCGTGGAGTGCGCGTGGAGTGCGCGTGGCGTGCACGTGGCGTGCGCGTGTGGTGCGCGTGGCGTGCGCGTGGAGTGCGCGTGGCGTGCGCGTGTGGTGCGCGTGGCGTGCGCGTGGAATGCGCGTGGCGTGCTTTTGGAGTGCGCGTGGCGTGCGCGTGGCGTGCGCGTGTGGTGCGCGTGGCATGTCACATAAATAAATAAATAAATAAGTAATAATTAAAGTTAAGTATCAATTAAATTAAGAAAGTTACTTAACTTTTATAATTACTCAATGTGTAATTATAACGTAATAACGTAACGGAGTGCGCGTGGCGTGCACGTGGCGTGCGCGTGTGGTGCGCGTGGCGTGCGCGTGTGGTGCGCGTGGCGTGCGCTTGGAGTGCGCGTGGCGTGCGCGTGGAGTGCGCGTGGCGTGCGCGTGGCGTGCGCGTGGCGTGCGCGTGTGGTGCGTGTGGCGTGCGCGTGGCGTGCGCGTGGCGTGCGCGTGGCGTGCGCGTGTGGTGCGCGTGGCGTGCGCGTGGCGTGCGCGTGTGGTGCGCGTGGCGTGCGCCACAAACGCACAAACAAAAGGAATTCGATAAATGCAATTTAAGATCTATTGATGTGCCTTTAAGACTTAAATATTACTTAGCTTTAAGTAATATTTAAGGATAAGTAATACTTAAAGTTAAGTAACAATTAAAATTAAGTAATAATTAAAGTTAAATAATAATGAAAGTTAGGTAATACTTAAAGTAAAGTAATAATTAAAGTTAAGTAGGTAATTAACTTTAATTATTACTTAATTTTGGACTTACATAAAAAGTAAATCAAGTAAGAGTTCACTGCCTAATATAATTAATTATAATAATGTAAGGGCTAACTCATCCGTATCTATATGCGAGGTTTTTTCCGAATTTTTTCAATCTAAGTTTCTGGCACCCGACGCAAGTGATGTCCCTAACCCTGGCGATGTCTATGGTACGTCTGTAGGCGACATATCTACTATTATTATTGAATATGACACAGTTGTTAAACTTTTAAAAGATCTCGACCCACACAAATCAGCAGGACCAGATGGTATACCCGCTATATTTCTGATAAAATGTGCCAAATCTGTTGCAGTGCCACTTACACTTATTTATCAAAAATCATTAAACGAATGTATTGTACCGGAAATTTGAATATGAATTGCATAGTAGTTTATGCTTTCTGTTCTTAAAACAACGCCGTAACTCCCAAACGTGTATCTATAAGGAATCAGGAGTTCTCTCAGCATCATCGAAACCATGGTATACCTTGACCCAATATTTGACTTTTGGTAGCATATTCTTAGTACACTTCACATAAAACCAAAATCACCATATGTTTCCATATAAATTTCGAGGAGTTCCCTCGATTACGCATGGATCCCATCATCAGGTCACCACTTTTGCGAACATGGTACCAAATTGGAGTGAAACCTAATACAACAAAACAAAAATTTCGAAAATCGGTTCACAAACGGCGGAGTAATCGTTGAAGTAATAATTAAAGTTAAGTAACAATTAAATTAAAAAAGTTACTTAACTTTTATAATTACTCAATGTGTAATTATAACGTAATGTTCGAGTGGAGTGCGCGTGTGGTGCGCGTGGCGTGCGCGTGGCGTGCGCGTGTGGTGCGCGTGGCGTGCGCGTGTGGTGCGCGTGGCGTGCGCGTGTGGTGCGCGTGGCGTGCGCGTGGAGTGCGCGTGGCGTGCGCGTGTGGTGCGCGTGGCGTGCGCGTGGAATGCGCGTGGCGTGCGCGTGGAGTGCGCGTGGCGTGCGCGTGGCGTGCGCGTGTGGTGCGCGTGGCGTGCGCGTGGCGTGCGCGTGTGGTGCGCGTGGCGTGCGCCACAAACGCACAAACAAAAGGAATTCGATAAATGCAATTTAAGATCTATTGATGTGCCTTTAAGACTTAAATATTACTTAGCTTTAAGTAATATTTAAGGATAAGTAATACTTAAAGTTAAGTCACAATTAAAATTAAGTAATAATTAAAGTTAAATAATAATGAAAGTTAGGTAATACTTAAAGTAAAGTAATAATTAAAGTTAAGTAGGTAATTAACTTTAATTATTACTTAATTTTGGACTTACATAAAAAGTAAATCAAGTAAGAGTTCACTGCCTAATATAATTAATTATAATAATGTAAGGGCTAATTAACTTTAATTATTAAATCAAGTAAGAGTTCACTGCCTAATATAATTAATTATAATAATGTAAGGGCTAACTCATCCGTATCTATATGCGAGGTTTTTTCCGACTTTTTTCAATCTAAATTTTTGGCACCCGACGCAAGTGATGTCCCTAACCCTGGCGATGTCTATGGTACGTCTGTAGGCGACATATCTACTATTATTATTGAATATGACACAGTTGTTAAACTTTTAAAAGATCTCGACCCACACAAATCAGCAGGACCAGATGGTATACCCGCTATATTTCTGATAAAATGGTGCGCGTGGCGTGCGCGTGTGGTGCGCGTGGCGTGCGCGTTGAGTGCGCGTGGCGTGCGCGTGGCGTGCGCGTGTGGTGCGCGTGGCGTGCGCGTGGAAAGCGCGTGTGGTGCGCGTGGCGTGCGCGTTGAGTGCGCGTGGCGTGCGCGTGGAGTGCGCGTGGCGTGCGCGTGGAGTGCGTTGGCGTGCGCGTGGAGTGCGCGTGGCGTGCGCGTGTGGTGCGCGTGGCGTGCGCGTGGCGTGCGCGTGTGGTGCGCGTGGCGTGCGCGTGTGGTGCGCGTGGCGTGCGCGTGGCGTGCGCGTGGCGTGCGCGTGGCGTGCGCGTGGCGTGCGCGTGGCGTGCGCGTGGCGTGCGCGTGTGGTGCGCATGGCGTGCGCGTGTGGTGCGCGTGGCGTGCGCGTGTGGTGCGCGTGGCGTGCGCGTTGAGTGCGCGTGGCGTGCGCGTGGCGTGCGCGTGTGGTGCGCGTGGCGTGCGCGTGGCGTGCACGTGGCGTGCGCGTGTGGTGCGCGTAGCGTGCGCGTGGAGTGCGCGTGGCGTGCGCGTGTGGTGCGCGTGGCGTGCGCGTGGAATGCGCGTGGCGTGCGCGTGGAGTGCGCGTGGCGTGCACGTGGCGTGCGCGTGTGGTGCGCGTGGCGTGCGCGTGGCGTGCGCGTGTGGTGCGCGTGGCGTGCGCGTGGAATTCGATAAATGCAATTTAAGATCTATTGATGTGCCTTTAAGACTTAAATATTACTTAGCTTTAAGTAATATTTAAGGATAAGTAATACTTAAAGTTAAGTCACAATTAAAATTAAGTAATAATTAAAGTTAAATAATAATGAAAGTTAGGTAATACTTAAAGTAAAGTAATAATTAAAGTTAAGTAGGTAATTAACTTTAATTATTACTTAATTTTGGACTAACATAAAAAGTAAATCAAGTAAGAGTTCACTGCCTAATATAATTAATTATAATAATGTAAGGGCTAATTAACTTTAATTATTACTTAATTTTGGACTTACATAAAAATTAAATCAAGTAAGAGTTCACTGCCTAATATAATTAATTATAATAATGTAAGGGCTAACTCATCCGTATCTATATGCGAGGTTTTTTCCGACTTTTTTCAATCTAAATTTTTGGCACCCGACGCAAGTGATGTCCCTAACCCTAATTCTTAAAGTTAAGTAACAATTAAAATTAAGTAATAATTAAAATAATAATGAAAGTTAGGTAATACTTAAAGTAAAGTAATAATTAAAGTTAAGTAGGTAATTAACTTTAATTATTACTTAATTTTGGACTTACATAAAAAGTAAATCAAGTAAGAGTTCACTGCCTAATATAATTAATTATAATAATGTAAGGGCTAACTCATCCGTATCTATATGCGAGGTTTTTTCCGACTTTTTCAATCTAAGTTTCTGGCACCCGACGCAAGTGATGTCCCTAACCCTGGCGATGTCTATGGTACGTCTGTAGGCGACATATCTACTGTTATTATTGAATATGACACAGTTGTTAAACTTTTAAAAGATCTCGACCCACACAAATCATCAGGACCAGATGGTATACCCGCTATATTTCTGATATAATGTGCCAAATCTGTTGCAGTGCCACTTACACTTATTTATCAAAAATCATTAAACGAATGTATTGTACCGGAAATTTGAATATGAATTGCATAGTAGTTTATGCTTTCTGTTCTTAAAACAACGCCGTAACTCCCAAACGTGTATCTATAAGGAATCAGGAGTTCTCTCAGCATCATCGAAACCATGGTATACCTTGACCCAATATTTGACTTTTTGGTAGCATATTCTTAGTACACTTCACATAAAACCAAAATCACCATATGTTTCCATATAAATTTCGAGGAGTTCCCTCGATTACGCATGGATCCCATCATCAGGTCACCACTTTTGCGAACATGGTACCAAATTGGAGTGAAACCTAATACAACAAAACAAAAATTTCGAAAATCGGTTCACAAACGGCGGAGTAATCGTTGAAGTAATAATGTGTGGTGCGCGTAGCGTGCGCGTGGAGTGCGCGTGGCGTGCGCGTGTGGTGCGCGTGGCGTGCGCGTGGAATGCGCGTGGCGTGCGCGTTGAGTGCGCGTGGAATGCGCGTGGCGTGCGCGTGGAGTGCGCGTGGCGTGCACGTGTGGTGCGCGTGGCGTGCGCGTGGAGTGCGCGTGGAGTGCGCGTGGCGTGCACGTGGCGTGCGCGTGTGGTGCGCGTGGCGTGCGCGTGGAGTGCGCGTGGCGTGCGCGTGGAGTGCGCGTGGAATGCGCGTGGCGTGCGCGTGGAGTGCGCGTGGCGTGCGCGTGTGGTGCGCGTGGCGTGCGCGTGGAATGCGCGTGGCGTGCTTTTGGAGTGCGCGTGGCGTGCGCGTGGCGTGCGCGTGTGGTGCGCGTGGCATGTCACATAAATAAATAAATAAATAAGTAATAATTAAAGTTAAGTATCAATTAAATTAAGAAAGTTACTTAACTTTTATAATTACTCAATGTGTAATTATAACGTAATAACGTAACGGAGTGCGCGTGGCGTGCACGTGGCGTGCGCGTGTGGTGCGCGTGGCGTGCGCGTGGCGTGCACGTGGCGTGCGCGTGTGTAATTATACTCAATGTGTAATTATAACGTAATGTTCGAGTGGAGTGCGCGTGTGGTGCGCGTGGCGTGCGCGTGTGGTGCGCGTGGCGTGCGCGTGTGGTGCGCGTGGCGTGCGCGTTGAGTGCGCGTGGCGTGCGCGTGGCGTGCGCGTGGCGTGCGCGTGGAGTGCGCGTGGCGTGCGCGTTGAGTGCCTGTGGCGTGCGCGTGGAGTGCGCGTGGCGTGCGCGTGGAGTGCACGTGGCGTGCGCGTGGAGTGCGCGTGGCGTGCGTGTAATTGTGTAATTAGTGTTAAATGTGTAATTATAACGTAATGTTCGAGTGGAGTGCGCGTGTGGTGCGCGTGGCGTGCGCGTGTGGTGCGCGTGGCGTGCGCGTGTGGTGCGCGTGGCGTGCGCGTTGAGTGCGCGTGGCGTGCGCGTGGCGTGCGCGTGGCGTGCGCGTGGAGTGCGCGTGGCGTGCGCGTGTGGTGCGCGTGGCGTGCGCGTGTGGTGCGCGTGGCGTGCGCGTTGAGTGCCTGTGGCGTGCGCGTGGAGTGCGCGTGGCGTGCGCGTGGAGTGCACGTGGCGTGCGCGTGGAGTGCGCGTGGCGTGCGCGTGGCGTGCGCGTGTGGTGCGCGTGTGGTGCGCGTGGCGTGCGCGTTGAGTGCGCGTGGCGTGCGCGTGGCGTGCGCGTGTGGTGCGCGTGGCGTGCGCGTGGCGTGCGCGTGGCGTGCGCGTGTGGTGCGCGTGGCGTGCGCGTGTGGTGCGCGTGGCGTGCGCGTGGCGTGCGCGTGGCGTGCGCGTGTGGTGCGCGTGGCGTGCGCGTGTGGTGCGCGTGGCGTGCGCGTGTGGTGCGCGTGGCGTGCGCGTTGAGTGCGCGTGGCGTGCGCGTTGAGTGCGCGTGGCGTGCGCGTGGAGTGCGCGTGGCGTGCGCGTGGAGTGCGTTGGCGTGCGCGTGGAGTGCGCGTGGCGTGCGCGTGTGGTGCGCGTGGCGTGCGCGTGGCGTGCGCGTGTGGTGCGCGTGGCGTGCGCGTGTGGTGCGCGTGGCGTGCGCGTGGCGTGCGCGTGGCGTGCGCGTGGCGTGCGCGTGGCGTGCGCGTGGCGTGCGCGTGGCGTGCGCGTGGCGTGCGCGTGTGGTGCGCATGGCGTGCGCGTGTGGTGCGCGTGGCGTGCGCGTGTGGTGCGCGTGGCGTGCGCGTTGAGTGCGCGTGGCGTGCGCGTGGCGTGCGCGTGTGGTGCGCGTGGCGTGCGCGTGGCGTGCGCGTGGCGTGCACGTGGCGTGCGCGTGTGGTGCGCGTAGCGTGCGCGTGGAGTGCGCGTGGCGTGCGCGTGTGGTGCGCGTGGCGTGCGCGTGGAATGCGCGTGGCGTGCGCGTGGAGTGCGCGTGGCGTGCACGTGGCGTGCGCGTGTGGTGCGCGTGGCGTGCGCGTGGCGTGCGCGTGTGGTGCGCGTGGCGTGCGCGTGGAATTCGATAAATGCAATTTAAGATCTATTGATGTGCCTTTAAGACTTAAATATTACTTAGCTTTAAGTAATATTTAAGGATAAGTAATACTTAAAGTTAAGTCACAATTAAAATTAAGTAATAATTAAAGTTAAATAATAATGAAAGTTAGGTAATACTTAAAGTAAAGTAATAATTAAAGTTAAGTAGGTAATTAACTTTAATTATTACTTAATTTTGGACTTACATAAAAAGTAAATCAAGTAAGAGTTCACTGCCTAATATAATTAATTATAATAATGTAAGGGCTAATTAACTTTAATTATTACTTAATTTTGGACTTACATAAAAATTAAATCAAGTAAGAGTTCACTGCCTAATATAATTAATTATAATAATGTAAGGGCTAACTCATCCGTATCTATATGCGAGGTTTTTTCCGACTTTTTTCAATCTAAATTTCTGGCACCCGACGCAAGTGATGTCCCTAACCCTGGCGATGTCTATGGTACGTCTGTAGGCGACATATCTACTATTATTATTGAATATGACACAGTTGTTAAACTTTTAAAAGATCTCGACCCACACAAATCAGCAGGACCAGATGGTATACCCGCTATATTTCTGATAAAATGTGCCAAATCTGTTGCAGTGCCACTTACACTTATTTATCAAAAATCATTAAACGAATGTATTGTACCGGAAATTTGAATATGAATTGCATAGTAGTTTATGCTTTCTGTTCTTAAAACAACGCCGTAACTCCCAAACGTGTATCTATAAGGAATCAGGAGTTCTCTCAGCATCATCGAAACCATGGTATACCTTGACCCAATATTTGACTTTTGGTAGCATATTCTTAGTACACTTCACATAAAACCAAAATCACCATATGTTTCCATATAAATTTCGAGGAGTTCCCTCGATTACGCATGGATCCCATCATCAGGTCACCACTTTTGCGAACATGGTACCAAATTGGAGTGAAACCTAATACAACAAAACAAAAATTTCGAAAATCGGTTCACAAACGGCGGAGTAATCGTTGAAGTAATAATTAAAGTTAAGTAACAATTAAATTAAAAAAGTTACTTAACTTTTATAATTACTCAATGTGTAATTATAACGTAATGTTCGAGTGGAGTGCGCGTGTGGTGCGCGTGGCGTGCGCGTGGCGTGCGCGTGTGGTGCGCGTGGCGTGCGCGTGTGGTGCGCGTGGCGTGCGCGTGGAGTGCGCGTGGCGTGCGCGTGTGGTGCGCGTGGCGTGCGCGTGGAATGCGCGTGGCGTGCGCGTGGAGTGCGCGTGGCGTGCGCGTGGCGTGCGCGTGTGGTGCGCGTGGCGTGCGCGTGGCGTGCGCGTGTGGTGCGCGTGGCGTGCGCCACAAACGCACAAACAAAAGGAATTCGATAAATGCAATTTAAGATCTATTGATGTGCCTTTAAGACTTAAATATTACTTAGCTTTAAGTAATATTTAAGGATAAGTAATACTTAAAGTTAAGTCACAATTAAAATTAAGTAATAATTAAAGTTAAATAATAATGAAAGTTAGGTAATACTTAAAGTAAAGTAATAATTAAAGTTAAGTAGGTAATTAACTTTAATTATTACTTAATTTTGGACTTACATAAAAAGTAAATCAAGTAAGAGTTCACTGCCTAATATAATTAATTATAATAATGTAAGGGCTAATTAACTTTAATTATTACTTAATTTTGGACTTACATAAAAATTAAATCAAGTAAGAGTTCACTGCCTAATATAATTAATTATAATAATGTAAGGGCTAACTCATCCGTATCTATATGCGAGGTTTTTTCCGACTTTTTTCAATCTAAATTTTTGGCACCCGACGCAAGTGATGTCCCTAACCCTGGCGATGTCTATGGTACGTCTGTAGGCGACATATCTACTATTATTATTGAATATGACACAGTTGTTAAACTTTTAAAAGATCTCGACCCACACAAATCAGCAGGACCAGATGGTATACCCGCTATATTTCTGATAAAATGTGCCAAATCTGTTGCAGTGCCACTTACACTTATTTATCAAAAATCATTAAACGAATGTATCGTACCGGAAATTTGAATATGAATTGCATAGTAGTTTATGCTTTCTGTTCTTAAAACAACGCCGTAACTCCCAAACGTGTATCTATAAGGAATCAGGAGTTCTCTCAGCATCATCGAAACCATGGTATACCTTGACCCAATATTTGACTTTTTGGTAGCATATTCTTAGTACATTTCACATAAAACCAAAATCACCATATGTTTCCATATAAATTTCGAGGAGTTCCCTCGATTACGCATGGATCCCATCATCAGGTCACCACTTTTGCGAACATGGTACCAAATTGGAGTGAAACCTAATACAACAAAACAAAAATTTCGAAAATCGGTTCACAAACGGCGGAGTAATCGTTGAAGTAATAATTAAAGTTAAGTAACAATTAAATTAAAAAAGTTACTTAACTTTTATAATTACTCAATGTGTAATTATAACGTAATGTTCGAGTGGAGTGCGCGTGGAGTGCGCGTGGCGTGCACGTGGCGTGCGCGTGTGGTGCGCGTGGCGTGCGCTAGGAGTGCGCGTGGCGTGCGCTAGGAGTGCGCGTGGCGTGCGCGTGGAGTGCGCGTGGAATGCGCGTGGCGTGCGCGTGGAGTGCGCGTGGCGTGCGCGTGTGGTGCGCGTGGCGTGCGCGTGGAATGCGCGTGGCGTGCGCGTGGAGTGCGCGTGGCGTGCGCGTGGCGTGCGCGTGTGGTGCGCGTGGCATGTCACATAAATAAATAAATAAATAAGTAATAATTAAAGTTAAGTATCAATTAAATTAAGAAAGTTACTTAACTTTTATAATTACTCAATGTGTAATTATAACGTAATGTTCGAGTGGAGTGCGCGTGGCGTGCGCGTGTGGTGTGCGTGGAAAGCGCGTGGCGTGCACGTGGCGTGCGCGTGTGGTGCGCGTGGCGTGCGCGTGTGGTGCGCGTGGCGTGCGCGTGGAGTGCGCGTGGAGTGCGCGTGGAGTGCGTAATAATTAAAGTTAAATAATAATGAAAGTTAGGTAATACTTAAAGTAAAGTAATAATTAAAGTTAAGTAGGTAATTAACTTTAATTATTACTTAATTTTGGACTTACATAAAAAGTAAATCAAGTAAGAGTTCACTGCCTAATATAATTAATTATAATAATGTAAGGGCTAACTCATCCGTATCTATATGCGAGGTTTTTTCCGACTTTTTTCAATCTAAGTTTCTGGCACCCGACGCAAGTGATGTCCCTAACCCTGGCGATGTCTATGGTACGTCTGTAGGCGACATATCTACTATTATTATTGAATATGACACAGTTGTTAAACTTTTAAAAGATCTCGACCCACACAAATCAGCAGGACCAGATGGTATACCCGCTATATTTCTGATAAAATGTGCCAAATCTGTTGCAGTGCCACTTACACTTATTATAAAGTTAAGTATCAATTAAATTAAGAAAGTTACTTAACTTTTATAATTACTCAATGTGTAATTATAACGTAATGTTCGAGTGGAGTGCGCGTGGCGTGCGCGTGTGGTGTGCGTGGAAAGCGCGTGGCGTGCACGTGGCGTGCGCGTGTGGTGCGCGTGGCGTGCGCGTGTGGTGCGCGTGGCGTGCGCGTGGAGTGCGCGTGGAGTGCGCGTCTGGTGCGCGTGGCGTGCGCGTGAGGTACGCGTGGCGTGCGCGTGTGGTGCGCGTGGCGTGCGCGTTGAGTGCGCGTGGCGTGCGCGTGGAGTGCGCGTGGCGTGCGCGTGGAGTGCGCGTGGCGTGCGCGTGGAGTGCGTAATAATTAAAGTTAAATAATAATGAAAGTTAGGTAATACTTAAAGTAAAGTAATAATTAAAGTTAAGTAGGTAATTAACTTTAATTATTACTTAATTTTGGACTTACATAATAAGTAAATCAAGTAAGAGTTCACTGCCTAATATAATTAATTATAATAATGTAAGGGCTAACTCATCCGTATCTATATGCGAGGTTTTTTCCGACTTTTTTCAATCTAAGTTTCTGGCACCCGACGCAAGTGATGTCCCTAACCCTGGCGATGTCTATGGTACGTCTGTAGGCGACATATCTACTACTATTATTGAATATGACACAATTGTTAAACTTTTAAAAGATCTCGACCCACACAAATCAGCAGGACCAGATGGTATACCCGCTATATTTCTGATAAAATGTGCCAAATCTGTTGCAGTGCCACTTACACTTATTTATCAAAAATCATTAAACGAATGTATTGTACCGGAAATTTGAATATGAATTGCATAGTAGTTTATGCTTTCTGTTCTTAAAACAACGCCGTAACTCCCAAACGTGTATCTATAAGGAATCAGGAGTTCTCTCAGCATCATCGAAACCATGGTATACCTTGACCCAATATTTGACTTTTTGGTAGCATATTCTTAGTACACTTCACATAAAACCAAAATCACCATATGTTTCCATATAAATTTCGAGGAGTTCCCTCGATTACTCATGGATCCCATCATCAGGTCACCACTTTTGCGAACATGGTACCAAATTGGAGTGAAACCTAATACAACAAAACAAAAATTTCGAAAATCGGTTCACAAACGGCGGAGTAATCGTTGAACATACAAAAAAATATATATATATATATATATATCCACAGCCGAACATATAACCTCCTCGTTTTTTGGAAGTCGGTTAAAAATCGACCTTTAGTAGGACACTATTATACTTTCGCCGTACAGTGAAAGTACCCAAATTATAGAGAGAGAAAAATACATTAGATGATGCCCGAAACTATACATAATAATTCATAATAATTGTACGTTGCGCCAAAATTCATTTAACGGTAATTTTTTTTGGGTTAAAAAGTATCCTTTGTCCTTTCCCAGGACTCAATGTGTCTTGATTCAAAATTTTAACAAAATCGGTTCAGCAATTTGGGGCGTGCGCGGGGCGTGCGCGTGGAGTGCGCATGGCGTGCGCGTGTGGTGCGCGTGGCGTGCGCGTGGAATGCGCGTGGCGTGCGCGTGTGGTGCGCGTGGCGTGCGCGTGGAGTGCGCGTGGAATGCGCGTGGCGTGCGCGTGGAGTGCGCTTGGCGTGCGCGTGGAGTGCACGTGGCGTGCGCGTGTCTTGCGCGTGGAGTGCGCGTGGCGTGCGCGTGGCGTGCGCGTGTGGTGCGCGTGTGGTGCGCGTGGCGTGCGCGTGGAGTGCGCGTGTGGTGCGCGTGGCGTGCGCGTGGAGTGCGCATGGCGTGCGCGTGGAGTGCACGTGGCGTGCGCGTGTCTTGCGCGTGGCGTGCGCGTGGAGTGCGCGTGGCGTGCGCGTGTGGTGCGCGTGGAGTGCGCGTGGCGTGCGCGTGGAGTGCGCGTGGCGTGCGCGTGGCGTGCGCGTGGCGTGCGCGTGGAGTGCGCGTGGCATGCGCGGGTGGAATTCGATAAATGCAATTTAAGATCTATTGATGTGCCTTTAAGACTTAAATATTACTTAGCTTTAAGTAATATTTAAGGATAAGTAATACTTAAAGTTAAGTAACAATTAAAATTAAGTAATAATTAAAGTTAAAAAATAATGAAAGTTAGGTAATACTTAAAGTAAAGTAATAATTAAAGTTAAGTAGGTAATTAACTTTAATTATTACTTAATTTTGGACTTACATAAAAAGTAAATCAAGTAAGAGTTCACTGCCTAATATAATTAATTATAATAATGTAAGGGCTAACTCATCCGTATCTATATGCGAGGTTTTTTCCGACTTTTTTCAATCTAAGTTTCTGGCACCCGACGCAAGTGATGTCCCTAACCCTGGCGATGTCTATGGTACGTCTGTAGGCGACATATCTACTATTATTATTGAATATGACACAGTTGTTAAACTTTTAAAAGATCTCGACCCACACAAATCAGCAGGACCAGATGGTATACCCGCTATATTTGTGATAAAATGTGCCAAATCTGTTGCAGTGCCACTTACACTTATTTATCAAAAATCATTAAACGAATGTATTGTACCGGAAATTTGGAAAAGAGCTTACATCACCCCGGTCCATAAAAAGGGGTCTAAAACTGATGCCTGTAATTACCGCCCGATATCTTAATTATGTATTGCTGCGAAGCTATTCGAGAAATTAATTTATAGACAACTATTTTCAGCAGTTAAAAACTCATTTGGGAATTACCAACACGGATTTCTGCCGGGCAGATCCACGACATCTAATATTGTCCAACTTAATGACTTTTTGACCGACGCCATGTGTGGTGCGCGTGTGGTGCGCGTGTGGTGCGCGTGACGTGCGCGTGGAGTGCGCGTGGAGTGCGCGTGGAGTGCGCGTGGCGTGCGCGTGTGGTGCGTGTGACGTGCGCGTGGAGTGCGCGTGGAGTGCGCGTGGAGTGCGCGTGGCGTGCGCGTGTGGTGCGCGTGGCGTGCGCGTGGAATGCGCGTGGAATGCGCGTGGCGTGCGCGTGGAGTGCGCGTGGCGTGCTCGTGGCGTGCGCGTGGAGTGCGCGTGGCGTGCGCGTGTGGTGCGCGTGGCGTGCGCGTGGAATGCGCGTGGCGTGCGCGTGGAGTGCGCGTAGCGTGCGCGTGGAGTGCGCGTGGCGTGCGCGTGGAGTGCGCGTGGCGTGCGCGTGTGGTGCGCGTGGCGTGCGCGTTGAGTGCGCGTGGAGTGCGCGTGTGGTGCGCGTGGCGTGCGCGTGGAGTGCGCGTGGCGTGCGCGTGGAGTGCGCGTGGCGTGCGCGTGTGGTGCGCGTGGCGTGCACGTGTGGTGCGCGTGGCGTGCGCGTTGAGTGCGCGTGGCGTGCGCGTGGAGTGCGCGTGGCGTGCGCGTGGAGTGCGCGTGGCGTGCGCGTGGAGTGCGCGTGGCGTGCGCGTCTGGTGCGCGTGGCGTGCGCGTGTGGTGCGCGTGGCGTGCGCGTGTGGTGCGCGTGGCGTGCGCGTGGAGTGCGCGTGGCGTGCGCGTGGAGTGTGCGTGGCGTGCGCGTGTGGTGCGCGTGGCGTGCGCGTGTGGTGCGCGTGGCGTGCGCGTTGAGTGCGCGTGGAGTGCGCGGGGCGTGCGCGTGGCGTGCGCGGGGCGTGCGCGTGGAGTGCGCGTGGCGTGCGCGTGTGGTGCGCGTGGCGTGCGCGTGGAATGCGCGTGGCGTGCGCGTGGAGTGCGCGTGGCGTGCGCGTGTGGTGCGCGTGTGGTGCGCGTGGCGTGCGCGTGGCGTGCGCGTGTGGTGCGCGTGGCGTGCGCGTGTGGTGCGCGTGGCATGTCACATAAATAAATAAATAAATAAGTAATAATTAAAGTTAAGTAACAATTTAATTAAAAAAGTTACTTAACTTTTATAATTACTCAATGTGTAATTATAACGTAATGTGCGAGTGGAGTGCGCGTGGCGTGCGCGTGTGGTGCGCGTGGCGTGCGCGTGGAAAGCGCGTGGCGTGCACGTGGCGTGCGCGTGTGGTGCGCGTGGCGTGCGCGTGGAGTTCGCGTGGCGTGCGCGTGTGGTGCGCGTGGCGTGCGCGTGGAATGCGCGTGGCGTGCGCGTGGAGTGCGCGTGGCGTGCACGTGGCGTGCGCGTGTGGTGCGCGAGGCGTGCGCGTGGAGTGCGCGTGGCGTGCGCGTGGAGTGCGCGTGGCGTGCGCGTGTGGTTCGCGTGGCGTGCGCGTGGAATTCGATAAATGCAATTTAAGATCTATTGATATGCCTTTAAGACTTAAATATTACTTAGCTTTAAGTAATATTTAAGGATAAGTAATACTTAAAGTTAAGTAACAATTAAAATTAAGTAATAATTAAAGTTAAATAATAATGAAAGTTAGGTAATACTTAAAGTAAAGTAATAATTAAAGTTAAGTAGGTAATTAACTTTAATTATTACTTAATTTTGGACTTACATAATAAGTAAATCAAGTAAGAGTTCACTGCCTAATATAATTAATTATAATAATGTAAGGGCTAACTCATCCGTATCTATATGCGAGGTTTTTTCCGACTTTTTTCAATCTAAGTTTCTGGCACCCGACGCAAGTGATGTCCCTAACCCTGGCGATGTCTATGGTACGTCTGTAGGCGACATATCTACTATTATTATTGAATATGACACAATTGTTAAACTTTTAAAAGATCTCGACCCACACAAATCAGCAGGACCAGATGGTATACCCGCTATATTTCTGATAAAATGTGCCAAATCTGTTGCAGTGCCACTTACACTTATTTATCAAAAATCATTAAACGAATGTATTGTACCGGAAATTTTAATATGAATTGCATAGTAGTTTATGCTTTCTGTTCTTAAAACAACGCCGTAACTCCCAAACGTGTATCTATAAGGAATCAGGAGTTCTCTCAGCATCATCGAAACCATGGTATACCTTGACCCAATATTTGACTTTTTGGTAGCATATTCTTAGTACACTTCACATAAAACCAAAATCACCATATGTTTCCATATAAATTTCGAGGAGTTCCCTCGATTACTCATGGATCCCATCATCAGGTCACCACTTTTGCGAACATGGTACCAAATTGGAGTGAAACCTAATACAACAAAACAAAAATTTCGAAAATCGGTTCACAAACGGCGGAGTAATCGTTGAACATACAAAAATATATATATATATATATATATATATATATATATATATATATATATATATATATATATATATATATCCACAGCCGAACATATAACCTCCTCGTTTTTTGGAAGTCGGTTAAAAATCGACCTTTAGTAGGACACTATTATACTTTCGCCGTACAGTGAAAGTACCCAAATTATAGAGAGAGAAAAATACATTAGATGATGCCCGAAACTATACATAATAATTCATAATAATTGTACGTTGCGCCAAAATTCATTTAACGGTAATTTTTTTTTGGGTTAAAAAGTATCCTTTGTCCTTTCCCAGGACTCAATGTGTCTTGATTCAAAATTTTAACAAAATCGGTTCAGCAATTTGGGCGTGTAGAGAAAAGAGACAGACAGACACACTTTCGCATTTACATATTTAAATAATTTATAGTATGGATATTGGATAGGTCTATGTAGTATTAGGTATTATCGATGGAATTCTCAAGCTATGTAGGAGCGAACGGCTTTAGGAAGAGCATTCTACCATGAAATTGCAGAGACTCTACCTAATAGACGTGATAATTTAACGAGTTTACCACTCGTGTCCTCGACGTAAAAATAGAGTTCGACCCACAAATTGACTTAAGAACTCAATTCTTCTGTAATCTCGGGTCGTTGCCAAGAAGTTCCTGCATGTAATATCGGATATTTAAGCATGGTTAATTAGGGTAGTTTTAGTTAAAGAAATGTTGGCCTTAACACCTTCACTGCGTATCGGGCCTAAATCGGCCCGCCGTGGAATTTCAGCTGGTGCGGACGAAGAAAACTGTGTTCTCTCACTCGGTGCGGAACGATTATCTCAGGTGTTTGTAAAGGTGCGACAGAGGCAAATATATATTTGAGATTGTGTTCAAAATTATAGGTCTTTCCTATAAGAAAAATTATGGCAGGTCGTTATCGGACCACCACGCACTGGAGGTGTCAAAAATCAATTCAGTGCGGCAGTGGGCCTATTGCGGCCCACCGTACAAGCAGGCGTTTGGCGACCCGATACCGCACCGAGCGTCCGCCTCGCCAGTTAGTGATGTGCAATCTATCGTAAGTCGTAGCTGACGTGCTGACGTCGCGTTTTTTAATCGACTTCAAAAAAAGGTTATCAATTCAACTTGTATATTGTATGTATTATTTTCAGAACTGCCTAGTTTTAATATGTTTTAGTCTATATTATCAGCACCTGAACAAATGTGACAAATTTCTAAAGTGACATACAAATGCATGTATGTTTTTAACCGACTTCCAAAAAACGAGGAGGTTATATGTTCGGCTGTGGATATATTTTTTTATTTTTTTTTATTTTTGTATGTTCAACGATTACTCCGCCGTTTGTGAACCGATTTTCGAAATTTTTGTTTTGTTGTCTTAGGTTTCACTCCAATTTGGTCCCATTTTCACAAAAGTGGTGACCTGATGATGAGATCTATGAGTAATCGAGGGAACTCCTCGAAATTTATATGGAAACATATGGTGATTTTGGTTTTATGTGAAGTGTACTAAGAATACGCTACCAAAAAGTCAAATATTGGGTCAAGGTATACCATGGTTTCGATGATGCTGAGAGAACTCCTGATTCCTTATAGATACACGTTTGGGAGTTACGGCATTGTTTTAAGAACAGAAAGCATAAACTACTATGCAATTCATATTCATCATCATAATCATCATCATCATCATCGTCATCATCATCATTACCACGTCGTGTTAAGGTTACCAATGTCTCATGGCACAAAAAAGATTATAAGTACAAGGCATAGGTATGGATACAATAATAATAATTATGTACATAACAACACCAATTATTATTATAGGCTGTTTATACACGGCGGTCGGCACCGCAAAGGCAACGCGGCGCGCGGCGCGTGCGTAAACATCGTATTCAACTTCTAACCGGAATGTCAGGGCATGTTGCGCTGCGAGCATTTTGAGTGTCATATGATTTTAAACTTTATCTTCATTAATGTAATACAATATAGTATCGCTTGAGAAAGGCGTAGGCGGCCGCGAGACATCCAAGTTTCTCAAGCGATAGCAATATATATTCTGTGGCGATAGTACTATGTATTACAATAATGAAGATAAAGATTAATATTATAATATTATGACACTGAAAATATGCTCGCCGCGCCGCTGGGTGTGATTCGGCTCATCCTTCGATCGCGGATTCTTGGAAATCCATAAATGTATTGTTTAAATTTATCTACCTGGTATTTGGGCCTTGGGGTAGGTATAACTTTTAACAAATTGTAATACGTAGAATAAACGCAGTAATTCGACGCGTAGGGTGGTATGGTCACTACCACCGACGACCACTTATAAACTCGCGGACTATAATAGATCAATAATTACCACTCAAAATGTTGTCAATTCAAATTTCAATGCTCACTGCTCACACCTAACTTGCACTACACACATCAAAAATCTGTTATAACTTATAACTATATAAAACTCCTATGTACAAGCGATAGTGCGAATCAGGAGCGCCTCAGTGACATTTAGTGAAGACAATAATATGAATCTATTTTTTATACAATTTAAATAATTGGCACTAACAGTTTACCTACTAGGTAACTAAAAAGAGTGAAATTATTATTTTTAACAAAAAATTAAAACCGACTTCCAAGGTAAAAACAATAATAACATCCTTATAATATGAACTAAAAAGTATTAAATAATTTTTCCTCTCTAAATGTGCCTTTTTCCGAATTCGGCTAAACCTCAACTATTTCTGTACTCAATCTTCATAATTTTGAAGTCGGTGCCAGTTCCAAAAGTTTCAAATTTTCTGTCAAAGAAATAAAGATTCAGCTATATCTGGTACCGACTTCAAAATGATGAAGATTCAGTACAGAAATAGTTGAGGTTTAGCCGAATTCGGAAAAAGGCACATTTAGAGAGGAAAAATTATTTAATACTTTTTAGTTCATATTATAAGGATGTTATTATTGTTTTTACCTTGGAAGTCGGTTTTAATTTTTTGTTAATTATGTTTGTGTCCGTACATCTTCGGAGCTACTAGTCCAATTAAAGTAATTCCTTTTTTTGTACTGGGTACTATTTAACTTCGGGAATACTGTTCATTAAAATCGGTTCAGTAGTGTTTAAAATAGGTAATTTTGATTCTCAATTACGTACGATTTTGAAGTCGGTTTTATCTTTTTGAAATACAATAATTATTCATTTTATAAAATTAACAACGCACGATAGCAGGAAACAAAAAATCATGTCCTTGAGATGAGCGTTAAACGGCGAAATTGTGCGGGATTAAAAACTGGGAGAAACCATGAGGAGTGTCGAATCAAAAAAAAATTAAAAAAAATAAAACATACTGCAGAATGTGCAAACAAAAACGGGCTTTGTGTTTGAAAGACAGGAATTTAAATATATTAATAAAAACTAGATGACACCCGCAACTCCGTTGCGCCAAAACTCGTTTATCGCGCGGGAACCGTACATTTTTTCGGGATAAATAGTATCCTATGTCCTTTCTCGGGACTCAAAGTACCTCCATATCAAATTTCAGCAAAATCGGTTCAGCTGTTTGGGCGTGAAGAGGTAACAGACAGACAGACAGACAGACAGACAGACGGACAGATAGACAGACAGACAGACACACTTTCGCATTTATAATATTAGTATGGATATATATTTTCGATATCCCCTTATTTTTGTCTTTCCCATCTCTACTAAAAATACTTTCTAGTGCGGTTCGGGTCGATATCGGCACGCCACTTTCCCTGGTTTATTTCTCATTTTCTGTTTGGCAGATCCCGGGGCGAATCAATTCTAAAGTAGTTGGGTTCAAGGTTATTCCAACAGTCCAAAAACTGTACACCTACATTATGTTTTCGCAAAGTTATAGTAATTTAATCTAACCTTGTGCTGGTGGGTCGAGAAAGGCCCACCCCGCACTGGCGGGAAAATCATTGGGGGCACACTTTGGCCCGCCGCACAGTGGATCGAAAATCGAGTTTCATGGACATAGGAACTTGAGTTTCCAGATGTCTTTTTTGGGCTGAAATATGTTGTCCTAGTTGTTATTACATAACAAAATGTAAAAAGACTCAGCTACGTATCATAATAAGGGAGTTATAATTTTTTAAAGAAATTTTTGTATGGAGCCAACAGGAAAAATGAGCCTATCTCTGGAATCGCATGGTTGGCCGTTATATCCTCACACACTATTATAGTACTAATTATTACTCACATTTTGGCATATTTTATATTACGGCACCATTTGCGATTTTTTTTCTAAAATTCATCAAAATTAAAAATATTTATTCTATTTGTGTTTCAAAAGTTTATTTTGTGGTTAAATGTGGTTTCATAATATTTTAATACCATAGGATCACATAATTGGCCAAGTGCGAGTCGGACTCGCGCACGAAGGGTTCCGTACCAGTATAAAGTAAAATTGGGCCATACATTGTGTTTTTTCTATGAGAGTCCCACTTAATTATATATATTAGTGTAATATTATAATTAAATATTAAAGTACACAATATATAACTAAGGATTGTGTAAAAAATTCAAGAACCTATCTGTTGCCATTATTGATATCTAAGAGCAAAAATGCCCAAAAACCAACGTTTGTTGTATGGAAGCCTCCCTTAAATATTAATTTTGTTTTATTTTTAGTATTAATTGTTGTTGTAGCGGAAATAGATATTACAAAATCTGCGTCCTGCGAAAATTTCAACAATCTAGCTATTATAGCTAAATTATAAAACTAAGTACAGAGTTATTGATCGTTTGAACTATTTATTAGGGTTCCGTACCCAAAGGGTAAGAACGGGACCCTGTTACTAAGACTTCGTTGTCTGTCCGTAAGTATGTCTCTGTAACTCAAGAATTTTGCAGGACGCTGATTATGTAATATCTATTTCCGTTACAACAACAAATACTAAAAAACCAGCCAAGTGCATGTAGGGCCACGCGCGTAGGTACAGCTAGTTTTTGAAAATGTTTGTATGGTCAATTAACGTACATTTATAACGTGTTTTAAACTACTAACGACATCATCTCAGTTACTTTCAAAGAAATTTGAACGAAAAGTTCATTTATTACACTTCGCCGAATACATTTTTCTTAGTTGCTTGACTATTATTCAATAACTTATGAAGTCTTTTTAGCCGTGACAGTTTTACTTTTAAATTCAGCATATTTCCTACTCCCGTGAATTTTTTCACATTTTCAGAAGCAACCTTTTAGCTGTTACGAGTAGAAGGGGGGACACATACCCTAACGTTTTTTTTTCTACTTTAAAACTTAATATTTCACAAACGGATCCCTAAATCGGATAATGATCTATGAATAATTGAATATTCGACACTCCACAGGATGGAGTGGACGTGAAAAAAAAATCATCCCCGCTTGATGTGTAGGGAAGGTACCATAAAAATATTTTTTTAAGATTTCATGTACCATTTTGTAGGCCTCATTAATATTATGTGCATTCATGCCAAATGGCTACCGCGTGTGAATTTTCCGCTAGAGGCGCTAGTGCCGCACGAGGTCCACAAACGTCTATTTTGTACTAGTTTTAGCGGTTTTCGTGACATCAATTATTATTTATGCAATTTGCCTATTGAAAAGCGATCTCCTTCGTAAAATTTGATGCAAAAGAGCAAAAAAGCCCAAAAAATCACGTTTGTTGTATGGGAGCCTCCCTATATTAATTTTATTTTGTTTTTAGGGTTCCGTACTCAACAAGGAACCCTTATAGTTTCGGTCTGTCCGTCCGTCTGTCCGTCCGTCTGTCTGTCCGTCTGTCTGTCCGTCTGTCTGTCCGTCTGTCTCTCCGTCTGTCCGTCTGTCTCTCCATCCGTCTGTCTGTCCACGGTTTTGCTCAGAGACTATAGCACGCATAAAGCTGTAATGGGGCTACCGTTTTTTTAGTTACCGCTAAGTATAGCTATTAAAGTCAACTTTATAATAATCTAGAATCCCATTTATTGATATATTTAAATTTCAATACCTAATATCTTTTATTTTGCTATTTTTTTAAACCGAATATTTATTATATTATTTATAAATTATTATTTCTTTTCTTAATTTCACTCTCAAAGCATTTACATTGATCGCTAAATAATACTTTTTTGGGATAATTTTACGAAGGAGATCGCTTTTTAACCGACTTCCGAAAAACGAGGAGGTTATATGTTCGGCTGTGGATATATTTTTTTTTATTTTAATTTTTTTATTTTTGTATGTTCAACGATTACTCCGCCTATTGTGAACCGATTTTCGAAGTTTTTGTTTTGTTGTTTTAGGTTTCACTCCAATTTGGTCCCATTTTCACAAAGGTGATGGGATCCATGAGTAATCGAGGGAACTCCTCGAAATTTATATGGAAACATATGGTGATTTTGGTTTTATGTGAAGTGTACTAAGAATACGCTACCAAAAAGTCAAATATTGGGTCAAGGTATACCATGGTTTCGATGATGCTGAGAGAACTCCTGATTCCTAATAGATACACGTTTGGGAGTTTCGGCGTTGTTTTAAGAACAGAAAGCATAAACTACTATGCAATTCATATTCATCATCATAATCATCATCATCATCATCGTCATCATCATCATTACCACGTCGTGTTAAGGCCACCAATGTCTCATGAGTCATGGCACAGAATAGATAATAGTGCAAGTATGGATATACTAATAATATTAATTATGTACTGTATAACAATTAACAACACCTGTTTGTTTTTAATACACGGCGGTCGGCGTCGCCGCCCAGCGCCGCCGCGCGGCGCGTGGCGGCAGAAGACAGAATATCGAATACTTTACTAACTACTTTATATACAGATCGAATACTTTACTACTTTATAAAATTTTAATAGACAAATAGAATTAAAATAAAGTTATTTTAAAAAGAGCATTTAAACAAAACAAAGTCATTAAGTGTCTTTATACTTATTAATCGATAGATGGTGCACTAAGTACCTATCGATTTAAATTCTTGATAACAAGAACAGCTGTCAATAATTATGATAATATTAAATATTATGCTACGCTACATCCTATGCAAGTTTGTACAATTTTTTATCTGATAGATCCTTCGATCGTGGAAAAACGAGACACAATAGCCTTTCTATTGTTATCGCAATCGCCGGTGACCGCTTCGGGCTTGAAATATTAAAATTGTTAAATTACTTAGCACAATATGTTCACTTCACTGATAATATTATATTATTTTGTGAGTGTGAGTTGTGACTCTTAACAAATTGTAATAAGACACGTAAAATATACGCGAAGATTTATCTACTAGTGTAACTAAAAAGAGTGTAATTATTATTATTTTTAACAAAAAATTAAAACCGACTTCCAAGGTACAAACAATAATAACATTAATATGAACTAAAAAGTATTAAATAATTTTTACTATCTAATAGTGCTTTTTTCCGAATTCGGCTAAACCTCAACTATTTCTGTACTCAATCTTCATAATTTTGAAGTCGGTGCCAGTTCCAAAAATTTTAAATATTCTGTCAGAGGACTGAAGATTCAGCTATCTGGTACCGACTTCAAAATAATGAAGATTGAGTACAGAAATAGTTGAGGTTTAGCCGAATTCGGAAAAAGGCACTATTAGATAGTAAAAATTATTTAATACTTTTTAGTTCATATTAATGTTATTATTGTTTTTACCTTGGAAGTCGGTTTTCATTTTTTGTTAAAAATAATAATCAATAGGCAAATTGTATAAATAATAATTGATGTCACGAAAACCGCTAAAACTAGTACAAAATAGACGTTTGTGGACCTCGTGCGACACTAGCGCCTCTAGCGGAAAATTCACACGCGGTAGCCATTTGGCATGAATGCACATATTAATGAGGCCGACAAAATGGTACATGAAATCTTAAAAAAATATTTTTATGGTACCTTCCCTACACATCAAGCGGGGATGATTTTTTTTTTCACGTCCACTCCATCCTGTGGAGTGTCGAATATTCAATTATTCATAGATCATTATCCGATTTAGGGATCCGTTTGTGAAATATTAAGTTTTAAAGTAGAAAAAAAAACGTTAGGGTATGTGCAACTAAGAAAAATGTATTCGGTGAAGTATAATAAATGAACTTTTCGTTCAAATTTCTTTGAAAGTAACTGGGATGATGTCGTTAGTAGTGTAAAACACGTTATAAATGTACGTTAATTGACCATACAAACATTTTCAAAAACTAGCTGTACCTACGCGCGTGGCCCTACATGCACTTGGCTGGTTTTTTAGTATTAGAAAAACAGCTACAGTTAGACATGAAAGAATTAGAATAGAACATCCATTTCACACAATTATACCCAATAAAGATGGTAAATGAATATTATTTTGCCAACGTTATCGTTTCATAATAATAATAAGGTTTTATTACTTATAAGTTAGTATCGCACCATTTAACCGAAATTCACCTTATGTTCTAAGCTTTGTTTTGGAGCAGCGCCAACTCAGCTTATGGCTCAATCTTCAATCAACTCCGTTGTGTTCCCCTCTAGTTCTCTAGTCTTAGCTTAGTTTTAGCATAGCATAAATGATATACAGTAGAACGTCTTCATATCTGACTACCCAGTGCCCACATCACGCACACACACATAAACGTTATTTACCATACTTCATACCTTAAGGGAGCAGTACATACGTATATCATCGCTGTCGATCCTGGCGACACAGGAGATACGGTGGTGGTGCCACGAGTTTGATTTTAAAGAACACCACAAATAAAAGTTACGATACTGTGTATATTTGTAATGTAGTTATAGCTGTACAAATATGGCTATATTGTGTCTTGATTACGTTGAATACATATTTTGCTGGAGCATATTCATTCCAGTAAAAGCAATTTGTTAATAGTTCTCGGTCATCATCATTTCAGTCATCAGCATGTTCTCAAACTTTTTTGGTGGCGGAACCCTTGTAAGAATTGACATTTTAACGAAGCGCCAAAATTTTTAATTATTATTATTTAAACGTTTGTAAACATGTCTGTGGATTTTCTATATTATTATTAAACATTTTAAACATGTATCTGTCTGTCGATGTTATTAGCAGCGTAAACTTTGCTCAGGCGCTATTACTTCCAATCTGAGAGGAAGGAAACTTTGTGCAGGAGAAAATTCGATGCGATATGACGTGTACGCTTCGTATATCGAGATGTTAGAAATATTTCTGTAGATATGTTTTACTAGCACCCCCGGCGTTATGCCATTCATAATATATCTATATTCTATACATATTATAAAACAATATTTCGCTCATGTCCCTTTGTTCCCTTTGATCTTTAAAATTACGCAACGGATTTTGATGATTCATTCAGTCTTAGATAGCCCATTTATCGAGGAAGGCTATATTATAGGCTTTATTTTATCACGCTAAGACTAATAGGAGCGAACTGCGAAGAAATAGAGGAAAATGTGGAAAAAACGGGTAAAATTATTTAAAAGGGCTAACTTGAACGCGCTAATCTCAGGAACCACTGGTCAGATTTGGAAAATTCTTTCAGTGTTAGATAGCCCATTTATTGAGGAAGGCTATAGGCTATTTTATCACGCTAAGTCCTAAAACTAATAGGAGAATGTGGAAAAAACGGAGGAAATTATTTGAAAGGGCTTATCTCCCGAACTACTGGAGCAATTTTTATGTTATTTGGCACAGATAAGAAGTAGACCACGTGAAGAATCATAGGTTATCGATTTTAATCATTTTTTCAGTGGCTATTATATTTTATACCTACCCGTGCGACGCCGGGACGGGTCGCTAGTTTATATTATAAATTATAATCGTTAATAGATTTGCAAGTTGATTACGTAAAAAATAACTAAATACATAGATATAATAAATAAATGAATGTATGCCGCGTCGCGCCTCGTCTCGCCTCGTCTCGTTGCGATTTGAATTTGTGTACGTTGGTAAATACGTGACAGGACCAAATTTTATATTCTCTCTCTCCTTAATTGCAGAAATCTGAGTGAAATCGTATTTATCACAAAGAAATGCGTTAGGCTCAGCTTATACTGACGCAGGGTTCAAGCGTCTTCACTTTTAATTTTTTTATGTTTTTACGTACGTACTTTATGTATATAATAGCATTAATACGGGGCATTTGTATTTACATAGTATTATGTTTTTCAGAAGGGAATATACTTACCATACCTTTTATACTGTCACTTTACACACACATTTTAGGTTGTTACCGTTTATACGCGTCTATAATCGTCCATGAATCATGATCAACGTGGCAACCGTGATCAATATAATATGTATTCTTGACTTTGCAATAAAGACAGCAATCATGATTTTCTACCTTCTCTATCCTAATGGACCTATAAGGTGTAGAGGAATATTTAGCAACTTTTGCATAAATGTAGAGTCGACAACGCGAATGGACGCTCGCATACGCACGTTAGGACCAACCCACACACAATCACACGACAACCACAACCGCACCACGTGGTCGGGCGTATATTTCGTATTGTAAATGAACTGGACTATTCACACGTATCACATTTTGCAGTCGTTGTCTTGTGTGATACCGACTACATCGCAACCACAAGCGAACCAGTGGCCGACCACATCGCAACTACAAAAAGTGGCAGCGACACCATTCACACGTAACCACTGCTTGACGGCATTTAGTCGTTGCGACGTGGTGTGGTTATGGTACATGTGGGTTGGCTCTTAACTGTATTTCTGTGTCTTTCTTTAATAGCTCAGCTTGCCTTCAATTTTTAATAAAACAGGCAGATGAAAGATTTTTTGACGAGTCGCGCGTCGAGTCGCCATGTCTGCGCCAGAGCCTTATGCCGCCACCACCTGCGAGCCACCACGTTATGTGTTGGACTGGAGTCGTTTGACAAAAGTAATGGTGGCGTATATATCACGTACAGTGGCGTCTTTAGGGTGGCCAACAAAGCCATATTTATTTACAAATATTTGTACCAACATTCCAAACAAAAGGCTCGAGGCTGATCCCCTATTTTTTAGGCTTACATCGTACTCTGGAGTTACTTCAGTTTTATTATGAATACTTTTCGAGGAGAATAAATTTAAATTTTTACAAGATTCTGCTACATTTCTTTAATCTTTCTAAAGTCGTAGCGAGCAACATCTGTTTTTAAATAAGTATTGTTGCTTAGATTACGAATAATGTAATTACTTAAGGCATTTCTTATTTTCTTCTGATAATAAATTATAACAAACACTAGTCATGTAATAGATTATAGACAGACATACACAGGAAATAATACTTATTAATACCAATATTTATAAGTAGCGATTTGTAAATATAAAAAACATATTGTAATAGACATACAGAAAAATACTGTCACATTTATAAATAAACTCTTAAGTATGATCTATAACAAGTATGCACGTTTCCGCAACATAAGTTTCGGCAAAGGAACTCATTATAAGTTGTACAACTCCAACGGACACATCCGCGGTAAACATTGACATCTTCGGTGTGGGATAATCTTCAGAGTTGCAAAGTTTTTGATTAAGCCTCCACGTTACGTACAAGATATTCCTTCGGGGCTTCTATTTGCAAAATTTTAATAAAGATACGTTTACACTTTACGGTATAATTATATTTATTGTGCGCCAAATTCGCTTATTGCGTTGGAGCTGTAAAATTTTCCGGGATCAAAAGTATCTTAAGTCCTTTCCCCTGACTCAAAGTATCTCCATATCAAATTTCAGCAACATCGGTTCATCGATTTGGGCGTATAGAGGTCACACTTTCCCAGTTATAATATTATATCATGGACAAACAATTTGTGAAAAATGATGATTCTCAAAAGCTATTAATATCGTGGTCGTAGGCTTAATACGACTAGTGTACTTACTTAATTTAGCTTGTTACAGCATTAAATTATTGTGACAGCTTCACACACAAAATTCTTCAAAAGCTTTCTGAGTTGTTATGCTAGAGGCAGAATCTCCTCTTTGTTATTTTAAATCTGAAAAGCTTGTTAATGTTTTAACAAACATTCATATGATAAAATATCCCATAAAAATCCTCATCCGTATTAATTCGCCCACAGCAAGGATCCATAAATCCGATACTTGATTTTGCACGTGAACATTACTGATACATTGTTTCCGCTAGCGGATCAGCGGGTTAGCACGATCAATTGGCAACAACGCATTCGTAACGTTACAATTGAATGTAGAGATAAACTACGATAACATGGCGCGCCCCTCCAAAATTCAAAACGTTTGAAGTGCGTTGTCTTGCGCGGTCGGCTAGTTATGAATTATGATTAGTTGACCAACAAATCTTGGTATTATGTGGCATTAAGTGAAATATTACGAGTACTGGTTGATTGGTTGAATACTTACTACATACAAACTCTTTCTTAAGGATGTGACTACACATATTGAAACAGTAATTTGGAGGGGCGCGCCATGTTATCGTATTTTATCTCTAGCTTGGGCGGTGGGCCTCATAGAAAACAGGCAGAAAACAACGCTTATTTTATGTTTTGTCAAATAAGTGAGATAACTGGTGGCCAAAGTGCCACCTAGCAATGTTAGTTGTGTAGTTTTACGTGAAACAGTCCACAGCTCACAGAAAAAGTGTGTGAGTGCGGCTATCGTTTACCAACAGGAAATCCGAAAAAAAAAATATTATGTTGTGTAAACGTTGCGACGAATTTTACATTTTGACCTACTTTTAAAAATTAGGAGGTTTCTCAATATTGACCGTATATAATATTATGTTGCAGTTTTATACAACTCTTTCGACAACAACGTAACGAACACGTTGTTGAGTGTGTTCATGATAGCCTCCGATATAATGTGGGAAGCGTTTGCGGACTTAACTGTGTCGTAAATTAACTTATGGCTTTCATTCGCGCTTTGTTCACCGCCAATAGCGTTTAAAAACCGACTAAACGTGGAATAGAATGTTTTAGTCGCATTTAAAACATAAACGTGGTTCAAGTTGTTAATTGCATAGTATGTCAGATATTACATGATACACCAAAAGAACAGTGGCCAAAATGGACTAAAAAAACAAGGTTCTTGTTACCTAGGTGGAACTATTACTAAAATGTAGTTTAGGTAAAATGCTATAATTAAATAAAAACAGTTGATTTTTAAAAGCTGGGAAAACAAAGATAATCGGCTCTAAAAATATGAATATTGAACTTGTGTTTTTAACGCAGTATAATGTTTTTTTTTTATATTGAACGCATATTCTGTCATTCAAAGGGACCCATATCACCTGCTTAAATACGCTCTCTTGTTGAGGATTTCGAGAAGAGAGCGTATTCCGATTTTGCGAATGTCCATGAGTGACGGTAGTTGCTTTCTATCAGGTGACCTGTTTGCTCGTTTGCCTCCTACTTTTATTTTTAAAAGCTCTGACGTGTGTTTCATATAATTTAATCTAAAACCATAACAAAAAATGATAGTACAGCTTATTATTAACTATCTATAACCTCAAAATTCAAAAACTTAATACACAATTACTTGAAACTCCCAGCTTTTAAAAATATATTGAATGCCGTGCTATGTTACATTTAAATAGGCGATTGAAATTACAGATGTTTCATCAAGTTACGTTTTATAAGATTTTTATAGTCCAAGCATGTTAGGCGAATGGCCTTTGTTCTTTATTTTACATGACGTAATAGCTTATTTTTCATAATTTTTGCTACTATTCCAAAAAAGAAAAAACCGAAAATCCGGATTAAAAAAAATAAAAATCCGGATTTTTGGTGACATACAGGTTTTCGGATAATAGAGGTATTCGGATTATAGACTAGGTGTTCGGATTATAAAGGTGTTCGGATAATAGAGGTGTTCGGATAATAGAGGTGTTCGGATTATAGAGTTGTTAGGATTATAGAGTTGTTCGGATAATTGAGGTTTTCGGATTACAGAGGTATTCGGTTTATAGAGGTTTTCGGATAATAGAGATATTCGGATTATAGACATGTTCTGTTTATAGAGGTGTTCGGATAATAGAGGTATTCGAATTATAGAGGTATTCGGTTTATAGAGGTTTTCGGATAATAGAGGTATTCGGATTATAGAGGCTTTCGGATTATAGAGGTATTCGGTTTATAGAGGCATTCGTTTTATAGAGGTTTTCGGATAATAGAGGTTTTCGGGTAGTAGAGGTATTCGGATTATAGAGGCTTTCGGATTATAGAGGTATTCGGTTTATAGAGGTTTTCGGATTAGAGAGGCATTCGGATTATAGAGGTTTTCGAATAATAGAGGTATTCGGATTATAGAGGTTTTTGGATTATAGAGGTATTCGGATTAAAGAGGTATTCGGTTTATAGAGGTTTTCGGATAATAGAGCAATTCGGATTATAGAGATTTTTGGATTATAGAGGTTTTCGGATTATAGAGGCTTTCGGATTATAGAGGTATTCGGATTACAGAGGTATTCGGTTTATAGAGGTTTTCGGATAATAGAGGTATTAGGATTATAGAGGTTTTCGGATTATAGACGTATTCGGTTTATAGAGGTCAATTTTAAATAGCTGCTGCTATTATAAATCACTTTCACATACGCACAAGGTCATATACGACACAAAGTGGATGCAACAAACATCCTCTACAATTATGTAAAAATCAAGTTCTTAAATAACAGGAGGGCAGAATTTCAGAGAATAGAAGCTAATAAAATAGCTTGGGTAATCAAGTAGCTTGGCTAGCCGTGGGTAAATGTAACCTTTATATCTGAACTTACATTAAGACTCATAACTCGGAACGGACAGCTGTAATAACAAATGTATCTTAGCAATTGTTGTTCCAATTCAAGAGACCTTTCCGATGACACATATTTCAATGCCATTGGTGGATGGTCCCAGGTTCCATACATTTTTGCCCATTGTCTTTTATGGACTAGCTAGTGTATAACATAATTAAAAGGCATATAATTAATTTACAGACTGTCGGCGAGCCGCAGGGTTAAAAATATAAAATCCCAAAATACGTTCAAAATCTTTCCATTAATAAATTAAAAAAAGTAGTCAAAGAACGTTTGTGTGCCAAAACCTATTATAAGGTCAATGATTTCATAAACGACGGCACATCTTGGGAGTAGGATGGCTGCTTGCAAGGCTACTTTTACATTATTTTATGACTTACAATTATGTATGTATGTTGATATTGTATAATTTTAAGTTACAGCATTGTAAATTACTTTATTTTAAAAGATTAATTTTTTTCTCACTTTTTTGGTAAATAAAGTGGGCCCCCTGCGAGTTTCTTTCGCCGGTTCTTCTCGCCGGGTTAGTTCCCAAACCGGTGGTAGGCATCATGTAGACTTTCAGAAAATATTTGCAAGAATTTATTCTGAATAAAAAACATTTGAGTTTGAGTTTGAGACTTAAACAACTATGATATCGACGCATCACTAATTTACATATGGCGCTTCCGATACATTTTCTAAATTATCAGATTATATCTATGATAATTTTGACAAAAAATTATCAAGTCCACTGTCCACCACAAAAGGGCGATTCTAACGTATGTAATCGGCATAATACGAGTATGAATCAATTTCTCGTAACGCACATTCCTATAAAGTTACGTAATTAAAAAAAGTTTTCATTTATATCGTCAATATACGATTTTAATGACAGATGAGAATGTAATTATTGATAATAATTTTGATAAATTCCTGCTCCGATGGAAAATTAATTTTAAATGAAATAGCTTTCAGATCAAAGTTAATTAAAAGTATCTAATGTCAATTTCATATTGGGGCTATTATAAAAGGTTCTTTCCTCCTACTGCTTTTTTTCTCGTTCATTTTGTTTCTCATATTGGTAAATTTGTTAAATGTTCGTTAAAAATATGTTAATTTCTTTTAATGAGTATAATGTTATACTAACTTAATTTATTGTAATACATTCCGGACAAACCTTCGTGGTTTATGGAGTGTATATTCTATAACGTCAAGTAGGACTTATGAAAATAAATGAATAAATAAATAACACTGACAAATAAGCACTACGTATTTAATAACTCTATGATAAATAATAAATCATTTCAAAAGAATAATACATACTAGATATTATAAATGCGGAAGTGTGTCTGTTACCTTTTTAATTTGGTATGAAGATACTTTGAGTCTCGAGAAAAGACGTAGAATACTTTTTATTCCGAAAAATGTACGGTTCCCGCGTGACAAATGATGTTTGGCGCATAAAAGGCATAATAGCTATGTACGTTACTGTACTTTGAAGCTGCATGAATAAAGACGTGAGAGGAAGAACCAGATAACTAACTTTTTAAAACATAAGGACAATTACTCATTTTTTCCTTTACAATTTTAACAAACCTTGCAACTAACCTACTTCATCATCTAGCTATTATTATATCTGGCTACACATAATATCACAATTTCTTGATGTCAAATAATGATTCCGGTCCTAAAGCCTCCATTTATACAAAAAAAAAAACTTTAACCGTTATTTACTTACCTGCTTCTTCTACTAACGTCTTTATTATTATTAACAATGTTTAAAAAGCTAATGCAGCTTAATAGCTCGAAGCTATCAACACTATCGCGAGATGATGTTCTTGAATTGTACTTTTATATGAGCATAGCCGTTAACTCTCTCACAGCTACTGAGAGAGTTAACGGCTATGCTCATATAAAAGTTAATCGTGTCAAGACAACGTTTACTATGTTACTATTTAGGGAATTTATATTTAATATTTCACTTACATAATACTATAGTCTTTGTAAATTACAATTAGGATTTTAAGTATTTTTATCAACTTACATAATTATAATTCACATTCGCCCAGTCGCACGCACACAAACACCGTGTTGAAGTCTGGCAACGCCGTTAGGTTTTTTCGTTATGGAATTTCTTGATTCGGTCCCGGAAAGCCCGCGATAAAAGCTATGTAATAGCTTAAAATATCTTTGCAAATAACAAAACAAAATCCAAGTATAATGTTCCCAACGTTTGGAAATATTTATTGCTCATACTGCAATTGAGACCTTATGCTAGCTAAAATATTTACATTTTATCTTCAAATTATATACGTACTAACTGTAAAATTATGCAACGTTTTTATGCAAAATTTACGTAGAATAATATCGTAACATTGATTCGTCTTGTGCTACGGCGGGCTACGCGGCGTTGCGCGTCTACGAATATTCGTAGTAATATTGCAATTTATGAAAATTGCAACAAAATATATAAATCAAACAGACAAACTATGCAATAAATAAGACTCAATATCTAATTTCATGTAACATCTATCGTAGGTATGACATTAGTACCCTCCAGGGCCTCTGTTTAGTGCCAGCACAAATGACACATTGAAACTTGCACCATATTATTGGACATGAGCGTTAAGCGCCTAATTTAATTAATGGTTCAATTGCCATGTAAAATGAGCTGTACTAATTACTTGGGTAAATAAAATTGCGTGCATTTGTGCCTAAATTAACTACGTAGCATTCAGATGCGGGTATAATTTTAGTTTAGGTTGAGAACCTAAATCATTCCCGATTTTAATAAAAAGAGGGTTGTTTCGAATTCTGTGAATTTGAGAGTGTTATTAAATAAGTATTACTTGTGAGACCGTAAATTGTAAAATATCTATGTTATTTGAACAATGCTGTACTCTGAAAAGAAAATATTGTTTTCCTTGTTGACATAATGAATTCTTTTCTATTTATTTTGATGAAAGTTTTATTGAATGAGATTTTAACAATCTGGGAAAGTCATTTAAAACTCATTTCTGTTTCATAGTAGCAGTTCTCAAACGAACTGAACGGAGCATTTCTAAGTGGTGAATAATCAAAAGATAAACTTTTGTTTTCTTAATATTTAAACGCGAATTATTATTTAAGATTAATGATTTTATAACGCAATTATTTGCTTCGAAATTATTTAAAAGTGAGTAGATATCGAATTTAAAAAGATTTTTTCTAATGAAAATAAAAAAAATATCATGCTTCATTGCATCCTTTTTTAAATTTATCTATCAAAAACATACGTTAGCTAAAAATGTTTGCAGTAATTAGGATAATTTCTACTGTGTATACAGTACTGGATTTTAAGACATTTATTTGAATTGTTTTTACTTATTTGAAAATAGAAAATACCCTCTCGAATTCGCGCTTTTTCCTATCTCAAAAAGAAAACCTTGCAGAGATTTTAGTTCGATACCTTCAAGACAATTCCCAGGTTCTGTTCGCTATATTGAATATTAGTTCAATAAGATGCGAGTGTCGACATCTGCAGTCGCGGTATTAAGAAAATACAATTACATGCTGATATGAAATTCTAAGTTTTTCGTGATATCAAGTATGGAATATTCAAACATAGAGATATACAGAGTGTAACAAAACTAAGTGAAAATACTTAAGGGTGTGTATATGTTCTTTGTAGAGAGTTCTTTTTTGAGAGAAATTTGGTCTTTCAGCGCTGCTACTTTCACAGTGAACTCTCTACGAGGAACACGTACACACCCTGAAGTATTATTATCACTTACCCTGTTTATTATGTACCATCGAGGAAGTTGATTCCTATGCAATTGATAGACCAACGTTATTTGGTCGAATATGTCAATTCAATGTTAATTGTGATCTGTCGGCTGGGTTTGACGTAACGCAACCAAACCGATTTGCATAGGGGGCAACTTCTCTGATAGTACTATGTGACGCCCGCAACTCCGTTGCGCCGAAAGTCGTTTATCGCTCGGGAACCGTACATTTTTCAGCATCCGACGTCCTTTCCGGGACCAACAGTATAATTGGTTGAGCAATTTGGGCGCGAAGAGGTAACAGACAGACGGACCCACTTTTACATTTATAATAGTAATATGGATACCGGCTTACATTAAATTGCTAAGCTAACCTAACACATACAAACACATTGAGCCAGTATGTATTTTTTAATGTCTCTGTAAGGAACCTTAAATATATTACATTATTATTCGTAATAGCTAAGGGAAAAATACATTAATAGGGTTAGCGAAAGTTACATGTTTTGTAAGGATTATTTTCATAGACAAATATAATAATAAAAGTGAACTTTACTTTAGAAATGAAAACAATATAATATAAAATAAAAAAACCTAACAACGAACAAGATAATGATACACACTAAACAGAATAAATCTTAAATCCTTAGATTCAAACCTCGAATGTAATATGAAGGATCTCAGAGGATAACTCCGAATACAAAATAAAATCCTACTTTGCAAATTCCTAACCTAAAAGGATTACGAGAGCCCTATACTCTAATGATTTAAAATAATTGAACATTTTTCCGAACACATTTACATCTGTAAACACAATAACCATTTACAAATTAAACTCACTGTTCAAACAAACGACGCTTACGATCGTTACGAGTACAATTATAAAGTTGTAACGAGTCGGGAGTAAAATATACATAATTTCATTAATAACATGATCCAAGAATTCAATGGAAACTACAGCAAGTCGAAGGAAAGCTCGAGGGTCGAACTTTGAAAGCGCTGTTGAGCTTCAATTTAAAAATAAAAGCTCTGAAAAGTTGAGCTTCCAAGTTTTGTGTAATTATCGGGCACACTTGCGATTTTGTAGCTTAAAGCTAAATGTGTGCAGAATAAAGTTGAAATAAATGATAAATGAACGTTTTTACTAGTTTTACGTTGGTCCGTTTTCTAGTTATATAATATCTGTAATAATCTATGTAAAATATGGTGTTAGATGAATGATATAGTTAGAGTATTAGTTGAGAAAATAGGGACTGAAATTAATAGTTAAATTATGTGTGCTACTCGCGGTGCATCGAAGAGTTAAGTGTCAATAGCATAGGTAGAGAAATATTATACATACATATATCCTACGAATTATACAAACTACATACACCGTATAGTCAATAGTTTCTGCTCTTATTTAAGGACTGTATTCACTTTGATAAGTGCAGGTGATTAGTGAAAGTGATTAGTAATCAGAAAAAAGTACGTGTAGACAGTGACTGATTAGTGCAAGTCCTTTAATTTCTACTAATCACTTGCACTAATCACCTGCACTAATCAAAGTGAATACATGCCCTTAGCTTCTAGTAGAGCGAACCAAATAAATATACGTAGGAACATAATATTAGTATATGGACGTATGGATTAACCAACGCTTGAAAAATAATATTATAATCCTTCTTCCAGCTCAGTCGAGTAGAATAAAAATTGCTGACGAATCACCTGAATAAATGTACGCCTCATTACCTCCGACATGATCCGATGCAACTCGTTATTTCGGTCCAAGCCCCGGTACGTCTTCAATGAAGTCTGGATCTTATACATATTTTCAATTAAGATTCGAATATTTATACCGATTTTATAAAAATATATTAAAAAAAGGCTTTAAACGGATTTGGTTATAGTTAAATATATGTTTTTTTGTGTCGTTAAATATTCGTCTTAGAAAAAGTTTGATATAAATAAAAGGTACGTTATATTTTTGTGTCTGGTGATGTATTTAAAACATTTATGACAAAAAGTAACTGCTCACTATAATACAATGATTTTTAAAATAAGATAGAATAAGACTCCATACGCGCAATGTGTAGGTAATTCCGTGCTAATGTATATTTGTCTGCAATGAAATTAAGCCTGTATGTTATGATTAATGTTTGTCAGGCCAAAGTCTACTGTAGTCCAGTAGATTTTACTACTGTTACTAGCGTATGTATGTATACTAGCATCTATGACATCTAAATGGAAGAAAAACCTCTACAAGTACCTAATTAGAATGTCAGTTGAGTGACGTCAGTCATACATCTCTCCATGGCCCGTTTTATCAACACGACGGGCTCGGGGTTGCTTTGAATGAAGGATTAAAAATGTTTTCAGGCCAACGCTTGAAGCATCAGTGTAAAGTGGAAAAGAGACCTCAGCCCCCGTAGACAACTGGAAAAACACTAACGCTAACGCTAGCGCTACAGAATGTATGGATTTGACATTAGTATTCGCTAGCGAAGCGATGACTTCTATCAAATTGCATACATTTTGTAGCGCTAGCGTTAGCATTAGCGGTTTGCCACTTGTCTAGAGGCCCAGGGCTACTAAAAAGATTGAATCGTATTTTATTTATTTTAATAGAAATGTTGTATAAAAAAAAGATTAAAAGATCGCCATGGACCTCAGGTAGATATAATAGGGGAAAAATCTGAGATTATCGTGGGCTATGGGAATAAAGTTTATTGCGCAAGAACCATACTTTTTCATGATGGAAACTATCCAATGTCCTTTCCTGCGACTCGAATCGCTATACTTTATACCAAAATTAGTTTAGACTCTAAACATAAAGAGGTAAGAGACATACAGACAAACGGCAAGACACACTTTCGCATTCATAATATAGACTATATACAAAAGAGGAAATAATTTGACTAAAAGAAGCTCAGTACGTAAATAAAATGCCTAGCAATAAAATAAAAGTCAGCAGGGCAGAATTATTTAGAGCACGATATTTCATGTTATTTGTTAGTAAAGAGACGATTTATCATATTATCGTTCAGTTCACTGCCGAATTTCTCATGAGAGCCCAACTATATTCGATCATATGTATTGATGTTCCTGTATACATAATATTAAGCATACAGAATATGAATTGTTAGCATACAGAAGATGTAAAGTAGTTTGTTGCTTGTTAAATTATTATAAAATAGATAAATAATTAATAAAGCCTAAAGTGTTTCGAGAACATGCTTGAATGTCATATTGATCATGATGATTTTTTTTTACTTATTAACGGCTGCACCTAGAGATATTTAATGATAATTAATGAAGAGATTGACAGTCAAGATCTATTTATGAATACTCGTCGTGTGGCAGTTAAAGGAAAAAAAATATTTATATAACTACTTCACGTATTGTAGAGTATTAATTAATATATTTAACCTATTAAAAAACAACCCCAGAGATTTGCAGAGCAAACAATCCCAGAAATCAGAATCGTACTTTAAATCAAAAGGCATAACACAAAAATATGTTTGATAAAAGTTAGAACGGTTGTCCATTTATCGGGCTACAAATTAAAGCGAACTATTTGAAATAGTGGTGAAATCAGTTTCGATATATTTCCTGGGAAATTGAAATTGTATTTCTTTTCATCGGGAAGGCGACGCGGGAGAATTGAAAAATCATCGAAGAATTAAACTCTTGTCATTGTACAGTCGCACAGACAATTCAATTTGTGCTCGCTGCGCTCTTTAACAAGTTTCGATTGCCGAACCAAAAAGACAATTTCGATATTAATACTGTAATTTATTTTATACATTTTCAAGATAAAATTTAACGGAAAACGATATAATACGTAGGTAGGCGGTTTAATTGCTTAATAGTCCTTTTGTCAATTGAAATAAACTTTAGTTTATGTATATTATACTAATAGCTGTGCCTCGCGGTGTTACCCGCGATTTATTAGGTGTAATAAGGTAAACTAAATTGTGTTGTAATAGTTAAATAGTATTAGAGACAAAAAAAATGAGTTTGATCATCGGAAACTTCAATTTTGATGACTAAGGGCCTGTTTCACCGCTTCCTGATAAGGCTATCCCCCACTTAATTTGACAGATGGAGTATGGAAAATCTGTCAAATAACCCTATCGGGCACCTTATCAGGAAGCGGTGAAACAGGCCATAAGAGAAATAAGAATAATAGATAAATTTCGTTAAAAGCAACACTTTCAGGAAAAGTGGTTTGGGGGAGAAGTAGAAGAAGGCAAAATTTTGAAAATCGGTTCACAAATAGCGGAGTCATCGTTGACAATAAGTAATTTTAAAAATGAACATAACCACTCCTACATTTTGAAAGTCACTTGAAAATGTAGCCTATGTATTAATCCAGGATGTCAGCTACCTCCTTGTAAAATTTTGTCGAAATCGCTCCAGCTGTTTAAGCGTGAAGAAGTAACAAACATACAAACTCACAAACTCATAAACTCCATACTTTCGCCTTTATAATATTAGTAGGATAACATATTAAGGCCGTCCCCCGAGCAAACGACCTTGGCCATACATTTGCCGCGTTGCCGAGATCGCGCCAAAACCCTATTATTTTTACTTATCTGAGTTCAAAATTGTCCTAAAAAAAATTTAAAACGGCAAATATGTAGTTTATGATATTGTCGATCTATTGGCGTGAGTTTCAAATAAAAGTAATTTGTAAATCCTAAGGAGATGCTGAATGTATGCTTGAATTTTAACAAATTGGTATTACTTTGGAAGCTGATCTCATGAGTATAAGAAACAAAAATAGAAAATTTAAAACGACAACAGGAATGTTGATATACTGAAGATTATTTTTGTATTTTTATTATAATTTTGTAGCTTTCAGATTATGAGTTTATAAGGTTTTAAATACGGTCAATTACGGAATCTCCGGACGGAACGCCCTTAATTACTTTATCTGCAAATAATATTAAATCCATCCATACTATGATATTATAAATGCGAAAGTGTGTCTGTCTGTTTGTCTGTTACCTCTTCACGCCCAAACTGCTGAACCGATTTTGCTGAAATTTAGGAAAGGACATAGGATACTTTTTATCCCGAAAAAATGTACGGTCACCGCGCCAATAACGAGTTTTGGGGCAACGGAATTGCGGGAATCATCTAGTTAATTTTTTTTGGTATCACTTCATCATATTATTTTTAAAATGTTTTTAGGGTTCCGTATCCAAAGGGTAAAAACGGGACCCTATTACTGAGACTTCGATGTCTGACCGTCTGTCTCCAGGCTCTAACTCAAGAACGGTAATAGCTAGAGAGTTAATTTTTTTACAGATTTTTTTTTATGCAATAAGGGGGCAAACGAGCAAACGGGTCACCTGATGGAAAGCAACTTCCGTCGCCCATGGACACTCGCAGCATCAGAAGAGCTGCAGGTGCATTGCCGGCCTTTTAAGGGGTAATAGGGGAGGGTGGGGAAGGAAATAGTGAAGAGTAGGGAAGGGAAAAGGCCCTACCCTTTTCCCTGGGCCTCCGGTAAACTCACTCACTCGGCGAAACACAGCGCAAGCGCTATTTCACGCCGGTTTTCTGTGAGGACGTGGTATTTCTCCGGTCGAGCCGGCCCATTCGTGCCGAAGCATGGCTCTCCCACGTCGAGATTATGTATTTCTGTTGCCGCTATAACAACAAATACTAAAAACAAAATAAGTTAAATATTTGAGGGGGGCTCCCATACAACAAACGTGATTTTACAAACATTTTTTGTTCGGTATTAATAATGAAAACAAGTAGGCACTTCAAATTTTCACAAAAGCCTTAGTTATATGTGTACTTTAATAATTAATAATAATATTTAAATAAAATAAAAATTTAAGGGGGGCTCACATACAAAAAACACAATTTTTGGCCAATTTTTGCTCTATAACGGTACGGAACCCTTCGTGTGCGAGTATGACTCGCACTTGGCTGATTATTTTAACAACGAAAACGAAATAACTAATAACGTACACAACTATGTAAAATATTATATTAATAGCTGTTGCCCGCGACTTCGTCCGCGTGGACTTCAGTGTACTTACTCGTACAGCGCGCGGTGTCAAAAAATTGGTGTCAAATTTAAAAGCTTTTTAAAACCCTGGTACCCATTAAATCAAAATACCCAAAAACAGTTGTGCAGTGTGCACTGTGCACACAATATTTCATAACTTTAGCTTTACCTATAAACTATATTTTATCATCTAAGATTGGTAGGTTTAAGGTTACGTGATAACGTCACTCATTACTACATAGATAAAGTACTGAGTAGTGAGTTTATGCATTATCAACGTGTAAAACAATCGAAAGAATCGAAAAACGTAATCTATCATGGTACCACCTCTTATAGAAAGACTTATGAGCAAGCGATAGCACGATGTAGGAGACGCAAGGCGCCATCTATTATGAATTTTTGGAACTAACTTAATTTGAACAAATTTACGCATTTTCACCCCCTTACAACCCCTTTTTCCAGTTAAAAAGTAGCCTATGTCCTTTCTCAGGCTTTAGACTATCTGTGTACAAAATTTCATTACAATCGGTTCAGTAGTTTTGGCGTGAAAGCGAGATAGACAGACAGACAGACAGAGATACTTTCACATTTATAATATTAGTATAGATATAGATTATATAATTTACGTCCTGAATATAAGTCGACAGTCCTCGTTATGAAAAATATCCTCGACAATATGCGGCGACTGGCGAGGATGGAAAAAACTAGTTCGTAACTGGATACAATAAGTTAGACACAACGTAATAAAATACATTACACAAGTTTGTTCACAAATAACACGCCTCAGGTGCGGCTGAGTCTGAACGTTGCCACTTACTACCATCATCATCACTATCATTCTCATCATCTCACATATCTTTATCACCGTTGTTTACATTCAACTTCGTCTTCAACTGTCAGATCAATTGAAAAACTAGATTTTACTAGCCACCGAATTTTTTGCTTATAGTTACTTTAAATTACTTATTGCATATTAAAAGCAAAATTGTATGTATTTTTCTTTCTAATACCTTTTCACGCTTAAACCCCTGCACCGATTCTGAACAAATTTATATTAGTGTATCGTAGCCAGATTCGTAGTCTCAGCAATAACAAAGAAATAGATTTAAATATCTCTTGAAGTTATTAGATTAAATTCGGAAGACATTCAAAGCTATTTAATATTAAATATAATAATATTATTGTGTATTCGAATTCGGTTGAGTGTAGAAATGCATGAAATTTAAAATTCGGTAACTTTTCATGTTTAATTATGCAGTTTTAACATTTTTAAAATGGCTTCGCGAGCCAAAATATTGGATTTGCTGATTCCTGTAGCGGCACGACATAGATTTTATGCTTCAAGGCTACCTTCAAGGCCATACTATACCTTCCGTGTCACCAAGTGGTAGCCGCAAAGTAAAGTCGCTAATTACGCAATAAGCCATGCGATTAGAAGGTCAAGTCAAAATACTTAGTATTTTAAATTTTTACCATTCCTAACTATTGTAAACTAAAACTTATAGGTTGTGTTTAATTTTTTTGAGTTTTTTTTTATTCTGTTTGGAAAAAATAAAATTTCATTTCAATTTCAAAATACATTATTGTTAAATACATCTCAGTCTCGCCATTAACAAATTATGTATGTACTAAAGTAATTTCATACAATTTTGTATGTAAACTTTAAAGTGATTTTAAAGTTTTTGTCTTGAAAATTTTGATCTCAAAATTTGTGCATCCGCACATCATTGCTACGAGAGTAAATTTTCGTAGGCCCGCTACGTGGCGTAGACCGACGTAGCACTGACCGAGAAAATCATTAGTGGGTATTTTATCTGACTGTGGCGATGACATAATAATTAATATATTTTTAACAGTCTATCTGCCGCACTCAGAGACGAATGTTAATTACTCAACTGTAATTAAATGAGGAGTTTGACAGAGAATGTATTGGGCTTATGTCAAAATCTTTATTTAATCACAGTAAAGTAAATTAATATTCAGATATTGGTTGCATCATAGAGCCTAACTTTTTAAGTAAATACTTCGGTTTTAAAGGCTGTCCTTCGACATATTTTATTTACTTTAAAAACAGCAATCAAAATTGATAACGAAAACCCTTTCACGGCGCGCAAAGCACTTGCTGCATTAAATATATAATGAAGTTATTTTAAAATAATAAAATTAAAGTTATTTATTTATTCAAAGTACAGAAGTTTCATTTTAATGTATGATATAGAAAAGTTCGTGGCTTAATACATAATATTCAATGTGTGCTATAAGAACCATTTAACAATTCTTTATTTATTGAAGGTAATAACAATTTTAATTGGTATAAGCTATATTAGCGGACCTTGACGCTAGGGGTTTTATTCCTCACATATTCAAGGGGAACAATGTCTGAGGCACAATGGTGGGATTCGGCCGCCGCGGGACGTCACTTATAATTGAAAAGTGCTTCGGGCGCAATCATTTCTTTAGCGCACAATACCGTGCGTGTGTGCAGCATCAATAGAGGATTGAGGTGTTTTGTTTAAATTATACTCAACTAGACTCCCGCTACTCCATGCGCCAAAATTCTATTATAACTCGGGAACCTTACATTATTTTCGGTCTAAAAAGTATCCTATGTTCTTTTCTAGGATGCAAAGAATCTCCGTACCTAGGAAAATCGGCTCAGCAATTTTAAAGGGAAGCATTTTATAATATTAGTACTTTACATTGAGGTACTTTACGAGTATTTTGCCTACTACTACTTTTACTAATTGTAGCCCAGTCATTATAGGGGGTTGACCTCGGAAAATCGATATACCCAGTGTATTACCACGTAAAAACTTGTATTTTGGCATATATTTTATACTTTTACTGTTAAATATAATTCTCTCTTCTTTTTACTGCACTAAAAGAAAAGAAAAAATAATAAAATAATACCATACAGAGTACAATACAAATATCTTTATTTCAGACTACTATGGTCCATTGGTTAGTAATACAAACATTAAAATGATGAAAAAATAAAGAATTATTAACCTATATTTTTATCCGCAAAACCGGTGGTCGCCTCTACTATTCAATTAGAAAACTACAAAGTGAAGAGTACAGGTGTGAACAAATCCTATACAATATGATAACTATTGTGGAGCTCGTAGGCTTGTAATTAGGCTCCCGTTACAAAAGACAGCGCTTTGTGATACAGCCATGCGTATTTCTACTTGGTACCTACTTGATTGCTACTTTGTTTTCAGCTTTTGGTGCTATTGGGTATCTCTATATTTCTTCTCATTTAGAGATATTTAATTTCTTAATTTTGATGATAATTAAAAAAAAAAACTTATCATTGGATTCTGAAGGGCTTGATAGGTTAATAGTTAATACCTATCAAGCCCCATAAGGACATGCACCGGTGACCGAGACAACAATAGAATAATAATAGATTTCCAAGAATACGCGATCGAAGGATTAAATGACCCTAAGTGCGGCTCTCAACGATAAGCTCTAATTATTGCTAAACCAACGTTTTTTAAGAGATTAATATTTAGTATCACGTTACCTCTTTCGTTCTTTATATATTTTGTAAAATAGACGACAAGGTATTTTAACAAGCCATTAACTCTGTCAGGTGTACGTAAAATTAATATTAAATATCATGAATTATGATCCTTTTTGTTTAGGACTAAAATAGTGTTTTTTTGCTTTTGAATATTTTGTTATGTTGTCAAAGTTAATATAAGTATCATTTTTTAAACCGTCGCCTTTAAAGTAGGTAAGTGGACTATAATTATTTATTTGCTAATAAACTACGCTTTAACCAGCACATAATGTTTAAGTGCCAATTAAATTAAAAACACCTTTTATATACGAGTGTGAGCTTTTCAGTTTCATGTCGCTAACTATATTTAAATCCAAGAATTTATACTTTATGATGAACTAGCTGTGCCCCGCGATGTTACCCGTGGTTTATTGGGGAATTGTGATATTTTCCTGCAGTAAAAAGTAGACTAATATTTTAATCCAGGGTTCTAATAACTCCATGCCAAATTTTATTAAAACCGCTTCAAGCGTTTAGACGTGACGAGTAACTTAACATACAAAGTCACAAACTTTCGCTATATAATATTAGTGAGATACATACCATCGAGGAAATTGATTCCTATGCAATTGAGAGACCAACGTCATTTGATCGATCATGTCAATTCAATGTTAATTGAGATCTGTCGGCTGGGTTTGACGTAATGCGACCAAAATACGTAGGTCCCCCATCTGCATAGGAATCAACTTCTCTGATAGTACATACATTATATCACGAAAAGCGCTCCTAAGACTTGCCTTAGATGTAGCTCACCATTCTCAGTCAAATATGTTTTATTCGATTGTGTATATTATATTTCTGAACGACAAATATTTAACCTGTGTAGTGATAGTTATCTTATTTTAAGTGATTCTTGTTGTAATGTTCTGCAATTCCTCAAATTTTGTAATCTTTATAGTTTCATATAAATTATTGTAATTGTGCTTGTGGTCGCTGATAGCCTTTGTTGTTCTAATCTAAGCGACCTTAAATAAATGTATAAAAAATATATTTTAGTCAGATGAGGTAATCCTATTACGAGTATGTGGATAAGATTATCCTATTCATGCATCAAAATCCGTTTTTTTGAACTTGGGCTTTATATTAGGATATATTTCTAAGAACAGGTAGTTTAGTTTGATATTTTACTAGCACACAATCAACCGAGATAAAAAATCGTAATTATTTAATACTATTAATATTGAACCGGTAAAAAATTGGATTTCTAAGATAAGAATAAAAATGCATGTTTCTAAGATAAAAAAATATAAAATATGTCCGTACGGCGTTGCCAAACAAATGCTAAAAGTTTTCCTTCTGAAACAGAACCAAGATTACACGTTACTTACAATTTGGGACAAATGAGACAGGGGTCCATAAACTTATAATGGAACTTTTCGGATATCAAATTCGGAAAAAAGGTCCCAACTGTATTCGGTAAATGTTCGGGGCCCGAAGGAAATATAATTATTTCAAATGTGGACAAAATCCTGGCTCACTGGGATATAAGTATCTTATGTTTGTTTCATGGCTCGTTTTTAGGAGCATTTTTGGGATCAGTGTAGATGGTAAAACCCGCTGTCCGTCCGTCGGTCGAATGTAACAACATTATCTACTTACTACTTAAAAAGTTACATTATCTACTTACGACAGCAAATACCAAAAGCTGTATAAAATTTTAAAGTTAATACTAACTACAGGGTGTAACAGAAATAAGTGATAACACTTTAGGATGTGTACGTGTTCCTTGTAGAGAGTTCACTGTGAAAGTGGCAGCGCTGAGACCAAAATTTTTTTTCACTTTTGTATGGAGAAACTCGTGACGCTCGGGCCCTTGCCCATACAAAAGTGAAAAAAAATAGTTTCACAGTGAACTCTCTACAAGGAACGCGTACACACCCTAAAGTATTATCACTTATTTTTGTTACACACTGTATATTTTTGATATTCATTAATAATAATAAGTAATAACCCTTTTTTTCAGCAAAGGCTGCATTAATCTCTTAATTTCGTTTGTTTTATTTTTTGTAAAGTATTTTTCTATAGATAGCGCGATGAGCTAGCTGCATTGAATCGAGAGAATTGGAAGACTTTGGGGGCCTTTGCCTAGCAGTAAGGCAGCATAATTATTATGGTCTTAAAAATATCTACAGCGATCGGTCTCATTGCAGTGGTCCTTACGACTTAAAATTGCTCACAAATCTAAAAATCAGACCTGTAAGCAATTTTAAGTCATATGTAAACTCACCCGGACAGACAAATTTTAAGGTTATTATTTACACATTATATATTAGCCGTTTACGGAACCTTATGCGCGAATCCGAATCGCGCTTGGCCTGGCCTCGGGTACCTACGTGAATATGAAGTCGTTATGTTCAATATATGAAACGCCGAGCCAGCGCATGATATGGAAGGATGAGTGTTAGGAAATGGGTTCCGTAGATTGATGGAGGGGTATTTCTGTCGCGGCGTATCCCAGTGTGCCGATGAGACGGGTTTTTTTACTTTTTCCCGGCCGTGACGGAGTGATTTGAATTTCCGTCGATATGTTTTGGTATTTCGCGAGTTTCCGTAAATCAGTTTTATGTTTGACGCCGTGATATTGGCATGTTTTCAATCTTTACAGTTTTTGTAGTGAAATATTATGATAACAGAGAAAAACTAAAAGACAAAGATATGGACAAATGAAATCACGTCAGAAAAACATGATTACAGGGAAAAATATATCAGATACCTGTTATATTTTTCTTGATTAAATAACGCGTTGGCACTGTAGGTTGTGTGTGATTTTATTTTTAGATTAAGGCCGTTCCCTCCGGAGATTCCGTAATTTACCGTATTTAAAACCTTATAAAGTCATAATCTGAAAGCTGCAAAGTTATAACAAAAATACAGTAATAATATTCAGTATATCAACATTCCTTTCCCCGTTTTAAATTTTCGATTTTTGTTTATTATACTCATGATATCAGCTTCCAAAACCAATTTATTAAAATTCAAGCATACATTCAGCATCTCCTTAGCATTTACAAATTACATTTATTTGAAACTCACGCCAATATATCGAAAATATCATAAACTACATATTCCCCGTTTTAATTTTTTTAGGACAATTTTGAACCAAGATAAGTAAAAATAATAGGGTTTTGGCGCGATCTCGGCAACGCGGCAAATGTATGGCCAAGGTCGTTTGCTCGGGTCATGAACAAAAACATGAAATTACTATAGATTAATTAAAAAGGACTAATTTGTCAATCGTTTGATAACTATTAGAGACAGTTTAATTAGGAATTAATTCTTAGTATTTTTCACACTTGCACATAATCTATTTTGAAAGATTTTGTGCTACAATAAGGTAAAAGTTATTTAATATTCAAACGATTATTCTAAAACAAAAGTACAAAATATGTACGCGTACATATTTTGTAATTTAATTTTAATCTTTATGCGATGGGGCTCGTGCACCATTCTTTCGGAACCAACTTCCGAAGAAGCCAATTCGTTTTACCGTATTTTTGCCAACATCGATTATACAGCTTGTAAATTTTAATTATAAGTGTAAATTTAAGTAAAGAGTATAATAGTATTCACATATCTTCGGATAAAAATCCCTAAATAAATATAAATAAAAAAAACATATTTTGTACTTGCCGCGGCAAGTATTAAACTTATTTAATATACAATATATAATTAAAAACTTACTATAATGTATTCGGAGCCAATGATTTCATAACAAACAGCAAATAAATAACTTTACTTATTGAGTTCGTTGCTACGAGTTATAGAGAAAATTCCATTATATTATTTTCATGTTTGCATTTCCTTTCCACAATATTCCCGCGAATAATGAACCTCGGAAACTTTAGATATCAGCAAACTGTGATTTAAAAACACTTAATGCCCCGGGCTGAAATAAAAACGACTTAACCGGGTAAGTTTCTGCATGAACGTAAATACCGAAAACCATCCCGTAAACAACGTGCAAACGAGCTATAAAATTAGTCGCATAAAATGTTACTATAGTTTATAAGATGCAACTATGTTTTAGGGTCAGTAAAATGATAATTTTGACATAATACGGCGATGCGATGCATTTTCCAAATGACCCATTCGAAATTGAACTTTATTTTCTACACGAGAAGATACACATTTAATTGACAGACTTGCTGCTCTCTGGTTACCTGTAGAACGAATGAATCGTACTTTAAAATGAATCGCAACGCCTAGCGACTGCTGTCGGCTACGTGAATTGGCCCTAAACTTATTTATTTATTTCATCATCATATCAACCTATATTCGTCCACTGCTGGACATAGGCCTCTCTCAATGAACGCCAAGATGACCGATCTCCTGCTACTCGCATCCAACATGGACCCGCGACTAAACGGAGATCGTCGTCCCACCTAGTTGGAGGTCGACCTACACCCCGATTTCCCAGCCTTGGTCTCCATTCCAGAGTAAGTTTACTCCAGCGATCGTTTGTTGTTCGAGCTACGTGACCAGCCCAGTTCCACTTCAGAGTACTTATTCTCTGCACTATGTCGGTGACTTTAGTTCTTTGGCGAATTGTTTTATTTCGAAGCTTATCCGCCAAAGAAACACCGAGCATAGCCTTGTGAGCTAGCCCTGCTGTAAAAGGCCAGGTTTCCGCCCCGTAGGTCATAACAGGAAGCACGCATTGATCGAAGACTTTCGTCTTCAAGCTCTGCGGAATTTGTGACGTGAGAATGTGGCTTAACTTCCTGAATGCTGGCCAATCCAACTGTATCCTCCTATCGGTTTCTCTCTCGAAGTTATGTCTACCTACCTGCAGTATGTGCCCCAAGTAGACATATTCCGTTACGACTTTGAGAAAGGCACCGTTAACTACAACTGGTCTCGGGAGAACATGTTCGTTAAACATGACTTTCATCTTGTCCAAGTTCATCTCGAGACCAATCCGCCGGGAAGATTCATTTAGGTCGTTCAACATTTCCTGCAAGTCCTCCAACGATTCTGCCAATATGACGATATCGTCGGCGAAACGAAGGTGTGAGAGGTACTTGCCGTTAACGTTTACGCCACGTCCTTTCCAGTTTAGGGTCTTAAAGGCGTCCTCTAAAGCATTTGTGAACAGTTTCAGGGAAATAATATCCCCCTGTCTCACTCCTCGATGCAAATAGATTGGCCTTGTTGTGGCCTCCTGTACTCGGACGGACATAGATGCAGCATTATATAGACCTTTCAAAACTTCGACGTAACGTCAATCGACTTGACATCGTTGCAGGGCTTCCAGAACAGCCCAGGTATCAACAGAGTCAAAAGCCTTCTCATAGTCCACAAAGGCGAGGCACAGTGGCTGTCTGTACTCGTGTGACTTTTGTACAACTTGCCTTAAGGTGTGAATGTGGTCTATGGTGCTAAAACCTCTGCGAAACCCAGCCTGCTCCGGTGGCTGACATCCGTCAAGTTTATTGGACAAGCGATTCGTAATGATCCTGGAAAACAACTTATATATTTATTTATTTGCCATTTATTCGGGCATCTTGGCCCATATTATAGTGATTGCTAAGCTCAAAATATATAAAATAGACTTTTTTACACACTATTACTAAGTCATTGCCTTGTTGCAGTAGCTCAAATTTTATAAGTTGGTGCCCCAAAATCAGTGTCCCGTCTGCGCCAAATAGAACCGAATTTTTCATTACAGCATAGAGACAATGGGCGAAATGAACCGGTATGAAATAATACGGCCATACAACGATACTATGTACTGTCTTGAAAGAGCACTCGTTTGGATAGGAAAAATTATAAGTATTGTCATAGTATAATTGTCATACAGTAGAGTTACTCAGCCGCGTTTTTAAAATCAAACTCGTACAACATTGAGACGAGTTTTACGCGTGTTTCACGTTATACTACATTGTATTGATACTCAAAGTTATTTAAAATCACGCTAATATGTGCGCGCGCTTGATCGGACACTCAAGTATCCAGACGGTGTACTGTATTATTTACACTGTGTCATAGTCGAGGAGCAGTTTGCATTCAATTTGTTGAAAGCCATGTTTGACCCGAATCGCGTAACTATCTCCGTAATATTTTTATATTTCGTTTCATTATTATAAAACGTGCTCTTGTTGAAATTGTTTTTTGCTGCTCTGTCGTAGTTCGTGAAAATGAATTATGCTGTAATAAATATAAACATAATGATGTGATAAATAATAATATTTATGCTGTATACGTACTCCTTACTTAAAATAATAGTCAAATATTTCCAACCACTGAATCGTTTTTGGCGTAATTAAAATGTTCATCATATCAAAACGTTTAATCATATTTTGAATTCAATCAAAATTATTACTATTCATATTATATAATACACGAATATTATCCAGTAATATTAAAATATAGTTTTTAGTAGTAGTAGTTTATAGTTTTTAGCAAAATATACGGTTCCCACGCGATAAGCATGTCGAAGTAGGGAAAAACATGTAAGAGTAGGCTCTAATGATTAGTGAATTTTATCAAAACTAACCACAGAATATATATGTTGCAGTCATCTGGTTTAATCTGCGATTCGATCGAATGACTAGCGCATTCATTGAATTTCACCCTTCAATTGAATGACTAAAGGACAACGCGTCAAGACGTTGACTGTAACGTTTAACGTCTTGACTAAAAGTCATATAGTGAAGTCGTTAAATGGGATGCTATATTTTTTTGACGGGGTAGTTTAAAGATAAATCCACGCTTTCATATTATTTTATTAGCTAATACAAATAAAACACTTTAATGTAAATATAATCCATAAAATATCAACACAGTGATATGGCGTCAAACAGCTCGCAGAGCTGATAAGCTGTGACGCCATATTTGTTACTACTAGCGCCGCAGTAGGAAGAAAATAAATTACCTGACTGATTTCATGTCCGTTATCTTCAAAACGCTATGCTACAAATCGCTAACAATTTGAACGTTGAGGGACGATCGTTCAATCGACGTTCGGCCGAGTCATTCAATTGAATGGTGTCATTCAATGAATGCGCTAGTCATTCAATCGAATCGCAGATTGAACCAGATGACTGCGACATATACATATTCACACAGAATATTATGTATAACATCATCAATGGCGGCACGGTTCCCGCGCTAAAAACATATAAATTTAGGTTCTAAAGATGAGTAAACATAATAAAATAACCACGCCCGTTTACAATTGTACATACAAATAATATGTTCGACATCCTACTCGAATACGCCATTAGTTGATTAAGCTCAGCGCAAAATACATTTCACGTGTAATATTGTATTGGTTACCGCTGGAATTGCATTAGTTCTATTGAAATTGCATACAGTCCATTGTCTGGCGCTGACTGGCTTAATGCAACTATTGCTTTTGATGTCTGCGCCAATTTCGATCGAAGACGTTGAGAGGGATTAAATATCATATTATGTTCCGAATCCCTTGTTGTTCGAAGTGATTGAAAGGAGAGTTTTCATATCGCGCGACACGATATCGGACTGGATATCGTAACGATTTACATAGGTGTAAAGGCAGCGATATAGTGACACTATCTATTTAAAAACTCAAAGGTGACTGACTGACATGTTGATCTATCAACGCACAGCCCAAACCACTGGACGGATCGGGCTGGGCATGCAGGTAGACGTTATGACGTAGGCATCTGCTAAGAAAGGATTTTGATAAATTCCAACCCCAAGGGATTAAAACAGGGGATGAAAATTTGTATTTAATAATACTTCTTAACGCGAGCGAAGTCGCGGGCAAAAGCTCGTAACAAATAAAATCATTAGGACGTTGTATCGTGTACGTTACTATGTAGCTAAATATAATATGTAGGATTTTAGTTTTTTTACCTATATAAAGCTTAAACTTTTTGTCACAACTTTTTGGCAAAAAATGTAGTAAATAGATACAAAGCAATATTAAAATGTTGATGGCCATAAGCTTGTATAATCGTTGTTAACATAACAAAGGACTTTTAATAACCAGTGCAGCGGTCCCGTGGGCTTCATGCCATTGACATACTATTATACTTCATACAAAACAGTTTAATGAGAAAATATTAAAGCCCACATATCACTATGTACGAGTTCTATAACTAGCTAAAAGCTGAGCTTCGTGAGGGCTCGCGTCGATTTTCTGCGTGGTAATATAATAATCTTTATGGCAGTTTTTTATTTATACTTTAATAGTAACCAAACCTTGACTGATGATAATTACATATCTGTATATAAATAAATATTACCATGTTTAAGCACAAATCAATAGGTGTAATAGTTTTTCCGTAAGGTGTACCACAAAAGTGGTCAGGTTGTGAGATATACAATCGCTTCGCTCGCCCTGATTATTATTTTTTGGTCTTAATTGACGAATGTAGATTGTTTAATCCTACGATGGCGGATTCTTATTCTATTAATGTCACGATCACCGGTGCTCTTATGAAGCCTGATAGATTAATCAAAACTCAGCAGGCATGTATCGAACTGTTAGTGCCATTTTCTTAGACGATACGTAGATACTTATAATTTTGTCAAAAAAAAAAAAAAAACTAAAACTACACTAAATTAAAATAATTACACATTCTGGATTGGTCGTCGTCATAATATGAATGAGATTTGGTTTAATATCGTAGCTGCTGCTATAATCGAATTTCTATCTATTTACTGACGCATTGATTTTATCAAATAAGTTTATTATTAACATTGATTAAGCTGCAGCAAAATATGAAATCCTAATTTAAAATTCCATAATATTGGTTTCTTTTAATATAATGTATAAGTAATAATATTATAACTACCTACCTTGTTGAGAATAAACACAATATATAATAATTATTCTTATTTATTTCAGGTTCAAAACCAATATTACATTCAGACACGTCGTTTCTCCCACATTTTTCTTGTCGTTCGATTTCGTTCAATATTAACTTTTTCGGCAATTGACATAAATAATATAAAACCTCAAAAATATATATTGTGCCAATCTGTAACATACCTACTACAGAACTTCACACACCATGGAAAATCATGGTAGAATGTCAGAGCTAAATATACTACAACTTTACCACCTACATGATTGTAAAACTACATTTTGTGAATAAAGAATTTGTATTTGTATCAGTTCGACTCTAAGAAAATATCATACCGTGATATAATATTTTGTGCATTTTTTTTGTGGATACTTCATGTAATCCCTTTCATTTTTTTATATTACTTTGTATGATAATGTTGCTGGGACGTCAACGTGACCATGGTAATGCGGGTCACGTAGTGGACTAACGTGAAGTGCAATCGGGCGGTCGAAGTCGAAGTATCATGGGAGTCGTAACAATGCTGAAAATGCACAGAACTTATAATCGACCTGCTGTTAAGAGAGTTCTAAAAATATACGTGACTGTAGTGAAAACTGTGAATCGAGAAAACTCATAGGTATGCCATAGTATGTTTTGTGCCTTGTCACATAGTTTTCATCATAGTATTATTGCCCGGCAAAGAATATCTTTTAATGCGGTCTTTACGATGTCGTGGTATGTAGAGGCTATCTCTATTAAATCCATCCAGATATTCAGTATTATATAGGTGCCAATTCGAATATACACACAGAGTTTTATAGTGTGGGAGCCCTAGAACAAAATGTTTTGTGATTACTAACAAGCTAATTTTTTGTGAGTAGCTACATTTTGATAAGACGACCAACATTTTTATTAATTCGAAAAATATCGAAAGTGGTAGCTAACAGAGATAGAAAGGATTTCATACTTTGACTTGATGGTCCTAAACTATTGATTATTTTATTTGTAGGACAAGGTTACTCTTAAATTATATAACTATTAACCTACCAATATACAAAAAATCTACTGGTAAGGGTTCCGTTTTAGGGTACAGTAGTCAACCAAGTTTTGTTGATTACAGAATCCTAAAATGGAACCTTATCCAGCTGATTTTTTGTATATTATTTTGTACAATGTGTTCAGGTTTTTACTATAATCTGCAATCTGCGTTAAGCTTAAAGTTATTTTAGAAATATTTTTCGTAATCGAAAATTACACTCAATCACATTTACTGGGAACAAAAATATGCAGAGAAAAATGTCACTTTTTAATATGCCAGTGAGATTATAAAAAATCGGCCAAGTGCGAGTCGAACTCGCGCACTAAGGGTTCCGTACCATTATAGAGCAAAATTAGGCCAAAAATTGTGTTTTTTGTATGGGAGCCCCCCTTAATTATTTATTTTATTTTATTATTATTATTAAATATTAAAATAAATATAAAATTAAGGACCTTGAGAAAAATTCAAGTACCTACCTGTTGCCATTATTGATATAGAGCCAAAAAGGCCAAAAAAGTCACGTTTGTTGTATGGGAGCCCCCTTTAAATATTTATTTTATTTTGTTTGTAGTATTTGTTATTATAGCGGCAACAGATATACACAATCTGTGAAAATTTCAACTCTCTAGCTATTACCGTTCTTGAGTTACAGCCTGGAGACAGACAGACAGACGGACAGACATCGAAGTCTCAGTAATAGGGTCCCGTTTTCACCCTTTGGGTACGGAACCCTAAAAATGAAAGTATTTTTAAGACCATGGAACGTAATAGTACGGGAGCCCTACAACAAAAATTTTTGTGATTACTAAAAAGCTAATTTTTTTGTGAGTAGCTACATATTTTTGATAAGTCGACCAACATTTTTATCAATTCGAAAAATCTCGAAAGTGGTAGCTAACAGAGATAGAAAGCATTTCATACTTTGACTTGATGGTCCTAAACTATGGATTATTTTATTTGTAGGACAAGGTTACTCTTAAATTATATAACTATTAACCTACATACTATATTAGTTAATAGTTATATAATTTAAGAGTAACCTTGTCCTACAAATAAAATAATCCATAGTTTAGGACCATCAAGTCAAAGTATGAAATGCTTTCTATCTCTGTTAGCTACCACTTTCGAGATTTTTCGAATTGATAAAAATGTTGGTCGACTTATCAAAAATATGTAGCTACTCACAAAAAAATTAGCTTTTTAGTAATCACAAAAATTTTTGTTGTAGGGCTCCCGTACTATTACGTTCCATGGTCTTAAAAATACTTTCATTTTTAGGGTTCCGTACCCAAAGGGTGAAAACGGGACCCTATTACTGAGACTTCGATGTCTGTCCGTCTGTCTGTCTGTCTCCAGGCTGTAACTCAAGAACGGTAATAGCTAGAGAGTTGAAATTTTCACAGATTGTGTATATCTGTTGCCGCTATAATAACAAATACTACAAACAAAATAAAATAAATATTTAAAGGGGGCTCCCATACAACAAACGTGACTTTTTTGGCCTTTTTGGCTCTATATCAATAATGGCAACAGGTAGGTACTTGAATTTTTCTCAAGGTCCTTAATTTTATATTTATTTTAATATTTAATAATAATAATAAAATAAAATAAATAATTAAGGGGGGCTCCCATACAAAAAACACAATTTTTGGCCTAATTTTGCTCTATAATGGTACGGAACCCTTAGTGCGCGAGTTCGACTCGCACTTGGCCGATTTTTTATAATCTCACTGGCATATTAAAAAGTGACATTTTTCTCTGCATAATTTTGTTCCCAGTAAATGTGATTGAGTGTAATTTTCGATTACGAAAAATATTTCTAAAATAACTTTAAGCTTAACGCAGATTGCAGATTATAGTAAAAACCTGAACACATTGTTACCACTTTCCAACTGAGATATATTATCATAAACCACCAAAGCGCAAATTACACTCATCCTCCGTAGATTAATCACTGTTTCTGTCCTAATTACTAAACTTTCGGCGTGTGTATAATTCCTTTAATAACTGACCACTCTCGGAGAAGCAATTTTCCCCGCCGAGGTAATCAAAACGTACCGATTCAGTTTTACTTTGAAGATGAATTTAAATAATATTAATTATTCATGGCATTTAAGTAATAGTCCAGGAAAATATTCAGTTGGAATCGTTTGATAGTCGGAGCACGTTCCAGCGGAAGTTTTCAGTTATTTGTCAGCGCGGGTCTTGGGACAAACTGTGTTAGTGGCCGCTCCGTGTGCACGTGAGATATGAATAAGTGTGCACTCCGTGTGCACATAAGAATGGAGATTTTAGCAATTTTCGTGACATACGTAAAGTTGAAAAGAATGATGCGTCAAGTTGGCCGGTATATCCAATAAAACCACTTGCCTAGGAAATGAAACCTTATATCATAAACTTAATTTTTTATTATGGACAGAACACGGTAAACTACCGGAGAAAAAATATATCACACTCGACATCATAGGACTGCCTATGCCACTTCAGTACGAACGCTATTCTCAAAAAATGTCTTCGCTGACGTCATAGACCGTACTCATAGACTCGTAGACCGTCAACAACAAGGGAGGGATGCTTTAGTTCAGTGTTTTTCAACCTTTTTCATGATGCGACCGCCCTGGTATGAAAAAATATTTCGCGACCCCCCAATCCGCTTTTTTAGGGTTCCGTACCCAAAGGGTAAAAAAGGGACCCTATTACTAAGACTTCGTTGTCTGTCCGTCCGTCTGTCTGTCTGTCTGTCTGTCTCCAGGCTGTAACTCAAGAACAGCTATAGCTAGACTTCTGAAATTTTCGCAGATTGTGTATATCTGTTGCCGTTATAATAGCAGATACTAAAAATAAAATAAAATAAATATTGAAGGGGGGCTCCGTTACGAGAAACGTGATTTTTTTGGCCTTTTTAGCTCGTAATCAATAATGGTAACAGCTAGGCACTTGAATTTTTCACAAATTCCTTAATTATGTTTGTACTTTAATAATTAATAATAAAATAAAAATGAAGTAAATATTTAACACGTTCTCTGCCGGTACTACAAACAAGAAAAATTACAAAAAATCTTTTTGGTCGAAATAGATGTATTAGGTCAAGACATAAACCATGAAATCATTTAGGGTTCGATGGGGTGCAGGGTTCCTGAGATATATTAAAAAAACCCCTTGAGGTCACATGTGACCTACGCGGCGCTGTAGTACGGAAAGTACGCAATCTTCATCACTGCGCCGCTCCGGTCACGTTTCCGATCAACGCAGTCTGTCTCCAGGCTGTAACTCAATAACCGCTATGGCTAGACTTCTGAAATTTTCACAAATTACGTATTTCTGTTACTGCTATAACAAAATGTACTTAAAATAGAATAAAATTAATATTTAAGGGGGGCTCCCATACAACAAACGTAATATTTTGGACCTTTTTGGCTCGTAATCAATAATGGCAACAGCTAGGCACTTGAAATTTTTACAATATGCTTAATTTTATCTGTTGTCTAATTAATAATAATAAATTGTTAATACCATTATTGATAAATGAATAGAAAGTTATAGAAACAGTTATTTTTTCCAGGGCTTTGCGTTTTTGCATTAAAATTTTCACGTTTAATGAACACAGGTGAATACCATGTGAGAGTATTACTCTACAGCGCCGCACCGGTCACTTACTACAGAGAAATGTAAGATAAACGTGTCATATGGCCTACGAGTTCGATTCAAAAACAGGTCTGCTCTGAGGTCACAGGTGCCCTACGCGGCGGGTAGATACAGGTAGGGGTCCGGGCACATGTGACCTACGCGGCAGAGAACGTGTTAAGGGGGACCCCAATACAAAAAACACAATTTTTTGTCTACTTTCGCTCTATACCGGTACGAAACCCTTCGTGCGCGAGTCCGACTCGCACTTGGCCGATTTTTAACATGTACCTATGTGTGTTATCATGCATGTGTTACAAACATTCATTTCATACGACATTTTTATGCAGTATAAGTAATAAAGTACGTAAAACACATTATTTTACACATTATTTGCGAGCTGACCTTTTCATCAATGGCCCAAATAAAAAGTAAGCAAAGAAATTGCTTAAATTTGGAGAATGATTTGATTCTATGTGTAGCAAATACAGACCCACGATGGGAGAAATTGATTAATCAAAAACAAGCACAACCTTCGCATTAACATAAGTCGTAGAATTTTTTTTTGTTAATTTGTTTGCATTAACATACAGTGATTAAGTATATCCTTTTATTAAAATTCTCTTACTTAATAAATAAATATTTTTAATCTTTATTGTTTTTTTACTGAAGTTCTTTCGACTTCTGGCGACCCCCCTACAGAAGCTTCGCGACCCCCCAGGGGGTCGCGACCCACAGGTTAAAAAACACTGCTTTAGTTCATCATTATTGTACGACTGTACGTGTTTGACAGGGCGGCGCACAATCGGTGCGTGTGCCCATATTATTTCAATAATAATATGGTGTTTAGACGTTGGTCGCCACGATGTATTTTTTTGTTATAAAATAAGGGGGCAAACGAGCAAACGGGTCACCAATATGGTAAGCAACTACCGTCGCCCATGGACACTCGCTACACCAGAAGAGCTGCAGGTGCGTTGCCGGCCTTTTAAGAGGGAATACGCTCTTTTCTTGAAGGTTTGCAGGTCGTATAGGTTCGGAAATACTGCTGGTGACAGTTCGTTCCAGAGTTTTACAGTGCGCGGCAGAAAGTTACGCGAAAAACGCACTGTGGAAGACTGCCACTCATCAAGGTAATGAGGATGGTATGTTTTTCGCGTGGGACGATGGCGAAAAGTATTTATTCCCCCGGCACTATATTAATTGGAAGACATCATTTTTGACGATGATTTTGTATAGAGCATGGAAGTTGTAATTGTAGTGAATCATTATTAAAAAATAAAAGTGTTTATTTTGGTAGTATCACCTAAGGTTAATTACCCAAGTGACAAGCAGACTAAAATACAGCATAGAATGATTTTTTTTATTGTAGATTTGATTTTTACAAAAAAAGTAGGAGCCAAAAATATAGCTTTTAATGTTCCAGACTGCACATTTCCGGTCCATTCATAACATAAACTGTTTCATTTCAGTAACTTTAGGTTACAAGCAATAGGCTAATAGACATTAGAACTTTATTGGCTATGCCGGTCAGGGTCCATACAAAAGTGCCCATCGTTCTTTGGTGAGATAAGTCTAGATATAGGAATATGGCATAACACAAATGCAACGGCCTTAAGGTAACGCTACTTTTCTGAAACGAACGACAGAAATCTATGATGCGTTTCACCTAGAGAATGATGTAACCGGACGCTTATGGGAGAAACGCAACATCTGCTGTCGCGAAAGTCTATGTGCGACAGCTATCGTTTACTATCAGGTTATCTGTCTGCTCTTTTCCCACTTTTTTGTTTAACTTTTCTGACTAATTTCGAAACAAATGAATTCAGAAAGTTTATCTGTAGATCTTTGATAACTAAAAAGTTATTTTTTTTGTCTTGTAATTAAAATCTTTGTTATCAAACAAGTTCTTCAAACAGTTAGAACATTTTAGATTGACAGGATGTGAAACATAGAGTAAGGGCTTGTCGGCATTGCGAATTTTAAGCGCGCGGATTTTTTTGTCAATTCTGTGAAGCGGCTGCCGCGCGGCTCGTTTTATTTTAGTATAAAAGTCGCGCGGCTCCCGCACTACTCGCGACTTAATGTGAAGGCAGCCTTATGAGCTGTTATGAGTATATTATGAAATATACTCATAACAGCTCATATAATGAGTATATAGATGAAAAAATCATATGAATAAATTCGTGAGAGTAAAAATCGCGCGGTAAAAATTCGCTGTGTGGACAGGCCCTAACCTATATATTTTTATTATAATCATGTTGTGAAGCGTCAATAAAGATTATTACTCTCTTCACATAAGTTTATTGGAACGTGTACGGGCCGTCAACACCGCTAACGTTACCGCCAAAACTCCCTAATGGTGATTAGCGTAAAACTTCACGCGGTACTTTGGTAACGAAGGTTTAAATATAATGGCTCATTAGGTACACAAAATTCATAATAATTTTATAAATGTGAAAGTGTGTTTGGTATCTTATAAAGTATAACAATATTGTCAATGATTATAATAAAATTATTAAATTACGGACGGACGGACGGACGGAGGCAGGCAGGCAGGCAGGCAGGCAGGCAGGCAGGCAGGCAGGCAGGCAGGCAGGCAGGCAGGCAGGCAGGCAGGCAGGCAGGCAGGCAGGCAGGCAGGCAGGCAGGCAGGCAGGCAGGCAGGCAGGCAGGCAGGCAGGCAGGCAGGCAGGCAGGCAGGCAGGCAGGCAGGCAGGCAGGCAGGCAGGCAGGCAGGCAGGCAGGCAGGCAGGCAGGCAGGCAGGCAGGCAGGCAGGCAGGCAGGCAGACAGGAAGGCAGGCAGGCAGGCAGGCAGGCAGGCAGGCAGGCAGACAGACAGACAGACAGACAGACAGACAGACAGACAGACAGACAGACAGACACACTTTCGCATTTATAATATTCATTACATGATATTTGATACCATAATGACATTTATCGAACTGAACTGTTATTCCAACATAAGAGTGAGATGTAAGGCATCTTTTAAAGAATTTCATAAAAGAAAACTAGTCGTAACTCGTAACTAATAACATTACAAATACGCCAGTTTATCGAAGTATCGTGCCAATTAGAGTTAAAAATGTTTATATTTCCGAGCTCGCCGGGATCTGTTATGGTTGCTAACGAGCATCGAAATACAGACTACACAAGAATAACTGAGACAGTAAAATCACTGCCGGTTTTAGCACTACCAGCGGCCTGGGCGAGATTTCTTCGGCAACCCCTGTCGAGTCCTGTCTCGCAGGCGGTCTCGCTACTGAATAAAATGGTTCCTTAAAATACACATCACACCAAGAGGTGTTGTGTATGTTATGTGTTATTACTTATTACTTTATGGTACTCCTTTTAGTTGGTTGTCTAATGTCTAACTCAGCGGGCCGATTCTGTGTCGTACATTTGTGAGTTAATCACTGAGTTAGTAACGAAACGGAGGAGTGAGTAACGGAAAGTGCCACTTTTTGTATTCACTTGCATACAAAAGTGAGACTTTCGGTTGCTCACTCCTCCGTTTCGTTACTAACTCAGTGATTAACTCACAAATGTACGATACAGAATCGGCCCGCTGGTCGGTTACACAATTTTTATTGCTGTCTCAATTATTTATGACAGTATGTATGATAGTCTCAATTATGTATGATAGTTATCGTTCTATAATATTATGGTGATTCGATGCCCACGGGTAATGGAATATCACCCGGGGCAAGACGCTCATGTTATCGATTCATTTATCTATCACGTCTAATTTTTGAAGTTAATCTTTTTTAGCAGCAAAAATTAGACTTGTTTGAGGTGGATGAAAAATGATAAACTCGCGTCAAGACACGTTGATTGATCGGAAATTCGTAAGACCGAGAGAAACCGCCAACAAGGGAAAAACATCAATCAACAACAAAAATACAAATAATCAAAAGTTACGGTTTGAAAAAAAGGAATTTGAAATCAACACATTCCTTTAAATATATTAACTTTTGAAAGCGCTGCTGCGTTTTTGTTTTGAAAAAGATTTAAAATGAAACTTTCAAAGCAATCTACGTTTATAGGGATTTAATTTTCGAACTCCGCTATGTAAAAAGTGTAATTACTTTTTTATAAAAGTGCGATTAAGTAAAGTATTTCGGTTTCACGTTTTTACTAAAAGAAACTGTTTATTATGCCTAATTTCCTCCTTTGCATAAAAAGTTGGACAACTTTTAATAGCATTGGAGAGCAAAAATAACTTTTTCGCAATTATACTTGTTTGCGAGTTATACTTCTTTGAGTCCCTCTTTGTAATGAAATTACTTAAGTAACTTGTTGGTATGTCTGTGTTGGGAGCGCGTTATAATATGTTGCCATATTTAAATGTATTTATGCTTATTTTGTTTGGGTTTCTCTTTATATTCTGCTCTGTTTTGAATAAATTCGGAGCGCGTTTTACCTAAGTTTTACAAGTGCACACTGCTACATCTTATATATTATTCCAATCATGTACATTGAAATGCATCACACAGCGGACATTATTACCTTTTTTCAATTGTCAGTACGAAAGAAACGTACTTTGAAAAATACTAAATGATATAAATAATTTAGTATTTTTCATTTACTCTTACGCTTAAACTCATCAAACTTCATAGCCCGCGCACTCCATACTATTTCAATGCAATATACACATTATTTTATTATATTTATTTATTTAATTCACTATTCAGGCATCTTGGCCTATATTATAAATACCTTACAGACCAACAACCATACATATTTTAAACTTAACACTAAACACGTATTGTCTGCGACGTGGGGCGGGACGTATGAAATTATATGTTGTCATATTTTATTACTTTTAAATTTCCTCGAGCATATTACGAAACTATCGCATATGAAAAACATAAAAAGCTCGTGTGAATCGGCCATTTTGTTATGAAGTTACGAGAGATTATGTCCGTGCTGGAGGGTCGCCAGCGCCGAATGCCAAACACCCTGATCGATGGCCGATGGCATTAGCAACACTGATGACCTTTCAAATGCAGATAAATGTATTTAACAGTAGGTGCTTGAAACTAGATTTGCTTATCGCGAAGGAAGTATTGTTCTATGATAAAAGCTATGCTTTAAAAAAAAACTATGTCATAGTCTCGATAGTATGAAGCATACAACGTGACATTTTGTGGTTGTTTTCCGCAGCAGAACGATTTACCTATTATATAGTAGTACTATCGAATCATGCAAGTTATTTTTTGAAAATTCAAAATATTTTGTATGATGTACTATGGCAACTTTATGTCAGGCGCGAGCGGCTCTGACCCGGCCAAATTTTATTTATCATTTGAATAAAAAAAACTTCACAAATCTATAGGTATTGTAGTACTAAAATAAAATCATTTTACTGCGAGAAAACAACCATTAAAATTTCACGCAGTATATCCATACCATTTTAATTGTGGTCTCAATCTTAAATTCTCTGTGGTACGTTTCTTTTAAATTTATCATTTCAGTGATTATCATATTGAAATTTTGATTCTTTGTTTCAAATAGTCAATGGTCGCACATATAAAGCGTAAAGTCGTTATAAATAGTTCTTTATTATGTGTGTCTTGAATGGATAAGTGAGATTGTATAAAGAAAGATTGTCGAATACCAAAAATTTGTTAGTATTCATTAAAATAGTATTAATAAAATAGAAAACTTGGGCTGAGTGAACTTATTTATTTATTTATATTATACTCTATGCACAATGTACAATGGCGGACTTAATGCCATACGGCATTTTCTACCAGTCAACCATTGGGTGGTAGCAGAGACAAAACTAAAAAAAAAAAAAAACACAGGTGCTTTCTATTTAGAAAAAAAAATAACAGACATTCAAGAAATAAATAATGAAATATATATAATAAATACCTACGAATAATAATTTTATTATTCGTAGATAAATAGGTACTGATAAAAACAATATCAAATACTAGGCATACTAATATAATATACAAATCAAGTTACACATATTATATTTACGAGTACATAATAATACTAATATGGCGATTGATATGATATATAAGCTATACTATACAATATATACATATTATATACATAAGTTTATACATACTTATTTACTTTAAATACCTAAATATAAATACAGTATAGAATATAACGTATCGAAAAATAAGGCATAGGGCCTGTTCCACAACTCAAACGCAAACTCAATTTTTTTTTATTCAGAATAAATTTTTGCAAATATTCTCTGAAAGTAAATTTCCTGATAATGTGCCGGATCCACAACTTATTTGACGGGTTCTCCATACTTTATCTGTCAAGTTTAGTAGCGGATTGACTATCCGGCACTTATCAGGTAGTGATAAACAGGCCCTTAAATTATGAAACTGACGAAATTGTTTGCTACGCAGCCGCTACGCTGGGTCTACGCGGCTACGAGGCTACGAGGCTCTACGAAAATAGCACATATTTTCACAAATATTTTATGTGCTCATTATCATGTATAATAATACGAAATACCTGTAATTATATTGCCTGAATATGTCAATTCTGTAAGTAAAACTCTGGAACGAACTGTCACCAGCAGTATTTCCGGACCTATACGACCTGCAAACCTTCAAGAAAAGAGTATTCCCTCTTAAAAGGCCGGCAACACACCTACAGCTCTTCTGATGTTGCGAGTGTCCATGGGCGACGGTAGTTGCTTACCGTTTGCTCGTTTGCCCCCTTATTTAATAAAAAAAAAATACAAAAAGTATGGAAAAATAATATGTTATTTACAAACTTTTACACCATGTTAAAAAAATGCTATGCCTGGATAAAATAATAAAAATGCGAAATAAGCTTACTTGTAATATTTGCACAATTTTCCTTCCAAAGATCATTCCGAATACCTTTTTAAGGGTCAGTATACACCAGTATGGGATATGGTAGTGCCTCGGTGTGAAATTACACTGAGAAACAGAACGTTTGTATTATGCAGTCCATGCATTTTTCTTTTAACATGTAAAATATATTTCATAAACACTAAATTACATTTCGTACAGTTGGCTCAACTGTTCTTTGAAAATACGTTTATGAGAATAAAATTATTATGCAAGTAAAAGTATATTTTTAATGGAGATTTTTAAAGGACATTTTTAAAGCTGTTTGTAATGTTTTAAGCATCGTTACTAATATTATTTATTATTTTAAATTCAAAAATCTTTCCTATAGATATATTCAAATGAAAATAACTTTAAGATACACCACTAAACTAAACTAAAAGTAAAACTAATAACTGTAGCTTTTTTTATCCAGGCCATTGACTACATCTATAGCATTAATTAAATTTGGACTTGTACTTTAGGCAACGCCAGGAAAGTGGAACAAACGTAGGTACCATCGAGGAAATTGATTCCTAGGCAGTTGACGGACCTACGTCATATGTTCGGCTTATGTCAATTCAATGTGGCTGTGGTCGGATGGGTTTGACACGCGATCAAATTACCTAGGTTCGCCATCTAATCTGCCTGTGAATATTTTTTTTCGAGACGTATATAAAATTCTCGTGCCACAATGTTAGTCCACGAACTCCTCCGAAACGGCTTTACTGATTTTTACCAAATTTTATATGCATATTCAGTAGGTCTGAGAATCGGCTACTCGGTACTTATTATATTGATAAGTGCATTTGTTGAATAAATAATAGTAAATTATTACAACTCGAGAAAAACGACGACCATGATAGCGATGGACGTTGCCATGGTGACATACTTTATTTAGTCACTTCAATAAAATAATACGGGCGATATTTATTACTTTATAATATGGCAAAGAAACGTTTGCCGGGATAGCTAGTAATATATAACATGCAAAGAATGCCATTTTTTTATTCATACCTAGTAGTGTATCATTATCGTCACGTCAGCCTTTCTTCAAATGTCTTATCCCATATAAAATAAAGTTCATTCAGCATAAACGTATAATACGATCATATTGAATTTATTATTGAATAAAAATCGAAAGTATCTTTTGCGCTACGCTCGCAATTTATCTGTTTAATCATCGAATGTTGGATTATTCATCGGTACTCACAAAGGTAACTAAACGAAGGGAGACCATTAAAATATTCAAAATGACTGCCAATCTTATATTCGAGCGGATGAGAGCAGCTTTGTATATTTATAGATCCTCGCGACTGATTGCTCCGCAAATTAGAGGAAAAGATTTTTCTTTGTGACTTTTTAACTGAGTACTAAAATGGGTATTTTTGACAAGGGCCAAACTTAAAGTTTAAGGAAACTCGTTTTCCACATATTGTAACTTTAAAAGTGGTACAGTTTTAGTGAAAATTTATAGTGAAAGCTGAAAGGAATACAGTACCCGGCAATAAATATTGCACATCGACCTTTGGAAAGAGACATTCGGCTAATTTCGGTTTCATAGAGCGTTATCTTTGTAGCACACACCTATTTGACATTATATCAGTCGTTGTTCAAATTCAATAGAGTGCAGTCGCGTCCAGTTCAGAATAAATATCTAGAGTTGTTAACACCCCTAAATTTGCTACAACTGTAATTTTCCAAACGAATTTACATACGTAAACATAATTAGAACACCCTTTTTTATTTTATTTTACCCGAACCTAAAGCCATAACTTATAGAAAATTTGGTGTATTTTATACAAAGAATAATAAAATTGTCAAAAGAAGCAAACCATAATTGTTTTAACAGCTCCTAATATATACCGGACTTTTTGTATTTCGTGCGTAAGAGATAACGCTCTACAAAACCGAAATTAGCCGACTGTCACTTTCCAAAGATCGATGTGCAATATTTACCGCCGGGTACTGTACTAAAGGTTCGTAGGTAGTGCGACATGAAGTTTTAGCAAACAACGTGTCGATTGATAGAGTACTACAAGTTACAAATTATGACTCCAAAGCTAATAATATGCACTTAATGACTTAACTGCTTAATTGTACGAAAATTATAAATAAAAAATAAATAAATAAATAAAATAAAATGTCTTTATTTCAGGCATAAATGTACCTACCCACACAGATTATATAAAATATTATGTAAAATTAACATAAAATAATGTGAAGAAAATAAAATAAGTGAATAATTATGAAGAGGTAAGATTTGTCAAATGTAAGGAAGTTAGTAAAATGATTTTGATGGCCTAGTATTTTTTTTTAATGTTGGTATTTGTGCAGAGTGGCACATCTAGTGTTAAATATTGTACATGCCAGTTTCTTTGAAAAAGTTTATACGCGAATTGAAAGCCGTCCTATTAGCATCGAAATAAAATCACCATTCTGTGAAGCGGCGGATCAGTGTTGTTTGTGTCCGGGCACAAGTTTATCCCACTTCGTACGTACGCTTTTATACAATTTGTAACTCCTGACTTTGATCGCTCGGAGTGCATCGATACAGGAGCTTATCAGCTTTAGTTGAAAACTCTTTCAAGTTGTATGTTAACATTTGGCCTAGCTTGTCTTTTGCAGATTAGACGTTTACAAAAACTAACCATGCAATGTATAACAAAACGTGCAAAATAAGAAGTTATTAAAATGTACTATATCTGAGAAATTGGTCGAGTTATGTCAAGACTCAAGTCCGGTCTACTACGACAGAATAAGACTAAGTACTAACATTGACTTGACTTATACTACTACGTATACCAAATAACAAACCTTCACTAACTATATTGTATGGCAGCAGTGAGATATAGTACTTATACGTTCAGTTAAATTGTATGTTGTAAGAAAGAATATACAATTCAACTGAACGTATAAGTAATTAAAAAATGCAAAAACTTTTCATTTACCAATTACGAAAATTAAGCGACCAAGGGTGTATGAAATTAGGTGCTGTTAAAGCTTTAACAGAATTCAGAAAATTAAGGTGTTGTACTGATGTTTAACATGAAAATAATAGATGGTGAAAATTGCAAGCATTTGACGTAGTTTAGGATATGGTTATTCTGAAGAAAAACTTCCTAACACGCGTGGAGAGTAATAAGAAAAAGAGGGTCAAAATAATTTCAGAGACAATTCCGAAATAATTTTACGTCTGACTAGTATTCTCAGTACCTCTTTTTTATACGTGAAATAAAAAAAAATCTATTTAAAATAAAAATAATCAATACTTTAATCGAATCAGACAACGAAAATCGGGACAAAGTATATTAAATATGCATGCTGGTAAATGTAGGCCTTCTCCCTTCTGTAGATAAATCGCAGCGTTACGAACCAATCGGAAATGTATTAGTATTAATTATATAGCGATCCGACTTCCCTGCGCTTAAGCTCAGGCGTAACTCTCACAACTCTCGTATCTCCAATATAATGTGATAGTTCTTCAAGACTGCTACTTACTTTTGCTGAAGCGCACTTAAGGCCACCCTTTCGGCCGAACTCAGAGACATAATGTTGTTTAAGCTTCAATTTAACGAAGACTTTGATAGATAATGTATGGGGCTTATTTAATTACAATTGAGTTATTATTTAATAATAACGTTTCTGAGTGCGGCAGTTAGAGTCATAATTACTTTATTTTGATATTGAAGAGTTGACAGAAGAAATATGGAATTTATAATTTAAAGTTAAGTAATAGTTAAGACTCTCTGAGTCGAGCCGTTAGTGTTACAGTTAAATGCGAAAGGGTGCTGAGGCCCGAGAGATTTTAGAGGCGAGATGTATTGTACCGTTCAAATAGTTTTTGCCCACCCTATACATTGCGCGATGCATAAAAAATAAAACAATAATATGATCAATTTTGATTACTATATTTTAAAGGACATATTATTTGGATTAAAATATTATGGTAAAAAGTAAATTAGGCTGCAATGGTTCCATATTTAAATGTTTAATTTACCTACTCATATTACCTTCTTTTGCTTTTATTATTTACTTCGATGCCCAATCTTGGCATTCTTAGTAAGATTTTGACAAATAATGTACTCGTAAGATTTTCTTTGTTATTATTCCGTTAAAAGAAACCCGGTGGCCATGCTGCAGCTAAGCATGCTGATAGTTTTTCAAGCAAAATTAATATTTAGTTGACTACCTAGCTTCGACTTTTACTTATTAAGTCTCCCTACTATGTTATTATTTTATACCTGAGATAAAATAATAATATATTGCACAAAGCTGGCTAATCTTAAAGATAAACGAAACAATTATTCAGCGTTAATTCTGTTGACTCGCGTCCCAGACCAACATTACTCTCTATTAACATAACACCGGCTTTACGTGTACCTAATCTCACGTGAAGAAGTGGATAACTAATATTTTATAACATAAGGGCAATGAGTCATCTTTTCCCTTGTCATTTGAATAAACCTTGTTACTCACCTACTTCATCAGCTGGATAATATGTCTGGGTATACATTTTTTTACATTTTTTGATTTCGAGTCATTTTCCCGTTCCTAAACCCACATTTTCAAATTGTTACTAACGCACTTCATCCACTTACGTATTTATGTGACATATACCTTCATATTTTGTTCGTTTCGTTATCTAGTCACGTTCGTTCAGCAAGTTTGTGATTTCTTATGACACAGAATCAAATCTTTCCTCGGAATTGCCGTCGGTATGATATTCACATTCGGTACATCACGTTTTTCTTTTTTATTCAAATCCCGATGAAACACGTACCGGGTATAATTTTATTCGGCCCTTAAATGTTATTTTGGAATCCACGTCCCTCACAATAGAGACGAAATTGTACGCGAGCGCCGAGCGGGGTGTGCATAATGAAATAATGTTTTATGCGCGCTAAAACATTTTTTTGTTTAATATTTTAAGCGGATTTACGTTTTGTTTTTATGTGGAATCGACGCACTTATTTTAAATAAAAATACGTTTTTAAAATATTTGCCAAATGTGAGCGTTTACGTGTGAACATATGAATAATCTAATAGGATACAGACTTATTGGATTTAACATGTTATTATGATAATCTTTAATATTAAAAGCTAAATATTTAGTTTATTATTTAATAATAACTTGTAGCTAAGCTAGAATTGAAAGTTAATTGCGTACCATTGATTCGGTTAGCACCATTATTTCGTGATTGTCAAAATTCCCACCACGTTCAAGAGCATGTCGCATGTTGGCGTCGGAAGATTTAATAAAGCCGTATCTACAGCGTTTAGCGTGTAATGGCGCCCGTGGTAAATTAATTAGCTGCCACTTTGGGCCCCTTGATTGCTTTTGACACGTATCTTTCATGAGAGAACACTTTAAATATACTTAACTAGATGACTCCCGCAACTCCGTTGCGCTCAAATTCGTTTATATACATTATTACGGGATAAAAAGTATTTTATGTAATTTGCCGGGAATTAAACTATCTTTATATCAAACATTCAAATCGGTGCAGCGGATTAGGTGTGAAGAGGTTACCGAATAACAGTTACAGTTTCGTATTTATAATATTAGTATGGGTTTAACGTTCCGAAGACCCGACTTCCCTGCGCTTAAGCTGCCTGAGCTATAATATCACAAAGCAGTCGTATTTAGAATATAAGAAGATAGTTCTTCAAGGAAACTTGTACTTACTGTAGCGCACTTAGGGCTGGTTTACACGTATTAAGTAGATAAGTAGTAACTAAATTTCAACTTAATTTGAAGTGACAAGCCCCGCCTGCCAACCTTACAGAAAATAGTCAAAATTCTAATTTCCTTGTTTAGTACTTAACTAAATTTTAACTTACTACTTGCTACTAAATTTTGTGTTACATACATATACAACATACAATAAGTAACTTAAAATTAAGTTAAAATTTAGTTAACTACTTATCTACTTAATACGTGTAAACCAGCCATTACTGATTGCTTTTGACAAGTATCTTTGACGAGAGAATACTTTAAATATACTGAACGCTCCACTCACCCGCGTTAATTTCCTGGAAACCGTACATTTTGTCGCCAAAAAGTAGCTTATATCCTTCCCCGTTGTTTGGTCTATATCTTTGCAAAATCACAATATAAAAATCGGCCCAGTAGTTTGTGAGATAACTGCGTTCAAACAAAGAAACTCTTCAGTTTTTGAAAATTATAAAATTTAATTTTACTATAGATTAAAACTACAAAGGTGGAACCGACGTTTAGTCGCCATTGTGTGCAGACAATGTGCAAGAGATGTTACTTAAAGAATACATTAGGTACTCCGCTTAACTTTCGAGGAAAAAGTTCGTGTAAAAACTACAATACGTGCACACATAAAACCTTTATTACACACTAAAACCTTTTCGAATAATGCACCTTACGAAACACGGTTTATACCTATGGAAATGTTTTTCAGTTAGGGTACAGTACAACCTTTTTACGTCCATGGGTGACGGTAGTTGCTTTCCGTCAGGTGAGGCGTTTGTTCGTTTTTTATTTGCTTTCTACGTGCTTGTTAGTTCCAGTATTATAACAATTAATCTAAATACGTGGTCGCCATTTCATTAGATATCTCCGGCGCGTTCGATCATGCTTGGTGGCCGATGTTATTATTAAAACTAAAAAATCGAGGTTGCTACTCTAATATTTATGCCATAATACGTTCTTACTTTTTTAAAGGTCAAACTAAGCTTCGACTTGGCCATTGTACACAGTACACACGCCAAAGATTTAACATGCGGCTGCCCTTAGGGCTCTGTTATCTCGCCAAAACTATGGAATTTCGGATTCGATGATTTATTAAGTCTTCCCCTACCACCGCTGTGCATACTAGTTGGATACGCCGATGACGGTTTTCTCATCGTTCAAGCAAATTCACGTTCCGAAATTGAATCTAAAGCCAATGATAGTCTTAATTTAATATCTAGCTGGGGTAAACGTAATTACCTGAAATTCGCCGCGCATAAAACTTACCAAATTCTTTTAAAAGGGTCCCTTATATCGTCACTCCGTTATCTTGGTTTTTACTTAGAAAATAAATTTACATTTTTAGAACATATAATTCAAAAAACTAGCGAGAAAGCGAAGCGCAATTTTTACTCCTTTACCAAAATATCTACATCGACATGGGGCCTCTCCTTCAAAACCTTAAAATCAATTTACACTGCTACTTACCTAAGCAGCATTTGCTACGGGGCCCCCGTGTGGGCCGACAGAGCAACAATCGGCGCGGCTCGTCGCAAGTTGCTACAAAGCCAACGTCTTGCTCCTATATTCTTATGCAAAGCTTACAGGACCACAAGCACCGAAGCCTTACTGTGTTAGCCGGAGTTTTACCCGTTGACCTTGAGATTCAGCGTCGTGCGACAATGTACTATCATAACAAAAACATTGACAACCCGTTCTTTTTAAGCGCTCGCAATAAAATTAAAATAACAAGATTGCTTAAACCTTTAGAAAACTCTGTGCAAAGCCTAATCTCCGAATGGCAGTCACGATGGGAATGTTCCACCAAAGGGCGACCTTTATAATTTTTTCCCTAATATTCGTGAATGGCTATCCAAACATTGGATGGATATTGATCACCTCGTTTCCCAATTCCTGACCGGTCATGGAAATTTTAAAGCCAAACTTTACGGATTTAAACTAGTAGCATCATCCATGTGCGAGTGCTCGACCGAAGGCAACATGTTTGAACAAACCGCTCATCATGTTCTCTGGGAGTGCAGTCTCTGGCAGGACGAAAGAACTACTATGCTAAATAACCTATTCTGTACATCTGGAGTCGCATACTACGGTGATCTCGTGGACAGCGCTAGGAACTTCCGTGCCTTCAAGCGTTTTTGCCACAATTATTATTGGCAACAGTCAAACACAATAACCTCCAATATTAACTTAGCTTTAGCTTAGGAGTCACAATTATTAACCTTATTTCCGTGGTGCTCCCCCTTAAGTTCTTTGACTTTCGGTCATTGCAACTTTGTGCTGTCTCCCGCTTTTATGGGGAGGGAAATTGGAATCTTCCTACTCCTCCTATTTTCTTCTGATTAATTTCGTTGCGGGTCCCAAGACAGTTTTAGCATGTCCCTCGGGCTCCCTGAAATCATATCAAAGGGTTTTCGTGGTTGGATACCGCTGTCGATCCTGGCGACACAGGAGATACAGTGGTGGGAATGTGTGGTGGGCCAAAAAATTAATAATAATTATATTATAACTAGGTGACCTGGTGAACTTCATATCACTTTCCTCCTAATATAAATTTTACCTGGACTTTCACAAACATTTCAAGACTAAAATTATCCAAATGGTTCAGCAATTCTCAAGTTTTAGCAAAACTAACACTTAAAATCATTTTCTTATCTGTAGATTCACACTTATGTTTATGCCGTATGCGAAAGTGTCTTTGTGTCTTGTGTCTTGTTTCTATCTGAAAAAGTACTAATTTAAACCGCTTAACCAATATATTTAGTGGGCATAGGAATCAATCTTTTAAAACATAATTTACACGATTAAATAAAGTCCGTGTGTCTCGTTATATTATCTAGATGACGCCCGCAACTCCATTGCGCCACAAAATCGCGCAGAAACCGTACATTTTTCCAGGATCAAAAGTATCCTATGTACTTTCCCGTGACTCAAAGTATCTCCATGCCAAATCTCAGCAAAATCGGTTAAGCGGTTTGTGCGTGAAGAGGTTTCAGACAGAAAGACAGACAGATACACTTTCGCATTTAAAATGTTAGTACGGATAGTACTTACTAGAAGAAATACGAGTTCGTAGAATATAGAGCAAGTTACACAGTACTGTAGACTGTAGGTAAAGTTGTGAGTTTGCATAGGTAATCACCTCCCCAACCCTGTTTATCTCACAAAATCACGGAGGATAAGAAGTTACTGCATATTGAATGTATAAGAAAACTGCTGCAGTAAAAATACGGGGTAATGTTTTATTGTGGTTACTTTGTAGAGTTAAATAACGAATGGCTTATTGGATGCGAAACCCGAACGAGAGATCAAATGTCTCGGAGGCTTACGCTATTTGAATATTCTTATGTTAGTTCCAGTATACACAATTTTGTTGCCGAATACATTAAATTTGGTTAAAAGTTATTTTTATTTAGTAAGAAAATTCTGCATGAATTTCTTTCGCTTCTATTCTTAAATAACTGTGTCAAAAGCAAAATTGGTCGGTTTTGAAGCCTGTTAAATGCGAGCATAATATTATAATCAAATATCCATACTAATATTATAAAAGCTAAAGTGTATTTATTCTGTCTGTCGAACCGATTTTGTTGAAATGTTGTATGGAGATACTTTGACTCCCGGAAAAGGATTTTTTTATTAAATAAGGGGGCAAACGAGCAAACGAGTCACCTGATGGTAAGCAACTACTGTCGCCCATGGACACTCGCAACATCAGAAGAGCTGCAGGTGCGTTGCCGGCCTTTTAAGAGGGAATACGCTCTTTTCTTGAAGGTTTGCAGGTCGTATATGTCCGGAAATACTTCTGGTGACAGTTCGTTCCAGAGTTTTACAGTGCGCGGCAGGAAGTTACGCGAAAAACACACAGTGGAAGCCTGCCACTCATCGAGGTGATGAGGATGGTATGTTTTGGGATGGTATGGGACGATGGCGAAAAGTTGCAGGTGGTATGATTCCGAACAATTCCTCAGAGCACTCCCCGTGATACAACCGATAGAGGATGCAGAGCAAAGCTACCAAATCCTTTTAAAAGGTTCCCTTATATCTTCCCCTAGCATTAAACTTGACAATATTAACGTTAAACGCAAACAGTCGCTCTGTTATCTTGGTTTTTACTTGGAAAATAAATTTACATTTTTAGAACATATAATTCAAACTGGTGAGAAAGCGAAGCGCAATTTTTACTCCTTTACCAAAATATCTACGTCGACATGGGGCCTCTCTTTCAAAACCCTAAAATTAATTTACACCGCTACTTACCTAGGCAGCATTTGCTACGGGGCCCCCGTGTGGGCCGACAGAGCAACTATCGGCGCGGCTCGTCGCAAGTTGCTACAAAGCCAACGTCTTGCTCTTATATTCTTATGCAAAGCTTACAGGACCACAAGCACCGAAGCCTTGCCTATGTTAGCCGGAGTTTTACCCGTTGACCTTGAGATTCAGCGTCGTGCGACAATGTATTATCATAACAAAAACATTGACAACCCGTTCTTTTTAAGCGCTCGCGATAAAATTAAAATAGCAAGATTGTTTGAACCTTAAGAAAACTCTGTGCAAAGTCTAATCTCCGAATGGCAGTCGCGATGGGACTGTTCCACCAAAGGGCGTCATCTTTATAATTTTTTCCCTAATATTCGTGAACGGCTATCCAAACAGTGGATGGATATTGATCACTGCGTTTCTCAATTCCTGACCTGTCATGGAAATTTTAAGGCCATACTTTACGGATTTAAACTAACTAGTGCCTTCACCCATGTGCGAATGCTCGACCGAAGGCAACATGTTTGAACAAACCGCTCATCATGTTCTATGGGAGTGCAGTCTCTGGCAGGTCGAAAGAACTACTATGCTAAACAACCTATTCTGTACATCTGGAGTCGCATACTACGGTGATCTCGTGGACAGCGTTAGGTTCTTCCGTGCCTTCAAGCGTTTTTGTCACAATTATTATTGGCAACAGTCAAACACAATAAACTCCAATATTAACTTAGCTTAGGAGTCACAATTATTAACCTTATTTCCGTGGTGCTCCCCCTTAAGTTCTTTGACTTTCGGTCATTGCAACTTTGTGCTGTCTCCCGCTTTTATGGGGAGGGAAATTGTAATCTTCCTACTCCTCCTATTTTCTTCTGGTTAATTTCGTTGCAGGTCCCAAGACAGTTTTAGCATGTCCCTCGGGCTCCCTGAAATCATATCAAAGGGTTTTCGTGGTTGGATACCGCTGTCGATCCTGACGACACAGGAGATACAGTGGTGGGAATGTGTGGTGGGCCAAAGCCCGTTATAAAAAAAAAGCTACATCTCGGCGTAATTCCAAGGGGTCCAAGCTGTTTGAAACACTATGGCAATCAACAATTCGAGCAGCCCTTCGTTGGATATGATCCAGAGGGAGCAGTTGGTATTTTGGCGCCCCTGCCCAGAGATGAGAACAATATTCCATATGAGGCCGAACCTGCGCCTTTTAGAGTTGTAGGCGTTGGTCCGGACTGAAGTACTGTCTCGCTCTGTTAAAAACACCAAGCTTCTTCGAGGCTAATTTGGCCTTACCCTCTAGATGATATCGGAACTGGACTTCACTCGATATGTTGACGCCAAGTATCTCAATGCTAGGGGAGATTAAAGATGTGCCCTCGAAACGAGGATATACGACCATTGGTGACTTTTTAGTGGTGAACGCGCAGACTTGTGTCTTGGCGGGGTTGAATTGGACCAAGTTACGTCTACTCCATTCAGAGACCTTCTCCAATGAATTTTCCACCTTAGACACAAGTTCGTTTCGACTCTCAGTGACATTTTGCCGAGAAATATTGGGGAAGCCGGTATATACAGCATCACCTGTACTGTCATCCGCATAGCAACGAATGCCGCTGGTCTGCAACATGTCATTGATATGCAGTAAAAATAGAGTAGGCGATAGCACACAGCCCTGAGGCACACCAGTATTAACAGACTGAGTTTCCGGGCATTCGCCGTCAACTACGACCTTTATGCTTCTCTCTGCTAAGAAACCAGTGACCCACTTACATAATTTCTCGGGCAGCCCATGATGGAAGCTTTGATAGCAGCGCTTTATGCCAAACCCGATCAAAGGCCTTCGCAATGTCCAAACTAACAGCCAATGCCTCTCCCTTCGACTCAATTGCATGAGCCCAACGATGAGTCAGGTACGCCAAGAGATCACCTGCCGAGCGACCCTTACGGAACCCGTATTGTTTGTCGCTTAGTAATCCCTGGCCTTCCAAGTATCGAAGAAGCTGGCTATTGATAATGGATTCCATTATCTTCGAGAAGAGAGAGGTTATAGCGATTGGTCTGTAGTTGGAAGGATTTGAGCGATCACCTTTTTTGGGGATCGGCTGCACTAAGGCTGTCTTCCAGGAAGCCGGGACGATGCCAGTGGAATAGGAGAGCCGAAAAAGACGCCGAGTCAAGACCGGAGCCAACTCTGGAGCACACTTTTCCAACACAATAGGCGGGATTCTGTCAGGCCCACTCGACTTTTGGATATCAAGGGAACGGAGGGCTTTTCGCACTGAGCGCTGATGAAACCGAATATCCGACATGATGGTCGTGCATCGCGGCATGGTCGGCGGTTTCTGCCCCCCGTCATCCAGGGTCGAGTTTGACGCAAAGAGTTTGCCCAGAAGATCGGCTTTGTCTTTTGCGTCCTGGGCCAACGATCCATTTCCTACGTGTAGGGAAGGTCCTTTACTGATGTTATTTCCTATGGGATACTTTTTTCCCAGAAAAATGTAAGGTTCCCAAGCAATTTGACCGTTGCACCAAAATGAATAACGCCGTTGCAGGCGTCATCTACTCTTTACAATTTAGCGTTGTTAAGTGACTTTCCTCATAAAATTCTTGAATGATTTTCCTTATAAAATTCTTTTATTTTATTTTATTTTCTTTATTAGGAACAATAAACAGTTACATGTTAGGACTTAGTTACTAAAATTACTTGTATAGAAGTGGTAAACACATAACCCACACCATTGTTCACGGATTAAAATTGGAAAGTACAGCGTATAGAATGGATAAAAATATATGACAGTAACACTAGATACAAAACAGCAATAGCATATTATTAAAGAATTAAAATAAATTAGAGTTAATAAAAAGAAATAAAACAAATGACATATTTTACAAGAATGACTTTACATAAGAAATTTCGAATGAATGATTCCTGAATGACATTGCTTATTAGTCCTTGATTGAATAGTGCCTGAATTTTTTTGCTTATAAAATTCTCGAATGATTTTCCTTATAAAATTCTCCTTTATTCCATGTTTATCACAGCCAAGTGCGAGTTAGTTAGCGTTGAGAATGCACTTCTATCTGAGAGTGTTTAATCCCGCATCCCGCGCCCGTCTAATGCCGTTTGTTCACCGCCAACGTCACCGGGACGTCACCAACAGAAAATTCAAATAAAATACGTGTGGCACTCTGGGACTGCCGCGGTAAAACTATTGCATAGTTTTTTTTATCAACTTATGTAATTATATTAGTATACGTCTAGTGGCACGCACATACCGAAGTCTGCCGAACTAAAACGACCATGGCATAAGCACGGCTTTCAACGCCGCACCACTGCCGATCGGAGAGATGGGTGTTAGGTTTTTTCGTTACGGAATTTCTTAATTCGGTCGCCGCGCTATGCAATAGCTCAAAAATTCCACTTTATGACCCGAGGCTAGAGGTATCATTTTTTACCGACATGGCGCCGCTGTAGTGGCGTAGAGAAAAACGAAATAGTAACATAATAAAATAGTTAAAAAAAAAACACGCTTTTACGCTTTTTAAATTAACTAAAATCATATTTTGCAAATTGAAAAATGAAATAATTATATCAAATTAGTGTATTGTCATCGGTCCTCGATAAATCTACAAAGTTGGAGCGAAATCTGGCCGTTTAAAGTAGGTCAAAATCGCGCCCAAAGAAGTCGTTTACAAACAAACATACAGGTGAAGCTAATAAAAAGCGTATAAAAACATTAGTAACCACAACTTGGAACTTATAGCCTAGGTCATAAAAGTGGCATTTTATTTTGATTTTTCTCGGTGACGTCCCGTTGACGGCGACAGTGGACAAATAGTCAAATGTGAGATAAAGCGGAGTGGCTCGTTAAGTAGCAGCTTAAATGATAACGTTGAAAAAGTTCAAGAATTTCACGCTTCTTGTCTTTTAACTTTATATTTATTTTTGTATGTTAGGTAATGCCCACGATACATGATTTTGTCGTAATATTATGCTAGGATTTGTGATTTGAATCATCATTAAATACATAATTTAGTTTTATTTATATCGCTTCAGCCCTTTAACAGTAAGTAGGTTTATAACGAAAATTCAATACTTGTACTTACATACAGCCCGAGCTAATAAATTGTTAAAAAGATCGTAAACACTTGCTTGTTCAGTGACTGTCACTTCACTCACAAAATAAAAAGCGCCGGGTGAAAACAGCCCGCGGGCCGGCTTTGTCCATTACCCCTCGTATGTGATAACCGATCAGCCGTACTAGTCCCCAGCGTGAAAACCCTCCCCGTGACTTCTGTCATGTCTATTGTAGCGTTAACAATTCTATGAGTGTTTCGATAACGTATTTTGTATATTATGGGATGTTGGAGCAAGGGGTAGTAAAGCATATTATTAGCTTTTGTTAATAAGATATACTTTGGTACGCTATGATCATGCATTGTAATGTATCCTACATAATACATTGCATTATAACTTAAAAAGAAAGGTTCGATTGTTTCCTTGTATAGTAGTTGGCATTAAATATTCACTACTATTTCATTCAAAATAACAAAGAATGACACAATTTATGAAATAGACCACTTTAAATAACCTAAGCTACAAATAGTTTATGTTTAAATCAGTCAAAATCGTAGCTTTAAAATGGATTTTAAAGCTGCGTCGTCAAAATACGTCTAAATTTTATGATGAGTATGCAATGTTTTCTTTAAGGGTTACATAATGTTAACTTGCTTTACAAGGGTAAGAACAACTCAATTCTATAAAGCTAATGAATACATTTTAAATAATTTTGTAGAAATTGCTGGAAGGTTTGCAAGGAGAGCGGAAATTACTGAAAATTATTCTCCCGGTGTCTTCAGGCGAAGTTGGCAAGAAGTCATTTTCAACATCTGATTTGTTAAGTTTGACGGTACGAGTAGCGAAGTTAGACATGTATAGTCGGCGAGCTCGATCGAGAGGTAAGGGGCAGTTCACATTGAAATGTGAAGAAGCGATACGATGCTATGCAACTTTTGGTGTTATAATTAATGCTATAATAACTGTACAACATAAAATATTATTCATACTACAGCTGCTGTGCGTAATATCAGCATAGATAGCTTCTTTTACATGTTGATGCCTTCTTAAGGTGACGCCGCGTTTAAGTAAAAAACCGTGTTGGATATGTTTTAGATTGCTTGTTTTCTATGAGAAGCCGGGGCGGCCTCATAGAAAACAAGCAATGGAACAGCAAAAAATGGGAACGGCGTAAGCGACAAAATGGTTTTTGTTGCGTAAAGTCAAAATCACAAATAAATTTTATATAAGCTATGGGCAAATTAAAGTGTATGCTTGAACCAATCTATGTACAAATTTTGGAAGCTTAAATCACTCTCCTCTGCAGTTGGCAAAATAGGAATCTTTTTTTACAGGTATTTTTGATGGATTATTATGTGTTATAATAGTTGACCAATCGTGTTATGCTATGGGTAATTCAAAGACAAAGACATGATGAATACTGACAATGAACTTTAATTTCTTAGCTTTAGTCATTGCTGAGAAAAATCGATATCGCTACAGCCAGATTTTCAAGGCGTCGCGTCGTCTTAATTTTGGGTTGTTTTAGTCCGATGCACATGTTACATGCTTAGATTACTTAGTGACATATTTTTCAGTTAATAACGAATAAAATGGAGAAAACATTCCCGCCTTTGCAATTCATAAAGCTTAGATCAATACCTTGTTGATTTTACAGTTTAATCGAAAATAATGTAATAAAAGCTGCAAAACGCGCACAACAACAATAAAAAATTATGGAAAGCCATTAAGCATATTACATATACAAAAAAAGCTGAAGATACACCACATGAACTTATAAATACATCTAACCCTACAGAATCTATAAATGCTATCAATAATTATTTTGCAAACATTGGGAAGTCCTTAGCTGAAAAAATTACAAAGCCCGAAAAGAATATCTATGATAATTCTATAAGATCTTGCCCCAACTCTTTTGTTCTGTTGCCAACGGACGAAGAAGAGATTAAATCTTTGATTTCCAACCTAAAGAGAAATTGCTCTACCGGCTTGGACATGATATCTTCCGACATACTTAAAGCAAACTGCAAAATTTTAGTAAAACCTCTAACATATATATGTAATTTATCTCTATCAACTGGTATATTCCCACATGCACTCAAAAAGTCACGAATTCATCCTATCCACAAAAATGGAGACAGAGACCGTATCGATAACTACATACCTATATCCATTCTTTCAGCCATTTCTAAAATACTAGAGCGAATAATTAATAAAAGGTTAATAAAATATTTAGAAGAAAATAATCTACTGTCAGAAGCTCAATTTGGATTTAGGTCTAAAAAATCTACATCAAATGCAGTTCATGAATTGATTAGCTTTGTTGTTAGTAACTTAGATAGTAAAAATAAATCAATAGCAATATTTTTGGACCTTGCTAAGGCCTTCGATACGGTCTCTGTCCCGATATTACTAAGAAAATTGGAATGAATGGGAATTAGGGGTCTACAGTTTAAACAGGTCTTTAAAAGCTACTTATCTAAAAGAACACAGTGTGTACAAATTGAGAATCTGAAAAGCGAAGATCTGGCAATTCACTTCGGAGTTCCCCAGGGTAGTATATTGGGCCCCACACTGTTCCTGGTTATTAATGACCTGTGTCAATTAGCTATACCACATGCAAAAATTATAACCTTTGCCGATGACACAGTTTTACTCTTTAGCGGTAAGGATTGGACTGATGTTTACACACATGCACAAAATGGTTTTAATATGGTTACTGAATGGCTACGATTAAACGTCCTAACTTTAAATACAAGCAAAACTAAACACATTACTTTCTCATTAAGAAATAGGAATAATAATAACATGAACTATAATATAATATCCCATGAATGCTTAGAGTACAGTAACAGAGGCTGTGTATGTGCAAAAATTGAGAAGACCGACTCAATAAAATATCTAGGAATAGTAATTGACAATAATCTATCTTTCCGTGAACATATAAATTGTTTAGCAGCAAGAACACGCAAACTAATGTATATGATCAAAAACCTTCGTCATGTTGCCTCCAAAGTGCTTGTAAGATCCGTTTACCTTGCGCTGGTCCAGTCACAGCTGAGCTATTGTATTTCTGCCTGGGGAGGTGCTACAAAGAACCATATGCTAAAACTTGAAAGAGCTCAAAGAGCAGTACTAAAAGTAGGCTTTTCCCTTTCCTTCTTCCACCCAACTAAAGAGGTTTATAAAACAAGTAAAGTACTTACCGTTCGTCAGCTTTATGTCCTCCAGTCTATACTCAAACAACACTGCTTATCTACCTTTGATCCTAACATAATAGAAAAGCGGCGCAGAAAAGATAGAGTTTTTAATTTACCACAATGCAATACCTCTTTCGCCCAACGCTTCTTCGATTATCAGGGTTGTCGTTTATATAATAAAATTAATAAGTGCTTAAAAATTTACTCCTTGACAAAACACAAATGTAAGACGGTAGTGAGTCAATGGCTACAAAATTTGGAATACGGTCCTACCGAAAACTTACTTCACTAAAATTACTGAATCAATCCATCCACTTACAGACCCTCGCACTGATTTATGCACATGCTGACATACACAGGCACGCACACACACCACTCACAAACACACACACACACACACTCACACACACACAAACACTCACATGCACACATCACATACGCACAGGCTTTAAAGGGCATTTATTTTTATTTTTTATTTTTATATATTTTTTTTATTCCTTAGATTTACTTTTATTGAAAATAGATACCTATGTCTTTTTATATTTAAATAATATGTATCTTCTCATAATGCTGTATCATGAAAATATGATTTGTAAATCGGAATCCAACCTAAATAATTATAATGTTCCTTGGGGTAAGGACCTGGTGATCTGTAACACAGGCATGACCTATAATGGACACCAGCTCCTTACAATCTCACCTGTCTGTAAAAATTCTGTTATGTACCTATATCTTAAACCTGTATTGTGAGGAGAAAATAAAGATTATTATTATTAAAAAAAAAAAATTATTTTAAAGTTATGACATAAATTATTTTCTATATATTTTGCAAGAACATGCCAGATTATCAATAGAGATAATCTGGCATGTTCTTGCAAGATATATCCTTTATAAAGCGTCCAGTGTAAGAAAGTTCGCTTCTGTGAAACATGGACAACACAATGAGCCTGGCTAATTAAAATCCTGAACATCCCATACTCTGTATCCTGTTCAATGTCTATCGCCTTATGAGACGAAGAAGGTGAAAATTTACTCAAGGGATTTTTTAGCCCTTCGAAAAAGTAGGAGGATGTGTATTGGACATGTGGTTTCTGTTAAGTGTGTTATGATGTTACATGAGTTACACATTTTTATCCTATAATTTAAGCATATTTCTATCAAGACTCGTTGTAATGAAACAAGAAACGGTGTATGTCAAACAGCGGTTAAGGCTTTGTCCATCATCATTTGTCTATCATCGCGAACATTTTACGTCCACACTAGCGAACATGATGCGCTTCATCAATCATCATTCATTGAGATCTGATACGCGAAAATGATACAAATGTGGACAAGGCCTTAATTGGCCAAAAGTGAGTTTTAGGTACTTAACTCCGAAAAAAGTTTCAATAAAAGTAATTCTGAACCTCTCAGTTGAATAAAATAATCTGGCTACTAAAAACCTAGATTACGAGGGGATATAATTATAATAATGAAAATCCTTGAAAAATTACACTCAATAATAACGCAAAATGACGAACGTAATTTTGTTCTTTTAGTACAAGATATAGTATGTTTTAACTTTGGTCGTAACCATCCGGTTTATATTTACGTTTACTGTCCCCCGTTATGACTTGTGGCGCCAAATTATATTGGCCATAAGTTAAAACGACATAATATACGTCTAATTTTAAGTTATATGATATATTACTTCAGAGATTTACTTCCGAGATTTGTGCACTAAACGATGTTCTCTTCACGTTAGGCTATGTGAAGAAAAACCTTAGGAGAATTTAGGAGGCCTTAGAAATTAGAAGGTCTAATTTGCGACATGTGCAGCTTTACCCTATTGTTCTCGATGGTATGGAATTGAGCCTGCTCCATTCGTAATGTACCATCAATGTTGTATTTTATCTATCTACTATTCTATTTATATTTTTATCTTTTTGTAAACAGAACTCAAAAGTAAGTTAACTTGGACACAAGTATATATTACCAGGTCGATGTCTGTCAGTGCGAATATCGACGTAAAATACATTAAAATTAACATTCATATCAGCGCGCCTTGTACAGTGAGTAGTGACGGTTACGAGTATGACGCTCGCCGCGTCCTTGATAGGGCGAAATAGGAGAAAATTATACATTTTATTTTTTTAATGGCCGAACCAAAAAAATTATTAAAAAACTATTCGGTTATTTTCTTAGAACTATAAAAAGGCTGATACTTTTTGTAAAAAACTCATAATATCATTGCCATTGAAAATTACGAGATGTTCTAATTTGAAGTGTATTTTTATGGTGATATTCAAAATTTTTTTTACTGAATTACCATGATATTGTGTTCGGTTATTTCCTTACTTTGTTCCTTTTTTAATCTACATTAATTTTGGTGTAAGAGAACTCCACATAATTTCTTCAGACTGGAAGCTTAAAAATCAGTCTTTTCGAACTGGCCTGGCCTTAAGTAATAAAATGCAAGTTTTGATAATCTCACACCTGTTGGTATAATTGATAATTTAATGACCGTTCACCTTCCTTTAATTACCTAACGTCGTTAGCGCGAGGGTGTCTGTTAATTTCGAATGTTTCGTTCCTATAAGAGCGAAGCTACGTTCCGTTGCAGACTGCGGTACCGCAGCGTAGTAATAATAATAATAATTTATTTCAAGTATCAAGACTCATATGTACGTACAGAGTAATAAAAATTAATGCTATTTTATGGCTATTTTCTATTAATTTCAATATCGTGCTAATTTTTATGTAATAGCATGCTACGTGCTTTTGCTTTGCTATATGCTAAATTCGCGACATCGTGAACTTTCGGTTCGCATCGCACCGCTTGCGTGGAGTATTATTTCGCATCGAGGAATATAGCAAGTTTGCGCCACGGTGAGTAACTTGAATTTTTTCTTGATTGCAGGCTTTGCTGCTGCGTACAAAAGTAATATGAGCAATCGTATTTTTAGCGAAAAATCGAAAGGACGAAGGATAGTTTTGTTGATGTTACCGCCTTGTTTTGTGTAGCCGCGCGTCGTTGCAATGCATGTAGCATACATTGCATTATTCCGTTTGAAGACGCAACGCATCGCAACGCAGCAGTGTGGCCTCGCTCTGAGTCCTATACGAGGTGCCGAGGTGTCCTCATTAATGAATCTGAGAGACAAAATTAATTAATAAAGTGTATGTAACGCCATTATAGAAAATCTCTTATTAAATTATTTTTTCTCACCTCCGGGCGGAAAGCGTCAACTTTCTTTCCGCTGCGCTTACCGATGTTGCCGTTTTCCGCCTCCGTCGATGAGAAAAATAGTATACGCACCATGGGCAGTAAATAAGAAAACCTCAGATTATAAACACACCGGCAAAATTAGCGGAACATAACCATTTTTTTTTTTGAAAATTATTTGCTGTTTTTAATATATTTGTTTATTAATTTAATAATTGATGATTAAAAAATAAAACTTATATAAATTATGGGTATAAAAACGTGTCAAATAGAAAAAATCATCAAAAATTAAGAAAAATTTTTGACAGTAGTAAGTTTTTAAGTTAAATTCTTCATTTTTACTTAAGAAATTCCATGTTAACAGCGTGTAATGCCTTCTATGGATCTGAATGGGGTCTGGATACGTCATTACATGCTTGCATTGTGATTGTCAATCATTTCCCATGGGATATTCTTCTACTCCTCCAGTAGCGCCAACTCGAGCTACTAAACACATTTTGGAGCCGGAGTTTTAACTGGAACCGTTCACCCATTGTTGTGCCACACGTTCTCAATCGGATCCACATCCGTAGACCGTGCTGACCTCTCCACCTGGGCTACGCTAGCATCATTTAGGTCATAATGCCCGATTTTTTACTCTATGGACGCGCATAAAATTGAAGTTACAGCCTAAAACTGTGTAAAAGGCACAACATGCAGTTCTAGGATGTCTGTGCTATAGCCCTGCGGGCCGATTCTGTATCGTAAATTTGTGAGTTAATAACTGAGTTAGTAACGAAACCGAGGAGTGAGTAACGGAAAGTGCCACTTTTTGTATTCACTTGCATACAAAAGTGAGACTTTCGGTTGCTCACTCCTCCGTTTCGTTACTAACTCAGTGATTAACTCACAAATGTACGATACAGAATCGGCCCGCTGTACTGTTAAAGTTAAAGTACCATCATTAACAATCATCAGCTCTGTGCGGGCTCCAAATCATATTCAACCCCAAACCATTACGAAGCCTGCATGATAGGCCACTGTTTCCGTTAAGTTTGATGGTCTATAGCAGCGGTCGGCAATCTTTTGACAGGCAAGGGCCACAAGGTGGCAAAACAAACTAAAGGCGGGCCGCAGACGTGATACTCGTATTAACCCTAGCCGGGCTAGCACGGCCACCAGTAGAAATGCGAAAGTATAGACAAACTGTGGACATAAACTTAAGGTGTCGTTCCAATCTTTACCGCGGCTAATCGCAAGACACAAAATTAATTAAAATGCCACTTTATGACAGACTATAGTATAATATGTCATTAAGTAGGATATTATTTGAATTTTAGGACTATAGTCTGTCATAAAGTGGCATTTTAATTGAATTTTTTGGAACGAAAAATGATCGGAACTTCACCTGAAGTTTATGTCCACAGTTTGTCTATACTTTTGCATTTCTACTGGTGGCCGTGCTAGCCCGGCAGAAGCTACGTCTACACATATTTAAAGGAAATAAGTTATTAAAAATGGCACAAATAGGTACGTACTTAAGTGGCGATAACTACTGGCAGTATTAGAAAACATTGTTTTGGTCACACATAACTTATTCACAAAACATTCTGGGCCGCAAGTAAGACGTACGCGGGCGGCATGCGGCCCGCGGGCCGCGCGTTGCCGATCGCTGGTCTATAGCGTTCCTTATGATTTATCCACATTCTTTATCGCCTGTCAACAAAATTTACACAGAATTTGCTCCCATCACTTTATAGCACACGATTTCACTCACTTGTCAAATTTTGATGTTCACGCGCAAATCTTAGCCTGGCTCTTTGCTACCTGTCTCAAGTTTTGGTGCCCTTGCTGGCACTTTTGAGTTTTATTTAACTTCTTTGAGTCTTCTTCTTACTGTATAATCACTTACAAGTACATCTTGGACCTGTTCCGTTCCGACAGGTTTCGTCTCTGCAAAGCAGTTTGAGGTCGATTTCTTAAGGCTTGTACCCTTACAAAACGGTCATCCTGAACCATTGCCACCCGATATCTGCCTTGTTCTCGTCTTCGAACGTAAGATCAAGTATCTCTGTAGCGTTGAAAGTTACGATGGACCACGAAAGCCGACACACCTAAGGCCTGACTGACCGAACGGTAGGTGTGACCTTTCTCTATCGTGGTTACAGCTCTAGCTGTCGTAGATGCTGGAAAATCACTAATTTTGTATCTAAGCAATGTGTTCCTCCAAAAACCAAACAATCAAATGAGCTAGTTGGTATACCTTGCACCCCGCTATAAACGCCATTCTTATCAGAAACACTTACAACGTCAATCATCGAAAAACACTTAGTAGGGCATAATTGCAATAAAAATCTGTCAACTTGCCAGTTTTGTTCAATATTTTATTTCTTAAATGAGCTTAGAAACTATAAAAAAGGATTTCACACAGCCTGACCCACTTGAATTCAAGTTGTGGCCCTTTTTACCTATGTTCCGCTAATTTTGCCAGTGTGTGTATATTGTGATGTGAGACATTAGTTACTTTCCTGCCCATGCGTGATGTACTAAGTATAATAAACTTTCGTAGTGATAATATAATTCATAATAACATTAATTAATTGACAGCATACTCTAACCACGCGTTCCGCTTGACGTTAAAAACGATCAAAACGCTCAAAATGCCCATTTTGAGAGTTTTGATCGTTTTTAACGTCAAGTGGAACGCGGGTAAGTATAACACCTAAATTCTTCTTTTTCTTCAGACGGATTTCAGTTGTATATAATGGAGCTGCACTAAAACTCTATGTAGAGTTTTAATGCTGCGAATAGCAAGATGCGGAAAGCAGTTTGAGTAACAGTCCGTGTCGTTTATTTTGGTTTTATCTACCTCAGCAATTACCGGACAATCTGCGGAATTATGACTATTATAAATTCCGTGTTCCCGGTAAGAAAGCCGTTTGGGCGTGCTTAAATCATTTTTATTAACTTGAAAGGTTGAGTTACGAGAAATTTCTGCCGCTTATTATTTGGCCTCCGCAACGAAACGTACAGATTTTCTTTAATTGTATTCTCCGCTTATAATTTAAATGAGCTTTTCTGAGAGATCTTTAACATAGCGTTGATATTCAAACATATTCCTTAAAAGCGAAGCCGAGTGAATATTTTGTTGCTATTTTTTATTTTATGTAGTTTTTAGCGAAAACAATGAAAGTTTGCAAGTCTAGCCACCCCTACGAAAAATCATTAAAAACGCGAAATTTCTCAAGTAAAAGACCTTAATGTCATCCCCAACAGTTCTTTACCAGTATCTATGTATACTTGAGCAAATCTCAAACGCCAATTTGCCCGGAGTTTTCAATATTGGGCGCCGGTTGAATCTCGTTGAGATGAGGGGATGCCGTAATCTCCTGAACACATAGCGCTATGAAAACGTAAGTGTCCATAAATTCTGTCGATGCAAAGGGACGGCCCTATGTTGGGTTACACGGAAATATTCCGCGTAGCGTTGTTCAGTTTTAACATAAAACTCGTTACCTACTTTTACCCGATACGCCAAAATATTACGCATACATAGAAAAACATACGCCGAGTATGTTTTTCTTGCATATACAGGGTGTAATGTATTTCTTGTAGAGAGTTAGTTCACTGTGAAAGTAGCAGTGCTGAAAGACCAATTTTCACTTTTGTATGAGAAAACTCGAGACGCTCGGGCGCTTGCCCATACAAAAGTGAAAAACGAAATTGATCTTTCAGCGTTGCTAGTTTCACAGTAAACTCTCTACAAGGAACACAATATATACACACCCTAAAGTATTATCACTTGGTTTTGTTACACCCTGTATAATAACTGAACGCAGTAACTAACTTAATAAATAAGTGTTACCTTAGTTAATTTTGTGCGCTGACAATTTGAACCACGTAAACTTATATTTCGCAGCATTACTTAATACTAATGAGTAATGACCTTTCCTGAACTCAAAGTAGGCAAGTATGTACCAAATTAAAAAAAAACGGTTTAACAGAGATATAAATAAATATACAGACCCACTTCTAACATTATAAGTATGTAGTATAGATATAGGTAAATAGCAAGGTATCTCCAAACCAAATTTCATCAAAATCGGTTCAGCGGTTTGGGCGTGAAGAGGTAACAGATAGACAGACAGACACACTTTCACATTTATAATATTAGTATGGAAGTATGGATGCATAAGGGTTGGACCTCATCTGGCAGCACGGAATCGCCTTTTTCCGTCGCCCTTTCTCTTTTTGTCGCTTAGAACTGCCACTGCCACGACCTCCGTGGCTCAATGGTTAGAGTGTGTGGCAACTCAAGCCGGAGGTCGCGGGTTCGAATCCCGCCGACGGAACAAAAAGTTTTTCAATGTTCCTGGGTCATGGATGTGTATTAAATATGTGAATGATATAATAAAAATCTTAAATATATGTATAGTATAAAAGTATTAAATATATTTCCGTTGTCTGGTACATGTAACACAAGTCCTTCGGATACTTAGCACAGGGCCAGACTGACGTGGTGTGAAGCGTCCATAGATATTATATTATATTATTATTATTGGCTAAACCGAGACAGAAAGCATAATGCGATAGCCTCGAGGATTCCGCCGCGTGCTATCGCATTATGCTTTCTGTCTCGGTCTAGCAAATGGCAGTTCTAAGCGACAGAAAGAGAAAGGACGACGGAAAAGGCGATTCGGTGCTGCCAGATGAGGTCCAACCCTTATGCATCCATACTTCCATACTAATATTATAAATGTGAAAGTGTGTCTGTCTGTCTATCTGTTACCTCTTTACGCCCAAACCGCTGAACCGATTTTGATGAAATTTGGTTTGGAGATACCTTGAGTCCCAGGAAAGGACATAGGATACTTTTCATCCCGGAAATATGAACGGTTCCCGCGCGATAAACTAATTTTGGTGCAACGGAGTTGCGGGCATCATCTAGTATTGTATATTATGTGTTATATGAAAGCGTGTAGCGTATGCGGAACCCTTTTATGGACATAACCACCCTGTTCATTAGAGTGTTCGATTATAGATCATTGACAGGCGCTGTCAGTGTCCCCGAGCAAATATTTCGGGTCCAGCCTGTCGTGTGACGTCACAGGCCATTCGGCCCCCTTAGACAACTGGCAAAACGCTAACGCTAACGCTAGCGCTACAAAATGTATGGATTTGACATTAGTATTCGCTAGCGAAGCGATGGCTTATGTCAAATCGTATACATTTTGTAGCGCTAGCGTTAGCATTAGCGTTAGCGTTTTGCCGGTTGTCTAAGGGGGCTGTTATACTTCTTGCAATCTACGAGTGCGCGTCGCCCTTAGTTGTGTGAGTGACCATATCTATACACGCGTACATGGCTCGCTCGCTACTGACTGCTCCGTCGGGTACGCACACTAACGACAATGTCTATTCACATTTCCTACTACAAATAAAGGCGACGCGCACTCGTAGATTGCAAGAACTATAACCTAATTAGTCAAACGCCATTCGCTATTCGAATAATTATTGGGTCCAATTTGAACTTAGTTCCATTATTGTCACTTAAGTCTAACCAGATTCTATTTATTTTAACCGACTTGCTAAAAGAGGAGGTGGTGACATAAAGTAATAAACGTATCATTTAAATAAAAAAAAACTTATAATTTAATCTGAACTTGGATGGGCAATTGAAATAGTTCGTATTACCCACTTACGGCCGTTCCCAATATTTGATCTATCTCTGGTTTTGCCCTACTGGAGATAGGAATAGTTTTAGGAGATAGGAGTATGTTATGTCAATTCAATGTTAGCTGCGATCCATCGTATGTCAAACCAGAAAGATTGAATATTGGGAACGGCTGTTAAAAAAGTACATTGATTTGTGTTTCGACGTATAATATTTTCGATCACAAATATTTACCTGGAGTCAATCTTAATCGGTTTATCTGAATTATTAATGGTCAGTAGTAATAGACACATGAACACACTTTCACATTATATTAGTATGGATCTACAGTCCAGCTGAGCTAACACTATTATCGACGGAGCATTATAATCAGCCTTTGTCTGTCCCCAGTAATTGAGATGCGGAACTGAATTAGTACACCACTCAGGTGATAATTATTATTGAGGCTTGGCGCACGCGGCGACTGGCGACTGCTACTAGTCGCTGTCGCCGATCGACATGCTCTATCTAAAAAGTCGCATGGAAGGAGTTGGAATTAGAATGTTTCGTTTGTGTCCTCATTGTGTAACTATTTGAAAAGTTATGTGTAACAGTTATTCAAATCTTTCCTAGTTTTTCCTTCTATATATTATCTGCAAAGTACTTTAAAAGACGCCTTCCCTTCTGAAGACTTAAAAAAACAAACAAACAACCATATTATGGTAGTTACTAGTAGCCAAAGAAATTGTAGCGTCACGAATAGCAGTCGCCCGTTTGCTCTAACCTCTATTATGCCTCATGAGTCATGCACTCAATTAATTGAAATGATTACAAGACCTGCAGCTAACAATAATAATAATCATTATTATAATGTTAAGTATAGATGCTTTTGAAATTGACTATTAATAGCTTCAGATGTTTTTCATAGCTTAATTTGATTAGGAAGCAGCATTTTTGATAAGTTAGGCAACTTTGATCTTATCAACAGTAGGACAGTGACGCTCTATGTTTTATGTTTTAATGTGCGGGTGTATCATATAAATATTCTTAACCTCAAATATAAGAACTAACGAAAGTCAATAATAAATTAAGCACGGAAGGTCCAAATTTAAAAAAGATAAAACTTATTTCTACTTTTGACCTCTGAAGCTTATTTTAGCTTGTTGAATAACAACCGGCCTACGTAATTCACCTCCTTACTATTTCTATGTAAATTAATGTAAATAAAAAGTACTTTATCGTGAACACGCGGGATTTAGTATGAAAACTCTACCTTTTCAGTAAATGAACATTTGTTTTGTGGTAAAATAAGAGTTAAGTATTTTCTTCAGCGAGATTTTAAGTGCATCAGTTTAGCATGCTACGGCCCGGTTGTGCCAGTCTGGGTTTAGGTAACCCTGGGTTATTGTTATTTATCTCGTTTTTCGTGTTTAAGTAAGAAAATACATGTATTAACACAGGCTTAATGTAAACTCGAGTTGATGCTAGTGGGTCTGAATAAGCTAATTTTAATTCTAGTAGGTTTGTGTCTTGTCAGTTAATTATTATTATGTAATTCTGTCAAGTTATATTTTTTTATAAAATAGGGGGCAAACGAGCAAACGGGTCACCTGATGGAAAGCAACTACCGTCGCCCATGGACACTCGCAACATCAAAAGAGCTGCAGGTGCGTTGTCAGCTTTTTAAGAGGGAATACGCTCTCTTCTTTTGTTTTACCACATTTTTAAATTTACCCCTATTTTTAAATAAGTATCTAATCAATTGTTTATCCGACGGCGCTAGGTGAGTTTAGTCATTTATACGTATATAAAATTCTAGAGTTTTCTTTTGCATTTTGTCTTGTGTCAAAAATACTTAATTTTTTTGCAAAAATAATACACAGAAATATCAATATACTCGTAACAATAAGTCCTTTTAGTCTTTATGAAATGTTAACATTTATGTTTTATTGGGCGCGAGTTGCAGTTACCGATTGCTTGACCCGATTCGGTAATTACTGCTGCATAAGTTATTCTTAAAATTGAAAATTCAATTCGAGATAATGAAGTTATTGTGTGTACATTGCACGTGTATGATTTTTGAGGCGAATCGTTTCGTTAATTTGCTCTTTTATGAAATCTTTATTCATGAAAAAACACAAAATTGCAGTTGAATATTATTATTCATATCTATGTTTGTACAACAGAGATGACAAAACTACTAATAATTTGATTTTAAATAAGATTAGTCATCAATAGAATATGTGTTATAAGGCAAAACTTTAAAATCAAAACAAAAGTCCAAAGGGCCAATCAAAACAAACTTACAAAAACTCAAACTTCGTTATTTTGATTACACCTCTATTATAATTTATAACACAGTGACAACAGTGATATAGTCAAGTTACAAAGACATTACGCATAAACCTGGCCAAGAGACACTCTCGATATTACTCTCTTTATTTGTTCAAACAAAAAGCGTAGCGAGGACAACAGCCGTTGTGTACAGATGTAGACGTTATTGTGCAGACACAGACCAGCTATAATACTACATTTTGTGTCTAATTTATGTGTTAATTCTACTCCACACGTGCACGTTCAAAGAATGCAACGAATTACGTTTAAAAAGTGAACACTTGAATCACTAGTGCATTATTAATTAATAATACAGTTTCGCTTAAAAGTCCTATTCGAAAACCCTTCCATTTTCACCGAAATATAATTTTCACGAATAGAAGTGGTTGACAAAATCCGGTCACAGTAACTTGTTAAACTGAAATTTCGGATTAAGCATTCCGAAAACAGTGACTGTTGCGTTATTAAAAAAGAAAGTTTGGGTTATAGTTCCAAACTCGCTGGGTTCGCTCGCTCGTGCGCCGAAGTTCGCTCACTGGGGCCCGATTCTTAGGCCTTCGAAATGCTCGAATGGAAGTTCATATTTATTTAATTGTATGTATTTATATTCATACTAAACACACCGGCAAAATTAGCGGAACATAACTAAATTTTTTTTTTTGAAAATTATTCGCTGTTTTTAATATATTTATTTATTAATTTAATAATTGATGATTAAAAAATAAAACTTATATAAATTTAGGGCATAAAAACGTGTTAAATAGAAAAAATCTGCAAAAATCAAAAATTAAGAAAAATCTTTGAAATTTCAGTAGTAAGTTTTTAAGTTAAATTCTTCATTTTTACTTAAGAAATGCCATGTTAAAAGCGTACGTAATGCCTTCTATGGATTTGAAGAGAGTCTGGATACGCCATTACATGCTTGCATTTTGATTGTCAATCATTTCCTGTGGGATATTCTTCTACTCCTCCAGTAGCGCCAACTCGAGCTGTTGAACACATTTTGGAGCTGGAGTAAAACTCATACCGTTCACCCATTGATGTGCCACATGTCCTCAATCGGATCCACATCCGTAGACCGTGCTGACTTCTCCACCTGGGCTGCGCTAGCATCATTTAGGTCATAATGCCCGATTTTTTTACTCTATGGACGCGCATAAAATTGAAGTTACTGCCTAAAACTGTGTAAAAGGCACAACATGCAGTTCTAGGATGTCTGTGCTATAGCCTTGTACTGTCAAAGTACCATCATTAACAATCATCAGCTCTATGCGGGCTTCAAATCATATGCAACCCCAAACCATTACGAAGCCTGCATGATAGGCCACTGTTTCCGTTAAGTTGGATGGTCTATAACGTTCCTTATGATTTATCCACATTCTTTATCGCCTGTCAGCAAAATTTACACAGAATTTGCTCCCATCACTGTACAGCACACGATTTCACTCACTTGTAAAATTTTGATGTTTACGCGCAAATCTTAGCCTGGCTCTTTGCTGCCCTGTCTCAAGTTTTGGTGCCCTTGCTGGCACTTTTGAGTTTAATTTAACTTATTTGAGTCTTCTTCTTACTGTACACTTACTTACACGTACATCTCGGACCTGTTCCGATAGGTTTCGTCTCTGCAAACCAGTTTGAGGTCGATTTCTTAAGGCTTGTATCCTTACAAAACGGTTATCCTGAACCTTTGCCACCCGATATCTGCCTTGTTCTCGTTTCCGAACGTAAGATCCAGTCTCTCTGTAGCGTGGAAAGTTACGATGGACCACGAAAGCCGACACACCTAAGGCCTGACTGACCGGACGGTAGGTGTGACCTTTCTCTATCGTGGTTACAGCTCTAGCTGTCGTAGATGCTGGAAAATCACTAATTTTGTATCTAAGCAATGTGTTCTTCCAAAAACCAAACGATCAAATGAGCTCGCATACCTTGCACCCCGCTAAAATCGCCATTCTTATCAGAAACACTTACAACGTCAATCATCGTAAAACACTTAGTAGGGCATAATTGCATTAAAAATCTGTCAACTTGCCAGTTTTGTTCAATATTTTATTTCTTAAATGAGCTTAGAAACTATAAAAAAGGATTTCGCACAGACCAACCCACTTGAATTCAAGCTGTGGCCCTTTTTACCTACGTTCCTCTAATTTTGCCGGTGTGTGCAGTTGATGCCTGTAAATCCGTTTCACCGAAATCAGTTATCGCGGAGGAACCGTATATTTTTCCGGGATAAAAGTTATCCTATGTCCTTTCTCGAGTCTCAAAGTATCTCTCATCTCAATTTCCTTTAAATCCGTTCAGCGGCTTAAGCGCAAAGAGGTAACAAACAGACAGACACACTTTCACATTTATTATATTAGTATGCATTGTACGAATATCTTTCCAATCGCAGGCCGTCTCACTGGTGATACAGCTACATACGCGAGCGAGTTAGCCTGCGATCGAAATTACATTCGACGCTTGAGAATCGTACCCCCGGTCGCGCCGCTCGCGCGAGCTTGCTACAACTTTTATTACTTCTTGGCTAGCGTCGCTTTTACATGGTAGTTTCGTGTAATATTAACGACCATAATACGTTTAAACTTTACCTTCACCTGGCTCGTGAGTGATGAAATTGGGTTTCACGTAGATTTTGTAACATGCTTCAATACCTTGAGGCGAAGACGGTATTCGGAGTATGCTTCTAATATGCTTATACAATATACATTACTACTTATTTATCAAGGCGAGCGAAGCGAGCCCTAGTGGATTCCACAGCCTGTACATTTTGTGGTACACTTTACGGAAAAACTATCACGCCTATGGATTTGTGCTTTAACATAGTAATTTTTATTTATATGTAGATGCGTTATCATCAGTCAGTCAAGTTTTTTTTTTTATGTAGATGTGTCATTATCAGTCAGTCAAGTTGTGACGACGCGAGCCCTCAATGCTAAGTTCGGCTTTTAGCTACTAGACGACACGGTGAATTTTGTATCACTTCCCACATAATATAAACCTTCCCTGGACTTCCACAAGTTGGCCAAATCGGTTCAGCCGTTCTCGAGTTTTTATTAGATTAGGTGGTAAGTTTTCATTTTCAGATAATCGTATAAGTTGTTCTTTAAAAACTGAAACCATTAGTGGCGGTTCGACTGACGTAGAATCACGTAGAGGTCACGGCGTAGCGCATAAAAACCCGTAGCACTAGTTCTACGAGTTTTTATTTCGTCAAATATATTCCTTATATTTCTATTGCATTATTCGGAAATTATTTTGAAAACATTATAAAACCGTTTGAAATTAATAATTAGAATTTAACAAAATATAATACGTCATACAATAAATACAAAATATCATAAAATATAACTCAGTAATTTTCAATTCAGTTTAGTTAACAATAAAGAAAAATTGTGTACTCTCAACTAATATTAATGAAATAAAACAGTTCTCGACCACTTCAGCTCAGGTAAGTGTATAATCACTGCTGTTCATATTTTCTAATAACAAAGTCTTTCATATTTTCAAACAAGCTGTGCGCGGGTTGCCAGGGTTAAAAATTTGCAATAAAATACCTCATCTATATTTAATATCCTAACATAAGAATACTTTTTCAATTTTTTTTATTTATTAAATAAGGGGGCAAACGAGCAAATGTGTCACCTGATGGCAAGCAACTACCGTCGCCCATGGACACTCGCAACATCAGAAGAGCTGCAGGCGCGTTGCCGGCCTTTTAAGAAGGAATACGCTCTCTTTGAAGGTTTGCAGGTCGTATAGGTCGGGAAATACTGCTGGTGACAGTTCGTTCCAGAGTTTTACAGTGCGCGACAGAAAGTTACGCGAAAAACGCATTGTGGAAGACTGCCACTCATCAAGGTGATGAGGATGGTATGTTTTTCGCGTGGGACGATGGCGAAAAGTTGCAGGTGGTATGATTCCGAAGAATTCCTCAGAGCACTCTCCGTGATGCAACCGATTTCCATTCCACACGGGTATTGGTTACTTGGGTAATCCTGAAAATTTACCACGATAAAAAATATTGAACTTCTTCCTTTTGAAAGTCGGTCAATAAAATAAATAGTGAAGAATAAAAATACTGGACATGGCGTAGAAAAGTTAAGTTTTAATTAAAAAGTTGCCATGCTAAAAATATTACAAAAGACATCTGGTAAACTTATTAAAGAAAGGAATCCAAGTCTAATTGAATGTACCTATCGTTTTTAATTTAATCAAAAGATTTCATAAGAATCCGAGTTGGGAAGTTCCGTAGAAGTTTGTCTCCAACAATGCCCTGAGTATAGCAGTGAATTACAAAATTTAATTATGACCGTCTGAACTCTGGTAGTGAAGGCTAAGCATGAACGATTGACTACATATTGGTAACTTCGCAGTAAGTCATTTATATACTGGCCTGCAAGGATCTTAATAATAATATCTATGGTCGCTTAACACCACGTTCGTCTGGCCCCGTGCTAAGTACCTTAAGGACTTGTGTTACAGGTACCAGACAACGGAAATACATATAATTAATACTTTTATACTATACATATACTTAAAATATTTTTATTATAATATCATACGCATATTTAATACACATCTAGACCCGGGAACATTGAAAACTTTTTGTTCCGTCGGCGGGATTCGAACCCACGAGCCCCGGCTTGACTGCCACACACTCAACCAATTGAGCCACAGAGGTCATCATTTGGTTGTGGCACAAATGCCTGCCTGGCTAAAATATTTTGACAAGAGTTTTTCTATTTACTAACATTTTTGATTGGTTAATGATTAACCAATCAACGGCACTATTGGAAAGATGTTGCCTGTCAAAAAGCCTCAGAAGCGGGAAATTGTCATGCGAACGTGGATTCAAAGTAGATGTCCTTCAAATAACACTAGCGTTAGGATGGAGTCGGTTAGGTTAGCTGACTATTAAGTATTAAGAGACACTCTACCAACGAATTAAAATATTCGTAGCTCTCTACATTGTCGAGTAGGTACCTTGTGGTGACTAGTTCATTCTGCGTGAAAATGATCGCTTGCGAGTGAGTTGCAACTGAGCGTTTACACGGTCGATTTTAGTCACCACCCGCATGCGGCCATTGGCCGCACGACTTTGGGGCTTGCGACTTTAGCCGCATGCGGCGTAGTCGACTTGCCATTTACACGGTCGATTTTCGCCATGCGGCGTAAAACGTGCGGCTTTAGTCACCCGTGTAAATCGGCCATTATACTTTAAAGTTATTAGGCACTAATAAAACTAATTTCAATATCCCAATATAATCTTTTTAAAACACAACTCTCTTCTACGTCATGTAGTTGGTTAAAAACAAATGTTTTTGTTTTGAAACCAACAGTTGAAATACGTTTGCGCTTTGTTTGTTCTAAGCTCATTAGAGACAGTTCGTTTAAATTTACCTGCGAACCGCAAAAGTTTTTCGGGAACTCTAACCGACTCGGGGGGAGTGACACTCCACGTTAATAGTCGAAGTCAACCCGAGGGGTTTGAACTTCCCGAATATTAGGACAAAGACGAAACTTGGATATTGTTTGGACGTCCATCAAGCTATGGAAGGTATAAATCGTTTGGTGTTATTTTCCTTCTGATTTTAGATGAAAGTGAACTTTATATCGTCGAAATAAGGATCTTGATACAGGTAAAATGGTACCGAACAGTGTGCACGTCGTTATTAAACGAGGTCCCGATATATTCAAATTGGAATATCTCGTGAACCGTGCTAGAAACTTCTGTGTCAGGTATTATTGGGATCAAATATGAAGTTGAGGTTAATAAGCTGCGCGGAATCAGATCGTAAGATGCCTGTTTGAATATTTACACTATGCTTTTATAGCATTTAAAGGCAAAATATCTGTTATTTGAAAATACAATATCATAATTCATAACTATAGCAAATAGCCTATATTCAGCCTGGAAATATAAATTGTTCTTGTAGGATTTAAAAATACACTAGTTGCGAGGCAGGCAAAACTAGAAGGAGTACATACAGGATGTAACAAAACTTAGTGATAACATAATACTTTAGGGTGTGTATGCGTTCCTTGTAGAGAGTTCACTCTAAAAGTAGCAGCGCTAAGACCAAAATTTTTTTTTCGATTTGTATGGGTAAGTACACAGCGTCACGAGTTTCCCCATACAAAAGTGAAAAAAATTTAGTCTTTCAGCGCTGCTACTTTCACCGTGAGCTCTCTACGAGGAACATATTATGCACACCTTAAAGTATTAACTTTAAGGTGTTAAACCTTAAAGTTTTACTTTAAGTTAAACTTACTTAGTTTTGTTACACCCTTTTTAAAAGATTAAAAATATAAATTTTGCACATTATTAATCCATCGATCGCGGATTCTTGGAATTCACCGCTGCTCTTATGGGGCTTAAACATTTTAAACCAGATGGAATAGTTTCAGCATCACAAGATACGCTTATCAATGACAAGAAAATACTTTAGTATTCACAAAAATTGCTCCATCTATAAATATATTTTTACTTCCGACCAATTATTATTAATTTCAAAGCTTCCTCAGTTCCTATTACTCCCACCAGAATACGGTAACAGTCCGAAACGTTACACCATTCACCTTTATTACCTAATTCATTGAGGTCACGTTTCATAATTAATTTATTAAAGGTGAGACCACACTGCGCGACACAACGCAGCAGCGACGCGATACGACACTTCGTTCCCTAGAACTGACGTTTTCCAAACGTGAATATGACGTTTTACAAACATAAGTTTTAACTTTGGAACGTGAGTTGTTGCGCCGTGTCGTATGAGCTGATCGCGCATATTTTGTCAGTACGCGCCGTACACGTCGAACGCACCGCATATCATACTTGCATAGTACCTACACGAAATGTGGCGCGTTCGGCGCGTGCGTGCTGATAAAATATGTGCGATTACTGTTGAATGTATGTACAAAAATCAATCAATTTAATTTGTTTAATTATGTTATTATTTAATTATGATATTATGTTTAATTAATTTAGTGAGGATATCAATTGACTCATATTTATCCGATGTGTCATTTTTTTTGTACTTGACAGCCCGCCATTGGCCCGCCTTTATTATCACCGTTAGTCGACTCAGACGTTATTGCTTTCTAGTGTTTCAAAGAAGTATACGCCTTTTAAACATCAAAACGTTTTTATTTTAACTACATAGCCTTATTACAATAATTACCTTTAAATAAATTTTGGGGGAAATCCCACCTTATGTGTCAGTTGCAATATAAAAATCACGTAAAAATCAGCATCCATTAATACACACTCAAGAGAAAACGTTTAAATGGATTTTAAAACCTTTTGATATAGTCTATAAAAGAGATCCATTGTCTCTTAAACAAAGGCATCGCGAGATAAATATAATAGAACGGTGTCTAGTGTATTGTCATTTCGACTCGTCGCGCGTAAACAAAACAGCGAAAGGCATTTTCAATTCAGTGTGAAATGCTCGAAGTTTTCTGGGTACTGGCTATCGGCGATTATATTATAGGAATCGGGTTATATTTGTGCAGTTAGGGAGAGCTCATCAGAATCGCGTTACGGAGCAAATCGCCGAGCTGCGCGTTATACATTGCTGTAAATATTGGAGTGTGATCGCCGCACAGATTAAGATACCTTTCTGTGTCTTACTTTGATGTACGATATCAATATCGAGAATATTTGAATACAATTTTCGGCTACACTTTTCAATGTCTTGATATAATAATTATAACTTTTTTGCATTTATAATATTATTAGCGTGGAAATATGGATATGGATAAAATAGAATAGAAATCGTTTATTTGCTAAAATAAGGTACAATATTATGATGTTAGTCAGGTAAACAGTTCTCTTATTTTGCCTTTGGATGGCGTGCAAATTTTACAAATCACTTTAACAACCAGAGACCAGACAATATTACAACTTAATAATTAATAATTCACTATAATTCATTTTCTCATCTTCAATTATTATTCTCCTAATTTAACCCATCAAACCTCATAAGCTCACCGGTGAGCGAGACACAATAGATTTCCAAGAATCCACGATCGAGGGATTTGAAAAAGAGGATGTTTTAATTTTTCAAGCAAACGCCTTGAGAAAAAACTATGTTAATGTATTATTATGGGTTTGGTTATTAAAATCTTGAAATATTTGAATATAATTTTATGTATAAATAAAGGGAATTTCCTAGCAGGCTCTACCACTATGTTTGTTTTGATCATAATATTGAATACATTTATAGATAACATGAACCCTTAATAATATCTTTACCCATAACTAGGTATACGTTGCTTTAATCAAAACGTGAATATCTTATGACTTTTTTAACTTTTTACCTTATTGATATCTTATGTATTAAATTATTGTTGTTTTATTTTATTATACATGGTGGCTCGACAATAGTTGCAAATAATAATGTGTGTCATGTCAGCTCTTCAAGAATTTCCTTGAGTGATTATTATCTATTTCAATTTTTTACTTCCTTCAGCTTTAATAGTAATTTTAGTTAAGTATTTACTTACCAGTACTATAATTCTAATAGTCAACCAGTTAATTTTAATAAACAGCAAACAGGTAATAGATTACCATCATTTTTGACTACAAAGGTATTTATTATTTTCAATATAAGACAGTTTTCCATAAAGGGAAAAACTAAAAGAAATCCATTAAGCTGGTCTATTGTTGGCGACTTTATTGTTTTGTCTACTCATATCGTTACCGTACACAAAGCAAGAAGCTCCAGGAAGAACACTAAATTATACTATACTCGATGACATCCGCAATTTCGTTGCGCCAAAAATAGTTTATCGCGCGGGAACCGTACATTTTTCTGGGATAAAAGTATCCTATGTCCTTTCCTGGGACTCAAAGTATCTCCATACCGGTTCAGCGGTTTGGGTGTGAAGAGGTAACAGACAGACAGATAGACACAATTTCGCATTTATAATAATGCAAGTATGGATATTAGGTACATCGACCTCGATTTGTTCGAGCTAATGACACTTTAAAATAGTAGCATTTCTGTGTTCGAAAAGTCTATTAATAGAAAGATTTTAAGATTCGAGGATGTACAAATACGTATTTGTAAAAAAATAATATCTAATAGTACTTTTCCGTGTAGTTTAAATTTTTTGTAGAAATTGTTCATCTTGCTGCATACACTGCTGTTTTATCTGCTTTTTAACCGACTTCCAAAAAACGAGGAGGTTATATGTTCGGCTGTGGTTTTTTTTTGTATGTTCAACGATTACTCCGCCGTTTGTGAACCGATTTTCGAAATTTTTGTTTTGTTGTATTTGGTTTCACTCCAATTTGGTACCATGTTCAATAAAAGTGGTGACCTGATGATGGGATCCAGGGGTAATCGAGGGAACTCCTCGAAATTTATATGGAAACATATGGTGATTTTGGTTTTATGTGAAATGTACTAAGAATATGCTACCAAAAAGTCAAATATTGGGTGAAGGTATACCATGGTTTCGAAGATGCTGAGAGAACTCCTGACTCCTTATAGATACACGCTTGGGAGTTTCGGCGTTGTTTTAAGAACAGAAAGCATATGCTACTATGCAATTCATATTCATCATCATAATCATCATCATCATCGTCATCATCATTACCACGTCGTGTTAAGGTCACCAATGTCTCATGGCACGGAATAGATAATAGTACAAGGCATAGGTATGGATATACTTATAATAATAATTATTTACTGTATAACAATACCTGTTTGTTTAATACACGGCGGTCGGCGCCGCAGAGGCGACCGCATCGCCGCGCTGCCGCGCCGCGCGCGGCGCGTGGCGGCAGACGACAGATCGAATACTTTACTAACTACTTTATAAAATTTAAATTGAAAAATTTGTCTATTTAAATTTTATAACGCCCCCAAGCAAAAAGTCAGTAACCGAAAATTCCAAATTTTACAGGAGCGATGATTTACTGTTTTTTGTGTATATTTTGGCAACGCGGGGAAATATTTAAAAAACTCAAAACTCAAAATTTTTTATTCAGAATAAATTTTTGCAAATATTTTCTGAAAGTCTACATGATGCCTACCACCGGTTACCAACACATTGATATATGACATAAAACCTAATTTTTTGGTACATGTAATTTTTTATTCAGTATGCAAATATGTTTAATCTTAAACTAGTAATCTGTGAAAATAAATAATACAGGATAAGTCATGAGTAAAAAATTACGCTATTAGCACTTACAGGGTTTTTGCAGTAACTTTACAAAAAACTACCATCCGTAACATTATATTATGGACTTTTATAACGTAATTTATAATGTCAAACAAGGCGCGTATGTTAATATTACGATGTTATTGCGGTTATATAATATTTATGCAGAATCTGTAATGCTAAATTACATTAGTTTTAATAAGAAATTTAATACAGTGTTAGCACTAATACACTATTATTTATTCGACAAATTTATTAATTGTAATATTACAAGGTTTGAAGGAAACACACAGAATATTGTGTATTAATAAGGTTTATTCATATCAAAACAAATTATTGAACTCTCAAATCAGTTTTATGAAAAACACAAAGTAATTAAAGGGGTCTAGGTCAAGAAACGGACGATTTTCAAGATTTAAACGGGGGACCGGAGACATAACAATATAGTAATTTTAACTATGAAAAAAATATATGTGTTAGTTAAGGATCTTTAGAACACATTGAAATTCATATTCTATTACACAATATCATGAACTTCAATAGAAAAAAATCCCAAAGTTACATCTTCTTTTAACGAAATTGCCATACTACTTACGTCCAAATTGATTGGAATTTTCAGATAATTTTTGTAATGAATTAAAGACAAAGAATATATTTAGTTAATATATCTCGATTTAATTGATGTATAAAATAACGACGATCAAAAAACTATAAAATTGGTTCGGCTAGTGCTTTCAGTCACACACACCTAGCGCCAACAATTTTATAGTTTTTTGATCGTCGTTATTTTATAAATCAATTAAATCGAGTCAAATAAACGATACTTACTAGATATATTCTTTCTTTTTAATTCATTACAAAAATTATCTGAAAATTCCAAACAATTTGGACAAAGTACTATGGCAATTTCGTTAAAAGAAGATGTAACTTTGGGATTTTTTTCTATCGAGTGAAGTTCATGATATTGTGTAATGGAATATGAATTCCAATGTGTCAGATCCTTAACTAACATATATATTTTTTTCATAATTTAAATTACTATATTTGTCTCCTGCCCCCGTTTAAATCTTGAAAATAGTCCGTTTCTTGACCTAGACCCCCTTAATTACTTTGTGTTTTTTATAAAACTGATTTGAGAGTTCAATAATTTGTTTTGATATGAATAAACACAATATTCTGTGTCTTTCCTTCAACACAACAATATTTTATTCTTTAGATTTTTCTATACAAGCATGCATAGAATCCCCCTCGTTTTGACTAATAGCCTGTTTCAAAAAATCTATAAGTAATTATAGAAATCGCAAGAAGTTTAGCAGCATAAATACCGTAAATAGGTAAAGCGCAAAAATATAACGATTTTTGTTTTGTCCATACCATCCATTTGAATATAGTGAAAATTTATTAAAACCTCTCTCTTTTACACTTTTGAAAAATAATAATAAGGCACTTCCTATTTCTGTGCTACCTCTTTTGGCTATTTGATAATGCCACACACAACAATATCCTATTTTCCGAATAGCATCGTAAACAGTAAAATTGTAGCAAGGATATTTCCGTTTATAATGGAACGCTGACACTTCAGATTGAGGTATACTCAATACCTTAATTGCATAGCAATTAGCATTTATCAAAACCATAATGAATTTATTTTCCGGCAATAATCCGGTAAACAGGTGTTACCCAAATAAGATGAATATTATATTAATTTGTAAGATTGGGTTACAGTACTTTTGCTCGTAAAGATTCATAATTTATTTCCGTGCAATAAACATATATTTCATTACTTATATTATACTTATTATGAGTAGCTACGCTACATCTTATGCAAGTTTATACAATTTTTTATCTGATAGATCCTTCGATCGTGGAAAAACGAGACACAAAAGCCTTTCTATTGTTATCGCAATCGCCGGTGACCGCTTGGGGCTTGAAGCATTAAAATTGTTAAATTACTAGCACAATAAGTTCACTTCACTGATAATATATTATTTTGTGAGTGTGAACTGTGACTCTTACAAATTGTAATAAGATACGTAAAATATACGTGAAATATGAGTGAAATTATTATTATTTTTAACAAAAAATTAAAACCGACTTCCAAGGTAAAAACAATAATAACATTAATATGAACTAAAAAGTATTAAATAATTTTTACTATCTAATAGTGCCTTTTTCCGAATTCGGCTAAACCTCAACAATTTCTGTACTCAATCTTCATTATTTTGAAGTCGGTGCCAGTTCCAAAAGTTTCAAATATTCTGTCAGAGGACTGAAGATTCAGCTATCTGGTACCGACTTCTAAATAATGAAGATTGAGTACAGAAATAGTTGAGGTTTAGCCGAATTCGGAAAAAGGCACTATTAGATAGTAAAAATTATTTAATACTTTTTAGTTCATATTAATGTTATTATTGTTTTTACCTTGGAAATCGGTTTTAATTTTTTGTTAAAAATAATAATCACTTTAGAATTTACAGTTTTTATAATAACAACACGTCCAGTTATCCTAGGAACCTAGCTAGTCCACTTATCCTAGCTAGGTTCCTAGATCTAAAAGCACTTATTCCACTTATCCTAGCCAGGCTCCTAGCTAGGATCCTAGCTTTCTAAATGTTATTCCACTTGACTAAATCGGAAACGATTTAGGATCTAGGAACCTAGCTAGGATAAGTGGAATAAGTGCATATCAGTCAGAAGTATTTCAAACTACCCACAAAAAATAATAAGAGACGGCGAATATTTTCATTATTTTCAAATATCCATAATATTATTATGATTTTGTTCGTACTTTAAATACAAACTAGGTCTAGTTTAAGAACTAGAACATCAGCCTTTAATAATGGCCTTTGAATTATTGAGAAATTAATTAAAGTTAAATAAATTAAAACGTCTCCACCTCAACCGCATCTTATGCAGAATTTCCACAACCTACAACGGAATAAATTACGGTTTATGCCGTAAATAATGTTTAGTAATCTTGATGTAAAATAACTCGGGCATAATTGGAGGATGAAAATGCTGCAGGTGTCCCGAGGCGCGACATTTTTACGGCAAGGGAAGAGTTAATAACGTTTTATGTAAAATACGCTAAGTGCTTTCATTTGAGAATTGCGGAGATGCTGCACTTACATTCTCTGTTATTCGGTTAATTTTGTTTTCACGAGTGTAATGCGTAAGTACATAAGTATAAGTTGTACTATCAGAGAAGTTGATTCCTATGCAGATCGGGGACCTACGTAGTTTGGTTGCGTTACGTCAAACCCAGCCGACTGGTCACAATTAACATTGAATTGACATATTCGACCAAATAACGTTGCTCTATCAACTGCATAGGATTTAATTTCCTCGATGGTACTTTACCTTTCTATTGGTACTCATCCCACAATAATTTACTAAAGACTTAAGTAATTTTTTATACTTTTGACTTAGTAAGTTATATTATAATAATAAAAAGATGGTTTTGCGACATTCGTGGAAAACAAAAAAAAAACATGTTTAACCCATCTAGCCCTTTAAGCTCACCGATGAGCGAGACACAATAGAATAACAATAGATTTCCAAGAATCAACGATCGAGGGATTAAATTATGTACTGTAGACCAGGCGATTTTCGGCTAATTGATTTTCACAAAATTCCTATACCTCATTTGCCCTGCATGACTTTACGGCTCATCAGTTTATCCAAAGTGGCACCGCCATGTTGGACGGTGTCAATTTGGCATACGCCACGATACAAAAGTGGCGCATCAGGCACATCGGCCCTTAATCAGAGATAAATGAATTACGCCGCCATCCATCACTGTCCGCTGTTTTAAGATAAAAGCCCCAACGGTCTGCACATTATCGACGTTTCAACACTATATTAATAACTCTCATGAGAGGGGACTTTCTGATATGAACTGAGAGCTTAGAAGGATGAAACAAAGGTTTACAAGGATTTTTGACGAGTCAGCAGTAAGGGCCAACCCACACGTACCACAACCACACGACATCGCAACGACAAAATGTCGTCGAGCAGTGGTTACGTGTGAATGGTGTCGCTGCAGCTTTTTGTAGTTGCGTTGTGGTACCGACAAAATGCCGACGTAGTTGCGTTGTCACCAGTGGTTGCGATGTGGTCGGCCGTGGTTGCTTCTGACAAGTTATCTGACAAGTGGTCGATAACGACTGCAAAATGTGGTACGTGTGAATGGTCCAGTTTTTACAATACGAAATATACGCCCGACCATGTCGTGTGGTTGTCGTATGGTTGCGGTTGTCGTGTGGTTGAGGTACGTGTGGGTTCTTAGAAAATGACGGTATTAGAGCCATCTAATACCGTCATTTTCTAAGACTAGGGTTACATGGTCAGTCTGGCATCAGTTCAGTCCATCAGTCTGAGACTGACGCCAGAATAATGGCCGGAAAGTACTATCAGATACGCTGATTAATAGGCAGATTCCAGACCTACGTAATTTGGTCGCGTTATGTCAAGCCCAGCTGACAGTTCGCGACTAATATTAAATTAACAGAGCAACCAAATTACGTAGGAGTTAGGACCGTCAACTGCCTATGAACCAATTTCTTCGATGGTACATAATGACTGACAGACTGATGGACTGAACTGATGCCAGACTGACCATCATGTAACTCTAATCTTTGTGCTACTTGAAAATCAGTTTCACTGTTCACACCCACGTGTCATTTTAGTATCTTTTTACTTGTGGGAGTCAAAAACTAACACCGGTGTAGGTTAGGTTGCCTTGCATTCGCTCCCCCATGAAAATGTCGTCTACCACAAGATTCTTGTAGGCTGTTAACGTTATCAACATGTACAAAAATGTAAATTGTCTCAGCCTCGTGATTGGGCTGTGTTCATTTGGCTTTAAGCATTTTCGAGACTTTACCCGTAAAGTAGAAACAAAACTATATAATATACTTAAAAACTTTACTATCTACTTTAGATAAATATCAAAAGAAACAAAGAATTTTGCAGATATTGTACAAACTAGCTGTGAATTCCCCCGGCGCCGGCCGGAATGGCGAGGTATCAGCACTATCCGCACACCTTCAGCTAAACAAAGGGAAAGGTACTCAAGTATCCCGATTTACAAAATTGGGATCACTTGGATTATTCCATAACATTTGGGTACTATTTACATTTTCAATAATAGATGAAGTCAACAACTTCGATATTCTAAACTTGTTTATCACACAGGGACCGTACATTTTTTCGTTATAAGAATCTAGCACAAACTCTGATGTAAAATATTTGTATAAATAAACCAGTATGATATTATCATACTGGTTTCTTTACAAATTTTAGTAGCCAAAATGTGGAAATTGTTGTGACATGGTCATAGGTGAATAGAGCATACTAAGCTTTATTTTTATCCAATGGGAACATTATTACTTTTTGGGATTTAAGCAACCAGTGATTAATCTAGAATTCTAGATAAATTTTCTCTAAATCCGTTCAGTAGTATTTACGTTAAGAAATGAACCACATCACATAAGTATTTGCCTTCATAGAGAACCATAAGTATGATGCCATAACTAAAGGAGCTACAATCGATATCTATTATTTACTGTGTTATAAATACTCGTATACTATTTACATAAAAATACAACAGCAGCGTATTGAACAATAGGAAACGGTGAACATTTCTCAAGACGTTCGAGGCAGTATTTCTTTGGAATTGCACCTGGCCTGCCTCTCGTTACTTACCCTGACAATAATCCCGGATGGAGGCATTTTTTACCTACGCCTGGGTATGCACATTGTGTAAGCGAATGCATTTATTTAGCTTCTATATTTGCTACTTTTGCAATTGACAAGCTGGATCCTATTTATCTTAACTCTGATTTAATGCTACTAATTTCGTTTGCTCCTACCTTACTTCTCTCATAACTTTATAGATCTATAACACTTGGTTGTACTGCTTACTTTTCACAAACAGATAATTTCAAAAATTTCAGAAATTCTTAATCAGAAACCGGTGGTTACAAATAAAAGTGAAATAAATTTTAAATCGTTTAATAAAATAAGTGATGTATTAATTTCATATAAAGAACACATTTCAAGAGCAGTCATATTTTGCATCACTTAAAATATACACAAAACTCTTGGGCTACGCCAGAGTCGGGTACACGGATATAGACGATGGATTGAGCTATAAAACATTTAAATTAACCACTGTTAAAAACCAAATCAAGCAGATAGACTTTTCTAATATTCTGACTGCTCTTCTTTCAAAATGCTCAATCCATTTTCTATGTCCGCGGTAAACAGAAAAGGATTAACATTAGATCAGATTCCTTGTTCATTACATGTGGGGCGATGTAGCGAGCTCATAAGGTCTGCATTCGGAGCGAACCGGGAAAGTTGCGAACCAGAAAATTTTTGATAAATGAATGCCGCACCCTTGCATTCAGTCATACCCCATTTTTCCGCTATCTGTGTGGAATCGCCGCGAATTTGCGAGTTTTTAATATGATATGATGTAATTTGTTATTTCTTTGGGGGAATATCTGGCACAGAGTTTTTGTAATGACAGCGAACATATATGGTGAAATATTTTAATCGTATACGAGAATTTTTTTCAAGAATTCCTATTTGTTTTCCTGTTTTTGTAAATATCTTAATGCTCGATACATCGACCCAAAATTGATCTCACAATTTATTAAAACAATTACTGTTAATAAAACAATAAAAACCGAATTGCGAAGCGTAATTTCTAAGAAAAATCGTAAGGCCGTTCTACGTAATGTCGTCCCATCGAAAACATCAGAAGTGTAGACATAAGATTCTAAGACTATAAAGCTTTCTGTCCTTAAACGAAAAAAATATATTCGTTAATTAATACATATATAAAATATTAATAAATTACGCTCTATTAATAGTTGATCGCGTTGAGCGCAACATTTGTTCGCGAGGCGTTTTGTGCGCTGGAGCAGATTTCTTTGCGCTTACTTTTTAGTTTTTACCATTGCTATACCCTGATTGTGCTGTTAATCCAACATCACCCATCATTGGGTCGAAAAATTGCAGGTTTTATACCGACATATCTACTCAAATTCGCTTCTATTAATACATTCTTGGAACGGATTACACCTTCACCAATCCGGATATCAAACAGCAAAACAGTATTCTCACGTCAAACAAATGTAAACGGATTTTTGGAATTTAGACCGAACGCGTTTGATGCTTATTGAAAATACCATTTTGCAGACTGCATCGAAACGTAATCAAAGATGTATTAATGTTGGATAGAAATGACAGAATCGAGAAAGTATATTTTCGCAATGATAAACGAATAATGTCATTAAAGCAGCATATTTTAGACTTATAATATGGGAATGAGATGAACATTTCGCAAGCAGAACCACGCAAACAAATACTGCGCCGTCTATGATATATATCTATATTTTGTTACAAATAAGAATCGTTCGTATTCAGAAGTTTTAAGTACCGACATCTATTATTTCCTGTAATAATATTCTTTTATTCGTCCATTTCCCCTCACATAAAAACTTGTTCTTATCAAAATATTATTTCGTTCACGACGACTGATGCGTGATATCACTTTTGTAAAATATGTTACAGTACATTTACAACAACATTAAATAAAACATGTTGGTAGCCCAATTTCACTCGCAACGGACGCCATTTTGTTTGCTCCGCCATTTTGACTTCATTTCGAATTCGATCTCTGCGAACTTAATTATTCCATTACAAAAGTACTTCATCATTATTGCACAGGCTTTTTAAAGTAAACTAGTTTACTATTGTAAGTATGCGAACGCCGTATGTGATGTAAAGTAAGGGGTTAGTAAAATAAATATATGACAGCTAGTGATAAAAAATAATGGTTAAATGCCGTGATCGGTTTATACTGATCTAGTACAGTTGATCTTCATCGTCATAGTAGAAAAACTATGATTTTCAGGTTATTTGGTTCACATCGATAAAAAAAAATTGACTTGTCTATGCTGTGTTTACAAAGAAATCTGATGCCAGCTCTTTATACATTTTCTGCTAACACTTTATAGATACTGGAACAGTGTAAACCCACCATAAAGCGGCACAGATATTGTTCTAAAATTGTTCTATACTAAAATGGTACAAATAAACTACAAAAGTAAAATTGTATCAGGTACAATTGAAATACTAACATAAGCGTGTGGAGCTGGAATGAGTACTCTAATGGATAGAACGAAAAGTATTTTTTATCTCTTAAAACTTCACATGTAATTTTAAATCCAAATATGTCATAGTTGAATAGCAATTTCATCAACATTTTGTAATTTACAGCGATAGTATTAGCATAGAAAACATTTATGTACCTACTATTGTAAATGGCTAAGTGTTTCATTGGGCAAGCAAATTATGTACTTTCAATTATACAACACTTGACTAACAACATACAATAAAAATATTCGAACTATCAATAAATTATTGATTTTTGCTGACACAATGAACTATTTAAATTAAAATATCACTCTTCATAACTACATCTGATAGACAAAGATTTTATTAATCAACAATAATATTTTCACATAATAAAAACAATTACGTATTGCTACATCCAGTTTACAACGTGGACATATAAACCTTAAAAGTACGCACTGATCGAGAGTATTTGAAATCGGATATAATACATACTGACGAATTTTATTCAAATTTCATTTTGTCTTTTTTCAATCCAACCTTCGCCTCACATGCCAAAGCGTGGACGACAATGCAAGTAGCGAGTACGCAAGCTACTGGCACGTTTAAGTGGGCACTAAGGTGCCACGCACACTTTGAACAGCGCTTGTATTTTTAACCTTTTAGGTTGCAGGGGATGCTATCCGTTCGTGGATAGTTCATCTTTGAGCCATTGGGGGACGGCGCGGCCGAGTCTCACTAGGAGCTTGGATAGGGCCGTGTTATGAGGCGTGTAATACCGCTTGAGGAACTTGGCGGATCTATCCTCCATAGGCGGATAAACCCGCCCCTTGGATTTTCCCAGACATTTCGTTTTCTCGTTACTCACCGCCTGGCAGAAGAAACCCTTTTTCGCATCATATCTGTAACAAATGAACCGTGGTAAATGCGAGTCAATGTTTTAAATATAAATTACAAGGACCCGGCTCGAAGGTTTTTTTACATGGGTGGATAAAGGATAAATAAATGTTACGTGTTACTCTACGTTAAAATGTGCTATGAATAAGGATAAAAATATGAACTCCTTTTAATAAAGTAAACGATTCAATTTATTTGGTGCTTTATTTTCGAGGATGTCTTTACTTCAACACCGAAGGATATATTTAATTTAATAAGCGACTCGTTTTCAATGGAATCTTACTGATAAGAGTCCAGAAACTCAAAGCTCAAATTAATATTACTGCTCGCAAAATTAAAACTAACAACGAGGAATTTAAGATGCTATATTAAATTGTTTATGATAGTTAAAACAAGAGTGAAATTGTTTTAAGTCGTTCCACGTGCCGAGTAGCAAATCGAATTAGAGTAATTGAGCTTCAAATTACAGCCGGAGTCACGGCCAGGACCAGTTAATCAATTACAATGGGAACTTCTCAATTTTCCCAACTCGGGGACAATAGGGAAATATAATTATAATGATTTATTGTCATAATTCCGCCGTTTTGTTTTCAAAACACTTTATCCCACAAACAATTGATCCCGCCTAAACTTTTCCTTTTGTTTCGACTCGTTCGCGCGCTCAACTATTTATCTCGAATATAATTATTAATCACGATTCCCTGGAAAATACATTAATCTTGAAATTACGTTCACGTGAAGGGAATGGTTATATAGCATTACGTATAGACGGCAAAGGGTAAAGGGAAAGGTCCCTTTGTGATAGGACAAACAGGAGTATTAATATGTCAAACAGAACAAGGACTGAACTTATATCTTATCCGCTTCGCCACGCCGGTCTATTGAAATCGACAGTTTCGAATATTATTAGATTCTGTCTCAAAATTTTAATGAGGCTAATATTAGTACGTTCATTAATTTCTTTGTCGAGATTTAAATAAAAATTTTCAAGCGTATTATTTAATGTACACTTACACACATTTACTACAAGACATAACATATTTACAAAGGTTTTCACGCCATCGCTTATGGCGTGAAAACCTTTGTAAATGTATGGTATGAAAAGGGCAATAAATAAAAAATATCAAATTTTATTTATGAGGATGCTACATAGGAAGGTATTGAAGCCTCATCTCTAGGGGATACGTTTCGTTTTCGGATTAAAAATAACGAAGTTAAAATTGACGGTAAAAGGAAAATGTGAAAAAAAGAAGGAACAAAATACAGTAGTTGAAATATAAGTATACCGGATACTTTTTTTCGAGACATTATATTTTTTAACCCTAGGTAACTAAACTATATTTGTGGTTACATAGTAACTAAACTTTCGTCTGAGGGACTACGCAATAAAAAACGTGAAATTTATCAAAAGTATTTATTAAAAATAGAAACTGGTTATACGGCACATTAGTTTGGTTTAATAGAATTTAAATTGAAAGACATAAAACAAAAAATATCTATTCCGCACACCTAGTACACATGCCAATATTGTGAGACCCATAAATGGCATTTTTGCATTTCATGCATCGATACCTTGTCATCCTGCGGACTTTAGATGGACATAAACAAAATATTTTGTGCACACTGCTCACAGAAGGAACAGGAATTTCAGATTCTGAAGACTCGCCATGAATATCTTTTATCATGACCTTGATGTCACGCCTCAAAGTCACCGTTTGTAAAGGATCCCGTAGCCAGGGCTCCATCAGCAGGTCTCCCATCCTGAGGATAAAATCACGTCGTTTTGTCGGCTTTTTTTATTTCTTAAGTTGTTAACAACTTTCAACAAGTCATAAATAGCATAGGCATTGAGAAAATCTTATAAATTTTAAAGAAATCGGGGGGTTATTTGAAGAACACGCTGGTTACCTTGGTTTAAGGTTTGAGTAGAATCCGTTTCCTGAAAATCCTCTAAAGAGTCATCAGAGTCTATAATTTGAGTTCTTTATCTCTTACTTGGGCGTGTAATGTCATCCTCAGGTTCCGAAAATTTGTTTGAGTTTTCAGAATCGGAAGTATTGATATGTATTTCTTCCTCCACATTATCTTCCGTCTCGGAAGCCGTAATATACGAACCTTCTTCCAATTTTTCTTCCATTTCATCTTCGAGCCATTTACTTATCAGTCTGTTCTTCTTGACTCCCCAAATCCTTCTAAAAAAACAAAAGGTGCAATCGTATCAAAGCCGGGAATAACTTGTTGCAACACAGAGTTATTTCATAAAACATAAACTTTTTTATTCGTAAATTTCACGTGTATACAGTATAATATATATTTAAATGGTAAAATACATTAATTTATATAAAATAAAAACAAAATATAACGTGGGAATCGCGCATAATTAATAAAAAAAATCAAAATATAATCATACATACCTTTGCAAAATAACGTACGTTGTAACTAAACTTTCGTCCACCGGACGACGCTATAGCCGTAGGTCACCTCCTAATTACCGTGTAATTACAAACGTATCACACGATGAGCTATTTGCTCCGATCAGGAAGGTAAACAAAGCGTGGCGGGTGCGGGGCGCAGGGAAGTAAGTGCACTGGACATTCTCGGGAAGGGGCGTCGCCGCACAGACGAATGTTTAGTTATCTAGGGTTAAATATTTGAATACTAGATAGTATGATCTATCTAGTATACAAATATTGAAAATTGTCTTGAAAAAAAGTTATAATCACCGATCAATGTAGAGCTAACAAAATCTAGAAAAACATCAATAATTATTTAATTAATTCGATTCGATCGATTTAACGAAATCGGAAATCGAATAAGATCGGAAAACGCGTATGCAGCCAGCTCTTTAAAAATTTACTTTTTTGACGTCATATTTTACAGAAAATATATTACAAGGAAAAGCTACGTCAATCATATCGAAATGGCCTAGAATAACCTAAAACCCTTTCACGTGACAGACTTTTTGACGCGACAATCGAATTAAGTCGACACGCTCTTTGCTTCAATATTCGATGTCTTCTTCTATACTTATTATAAAACAAAGTAGCTTTTTTCCCTCATGTCCCTTTGTTCCCTTTGATCTTTAAAACTACGCATCGGATTTTGATGATTCTTTCAGTGTTAGATAGCCCATTTATCGAGGAAGGTTATAGGCTATATTTTATCATGCTAAGATTAATCTTAGCATGATAAAATATAGCCTATGTTTTTTCCACATTTTCCTCTATTTTTTAGCTTCTATTAAAGAAGCTAAAAAATAGAGGAAAATGTGGAAAAAACGGGGAATATTATTTGAAAGGGCTAACTTGAACGCGCTAATCTCAGGAACTACTAGTCCGATTTGAAAAATTATTTCAGTGTTAGATAGCCCATTTATTGAGGAAGGATATTTTATCACGCTAAAACTAAGAGGAGAATGTGAAAAAAACGGGGGAAATTATTTGAAAGGGTTTATCTCGCGAACTACTGGAGCAATTTTTATGTTATTTGGCGCAAATAAGAAGTAGACCACATGAAGGATCGTGATAGGCTATCGATTTTAATCATTTTTTCAGTGGCTATATATTTTATACCCGTGCGACGCCGGGGCGGGTCGCTAGTGTTTAATAAAATTATGGAATACATACGGTAAGAATAATACATGTAATATATAAAATTCTCGTGTCACGATTGTCGTGGCTCAATCACTTTTAATTAAATTATGTATGTACAATGTACATTCATTAATCGTTAGGCCTAAAATAGCTTTTTATCTACTTTTTATATTGATACTAGAAAAAAATTATATAGCAAAACAACGTTTGCCGGGTGTTTTCAGTGGTTGTATTATTTCATAACAGTACTTACTTGAGTAGCCTACTATAATCGCGGTAGGGTGCTAGCTTGAGGCTTCTCTGCAGCGTCGCCATGACAGCCGCGGGGTCAGAGCGGAGTAGAGCACCGTCTAGGACCAGAAGCTGGTGCGCGCCGAACTCCGCCGCCCAGCGCTCTAGGTAGTGGCTGTACTTGCCCGGGTTGAGGCAGCGATTTCTGAACAAAAAGTAGCTCATTAGTTTATCTAACGGAACGTTGTCTCGGGCGAAGCAGGTATCTTCAGCAGGAGCTGATGATGCCTGCTTCGCTTGAGGCTCGGTGGATTCCCCTCTGTTTACATTGAAACAGTGAGGATTTTGACGTTTCATTTGCCACCAAGAGCGGCCACTATGTAGCCTTAGGATTTATCATGTCAAACTGCTCTCATATGTCATAATATAGCTGCCATGTGTCTATTTGACACGATAGACCCTGCCGCTATGTAAACCCTTAGGCTACATAGTAGCATCTGTTGGCAAATGGAATATCAAAAACCCTCATAGCCAGCATATCGTTACGTTACGTTGACACAACAGTACTTAATAAAAATTATCACTGTATTCCGGCACGAAATTGACACTAGCAGAAAAATCTAGGATGTGATTAGGTTTGTTAATCCATTATCTAGCACCCGCTACTATATTTACAACGGAAATCAGCAAAATTAACGATGTCATCAAAATCAAAATAAGTCTGACTGAAAAGTCAAGGGAATTTATAATAGATCTCATAAATCATAATTATAATTTTAGTGACAATGGGACCCAAGAGAAAGTAGACTCTACATAACGATAAAAGAACTTTGGAAATTAGTTAACAAATGACAAGGTTATTGTTGAACATACAAATAAAAAATGACGAATATACATTAGCCCCCTCGTTGTTTATTAAGACTAAGAGGGTCATTTCTATTTTCATATAAATGTATTTACATATTATAGTCAATATTTACTTGTCCCTAAGTCTCAAGCTACAAAATTATATTTGCCTAATTCAATTTTAAGAATCCAATCCGGTTTTACAATCAACGGTATTTGTTTACCAAATATCAATAGAGAGGCAGAAAAATAGCTTTATTTTAATCCAATTTGGCGTTTACTCGGAAATTTACGATTCTATTAGAAATGTAATAAATATTAAGACGGATAAGCTAAAGTAACTTAAGTGATGCCTTATTAATGTGCCATTCCGTCGGCCCCTAATCTAATAAATTGGAATTCGGACTTCATTTGGCACGGCCCTTATTAATTTAAGTAAAATATTTGCTAGTAATAAGATTGAATGAATCATAAAATTTAATATTGGAACACAATTTTTTCCGTCGTTATCTATACAGAAAGCCATTTTTCAACGATAGAAAATTTCGCAGCGACGCCCATTTGTTAAACTGATGAGCAGACCGATTAATTCGAACACGCACAAAACGTATTACACAAATTGGTCTAATCATGCAATATTTATCGATGTTTAATTATTTATATTCGTTTTGAATACTGATAAAATTGTTTTTATACGATGACATGTAGCTGTTTTTTTATTTGATGCTAACGCAAGGCTCCTTAATGCCCGGGACACACGAGGCTAGTTTTTCAAGCTAAGATAGCAAGCTAGTGTTAGTAAGCTAGCAAGCTAGCACTTCTGGCTTCGTGTAGACAAAACTATATTCATTTGTAAAAAGAAACTAGCATGCTCCAAGCTAGGTCAGCAAGCCAGGACAGTTTGGTAAAAAACTAGCTTGCTATCCTAGCTTGAAAAACTAGCCTCGTGTGTCCCGGGCATTACGTTAGCTACGATAGATAATAATAATTATGATTGATACCATGATGGCAAAGCTCTCTACAGTTTGCATAATCGACTTCGAGTTCATATTATTATGCACATCTATGCACATCAATGAAAAAAAAATCCAGCGACTGCCGTCGACAAGTGCCGTTCGTCTGTAACTCTGTAAGAAGCCTTAGGTCCAATTTCATCAACGAATGTTAAAGTTAATGCTCGAATTAGTATCACGTTTCTACTTTCATTTTTCATATGAATGAAAGAGAAAACATGAACAAGCTGCGAACACTAACAGACTAAAATAAGTACCTGAGGTCCCTGAGCGGTTTCGGTGCGGAGTCGTTGGCTGTGATGACGGCGTGGAAGGTGTAGTTGTTGGCCACGGGGTCACCGTGCGACCGGATGTGTTGGTACCACGAGTACGCCCTGTGGACAAAGTATTAGTTGAAAAAAAGACCAAAATCGGATGAGGGAAGCCTCACTACAGGAGATACAGAGGTGGTAATGTGTGGCGGGCCACTGCCAGATTGAAAAAAAAGCCTCACTACACGATAGCGGCTATACGCGACAATAAAAAAACTATGGAACGTGAATTGTCGCGTTGCTCTACTGCAGTAGTGTCGCTTAGTGTGGTCGCAGCAACAAAATTAAAGAATATAGAAGATGTGAAATAGTTCCTCAATAAATTAGAAGATGTTAAAATAACGATAAGAATTTAGTAAAATTTTTAATTCTCATCAGCAAAATGACACCAGAATCATTGTGATCAGTAAAAGTCCACGTTTCTCCCAAGTGTTCATGAATCATTGTTGTAGTATAGTGTAGATTTCTACCGGGTCACAATAAAAGAGAATGGAAGGGTATTGCGTAGGTTAGCATATGAATTTGATGTGATCAAACGACAGGGGGATGTGGAGACTAAATTCAGTGGCACGATGGAATAAATTCATAGCTAGAAAATATTTTGAAGTCAACGTAACGTCACGTTTCATCCAAATACATTTGCATCGTTCAACCTTAGTAAAGTTGTAAGTGTAACAGGTAGACCGGAACTAGCAAGTTCCGAAGCTTCGGTCTGAAATTGCCTTCTTAGGGTTTCGTAGTCAACAAGGAACTCTTATAGTTTCGGTCTGTCCGTCCGTCTATCTGTCTGCGGTTTTGCTCCGAAACTATAGGACCTACAAATCAGTAATTTGGCATGAATGCAGATATGAATGATGCCGACATAATGGTACATAAATGATTACCTCTCCTAATGCCATAAAAGGCATAAAATATGCATGTGCATGCCTAGGTGTTACTATATTTTTCTTTTATACAAAATACCTGCTATGTTTTAAATTCCGAGATGCTTTTTATCCAACAGCTGGAAAAGATTTTCTTGTCGTGCAATTTTTTAAAGAAAACAAAGACGGGTTTAAGCGTAATACCTAGTCGGTGTGACATGATGAAATTTGTCTCTAGCAACTGTACTTTTCTTTTAAAATTTAGTATCATTTCGTTCATGAATTTTATATGGCCATGTCAGGAAAGCTCTGCCCGTGACATTCCTTAAATATAGCAATTTTTGAATGAAATACTTGGTGCTGCTCTCTCACTATGTTACCCTTTTGAACGTTTCAATATAAAAATGTCTTGTCGCATAACGAATGTAACTCAGACGAAGGTGAACAAAATGTTAAAGGTTATTATATATTTTGTATATACCATCCAGAGATTTATTTTAAGAAGTTTATATTTAGATTTTCATGAATTTCTTGAAAGTCAGTAGGTAGGTTGTTACGAAAGATATCTCTTGTAAATAGTCGGTAATGCATACGATAATCGTAATATTTTATGCGATATCATGATACAATATTATTATACAATAACAAGAAAACCCCAAAACAATCGTAGTCGTTATTAAAATTAGTCTCCCCTTACAATATGTTTGCGACATTAATATATTTTCGTACAATAACATTGTTTATACCGACCCGAACAGTCGAGAAATATGGGACACGGGTATTACTTGGAGAGCATTAATTGCCTGTTTAGGGAGTGATACACTGGGACTAGGGTTACCAAAAATAAGGAAAAGCACAGACAGAAAACATAGAGACATGAAAATAAAACTGGACATTATGCCACGGAAAGCGTTACAAACGCTAGATATTGTCTGTCGTTTGTGACGCTGGAATTGTATTTTAAAATCTTACTCGTATGTCCTTTCCCGGGACACATGATCACTTCACACTTAATTTCATAAAAATCTGTTCAACAGACAGACACCGATTTTGATAAATTAAATTGTTACGATGAATAATAACTTCGTGCCAAATTAATTTAGTTCAGGAAAAGTTTTATCACAAAAAAGTACAGTTTTCACGCGATAAACAAGTTATTATATTAATATTATAATATAACGAATTCACGGGCAACACAACACATTATAGTCCGTTCGAACTGTCATATAAGATGGCGAATTCAATAATTCGTGTATCAGTATACAACCAAAGATATATTTACCAAATCACTAATTGGATAAAGGAAACGGATACCGGATGCGTCCACACAAATCCGGATGGATGGTGTCCCCGAGTGGGACCGAATTAACCAGCCGTAACTACGCTACTAATTTTCTTCTCTCAAATGAGTTTTTTCATACAACATTGCGGTGGGATATTTATGCGCTATTTGCTTGAGCCGGGATAAAGTACGAACCCGCGTTTCGCTATAAATTTTCTATTTGTTCCTTCCACTATTAAGAATCTGTTCGATGCATGAATTTCGTTTCGCGAAGCTTTTAGGCTTTTTCATATTCATCTTTTTCGTTTTATGAAATATAGCAACGTTTTCATTGTTTTATTATATAGAGACTTATTTTTATGTTAAAAATATGAACGTACATTTATTTTAGTAAGTTAAGTTTTTTATTATAATATAAATTAACGACATTAGGTTCAGATGTAAAGATGTTAAGTATTTTCCTATTAAGTTTTTCCGTAAAACTCTACATTCTACGACCCAAACCATAAGGCGTAGGCCGAGTCATAAAAATTCACGCCTAGTGGTTTAGGGAATAGCATTTCTCATGATTTATTGAATAATGTTTTTAATCACAAAAACTTTTTCAATTTAAAAGTTATAAAGAAATAAACTTATCTAGCCAAATTGGTTGACCTAAACCGGCATAAAATAAATTTGATCAGTTTCGTCTTTTCTTCGGCGTTGTTTTATTTATTCAATCCAGACTTGAGTATTATTTAAATATTGTTTTAGACGAGAGCGATCTGTTCTAGTTTGTAAAGTAAATTCAAGTATTAGACACAGACGTCATTATGTAACCTTTTTGTTTAAGGTGGTTCGTTTACCATACAAAAAAACAATCGACATTAATTAGCTAATTTCATACTATTACTACATAAATTTATATGCACATCTATTTATTTTGCAATACCATTCCCGCGAAATATATTTAAAATACTTTATTTCACAAACAAATCACAGTTTTATTGATTTTTTTATAAAAAGTGACACAAGCTACTCGTACAAATTATTCGGCTTTTTACAGACACCGTTTTCTGTTGTTTACACGAGGACACAAATAACGTAATGCTCTGAACGAAATACATTAAACTTTTAAAGTTGAGATTCTTCTGGTTATGTATTAGGACCAGATGATTTATCAACTTTTATATCTCATATTCTTTTATAACTTGTATCTAAGCGTTCTTTTTTCTATACGAAAGAATTGTCTTATCGTTTTGCCGTAAGGTCCGCCTTCTTTCTGACTTATTTCCCATATCAGCGGAAGACCATCAATGATCATTCTATACGACTATAAAGATAAGTTAATCCCACCAAAAACATGAAATGTAAAAGGAGCCAAGCAAAATATAGCTATCCAATACTTCTGACTTTACTTCTGTCCAGTATTCACATATGAACTCATCACAGTTCTTAATGGAGGGTCAAATTGGTTGCGCCCGCGATGGCACTTCGGCCTGTTTTGTAGCCCTTCATACATTTGATGAAGGTTTTCATTTATACATCATTGTTAAACTAGTCAAAATGTATCCCTTCAAGGGATATTTTATTAATAAATATGCTTAATTTTGCCTGTAGGAAGCTTTAAGTGTGTCAAACTGTTGCATCTCGCTAATGGAATCGCCCAAAAGCTAATAGTCCAATTAAAATAAAATAAATTATTAATGGGGAGCCTCATACAACAAACATGATTTTTTCCCTTTTTTGCTCTATATCCATAATGATAACAATAAGGTTTTTGAAAATTTCAGAAAATACTTAATTTTATTTTAACTTTAATTATTAATAATAAAAATTAAATAAACTTATTATTTAAGGGAGGCTCCCATACAAATTTACGGTACGGAACCCTATGTACGCCAGTCCGACTCGCACTTGGCTGGTTTCATAATTTTTCCTCTTATTGTGAATAAAGACCAATTCAGGTACCAAATTTCAAAGTTCTAAGTCTGCTCGAAGTACCTTAGAATTTTGATGATCTGTCAGTCAGTGAGTGACAAAATGTAGTAACTTTGACCATCCGTAACTATTAAACTATTTATCGAAATTTCATGTAATTTGGAGGTTAAGCTAGTTTTAATACTTGCTCCTAGTGACCGAATTTTTAAATCTCTAACTATGTTAACATCGAAGATAAAGGGGGTGTGAAATAGCCGCGATCCGCTCCGAGAAATGTATGGTACGGCCGTGCCTTTGCTGAAAAGCTTGGCTGGGGCACTGCCGTGCCCCCAGATTTACTACTTATTTGGAAACAAAATAGATCCATTCTTTTACTCTTAATTTAGAACTGCTTGACAAAGACTCACGAACCTTTTAGACGGTGATATGAGTATGGCGATGATCTTTGCATTGGGCAGCAGCGCGTGCGCACGACGCGGCACCAGCTCGCCGTCGAAATACGTCGCCGACTTCTCGAAGTAGATCTTCGTCGAGTTGCCCTCTATTGGCGGGAAGAAGTTTAGATACCTGAGAATAAAAGGAAAATAATGAATATCTAAGAACAAAAGTTCTATTAGATAAATTGATTTAGGCTGCGTTGCACCAAAGGCGTGGTTAAAGTTAAGGTTAAAGTTAAATATGGCGTCCTTAACTTTAACTTTAACCTTAACTTTGACCGGAGAAATTGACAGATGACAGCTGGTCCAACAAGGTTATAAATGAAGGTGGGCGGGGGCGCTGCTGGTAAAGGAGAACTGTCAAAAATAGCGTTTTTGTATGATGACTGCGTTAGTTCCTTTTATTCGCCACCTGCATTTAAAACTTTGTCGAGCTCTATGGTTATGGTTAAATATGGCGTCTTAATGGCGTCCATTTTTAACTTTAACCAAAGATTTGACATTTTGCATTGGGGTAAAAGTTAAAGTTAAAGGTAAAGTTAAAGTCAAAGTTAGTTCGTGCAACCCACTCTTATAGGTTAGGACTTAAGTATAAGGTAGAGAACGAAGGAAGTAAGTATTAATCCCAGATTGTAGGGAAACAGTTAATCACAATTTTTCATTGAAATCTTGTGACGATCTTAGACCGATTAAAACACAAACGTCGTGCTGAGTTGCCAATATAAGTTTTTGACCTCACTGATTTAACTAAATCGTCGTAATTTTTGTTCAAAAAATTACGACTTTTTACGTAAAATATAAAGTTTCCATATGAATTTCATAGCGAAAAAACCAACTCAACCTTTATAACAGCGCAAAATAGCCTGTCAATCTCTTGACTGGAGTCAATCCGGTGAATTGTGGAATTTGTGTAACGGCAAACAGAGGCTGCACTCGCGCGCGGGGATACAAATATTTATTGACATCTAGCTCCGAGGGCCTTGGAATAAACTTGTCTGGAAAATTCTAGAAAATATACGGTAAGTATGGTATTTTTCTTTACATACATATTCCATACTAATATTATAAATGCAAAAGTATATCTGTCTGTGTGTTCCCGCCCCATAAATGACTTTCGGAACGGAGTTGCGGACGTCATCTAGTAGAACATAATAATAGTGTGTTTTTCGTTAAAATTGCTATATGGCGCATGTGTAGTTCTAGATGTTTTATGATATTTGGATCCGTGTTTACCAATGATATTATATTAAATAAAAAACTCAAAGCAGATATGTTACTACCGCGCGCGTTGTGAAGCTTCTAATACGACCCAATTGGGTCGTCTTTTATGTAAATGGCGTTTCGTATCTTTTGTTTCACTTATCTGTCAAATTTGTCAATTTTGTTCGGAAGAGATTTAACCCGGAAAATAGTATGAACGTAACAGATCTGTATAAGTAGAATACCATTGGTGTTTACAATATAATCTGACATGATTTTGTTTGATAACGCAAATGTAGGACAGGGAGCTAAATCTTATGCCTCACAATCCGGATCTGTAAAGCTATTACGAGCTATTGAACTAAGATTGCAGGTATGAAAATTGGAAGCCTAATCGTGCGAAATGTTGGACAAAAAAATCGAATTATAACAATAGTTATATTTTATAAATAAGCGAAGAAATCATTTCTATGTGTATTGTATATAAACTCACAATTTTATTTTATTTATTTACTTATTTATTTAAAATACTACTTGTTGTCTGTCAATAGCCTGACAACTACTATAGGATCCACAGAATACCAGGGATCACGGTACAGGTATCCTATACCGTGATCATAGCCTGAGTGGAATCCTTTTCAATTATATTATATTCGCATCGCACTGTCTTACATCAGGGTACCTAGTCCATTTCAGTTTTTTTATGTTCTTATTATTATTATTATTGTTTTTTTGTTACCTTGCCTTATTTTTTTTGTTTTTTCTTTGTACCTTGTATTTGTATAATATGTGTATTTAAGTGTAGTGTGATGTGAGTGTTTGTTGAATAAATGTTTATTATTATTATAATGGACTGAATCAAATGCTGGAAATGGTGTCTCTTTTACTCTTTCATATTGCAATTCTCGGGGAGTTCTGTACTTAGACACTGCGTTAAAATGCTTACACCATGCCCCTTTTACTCTTTCATATTGTAATTCTCTGGTAGTTATGTACTTAGACACTGCGTTAAATGCTTACGCCATGTCCCTTTTACTCTTTTATAAAGTAATTCTCTGGGAATTCTGCGCTACGTTCTGGCGTGGATCCATGGTAGACATTTAAACCTGTACCACGAGGTCTACCCACAAATTACTGCGGCCGTACGAGCCCTGCCTCGTTAGCTTTATAAACTGGCTTAAACTTCGCCAAATTACTAAAATAAGACTTTCATGAGTTGCAAACTCAAAGTGAAATGTACCTACTGATATAATGTAGTTACCCTGATAACAAATCGGAAATGAGTACGTAGTTAACTAAATACATATAGGAAAAGGTGGTATCGTGGCCCCCCACTTTGTTTATCAAGCATTATTTAAAAAATTAAGGAGTCAGTAACCTAAAAAATACATTATGGGACTTCTTATTCATTTGTTTAAACATGTCTTATTAGGGAATAAATAAAACTCGTGCAGAGTAATCGAAAGTTTTAATTATTCTTAATCAATCACATTAAATGTATTGTACAAGTGAAACTTAACGGCAAAAATCACAAATGTAATAGTCACCTTTGGAGCCTCCACAGGCTACATAGCCCATTAGTCAAAAATTTGATACTGTACCCATGGCTCTACAGCTCTGTCATTGGAACAACAGTACGACCAATGTGAGGGGGCCAAATTATAATCATTGCTAATATACCAAACATACCAAAAAAATAAATTAAAATATGCATAATTTTATATTTACCTTTTAAATTCCGTAGGAGAACAGTTTGATGTATCCTATGTTTGAACACAAAAGCCAAATATTTCTGTTTCTTAGTTGTTATTTTGTAATCCCTTTTAGTTGTTATTTTGACGTTAATACTATAACCTATTTGAACTTTGTATTATTTATTTTTTAAGGATATACCTTTTATTATGTAAGTACCTATATCAATATTAATCGAACACGTGTAACCACTTACGCCTTTACCCTTTCTTATCTCATCTCGAATCATGAAATTCATCTATTCAATTATTTGGTCCCAATCGAAAGCCCTTTGTCGATTATACTTGAAAATTTGCTCTCGTCTAGAATCGATAGCGGCTTCATCAAAATACAGATTAATAAAGTAAAAACAGAAAATGGCTCGAATTGGACCCAGGTTAACCCAGATTTCAGCCTTTTTGACAATTTGCCAAGACACCTATAATCTAAATTCGAAGTTCGCTATCGATATTGAAAGAAATGGTAACAGAATGTTTGCTGGGAAATATCAAACACAATTTGTGTTATGGAATATTTGTAAGAATATAACATTGGGCAGTAAAAATATCGACATCTTTAAGCTTTAACATAAAACACGAAAAATAAATACTTCAGAAAGTCTTTCCTTCTTCAAGCATGTGAGTAGAAGTCTTGAGAAGATATTGCGGTTAAAATCTTATTTCGAGTAAATCAGGATGATGCGAATTAGAGTCACAGTATACATATCAAACAGTAAAGTAACTCAGCCATGTAAGGACACGGCTGAGTAACTTTACTACATCTACATCAAACTACATCAAAGCCTGGTACCACAGATACACGTCATGGATCTCGATTTTACATTTTTGACGTGATAACGTCTTATAATTCGATATGGGCTGCGCGCCCTAAAAACATGACCGTTCATGCGGCGTTACCTCGCTGACAGCTCTGTCTCAAGTCTCTCAACAACCGTAAGGCCCACCTGGGCCGCGCTCTTTGTTTCGATTATAATATTACGAATTTCGATGACTTAGAGAATGCTTTTGTATGAAGAAGTTTGGTTAGTTATGATACATTTACCACACTCTGAATGAAAAATAAATAAACAATCTGTGAGCTATTAGTATTATTAATACAATTTTTTTCCTTGTTCAATCTAGTCTGTTTATTATTAAATATTAAAAAAAATCATAATCGTGAAAAAAACTAATGTTCTTCTGAAATTTCGACTAATCTGAACGCGTTTGCCTTTTTCGCTGGATAGGAAACAAGAAACAAAGTTGTAATAATGGTAAATAAAAATAGCATAATAATTTATTGGGAGACAGTTTTTTATGCACATAAACCTTTAATTCCTCCATTTATTGACGCTTATCTGTAATTCTGTACCGCCAAGTTATCTGAAATCACACTTATGTGTGCGTGTACCCGACTCAGACGGTCCGGACTGGAGATGATCTACTGTAAACAATTTATATTGTTCTAGACCAGTCACGTATTTCCGCACCGGCCACTTGTCACTAAACGTGATAACCGTCGTGACATTGAGCCGTTTCCCTTATTGTGCTAACGATTGTGACACGAACTAGGCCATTTTACACAAATTATACCACGACTGTTAAATAAAAAAAAAATAAACTAATGAAATAGATGAAATCAAAAGTTTAACTTAGGTATAATACTTGGCGCTGTCCTAGATGTAAATCCTGCTTGTCGCCATTAGGAGCCGCTACCTCACCGCAAGCAAACCAGCTAGATAAAGTACAAGAGCAACTTAATGCTATTACACTGCAGCTGAAACCTTTTGCAACGCTCATGGATGACGTCAAGTTTATTAAAGCTGAGCTCGGCGCGCTGAGGGACTCCCAGGAAATGACTCAACATCTTCTCCCGTCCTTGTCTGAAAAAATGCATGCGCTGGAAACCAGAGTTACCTCTATTGAAAAGGTAGTTAAACAAGTGCCAATCCTGGAAGGAGAAATAGCCAAACTTCACCAAGAGCTAGAAACTCGGGATCAGTGGTCAAGAGCAAACAATATTGAAATTAGGGGAATTCCACAGAAGACCAACGAAAATCTTTTTGATATTATATTAAAAATAGCTAACCTGTGTGAACTTCCACTACAAAAAGAGGAAATCAATTATATAGCACGAGTACCCACTCGCCTTCCCAACAAAGAAAAGTCAATAGTTGTTGCCTTTCACAGCCGCTACAAAAAGGAAGAGTTGGTAGCTTTATCAAGAAAATCAGCTAGACTTAATTTGGCCAACCTAGGCTTTAATAACTCATCCGAAAAAATATTTATAAACGACCACCTAACTCAACATAACAAAACATTGTTAAACAAGGCAAAATCTGCAGCGAAGGAACACAATTTCAAGTACATATGGGTTAAACATTGCAAGATATTGGCACGGAAATCGGACAATTCACCTGTATTTTTTATAAGAAGCGTAAAGGACATTTCAAAGATAAATTAATCACAAACAAAATTTGCACTAAACCTAACAGTTTTAGAAACGCTGGTCTTTGCATTGCTTTTACTCTAGCTATTTTTCAAATCTCATACGTAAGTTTGCTTATTACTTTTGAAATCTCGCATGCACCGCCTTATATAAGTTATGCCTTAACGCCTACAATTGCTTGCACTAACATGATCCTGTGTTCGGATTCCCTCCCACCGAACTATACTACCGCACTTTTAAAATATCTGTGTTTTTTTATTTTTACCACAAATACCTGCATAAAAATATTTCGATTTGCTTTTGATATTTTTAATCTCCATGAATCTGTGATTGAATTATTACAATTATTACTTGTAGATTCAGCCCCAGATTCACAATATAAAACCAACAACCTTTTAAATCACATTATGATACACTTTAACATAATACCTAAATTAAAATATTATATTAAGTTTAGTTCCTTTCCGCATAGCCCGTTAAATTATATTGTTTTCCCTGGGTGTAGGTTGTTTATAGCCTATTACGAGTTGCATAGTTCTGACATTGTTTTTTGCTTTGAATGGGCTGTCGGAACACCGACTATATATTACAATTCATTTTTTGTAAATATTGATTTCCGAAATGTCACTATGTATGTACTGGATACAAAAATATCCACTTACCGCCACACATCACATCACCTTCTTAATTTGTTATGTTGTTCTCAGTTTAATTGCACTAAACTTAAAACCTTTTATTATGTTATTACGCTGTTATTCACTGTCCTCACTTACAATGGCCAACTATAACTTTAATATTTATCACCAAAACACTCGAGGACTGAGAACAAAAACTCATAACTTTAAGAGAAACTTATTGCTAAATTCCTATGACGCGATATCATTAACAGAGACATGGCTACTCGGCAGCGTGTGCGACGGTGAACTGATTGACGATCGGTATGTTGTTTATCGTAGGGATAGGGACTACAGCGTAACACGTGAGAAGTACGGCGGTGGCGTATTATTCGCTATAAAAAGGGAATATACAGCCATCAACCGCCCCGAGTGGTCATCCACAGCTGAAGATATTTGGATCACTGTTACCTTACAAAAAAATGCACGTACAAGTCGAAAAATACATTTCTGTACCATTTATCTATGCAAGGCAAAGTTTGGTAACTCTTTTAACATGCAACTAATTAATTTTGCTCAGAATCTCTCTTTAATCGTGAACTCGTGTCCAAATGACCTGTTTGTTATCATGGGAGACTTTAATTTGAGTAATATTGTTTGGAACACAGAGTGTAGTGACAATCTTCAGTATTCTGGTGCATCAGGCGAGCCACAAATATATTTTTTGGATAGTTTAACTGAAAGTAACCTAAATCAATATAATTTTAGCAAAAATATTAACGGTAGAATTTTGGACTTAGTTTTGTCTAATGTTAAATGTTCTGTTTTGGCTTGTGACTCACCGCTTGTACCTGAGGATGCCCATCATAAATCCCTTGACATAACTATATCACTAAATATCTCCGAAACTCTTGAAGTTAACTCACGAAAGAAATATATATTTACTTTAGGTAATTACGAAAAAATTAATACTGAATTAAATAAAATAAACTGGAATGAGCTTCTCAGCAAAGGTTCCGTAGATGAGGCAACAACTATGTTTTATGACATCTTATATAGCGTTATAGACACTCATATTCCTAAAAAAATTGTAAATAGACGCAATAAATACCCGGCCTGGTATAGTTCGGCACTTAAAAAGATTTTAAAAGAGAAATATAAATACCTTTGTAAATACCGAACTTACCGTAACACAAGTGATTATAACACATACTCTCTACTCCGTAAAAGGGCTAAGGCTCTGGAAGAGGGTTGTTACAAATCCTACATCCAAAAATGTGAAAACTCTATCGTAAACAACCCTAAATTATTCTGGTCGTTTATTAAAAACAATAAAAATGTTAACACACTACCCTCTTCTCTGACCTACGAGGGTTACACCGCTACAACAGGTACAGATGCTTGTTCCCTTTTTTCGACATATTTTAACAGTAATTTTCTTCCATCCTTATCTAACACCGATCGCACTTATAGTAATATGTCCATTCTTTATAATAATAATACCTCTTTAAATATATCTAGTATTGAAATAATACCTCATGCCATTACGAAACTACTCAAGACAGTGAACCTTACTAAAGGTGCAGGGCCTGACAATATTCCACCTCACTTTATAGTTCAGTGCTCAGACGCTTTGTCGGAGCCTATTGCTTTATTGTTTGATCGATCTGTAAAGGAAGGCGTTGTTCCATCAATCTGGAAATCTGCTTATGTATCTCCAATTCATAAAGGTGGCAGTATGAATGAAATTAAAAACTATAGACCTATCTCTAAATTATGCATATTTGCTAAGCTTTTAGAAAAAATTGTTTTTGGTCAAGTTTACGGCTCACTGTCTACTTTTTTCATACCTCAACAGCATGGTTTCCTACATCACAGATCAACTACATCTAACCTTCTATCCTTCGTTGACTTCCTTACAGAAAATGTGGATTCGGGTGGTCAAGTTGACGCCATATTTACAGACTACAGTAAAGCTTTTGACCGTATTGATCACTCCCTGCTCCTTGAAAAGCTTTATAACGCTGGAATCCATGGAAACCTCTTCAGATGGTTCACATCATATGTCCGTAATAGGTCTCAGGCGGTGGTTGTCAACGGTTTTACCTCTCAGTGGAGTACAGTACCTTCAGGCGTTCCTCAGGGCTCTCTGCTAGGTCCTTTGTTGTTCAACATCTTTATCAACGACATACATACATGTTTCCTCCATTCTGAATTCCTATTATATGCGGACGATATGAAAGTGTTTAAAAAAATCAAGGGACTTACCGATTGTCACCTACTGCAGGAGGACCTTGAAAGGCTTGAGAGATATTGTAAGGCTAATAAACTTGATCTGAACACTGGTAAATGCTGCTCAATAACATTCAGCCGCACGGTAAAGGCCGTTGGCAATTACTCCTATTACCTCAAGGAACAAGAGCTGAAAAAGGTTTCTGAAGTGCGTGACTTGGGCGTTATCCATGACTCAAAATTAACTTATGTTAATCATATAGACTACATAGTTTCCAAAGCAAACAGGTCTCTGGGCTTTGTCATAAGAATGAGCTCTCAATTTAAAAATATCAAAATACTCAAGATACTGTATTGCTCATACGTACGCAGTATTCTTGAGTATTGCTCTCAAGTATGGAGTCCTCAATATAGCACCCACATCGATCGCTTAGAGTCTATCCAAAGAAAGTTTACAAGATTTTTACAATTTAAGTGCGGGTCTTCTGATCCTAATTATGAGTCTAGATGTTTAAGGTTCCACCTCCTTCCACTTTACCACAGACGTCGAATATCTGACATCTCGACTCTATTAAATATAGCCCAATATAAAATCGACTCTCCTCTTCTCCTATCCAAAATACACCTCAAAGTCCCTTCGCGGTCCTCTAGATTATCTTCCTTTAACCCCTTGTTTACTTCTTTTTCCCATACTAACTATCGCAAAAACTCGTTTTTTGTTCGTTCACCTAACATTTTTAACGACATAAGCAAACGTACGGATCTTGATTTATTTAATTCTTCCGTAAGCGTTACAAGAAAGCTAATGACTAAACAATGGTTTGAGACTGTTTCTTAACTGTTGGAATTGGAACTTGTCAATTTGCTAGATATTTTTTCTTTTTTGATGGTATAATAATGTTATTTTTCATTGCGCACGGTTACTTTCTCGTATATATAAATTTAAGTACTTGTAACTACCATACTGTGAACTTACCTCTTATTAATAATTAGTAATACTTTATTGTAAGATCATAAGCTTTTGTTATTATTGAGTGTCTAACTGTGAAAACGTGTCAATAGTGTTAAGAGTTTATGTAGTATTTTAGATTGTTAATTTAAATCACTGTATGTTTTCCTAAGATAATAAAAATAAAAATAAATAAAATAATCAAAATAACTAGGCACATAATTTCAAACAAATTTTGACATTTTATAAGGAGACTTGCATTTAGTTCGCCAATTAAATTTGAGTTAGTGTTAAATGTTTCTTATTTCTTTTCAATTTGTTTAGTACAAGATAAGATGGTCCCATCACTTGTAGTTACATATTAATTGGTAAAAATCCTGTTTACTAATTAGACATGACGAAAATGTATATAAATGCCAGAAACGCTGGGCATTGATGGGCCTTTTTCTATATAAATACTAGCTGTCCCGGCAAACATTGCTTTGCCATAATATAAAGTAGTTCGCCCATATTATTTTATTGAAGTGACTAAATAAGTATGTCGTCATGGCAACATCGATCGCTATCCCGTCGAATAAACAATGATCGCCGTCAGTTTCAGGTTGTAATAATTTACTATTATTTATTCAACAAATGCACTTACGAGGACTGCTATTTATGTATCCGGAACTGGCCACTTACAAGAACAATATTTAAAAAGTAATTACAACATTTGAAAATAGAACTCTTTGGTTGAAGAATACATTTTGTTTCATGTGACTGTCAATTATTTTTCCATTCTGGCGTCATTTTGAAAATTGCGTGTCTTCATTTGTCATGGATTTAACGCGTGAACATTTTCGTGCAATGATTTACTACGATTTTCGGCGTGGGCTAAATCAACAACAGTGCTTTATTCAACTCACCGCAACTTTTGGAGATGAAGCACCATCAAAAACCACTGTTTATCACTGGTACAGTGAGTTTAATCGTGGGCGGTCTATGCTCACGGATGAAAATAAAGAAGGTCGCCCAAAAACAGCTGTTGTCCCACAAAATATAGATGCTGTGCGGGAACTAATAATGCGTGATAGAGGCGTCCTTAGGCATAAGTATGACGAGCATACATAAGATATTACACGAACATTTGGCTGTAAAAAAAATATGTTCGCGTTGGATTCCGCACAACTTGACAATCGATCAAAAACGGGCTCGTGTCGATTGGTGCAAAAAATGATAAAAAAATACAACCGTGGTACGTCAAAAGCCGTTTATAATATCTACACAGGTGATGAATCTTGGATCTATGCATATGACCTCGAAACTAAACAACAGTCAACGGTGTGGGTGTTCCAAGATGAGCCGAAACCAACAAAAGTTACTCGTGCAAAAAGTACTTTGAAGCAAATGGTCGCCTGTTTTTTTGGAATTAATGGACATGTGGCTACAGTGCCATTAGAGAATCGTAAAACGGTTAATTCTGAATGGTATACGACCATTTGTTTACCAGAAGTCTTTGAAGAAATAAGAAAGGACAACCGACAACGCAGAATCATATTACATCACGACAATGCTAGCTGTCACACCTCAGCTGAAACAACTCAGTTTTTGGAGGGTCAAAAGATCGAATTGACTGGTCATCCGCCGTACAGCCCTTATTTGGCACCTAACGATTTCTTTTATTTCCATACGCGAAGAACAAATTACGTGGTCAACGTTTTTCGAGCCGCGAAGAGGCTGTTGATGCGTTCAAAATGCACGTTTTGGAGATACCTCAATCAGAATGGAAAAAGTGCTATGAAAATTGGTTCCAGCGTATGCAAAAGTGTGTCGATCATCGCGGCGAATATTTTGAAAAGCAATAAAACCATATTAAATGATATATGTTTGTTTCTTTTTTTAATTCCGGATACATAAATAGCAGCCCTCGTATCAATATATAAAGTACCGAGTAGCCGATTCTCAGAATATGCATATAAAATTTGGTAAAAATCAGTAAATCCGTTTCGGAGGAGTTCGTGGACTAACATTGTGACACGAGACTTTTATATATAAGAAGAAAGAAGATATATTATGGATAAGCTACCTATAAATGCCCAACATGCCCGAGGGTTATACATTAAGTTACACGGTAAGTAAGGTAAATACTGCTCCGGATTCTGCTCCACGATAAATATCATAAATTCAAGAGCCATCATTTTAGCGAATAGAAATATATTCGAAAATGTTGCGAGCGTATAAAAATGTGTACAAAATCCGCACCTTTAATCCTCGACGCATAATCTACATAATAGAAGGAAAAAGTAAAAATATTTTTTGCTGCGAAACGTTAACTGTGCGGCAAATGTGTGAGCAAATTAAATTTTCGCGGTTTGCTAAAACTTTGCGCTTGAACGTTAAATTTCTACGATCGACCTAACTAAAAAAATCTGCTGAACAATCAGGGAATTTTATCTGCACTTTAAAAGTAATAAATTTGCGAATTTAAACTGCATAAGAAGTTTTAGATTTCATTTTAAAATACAATAATTAATAGCATAAGTCATTAAGTATCTGCCTCTAGAGACTATTGTACCAAACAACTTTTTAATCCATACTATGAGTTACGAATGTCACAAAAGCATCTTTTATGTTTGGAAATATTTATTTTATTTTTAGAGTTATTTTGTTTCAAAATCTGATATTTGCAATAGCAATATGGCATTCAAATAAAACTTTAATAATTCATCAAGCCGTTCCACATTCAGAAGCGCTTGACGAGAAAAAAATCGGAAAGGTGCGAGTCGGACTCTTTCATGATGCGCGACGACGGTGTACCGCTATAGAGCAAAAATAGGCCATATATTGTATTTTTTGTATGGAATGCCCTCTTAAATATTAATTTTATTTTGTCTTTAGTATTTGTTGTTATAGCGGCAGCTAAAATATACAATCTGTGAAAATTTCAGATGTTTAGCTATAGCGGTTCTTGAGAGAGGAGACAGATGGACAGACGGACAGACGACTGTCATCGTCCAGACAGTCCAGACTTTCCCCTTTGGGCGTGGAACCCTAAAAATCAACTGCACACAGGCATTATGCAGTAGGCACGAAACCTAAAATAGTAACTGTAAAGCAATTTGGGCGACGTTTGTACATTTATATTTGGTACAATCGGCTGTTTGTGTGATTTTTTGTCCGTTTTGGGATAGTAAACAAGCGAGTTAGTTAATTGGCCTGCACGACGGGCTCGGTTTTTCAATTTAGCGCACTCATCCGCTCGCCCAATTTATTTTGCAGATTGAGTACCTTCAAATCTAATGACGTAGATGGCTTTGATGTTTTATTGTTGCCTTTTTTGTGTAGCTTCGTATTGAGTTCATACCTAAAAATTAAAAAAAAAAGATCCAATTTGCGATCGAATCCGGGCGAAAACGAAAGTATAATAGCGGTAACAAAATTGCAACTCATGCATATCAATAGCATCAAACATATTACATGATACATTTGCCATGATACCTGCTGTGTAATGGTCTAAAAGGATTTTTCACATGAGGCCTTACCGCCCTAACAATGTATCGGGTCGCCTATTTGCACTATAATAACGCCTTTCACCTGGGTACAATTTTAAGATCGTTTCATAAAAATTTAAGGATAATGCGCAAGTTAAGGCTCGTCCACATTTGTATCATTTGCGCGATCAGATCTCCGTCGCGATCATCGCACCGTATCAAGTATATGTATCATAGTGTGGACGCCTATTAGATCATTCTGCCGATCATGCGCGTATTTTATACGACACGTATCAGATACGCGGTTAATAGCGATCGGGGCGTATCATGATATGCGTGTCATTTTGATACGCTTCGATGATACGCGACGGAGATCTGTTCGGAGATCTGATCGCGCAAATGATACAAATGTGGACGAAGCCTTAGGTGGGGTGAGGATCGCGAACGGGGATACGCTATCGGTACATAAAGCCTAGCCAAGACTTTTTCTTTATGCCTTCTTTATTTAATCGCCGATCAAAATGTATGGAATCGAAATTACGCGAGTCGTACGTCAACTTCATATTATAGAACGCTTGTGTAAATTCCATACATTTTTATCGGCGATTCTATAAAGCAGCAATAAAGAAAACGTCTTGGCTAAAGGACCAGCTCTCATAGGTATAGATAGGTCGTTATTGGTAGATTTTGATCTGATAGTCTAACGTATTTGGTAGCTTCTACTTGCTATTTGTAGTATTATACACATGCTTCGATTTGCCCCCACCAGTTTCATCAAGCGATCTTAAAATTGATTTCCTCTTAGGTCTTAGCCCCGCAGCGGCCTTCGGATAAACTTGCCGCGCCACCGACTGAATCTTAACCTTCATAAGGTCTTTAATTTTACAAACGTTGCCGTGCTTTGGGTCAGATTTGACCGAAGTAGTAAAATTATTCTGAAAAATTAACAAAAACAAATGTAAATGACATTCAATATTTTTCTTTCTATAGAAATACTTTGAATTTTTGTAAAAAAATATAATTTATTATATCTATACCTTATATTATAAAGCTATAGAGTTTGTTTGTTATGACACGCTAATCTCACAAAGCACTAGATCGATTTTTATGTAATTTAGCATGAAGCTATAAGAGTAGATCACGAGGAACTATATAATTTTTTTTGTTGGAAAATGTAAGGTTTCCGTTTCCTAGCTTCTGACAAATTACTAAACAACATGGAAGTAGCCGCGCGAAAATGTATCTATGCTAATGTATAAAAAAATAGGCAATTTTGTTATAATATATTTTATAAAATATTGTGGCAAAGTAGTACTAGAAAGGAAATGTTAATTAAATTTTGTTGAGAACATCTAACTATTGTATTTGATTTTTTTACATACTAATATGAATGACTTACAATCACGCAGCAAAGGTGTTTTATTGACAGTTTTAGCGCATGGTTGCCAACGACATCTTTTATAGTAGAGGAGGCGAAGAGGGGATTTCGGGAGTAGCTCGAGCGTGTCAGATTAAGCTTGTATAGGCTTCCGACATGTGTCTAGTTATCATGCTATAGAAATCAGATTTCTCACGTGGTGGGTTAATTTTTTTTTTTGAGTATTGAAATGTCATCCGATCTGTCAGATTAAGATAGGGGATGTTTAGTATACCCTAAAAAAAGCTTCCATAAAAAGCACTGACGATTCAAAGGTTTGGTAAGCCCGTAGGAACATTTTAAAATATAAAAAATATAAAAATATAAAGCTTTATATTTTCCTAACTAAGCTTCGCAGATATTTTATTTTGCACTAAACTAAACGATTTAGTCCTTGTTGTCTAAAATATAATAATAACTGACCGAAATAACCAATTTTCTGAATATATTTTCTTTTTCAAAACTTTAAAACGGCCGCAGTTTCTGAACCCACCGCTAAAATAAAAAATGCTTTTTTTATTTTTTTATCAGTTTTACCTAATGTATAGAACCTACTAGGTCTCCATGACGCTCGAGTGACTACAAAAATAGCACCTTCGCCTCCCCTACTATTAGGAACCTTCTTAGCTGTTGGTAGGAGTATGTTGATGGATTTTTCCAAGTAGTATCGTCGTTTTGCTAGCTGCTGTTGACAGCCACAAACAGTATGAAAGCATAGTAGGCTGATCTATCTACTATATAGCTTGAGGCCACTTGATTCTTGAGGCCAAAGTTTTATAATCGTTGTAGTCTAATATAATCACAGGTTTTTTCTCAGATTTATAACTCATTTTTAAGTTGTGATGCAAAATAATGAATAAAATTATTCATCGACTTATTTTTTATGTACCGAAACAAGCGTTAGTATCTTTGGTAAGAGCAAAACTTGATAAATATACACCTGGTCATTTACTTTTTGTTACTATTTCTGAAGATAATCCAGGTTTCAACTACAGTGATTTGTTTTTTGTATAATATGTCGATGTGATGAAAAAAAATTCACCGTAATATAGAACTCATCGGCCGCGGCCCGCGAGTCATATCAAGTACAATGTCATACAAGCCTAATTTTATTAACACCAACACCTAGCCAACACCTATTTCTTTGCCCCTGTAGGGTTGAATATTCCAATCTCCAATCTTAGCTGGTTGCAGAATCACATAGACCACAGATGTCATTTTATTTAGTTGATATTGATGGCAAGATAATATATTGTCAAAACGGGAATCTTTTTTGAAATACAACAAGTTGCTCGTCTATTGCAATGTATTTTATTTTTATTGGTCTAACAGCCGCACTCAGTCGTTCATTAAATCATCATTTAAAAAAAATTAAAATTATCCGCTGCCCATACAAACCTTACTCCTTATTGAGAGTCAACGGTTCCTCAAACAAAGTAAATCATTCTGTGTTAAGTAGTATAACTGATATATGCTCCAGCCAGAAGGCACATACTGAAAGCCCACAAATTGCTTTATTCAGTGATGAGTTAGGCAAGGATTTAGGTATTTATTTAAATAGAAAGTGTATAGGACAGTCAATTTCAAACTTTTGTATGCCTGGAGCTACTTACAGAGATATTTTGAAAAGGGCTTTATCTATGAATTATTGTCCAAATACTACACTTATAATTTTAGTTGGGAGGAAAGGAAAACTGAACAAAAAACAGATGACTGAATATTTGGACAAGTTATTTAATATTGCAAATGTTTCAAATATCATTTTGTTTACTTTTCCCTACATACAAATGTTGCCAAAAAGATATAATAAAGAAAACTTAACTAGATATCAGCTAAATAGCCTAATATATACAGCTGTAAATAATAATTGTATAATATTGAATGAGTCATATAAGAAATGTCAGGTCATAGATATTAATAATTTAGATTTTAAGGTACATACTATGAATAGAGATAATTACTACTTATCTAACTTTTATAAAAGACGTATAGCCAAGTTGCTATTTAACTTTTTATTTATAAAACCAGCCAAGTGTTTGGCTTTAGCGACTACTGCTTCTATTGAGCAGAATACTAGTCATAGTATGAACGAATTGGAATATGTTCCAAGTATTTATTTAAATTAGATAATAAGACAATGGAGGATGTCTCTTGCAGTAATGAATTAAGTTTAAATGTCCAAATTCCTACCAACAATTTAAAAAAGCCAAAAAATTGTAATTTAATTAATCTGGTGCATCAGAATTTACAAGGTATGGTAGGTAAAGAACTTGAAATTGAGTTATTTTTAAAGGAATTTAACATTGACATTATGTGTGTATCTGAACATTGGTTCAGATCACATGAACTCATTTTCAATTTCAATGATCACCAGATAGCAAGTTCGTTCAGTAGAGAAAATGCCATTAGAGGCGGCTCTTTAATTTTAATTAGAAATGACTTTAAATTTAAGGAACGTAAAGATATTGTGAGTCTCTCTACTGAACGAATAATAGAGGTGGCCTGCATAGAGCTGAATCATCTTATAATTGTGGGCGTATATAGGCCTCCATCAGGGTTATATGATTTTTTTGAGCAAACAATGGAACAAATTTTAACAAAAATTTGTGCATCTAACAAAAAAGTTATTATATGTGGTGATTTTAACATTAATTTATTACATTTAAACTCCACTACTGTTAGATTCACATCTTTATTCAAATCATATAACCTTTTTAGTTTGTTTCATGAACCTACAAGATTCTGTGAGACTACTGCTACTTGCATTGATAATATATTTACAAATCTTGTTCCAGATAAAAAAGAAACAATTAATTATTTAAGTTCTGATCACTGTGGACAAATAGCTTCCTTTAATATCAAATGTGATAGTAATGCAAAGAAAAATCTTGTGTATAATCCTGTGACCACAAAACGTATTGAGCAATTTAGAAGTAAATTAAAATCAAATATTGAGTTATTGGATAGGTCACATAGCTCTGATGAAGCTTTCAATAAATTATTTAAGGTAATAAGAACTCAATTTAATACAATATTTACTTCTAAAACAGTTAGAAACGGCATTAAAAAAAGTAAATTTATTGAATGGGCAACTAGAGGAATTAAGATAAGCAGGCAAAAATTATATGAATTGTATGATGAAAGGTCTATCAACAGTAGTGAAGCATTTAAAGTATATGTTAAAAACTATTCTAAAACCTTCAGAAAAGTTTGTAAAGCAGCTAAGGCTCTATATATAAAAAATAAAATTAAAAACTCTAAAAATAAAATTAAAACTACATGGAAGGTTATAGCTGGTGAGACTGGAAACGTCACCTGTCGTGACACAGATTTTGAACTATTTCTTGTTAATAAAAAGATTTCTAATAATCTAGAAGTTGCGACGGTCTTTGAAAAATTCTTTGCTGACATTCCGGTCTCAACTACCAAAAATCTAAATTCCTCACCTGAAGCTGCTGAAAAGCTACTCAGAGATAATATAAAGGAATGTGATGTCAATTTTAAGTTTAGGGAAATCAACCCCAGAGACATTATTGATACATTTAAACAGCTGAATGTCAAAAATACTACTGATCTCTGGGGAATGTCTACAAAAATTATTAAATCTGTAATTGACATCATAGCTCCTCATCTTGCAATGATTTTCAACGACTGCATAAAGAGTGGTGTTTTTCCTGACTTAATGAAGCACAGTAAGATTGTACCATTGTTTAAAGCGGGAATTAAATCTGATCCAACAAATTATAGGCCTATATCGATTTTACCAACTCTTAGTAAAATTTTTGAAAAAATAATTTTAAAACAATTATTGGTACATTTTAATTCAAACAATTTATTACATGACAATCAATACGGATTTACTAAGGGTCGATCCACAACGGATGCTGGTATAGGTCTTCTTTGTAGTATATTTCAAGCTTGGGAGGAGTCGCAGGATGCTCTAGGTGTCTTTTGCGACCTCTCCAAAGCCTTCGATTGTGTGGATCATGCTACATTGATCAGGAAATTGCGCCACTATGGCATAAAGGACTCAGCTCTTAGCCTCTTGACTTCTTACCTTATAAACAGGACTCAAAGGGTTGAAGTAAACGGTAACAGGTCCAATGGAACCAAAATAGAATTAGGTGTCCCACAGGGATCTATTTTAGGCCCATTTCTTTTTCTCATCTATATAAATGACTTACCTTACCTTGTTAAGGAAAATGATAATGAGATAGTACTTTTTGCTGATGACACTTCACTTATTTTTAAAGTGAAGCGACAACAGTCAAATTACGACGAGGTAAACAGTGCTCTCTCAAAAATAGTACATTGGTTTAATGCTAATAACTTACTTTTAAACTCCAGTAAAACTAAATGTGTAAAGTTCACTTTGCCCAATGTTAGGCAAGTCCAAACCAATGTACTATTGAATGATGAGAAGATGAATTTGGTAGACACCACTGTATTCTTAGGCATAACACTTGATAGTAAATTACAGTGGGGTCCTCATATTGTTAATCTTGCTGGTAGGCTCAGTTCTGCGGCATATGCAGTAAAAAAAATCAGAGAAATTTCTGATGAAGACACGGCACGATTAGTATATTTTAGTTATTTTCATAGTAGAATGTCATACGGAATCCTTTTATGGGGAAACGCTGCCGACATTAATACAATATTTGTGCTGCAGAAGCGAGCCATACGTTCTATTTATAAAATGTCTTCTTTTGAATCTCTGAGAGATAAATTTAAAGAAATTGGTATTCTAACTGTTGCTTCTCAATACATTTTGGATAATGTAATATATGTTAGAAAAAATATAAGTAAATTTAAAACTAAAAGTGACATTCACTGTAGGAACACCAGAAATAAGCACAAGCTGGATTTGCCGATGATCAGACTTAGTAAAGTTAGTAAATCTTTTAAAGGTCAATGTATACGCCTGTACAATAAAATCCCAAAAAGCGTTCAAAATCTTTCGATTAATAAATTTAAAAAAGTAGTCAAAGAACGTTTGTGTGCCAAAGCCTATTATAAGGTCAATGATTTCATAAGCGATGGCACATCTTGGGAGTAGGATGGCTGCTTGCAAGGCCACTTCTACATGTTATATGACTTACAATTATGTATGGATATTGACATTGTATAATTTTAAGTTACAATTGTAAATTTTATTTTAAAAGATTAATTTTTTTCTCACTTTTTTGGTAAAAAGTGGGACCCCGGCGAGTTTCTTACGCCGGTTCTTCTCGCCGGGATAGTTCCCGAACCGGTGGTAGGCACCAGTAGTATCAACGTTCTGAAAGCATTTGCTACAAATCTATTCGGAAATAAAACAATTTTTATTTTTATTTTATTTTTATTTTATTTTATTTTATTTTGACTGATTAATTTCTGTCCCATATAAATCATTCGTACTTAGATGACGTAGTTTGTTCCGTGTTTGTTCGCCGCTCCATAGCGGCCAAATTATTATAATAGCGGCAAGAAGGAAAAAGTAGAAGAGTAAAATTTTTATTTTGTTTTTGGTTGGCAAATTTAACATAATAATATTTAACATAAATATTTCAACAGGATTTCATTGGTCAGTATATACCTACTATATATAAATAAACTATAAAGTACTTACTTATAATGTTTTGTACCAGTTTCAATTCTTAACACGTCATATTTTTAATTAAGTTAACAATGCAAGAAGACAAGAAGTAAAAATTTACAAAGTTTGCAATGCTAGGCAGAATATAGAAAATAAGAACAAGAAATTAACTGATGCCGCTCGCTTCAACTCCCGTACTTGGCCCAAGTGAGCCGCGATAACAATAATTTATTGAAAGGCTTGTGTCTCGTTTTGCCGCGATTTAAGGAATAATAAAATATATACTTACTACTAAATCAATTGCATTCTTTCCTACCTTTCACCGTACCTACCTACTACAGTTATGTAACAATTAACAAACATAAAAGGTGTTAGAAAAAACATGTTTTAAGTACATATTATTGTTTTTATAATAGTTTGGTATTTATGATAAATACAACATTTGAAGTTTCTAAGTTTTACAATTTGGATTATGTGAATAACCGGTCTAATGTCTACTATTACTTACCATTTTAAAATAAGAAAACCATTTGCTATTAGCAATTTTTCATAATAATATTGTAACTATACCTATAGTAAACATACTTTAATTTCAATAATTACACAATTTGGTGACAATGTTCATACTTCTTCGTAGGTATATCTAGTTTGTATGGAAGTGACTATAGGTACTTTTCATGTGAAATACTTCTATTTATTAGCAAGATAATATTATGGTAAAAACAGCTGTACTAAGTAACTAGGCATGTACATTGCACAAAAATGCTTTAGTACTATCACAGTTATGAAGTTCTATGTTTACTGTGGCATTATCTAATAATATTATTATTATTTATTATTAACACTTCAAATAAAAACCTGAGTTTTTTTTTAATCTTAATTTTATCTTTTGAAAAATTAAAACTGAAAAGATTTCAAGAATAACCTCAAACTTGAATATCAAACTCTGCAATTAGTGATTTTTAATTGTCATCTCTGAGAGGGACATTTCATGTTAAATGAGCATTAAGTCTTGATCGACGTCTCTGAGTGCGGCGGTAAGTGTTATAAATTATGATTCTAAGACTTATATGGGTAGAACAAAGGAACGTCTCATTCAAAAAGTTATACGATACCTAAACAATTAGAAAAATAACAGATGCCCTGTGCGTTTGTTTTGAGTTGCGGTCAATATTGACCCAAAGACCGTTAGAGTAAAAAAAGCCATACGCGAAATATTTCAATTATTTTTAAAAAACTTATTCCACTAATAAGTTAATAAAAGCGATTTATTAAAAGTCATAAAATATCAAATTTCTTGAACGCTTATTTTCTGAAAAAATTTCACTTCTATCTCAAAATGGGTCAAAATTACCCCGAACCCGAAGACCGTATGAAGGTTAAACAACTTGTACCATGTACAACTTCATTATAATACGTAAGCTTGTATCGATCGTGAGAAAATATAAGTGGGCAACGTCAACGACGTATTCGAAATTAAGTGATCAATCTATTTATCTAGACGAAGGCACTACTGTAAGCTAGGATAATAATTATTTTACTAGGTATTATTTAGACTAAGTAGGCAGGTAAAATGCGATTAAACATTCTTTAGCTATGCTTGAATCTTCATAATGGTGTCTTGTTAATAAATGAAACAAAACATTAACAACAATCACAACAATCACCGATATTAAAGCTTATAAGATACACACTTAATAATATAGAACCTACGTTTAACAGAGAATAATTAGATATCATAGTTTAATAGGGACTGCTAATTAAATTGTTAATTACCGAAAGGTCGGCTAATAAAGGTCGTATTACGCTCGCTGGAACCAATAAGGGCGCGGCGCGAGGGTGTCGCCCTATTACCATATATGTCTCGTTTTAGGGCGACGAGGGTGAAATATTTATTCAACTCTTTATTATGTCATGACTAATACCAGGTAGGGTTGTGTTGACGGCGCCATGTTTATATTACTATGTTTCCAAGAACGAGTTAATTGGAAATAGCTCATTTGGGACTTTTGGGACCCGCTATGCAGACGAAGGGTTAACTTTAACATTAAATTGGATGATATTTGCAATTCAAAATACTCGGACGTAGCCACTAGAATTCTATCGTTGTTCGTAAAGTGTATTATTTTATTGAGTCGTTTATTCGGGAAACGGTCCGAGACAGGAGTCGGCGCTGGGCAGCGGTACATTTGGGTCGAGTGCCAATAACACAAGAAGATTACACGAATGGGGTTATTCCAATGGATCGTAACAAGTGACTAGCTAACAGACTGTATTGTACAATACTATTAGTTGCTATTAGTTGTACTATCAGAGAAGTTGATTCATAGGCAGATGGCGACCAACGTAATTTGGTTGTGTTATAAATAGTTAATGGAATCAGGCGTTACTTTGCGGAAATCCATAGCCTTAAATTTAGTTTGTTATTATTTTTAGCATCATTCCGCGAAATAAACTTCCACCTTTAAGTAAATGAGTGAGTGCACGCATAGGCATGCGTACATCACCTCCCTATGCGTACACTCGCATGCAAGAACTTGCAAACACCACCACCACACAAGCAATAATGTTGGCAAATCCGTGCAAGGCCCCTCACCACCATGCAGGTTGAAAACCTCGACGCGCGTTTCGCTCCAACACCGGAGCATCCTCAGGATGTGGACTCTACGAACAACGTTCGTCAAGTGCCGCCGCCGGCCAAAACACCGTGTTTTATACCCTATCAAGCCCCGCTACTATCCCCACTACCCTCACCAGTACCCCCGAACATATTAATAAGGGGTGACGTAGTCAAGCAAGTTTGGTCATTCAACAATGCAAATCTGTTATTTTTCTTTTCTTTTATGATCTCTAATTGTTCCAACACGCTCAGCCGAAAGCCTTTATCGCATTTATGTAAAACTTTATAGGAATGGCCATCGGGCACGGTATGATTACTATCTAAAAGATGTTTAGCAAAATGTGACTTATCAGGATGACCATTCCTATAAGCCGCGATATGTTCTTTATACCGAGTCTCAAATCTGCGTCCAGTTTGAGCCACATATACACTATCGCATTCAGGACAATCGATATTATAGACACCGGACTGATATTTTTCATCAATCCGGTCTTTGTTATGACACAAATGATGTTTTAAAGTATTATTTGTCCTGAATGCGACATGCATATCGTTGTTTTTCATTATTTTGGATAAGCGTGCAGATACCTCTCCCATGTAGGTCAAACTGGACTTATATCTAACTATCTCCTTATCAATAGGACCTGCGAATAGTGATGAGCAAAGCAAGACCAAGACCAAGACTCGACCAGTCTTGGTCTTGGTCTTGTTCTTGCTTGTGCAGTCTTGGTCTTGGTCTTGCTTAAATATGTCTGGTCTTGGTCTTGGTCTTGGTCTTGCACGCCTAGTCTTGGTCTTGGTCTTGCAAAAAGCAAGACTCTTGCAAACATTTTTCAAAACTTTTTGTAAACGTTTTAATTTTCTCGAAAAAACATTTTCAAAACTAAATTATTAGACTAGCTACATGATCTTATCTTAACTTGATATGAGAATGGTTCTGGAATTGAAAAACTACTAATGAAAAGTCAAGAGTCAACTCAGCATAGGCTAATCTTTTAGCGGCAATAACGTCTTAAGAAAAATTAAAATTTTGAAAAATAAGAACTTTTTTATTTTTAAGGTTCCGTAGCCAAATGGCAAAAAAACGGAACCCTTATAGATTCGTCATGTTTGTCTGTCCGTCTGTCCTTCCGTATGTCACAGCCACTTTTCTCCGAAACTATAAGAGCTATACAATTGAAACCTTTCATTAAATTAATTTCATAAAATAAACCTTTTTGCTGCTGCGGAGTCGGAACCCTTCATGGGCGACTCCAACTCGCACTTGGCTGGATTTTCGGATTCTCTCTCGGTTGAAAGATCTTCCTTTTCGGCCGCCACGTATTACGTATATACATAATATATTCCCAAATTTTTAGTTTAAATGCATTGGTATTGGCATAATCAAAAGGGTAAAAACGGGACCCAATTACTTACACATCACTGCCTGTTCGTCTGCCTGTTTCCAGGCCGTATCACAAAAACTTGAAATTGATGTGAAGTAGATATATTATTGTTATAAATATATTTTTATCTCATGAATATTATAGTCACTGCGACTAAGTAAAATTTTTTAGCAAGAGTCTTGCATGGATCAAGACTCTTGCATAGTCGGTCTTGGTCTTGGTCTTGTTCTTGCACACCTAGTCTTGGTCTTGGTCTTGCTAGTCTTAAGGCAGTCTTGGTCTTGGTCTTGGTCTTGCAATTTTTGCAAGACCAAGACCAAGACTGCAAGACCAAGACTAATTTTGCTCATCACTACCTGCGAACAAAAACTTAACCAGTTCCTTCTTGTTTTTATTTTTCAAAATATTATTAATAATTTTTGGATTGCATCCGTTGGATATCGCAATTTGGAAAATGATATTAAGCTCATTATGATAATTATCTTTACTAAGAGGAATCGATAATAATTTATGAATGTAACTATGAAAGGCCGCGAGTTTGTGTTGCCAAGGATGACATGACGAAGCATGAATAGTAGTATTAGTATATGTCGGCTTGCGAAAGATTCCAAAACTGTGTTTATTATTAACTCTACAAATAGACAAATCGAGAAAATTTAGGGTGTTATTATCTTCACATTCTAATTTGAATTTAATTTTAATATGTTTTTTATTTAGTTCTTTAACATATACGTCCAGTTGTCTCTGTGTACCCGTCCAACAAAGAAAACAACCATCTACGTATCTAAAGTAATATAAAATACTTTTATTAACGACGATATTGCTTTGTTCAAAATCGTCCATAAATATTTCGGCCATCAAAGGACTTAAAGGTGAACCCATAGCTAGACCGTCGTCTTGAACAAAGAATTCGCCGTTAAATCGAAAGTAGTTTTGTTCCATGCAGGTGTTAGTAAGAGTAAGCTATTCATTACTTTCACCAGGAGGTAAACGTTTTTCCAATGCATTCCTTAAAATACCTAATGTTTCCTTACGTGGCACATTAGTGAATAAACTATCAACATCAAGTGAAACTAATTTGCAACGAGGTGGCAAAGTCACATCTTTAATTTTGTTGACTAATTGTAGACTATTTTTTATGGCATAAGGTGGCCTAAATGAGAGCTTTTCTTTTATTGTGAAATTAAGTGACTTTGCCAGCTCGTATGTTGGTGCACCTATATATGAGACAACTGGACGCATGGGAATATCAGTTTTGTGACAACTGGACGCATTGTCTCATTCATAGGTGCACCAGCATACGAGCTGGCAAAGCCCATAAACTATTTATCATTGGTAGGTTTAAGGTTGCGTCACTGAGCACTTCATAGATAAAGTACTTAGTGAGTAACTTAATAACGTGTATAACAATCGAAAGAATCGAAAAACCTAAGTCAATATTATGGTGCCACCTCTTATAGAAAGACTTAGAAGAGTAAGCGATAGCGAGATGTAGGCGACTCTTAGCGCCATCTGTTATGAATTTTTGGAACTAACTTAATTTGAACAAATTTACGCATTTTCACCCCTTTACAACCCCTTTTTCCAGTTAAAAAGTAGCCTATTTCCTTTCTCAGGCTTTAGACTATCTGTGTATAATGTTTTGGCGTGAAAGCGAGACAGACAGAGATACTTTCGCATTTATAATATTCAGTGTCGGTTCAGTAGTTTTGGCGTGTCTGTCTGTCTGTCTGTCTCCCTGACAGACAGACAGACAGACAGATAGACAGACAGACAGACAGAGACACTTTAGCATTTACAATATTAGTATAGATTTCGTCTTCATCTAAAGATTCTGATTTTTTGAAATCATGTTGACATTGAATAAAAACATTTTATTAGATGGATTAAAATATGTTACACAAGATCCATCATTTAGATTTAATGTAAATTGGACAACAAATTTAAAAATTAAAGAGTCAAAAAGTCCCTGAAAATACCCCTAAAAATTCAGTCTACCGCGACAATCATTTTGAAGCGGTACATGTTAAAATGCTGAGCCGCTCTTACATTTTGCCGTCTTGTCCCGGACAATTGTGATGCCTCTTGTAAGTCCTACCCAACACTAGCCGCTTATTTAAATAAAATTTTACATACAATAGGGATGATGACAAGGTCAAAGATTAGCGAATTTTGTTTAATAAAATAAAGAAATCACGGTAAAAAATAAGTGTTCCCAAAATTTCAGCTCGATAGCATTTTTATTTTTTTGTTAGGCGCTTTCAAAGTTAGATAATCAAGTCGAATTTTTTTTCAATTCAATTTCTTAATATTTGTATTCCATTCGATAGCTCATGCAATTAAAAGCAACTTTTGTAATGAAACCACTTTCATAAACGCAATATTTAATACATATATCTATCGAACAAAGTATCTCTCCCGATCCGTACAAACTAAGAAAGACTGACGTCAGTCTTTCGTAGCACTTTGTATGGAGCGTTTCGGGCAGGTCTATTTTATGAGATGTTTGAATTGTCATATCTTGGTGAATTTTTAAGCTATCAGAGTCATTCTTTCAGCAATGTTTCTATTTTTAAGGGTCTTTCAATTACCAATAAGATATATAATAGTCATCAAGCCTATTGCTTGTAATCACACGATATAGCGGCCAAGTCGCGCGTTCGCGCCGTCGCATATATTTCCAGCCCTAATTTTGCTCACAGTAAAAGGAAAATTGGTGTATAAGTATTAAGCATATCTGTTATGACAATATTTGTAATACCATCTACGAAAATCTAATGCATTTTCCTCAAAACGCGCCCTAAAACAATATTCAGGAGGCCTGTTTAATAAACGATTAAGTATTCCATCTTTTATAATCGATTTTTGAGTGGCACTTCGATTACTCGGCTGACACGTTATCAGATTACACGGATAAAAGAAAAAAGAAAGAAAAAAATCGTTTGAGTTTCGCCGGCGGATGACAGGGTGTCTCTTTTGTTTCAGTTATCGCTTAGAAAAACGAAACTCCTTAGTTTTGATTAATGTATTTTGTACCCTTGCCGTGCCCTTAGAAGCCGCTTTTGACACTTTATCACAGTTTTACGAAAATGGTACAATGAAAGGAAACGGTACAAGGCCGAACGAGTTGTTTATTTCTAATATAAAGCTGTCCCTAACAAAAATGTTTAGAATACTGTTACCGTGCTTGGTGAACACCAATAGAAACCAAAAAACTTCCGAACGTTGAAGTTGTTATTTTTAATTATTAAAGTATTTACAACGAAAATTAAACTAGGCTGTATCACACAGATTTCTATTCATAATATTTTATTTCAATAAATTTCATTCAGCTAAAAAAAATTAAAAGACTACACAAAGGCAATTCGAGAATTTATGTCATCGTGCATCGGCCGACACATAAAAATGTATAGAAATGACAGAGCCCTGCAGTACTCCCCGTGATTTGTGGCCAATTCCATACATTTCTATACGCACATTGCGAGCGGCGGCCTGACGGGAGTGTTTTTCGATTGAATTGTGACACAAACTTATGATCATCACTTCTTTTATGTCTCTTGTTTTATTGCTATAGCGCCTGTTATTATGATTGGCTGAAACGGGCTTATCTAAACTCTATATACTAGTCGACTAAAATGGGAAATCTTTGCAAGAAATTCGGTTATCATCAACAAGAACGACAAATAAAATTTTCTCGTTTTGGTACTACTATATACAGTGTGTAACAAAAATAAGTGATAATACTTTAGGGTACATACCCAAGGAACAAGTACACACTTGTTCCTTGTAGAGAGTTCACTGTGAAAGTAGCAGCTCTGAAAGACGATTTTTTTTCACTTTTGTATGGACAAGGGCCCGAGCGTCACGAGTTTCAAAAGTGAAAAAAAAATGTTGATCTTTCAGCGCTGCTCCTCCTCCACAGTGAACTCTCTACAAGGAACACGTACACACCCTAAAGTATTATCACTTATTTTTGTTACACCCTGTATCTAAGGCAAATCAAGCAGATTGCAGACGATTCACGATAATGATATGATTGTACCATTTCATTACAGTAGTCAGAAGACATAAACGGTATCCGCTCACGTTTACAGCGGCTTTTACTTTCAGTTTCTATGATCGAACTGCGTATTGATACGTGTACAGTGTACACTACTTAGAGTCGACTTTCACAGGCCACCGCCATTGTGCTGTTTGCTTGAGAGTATTGAAACACGCAAAATCACGAGCGGCAAGATTGTCAACTGAACGTGAATCGTCTTGTGTACCTATCATTAAAAAAGTTTAGTTTTAGGGTTGGACCTCACCTGGCAGCACGGAATCGCCTTTTTTCGTCGCCCTTTCTCTTTCGCGCTTAGAACTGCCATTTGCTAGACCAAAACCAAAAGCATAATGCGATAGCCTCGAGGATTCCGCCGCGTGCTATCGCATTATGCTTTCTGTCTCGGTCTAGCAAATGGCAGTTCTAAGCGACAGAAAGAGAAAGGGCGACGGAAAAAGGCGATTCCGTGCTGCCAGATGAGGTTCAACCCTTAAGTTAGTCATCTAAAATTTCATCGCATGCATAACGCGTCACGTTCCAATGTTCATGTTACTCATTCTATCACTTACCAATCAAGTCCCTTCATGTAGTTATTGTTATTGAAGAACTGCAGCTCCTCGTACGTGGTCGGGCTGGGCAGGTTGGGCATCAAAGCTGGATGCATTGACAGGAACGTGTACAGCGCCGTGCTGCCCGTCTTCTGAGGCCCGATGATCAGGATCTTCGGTAACGTATCGCACCATTTGCTCTTAGACCAGATGCGCTTGTGTCGGATGTCGTCGCATGGGTTCTGTTAGAAAAAGAAATTGTCAGGTGAGACGCTTTGATTATATTCTTTTGTGATATCGTGGACTTATAAGTGGAATGTGGATGGACATATAAGTGGAAGTGCTAAAGGGTGATCCGAAGAAGGCTGTGTTTCTACTGAAACTCAACTAAGCTGCGTTGCAAGGAATGTCTTTTCAAGATCCAGTACAATCGCTGAGCTGAGTGAAGTCACGCAAAGGCAACTCTATTGGTTTTTGAAAACGCGTTCCTCACAACGCAGCTCAACTCAGTTCCAGTGGAAACACACCCTAATACTAGGTATTTATCTCGTAATTGTGTTAAGCGATAGCTTATACTTGATGCGTAAACTATACTCGTGAACACGCAAGCACGCAAGTACCTACTCGTATCTAGTTAATTTAATTTCATCATGGCCTCTAGAACAAAAATTTCCAAAGTAAAAGTGCATTCAGATTAGACGTGTTTATGACCGTGTTCAGAAGTGTATAATATACTTTACGAAAATGTACGTTTACGAAAATAACGTTTACGAAAAATTCATTTTATGTCACGACAAACATTTTCCGTGAGTCTGGCAAGTAATCTCATTCTGAACGCAAGTCCAAGGCTGGACCTTGGTTCATGTCGGATCGTTATTCCATCGGCGCCCTATAATTTACTGTTTGCTTCCCCATTAGTCGTCGGTTAAACGGCACTTAAATACGAAAGTTGGCGCACCTAATGACAAAAACTTTAGCCATAAACATCAAAAATTAGAGGTAAAGAATATAAAGCGGGTAAACACCCCGCCGAGTGCTCATATTAAAAGATTACTCGACGATAACGCGGGAAATTTTAACACAAATAATATTTTCGACGAAATTAATGCGCTAAGTACGGTCAGCGTTGGAATAGGGTGAGGATAAAAAACTCCTTCCCGACTAAGCTCGACTCGAAACAAAGTTTGTTGGAAATTTTCTTGTCATATTAACGTATTATATGGGAATACTTTGCGGGTATTCGGTTAAAATATTGGGGTTGGCTTTTTGCTTTACTGTTACTGTAATGGCATTTAGATCTAGAACCTTTTAGCTGCTCTAATAGACCGGATAAAGCATACCCAACAATAGAACATGATATTTCAGTACCCCGATTTGATGGAGTCTCCGATTCCGATGATGATGGAGTCCGATTGATGCAGTCTCGTTCCTTATTCGATGTAGTCTTCCCTATCGATTAAATCAGAATTGTCATAACGTGACATAAATAGCATAATGTGAATAAAAGGCAGACTTTTCGAGTTTTATCCAATGAAAACGCGTTTGACGTTGTTTGCATGAAAATACAAATATAAATTGTAGTTTGAAAGGGTCAACGAGGAAAGTAACTGCATTCATGCCGAATCAGAATAGTAGAATATTATCAAAAGGTAAAGTAGCACACTAAACAATACAACATGACATTTCAGTTGCGAGCTTTCATTTGGTTGATTTACAACATATTTGTATGAACCGTGATGGGACACGTTAAAATAATCTTTTTAAAAGTGATATGGAGTTTCGGAGTCACCAATGTGGAAAAGCTTTGTATATTTTGTAAGCGCGTTAGTGATGTACCGAGAATCAATCTCGCAAATTAAATCCGGGTTTTAATATTGGTGAATATGATTAATTTTTTACACGACGCGAGTTCAGTTGAAAGAATATGCTACATTGTAATTATTCATCTAAAAACGTACGCGCGATAAAAAATGTAAAAACATAAATCAACGTCCGACTTCTATTTACATTTTTGGTACGTGTTGAAATGGACTGTGCATTTTAGTCTTTTTTTCGTTCGCCATTTTTATTACTAATCCTTTGATATAAAAATGCAATGTAACAAATATACGAGTATGTAATCGTTCTTCATTATGCAGCTCGTAAAATAGTTTGAATTCGTGATAATATTTTTCTATGTGCCTTTCTTGGAAGAATACTAATACGAGTATACTAATACGAATAAGAATAGAATACTAATCTTGGAAAATCGAACAGCTTGTAGGATAATATGGTGGAAATATGATTGGAAGACCTAATGGGAGATCTCCTACTATAAGGATGCGTTGCTTTACTGGAGAAATGTGTTTTTAAATTCAAAGGATACGCTGCGCTGAGCAAGGTCAGGCAAATGCGCTTCATTGCCTAATCTTGCTCAGCACAGCTGCTGTATTTTAATGTTATTAAACACATTAAGACACATTCCTCGCAGTGCATCGTTAGGCCATGGTCACTGTCGCACAACTCCGTTGCGCCAAAATGAGCTTATCGCGGGAACCGTACATTTTTCCGGGTTAAAAAGTGTCCTAGTATGTCTTCAGCCTCCCGGGATTTAAAGTACCTCCATACTAAATTTCAGCAAAATCGGTTCAGCGGTTTAGGCGTGAAGAGGTAACAGCCACACAGAGAGACACATTCACATTTATAACGTTAGTATGGAAGTATGGATTATAACTATAACTCCCACACCGGTCTCGGTGACGGTGGCCGATTTCATTGAAACCAGGACAGGTTACAGTTACGCAGGATCAATTTTATAGTGCCCAAGTGTGTGCGCAGTACACAGTGTGGATATGAAAGTGTGGATATGGAAGAATGTATATGGAAGTATGGCTATGGAAGTATGGATATGGAAGTATGGCTAATGGCTATGAAAGTATGGCTGTGGAAGTATGGCTATGTAAGTATGGATATGGAAGTATAGAATATGTAACTCACCCCCCACAGCGGGCTGAGCTCGTCGGGCCGCATCTGGAAGTACTTGTCGGCGAGAGCGAGCGGCGGCGCTGACGCCAGCCGCACATTCGTCCAGCACCGCAGGAACTTCACCACCGACTCGAACGTGTACAATGCCAGCCGGTCGTTGCCGTAGTTCGACATGTGCGTCATGAAGATGTTGATCTGGAGACAGAAGTTGATGAGGATAAAGAAAAGTTGAACTGGAGACAGTAGCGGCGTTAGGGGGGCGACGCTGGGCGACCGCCCAGGGCCCCGGATAAAACGAGGCTCGAAGGCAAACAAAAGGGACGCCACTTTTATAGCACAACCGCTGAAAAAATCTCGCCTCGGGCGCTGGTAGTGCTTAAACCGGCACTGTCTAGAGACTAGGGAGGGTTGATCTGGAGACAAAATATTGTATCATTAAATATGCATTAGTGACAGTATCGTCGAATCTTCTATCGTCTTTCAAGGCGGAGGGCCGAGGGAGCCTCTTTTGACGGAAGATTCTGGCCGATGTGTGTGGGTTACCTACCGGAGATTTCTGGGTAAGTTCCAGAACAGTACAGTAACAAAATGTAGTTTATGAGTCTGCAATAATATTTATTTTAAAGCAATAGTGATGGGCCAATGGGATCAAAAAAAGGTTCGTAAGATACTTTTAGCGCTTTATATATTACTAGTTGTCCCGGAAAACGTTTCTTTGCCATATTATATAAAGTATATCGCCCGTATTATTTTATTGAATTAGTGACTAAATAAGTATGTCACCATGGCAACGTCCATCGCTATCCCGTGACCCGCGTCGCATAAACAATGGTCGCTCTTTATAGACAAATAATTTGCAATAAAATAAAATTACGACTATAATTAAAGATCTAAGCTATCCTATCTCTAAAGTTGGAAAATAGCACACATAAAAAAAGAAACATTAAAATCGGTTAAGTAGTTTAGGAATCCATCGCGGACAAACATCGTGACAGGAGATTTATATATATTAGATTAATTTGGTTTTACGTCGATTCGTCGTTTAGTAATTGTTCAGTTGCACTCGTCGTCATTATTAGAGTGAATTTAAGGAAAAACCCGTTCTAAGTAAATACCGAATCCCCGTAGCACAGTAAGATTTTATTTTTTATTTGAAAGCGCTAAGTAAATGGAGTTACATAGGGGCAATTCGGGCGCCCCTGGGGGCACTTTGACTGGACTTCCGATCTCATTGTTTTTTGAGACGCCCGTATACTATCCACGTTGGACTGGATACATAAGTTACATACGGGATTTGGGCAAACTCGTCCGAGTAAATACAATATAATATACATGAGCTGGACGTTGTCCGTAACTTCGTTAAAGCCTTACAACTTGTGCACTTTTACGGGCCTTAAACTGTCTCAATATTTCATTAATATACTTTTAGCAGTTAAGTACCTCCATCGTAAGCTGTTGTGTTGTTATGCGGCAGCCGGCTGCCGCTTGGGGATTGATAAGTCAAGATATTGTTAAATGGATGGAAAGTTTCAAAGTTCAAATCAACTAATCGCCACATTTAATCCTTCGATCGCGGATTCTTGGAAATGCTATTGTATTCTATTGCTGTCGCGATCATCGGTGCTCTTATGGGGCTTGAAGGATTAAATACAAAAATATAGTCGTGAAAAACGCATTTTATCTCTCCGAATCACAGACAGCGTATAAAATATATCACACTAGACAATAAAGTCTGAAACAAAATATCGTTCCACATAAGTACTTACCGAACCAAGAACATTTTCAGTTACGTCTGTACTTTATGTACTAACAAAGGACTATCCGTCTTGTACAAAGCCCAGCCTATTGTACCCACACGATCTCTATGAACACTAAATAATAGACCTGTCTCACGTACCGACCGCAAAGAATAAAGAGTCTGACTTATCATTTAAAGTTTACAGTTTAAGTCTTTGTGACTACGCTCTTAGGAGACTGTTTTATAAGTCGCATTGTTGTAAACTCTTTGTGGTACGGCAAAGAAAATTATTTCTGAAATGGAAAATGTTGTGGTGACATACTATACAGTGTAACTAATTTTGTTATTTTAATCCAAGTTCAAATTAGTTTCGATTAATAAGTTTTTGATGTTGTTTCGGTACAACAAAACTACGAAATTATCCTTTAATCGAGTTCTGATTGATCAAAACTCTAAAACTAGTATTTGACTGAACCAAATGGAAATGTAGTGACTTTATGCCACGAGATTAACACAAAGCCTAGTCCTAGTAGAAATACGTAGAAATTCGACTAATATTAAATGTTTTATATATTATATCTTTCCTTATAATCCATCTTGCTATCATAGTTAAATGTAGGAACACTAGCATTATTTTGGCAAATCATTTAAACAAAAAGAGAGGAAGCTTAGTGGTTGTGAAGATTTGAGGTTTAGATAAAACCCTATAATTTTGAATTGTAACGTGTCTGAAAAACTTTCAAAAACCTTTAGGTTATCCATACTTCCATATCCATACTAATATTATAAATGAGAAAGTGTGTCTGTCTGTCTGTTACCTCTTCACGCTCGAACCGCTCAACCGATTTTGCTGAAATTTGGCATGGAGATACTTTGAGTCCCGAGAAAGGACATAGGATAGTTTTTATCCCGGAAAAATGTATGGTTCCCGCGCGATAAACGAATTTTGGCGCAACGTAGTTGCGGGCGTCATCTAGTAGGAAAATAAATATAAGGTTTTATTCAGTCAGCTCACTACTTGTTTTCAAACACAGTCACGTGACACGATACACAACTATTGTGACGAAGATTTTTTTGCGAGCTGCTTTTTTGCAGCGTATGAAAACGGCTGAATATGGTCGGAGAATATTTTAAAAAGTTATTAATCACCCGCGACACCCATGATGGATCGTGTCCACAACGGGGTTCTTGGGATGGAGTGGTGAAACTGAGCCATATTTTTGTCCTTATACCGAGCAAACATTGTGTGTTGACATTGTATAATATTCTTATAATATCTCCTATCGAAATAATCACGTAGGCATTTCACAGGTGCCGTGCCACAGGTCCTCAATCTAGTTATTTGCTATAAGATTCTGATGTTTTAGTTTAGGTATGTGCCTACTTTTATCGGGGACTCCCCCAAAAATCTTGAGATATCCCCTCTTAAAATTTAAGGATGTGACCGCGCCTGGTTTTTATCTTCGAGAGCAAGTTGGTAGAGACTAGAGAGTAGAGATATAAAAGAAAGACTTTGTAGTAATTATCTCATTATGCCGTAGTTGGTACTCAGCTTCTAATTAATAGTAATCATGTATGGGTAATTAATACGATAGAATTAGGACAATGCTATTATTAGATCCTAGTACTGTCCAGTGACCGAAATTAGAACGTATCATTTTTAACCGACTTCCAAAAAACGAGAAGGTTATATGTTCGGCTGTGGTTTTTTTTTTTTGTATGTTCAACGATTACTCCGCCGTTTGTGAACCGATTTTCGAAAATTTTGTTTTGTTGTATTAGGTTTCACTCCAATTTGGTACCATGTTCACAAAAATGGTGACCTGATGATGGGATCCATGAGTAATCGAGGGAACTCCTCGAAATTTATATGGAAACATATGGTGATTTTGGTTTTATGTGAAGTGTACTAGGAATATGCTACCAAAAAGTCAAATATTGGGTCAAGGGATACCATGGTTTCGAAGATGCTGAGAGAACTCCTAACTCCTTAAAAATACACGTTTGGGAGTTTCGGCGTTGTTTTAAGAATAGAAAGCATATGCTACTATGCAATTAATATTCATCATCATAATCATAATCATCATCATCGTCATCATCATCATTACCACGTCGTGTTAAGGTCACCAATGTCTCATGGCACAGAATAGATAGTAGTACAAGGCATAGGTGTGGATATACTAACTCGTAATAATAATTATGTATTGTTACATAACAACACCTGTTTGTTTAATACACGGCGGTCGGCGCTGCAGAGGCGACGGTGTCGCGCGGGCGGCGCGTGGCGGCAGACGACAGATCGAATATTTTACCACTTTATATTATACAGATCGAATACTTTACTAACTACTGTTCACTTCACTGATAATATATTATTTTGTGAGTGTGAGTTGTGACTCTTAATGTAAATAAAAGACGTCATACGCCTAAAACTGGTCTTATGGTTCTGTAGGGTTACCCTGGGACGTTAATCCCTCTGGCGTAATATCAATTAAGACAACCAGTGAGTGTGAGCGAGAAGAAAAAATCTATTGTAGCGAATTAGTTATATCAAATGCTGTCGAGTAAGCGATACCGCGATGCAGATGCTTTACAACGACATCTGTTGTTGAATTGCGGAACTAAATTTTCTAAGAAAATATAAAGTTTACAAATCTCAACACTTAACAAATTGTAATAAAATACGTAAAATATACGCGAAGGTTTACGTACTAGTGTAACTAAAAAGAGTGAAATTATTATTATTTTTAACAAAAAATTAAAACCGACTTCCAAGGTAAAAACAATAATAACATTAATATGAACTAAAAAGTATTAAATAATTTTTACTATCTAATAGTGCCTTTTTCCGAATTCGGCTAAACCTCAACTATTTCTGTACTCAATCTTCATAATTTTGAAGTCGGTGCCAGTTCCAAAAGTTTCAAATATTCTGTCAGAGGACTGAAGATTCAGCTATCTGGTACCGACTTCAAAATAATGAAGATTGAGTACAGAAATAGTTGAGGTTTAGCCGAATTCGGAAAAAGGCACTATTAGATAGTAAAAATTATTTAATACTTTTTAGTTCATATTAATGTTATTATTGTTTTTACCTTGGAAGTCGGTTTTAATTTTTTGTTAAAAATAATTAAGTTTGAACTTTCGAAGTTTATTAGGCTTCATTTGTCGTAGGCTTCGTTGTCTGTGTTTGACAAACATAGACAACTAAATCAAAAATCCGATGCTATTTTAGGGCCAACCCACACGACAACCACAACCACACCACGTGGTCGGGCGTATATATTTTCGTATTGTAAATGAACTGAACCATTCACACATACCACATTTTGCAGTCGTTGTCGACCACTTGTCAGATACCGAACACATCGCAACCACGGCCGACCACATCGCAACCACAACGTTGCGTCGATGCAACGACAGTGCGCGCACACCGCCCGCGCTCTTCCCCCCTCCGTTTCATTACTTTCGTACGTAACCACATCGCAACCACAGGCGAAAACGCAACCACTTCGTCATTTTGTCGGTGCCACAACGCAACTACAAAAAGCTGCAGCTACACCATTCACACGTAACCACTGCTCAACGACATTTTGTCATTGCGATGTCGTGGTTGTGGTACGTGTGGGTTTGCCCTAAGGGCCAACCCACACGTACCACACGACGTTGTCGACCACTTGTCAGATACCGACCACATCGCAACCACAACGTTGCGTCGATGCAACGACAGTGCGCGCACACCGCCCGCGCTCTTCCCCCCTCCGTTTCATTACTTTCGTACGTAACCACATCGCAACCACTGGCGACAACGCAACCACGTCGGCATCTTGTCGGTACCACAACGCAACTACAAAAAGCTACAGCGACACCATTCACACGTAACCACCGCTCGACGATATTTTGTCGTTGTGATGTTGTGGGGTTGTGGTACGTGTGGGTTGGCCCTCAGACAACATAAATACAGCTTTATTTCTTTATCGATCCAGTCTTTCACCATAAACTACTGAATGTTATTCTAAATCAGAACGCGTTCTCATTGGTCGAAACTATGAAAGTTTGTTCAATGTATTAAACAAAAGAATAAATGGTGCTTATTATTTTGCTGTCTGAAAGTAAACGGATTGGATCTTACGAGGACCGAAACCATTTTAATAGTAGAGTTAGAGCTGTACCCTAACTTAGTAGTAGAAGACGAATGCGAAATCACTACAATGTGCGCTAACGAAATACGCTCTACAAAACAGTCCCAACCGGAAATTTTAGGCAATACATTCTTCGGCGCATAGCGATCCGTCACTCAAAACTTTCATCACTCTATACGCAAATTGTATCGAGCATTGACAGACATACTCGTACGGCGGGCGGCGGGTTATTGATGATCGTTTAGAGCACTCGACCGTCGCTCGTTACCCGTAACGAGTGTTGACCGACCGCACACGTATCCGCAACTAGGGCTGCCAGCAAAAAATACCGGTTAGTACAACCGGATATTACCGGAGAGCAACCAGTTAATGTCACACAAAATCCTGTTATTTGCATTCCTAAGATTTTCGAACAAGAATCTAGTTGCAAATAATAGAATGAAAGCAATTTGCTACTCCTATAGGCTATAACTAACACGCATATATAGAGGACTAAACTGTCTCCGTCGCGACCAAAGCTTCCTTTACTGAAACCATTTGTCGTTTACTTCACAAAATCTTCGTCGGACAGTCGTTAATGACTCTATTTGATATAATGGAACGGAGTTAGGATAGGAGTTAGTCTAGACAAAAAAGTTGTAACGACACTTTTTTATTAGTGCCTGCATGGTAGGGGCAGAGGGCGTTGATAGTTTTCCTGTGTGTCAACTAGATGGCGTTTTTGAGAATAAACAGCGGCGCTTTGTTAGTATTCCTGGGTGTCGATAGGTGACGTTGTTACACAATTAAAAAAAAAAAGAAATAACTTCGTTACATTCAGGTGTCCTTTGATGCCTCTCAAGTTTTTATAACACTGGCAAAGTTTAATAGCGCTCAGTGACTTGTACTAACAAATTTAAAACCCGCATAAATTAGCCAAGACTGGAAGTGTTGAGTCGAATCATTTCATTCCAAACAGTTCGGACTCCATCTAATTAGACCGGATACACGGATGTTACATCCGGTTAAGTGTGTGGCAACCCTACTCGCAAGTATCCGCACGTATCCGAACGGCACAATAAAATTCAATTTTCCATCCAGTTTAAGGGGACATTGTTTATTATTACTGCTCGCATCTACGACGGTTGTGTTGCTCGATTCAAATATTTTTTTACAATAGCTTTGCTTTTATTGGCTATTAAAATATTGATATAAAATTTCTACTGACTTTAAAAAGTCCGATGTCTGAAATAAAAGTCTATCCAGAGTAGCCAATAATTTAATATGCAAAACTAATAATGTATTTACGAGGACTACCATTTGCACATCTCTAAAGTACCCCGCAAACGATCAAATTTGTTTGACAAACATGTTTGATGTAATTTACGTTTTAATCAAACAGCAGCGCAGGCGAACAAAACGTGCATCAAACAAGTTTGTCAAACAATTACCTAGAATCGGTTTGAGATCATGAGATCTTGTTTGACTAATACAGCGGAACACTGAACGTGTTCCGCTGTATTAGTCAACGTTTGTCAAACGCTACACCAATACAAATTTTCTTCAAACAGGTCAAACACGTAGTTTGTTTGACAAACGCTTCGAACAAAGCTGTACACTATCAAACTGTTTGACAAACACGTAAAATTTGACAAACAATTTGATCGTTTGCGGGGTACTTAATGCATCTACTTGCTACAATATTCTATGCAGGAGAAAATAATTAAAATCTAGCTTTAATAAAGTAAAAGTAATAAGCTAAGAGAATTCACTCTTGTCAGTTTTCATAAATCACAAGAGAGAAATTATGTTCATTACTTTTACAATAAAGAAACCGTATAAATTGTGCTCTTGATTCTAGGAGATACATAATACATAATATTATAAAGTGTGTATTTGAGAGGCATGGGAGGCAGGTATCTTATAACCGTCTTATCCGTCTTACAATTAAAATTAAAAATCGAACAACTATGCAAGTGCCTGATTGTATGGCTAAGAGTAACTTGGATGACAAAGATGACAGATTTTGAATAACTACTCAGCGATAGTATCTTTATAAGTAAAACGATAAATATAATAATATTACGAAATATTATGTTCTACCTGTCATTAAACCTTTATACGATAAAAACAAACTAAACAGCAAGATCCAATGCAATTTAGAATACAAAACAAATAAATGTGCATCGCAGCGCGCGGTTAGGCACGATCCCACTGTTTTCCACCTCATAGAACTCCCAAACTTCGTCTAGAGCCATTTCGACTGCAGCGAATTGCCGTACAGAATTATTTTACATCCCAATCTATACGAGAATAACCCTTCCGCCGTCGACATAAAGAGCTTAGTAAAGGTGAAATAATTCTGAACGGTTTGTGCGTCACAACACTACGACAGATGAATTGGAAACTCCAATAAACCGAAAGTTTATAACTTAATACACTTTAAAACTGAATGCTCTTTATTTAATTGCGGCTGGGTTGCGGACCGTTTTTTATCTACTTCCAATATATTTTTTTAAACGTACGTGCACTACATTTCGTTTATCAGTTTTTCATGGCCATGGTGTATCTGACCATATATTTTGCTAAATTTTATTGGAGATGGACATATAATATTTTCTTAATTTTACGAAGGCACGTGTGCGTGTATGACGTATCTACTATGGTATTATTAACATTGAACGTCTAGTGATAAGTTGCCGGATGGCAGATGTTGCCGGAGAGTAAGAATTTATACATGTGTACAAAGATAACTACCAACCCATCACTAAAATATTTTACTAAAAAGATTTTGATTTGATTCTAAAGGTGCCGGTTGGCAGCGGGCGCTATAAAGCAACAGCAGACGACGTGTCGTCGCGACACTACTGATTTGTATGTATTTCTATAAAATACTCTGCGCAGCTAGCGACACGAAGCTAGCGACACATTCATAGAAATACAGAGAAATGACGTGTTGCGACGACACGTCGTCTGCTGCTACTTCACACTTGTATTTTGTTAGACTAGCCGTTTGGGTGACCAACAAACTGTTTCTATTTGTACTCACGGGGTTGTTGACGACGGTCTGGAACAGCTCGCCGCCCTGTATGCTGCGGTCGAGGCGCTGCCGGCCGCCGGGGTACCGCTCCAGCAGCAGCGTGTGCGTGAACAGCCCGCACGTCTGCCGCGGCAGCACCATCACGCCGCGGTGCCGAAACCCGCGACGAAGCCTACGAAAATTAATTACCTTTAGTCTTTACTAATCAATAATAAATAGTGTTATCAGACTTAATTCGAGTTATTGTGAAAGACGAAAAAGAATTTTTCCAGCTGATATTATGAGCTTCAACACATATAGGTAACACATGAATTAAAACTTTGTGACAGAAAAACATAATACACACACTGGCAAAATTAGCGGAACATAGGTGAAAAGGTCACAACTTGAACTGAAGTTGGTCGGGCTGTGTGAAAGCCTTTAAAGCCAGTTGCCAGTTTTTTTTAAATTGAATAAAACTGGCAAGTTGACAGGTTTTTATAGCAATTATGCCCTAATAAGTGTTTTTCGATGATTTACTTGTCAGTGTTCCTGATAAGAATGGCGTTTTAGCGGGGTGCTAGGTATGCTCAGCTCATTTGATTGTTTGGTTTTTGGAAGAACGCATTGCTTAGATACAAAATTAGTGATTTCCCAGCTTCTGCGACAGCTAGAGCTGTAACCACGATAGAAAAAGGTCACACCTACCGTTCGGTCAGTCAGGCCTTAGGTGTGTCGGCTTCCGTGGTCCATCGTAACTTTCAACGCTTCAGAGAGACTGGATCTTACGTTCGGAGACGAGAACAAGGCAGATATCGGGTGACAATGGTTCAGGATGACCATTTTGTAAGGAAACAAACCTTAAGAAATGGATCAAACTGCTTTGCAGACACGAAACCTGTCGGAACAGGTCCGAGATGTACGTGTAAGTGATTGGACAGTAAGATGAGGACTCAAAGAAGTTAAATTAAACTCAAAAGTGCCAGCAAGGGCACCAAAACATGAGACAGGACACCGAAGAGCCAGGCTAAGATTTGCGCGTGAACATAAAAATTAGACAAGTGAGTGAAATCTTGTGCTGTACAGTGATGGGGGCAAATTATGTGTACATTTTGTTGACAGGCGATAAATAATGTGGATAAATCGTAAGGAAAGCTACAGACCATCACACTTAACGGAAACAGTGGCCTACGATGCAGGCTTCGTAATGGTTTGGAGTGGCATATGATTTGGAGCCCGCATGGAGCTGATGATTATTGATGATGGTACTTTGACAGTACAGGGCTATATCACAGACATCCTGGAACTGCATGGTGTGCCTGTTACACAGTTTTAGGTAGTAATTTCAACTTTATGTGCGTCCATAGTGTAAGATTATTATTTTTAACAAAAAATTAAAACCGACTTCCAAGGTAAAAACAATAATAACATTAATATGAACTAAAAAGTATTAAATAATTTTTACTATCTAATAGTGCCTTTTTCCGAATTCGGCTAAACCTCAACTATTTCTGTACTCAATCTTCATTATTTTGAAGTCGGTACCAGATAGCTGAATCTTCAGTCCTCTGACAGAATATTTGAAACTTTTGTAACTGGCACCGACTTCAAAATTATGAAGATTGAGTACAGAAATAGTTGAGGTTTAGCCGAATTCGGAAAAAGCCACTATTAGATAGTAAAAATTATTTAATACTTTTTAGTTCATATTAATGTTATTATTGTTTTTATCATCAGGTCACCACTTTTGTGAACATGGTACCAAATTGGAGTGAAACCTAATACAACAAAACAAAAATTTCGAAAATCGGTTCACAAACGGCGGAGTAATCGTTGAACATACAAAAAAAAAAAAAAAATATCCACAGCCGAACATATAACCTCCTCGTTTTTTGGAAGTCGGTTAAAAATCAGGCATTATTACCTAAACGATACTGGCGTAGCCCAGGTGGAAAGGCCAGCGTGGTCTACGGATGTGGATCCGACTAAAGACGTGTGGCACATCAATGGGTGAACGGTACGAGTTAAAACTCCAGCTCCAAAATGTGTCCAGGAGCTCGAGTTGGTGCTACTGGAGGAGTAGGAGATTATTCCACAGGAAATGATTGACAATTAAAATGCAAGCATGGAATGGCGTATCCAGGCCCTCTTGAGAACCATAGAAGGCATTACACGCTTTTAACATGGCATTTCTTGAATAAAAATGGAGAATTTAACTTAAAAACTTACTGAAATTTCAAAGATTTTCTTAATTTTTTATTTTTGCTGTTTTTTTCTATTTTTCACGTTTTTATGCCCTAAATTTATATAAAACATATTTTTTAATAATCAATTAGTAAATAAATAAATAAATATATAAAAAACAGTGAACAATTTTCAATAAAATTGAAAATTTTATTATGTTCCTCTAATTTTGTCGGTGTGTTTAACTATTTACTAGTTTTACTACCAATTCAAACGTCACTTATCGAAATTCAATGACAGACACTTTTGGTAAGCTTTAAAGCTCTTCTTGATTAAAGCGGAGCTAAACGATATTACTTGATATCAGGTTAAAAAATAACATCCGAAATTGGCAAACGTACGTTTCACGTGGAAATTAACGGCTACGTGAAACCCGGCCACAAAGGCCCGGCCAAAACGCATTTGCCCAAGCTCGCTAACATTACGCTCCGTATTTCTGTCTCTACTGTTCACAAACTAACGTGTTACGAAGAAAATAAATTCAACTACATCTGAAGGTTGTTCGTAAGTAGGTCAGTAGTGTCGACAAAGTTAGCGCACGACCAGGCGTGGGCGTTTCCTTTACAAAAGTCAGCTTTTCTGTCAGTCTGTAATTTTAAACTCAAACCCATTCGACCGATTTGCATAGGTATTAAGATACTTTAAGTCTCGAGAAAGGATAAATAATAGTTTTTATCATGGAAAATTTAAAGATGTAATAAACTAACTTCGGATATGTCGAAGCAACATCTCTAGTATTTAATTACTTCGTGCTGCTTACGTTGAAACAATTAATAAGGATAAAATTAAAGAGTTTGGCTTTACGTTAAATGGGTATTAGTTACAACTGTTAACTTCATGTCAAAGTGATGATAACGAATAGTGAATTGAACTTCAGCTAAAGCACGCTCTGACATGGTAACACTAAGAGCTGGAGAACAAAAGTTGTCCTAATCGGTTTACTGACAAAAGTGTTCACAGCTGTTACTTTAATTCGAAAAATGGTCACCTAAACCTAAATCTTGGTACTCACTGTTCTATACTTAGAAATTTAGTTTGAAACCAAATCCGCATAAGCATATTCTTATTCTTGAATTGGAAATAAGTTTTTTTGTTTCGAAAGTTGTATTAAAGCCCAATTTTTTTTTAATTAATTTTACTGAAGCGCCTTAGAGCATGAAACCAGGCTGGTTTAATGCTGTAAGTAAAGCGCATTTAGCAAGACCTATTAGCACGGAATTCTTTAAGTTTTAACTTTTATGGTTTGAAAATATTTGGAGAAGTAATTAATATTCCTAAAGCGAAAATAATTGAAAATATTTGGAGAACAGAAGGCAAACTACTCTAAAATGACAAAATAATTTACTTTTGTTAAAAAGTCAACACGATAGGGTATCCATTGCTTCGCAGAAAGAAACCCTTCAATAGTGGCCATGCGTGCTGCATGGAATCGAACTAGTTCATAACGATCTATGGAGGGTAGATGGAGGAGAACTATCTTATATGGGGATATTTGAAAAAGTGTCCAGCTGTACGCAGTAAATAACAGTTGAAAAATCCTCCAAGAATGGCGCTAGCTGCAGCAAAGGGTATGGAATGAATGTAGCCGTTGGTGACAAAATATAAATTGAAGTTTGCCGAATAACCGAGTCACAGAATTACTGGGTTAATACCAAAATATTTTGAAAAATATAACCTAAAATAGCTGAAATAAAAGCTGCTAAATGATTTAAAATTTACCCTGTTCATGTCTTTTCTACACTCCATACAACGATCAAAGGATTCAACCAAAATGTTAGTCACACAACGTAGTATTATGTCATTTCCCCAACACATAGCCCAAGATGGCCGGTTTATTGGCATCATAAATACAACAGCTTTACTTTGAATACTAAACTACCGAACGTAGGAAGTCATAAACAACCCATCGGCCAACATTAAATTAAGTTTAATATCGGCCGTAGTTAACAATTACTTGGCCTCCTCAAGTATATAACGTAATATACGATCAAACACGTACCTAATACTTATATTAAATATAAAGTTATGGGCCTATCATAAAATTGTTTATAGTTTTAAATTTTTCCGTTACCTCTTAAGGACACAGGAGTGGCAGTGATAGGAAAGTATGTTGGGCTATTTGCCGTTTAAAAAAGGTTTTTAATAACTTTGACTTATTTAAAAAAAATACAGATTTTTAATATTTATCGAGGTTAGATCGAGTGCCTACTAAGTGCAATCTTTGTGAACATAAACATTTTATTAGATCAAATAATATCAAATAGATTGACCATATTCATTGAATTTTAAATACGTGACGTTTAAATTGGTAGCACTATACTATTGTTGGGACGGCATGGCAAATATGATATCTAAAATCCTGAGTATCATAGCTCTTACTATAAATAATAATGCGACAAGGGTTAAAGTGCTGTGAATCTTTGCTACAAGAGTCTAAAAGCACATATTTTATCAATTATCAGCAAGCACGAGCCGTACGCGCTGCATTTTAGAATTCGTCGTATGAAATGATGTGAAACCTCGCATATTAGTCCGCACCGTACGCGCCGCATTTCGTGAAGTGTGAACTATGCGGCGCGTACAATGCTGACAAATGTAAGATCAGCTTAAAACCTACCTGGCCGGCCTCAGATGCGGGTACTCCTCCGTGCTAGTGACCTTGACGTCCCAGACCTTCCTCCACGCCTCATACAGGGGCTCATGGACGGGATACACCCCGGAGTGGTGTGGTGATACCGAGTAGCACGAGTTGGTCGGTATCCCGTGCTCCAGGGCGAACTGCTTGTTCAGCATCATCTCAGCTTCGAGCTGCGACACGTTGTTGTAAAGGTGCGGCTGCTGGTGGTTCCACATGTGACAAAACCTGGGAAATATGATGGTGATGTAGGTCTCAGTAGAGTGAGGGTCCAACCGGAGATAGTCAGAGAATTTCATACTATAGATAGCATGAAATGAGTTAACCCACAAAAATGGTGTGCAGAATAATGTACTATCGAATAAATTGATTCTTAGGCAGTTGACAGACCAACGTCATTTGGTCGGGTTGTGTCAATTCAATAGTCTTGATATGACGGCTGGGTTTGACGTAACACGACAAAATTATGTTGGTCCGCCATTTGCCTAAGAATCAACTTCTCTGAATATACAAGTTCATAAAACTCCTACATGGCTAACATTTCCAAAAAGATGACTAAATAAAAACTAGGGAGTTCTCTAGTCAATATGCACATTATACACACACCGGCAAAATTAGCGGAACATAAGTAAAAAGGGCCACAACTTGAATTCAAGTGGGTCGGGCTGTGTGAAATCCTTTTTATAGTTTCTAAGCTCATTTAAGAAATAAAATATTGAACAAAACTGGCAAGTTGACAGATTTTTATTGCAATTATGCCCTACTAAGTGTTTTTCGATGATTGACGTTGTAAGTGTTTCTGATAAGAATGGCGCTTTTAGCGGGGTGCAAGGCATGCCAGCTCATTTGATTGTTTGGTTTTTGGAAGAACACATTGCTTAGATACAAAATTAGTGGATTTTCCAGCATCTACGACAGCTAGAGCTGTAACCACGATAGAGAAAGTTCACACCTACCGTTCGGTCAGTCAGGCCTTAGGTGTGTCGGCCTTCGTGGTCCATCGTAACTTTCAATGCTACAGAGAGACTGGATCTTACGTTCGGAGACGAGAACAAGGCATATATCGGGTGGCAAAGGTTCAGGATAACCGTTTTGTAAGGGTACAAGCCTTAAGAAATCGACCTTAAACTGCTTTGCAGAGATGAAACCTATAGGAACAGGTCCGAGATGTACCTGTAAGTGATTGTACAGTAAGAAGAAGACTCAAAGAAGTTAAATTAAACTCAAAACTTGAGACAGGGCACCAAAGAGCCAGGCTAAGATTTGCGCGTGAACATCAAAATTTGACAAGTGAGTGAAATCGTGTGCTGTATAGTGATGGGAGCAAATTCTGTGTAAATTTTATTGACAGGCGATAAAGAATGTGGATAAATCGTAAGGAACGCTATAGACCATCAAACTTAACGGAAACAGTGGTATATCATGCAGGCTTCGTAATTGTTTGGGGTTGCATATGATTTGGAGCCCGCACAGAGCTGATGATTGTTAATGATGGTACTTTGACAGTACAGGGCAATAGCACAGACATCCTAGAACTGCATGTTGTGCCTTTACACAGTTTTAGGTAGTAACTTCAATTTTTTGCGCGTCCATAGAGTAAAAAAATCGGGCATTATGACCTAAATGATGCTAGCGTAGCCCAGGTGGAGAGGTCAGCACGGTCTACGGATGTGGATCCGATTGAGAACGTGTGGCACATCAATGGGTGAACGGTACGAATTAAAACTCCAGCTCCAAAATGTGTTTAGGAGCTCGAGTTGGCGCTACTGGAGGAGTAGAAGAACATCCCACAGGAAATGATTGACAATCAAAATGCAAGCATGTAATGGCGTATTCAGACTCTCTTCAGATCCATAGAAGGCATTACACGCTGTTAACATGGCATTTCTTAAGTAAAAATGAAGAATTTAACTTAAAAACTTACTACTGAAATTTCAAAGATTTTTCTTAATTTTAGATTTTTGCAGATTTTTTTAATTTTACACGTTTTTATGCCCTAAATTTATATAAGTTTTATTTTTTAATCATCAATTATTAAATTAATAAATAAATATATAAAAAACAGCGATTAATTTTCAAAAAAAATAAAATTTTATTATGTTCCGCTAATTTTGCCGGTGTGTATATTTCATTCTCTCCCCTCTTATTCTACTCACCAGTTAAAATGCTCTCTGTTCTTCAGCAAGGCATCGTCTCCTCTATTTTCCAGGACTGTACCATGATGATAGTACTTGGCGCTGAATCCCAGGTTGAAACGGAACCCTGGCACCAGTCGCTGGAGTGCCGCCTGCGATGCCAATAGAGCTGAGACATCCTCCTCGTGGAGTCGAGTACCTGCGTTCAAGGATATAGATTAATTTTATAAAACTATTATAGTTTAATTTTATAAAATTAGGGGGCAAACGAGCAAACGGGTCACCTGATGGAAAGCAACTACCTTGGACACTCGCAACATCAGAAGTGCGGTGCGTGATTGCCGGCCTTATATGAGGAAATGCTACTGGTGACAGTTCATTCAGAGTTATTTCGATAGATGGCGTGGTGAGTTATTTGATTTACGTTATGCACTATTTGGTTATTTGATTCACACAGGGACTGAAGTAATGACAAATAAGATTCTCTATACTTGTTTTATAACACGCACCCAACAAAAATTGAATAAAGATGAGAATGCTATTAAAATTCATAATTGACTATAACGAATATTTCGTTACAGTTAATTAAGGGCGTTCCGTCCGGAGATTCCGTAATTGACCGTATTTAAAACCTTATAAACTTATAATCTGAAAGCTACAAAGTTATAATAAAAATACAGCAATAATCTTCAGTATATCAACATTCCTTTTGTCGTTTTAAATTTTCTATTTTTGTTTCTTATACTCATGATATCAGCTTCCAAAGTAATACCAATTTGTTAAAATTCAAGCATACATTCAGCATCTCCTTAGGATTTACAAATTACTTTTATTTGAAACTCACGCCAATAGATCGACAATATCATAAACTACATATTCGCCGTTTAAAATTTTTTTAGGACAATTTTGAACTAATTTAAGTAAAAATAATAGGGTTTTGGCGCGATCTCGGCAACGCGGCAAATGTATGGCCAAGGTCGTTTGCTCGGGGGACGACCTTAAGAAGCGGATTCAGGTAGTAGATATTTTAAAGTTTATTTCTAATTTTACAGTTTTTAACCGACTTCCAAAAAACGAGGAGGTTATATGTTCGGCTGTGGATATTTTTTTTTTTTTTTTTTTTTTTTTTGTATGTTCAACGATCACTCCGCCGTTTGTGAACCGATTTTCGAAATTTTTGTTTTGTTGTATTAGGTTTCACTCCAATTTGGTACCATGTTCACAAAAGTGGTGACCTGATGATGGGATCCAGGAGTAATCGAGGGAACTCCTCAAAATTTATATGGAAACATATGGTAATTTTAGTTTTATGTGAAGTGTACTAAGAATATGCTACCAAAAAGTCAAATATTGGGTCAAGGTATACCATGGTTTCGAAGATGCTGAGAGAACTCCTGACTCCTTATAGATACACGTTTGGGAGTTTCGGCGTTGTTTTAAGAACAGAAAGCATATTATACTACCACGCAATTAAAATTCATCATCATCATCATCATCATCATCATCATCATCGTCATCATCATCATTACCACGTCGTGTTAAGGTCACCAATGTCTCATAATAGTACAACTTACAAGGCATAGGTATGGATACAATAATAATAATTATGTACATAACAACACCAATTATTAATATAGGCTGTTTATACACGGCGGTCGGTGCGGCGTCGCCGCGCGCCGCGCGGCGTGTGCGTAAACATCGCGGCATTGCGTCGTACCTATTCAAGTTCTAATGTTAGGTAAAGCCGCGCTGCGAGCATTTTGAGTGTCATAATATGATTTTAAACTTTATCTTTATTAATGTAGTACAATATAGTATCGCTTGAGAAAGGCGCAGGCGGCCGCGAGGCCGGCTTTCCAAGTTTCTCATGCGATAGTACTATGTATTACAATAATGAAGGTAAAGATTAATATCATAATATTATTATGACACTGAAAATATACTCGCCGCGCCGCTAGGTGTGATTCGGCTCATCCTTCGATCGCGGATTCTTGGAAATCCATTGTTCTGGCGGCCGCTTTGGAGTTGAAGCGTTAAATTGTTAAATTACCTAGCACGCATAGGGTTGTGTTCACTTAGATTTTTTTAAATGTATTATTTAAATTTATCTACCTGATATTTGGGCCTTGGGGTATTACAAATTGTAATAAGATACGTAAAATAAACGCAGTAATTCGACGCGTAGGGTGGTATGGTCACTAAGTCACTACTCACTAGTTCACTACCACCGACGACCACTTATAAACTCGCGGACTATGACGGAGGTCATCTTGGAGGGTTAAGTAATATTTCTAATAACAATACGAGATCAATAATTACCACTCAAAATGTTGACAATTCAAATTTCAATGCTCACTGCTCACACCAATGGTGACACATTTCTGATTTCACACAGCCAATACAACTATATAAAACTCCTACGTACAAGCGATACTGCGATTCAGGAGCACCTCAACGAAACCTAATGAATACATCGTGTAACTAAAACTATATGAACAACAATCGGAGTTCGGACAAGCGATAGCGCCGACAGAGCGCCTCAATGACATATAGTGAAGACAATATAAAACTATTTTTTTTATACAATGTAAATTGGCACTAATTATAGTTTATCTACTAGGTAACTAAAAAGAGTGAAATTATTATTTTTAACAAAAAATTAAAACCGACTTCCAAGGTAAAAACAACAATAACATTCTTATAATATGAACTAAAAACTAAAAAGTATTAAATAATTTTCCTCTCTAAATGTGCCTTTTTCCGAATTCAGCTAAACCTCAACTATTTCTCCGATTTTCGACGACCTCCGTGGCGCAGTGGTGAGCGCGTTGGTAGCTCAAGCCGGAGGTCGCGGGTTCGAGTCCCGCCGACGGAACAAAAAGTTTATAAAGTTCCTGGGTCATGGATGTTTATTAAATATGTGTATCATATAATAAAAATCTTAAATATATGTATAGTATAAAAGTATTAAATATATTTCCGTTGTCTGGTACCTGTAACACAAGTCCTTCAGGCACTTACCACAGGGCCAGACTGACGTGGTGTGAAGCGTCCATAGATATTATTATTATTATTATATTATTATTATTTCTGTACTCAACCTTCATAATTTTGAAGTCGGTGCCAGTTCCATAAGTTTCAAATTTTATGTCAAAGAAAATATAAAGATTCCGCTATATCTGGTACCGACTTCAAAATGATGAATGTTGAGTACAGAAATAGTTGAGGTTTAGCTGAATTCGGAAAAAGGCACATTTAGAGAGGAAAATTATTTAATACTTTTTAGTTTTTAGTTCATATTATAAGAATGTTATTATTGTTTTTACCTTGGAAGTCGGTTTTAATTTTTTGTTAAAAATAATAATATTCAATACACATCTTTTCATAAAACATTTAGGTATGTGAATTATAGCTATTTTATAAACAATAAAATAAGAAAAACACTCAGACAAAACCACGTACATAATATAAGCTATGAATATTCATAGCTTATATTATGTATATACATTTTCAATTTTCATAACCTATTTCGGCTGGAAACACAACGCGTTTAGTATCAGTGTATTAAGAGAAGATTGCCAATTAAACGTCTTATATGAGCGCTAATATTGGCCAATATTCGCGGGATATGGCACTCAATTTCACATATTATAGTTAAGCCTGTTTGCACCTAATGAAAACGTTACGTAAAGCCACATGTGCAAACACAGCGAAACAATTAGATTATTATGTAACTAAGTTTTTGGTAGGAACTAGGAGCAATAATCATGTTAAGGCGACGCCTTGATAATTTGGCTGAAGCGATATCGATTTTTCTCAGCAATGACTAAAGCTAAGAAATTAAAGTTCATGTCAGTATTCATCATGTCTTTGTCTATGAATTATCCAAAGCATAACACGATTGGTCAACTTTTATAACACAGAATAATCAATCAAAAAGACCTCTGTAAAAAAGGGATTCTAATTTTGCTAACAGAGGAGAGTGATTTAAGCTTCCAAAATTTGTACATAGATTGGTTCAAGCATACACTTTAATTTGCCCATAGCTTATAAGAAATATTATTGTTTTTAAATTACGCGACAAAAACCATTTTGTCGCTTACGCCCTTTCCATTTCTTGCTGTTCCATTTCTTGTTTTCTATGAGAGGCCTGGACTGCCTCTCATAGAAAACAAGCAATCTAAAACATAATACATATCCAACGCGGTTTTTTTCTTTAACGCGGCGTCACCTTAATAGAATATACAGCAAGATGGTCTATGATATAAACGAGGTAAAATCCATACTTATATCCATACTAGTATATAATGTAATAAATACAAAAAGGTACACCTGTATATCTGTCGGGAAAGGATATAATAGCTTTTATCCTGGAAAGTGATTGATTCCTGCGCTATAATTTTTTTTTGTGGCAAGTGGCAACGTCTAGTGAACCTGGTACGTATGCAATCTTGAGAATTCAATTCAGTGATAAATGCCTATATCTGATAATACGTTCTTTGAACCAGCACCAGAAATATTGAATCGCTTTCAATAAAAATAGGGGCTGAAATGTCCTATTATAAGTATAATGTGGAAACATCTGCACCTTTGTCGGAGGAAAGGGTGCGCAAGTTTTCCAAACACAGTCAGCAAAAATAAGACCCTTTAGGGGTTTCTTTGTTCGATATCGAATGTACGAACGGCTCTCAAAACGATGTGAAATAATGGATATTTATTGCCGTACTTTTTGCCAATTGGGCCTTTTATGCCAGTAAGTATAGAATTGAAATAAAATTTTTAATAAAAACTGGATTTTTCTCACAACTTATTCCGCGCAGATATTCACGCGAGAAGTTAATTTTCCTGGGATTAATCTCTTCAACCCTCCTTTCACGGTACTCAAGTCGTAGCAGATTTCATCAAAATCTGTCCAGCAGCATAATTCTCAAAAGAAAACAGACAAAATATGAACAAACTTTCGCATTTATAATATTGGTAGATTGCTGATTCCTACTAAAATATCAATAATGATAGACTAGAAATTGAACTAAAATGCTGGCCATTGCTGCTCTGAATGACATTATATTAATCGTTTAATGAAATCGCTGTAATCAGTCATACACATAATTGTGACAATCATCATTACCATTAAAGTCAATAGACGTTACCTTTATATTGCATACAAAATGACCGTACTCATACAAATTGGAGTGAATAAAAAGGCAATCAAATCAGGTTTATCGTAGGCAAGGGTCGTAATGACGGACAATAATTAAATTGTACTCCAGCGAACTCCTGACTTTTCAGTTTTTATATTTTTATGTACGAGAATACGGACAAAATACTTTGCCAAAAAATTCCATTTATATAGTTTTTTTTGGGTTCCGACTTCCGTACCCATAAAGGGTAAGAACGGGACCGTATTACCAAGACTTCATTGTCTGTCCGTCTGTCTGTCTCCAGGCTGTATTTCAAGAACCGCTATAGCTAGACTTCTGAAATTTTCACAGATTGTGAATATATGTTGCCGCTAAAACAACAAATACTAAAAACGTATTAATATTGACATATTTTAAGGGGGGCTCCCATACAAAACATACAGTTTTTAGCCTATTTTTGCTCTGTATCGGTACGGAACCCTTTGTGCGCGAGTCCAACTCGCACTACGCCGATTTTTTTAATTTTTAATCTTTTCTGGCTGGGTTATCTGGGATACAGAATTTTGAGTTAGAAAGAGCTATATCGTGTTAGTAAAACATTATAAATGGATTTAGGAAATGCACAATACACATCGCTAAATTATCAAGTACCTATGCCTATACCATCCGGTCCTAACTTTACTGTTATCGGAAAATATGAAAACAGCTGTAGTCAATGATTGACACCAAAAGTACATCTATTGTCCTACACATAAATCCTATCGTCCTTTTACACCACATGCACGACGCAACCTAAAAGTGGACATAAACTTTTCTCTTCATTTTCGCCCATTCGCGGTGTCATACGCGCTTAACGGACACCGTTAACTATTTTCAATAAAGCCGCGGCGAGACGTGCGATACGGTATTTGTTGGGGATGTCCCCGGCCCCCGCTGTCCCCACTCCCCAGCCCCCAGTCCCCGGGTCTGTCGCGAACGTGACCGGAGCACACATTATCAGGTGCACCGCCGGCGTAATTCCTCATACTCCCCTGTGTTTAATCTTCGCACGTGCTACTATTTATATTGCGCTGTATGTTTGTTTGTTTAATTGAAACGTTCAGATTGTGCAGTACAAGCACTAGTAGCAGATAAACGTACGGTCGGAAAAATGCTTGCAGATTGATTTATTTGTTCGTGTAGTAAGTAGTTGAATTGTTTGGTGATCTGTGGTATTAAGTCCAGTTGCACTAGCTTAGGTTACAGTAAATTCTTGTAAAATATCGTCTTATCTCTCGTCGTTTGTAAATATAAATGAAAGAGAAAGAATGATAATATTTTAACACAGGCTTAGCTGTGACCTACTATGGTTGATGCAACACCCTAAGATCGTTGTCGGCAAGTCGTTAAAAATATAGCTATTCAATTATCTAAAGCTAAACTTTCAAGTTTCAACATCGACCGCACGGCAACTATACAACGTTTTGTTTATAAAATTTTAAAGGTATGGAAAACCGCAACTGTGTTAGCATTTCATAATTGGAAACGCTCGTTCAGGAGACAATTTTCGCTAAAAGGTATTGCGAATATTTCATACCAATAAACAAATTGATACAATCTTCTCGTTGTTACGTTTATAGAACCATTTAATGCAATAATGTTTTGTATGTGCCATTGGCTTTTACATACAACAATTACTTATCATTTTAAGAATGATAGATTAGACAAATGAAGACCTATGGCTAATGATATCGATCGAGTACGGCGTACAAGATAAATATCAAGATTAATCCTTCAAGCTCCTTATGAGCATCAGTGATCGCGACAACAATAGAATATAATAGCATTTCCAAAAATCCGTGATGGAAGGATTAATATATCAAGCGTGTAGCAACTAGCAATCATGGCGGTTCACCAAATAATAATTAATAAGGAAAATAAGAAAAAAATACGTCACTACCCGGCTGCTTTCATTCCTTTTTTTACATTGTAAGTAGAATAATAATATATTACTGTGGACTCGCAATACTTTATAATATTGGTTTCCGCACTACATTTGGTCTGTTGCTTAACATTGTATTTGATAGCTGGAACTAGGAGTAATAAATGGTTTAGGATCAATAGCACGTAAAAATCGACATAAAATATAATTGTGGAACACTCATAAAGACGCGTAATAAAATACGAACGACTTTAAACTGAATTCCATACTTTGACGCTATTTGTTGTGTGACACAGTAAGCGGTTCCGGTATAGATACCATTATTATAAATACGAAAATGTGTCTGTCTTTCTATGTGTAATCTTCTAACTCTTAGATCATTGAATCTACCTGGGGGCACGGTAGTACCCTTGCCGAGACGAACCACCTTTTCTCGAAGCGTCTCGTCGTTTTTTTGAACCCCATAGAGTTAGTTTACATAACATTTCAGGTGTAGATACTTTGAGTCTCGGAAAAGGACATGAATTGGTTATTGTTGTAAAAAACTGTATAGTTCTTGCGCGATTAGAGAATTGCTACTCAACGAAAATGCGTGCAATTAAGTTGAAAATAAAAGTATATCATTAAGTGAAATCATGTGGTTTTACGATAAAATAAATAAAAAAATAAAATAAAAAAGCCTTTTATTTCTTATCAGTAAAGTAACACTATCTTAATACTATAATATTATAATATGGTTAAATAACATTTTTTTTTGTTTATTTTGCTTCTACTGTAAGAACCCCCCCACAGGTGAAGGCCTCCTCTAAAGATGACCAGTGTTCTCTCGATTTCGCTGTTTCCATCCAGATGGAACCAGCTATCTTTGTAAGTTCGTCCTCCCATCTGACATAAGGTCTTCCTCTCTTTCTATTCCCTTGTGGGCCTTTCCACGCTGTGACTCGCTTTGTCCATCTCTGGTCTTGGAGTCGTGCCATATGTCCGGCCCATTTCCACTTTAATGCTAGAGCTTTTCTAATGCCATCTGATGCTTTTGTAATTTTTCTTATTTTTGTGTGTCTTATTCTCTGCATCTTACTCACGCTGAGCATACTTCGCTCCATTCCTCGTTGACATGTTGTAATTTTGTTTTTTACTTTGTTAGTAAACTTTCACGTTTGGCAGGCATATAATAAGCACGGAATAAGACGTGTATCCATTAGTTTGGTTTTCATTTTTATGGGTAGATTACTTTTAAATAGTTCTTTCAAGCTACAATACTTGTTCCATGTGTTCTGTGCCCTGCGCTCTACTTCTCTCTCGTTATTTTGTGCGTCGAAACTTATTTGCTTTCCGAGGTATAAGTATTGGTCCGTATATTTTAAAAGTTGTTATCGACGTAGAGTGGCGTTTTGGTGCTGTTAGTCATCAACATTGTTTTAGAAAAGTTCATTTCCAGGCCTACTTGTCTGTTGGCTGGCCTTATTTAGTGACTCTATCATAGCTTGAAGTTGATTCAGACAGGAGAAGAAGATCGTCAGCGAACCGCAGGTGGCTCAGGTATTTATTTAATATCTTTATACCTTGTCCTTTCCAGTCAAGCTTACTTATTACTAATTCCAGCGTAGCTATGAAGAGCTTTGGTGATAGAGGATCCCCTTGTCTCGCTCCTCTTTTGATCGGGAACCAGGGGCCTGCTGACTCTAGCTTTACTCTACTCTTGCTATTGTTGTATATGTTTTTTATTACTTGAATGTATCTTGGCTCTAAGTTTTGAGCTTCTAAAGCTGCCCAGATACTTTTGTGGGATAGAGTATCAAACGCTTTTTGGTAATCGATAAACGCTATGTAGAGTGGTCTTCTTCTCTCTCGGTATTTCTCTAGAATAAGCTCTATCGTGTGTATATGGTCGATTGTAGAGTATCCTTTTCTAAAGCCCGCTTGCTCTACTGGTTGGCTAGCCTCTAATGTTGTGCTTATTTTGTTATTTATAATGCTCGAGAAAAGCTTGTATATGCACGGTAACAAACTTATGAGCCTGTAGTTACCGATGTCTTTTGGGTCTCCTTTTTTGTAAATTAGAATGATGTTAGATTCTGACCACTGAGTAGGGGTGCATCCAGTTTCTAAAATTCGATTAAATAGGCTAGTTAGTGGGACTGAGAGTAATGTAGAGGCGGCTTTTAATGTCTCATTTGTTATATTATCCGGGCCTGGACTCTTATCTGACTTTAGTTTCCTTATTGCTTCTAATACTTCAGATACTTCAATACGGGGCTCACTTGGTGTTTTGTTTGTTATGGTAGAGCTTAGTTGTCTGTATTCAGAGTTTTTATTCTGACTGGATGTATATAATTGTCTGTAAAATTCTGTTGCTACTGTGATGATGTCCCTGCGTTTAGTAAGTGTTTTATTGTCATGTTTTAGGCCGTCGATCCATTCTTTGTTAGTTCTTAGTTCTTTGTAGGCCCTCTTTGTGCTTCCTGTTTGATTCAGATGTTTTTCAAAAGTTTTATATCTATGGTTTGCATAGTCTTTCTTAAGGTTTTTACTACACAACTTATACAATGCAGATAAATGCTTTCTTGTTGCTCTACTTTTAATTTCTATCCGTTGCAGTTCTTGTCTTTTCTTTAGTAGCCTTAATGTATAAGCAGAGATAATTTTGTGATTTTTATTTTTGTTACTCTTGTTTTTTGCGTACTGGAAATTTTTACAGATAATTTTTATTAGGTCGTCATAGTATTCCTGTATAGATTTTTGATCATTCATATCTAGATTTTCTTGGGATGCATATGAAATTAGACTTTCCTTAAATGCAGAAATTTCTTGGTCTACTGTTAAATTAATACTTTGATGGTTGCTATAAGTAATTCTTCTGCTCTTTTTTGATATGGCTAAAGTAATTGTTGCTCTTACTGCTCTGTGGTCAGATGGGTAACTTAAGTTCATAACTTCTATGTTCTGGAAAATACATGGTCGATTCGATAATATGAAATCAATTTCATTTTTATAATTCCTGTCAGGCGATCTCCAAGTCCACCTTTTCTTAGGTTTTTTCTTAAAAAATGTGTTCAGAATAGAAAGTTTATTTTCTAAAGCAAAGTCTATCAATCTTTGACCTCTTTCGTTTCTTTCACCATATCCGTACGGTTTCATAATAACGTATTCATCTTCTTTGGGCTGACCAATTTTAGCGTTTAGGTCTCCCATCAATATACAGTTTTTATGAGCTTTTTCTATTGCTAAGTTGACTTGCTGGTAGAAAGATTCAATTTCTTCCTCGCTTGCCTTTTCCGTAGGAGCGTAGACTTGTATGATTGATAGAGAATAGCTTTCAATTGTAACATTTAGTATTGCTACACGTTCTGAGAGACCAATGTAGCTTTCGATATTATTTTTGTGTCGTTTATTTATTATAAAGCCTATTCCGTATCTTCCTGGAGTTTCTCCTGTATAACATAATATGAAGTTCTCAAACTCTCCTATTTTATTGCCCATGCGTCTTGTTTCAGCTAAACCTATTATGTCATATTTAATATTCTTCAGCGATTCGTTTAATTCTAGAAGACGTTCATATGAAGAGAGTGATTTTACATTATAGGTAAGTATGTAGAGACTAGTTGATTCATGTCTTGATTTATTTCTCGATTTGTTTATTTTTGTCTTTAGAGGGTTATGGTCTTGATCCTCCACGGTGGCCAGCCGGCTTGGAGAACGTGTTTTGCTTCTTGAATCGAGTTTTTGTTTGTAAGTTTTGTGAGAGGGGGTCGGTAGTTGCTATTGTTGCTCTTTTTCGTTGTCCTGTTGTTGATCTTGCAGTTGTTTTCTCTTCTCTAGTACAATTCGAGGAAAATCTTCTTGTATATAATGTATGTGTTGTTTGAGTATATTAATTTTTGTGCCCAAAGAAGAGAATGTAACTGAGATTGGTCTGGGTTTATCTCCTTTTCTTCCTATTCTCTTGATCTCTTGTACGTCTCTATGATCGACGTCTATAGCAAGGTATTTTTTGATGAATTTTATCATGTTATTTTCCAAGTTAAAGTATGAGTTTTCTGTTTCTTCTATCCCAAAGAAAACTAAGTTTCTTTGTTTTGCTTGTTTTTCTAGGAAGTAGAGTCTTTTTTCTTGGTTTTCCATTTTGGTTTTTAGATATATTTTTCGTCTAATATTTTGAATTTTTCATTCAGCATTATGTTTATATTTTGGGTAACTTGCTCTGTCACTGTTTCGCTACTCTTCAAGATTGCTGCTCTTTGTTCGTCAAGATCTTTTTGGATCTGGCGAAGTGCAGTCATGACTTCTTCCATTTTAAGGAGTAAAATAATACCTCAGTTATATTTTTTAAAATATTATTGGATGATATTCTTGTGGTGCCGCTTTTCCGGAAATATTTGTGGAGTTAATAGAGCCCTTTGTCGGTGACTTGCCGAACTATTTGATCCGTGTACGTAGCTTGATCGATAGCTGACTTGTACTCGTTTTAGTTCTTCTTTACGTCGTTAGATGTCGTAACTTTCTTTGTATGAATGATTTTTGCTTATCATCTAGGATGATTTTAGGTTGTGAAACTTCTTAGTATTTTTTTTGTGACACTAAATGTTCATAAACTTACTGCACTTCACTACTGTTACTGTTACTGCTTATTTGATTCGGTTTTAAAAGCACTGTGAGATAGTTTTTCATACAATAATGGCCACAACAAGCTGCCCGGTTTTATTTCACTTTTATTGTTCTTTCACTTTTTGAATCACTTAGTCCACAATATATGTTTGAGTTCAACTAATAGTTTGTACAATTCAGCCTTTTCTTTCACTTTTTGACCACTGTTTTAACGAAAAATACAAAAATACTTAAGAGCCGATGTAAACAGTGCCACACTAGCGCCCTCTCTCTAATTTTTATGATAAGCAGGCATTTAAAACTTCGACTTAGCAATTTTTGATTTCATAGAGAGCCGCAAAAATGTTCCAACCATACTCACTAGTCACTGCCCGGTCTCCCATACCTATATGATTATTTCACTCTCAAGTCTCAACATCAATTAATTACCAATTAATTAGGCATAGCAATTTAAAGTGCATTTAAAAATACATTTAATATTAAAATAATTGCGGTTTTTATTGGCAGGGTTTCAATGGGGCCGTTTTATCGAAAATATTTACAAGTGCGGTTGCGGTCGGCCGCGTTTTCCACCCTTCTCCAAATATATTAAAACTCATGTGGAATTATCATAAAATAGGCTGAAATACTTTTAAAATTCAACCCCTTTTATGTATACTCATTGTCTGTTACGTAAAGATTATTTTATCTATAAACGGACAAAATATAATGATGCTATAGTTAACAGCGCTAACAAAAGTGCACAACGATTTGAAAAATGTGGCTGGTACTAAGTCTGATAAGCATATTAATAGTAATTTGGTGTTTGTGTTTTTTATAAATAAGTACAACAATTTTAATATTCTTATAATTAAAAATTCATAGTAGTACATAATAAATTACATTTATATTTATTTGGGTACAAAAACCTACAGCTATTCGACGCCGACTGAGCAAACTAAGCTTAACTCGAAACGAAATTTTTAACTTCAAACGGAAATTAGAAAAAGTGTTTTTTCTAGACCATGAATTCTAAATGGTAATTAACGTTATCCAAAGTTGAAGGAGTGGGCTAAAGCCATTAATTTCCTCTTATACAACTTGGAAGTTTTCAAATTTTTTGGTTAAGCCAAGTTTAAGATTTGTTTAAACATTGTAGACGAACAAAGTTTGTTTTGATTAATAGTTTGTTTTATGTTGCAAATTAATTCCTCCAGTAGGTAAGGCGAATAATAAAGATGATAATAAAATCTCTCATTCACGATCTATAGTTTCGATCCATTTCAAATAAATTTGTTTATAAGGAAGCAAAAAACCCACAATAGAGACCACGGGGAAAGACGTAGGCCCAATTATTTGCGGGAAAATGTACGGTTCCCGCGAAATTTACGCAGTTTGAGCCACGCGAACGTCTAGTATTAGTTTTTTTTTTATATGAGGGGGCAAACGGGCAAACGGGGCACCTTATCAGGTGGAAGCAACTAACATCGCATGGATACTCGCAACATTAGAAGAGCTGCAGGTGCGTTGCCGGTTTAAGAGGAAATACGCTCTCTTCTTGAAGGTTTGCAGGTCGTATTGGTCACCTGTATACAAGGTGTAACAAAACTACTAATACTTCAGGGTGTGTATGTGTTTCTTTTAAATAATTAAAAGAAACACATACGCTCTACTTCTTTCACAGTGAACTCTATATAAATAGAGTTAACTGTGAAATAAGTAGAGCTGACAGAGATTTTTCCATACAAAGACGAAAAAATACTCTTTCTGCGCTGCAACTTTCACAGCGAACTCTAATACCCTATACACACCCTAAAGTATTATCACTTAGTTTTGTTACACCCTGTATTACCGTAGCGTTATTAAAACTCACCCCTCTCTCCCACGAAGATGTCGTCTATATCCACCAGGATCCACCTATCGAGGCTGAGGCTGAGCTGGCCGTGGCTGAGGTAGCTGAGCGCGTCGAGGAACAGGAGGCGATGCAGCCAGAACTGGAGACCAGCTCCGAACAGCACGCGCTGGACGCCGTCCAAACGGCCGTGGTCTTGCATCACCGTGGCGAGAGGTATCCGCTCCTCTGTAAAGGTTGACATGTTATTTTTGGTTTATCATATCACCATACAACATCACCTGATATTGTAGTAGTACTTTGGTATACTGCCTACCGATAGCTTAAACATCGCTAAGCCACAAAACCAAGTTTTGAAATATGGACGAAAAACGCGGGAGTTTTTTTAAAGTGATGCCATTTAACTGTTAATAGTCGTATCAAAAACTTTAAATTATCAAAAGATAGCTCTTTTGATTTACTGTCGAATAGCAAATATCTCGATTTAAAACAACTACATTTAAAAGGAGAAAAATGTGTTTAGGAGTTTTAGCTATGGAATGTTAAGTTATTTTACTTTAGAATACTTTACAAAAATATCGCTAAGTGTACCGCAGCGATATTTTAGAGTAGGATTTTTACGTAAATTGTGACCCCGTTTTTTATGTAATAAAATAATGTGCTTCTCCTACACTAAAAAGTCGCTAAGCGCATTTAAGGTTATTATTGTTTAGTATTAATTTGAGTTTTTACCATCTTTCCTAAGCTTGAATGACGCTATGGTTGTTTAACGTTATTAAAGACTAGCTTTTTAACATAAGCATTTTTTGTTTATTTTTAATAGCGTTTTATTAAAAAAAATACTTTACTAAAAGGACGCTAAGCTTAAAACCTTTAACGATAACGTTGTTTTAATTATGTGATTTGGGGTCGACTACTTCAAGGGAGGTACAAAAATTATACGTTATCAACAAATGATTAGGTATTTTTAACAAAAAATTAAAACCGACTTCCAAGGTAAAAACAATACTTAATAAAATTAATATGAACTAAAAAGTATTAAATAATTTTTACTACTTATCTAATAGTGCCTTTTTCCGAATTCGGCTAAACCTCAACTATTTCTGTACTCAATCTTCATAATTTTGAAGTCGGTACCAGATAGCTGAATCTTCAGTCCTCTGACAGAATATTTGAAACTTTTGGAACTGGCACCGACTTCAAAATTATGAAGATTGAGTACAGAAATAGTTGAGGTTTAGCCGAATTCGGAAAAAGGCACTATTAGATAGTAAAAATTATTTAATATTTTTAGTTCATATTAATTTTATTAAGTATTGTTTTTACCTTGGAAGTCAGTTTTAATATTTTGTTAAAAATAATAATAATTTTACTCTTTTTAGTTACACTAGTGACTAGTAGGTAAACCTTCGCGTATATTTTACGTATCTTATTACAATTTGTTAAGAGTCACAATTCACACTCATAAAATAATATATTATCAGTGAAGTGAACATAATATTGTGCTAAGTAATTTAACAATTCTAATGCTTCAAGCCCCAAGCGGTCACCGGCGATTGCGATAACAATAGAAAGGCTATTGTGTCTCGTTTTTCCACGATCGAAGGATCTATCAGATAAAATATTGTATAAACTTGCATAGGATGTAGCGTAGCTACTCATAATATATAATATTATCATAATTATTGGCAGCTGTTCTTGTAAAATATTGTAATCAAGAATTCAATTGCTTCTAAATGCTACTGCAAAAGCTCTTGCAGCTTTTGCTTGGTGAGCCATTGCTAGCAGTATCAGCACTAGCTAGTCGAACCGAGCGAAAGCGATACTTACTATAAGTATCGCTTTCGCTCGGTTCGATTTCATCGTTTCTGTTAAAAAAGCACATAATATTTAAAAATAGCTGTTAAGCTATTAAAAAGCAAGTAAAAGTAAGTAAAGAAAGACAGCCTTTGTATTAAACTCAAATTACATCCGAAACCGTTCAGCCGTTGCATTTAACTGTCCCGGTTTCTGAAAGGATGATCAACACTAAAATTAACTAATCGTCTGTTAAATCTCTTGTCAAGTACCAATTGGGTTGCTAGAAGCATGATTAGTTAGTTTAATTTGATCAGCGCGTCAGTTGACACGGCTGTTCAATTTGACTCGAGAATCATATGTCAACCGCCATTTTGGGTTTCCGAAACGCTAGTCAAGCCGTGATCATAGATTAAACGTTTGTCAAAAGCGGTGTCAACTAATCGGTAATTGTGGGTGAATTAACTTATGAATTCAATTGTTTTTTTATGTAAATCTACATTTTCTCCTTGAACCTATGTTACTATAAGGTTTGTAAACACATTTATTATGAAGTTTTAATAAAACTTCGTAATAAATACGTCGATAATGCAAATAAACTGTTTTATTTGCAATACTCGTTTTATTTTCAAAAAATGTATATTATAATCAATTTCATTTCTAGATAATGAAGAAGAATTTAGGAATCGATAACGTCTGAAAAATTGAAAATCAAAATTCTGACAAATGAACGAAGACAAACAAATCGCAAAACCTTTCAGAAACCGGGTGTTAGTCGTATAATTACAATTTGGCGCCAAATAGCCCGACGCGACGTGCGTACTTGATGACTGCCTGGGCGACACGATACATGACGGGCGCGGGTGCGTTGCGGGGTGAGACGTGAGCGGAGATAGCGATGTTTTAGCTAAGTTTTGTGGCTTAGCGTTGTTGTAGCGTATGATTCTCATTAAAATAATTAATCATCCAAGTCTTTAAAGGCGGATAGAGTTTTCAAGAAAAGGAAACTGTTTATTGTAATGGCCGCAATCCTACGCTATAAAAGCACTAAGAGAGTTTGACGTGTTTATAGTGTAGCATTGTTGTATGACGTCTTTTTAGCTAAGATTAAAGTCGTTTAATAGGTAGCCGAACCATGACTTAAAGTTCGCAAAAGTATCATAATGAGTACCTAGTCTTGTAAAATGGTGAAGAGTTTTTTTAGCTAGGCAAAGGATAGAATATTTTGTATATGCTGACAACGTTAGAGACTTCAAGTGACTATTTAGCAAAGTATTGATAGTTAACGTAGTTATAGTGGTGTAAAATATATATTTTACTGTAGTTAACGCGGTTTTTGCAAGAGCTATTTCCTGAACTAAAAACGCTACAAGAATGATTATATAACAGATCGATAGAGATTTTTTTTCTATGTAGAATGGCATCAAAAACTCAAAATCGACCACCTGTGGCTTAGCGATGTTTAAGCTATTGGAAGGCAGTATAGTATAGTGGGTGTGGCAAAGTGCGCCTACTCGGCAAGTGCGCCATATAGACATAATTCCATACTGCTGATTGGAATTCTAGCTATATGGGCTATGGCGCTTTGTCACACTCACTATGTTTGTATTATGCATTGGACTAAAGAACTCGGACCACTTTTGGCGCATTTTCACTGGACGCATGCGGGGTGCGGGAAATTTCTGAAACGCATGCCACGACCAATCAAAATGCTGAATTAGTTGTTATAGACTCCACGTATGCTGTATACCGTATACGAGTTATAGTTCTTGCAATCTACGAGTGCGCGTCGCCCTTAGTTGTGTGAGTGACCATATCTATATACGCATACATGGCTCGCTCGCTACCGACTGCTCCGTCGAGTACGCACACTAACGAAAATGTCTATTCACATTTCCAACTACAAATAAAGGCGACGCGCACTCGTAGATTGCAAGAACTATAACGACTAATGAAAATTAGCCCTTTATCATTTATCATTATTAATTACAAAATGTATCCGTTATACTCCGTTATACTGTATGATTCAGTAATACCTGCCTTTACACAGCTTTATTATAAACATTAGAATCACTTTTTGTCTCGAGAAGTGGAGAGTTCATATACGTTCAATGTACTTGACGAAAAGTGCGCTACTTCCTAAGTAGATACACTTTGCAAAACATAGTTTCGCTTTTATCCGACCCTAGCACAGGATATTAAAATATACAGGATGTTACTCTTAAATTCAACTTTGTAACAGAGTATACAGCTCGATAAAGTAGATAAGGTGAAGTGTAAACTCCTTTGTTTAACTTTTATTTGGTGTTTAAATTTTAGACTTATAGGACACCCTATTACTTTTCTAATGTTAATATTTAAGTAACAGATTAGCTTTTCCTTTCTAAAACTTTAAAAAAATCACAGGAGAGAAAATGGCAGGTTACTTTAAAATTCCTTTAAACTGTAGAAAGTGATTTTTTTTTCATCACGTCAATCTATCACTGTCTATTTTACTGTAGAAAAAACCCTTTCTCTTTAGACTAAGAACGCTTCTACAATAAATAATACGTATAATTTATAGTCGACCAAATAAAGTTATCTATTGGGGGCCACCGAAATTTATGATCATTGTGATCACTCAGTCAATTATGGCTTATTGAATAAAACAACACGGACCTTCGCCCCCGTGAGAACCAATTACATGCAGCTTATAAAGTTAACAAATAAAAACAATCTAGCGAGGGGACGTCGAAATTTTATTAAAATACGCGAACGGACCCTCGAAGCAATCTTCTTATTGTACCAATCTGACTTGTAAAATATAAATCATTTTATTTCATTGCTAGCGACGTTGTAGCTTTGAAAATGCCATGCATAACTTTCCCCCTTCTGACATAGTTGCCAACGGTTTGGAAGATCTGCGAATCGCTGTCATGATTGATAATATGTTTTGTGATGCGACATCAATTGGGTCAGAAGCAAACTTTTGTTATTATAATAATATGTATATACAATAGATCTATGTTAATAATGCATTAAATTATCACAATCACAGTAATGCAAGTTAGCGTCATCATCAACTCCATGCCCAAAAACATGGCGAAAAAAAAAGATCTTTGAAGACAAAATGTTTAGGCAATAGATAAGAATAAAGAAGGGAAGAACCTTACGACATGAGTTTTGGTTTTGGAGCCAAAGGTTGGCTAGATCTTTGAATGGCCATCAGGTTTCATCCGTAAAGCATGTCACACCTAAAGGGGGTCGGAGGGGGTCGACGAAGTGAGACATGGTGTGACAAGGAGAGGGGCGAGGTCCTAAGTTTTGTGACATCACATTTTAAATAAATTAAAGCATGAAAAGCATTATGATGTTTTTAATTTTTAAATGAAAAATTGCAAAGTTGCGGCGTCACACTAGGGGGATTTCCCCAGCAAAGACCGCCTGTGACAAAAGGGGGAGGGGGGTCTAAAACTCATAAAAATCGTGTGACGTACTTTAAGGATAGTCCCTCATGACACACTTTACAAAAACATGTCGGAATGGAACAAATTTCGTGATGCAGCGCCGTCGGCGTTTATGTAATCTATTTAGTCTAGTGATCGTCCGCCGACTTTGTCAATTAGTCTGGCAATTAGGACTAAATTCCTTTGAACCGTGACCTCCGCCATCGATGTGGATATTAGATCTTAATGGACTTAGTGCTAACTAGGATAAATTTAACTATGAAATGCAAGTTAAATCAATGGAATTGAAAAGAGTGTCTCAGAAACTTTTATAACCTCAACACAGGAAGATTTCATATCGATAATAATAAGTTTCATAAATCATTATAGTAATATTAAAAAAACACGCTTTTTTAGAGTCAATTTAACAAAAAAGTTTGCAAAGTTACAAATTAATCAGACTACTGGAGATAGGTAAAAATCGTGCTCAGAGATTCCGTTACATACTGCCCAAGCTTATAAAAGCGTGGTAAAAAGGAAAGATTTGTTAGGCATTTAATAGACCTTAAAACTAGTGGACTGATTTGGAAATTTGTCGCAGATAAAGAATGGAGACGGGAAGGACAAAGTGTTGACCGCGACAAAAAATACGGTTTCCGCAGTCTATCCTTGCACGAAATAGGGTAATATCTGGTTGAAAAATATACACAAATAAAAGAGTAATTTTAGCCTTTAACTATTTCATGTTTAAACTACTGAGCCGTTTTAAAAGTAGTGTCGAGTTTATTTGAGTCCCCGAAAATGAGATAGGACAGTTAAGGGCCTTCTACGCCCTAAATTAGCAGGTCGATTTCTATCAGTGTGATAATCGACGTAAATAACATTAAAATAACATTCATAACAGCGCGCCTTGTACGGTGGCGGTTACGACGCTCGCCGCGTCCATGATAGGGCGAAATAGGAGAAAAAACCTTTTTAAGGCTTAAAATAATACATATATTTCAAAAAAGTAAAAACCAAATTATTAACTTATGTATTGCAAAGCAGTAGATATTTTTTTATATATATTCTTTTGATAAATAATGAAGGAGTAAAGTGGTTTCATTCAACGATTTGGAGGTGATTTGGTTTTTTATTTCTTTATTATGTGATACCGATAGAAATATGGCAAAACCAAATTTTTTAAAGATATAATTTCTCTGTTAATGCCGATGAAAAGTTGTTTCATCTGCACGCTTTTTTCGAAAGAGCAGCCTTAATAACATGTAAAACCTTTCATGTTACCATGTTTCATGTAACCAACAGTGAATATACCAATGGAGTCGCGGTCAACATCTAGTATTTTATCCATGTCCATACTAATATTATAAATGCGAAAGTGTGTTTGTCTGTCTGTTACCTCTTCACGCCTAAACAGCTCAACCGATTTTGCTAAAATTTGGTATGGAGCTGCTTTGAGTCCCAGGAACGGACATAGGATACTTTTTATCCCGAAAAAATGTATGATTCCCTCGCGATAAACAAATTTTGGCGCAACGGAGTTGCGGGCGTCATCTAGTCTATATACAATGTGCCCCGACACCGGTGTCCGATCCTTTAATATCATGATCTATGGCAGGGATGGCGAACCAATGGCACGCGTGCCAACAGTGGCACGTGACATAAAATTTAGGGCACGCTACTGGCAGAGTAGACAGAACTAAGGAGTACATCTAAACAAACGGGAGAATCTACGTGAGTTGGATGCGAGTATCACTTTCGACATGTTTCACAATGCCGAGTAACGCTTTAAGTGCTTATTCCACTTATCCTAGCTAGGTTCCTAGATCCTAAATCGTTTCCGATTTAGTCAAGTGGAATAACATTTAGAAGCTAGGATCCTAGCTAGGATCCTAAATCGTTTCCGATTTAGTCAAGTGGAATAACATTTAGAAGCTAGGATCCTAGCTAGGATCCTAAATCGTTTCCGATTTAGTCAAGTGGAATAACATTTAGAAAGCTAGGATCCTAGCTAGGATCCTACCTAGGAACCTAGCTAGGATAAGTGGAATAAGCGCTTTAGTACGGCGCGGCGCGCGTCGGCTACCCGCTTGTCACAAAACTAGTATCGAATTATCGATTATTTTACTAACAAGGTAATAGGCTCACTACGCAAAGGGGATCCCCTTTGTATTTATTATATAACGGGGATCCCTTTTGCGTAGTAAGCACTAAATTAGGTAAATTTGAAATACGTCGAATCACAATGAAAAATATTTAATGGCACGTTTATGACTTAACTGAAGATTTTTTCAGAAAAGGGCACGTTGATACGAAAAGTATCGCCATCCCTGATCTATGGCATATTTTATCGCCAAATTGGTCCTCAATTTTTTTTCTCTCTCAAGGTTGTAAAATGGCAGCCATTTTAGTTTTTCTCGGGCTTTCACACTAATCTGACCAGAACTGCTCTTGTAAATATTGTATGAAGATAAAAAAGCAAGCAAAATAAAATAGCAAGCAAGATAATAAAGGCAACATGTTATAAATTTTGTGGAATTAAACATAGAAAAACCCAAGTTTAAGAAAAACAAAATTGTGTATTTTTTATTAATGGCTTTTTGTGAAAAATCTAGCACATTAAACTGGTTCTTTTTTATTTTTAAAAGCTAGAAAAAGTTTTCATCTTGAGGTGGTCAGATTAGGATGAAGCCAGAGAAAAAAATTTTGAAAAAAAAATCTCTGCCTTCATACTAATCTGACCACCTCATCATAAGAAAATCGTTATAACTTCTGAACTATTCCAGTAGTGCACTAATTCAGCTATCGAATGAGACCTTTTTTATCTTCATAAGATATTGAATATGAGAAGTACTGGTCAGATTAGCGTGAAAGCCCGAGAAAAATTAAAATTGCTGCCATTTTACAACCGTGAGAGAGAGAAAAATTTTAGAGCCAATTTGTCGACAAAATATGCCATAGATCATGACATTAAAGGATCGGACACCGGTGTCGGGACACATCTTATATATAAAAATGGATTTCCAAATGTATTAGTCGCGCTAAAACTCGAATACGGCTGAACGGATTGGGCTGATTTTAGTCTTAAAATATTCGTAGAAGTCCAGGGAAGGTTTTAAAGTGACACGAAGTTCACTGGGACAGCTAGTCTTATATATAAAAATGGATTTTCAAATGTGTTAGTCGCGCTAAAACTCGAAAACGGCTGAACGGATTGGGCTGATTTTAGTCTTAAAATATTCGTAGTTCACCGGGATAGCTAGTATTGTATAAATCTGCGAGCAAATAATAGACAAGCACTGGTTGACATGCCAGCCGAAATGATGCAAACACCACACCAATACATAAAAGAGACATTCATACTATGTAACTAATGACCCGGTATACTGGCATAATGCTTCCTTTTAGTGCCACTAAATAATGACTCATTAGCGTTATTAATACTAGAATCCATATACAAAGACACTGATTAATGTGTACGTAAGGGAATCCCTGTGATCTATAAAAGCATAATATATATTTGTACAAAATATGTATAGTCAAGTATGCTTACGTTTATTTGCCAAAGCTACAAAGCTTCATGGCGTAATGTAAAGACTAAATAACAATTTATCTTCAACTTATTTTTTTCTTTCTTTGGATCTTTTAAAATCCTTATGCGACAGGACACAATCAACTTTAAGTACGATTAGATATACTAATTTTAATCCGTACTGCTTTTACAAGCGCCCAAAATGCTCAGCTGATTTTGCTGAAATTTGGTACGGAGATACTTAGATTACCGGGAAAGAATATAGGATACTGTTTATCCCAAAAAAAATGTACGGTTCCTGAGCGATAAACGAAGTTTGGCGCAACGGAGTTGCGGACGCGGCGTCATCTAGTAAGTAATAATAAGGAAAAGCGTTGAGACAAGGGCCCTGATTCTAGTAAATCGTCTATCAGCCGCTAATCATGCCATAAGGCGGTAACGAACGGTATTGTAGCCGTTTATAATTGAGTATTTCGAATAAGGTCACGTAATTAATAACACGTCAGAGTTTGATGTGAAAGCAATTGAGAATTCATTAATTATTTCGCAAATTACTCACTCATAATTACCCTGTATTTGATAAAACGTTGGCACCCGCTTTCATTAATCTTAGGGATTAGGGACTAAGATTTTTACTTGTGCTAATATACAGGGTTATATTTTAAAGTGAAGAGAATGTGAAATATGGTGCTAAAGGAGAAAAAAGCTAAAAATACTATGGCATACAGACAAAATCCCAAACTATAAAAGATTGAAACAAATATGTTGAAAGGATTTATAATCTCTTCGTCAGATTTTTAGTAAAAATATTGTTACTAATTAAGAAACAATTTCTGGGACATATAATATCAAAACTCAAACTGACGTTTACTTTAAATACTTAATTCTAACTGGTTTTAAAAATTCACCATTTGTAGATATATTATAGGAAAAATTAATGTAAATTTTATTCCTTTAAAATAACTTTATTTCCATTTGTCGGTTTTTTTGTATCATCTCAAATGTGACATAATTAATTAAGAACGGTTATAAACGCAGCCATAGCGAAGCGTTCTTTGTTTTTATCGCACCATTAACACTAGTGGACAGATATAAGACGCGCAATAAAAGAGCGGAATGATCTGTCGCCTCCGGTATTTCCAGACAATTTTCTTTTAGAGTTTAGACTATTTAGACCATTACACATTTAATTTTCAAGAAAAGCTTTTATCTTACAAACCCGGCAAAGGAATAATGTTTGTGACTTGTATGTTGCGTTGCGATACGTTTAGTATGAGCGTGGCGGTATAGTCAATGTTTGATGGTGATCCAGAATATGCTTTGACATTCGGCAGCTACATATTTAAAACGCGTTAGCTGACAGCATTGTCACGACATTTGGTGAAGGTCTTTCGAGAGATGTATATGGGAAGTCCAGAATGGAGTTTTTTGAAGCCTATGCCGTCTGTACTCTGTTCTTGATGAGGGATGAGGGTATGGTGGCGGTACATGAGTTCTTTGAAGCACAATCTGTTACTAGCCGCATAGAGATATATTATGAGAAAATTTATATGTTCTGCTTACCGTTGGGCTCATGCTCTCTCTACCGCAACATTTCGCGGAGATCCTTCGAGCGATGTGGGAGGGAGCTGTGTTCCTATATGCCAAGGTCATTGCTAGCTACTCACCACTAGGCGCGTAGTCGTTCTGCCGCAGCGCCCAAGCTACAGGCTCGTATGTGGAGCTGTTGGCGCGGAAGACGGTCCAGTGGTCGCCAGGCAGCGGGCCCCAGGCCGTCTCGCCCGCGCGCGCCAGACGCAGCACTGGCGAAGCGGGGTTGAGAGTTGCGTCCTACAAGAGTAACATTATGAAGCATACGTAAATTTTTTACTTAACAATCATCGATATTTTATAATTAGTACAGAGGTAATCGTCAATGCAGATCTAAATTTTTCGATCCATATACTGCTCCTACATCTAGGCTCTCCTAGATCTCAAAAAATTGCTCACAACTATGCGGCTACGTCACGGCCATACAATTTGTAAAAAAGTCATTTAATTTAGCTGTATGACTTTTCAGGTCTTGAATCTAGATAACACTCACGGTGGTCATAATATGAAATGAAAGGAGGTATTTTAAACTTTCAACAATAAAATTTCGGGTAATAAAACCAAAAAATTCCAAAAAGCTTCTACTTGACATTAATGCAAAGAGATTGGAATCACAAAATTAATAAGATTGTTTTATTACGCGTTGTTAATTAAAAATAAGTTATTTTATAATTTAAGTACAAGTCACAGGTAGCCGAAATTTTCTTAGGATTTTAGCCGTTTTATGAAACCAAATAGAAATTCACGAAAAATATTTCATTTCTGTTAAACATTATAATTTCACCATGAATATTACAGTAGGTAGGTAGCGACATCAAATAACATAAAAATGATCGGGGATTTACCGTGATGTCGAGGAAAAAGTCGGCAAAAGTATTCCTTAACCTTTTTAAGGCGTGTTGATTCGGGGTTCCGACCTCGAATCGACAGGTTAACGTGTAATAAAATACATCATTTTATCTCACGTGACCATATCTATATTTATCAGATATTTGTAACACACGCAAAAGCAATCTAAACGAAAGCTACGTTATCTATACCATAATATATTTTAATACCGTAGACGTACGATACGTCGAGTATAATAAACGTAATTTCACAGTAAACTGGGTACATATTGTCGGCGACAATATGGCGTACAATAAATTTCAATTTACCTTAAGCCTAAGATTGGTATGCATGAAAAGTGGGAATCCTTTCAGTTGAGCGCCAACGAGGGTCTCCTCTCCGGGCATAGCAAAACCGACGACCCCTACCGAATATTCTCGACAGTACTTGTCGAGGAGTTCTCGATTCCATTTGTCCATGTTCGCGTACTTCGACAGTGATTCGAACACGATGACGCCGTAGCGTCCCTTATCCAACGTAGTCAGCACTGGCAGACTCTTGCCTGCCACTTCTACTTTGTATCTGTGGAAAAAAGAAAAATAATGTTATCTTTCAGGATACACAATGCGTATAACCACAGTAGCGTTTTATAAAGCCTGAAATATTTGTTGGGTTTTTGTTACATTGCTAAGTGCTCAACCATACGTAGCTGGGCTTTATGGCCCTAAATCGAAAGAATAAAGTAATACATAATATAGTTAACATCTCAGGTATTACAGAGACAATGGTAAAAATCTCAGGCAAACGACACAAAAAATCGTGTTCACATTTACAAACAGTTTACTATTTATTATTTATTTCATAGATCTCGACAAAGCATTCACGAATACGAAACGAGAAAAAATAATACATTTACATTTTAACTCAACATAATATGTTATAACTTATTTACGTCAGGGTAGAAATATTGTTTGTCAGCGCTGTAATAAAAGTCACTCAGAGTTATGTCGAGGCGATAACTTGTGGTAGGGCCCCGACGGCTCGTGTTATGTGGTCGGTGCGTGGCGTCGTCGGTCGCGCGGAATGAAATCCTCGCTGAACTTACTTAGGCCGGGGTTTCGTATACCTTCGTCCTTTATGAACTTTCAACCGCACCGAATGATATATTCAAAATGAATATTTATGACACGTTAAGTAGCACCTTTATTGTCTCGATGATGGGAATATTAAAATATTAAAATCAGTAGCGCAATGATAGTAAATAAGATAATATGAATATTTTATGGAAATTATTAGGAGTATATTTATAAGTGCAGTAAATTACTTTAGGGATAAATAAAAATAAATAAGAACCCACGAGGGAATAACTTCAATCTAGATAAAATTTTCACAGAGTCCGGGGAATCTTCGCTTTTTCTTCCCTTGTTGTTTTATAGGTTAATCACCAGAGATAGGAGAGAAGCTTTAAAGGCTTTTAAATCATAATCCGAAAGGTTCGATAATAGTACTCACTGTAGGTAATGTAATACTGATGCTTCGTTTCTTACGATTCCTCATGAAACATTTATGCAATCGTAATAAAACAATTATTAACGTATGAATATTTAATGCGAACCAAATGAAGCGATCATACCGATATCGAATATCAAATAACCCACAGCAATTTAAGCAATATTAACCAATTCGATAGGCAGCCGGGTCTCCAGATATTGGAAACGCAAATATGCGGCCGCGTCGTTCGAGAAGCGAACCGAAAGTATCGAAAAGGCCTTCGCTCGAGCAGCGGCTAGTTTCAATTTGGCAGGCTGCATTACCGCACCGAATAGCACTTACATGGGGCCTAATGTACCTATGACGTGTGCTCCATTTTCAGCGCAGGCTTTGTGGTACGTTAACCTCACGTTACCTTCGTATTCACACCGGCGCTTTCAATTGAAAGCCTCGCAGACAGAAAAATGTGGTTGGTTTTCGATATAATTTAAAAGAACGTGTATTTATTTCCAAGAGTTGAGGATTCTTGAAAATTATTATCGAACAGACGGTCCCTGATGTCGGCTATTAGATTTAGTTCGCAAATGTCGAGTAACAAATCCGGGGTCGAATCGAGAAAACCCGAAAAAGTTCTCAACACCTACGTAGCTCACGTAACTTTTCGAATTACCTTAATTAGTGTCCAGCAATTGGAGACAGTATTCCATTTAAATTACCCGGCGACACGGGGCAATTTCACCGGGACCGGGCTAATTCGTGATAAGGGACGGGCCGGGTGAGGGACGACGTCACGATTAGGGTCCCCGCAATTTCACAGATAACGAAAATTATCGGGCGGACCCTATCTCTCGCGGCCGATTGAAATGTTTATAATTACGATCACGTCCCAATAGGAGCGCTCATCGATTCATGAAACGATGGAAACATTACGGTGATACAGAGTGTATCAAAATAATGTGAAAGTACTATAGGGTGCGTACGTTTGACATCGCTGTTAAAGTATCAGCGTTGAAAAGTAGGTAGTTGACTTCTAAGAAAAATGCACAACGCACGTATGCAATAAAAACGTAAGCCTTTCAGCTACACGCTAAAATATTATCACTTTATTTTGTTACACACTGTAATCTGTATACAGCAGCAGAAATTATTAGCAAGTAAACAGAGGAATAAGTCGGCAATAAGGGTGCTAGAAATATAAAAAACATAAAATATGCACGAACTATGAGAGCAATGAGCGCGACGAAATATGTCGGGTCATTAGGCGTTGGTGAGAATTTAAAAAAGCATATTTATAAGTGGGTCAGCGATAAACAACAAGTTGTGAGAACAAGGCGCGATAAGGAGGCCCTAATGGCTGGAGAGACGCGAGTTAGTAAACTAACGACCGCTGCCCGCCTACTCAGGCAACTTCTTGGCGAGTTATTACAACTTGGGTCTTTGACGCTCCCGTACTAAAAAGCAGGACAAGACGTATGGTTAGATTGAGGAACATACAGCTTGGCCGTACTGCAAGGCATGTATTTTTCATAAACAATCTATCTTTGCCATAGAAAAACGAATATTGTCGAGAGCCATTGTCATCATGACCACTAGACATATTACTTTTCTTTCTAGGCTAAAAAATCAACTAGTTGTGTTAGCTTAATGGTATGTGTGGTGGTCAAAAAGCTAAACGACCCAGGTTAGAAAACTGGGCCAAATCAGGTTTTATTTTTGCGGTAAGTTCTATCGTACCCGTACCTTGGGACTTTAGAGGGTAGACCCTACTAGGGAGACACACATACCCCTGCACAAAATATATATTAGTAGTACCAACCTCGGCCGACATTCACAATCTGCTGGGGATGCGTAAAGCATTTCCCCATGTAAAAAAAATTATTAAAAAGTCAAAACAGTTTTTGTATTACAAATAACAATAAACCAATATCTTGTCTTTTAAGCAACGCCTTATCTTATATATTATAATAATAATAATATCAATGGACGCTTCACACCACGTCAGTCTGGCCCCGTGGTAAGTACCTGAAGGACTTGTGTTACCAGGTACCAGACAACGGAAATATATTTAATACTTTTATACTATACATATATTTAAGATTTTTATTATATGATACACATATTTAATACACATCCATGACCCAGGAACTTTTTTATAAACTTTTTGTTCCGTCGGCGGGACTCGAACCCGCGACCTCCGGCTTGAGCTACCAACGCGCTCACCACTGCGCCACGGAGGTCGTCAAAATATTATTGTGTGTGTTTTCAAATTCTTAGTAAAACTCATTACTATTATAGATCTGACTAATATTTCCTGTGCAGTAGATAAACAGTCGTTAATTAAATATCGAAATAAAACTGTTTATCTAAACGTTGATTACATAGTTTCTTATCTTTTACTACTCTCATTAAATTATATTGACTCTAGCTTCCATTTATTATTACAGAGTAAATACATCATCTTAATTGACATAAAGAAAGTGAAATTTCTAATTAACAGAAAATCAAGAAAACCCTGATAAAATTGCAAACAAAACACTGCCCCCAGAGAGATTCGAACTCTCGACCCCTGGTTTACAAGACCAGTGCTCTAACCCCTGAGCTATGGAGGCTCGTGCTGCACTCGTCTAAATAATCCTAAGGATAAATAAACACTACGTTAACCTTAAACACTAGGAAAAATTGCGATTATTTTTTTGTTTTTTATCGATTCGCATAAAATTAGATGCGGCATCGTTACGAACAATTAAATTTATTGTTAATCGTGTCAAGCGCGCTGCCAATTTCAACAAAATTGAGTTCATAATGGGATTACTGTTCAAATATCCTGTGGTGTTGTTAGTCCTTTTTGGCGGCTTAGCACTGGAGGGTTAGCAAGGGCAGCTGTTACTTAATTGGTCCCGACTACCGCCTTCCTCACGACGATTTAAATCTCACTTATAACTTTATTTTGTAAACCATTTATAATTTTATAACTGGCACTTTGAAGGATATTTAGCGGAACAAAGGAAATCGTTATATAATAATGGATGGTTTAAATGTACCTAGACATAGACTAAAGTACTATGTGATGTACCTACCTACCTTACAAGAATGCAGCTGAAAGTTAGATTCTTAAATAAATTTATACACCTATTGACATAATAATATGCCTTGCCATTAAATTAAAAACTTCCTCACACAAATCCACATACATCAGACATTTGGGATGATTTTACAGTAATCGCAATCACGCATATCGATGTACAAATCGCCGTACATTAAAATGATGCTACGTTTCACGTGGCTTTAATGTCAGTCGAATCTGATCTTTAATCGTTTTAATTTCCGCGGCCATGGGGCCGAACGAGCCCCTAAAAGGTGGTTACTCATCAAGTCAATTGAGCGGCGCCGGCCCCCGGGACATTCTGGCCCCGCCATGTTAATTTGTGAAATTACATTCGCCGTGTTTGCCTCCCGTACTAATCCGCCGGCTGGAAGTGAGCCGTTTCGGTTTTATTCAAACTTTGATTTGCAAATTGCCGGCCGTCCAGCCTGATCGATATTCGACGAAATCGATATCGAAACGAGCCTGGACTCTAATTTGTTGAGCTAAATCTAAGGAATTCAAAGCACTTTTTACGCTTAAGCTTTACGGTGCGGAATGACCGCTGCCGAAACGAACGGAGGTGGCGTTGCGGCCGTAACGTAACTTTTTATAGAAATTTGTTGAGCATTCTTTAGTGCGATAAGGCCCCCTCTAATCAAACGCGGACATTCAATTCTATGATCGTTACGCAATTTTGTGATTCTATTTAATGCGGCTGCTGGCCTTTGACTGACGGTTCCGAGAAACGCTATCGGCCGCAGATTATATTTAACGACTCCCGCCGAAGTAAATTGTGAATGAAAACATGATAAAAAAGAAATTTACTTATCAAAATATACGCAAGACGGGGGAAATATACCGGCAAGACGGTACTCGAGTACGGCCGACGTCGAGGGAGTTTTGAGTCAATAAAAAATATAACAGGCAAAAAGCTATTTCTTTCCCGTCAAACATTTCATAAACAAGCGTAGCGTCGAGAAGTTGAGCCAGATGTAAGTGGAAAACTATTTTATCGCGATGGAAGTTTCGATGTAAGAGTGACGTTCTACAAACAAAGTCAATTAAATACTGGGTAGCCTCTAAGGGCCAACCCACACGTACCACAACCACACGACAACCACAACCACACCACGTGGTCAGGCGTATATTTCGTATTGTAAATGAACTGCACCATTCACACGTACCACATTTTGCAGTCGTTGCCGACCACTTGTGTATTACCGACCACATCGCAACCACGGCCGACCACATTGCAACCACAACGTTGCGTCGATGCAACGACAGTGCGCGCACACCTCCCGCGCTCTTCCCCCCCTCTGTTTCATTGACTTTCGTACGTAACCACATCGCAACCACTGGCGACAACGCAACCACGTCGGCACTTTGTCCGTACCACAACGCAACTACAAAAAGCTGCAGCGACACCATTCACACGTAACCACTGCTCGACGACATTTTGTCGTTGCGATGTCGTGTGGTTGTGGTACGTGTGGGTTGTCCCTAAACAAGACAGCTATGAAATCCATTAATTTAACTTTACACAGAAAATATAAAAGCAAAGTAGATACGTAAGTGAAAACATAATATTATGAAAACAAACCACAAACATTAGGTTTTACTACTCGTAGGTTGAGTAGATACTTTGAGTTGATGATAGCGATTCCAAAAGTTACATCTTATAATTTAATTAAGTAATACAAGAGTTCCCTGAGAAACTAATACGACTTAGTAATAAAATTAATAAGTAAATTGAAGTAAGAAACTTGTTTGAGAATATTTAGATATTAAAAGAACATAATTTATTTTCTAGGTCTGTTTGATATTTAATGCAGATCCATGTTATTAATCAAAACGTTTACTTCTTCACTTCTTTTGTGAACAACATTCTTAGGACATAAACGATTATAATGATTAAAATTCGCTGTTGTGGATATCATTGTCTGTGAATTAGCTTTTCTAACATACCAGACTAAGAAATTACATAGATTAAAGTAGCCATAGAGAAAATATTTTATAATTAAGGCTCTAAGGCTCTAATGTCTGCCTACAGTTTTACCGGGAACTCCACAGCTACGTGCTTGTTAAGTAGAGTATGCACATACTTCTCCAAAGTTCAATTTATATTCTCATTTGCGTTCTTAAGGTGAACGCAGATTTGGCCGCACCGCACGCACCGCAGTCGCCGCATTCGCAATTCTTCATATTATTATGAAGTTGCGAAGACTGCGGCGCGGGTAGGTATGCGAGCTTGCCTATAACTTCATATAAAGAATTGCGAATTCGGCGACTGCGGTGCGTGCGGTGCGCGGCCAAATCTGCGTTCACCTTTAGGCTGCGTTTCCACTGAAGCGGAGCGGAGCTTAGCGGAGTCTGAATTGACCAATCAATTGAATGACAGCGAAGCGGAGCGAATATTTCGAGCATGGTGATTGGCCAATTTGGCACCGCTAAGCTCCGCTCCGCTCCGCTCCGCTCCGCTTCAGTGGAAACACAGCCTTAGAATCATGTCATGGCCATATTTGAATTATTCATTGCATCTTCAATCTTCATTTTGTATGACGAGGAGCATAACAAATTTTCACGAACACGTTGATAAATAAGTAGTCAGAAAAAACTATTTGAACTGTCTCAGTGAGTAACATAGAAATCCTCACCATAGAATCGATTCATAGGAAGTTGACAGACTCACGTATTTTGGTCGAATCATGTCAATTCAATGTATGTGGTGATCAGTCGGCTGGACACTTGGACTAGAGTCTAGACTCTAGACATACTCGTACCGCGACCAAATTACGTCGTTCCATGTGCCTATGAATCAACTTCTCTAATAGTACATACCTAGAGTTTTTTTTTTAATTGTACCCCTCTTCCTACACTCTGAGAGTAGGTAGTCTAGATTCTGCACTCTAGAAAATCGAACACATCCATATTGCATGAATCTTTTTGTTATATAAAAATCTCGGTTCGCGGTTTGGAAACTCCTCCGAAGCTGCTGGACCAATTTTTCTGTGTTCCTTATCGGTTAGATCTGAGAATTCCCCAATATTTTATATCCAAATGTATTCCGAACGTATATGTGGTAAAACAACGTTGCCGGGCCAGCTAGTTTCTGTTATGAATTCACGCATAACAATGATTAGATACATGTTATGACGAGCGCATTACCGCATTACGTATGCGGTGTTGCATTTTCTAAACTGTCACCGCTCAGTCCAGTGACATCCATGGCTTTACCAATGCAGCTATTCCCATATGCAGTACTCCGTTTGTGAATGCGACATTACACGGATCATGCGTCGCTTAGTAATGCATTACGGCTAGCGGCATCGTTCCCAGCCATGTTAGCTTTATAGATTTAGAACAGAAGTGATTGACAAATCAAATTTTGTATTGTAATCCACATAGGAATATGTATGATAAGGAACACACCGAATTAACATTTTATTTATTTACTATAGCGACCCGCCCCGGCGTTGCACGGGTATAAAATATATAGCCACTGAAAAAATGATTAAAATCGATAGCCTATGATCCTTCAAGTGGTCTACTTCTTATCTGTGCCAAATAACATAAAAATTGCTCGAGTAGTTCGCGAGATAAGCCCTTTCAAATAATTTCCCCCGTTTTTTCCACATTTTCCTCTATTTCTTCGCTCCTGTTAGTCTGTGTAATAAAATATAGCCTATAGCCCTATAGCCTTCCTCGATAAATGGGCTATCTAAAACTGAAATAATCATCAAAATCCGTTGCGTAGTTTTAAAGATTAAAGGGAACAGAGGGACATGAGGGAAAAAAGCGACTTTGTTTTATAATATGTCTAGATGATTATACTTTTTAAAATTAGACGACATAGATATTTTTAAAGCTAAAAAGCTAAAACTAATGAAGACGTTTAGTGTTTTCCATGTCCATGATTAAGCTTTGGAGTCTGAACTTCTGAAGCACATATTCCATCTTCAAATAACTTACCTAAACTGAAAAGAATTTACCTTTACGCTCCATCCCTACTTTTGTAGAATTTCAGCGCAGTTCTTATTTTTAACGCTATTCTTATAACTGTTTGCAATTAAAATTTAAAACTACTGCCTTTTAAGAAACGATGAAATATGGATGATTATTTTCTATTTACCTGCTCGAGATACTAAATGAGTAAAGGAATATCAATTTTAATTTGCGTATGTACCTACCCTTATACTTCGTACATTTTCCCAAACATAAAATATGCCGACAGCGACAAACCTAGGTAACGAAATGTTGACAGGAGGGTCGTATGAAAGTCGATTTAAAATGCCTTTGTCAAAGTAAGAGGGGTCGAAATTTTGGTTTACAATTTCTACAGCATATTATATTTCGTTAGGTTTTTAGATAGGGAAATCGGCAGGTTTTTATATTGAGTTGTAAGATAATAATATATAACGCGAATGTTCCTGACCATGCTTTCGCCTTTAGTGGCTTGGTGTTCGTTATGGAGCCACTTTTGGTAGTATGATTGTGTAGTGCAGCTTATCCATATTAACCCAAGATGGGTAAACACGAGCGATTACGTATAGAGGGGCATTTTCGTCTTTAGCTGGTGGCACTAATAGTATCAGGCATACCTAGTTAGTTATTCACAAAACACCAATGTGAAGCCTTAAAGTTACCACTATAACCACAAGTCACAACACTGATGATTACTGATTACTCATGCACGTAGAGTCCAAAACTTATTATTCCACGAACTCTACACGTGGCAATAAAAAGTAGAAAGGTAAGCTCTACCGGTAACCTATATCACGATGTAGATTATTGTCAGCGACCTCACGTACCTACGGGTGCGTCACGTAGTTTATTTCCATACAATATTTACTGTTTGGCATTTTTCGAACAGGAATTTCGGGATCACTAGCGGTAAACTATATTAATGCCAGGTAACGTTTCTGGTCGGTAAGTTTTTAGGTTAACTTAGTATCTATACAACATTTCTTTGGACCAATTTATATTCTCCTTAAAATTTATTCTTTAACAGCACCATCACGTCGTGGTCGTGGTCTTTGTAACCAATATCATGACAACTCACCGGATTCTGTTAGCGACGAGCAGCTCGGCGATATCGCGCCCCAGCCGCGAGTACAGCGTCTCGGCGATGACCAGCACCTTGGCGTCGATGCGGAGTCGCGCGTCCGAGCGGTGGTCGCCCGACTCTTTGTAACCAATATCATGACAACTCACCGGATCCTGTTAGCGACGAGCAGCTCGGCGATATCGCGCCCCAGCCGCGAGTACAGCGACTCGGCGATGACCAGCACCTTGGCGTCGATGCGGAGTCGCGCGTCCGAGCGGTGGTCGCGCGCCGTCTGCGCCGCCAACACCGAGCACTGCGACAGCGGCCGCGGCACCCGGTCGCGCCACACCAAACTACAACATACATTGTGTTTACTTCTAGAATACTACTGTTCATGTACCACAATAACATTTGCCACGATCCGAAAAGACTAGTATACTCCAATCGCTCGTGAGCTCCGAGTTGTCAAAAATGCTTGAGGGAAGTGAGGGTCAGTTTTAGCTAGTCAAGCTCGAGACGGCACTGGCCTACTTATTAGCACCCAAATCCTTGGAAATCATGGGAGCATGAGAATACTACCAGCCTTTAAAAATTAGAACGTTATTTAATGCTAAATGGGTAAATACTAAATACCTTAACCCATCAAGCCCCGTACCGGTGCTCGCGACAACAATAGAAAGGCTATTGTGTCTCGTTTTTCCACGATCGTGGGATTCTTAAGGTAGGTCAGTTTACAAAGTGAACCTTTTAAATAACCAATGATCTAACAGAATTCTATTATTTCGTCTGAACATTTGTTTAATTCCTTGACTCAAGACTCAGGTCTACTACGGTATAGTAGCTAGGATTTTCGTTAAATATCTACCCACACAAAGCTGGTAAGCTTTCGAACATTTCACCATGTGAAAATCAAGATTAATATAATTCATCTAGCGTTATAAAACATAACTAATAAGTTCACAACTCGGCTGAAACACGTTAAAGTTTCAATTATGAATTAAGGTGAAGTTACGTTTCGCGTGGTTCCAACTAATGAAGCCGTAACGAGTTAACTCGCGAACTAAAACCTAATTCTCCTCTACAAATATTCATAACTTCGCCATGTTCATTACTTCCATATTTCGTCAAAAACTGTGCTCAAAATTGAACATAAAAATAGAGGTAATAGTAGTAGAGGAGTCCGAATATTCAATAGAGCAGTATCTTTTCTATAGAGCTCGCTGATATTAGGTAGACTACACGGTTACGATATGTAAATGCATATTCGTACGTATCATTTGAATATTATGTTTAATATATTTACTTGTCATTTAAACATTATGGTTTCGAGGTTGGGCTCTGCAACTATTGGATATAATCATCGCTATAAGTAAACAAACAAATGTGTCGACAGTAACAATAAAACAGATGGCACCACTCTCACATCAATAAACTTATAAACCGTATAATTAAATAAAGCAAATGCAATTAAAACTTTGTGGAAATTGATTACGATGTAATCCGGCCTGACAAAATTCTGACGGAAATCAATCAAACGGCGCGCCAAAGTTAAGGCTGCGCTTAAGTCGAGCCACATCAAAGGGCCATTATGGTTTATCTCAATAGCGTCAGAATAAATAAAAGGAATTTGTGAAAATATTTATCCCCAGTCTGAGTACGGGCCGCGGCTCACTGTGCCCTCTTTGCTTTAATGAAAACCCCGGCCGGCCGGCCGCGGGAAAACTTTAGCGAATGCCTGAAAAGAATAACTGAGCCAAGGCACTGTCATTTCCTACCCCAAAAAAATTTCATTAAAATTGTTTTTCTCATCGCTCCCTTTATTATAATTAGCCCAGTTAAAATACAACGTTGGTACCGCTTTTCAGGCTGAATATTTAGGAGGATTTTACACAGGATACGTAGAATACACGTTATCTTATCTACCTACGAGTATAAAAATGTTATATTTTAATTTAAATTTTTAATACGGACATTTATCTGAAGTGACATCATACAAAATACCTTTAGACTTTTAAGCCTCATTTTGTATTCCGGCAGCGCTTTGTTAATAGCTGTAACTACGATCTCCCTTTATACACAATCATCATTACAATTTAAACTTTTGAGTTTACAATAATTGTAATTGGCTAATGTAATCGCGAGCACACCGCAATACGGCCGGCTAATCCCCGTGTATGTAGCTGGCTAATCTCGGCTAACAGCGATCGCCGGCTTATCTTATTGTCACTACGCGATTGACCCTACACGCCTTAATCCAGTCAATTTATTACCATCGCACGGCAAATAGTAGCAAAGTGCTCGCAAACTTTGCCTAATCTCGAAATGATTGACGACCGAGGCTTCCGCGAAAGGCATTTCAGGGATTATGTTATACTTGTAACTGTTTCGAGGCGTGAATTCCGGGAAGCCATAAAACTTTTATTCAACTTTAAAATTAAATTAAAAGGTTGTTACACGGAAATTTCCGAACCTTTGTAGTCAAGATTGTATAAATTGCGAGAAAATACTTTATTAACGTTTAAATCCATCAATTTCCATCTTATTCGTTAAATAATCGTCATAATCATCCCAAGTCAAAGCCGGCTTATTACGTTATTTACTACAGTTTTCAAAATAAAAATAAAAATAAAGATAAAAATTCCAAACCACATAATATTACAGTAAACCTCTCAACAACTGCGAAGAACTGCATCAAGCACTTAATGCTGTTAATTCCGAGAGGCACTTAGGAGTTAAGACCGACAATGAAGTGCAGTATCTCCCGACTGATAGTGGACAACGTAACGATTTACTTAGCGGTTGTTGTTTGAACTTATAACAGTTATAAGTTCTTAAGTTTTTTTAATGTCTTTTATAATTTGGGACATAACATGTTAATGGTTTTAGTTGATCTTGATTGAAATGTACAAAGTCATTATTTTTTATGGCTATTTAAATGTATCAGGTAGATCTATTATAAGTTATAACCAGCCATAAAACTTCCATATAGCTTTATATGTAACGCTTTATCTCGAGGCTCTATAAATAATATAGATTATAGAGCAAAGCAACATTTCCCCATCGCGCTACGTACCTACTGAGGCCTGCGGTGCGTCGACGCTTGCTACAATAATACATAATTATTATTGATACTTGGCGTCGTCGGATACGATGTTTTGACGTAACGAGGGAAAGGACGTTTAGGGTTGGAGTTTGGACCTCATCTGGCAGCACGGAATCGCCTTTTTCCGTCGCCTAAGCGATAGAAAGACAGTTCTAAGCGATAGAAAGAGAAGTTTCGTGCTGCCAGATGAGGTCCAATCCAACCCTTATGCGCTGCCTTTATCATTGACAGCGTTGACGTGCGTCGCCGCATCGCTGCTTTGCATTTTTTTAAATAAAATAAGGGGGTAAACGAGACAACATACCGTCGCAGGACAATCGTAACATCAGACGAGCTGCAGGTGCGTTGTCGGCATACAGTGCGTTAATCCGTTCTGAATACGCAACGCAACGAACCAGTGTGGCTTCGCTCTTACAACAAATCTCAAAACAAGATTTTAATTATAAGCCGATCCTTATCCCTAATATTATCAATTTTCGGATCAGCGTCTCCAGTTTACGGCTTACCGGTATTTAAATCATCGAGTTTTGCACGTTGGCAAAGCGGCTTTCATTAATTAGTCCGAACACAAGTTTTGCTATAAATTCCAGCGAGTCGGAAAACTTGCCGCCCGCTCCCCTCCCACCGCTCATCGCGGCGTTGTAAATTTAAGCCGATAAAATAAAATATAGCGGCAATACGACATCCGCCTAATTACTCGGCATCGCCTTATAAATTTGGCCCCAAATTCGTATAATTTTAAAACGGATAGCCGCAAACAATGCGAAAGTTGGCGAAAGTCAAAATCCAATTAAAAGTGTTCCAGAGGACGTTTCTAAATTTAGCAGCGGTTAGGACTGACATGTTCACAAAGTTGGACGGTGAAGACTTTGCTAGAGATACAGACTTAGACTTGGCGTAAATCAGGACAAAAGCTTTAGCTAGAGTTTCAGCTCGAAAATAGGTACTAATTAGGTGAACTGATTAGATGTACGACGCGTGTAGACAAGTGAAGCACAGTGGGGGTTTTGTCTAAAATATGAACGGGAATTCTCGCAATTTCCCACCACGTTATTTACCTTGACGTATCATGTATTACATAAAGGACGAAAATTTATGATTAACTGTGGACCACTTTCTTTTAGAACCTAATCGAAGGCTTCCTAGAATTCTAATTTACTGCTGTTAAAGCACGGTTAGTAAATAATGGCCTAAATATGAATAGCAACATGACATAGCTAATTTATAGTTTTACCGTTACGTACAACACAGATAATATAAATTATAAAAATAGTGTGCCGTTTAGGACGTGATTAGTTGATGAAGAATGAAAAAATATAACACAATATTATGTGAAGTTGAATAACTTCGAATATTTATCGACTTATTGGCATAAAAAAGATTTATCACTAAGTATTATAAATCTGTTATTATACTGAATAATACTCGTACCTAATGCACACAGCCAATCAAACCAACGAGACCTACATAAATGTTAAGTATGATTGGTTGGTGTTTGATAAGGGTAGACACCATCAAATGCTAACTAACCCTACACACCCGAGAGCAAATACAAGGTGTCACAAAAACTAACTGACAATACTTCAGGTGTGCACTGTGCATGTCCCTATCCCTTAAGGTACAATTCCATGCATCGCGATCGATCGCGGCCGCGCACGACCTGCGACTGTCGTCGGCCGCTCGCGACCATAGTCATTGTATGAAAATGTATGGAACCGCTTCCGAGGCTCGCGATTAAAGCGCGCGGCCGACGACTGTCGTAAGCCGCGCGCGACCGTGTCATATAACATTGACACGGTCGCGCGGGGCCTACGACAGACGCGCGCGGCCGACAACAGTCGTCGCGATGCACGGAATTGTACCTTTAGGTAGACTTCACTGTGAAAGTAGCAGCGCTGAAAGATTTTTTTAAACTATTGCACAGCTTTTATCACGGATATTGAGCGCGGCGCCTGATATTCCGAAGATATTCCGTAACGAAAAAAACCTAACACCCCCACTACGACCGGCACAGCGGTGCGGCGTTGCCAGACTTCGGCACGATGTTTGTGTCTGTGCGACGAGACGTATGCGAATTATAATTATTACTAGCGACCCGCCCCGGCGTCGCACGGATATAAAATATATAGCTACTGAAAAAATGATTAAAATCGATAGTCTACTTCTTATCTGTGCCAAATAATATAAAAATTGCTCCAGTAGTTCGCGAGATAAGCCCTTTCAAATAATTTTCCCCGTTTTTTTCCACATTTTCCTCTATTTCTTCGCTTCTATTAATCTTAGCGTGATAAAATATAGCCTATAACCTTCTTCGATAAATGGGCTATCTAGCACTGAAAAAATCATCAAAATCCGTTGCGTAGTTTTAAAGATTAAAGGGAACAAAGGGACATGAGGAAAAAAAAACGACTTTGTTTTATAATTAAGAAATTTAAAAAAACCCCCGCCAAAAAACTTTAAAAAGTAATGAAATAATATTTACTCACTTTAAGTTTTAATAATTCCTAAGAGTAAAGTAATATTTTAGTCCATAAATGTTGTCAAGGTGTGTCGGGGGACCGCCAGTAAACTACCACAACAACGACTTTTGCATTTTGTGTCGCCATAATAGTCGCTGATTCTCTCAATTCGGGACGTTCTGAACTGACCCTTAAACTATAATGTTATGTGAAATCAAACATCTACATTAGCGGTCCCCCGACACACCTTGACAACATTTATGGACTAAAATATTACTTTACTCTGAGGAATTATTAAAACTTAAAGTGAGTAAATATTATTTCATTACTTTTTAAAGTTTTTTGGCGGGGTTTTTTTTTTAATTACTTAATTATTTAATTTAATTTTATGCTTTTTAAACTTGTGCATAATAATTCCTATCAAGTGGATCATATCCCAATAAATACCAAATATGTCATCTTGGATGAGGCCGTCAATATGAGCCCAAACATGACACCTCCACTTTGTGTTCATACGGAGCTCAGCTCCTATAGAATCCAGATGATGATGCAGCAGTAGCATGCAAATATTTACTGTTTATCTACGTCTTACTGGTTGTCGCAATTAAAATGAGCCCAAACACGAAACCTCTGCTCTAAGTTGGTGAGGAGTTGGGTATCCGGTATCCTATTGATTACCAGGTGATGCTATTCAACAGTGTCACGAACCAGAATGCAAAATATAAACCCCATCAAACGACTGCAAGTTGCTAATCGGCCTATCACGAACCAGATAAACCGTGATATGTCAGTAATGAGCAGGCTGATGATGATGAACTATAGCTAAGAACACTCTCAGTCATGTCAGCTTTCATACAAAAAAAACTAGATCAAAATCGGTCCACCTCTTTGGATGCCACGATGCCACAGACAGACAGACAGACAGACAGACCGACAGACAGACACGTCAAACTTATAACACCCCTCTTTTTGGTCGGGGGTTAATAATTAATAAGTATAGATTGCATAAGTTGATAAAAATGCTATGCAATAACTTTACCGCAGTTCCACAAGTATTTTTTTTAATTATTGTATGGACAACTTCATGTCGTTAAATCATACTTCATGGTAACATAGAAATCAAAATTAACTCTTACAAGCACTGATACTATCACAGTGAACTCTACATAAGTGACACCGGCCCTAAACTCTAAAGTATTATCACTTAGGCCGGAATAAATAGTCAGTACTCAAGATGCATCTCGGTCTCAACTCTCAAGACACGGTTCAGGCTCTGTGATTGGTTGGCTGTCAAAATTTGGACAAATCACAGAGCCGAACCGCGTCTTGAGACCGGGTCGCATCTTAAGTACCTATCTACTGACATTTATACCGGCCTTAGTTTAGTTACACCCTATATATCTGCGTAATAGGGTGTGGAGGTTTCGCCGGCCTATCCAACAATAGAGCCTCGAGTAAAGTCCACAACTGTCAAAGCGCTATTCAGTGGTTCTGTATACGATTAGACAGGGGACGTTTCGGTATGTCACTGCGAACAATTCCGGTCGAATATTCAAAAATGTTTTGTTTGTTTGGAGGTATCGCGTTCTGAAACCTATCTGCGTTTTCGGACTATGGATTATTTGCTTGAATTACTTCGAACGACTTAATTAAGCGTGTAGGTGTTGTGTAGTGTTGGACCGAAGCTACGGCTTCGGCCAAAATGATTATGTTCAGTCACACCTGCCGAAATCGAATGCTCGCTAGAGTTGCATTTCAAAAATAGAAAAAAAAAACGAAAGAATACCTGACCTTCTTTCAAACTTTATCTGATATTATAAATTATAATATTTATTAATGTCAATAGAATTGACATTTAATAAGTTATTATTATAATAATTTTTAAATCCTTAATCATCAAAATTTAACAGCCGTGCCTACTAGTTATTCCGGAATAAATGAGATAAAAGAACTCCCAGACATTTAAAAACTTTAGCTCCGATTCGGCCGAAGGTTATAACCGTTTAATCGGCTTCGGCTTTGACCTTCGGCCACTATTGCAATGCAAATCGTAACGCCGTACATCACACTGTTTATGCAGTTTTCGATGTATAGTACACAACACAAACAAAGGCGCACTAATCTATGCCATTCTACGCGATCTGACCGCGCGCGATAATTTCATATTATTAATTTACCCCCCAGCGACGTGTTTGCACCCGATAGTAACCGAGTAAATTGGATTTTGTTCGAATAATGCATTTCGACTACAGTAATTAATTATGTTTGAGTTTATTTCGCGACGTTTTAATTTTAAATTTTATACTGATTTAAATTTAAAGCGCCATTGATGATGCTTTATGATAATTAGAACGTATCGACCCCTGCCCAAGAGTATTCATTGAAAATAATAATCGCAAAACCCACGAGGACCGTATAATATTAATTGTATGCTACGAATTATCGTAGACATTGCTACGAGTTTGCTACGTTACGTATATTTTTAGAGTATAGGTACGTCGTACCGCTTCGCTTTCCTTAGCACTAGCCCTATAATAAAAATATTTACATAGTGAATAATAGTTAATGGAATCAGGCGTTACTTTGCGGAAATCCATAGCTTAAAATTTAGTTTGTTATTATTTTTAGCAATATTCCGCGAAATAAACTTCCACCTTTAAGTAAATGAGTGAGTGCACGCATAGGCATGCGTACAGCACCTCCCTCCTCCCACACTGCCTATGCGTACACTCGCATGCAAGAACTTGCAAACACCACCACCACACAAGCAATAATGTTGGCAAATCCGTGCAAGGTCCCTCACCACCATGCAGGTTGAAAACCTCGACGCGCGTTTCGCTCCAACACCGGAGCATCCTCAGGATGTGGACTCTACGAACAACGTCCGTCAAGTGTTGACGGACGTTGTTCGTAGAGTCCACATCCTGAGGATGCTCCGGTGTTGGAGCGAAACGCGCGTCGAGGTTTTCAACCTGCATGGTGGTGAGGGACCTTGCACGGATTTGCCAACATTATTGCTTGTGTGGTGGTGGTGTTTGCAAGTTCTTGCATGCGAGTGTACGCATAGGCAGTGTGGGAGGAGGGAGGTGCTGTACGCATGCCTATGCGTGCACTCACTCATTTACTTAAAGGTGGAAGTTTATTTCGCGGAATATTGCTAAAAATAATAACAAACTAAATTTTTTTTTTTGTAGTAAATAATACAAGATCTGCTGGTCTTTGTCTGACACATGGGAAAAATAACACGACATATGAAGACATCCGACTATATATTATGTTACTAGCTGTCCCGGCAAACGTTGCTTTGTCATAATATATTTGCCATATTATTTTATTAAAGTGACTTTTTTTTCTTTTTATTGAATAAGGGGGCAAACGAGCAAACGGGTCACCTGATGGTAAGCAACTACCGTCGCCCATGGACACTCGCAACATCAGAAGAGCTGCAGGTGCGTTGCCGGCCTTTTAAGAGGGAATACGCTCTTTTCTTGAAGGTTTGCAGGTCGTATAGGTCCGGAAATACTGCTGGTGACAGTTCGTTCCAGAATTTAACAGTGCGCGGCAGAAAGTTACGCGAAAAACGCACTGTGGAAGACTGCCACTCATCAAGGTGATGAGGATGGTATATTTTTCGCGTGGGACGATGGCGAAAAGTTGCAGGTGGTATGATTCCGAACAATTCCTCAGAGCACTCCCCGTGATACAACCGATAGAGGATGCAGAGCGAAGCTACATCTCGGCGTAATTCCAAGGGGTCCAAGCTGTTTGAAACACTATGGCAGTCAACAATTCGAGCGGCCCTTCGTTGGATACGATCCAGAGGGAGCAGTTGGTATTTTGGCGCCCCTGCCCAGAGATGAGAACAATATTCCATATGAGGCCGAACCTGCGCCTTGTAGAGTTGTAGGCGCAGGTCCGGACTGAAGTACTGTCTGGCTCTGTTAAGAACACCAAGCTTCTTCGAGGCTAATTTGGCCTTACCCTCTAGATGGTATCGGAACTGGACTTCTCGATATGTTCACGCCAAGTATATCTCAATGCTAGAGGAGATGGTTAAAGATGTGCCCTCGAAACGAGGATATACGACCATTGGTGACTTTTTAGTGGTGAACGCGCAGACTTGTGTTTTGGCGGGGTTGAATTGAACCAAGTTACGTCTACCCCATTCAGAGACCTTCTCCAATGAATTCTCCACCTTAGACACAAGTTCGTTTCGTCTCTCAGTGACATTTTGCCGAGAAATATTGGGGGAGCCGGTATATACAGCATCACCTGTACTGTCATCTGCATAGCAATGAATGCCGCTGGTCTGCAACATGTCATTGATATGCAGTAAGAATAGAGTAGGCGATAGCACACAGCCCTGAGGGACACCAGCATCAACAGAGTGAGTCTTCGAGCATTCGCCGTCAACTACGACCTTTATGCTTCTGTCCGCTAAGAAACCAGTGACCCACTTACATAATTTCTCGGGCAGCCCGTAAGATGGAAGCTTTGATAGCAGCGCTTTATGCCAAACCCGATCAAAGGCCTTCGCAATGTCCAAACTAACAGCCAATGCCTCTCCCTTCGACTCAATTGCCTGAGCCCAACGATGAGTCAGGTACGCCAAGAGATCACCAGCCGAGCGACCCTTACGGAATCCGTATTATTGACTAAATAAGTATGTCACCATGGCAACGTCGATCGCTATCCCGTCGCACAAACTTGGTCGCCGTCAGTCTCATGTTGTAATAATTTACTATTAATTAATTATTCAACAAATGCACTTATCAATCTATAGAGTACCCAGTAGCCGATTCTCAAACCTACTTAATATGCATATAAAATTTGGTAAAAATCAGTAAAGCCGTTTCGGAGGAGTTCGCTAGATCTAACATTGTGACACGAGAATTTTATATATAAAGAATGTTTTTAGTCTGTAAAACTTGAACTCACCTTGTGAACGGTGCCGTGACATAATTGGTATAGAAGAATATTGTGAGGACGGACAGCAACATCACACCGGCGACGCACTTCCTCACGTTGATGTGGCCGGCGAGCCAGAAGCAGCAGCGCAGCGGCGCCGGCGTCTTGTGCGCGTGCGCATACTCGCCGCTCTCGAGCAGCGGCGCCCGCGCCTTGCGACCCTCGCCCGACATCCCTAACATCTACCACCACTATATTTACACAACACTAACACTTAGGCCTCTAGTACACTGTATCTCTATCTCGGGACCGTTATAGCCGCGCTAGTCCTCGGTGGAAACTTCTGTCGCCACTTGCCGTGCTTCCACATCTCATAGGAGCTGGTGGGCGCGCGCGCCGGGCTGCGGGCTAGGGCGCTGACGGCCATCTCGTGCTGACGAACGGGTCCGCTGCCTCGTTATAACGGCCGCCGACGCATCCTGGCGGGGTATGCTCATCACGGCGACGGCGGGCGCACTCGGGGACAGAGCTACGGCATCCGCGTGCGGTGCCAGGGAGATCCGTCCGCAACCGACATCGGATTTATCTGGAACAACAAGAGAAGTTGTTACACAATCTTAACCCTCGTTATAAAGACGGTTGGAGAGTAGTGTTTTGTGTCGAACTCGAACTCGAACTCGACTCGAACTCGACTCGAACTCGACTCGAACTCGACTCAAACTCGACTAGAACTCGGTTGTCTGTAAAGTCGGTTTACTGACGATAGTTGAACGTGACAACGTCATAGCCTTAAATGGAACGCCTCAGAGCGAGGTAATGCCGCATATGGCGTCATGTTTTTTCGTGCGCGCAGTCCATATCGAATTAGAAGACGTTGTTACGTCAAAAAAAAAAAGTGACACTCGGGGACTGTCGCGATAAAGCTATTTGCATATGTCTAGTCGCACGCACACAAAAACCGTGCCGATATCTGGCAACGCCGTTAGGTCTTTTCGTTACGGAAATTCTTGATTCGGTCGCCGCGCTCAAAGCCCGCGATAAAAGCTATGCAATAGCTTAATTTTTTTTTAATTTGCAAATAGGCATTTAATTAAAACTCTTTGAAAGTTGAGTATACAATCACACCTACTACCGGTTCGAGATCTATAATAGTCTGTTACATTATTACATACAGACTATAATATATATTAATATATATTTTATAGCTAGGCATATTTTCTATACTCCGCATGTCACAGAAGTATATATTATATCTGAGTGTGCGGTCACGCGAAAATCAGTATAGAAAATATATAGTAATATGCCTAGCTATAAATATATTTAATATATATATTATAGCTAGGTCTGTGACGGGCTTTAATGTCACGAACGATACGTTACGGTGCGTCCACATTTGTATCATTTGCGCGATCAGATCTCCGTCGCGATCATCGCGCCGTATCAATTATGAGTATCATAGTGTGGACGCCTATTAGATCGTTCTGCCGATCATGCGCGTATTTGATACGACACGTATCAGATACGCGGTTAATAGCGATCGGGGCGTATCATTTTGATACGCTTCGATGATACGCGACAGAGATCTGATCGCGCAAATGATACAAATGTGGACGAAGCCTTACTGTTTGTGACATAAAAGGTGTGTATCTGTATGAGATCGGAATATTATGGCAATAATAAAACACCTTATTAACAGCGAGTCATAACTCCTGCAGCGAAATACAATAATTCGTCGAAATGTGGACACGGCATTATGTCTCCGTGTGAATTCGCCTCTCGAATTCCGAATACTCGCTTACTTTAATTTGATTGGAATACTATAATTATTGGAAAGTCCCAGGTATCCTGGTTATTTACGACATCAAGATAGCTTTTATTAAAAAATGTGGTTTACAATATTGATTAATCTCTTTAAACGTGCTCATTTGACACTTCAGCATGTATTTTCGGTATACAGTAAACATCTGTCGTTTAACATCAGCAACGTATATGAATTCGAATACTGTTCTGTTATTTGGTAGGATCCGACTAGATCTGCTGGATTGAAGCTTTATTTTTGTAGTATTAAATCATCAAAATGTTTCGAATCTACAATTGTCTGACTCCCTCAAACCATATGACGGCATCGTTACGATACAAATCTACCTAATGGATTTCTTTGATCCTCAACATCGAACTGCTAATAAATAGTACGTAAGCCACCCCGGAAGGCCCAGCAAATTCCACCACGCAATTATTTAAAGCTACATTAAAACGCTTTCCTATAACTTTAAACAAATTCATTGATCCGCGAAATTGGACGGACAGACCCGAAACTCTGACCTTTCATTAAAACTTAAAAAAGGAATTCATCTATTATAGGAAAGTTGGTAAATAGGTTGGCCATTAACTAAATGAGTTAAATTCAGTTTACGGGAAATAACATTTTTCCTTTGGCCCCATAGTTTAGCGGAAAGCCTTTGTGTCGGGCGAACTAGTTGGGAGGCTGTTTGTTGTCAGGTGGCGGCAATACTGTTGTTTATAACGTTTTAATTACGATGATGTAGCATTATTTTAGACACAAATATCTGCTATATTAATGCCAAAAAAATTATTAAGTAAGTACATAAAATATTTTTTGTGTCATTATTCATAGATTGTACATGAAAAATAGTATCTCGGTGGAGCACAACTTTTTTCTGCGATAAAAAATAACCTACGAAATACCTAATCGACAGACAAGGGGCCCGCCGAATAGGTGTGCTAATTTCATAAAAATCAGTACTTACATTAATTTCGGAGAAAAGAGAAAATTCGAGCAAAGAAAAAAATCTTCCATCGTTACAGAATTCAAGCCTTACTATAAAGTTATGTCCTATAATACATAGCTTTATAGTAAGTAAAGTAGTTACAATAAACATTTTCATAATTTCATACGAGTATCACTATTTATGAGCGTTTGCATAATCCGACGGAGTATCAGTAAATTGTAGTACCTATATAAATCAATTATGCGCTATATTTCTTTTCTTGAATATTTGCGTTAATATTAAAATATCCGAGTGGAATTCCCGCCCCGGCCGCGGATGGGAGTCGCCCGGGGAATCCCTGATTGTACGACCCTCTGAATATTAACTATTTCACTATCAGACGTAAGACCTTATCTCAAAGGCGAATTCCAAACATTATCTCTGTAATATTAATAACTAAACTATAGCGCAACTTGAATGCATAGCTAAAGGACGAATTTCTATCATATTATGTATAATTTGTTATCTAGTTCCAAATTAAGCAAAATTAACAAAATATGTAATTATAAACTGTACCTAGGTCAACATAATTCATCTTGAGAGTAGATTTTACACATTTTGTTTTTAACCGACTTCAAAAAAAGGAGGTTATTAATTCGACGCGTGTGTATGTAATATTTCCAGAACTGCCCAGTTTTTGTATGTGTTAATCTATGACAGCTTCTGAACAAATGTGCTAAATTTCAAAAGTGTATGTATAATGCATATGTATGTTTTTATGTTTGTGCACGCATATATCCGGAACCACAAGTCCGATTTTAGTGATTCTTTTTTTATTGTACTAGGTATTGTTCAACTTAGGGAATGCTGCAAGTTTCATCAAAATCGGTTCAGTAGTTTTTGAGATAGGGAATTTTAATTCTTAATAAGTACAAACATTTGAAGTCGGTTTTATCTTTTTAACCGACTTCCGAAAAGGAGGAGGTTATATGTTCGGCTGTGGATATTTTTATTTTTAAAATACTATTTAAGGAAGAAGATAGACTCATTTTTAGGCTTACGAACGTAAGCTACGAGATCATATATTGTAGTTGAAATCATTTTTCTTAATCACGAATGTACTAGAGATCGCCTATTGCGGCCCTACGAGCGTACACTGACAATCGCGCTTTGTCTATAAAAATTGCTCAAACACTTATAAAAGCTTGAAATCTCATCTCTCGCGTAATATCCTTTGTTCGTGTAATAGCGGGACGGTGGACAGCGAGCCGGCTCCATTATCTTCTTTATAAGTTTTCACTTTCCTCCGGTTTGCACGCTAGTCGCTAGTCGGTATACGGAGGAAAACTGAATGGAGTCATTTAATAATGTCGGAATTTTGCTCACGAATTTCAAAATAGCACGAACGAACGCATATTATCGTAAATTTTAAAGCTACGATTTAATAATAGAAATTTCTAGAACGACTTTCTTTTTCTGCCTAAACATCTGAGCTACGAAATAGTAGCTGGAGAAATTGAGGAGTTTCATGATTGTCCTATAAATACTCTTGTTTACAATCTCAGCACTGTAAAAATAGATACGATTGTTTCAGATACTATTTTTGATTTATGACTAAACAGGACACCAATAAAAACTTATGATGCCAATAACAGTACGCGATATTAATACAAACTGGCGGCTACTCGCGTACGCGAGCCACGTCCACATATATTATTCAATCTCTCACGCACTACGTAATTTATAAGGATAATAATCTCTCCAAAGTTTTTCCAACTTATTATAAGTTATACTTTTCTCAGCATCGAGTTTGACGTTCGTTAACTGTTAACATGAGTCTTCCATAAGACGGAGGGTCGCGTTTAAAACTGTACACGTCGAGGACATTCCAGCGTAACGTGGTCGTCTCTAGATCGAGTCTCGTCGAGATGAGCTCAGTTAAGGGCGTTTCTTACGGAGATACCGTAATTTACCATATTTCAAGCCCTATAAACTCATAAGTTTAAAGCTACAAAGTTATAATAAAAATACAGCAACAATCTTCAGTATCTCAATATTCCTTTCCCTGTTTCAAATTTTCTATTTTTGTTTATTATACTCATGATATCAGCTTCCAAAGTAAAACCAATTTATTAAAATTCAAGCATACATTCAGCATCTCCTCAGGATTTACAAATTACTTTTATTTGAAACACACGCCAATGGATCGACAATATCATAAACTACATATTCCCCGTTTTAAATTTTTTTAGGACAATTTTGAACTAAGATAAGTAAAAAAAATAGGTTTTTGGTGCGATCTCGGCAACGCGGCAAATGTATGGCCATGGTCGTTTACTCGGGGGACGGCCTTAATATTGGAAAATGTATTTCCACTTGCCTCGTGTAAGGGCCATACAAATTTTCAGCGCGACCCATGTTATATACAAAACAGCAGGCAGTAACTTATTTTTATCCGCCTTATTAGCACAAGTTTTCCGAACTTTATTTTCGCTGCGATAACTGCGATTTATGGAACAGTGTAATATGTATTTTTACTACTGTGAAATAATGGTTATTGCACACTTTTGTTTATTTCTGTTAATGACTAATTATTTCTGTAGTAAACATTTATTGGCTCAATATTCATAAAATCTAGCGTTATACGGAAAGTAAATAAAAGAATTAGAACTAAAGAAAGAAATACTTGGAAAGTTTTATATGTCAACAACATACATTGTATTGAACATAATTACCTATTCGTTTTCTTTTTCGTTACATTTGGCGCTTAATAGATATTAAATTCTCTAACGGCTATGTAATAACGTTATTTAAATAATAACAACTATTAAACTAATTATTTACATTTCCATCGTAATATTTGAAACGTGTTATTACGAGTAGCTGAATGGCGTGTCGAGTCATCGTTAGTGACATGAAGTTACAGCGGGACCACATTGTTCGGATGCGCTGCGGCTACGGAACTAAACAACGCATTGCCACAGCTGCGTTGCACCGACGCACGTCAACAATTATAATATCAGACGGGGACGTCCTTCTTTCTGGATGACGGAGATAAAAAAGGTATCCAAAACTGGAATTTTCTACGTAAGATCTAGTAGTAACAGTTCTACGTTTAGTCCGGATTCAGATCGGACGTACTGTGAAAACGCTTTTTCATTTTATCTTCGTTCGACGATTCTACGCATCAATGTTGTAATACGTAGGAGTGGGGCCGGGCCGCTACGGCAACGCTACTCAAATTGCAATGTTACGGGGCAATGTGGCTCGCTCAGGCGGAAGCCGGGGCAGTATTAGTGTATAACTATAATACAATCTTGTAGTCAATGCCACGTTAGAGTCATTGGTCATGCGATAGTAGCACGAATGTTTCATGAATCTATTAAGCCTTTTTGTTTCGATTATCGTCTGCACATGTTTGTTTGATCGTCATTGGTCGATCCTTTCGTCGCCCCTTTGTTTCTGTATAGAGTCTGGACTCTAGACAATAATTTTGCTAGCTGATTGATTCATTTAGTAAAGGGATAAAATTCAATCAAAGAGTACTTTCAAAAGGTTTATCTACGAATACTTTCAATAATTACAGACACTCTGAGAATAATATTATGTTTAAGTTAAATAGTCTCCGAAACAACCGTACAAATTTTGATGAAAAGCATATACATACATACGAGTACATAGAGTAGACCACGGGCGAAGCGAATAATTTATTACAATGAAGTCGCGGAAAATACCAAGTGAATAAGCTCAGCTCCACGATGCACAAGATCGGCATAACGAGATGGCATCAGGGAAGACAACTCGCTCTCAAAGGAGCATTTATCACACTAACAATTAAATGCAGTCGTTAGTTTGCAAACTTTGATCGCTGGAGCGGGCCGCACTTGATATTATATTTGTTAATCTGCGAGTTGCTGAACGCGGGTTGCTGAATGCCAGTTTCTGAATGTTGGAGACAACAATCAGACGCTAATTGTGATTCCGCTAATTTGCATCGTCACTCGCTTCTCGCCTCCGACGTTTAGTTTGTTGCATAAAACAAACATTACACTAATTTAATAGATGCGAAATTTTCGACTGTAGGATTTAGTTTTAACATCAGTAGCAATGCACTAAGAAAGGACATCCCAAATAAGAGTAATAAGTTTGTTAAAGAAGCTATAAAAATGTGTTCGCCAGTAATACTATTTCACTCATCCAAAGCCGCGGAAAACTTAACTAGTCTTATATATAAAATGGATTTTCAAATGTTTTAGTCGCGCTAAAACTTGACAACGGCTGAACGGATTGGACTGATTTTAGTCTTCAAATATTCGTTGAAGCCCAGGGAAGGTTTTAAAGTGACACGAAGTCACCGGGACAGCTAATCTATTATATAAATCAATTTACTCTAATAGTAAGTGGTGAACGCAGATGTCAGACTCAGATCGTTCAAATTAATAGTACATATTTGATTTCATAATGAACAAAGTATCATTAAGTATACACGCTGCAGCCTGCAGCAGGCAATGTCCTACATCGACATTAACTAAGTATCGGCAGAGCACATCGTGGAATAGATCGGGGCGGTTTCAAATTACATTCGGGCCGAACAATATCTGGTAATGGAAGTTGCATCAAACAGGTATCTCCAATTAACGGAACATCCGCGCCGCTAACTATTCGATTTTCATGTACGATTGCGGCCGGTAATCCAATTTAAATGTTAGGTTACTTATTATACTTGCACCGAAACAGTGTTCGATTAGTCGAACATCGAACGGTATCCAATAATATGCTGTGCTTCATTTATAATGCAAAACAGTGAATTAATAAATGAATTTAGCATTTGTCAAAGAAGAAAATGAAATGCCTAGATGAATTTTGTAGTCGTCTGCCTCGAGTGTGGAAAACAAGGACTACAAAAATACTTAATGCTACTACTAGCAAATAATCGGCCAAGTGCGAGTCGGACTCTCGCACGTAGGGTTCCGTACCGTTAGATATAGAGCAAAAATAGGCCAAAAATTGTGGTTTTTGTATGGGAGCCTCCCTTTAATTTTTATTTTATTTTAATATTATTAAAGTAAACATAAAATTTAGGCTTTTGTGAATATTTCAAGTGCCTACCTGTTGTCATCATTGATACCGAGCAAAAAATGTTTAAAAAATCACGTTTGTTGTATGGGAGCCCCCCTTAAATATTTAATTTATTTTGTTTTTAGTATTTGTTGTTATAGCGGCAACAGAAATACATAATCTGTGAATTTTTGTGAGAAATTTCAACTCTCTAGCTATTACTATTCTTGAGTTACAGCCTGGAGACAGACGGACAGACGGACAGACATCGAAGTCTCAGTAATAGGGTCCCGTTTTTACCCTTTGGGCACGGAACCCTAATAAATGTATGAAACAAAACAAAACAAGAATTTCCAGGTGTTCTATTTATCTCTAATTATATTACTCTTAAAGCTTTGTGTTTCCAAATCATTTGATACATCGTCTAAAACAAAAAGCGATTAAGATAATTGCAGTCGAGAAATGCGTAAAATGCACTGCAAAGCGCACCGATAAAGAACATCACAACAAAACAACTTTTCCAGGGAGATTCCTTTGTAAATGGAAATTGCTCGGTTAGTTTAAATTACGTTACTTCCGTGGAGATTATGCGATTACGTGAAATTTATGCAAGATATTATCCAAGGACAGTGTTGTTGCATAACGCCTTTAGTGTCCGAGGCCCGAGCGTTGCCCCCCTGCCCCCCCATCCCCCTATCCGCATGATGTATGAGCTTATACTGTCAAGTTATTGCCATCCAGAACGACTTTACATTTGCATGTCGTTACGGCCCGTTACATATCGCCCCATCGTCTGTGACACTCGATGTTATACTTGATTGAATGCATTAAAGATCCCGATACGAGAAACTCGAGATAATAATGTAGGACGTATATTATTACACTTAAAATGATAGAGAATTATCATGCATAACATTAAGAGTCATCTAATGTATGAATTCTCGAGTCGCGGTGTTTGTTGCCGTAGCCCTCCGAAGCGGGAAGACCGATTTTAATGAAATTGTGTGTGAAGTGCTTGGAACGGATTGGGTTAGTATTTTTGCCTTCCGGGAAAAATATCGCGGTTCTGGGCGATAAGTGTATTTGAGGACAACATTTAGTATGTATAATATGTCTTTTAGGTGAGATCTATATCAAGAAATTTCATAAGACAGGTGTGTAATTGATAAAAAACCGGCCAAGTGCGAGTCGGACTCGCGCACCGAGGGTTCCGTACAAACCTGCAAGGTTTACAAAGTTCGTTCATTACGACAATCGAGTATGAGGAAATGGGTAGTAAGTTTAAAATTATTAAAAAAATATAATATATTATGTGATGTAACTAAAAATTTATGGTTTTCGTAATTTTTCCTTTATCTATGCTATAAGACGTTGCTTCGTACCAAATTTCAAGATTCTGAGTTCACGGGAAGCACCCTGTAGGTTTTGATTCCCTTGCAAGTGTCGAAAATTTGCGGCATAAACGGCTGTATCTTTTGATTGCGTTGGCTTAGAAGTTTGATTTTTTCACAGCTTCAAGGGACAGTAGACCTGAGTAATTGATATAAATTTCAGCTTCATACCTCCACGCGTTCCTGAGAAAAAGGGTCTTGACAGACGGACAGACGGACAACAAAGTGATCCTATAAGGGTTCCGTTTTTTTCCTTTTGAGGTACGGAACCCTAAAAAGTTACACGTAATATTGTAAAATGCATATTGATTAAGCGTTTACCGGATAAGTCCCTAATCCATCCGTAAACTCAATACATGTACAACTTTTCTTAAGCGTTATGAGGAAGTTAAATTATGAGACATGAAAATCCAGATATTTACGCTTATAGCGTGGGGGGATTATCCACTTTTATGTCGTAGTAAATATGAGCGTTTCCCCTCGATTGCAACGTCTTTATATTTCAACTTTAAGAACAGAACCTACATAGCAAATGATATATTTCTTTAGAGGAAAAACCTAGCTTGTATAAACTACGGTTTCCCTCTGGCTTGTATATGTTTTTCTTAACGGGCTTTGGCCCACTACCTGTGTCCTAGGATCGACAACGGCTTGTATATGTTCCTAAATGATTTTTCATTAATTAACAGGTACCTAAGTGTAGCCGATAGGAATAGTATTTATTCTCAACAAAAGTGGATGATATACACTGTAGGTATGACTCAACTAAACATAAATAATAATGATCAAGAAAAATATGATAAATGAGCCTAAACAGTGATGATGTTAATGGTATCAGTTACGCGTAATGTGTAGACATTACACTAAAAAATCACTTCGAATTTATTAATTCGGCGGGTCGTTAGGATAAATTAGTATCATTTGCATTGTGTCAAGTCGTCCGAGTAATTACTATTGATACTCTTTATTTTTATTAATGATATCAAATTGTAAAGCCGGCGGCGGTCTCGTAATAATCCTCCCGACCATTAGGCCGGGCCGAGCTTGCAAATCGTCCGCATATTTTGGGCCAAGATTAATTGTTCTCGAATATCATCTATCACGGGCGGCTCTCCCGTGACGCGCCGGTTGTGCGTGCGACGTTTTATCCTAACCGCAATAATATGTCTCGGACCGCATTAAAATACCATTAAATTTCACGCGTCCCGTCGCTGGGGATTCTATTAAACACCGCTTGGATTGTAGCTCTTCGGTAACACTACTGTGGAAATTACCTGAAAATGTTGAATGAGAACTACTTAAAAGAGGTTAAATTTAGGAAAAATTTTATATAAAAAAAATTGCGCACCATACAACAAAAAGGCTACAAAGTATTTAAAGAATAATTAAAACACATCGACCAAATTTGCAACAGATTCAAAGACATTTTTTTTTAATTTTCAATTCGCATTTTCACCGTCGAAAACGCTTTTGTGAGTCCAACAAAAAGCTCTCTCCAATTATTTTTTACATTAAGCGACCGTAAGCCTTATTTCACGAGGAGAAATTAGGACGGTCTCTAACTCCCCTAAAAGATAAATCCCCAGTTAAAAATATACCCCGCCGAGTTTATTGCACGGCGGACAGCAACAAATGGAGTCAATCTTTTTTGCTGCAAAACGCGCCGGTGGAACCGAAACTTGTACATTTCCAACGTGTAAACTTCGATATCAATCAAGCCGACCTTTTCAATAAACGCACCGCAGATTCCCTAAGGCAATTTTTCGAGTAATTTGACTCCTAAAGAATATCCTTTCGTCGGGCCGAGTCACAATTTTCATCTCCCTTCAAAAATAGTATAAAGTGACGCTGGGTTTGATGTTAATTAAAAAGTTGAAAGAACGTTTACATCCTGTAGAGTTTTATTGGATTTTCGACTAACGATAATAAAACCTAAAAGTACTAGCAACAAACTTCAGCAATTTGTCGCCCTTTCTGTGATATATTGTTTAGTCGACTTATTTTTGACTGAAATATTTATCAATTAAAAGTTTTCGGTTGCTCGGTGGTCGAACTGTATTCAAATGTCGAGCTCCGATTGTGGAGAACGTGAAAATTGAAATGCCTTCCACTTCAGCGGCCGGAGGAATTTTTGAAAGGCGACCTGTTCTGGAATTTTCTGTTAGCATACTTTACAATGTGTTCGGGTTTTGCCTATGGATGTTAGGAGGCTTTTGGCTATCAAATTTTATTCAATATAGTGAAGATAAAATATCTAGGTTTAACATGCCGAAAATTACTACACCCATCATCCAATAGGTAGGCTATTCCTATTACTTTAAACTCAAAGAAATTACGTTATGTCAACATAAACACAAGTCTTGATCTTGAAAGTCTAGCTACGAGCGTAGCACCTGTTCCGTAGCACGTAGCGCGGCGTAGCATGCTACGAAAAATTTGTTATTTTCAAGTTATTTCATTTTGTTTAAAACAAAATAAATTGTGAAATAACTTGAAAATAACAAATTTTTCGTAGCATGCTACGCCGCGCTACGTGCTACGGAACAGGTGCTACGCTCGTAGCTAGACTTTCAAGATCAAGACTTGTGTTTATGTTGACATAACGTAATTTCTTTGAGTTTAAAGTAATAGGAATAGCCTACCTATTGGATGATGGGTGTAGTAATTTTCGGCATGTTAAACCTAGATATTTTATCTTCACTATATTGAATAAAATTTGATAGCCAAAAGCCTCCTAACATCCATAGGCAAAACCCGAACACATTGTAAAGTAAGCTAACAGAAAATTCCAGAACAGGTCGCCTTTCAAAAATTCCTCCGGCCGCTGAAGTGGAAGGCATTTCAATTTTCACGTTCTCCACAATCGGAGCTCGACATTTGAATACAGTTCGACCACCGAGCAACCGAAAACTTTTAATTGATAAATATTTCAGTCAAAAATAAGTCGACTAAACAATATATCACAGAAAGGGCGACAAATTGCTGAAGTTTGTTGCTAGTACTTTTAGGTAGGTTAGTAACACATTATAAATTTAAATAATGGAAGATTGAGTTTATTATTATGGTAGCTTTGAATTTCCTACTTGTTGAAATACAACCTAGGACAAAATATACAGATCGTTGTTTGTAGTAGAGCTGAGACTATTGCCCGAGATCGACATCGATTGTGCATACTGCAGATAGTATCGTAATCATGGTGACAATCACCCATCATGAGACAACATTCCACAAGGTGAGTATATCTAATGATATTATCTACTATCCACTGTAGACTTAACAGTTTACAGTAGTCATATAACTATGCACACCACAGTAAAGGCGTCAGTCCAGCGCGGCGCACGGAGAGACTACGCACGTGCGTCAAACTTCGCTTTGCAAGAAAATATATGTGACTGTGTCCACTGCAGTCTGCAACCCACGACACGCTACGCACGTATTGACGTACCTATTCAAAGCAAATAAATTCGTGCGCCGCGTGGCCGTGCACAGCGTGCGCCGCGGTGGAATGACGGCTTAAAGAGAAGTATTTCAAAACCTCTTAAGATAAGTCTACCTTTACCATACTTTACACTCACAACGACTAACGAGGATACCGATACCAGTGAAGAAACATTGCATGCCACCGTAAAAGGAACGTTCATACATCATTAGCTCTCGACATCAAAAGGTCTGATTAGAGCGTGGCTTATGCAGTTGCAGTGTTTGTGCCGTCTTAATACCCTGTCGGAGGCACAGAGCAACCCATTTCTCATCTCAAACGCCAACCCAAGACAGTGTCGTTTAACTCTTGAGGCTGGCTAGCATCATAAACTAAGAGCCAGCGACCGCCAGGCTTTCGTCTATACTTATAAAATTACATGTCCTGACTGACTGACTGACTGATTCATCAACGCTGAGCAAAAACTGTTAAAGTTACAGCCACGAAATTTGGTAAGTAGGGTTGTTTTATTAAGTAGACTACTAAGGAAGGAATTTTGAAAATTTTACTCCCCTTCGGGGTAAAATTTTCAAAATTCCTTCCTTAGTAGTCTACTTAATAAAACAACCCTACTTACCAAATTTCGTGGCTGTAACGAAGGGGATGAAATAGGGGTCAAAAGTTTTAACGAAAGTCCGTCATTTCTTAAGTTAGGAACATGAAACTTTGTTTTTGGATTACTGATTAAAAATAAATGAATAGGTATTCAAGCGTTTTTGGAAATTATACCTCCAAGGGGGTGAAATTGGGGTTGAAAGTGTGAATGAAAGTCCGTTATTTCTTGAGAAATATGAAACTTTTTTTTGGGTTAATAATTAAAAAATATTGGATACGTGTTTAAGCGTTTCTGGAAATTCAACCCCCAAGAGGGTAAAATAGGGGTTGACAGTTATTATAATATGCTAACGCGGACGAAGTCGCGGGCAACAGCAAATCATTTTATAAAAGCTGAAAGTTTGCCTGTACATAACATACCCCTATAGAGGTAAGAAAGACCAGCAACTATAAAGTTTCGATCGCGGTTACTTTAGTTCCAGTTCTGAAGGGCTACCTAAACTTCGATAAAGTATAAAGCTCTATTTTTTATCTTATTTTCTTCAGGATGACAGTGAGAATCACATCTTCTATTGCCAGACATTTCTGACAGTTCCCTCATACCACTACCAGACACCCTTTAATTATTTCTAGACTTTGAGGTGGTCTAGCTGTCGCTGGTTCTTGGTTATCAGGAATCTCTCCGGCCGGAAAAAACAACACCAAAAATAGAGCTCTATGGTGACACAATAGAGCTGAAAATCGAGCGAACAAAGACTCTTCTGAAGTTCTCCGTTGCCAAATATTTTTTTTCGTGCGGTTCAAAGCTTCAGCCTCGCGAAATAAACGCCTCTGCCTTTTGGAATACTAATGAGTTTCTATATCGGAATATATTTCGAATTGATATGCACGTTGTGGTTTCATTAATGCGAGGGTCTAAGAGCGTGATTTAGTTATATCTGCGCGCGATAATTTCGAGAGTTACTTTTGATTTACGGTGAAATCTTTTATCGGGTAGGTTGTCTAGGGTGAAGTTAAGCGTGGTTTATATAGGCACCATGTTACATAACGAAAGAGATTTCGTTCTTCGTATTTATAAAATAGAATTAAGATCATTTTATAGAAATCAGAAAAACAATAAATCATTAAATAAGCTTTCCTTTAAAACTCAATACTCATACTCAATATTCATATTAGATAATATAATAAATATAGATTGCACATTAAAAATGACTATTCTGACGACAAAGACACCTCAAATTTAATGTTGCAAAAGGAAGTAATAAGATAGCAGCTGGCTAAATAATCTTAGATATTCATCATCATCAGTTTATGATCCAAAACATACATAAAGATTTGAGACTATGTGATCTGTCGTCGTTATTTGGACCATAGTTTGATTTTAAATTTTCTGCACAATTAACAGCCGAGCCGTTTAAAAACAATGCTGACGGCATAAGCATTAACCTAGTATTCAAACAAAACGCTAATCGATATTTACGACATTAATTTGTTTGTGCTGGGCCGCGCCGCGCGCGCCTTGCATCAATTGAGGGTTTTTAACCGACCTAACTGCTGATTAAGTGGTGATTACCATTATTAGGTACACGTGTCACTACTATCGATATTAATAAAATTATAAATGCGAAAGTGTGTGTGTCTGTCTGTCTGTCTATCTGTCTGTTACCTATTCACGCCCAAACCGCAGAACCGATTTTGATGAATGAAATTTGGCATGGAGATACTTTGAGTCCCGGGACAGGACATATGATACTTTTTATCCCGTAAAATTTACGTTTCCCGCGCGATAAATGAATTTTGGAGCAACGGAGTTGCGGGCGTCATCTCGTATAACATAAACACTATTTTAAGGTGCTTGACTTTGTTTTTTAATTATACAGATAAAGATAAGTATTATGGATATACGTCATACAGGTAATTTATAATAATAATTAAATAACTATTTCTGAGGAAAAATGCGGAGCCAGTCACAAAATTATACAATAAACTTTTCAATTAAAACGACATTTAAAGGACTAATGAATCAATTTAAATTTAAAGACATAACCAAATTATTGAAAAAAGTTATTTTTGACAAATTAACAGTAGACGCCACTGACCACAGTCTATAAAATTTTCTTTTGCAACCCCTAGAAGATAATATACTATGAGGGTACTTACTACAATATTTCATACCACGAGACAAGTCACAAACTATTATTACAATTTACTAGCTAGTACTGTTGCAATTTCTCTTAAATACCAATTTCTTGAGAATTTGATCATTAATTTGATTCGTACAGGAAGCAGGGCTCCTGCTCTCTGAATCATAATAAGTTTCTTGAGAAAGCGTAAGGCGTGGAAAAATGTCTTTGAAATAATTAGCCGTAAATGTAATTCAATTCTCTCCTTTATGACGCGGGATGTTACATTTTTGGTGGAGCCTTTGTGTTCCGTGGCCCGCGCATATTTCATAAAAATATGTTCTTAATTGGGGCAGGGTATTATATGCCTATTCAAGTTACGGTACGATTCTACGATTAATATTTTATGTGTAGGTTTAAAAAAGGAAACCAAGAAATTCAAATTTATAACAGTTAATATTAATACCTAAAATCTAAATAATAACCACAAAAGTTTTAACTATTTAGGTAAAACTTAAATGAAGAATTAAGTAGCTGTACGGCGTACGCAATATCCAATTAGGTATTAAAATGTTACTTTTAAACTACTATATTCTTTATCAAAACATCCACTAGTGCCCAACTAAGCTATAACATTTTTGTCGTCTCGGCGTGAGGTGGTAAGGTCGCGCGGGTCGACCCCGCAGGTGTCCCTAGGGGTCGGGGGTCGGATTGGAAACCTGACCCTATTGTAACGGAGGCCGATTCCCGATTAACTGGATTACAATTAATTGAAGGCAATGAAAATTGACTTATTACTTTTGGCAGTATGAGCGAAAGTTTTGGCTATAGTTGACGACTTCGGCGGCTCAGTTGGTAAGAGCGTCGACGCACAAACGGGAGGTTGCGGGTTCGAATCCCGACGACGGATAGATTTTGATTTTAAATATTAATTTTATTTTGTTTTTAGTACTTGTTGTTATAGCGGCAACAGAAACATACAATGTATAATATCAGAAATCTAGCTATAGCGGTTCTTGAAATATAGCCTGAAGACAAAAAGACAGACGGACAGACAATTAAGTCTTGGTAATAGGGTCCCGTTTTTGCCCTTTGGGTACGGAACCCTAAACATTTTGTTATATCAACTGTGAGATAAATCGACTATGTATTAACTTATATTCCAAGAAACCAGCAAACACAATCCTGTTAACAAGTACGCATCAAAATAATAACTAAGTTACAAAAACACCAATGAATACAGTACGCGTAGCAACCGAAAAAAAATCTGCGACAAGTAGCAACGCAGTCCCACTCATAAAATATTCAACAGGTTCCCGCAAAGTTAGATCCGATTATAATATAGGCAATATTGTAATAACATATTAAGTTCGAGCTACGGAACCATTCCGAGTTGGGAGTGGGATTTATTCTGTCCAACCCCTTGTCACAATTTATGTTGGGAGCAAACTATCGGACCTTTTCCTTGGATTCCAAGAAACTGACGCTTTGTTTCAAGATAATTTATTAACCACTAGTCCGTTTATAACACTTGTAAGGGAAATTTTTATGATTCTGATATTTTTTCGCAGCATCTGGCACGGTTTTCCTGCTCATCGATTGTGAAGAAAAACACAACGAATCTTAACACGTTTGAAAACAGTGACGTGAAAACTTTTTTGTTTTTCTAGATCTTAGCACTATTTAGGTAAAAGTAAGCAGAATAATAATAGTAAGAATATTATCTTAAATGATATATCTGCCCCCAAATGTTTACAAAAACAAATAAAAAATACCTACAAGCATTACGAAAGCAGCACTAATTAAAATGAACTACTTGACTAATTAGAGAAAATAAAAGCTAACTTTTACTAGTTCAACTTATAATAATATTAATATTATCTTATGTGATATAACTGCCCCCAAATGTTTACAAAAACAAATAAAAAATACCTACAAGCATTACGAAAGCAGCACTAATTAAAATGAGCTACTTAACTAATTGGAAAAAAATAAAACTATTTTTTACTAGCTCTAGCTCCTACGCTAATGACTCTAAATAAGTCATTTATTTTTTATCTCTCAACGACATCAGCAAAAACAAAGAGTAATTAAAATAAATAAACACCCATCGAATAAACAAATACATAAATAATGGAAAAGTTTGACAGAGAGTAGAGATGCGATCGCGACAAAACAATAATATAAATCTCGTTATCATAAAATCTTACCTAAGCAGTTGTTGACATATTTACATATGTCAGTACGAAGATTTACAATATTTGTATTATACAACTATAATTCCGTATTAATAAATCTACTCGATTCTAATTTACATATCAATAGAGGAAGAAACACTTATTGTCACACATTACATACGCGCGGAGCGGACGAGAGAGCGGCGCGCACGTCCGACCTATATAACGGTTGGGGGCATACTGAACTGAAAATACACTGAGGCGGCCGCGACGCGGCACCGCTAGGCGCTACGGCACCGTAGGCGGGCGGGCGCTACGAGTTTACTACGGCATAGGCCTCTCGCTGACTTGAGACACAATCTAAAGACTATTGCTAAACAAAACACGTGAAGATTCACACTCACACACAAACAAATATTTGGTATAGCAATAGTCTGTCTGACTGTAATATCTCGAATCACTGAGAGCCTTTATATGTCGTAGTAACCTCGTAGAGCCCGCCTTACGCCCTTATTCTGCGCGGAAAAATTAGGCGAATTCCGGCCGCGACAGACTATTCATTCAACGCCGACTCGATAGAGCCCGCGATCCCCGATTAATTCTAAGCGGCCCAATAAATATTACCAACGAATCCTTTGTCTTGTGGATGTATTGCAACTATTACGGGAAATATTACCTCATTTCGACTAGATAAAAATGATACAATCAATTCTGTAAAGCCCCGCCATTGATATAGGCGTGTTACGGTGCGTCCACATTTGTATCATTTGCGCGATCAGATCTCCGATCAGATCTCCGTCGCGTATCATCGAAGCTTATCAAAATGATACGCGTATCATGATACGCCCCGATCGCTATTAACCGCGATCTGATACTTGTCATATCAAATACACGCATGATCGGCAGATGGCGTCTACACTATGATACTCATACTTGATACGGCGCGATGATCGTGACGGAGATCTGATCGGAGATCTGATCGCGCAAATGATACAAATGTGGACGCACCGTTACTGAGTCTAGCTATTTATAAAATACTTTACCATTGGAACCAACCACATAATTAACCCTCATTTCACGAATTTATTTAATCACACGAATTATACGTATTGAAAACGTCCCGTTAATAATAGCTTTGTGGCTCAATAATTACGTAGCAATTAAAAAGTTATTTCAGTAGCGGAGACTTTCCGTTTCACTAAATGAATATAAAACTATTTGTAGGTAAAGATTTAGAGTGAACAACAGCCTGTTGACTGGACACGGTCGATGCGACCTTGTGTCCAGCTGTAATAACTCATTTATTGTTAAACGGTACTGGCGTGCTGAAAATGTCTTAACACTGGGTAAAGTATCTAACATTCTTTACTATCCGACGTACAGTCGCCGACAGATGCCATTCTTTAATTCATTGAAATAAGAACTAGAACAAAAGAGGATCATATCAATATGGCTTCTCAAGGCACCACTTCATGGTTGGGCCATGATGGATAATCACTATGGACCGTGATGCGACATGCGGCCATGACGGAGTAGTTGTCTATATTATGCGCAATATAAGCGGATTAATGTAGACAATCATAAATTTTAAATGGGAACTAATTTTTGATCAGTTATTTAAATATTTGAGATGTTATTATGATCAGTTAAAAAAAATATTGAGCAGTTATTTAATTTTCTGGCGGTTGATTAATTATTGTGACTGTAAAACATGGACAGTAATAAAAAAACTATTGAGCGGTTCGAGTTCGATAAATGAATGAGCGGTAAAAATGATGGAACGAGCGGTTCGATAACGACTTAAGAGGCCGGGTACACTTGGAATTTCTCATACATACGTAATTCCGAAATCATTTTCTCATACGAAAATATTTAACATATTTGAGTTGTTTTTCAGTTTCAAATAGTAATTATCTAGGTTCCTGCACAAAAATTTACTTCGAAATATTTAGACACAATTTTTTTTTGCTTTAAAATTTTTTTTAGTAATTTTACTACTAAATATTTAAACACTAAAAAATAGAGTAAAACACTAAAAATATATATAAATAAATAGTTAATTTACTACAAAATATTTAAACTCTAAAAAATATTTTGTAGTAAATTTACTATTTATTTACATATGTCTTAGTGTTTTACTATTTTTTAGTGTTTAAATATTAAGTACTAGATTTACTAAAAAAAAATAAAAACAAAAAAAATAATGTTTAAATATTTTGAAGTAAATTTTTGTGCAGGAACCAGATAATTACTATTTTAAACTGAAAAACAACTCAAACATGTTAAATATTTTCGTAGAGAAAATGATTTTGGAATTACGTATGTATGAGAATTTCGAGGGTACCCGGCCCCTTAACCACGGATACCGAAGCGGGGGGACGGGGGGCGCAGCCCTCTAGAAAGGGGGGCTCTGGGGTCACAGCCCTCCGCCAAAACAAAAACAAACACAATCCAGAAAGTCCAAGAGAAGGTTAGGTTAGAACTTAGACCACAACGGCAGAGGGAGCCGAGCGAGCGCAGCGAGCGTGCTGCGGCAGCAGCCGGCGACCGTCTTATACTTTCGCTTTATAACGGCACGGAACCCTTTATGGGTGAGTTGACTCGCACTTAGCCGATTTTTTTATATTTTACCGCCTCATTGTTTAAAGAACTTCTTAGAATGAGATTTCTTACTGACAAATTCCGATTTGTTACTGCCCACACGTAACCGCTCATTCATTAATTATTACTGACCATTTAATTATTTTACTGTTCAATAATGTTTTCAATTATCCATTTCATTGTTTTTTACAACTCATTTTTGTTTACTTTACTGCTTAGTTTTAACTGCTAAACTAGTTATTAAACGTGCCATTTATAATTTTTAACTTACCAAAACTGCAATTTACAACTGCTCCTTTAAATCAGTGCCATTTTAAATATATGCCGCTCTACAGTCTACACTTTTGTAATCGCTGATATTGGTAGTCATCAGGAGTTTATTGCAATACGCGCAGAGTTATCGTCAAATCGTCTTAGTTTTTTTCTTACGGTAAACCTTAGTGTAACGACGCTTATAGTCTACGGTAACTTGCTGTACCTACTAAAGTTTACTTAGAATTACCCGCCATAACAATAAAAACCCTTAGCTTATTGTTATTACAACAACCATACAATCCGACTATACCGCTTATTGCGAGAAAATTGGGAGTAATGCGGCCTCTGCACGGTGGCGAATGATGGTCAACCGTCAAATACAGGTGAATATAAATATACAAATCCCAGCATCATGAATTTTCACATAGTTACAAAGATGAAAAAGTTATTTTTTCAGCGCTACATGCGAAGTCTTTTTGAGAAACCCATACACATCATAAAGTATTATCATCAATATCATATTATTATATCAATTTTGTTACACTCTGTATGTATAATATAGTAATTATAGGTCTACCAGAATCTGATGGCAAATTTTCAAAAAATATCCTTGATCATTGGATAAATTTATATATATTTACATGTTTCACACACAGAATCAGCCGCTATAAGGAAAAAAAGGATCAAAATGTTTTATTCCAACTACCCCGGTATTGTTAGAGTCAATTTACTTTCTCACTTTTTGCCATCAGATTCTGGTAGTCCTATAGTATCAATAGTATCCATCATTACATAGGCTGACTTCGTCATGGACTATTGACGTTGACCAATTTAAGTCGAATACTTCCCTACTACATACATATTTGAAATCGCCTGTAGTCGCGAACGTGAAGGAAAGCCTTTAAAATAACGCAACAGGAATGATGTCATGTCAAAATAATTACTCAGTTCACTTTTACTTTGATCGTCTAACCGGGGAGCATCTAACACAAATTGTACGTTAAATGCATGCACGCTATCACGCATCTACGTGATCACTATCGTTTTCGATCTATCGAGAACGTGCATGTACCTGTGCAGTATGGCTACATAAATACACTACATACCCATTAAAGCGATTATGTTCCGTGTTTTGTTTAAAAACAAATTCCATAAAAACGATGCATCGCTAACTGCTGCAAGCAGGAATCCATACTAATATTATAAATGCGAAAGTGAGTCTGTCTGTCTGTTACCTCGTCCTGAAATTTGGTATAGAGATACTTTGAGATAAAAAAAGATATAAACAATGAAATTTTTTAAAATCTCTATTAACGATATTCTTAACTATTGTATAGAGAATTAAAAAAAATTACTTAGACATTTTTTTATATATTTTTCATGGGTCGAAAGTGCCCAAATTTGAGATTTTTCGAACCTTTAAAAATTCATATCTTTAAAAATATAAACTTTATCGTGAAAAGTCATAGAACCTTTTTATTGGCTTTCAATGCAGAATATAAAAAAAATTGTCCGGTTGAAAAACAACAATTCCATGCAATTGTTTAAACAATGTTTGTTTAAACAATATGGCACCGGGTTGCGACATGACAACATGCATTTATATCATCAGAAGGGCAATTTGAAGAGGATCGCATAAAAAAAATTGAGGTACTATAGTTTTCGGTACTCATGCGCCGACTCGTGCTAGACTGATTAGGAATAGCTACGTAATCGTAGCTTAATCGAATGTCATTTTAGCTGTCAAACTACTTTTCGATAAACTGACGAATACGCGGCTGTTGATCATCCTGCTTGGTTCACAGATAAGCTGATAGGGTTGCAGCGGTGTGCTCTGCACTTACCTACTTAACACTGGTAATAAACTAATTAATTAAATGAACTACACTGTTTTTCGGACAAATATCACTTACATCTATTGGTTACATACTCAATGAAGCAAACCTTACTAGAGTCGGGTAAAAATAAAGTTATAGAATGCATTAATTGAACGGAATGTGGCGCTCGGATGCAATTCAATTTAATTACCAAGTTTGTTGCCCGCAAAGTTCGATGGAGTGAAAAAACGCGCTTGGATCGTTAGAAAGATCTTTTGTCAATGATTCAATGTGTTATACAAAGGAAATACTTTTGTTCCAATCCTTTTCATCCACGTCTTCGAGTTTGTAATTATTATAAGGTAATAAAGGGTTTTGTAGATCCAAAACCGTACCTATTATCACAGGAGTAAAAATAAGATTGTAACAAAAAGAAAAGAAATAATTCGGAGTTGCGTAAATTCTATTTATAACAATGACGACTCAAAGCCAACTATTTTTTATTCCACCTACGAGTTTACCTGAAATACCTTCGGATTGAGATGATAATCCGTGTTCCCTGGACCCTTATTTTAGTTAGAAATCAGCCTTTACATGTTTTTCTTAGAGAAAGGGGCGACTGGTAAACGTTAGGTCAAACAAAAACACTCTAACTCGTTACCCGCTCGGAATGTTTAAAATCTCCGTGTTTGTCTGAGGGGAAATTCCATTATGTCTTTACTTTTACAAACCTTTGCAAGAAATTTATTAAATTGCAAGATGTGCTTCGTTTTAACTTTAAAGTATGATAAGAAGCTAAGGGAAATTGGAAAATTATACAAAACACTTAACTTTTGAAAACTTTAGGTAGAGTCAATATTATGTACGTGTAAATAATAATAATTATTACTAATTAGACATTGCTCTAAATAAAAAAAGTTTCTTTTGTCACGCTAAAATTCATTCATATTCTTTGCTACAAGACAAAAAAGTTTATATCATATCTAACTTCACTACATTTCATTGTCTACAACTTAACCTCCAAATTACTCAAAAGCGTAGGCGTACCCTGGGCTCCTGTGACAATCTCATAAGACAATAAGAAGCAATCAGTCACCGGAGACGGGGGATGGCAGGCCACCTGGGCCCACGATCGACTCGAATTACCCCAAATGTGTAATTACAATTTATAATTGCTTTGCCTGTAAACTTCATTACATCTGATTATATTCTAAGTAATTACTGATTACTGTAATGACTAATGACCATGTAATTATGTGTGAATGTGCGAGTGTCAGCAGTTTTGTGTCTGGGAGGCGATGTATGGAGACGGCAGTCACTGCGTGAGGCCTTGTCAGATGTACGAGTGTTAGTTTCGGGACAATAAAATGCCAATTAGTGTAATATCTATCAGTTATTTGTTAAAGGCGCAGCGCAGACGACAGACTATCCGACATCCGTGACGCACTTTTTAGTCTGTGGGAAATAGAACCTATGCAATTATATTATGCAGTAACGCACACGACGCGCAAAAAGTCCGCATATAATTGCATAGGTTATATTTCCATAGACAAAAAGTGCGTCACGGTCACGGTCTGTCGTCTGCGCTGCGCCTTATTCTTGCAACCCGGAGGGTGGAGACTTAGTAATGACTAATGAGTGACTAGAGAGACGATTACATTACCTTAAATACAAGAATCTGTCACGTATTAATAACTGGAATATTCCTTCCTATTATTTAACAATAAAAATTGCAGTCTGATATATCATGAGCCTGACAATGTGTATCATATCTCTAATGTAAAAAAATACACATCTGCATAATGTGGACAAAATGGCGCTACACCAGTCCCGATACTTTGCGCCTCCACCTGGACGTGTCAAAAGTCAAAAAGTCATATCAATCACAAAGAGAGTAGTCGCTACGTGTACATTTTACTCGAGAGATGTCTAAATTGTTATTCACCGATTTTAAGCTCATTTCTGGTCGAGCGCAAACAAATTCATCGTAAATAAATCCAAAACCAAACTCTCCTATCGAACCGAACTTTCGCGTAATCGGGTACAAAGAATACTATATTAAAGGTATAACATTCATAACATGCAAGCTAAGGTAGTTCTGACCTTTTGTGTCTAACGTCACATAAAAGACAACATCCCTTCAAGCCACTCTGAACGAGTTACAAATGTTTACCCTACAAAAGGTATTTTTCCTTGGTTCATCGCATGACGAAGTACAAAACACAGTATAAAAGTAAAGAGAGTAGTACCTTTTTATTGCCGTACCGCCGAATCGGGTCCGTGCCCAGTCAATCAACGAAATAGTTTTTTAAAAGCGGCAAAGAAACGTAACGGACTGATTTTTAGAATTGTGACCAATTGGAATTAGTTTAACGTTGGTTCGACGTCGACAGGTTTGACTTTATTATACAGAGATGCTTTATTTAAGCCGCATCAAATTTGTATGTCCACTTAAGACACGACAATCTTAAGAAGACAGACCAGTGCAATATAAAATATTTGTTTCAAAGGGAATCTTCGTGTGTTTTATATTGTCTTAAGACAGTCGGGTCTCAAGTAAGTGCGCACCCTAATACATACTATTGGATTAAAATATTAAAATCGGACTACATGGATTTCAGGCAATTTCGCACGAGTTACGCTACTATACATATTCGTATTATGTACAAAGTTTCTTATACAACAACAGGCTTTTAGTCACCTTTCACCGAGGTGAAGCGAGCCTTTATGAAAGCCTTTCAGGTCGGAGGCGACTTGCAGCGCTATTCAAATCGCAGGACGCTAGTCTTTACATAAATCAAGTATTCAATAAACTGTTTTATCGCATGTACCTCGTAATATATTGTATACAAAGATATATGATGTACATTGTAAACGATAAGAAAGGAAAAGAGGATTCATTCTTGGTTGTTTAAAAATATTTAGGTAACTAGATGATAAAATTCAGAACTATCTACCAATTTAACGTGTTAAAATTTTTAAATAGCTTTTGATTTTTTGCCGGATACATTTTCCATTATAAGACTAACATAATGGTATCCACTTGAAATATAAAAAAAATAATAATAAAAAATACATAAGATTGTATGTTTGTTTTACGCAAACAAGTAACATAAATACTCAGAGCCTTGATGATGAATGATTTCGACTTTTGGCATGGTTAAGGTAAGCTTAGAATCTTATATTAACTTTTTAATCCCGAAAAACCACAATATGTCGCGGGTAACTAGCAAAGATTCTCTGACCCGTGTAGGTATCTCATAGTAACACAAAATCTGGTACAAAGCTACAAATGCTACGTTATATTATTGTAGTCGGGGAGCCGATTGTTAACTCCTTCTCTAAACAGATAAGCGCAGTCCGCCCGCCCGTCTGAGCCCGTGAGCGCTACTTGTGAGGTCAGTAAGCGGATCATAAGATACGCTACATCTACCAGACATTCTACTATTCACTTTTAATATCCAACGTTGGATTTATTAATCCTATTACAACATTTTGTAAAAATAAACATTACGAATAAATGATGTAAACTGTACATCTTGAATGACTTGTCTACGTCGCATTGCTGAAAAGGCAATGAATCTCACACAACTGATTTCTTATTTTTAGGGTCCCGTACCCAAAGGGTAAAAACGGGGCCCTATTACTAAGACTTCGATATCTGCCCGTCTGTCCGTCCGTCCGTCCGTCTTTCTGTCTGTCTCCAGGCTGTAACTCAAGAACCGCTATAGTATATAACTTCTGACATTTTCAGTTTTTACAGATTGTGTATTTCGGTTGCCGCTATAACAACAAATATAATAAAAAACAAAATAAAATTAATATTTAAGGGTAGTTCTCATACAACAAACGTGATTTTTTCGGCCTTTTTTACTCTATATTAGTAATGGCAACATGTAGGCACATGATATTTTCACGAAGTCTTCAAGAAGAGTTATTGTATGTCTACATCAATAATTATTAATTATATTAAAATAAAATAAAAATTTAAGAGGGGCTCCCATACAATAAACACAATTTTTGTCTATTTTTGCTCTCTAACGGTACAGAACCCTTCGTGCGCGAGTCCAACTCGCACTTGGCCGAATATTTATGGTACTAAGGTGTTAGTGTGATGCTCTCATTACTAGCGGCTTGCGTTGAAAATAATTCCTTTTTAAAGAATTTCAGCTGAACAATATATTTTATAAAATGAAAATACAGTCGGTGGGTTGTTTAAAACACGTCAATATTTCAGAAGCCTTAATTTAAACCCGCAGCGTAGTCGGGGAATGCACCGAGAGAAACTTTTTTCATAAAAGTACAACGAGATTCGGTTACGAAGAAAAGAACACAAACAAGCGAACAGTTACTTATTAACTTTTATAACTGTTGTTCAATTTCAGACGGTCTTCGCTCCGCAAAACATTCTGAAGAAGACCGACTTCGACGCGTCTTTATTTCTATCAATACACTCGATAGAATCGAGTTCAAATGATTTTTCTATCAATGCAAATCCCCGCACATCGGCCCTTTCATGTTTCACTAAGGGCCTTTGTAAGCACATAAAGGTAATTGGGAATGCCCTAATATTAGACCCTTTGGTCGTTTTATTATGTTTACAGAGTAAATCGTACTATACGCGGAGCCTTAAAGCGATGAAAACGACTAGTGTTATTTCAACCTTTACGCGGCCTAAAGTATTTTAATATAACTCAAATTAAATTCAGACTGGAAAGTTGAAAGTTATTTGCATTGAAGTAAGTTTTGAGACAGAGAGCACTGCATGGAAAAAATTATTCCCTTGTCTGACGTTCCCTAGAAATGTACAGTAAGACAAAGTTAAAAGGCAGAATAAATTCGACAGTCGACGAGACAATGCCAAGGATGTAGACAAAAGTTTTTTCATAAATGTGGATCGCGGGCGAACAGCTGACGGCAGCCCGGGGCCGCTGTACTTTAAGACTTGCTAGCAGATGTATTAAAAGAGGAAAATGGGTATATTTTGTCAGATTTTATGAGTTAGCTTCGGGCGACATGAATGAAAGTTAGCAATTACTGCAATGCACCACCCGATGTGTCAGCTGGTGAAATATACGGTCGCCCATTTCAAAATCCACTAGGAGACAATTCCCACATTTTTAGGAATGTGTTTTATTAAATGGCGCGCGCTAAGTTTAATGGCGATTACATTTTGCACTTTCGTAGATGCTTATTCTACGTAAGGTTTAAAGATAGCTTCCAAACATTTCTTCCACCTATAACAAACTTCTCACATAGCGCGTTACAATCAACAAACATAGCAATGTCCAATTTCCACGCGTTTAATTTGCGCCAGTACACGAATTATCTTAGCCGTTAAATGGACGGACGATATAAATAGACGCAGCACAGAAAAGCTTGTAATTGTATTTGTTATTGCAACAAGCGGATTGTCATGTCTAACCTAAATCAAACTTTATTTCCGTCCTATCTACGCGGACTCCGGAGCTGCCGGCTAGCGGGGCGGGCGTTATGCCTCGATTTCACTTACCGAGTAGAGTGTCCTCGGCCGAGCCCATTCATACAAAACATGCCTAGTGCTTGGCCGAGAGGCAACGCCTCCGTGGTCCAGTGGTTTAGAGCTCGGCTCTTAACGTCGTGGGTTCGATTCCCGCGTTGGAAACATGTTATTTCCAAGTTTTTGGCTATCCTAGGACAATGCAGGCTGATCACCTGATTGTCTGACAAGTAAGACGATCCATGCGTCGGATGGGCATGTAAAAAGTCGGCCCTGCGCCTGATCTCTCGCCAATCGTGTAGGTCATCCGTCCCACTGGATTATGAGAGTAAAGGAGTGGTCTTGTGTAATGCGCACACACTTGGGCACTATAAAATTACTCGTGCGTAAAAGGCCTTGGTTTCAATAAAACTGGCCACCGTCACCGAAACCAGTGTGGGAGTTATTATTATTATTATTACTGGCCGAGAGCACTGTCAGACTACTGTACTCGATAGGTGTGATCATGGCATTACGACCGATATTGGGAACAAACTATAACCTACTTTTGCTCATTATCATAAGCTAAGAGGAAGTGATCGACGGTGAGTTCTATAGAGCCGAGTGAATCAGAAATTATTTAAATTCACAGCATTAATAATGCCTACAATGGCGATGCGTCGAACTCGGCAAAAAACTACTAAAATGATTTCTGTTTTAATACTCTACATCACGAAAAAAATATTTACTTAAAGATATTTTTGGTTTGTTCAGTTTTAAAAAAAAAAGGAATATTTAACAGAATCCTTTGCTGTTTAGAAGTTGTATTTTAACTGTGCAGTTTAAATAAAGATAGAAAATACTTCATTTGTTAAACAATGAAACAGTGTCGTTTCTTCTGCTATTTAAAAAACATCACTTGGAAATGTACTCAAGAAGATAAGTGTGTGATGAAATGAAATCGATACATAACTAAAAAATTTGGCTCTACAAACCTTGACTACAGAGTTTTCTCTGAAGTCAAGGTTTGTAGAGCCAAATTTTCACCAAAAACAAGGAGAAAACGTTGCTCAGCATTCGAGTATCCGCATTAAAGAAATGTCTAATGAATTTAGGCTCGCCCTAAATACCAGCGCCCGGCTCTTATTATAGCAATTAACTAGACGAAGTAAATGAGTTAAAACCAACACAAGTTACGTAATCAATTTATCTCAAGGACAGGATCAGAGAGCAGACCTTTAACACTTTACTGTTTAGGATCAGACTTCGTTATCAGTTATCACTATAGTAGTAGTAAAGCATTTACTTCGTTGTACTATCAGAGAAGTTTCAATTCATACTCAGATGGCAAAACTACGTGGATTGGTCGCGTTATGTCAAACCCAACCTACAGATCAAAACTAACATTAAATTGACATAATCTTACTCAATGACGTAGGTCCTTCAACTGCCTATGAATCAATTTCTTCGATGATACATATCCACTACTAAGGGTGAACGCAGATTTAGGCCGCACCGCACGCACCGCAGTCGCCGCATTCGATTTCTTTATATGAAGTTACTAGCTGTTCCGGCAAACGTTTCTTTGCCATATTAAGTATATAAAGTTTTTTTTTTTATTTGATCGCAGCGCTAACTGTCGGGACAGACTAAAATTAAAATTCGAATATTATTTAAAATTTGACACTGCGATGGTAGCGCCGTCTGTCGGATCCAATGTAAAACATTCCTTAATCAACAACTACTAATAAATTAAAAATTAATTAAAAAAACATTGTCCAGCAGACAAAATTGTGAATCTAAACCATTCCCAGATCCCCTTGAATACACACAAAAAATTTCATCAAAATCGATCCAGTCGTTTGAGAGTAGTTCAGTGACATACACACTCACAAAAGAATTATATATATATAAAGATAGGCAAGCTCTCATACCTACTCGCGCCGCAGTCGACGCAATAATATAAAGAATTCGAATGCGGCCGCGGCGGTGCGGCCCAAATCTGCGTTCACCTTAATGACGCAGTGAGACAAAAAACTAGTATTTTGACGGAACAAACAGTGATTAAAAAGAAACAGTAAAACAACAAAGGTTTGTCCAAGCCTCAAAAGATACCCATATCTTTGCGGATTTTGCCAAACGCGTGGAGATAATATTCGTTTTTAATAGCGTTTACTTTTAAAATTACATCTATTACTCGTAGTTAAAATATAATAGAAGTAACAATTTTAACGAACGTTTATTAAAACACCTATTTCATATCATTCTTCCGCAATTCGCGGTAACGTTTATTTATTTTCAATAAATGAATTTATATCAGAGGCGGAACGTGCAGACGTCCACACTAAACACGACTCCCTGGAACAAAGCCAACAGGAGAATGTTTTGACTATATTGAGTGGTTCGAAGGTGACAATGTTAAATATCATAAAATGTTTCAATATATTCATGAAACATTCCCACTTCTACATCGCTCAAGCGAAAATCAAAAAGCTTCGGCAAAATATTTGTCCATTTTAATTATAACCTGTTCCATTAAACAAACAAGGCCACATTATATTGTATAATATTGGCATCATAAAAGTCACACGTGAAATAATTCAGCAAAACGCATTGCAAAAACTCTCGCGTTAATAAAACATTACGGGCATTCATGCACGACGGCGCAGCGGCGCGCACGAGAGAGCGCACACAAGTGAAATCGAAAATAAACTCACAATAATAAACATTTCACTTTTAATTAACAGTTGACAGCACTGCTCAATGCCTTTTTGGGGCCAATCATCATCGATAGACGTCTTTTAAAATCATGAATTCCCTCCTTCCTTCATCGGTGAAAAGGGAAATTCGCATGGATGAAAAGGCGACGCCTTGATAATTTGGGTGTAGCGATATCGATTTTTCTCAGCAATGACTAAAGCTAAGAAATTAAAGTTCATTGTCAGTATTCATCGTGTCTTTGTCTTTGAATTACCTAATAGCATATAACACGATTGGTCAACTTTTATAACACAGAATAATCAATTAAAAAGACCTCTGTAAAAAAAGGGATTCCTATATTGCCAACAGAGGAGAGTAATTTAAGTTTCCAAAATTTGTACATAGATTGGTTCAAGCATACACTTTAATTTGCCCATGTAGCTTATATGAAATGTAGTTATGGTTTTTAAATTACGCGAAAAAAACCATTTTGTCGCTTACGCCCTTTCCATTTTTTGCTGTTCCCTTGCTTGTTTTTTATATGAAAACATGCAATCTAAAACATATCCAACACGGTTTTCTACTTTGACGCGGCGTCACCTTAACTTAATAAACAGTAGAATAATACCTCAAATGTGCTAACTAGCTTTTAGTGGTGCCAATCATCACCGATATACATATTTTATTCTCCTTTACGGGGATTAATATCGGACATTCATCGTTTGCACGAAAGAAAAGGTGTCCATTAATTAGTTTAAAATATTTTAATGTTGTCCCGACTTTCTGTGCACACACTAGTCTGGTTGTCCGTACCAAATTAATTAAGCAGCCGAGCGAAGATGTGAAACCTCACAAGAGCTTTGCATACATGTTAAGAATTTGTCGACAGTTTCAACGGAATATGTAAAATTAATTTACTACATTAGAAAACTTGGTGCAAAGAACATAGAATGAAGATAAAAGAAACTAGTTTTCCTCGCGGCTTTGATTCCGCATCTCATTGATAAATAATAATTTTAATGATTATGTCTAAATGTATTTTCACCAATATACATTAAAGCGCATCACACACGGTGAAGATAATATAATATTTTATCTTAAGATTCCCAAATATAAAATATTATAGTCTTAAGCTATCTTAAGCTATCACACACGGCTAAGATACGATAATATTAAAAATCTGTTCATTTCCTTACGAGTCTGCGTTGGTGCCACACGTATTCCTTGTTAGAGTCCTATATAGAGGGTGATTGACTATGAGTGATAACTAATAAGAGTAATACTAATAACTGATACTGCCTTACTTCTTGATTTGTTAGATTCATGATTGTGCACGCCCTATCTGCTATCCTTTTCCAATCTCTCTCCGTAGGGCTGCTGGAAGAGATTTCTATTAGAAATAAGCAGACCCTTTGTGTCGTCTTACCGTGTAAATTATTGTTTTGTTAATATTTCTTGTGCACAATAAATCATTAAAATAAAAAATAAAATAAAAAATAGCTCCTCAGACGATGATTCTGATATAGAATGTGAAATGCAGATTATAGTAGCACATTCCAAAAAGGAGAAACATTTGGATAGAGCCTCACATAAAAAAGAGAAAAACCTGCGGCGAATTTAACCTTTATCAATATCTGTCAACGAAGAAGTTTCAAGAGTATTTTAGAAATTCAAGAGAAACATTCATTTCGATTCATGAGCTTTTTAAGCAAATATTAATAATAAAGCAATAAATTGTAGGTCAATTTTATTTAAAATTATCCGAAATGTTATTTTTTCCCTCAAAATGTTACTTTTCGAATGAGAGTAGGTATGTAACTTTCTAACATACAGCACTGGCAACACTGCGTCCACAAGTGCGTCCGATCACCGATGAGCCGGCTGCCCGACACAAAAACACCCTGTACCCATTCATAAAGATATATCTCGCATCTTAAGAAAACATATTAAGATACGAAATATATATTTCCATATCGCTCGGTATCTTAAGATACAAAATATAAAATATAAATTAACTTCGTCGTGTGTGATGGTTCATAGGATTTCTATGGTGAGCGATATTCTAAAATATGCTCTAAGATAATATATATTTTATATTATCTTCACCGTCTGTGATGCGCTTAAGAGCATGCATAAAGAGCAACATACATTAAGAGATACGGAGGAATTAAAAGCAGCCTAGCAGGATAATTCCTGCTGATGAAAGTGATGTAAACTTAAAATTCAATGCTACGTCGTCTTTAAAGACTACGTAGCATTAAATTTTAAGTTTACATCACTATTAGGTTTATACCATTTCCTTTGGGACCTTAGGTATTAATTACTTTACACAACTTTAAAAAACTAGAGGACACTCCTGAGTCCTGACTCCTGAGTGTGGTTGGTGAAAACAGACATAATTTAAGTCTAATGAAGCACCTTTTTGACGTGATAACGTCTTATAATGCGATATGGGGTGCGCGCCCGAAAAACATGACAGTTCATGCGGCGTTATGGCTGGTTTACACGTATTAAGTAGATAAGTAGTAACTAAATTTTAACTTAATTTGGAGTGCCTGCCCGAAATGTGTCAAGTGACAAGCCCCGCCTGCAAACTTAACAGAAAATAGTCAAAATTCAAATTTCCTTGTTTAGTACTTAACTAAATTTTAACTTGCTACTTACTACTAAATTGTGTGTTTACATGCAATAAGTAACTTAAAATTTAGTTAAAATTTAGTTAACTACTTATCTACTTAATACGTGTAAACCAGTCGTTACCTCGCTGACAGCTCTCAGTAAGGCTCACCTGGGCGGCGCTCTTTGTTTCGATTATATTACGTATTTCGATGACTTAGAGAATACTTTTGTAGGAAGAAGTTTGGTTAGTTATGACCTTTGATACATTGACCACACTCTGAATGAAAAATAAATAAACAATCTGTGAGCTATTAGTATTATTTCGGCTATTCAAAATTGTGCTCTATTTCCTACGTGTCAAGGTTTGACTTGTGCTTTGTTCGAAGATTTTACTGGTTTTCACGAATTTATGTAGCGTTTTGTATTGCGAATAGTTTATTTTACTCATTATAAATATTTTTAAATTTTTCGGAACTGAGGGGTTAAGGCTATGACGTTGTCACGTTCAACTATCGTCAGTAAACCGACTTTACAGACAACCGATTTTTTTATTGCAATAAGTAGGTAATCATCACGTTGTAAACTATTTATCATATTGCTAAATAGTCAGATCTCATATCAATTATAAAACGTTGCCTAGGGGATTTCACAAATCTTGAACAGACGTTGCCACTTAAAATAAGCTGGCAAGAATTCAAGTGTCTTCAACCTGAATTCTGTTCATCATATTATTATCCAGATGTTCTTTATCCCTACACAACGAACTTCTGAGACATTCTCTATCAGTCATAATATATGAATTGTTTTTATTTTTTATTGTAGGACTGTAAAATTATACAAAAGCTTATATTTTTTGGGAAAGAAGCTACATAAACATCAAAAATGTCGACTGACATTTTATTTGCATTGTAAATTCATTAGCAGATTTTTAATAAACAGAAAAATAGCCTGTACCATGTACATTCTAGAAAATGTATTTCAAAACAACTAGCAAATAGCAAATTAATTATTCATTCACTAATCACGGAGATAAAGCAAAGACAGAGAATGTTAAATATACTTTACGTTAGCGCAAGTATGCAAAATCTAAAATGCAAATAGTTTATGCACGTAATGTGTACTCGGGTGGAATTATTTAAGAACATATCATTATATAGGCACATATACACGAGCGGCGAGCGGAGTCACATTAATATACAAAGGTGACCCAGAATTTACAGCAGACATTAGATAGTTTGAGGGGTGCCGACTGCCGCACCGCGCCAGCTAACTGATGGACGCTAACGACACTCCAGCGAGAGAAATACTTGATGGGTCACCTCTAATGGATCCTCAGCTTCTTGCATTTCAATATGTGACTTTAATCAACTATATTCACACATACAGTGCTGTAGACGTCAAAGGAATTTTTTACCAACGACATTTTACGATTGCTACGAGAACATCTAATTACGCTTCAAGAAGGAATCCTCTGCAGTCATATACTTATAGGTGCACTCTACGTAGTCTTCGTTATCTCCAATTCACAGTGGGACCAGATATGTATTTGCTTTTGTCTTTCGCCCGCATAATGCTCGAGACCCGTGCCAAGCGATATGACATAAAGAAAATCTTTTTACGTTATGACAATATGTAAAACAGCAGAATACACGAGCGGTATTGAAAACCGGAGGTAAAATAAAAGCTCCCAGCATTCGGACTGTATCAGCAATATTATAGGAATTAATACTATAAACAAACATCTCAGATTGGCTCATTTCCAAGTAGGTTAGGCGCCGGCGCTACTTCTCGCCGCGCTGCCCTGTTACGACAAAACGATGCAACCCGGGTTACAGCGTTTTGTAATAATAGAGTCTTAATTTATCTACTCGATGTAAGCTTTCTATTGATATAACCCACAAAATTGAGGACAAGTTTTTAACTAAGATATTCTATATTAAATCATGCTGTAACCCAAAATGTGGATGAAGTATTTCTGCAAAACGCTGTAAGCCACCCGGCTTACAGTGTTTTGTAAAAATAATTCAATATTGCAGCGCTTTGTACCCGTAGTAGGATAACAATCGCCCAAGTTTGAGCTTATTTGTATTTTTGCAAAACGCTGCAAGCTGAGTTTGCCCCTTAATATTTTATACTGGTACATGTTTTTATAGTATTTTTAGATAATAAAAAAATAATACGATAAAATAATGTTCTAATGAAAATTTGGAAATATTGTAAGTAATAAAAACATATAAAAACCATGTACCTATCTACACTGGATAAAAAAATTAAACTCATTTCTTGAAAGTTGGCATGTTGCAGGATACAGCGTTTTGTCGTAACAGGGTCGCGCGTTGTCAGACCGTTTCATATGCAACTAGTTTTATCAGCAACGAGTGCCAGATCTGAGGAGGAAGTAATGTGACCTACAGCTGCAGATTGTTTAGAGATGCGCATTCATAAATAAATGCGAACGAACGTACCTCTCACAATATTGAAATGCGGATGTGACGATATTTTGTTCTGTTCATCGGCGCGAAGCATAAGCTCATTAAAATTTCGTTTGGCGAAGAGGATTAACATTCATCATGTCAAAAAATTTCGCCATATTTCACGAGAATCACCGTTCTCGTCCTGATTTACACAAACACCTTAATTAATATTTTAATTAAACCCCTGACAAATTGGGCAGGTATGGGCACTGTATTCGGGAAATTCTCGCCGACCGCAGCGTCTATTGTGAATCGACATAGCTCGGCTAAGTTGAAAGCTATAATTACGTGAAGTGAGTTGTTCACACAGGTGACTCCTTGATTAAGGCGGCATTGAGCTGTCCAATACAACGGCACCGCTCCACAAACGGATTATCGTGTGCTGTTCATCTCATATCCAGATTTAATTTACTTATTTCTGCTTGATTTAATTTTCCAATTTTCAGTACGAAAATAATTCATCAGAGCCAGACGTTGAATATCATCGGTCGAATAATAATTTGAATATTTAAATTCAGTGGAAAATTACCTATAGACTTCCTCAATAAATGGGCTAACACTGAAAGAATTTTTCAAATCGGACCAGTAGTTCCTGAGATTAGCGCATTCAAGTTAGCCCTTTCAAATAATTTTCTCCGTTTTTTCCCCATTTTCCTCTATTTCTTCGCTCCTATTAGTCTTAGCGTGATAAAATATAGCATATAACCTACCTCGATAAATGGGATAAAACCACTGAAAGAATCATCAAAATCCGTTGGGTAGTTTTAAAGATTAAAGGGAACAAAGGGACATGAGGGAAAAAAAGCGACTTTGTTTTATAATAAGTATAGAATTACGTACATAACTATTCTGTGCGTCTTTTTCAATAACATAGTTATATACGTCGTTGAACAAATTGGCACTGTCATTGACTCCCTTAAAATAACAAAACACAGTCGGAGAAGCCACACATTCTTGCCAGCCAATATTAGTAAAGCCGATATAAGTCCTTCGGCGTAACCTTTCCGTGCTTAATAGGATTCCGGACGTCTAACCAAAAACTTATTTAGAAAGGTTACATACAACATTCAAGATTACCACGTTATATTAGTTTTTATTAGTGGGTGTAGCTAAACATTTAAAACTAAATTAAATTAATTCCATACACCATGTTTACCAAATAAAGTTGTTGTGTATGCAATAAAGAAAAATTATTATGAATAAAAAGTTTGATATTGAATTATGTATTTAAATATGTAATGTGACATACGGTGCTGCTCACATTTTCTGTTATATTTGAACTTGGCTTGACACGCTACCGTGTGTCTAGGTCTATTTACCTTAATTCTAAAATTTCAGTATTCAGGATATGACAGCACAAAATAATTTTAAAAGGAAAATCTTCAAGAAAAAGTTACACCTACTAACGGAAATCAAAATGGCCGATGACACTTTTGAGTCCAATTTTTGACTACGTTTTTGTCTCGATAAGCCAAGTCTATAATAATGTTATGACTGTACGTCGTTAAAAGGTTTGTTTTAATGCTGGCATTTTGACGTTACATCAAAATGCCAGCATTAAAACAAACCTTTATGATCACGGTTACAGCACTTATTTTTGATGTGAACGTTAGCAGAAAATAAAAGTCGCAGCGAAATGTGCTGATTTTAGGTTTTAATTACGTAAATGAGTACTTTATATGTGATCGGGCCGATAGGACACGTTTACATTATTGCCACTGAATTTATCATCGTGCACCAAACGTATATTAATTGTAGATTTATTGGTGTACTGTTTCGACAAGGACTGTAAACGTCATATTATGGCCATAAAAGGATATCTAGGCAACATTTCATATTGGGTATTTGGTCTCTATGTGGACTCTAGAGTAGGCATGATCCATATTTGGGGTAAATAATTATGAATATTAGAAAATTGACTTCAACAATTAATGTATGTTTGTCAAGAGCATTAGAGTAGATTATTTTACTGTGATATAAATAAAAATCTAAACTAATGGACTTAAAAATCAGTATCTAGATGATCTGATTGTTGGCCGTTTACAGAAATTAGGATAAAATGAAGTTGCTCCCACCATTCAAAAGATATGCGAGATATCTTTTGAACGAATTTTATTTGCGGTTTTCATTTTTAGTGAGATAGATCTAGAGTTGAAGAGGAAAGGTTTATATGCATAATAATAGGTCCAACCGAGCCTAACCAGGACGGGTCGGCCGTTACTCGTTAGCATGACGTAATCCACATTAGGGATACAAAACAATAACAATAACAAGTGTGAAAAGCAACTTTCGCAACACGTTCTGTGTGGCAAAAGCTTTACATTGTTTCATACTCTCAAACAGATGACGTTCATTTAAAATTAACTGATTTCAGAGTCGTTTTAATTAAGCCCGGAAACAGCATACTGAAGTATTACCGGAATAAACAAAGGGATTTTTTCCTCCCTTCAAAGAGTTGTTCGCTTAACAAATGCGGGTCATAGATATTCTTTTTTATTACGTTTCACTTTGTTGCTTTGAAAATTAAAATTTACTGGTAATTCGAGCGGTCGGTGTTGAGCTACAATATGGAATTATATGCATATGTTTAATTGTTATGATGTATTTCAAAGGGTTTAGGTTTAAATCTTTTGACAAATTATAAAAAACATTGTTGTTTTGTCACCCCGCTTAGGGCTGGTTTACACGTATTAAGTTGATAAGTAGTTAACTAAATTTTAACTTAATTTTAAGTTAATAATTGCATGTAAATACACAATTTAGTAGCAAGTAGTAAGTTAAAATTTAGTTGCAACTTGCAACTTGCTACTAAATTGTGTGTTTACATGCAATTAAGTAACTTAAAATTAAGTTAAAATTTAGTTAACTACTTATCTACTTAATACGTGTAAACCAGCCATTAGGTTGGGGAAATTGGAATACTTGCTAGATCTGCAACTTTTTTTCTGGTTTATCATTGGGCCTCAAGACAATGTAGCTTGCCCTCGTCTTGAGATCATATTATATTAAAAAAATTGTGCATTGGCACCGCTGTTGATTGTAGTTCATCGCATTCGCACTGGTGGAAATGTGTGGTGGTAGCCGCTAGGCCAATCGATAATGCCCGTCAAAAAAGACGTAACATTTAATTTGTGTAATATTCTGATCGATATCGACTATCAAGTTACCTATATAGCTATTTCGTTTGCTTACAGCTACAAAACATCTCTATAATAGTGAAATATTACCAACAAGCCCGCGCGGAACCGACGTTGCACGTTGTACGCCGCGCGTCCGAGCTAATGCACTAATGGACTTTTGCTACGTACCTCCCCATAACTTCCTATAACAGCTGTTGCTTTTTGACGTACAGCTGCATATTTTTTTCCACAACAAGTTGCTTGTCCCGCGTATTTCTTAACAGTGCCTTCCTTAGCTTTCAATTACCAACTTTGATCAATAAAAAACAATATTGCATCAATTATCTAGGTTATTGCACTTCTTAGAAATATATTAAAGTTTGTACACTGACGAGTCCCACAGAACTAGGTGCTAATGCAGACATCAGAATGCACATATTTGTCTTTTGAGTTACGGGCCACGTTTAGCTTGTGACAGTAAAAAGCTAATGGAAAAAAGGAACGGGCAATCCGTATGTAAACTCGGGCCTGTTGGATTGGGGCCCTTTTAGCATTAGCGCGTTTACTTGCCGTCGTGTCTCTGCGTTTGCCTTTAGGCTGTGACTTCCTCAACCTGTTGGACATTATATTATTCCTCTTCTTACACTACTTACTTCTACTTACACGGTTTCGTTTTCTTATCTTTTAGAGTTAAAGTTTTTGACGTGACAACGTCTTATAATTCGGTATGGGCTGCGCGCACGAAAAAACATGACGCAATATGCGGCGTTACCTCGCTCTGAGGCGTTCCATTTAAGGCTATGACGTTACTACTATCGTCGGTAAACCGACTTTACAGACAACCGAGTTCGAGTCGGTTCGAGTTCGAGCCGAGTTCGAGTCGAGTTCGAGTCGAGTTCGAGTCGAGTTCGAGTCGAGTTCGAGTCGAGTTCGAGTCGAGTTCGAGTCGAGTTCGAGTCGAGTTCGAGTCGAGTTCGAGTTCGAGTTCGAGTTCGAGTTCGACACAAAACACTACTCTCCAACCGTCTTTTTTTACAGTGTCAGGAGTTAAAAACACATAAATTGAAACTAGGCCAGTTAAGCAGGAGTAATGTCATAGTGCCCAAGTGTGTGCGCAATATACAAGAGCACTCTGGTTTCAATTTTTTTTTATTAAATAAGGGGACAAACGAGCATACGGGTCATCTGATGGTAAGCAACTACCGTCGCCCATGGACACTTGCAACATCAGAAGAGCTGCAGGTGCGTTGCCGGCCTTTTAAGAGGGAATACGCTCTTTTCTTGAAGGTTTGCAGGTCGTATAGGTCCGGAAATACTGCTGGTGACAGTTCGTTCCAGAGTTTTACAGTGCGCGGTAGAAAGTTACGCGAAAAACGCACTGTGGAAGACTGCCACTCATCAAGGTGAAGAGGATGGTATGTTTTTCGCGTGGGACGATGGCGAAAAGTTGCAGGTGGTATGATTTCGAACAATTCCTCAGAGCACTCCCCGTGATACAACCGATAGAGGATGCAGAGCTAAGCTACATCTCGGCGTAATTCCAAGGGGTCCAAGCTGTTTAATGAAACCAGGCCAGTTGAGCAGGAGTAATTTTATATTGCCCAAGTGTGTGCGCAATACACAAGAGCACCCTGGTTTTAATGAAACCAGGCCAGTTGAACAGAAGTAATTTCATAGTGCCCAACTGTGTGCGCAATACACAAGCCAGAATGCCCCCGAGTGAGGGCTTATTTTAATCAGGACGATGAGATCTACAACTTGGCCCAAACAGAATTTTCCGATTTTTTTTTCTTAATTTTGAGGCCAGGGTCGTATAGAGGGGAAAAATCCAGGAAGAACAAGCCGAAGAACCCCACATCCAGGACAAACAGTTGCCGAGTTATAAGCACTCAAACTTTGACATTGACAGCTCGGCAACTGTCAAACGTCGAACAAAAGCGGCCATAACTCAACAACAAAGAGGCACGTTGTCACGTTCAACTATCGTCAGTAAACCTACTTTACAGACAACCGTTTTTCGTTAACTAACTAATTTATCTCTTTACGTTTAATGAACCGATTTGAATGAAAATAGGTAATTGTTATTAAGGCCGTCCCCCGAGCAAACGACCTTGGCCATACAGCCCATACATTTGCCGCGTTGCTGAGATCGCGCGAAAACCATATTTATTTTTACTTATCTAAGTTCAAAATTATTCTAAAAAAAACTTTAAACGGCATATATGTAGTTTATGGTATTGTCGATCTATTGGCGTGAGTTTGAAATAAAAGTATTTGTTAATGCTAAGAAGATGCTAAATGTATGCTTGAATTTTAATAAATTGGCATAACTTTGGAAGCTGATATCTTGAGTACAATAAACAAAAATAGAAATCTTAAAACAGGGAAAGGAATGTTGATATACTGAAGATTATTGCTGTATTAACATAACTTTGTAGTTTTCAGATTATGAGTTTATAAGGCTATAAATACGGTCCATTACGGAATCTCCGGAGGGAACGCCCTTAACTTGATTTGAACAACGCGCTGAAAATATTTACCATTGACACCACCACCTCTCTGCTCTTCTAAAATATTGTTATGTCTAAAAATAGACCAAAAAGTTATACTTATAATAATTAGTTATAGAGAATCCACCGCAATAATAAATTAGTCGATGTCTGAACAGATTCTGATGTCGTTAGAATTATCGAGTGTTCCAGTGGTCTGACAACAATGTACCAATTAAGTAACAGATGTAAGGGCGGAGTGGTAACGCTGGGTCCGCCCTATTCGACTTGAGACAGCCATTAGTGCTAGTGTCAGCTTGCTGGACTCCTCATTACAATCGGTCATATGAATTGCGATTCGTCGAGTAAACATAAAAGGACATCCGGTTTCTGCTTGCGTATAATATGGGAACGCTAAATTAAGAGGCGTTCCAGTCACAAATCTTTACTTCAGACAGAAATAGTGAATTGTACGGATTCTACTATTTATACAACATTAATGCAGCTTTAATTCTTTTTCAACCTAGTCCGTTTCCTAACAAATTAACAGTCAGTCGTTTGACTTTTTTGACGACGCGTTTACTATTTTGCTACTTTTTTTTATTAAATAAGGGGGCAAACGAGCAAACGTATCACCTGATGGTAAACAACTATCGTCACCCATGGACACTCGCAACATCAGAAGAGCTGCAGACGTGTTGCTGAAGGAATACGCTCTCTTCTTAAAGGTTTGCAGGTCGTATAGGTCCTAGGCTATTTGATATTATGGTCATAATATTATTATTGTCAACTACATACCTAAATATCAACCAACATAAAAACTTTATTTATTTGATCGCTCTTTACAAGTCAACAAACAATGCCAATGGCCAAAGTTAATTACTGAAGATGTAAACTGTTGGCCTATTAATAAATAATTACTACTTATCAGAATAAATTAACATAACATTTCTTTATTTCAAAAGAAAACATTTCTTATTCAAATATTTACAAGCTCCTTTTTATTTCCAACACAAAGGAAAGAAGCGGTGGGCGAGTAGTAATTTTAATGTAGATTGCATTTTTAAATAAATATAACAATGTTTGCTTATTTAAACTTGGAAATGGAAACATTATGTACCTATAATACTGAATTACCGCGAATAATAAAATGTGAGATCGTTTAGATTTCAAAGTTGTATAGCTTCCTGAATAAGGTACAATTAGACTCCTCACAGTTTGATCTTAGCAGAGAAGTACCAAAAATAAATAAGCTCAGATAAAACATATTCCAATTTCCAAATAATAAATTCGGTTAAGTCTATAAACCATTTCAGTATTCCTCTTTAAAAACCCCGTATTACCGAATATATCACGATACATATCGCAGACTGTGGTCGTTTTGTTCAGAGCGGAATAGCGCTCGAATTAGGGCTACCACCTGCTAGCTCCGAAAATAGCATTTAATACGTTTATACTTTTGATTTATGAATCATAAGATGTTAGTTATTGACTTTAACTTGTATGTAATAATAGAAATTAAAACATAGCGATTTTATTAGCGACATAGACGATAATTATTGTGTATCTTAATTTGGGCAGGTGATAGCCCTATCCAATGAGAGTGCGCGAGGCGGAAATCGTCGCCGCCGTCGAAGCATCATGTCGCAGTCAAATAGACCTGTAACTCGAGGCCCTATATCCGTCGTGAAATGAAACGTGATTCCATTCCAACTATACGATCGAATGTGCAACCCCAATTTCTTCGTGAGATGTTTTATTACTCTTATTTTACAGCTCAGCCGTGTTCAAACTAGCTCCTCGCATATTCATTTGCATTCAATATTAAAGTGTGCGATTCATCGATTATAGATTTTGAAGATTTCGAATCATAATTTCAGTACCTGAGAGATATAAAGACCTAGTAGATTTTAGAATTTTTATTCAAAAAACTAAAAACAAAAGTAAAACGTTTTTACTTATATCGAACGTAATAATTCTTAAACTCCAATCTAAAGGGCGAAAAACATTTCCGCAGAACACAAAACATTTATTACCTCCGGTGAAATATGTTTCACGAATTTCATCGTCAGATTTCGAAATAAATCTACTCGGTTACATAAAATGCGGCGAAAAATCGCGCGAACGTCCCGTCGCGTCACAAGCCGTCACTCACTAGGAGGAGCAACACCCGAATTAAATTCTTGTACCACGGCAAAACCACGTCGGCTTCTCCGAGTGAGCCAATTGTAGTAGAAAATTCGCGAATAGTTTACATTTTTCAGACAGTTAATACATATTAAGGCTGAGCGCAAACGGACGACTAAAATGTCGCGCACTATCGCTATGTTACGTTTTGTCACACTTTCTTTGCAAATTGTTTATTGTCGTTGTGTTGTAGGATGCAGTAAAATATGTCGGTGTAGACACAAAGTTTGCGACGACGCAAAAATGAAGACGCATATTAAAACTAATACTAATTTGGTCGTTAGGCCATGATGCATACAAGTATATAAAGTATTGCTATTTGCGAGCGTGTAGAGTGGCATAATATCCGTCTATGATTCGTCTAAGATATACGACTTCGCAATCATATTGGCAATAACAGCATTAGATACAAGCTTAGTTATGCAAGCTAACTTTCACAAGCATGATGAAGATATTAATCAAGACTATATATACTATATATATATATATATAATAAGTATTTATTTATTATTCTTATTATTATATATATATATATATATATATATATATATATATATATATATATATATATATATATATATAGTATTTATTTATTATTCTTAAATTACTATTTATTATTTATTGTATGATGTAGCTATAGCATTTGGTATATATATGAAGTACATGTTTATATAATATTATATTCATGATTGTGCACGTCCTATCTGCTATCCTTTTCCAATCTCTCTCCGTAGGGCTGCTGGAAGAGATTTCTATTAGAAATAAGCAGACCCTTTGTGTCGTCTTTCCGTGTAAATTATTGTTTTGTTAATATTTCTTGTGCACAATAAATCATTAAATAAATAAAAAAATAAATAAATAAATAAGATCTCATGCAAAGCCAATCTGCACCATACCAAACATTTGGGTTGATATTGTACGGTATCAGAGTCATTTAGCGGAAAGCGGCACCAGAAACAATTGTTAAGTGGGCTGGAGAGTTACGGGTGCAGCGAGGAGGAGGACAGGCGAGTACATTAAGATAAAGAGCATTGGGCGGCCGCCAGCGTCTCGAGTGCCCGCCCATGCCAAACGTCACACTCACGCGACCGCGACACTTCATTAACTTATAAATCAAAACATTTACCAACAGCTTTTAAGTACGAGCAGCCGCTGTTAGGTTTTCCCTAACATTGTAAACATAAACGTACTAATTTTATAATTGTGTGTGTTTATTGTACTGATGAACCATTTAAGGATAATTTTGAGAGAAAGGATATTGACATTTTTATTAGAAAAAACTTTTCACGCAATAAACGAATTACCGAGCAACCGAGTTGCGGGCATTATCTAGTTCTTATTACAGTTAGGTGAACCCGGCCTTTACTATTTATTACCTAATACACAGTAAAATAGATGTCAAGTTGTTTGCAGTGTTTTAGTTGTGTTTTGTTATACGGTCTCATAATTAGCCCAGTAGGGTTAGTTCAGCCTTGTATGGGAATCTGAAATTAATTATAGTCAGAAATATTTTTGCACCAGTGTTTAGAGGAGGTCACAAATAGCTTAAATTCGAAAACTCGACCAGCCACGACGTGTGCGTTAGCCGCCATATTGGTTTGAAGGTCCAATCTTTTTTTAGCTATATCTCCTTTATTTTATATTTTTTTACGAAAATAATAAGAACTAAATTTGTTGTAAATTTAATTTTCTACATTTTGAGTTCCCACAATTTTTTTGTAAAATCAATATTTACGGAGATAAATGCAAAAAAAAGCAAAGTATAATTTCGCTTGTATATCAATCATTATCGAATTTAGCGAAAATAATCGTAGAAATAAAGTTGTAGGTGATAGATCATTAAATTTCCTACAAATTTGATCCTCATGAATTTTTTTAGAAATCAATATTTAAGCTCCTACACCTATGGTAAATGTACCGGGAATATTTCTGATCATGAATTAGACCTTTTAACAATTACGGCACAACCTAAACCTGAATAATTATTAAAAAATGGCCAAGTGCGAGTCGGACTCGCTCATGAGTGTTCCGTACCATTATAAGGCAAAGATGGACAAAAATTTGTGCTTTTTGTATGGGAGCCCCCCCTAAATATTTATTTTATTTTAATTTTATTATTAATTATTAAAGTACAAATGCAATTAAATATTTTATGCATATTTTAATTGTCTTAGTGCTGCTATTTTTGATAAAAAGCAAAAAAGGTGACTAAAATCCAGTTTGTTATATGGGAGCCCCATCAAATATTAAATATAATATGTTTTTTAGTATTTGTTGTTATAAGAGGGAAACAAAATACTTAATATCTGAAAATTTCAAGTCTCTATCTATCACCGTTCTTGAAGCCTCGAGACAGACAGATGGACAGACAGCAAATTATTAATTTTAATTGTGGTTAATGTAAAGAGCTACAAGTCTATTTCTGGTTTTTTTTTCTATATTTGACAATAATCGCAATACAGGTCGAACAGGTCGAAATTATACTTTGACTTGTTTTTTGAAGTTATTTCCTTAAATATTGATTTTACAATAAAAAAACCGGCCAAGTGCGAGTCGGACTCGCGCACCGAGGGTTCCGTACAAACCTGCAAGGTTTACAAAGTTCGTTCATTACGACAATCGAGTATGAGGAAATGGGTAGTAAGTTTAAAATTATTAAAAAAATATATATTATGTGATGTAACTAAAAATTTATGGTTTTCGTAATTTTTCCTTTATCTATGCTATAAGACGTTGCTTCGTACCAAATTTCAAGATTCTGAGTTCACGGGAAGCACCCTGTAGGTTTTGATTCCCTTGCAAGTGTCGAAAATTTGCGGCATAAACGGCTGTATCTTTTGATTGCGTTGGCTTAGAAGTTTGATTTTTTCACAGCTTCAAGGGACAGTAGACCTGAGTAATTGATATAAATTTCAGCTTCATACCTCCACGCGTTCCTGAGAAAAAGGGTCTTGACAGACGGACAGACGGACAACAAAGTGATCCTATAAGGGTTCCGTTTTTTTCCTTTTGAGGTACGGAACCCTAATTATAAGGACTAATTAAGTTGTAGAAAATCAAATTTTCGACAAATTTGATCCTTATGATTTTCTTGAAAAAATAAAAAGTAAAAGAGATATAGCTAAAAAAAGATTGGACCTTCAAACCAATATGGCGGCTAACGCACACGTCGTGGGTGGTCGAGTTTACGAATTTAAGCTATTTGTGATCTCCTCTAAACAATGGTGCAAAAAAATTTCTGACTATAGTTAATTTCAAAAAAAAATCTAACCCTACTGGGGTAAATACGTTGTATGAATTTGACATTTATTTGATAGGTACGATTTCGGGAAAATGGTTTTCACAACGTGACCACCTAAGCTGGGGCTATAACGTGACATAAGTAACGATTATTTAGCTTATGTAGCATTTAATTCCAAAAAACGCTACAGTGATCTAGTGGTGTAGAGTTGGTTCTCGACTAGTACTACAAGATCTTCATTCCACAGTACAGTGTACAAAGTATCACACACCGTAACAATTTAAAGAAGTCGTTACAATTAATGCGTATTAAACTATATCCATTTATTTGTCAACATTAGCCCAATAGTGGATGTCAACATAAGTGGAGCGAAGTTGCGCTCGAATGTACACAGGTCACGGAGACCCGCATTAGTCGGTCAACAGCGTCCTGATAAAACACACACACATCAAACAGATTAGACGAGTATAATTTTATGTCCTTAAATTGGTGCTTTGTAAAGATGCATCAAAATTGTGGAGTTAACTCCGTACGCGCAAGTGTAACAATGGTGACAGATTTTTGACGATGCATCATGCAAAGCACGCTGACTACATATTAAGCCTATTTAAAGCAATGATACTGACCAACGTTCCTTGAGGCCCGACTCTGTTGCTGTGGACCCGTAGAGTAAGTAAACTTAAGCTTTATTCGGGATGAACAACAACAGAACAAAGATTTCAAGTCTTGCAAAGATCTTTTTATAAAGTCTAGACATAAATAACAAACGATTCGACTTAATCAACCCCCTCATAATTACCAAGAACCACAACTCAGAAAGAATCAATAAGAACATTTCTGCGAACAAAATATACGGCGGAGAGAACGATATTTTCACTTAATAGCCTTTCCTTCCGTTACAATAAAACCTAGAGTTTCAAGCGTGTCTTTGAGGGGTAAATATCTTAGCAGTTTCTTTTGAAGCGGGCGCATCCTCGGATAGGAGACAATAATGAATTCAACCTAGCCGAGAGTCAGTGCTCGAGCGTGCCCGTACGCTCTACTTTGTACTTTCACTGTTATAAAGCGATTAATGACTGCGCTACCTTTGAAGACACGATTCCAATAAAAATGCAATAATCCTCGAAGCGTTCCCCTCGAACGTCTGCGTCGGCGCTGATTAAGTTTAGTGAAAGACGATGAACTATTTCTAATTAAGACTTCTGCAACTCTAATCCAATTTGCTCGAGAAGTATTGATTTTAATGGGGCACACACTCACTTAAAGATACTCCGGTTGTGCAGAGAACAGAGATAGTAGTAAATGTTTAGTTTGCATTGTTTGCTTGTCACATTCATTTATCATAACGAACTAGTTCTTTCCTCTGGAGAAGGCTATGTTGCGAGAATTTCGTATGTGCTTGGGCTTATACGGACATTTAAAAATCTTGTCCCTGCAGGCACTACAGTATTAGAGGAGTGGTTACTTCTCTCTGAAAATACAGTATGAATCAGCCACAACGGATGTAAAGGTCTAGTTTTTAGTGCGATTGGGGGAAATAGTAACCTCAACAATTTCAATAAAGGTAGACCATTCCTCAACTATTTCGATATACGATTCGAATACGTATATAGTATACACATATTCGAATCCCATTTCTGTACGAGTTACTGATACAATTAAACCGGCTTATTATGTGGGAGTCCCAAGGTCAAACAGAGATTTCTCTGGAGATTCCAGTGTAATTGTTTAATTTAATTCACCATATGAAGGGAAACGCGGATTACAGCGATGTGTTTTAATTTAGAAATCCATTTACGCGTGAGAACCCTCCGCTGGTTATATTTTCATACACAAACAAACGCTAAAAGAGCATTTCTCGATCAAACAGACTCCTTTATATAATTTTCAGGGGAAAATGTTTATGAGACGTGGAAATGTGTTTTCTGCTGAAGGCTGACATGTGTGTAAAGTGGCGTTGATGTTCGATAAGCTTTAACATACTGACTATATCAAACTCGTTTCATTGGGAGAGGGAACTTCGTAAGCGGCTTTGGAATTTTGATTTATGTATTTTTGTGTCTTTTCGCTTCACTATTTATTTTTAAACCAGTCTTTTTGTACCGATAAGTCGGAAATAATGAATGGGTTCATGAAACCTACTATTTTGCGTATTTTTATCTTTCTATTATCTACAGATTTTTTTACCCAAACCACACAAAGTATCTTCCAACGTAAACGAACTTGAAAAACTTAATAACATAGTAAAAGACTCAATACAAAATATGTTCGTATTTATACTAATTCTCTTTTAATTAAACGGACTGACTTATTTCATCGCATACATTTTACAGAATTAAAGTCGTAAAGTATTTTCTTAACATTTTTAAAAACACTCGAATAGTGTCTGCGAGCGAATAAAACGTGCTTTACAATCTGAAAGTAATAAGAGCGCACTTCCTGATATTGAGTTTCGCTGAAAAAAGCTTTAATAATAAGTTGAAAATATTTCAAGAACTTTAAACATCTTAACTGGATATTCTTAGATTTTGCTGGCTGAAATTAATTTTATCCAGTATTATGAATTTTATACTTTAAAAGTTCCAACTTGCTTATAATGCTTAAAATGATAGTACCTAACCAATATCAGGCTTTATTTGGGATAAGTAAATTAATATTTGCGTTGACAAGTTCCTTCTTTCACTCTCATATTATAGTGCTCATATATCTCAGTTGAACAGATGACCGACACGACTAGCGAGAGATGAGACGCATTTCGTATTCATATTATTCGACGCATAAACCATCAAGTGATCACCGTGCATAGTCCTAACCAACACTTGTAGCCTTGGAATCCTAGGATCCCCTCATAGAAGGACCTTCACCGAGCTGTTTACTGGATGATAAGTATTTTATATTCAACTAGCTGTTACCCGCGACTTCGTCCGCGTAGACTTCAGTTTATAGCGCGCGGTGTCAACAAAATTGGTGTCAAATGTACACCATAAATCAAAATACCCAAATACAGCTGTGCACATAATATTTCATTTTTTTAAATTAAACCTAAAGCTTATTTAGTCCCCCATTACACAACTTTAGCTTTACCCATAAACTATTTGGCATTGGTAGGTTTAAGAGTTATTTATTATCGACGTGTATTACTGTATAACAATCGAAAGAATCGAAAAACATGCCATAATATGGTACCACCTCTTATAGAAAGATGCATGAGCAAGCGATAGCGCGATGTAGGAGACGAACGGCGCCATCTATTATGAATTTTAGGAACTAACTTAATTTGAACAAATTTACGCATTTTCACCCCCTTACAACCCCTTTTTCCGGTTAAAAAGTAGCCTATGTCCTTTCTCAGGCTCTAGACTATCCGTGTACAAAATTTCATTACAATCGCTTCAGTAATTATGACGTGAAAGCGAGACAGACAGACAGATATACTTTCGCATTTATAATATTAGTATATTAGTATAGATTTCGTATGTCAACAAATTAATTGCAGGTGGGTTGCCTAAAAAATTTCAGTCCAGAATAAAAAAAAAAAAAAAATTTTAACATTTCGCTGGTTTGGTTAATAGACAAATTCTATACCAATCGAAAGTATGGAGCCCGTAGAGTATGAAAACGTTAGGTTGTCGATTTTTTTCCTGTCACAAACTCACAACTCTTGGGTAGACAGGTAAATCGATATTACTACTAATCGGTACCGGTCTGGTTAATGCTTAATGCATATTCTATGGGCTTCATACTTTCGATTGGTATGGAATTTGTCTATTAACCAAACCAGAAAAATGTAAAAAAAAACCTTTTTTTTTTATTGTTTTTTTTTTATTTTTTTATTCTGGACAGAAATTTTTAGGCAACCCACTTGCAATTTTGACATACGTTATTCAATATAAAATACTTTTTATCCAGTAAACAGTTCGGTGAAGGTCCTTCTATGAAGGGATCCTAGGCTATTGGAAACATTTCGAGCGCGGAAATCAAACCTACAACGTCCTTAAAAGTTCAACTCAAAATCTTGCTGCTGCTGCTAAACCGAGGCATTATCGTAGAATCGTACTGAGTAATTATACATCAACATACCACTGGTACAGGATTACGGGATCTAATGTTGTCTATTTATATCACTGGCTGGGTTATTATGTAATGATATTATAATACGGTGCGGCGTGCCCGTGCATCGGTCAGCATGTTAATGTACGTGATCAGACGGCGACGGTGTTAATAATGACGCGTTCGCTGAATACATATTAGTGGGCTGCAGGATTCGCATAAGAAATAAAGTTATGGCGTCAGTCGTGTGCGTAACCGAACATTCCTTAATACGACTTCCACAAACGGTGTGTACGCGAACGTGAACAATAATAAAAATGTACGGCAGACGGAAATTTAGTTCGAACGAACAATATAATGCGTTATGCGCGTAATTTTGGACGCTATACATTTACGGGCCTTTTTTTTGCGCCAACATTTGAGGGGGACAAAAGTCCGCAAGTAATATTGGTCTATACTGCACCTGAAAGATAGTTTACGCACTTCCTATCCACTAAAAACTTGGCTTTCATGCCCCATAGCATTATAGTCATAGGCTCATAGCAAACCTTATAATAATTATGTTGCAAAAGTAAGAGAACAGAATAATTTAGACTCTTTTTGTAAAATTTCAAGCTGAGCACTGGCGTTATCAGCATAAACACCTTCAAAAACTAGCCTAAGCCGTTTTATAAAAGTAAAACTAAAATCCAAGAGCTGATTCAAGGCAAAACCACAGTACGGATCAAATGTCTGTAATATGCATCGCACACTAGTAGAACTCGAATACTGCATAAGTGCATACCTTAGACCTTTTGGTATTTAGCCTTGGCACTGTACCGAGGGTACTAGGTACAAATTCCAATATTATGTATATTCGCCTATACAATTCAATCACTTAGGTAAATTCTTACATAACGAAATACATTTTGCTTAAAATGTACGCTTCAGGAATAATGCTAGCGTGATTGAAAACGGCAAATCCGAGCAATAATGTTTCCTTGTACGAATAAAATGCAAACGAAGAATTCGTAGCGTAACCGGGCTACCTCCAAGTTTTTAGATCACGTCGGAATTCCCATTTATATTTGTATAATGAGCAAACATAAACAAGAACTCGTTCAAAGGGCGGAAATGCCTCTACTTAGGTGGGATTTCACCAAACACACATAAAACTTCGATTTGTAAAACTTAGTTCCCACTGAACGCGTTCATGCAGCGACGTAAATCTCGTTCTCTTTCAAATGGATTTCACAAAATTCTATTGATCGCGATTATTAAATCTAAGTTTACGTGACGTCACGCGATTATTTTACATGTTTTCATCATTTTAAAGCCTTTTCACGTTAATTTAACTACAAATTAGTAAGAAAAAATACATAAACTAACCAAACACGTGTCAAAACTGTTATTTTGACATTTCTTTTGTCTGTGTTTTTCGTTCCGCCATGACAGGGCTTGAACGGGTTTTATGACGCTAAACTTCGGACTTTGGGCGTTCAGAAGATAAAACTCGGATTTGCTGTGAACGCGTTCAGTTTATGTTGGCGAAATGCAATTCGATGTTATAATCGCGTTTATACGTTTTGAACCGGTTCAGTGTACATTGAACGCGTTCCATTTCTTTGATGAAATCGCCCCTTAACCGCCCCGTCCCGGATTTCGTGCCAAATATTTATTTTAATTACGTCTCGGTCGCTTTGGATCTTAGTTCAAATGTTTGAGCCACTCGACTAGCTATTGTAAATTAATATTTGCCGAATTATTGAGGCCGGGGGCGTCTGAGCACAAACATTATTCGAGCTCCTATATTGTGACATTTTTATAATCGATCGGAGCCCACTTCGTAGTTATTAATAAAAAATGTCTCGAGAAACGAAATAGAAATTAAATGTAACGTAAGAATACTTTTGATTGAATTTCTTCAAGTGAGCGGAGCTTACCTCGTAATCAAACGAAGACCCTACATTGAACGAGTAAATAAAATCAGCGAGACGAGGGCCGGAACGATGCGCCCAATGAAAAACTAAATACAGTATTTCATTTGCGTCGAATACGATTCTCGAAGACCGCACTTTCTATAGACGAGTTTTCATATCATCAGTGCTGTTTTCACTAAGTTAACATTACACCAGTGCATTTCCATTTAAATTCCAGTCCCAGATCAGATTTTATGCGAGAAATATCATGATTAATTTTTCTTACGTAGATATAAAATTTTTACATATGACAAAACGAATATATATAAACTTTGTGCCGTACGTGGTTTTCCTACAAAAGCAATAAGGATCTAAGACCGAATAGAAACTACGGAGCCGAGACAATATTTTCTTTAATTACACAGCGCTGATCTCATAAAGTAGCGCCCCGTTCCGGTGCCCTACAAAAATATTAATCCCGAGATTCGCCCCGCCCAGTCGCGTTCAAAGCCGGCTTAATTAAAACTAAACGGAGGCCTATAAAGGACAAACTATCCTAGACAAAGTCGGGCCGCCGTCGAGTGCAAATATGCTCTTAGATTAGTTCCTAACAAGTTTACAACTCGAGCAACACGTAATGTACCTTTAAGTACACTTCAGTCTACCCGTTCAGGTTATGTTGAAATTCTAACACCACGAGGGCGCGCGTCGACAGGAATGTCTCTATGGCTCGCCATTTGCATTTTGATTATACAGTGTGTAACAAAAGTAACTGATAATACTTTAAGATGTGAATCTAAACACACCGGCAAAATTAGCGGAACATAACAAAATTTTTTTTTAATTATTCGCTGTTTTTAATATATTTATTTATTAATTTAATAATTGATGATTAAAAAATAAAACTTTTATAAATTTAGGTCATAAAAACGTGTAAAATAGAAAAAATCTGCATAAATCAAAAATTAAGAAAAATCTATGAAATTTCAGTAGTAAGTTTTTAAGTTAAATTCTTCATTTTTACTTAAGAATTGCCATGTTAACAGCGTGTAATGCCTTCTATGGATCTGAAGAGAGTCTGGATACGCCATTACATGCTTGCATTTTGATTGTCCATTTCCTGTGAGATATTCTTCTACTCCTCCAGTAGCGCCAAATCGAGCTCCTGAACACATTTTGGAGCTGGAGTTTTAACTCGTACCGTTCACCCATTGATGTGCCACACGTTCTCAATCGGATCCACATCCGTAGACCGTGCTGAACTCTCCACCTGGGCTACGCTAGCATCATTTAGGTCATAATGCCCGATTTTTTTACTCTATGGATGCGCATAAAATTGAAGTTACTGCCTAAAACTGTGTAAAAGGTACAACATGCAGTTCTAGGATGTCTGTGCTATAGCCCTATACTGTCAAAGTACCATCATTAACAATCATCAGCTCTGTGCGGGCTCCAAATCATATGCAACCCCAAACCATTACGAAGCCTGCATGATAGGCCACTGTTTCCGTTAAGTTTGATGGTCTATAGAGTTCCTTATGATTTATCCACATTCTTTATCGTCTGTCAACAAAATTAACACAGAATTTGCTCCCATCACTGTACAGCACAAGATTTCACTCACTTGTCTAATTTTGATGTTCACGCGCAAATCTTAGCCTGGCTCTTTGGTGCCCTGTCTCAAGTTTTGGTGCCCTTGCTGGCACCTTTGTGTTTAATTTAACTTCTTTGAGTCTTCTTCTTACTGTACAATCACTTACACGTACATCTCGGACCTGTTCCGATAAGTTTTTTCTCTGCAAAGCAGTTTGAAGTCGATTTCTTAAGGCTTGTACCCTTACAAAACGGTTATCCTGAACCTTTGCTACCCGATATCTGCCTTGTTCTCGTCTCCGAACGTAAGATCCAGTCTTTTTGTAGCGTTGAAATTTACGATGGACCACGAAAGCCGACACACCTAAGGCCTAACTGACCGAACGGTAAGTGCGACCTTTCTCTATCGTGGTTATAGCTCTAGCTGTCGTAGAAGAATCACTAATTTTGTATCTAAGCAATGTCACAGTATAGCAATATCCCTACAGTAGTGAAACGAATGTACTTGCGCAGAGCAACGGAGGGGTACCCGCGGGGAAGCGGGCGGCGCGGACCCGCGTACACAAACTCGCGGAGTTTGTGTACCTGCCCGCGCAGGGGTGACGTTGGCGCGTTGTCTACGAGTTTTGTGTTTTAAAACGATAACTTATCTTATAAACAATGTGCTATAATATGTGTTCAGTGTCCGGATGTAAATCTGATTCAAAAAACAAAAAGGATTTAAATTTTCATAAATCTCGGCTCACAGTTCACACTAATATTGTGTTGGCCTTGGCGGCATTTATTTGCATATTATCTGTTTTATTGTTTACGTGTTGTAAGAAGTGTAACATGGAGAGAAACAAATACTTAGAATAAATTAAAAATCTGTCAAATACCCTGTTTTAATACTAATTAGTACCTACCTAGCTAGGTACACACTACACAGGGTCATACATCAAAAACCTGACATATGGCCTACCGTACCTACCAATTGTTATAGTATGATTAATTGTTGGATACTTTATATTATATTCCTACGAATAATAAAATATTCGAATGCATCTTAATCCTTCGATCGTGGATTCTTGTAAATCTATTGTTATTCTATTGTGTCTTGCTCACCGGTGAGCTTATGGGGCTTAATGAAATTTTTACTAATATTAAATCCATACTAATATTATAAATGCGAAAGTGTGTCTATCTGTCTGTTACCTCTTCACGCCCAAACCGCTGGACCGATTTTGCTGAAATTTGGCAAGGAGATACTTTGTGTCCCGGGAAATGACATAGGACACTTTTTGTCCTGGAAAAATGTACGGTTCTCACACGATAAACGAGTTTTGGCACAACGAAGTTGCGGGTATCATCTAGTAGAGAATTGAAATAATCTAAAAATAAAGTTTCACGTAAATATCGATTAAACAGATTAAGTAAATGATAATATTACAAGCACAATATTTTATTTTTATTTTATTTCCCGTTTCGTGGCAACCCTGGCATATCTGCTCGGTACCTACACCGGTGGCGGCATCGTGCGACATCAAAGGCGTTTCGTTACTGTAGGGATATTGCTATACTGTGGCAATGTGTTCTCTCAAAAACCAAACAATCAAATGAGCTGGCATACCTTGCACCCCGCTAAAAACGCCATTCTTATCAGAAACACTTACAACGTCAATCATCGAAAAACACTTAGTAGGGCATAATTGCAATAAAAATTTGTCAACTTGCCAGTTTTGTTCAATATTTTATTTCTTATGAGCTTAGAAACTATAAAAAAGGATTTCACACAGCCTGACTCACTTGAATTCAAGTTGTGGCCTTTTTTAACTATGTTCCGCTAATTCTGCCGGTGTGTGTATTTATACAGTTCACAATTCTTTTTGTGATTTTTATGGACCAACGCTCTAGCCTCGTGAATTTTGAAAAATAAAAAAGTTACTTTTTTAGGGCTGGTATTTTATAAGGGACACATACCCTAAAGTATTATCACTTATGACCGGGACACACGAGGCTAGTTTTTCAAGCCAGGATAGCAAGCTAGTGTTAGTAAGCTAGCAAGCTAGTACTTCTGGCTTCGTGTGGACAAAACTATCTTCATTTGTAAAACAGAACTAGCATGCTCAAAGCTAGGTCAGCAAGCCAGGACAGTTTGGTAAAAAACTAGCTTGCTATCCTAGCTTGAAAAACTAGCCTCGTGTGTCCCGGGCATTAGTTTTGTTACAGATGTCACTTTTCCACAAAACGTGATTTTGTACTATCAAGTTCTGTGGAAAAATCTACTTTATTTTGGGTACGCAGTCTACGGAAACATTTCTGTCGACAGTGCGCAAGGGGTCCCTAGGACTTTTAAGTAGAAACAAATCCTTTAAAAATACAATTTCATACATTACTTGTTTCCTGGTTATTATAAATAATACTAGCTGTCCCGGCAAACGTTTCTTTGCCATATTATATAAAGTATATCGCCCGTATTATTTTATTGAATTAGTGACTAAATAAGCATTAAAAAACAGCTACTTACCACGGGGCCAGACTGACGTGGTGTGAAGCGTCCATATACATTTAAAAAAAAAAGTATGTCACCATAGCAACGTACATCGCTATCCTGTGACCCGCGTCGCATAAACAACATGGTTGCTCTTTATAGACAAATAATTTGCAATAAAATAAAATTGCGACTATAATAATTAAAGATCTAAGCTATCCTATCTCTCAAGTTGGATAAAAGCACACATTTAAAAAAAAAGAAACATTAAAATCGGTTAAGTAGTTTAGGAATCCATCGCGGACAAACATCGTGACAGGAGATTTATATATAATAGATGTGCCTAATTGTAAATAATAGGGTATCTTTAAATGATGACTATGGTATTGTCTCTACCTGAAGTAAACATATTATTACAGTATTCAGTGACATTGAGAAGTTCGACACCGTCGGATACAACACCGAATATAACTCTCTCAGAATAATATTAGCATTATAATTTAAGCGAGTTTGAGAGTTAAGTTAGAGGGAAGCCACGTTGTCTCGTTGCGTTGCGGACTGCGGTATTATATATATATATATATATATATATATATATATATATATATACTTCAGGGAAAAGAGGTTATCAGGGTTTTCACGATATCCCTAGGGATATCACGAACTCCCGGAAGATGCCGAATATTCTTGTTTGTTACGTCTTCTTTAACTAAAAATATCTAGTGATATTTCACTAAACTAAATCTAGTGAAACGCCAGAAAAGCGGACGCCGCCAAATAAAAATCAAGCCACGCATTTCTCTCGCTTGCTCTAGTATACACACGGGTACTTTGATAGGATCATCTAAAATCTGAATCTGACAAGTAAGATGTTAGATGAGCCATGCGTCGGATGGGCATGTTAAAAGTCGGTTCTGCGCCTGATCTCTCGCCGGTCGTATCAGTCTCCGTCCCACCGGGTTATGCGAGTAAAGGAATATAGAGATTGCTCTTGAGTACTGCGCATACACTTGGCACTATAAAATTATTACTCTTGGCCTGGTTTCAATGAAACCGGCCACCGTCACCAAAATCAGAGTGGGAGTTATTATTATTATTATCACACGTGTAATGCAACTATAGCAGATCTGAGAGGGCATCACCATCTCTGAATCATACAGTTGAAACCAGCTGAGGGTTCTTCATCAGATACTTCAGACCTTTGATTTTTGACGTCAAATGAAGGGGCCGACCAAGTTGAATATTTTTTGTAAAGGTGGCATGTCGATCTCTAGTTTGGTTAGGCTCTTGTACAGGCACAGGTACTACAGGTACTCCAGCTCTTCGATTATCTTAGTTTTTACAGTTCCGTATCCAAAGGGTTAGTCTGTCTGTCATTCTCCAGGCTAGACGAGCCGCGCCAGCTCGAGCGACGCATTTGTTTCATTCCCACTAGTGAACGTGTCACGTGTGGGAACTAAAGCGAGCGAGAGAAATGAGTGGCTCGATTTTTATTCGGCGGTATCCGCGTTTATGACATTTCACTAGATTTAGTTTAGTGAAATGACATATCACTAGATATTTTTAGTAAGAAGACGTAACAAACAAGAATATTCGTCATCTTCCGGGAGTTCGTGATATCCCTAGGGATATCGTGAAATCCCTAATATCCTCTTTCAATCCTCTTGCGACACCGCAAGGCGTGACTTTGCCCTGACTACTCATTGCCGCATTTTTGTGCGATGTTTTTGCGATACGACCACAGATTGCAAAATAAATACCACGAAAATGCGATGCCGCAACGCAGTGCTATGGCCTGGCCCCGCTCCTAGTGGAGATAATATATAGTCCTAGTAGAGATAGTAAAGGGTATAAAACTATAAACTGAACACGTCGGGTGATATAAATTTATATCAGACGCCGACAGAAGGTGCAGCATACATTTAATCTGCAAATTAATTAAACTAAAATGAACATTGTGTGCACCTGATTGTGCCTTCTGAAACTAGCTGTTGATAATAATGTGCCTAGAAACTTTATACTGTTTAATCTAGTTAGGGTATCTAGTATCTACTCTATTGACTCTAGACTCTAGATTCTAGATGACAGTTTTTGACTGTGGATCTAGTTAAAGCCTAGAATATACTTTTGAGATTAGATAATATTTAGTGCTCCAAAAGTTATTTTCAAAGCTATTGTCATAACAGTAAACGCAGCTACGATACCTGCTCTATAAATTAGACGTAACGATCCTAATCAAATCAACTTAGCCGCTTGAAGCAAACATAATATTTAATTTTACAGCTTTAGAAAGTTACTGTGGAAATTTTCATAGAGCGGTAGCCTCTATAGAGGATTACATCAAACGTTAGAGGCTCTACCTTTAACCCACTCGAACGAAGGAACTTCAGTAATACTGGGCTAAGTGCAGCGCTCGACAACATGAATTTTAATGGACAACTTGTTTTAAAAGTTTCCTTCGATATTGCACTGAATGCAATTGTAAAGAGTTTACTAATGCTTTAAGATTTAGCTTTGCGTTTAACACTATCGACTTCGTTTAAATTTACTTGTGTACTTAATATAGGGTAGTAACATTGCAATTAAAAGACCAAATAGTTAATAGAGTCATTAAAATCCAATTCATGTAAATAATTATCGAAATTCTTTTCCGATGGTCCCTCAATCAACGAATGGGAAAATTATTTGGTATGTTTTGTTATTTTCAATCAGATATGAACAAACCCCAATTATAACGATACAAATAATAATTACATCAGTATTATACCTTACAATTGTGAAGGTAGACCTATCCTATTAACCCATCAAGCCCCATAAGGACACCGGTGACCGCGACAACAATAGAATAACAATAGATTTCCAAGAATCCGCGATCTAAGGATTAATACAAAACGAAGAAATTTAAAATCAAAAACTAACATAATCCTTTGGGATTTAAAAATGGAACTGAAAAAAATGAAGCACGCGATGTTTGGAGTAAACATCGGGCACTAAACAGTTTCCGTGCGCAGCGCGGCGGTATTCACTTTTCCAATAAACCATCCGGCCGAGTGCATAACGTGCCGAGATTACTTATGGCCCCCGGAGCCCGAACAGTGGCCCCCGGCCCCCGGTAAGGCCCCCGGACCCGCAGCCGAACAACAATATTTGTTGGCACGAGACACGAGATTAATTTTTCCCCGGGCGTTTAGTTTCTAAGCTATTCATGGCCGCACTGACATTCAATAATAAAGTATGATTCGCAAGCGAAATCCCTGCCAAGCGAGATACGAAATGGATCTCCTTTCTATTATGAAACAGAATTGCTGCCACAAGATTAATTCTTCACGTAGATCATAACTACAGTCTCGTCTCGAGTGACTTATTTTGACGAATTGTAACGTGATCTCTATTGTGAGAATCTATTGTTGGTGGGAATATTATATTCTGGTGCAATTTTAATAGTTATGTAAACTTTTAATAAAACGTCATATTGGGAACTATTAGAGAATTGTATATTTAGCCCGAGAATTTTTGGCGTTTATCGATCTATATATCTAGATATAAAATGCTCGGGCGTTTCAGGTAGATACTCGTTAAGACATTTTGTCCATCTCTAAACATAATATAGGTTAAGGTACTATAGAGATACACCGAGTCTGGTCTATATCGGCTTAATTTTGGCAGCGAGGGTCGAATCCCGTGCCCAGGTTAGATCTGCCTGCTCAATATATTCCCTGGGCTTAATCCATGACGCTATTCTACATTACATTTGCTTCAATATACTGTGACAGCCAGTGCGCTTAAGACAATATTAAGCTTGGTAGCTCCTCTTAAGCTAATTCAAATCACAGTTGCCTAAATATTATAATATTCACAAGACAGAAAATAGGCATACGTACACTTCATCCAGTTGATTTTGATCGCCTTACTTTTTAAAACATGAACTTCATGGTTAAGGGTGAAGACAAACGAGCGTAACTTGTGAGTTGTGAGTCGCAGAATTTCTGCCGCATAAAGGTGAACGCAGATAAATATCTTTTCATACGAATCATGACTCACAAAATTACGCTCGTGTGACACACGACACATTCAGTTTCATACAAAAGTCCTGTTTGACTTTTGTATGAAACTGAATGCAGCATAATTCTGTCGAACCGAAATTATGTGACTCACAACTCACAAATTACGCCCATTTGGCTTCCCCTTATGGTTAACGAATTAACTTTTCTAAATATAGAAAAAAGACGTTCGACTTAAAAAATATGACCATCAACGGTAAACCATGAAATTCAAGTGCATAAAGGTCAATTAATTTTGCTGCTGGAGAATCACATTCCACATAGGCTTGAAGTATAAAACGTACCTGGAACAAAAAAACACCATCATATATTCCCTACTCATTCAAATCAAAACACATAAATTCCAGCAATTTCATTGTTCACGACAAAATATTACAAACAAACTTTCATATCAGATAGAAAATGTTTTATGCGAGACAATACGTTTAATATTGGAAAAGTCCTACAACGTCAAATCTGAATTATGGGATAGTAAAATATGAGTTCCATATTTTTTTGTACATTCAACCGGGCTGAATATTTTCGAATGCTCAAAGCTAATCAAATTCAAACAATTCGTACAGCATTTTGCTTTGAAAAGAAAATAAAAACAGGTGTGAAATTATATGTAAGTATAGAAAAACGACTAGGTCCAAAAACATTTTTTTTTATATTATATCCTTTCACCATAGAGATAGTCATGTACCCAAACACTAAAATAATATTAATAAGTTTCAATTAAAAGCCGAACGCCAGACAATAATTATCGTCTAGAGTCTAGACTCTAACCTTTATCCTTAAAAATGGCAACAAAATAGAGATCTTTTGTTGCTTTACAAATTAAAAATGCAAGAGTTTTCCTACCAATTCCCGATAACGTCGCTGTTGATTAAATTTCATTGTTTGATCGGACGAATTGATATTTCGTAGCGGGTAGAAATAAGAAACAGATTCTAGCGCTTTCAGACTCAGTCGCCATTGCTTGCTAACTTGAACAGAAAAACTCTGCATTTTATTGTTACCAAAAAGCGCTCTTGGTCGTTGTCGTCTTAGAAGAAAAGACAGTTGACAAAATGAATTTTAGCTTTCAAAACTGCTTTTAAAACTCAAACAAAATATCTACTATCAAAAGTGGTGTACATCTTTTAAGTTCCGTTGCATTTTGGGTTTAGCTCATAGTAGGTATTAGGGCGACAGAAATGAAACAGTTGCGGTAATTTAATTAAAAACAGAGTCCTAGACAGACAATTAACAACCAAATGGTACTTTGTCTCGAGTGTATAATTGGGTTAGGTTAGGACTTATATATCTATAAGTGTTGTAAAATATTATGCTGTGTTGAATACTTTTACGCTGGCAGAAATTTATACTTTTAAATATACGGTACTCAGAAAAAAATACAACAAGACATGCGTTTGAGTCCATTAGGACTCAAACACGAGATGTAAGTAATAAGCTGTGTGCATAATTAAATATCTTATCGTAGATGTAATTTAATTTTATCACGATTATTTAGCAAACATGCAATTTGCTCAAGACAGTGAGTAGTGAGCTAGCATTATTTTTTTAAATTAACTGTAAAGTGCTGACAACTGTAAATAAATAGAAAGACATACAGTACTCTCTAATCTACTCTACGTTTTTAGCATTGCGAAGAATATGAGAATATCCATAATCGCTCATTTCCACTGAAATCCGTGGAACATAAATTCATGTTACGCCATGTCTGTCTGTCAATCAAGTGAGGCGCTCATGCGTTACTCGCATGACACTAACGTAGAGGCTGGAAGGCACGGTAAATCAGCAGCTTGTACATGTACATTGTACGTGTACATTAAAATACATATTTGTACGTTAAACACTGGGACAATGAGAGGCACCGGTGTTATCATTTCAAACGAGGGCTCCATACGACCTTATTTAAGGGCGCTAATTCCTGCAAATTGCCATATATGCGGCTTCGTCTTCGTAATTTATATAATTGGTTTTATTGTTACGGCAAACGGGTGTGCGTCCCCCCAGAAAGCCCAATCGAGCTAGGTGTATTTTCAATATATCAGAATTTGGAGCAAAAATGGAGCACCTCTACAGTCAAGTAAATAAATTGGAGCATTAATACGAACGACGCTGCGAGCTAAAAACCGTGGGCTTGCTGGCGTCCTGTCCCGTCAGCACGCCCAAGCTAGATCTCGGGAACCGTTGATAGTACTATCGTGTATTGTGGTTCAAATTTTAGAGCAAAATTGGAGCACTCTGCTCCCGTGAAATCAACTTCGAAACTAGAATGTGAAAGGAGTTAGACGTGATTAACCGGTGGGCTTGCTGGCGTCCTGTCCCGTCAGCACGCCCAAGCTAGATCTCGGGAACCGTTGACAGTACTATCGTGTACTATGCATGGGAGCAAGCCCACGGTTTTTAGCTCGCAGCGTCGTTCGTATTAATGCTCCAATTTATTTACTTGACTGTAGAGGTGCTCCATTTTTGCTCTAAATTCTGATATATTGAAAATACACCTAGCTCGATTGGGCTTTCTGGGGGGACGCACACGGCAAACGGTGTCAGGTGATGAATTTCTGTCGTGGCCGCGCTTGTGCGATTGAGATCGCTCGGCGAAACTGAAAGTAGTGCCTGGTAGGCTAGGATCCCTTCATAGAAGGACCTTCACCGAGCTGTTTACTGGGTGAATAGTATTTTATATTGAATTTCGTATGTCAACAAATTAATTGCAGGTGGGTTGCCTAAAAAATTTCAGTCCAGAATAAAAAAAAATAGAAAAAAAAATAAAACGTACGAAAGTATGGAGCCCGTAGAGTATGAAAACGTTAGGTTGTCTATTTTTTTTTCCTGTCACAACTCTTGGGTAGGCAGGTAAATCGATACTACTTACTACTAATCAGTACCGGTCTGGTTAATGCTTAATGCATATTCTATGGGCTTCATACTTTCGATTGGTATGGAATTTGTCTATTAACCAAACCAGAAAAATGTAAAAAAAAACTTTTTTTTTTTGTTTTTTTTTTTTATTTTTTTATTCTGGACAGACATTTTTTAGGCAACCCACTTGCAATTAATTTGTTGACATACGTAATTGAATATAAAATACTTTTCATCCAGTAAACAGCTCGGTGAAGGTCCTTCTATGAAGGGATCCTAGGCTATGGGAAAAGATTTTAAATGTTCGCACGGTCGCCCTAGCTTAAGCGGCATTCTAGCAACATAGTCAGCCTAGTCTAAAAGAATGAACAGCAGGGCAATCGCGCTAAATTTATTCAACTGAACCGCAAATGAAACTCGGACGTTGATCGACTTTTGGAACGATTTGATATCGCGCTAACGTTTTGACAGCCAGTTGAGACGTTACTGAACCTCAGCCGAAGCGCAAACGCTGTCAAAACAAAAAGTTGATACAAAGCTACTTCTACTCGCACGATTCTGAAACGTTTCTTATTTTGGTGTGTTAAATTGACGAAAATCGATGGAAAAATATAACAATAAGCTATAATCAAATTATAATATTATAAGCTTATGTTTACTTTTAAGCTGTAAAATAACACTACGGACTATTTGAGTTTGTTAAAAAGTGAATTGAATTTTGACATTAGGTACTTCTTTACGTAAATATGTTTTCTGCGCCACATAAAACTTTTGTCACAAGTCACTAGTCACTACTCAACACTTATGGCGTTTGTAAATTATAGTAAAACAATATGAATTATATTGTTTTACTATAATTATCATATAGAAAAAGTCAAATCCAAAATAACTTCTTTAACTGGACTACTACACGGTATTGCCCAAAGTTTGCCTATAAAAGTACGTCATACAATATACAATTCATTAATTAAGCCACATATTGATTTCCTTATAGAAGTTTGGGGTACTGCTGCCAAGTCAAATTTAAAAACAATACAGACCACTCAAAATAAATTAATAAAAATATTGTTTAATTATGATTACCTAACGCCAAGTGATAAAATATATACAGAAACTAACAAAATGAATATCATACAAACATATACTTACTACACAGCTATACTCATTAGAAAAATTATTAACAAGGAAATCCACACCGAAATAGAATTAACTAAAAAGCAGCAGATACAAAGAATAAAATTAAGAAACTCGAATGACATCGTACTCAGCTTACCACGAACGAACTATGGTAAAAGAATCTACTATTTGAGGGAGTACAGATATATAATCACCTGCCAAAAAACATTAAAGATTCAAAAACAATGTCTAAATTTAAAAATCTAATTAAACAACACATTAAAACTTTGAAATTTTAGGACAGCAATGCACCTGCAGTTCTGATGTTGCGAGTGTCCATGGGCGACGATGGTTGCTTTCCATCAGGTAACCCAGACGTGAAGACGGCAAACGAGCGTCTTCATTTTATATATATAAAATATATATATTATTATAAACAAAATCATGCCGCCTAGGCAATTTATATAATATGTATATTGTATGTTATGTGCTTAGGTAGATAAATAAATTGTACGTATTTTATTATAGATTTCATAATTAACTAAACACTTTAATATAACTAAATAATACTTGCTATATTTATGATTTTATAAACTAAATAATAAACAAAATTTATATTGCCACATCCAATAATATGAGATCGATGATGTTATTCTGTGTTTACGTAGGTTTTTACTGTCCACCCTCAAAACAAAAACAATAAGTTAATTGTTTATGAACAAGTGTTGTAATGTTCTGATCAAAGTTTTATAATATTATTGTAAGCCCGTACACTAGGTACGCTTAGAGTTAGTAAACCGATAAGTTATTAATTGTACATTTTCTCAATTAAGTGAATTGTATAAGTTCTTATGAGAAATAAATGTCTTAAACCTTGAATTAAACTACGTAAATTAAAAACTCCAACTTCCAAGTAATAATCATTCGCATTCATAACTACCAAAACAACTTCACTCGTGTCATATTCATCCATATTATGTAAATAAACAATTTGTCAATTGACCAATTAACGCATCGGAAAAAAATTGTTCATATTTAAGCCAATCAAAATAAAATCCGAAGGGCGCTGATTAGTCCGCTGCAATATCTGTCTAAAGGTCAAACGTTGCGCTGCGTTCGAGTTCCATCTAAGGGTGAGTTACGGTTGAAACGATAGCACGATACTAAAATTTGTTCAGACGCAGCGGAACCAAACCGTAACTGAAACACAACCAAAGTAGATGTGAACCCGAATTGAAACGTTTCGAAATAACGCGATTGCCCTGCAGGTTAAGAAGTGCGACTGGATGTATCTACCATGTGTGCGGGTTTCATCACGACGTTTTCCTTCACCGTACGAGCGTCCGAATTATGTACTTGAGATCTGAAAATGTCTCTTTGGTACACGCCTCCACCCGGGATCGAACCTGCACCCTCTCGAGTGCGAACCAAAGGTCTTCTGGGCGATTGACGCTTTTTGAGACATCTGATTTACCAGTAGCGTAATCCCCCAAGCAACCTTAAATTCTTGCGAGGCCTATAACGTATTACATGCTATCCGTTCCACCATAACTTACAGAATGTATCATAACGAACATCGATTGTATTTATCATACAATCAATCATAAGCACAGGAAGGCACGTACGCTTTTCCGATTATGGCTCCGTTTTAGGAATTTCTTACATTGTTCGATAATTGTTATTGTAATGAACTCAGAAATAAATAAGCGTATCTTTATTTCTTAATTATGTACGAATAGTAACTATAATTTTATGAAACTAGGATTTTGATCTCTTTTATTCACAAAAGCGAATTCCACGATAAAATTCGTCTTGGAAATGCCGCAATATGACAATTGACATATGACATCCACATAAAAATATAACTAGCTAATTGTATATCATATGAACTTACATTCACAACTCTGGAATAGGCAAAGCACATTTTTACCTCTCAACATACTCGTATTTTGGGACATTATGTTGTATACCTTCACGGTATAGAAATATTCTTCAGCACCAAATAAACTCAACGTAACGGCACTCGCTCATCCCTTCACCTTACGTACGTGCCTACTCCACGCATCATAAAACTCAAATACAACTTAATACAGAGTTCATCCCCCGAGGCATCGATGTTCGGGAAATAACGTTCAAACAAAAAACTTTCAAGTGCCATAAATCAAGCGAAGACAAAACAAAGTTCCTCCGTGAAGTCCTACTTTCAATTCCGATACACAATATCGAGTCGATTAAGCAAATTTTCAGCTCGTTCGCTTACTTTAAGCAAAACTTTAGGAACTGAAATAACTACTTGGTTTTGATTTTGGTTTGATATGATCCATGCCTACAGTAACTAGCGCCATTACCTGTTTAGGATTAAGGGGGCGACTAACCCAAAATTTTCGATTTTATAATTCATTTTGACGTGACAACGTCTTATAATTCGATGCAGCCGGCTGCACGCACGAAAAAACATGACGCAATATGCGGCGTTACCTCTCTCTGAGGCGTTCCATTTAGGGCTTGAAGTGCAAGCGAGAGCGCGGTACGAGCGACAAAGAGGCACGTTGTCACGTTCAACTATCGTCATTAAACCGACTTTACAGACAACCGTTTTTTTATACTTGAAAATAAACCCCGAATTGTTTCATTTTCCAAAATTAGATACTAGGGTACATTATATTTCCAAGAATTAGGTCTGAGCAAAAACACGATATCTTAAAATTTTCTCGATAGAAAGAAATCACAAAGATGCATCGATTTTTCACGAATTTTTCATTTATCGCCATAATCGTGCATTGAACTAAGTTAACATTTTAACACATTGTATAAAATTCTATCATTGAGAAACCGACTTAGCGGATTTTCAAAATGTTGCATATTTATCGAGTAATTGAGAAAAAACTAATTTGGCGATGAATCCGCGTCGTCCTTTTTCACCTGGCATATGAAAGATAGGCGTGTGTGAGAAGAGAGAAGAACGATGTTTGATTTTTTGGGTTAGTCGCCCTCTTAAGATAAATAATAGAAAGAAGTAAAAAAAATATAAGATAGATAATATTATTATGTGTAAAGAGAGCAGATTTGCGACAACCCTGAAATATCTTGATTATAATAAAAACATACAAAGGCTTGCACTAAAGTATATAGGTTTAGTACCTTTCTTCTTTTATGCCTCAGTATTTCTTTATTATCAGCTATTTACATATTTTTATTTTATTTCAGACATAATATATTTGGGAGATTTTTTCCAGCATAATGGCCATAATACAAATATAGAACTAAATCATCCCGTAAAACCTTCGGGGTTTTCGCAATAAACCTTTTTAAATTAAATAAAACGAATGGTCGGTATATAAGTGCTTCCAAACGAGCGATATGAATTTCCAAAAATGGTTCTAATAGTACACGAATTAGGTAAGGGCTAGGATTGGTCAATCGTGTTAGGATTTCGATATAGGTAGAATTATATGTATTTAAAAGTATTTAAAGCTCTGATAATAATAATAAACTGTGTTTCCCACTCTGTGGTCCGCGGACCAGGACCAATAGGCAAACTGTATAATTATTATGTTTTGGCGTCCGCGCGTGTCATAATATGCTCTGCACCATACATAATCCGATTTTTTTGCTGTTTAATTTATAAGGGGGTCCGAGAAAACTGTGCTTGATTTCCTAGGGGTCCGTGGCTGAAAAAGGTTGGAAAACACTGATTTAAAAAATGGTTTCAAGACCGTATGTCAGAATGACATGTACCTATGTAAAATATTGGATGAATAGTGGATTTTGTGTCAAATATTCACATTCACACATAAGAGCAACAATCAGCACGATACAGGGTGTGGATTACGAGCTATTAATTTAAACTAATCTCATTGTTTGACGGGGTCGTATTATCGTCATATACAGGGGGCAGACAATAGTCGGTCCCCGAACTAACGCCAGACGCATTAATCCTGAAGAACAATCGAGACGAGCTCCGTTAAGACGACTCCACACGTCAACACTGCTATCAACTATATTAATTACTTCGAAGATAGGGCGTTTTCACACTGCAACGATAACGACACGACACGATATCGTCGGACTGGTAGTTTCATACAATCACTACTAAACGCTTTCACACTGTGTCATTGCAGTCAACGATATCGTCGCCGACAGATTATCGTGCCGATATCGGGACGATACACCTTTGCAGAGGCAATACTACTAAGGGGGCGTCCACAAATTACGTGAGGTGTTTGAGGTCAAAAAATAAAAAACACCTCACGTAATTTGTGGACGCCCCCTAACCGCATGACAAGCTGTTGGTTTTATCGTTTCGATATCGTCGGACGATATCGTTGTCGTCCGAGCAGACGACACAACAGTATCGAGTCGTGTCGTTATCGTCGCAGTGTGAAAACGCCCATAGGGTCTTAGACTTTATGTGGACGATATGGTGGAGTTGACGTTTTATTAGATGTGCTGTACGTCCACACTAATATTATCAATGCGAAAGTGCGTATGTCTGTCTGTCTGTTACCTCTTCATGCCAAAACCGCTAAACCGATTTTGCTGGGTATGGAGTAACTTTAACTTTTGAGTCCCGGAAATAGAAAACTTTTTATGCCAGAAAAATTTATAGTTCCCACCAGATAAACGATTTTTGGTGCAATGGCGGGCGTCATTTACTTTAATATAATAAAGTTTAAGAAACTATTTTTGTTTTTTAGAATGTATATTTTGTCTACATTTAAAGACTCTAACTAAAGTATTCTAACTTTTTAGTTCAGAGAAGTTCATTTAACCCGTAAACACTAAACTTAAATATCTACCTATTTTACAGAATCACAATAAAATCACCTACTTTACACTACCGTACTTTCCAATTATTGTAACAATAAATTCCAGGTAGACTAAATACAAAATTAGTGTACTAAATATAAAATTAGTTACTAGTTATTAGTATAATAGTACGTATGTTCATGCTTCAGGTAAACAGGACAATTCAAAGAAGAATACAGGCGGAATCTACAATAGAATTCCCTCAAAAAACATCACAGACAGGTACGAGTGAATTTCACATAACCACATATTTAAATGAGTGTAAAAGTTCAACAAATCGCGACGTAGCGTTTCCAGAAGTTGGGGAGTTGAACAAAGTTAAGCCGGCATACGAGCCGCCTCACACCGAGCGACATTAGCGTCGTAGCGTTGCGGACTGTCACCGCAACGGTGACCCTGACTTTTACGATATGCCATTATTTCCGTAACGAATTTTGACAGGTGTAGTTTTGTCGAAAAGCGGGACAGCAGGCGAAGTGGGAGGGTGAACGATGTGCTGCTATCATCTTCTATTGTGTTGAGACTTGAGTCGTTGGATACACCCACAGTTTTTCATCAGTTAAGTCCATCAATCTGGTAAGATTGACGCGAAACTGCACGTCTATCCAGTTGATTGACAGACGACAGACTGGTCATGTCTTTATTGTGTACTTTTTAGCCATCAATCTGCCATCGATCTGGTGTCATTCTAAGACTGACGCCAGATTGATGACAAACTAAACGTGTAACCTACGTCTTACTCACATATTATGCGGCACCACAACGGAACTATGTGGTATAATATTGCGTTGTTTCGTTGTGACAATGCAGCACACCGGAGCAGTGTGGCCTCGCTCTTATAGGCGACATGTGTAATAACTAATAAGATAAAGTAACGCCATGCTAGAACAAAGGTCCTCCGAGTTTCTGACGTCTACTGAACAATAAAACGCCCTCGCACCGTCCCCACTTTATCCCACCTTTCATCTAATATATATAAATCTCCTGTCACGATGTTTGTCCGCGATGGATTCCTAAACTACTTAACCGATTTTAATGTTTTTTTTTTAATGTGTGCTTTTTTCCAACGTGAGAGATAGGATAGCTTAGAGCGGGATAGCGATGGACGTTGCCATGGTGACATACTTATTTAGTCACTAATTCAATAAAATAATACGGGCGATATACTTTATATTATAATATGGCAAAGAAACGTTTACCGGGACAGCTAGTATAAAATAAATTTTATATCAAACCACACCGAAACATTAACGAAGGATGTTTAAAAGCTTTTGCCGCATTACGACTTTTCGTCAACCCTTTTATTTCGTTTAAAAATCTCGTAAAAAAAATAAAAAAGTCGTAAAGTACAAATAGGTCGAATCCAGGTGTATGATTCTTGCCACGAGCCATACTACGATTCAAATTTAGGTTTTGACAAATCGAGGCATAAAACTTTGTTAAAAAAGTTGAAATGTGTTTTCAGAATTTCTATTCTGTCTCTATTTAACTCTGTGTCTATTTAACTAATAAAAATCAATTTGGATCTACTACGACAGGTTTTGGTACTGCTTTACCATTTTTAAATGTCTTTACACTTCATAGTTCAAACTACTCGACCTTAAGGGCCTTATCACACTGGCGATTAGCGAGCGAGCGTCGCGCAACCGCGGCTTGCGCGCTGCGCAGTCGCGTCGATTTCAAATCGCTCGCTAATCGCCAGTGTGATAGGGCCCTAACCACCAACCGAACGCTCTTCGGCGTTTAGGCCACAAGCACTTGACACATTTCACCTAGTTTCTTCTTCTTCTTTTGTTTATAACGGCCATGGGGTTTTGCCAATGTCGCCTATAGCTTTATCAGTCCGTTCAAATAAGTAATAGGCATTGAAAAAATTACTAACAACATGTCAAACTTTTTGTACCCACTTTTATGTATTAGTTACTTAGGCCCGTATTTTTGGTCAGTAATCAAGATGCATCTCGGTCTCAAGACACGGTTCAGGCTCTGTGATTGGTTGGCTGTCAAAATTTGGACCAATCACAGAGCCGAACCGCATCTTGAGACCGGGTCGCATCTTAAGTACTGACCAAAAATACGGGCCTTAGTAGGTAATGCCGACTTATTAGTTTTCAAGATTCCTGCCATACAAGCCATCAAATATTTCGTCTTCATATCAATATATTTAGTTTTATTTGTCACACCAACTTTCTCATTAAGATTCGGTGCATTTTAGAAGATCACAGCTTACTCTGCAAGTCACAATTTCTGACCAACAGAACGTGAGGCTGTATTCCCTGTGGAACTGGCTTTTCCGATGATATTTAGGTTGCATGTTAATTTAAAAAGAGCTATTAAAGTCAGTTTCTGTTGTGTTGGCCGTCCATCCGAATAAATGTCAACTGTAAATTGGCACAAAATGAATGCAGAGCGAATGCGACCGCGAAACCTTGTGTACACCCCGAATGCTGATGTTTGGTTTTTAATTTGTGTCATGCTTTTATTTATACGTACAATATAATTTGATTTATGTATAAGCGTAAGACAACCTTCGGGTCAGGTAAGAACACGTCTGAAGCCAATGCTAAAGCCTAATTCTTACGGTAATATGTAACGTGCATCGATGAAACCTCCATGCATCCATTTACGACATTTCGATCAGACATAGTCGTTGCAATAGTGATGAAATACTGCGAATTATAAAAATAAATTGATAGACAAAATAAACCCAAGATGAATTTTTTGTATATTTCCTTCAGAGCACCTTAAAATCCCTAATACAAGGCTTAAAGCGAGGATTTTGTGAATAAATCGTCGGTCGCATTGACCTAGACTGAGGGTTATCAGCATTGTATGCGATATGTAGACGTTTTAGAAACGCCCTAGTTTCTTGCCTGATTTATATTAAATCATTTTGAGGGTGTTCGTCAAAATTCACGTCATTTATTTTGAACTAGATAACGCCTGCAGCTTCGTTGCGCCAAAATTCATTTTTCCAGGATAAAAAGTATCTTATGTCCTTTCCCGGGACTCAACGTAATTCTGCGCCAAACAGCAACATCGGTTCAGCATTCTGGCTAGAATGTGCTCTTGATTGAGGATCAATATCGTCAAAACTCAAAATAGCAACCACTCTTTCAATCAAAATTGTTGGCTATAAAATTTTACTGCGATAGAAACGTAAACATTTTGAAACAGGTTCTCATCAATCTGAAAATATTTTTATTAAATTTCATGTTTATAGCCGCTTTATTGTGATAGCTGATCACTGTTTACCAGTTCAATATAACAGCATAAATGTATACGGTAGACTAACTCTTTAAATTTTGTCTTCGAAAATTAGACCAAAATATATTATATTCAATTTAAAGTTTTATCAATTAACCTATCAAGCCCATAAGGACACCGGTGATCGCGACAACAATAGAATAACAACAGATTTCCAAGAATCCGCGATTGAAAGATTATGTGAATAATTTTACTTTTACCCTTTTATAAATTAACACGTTCTCTGCCGCGTAGGTCACATGTGCCCGGACCCCTATCTATATCTACCCGCCGCGTAGGGCACCGGTGACCTCAGAGCAGACCTGTTTTTGAATCGAAATCGTAGGCCATAGGACACGTTTATCTTACATTTCTCTGTAGTAAGTGACCGGTGCGGCGCTGTAGAGCAATACTGTCACATGGTATTCACCTGTGTTCATTATACGTGAAAATTTTAATGCAAAAACGCAAAACACTGGAAAAAATAACTGTTTCTATAACTTTTTATTAATTTACCAATAATGGTATTAACAATTTATTATTGAATTACTTGCTAAGACGAGTAAAAAATAATTACGATAAAAACATTTTGGAACGTGCTAGAAATAACAGCAGAAAAATTTGGAAACATATCAAGGACATAACATACACCAAAAAGCATCACGAATCATCCTCAGTTTTGCTGAAAAATCAATCTTCAGAATTGGCATCTTTAAACATTGTAAATAATTATTTTGTAAATATTGGGGCGCACTTAGCACATAAATCACAAAGTCAATTGCACGGTCAATCATATGCCGCTTTAACTAATAGATCTAACGCAATGTCTTTCTCATTAATGGACACTGATGAATCCGAGGTAGATAGAATTATTAATAGCCTACGGGACGACTGCGCAGTTGGATGGGATAATATCTCGTGTACAATTTTGAAAAAAATTAGACACATTCTGGTTCCACACTTAACCCATATCTTTCAAAAGTGCTTATCTCAAGGTAATTTTCCTAAATGTCTAAAAAAGGCAGTCGTGGTACCGATTTATAAATCCGGTGACAAACAGGAAGTCTCAAATTACCGCCCTATCTCAATATTACCATCATTGTCAAAGGTATTAGAAAAAATCATTAACAACAGGCTGGTCAATTACTTAGAACATATATCAGCATTATCAAATAACCAATTTGGATTTAGATCGAAACTTTCAACAGCTGACGCCGTACATAACTTGACAAATCATATAGCCCGAGAAGTTGATAAAGGTAATCACGTAATTGGAATCTTTCTTGACCTTGCAAAAGCTTTTGACACAGTATCTACAGAAATCCTATTACACAAACTCGAATCCTTAGGAATAAGGGGCACACAATTAAAATTATTTAAAAGCTACCTAGAGAACCGCACTCAATGTGTCAAGGTTGACAGTGTATATAGCTCATTTGAAAATAATACTAATTATGGTGTTCCACAAGGAAGTATTTTAGGGCCAACACTGTTCTTAATATACATAAATGATCTGTGTCAACTAAAACTAGACCGTGGCATAATCATATCATACGCTGATGACACAGCAATTGTTTTTTCTGCTAACACATATCGCGAAGTTTTCGAATATGCACAGCAAGGTTTTAATATCGTAAATAATTGGCTATCGACTCATTTATTAACATTAAATGCCGAAAAAACTAAATACATAAAGTTTTCGATGCGTAAATCCACCTCAGTAGTTACTAACCAGCCACTATATGCACATCTTTGCACAACATTCTCTAACATGGCATGCACATGTCCTAGTATTGATGGGATCAACAATATAAAGTATCTAGGTATAATAATAGATGAAAATCTGTCTTTTAGGCCTCATGTATACAAACTATGTGAAAAAATACGTAAGTTGATGTTCATTTTCAAGAAACTTCGTCATATACTAGACCAACATTTAATTAAGCAGGTGTATTTTGCTTTATGTCAATCGATTTTAACTTATTGTATTACATCTTGGGGAGGAGTAGGCAAAACGCTGTTACTAACTGTTGAAAGAGCACAAAGGGCAATAATCAAAATATGTAACTTTCGACCTTTTCTTTTCCCTACTAACCAGCTTTATAAGTCATTTGAAGTACTAACAGTTCGTCAGCTTTTCATACTAAACGTAGTACTAAAGCAACACATATCTCTACCTTTCTACCGGGATTCAATCAACAAAAGGCGGAAAGATATCGTTTGTCCACTAGAAATAAATACAAAACATGCTTTTGCTGATAAGTACTATATATTTCTAGGTCCTCTTCTTTATAAAAGAATAAATGCCGTGTTAAATATATATTCTGTTAATTATTTTAATTGTAAATCAAACCTTAAAAAATTTCTTCAAAATATGACTTACGACGAAACAGAGAAACTTTTAATGGTTTTGCAATAAATGAACATTAGAATAAGATTAAGTGAGTATAATATTGTTTAATAATAAATTAAAATTAGTATAGATAATTTAAAACTGTAATAATTATAGCTAGTATAACTATTTAATTTAATTCGTAACTTTAAGGCATAGCTATAGTTTATATCGTAATAATTGTTGTAGCACTAATTTTCGCCTGAAACACAGGGTATCCTAGTTCAGGCAATACTATAATCATTAAATTTGTACTTATTTAGTTTAAGTAGCTCTAAATATTGTATCTCACCATTATTGTAAATACTGAATAAATATTATTATTATTATTATTATTATTATTATTAAGAATTAGACAACAGATAAAATTAAGCATATTGTAAAAATTTCTAGTGCCTAGCTGTTGCTATTATTGATTACGAGCCAAAAAGGTCAAAAATATTACGTTTGTTGTATGGGAGCCCCCCTTAAATATTAATTTTATTCTATTTTTAGTATCTTTTGTTATAGCGGCAACAGAAATACATAATTTGTGAAAATTTCAGAAGTCTAGCCATAGCGGCGATTGAGTTACAGCCTGGATACAGACAGACTGCGGTGACCGGAAACGTGACCGGAGCGGCGCAGTGATAAAGATTGCGTACTTTCCGTACTACAGCGCCGCGTAGGTCACATGTGACCTCAAGGGGTTTTTTTAATATATCTCAGGAACCCTGCACCCCATCGAACCCTAAATGATGTCATGGTTTATGTCTTGACCTAATACATCTATTTCGACCAAAAAGATTTTTTGTAATTTTTCTTGTTTGTACTACCGGCAGAGAACGTGTTAATATTATTATGTAACATATAGCTGAAACTTACTATTTAGTATTTTTATAAGATTTACATTTACCATTACACGGTGAAGACTCTAACACATAGGTGTATAGCAGAAGTAATCCCAGTTAGACTACAACATAATATTATACCTTATAGTATAACAGTGTAAACCCTGGATAACATGTTTTTGCGAGTTCAACAAGAAATTCCTTTGAACTTGCTTTGAACTAAATACCAGACTTCGAGACAAAAACAATGTTTTGACCGTTTTAAAATTTAACCTATTAAGCCCCATAAGGACACCGGTGTCCGCGACAAGAATAGAATAACAATAGATTTCCAAGAATCCGCGATTGCGCAATACAGAATCCCAGTATACAAGTAAACATGTGCCCGCTGAACCAAAAGCTTCATTACATACCTTCTTAACGCTTAGAAGTAGAGAGATGCCACGTACCTGAAAACAAAAACAACGAAATAAATAGATATAACAAGCGTATAAGCGGCGTAGTTAACGTCGCTTATCTCTTATGTTACCGCAACAGCGCAATATAAGTATAAACAGTAGTTCATGCCAGATGCCTGAATCGAGCTGTGGGCCCACAATTAGCATTTTCAAAGAGCTGAGTGTATTTTTTGTCAAACTATGCTAATAGTATAGAATGGCAATTATTGGGCGCCTCTAGTAGCAAAAACTGGCTAATCATTGAATGCTAAAGTTAACGTCCTCACAGTAAGAAACGACTTACACTTATCCCACACATAACTTCAGCATAATTATTGCCTGAGCTACTTAGTTTGATTTCAAGGATTTTTTAATTTCAATGCAGAGTAGTAATCCTTAGCACAAACCTACGCGACCACGCGACTGCGAAGCGGCAGCGTCAATACAAAACATACATTTGACAATAACTCTGCATTGAAACGAAGAAATCCTTCCTCGTCATCCAGTAAGTAGTAACTTACTCTACTATATTTACACTGTGGCAACAGCATATCTCCCTAACGGCCTACATGCGAGAGGTGAATGCCATGCAGGAAGCGCGCGACGATCTATGGAGCAATATAACAAATATCAAATATGATACGCTCCAACCGAGGTGTTCGAGTGCGCTTAAAGATATTCTTGCTGTATTTTTCATTATCTTCTAAATATGAGCAAAAAAATGCAAGTGAAACAAACGTTACATCAAAATCGTTATAATAATATGATGCTCGGTTCTTTATACTTCGTTTTAACCCATCAAGCCCCGTAAGAGCACCGGTGATCGCGATTCGCGACAACAATAGAATACAATAGCATTTCCGAGAATCCCCAATCGAAGGATTATTAAATTTCGAAAAATGATTTTTAAAACGACGAAAACGAAGCAACAATATTATTCAAGTTATTTTTAAAAAGATAGAGAACAGTTTTGTTTGTTTAATATTGCATATTTTAAACAAACAAAACTCTACTTCAATATTTCGATATTCCGTTGTACAAAACGCCCACCCCAAGAGGCATTTAGCCCATTCGGATGAAACATGTTGGTCTAATTAATTGACATAGTCTATTATTGTGCGGATGCCACGTGCACACTTGCGGTCACTGCAGGCGGGATCACGTTCCACACAGTACGGACATACCACGAATTATACGGGAATAGCCTGATATTTTACACCAGATGAAAGAACACGTGGAACTTACCTTATGAAAGATTTTATATACTAGCTTGTAGTCGCGGCTTCGACGGTGTGAAAGATTTTCAGGCAGCTTGGATCCTCTATTAAACTACACGAATTATAAAATAAATCCTTCGTTTCAAAGATGCCAATTGTTGTCTACTATGACGTTCACAGATAAGATGTCCTTCTGTTGGTGAAAAGTCCTGTAAATCCTTACATTACCCTCTAAAACTTCACCAACTCACAAACTTAATCTCTTTTTATTATGGACCTGTTAGTGATAGAAGTATAGATTACGGCTATACACGAGTACCTACTTTCTATGATAAAATTGTAAAAACCAAAGATCTTGACCTCATGAGTCATGACCCAAGTCTAGTAGATATCTACTAATATCGTAAATGCTTAAGTATATGTGCTATGTTAGTATGCTACCCCTTAACGCCTACCGCACTACAGACTAATAGACCTGGATCCCAAAAGCGTAAGACATAACTTACTTTCTGATGGATGAAACCATAGGGTCTTGGTAGTGCCTCGTGTACTTAGAATACTTGCGAATTTGTGTAGCTCTAAGTGGTATTTTCTGAAAGTGTACATGATGCCTACCACCGGTTCGGTAACTCTCTATGTTCGCAATGTCCTCTAAGTTATAACAATAGATGTTGCCTGAAACTACATAAGCACAATATTTTCATTTTCCGTCTGTTGCAAAAAACATTACATTTTTCCATGAACAAAAATATCCTTAGATATTTAGGGTCTGTTTCACCACTTCCTGATAAGTGCCGAATAGGCTACCCACTACTTAACTTGACAGGTAAAGTATGATAGCCTATTCGGCACTTTATCAGAAAGTAGTGAAACAGACCCTAAGGGCCTGTTTCACCGCTTCCTGATAAGGCTATCCACCACTTAATTTGACAGATGGAATATGGAAAATCTGTCAAATTAACCTATCGGGCACTTTATCAGGAAGCGGTGAAACAGGCCATTATTCTCGTATTTGTTACATTTCGATGATAGTACATAATATATTATAGACTTGGATCCCAAAAGCGTAAGACATAACTTACTTTCTGATTCATGAAACCATAGGTTCTTGGTAGTGCCTCGTGTACTTAGAATACGAGTACCTGCGAATTTGTGTAGCTCTAATTGTGACACCTGGTCAGGTACCAGGTACCAAAGTGGACAAAAAATTAGTCTTACTTTACTTTTTTTCTGATGGCTAATATTTATATATAATTTGTAGATTATTGTTCTGAACTAGTATCATGTAGTGTAAGACACTTTTCAATGACCAAAACTATTATCAGACGTTTTAAAAATAACTTTGAGCAACAAAGTTTTTTGCAAAAACTTTGTTGCGAAAAGAAATTTTCCAAGACAAAAAGTATCATATTATAATAATATGTGCTTTCCCAGGAAAGGATAAATATACTTTAACCCCAGGGCTCAAAGTTTATCTGTACCAAATTTCAGCAAAATCGGTTAAGCGGTTTGGGCGTGAAGAGGTTCCAGACAGACAGACATTTTTACACATTATGAGTGAGTGAGTGAGAGTGAGTATAGCTCCATGTAGAGCTTCACAAATTCGAAGGTATTCTAAGTTCATAAGGAACTGCTGAGAACATAAGGTTTCATCCATATTGTGACAGTAAGTTGTCTTATCGCTCTGGGATCTGGGTCTAACAGGTAGGCACTTGACTAGGTATATGACCAAAAAATACTCAATGGTATCCATACTTTAATAATATTCACTACATGTTAGAAAGGGGAGGTACAGTCTGGATATGGACAGACAGACAGACGGACAGGCTGAAATATCTTTTATTATCGAGTCCCGTTTTTACCCTTTGGGTAAGGAAACAGAGGAAAATGATCCATCTTTGTTATTATACTATGCAGTATGTTGACACGGACAAAGTCGCGGGCAATAGCTAGTAGAAAATAAATTCTTGTAATATCGTATAGTTTTCTAAGGTGTTATATTAATTTATAAAATAAAAATATAGTCTTTGAAAAAAAATAGCTACAAAGTTATTTTTAAAACGTTTTATAGTTTTGGTCATTGAAAAGTGTCTTACACTACATGATACTAGTTCAGAACAATAATCTACCGGCGGTCTCTTTCTGCGAATTTGTCATGTCGCAGAAAGAGGCCACGGAGCGGGACAGAGAGAATGGCCCCACCTCTCTGCCGCTCCGCCGGCGTAGGACGGGAGTGCGGAGGCGTCGCTACGCGAACCTCCAATCTCTCGTCTAACGGGGCTCCGGGTCAGGATGGGAACCTGCCCGGCTTTGTCAGTCCCGGCGCCGAGGGGAACGCTTTAGTTCGCCTAAGCGTTCCCTTACTTTGGTGGAAGTCCGGTCCGAGATAGACCGGCCAGACGTGGAGGGAGTCCTGTGTTAGACAGATCCGGGATTTCCCTCCGTTATACGGCTGAAGGCGATCCGCAGGTGGTTTTAGTGAGTAAGAGTCTCACATACCCCCGGGGCACCCAACCCGGGGCACCCATGATGGGTTTCTCCTGCGATACCAAAAAAAAAAAAAGAACAATAATCTACAAATTATATATAAATATTAGCCATTACAAAATAAGTAAAGTAAGACTCAATTTTTGTCCACTTTGGTACTTGGTACCTGACCAGGTGTCACAATTAGAGCTACACAAATTCGCAGGTATTCTAAGTACACGAGGCACTACCAAGAACCTATGGTTTCATTCATCAGAAAGTAAGTTATGTCTTACGCTTTTAGGATCCAAGTCTATAATATATTATGTACTATCTTCGAAATGTAACAAATACGAGAATTATGGCCTGTTTCACCGCTTCCTGATAAGGTTATTTGACAGATTTTTCATACTCCATCTGTCAAATTAAGTGGTGAATAGCCTTATCAGGAAGCGGTAAAACAGGCCCTTAGGGTCTGTTTCACCACTTTCTGATAAAGTGCCGAATAGGCTATCAAACTTTACCTGTCAAGTTAAGTAGTGGGTAGCCTATTCGGCACTTATCAGGAAGTGGTGAAACAGACCCTAAATATCTAAGGATATTTTTGTTCATGGAAAAATGGAATGTTTTTTGCAACAGACGGAAAATGAAAATATTGTGCTAATGTAGTTTCAGGCAACATCTATTGTTATAACTTAGAGGACATTGCGAACATAGAGAGTTACCGAACCGGTGGTAGGCATCATGTAGACTTTTAGAAAATATTTGCAAAAATGTATTCTGAATAAAAAAATTTGAGTTTGAGTTGAGTTTGAGAGATAAATAGTTACTACATACTTATTAATATGATCTCATATTATCAGAAGTGTTTAAATAACTCATAAACAATATTATGATATTTTCCAATTTCCTAGTCACCAAATATCCAAGTACATTCCAGTTACAAATTCAAAAGTCGGTCTACGGGAGTCGTCGTTTATTGGAGGAATAATTGGAAGTTTTGACAAATTTTCTGCGAGATTCGCGAACTTTTAATGGCGAAAGGTATTTTGCAGTTAGAGAATGTTGCGTTACATAACACGTCTAATGACAGAATTCAATCAATATCTTCGGGGCTCATGTCTTAAGCCGTGTATGAATTTATCATTAGATTTTGTAGCGTGTCGTGTCGTGGATATGTGATAATCGATCAGTACTCGCTATAATTTATGATTGGGCACGGGAAGTAACTTGGAGGGAATTTATCACTGACGTAAATTATTAGCATCAACTTAATTTATCAGGATTAGATTTCATAAGTGGGGAAGATGAAAAACAATTTCTGATTAATTTCGTTGCAGGAAGACAAAAGCCTCGGGCTAGATCATAATTTCAAAGAGTTTTCGCGGTAGGCTGCCACTGGTAAGACGAGTCGCAGTGATGAAAATATGTGGTGGGATAATTCTCCTTTAAAAATAGGAAGATGTCGCATACAAATTCTCAGGCGCTTTATTCCTTTACTTTTTTTAAATCAACTTAGCTGCATTAGAAGTCATTATCATTAATTTAAAAAAAAAAACATCATGAATGCAGAGTTTTTACTCCCCTAAGGGCGCATTTTCACTGGTCGATAGGGTAGTTTCTGAAACGCATGCCTCGACCAATCAAAATGCGCCATTAGTTGTCATAGACTCCCCGTATGCTGTATACCGCACGAGTTAACGACTAATGAAAATACGTCCTAAAAGGAGTCACATAAAACCCCTGTAAATCAAACTTTGGCACTATAATAAAGCTTCATTTTTTATGTTCAATGAAAAGTTATGTTCATTACCGAAACTTACCAAATCTTGATTTTATTTCCACATTTACTACATAACTCGCGCCCTAAATTGGCTAGCCGAGTTTACTACCTCTAGAATGACGGCGATAATTTTTTCCAAGGTACTGAAAGACAATTTGACACACAAAAGGCCGCACTCACATTCCAATATTAATTACGAATTATTGTGAAAATCTTTATTTAAGAGCCCGTACTATCTTTTCTACTGCTCTCTTCACACTCACGCCCGTCTTTCATATGCCAGGTGAAAAGGACGATCGCCAAGTTAGCGGGCAGTTATAGGTATTCTGATTTTAAAAGGGTTTTTTATATGAAAGCGGTAAAAAGTAATTCCAACAGTGTATAGAGGACTTTCTCAACAGTACATTGTATTTTTTTCATACCGTTAAGACGTCAATACAATCCATAAACAGGTGATATTCTAAACCTTTCACAGCAAAAATCACAACACTGTCGCCTGTTTGATTTGGATTATTTAAAGATACTTAAAAAAAATAAAAAATCTAGCTGCAACATTAGATTATAATTGAAATGATCTTACATGTTGTGCATTAAAACTTATAGAAATACTGAATTTTAACTGTTAAATCACGTCTGTTAAATGAGCGAAATCGGGAAAATTTCGTATACGGACTCTTAATTACAGTTAATTAATCCTTCGATCGCAGAATCTTGGAAATATATTGTTATTCTATTGTTGTCGCGGTCACCAGTGGAGTGTCATTGTGGGGCTTAATAGGTTAATATTCATCTCTGAAAACGTGCTTCCTGCTGTTTTCAGAGATGAATATTAACCTATTAAATTTATATTAACTATTAAAATCGATCGAATCTGTCTTTACTAGGATATTTCAAAAAGGTCGACATCGAAGTTAAGGGCCGTATTCACTTTGATTAGTAATAAGTGCAAGTGATTAGTGCAGGTGATTAGTAATCAGGAGAAAGCAAGTGTGGACAGCGACTGATTAGTGCGTGTCCTTTATTTAGTCCTAATCACTAATCACCTACACTATTCAAAGTGAATACAGGCCCTTAGATATCGAAAAAAAAATTAATTTGACGTAGCCTACGAATAATAAAAAGTAAGGAAGAGTAACTCCGTCAAAAAACATGCTCCAAAATACTTGTCAAAAAAGTGTACCTTAGGTTCACTTTTCATACATTAGGTGACCTTGAGCGGTATAAAGGCTGACGTTACATGACAGTTCGAATGGAACCAAATTTAAAACTGTATTAGTATGGGAGTTACGTTTCCTTAGTTTTTATTATTCGTTGGACGTAGCACATTTAACTATGTGCTACGTCAAATTGCATTCGTCAACAACAGTCAACAAATGCGTCGCTTATATTTTGACATATTGTCACTTTACTAAGTGACATGTCAAATAAGCGACGCGTTTTTATAACTATGAATTATCTGAAGGTTGGTAGTTGGTTCGTCGTAAGTCACATACTTACTAATATTATAAAAGCGAAAGTGTGTCTGTCTGTCTGTCTGTATGTTACCTCTTCGCGCTCGAACCGCTGAACCGATTTTGCTGAAATGCCAACATGGAGATTCTTTGAGTCCCGAGAAAGGACATAGGATAGTTTTTATCCCGGAAAAATGTACGGTTCCCGCGCGATTAACGAATTTTGGCGCAACGAAGTTGCGGGCATCATCTAGTAGAATATTATATTGGTGGCATTTTGCACTGGATGTGTGTTTCTATTATTGGGATCAGGCCAAAAGCCAAGAAGGAATTTTTCTTACTTTTAAAAGGAGAATGGAATGCTATTTAAATGTAACAGATATATTGAGCATTACGTCTCAGGGGTTTGATTTATCTGTTTACCCTGCGATACGATACACATAAGATAAGTTTGAAGCGAGTGCCTGTAAAGTGTAGGGAAAAGAAAGGGTTTATGTACAATAGTAAATAGGCTTTTTTTGACCTTTCTACTGTGAATACCAATTTGATTATTTTGCGCTCTTATATTCATTTAGTTATTTAGTTTTTAGTTTGTGTCGTTTTTCGGGGTTTCATTCAATTTATCGCATACCATTATTCGTTTGATGAGTTTGAGCATTGGTGGAAAATATTATGTTTCTCTACTCTTGGCACCTCACATCTGCAAAATTGAACCTTCGGACTTTTAAGCCTTGGAAACTAAAGCTTGTAGTATGTAGATATAATATATTATGTATGTTTAATAGTTTTAAACTTTGTCCAGCCTGAATGGCTTGATGTATTTGAGATTGTGAGATGTTAGATTCGTGTTTACTATGACAGAAAAAACACTGGGTATTATCATAACGAACTCGGGTTTATTTCGTTTTTTAAATCACCGTTATTTATCATTACTCCACAAAATATGAAGGAGCATCAGCAGCAATTTGCTATAATGCAAATCATCGAAGCCTGCTCGATAAGGACTCAGTGGCGGAGCTAACACCTGGGCCCGATGAGCCCTAATGGCCTGTCGTCCATCGTGATTGATCGGCGCTGCGCCGCGACATATGTGTAGGGCCGACACTGTATATAGGTGAAGCTTTTAACGCTAAAAATAGATATTCTATTTTGATGGCTATATCAGATTGTTATCTAAAATATAGTAGGTCTATATAATCTAGATAGATTAGATGCTTATCTAAAAGATAGTATGTCTATGCGCGTTATCACATCACCAAACGCCCCCGTTGTAAATAGTTTTAACCAACGTTTAGGTGTCAAGTTATATACTTGGATAAAATTCTCTAACACAAATTTGAATTTACACAATCCCTACACAGTTTACAACAGCATTCAAGCATTTAAAAAATAATACGTTTTTCAAACATATAATAACTATGAAGGGCTAGCAGAAACTAGAAAACAAGACAAGTTAAGGACCTAATTTTCTTCGGGTATCTACACTGTGCGCAAAAGGATTGTAACATAATACCATACCAGTGCAAATTGAGAAGTGAACTTTGTCAGTCTCATCAGAACCATTAAAGCGTTGCTTGTCTCAATTAAGTATTATGAACGTAAATGATATGCATAAAACAAGAAAATAGTTCCATTACAAAGAACACTTAAACAAGTGATTCCCTAGGATGTTATTATTGGAACGAAGTTCCTTATCCCGCGTTCGGCGTAAATCTGATGCTACGTTTTGATGCTTGCCGAGGCATGGCAAGCCTCCACAAAGCCCGAGCGTGAAAACAGGTGAAATGGCTTGGCTTGCGTGAACGTAGCATAAAGGCTAGACAGAACGATATTTGACCTTGATTTGACACTTTAAAGCTTAAAACAAACCTAAGCGTCAGTGACAGACGACAGTGGACGCGGTACGCGATACGCATACGGGAGCGTCTGCAACGCGAAACTGGCCGTGCACACCTGCGCGACTACGGTGCGAACCGTCAAACGTTAATATCATGACACAATCTATCAAAACGTATACAAATAAAAAAATCATAAACTAAAGAGTTGTAGAAAATAATATTTTTTTATATTATTTTAAAAAAGAAGTCTAGTTATGTAAACTTCAAAACACGCGTCTGACAACTTGACGCGCACGTTCCGCTTGCCGACGCGAACATTAATTCGCGTCGCGGTCGTGCAGGTGTGCACAGCGCGGCGCCATAAGATTACATGGGCAGCGTCCGCCGCGCGGTAGACGCTACCGCTTCGCAGTCGCTTTGGTCGCGTAGTTTTATTATTTAAATAAATAACATGAATTTACTATTTTATTATTCTCGCTAAAAGCCGAGAACGGCGGACGGATTTGGCTAATTTTAGTCTTGAAATAATCGTGTAACTCCAGGGAAGGTTTATACGGTAAGATTTAGGAGTTAAGTGAAACGAAGCTAAGCGCTTGCGATGCCGTAAATATCAAACCTCTCATTTCTTTTTTATTTGCACCTTGTCGTCAAAATTGTTTATGTATTGAAGGGCCTGGTTCATTAGAGGCTTTTCGATTTATAGTTAGTGGACCAAGAAGCCCGCGACGGCCAGACCTTCCTCAGTTTAGGAAAGCTGAAAGTTTACTTGTTTGTGACCTTTACAGAGGTAAGAACGACCAGCAAGTATGGAGTTTCACCACCCTTAAACTTTTTGGGTATTTGGTAAGTATGTATTAGAATTTGAGTGTGTCTAGCAGTGGGAAGGAATTGTCAAAAATTGTCCGGCACTAGAAGACGAGACTTCTCCACCTACCGCGAAGAATATTAGCTACGAAATTGAGCTTTACTCTTAGATCTCGAAGGTCAGGTAGACCTTCAGAACTGGATACCTCCTAAAGTAAACGCGACCGAAACTTCATAGTATTTGCTGGTCGTTCTTACCTCTGTAAAAGTCACAACCGATAAACTTTTAGCTTTCCTAAACTGAGGAGGGTGTGGCCGTCGCAGGCTCTTACTCTATAGCCCAGGGGTTCCAAAACTTTTTCAGCCTGCGGCACAGTTGGACTTCACCATGTTTTGTCACGGCGCCCTACTCTACCTAGCCATAAAAATACACATAAATAAACACATTTAATGATTACTAGCTGTCCCGGTGAACTTCGTGTCACTTTAAAAAGTTTAAAACCTTCCCTGAACTCCTACGAATATTTTAAGACTAACTACGACTAGTTTTAGCGCGACTAACACATTTGAAAATCCATTTTTATATATATACGATAGTTACGTTATGCAGGTAAATTATAATAAACAAATATTCAATCATCTACCAGCTTCACCAAATTATTATATTTTTTAATATTTGTGGTTTTGGATAATGATGAAGGATCGACTCACGGCGCCCCTATTGCCTTTCCACGGCGCACCAGGGCGCCGCAGCGCAGTTTGGGAATCCCTGCTATAGCCTTATAAGTTATAACAATGTTCTATAGAGTTTGTATCGCGGTATTCTAGTCTGCATTTTCTTACGTGATGAACACCCAGAGCTCATTTCCTTACTTTTCAATTTATACCGATGCTACCTCGTTCCAACTTCCTGTATTAAATGGCTTAAATAAATAATGCTATCGTAACCTGTTTCTAGTTCGATATTTCTTATCGGATGAGTATAGTCATTAGCGTTTAACGTGCTTATTATAAAATTTAATAAGAGACATTGAGGGCCTGTTCCACCACTTCCTGATAAAATGCCGGATATGCTATCCACAACTTATTTGACAGATTTCCCATACTCTAATCTGTCAAGTTAAGTGGTGGCAAGCCTATCCGGCACTTATCAGGAAGTGGTGAAACAGGCCCTAAAACTATGGTTTTAAATAGTAGGTACTCTACAGTCTACACTCTACACTGATTACTAGAAGGGAGGTTGGGAGAGAGGCCAGTTCTTCTCGCCGGGGTAGTTCCCGAACCGGTAGTTGGCACCAGTGTAGTTATCTTCGTTCGACGTTCAGAAAATGTTTGAAAAAATTTATTCTGAATAAAAAAAATGAGTTTGAGTTTGGAGCTATCTATTAAACATTTAATGACATTCTAATCATTTCCATCTAAGAAGCCATAACATCGTAAAAGATGAACGCAATCAGTGGGGCAGAAGTGATCAATTTCTTAACAATTTTCTTGTCGTCTGAAATCTTTTCAGAGGCACAAAACATTTAGCCAATTCAGCGCACAGGAGCTCGGGCCGTAATAATAGAGCCTATTGCGAGGGAGGGGCAGTCATCGCAAACATAGGGCATTATCGTATTGTTAGCCGTACTCCCCGATCCCTTCGCGTACCCAATTTTTTGTGGTACCTTCGAGTACCGTACATAATACGGACGCTCGTTATTGTGTTTATCAGCCCAAGAAATCCTTTCATTAAATCTGTTTTCGCAATTCAATTTCGTGGACACAATAGAGCAATTTGCCGGAATATGGGATACTTGGCTTAAGTGATTTGATAAACTATTCATAAGTATTTCAAGCAATAACAATCCATCGAAGTCATATTGGAGACAATAAACAAAAGTCTTCTACTACAGCAATGCACTCAACCCATCAAACCCCATAAGCTCACCCGTGAGCGAGACACAATATAATAACAATAGATTTCCAAGAATCCACGATCGAAGGATTAAATAACAGAATGCTCAGCATTCGACGAATGCAATACACATGTTAATGAAACGGTCACACTTTTCATAAATTTTAACAAACCAGAAGCAGCGACTTATCGCATGTAACGAAATGAAAGTAAAATTCTCTGTTCCTAACATGGAACCCGGAATGAGGAAAAAATAACTTCACGAAAGTAAGACAAAAAAGCCAGGAAGTCTTAGGAAAAATTCTTACAAAAGAAAAAAGGAACAAAATAAATTTGGACCATAAGATGTTCGGAGAGGTAAAAGTAAATCTTTTTGTCGTGAATCGTACTGAATAGACGCCCAACAAAATTTGTTGCATTTTTTTAAATTACAACCTGCCTCAATATTTTAAGAGTGAAGCTCTCCTCGGTTCGGAGCGTAGCACCTTATAAAATTATATGGACACATTAAATTCCATCTCAATTCAGAGATTTCTGAGTTCGGAACATTCAAGCTGTTGGAAATTCGCTGGGTAAGCCAAAGATAACGCGGGCGGTCCCCGTACATTAATGAATTCAGCTGCGGTCGCACGAGGCCGGCGCAGGTACGGTGCGGTCGCTCAGAATCGCATGCACACGACACTCGCGACGGGAGCGAACCATTCTCTCTAGAACAAAGCGCTCCTGATCTAATCGACGCAACAATACACCTCGGACAGCCGGAAAATAAGCCCGGGGGCACTCCGCCCGGCGCGGCCGATATTTTAAATCACGGACAATATTACGCAGCGCGGATACAAACGAGTCCATTGTAGGCCGTGTGCGGCCGACGGCCGTTTTAGATAACGTGTGACCCCAGAATAAAGCGCCCGGCGAACAATTAAAAACAAAAACGTCGAGTACGGCAACTACTTACGTAGCAATTTGGGAGCGGGCGCGATTAAAACATTTTTCAAGAGGAAAGTAAACGTTACGGTAATAATTCTCTTGAAATTGCGATAACCGGCCCTCCCCGATGTAAGCTTATAATTAAACACCACGCTGCCGGGCCCGTGGAGAGCGAACGTTTCGATGATCCCGTTCCTGTCGCACCTTCCCTTCGTTTTCAGGCTGCTACGTTTTAGTCGGTCATAATTTATGTGGAGAATTTTATGAAGTAAGAAGGTCAGCGGCAAAAAATATTGTTACCCATTCAAGAAAATCGTTCTTAGTTTTTACTTCGTGTTCAGCATGAGCATGGTCGACACCGAATAAGATAATCGGATCAGACTCAAATAATAATTATTATAGATATATATACCCTTTCAGTAAAGTTAGATTGAATGATTTATTTGAACAACTCCGCGGACAAAAAAAATGCCTCTGCCTTCCTCGGTAAAAAGATTTTTTTCAATTCGAACAAGTATTCCCTGAGATAAACGCGTTCAAAGAAATTTGCCATCAAAATAACTAAAAACTTTGAGCTTAATCGATAAAGCATGATAGACGATAGATATATAATATAAAATTCATAAAAAAATCACAACAAGTAGGCAAACTCGCCTAAGCGAAAGATCGTGACTAACTTTGTAAAATTCAAGTAAGCCTGATCGAAATTTTTGTCCCGGTGGTTAATCCTAATTTAAGTAGCTCGTTGAGATGGGATCAATTTTATGCGGATAATTTGGCAGTGATGCCCTAATCACAGGAGTGTGGACCGGATAGTTAGATAGTTGACCCGATTTTACAAATATTGGCAAGGAAAAGCTACAATTTGGCCAAGACAATTAGTTTACTACCTACTTCCTACATTAATGTTGGCTTTAGGCGGCTTTAAAAGGTTTGCAATTCTGCATACAGGAAAAAAAATATAGGCTTTTCACAGGAAAACCTATATTTTTTGTTTTGTTTATGTTGTACTTAATGTAAGTTTAGTCACAGGTGACACGACTAAACTGATATAATATTAAATTACATTACAACTACGTATGATAATTATAATAAAAACTTTAAACTACATATATACGGTCTACTCATTTCATTAGACACTAAAATTTGGTTCGTATTCTTCCAATGCAGTAATAAAGACATGAAACACCATAAAATTAAGGTTTTAACTTTTTTTAAGAGCGGGCTGTCAAATTTTGCTGTGTTTTCTAATAAGTATAACGATCCCGGAAGACAATTCACTCAAATGAAATTGAATTTAAAGAGAAGATAAGAAATTTTTGAAGGGTCATATTTTTTTATAAAGTATTAGTAAATTAAAAAAAATCGAACGTAGAGGCATAGTTTTAACAGATCCCAATATTGCATAAAAAATCATATGTCTAGACGCATTGTCCTGGGAGTAAATTGGGGAATACGTTTGTATGGAAAAACAGTGTTGCGTATGTTCTTAACATCGAGCTTATAAAATATTTTTACAAATAAGAAAGCTAATTCCTTAAAGGGAAAACAAGGGAAAAAATAAAGGTGTAACTTTTGGTTATTAGGAGGATAATTTAGCGCCAAATTTAAGGAGGTTAGCAAACTTTTGAAAAGTTGTTAACGAACTTCAATAGAAACCGTCTTGGAAACCGTATAATTTTTTGATAAAAGAACTTGAGTTACGGTTTTGTGATATTTCGGGATCATCATCGTCTGAACTGAATTTTATTAAAACTATTTCATACTATGAATTGAAATTCTGAGGATATGTTAAGTAGAGTCATTTTTTTAACCCTCCGTGCACCACGTGGATAAAAGTTACACCGCGCACCACGTGGGGTTTGTCAAACCCCAGGACTTATCTGGGCTAGGGCATCGAAACCCGGACCCAATTTTCAAAACTCGGGTTTTCGGGTTTTTTAGAATGAAAACCCGGGTACCCGGGTTTTTCGGGTTTTTTCGGGTTTTCTTAAAATTCAATGATTAACGATGCGAAAATACTTTAAATATGATTTTCAGCGATTGCCAGCACCTTTTGCTGTAAAATACTATTTAAATACCATAGTGTGTGGTCACGGCAGTGCCCAACCAAGTCTCGAGTGAACGGGCACGGCCGTATCATATTTTTGGTAGGATTTTTAAAATATGTATTATTAATTATTATTAATAAATATTTTTATGACAATTAGTCTTTAATGCTCTTAAAGCGAAACTTTTCCTTTAAAATATTATATTTTGTTTAATTATGACCAATATAAATAATTAAACCTATACAATATGTTATAAAAATAAATAATTTGTATGTTACTTTGATATAAATACCTTTTAACAGGTCTGGCCTTTAATAATTATGAAAAAAACGAAAAACCCGAAAACGAAAACTTCGGGAAAACCCGGTCTCGATGCCTGGGCAAGGAATACGTTATTTGTATTTATTATTTCATTTTATTTCAAATAACTATTTTTGTCTATTTAATTGTAATATAAAACGATATTAAAGTTAAGTATCTTCCATTTTTTATCTTTTACAACCAAAAATCAAAATTTAGTAATATTTTACCAAGTAAAACATAGACACTTCTTTGGGTCAGCTCCTACAATTAAACGTTATCTTTTATTTCCCATTCTGCTTAAAATTTGAACACAATATTACTTGCACTTTTCCCACTATATTCATGAATTACAATTTAAAGTCTTAAAACACCGGTTTCGACTAACCACACACACCTGACGATGATTTAGTCGAAACCGGTCGTGTTTTAAGACTTTAAATTGTAATTTATGAATATAGTGGAAAAAGTGAAAGTAATATTGTGTTTCATTTGTGTTTAAAATTTTAAAACTAACTTTATAAAGAATACAAATTTAATCATATTAACTTAATATAATCAGTCTACACGATATTCAGGCAAGTTGAAATTAGTACTTTTTTACAATGAAAGTGGGCACGGTATGTCGATGCCTTAGTTCACAAATGCACTAACTACATGAATGTCAACTTTACAGGGGAGCGTTTTCAAGTTTCGGAATATTGAGATCTGGATTGCATGAAAGTAGCATATATTAATTAAACAATTTTGCATGTATTCCAAAGACTAATGCCTTAGCTACATTACATCTCAATATTTTGTTATTATCACAACAATAACATTACTAAAAGAGCTAAATAAACCTATAAATCCCTATATAATACATTTGTGCACAATGTAAAATTAATTTTTACAGGTATTAAGTAAAAAACACAATAAACTTTCATAATTTACCAGGCCAAAATAAAGTAAAAGGCCCATAATATAAAAGGATAAAGGTAAGTTAAAAGGTCTAAAAAGTTTAATAAAACAGAATAATGAAACAACCAGTAATTTGTTATGATCATAATGTTTAATTTTAGGTTAAAAAAAACAGTTTAAATTACTGAATACAAAGTAAGCCCTAACTATAGGGCATTCATCAATGATAATAAAAACTTTTCAATTAAGTAGTCTTTTCTCCCTGAAGGACTATTATAAAATTTCACTAGTACAAACAAACGTTGTTATACTAGTGAAATTGATTTTTAAAAACACTTCAAAGGAAAAAGGCTAGTTAAAGATTACAAACAATTATTATAAAAAATATCAAATATTCCTCAAGGACAATAAATTCACAGACTACTAAGGGATACTACGTATAATAAATTCGTTAATTTAAAAAATAAAACAAAAGGACTAAGCCATAGTGGCCATATCTATAAGACTCATTAGACTAAAATGATAATCACACATGATATTTATCAGTCTTTAATTAGACGGTCACAAACAATAACTTTTTGAATAAAGAGGAATTATGTACTTATAAGAAACTTTCAAATAAAAATTAAATCAATAAACATTTGAATTTATATAAGCCCTAATCCTTGGCCATTCTAGGTCAAGAAATTTGACTAAACAAAAGAAATATATTATAGGCATTAGTAATCATTTAATTAACACCTTCACTGCGGCAAGTAAAATCTTAAACCTACGTCTGGAGCAGCGGCGAGCCAAAGTGTGCCTCCAATGATATTTCCGCCAGTGCGGGGTAGGCCTTTCTCGACCCACCAGCACAAGGTTAGATTAAATTACTATAACTTTGAGAAAACATAATGTAGGTGTACAGTTTTTGGACTGTTGGAATAACCTTGAACCCAACTACTTTAGATTTAATTCGCCCCGGGATCTGCCAAACAGGAAATGAGAAATAAACCAGGGAAAGTGGCGGGCCGATATCGACCTGAACCGCACTAGAAAGTATTTTTAGTAGAGATGGGAAAAACAAAAATAAGGGGATATCGAAAAAATATATGTTTATTAATATATTTAAATTCCTGTCTTTAAAACACAAAGCCCGTTTTTGTTTGCACATTCTGCAGTATGTTTTTTTTTAATTTCTTTTTTGATTCGACACTCACGGTTTCTCTCAGTTTTTCATATCACTCTGCATAATTTCGCCGTTTAACGCTCATCTCAAGGACATGACCTTTTGTTTCCTGCTATCGTGCGTTGTTAATTTTATGAAATGAATAATTATTGTATTTTAAAAAGATAAAACCTACTTCAAATTGTACGTAATTGAGAATCAAAATTACCTATTTTAAACACTACTGAACCGATTTTGATGAACAGTATTCCCGAAGTTAAACAGTACCAAGTACAAAAAAAGATTACTTTAATCGGACTAGTAGTTCCGAAGATGTGCGAACACAAACATAAAAACATACATAAATATGTATGTCACTTTAGAAATTTGTCACATTTGTTCAAATGCTGATAATATAGACTAAAACATATAAAAACTAGACAGTTCTGAAAATAATACATACAATATACAGGTTGAATTGATAACCTTTTATTGAAGTCGGTTAAAAAACGCGACGTACGTCAGTTACGAATTACGATTGATTGCACATCACTAACTGGCGAGGCGGACGCTCGGTGCGGTATCGGGTCGCCAACCGCCTGCTTGTACGGCGGGCCGCAATAGGCGCACTGCCGCATTGAGCTGATTTTTGACACCCCCAGTGCGTGGTAGGCCGATAACGACCTGCCATATTTTTTTTATAGGAAAGACCTATAATTTTGAACACAATCTCAAATATATATTTGCCTCTGTCATACTTTTACAAACACCTGAGATAATCGTTCCGCACCAAGTGAGAGAACATAGTTTTCTTCGTCCGCACCAGCTAAAATTCCGCGGCAGGCCGATTTCGGCCTGCCCCGCAGTGAAGGTGTTAATAAAAAAACAAATTACAAATCACTCCTTGCAAAAGCATTAATAGTGAAAGTATTTAACATACCATATCCCTCAATATTTTTTAAATCATATGTGTTAACAACACATAACACACTGCCAAAGCTAGCGATGATAAATGAGCAGATATTATAAATGTATATAATACATTTGTGTTTTGTATTTTTCAGTAATTAGTGAACCTAAAATCAGTTACGTCAATATTTTTTTTGGATTTCTAAAAATAAAGGCGGTTAATACATTTGGTAACCAGAAACTATATTTATAACAATTGTGTCACTATGATTTTGCTAGAAAGAGACGGAGTTCCGTTATTTCAATGTGCGGAGACGAAAGAGCATGACATTTAATGTGTCTGGCACTTAAAAACTGAAAAATTAAAATTTTGCAGTTAATACATTTGTGAACTAAGGCATCGATGTGTAAGCAAATAGGTACATTATTCTGCTCACAACCGTATTTGAGTTTTTAATTTATATTCCTGATACAATTTGAATACTTCTTCATTGATCTTGATAATATTTTTGGTGTTCCAGGAGCTGTTTTGCCAAGAAATTCGTGAAAGCGCTTATGAGAACCTCTCAGTATCCATGGATTATAACTTTGCGATTTTCAAATCTTCTTCTACGAGTATCAAAATCATACTTAATTTGTTCTTAAACCTGTCCAGAAATACTAATTCAGTCGAAACAAATTAAAATATCCCTGAAATATTGATTTTTTCATATTCCACAATACTACGTCTACGTAAATTTTTGACGACGTCCCAAACTACGTGGGGTTTGTGGGAACCCAGCGCTCTTTGTGCATGTCTGTTCTTTGCATCGGCGACACAAATCCTAAACCACTGCCATCAAACGCTAGGACAACGTCTTAACTCCAGCTACTTAAAGCGTCAATAAAATCACACGAATTTGTAAAAAGTTATGAAAGTTTTAGTACGTCTGGGGTTTGTCAGACCCCACGTGGTGCACGGGGGGTTAAACCTAGATATCTTGCTTGCTTTTATGACAGGTACTTTTTCTCCTACTCCTTTTTGTCACCATTCGCGAATTTTCAAAAGTTCTAAAGCTAACTACATAAATTTAATTTTCTCAAGTTAATTTAGCCCTCATGATGCGTATTAAGCATATTCAAAATGCGGTATCGACAGACATGAAAATATAACCAATATATTTAATTAATTACATGAAATGGGGGTTCCATAAGAAATACAAAGAAACAGGAGTATTTTTATTTGTGCGGCCCGATGGCTTTGATCTTGGACCCTTTGATAAATGCCACTCAACATTCGAGCCGTCTTACTGAATGATTTTTGGCGAGGCCTTGCTATTTAATTTGCATTTCAAACATGTTAGATGGACTGCTTTGTTATTAGTATTAGAGATCGGTACACAAATTTAACCGTAGTACCTACTAATTGATCCTCTTGTTTAGATAAAGTAATAAGTCAATAATTTTAGACTATTAAGGGCAACAGAGTTTACCGACTATCTTTTAAAAAGTCCGCATATTATCTCTACTACTCTACTTATCATTGAGTATGTTTAATCGTGATTTTAGATTAAAAGTTAAAATGTGTCCAGATTTGTGGTTTGTTTGTTTGTTTGTCAATTTTCAATAAAAACAAAGTTAATAAAATATATCATATTTTACACTACCTATATTTTATTTAAAACTTTGAAACGAAACCTTATAAAATGGAGGGAATTTGAGGCGATCGAAACTACGACATACCCGACAGCCGTGCAAGATAAAGCGCCGCATCCAAACAAAGCGATGTCCAGTTTAATCAGCACGTCAATACATCTGGGCCATCCCTGGCATAATAACTAGCACCGTCCGAAATCCGGATACGCCATATACACAGCGTAGGCACAGTTTACAGGCCGCGGACGTCTTTCGTCGTGTCGGCCTTATTATGCGGGCTTCGCGGCGCGAAAGCCCGTTTCGAGGCTTCGTGTTCGCGCTTCGCGGCTTCGTTCTTGTTCGAATCGTGTTGACGGCGCGAATCGCGGCCGCAATGGGGATTGTCCATTTTTTTTTAATTTTGCTCATTACAAAAACATTTCGAGGAATAAGGTCAGTGATCGTTTTTCTGTATATAAACGAAAAAAATACCCATTAGTTACTTATATTTTTGAACAAATATGTTTAACCTTAGTTTGACCTTCAATGGCACATGGTAAATTCGATTTACCATGTGACATTCGAGAGTCAAGTTCACTAGCTATTTTCAAAACTAAGCTGCATAACCATCTTTTGAACAGAGTCGCTCACTAAATAATCTGTAGAATTGAAATATATTAGATATTAAGTTTTTCTCTAGCATCTGCTAACTGTTTTAACTGTTTTTCGACTTTTTGTATTACCCTGCTTATAAATATGTAATATCTCTATAGCCGCAGGGTTGCCTGGAAGAGATCGCTTAAAGCGATAAGGCCGCCCTTGCCCACAGTTTACTGTAAAAATACTGTTAAGTTAGTCTAACTAGTTATAGTACCAATTTGTGAGCAATAAAGAGTTATCTATCTATCTATCTAAATTCGACCAACATTACGTTTCGAACTTTTGGTAAGCTTTTCGTATCAGCTTTCACATAATGAGAACTTGTATTTGACGAACCAGCCATTATAAATAAGATTCAAAGGAAAAAAAAATTCTGCAGAGGTCAATTGGCCGCCGATGATGACGTCAGAGCGAAACTTTAAAAATTTATTGAGAAAGAACTAGCCAATGAATTTCAAAATTATTGAATTTATATTCTTTAAATACCCTATTTTAACGAAAAAAAAAATATATAAAAAGTACATGTAATTTTTTTTGGACAATGCCCATTCGCGCCGCGAGTGTAGAGCCCGCAAAGTTAGCGGTTTGTGGGTAGAACGTTCACGCGGTGATCATTAATAATTTGTAATGTAATTGGCTGAGAGCACTGTCTCGCCACTCTACTCGGTACGTGTTAGGCTGCGTTTTCACCAGATATAAGTTACGAGGAATGTATTTTTGAGAACCAATAGAATCGTTTCATTGACGTTAGCGTGCTATGACATCACTCAGCGCCGCGATGCTATTGGATCTTATCCTCGCAACACATCTCTGGTGGAACACAGCCTAATGATCCGTAGGCGCTTTGATCGTAGCGAAAACGCGCCGAATTAGCGGCGCTAATTAGGCCGTGTTCACATTAAACCGACTGTGAGACGTGAGCCGCCGAATGTGAGCGAACGTTACGCAGTTTATTGTATTTCCATACATACTCACTTTTTCGTCCACACCTCCGACAATATGCCATTACGCTAGGCGTAGGCGCGGACATTCGATACCGTATATTTTGTATGACTTTCACGTTCACACTGGGGCTCACAGTGAGCCTGCTCACATTCGGCGGCGTATGGTCAGTTTGGTCTGAACACGCGCTTATTGCCTGTATGATAAACCTTGATTACACCTACTGAATAGTGGCGAGACAGTGCCCCGAGCACATCCATATTTAAAACATACCGAGTGATGGGTGGTAGATGTAATTAGTCTTGTAAGGTTTTCAGATTGCTCGACAAAATAGCTTTCGATTCTAAGCTCTCTTTGGTGGGGTAAGGAGTAAACGAGTCAGGTGAATGTGGATAGGTTAGCAAGTAGATTCAAGAAGAGATTCAACTCTAATAATTAATGAATACTATCATAATTTATAATTTCAAATAGCATTCGGAAATCCCATTGTATATTATGTACCTAGTAAAATAAGACGGTCAAGTGCTAGTCGAACTCACTACAGTTCCATAATATATCAAACATATTATAGACATACTTAATTGTTTGTGATTGGAAATTTTTTAATAGCAATACACAAACCAAAAACCAATAAGCAAATGATAATAATTTGCAGACGACAAAAACAGATGTTTGCAGACACCCGCAACACCTGAACTCTGATTTTCTTAAGTCTTACTCAAACAATTAAATTATATTGAAAAATAGTAGCTCTGACATAAATTTATATTATATCATAGACATTTCTAATGCCAACATGTTGTTTATTGTTTGTAACATGACTCAATAGTGATTAGACCATATTATAATATTAGTGTTTACTTCATTCTCTCACTTATATTTTTACCTCTGAGTCAGATTGATAATAATCATAGCAATGGCATATTGGTCACAGGTAGTCTGCAAAGCCGCCAATTTATTATAACATTGCATACCATGATTCACTAAACACCCAACGGGATTATGACATAACTAAGGTTTAAAAAAGTGTTTTAATCCTTCAGGCACCGTGCGAGCACCGGTGATCGCGAAAACAATGGGAATTCCTAGAACCTCTGATCGAAGGATTAAAAGCAATTATAAAAATTACAGAGGCTACATTTTCTATGTACTTTGTCACTTTGGGACAAACCTTGTAGATCACTGTAAAATTCAAATTTCCATCTTATCTATACAAAAATAGGAACTTCAAAGCTCTAAGGCCGTGTTCAGACCAAACTGACTATGCACCGCTGAATGTGAATTACGCTGGCTCACTGTGAGCCCCAGTGTGAACGTGAAAATTATACAAAATATACTGTATTGAATGTTCACGCCTATGCCTAGCATAATGGCTTATTGTCCGTAAGGTGTGAACGAAAAAGTGAATATGTATGGAAATACAATAAACTGTGTAACACTCACTCACATTCAGCGGTATATAGTCAGTTTGGTGTGAACATGGCCTAAGCATTGCACTTTTATTATGAAAAATTTTAGGCTGTTTCTGGTATTCCGATGAAGTCCTTGTTTTCTATCAAGATTAAAAAAAGTATATATTACAGTCTTCCGGTTGCGCAGTTGTCAAGTGAATACGTTCTTTTGTTAGCTCCGCGAATTTCGTCAAAAGTTTGTGCAAATTACGAGTGAAGAAAGTGTTAAAATCAATAAAACTAAACATCGAAGGGAGACGAACCACCGCTGCAATAAACACAAGCAAAAACACAAGGATTGTGGAGAAAATTGCTAAAAACTCTCGGGAATATCACCTAATATACATAAATATAGACAGATAAGTTGAACTTTAAAAGTTGTCAACGGCGAAAGTCAAACGACACACTTCCGTCATTACTCATTCAAATGACAAGTGACTGACAGTGATTGACAGCTAATGACAGCTAAGACAACCATAGACAAAAGTTACAACAGCACGAGAAAAGTGATACCAGCCTTAAGAATTAAAAACACCCAAAACACATTATATTAATATCATAGAAACAATTCCCAATTTTTCTGCTTGGCACAAAAACTACTATGGAGGAACATCTGCAATTAATACTGAAGAAAATGGACGAAATGAAAGCCGATTTTACTAGGCAAAATACGGAACTCTTCGAGAAATTTTCTACAAACATGGTGAAAACAATAGACGAAAAACTCCAACCAGTGTTACAGGAAAATACGAAACTGAAGGAGGAAATCTCATATCTTAAAGCTAAAGTTAACAACCTAGAACGTGAAACTAGAAAGAATAATATTGTACTTCATGGCATGAAAGAGACTGAGACAAACAACGAGGAATTTAGGCAAAATGTTATAGAATTACTAAACAAATTAAGTGAGAAAACCGGAATACGAGAGTGGGACCAATGGGAAATTAGTGATATGAGACGTTTGGGTAAGAAAGCCGAAGGCAAAGCAAGACCGATCCTAGTAAATCTTACTTTGGCCTGGCGAAAAAGAGAAATCCTTGCTAACAACAAAACCTTTCCGTCTGGTATCTACGCAACGCCAGATTATCCTAAGGAGGTGCAAATTAAAAGGAAAGAGCTGAAGAAAGAACAGGAAATAGAAGTGAAAAAAGGGAACACAGCATATATTAAATATGACCGGCTAATAGTGATAGAATCTAGAGACACCGAACATAAAAGAAAGCGGTCACCGTCCAAATCACCCCCAACAGGAGTCAAAGGAAATAAACCCACACCAAATAAAATAAATAAAATGTCTGACTTATTTCGCCCAAGACCCAAATATACCCCTAAGCCTTGCTCATCAAATGGAGACCCAAAATCTCAACAATATTAAGGAAACTGGAAGCAATGCCAAAAATAATGTTAAAATAAATAGTAGTAATTACAACTGTTGTCCTCCAAGCCGGCCGGTCACCGTGGAGGAGTCAGACCACCGCCTCCTAAACCACAATCATAACAAGGAATTAGACAAAAAACAAAAAACATCAAGTCTCAATGTGACGAGCCTAAATGTAAGAACATTACTCTCCGACTGTAGAATTGAGGAACTAAGATACGCTGTTAAGAAAATTAAGTGGGACGTTATGGGGTTGTGTGAAATCAGAAGAGGAGAAGAAAAGATAGAAGAATACACTGACTTTATCTTTTTCCATACATCTGGTACCAAAGGAAAAAATGGAGTGGGTTTTCTAATTAAAAAGCATCTTAAGAATAACATAATTAGTATAAAAAGCTTTTCTGATCGTGTAGCCCTACTGGAAATGCAGGCCCCTGACAACTCTGCATGGTCCTTTGTGCAACTATATGCCCCTACAGAATTATGCACTAAAGAGGAAATAGAAAAATTTTATGACACAGTACAAGCTGCTCTGGACTCCAGCCACACTAAAAATATCATCTTACTAGGTGATTTTAACGCCAAAATAGGCAGAGCTCAAAAGAATGAGGAAAAGAATGTGGGACCACACGCACATGGGAAAAGAAGTCCACACGGCCAAAAACTAGTAGAGTTCGCATTAGAAAATAATTTTTCCTTCATCAACAGTATATTTCCTTGTAAACCCCACAAAAAATGGACATGGCGCTCTCCAAATGGCTTACACCATAACGAGATCGACTACATGCTTACAAATCAACCACGAAGCATAAAAAGTTTTGACATAATAAAAAGTCTGAATTTCAACACTGACCATCGAATGATTAGATGTGAAATAATGTTAAATACAAAACCTCGTAGGAAATTTATAAAACCACTCAACTACTCGAGAAATATACACACAAATATGTCAGAACAAGACTATACATACTGGGAAGAAAAATTTATAAATGCCATAAACTTACACAAAGAAGTACAAAACCAGTATGACAAACTAGAACAAGAAATAAAAGAGTTTTTGAAACAGTTGCCTAAAGAAAAGAAGAGCTTAAATGGATATCTCAACGAAGAAACTAAGGAACTATTAAAGCAAAGGAAAGAACTCTATGCGAAGGATAGAACGAAACAAATAAGGCACGAAATCACTAGAATAAGCAAATTAATAAATCGAAATATAAGACAAAATAAAAAAGAAATGAGGCAAAACACCTTAGAAAAATTTATAAATAAGGGGGGTGCTCTTCGTAGAGCCTATAAAGAGTTGAACGAGAAATCTGAATGGACAGGGCATTTAAAAGACCAAAAAGGTATTGTAAAATCAAGACGCCCAGATATCATTAAAGAAGCGACAGAATTCTACAAAAGACTCTACACGGATACAAATAGTCCTTGTTCACTTAATAACAAAAGACTTAGAACAATAAACGCTAAAGATGAAAACAAAGATGTGCCAAAAATTCTTATGACAGAAATCGAAAACGCTATTAAAACACAGAAAAATGATAAAGCACCCGGAAACGACAATATTGTAAATGAAGTTTTAAAAACCTTATCTCCTGCACTGTTAAGACCCCTCCAAATGCTTTTTAACCACATCTTAGACACTGAAGAAACGCCCCACCAATGGTCGGAATCGACAATTGTATTACTTTTTAAAAAAGGAGATAGAAGTGATCTCAGTAATTACAGACCAATAAGTCTAATGACAAACTTATATAAAATCTTCGCTAAGATCTTGCTGGGAAGATTAACGAAAACACTTGAGGAAAACCAACCCCCTGAACAAGCAGGCTTTCGAAAAAACTACTCCACTATAGATCACATACAAGTAATAACACAACTAATAGAAAAAACAAAAGAGTATAAGAAAACTTTATACATGTGTTTTATAGATTATACAAAAGCTTTTGATTCTCTACATTTCGAAGCTATATGGACAGCACTTATTCAACAAGGAGTCGAAGAAAGATATGTCAACATTATTAAAAATATCTACAAAAAGTGTAAGTCCAAAATAAGACTAGAAAGTGAAGGTGAAGAATTCCCAATTCAAAAGGGGGTGAGACAAGGGGACCCTCTGTCTCCAAAAATTTTTTCTGCTGTCCTCGAATCCATCTTTAGAGAACTGGACTGGGATAAGAGAGGAGTAAGGATTGATGGAGAACTGCTAAGCCACTTACGCTTTGCAGATGATATTGTCATTTTTGCAGAAAACCCTATTGAATTAGAAAGAATGGTAACAGAACTGGCATTAGAAAGTCGAAAGAAAGGATTATCAATGAATAAATCAAAAACCAAAATTCTAACCAACGGGGAGCCTTTTGAAATAATAGTAGAGAATGAAAAAATAGAATATGTATCAGAATATATTTACTTAGGGCAGCTAGTATCTTTCGAAAGTAACACAGAAAAGGAAATAAAAAGGAGAATTACTTTAAGCTGGAAGAAATATTGGTCACTAAAGGAAATCATGAAAAATAACAATATGAACATAACAATAAAGAAAAAAGTTTATGAAGTTGCAATACTGCCATGCTTAACATATGGTTGTCAGACGTGGTCCCTAAGAAAAGAAGACGAGGAAAGCATAGCCATCTGTCAGAGGAAAATGGAAAGAAGTATGCTTGGCCTCAAATTGTCAGACAAGGTCAATAATGCAAGCATAAGGAAGGCAACAAAGCTAATAGACGTGAGAAAAAGAACAAGACTACTTAAGTGGCACTGGGCAGGACACATATGCAGACAGGCAGGAAACAAATGGACCAAACGTTTAACAGAGTGGGTACCAAGAGATAGGAAAAGGAAAAAAGGAAGACCAAATAAGAGATGGAGAGATATATTTAATGAGAGATGCGGACCCCTATGGATGAGAATGACACGGGATAGAAGCTGCTGGAAGAATTTAGGAGAGGCCTACGCCATAGAGGCGACTACTACTTAAAATTTAATATAATTGTTAACTACAAACCATACTTGAAAAACTATAGTAGAAAATAAAGGCTATTTTTATTTTATTTTATTTTATTTATATTACAGTCACCAACTCTGATATTCTTTACTCTTCTGCCTTAATCCTTTGATCGGGGATTCTCGGAAATGTTATTGTATTCTATTGTTGTCACATTCACCAGTGCTTGTAAGGGTCTTGATGGGTTAAAACCTAGCAATAAGTTTTAAAAAGTGATGCATCAAGTCTGCTTACGACTGGACCTATTTATTGTCTTTCATTGTGATGGTTAGAAAAATTTAATGAAAGGAGTAACATTGTTTCTCAAAAACATTTTGAAACCAATAATTATAGGTTACTACTTAATTTCACAGTAATATCTTGTCTAAGAAATATTATATTACATTATTTATGCAACAGGTATCTACTATTATTATTAGCTTTGTGTGTTTTATGCTATTCTACCTCATATTCTATTATTATTTATTATTGAACACTGAAAACAATCTGTAAGTAAACAATATTCCTGAAAAACTTAAATTTGAAATGAATACTGTATAGAAATATATCGCATTTGCTAGTACCTTTTAGGGAGACCCAGCGACGTAAACAGGTATTCCGGGAAGCTATCATAAACCACACAGAACTCCAGTTTTTTCTAGTCTTTCAAAGTCATTTGAATATTATTATGACACTAGTTGCACGAGCCCGTAGCCACACCAAATGTTTATTTATCACACCAAACTGTTTCACTAACAACAAACTAAAAATTTGTATAGCTCATACAACTCCAATTTCGCATGCATCAAACACTTTATATCACTAAAGTTCTTGAATCTTGATTATAATTTTGACGTCTCAAATTTTGGAAAATGAAAGCACAGCAAGCATTTATGTCAAAAGTGACAATTATTCTTCTTCTTCTTTCTTTCTTTTTCTTGTTATGGCGCTCGGCTTTTAAACCATGGCCAGTGTCAAGTAAAGACTAAAGTATTGGCGGGAAAAAAAATCGTAAAAAATTTACAAAATTTTCAAGTCATTTTCCAGATTATCATCAAGTCGAAAGTCTAGTCAGTCTAAAAAGTAGTCGGTAAAGTCAACGTATCAAGTCAGTTGTTTTAGTAAAGTGGTAGACGCAGAGACGCTTTACTGAAACTTTCGATGGAGTTTTGGAAGGAACACAAAATAGCACGTTTCTGGATATTGCATCACTTTCCTACACTTGTGCACAATAACGAATATTTAATGGTAAATATCCTATCAATATTACACATTAAAAACCCAGTTAACACAATTTTAGGAAAATAATAGTAAAAACACAACATCATTTTTTTACATTCTCGACAAAACTCCTTTTTTTTCTTTCACATTTGCAGGAATCAAGGATTTAATAATATTTTATAAAAGAACAATAATGACAACTTGTTCAGCTGTTGTTCTATACAAATATACAACGGAAAGTTTATGACGACATAATATTATAATAAACATAAATAACCAAAATTACATATTAAATTAACACTTCTTGCAATATCAAGATCAACTAAGTTGCCCTTGCGCGCATAGCCTTATTTTAAAAAATTAATAAAGGTTTATTTTATTTAAATTACATTTATTAAAAAATATATTATTTATCCTATGAGAATAATCCTTCTCTTCAGGCACCGGTAATAATTATAAAATTATTTAATAAACTCATGATATTATAAGTTTAAACACTTACGGATTTTGTCGCGGAGCACTTTTATTACTCCCGACGTTTCGGCTACTTTGCAGCGGCCGTGGTCACGGGCGGACTGATGACTGTCAGTCTTATAATATCATGAGTGATACTCGCGAAAACTTAAGAAATCATTATTTAATAAACTATTAAACTTTAAAGTCCCAGTGAGTGGGAACTGGGAGGGCGTGCTACAAAATGATTAATAATAATAAAAAAAGTACTGTCAAATTTGTCCAACTGATGTCGATTGGATGTCGAGCTGTCAGTGCCAAAAGCAAAAAAAAAACAAATGTCTAATTATGTCAAAGAAGAAGAAGAGCTACAGCTTTTGAGTTTTGGAACCTATTTATTTTTTGGTTAGAATTCGAATTACGTTTATTGCGCTAAATAAATAAAATGAATTCAATATTTCTGAAAGCAGTAAGAAACATAAAAACTCTGCAATATTTTCCAACTAACGTTGTACGAGCTTGTGGAGCGACCAAAAGTTTACACACAACAAACGTCCGGAATGACTTGATGGAATTTTTTGATATAAAAAAGAACTGGAATGAAACAAATATTCGAGTAGGCCGAGCGTGGAAGCTGGATGAGTTAAGAATAAAGTCTAACACAGATTTGCACAAGTTGTGGTATGTATTGTTAAAAGAACGAAATATGCTGTTGACGATGGAGCATGAATGCTACGAAAAAATGAATCTGTTTCCAAATCCCGAAAGAATCGATAAAGTAAAAGAATCGATGGACAACATCGAAAAAGTTATTCGAGAAAGAAACGTTGCCTATTACCAATTAGAAACAGGGGAAACTGGTGAGAGACCTGTCGAAGACGTAGTTAATTTGGTCGGATTGCAGGAGAAATATGAAAAGAAAGAGTACCATATTCCCAGGTTTATGAATACTCGCTGGGTACAGTCCTATTTAGATCATGGGCTGTTTAATAGTATGGCTATTAAGAAGTTCTACAGGCTTTATAGAGAAAAACAACACAACGAAGAGAGGAAAGCAAGGAACCGTGACATGAATCATGTGATACAGTTAATCAAGAGATTCCCTGACATGGATATGGAAAAACTGAAAGCTGAGTACCCTAATGTAGATATAGAAAAAGCAAAACGGTCAAGGAAGTCAAGAGGTCACTATGTCCCCAAATATTAGAAATATTGTAACAAAGCTATTAATTGTATTAATAAATAATTTAATGTTATGATTTTGTTATAATTTAGAAATAATTTATGTATACAAGCATGGGCGCCGGCAGAAATAATTTCCAGGGGGTGCAGATTTCTTTTTACGAACAACAGTGACTGTCTATATACATCAAAGGCATTTAGTGCCGAAACATTACGAACGATCTTTGTATGGCATGGTAATAGGGTTACAAAATGCTTTTTATTTCAATAATTCCTGTTGATCCCGAGATTCCCAAAGGGTGCAAGTGTACCACCTGGCACCCCCCTGCCGGAGCCCATGTATACAAGTAATTCTTATTTTGTTCTACTACAGAAGTTAAAAGATACAATTATTCATGCACTACACATACACATCATCCTCATTTTTGAAATATAATATTGCTAATTGGTTAGGAATAGAAAAATTAATCACAAGGCACAATATGTTAAGGTTTATTCAAATATAAAAATAAGCATTTCAAAACATAAACAAACTGATGCAGTTTAGTATAGTTTCACTTTTAAACCTTAAAATTGGATAAGACACATTTTTACACAATTTTGTACTTGTATCATATATGTATGGTACTTTAAATAAGTATACAGAATAGTAACTTATAAATACCTGATAAAAATAAATTTAAGCATCCTAATCATAAAAGAATAAAAATAGACCTGTTATTGTTATCCTCAGAAAAAGCTTTTAAAATATTGTATATTCTTGATCTATAGGAGAGCTAGAGGTCTTTTAGCTGAGGTTGTATAACTTGTATAAAAAAAAATAACCAAAAGCATGTAATGTTGAGTCTGCTACTCAAGATACAGCTTATCTAAGAGTCTACACAGAGGGACCGCATTTCAACTGCAATCCAACCGCAAATTGCAGTTCAAGTGCAGTTTCAATGCAGTTGACACGACTGCAATAGAACTGCAAAATATCTACAAAAGGAGTATGAACTAAGGATAAAAGGGAGCGGAAATCAGTAGGACGAGGGATATTAGGGGGTAACATTCACCTGTATAAATTTTGTACGGTATAAAATGACTTTATATTCAAAAAATTGTTTACATGTTCAGTAACGCGACTGACGTTGAATACGTCTGCAATACGGCTGACGGTGATTTTTTGGTTAAACATGACCTCAATAATCATCCATCAAAGTTTCATTCGGTATAAAATCACGTTACTAACTTGTATATACTTACTAAATAACCCTAATAGCATAGTATTAGATGATATTATTGTATCAATAGGTATATTTAATATTATGGTAACAACAAAAATCAACAACTTTAACTTGTGCAACAAATAAAGTTTTACAAACCTAGCAAAGGAATATTTTCGAAAAATTGTAGTATCTGATCATATCGGTCCTTATCACGATACTTATTAAGTAAAATTATTAATTCCTTTAATAGTTGATATATCAGCCTATAAGTTTTAATAAAGTTTTCTGTTGCGGTGTACGAAGTCAATTCCATAGTATCATAATCTGGATCAGTACTCATTATATCTTTGTTTAATTTATCCAGTGTTTCTTGTACATTTACAACGCTATACGCATCTAAATATGCTCGAAAAGTAATGGATAAAACACACATGACATAGTTCTGATCGACCTGGCTACTAAAAATGCATGGTGTATATTTTGAGTATGATTTACATGCTTCTTCTTTCTGCCATCTTGTCTCTTTGCATTTGTTTGACAAAAACTTCAAGAATTTATTACGTTTGATATTTCTTACACAAAATGCCTTTCGTAATTTGAGGTCTGCACTACTTTGAGGAAATTTTGTCCACTGTGACTTGCTGAGGACATCTATTACAATTCTTATTATATTACAATCTTGTGATGAGAAAAGAGATTGAGCGTGAATGATCCCAATTAAGTACTGCATAAAGGAAGGTTCAACTCTTTCTAATATTCTTATTCTTGATTCTGGAGGCAATTCTGAAAAAAATTAAACTAAGTAATACATAATTTTCATGTACTTAATACAAAAATATAACACATCTAAATAAATAAAAATACCTGATAATAATTTGTTGAATTCAGTAGCAAAAGCTGTGCAATACTTCCCAGTATTTGGATAGTCAGTGTTTGAATTAGTTTCACAAATGTAAAAAGTTTGTATCATGGTATTGAGCCAGAGCTGAAAGAAAAATATTGCATTTTAAAATCATTACCTACAATAAAAAATTATAAGTAGTTTTGTTATAGAAGCATTAATCTTTAACCAATTTAGAAAAATAAATTATTTAGTTTCATAAAGAGTGATAATGAATAAAGGGAGATCGGACACGTCACACTTTTTGTGTGATCGAGTCTGCGGCTTACATACAATCTGCATGGCGCGCGCGATCTCCCATAAACTGTTTGCAGTTTGCTGTTTTCTAATAGTATTTTATTCACTAATGTGTATAATTAATATGAGACAAAAATCTACAATGTTTTGCCCTGGAATCATTTTTACTTGCTACAAAGCAGTTGAGATAATATAGCAGACTGCAGAATATTACCTGCATGGTCCTAATGTGTTCCTCAGGATATTTTAAATGTATGAAATACATGAAGAGCTTGAGTATTTGCCTGCAATTATTATTTACTGCTCCTGTGTACAACACATTGTTAGCCCACAGTACATAAGCCATGAGCGGTTTATGTGACCTCATAATGTGAGAACCTAAATTGTTGGTGTATCTGAAAATTACAGAAACATTTTTAGTATTCAATATTTACAAAATCCTTTACATATTTATTTGACACTAAGTTATTGTTCAATTACAGCCATTATAAACTAAGTTAACGGCGAAAAAGTCTTCAACTTGATATGCCTAGTATGTTTTGAGAAACTTTCGAGTCCTGGTAAAAATATACTGTGGCGGGGCAAGACCTAAATTTTATGTGGGCAAGATATATCTTGCGAGGCCCCCTGAAATATATTTTGCGAGGCCCCCTGATAGATGACGCAAGAATACGGATTTTTGGAGAGAAATAATTTTTTGATACTCAAACTTTTATTTATAAAACTTTTTTATGAATAACTAGCTGTCCCGGCAAACGTTGCTTTGCCATAATATATTTGCCATATTATTTTATTGAAGTGACTAAATAAAACTAAATAAGTATGTCGCCATGGCAACGTCAATCGCTATCCCGTCGCACAAACAATGGTTGCCGTCAGTCTCAGGTTGTAATAATTTACTATTATTTATTCAACAAATGCACTTATCAATTTAAAAAGTACCGAGTAGCCGATTCTCAGACCTACTGAATATGCATATAAAATCTGGTAAAAATCAGTAAAGCCGTTTTGGAGGAGTTCGTGGACTAACATTGTGACACGAGAATTTTACATATTATAAGATATAAACTATATCGCCCGTATTATTTTATTGAATTGACTAAATAAGTATGTTACCATGGCAACGTCCGTCGCTATCTGTCGTCGTTTTTCTCGAGTTGTAATAATTTACTATTATGTATTCAACAAATGCACTTATCAATATAATAAGTACCGAGTAGCCGATTCTCAAACCTACTGAATATGCATATAAAATTTGGTAAAAATTAGTAAAGCCGTTTCGGAGGAGTTCGTGGACTAACATTGTGACACGAGAATTTTATATATAAGATTGAGTACCAAAACTTGTAAATCCTTTAAAAAAGCCTCGTGGTCCAAGGCGCGCGTAGCCACTTAGACCGCGAGGCCGTGGGCGGTCGGCAACACCGCCCACGCCTTGCGCCGCCTCTGTATATACTATTCTCATCTAAGATGATAAAAGAGTGAAAAAATTCATTTAAATCCAACCCACCTTGAATGCCAAATGGCCAAATCATATTGCAGCAGCTCTATAACACTAAAAAGCACTGCCATAAGTCTTTCTATTCTCTCTGGTCGCTCTAACACTTCAAATATTTCTAACTTCTCCTTCTGCCAATGTAAACCTTTGACAGTTTGCTTCATTTCCTCCGGAATATTTTCATTTTTGTCAACTAGAGGTGCATCTTTGCTGTGCTCACTCATTTCATATTCTAGTCTGTTCATGCAGTACTTAACAATACCTTTATCACACTCAAATTGTGATCTGTTGGTAAATGTATTTCCTTTTAAGTCCATAGATGTAGTAAGAAAGTTGTTGTAGCATTTCCTCATAGTTTTCATGAGACATGGAGGATGTGTGCTGAAGTTCAAAGCCAGTATTTGTTGGCATTGGCTGATAAGGTTTGATACGGGATACTCCCCTGAGTTGTCTTCATGGGCATTCTGAAATTAAAAATAGAACTAATCAGTATAAATTACAACACATAGAAATTAACTTGGCACCTGTTTCCATAAAGTCCCTTGAGACTGATGTGCCTAGATCAGTGTTTGTTATGTATTATTATGATAACCAAATATTTTTAAAAGTATAGTTTTACTGTCACTTAATCCTTCAAGCCCCATAAGAGCACCGGTGATCGCGACAACAATAGCATTTCCAAGAATCTGCGATCGAAGTATTAATGCTTCAACTCCCAAGTGGCCACATGCGATAACAATAGAATAAGCTATTGTGCCATGATCAAGGTATAAATCATTGTATCTTTGAAGTAATTAACCCATTGATCGTGGCAAAACAAGACACAATAGCTTTTTCATTGTTATTGCGGCCAGTTGTGGCCGCTTGGTCCTTGATGAATTAATAAACTGTAATATAAACTGTAAATATAATAATAATTAATAAATCTTATATATACAATTCTCGTGTCACAATGTTAGTCCACGAACTCCTCCGAAACGGCTTTACTGATTTTTAACAAATTTTATATGCATATTCTACTGAATATGCATATAAAATTTGTTAAAAATACCTACCTCCTGGTCTGAGAATCGACTACTCGGTACTTATTATATTGATAAGTGCATTTGTTGAATAAATAATAGTAAATTATTACAACTCGAGAAAAACAATGACCATGATAGCGATGGACGTTGCCATGGTGATATATTTATTAAGTCACTTCAATAAAATTATACGGGCAATATACTTTATAATATTATGGCAAAGAAACCTTTGCCGGGACAGCTAGTAATTATTAAAAAAGTTATACAAACCAGTATTATTTCAACAATATCTTTCAAAATGTCTGATGATAAATACTGAGTGGGTGTGATGCACAATCTACACACCTCCAAAGCATCACACCACATATTTGTCTTCATCTCAATTTTAAATGACTCTTCAGCATGTGAAGGCACTTGTTTAATTTTAGACTGGAAAGAAATATATACTCATTAAGATTTTAGTATGTAAAGGTCCTGTGGCTGTACCCACAATTTGCCTAACATTTCTGCATTGCGCTACCGAAGTTTTCTGAGTAAGTTGGTATATATACGACAGGCAGCTGAAATGTATCACGTGGGTTTCGGCCTGACTGGGCATACCACCTCGCTCGGTCTGAAGATTTTCCTTTGTGGCGGCCACGCATATTCCCACAGTCCCTTCTTTTTTTCAATGAAGTAAAGTTTAACAGAATTATGAAAATAATGATAAATATTGAATTAATGCTTCAAGCCCCTAGCAGTCGCATGCAACCGCGACAGCAATACAAATCTATTGTGTCTCGTTTTTTCTACGATCGAGGGATTAATCCATCAAGCCCCATAAGCTCGCAGGTGAGCGAGACAATAGAATAACAATAGATTTCCAAGAATCCACGATCGAAGGATTAATTGATGATAAAGTAATTTATGCAATATATTTGGGCTGGGAAAGTCAGTAACATTAAAATATATAATATATTTTTTTTATCATAAAGTTTAATAGAAGATAAAAAAAAAGTTTATTTACTTACACTCTCCTTAAAATCCTGATGCTTGCAGCAATTGCTTTGAATGCAATTTGGTAAGCTGAGTAATTGAAAACGTTCAGCATAATTGAGGTAGGCTGAACAAGAAACTTTTTCACATGCCTTTACAAAGTTTTTCCTTTTGAGAGAGGCTATATCCGAAGTAGGGCTAGAATTAAATTTACGCCGTTTGTTCATGGACTCTTCATTATCATTCTCTCTTTTAACCTCGACCGGCACAGGCATTAACTTGGGTTTTTTCTTTTTCGGGCTCATTTTAAGTATTGTGATCTAAATGCTTCTAATATATTCTGTTTATCAGTATTTTATCCAAGTTTTTTGAATTGATCAACAAACATTTGTAGATAATTATTTTGTTTTGTACCTAGAATTGTGTGACAGCTGATAGTGACAATTATTGACAGGATATCTTTTTTTTTCTTGTTATGGCTCTCGACTTTTAAACCATGGCCAGTGTCAAGTAAAGTTTTGGCGGGAAAAAAAAATTCGTAAAAAATTTACAAAATTTTCAAGTTGTTTTTCCAGATTATCGTCAAGTTGAAAGTCTAGTCAAAGTCTAAAAAGTAGTCGGTAAAGTCAACGAGTCAAGTCAGTTGTTTTAGTAAAGTGGTAGACCCTTTACTAAAACTTTCGATGGAGTTTTGGAGGGAACACAAAATGGCACGTTTCTTGAAGTTGGCTGGCTTCTACGTTGGGGTTGGCTTCTACGTCAAACGAGGCTTAAACATTCATACACACACTCACCGCATAGAGTCTTCTCTCGTCGAGCAAATGTGGCTTACTTTCAAGGTTAATGGCAAAATTATTTATTTAGGTACGGCCTATCGGCCACCCTGGCAATCGGCAAATATATTCCTAGATGCTCTCAGTGATACAATCACTAGCTTACCCTACTATGACCACCTATATTTGACCGGTGATTTTAACATAAACTTTTCAAATACTAGCAGCAATCAGTACAAAATCCTAGCAGACTTCTTGTCCGTACATAAGTTGCGTCAATTTACCTCCGAAGTGACTCACTTCAGTAACGATAGTGAGACTCTTCTCGACCTTGTCTGCGCCAACGAAGGAATAGATCAAGTTTGCGTCGATTACATTCCTGACCTTAGCCACCATGCTTTCATATATTTTTATATAAACGTACCTAAACTTAAACCTGTGGCTAAAACGATATCTTTTAGGTCCATTAAAGATATCGAGGTAACTGATTTCAAACATGCCATGAACATGATAGACTGGTCCCACTTGACACAGGTTGCAGATATTGATGACTTGGTGCAAGACTTTAACTCTAACATACTCTGGGTCTTTAACCAGGTAGCTCCTATTAAAACGATAGTTGTGAAAGAGAAACAATACCCTTGGTTTACGTATAATATAAAACTTTTGATAAAGCAAAGGGATGCAGCGCACAGAAAGGCGCGAAAATCTAAGAATATGTCACATCTTACTTTCTACAGGGAATTAAAGCATGAGGTATCACGTGCAATTGAGAGGGAGAAGGTAGCTTATTTTAATACCCATATTAATAATAATCTCAAAAATTCTAAATTATTGTGGCAAAACCTTAAAAAGCAAATTATTACAAGCAAGGATAAATCGGATCCGGTTCTTCCACCACACTTGTGTGATCCATCTTTAATTAATACTCACTTTCTAAATGTCCCTGGTCCTGATGTCGTACCACAATCGACTATATCCTTCTTTGAATCACATAGATTTTGTTCCTCGACCTTTAGTTTTTCAACTGTCACCGATGCAGATGTGTTACGAGTTTTAAAGTCGCTGCATTCTAACGCGATAGGAACTGACGGTATTTCCCTGGATATGCTTCTTATGGCTTGTCGAGTACCTTCATGTCTCAGTGTGATTACGTTTATTGTCAATAAATCGCTTGAAACTGGTTCATTTCCCAGACTTTGGCAAAGGGCTATTGTTAAGCCCCTACCTAAAAAGAGTACTGTTGCTGATCTAAATGACTTGAGGCCTATCAGTATCCTACCATGCATGTCAAAGATTTTGGAGAGGGTTGTTTGCATGCAAGTAACTTCCTATTTGGAAAAAAATAAAATATTACCTGCCGTCCAATCAGGTTTTCGCAGACGACACGGTACGGCCAGTGCTCTTATGGACGTTATTGACAATATTCTTTGTGCTCAAGATACTGGTGAGGGGACCATAGTTGTCTTTCTCGATTATTCACGTGCATTTGATTCACTTAATATATCCTTGCTAGTTTCCAAACTGAAATACTATGGTTTTGACGACAATGCGATCGCCTGGTTCTCAAACTACTTGAACAATCGTTCTCAGATTGTAGAGGTAGTCAATACAACTGGCAACATATCACGATCCGACCCAAGTAATGTTGATAAGGGCGTGCCACAGGGTTCTGTCATTGGACCACCTATGTTCAGCTTGTACGGTGCAGATATTACAAAGCATATAAAACACTGCAAATTTCACATATATGCAGATGACATTCAATTGTATATATCGTTTAAGCCCGGTCACCTACAGGAGGCATTAACCAACTTAAACGAAGACTTAGCAAAAATATCTAAGTGGTCTGAAGACAATGCTTTAGTTCTCAACCCAACTAAAACCAAGTACATGGTGGTAGGCACCTCAGACCAGGTTAAAAAAATATGTGACGCTGAGCCACACATAAGAGTCATGGGTCAAAAAATCGAAAGGGTAACTGAAGTAAAAAATTTAGGGGTTTTAATGGACGAGAGATTGAGGTTTGAGAAACATGTAATTAATACAGCTAGGAATTGTTTTTATAGACTCAAACTACTATACAAAATTCGAAATTTTTTGACCAAAGAATTACGTGTAAATTTATGCGAGTCGCTAGTCCTTTCAAAATTAAATTACGCTGATTCCGTTATAGGCCCCTGTTTGCTGTCTAGGTCAAAGAAACTCATACAGAGGGTGCAAAATGCATGCGCCAGGTTCTGTTGTTCAATCCCTCCACGCGCTCATGTAACACCGTACATCAACGGCTTACGCTGGCTACGTATGGACTACCGTAGACAACTGCATTTTGCTACTCTTTTGTTTAATGTAGTCAAACTCAAATTACCACCTTACCTTTACAGTAAACTGCAGTGGGCAAATGAGAAGCAGTCAAGTATAACTACTAGGGGGTCGAGTTACTTGATGATTTCTCAACTACACCATACCGCTGCCTTCAGAGGAAGTTTTAGGTATGTCGCGAGTAAAGTTTGGAACAACTTGCCTCCACCACTGAGATCGTTGAAGAATAGTTTTAACTTTAAAAATAAATATAAATTACACTTACTTAAGCAACAACTCTCTGACATAGTATCGTAGCATTAAAAATATGTTAGTCCTTTTTCAAACATACAATATATAAAACATATATAAATATAGAATATATTATGTTACCTCTATATAATTCCGGTATAAGTACTTAAAAATAAACAACACATGCAATATTATGGTATATCTATGAAAATGTAACAAGTGACAATGTATCTATTTGTAATCTGTATATTTTATTGTATTCTTTCATTAGTTTAATATTGTTATTTTATTGTTATGTTATTAGTTTATTGTTATTTTCAACACTATATTATGCCTACGTCTTTAATATAATATCAATATTATAAGTATTATAATTTTAAAATATAGCTTCCGTCTGCTGTCCTCTGCCCGAAATAAGGGGTCCACGGAAGATCAGGGACGACTGTTCGGTCGTCTTAACCTGAGTGGTCTCCGTTTCTGCACACTTGGGTGTTACACTGACTTGCTATACTTAATTGTGCTATCAATACATTAATTGTCTTTTTTTTAATTCTTTTCTTTAATGTTTACCTCTGATAGCTTTTATGTATGAATTAGCTGTAGAATAGGTAAAATAGGTTAATTTTTTAATTTTGTTCTTGTTTAATTCTGTATATTATGTCATATGTGTACAGTGAACTTTAAACTACGTGTAACATTTAATGGTGGCAGAATAAACGTTTATTTATTTATTTTATTTATTTAAGTTGTATCACTTGCCCACACTTGTGTACGACAACGAATATTTAATGGTTAATATTCTACCAATATTACACATTAAAAACCGAAATAACACAATTTTAGGAAAGTAATACAAAAACAAAAAGTTACTCTTTCGTATTCCCGGCAAAACTCCGACAGGATATCTTTGCCTTCGTCTTTCAAGAAAAATATTAAGTCATAATTTGCCTATATCAATTATTAAAGGTACTGTCTAGACCAGGGCTTCATAACGTTATCGAATAACAGAAAAAATATCGTTACGTACCGTTATTTTCATATCGGTAGCCAGATAACGTTATTTTTTATAACGATACCTAGTAAAATAACGTTATGTTTACCGTTACTATTATAACGATATTTTTTCGTTATGTATAAACGAACAAATATCGTTATGATAATAACGGTAAATATAACGTTATTTTCTGGTATCAGGTATGCAATCGTGCACGGTGCACTAAATCTCACTCGCAGCCCACTTTTTTGCGAGATTTGTGCTTACATACTTTTAGGAGTTTAATACATAAAGAAATAATTAAAATAATAGTTATTGTTTTGGACTAAAAATGGGACGGACTATAACGTTATCAAAGAATATATATTTACCGTTATAAATCCTATACAACGTTATAACATTAACCGTTATTAATATCAATTTTTAACGTTATTTTTAATATCGGGTAAATTTTCATAACGTTATCTTGCAGTAACGTTATGAAAAAATAACGTTATTTGAAGCCCTGGTCTAGACTAGGGTTGTTGAGGAAGTGATTATTGAGGAAGAGGAGGAAGAAGAGGAATTGTCACGCGCAAATTTAGAGGATGCGGATGAGGAATAGGATGATAGGAAATTATAAATACTAGCGGACCCAACCCAAAAGCCTTTGTCCTGTCTGTACATAACAATACACAAAAAATTATTAAAAGGGGATTTTCCAGTGGACCAAACTATTATCGTGTTCGGCATCTGCACTGCCCCGGGGCAGGGTGGGTCGACAGCATAGCTGGGCATTAACTCGTTAATCCGTTAATCGTTAATTAACGAAGTTAACATTTTGATTAACGAATTAACTTTTAAGTTAAATTTAGAAAATGTTAACGGACACGTTAACTTCCGTTAATATGTAGAAGTCCGTTAATCGTTAATCCAATGCCTACTATTTAGCGCACAGCGCCGCGGCGTGGCGCGATAAACAGGTTCAAAAGTACAATCTGTCAAGAAGCGTAGACGCAGTATAAAATTTTCTAAACGTAATCACGCTCAAAATGTGGTTTTCTCTTTGTTTTTTCACAGAGAACGCTTATACACTTTAAATATTATCACCTTGCCCATTTTTATCTCGATTTAATAAGGTTTTCATATTTTTATGTGATTTCAAAATTATATAAAGTGTTACATTTTAAAGTTGTGTTAACTTCCAGAACCTAAACCAACAAGTTTTTTAAGTACCTACACTAAAGCAACGATATAAAAATGCAATTTTACAATAATTAACGGATTAACGATTAACGTTAACTTGCGTTAATTCTTCCGAAATGTAACGCTTTAACGTTTAACGAAGCTAACTTTTTTTGTAGCGGATTAACTATTAACGAAGTTAACTATTTGATTAACGGTGCCCAGCTATGGTCGACAGGATACGGAAACAGCCGAAATTTGAATTAAGAACATAAACTACGTATTGTAATATGATGATCCACGAAGCACGTGGACTTAGTACTATACATAGTTTATGTTCTTAATTTAAACTTCGCTTATTTCCGTATCCAGTCAGCCCACCCTGCCCCGGGGCAGTGCAGATGCCGATTGCCGAACACGATATATGAATCTAAACCATTCTCGAAACACTCACAATAAAGAATCATCAAAATCGGTCCAGCAGTTAAGGAGGTGTTCGTGTGCCTAGTGTGAATTTTTTGTTTCACTTTCGATCGTGAATGCGTTTGGCGTTTACTAAGATTTTGTATGGAATTTGTACAGCGCTCACGGGAGCTCACTCACTGAGCTGAGCCCAGCCCAGTGAGTAAACCTATACAAAATCTTAGTAAACGCCAAACGCGTTCACGATCGAATGTGAAACAAAAAACTCACACTCGGCAGTCGGCAGTTGGCACACAGTAACACACGCACTCAAAAAAAACATGAGTTAATGATAACAATTCTCGCGCTCTGGTGTGTGCGTTGCCATGATTGGATACGCGACGCGCATGCGCAGTGAAATTCCTCATAAATATTTTGAGGAAGCGATAGCGGAAGAATATTTTTTTGTTTTTATTTATGAGGATGCGGTAACGGTTGAGGAACCCAAAATATTGTGGAACTTCCTCATTATGAGGAAGCGGAAGAGGAATCCTCAGCAACCCTACTGTAGACGGATATTATACCTGTAACCTGGGATATACTAACAAAATTAAAGTTAAATCTAGTCATAAATATAATATTTGGAACAAATTTTGATTACTGGTTATTTTTTGGGTACCTAGTATTATTATTTTTATAGGTAGGTAGGTTTGTTGCTTATCAGTCTGCAGTCTGCACGTTTTCGTGCGGGCTATGCTGTACGACTTACGAGTTAATTATGACTTGTGAGTTGCGGCCTGTGGGTCAATTACAACACAGAATATATTACAACTTGAATCAGGGCCTCGAACTCAGAAGACGTAACCTAACCTACCCTACTATTCGCCAGCTAGCTGTTCTAAAGTTGGGCCATAATATTATGTTTAGCCATAGCGTCTCGTGTTACGTGTACTATAACCACATAACACATTTACTCCTTGGTACTAGCCCACAAAAAAAAATTACGTATTGAGTTATGAATGCAGTTAATATTATGTTCTTTATCATTTAGAACACTGAACAAGACTGCATGGACAACATGCTAAACAATTTTTTGTGGGTTAGGAGTTAGGACACAATATTAGCGACCATAATATTATATTTAAGTAGGTGGGTATACGGTAGCTAGCTAGTCCCGGCCCGGCGCCGAGGAGAACGCTTCAGTTTGCCGAAGCGTTCCCTTATTTTGGAAGAAGTCCGGTTGTCTTTTGAGGTAGACCGGCTGGTCGTGGAGGGAGTCCTGTGTTAGACAGATCCATCATCCATTAATAATTATATTAAAATAAAATAAAAATTTAAGAGGGGCTCTCATACTATAACACAATTTTTGGCCTATTTTTGCTCTATAACGGTACGGAACCCTTCATGCGCGAGTCCAACTCGCACTTGGCTGATTATTTGGGTTTGGACGGATTGGACGGACCCTCTCAAAAATAGCTCTCGTAATTTGTGGGCACCCCTTTTCATAAAAAAGGCTTATTGAAATGTTGAAATCATGAGTTCACGGAGAGGTCGCAGACAAGTCAAGGTTTGGAAAAAAAATATGTAAAAGGAGTGTATTTTTATCTTGTAATAATTTAAATTAATGTTTGTACCATCGAGGAAGTTGATTCCTATGCAGTTGAGAGACCAACGTCATTTGGTCGATTATGTCAATTCAATATTAATTGTGATCTGTCGGCTGAGTTTGACGTAATGCGACCAAACTACGTAGATCCCCCATTTGCATAGGAATCAACTTCCCCGAGTGTACATTCCATCTGTATTTCAGTATCAACTTAAATTGACTATGATTTTTCAACTAAGTATCTTTTTATGGTAGATATGAATATGAAATGCTGGGTTTATATTCGTTGCAATTTCTTGTAATAGTTTTTTATTTAATTGATTTTTAATTATTTCTTATATATCTACTCCTATTCAAATATCTATCTGATAGCCTAAAAATCTCTACATAATTACCCTGAAGGGCGTTTTCCTCACAGTAAATGACTTAATACACTTAATTAAAATGTTATTGTTCTTTAGCATTTTTTGTTCGTAGTCATATTACGCTTTTTTTTATGACCTACTATTTAGGTCTAAAAGTCTGTTCACACTGAGACAGTTGATCGACGCGGAACTGAATAAGTGACATAAAATTGAATATGCTTAATCTAACTATCCCCCTATCAAGCCCCATAAGAGCACCGGTGATAGCGACAACAATAGATTAACAATAGATCTACAAGAATCCGCGACCGAAGGATTAAAGGGATCCCACACAAAACTGCGAATCCGCATCGTATCGCAAAAATCTGCAGACTGCAACACAACTCAGTATCAGTTGTGTTGCAGATTTTTCGATGAAAATGACATTGCGATGCGATGCGAAATCACAATTTTGTGTGAAAGTCCTAATTGCCAAGGAATGCCCAAGGAGCCAGACCAGACGATCTAGACCAGGGGTCATCAATTAGTTTCACTCGGGGCCCGGGGGCCATTTTAAGAACTGAAATGACCTTCGCGAAAAATACGAAAATTGCAAAGGTTTAATTATTTACATACGGTACTATGAGAAAAGTTTCCATTTTTGTAGCTAATTATGTATGTGAAGTTTAGAGTGAAAATGGTGCAAGCTATTGTTATATAATTCCTGGAGATGTTTGAAATTTATTTTTTAACGAAGTTTATCTTCGCGAAAATGCTTGGTCCGCACACAATGGGTCGGCGGTCCGGATGCGGACCGCGGTCCGCCATTTGGTGACCAATGAGCTAGACTTTCGTCATTTTATAAAAGCTGAAAGTTTGCCTGTTTATGACCCCTAGGTACCCTTGTAAATTTTCCTATATTGCATCTTTTATAGCCACCACATGCCGAGCCACTGCGTTTTCGACGGTTTTTATCGCTGTCTATAATGACAAGAGGTCCTTGGCTGACGTTCTTATACTTGTGACATATTTGACTCTATATTCGTAATAGAAAAAATTAGAGTTAAGTTAGCGCCCGATGAAAACGAAGGGGCTGGGACTGTGTTGTTTTTGTTCGTAGCATCCAACGGTCGAATAGATTTTGATTTGTTAAACTTGTTTAAATAGCTACTAGAATGTTCCCTTAATCATAGTTCACTAAAGAAATATTGTCGCCAAATTACATTGTGAAGTTATTATGACCTCTACGAATACGCAACAAACGGCCTACGAGCCTAATATTGAGAATACTTGCTGCAACAGAGTGCACGATTGCTGATACTTTCCTAGGTTGCGGCTGCTATAAAACCACTATTGTGCTGAAACAGACATCAGTCAAGTTAAGTGAACCAACAGAACATGGCATTTGTTTTTAAGGTATTTTTTATTTTACCTTTATTATTACTTATATCGGAAGCATAAAAGTACATTCATTATTTAAAACCTGTTTTGTGTCCAAATAAAAAAAAAACATTAAGTGAGACAAAAAATTAAAAAAAAGTCGTGTGGTCCAAAGGTTCCAAATTAAGGTCTGATTTATATAAACTCTGATTTATAAGTATATTATCAGGTATATAGGTATCTATATCCTCTTTTATTTTTGTTTGAAAGTTTAACTGCCACACTCAGAGTGGAACATTAATTACTAATTTAAAATTTCTACATAAGCCTCATTATTTGTCATTATTTGTCAAACTCTTCATTAAATTGAAGGTTAATCATAGTTAAATGTCTCTAAATGCGACGGTGACATAATATTAATATTATACTAGCTGTCCCGGTGAACTTCGTGTCACTTTAAAACCTTCCCTGGACTTCTACGAATATTTTAAGACTAAAATCAGCCCAATCCGTTCAGCCGTTTTCGAGTTTTAGCGCGACTAACACATTTGAAAATCCATTTTTATATATATAGATTTAGGTAGTAGTAATCTATATAATATAATATAAAAGTCAAAGGTGACTGACTGACATGTTGATCTATCAACGCACAGCCCAAACCACTGGACGGATCGGGCTGAAATTTGGTATGCAGCTAGATGTTATGACGTAGGCATCCGCTAAGAAAGGATTTTGATAAATTCCAACCCCAAGGGGTTAAAATAGGGGATGAAAATTTGTATATAAAAATACTTCTTAACGCGAGCGAAGCCGCGGGCAAAAGCTCGTATGTAAATAAAAGGTTAATAACATTATAGTAAATATCATAAAGATCGGAGACACTCTCGACAAAAATATGGTCCAAAACGGTAAATTTAAATATTGTTTTTAGCTAATATCTAACTGAAAATTTAAACGGAATAAAATAATAATAATAAATTGAAAAATTGTTTATCAATTTATTATTTTAAAGAAGCCAATGTCACAAGAATTTGAACTCTGTTCCGTGCGAAATCTCTTATTTTCATGGCCACCGCTGAGCAAACTGTGCCACTCACCGTGAAGGTTGCTTTCCGTTTCAATGACAACGGAACTCTCTTCGTTTTTTAATCTGATTCCAATGGTAAAGGTTCTGGTTTATGAATTAGGTTAGATTAGTTACAAAGAGTCCAAGCGATTCAGCACCAATAATAGGAGCCGAGACTAGAGATTCCTTGAAAATGAAACCGTGACCTGTAACATTTTCAAGGAATCTCGTTAAAACAGGTCTAATGCAGTCGATATTTCAAAAAAGTGCAACTGTTCTTTGTTACTTTAAGTTGCTAAAATATAACATAAAATATGATCTAAAGATATGCTTTACTTTTCAGACATTATATCTGCTAGCGTATCTAGCGCTGGCCTTAGGCGGCCATGCTCCAGGTGGCTACTCCTACAACCGCTTCTCTGGACCAGTGAGCGGGAAGATCATCGAGGTCCAGGTCCCTGCCGCTGAAGGTATACCGGCCCAGCAGCACGCAGACTACGGGTATGACCACAAGCTGGGCAGGATCCATCCGGAGACGGCCAAGTACGACAGGCTGAAGACTGTGGATTATGTTGTAAGTATTTTTTCATTATATAATGGACGTTTTTAATTCCAAAGGCCTCGATCGTGGGAATCGCAGACATAATAGATTTTCAACTATTATGCTGCAGCCGAGTGCCGCTAGGGGACTGATGGGTTAAATATATATTAAGTCTATAAGCGACCATGATTAACAACGATTGTGCATACCGTTATAGAGTGTAGAGTGTAGACAGAAAACAACCATGGTGGTAAAAAGTGTAATCCAAGATAAGCCAACGTCCTAGAGGGGCTTATCAGTAGTCTCGAGCGTCAGAGTTAAAAATTAGCAGAGTTGTCAGCAAAATCAGTTTTGAACTGGCTTCACCCAATAGTCACTACATAATGTCAACTTATAATTTCCAGGCAAAACCTGACTACCACTACGCGTACGGAGTACAGGATCCTCACAGTGGCAACCAGCAGAACCACAAAGAGCAGCGAGATGGTGACGTGGTGAGAGGAGAGTACTCTCTGGTTGAGCCTGATGGTTCCCTACGCGTGGTGAAGTATACCGCTGATCCCAAGAATGGATTCCAGGTATTGCTCTACGAAAGATTTGATTGTATTTATATTTTAGCTTTTGTTACGCTGTTACGATGTTACCGGGTTGATTTGGATTTAATTTGGGTGAGGTATTAAGGCCTCTAAATACGAAGAGGCGAGTCCATCCAGTCCGACTGATGTAGGCGGATCATTCCGGACTCGTTTTGTGCTTCCCATATTTGTGGAGTCTTCAAGTAGGAAGAACATAGACTGCTTTTATCACATCAAAATGTACAGAACTTGTAGGACCTTCCTTTTACCTGATCACCTTATGCCTATACCATGCTGTTTGGTTGGCCACCATGATTTTTTTATCGTTTGTTTTTCATTTAAGTAGTTTTTTTGTAAGTATTTAGTGTTTTCCGTATGACCTAATTTCACGTAAAAGTTTCTCTTTGCTGTAGTTAATACTATTAAGCAATCAGCTTCTTATTATTGTATTAACAAAACGTTAAGTATACATTAAATAAATTTATCGATTCCGGTTGTTTGTAAATACACGAATCACGATCAAGTAAAAACGTTAAACTTGTAAATAAATAATTTCATGATAAGGGTTATCAATCGTGCGGAAAATCTGTTCCTTATTAACATGCTATCATTATTATGTTTAACGTTCATAATATTCATCATGTAGGGTGATGTATGACTTTTAAAATGTGCCGTGTCTAATTAATAAATCTACTATGAAGAAAAACTCTACAGCAGCAGTACTCAACCTTTTTTTTCATTCGGCTCACAAACATATTATTTTAGTCTTTGTGTCGCCATAACCAAAATTATTTAGCGGGAAATAATAACGTTGCTCAAAATGATCGATTCAGGCCGGCTACTGGTAAAGTCCAGACGGGCCGCAGTTGAGTATACCTGCCTGCTCTACAGGGGTACATTTATTTTATACTTATTTCGTCTTTAGTTGTGTTTGTTCTTCGCAGTGTCTATATTGTCATGTAGGTCCTGACCTCACCCGAATTTTATTAATTTTTCCTACCAATTCGTTTGTGGGCATGATAGCTTCTTCGCACAACCTCTCGTTAGCCTGCAGGTTTTCTTGTAAAGTCGGAAATACTTTATTTAGGTAATAAATATAATATAATAGGGTTATGTCCCAAGCTACAGCATTATTAACTATTCAGTTTAGGAAATCCGAAAGGTTTTTTCTTGTCAATTTGGCCAACAATAAGAGAGACAGTACTTCAGTCCGGACCAACGCCTACAACTCTACAAGGCGCAGGTTCGGCCTCATATGGAATATTGTTCTCATCTCTAGGCAGGGGCGCCAAAATACCAACTGCTCCATCTGGATCGTATCCAAAGAAGGGCCACTCGAATTGTTGACTGCCATTATAGTGTTTCAAACAGCTTGGACCCCTTGGAATTACGCCGAGATGTAGCTTCACTCTGCATCCTCTATCGGTTGTATCACGGGGAGTGCTCTGAGGAATTGTTCGGAATCATACCACTTGCAACTTTTCGCCATCGTCCCACGCGAAAAACATACCATCCTCATCACCTTGATGAGTGGCAGTCTTCCATAGTGCGTTTTTCGCGTAACTTTCTGCCGCGCACTGTAAAACTCTGGAACGAACTGTCACCAGCAGTTTTTCTGGACCTATACGACCTGTAAACCTTCAAGAAAAGAGCGTATTCCCTCTTAAAAGGCCGGCAACGCACCTGCAGCTCTTCTGATGTTGCGAGTGTCCATGGGCGACGGTAACTACCGTCGCCCATGGTAAGCAACTGCTTACCATCAGGTGACCCGTTTGCTTGTTTGCCCCCTTATTCAATAAAAAAAAAAGCCATTGTTGGCAGTCATCATATAAATAGCACATTTTATGTTTCAAAATACTAGGAATATCAATAATTGGATTTTCTGAAGCTCGAACCTCAAACTATTTTTTTTAAATTCCAGGCCACAGTCCACAAGCAGCCAGGCCATGCGCCCGCGAATGCGCCGCGCCCGTCCCACCACAGGCGACACGAGGACGACGACAGAGATTACTAGTCTGTAGTGCTTGTTAGTGACTTTATTTATTTTATACCGCGTAAAATATTAAATAAATTGTTTTAAAAAATAGTATAATGTGTTTTATATATCTTATGCTGGATTTACACGGGTGACTAATGCCGCACGATTTACGCCGCACGGCGAAAATCGTGCGTCTAAATAGCTTTGTCCACATTGTGCCTTTTTTCTGTTCAATAAGGGCATGCCTTATAGCGCTGTCAACAGTGAACGTGTGGCATGCCCGTGACGCGTCAAAATCCACCCGCGTTGAAAGAAAAGTGTCATAGCGCGCGCTACTATTTCAACGCGCGTTACGGGCATGCCTTACGTTTGACGTTGACAGCGCTATAAGGCATGCCCTTGATGAACAGAAAAAGGCACAATGTGGACAAAGCTAATGGCAGTTCGACTACGCCGCATGCGGCTAAAGCCGCAAGCCCCAAAGTTATTCGGCCAATGGCCGCATGCGGCTAGTGACTAAAATCGACCGTGTAAACGCTCAGTCGCAAGCGATCGCTTGCTGCAAATACATAGTTCCTCGGCACTAGTCACAGGCGATTTTTGTAGAATGTGTTTATGGGGTGGCGATTCGGGGCAAGCAATTCGACTGGTGACTTGCCGCGCGACTAAAATCGACCCGTTAGTCACCCGTGTAAGTCGAGCATTAGGATTTAGATCACTGGTATTCAACTTTTTTCATTACGGATCACAGACACATTTTGGTCTTGGTGTCGCGGACCGTAACTAATATTTTGCCGTTGGGCGTGAATTTCAAAATGGTTTACCTTCACGCAGGCCACTGATAAAGTCCCAGCGGGCCGCAGGTTGAGTATAGCTGATCTAGATGGTTCTGGCGAATACAAATACTTTGTTGAATGCTTTTGGGTCAGAAAACACTTCACTATTTTGTCGTTGTGTGTCGTTAATTGACGATATAGCAGCAACGCCAGTAATTATTCTACTTTTACATTTTGCTTTTCAGATAAGTACGCATGTAAAAGATTATAAGCAATTTTACCTTTGTCATATTATGTTTAGAAAAAAGTAGATTATAATATTTTATAACCCTACATTCGGCTTTTCACGCTTATAAGCCAACAGGTATTTCATAATAGGTGATTAAAGAAACATAGTAATTAAATGTACAATATTAATATTTTTGTGCAAATATGACTAGATTAAATGCGTATTGCAACTCATAAAATATTTACAAAATATGTAGTTTCAATTATTAACAACTCAACTAAAACCTCAACAATTTAAAGCTACGCAAACTTATTTATATTATGTCTTTGGTACCGTCGAGGAAATGGATTCATAGGCAGTTGACAGACCCACGTCATTCATCCGATGTCAATTCCATGTTAATTTTGATTTGTCGGCTGGGTTCGATATAACGCAACCAAATTACGTAGGTCCGCCAACTACTTATGATAATACTTAAATTAAATAGGCAGTGCAGGTGATGGTGGGACGCTGGTGCCTGGCATACTCATGAAGCTCTTGAGGAAATCCATTGGGAACGGAAATATTATCGTTGAGTTTTTCTCTGCCGATATCGTGTTGAGAGACTGAAGGTAACGGAGCTGTAAGAGACAATTAGAATTCTTCAATTAAGTACAAGTCTCACTCTCAAAATTAAGACCCTGTCAAAATATAAAGCGCTGGCTAGAACAAAGCAACCTTTAATTTGATAAAGCTTAAGCTGGTAAAAAAGTTCCTGGTACAAATAATATAAATAACAAATAGTTAATGGAATCAGGCGTTACTTTGCGGAAATCCATAGCTTAAAATTTAGTTTGTTATTATTTTTAGCAATATTCCGCGAAATAAACTTCCACCTTTAAGTAAATGAGTGAGTGCACGCATAGGCATGCGTACAGCACCTCCCTCCTCCCACACTGCCTATGCGTACACTCGCATGCAAGAACTTGCAAACACCACCACCACACAAGCAATAATGTTGGCAAATCCGTGCAAGGCCCCTCACCACCATGCAGGTTGAAAACCAACGTCCGTCAAGACGGACGTTGTTCGTAGAGTCCACATCCTGAGGATGCTCCGGTGTTGGAGCGAAACGCGCGTCGAGGTTTTCAACCTGCATGGTGGTGAGGGGCCTTGCACGGATTTGCCAACATTATTGCTTGTGTGGTGGTGGTGTTTGCAAGTTCTTGCATGCGAGTGTACGCATAGGCAGTGTGGGAGGAGGGAGGTGCTGTACGCATGCCTATGCGTGCACTCACTCATTTACTTAAAGGTGGAAGTTTATTTCGCGGAATATTGCTAAAAATAATAACAAACTAAATTTTTTTATAAATAACAAAATATAAGGGAAATTATGTTATTAAAAAGGCCCATAGACAAATATATTAAAACTTTTTGAAAAACTTTTGAATAAACCCTCTATCTTTAAACCATGTGAGTCAAATATTCTCCAAACTTGAAATAAACTATAAAAAAAGCTTTAATGGCGCTTGTTCGTTTTTAATAACGCAGGATCAGATACGATGCCTGCACAATACAGACAATGTTAGGTTGGCGACTTGTAGTAATATTATTGATCTCAGTAGTCTATAGCAATAATTATATTGTGCATCATGTAAAACCCCTATAACGTTATGGTTTGGCTACTTGTATTGGCTAGCTTGTATTAGCTTGTACTAATATTATGTATTCTGTGGTATTAGTAAGATTATTCTTACCTGTAAAGCCATAGGGTTGTCAACCATGACAAGCGACGCTTCTTTCAACGCTTTCGACGCTTTAATCTCTCCTTCGGCAGCAATAATCTTGGCCCGCGCCTCCCTGTCCGCTTCCGCCTCCGCCGCCATTGCTCGTTGTAATTGCACAGGCAGACGGACGTCTTTACTATAAATATTAATTATTTTCATGTTATTTAGAATAGATTATCACAGAATTAGGTCGACCTCCAACTAGGTGGGACGACGATCTCCGTTTAGTTGCGGGTCCATGTTGGATGCGAGTAGCAGGAGATCGGTCATCTTGGCGTTCATTGAGAGAGGCCTATGTCCAGCAGTGGACGAATATAGGCTGATATGATGATGATGATGATGATGATCACAGAATTAAGATGAACATAATTATGTACTTGAATATTATTTATGACTAAGTTATTGTGAGCTTAAATAGGATGAAACGGATGACATCGTCCAAAATCTGATCGATAGGAAATAATAAACAGATTGGCTATTAGAAGTTGGGATCATAATATTATTAACTTTACTGGTAACTGCTTTACAGAATCAAAATGAATGGAACTCCTTGATAGACTTTAGCATATCTCTGGAACAAAGGTTTTTTTCATACGTAAGCCTAGCCACTTTATTTCCTGTGAATCCAGATTCGTCAAAATTTCCCGAAAACCTTTTAACAAAATCTCAGAGGCTCTTTAAGAAGCGTCATGCCGATAAACTAAATTTTGTTGAGAAAACTCTGTAGCTTAAAAAAAGTGTGTCAGCTCCGACGCACGACTGGAGTTTACTCTACTATATATATAAAATAATGTAATAATATAATATAATTATATATTAATCTATTATATATAAATCTCCTGTCACGATGTTTGTCCGCGATGGATTCCTAAACTACTTAACCGATTTTAATGTTTTTATTTTTTAAATGTGTGCTTTTTTCAACTTGAAAGATAGGATAGCTTAGATCTTTAATTATAGTCGCAATTTTATTTTATTGCAAATTATTATTTACAACCTGAGACTGACGGCGACCATTAATGTTTGTGCAACGGGATAGCGATCGACGTTGCCATGGTAACATACATATATTTAGTCACTTCAATAAAATAATATGGCAAATACATAATATATTATGGCAAAGTAACGTTTGCCGGGACAGCTAGTATAATTATATAATTATTATATTATTTCTCTAATTATAATTATTATATTATCACTCACAGCCAAATTAGAAAGTTGTGCACTAAAGGTGCGCACCACAAAAGGTGACATTTTCGTTACTTGTTACTGTAGGTTTTACAACTCGGATTTTTCTCATACCGGGCGCCTTATATATGAAAATCGATTCTTAAGGAGTAAACTCCAAAAAAGTAAAAAGATCCTTATAATATCTTACATTTCCACTCTCTCCACCTCCACTCCCCAGGGATCGGTGGCCTCGTCCAGGTTGGCCTGCATCATGTGGCTGATGGCCTCCCTGTCTGACAGGAGCTGAGCCAGGTCCCTCATACCGAGTACGTTCCGTAGTGTTGTCGCAGCTAGCAGCCGCGTTGACGCACTGAAATTGTGTTTTATCTAATATATATAAATCTCCTGTCACGATGTTTGTCCGCGATGGATTCCTAAATTACTTAACCGATTTTAATGTTGTACGATCCATATCGTACATCAAGCAGTTTAGGGTTTTTAGAGTCAGCGTTTTGGACGCGCTCGCGTAATTATTTAATTATTGTATAAAGTTCAGTTCGCATCGATCAATCAAGGCGATCGCGCGTGCTCGCACACCCGGGTCATTTGATCATCAAGTATCAAGCAATAAATCAAGTAACGGTATATCAAGACTATCGTTTCATTTATCAAGTAAAAGGAGTAGTAGTCAATCAAGGACGCTACATACCTTTATGGTCCTTCGTTTATTATTATTTCGTGAAGTGATCCTAGCAAGGTGCTTCGTGAATAATAAGGACTTCGCGAGTGAAAACAGAGACAGTGTGACTTTTCGTGAAGTGATCAGTAGACATTGGATTGCAGTGCATTTTTTATCAAGGATATATCAAGAGTAAAGATGGAAGATCTACTATCAATTCAGCAGCAGTTGGTTGGAGCGATTGAGCAGATCTACTCCAATTACAAGAAAGATGGGCCGGAGCGCAAGACCGGTGACTACATTAGGAGGAGACTGGAAACCCTGGATCAATACTGGCAGGAGTTTCAAAATAACCACGTCAAGCTATGTGGTTATAGCGACAAGTCTCACGATTATTTCGTGACCGATCAGTTCGAGGCAACCAAGGAGCGCTACGGACACATCCGGTCGGTCATCATGAGCCATCAAGCACGGGACGCCAAGCCGAGTACATCGCTGCTGCGGCCTGCGACTCCGTTGGGCGGCGCGGCGACGCCGCAGCCTCCCGCGCGCACCTCGTCTCCAGCAGCAAGGCAAGACGGCGCGCACGAGGGAGAAAATCAGGTAACTTTCAGGGCTCAGGGCGTCAACAGCAGGACGGACGAGTTGCTCAAGAAGCAAGCGAGCAACTTCAGGGCTCTACAGAGAAAGGTAACTAGTGTTAACTTAGATACGGAGTTAGATAAGTGGGAGCTAGATGACATACTGAAAACATTACAATCTCGTTGGTCGGTAATTGATTCTTTACATCTCGAAATAGATAGTGAGCTAGAGGGTAAAAATAAAGAATACGATTCAGCATTTTATCATTACGAACAATTGTACGAAGATATCAAGAGGTCTATCAATAGGAAAATCAGGTCCATGTGTCATAGGGAGAAGTCGACTCCGCAGATGGAGTTGCCTACTTTTAGCGGAAGTTTCCAGCAGTGGACGTCATTCAAGGACTTATTCACGGAGACTATCCACACCAACGCATCTCTATCAGGCGCACAGAAGATGCAATTTTTAAAGGGCAAGCTCCGAGGTGAAGCTGAGCGCTTAGTTTAACATTTACAGATTAGCTCAGATAATTATATCACCTGCTGGGAGATATTAAATAATAGGTATAATAACAGGAAACTTATTTTTACGTCGCATATCAATACGTTAATGAACCTTCCAGTGTCGCAGCAAGCATCGTTAGGACATATCAAGAAAATCCACGATACCTCACTGGAATCATTAAACGCAATTAAAAATTTAAGTGTAGACATAAGTACGTGGGATCCTCTACTAGTACATATATTGAGCCAAAAACTTGACGCCGACACATACAACGAGTACGTATCGTCATTAAAGCAGCCGAGGGAATTGCCTAGTCTAAAGGAATTTCTAGATTTTCTCGAAACAAAATTTACAGCGCTAGAGACTTCACGGAAAAAGCAAGAAAATCCGACGGCGAAGCCTAGTGCAAAATATACATATAATTTTAATCATAATTCAACTCAAGACAATCGTTGTAATTACAAGAAACCAATATATTTTTCGCAATCGAAAGTATCAAGTAACCGAGTCAATAAACCTGCATATCCGGTAAAAACAGCTTGTTATTTTTGTTCAAACCGCGGACATGGCTTATACTATTGCGCAAAATTTCTAGAACTACCTAATCATTTGAAGCGAAAATTAATTATTGACAAGAATTTATGCAAAAATTGTCTCTACGATCATGAAGGTAAAGGTTGTTATTCCGAATCGCGTTGTCGAGAATGCAACGGCAACCATAATTCAATTTTGCACGATGCATTTTGCAACAATTCATTCACGCCGAAAAATGCAGAGTCGAAGATTTCGAAACCGGAGGTTGGTAACACTCATGTGTCAGTAGAGGGCAAGGACCCCGAAATTCTGTTGGCAACAGCCATGGTGCGAGTTCAGGCTCGGGATGGCACCTATCATAATATCAGGGCATTATTAGATCAAGGATCCGAGACTACACTCATATCAGAGAGAGTAGCTCATATTTTAGGTTTACCGCGCAAACATTGCCAGGGAACCATAACTGGTATAGGCGAAAAGGAGAGCAACTGCAAGGGTATCATTAAAATCAAGTGTAGGTCTAATCAAGAAGACTTCTCGTTCGAAACGGATGCGTATATCATGAAAACTTTAATCAAGAATCTGCCCTCCTACAGCTTCCCTAAACCAGATTGGCCCGCATTAGAAAATTTGCCTCTAGCAGATCCTTTCTTCAATGTGAGAAGACCAGTAGACCTTCTCCTTGGAGTGGATGTTTTTAGCAATTTATTGTTGGATGGAGTTTACAAGGCCGGACCGACTCTACCTATGGCGCAAAAAACGCGCTTAGGTTGGATTTTGAGCGGTTACGTAAAGAGAAGCTTTAAGTGTAACATAATTGTGCATGATATCAACGACATCAGTCAATTTTGGCAATCGGAGGACATATCAGAGTCATCTTCGATGTCCCTGGCCGACCAACAGGTCGTAGATTTTTACAACAAGACAACTATTCGTCTGGCGGATGGCAAATATCAAGTGCGCCTCCCCCTTAAACAAGAAATAGAAAATAAATTAGGCCAATCAAAATCAAAAGCTATTGCACAATTTAAACAGTTAGAACGTAAATTTAATAGAAATCTAAATATAGCACAAGAATATAAATTATTTATCAAGGAATACAAACAATTAGGACACATGATACACTCGAATAACTCCGACTCATCAGATTACTACTTACCGCATCATTGTGTTATTCGGAATGAATCAACTACAACTAAGTTAAGAGTTGTTTTTAATGCTTCTTCGCCTTCTTCGACTGGTTTGAGCTTGAATGATTTGATGGAAAGAGGTCCAAATTTACAGCAAGATCTGCAGAGTCTTCTTATCAAGTGGAGACAATTCAGGTTCGGTTTTACATCTGATGTGGAGAAAATGTTTAGAGTAGTATGGTTACATCCGGATGACCAAAAATATCAGAAAATTATATGGCGAGATTCAGTTTCTGATGAATTAAGCATTTTTCAGCTGACGACAGTGACGTACGGCACCAAGGCCGCGCCGTTTCTGGCGATGATGACTCTCCGACGTTTAGCTCAAGATGAGAGAAAGAACTATCAAGACAGTTCTGCTCCAAAGGTGATTGAGTCAGCTTTTTACATGGACGATCTCGTATACGGAAGTCATTCTGTCGAATCAGCAAAGCGTTTGATACAGGATATTGTAGCGATTTTAAAGTCCGGAGGATTTAATCTACGTAAATGGAAGGCAAATAATCAAGATATAATTCTTACAAGTAATAACATCAGCAATGAGCAATTAAATTATGATTTTAAAAATACTGAGTCATCCAAAACATTGGGGCTTAGTTGGAGTCCACAGCAAGATCAATTTACATTAACATCAAAATTAGACTTTAAGACAAAAATTCCCACAAAACGTATTTTACTTTCGAATATTTCAAAATTATTCGATCCATTAGGTTGGCTTTCTCCGATTTCGACTAAAATAAAACTATTATTTCAACAAGTGTGGCAGTTGGAGTTAAATTGGGATGATCCCTTACCTGAAAATATTATTAAGGAATGGGAAAGCATGAAAATAGATTTAGAGAATATAAATAATTTTTACATGCCGAGATGGTTAGGTATAACAGAAAATAATGTCATCGAACTTCACGGCTTTTCCGATGCATCAACAAAATGTTACGCCTGTGTTGTTTATTGCAAGGTAAGCACACACGGTCAGACGTCGGTAACCATGATAGCAGGAAAATCGAGACTCGTACCTGTAAATAATAAACTTACTTTACCTAAACTAGAGTTATGCGGTGCTCTATTACTTATTAAACTATTATCAAAAATCAAGAGTTGCCTGGAAACATATCAAATTAAAACTTACTGCTGGGTCGATTCTATGGTAGTATTAGGATGGATCAATGGTGCACCGGAACGCTGGAAGCCATTTGTAGCCAATAGAGTTAAGCAGATTGTCGACGTGGTGCCGCCCAGCAGCTGGAATTATGTCAAGTCAGAGGAAAACCCGGCTGATAGTGCTAGTCGCGGTTTGTCAGTATCCCAGTTAAAAGATCATGAACTTTGGTTTAAGGGGCCGACTTGGCTGAAAACTGAAAATTTATCACTTATACAAACAACATTTTCCACGGATCAAGAAGTGAGAAAAATTAAAAAGGTAGTTGCATCTATAACTCAAAATCAAGAAGAAAGTATCATAAAATTATTACTGCATAAATATAGCTCGCTAAGCAAGATTGCGAGAATTTTAGCATGGATATATAGATTTATAAGCAAGAAACGAATTGTAAATAAATACTTAACACTATGTGAAATAAAGCAAGCAAATATAAAAATTATTAAGCAGTGTCAGCAAGAATATTTTAGCGAAGAAATAGAAGCATTACAGAAAGGAAAAAGCGTAGCAGCAAAAAGCAAGATTTGCATGCTCAACCCTATATTAAATCAGGATCAAGTTTTAAGAGTTGGAGGTCATTTAAAACATGCAAATATTAACTTATTATATAGACTTACGTACTTGTTCGAAGATATCTGGAAGAAGTGGCGTCAAGAATATCTTACGCAGCTGTCAGTCCGCAGCAAGTGGAGACTACCGCAGGAGACTATCAAGATCAACGACATAGTGCTTATACAAGATAGCAATTTGCCGGCCGGGAGGTGGCCACTAGGCCGCGTCCTAGAGCTACATCCCGGAAGCGACGGTTTTGTGAGGGTTGTTACGCTAAAAACAAAAAGCGGCATCATGAAACGCCCCATAGTAAAACTGTCCATATTGCCTGTTAATCAAGAACAGTCAGATCAAAATATCAAGAATCAGGACAAGGTAAAGCAAGTGTATCACGTTTCTAAACCTATCAAGAGAAATAATAATTACAGCTTTTCTAATTTACTATTTACAATCTTATTATTTATTATGACCTTTATATCAAGTTCAGAAGGTTCATTTAATGTTACACCACTACAAAATCAAAGTTTATACTTCGACAAGGTGACAAACATGGCTCTCATCAAGGACGAGTGGCGCCTAGTCGTCTACTATGACATGAGTCCCTACTGGGAGGGCTCATTAACCGCTAGCAAGTACTTAGATTATTTACAAAACATATGTGATAGTAAACAAGACCATTCACAATGTGCAGCGATCATGTTACAACTACGTCACGGCTACGAACAATTAAGTCACTATAACAATGTTATGATGAACAAGCAAAATGCGCGCACGCGACGAGGACTGATAAACGGAGTCGGTAATATAGCAAATTCCTTATTCGGAATTCTGGATAGTAATTTCGCTGAAAAATATGAACAAGATATTGAGCGTATCAAGAAGAATCAGGAGCATCTCGCCGTACTCTGGAAAAATCAGACCTCCGTCGTTGAAGCCGAATTTAATCTGTTGAAGCGTACAGAGGATATCATGAACAAGCAGCACAAGATTATCAATCTACGTTTAAATCAGGTGGAACAACAGTTGAACGCCGCTAAGAAGGAAAACTTAGAAAATAATGATTTCATACTTTCCGCAATAGTCGCAAGCAATTTACTTAGTCATCTAAAAGAAATGCAGAATACCCTGTTAGACACTATGACTAATATATACAACGGACAGCTCAGCTTACACCTATTGACACCAGAACAGCTTCGACAAGAATTAAATACTATATCAGGAAAAATATCTAAGGACTTGTGTTTACCATTTGAGAATATAAGCTTACCTAATATTTATCATTTATTAAAATTTAAAGCTAGAATGTCTACAAATTACTTACCGTTTGAAATTAAAATACCTCTAGTTCACCGAGATAGTTTCGAAATTCATAAAATCATTGCCATACCACGTTTAGTAAACAATAGCATCATGATTCATATAAAACCCGTATCAAGTTACCTAGCGATTAACCTTAAAAAGGACGCTCTGTTGCCTATGACTGAAAGTGACCTAAAATCGTGTCTGCAGCAGGAATCAGGCATTCTATTATGTAGAAGCAGGTCACCAGTGTACTCCCTAAAGGACGACGAGAGTCTCTGCGAAAAGGAGGCATCCTCCGGGAGATGCAGGGTCTATCAGGAGCCATGCCGATCACACTGGCATGAGCTGCATCAAGTAAACACATACTTTTACTTCTACTGCCAAGAACAGAACGTGAAAGTACTCTGCGACGATCAAGTTTCATCGCTACAGCTGTTTCAAGCTGGCTTATTGATGACAAATCAAGGTTGTCAATTAAAGTTCAAGGACTTCACCGTGTACACTCACAAGCAGAAGGTGAGTGATCTGCACATCAAGGCAGATGTAACTGCTCCACAGTTATCGCCGATCAACTATCTTATCAACATATCGGTACCGAGCAACGGCACTATTAGCGCAGGGGACGAGGACGTCAGCGAGCATTCAAGGCAGCTGACACATCTGCAGAAGCAGATATAGGAGATGAAGCAGACCGTGCCGCTGTACGATAGCGTCAGCAGCCACGACATTCATCACTATACAGCGACGTATATCATCGTCATTGTGGCTGCTGTTGGAGCAGGTGTCTGGGGAGCGAGTAGGTTCCGGCGCCGGCGGTCGGTGCAGGCAGCAGCGGAGCAGGATGCGCAGCGCGCGGGGCGGGCGGCGCCGCCCACTCCGGAGGTAGCGGGGTGGCAGCCCTCCTCCTCCACGGCGGTGATTGACCATGAGTGTGAGTGCAGTGAGAGTGACAAGTGCGTTAAAAAGGTTCCGCGTCATATGAGCTATATTAACCCAGGTTATAGTGATCCGTGCAAACAAGTGCAAGACTTTAAACGGGTGTCGTGTTCTAACGTACCTAAGCAAAACAAAGGCACGTCACCGACCTTTCGTTCTGTATACGTAATCGGTGACGATAGTGTTAAGTTTAATTCTTTGTAAATCATCAATTTGTACTTTACTTACTAACAAGTGTAGGCTAAGGACAAAATGGAATCACCTTGTATCATCTCATCACTACTAACTTCTCTACTTTTCGGTGTGGGAGCATGTACGATCCATATCGTACATCAAGCAGTTTAGGGTTTTTAGAGTCAGCGTTTTGGACGCGCTCGCGTAATTATTTAATTATTGTATAAAGTTCAGTTCGCATCGATCAATCAAGGCGATCGCGCGTGCTCGCACACCCGGGTCATTTGATCATCAAGTATCAAGCAATAAATCAAGTAACGGTATATCAAGACTATCGTTTCATTTATCAAGTAAAAGGAGTAGTAGTCAATCAAGGACGCTACAAATGTTTTTTTTAAATGTGTGCTTTTTTCCAACTTGAGAGATAGGATAGCTTAGAGCTTTAATTATAGTCGCAATTTTATTTTATTCCAAAATTAATTGGCGGCGACCATTGTTTGTGCGACGCGATAGCGATCGACGTTGCCATGGTAACATACATAATATTTAGTCACTTCAATAAAATAATATGGCAAATACATAATATATTATGGTAAAGCAACGTTTGCCGGGACAGCTAGTTCTTATATAATTTATAACATAAAAAATCATAAAATACTGTTAAAATCCCGTTACAAATAAAGCGCATACGCAGCGCAAGAATAGTTATTCCAGGTCAGCTATCTCTTTTTTGTGACGGGGGTGCCGGACAGACTATCCACAACTTATCTGACAGATAGAGTATGGAGTATCTGTCAGACAAGTTGTTCGACACTTATCAGTAAGTAGTGAAACAGCCCCTTAGTATGAATAAATTGATTGCACTTAGTACTCAATTAGTACTAAGTGAATTAGTAACCATTTCAGTACCTGTAATCTGCGACTCGTACTACGGCATTCAGTGGCTCCTTTATTCTGTAGTAGACCACGGCGTCCACAGCCACTGTCACCGAGTCTCGTGTGAGAACCTGAAAAATAAGTGTTGCAACTTTTAATTTACATTCCCCTTCGCAATAATATGAGGGACTTGCCAGTAAAACTTTTGCAATTTTTCTCTGACATTCTGCAGTATTTTTTAGTCCAGGGAATGATATGTCTAGTATCTACAATCTACATAATATGCGAACAGTACCCTATATTATACGCTTGCGTTACGAATTCCCCTATAAAAAAAAGAAAAAATTTGGTCTTTCAGTACTGCTTCTTTCACAGTGAGTTCTCTACAAGGAACGCGTACACACCCTAAAGTACTACCACTTAGTTTTTGTTATACCTTGTATATAGCCAGGACAATATATTAAACGCTTCTTGTGAAACTTCCTAACGCTGATTACGAAACCTGCGCCGTAAATATTGAGTCACAACGAATACAGGGAAACGATGTCGATGTTGACCAATTAATCTCAATGCGTCTTCATACATCTGGAGTGTTATAATTTTAGAGAAACGGGAATCGATCGTGTGATCTGACGGAATCAGGTCACAACTGCGATGCGTCTGTTAGCGAGTCACATCGACAGGCACAAATAAACAACATTTACCCTGAATATAATTTTTAATATTGTTAATTGAAAGCTGAATATATCTGGTACGAATGCATTAATTAAACAAACAATAACAAACCGCGTTATGAAAACTTTTATAACATTGTATTACATGGAATCCAGTGGTGTGATATCATTTAAAGGCCGTCGCTGAAATCATTAGTAATTATACAGACCAGGGACCCTCTCAAAAAGAAATAAATCTGATAATGCTATCCATGTATTTTAAGAAGAAACTAACAATAAAGGAGGCCGTTAATTTTAGACCCAGATGTAGCAGTCCTAGATACTCATAATATGGAACCTGAAATGATGAGGGGCAAAAATGTATGGGCTCTGGTATAGTGCTCAACAGGAATGGATTGTATATTTTTAGGAAGGTATACCCATGTACATTAATGACCAATAAGGCGCTTGTCAAGATTCGTTGTACTTTTTGAGGCATGCTATGTTAAAAGTGACATCAGCGCTCATACATTTCATGCTGATAATAACATCACGTTACATTATAGCATGATTGTTTTTAGGGTTCCGTAGTACACAAGGATATTACAGTTTCGGTCTGTCCGTCTGTCCATATATCCATGTTTTTTTTTAAATAATGCTCCTGTCCTTGATTTTAAGTTGAGGGATTTATGTTCTTAATACAATTTATACACTTAAACAGTCTTATATTATGTCTATATTAATCTTCTATTCTGTCATCGTTACCTGCTCCGCTATCCAAGGGTGAGCTGTATGAGGAAGGGGTTAAACTACTACTGTGAGCGTATATCTAAGGTGTACTGTCTGAGACAAGACATCCGTAACCTTTCCAAGCGCAAATAAATCTTACCACATAGACGACAAAAACTACGTCAGTAACGCCGGTCTTGTACGTTGACTGTACATTATTTCAAAAAGTACAGTTTCTAGGGGCTGGGCGCCATATAACTTTTTTACCTACTCACTAAGAGCTATCTAATGGTATATATTTTATCTCTGTTGAGTAATATACCAAAATGCCCATGATCCTTTGCCGCCTCTAGAAGTTCAAAACGAAAATGACGTGTAAATGAATCAATTACATGGACAAAGTTTAAAATAATATAAATACTAAGTACACAAAGGCGGCCTTATTACTAAGCAACAATTTTTTATAAACAACCTTTGAACGAGGGGACTAGATGAAAGAGACATAACCCTGGATGGGTGGATGATACAGAACTTTTTATAAGATGTGGTAGTCCTGGACCCACATATGAAACGAGAAATCGCTTCTGGAAGTTCTAAACCCTGGACGATGTGGAACTTTTTATAGCAGATCAGGGCACAATCGGGCGATTGTTGACGGGAAACATTCGCGTCGTTAATAATGATTGACGTTTTACGATGCCAATTACCGCGGAACACAAGCGGGGTATTTGGGTTAACTGTTTCAATACCAATGCCAAAACCATTGTTTACGGCCATGTGTTCTTCCGTTTAATTGCTTAGTAAGAAGATATTAAAATGAAATCAAAAGTTATGAGATTTTTAATGGAAAATCTAAGAATAATCAAATCTAGTATCAGGTTTTAATCTTGATTTTCCTGTTGACATTTTCCTCAACAGACCCAAGTCATGAAACATTATTCTTCTTCGCTGTTTTAATTAGCAAATAATGTCCAGGTTAGGACTTTTCTATAAGTAAGATATTAAATGCCACCATAAAGTAAAAAGATATTATTAAATATATATTTAAGCAGACATAAAACAACTTATTACTATGAGTATGGTAAATAATCGCCCATTATCCTTTAAGGCTTTTACCACAGATTGCTATATAGTTACAACCATTTACCCTCAGTTTCTACTATTAAGATTAGATATTATTATATTATATTAAGGAAGCTTGCCTCTTGTGGTGGAACATCAAAGGAGACAGTTCTGAGGTCGACTTTTCTATAGGTGTCGATACACGGCAGCACGAAGAATAGACCTGGGCCTCTGGCACCTCCCTTCCGAACTCTTCCCAGACGAAATATAACAGCACGTTCGAATTCTTGGACTACCTGGAAACATAATATGAAATAATTACAATAGTTGTCTAAATAGCTCAAATTGCGCTGTTATTATATTTGTTTGTCAAAATAAAAAGATTTTTTGTAAATATTATGAAGAACTACATAACGACAACGATTAACTTTAACTGTGTTGTGACTTGTGAGCATTCAGCAATGAGGTATTGATAATAATATAATAAGCTAACAAAGATATTAAGGCATTCGATGCAAAGCATATTGATTTTGAAATGCATAGAATAACGCATGGCTTTTGTTTTACAAAACTACAATAATATTATTTTTGAATAAAAAATTTAAAATTCAATATTATTTAAAAAAATATATATATATTTAAAAAAATATATATTTAAAAAAAAATTAATATTAATTACCTTAAAACATTCAAACAGTGAGAATGGAAATGTGATGATCACGAGCAGAATGGATAGAAACGTCGCAAACCGTTCCACGCACCCAGCGGCTTCAGGATTGGCTGAAAAAAAACAATTAAGTTGGTATTACATATTATAATAATCTTCTTTTACTTGCGTTTAGACAAGAAAAATAATTATTTGTTACTAGAATAATAAAAATATTTCAAGTTGATTAAGACGTAAATCGACTTGAAAGAATGTTTACATAATTTAGTTGGTATTATATTATCGAATAAATTCCATTGAAATAAACATTCAACGGCAGCATTAGCCGGTAGCAATACTTACGCATCTGTATCGTAATCGCGCAAGAGGTGCCCGTATCGCAATCTAAAACGAACATACCCATTATGGACTTGACTTGACTAGCTATATCTCACCATACACACATTACTTACGACTGGGCACATTGTCGCGTCTAGTACTCACTGATCTGAGTTCCGACCGCATAGTTTATAGGAAACGTAAAAGGTTTTAATTTGATTATTCTGTCTCGTTCAGGAAAAACTCTGAACAAAATTTAATGAAGCTTACTATTGCAGTTTAGGCTCTTAATTGTGGCAATACGAGATTTTGTTTAGCGCGAAGTCGCGGCATCTAACAATATATCGCAGCCGACAGTGGTGGCAGACTGCTCTGACAGACTAACCCACAGACCGACCGGCTGTTTACACGACCCAAAAACAACACGATTCCAACTAAAAATACAAATCACAATGCGAATCTCCGAATCATATTTACGTATTTCGAGGTAGCACTCCACTTCACCGGAGTTTTTGTCGTAGCAGCCGATGTCCATGAGGCGGGTGGCGCGCATCGATCTATCGAATGCGATATATCGACGAGGAAACGATCTATCGAGTGCGATGCTACCGGCGCGGAGGACACAAATAAATAAATAACGCACTTTCCATATCGATGGGCGCGCCGGCGGCTACTGAGCGTTCCCTCCGTCCGCTGGTTGGCGAGTGGTCCAGAGTTTGTGGACTAATATTAGACAGTTTACCTTACAGGTAATTTATTGCTATATGGAACATGGAGTTTGTCTTCGTTGTTGGCTTAGCCTTGGATCTGATGGCCAGGGCGGCTGTTCATCATTTCTAGTCTATTAATTATGACTGTTTATTATTCAATACCTTCTTAGAATTTTGCCTGTGTTGCTAGAAGTTTATACATACGGAGACTGTTCCATCTTATACTACGAGGCACGAGCCAATCTTGTATATCGGTTTCACGAATTTATGTTTTTTTTTTAATTAAATAAGGGGGCAAACGAGCAAACGGGTCACCTGATGGTAAGTAACTACCGTCGCCCATGGACACTCGCAACATCAGAAGAGCTGTAGGCGCGTTGCCGGCCTTTTGTCTCCAATGCATTTGTTTAACATGTTTTACAAATAAAATTTCAATACTATCTCCTGTAAAACACTCTAACAAGCAGTTAAAATAACCGATCTCAATAAAAACCTATGAGTCAGATTAACGCTCATTATAACATTTATAACTCGGCTACTATTTTCATATCACGATCATCTTGTCTATCACATCTGTTACTCCCATTGTTTGCTGAACTAAACAAAGTTTTGTTCACATCTGAGCAATTTGAACTATATTAAAATTTAAAACTAACTACATTTACTAATTAAACTCTAAAAATAATTATTTGAATACGAAGTACTTGTAAAGTGGCAGAGAATACAATTTTGAACTTTCTTGTATTTATTTATGTTATAAAATTAATAATTGAAATTGAAAACTAGTTCCATTGTATTCATGAAAAAGCTATAAATGTTATTTGGAATCAATAATGATAATAATGTATAGACTATAGAATGCTTGGAATGGCTAGATCATTTCATTCAATACTAGCTCTGGCAGAAATCCAGGTACTTAAACGTTGGAGCTAAAGTCTAGGAATCACTTTGAAGATTTCTCCGATCACCACCATTATAACCGACTTTCGGATCAGTCAAATAAAGGCAAGATAGATCATTTCACTTTCGAACTGAAATAATAAGGCTTATTTTAAAATTTTAATGTACACTTTCGATTTCCGATGCTGACATTAACGAAGGCATCTTGGCTGAGGGCTCTGGTTCCCGATACTCTCTTTCAAGTTTTGAGTGTCCGAATAACGTACCAAGATCGAGCCTGCACTCTCGAGAGTAAAGGTATTCTAGAGCTAAAATGCTAGTTATGAAGAAAACTCGCGTCTTCGTCTTGCATACATATTATTATGTTGAAAACACGTGTAAATCTATTTCTAATATTCATAACAATGGACTGGGGAAGTTTGTACAGAATGTATTTATGTATCCCGTTGTGCTCAACGCTTAGAAAAGCCGAGAAAATGCGTTATTTTCATCGAAACTTGTGTAGTAGTACGAGTACGGTAGTATTTAAATATGTATGATAGTATATAAATGTAATTATTATTGTAGTCGCTAATGACCTTGGCTGTTGAAAAGCGACTTAAAATAAATAAATGAAAAAAAAAAACAATCCATATTTTAGAACCATCGAGTCAAAGTATGAAATCCTTTCTATCTCTGTTAGCTACCACTTTCGAGATTTTTCGAAAATAAAAATGTTGTTCGTCTTAACGAAATGTAGCTATTCACAAAAAATTAGCTTGTTAGTAGTCACAAAAAAAATAGTTCTAGGGCTCCCGTACTATAGCGGTCGTAATAAGAAAACACTTTTTTAGGGTTCCGTACCCAAAGGGTAAAAACGGGACCCTATTACTAAGACTTCGTTGTCTGTCCGTCTGTCTGTCTCCAGGCTGTATCTCAAGAACCGCTATAGCTAGAGTTCTGAAATTTTCACAGATTGTATGTATCTGTTGCCGCTAATACTGAAAAAATAATAATATTTAAGTCACGTTTTTGTATGGCACATACAACAAACGTAACTTAAATACAACAAACGTGTTATTTTGCAATTTTTTGCCCTATATTAATAATGGCAACAGATCATGGGCACTTGTAATATAACTTCTCAATATAAAACATTTGAACATTAGCAAAGTCGGTCAAAAGGATAACATCAATTTAATTGACAATATAACAGTATGAAGAAACGTCTCGTCAAATATTGTGAGTATTATATAAGATGTTTTGAGTGAGGGGTCAGAGGGTACTCGGCAAACTGGTACATTAGCTGGAAGTACCTGTTCAGCTACTGACATGTCCTTAAGTATACTTTGAACTTTACATTCAACATTTGAACCCAGCTCAAACATTTAAAATATGTTTATAAGATAGAAGTTGGTGCCTGCACCTCCGTTGCGCATAAATTCGTTTATTGCGTGGGAACCGTACATTTTCTGGCATAAAAAGCATCCTATGTCCTTAAGGCGCTATATTGAAAAAAACTGTCCTTTTTGACGTAATACTATAGGACCCTCAGAAATGTTACAAATCTGGTAATGAGATATACATTATCTTCATAGCCTTATCTAGGTTTGATAAGAACTAGAAACACGATTAATGTATTTTGCCTAGATACTTTTAATTTTCGAAATGACACCGTCAATTCGGGCACCGCTAAGCTCCGCTCCGCTCCGCGTCAGTGGACACACACTTAGTGTACTATATTTTTTTATCTAATCAACTTGCACTAATTGGTCATTTTTACTAGTACCTTATTAGGTACTAGTAAAAATGACCATATAAATTATACACCAATATAATATTATTAGGTGCTATTGCACCTAATAATATTATATTTCCAATTCCTGCGTTTGGGCGTAAAAGTTCATTTTCAAAAGTCAACTACGCAGTGCCATTGATACAGATTACGGATTATTTCATAGAGTAATTACGACCTTATAACATATACGCCAAAGTTTTTATATTATAAATACATAATAAATTGGATTGATTAGTGAATAGCTATCATATTTGTTTTGATCGTAATACCACATGCTTGTCATATTGCACCAGCTCTCAATCGATCGCAGGGATAGGGCTGTAGTACAGTACAGGCAATGTGATCTACTGATAATATTTTTGGACAAGAAGGATGATGTTGCTCTCGAATATATGTCGTAAAAGTTTATTTTCTGTCTTATAATAGAATACATGAATGAAGTAGGTAAGTTACAAAATTTATTCAAATTCTAAGGGAAAAATTAGCAATTATTGCTGTTATGTTATAAAATGTTAGTTACGTACTTCATCAACATATGTCTTCAATAGATTGCTCTACTATTTATATTTCTTAAGTCTTTTATTATAACCATCAAATCCCATTAAATAATATTATTTTATGAGCGACACTCGACTATAACCCTATAACGATTGCTCGTGACTCTTTATGTGAAAATTTCTATTACGATACCATTTAAAAAAAGGCATTTAAAAATAACATTATCGTAATTTGTCGCACTTCCTAATCTGAAAAATTAAATTAATAAAATATTTGGATTTTCGGAGGACTTGATTGAACGGGATGAAATTTAAACCATAGATATTATCTCTACAATAATTGCTTTTCTCGCTCTACCATTCAACGCATGCAGTATGCCACAACCCCTACTTCTCAACGCCTATTATATTTTGTGATTTAACTGGTATGGTAAGGTTTATTACAATTACACATAGTATATGTTACTATAACATATACCACTAGTAACTGGGCCGTAACACATTTGGTAGAGAAAGTTGTATCACTAGTGCATTGATTCAACTATCAAGATGCAGGTGCAGTATATTGATACATAAATCTTGTTTTGACAGAAGGAAATCCTATGAGGTAAGCCACGTTGCTCCATGGTGGTAGTGAGTCGCATGTCGCCGCACCAGCGTTTCAACGTTTTACAGATATATTTCATCAATGTATGCCACTGATGCGTTGGCTTGTTGCGGTGTTTTGAAGCACATATCGGACAGGAGACCAGAAGAGACGAGAAGAATGATGAGTGGGCAAATGACACGTTGCTCTATCACCGACTTGTATTGTGATGGCGCGCGACGCCGCAACGCAATGTGGCATACTGGTGGCATACAATGTATTATGTCGTCACCACAACGCAAATTGCTGCGACGCACCGGTGAATTAGTAAGGCGCGCCTTAAAGGTGCCGGTTGGCAGCGGACGACATGAAGCAACCGCTGACGACGCGACGTGTCGTCGCGACACTACTGGTTTGAGGTTTCTATGTATTTCTATGAAACCCTGCGCAGCTAGCGACACTTATTCATAGAAATACACAGTAGTGTCGCGACGACACGTCATCTGCTGCAACTTCATGTAGCCGGCTTCCACCTTGTACCTATTATGTTAGAAAAGTACATACGTGGTGAAATACGAACTCGTACGCCTGATATGAACTTTGTATTTTAATTACGAGTAGGCAGTTCAATCTATTTTGATTAATTTCTCCTGTGTAATCACAGTATCTCTTGAGGAACTCAATAACTTATTACACAAAGTCATAAAGAGTTCCCTTACTACTTATGATTGATTATATTGTTAATTACACATAGTGTATGTTACTGCAATATTCCTGTTCTATATTAATAACATTATAATGATCTAAGTTGACATAGTTCTATCGTAGAGGAATTGAACTATTATTATTATTTTTAACAAAAAATTAAAACCGACTTCCAAGGTAAAAACAATATTAACATTAATATGAACTAAAAAGTATTAAATAATTTTTGCTATCTAATAGTGCCTTTTTCCGAATTCGGCTAAACCTTGACTATTTCTGTACTCAATCTTCATTATTTTGAAGTCGGTACCAGATAGCTGAATCTTCAGTCCTCTGACAGAATATTTGAAACTTTTGGAACTGGCACCGACTTCAAAATTATGAAGATTGAGTACAGAAATAGTCAAGGTTTAGCCGAATTCGGAAAAAGGCACTATTAGATAGCAAAAATTATTTAATACTTTTTAGTTCATATTAATGTTAATATTGTTTTTACCTTGGAAGTCGGTTTTAATTTTTTGTTAAAAATAATAATAATTTCACTCTTTTTAGTTACACTAGTAGGTAAACCTTCGCGTATATTTTACGTATCTTATTACACAGTTCACACTCACAAAATAATATATTATCACTGAAGTGAACATATTGTGCTAAGTAATTTAACAATTTTAATACTTCAAACCCCAAGCGGTCACCGGCGATTGCGATAACAATAGAAAGGCTATTGTGTCTCGTTTTTCCACGATCCAAGGATCTATCAGATAAAAAATTGTATAAACTTGCATAGTATGTAGCATAGCTACTCATCTAATATATAAAATTCTCGTGTCACAGTTTTCGTTGCCATACTCCTCGGAAACGGCTTGACCGATTCTCATGAAATTATGTGAGCATATTGTGAGGATATTGGTCTGAGAATCGGCCAACATCTATTTTTCATACCAAAAATTTTTATATGGCAAAACAACGTTTGCCGGGACAGCTAGTAATATAATATAATATTATCATAATTATTGACAGCTGTTCTTGTAATCAAGAATTCAATTTCAAATCCATTCAAATCGATACTTAGTGCGCCATCTATCGATTAATAAGTATAACTAATTAAAAAGACACTTATTGACTTTGTTTTGTTTAAATGCTCTTTTTAAATTATAAATTTCGAGGAGTTCCCTCGATTACTCATGGATTCCATCATCAGGTCACCACTTTTGCGAACATGGTACCAAATTGGAGTGAAACCTAATACAACAAAACAAAAATTTCGAAAATCGGTTCACAAACGGCGGAGTAATCGTTGAACATACAAAAATTAAAAATAAAAAAAAAAACAAAAAAAATATCCACAGCCGAACATATAACCTCCTCGTTTTTTGGAAGTCGGTTAAAAATAAGCTTTATGTAATGTTATTAATGTCAAAAGAAAATATTTAAAATCTAATCATCTCATTCTAACAAGTAACATATTGTAGACTTATCTATAATACTGTAATGTTGCTATTAATATAATAAATAATAATAAACTTTTTGTTTTAGTTATTTTGTTATCCTACTTAAAAACATATATCTGTATCTAACTAGTAAGACCGTTCACAATATCTTGTATTCAATTATTCTGTTACGGTGAAAACTTGTAATTGGCTTTCTGATCCTCATATAAAATTTCCACTGATGTCACTTAGCTGTAAGTTTTCCATGTAACATAAATAAATAAATAAATAAGTAATAATTAAAGTTAAGTAACAATTAAATTAAAAAAGTTACTTAACTTTTATAATTACTCAATGTGTAATTATAACGTAATGTGCGAGTGGAGTGCGCGTGGCGTGCGCGAGTGGTGCGCGTGGCGTGCGCGTGGAAAGCGCGTGGCGTGCGCATGGAGTGCGCGTGGAGTGCGCGTGGCGTGCGAGTGGCGTGCGCGTGGCGTGCGCGTGGCGTGCGCGTGTGGTGCGCGTGGCGTGCGCGTGGAGTGCGCGTGGCGTGCGCGTGTGGTGCGCGTGGCGTGCGCGTGTGGTGCGCGTGGCATGCGCGTGGAGTGCACGTGGCGTGCACGTGTGGTGCGCGTGTGGTGCGCGTGGCGTGCGCGTGGAGTGCACGTGGCGTGCGCGTGTGGTGCGCGTGGCGTGCGCGTGGAATGCGCGTGGCGTGCGCGTGGCGTGCGCGTGGAGTGCGCGTGGAGTGCGCGTGGCGTGCGCGTGGCGTGCGCGTGGCGTGCGCGTGGCGTGCGGGTGGCGTGCGCGTGGCGTGCGCGTGGCGTGCGCCACGCGCACCACACGCGCAACGAAAACGCGCTAACGAAAATGTCTATTCACATTTCCAACTACAAATAAAGGCGACGCGCACTCTTACATTGCAAGAACTATACACGTTTCAGCAAAATCGTTTGTGGTTTGGGTGTGCAGCTGAGGTAACAAACAGAGACACTTTCGCATTTATAATAATAGTATCTCTATTCCGTTCTATTTACCGTACATATGCGTGGAAAATTAATCTACTAAAATATTCGATCTGTCGTTTGCCGCCACGCGCCGCCCGCGCGACACCGTCGCCTCTGTAGCGCCGACCGCCGTGTATTAAACAAAAGTGAATACAAAAAGTGGCACTTTCCGTTATACACTCCTCCGTTTCGTTACTAACTCAGTTATTAACTCACAAATGTACGATACAGAATCAGCCCGCTGCGGCCACTTTTTGTATTCACTTGCATACAAAAGTGAGACTTTTCGGTTGCTCACTACTCCGTTTCGTTATTAACTCAGTGATTAACTCACAAATGTACGATACAGAATGGGCCCGCAGGTGTTGTTATGTAACAATACATAATTATTATTACGAGTTAGTATATCCATACCTATGCCTTGCAGTACTACTATCTATTCTGTGCCATGAGACATTGGTGACCTTAACACGACGTGGTAATGATGATGACGACGATGATGACGATTATGATTATGATGATGAATATTAATTGCATAGTAGCATATGCTTTCTGTTCTTAAAACAACGCCGAAACTCCCAAACGTGTATCTATAAGGAGTCAGGAGTTCTCTCAGCATCTTCGAAACCATGGTATACCTTGACCCAATATTTGACTTTTTGGTAGCATATTCTTAGTACACTTCACATAAAACCAAAATCACCATATGTTTCCATATAAATTTCGAGGAGTTCCCTCGATTACTCATGGATTTCATCATCAGGTCACCACTTTTGCGAACATGGTACCAAATTGGAGTGAAACCTAATACAACAAAACAAAAATTTCGAAAATCGGTTCACAAACGGCGGAGTAATCGTTGAACATACAAAAATTAAAAATAAAAAAAAAAACAAAAAAAATATCCACAGCCGAACATATCGCACCTTCGGTACAACAAAGTCACAACAGCTCATTTTCAAACTGTGCAGGACAAGGGTTTTAATTTTTTTTCCGCATGTTTTTCTACATTTAAGGGTAACTATTTATAGTAGGTTTGAAATCTTTAAATAATTAATTGTATATTTAGTTATCTATAGTTCTAAGTAAAAATTTTCTACTTAATTAACAAAAAATTCTAATAAAAGACATAACAAAAAAAATGTGTCCTTATTTGTGCCTTTGTTGCTCCAGGAGTTATTTAGTTTTATGACTTAAGCAAGGTATGTTTTAAATGAAATAAAGTGTCTTAATCAAACATAATCGTATATTTTCTTCTCTAAAATCAAATACTAATAAAAGGTAACACAAAACAATTAAATTCTTATGACTACAACAGTAAATGGCATCATTTTAATACTTTGAGTTGCATTCTAGGAAAATTTAGACGCCTCCGTGGTCTAGTGGTAAAGAGCGCAGCTCTTGACTCGGAGGTCGTGTATCCAAATCCCGCGTTGGAAACGTGTTATTTCCAGGTTTGGTTAGGATAATGCAGGCTGATCACCTGATTGTCTGACAAGTAAGATGATCCATGCGTCGGATGGGCAATAGGCATGTAAAAAGTCGGTCCTGCGCTTGATCTCTCGCCAGTCGTGTCAGTCGTCCGTCCTACTGGGTTATGAGAGTAAAAAGAATAGAGAGTGCTCTTGTGTACTGCGCACATACTTGGACACTATAAAATTACTCCTGCGTAACTGGCCTGGCTTCAATGAAACCGGCCATCGTCACAAAAACCGGCGTGGGGAGTTATTGTGCTTGACCAGTGTTTTTTAAATACTTTCTCTGGTTTTATTGCCATTGACTCGGGTTTCTGGTTCTTTTTTAGACTTTGTAACAATACTTTCTTGTTCAGTACTTGGTATATTCTCACAGACTGCATTATGATACACAATTATTGGCACATTAGAAAGACGTTTGCAGCGAGATGCAGATTTAGAGTGCTTGGAACGATTGCCAGAGCTAGATGAACTTGAGCTGGATGTACCGCCATTTGAGCTGTAAGAATCGCCGTTAGGAGTGGAGGAATCACTACTAATTCTACGGATTGGCGGAATAACTTTCTTTTGTACCTTTGTTGCGGTGGTTCATAGTCAGATCCATCTAGAATAAAAATATTTTAAATAAATTATATTTTTTTATGATGCAAATACCTAAAGTGAGTAACAACAGTAAGGAAATTGTGAATTGTCTTCAATTTTATAGTTAATCTAATAACTAATTGATCAACCCTTAATAAGATCAATTAAAAATGAAGACGAAACTCTTTCGGTCCAGCGTGGATCTTCAACTGTATTTTCTAGAATCTAGATCATAAAGTTGGAAATCCATTGGGTACATGATAGTAGTTTCGGTGACGAGCTCATCATACAGCCTTTCAGAAAATAACATAGCTGATCAGCACTATCGTTATCAAATTATTAATAAATAAAAACTATGCGGTTTAGTTGCAACTTTGATAAAAAAATGAACATAATTAATGATTACCTATGGGGTAACAAACTCTCAATTTTATTTTTTAACTAAACAGATATTACTTAAGATACAAAAAATTGGAATCAAAAAGTCACAAGTCCTTTTATAACCACGTTCTAAATAATAATATTGAACCTTTACAGCATTATAATGGTTTATGACTTTGTAGATCCAATTTGTATAGTTAAATAATATAATAATTTTGGATCAACAAAAACTGTTATTAAAGAAATGCCTTTGTAGCTCCAAAGTTATTGTAATTTTAAAAAAAATATTGAGGTGTTAATAACAGATACGTTGTTGTTGCTCCAATATATAAGAATAAAAATGGTCATAAATACCTTTGTGTGGCTGTAGCTCCAACGTACGTCAAACACTCGCGGGCGCGGGGACACTACTGACTAATGAAACTTTGTCGGCCCAAAACGCAATGTAATAACTGCCAATAACCACAAAGGCACTTGCGCCATCTAGTATAATTTCGAGAAACTTTCACGAATGTCTTTGTTGCCCCAAGTACAGGCATGGATTAGAAATAATTTGGCATAATTAGCTTGATTTTGCAGTTTTGGCTATTTGTGACTTTGTTGCACCGAAGGTGCGATATAACCTCCTCGTTTTTTGGAAGTCGGTTAAAAATAAGCTTTATGTAATGTTATTAATGTCAAAAGAAAATATTTAAAATCTAATCATCTCATTCTAACAAGTAACATATTGTAGACTTATCTATAATACTGTAATGTTGCTATTAATATAATAAATAATAATAAACTTTTTGTTTTAGTTATTTTGTTATCCTACTTAAAAACATATATCTGTATCTAACTAGTAAGACCGTTCACAATATCTTGTATTCAATTATTCTGTTACGGTGAAAACTTGTAATTGGCTTTCTGATCCTCATATAAAATTTCCACTGATGTCACTTAGCTGTAAGTTTTCCATGTAACATAAGTAAATAAATAAATAAGTAATAATTAAAGTTAAGTAACAATTAAATTAAAAAAGTTACTTAACTTTTATAATTACTCAATGTGTAATTATAACGTAATGTGCGAGTGGAGTGCGCGTGGCGTGCGCGTGTGGTGCGCGTGGCGTGCGCGTGGAAAGCGCGTGGCGTGCGCGTGGCGTGCGCGTTTGGTGCGCGTGGCATGCGCGTGGAGTGCACGTGGCGTGCACGTGTGGTGCGCGTGTGGTGCGCGTGGCGTGCGCGTGGAATGCGCGTGGCGTGCGCGTGGAGTGCGCGTGGAGTGCGCGTGGAGTGCGCGTGGCGTGCGCGTGGCGTGCGCGTGGCGTGCGCGTGGCGTGCGCGTGGCTTGCGCGTGGCGTGCGCGTGGCGTGCGCGTGGCGTGCGCGTGGCGTGCGCGTGGCGTGCGCGTGGCGTGCGCGTGGCGTGCGCGTGGCGTGCGCGTGGCGTGCGCGTGGCGAGCGCGTGGCGTGCGCGTTTGGTGCGCGTGGCATGCGCGTGGAGTGCACGTGGCGTGCACGTGTGGTGCGCGTGTGGTGCGCGTGGCGTGCGCGTGGAGTGCACGTGGCGTGCGCGTGTGGTGCGCGTGGCGTGCGCGTGGAATGCGCGTGGCGTGCGCGTGGAGTGCGCGTGGCGTGCGCGTGGCGTGCGCGTGGCGTGCGCGTGTGGTGCGCGTGGCGTGCGCGTGTGGTGCGCGTGTGGTGCGCGTGGAGTGCACGTGGCGTGCACGTGTGGTGCGCGTGTGGTGCGCGTGGCGTGCGCGTGGAGTGCGCGTGGCGTGCGCGTGTGGTGCGCGTGGCGTGCGCGTGGAATGCGCGTGGCGTGCGCGTGGAGTGCGCGTGGAGTGCGCGTGGAGTGCGCGTGGCGTGCGCGTGGCGTGCGCGTGGCGTGCGCGTGGCGTGCGCCACGCGCACCACACGCGCAACGAAAACGCGCTAACGAAAATGTCTATTCACATTTCCAACTACAAATAAAGGCGACGCGCACTCTTACATTGCAAGAACTATACACGTTTCAGCAAAATCGTTTGTGGTTTGGGTGTGCAGCTGAGGTAACAAACAGAGACACTTTCGCATTTATAATAATAGTATCTCTATTCCGTTCTATTTACCGTACATATGCGTGGAAAATTAATCTACTAAAATATTCGATCTGTCGTTTGCCGCCACGCGCCGCCCGCGCGACACCGTCGCCTCTGTAGCGCCGACCGCCGTGTATTAAACAAAAGTGAATACAAAAAGTGGCACTTTCCGTTATACACTCCTCCGTTTCGTTACTAACTCAGTTATTAACTCACAAATGTACGATACAGAATCAGCCCGCTGCGGGCTGATTCTGTGCCATGAGACATTGGTGACCTTAACACGACGTGGTAATGATGATGACGACGATGATGACGATTATGATTATGATGATGAATATTAATTGCATAGTAGCATATGCTTTCTGTTCTTAAAACAACGCCGAAACTCCCAAACGTGTATCTATAAGGAGTCAGGAGTTCTCTCAGCATCTTCGAAACCATGGTATACCTTGACCCAATATTTGACTTTTTGGTAGCATATTCTTAGTACACTTCACATAAAACCAAAATCACTATATGTTTCCATATAAATTTCGAGGAGTTCCCTCGATTACTCATGGATTCCATCATCAGGTCACCACTTTTGCGAACATGGTACCAAATTGGAGTGAAACCTAATACAACAAAACAAAAATTTCGAAAATCGGTTCACAAACGGCGGAGTAATCGTTGAACATACAAAAATTAAAAATAAAAAAAAAAACAAAAAAAATATCAATAATACAAAAAGTGGCACTTTCCGTTATACACTCCTCCGTTTCGTTACTAACTCAGTTATTAACTCACAAATGTACGATACAGAATCAGCCCGGTGTTGTTATGTAACAATACATAATTATTATTACGAGTTAGTATATCCATACCTATGCCTTGCAGTACTACTATCTATTCTGTGCCATGAGACATTGGTGACCTTAACACGACGTGGTAATGATGATGACGACGATGATGACGATTATGATTATGATGATGAATATTAATTGCATAGTAGCATATGCTTTCTGTTCTTAAAACAACGCCGAAACTCCCAAACGTGTATCTATAAGGAGTCAGGAGTTCTCTCAGCATCTTCGAAACCATGGTATACCTTGACCCAATATTTGACTTTTTGGTAGCATATTCTTAGTACACTTCACATAAAACCAAAATCACCATATGTTTCGATATAAATTTCGAGGAGTTCCCTCGATTACGTGAATCGAGGGAACTCCTCGAAATTTATATCGAAACATATGGTGATTTTGGTTTTATGTGAAGTGTACTAAGAACGAACGATTTTTTCAATCTAATTTTCTGGCACCCGACGCAAGTGATGTCCCTAACCCTGGCGACGTCTATGGTACGTCTGTAGGCGACATATCTACATGATTATGATGATGAATATTAATTGCATAGTAGCATATGCTTTCTGTTCTTAAAACAACGCCGAAACTCCCAAACGTGTATCTATAAGGAGTCAGGAGTTCTCTCAGCATCTTCGAAACCATGGTATACCTTGACCCAATATTTGACTTTTTGGTAGCATATTCTTAGTACACTTCACATAAAACCAAAATCACCATATGTTTCCATATAAATTTCGAGGAGTTCCCTCGATTACTCATGGATCCCATCATCAGGTCACCACTTTTGCGAACATGGTACCAAATTGGAGTGAAACCTAATACAACAAAACAAAAATTTCGAAAATCGGTTCACAAACGGCGGAGTAATCGTTGAACATACAAAAATAAAAAATAAAAAAAAAATAAAAATATCCACAGCCGAACATATAACCTCCTCGTTTTTTGGAAGTCGGTTAAAAATACTTTCTCTTCTAATGATTCCAATAGGAAAAATAACGAAAAGGTCGGAGCAAAGGACGCTACTAGCACACTGCACATACAGTAAATATTCCGGTGAAAACATTGTATATCCTATTCCAAAAATGCAAACAAGTAACACTAATTCGAAAGTCAAAACGACACTAAAGTGTTTTATGAATCGATTAACTTCGATTTAAATCAATCCGCAATCGGGTGAATCGATGCACTTCAGTTGTAATGCATCGTACGTGCATCGCGATTCGTGATGGATCTCCGCACTCAATCACACACGGCAATTTATTGGCCTTCAACAACGGATATCGTTTAATTGTTTGTTTGTACAGATTTATAGCCAGCACTCATATTAGATTTTGGACTTCTAAATGTAATACTAATTATTTTACTATCTAAATGAAATTAGCATGTGTTTTTACACTGTTAAAACTATTTCGTATGGTAATAATATTTTGATAATGGTCTATTATATACATTTTGAGATCTGCTAATGTGAAGTAGTTTAGGCAGAAAAAAACGTAATAGGGACATTCTTTTTTTTGTATTCAATTAATAAGGATTCTTAGTTCAAAGTTCATTAACTTTGTCCACACTGTGCCTTTTTTTGTTCGTCAAGGGCATGCGTTATAGCGCAGTCAACAGTGAACGTGAGGCATGCCCGCGACGCATGCCCTCTGACCGTATCCAAAAAACAAAAATGACAATGTTGGCGGTGCGTTCGTTGACGCATTCAATTAGCGAATGCGCCAAAAGTGAATGAAAGAAGATAACGAAAATTGAAGACGAAAGCGCATAATGTAGACATAGCTAATAGCTTTGTCCACATTGTGCCTTTTTTCTGTTCAACAAGGGCAAGCCTTATAGCGCTGTCAACAGTGAACGTGTGGCATGCCCGTGACGTGACGTCAAAATCCACCTGCGTTGAAAGAAAAGTGTCCTAGCGCGCGCTACGATTTCAACGCGCGTTACGGGCATGCCTCACGTTTGACGTTGACAGCGCTATAAGGCATGCCCTTGATGAACAGAAAAAGGCACAATGTGGACAAAGCTAATGACCTCAATGTCAAGATTATAGGTCCCACCTCCCACACCGCTTTCGGTGACGGTGGCCGGTTTCATTGAAACCAGGCCAGCTACGCAGGAGTAATTTTATAGTGCCCAAGTGTGTGCGCACTACACAAGAGCACTCTCTATTCCTTTACTCTCATAACCCAGTGGGACGGCAGACCGACACGACTGGCGAGAGATCGGGCACGGGACCGACTTTTTACATGCCCATCCGACGCATGGATCATCTTACATGATTGCCTGCATTGTCCTAACCAAACTTGGAAATAACATGTTGCCAGCGCGGGAATCGAACCCACGACCTCCGAGTCAAGAGCCGCGCTCTTTACCACTGGACCACGGAGTCGTTGTTTGATATAGCAAGGGGGTTATAAGGTGCAAGATTCTAAAGTTCTCTCAACTCTAAGTCTCTGACTCTCCGTTGACTAGATCTCTGCTGAGTTCATGAAGAATTCTATGTATTCAATTATATATAATACTATTGACTACTCAAACAACAATAACTTTATTTATAACTTTATTGTGGATAAACTGCGCCAAGTACATATCGAATTGTAGTTAGCCTCAATACAATGATCTGAGTGAATTTAGTACAATTTACTACGATACAGTTCAAAGGCTGATTTCAAACCGAAAGTTATTCCACTAGCTCTATTTAAGTCCAGTGCTGGCTATTATAGTTGATAAAAATTCACCTTTTATGGTCCATATCATTCTGTGTCATAACCAGAAATAAAAATGTGGGAAAAAATATGTTGACTATTTCTACACCTACCATATTTTGTAGACTTTTATTTGTTAGTGTGTCTGTTTGTTTATAGATAGACAATATTGAGACAATGTAAAGCAAAAATCAGAGCATTAAGAAATATTTTTTCCTGAATATAAATAATATATGGGGTATTTAGTCACTTTATAAGCCATAGAGTTATTATGTACTATACTCATATGTCAGTGTCATAAGCTATATTATTTTGGCAAGATTGTCTTACTACCTATAATAATTATTATTAATTAATCAAAAAGTTATATTATAGTCTATTTTTATGCCGTATGACACAAATCATGATCTGGATTGAGACACCCGTGAAAGGGGAGATGTTAGCGATTAAGTCAAAAGCTGTTGAAGTACAGACAATTATTTACAAGAGAGCCTTATTATAATATTATAAATACGAATGTGTGTCTGTCTGTCTGTTGATCCTTACGCCTAAACCGCTACTTTGAGCCATGAGAAAGGGTATAGGATACTTTTTACTTGTATGGTCAATGGCATCTAAATTTCTACACTCCAATTATAGGAGTAGGAAAATGATAATAATAGTAATACGAGTAAAATAACAGAGCTATGTAGGTAAAGTATTGTCCTTGCAACATAAATTCGTAGACTTTTTGTTAACCGTAGCTGTAGATTCCTGAAATATTAGATCGAATTAATCGAATTGTATTGGTCGCAAATATTTGTATCACATACTGCGAGGTATTTGTAGGTGTAGGGCATGTGCCGCATGGAGGGGTCCTTTACTTAAAAGCCTAAGGTAGTATTGCAGGTCCGTCAGCAGTTGACTTGTCGCGGCTAGTAAGTACATTTGGAATTTGGGACACAATGCTGGTAAGTTATATTACTTTTAGCCATATAATACAGAAAATAGTAACTGAAAAAATAAATAATAGCAAATCAAATTTTAGAAAGATAAGTGGTAGGGTATTTTTTTATGGAGGAAACAGTGACAATACCGTTTGTATTGACTGAAAAAATATCAATGATAAAAGGAAAGTGTTTTTTTTTTTCAAAAAGAATCTTATCTAACTATTTTATCGTAGAGGAAAATAATACATCCGATACTTATATTTTATCATCTATAGAGTTTTGAACAAGTAGACAAAACATTGTTATGTTTTGTCTACTTGTTCAAAACTCTAAGTAAGTTTGTTCAAAAGTATATCTATACTTATAAAATTACATGTCCTGACTGACTGACTGACTGATTCATCATCGCTGAGCAAAAACTGTTTTATTGTAACTGTAACTGTTGTGGCTGTAACTGTTAAAATTACAGCCACGAAATTTAGTGAGTAGGGTTGTTTTATTAAGTAGGCACCCACTAAGGAAGGGATTTTGAAAATTTTACCCCGAAGGAAGTGAAATTGGAGTTGAAAGTATGAATGAAAGTCCGTCATTTCTTGAGTTAGAGTTTCTAACTTTCTTGAGTTAGAAACATGAAACTTTTTTTGGGGCTAATAATTAAAAATTATTGGATACGTGTTCATACGTGTTGTATATTCAAGGTTTTATTCTTAACAAATGTTTAGTTCACGTTGGAAATAATATTATTATAATCATAAAATACCTACCTACATTAAAAAATTATATTCGTTGTTCGTAAGAAATGTTATTTTATAAGAAATAAGAAAATTAAAGCATTGTTAGATGAGACTAGCTGTTGCCCGCGACTTCGTCCGCGTTAGCATAGTAATGTAATAGCTGTCAACCCCTATTTTACCCCCTTAGGGGAAGAATTCCCAGAAACGCTTTAACACGTATCCAATAATTTTTAATTATTAGCCCAAAAATAAAGTTTCATGTAAAATCTAACTCAAGAAATAACGGACTTTCATTCATACTTTCACCCCCTTGGGGGTTCGATTTCCAAAAACGCTTACATACATATTATTTATTTATATTTAATCAGTAATCCAAAAACAAAGTTTCATGTTCCTAACCTAACAAATGACGGACTTTTATTAAAACTTTCAACCCCTATTTCACCCCTTTCGGGGTAAAATTTTTAAAGTTCCTTTCTTAGTGGGTGTCTACTTAATAAAACAACTCTATTCACCAAATTTCGTGGCTGTAACTTTAATAGTTTTTACTCAGCGATGATGAATCAGTCAGTCAGTCAGTCAGAACATGTAACTTTATAAGTATAGATTAAACTTAATCTTTAGGAATTTTGGTTGGGATTGGTTTGACTCATAAGGCTTCCTACAGACGAACGGTATTTGTCGACGGCACGCGTCGACGGCAGCCTTTGACGGTCAACGGCTGCCGACGACGGGTGCCGTTCGTCTACAAGAAGCCTAACTCATAAGTTTTCAATCTTCGATATCGCGATATGCACATTTATTCCTTCAAGCCCCATAAGAGCACCGATGATCGCGACAACAATAGAATACAATAGCATTTCCAAGAATCCGCGGTCGAAGGATTTAAGCGTATTCTCATAATCTCTTTCAGTTTTTAGTTCTCCTCTCGTGCGTGTGCAGTGCACTGGCGGCGCCACAGTGGGGCGGTCTGGGTGTGGGTGGTATCGGTGTTGGTGGTGTGATAGCCCATGCTCCCGTCGTCCATGCACCGGTGGTACACGCGCCTGTTGCTGTTGCTCATCCCGTTGTGAGTAGAGATGCCCATAAATACTTCAAACGCCCGGGCATTTTCTAAAGAGATGGATATGCCCAAAGTGGCCCAATATGCCCGGGCGTTTTAGTATTAGTTGTTGCGAGTTATTTGATGCTGGCGGCGCCACAGTGGGGCGGTCTGGGTGTGGGTGGCATCGGTGTTGGTGGTGTGATAGGCCACGCGCCCGTCGTCCATGCACCGGTGGTACACGCGCCCGTTGCTGTTGCTCATCCCGTTGTGAGTAGAGATGCCCATAAATACTTCAAACGCCCGGGCATTTTCTAAAGAGATGGATATGCCCAAAGTGGCCCAATATGCCCGGGCGTTTTAGTATTAGTTGTTGCGAGTTATTTGATGCTGGCGGCGCCACAGTGGGGCGTCTGGATGTGGGAGTAGTTGGTGGTAGTTGTGTTGGGGGTGTGATAGGCCACGCGCCCGTCGTCCATGCGCCGGTGGTACACGCGCCTGTTGCTGTTGCTCATCCTGCTGTGAGTAGAGATGCCCATAAATGCCTCAAACGCCCGGACATTTTCTAAAGAGATGGATGAAAGCCCGTTACTACAATGACCGGGCGTTTGAGCATTAATAGTTCTGAGTAATTTGGGTCCAGTATATTCAAAGAGCAGTAGAATTCATCAGTTGTAAATAATAATTTGAGTTACGGTTATAACTAACAAGAGTTCATGGCATCAATTACAACGTTTAACAAAATGTCTTACAAACTAAAGAATTTAAAAACTTATAAACAGAAATTTTTAATTAGCTTTTTGATTAATATAAAAGCTTAACATATTTTTTTACTCGTAGACCAAATACTTACATTATAAATAAGGCAATATTTTAATATCATTTTCTATGGCACTCGTATTAATGTTGGTCATTTGGAGAAATATGGCAAATAGCATAGAACACGGTCGCGTAGGAGGCGACACCAGTGGGCAGTAAATTAACCCACCATGATAAATTAGGTACTATAGTGCTTTCACTAACACTGTTTTGAGATCTTCGCGGTGCCTTCTAAGGACAGCGGTATAATATAATATGGAATTTTTATAAAGAATGTTTATAAATCTATTATTTATTGATCTACTAGATGAAGATGAAGACTAGGGAACCGTGCATTGTTTCGGGATAAAAAGTACCCTATGTCCTTTCCTGGGGCTCAAAGTAAGACCATACCAAAATTTTTGCCAAATTGGTTCGGTTCGGTTTGGGCGTGAAGAGGTAACAGACAGAGAGACACGCTTATTCAAATGCTGTATGAATATGGCTATGGTTATTTTTAAAAAGAAAAAAATTGTGGTCAAATAAATGCGTCGATAAAAGTTATTTTACTTTATAGTATTTAAACGCTTAGCGTTGATGTCGATGGTTGTATTCGTCCTGGACGCGGCTTTAAGTTCAAAGTTACTTACACAGTTTTGTTTTCCAGTCGTATCCAAAATACGCGTTCAACTACGGTGTCAAGGACCCCCACACTGGTGACATCAAGTCGCAACAGGAGGCCAGAGACGGTGATGTTGTTAAGGGTACGTTAAAAATTACGGTTAGATGAGATTAAACTCCTTTAGAAAATTTGGTTGGGATTGGTTTGACTCATAAATCATAAGTTCAATCTTCGGTGTCGCGATATGCACATTTAAAGAGCTTAGCTCGGAGTTCATAAAGAAGGAAAACATTTCACGCAAAATTCTTTCTAATCAACTTTTCATTCAAACACTCGTGTTTGCGTTACTAATTTTCGATTTTACGCACAAGTTTGTCTCTTTATCTAATAAATGTTAAATACACTGATTAACTGAATGGTTCTAAATAATTAAAATAACAGTATTTTTACATCGGATAAAATCCCTATAGTTCGTTTAGTACGATTTATCTGTGACGACTGACGACACGATTCTACTACGATGCTATATTATGTTTATAGGAAGCTACTCCCTGGTCGAGCCTGACGGCACGACCCGCGTGGTTAACTACTCCGCAGACGACCACACCGGATTCAACGCCGTCGTTCACCGGACCGGACACGCCGTACATCCGGTAAACATTTGACTTGTCTTACTAGCTGTTTACGGTTTTTAAGTAAAAGTACTAAGATTAATTATTGTACATCAAACTTTTGTCGTCCCATCTTGCCCAAAAGTTGTTTCTTTATACGGAAACACACGAAAAAGAATTCGAGGAAACAGATCTTGAATGTGTTTAAACATTGAATTTTGATGCTGGGCGTCGGATTAAGGTAATTATTTTTGCAGTTAAAAAGGAAAAACAACTTTAACCTGAAGCCCTTTTCAAATAAAAAAAGCATTTTTATGTTTGCAGCCATTTCTTTATTTTATTTTGTAGCAGGTAGTTATATTGTGCAATACCGTAGAGCAGTCTAAGCACTTCGTCAAAATAGATAAACTTTGTAATAATTCGCAAATAAAAAAAAGCTAAGACATTCCATGAGTAACCGCTAGTTTTGTCGTTGCACAAACAAGATTTCTCTAAATGTTGCGTTCAGCGTTCAATCAGGTACCTATATTGCGCAAAGCTTAGTGCGTAAGGGAGGATGGAAATGAGATAATGATACTTAATATTATCTTTGAATTCTTAAGTTTTCTTCATCGTAATTACCTATGAACTTTAATTGCTTATTAAAAACTAAAATTGTCACTTGCTATCTTTTAGGCTAGGCATATAAAATGAAACAAATATAAAAAAATATGTTGATCAATTATCATTAGTCGAATAATAAATATCTCCAGTGAAATAATGTTATAAACTTTAGTGACTCTTGCAAGTCATGTGACTTAATTTTAACGCGTTGAAGTCTTAAGTATTACAAATACTTGACGTGTTTAAACTGCCAATACAACAAAGATTCTTGATTTTATAACAGTGATTTATGTATAATATTTTGCTACATGTTTTCCCCCAACTTTGTTTCGCTGCATATTGTTTATTTTGGGGGAACCGTACCTTCATTAAAACTTCCATTTTTTTAATAAAATAAGGGGGCAAACAAGCAAACGGGTCACCTGATGGTAAGCAACTACCCTCGCCCATGGACACTCGCAACATCAGAAGAGCTGCAGGAATGAATTAAATGCTGGAATGAATTAAATTGAAAAGGAAAAATTAAATGCTTAAGAAGGAATACGCTCTCTTCTTGAAGGTTTGCAGGTCGTATAGGTCCGGAAATACTGCTGGTAACAGTTCGTTTTATATTTATGTTATGTTTCCGTTATATTATTTTTATTATTTAATATTTATCATATTTCCAGGTGGTTGCTCCAGTAGCCCACGTCGCCCACGCCCCAGCGATAGTCGCAGCGCCGCACGGTCTCTACTAAACGATCACCTATAGTCCAATACTCGCGAATTTACTAAGGAGTACTTCTAGAATATACCAACGAGTACTTCTGGAATATACTATGGAGTACTTCTGGAATATATTAAGGAGTACTTCTGGAATATATTAAGGAGTACTTTTGGAATATACCAACGAGGACTTCTAGAATATACTATGGAGTACTTCTGGAATATATTAAGGAGTACTTCTGGAATATAATAAGGAGTACTTCTGGAATAAGTAGTCTGTAATTGTTTTGGTCTAAGGCACGATTTTCTTTTCGCATATCATTGTACTCGTTTGATTCTAGCGTGATATTGTTGTATAGCTGTAGCATGGTAATACGCTTGACTATGTATTCCTTGTATATAAGTACAAAATAATGATAAAAGTATATTATAATAATATTAAGTGTAAAAAATATATTGCATCTGAAGTACAATGAAATTATTTTTAAGTGAATTGTGTCGTCTTGCCATAAGTAATTATAAGCATTAAGCAAACCACAAGCATAATAAAGTATATTTATGTTTCTTTGGACTTACTTCTTAAATCTCTACTCGACGATTTACCTGTTAAGTAGCAGTATTTTTATGACTCTTTATTAAATTCGTGGAAATTAAAAATAATGTACCTAAAACATGCAACTCGTAGAACGGCCAACCTGAGTTACGAGTACAAAATATACATTTTTCTTTATACCGTAGCAACTTCTAAGAGTTCAATTTCTTCAAAGATATAATATTAAAAGAAAGAAAAGTGACAATTTCCAATAACCAAAATAAAGCTAAATAAGACAATATGATAAGGCCATGAATAAAATTATAACATATTCCTTTGCCGGCACCGCGATGACATACCAAGGAGGCAAATATGGCAATTTTATAACGTTAAATTTCTCCTCTGCCTACGACAAGTACAAAATTAGCCCTATAATAAAATACTTCATTTCTATTATAACTCTTGATAGAAGAAATCTTTTAATTAATAAAGGGACCTGAGTTTTAATTCTCTGCTCTACCTTCTACATTTTTAAGAGAAATGACGTGATCTGTCTTTACCTAGTTTTAGGGCTCCCGCACACGTGCCACCGGCTACAACCACAAAACGCCGCTACAGGCATATTTCCTGTAGTTTCCATACATTTTATATGGAACCGCTATGTGGACCCGCCGCACACGGTTGACGCCGGTGACCGTCACACGCTACAACGATTCATTTTACGACCAATAGACTAGCTTAAAATGGCGTTTGTGGCTGTCGCGTGTGGCCCGTGTGCGGCGATACTTAAAGATCTGGTTTTGATGAAAGTGTTGCCGCTATTTGAGTTTGTGTTGTAAAGACTTGTCACATCCGTAGTTTCCAATAATTGCTCATCGTTTTAAAATGACGGTTTGGTTGTTACATACATACCTATAATACATGTTTTCTTATATAAAGCCTTTTGCCGATAAAAACAAGTCCGGAGAAAAAGAGAGCATAGACAGTAGGTATATTGCAGACAATTTAATTTTCTCTTTGAAATTTCTAGATAAAATAGGTACCTAATATTCATTACAACGTGTCTTTTAGAAAAAGTATAAAAGACACCTCCACCTGTGTGTCTCGAGCCTTATTTTGGCTTTCTAGCTGTTTTAAGCGATTTGCCTTGTTAGTACTACCGTTACATGCTGCTGGCTACTCCTTATTCTGGCTAATGGCATGACGTCATTTGGCGGATATGGGAATTGCCTTCACCCACTGAGTTAGGCTCAAAGTGTCGTTCAGGAGTTTACTCATAAACAGAGTCACTCGTGTCTCAGACGTCCGCTTGTTAATATTCATATAAGTGATGATGTGCAAGTTAAGAATAGAGTTTATGTTGGTAAGGATTTATAATATTATTTTGATTCTTTAATTGCATTGCTAATATTTTTATTAAGGCGCTTTTGCCACGAATCAAGTCAATCGGAAAAATGAAAGATATGAATTATTAACCTACATTTTTCTATAGTGCAAACCACGAATTTATTAGCAATATTTCATGACTGAATAACGTAGTATATACTAAATTTTAGTGACATTTCTTTCTGTTGGAACTTGGACAAACTCTAATTAAGCTGCTTATAGTTGAAAAGTGCTGACAATTTAGTGGTTTTGCCTTAAAATAGGATGAAACAAAGAAACTTAAAAGTACGGTACATTAATATTAAATTAAAAGCTGCGTTGTTTCTAACAAAATATTAGTTTTTACTCGGCTACGGCAAAGCAAAAAGAAGGGTTATAATTTTGACCCGTATGTATGTATGTGTATATGGATATTTATCTGTTCCCTCGTAACTTTAAAACTACTAATCTTATAAAGTACTAAGTAGTGTTTTTAACGATACGATGAAATTATAGTTTAAACTTTATTACCGATTATATTAGCAAGAAGCTATCTTGATGGTCCGTCTAGCAAGAAAAAAATCTCTATGCTTAAAATAATTTCAAAGGTTTAACTACAATGCAATTTACCTATCTTAAAGCTAAAAACATCTACATCAACAATCCCGCCGATGGAACAAAAAGTTTTCAATGTTCCCGGGTCTGGATGTGTATGATACACAGAAATAGTGATCTGTGGTATGATATAATAAAAATCTTAAATATATGTGTAATTGTGTAGTATAAAGTACCTATTAAATAAATTTCCGTTGTCTGGTAACTGTAATACAAGTCCTTTAGGTACTTAGCACAGGGCCAGTCTGACGTGGTGTGAAGCGTCCATAGATATTTCAATGAGCACAACAACATTTTAAAGACGAGGAAAAATTTTAAACTTTGTCGAGCAAGCGCTTTGTTATCGTAAAAAAAGATACCGACTTAAAAATATAATTACTGTTAGAACTTAATGGAAAAACTGACGAATGAGTATCATTACTCATACAGGCACTTTGTTGATTAAAAATATCATTTCCGGGCTATTAAAAATCATATAAGTAAAAATGAAATAAATGTTAAGCTCTCTTTCATAAAATATATATTTTAAATAATAATACTTAATAAAAAAAATGGATATCGGTCATCTTGGCGTTCATTGAGAGAGGCCTATGACAAGCAGTGGACGAATAATAGGCTGATATGATGTTGATGAAGATGAATATGGCAATTGACATTTAACGATAAATGGACCAGAGTACTTATGCTTTTTTGTTTTTCATACTTTTTTTTTTTAGGTTTTAGTATTCATAGTATCACACAGTTTGGCTGGCATTAGAAGACCAAGACTGACCCTGGCGTCTGATAGTCCTAATTATTACTACACAAATATCGATGGTAAGCTACAGTAAAAGATTAACCTTCCTAGATACTTCCTAGGGCGGTTTTGATAATGATGGCTAGGCTTTCAGTAATTTCATAGTGTCCAAGTCTGGTGTGTGCAGTTTACAAGATCTGAGTAACCGATACGACTGTCGCAAGTCCAGGCGAGATAGAAAATTTTTCACCCATCCAACAATAGAAATTAAGTGATTAGATAACTATAAAAGTTATTTTTCTAAAACGAAAATCGATCCCATGGCCTTCAACTCAAGAGTCACGCGTTATGCCACCAGAACACGGTGGCGTAGAATAAATGATAATTATATTTAGAAATTATGGTGTTGTGTAAAGATATTATAACTTTAATTACTTCAATTTCTGGCCCCAACTCGCGCTTACACTGGTTTTAATTACTTTTTTTTCTTTTTTAGATAAACCAGGAACGTATTCATTTGGCTACGACTTTGTGGACCCTAACACTGGTAACTCACAGTTCCGTACAGAAGAACGGTACCCCAATGGCACAGTGGTGGGGACGTACGGGTTCACTGACCCAAGGGGGAGGTCTCGACATTTCCAGTATATAGCTGACGAAAGAGGCTACAGGTAACAAGCTAGTGTTAAGAATAGAGGACGTCTACCACAGATGTAATTGACAACAGCTAAAGTGCTATCACGGAACGCGTCGAATTTTGTAAAAAATATGACTCTTTTAGCTGAGCACGAATATACATAATATGTAATAGAATACGCATAATAGTAGATAATAATTATATATATTATGTATAATAACAGGATACGAGAAACAAAATATTATAGTCAATGTAGTAAAGAGCAGAACAAAATTCTACTTCTTCCTCCTTCAATAGAATTGCGAAATATTCTGGTATTTAGATACTTAATGCAGTGTACTTCTTGATTTGTCATTTCAGAAACAATCACAGACACTTGCTACAAAAATAATCATGAAATAGACAAATGCAAACCAAATTATTAGAATTCTTAGAATTTAATAGAATCTACATTAAAAAAGTACAGTTATGTTTAAATGCAAAATTTTGGAGATTAATGAAATGTTACATTTTAGGATTAAAAGTGAACCGAAAAAGGAAACCTACACCTCGTATGCAATTCCGGAACCAACAGAGTCCTCCATCACTTGGACGAGACCGAGCAAACCCAAGAATAAGATAAGCTATCCAAACAGCTTTCCAAGAAGAGAATATAACAAGCTACAACGACCGTAGTGTATATTTGCTATATTAAAGTATTAAAATAACATTTACTTTCAGTGTGCAATCCCAAAATTTAATATTTACTAGCTGTCCCGGTGAACTTCGTGTGACTGAACCTTTCCTGGACTTCTACGAATATTTTAAGACTAAAATCAGCCCAATCCGTTCAGCCGTTTTCGAGTTTTAGCGTGAGTAACACATTTGAAAATCCATTTTTATATTATACTAGCTGACCCGACAGACGTTGTCCTGCCTTAACGATGATTATTTAATTCGAATTGGTATAATTAAGAAAACAATAGATTAAAATTAGTATCTTCATGCCAAATTTCATCAAAATAGATTAATAAATAGTTTAAGCGAAAATCATAAAAGTTTATTGTGCAGGAACCGTACATTTTCGGGGACAAAAAGTATTCCTTGTCCTTTCCCGAGACTTAAAGTATCTCCATACCGAATTTCATAAAATAGACTGAATAGTTTAGGCGAAAATCAAAAAAGTTTATTGTGCGGGAACCGTACATTTTCCGGGACCAAAAGTATCCCTTGTCCTTTCCCGAGACTCAAAGTATCTCCATACCAAAATTCATCAAAATCGATTGAATAGTTTACTCGCAAATCATAAAAGTATATTGTGCAGTAACCGTACATTTTTGCTGGAAAAAATGTATCTTATGTCCTTTTCCTGGTTCTAAGCTACCTCTGCACCAATTTTCAGCCAAATCGGTTTATCCGTTCTTTATATAAAAGTTTATTGGGCGGGAACCGTACATTTTCCGGGACAAAAAGTATTCCTTGTTCTTTCCCGAGACCCAAAGTATCTCCATACCAAAATTCATCAAAATCGATTGAATAGTTTACGCGCAAATCATAAAAGTATATTGTGCAGTAACCGTACATTTTTCCGGGACAAAATGTATCCTATGTCCTTTTCCTGGTTCTAAGCTACCTATCCACCAATTTTCAGCCAAATCGGTTTATCCGTTCTTGAGTTATAAGTAGTGTAACTAACACCACTTTCTTTTATATATATAGACTAGCTGTCCCAGTGAACTTCGTGTCACTTTAAAACCTTCCCTGGACTCCTACGAATATTTTAAGACTAAAATCAGCCCAATCCGTTCAGCCGTTTTCGAGTTTTAGCGCGACTAACACATTTGAAAATCCATTTTTATATATAAGACTAGCTGTCCCGGCAAACGTTTCTTTGCCATATTAAGTATATAAAGTATTTTTTTTAATTTGATCGCAGCGCTAACTGTCGGGACAGACTAAAATTAAAATTCGAAATCGAATATTATTTAAAATTTGACACTGCGATGGTAGCGCCGTCTGTCGGATCCAATGTAAAACATTTCAAAATCAACAACTACTAATAAATTAAAAATTAATTAAAAAAACATTGTCCAGCGGACAAAATTGTGAATCTAAACCATTCCCAGATCCCCTTGAACACACACAAAAAATTTCATCAAAATCGGTCCGGTCGTTTGAGAGAAGTTCAGTGACATACACACTCACAGAAGAATTATATATATTAAGATAAGAGACTAGCTGTCCCGGTGAACTTCGTGTCAATTTAAAACCTTCCCTGGACTTCTACGAATGTTTTAAGACTAAAATCAGCCTAATCCGTTCAGCCGTTTTCGAGTTTGAGCGCGACTAACACATTTGAAAATCCATTTTTATATATATAGATAAGAAGATAATATTCATCATATAGGTAGGTGGTATACATAATAATTTTGTATAAGTACTGAAGTAGTGTAAGTTTTAAATAAAACAAAGATCAACGCAGAAAACATATTTATTTCATAACACAGTGTGCAATGCATTATATTATTTTATCTAAGCATAAAAATTAAAGACACAACAACCTAATAGAACAATAATAATCGTCGTTTCCCTAATTTTATACACATGACAGACGATGCAAATTCTGGTAAACTTCAATATTGGTACCATAAGCTTGTAATAAATAACGTTGATGATATACACAATTTGGTACTCCTAATATATATTCTGTGACACAATCTTTTAATTTCTAATGCAATCACAGGGTGATAATATTTAAGACATATTTTGGTGTAACAAAATGTAACATTGTAAGTTGTAACATTGTTTCAACACTATATAACAATAAGTGTTACAATAAAACCTTAAAATTTAAAAAAACTAAGAAAAGAAAATGTGCTTTATGAAAGAAAACATTGTTGTTTATTGAGGTTTTTAAATAACTTCTGTAACTGTGTATACACTGAATCACCCTTTAGCATGCCGTCTGGATTACAAGAATCGCGTAGGTTGTGCACACGGCTATGAAGCTTAGTGCAGACTTCATGTCCACGTTAAACATGTGACACGCGCTAACTTCCATACGGCAGATCTGTACAACTTCTAGTAACATTTTAGCCTGTGATCTCACAGAATTCTGTATACTGTCATTAACTATGATCCGGCTTAAAGCTTTATTTATACGATCTTTGCAGTAGAGCAGAGTGTAGCAATATTATCACATTATTATTGTGCCTAAGTTATCCACGAATATGTAAAACATTACAACGTACATAAAATAGGTTTTATCCTAAGAAAATGTTCTAGGGAACATTTTCTTGTTTATAACTGATCACATTTCTAATCAGAGCAAGATTGTTGACAAATGTTATCACAAAGGCAACAATGATATCAAAATTGAATCCGTCGTTTATGATTGAGACTGTGGTAGAGGCTTTATCAAAAGCTTGAGCCTGGTTCCGGACATGATTTTTACATTTGGATATTCTGTAAAGCTTATGACGCATTTTATTATCCTCACTAACTCTTGTATCAAATCGGCTAAGATCATGACAGTTGATAATTTCTAGTACATCGGCTATTACCATCACACGTTTTGTCACTAGTTTAACATAAACTGCAAAAGATAATTTTGCTAAAAGAACTAGAGTTATTGTAATGTAACTTAACAATTTTAATGCAATCCCTGATTTAATAAAATAATAATCACAATACATCCATATCAATAGCAGTGCTTCAAAAATTACCAGGAAAAAAGATACCAACAAAAATCTTTTTGGCGTTTGCTGCTGAAATGGCTGCTGTAATATTTTATCAATGTATGATAAGTTTTTTACAATTTTCACGTCTTTTTTACCGTAAACTCCAAGTGTGTACAAAAGCAATTGAAGAGTCGTAAAACCCTCGATAGCTAGAACTACTGCTACAGTCACTATAGCGAGTGGTCGAGCAGTTATGATTTTACTATATATCCGTCAAGGGCTGCAAACGACAGTAGCGCTAAAGTAACCGCAACCAATAATACCCCGTAAGCTCTCAGAATGGTCGGCACGGCCCGGAGCTGCCCGTTCCTTGCGTAATATCTGAACACGCCCATAGAATATTCTACTAACGTTAATGGTCTCAGTTGGTAAATTAAATCTTCGAGTTCGTCCATTTTTCTAACATTCCTTTTACTTTCAGTTTTAATGATTTCATGTCCATCATATTTTGCACAACAACAATAATATAGCAGTGTTTCAGCAGTCAAGCTTAATACTTTATGATCGATAGCTACATAGCTAAAGTAATGAAATTACTGCCCATATTATTTTGTACATTGACAAAATGAATGATATACTTAATATCATTAGTATAACTTAGTGATAGAACTGTATTGTTAGGATATTTCACGTATGTTATTGTTCGTCCGTAGCGGGTATAACATATTGTAATACATTAGCATGACACGGCACCCTAGTGGTCATCGTTACCGATCCCAAGACCTCAATATTATGTCGTACGGCTAGGGTGCCACGCACTCAAAATGCTCACGATTATAAACACACATAGCACACATACAAACTCAAACTAACACTCACATGTCGTACCACAAGTAATGTGCATTCACACATGTAATTAATAAATAATATAAACAACACATGTCACCCTAGTAGTCTTACTTACTGATCCCAAGACCTCGTGTCGCAGGGCTAGGGTGCCACACACTCACAAATGGCGCACCTAGGTACACCGCACACACACACACAGGCTGACACATGGCTTTGATAGTTTAACTTCTAGTAATTAGTTATTACTGTATACCTAAATACTGTATTATTATTATTACTTTATTGGTTATTTGATATAGAAATTGTGTAGTTACTTGGCTTTGATTTTGTAAGAAGCATGTAAAATAAAAAGCAGCCGTAGTATACGTTGATTATAAAGTAATTTTAGTAAACTACTCGATACTAAGTAGGTACTACTTTGTAAACCAGATTGATCTCGCACACGACACCCTGGTGGTCCTTGTCACTGATCCCAAGACCTAGTATCGTAGGGCTAGGGTGCCGCCCGCTGATCAATCAAGGTTGGTAAATGGTAGTTACTAAATAAGCAGGTTGGTAACACTTATAATCTTATTATCTTGTTATTTGCTTAAATATGTCAAAAATTTAATATGTGAAATAACAATACATTAAATTAAAATCTCAACCTGTTAATAAACTAATACTTATAATTAAACTTAAGAACATTTTACATATTTAGTATGTAGTAAATGATGTGGATATCACAATTACTGTATATTTATAGAGGAATACTGTTTGTAATGGTACTTTATTGTGATATTGTTTTTTTTGCCCTAATAAAGAATTAAAAAAAATACTTGAACGTTAAGTTAAGGGTTCGCATAAAATCGTTACTAATTTTACTTTGATCCATAAAATTTACATTTTTTGGTGCCATTATGCCTTAAAATTTGACGACAGCGGCTGCATTAGCTTGGTACAATTTGTTATATTTTATAAGTGTCCTTTGTAGTTTGTACAACTAGAATAGTATAGGTTGTACACACGGCTAAGAAGCGAAGTACAGACTGCATGTCTACTTTGAACATGTGACACGCGCTTACTTCCATAAGGCAGTTCTGCGTAATATTTAGAAATACTTTGGCTTGTAATCTTACAGAATTATCTACATTGTCGTTAAGTATTATCCGGTTTAAAACTTTATTTAAACGATCTTTGTGGCACCGTAGAGTGTAGCCATAGTAACACATTAGTATCGTACCCATGTTATCCACGATCAAGTAAGATATCACAACGTATAAGAAACCAAATATCTTTCCATAGTCTACAATGATTAAGCTTCTAATCAGAGCAATATTGTTGAAAAATGTCGCCAGAAAGGCAACAAGTATATCATAGTTAAATCCCTTGTTTATAATTGAGACCGTGGTAGCCGCTTTGTCAAATGCTTGAGCTAGCACCAGGAGAACATTTTTACGTTTGGACATTCTGTATAGCTTACGAAACGTTTCTCCATCTTCACAAACTCTTGTTTTTATTCTACTATAGGTCTCTTGACTGTTTAAAATTTCCAGTACATCTCCTATTGCCTTTACTCGTTCTGCCACTAATTTAACATAGACGAAAAAAGCAAATTTTCCGAAAATAACTTTAGTTAATGTAATGTAAACTAAAAATTTTGACGCAGTTCCAGACATGATTAAAGTATAATCAAAATACATCCATATCAATAGTACAAGTGTTAAAAACATCAGTAAAAGAGCCAATAAAAAAGCTTTTTTCAGCGTCTGTCCTTGAAATGGTTGTTGTAATATTTTGTCAATCTGCGATATATTTTTCAAAATTTTCATATCTTCTCTACCGTACACCCCAAGAGTGTATAAAAGTACTTGCATAGCAATAAAACCCCTTATAAACAGAACTATTGCTACAGTTACCAGCATCTGTGGTGGATAAATTGCAATCTTGTTGTATTCATGGCGGATGGCGAGCGCTAGTAACACTAAAACGGCTGTCAACACTAACACCCCGTATGCTCTCAACACGATCGGCACGGGCCCGAGCTTGCCATTCCTGGCGTAATATCTGAACACGCCCATCAAATATTCTACTAACGTTAACGGTCTCAGTTGGAAAATTAAATGTTCAAGTTCGTTCATTTTTCTTACACTTTTTGTTTTTGCTTTCAGCTTCAATGTCTTTAAATCCATCGTTGCTATAATATCGAAGCTGAGGTGTTTCAGTAGCCAGTTAAATTCAAATACTGACCTTATTACGCGCTCTGATCGACGGCATTGATATGGCTTGAGTAATAACGCGTTTGCCATAGTTATTTAGTACGATAAAAAGTATTAATGAGGCACTTGCAAGTTGCAGTAGCTATTGGGTCTTCTGTATCATTACGTTTGAAAATTATTTTTCGACGTGTCCTCTTCATTATTGTTTTAAGCACTTTTGTAATCTGTGCAAGTAAAATAATGTAGGATGTGCACACGGCTATGAAGTGAAGTACAGTCTTTACGTTAAACATGTGACACGCGCTTACTTCCATATTGCAGTTTTGTATAATATTCAGAAACATTTTTGCGTACATTCTTTCAGAACTCTCTTGTATCTATACAGTCATTGATCCGGCCTATATTGTTTTTTGTACTGGCTCTGTAGTACAGAGTGTAGCTATAGTAACTCATATGACATATCTATCGTGATTTTGTTATCCACCAATGTTGGTGGATAACAAAATCTTGAACCTCTACATGTGTAGAGGTTCAAGAAATCAATAAGTAAGTACTACTTTTTGTATCCTCCTCAAGAATAAAAATATATCATGGATTTGGCCCACCACACATTCCCACCACTGTATCTCCTGTGTCGCCAGGATCGACAGCGGTATCCAACCACGAAAACCCTTTGATGTGATCTCAGGGAGCCCGAGGGACATGCTAAAACTGTCTTGGGACCCGCAACGAAATTAATCAGAAGAAAATAGGAGGAGTAGGAAGATTCCAATTTCCCTCCCCATAAAAGCGGGAGACGGCACAAAGTTGCAATGACCGAAAGTCAAAGAACTTAAGGGGGAGCACCACGGAAATAAGGTTAATAATAATTGTGACTCCTAAGCTAAGCTAAGTTAATATTGGAGTTTATTGTGTTCGACTGTTGCCAATAATAATTGTGACAAAAACGCTTGAAGGCACGGAAGTTCCTAGCGCTGTCCACGAGATCACCGTAGTATGCGACTCCAGATGTACAGAATAGGTTGTTTAGCATAGTAGTTCTTTCGTCCTGCCAGAGACTGCACTCCCAGAGAACATGATGCGCGTTTGTTCAAACATGTTGCCTTCGGTCGAGCACTCGCACATGGGTGATGCTACTAGTTTAAATCCGTAAAGTTTGGCCTTAAAATTTCCATGACCGGTCAGGAATTGAGAAACGCAGTGATCAATATCCATCCAATGTTTGGATAACCGTTCACGAATATTAGGGAAAAAATTATAAAGATGACGCCCTTTGGTGGAACAGTCCCATCGCGACTGCCATTCGGAGATTAGGCTTTGCACAGAGTTTTCTAAAGGTTCAAACAATCTTGCTATTTTAATTTTATCGCGAGCGCTTAAAAAGAACGGGTTGTCCATGTTTTTGTTATGATAATACATTGTCGCACGACGCTGAATCTCAAGGTCAACGGGTAAAACTCCGGCTAACACAGGCAAGGCTTCAGTGCTTGTGGTCCTGTAAGCTTTGCACAAGAATATAAGAGCAAGACGTTGGCTTTGTAGCAACTTGCGACGAGCCGCGCCGATAGTTGCTCTGTCGGCCCACACGGGGGCCCCGTAGCAAATGCTGCCTAGGTAAGTAGCGGTGTAAATTAATTTTAGGGTTTTGAAAGAGAGGCCCCATGTCGACGTAGATATTTTGGTAAAGGAGTAAAAATTGCGCTTCGCTTTCTCTCCAGTTTGAATTATATGTTCTAAAAATGTAAATTTATTTTCCAAGTAAAAACCAAGATAACAGAGCGACTGTTTGCGTTTAACGTTAATATTGTCAAGTTTAATGCTAGGGGAAGATATAAGGGAACCTTTTAAAAGAATTTGGTAAGTTTTATGCGCGGCAAATTTCAGGCGATTACGTTTACCCCAGCTCGATATTAAATTAAGACTATCATTGGCTTTAGATTCAATTTCGGAACGTGAATCTGCTTGAACGATGAGAAAACCGTCATCGGCGTAGCCAACTAGTACGCACAGCGGCGGTAGGGGAAGACTTAATAAATCATCAAATCCTAAATTCCATAGTTTTGGCGAAATAACAGAGCCCTGAGGGCAGCCGCAAGTTAAATCTTTGGCGTGTGTACAATGTCCTAGTCGAAGCTTAGTTTGACCATTAAAAAAGTAAGAACGTATTATGGCATAAATATTAGAGTAGCAGCCTCGATTTTTTAGTTTTAATAATAATATCGGCCACCAAGCATGATCGAACGCGCCGGAAATATCTAATGAAATGGCGACCACGTATTTCGATTCCGAAAGATTTACTATTTTTCTAACTTCCATAGCCGCGTCAACAGTCGATTTCCCGGCGGTGAAACCGAACTGATGACTATGAAATTTAGGGCCACCGGGTAGCAGGCGAGGTACGATGAGACGTTCTAGTAATTTACCTAAGCAAGGCAGTAACGTTATCGGACGGTAAGATTTTGGGTCGTCTGGAGGTTTGTTTTCCGCTTTAGGTATTAATTTTAAGCAACCGGTGCGCCAAATTTTTGGAAATATACCTTCTGCGATACATCTGTTGTAAACATGTAGAATCGATGAATTGGCCGCTGAGCACGCTTGTTTTATCATAATATTCGATATTTTATCCTCGCCCGCAGATTTTTTTATAGGCAAAAGGTTTACTATTTTACTAAACTCCTCCGAAGTTGGTAAATCTGAGACCGGTGTATGAAATTCTACTCCTTATGACGCGGTGGTGTTCATCATCCAAGGAGGGCTCGTCGTCTGGGATGAGAACGTTTAGATATGCCTTAGCCGTTTCGTCTAAACTACAAGTGTAAGAGTTGTTAATTTTAATATTTGAGAAAAAGCTTGGCTCATTACTACTACTGGGTTTAAGCTCGTGGTATAAAGAGGACCAGGGGCCCTCTTTATCTAGTCTGTTCGCGGCATTCTTCAACATATTATTTTTTGCTAACGTAACGGCGGCGCGATAGCGTGACCTTGAAATGCGTAGGTTGTTTAAACTAATTATGTAATGATCATCCGAACGATTGAGGCCAGATTTACGAAGATTATTAATTTTGCGCCTGGCCCTTCTAAATTCCCGACGAAGATTAAGAAGTTTACTGTTCCACCATTTACAGTTGTGATCTTTTTTAAGAGGTCTACGACCCAAGGCTACATCGGCACAGTAAACAAATGTGTTTGTCATAATTTCCGCGCACTCGTTGACGTTTAAATCCGGCCGAGTGAAGTCTCCGGCATGAGCGGTAATGAGGGAGCGGAATAAATTCCAATCGCCGTTCTTTACATTGTATTTATAGTCATTAGAATTGACTACGGTATCACTCGGGACCGCACGAGAATACTCGTACACCAATAAGCGGTGATCACTACATGACGCATCAGGAAGGACACGCCAATGCCTAATCTGGACGTACGCGCTGGATAGCGTGACGTCAATCGACGATTCGCCCGTTGGGCTACTATAGGTAGGTGGTGCATCGGGGGTGTTGTGAATAAGGAGGTTAAACTCCGCAATGAAGTCTTCTACAGCGGTACGTCGGTCGCGGTCAGTGTACCTAAGTTGGCCGTGCCATAAGGGCGAGGATGCATTGACGTCGGCGCCAATGATAATTTTATTACCCGCGAGAGATTGTAATACGCGGCGAAGTTGATGTAAATGAGGGCTAACGGAATCCGCGTACTGGAAGTAGCAGCTTACAACGTATAGTCTAAACTGAGGACACGATACCTCGGCTACCGCACAGTGCGACGTCGAAAGGTTAGTTAAGGCCGTGACTGAAAATCTAGACTGAGGTGTATAAATACCCGCGCGAGCTAGGTTATCAATTTGTACTATCTTCGACCGTAGCGACGCGAGTTGATATTGCTCCTGTACGAGCACCAAGTCTAAATTGTAATCGGAAACCAACTTTTCTAATTCTATCGTTGCGTGCTTATTATTGTGGAGGTTTAACTGTCCTATATTTAAACTATCCATACCGAGTCGTTAAAATAAGTTGCTCCATTTTAGACTTATACGTAGGACAATCTGGGGAGCCTGTGTGGTGGTCGGTCGGTTTTTTATATCGCAAACAACTACCGCAAACCGGCTTAAAGTCGTCTTTATCTTTTTTTGGGCAGCTATCCGAGGTATGCCCCTCGGCGCAATGTTTACAGCATGGCTTTATGTCACGACAGAATTTAGCGGTGTGCCCGTACTGCTGACAGTTAGCGCAGCGCACGAGTTCAACATCATCGACGAAGCGACACATTGCCCAGTCGATAAAAAGTTTTTCTTTTGTTTCGATGAGGTGTTGACGCACTTTAGGGTCTAGTTCGATACCTATCCATTTTCGATTATTATATTCTTTGTTTAAAATACGACGTCTTACTATTTTTGTGGAGCTCATGAATTGATCTTGTGTCACATTAATTTCGCCGTTTACGTTTTGGTTGTAAAGAGATAAAAGAAAATTATCGTCTGTAATGTGTTGAGGAACATCTTTGATAAGGATGCGCGGGCTACGCCCCTTGGGTGTCTCGAGACGGAGACCGGCAGATTTTAGCGCTTCGACTGACTTTAATTTTTTAACTTGCGACTCGCTCGTGAGGCGCAGAAGCACGCCCGAATTCGCTGTTTTCTTAACGCCGTGAAATTGAAAACCGTCGGCCGGGTTTATGACCTTCATCAAAGCCTGCTTGGTCTCAGTTGCCGATTTTAATTCCGCCGATTTTTCTTGCGTGGGGTAGGCTATAACACACGGGAGTGGTTTACGTGTCTCGACGGGGGGAACCGATTTCGCGAGTTTCAGTTTGAGGGCCTCGGAATAAGAGACCGGAGGCGCCGCGGGGGCCGGTTTCACGACCTGATTAAGTTTAACGGATATCAAATCCCGCTCCAAATTCGCAACTTTGGTTTCAAGTGACGAGTTTTTAATGGCAAGAAGAGAAACTATAGTTGTCAATTTTTGTGTCATGTTCATTATATCGGATTTATTGGCAAAGTTATTGCGTCTCGAGACAGTGTCGTTAGCGAATTCGTTAATTTTACCCAAGTACGAGGACGCTTCGCGGACTAACTCGCAGTAATTAAACGAATCATCGACTGCGCTGCTAGTGTCTAATATTGAAATAACCGGGGACTGCGGCTCGTCCCTTATGGGTTGGTGACGTTTTTCGACTGGTGACACGGAAGAAGGCGATAGTTCGGACAGCAAACGTTTGCCGGACGACGTTGGCGGGGAACGAGGTATGCCTTTCAAATGGGTTGGTATTTTTATCTGGCGGCATGTTATTATGACTAGACATTATGTCTTGTTTTTAAAGTTAACAACAACAATAACACTATTTATGATCAGCTGATCGCAAGGCCGGGCGCCCGGCGCTGCGCGCGCGGTACCGACGATACAATGTCTTTACCTACCTACAATTCCTTACTGTTAAAAATGAACAAAGGGAATTACTTACCGAGATAAATCCAATAAAATACGGGCAAATGTGATCAAAAACTTACAGTAAACGTAGATGACACCGTTACCTAGCTTTTTACACACACTCAGCACGCAATTAACGATTTTAACCACCGAAAACAATTTTAATTCCCGGAGCGCACGTCAGACGATGTTAGCCGTACCGAGTCCGCGGGGGGAGGACATATCATGGATGTTCAATGCAGTTGTTTAATATATTCCACCCACAACCATCACCGACCATGACACAATAATATTTTATCTTGCCAATCTAGACTACACCGAACTATACAACACACAAAATCCCAACACTGCTGCAGACTTCTTAGTGAACTCTCTTAAAGAAACAATCGAAAAAAACACAAAAGTAATCAAGATACCGAATCGAAAAACAATCATAAAACCTTGGATTACACCGGGCCTCCTTCGTTGTCTAAAACACAAGGATAACATGCACAAAAAACTAGTAAAGTTCCCGGATGACCCTATACTTGCCACAACCTACCACCGATACAGAAACTATTGTTCAAAAATCTTAAAAAAGTTAAAAATTGAAAACCACGAATCCGAACTACTATCATCTCGAAACAACACAAAAACACTCTGGTAGACACTCAACAAAATAACAAATAGAAACACAAAAAAAAGCAGCGCCTCCGACTTACTTACACTGGCATCCTCCCCAAATCAATCAGTGGAACTAGTAAACAATTATTTCGATAGTACAGGTAAGACCTTAGCTAATAACATCCCATCCACATCCCAAAATCACCCAAGTACCAAAAACTCACCTTGCCATTCCATGAAATTACTACCCACAGACGAAAAGGAAGTAACAAGTGTGATAATGTCTTTGAAAAACGACTCAGCGTTGGGATGGGACAAAATTCCAACGAATGTCTTATTAAGCAAAACATACACCTAATTGCCCCTCCTCTAACGCATATTTGTAATCAATCACTCGCTTCTGGTGTATTCCCCCAAAATTTTTAAAAAAGCAATTATACATCCTATCTATAAGGCTGGCAACAGAGATCGGGTTTCAAACTATAGACCAATCGCCGTCCTATCCTGCCTATCAAAAGTGCTCGAACGCATAATGAACAAGAGACTAGTCTCTTACCTCGAGAAAAACAACATTCTGTTAACTTCGCAGTACGGATTTTGAGCAGGCAAATCTACTGGTGATGCAGTGCACGACTTGACTGACCTGGTCATTAAAAAACTAGACGAAGGTCAGAAGGTGCTAGGCATCTTCCTCGACTTGGCCAAAGCATTCGATACTGTCTCGGTTGCCACCTTTATAGAGAAGATGGAACAAACGGGTATAAAGGGAACCCAGCTCAAGCTTTTCACAGATTTCCTCACTGAGCGTACAAGAGCGTTAAGGTAGATGATTACATTAGTACCGAACTATTTACAACTCATGGTGTTCCCCAAGGCAGCGCAATCGCCCCAACCATATTTATCATCTACACACACCGGCAAAATTAGCGGAACATAGGTAAAAAGGGCCACAATTTGAATTCAAGTGGGTCGGGCTGTGTGAAATCCTTTCCTGAACACAACTGGGAAGCTAACAGATTTTTATTGCAATTACGCCCTACTAAGTGTTTTACGATTATTGACGTTGTAAGTGTTTCTGATAAGAATGGCGTTTTTAGCGGGGTGCAAGGTATGCCAGCTCATTTGATTGTTTGGTTTTTGGAAGAACACATTGCTTAGATACAAAATTAGTGATTTTCCAGCATCTACGACTGCTAGAGCTGTAACTACGATAGAGAAAGGTCACACCTACCGTTCGGTCAGTCAGGCCTTAGGTGTGTCGGCTTTCGTGGTCCATCGTAACTTTCAACGCTACAGAGAGACTGGATCTTACGTTTGGAGACGAGAACAAGGCAGATTTCGGGTGGCAATGGTTCAGGATGACCGTTTTGTAAGGGTACAAGCCTTAAGAAATCGACCTCAAACTGCTTTGCAGAGACGAAACCTGTAGGAACAGATCCGAGATGGACGTGTAAGTGATTGTACAGTAAGAAGAAGAATCAAAGAAGTTAAATTAAACTCAAAAGTGCCAGCAAGGGCACCAAAACTTGAAACAGGACCGCAAAGAGCCAGGCTAAGATTTGCGCGTAAACATCAAAATTTAACAAGTGAGTGAAATCGTGTGCTGTACAGTGATGGGAGCAAACTCTGTGTAAATTTTGTTGACAGGCGATAAAGAATGTGGATAAATCGTAAGGAACGCTATAGAACATCAAACTTAACAGACACAGTGGCCTATCATGCAGGCTTCGTAATGGTTTGGGGTGGCATATGATTTGGAGCGTGCACGGAGCTGATGATTGTCAATGATGGTACTTTGACAGTACAGGGCTATAGCACAAACATCCTAGAACTGCATGTTGTGCCTTTTACACAGTTTTAGACACTAACTTCAATTTTATGCGCGTCCATAGAGTAAAAAAATCGGGTATTATTACCTAAATGATGCTGGCGTAGCCCAGGTGGAGAGGTCAGCACGGTCTACGGATGTGGATCCGATTGAAGACGTGTGGAACATCAATGGGTGAACGGTACGAGTTAAAACTCCAGCTCCAAAATGTGTTCAGAAGCTCGAGTTGGCGCTACTGGAGGAGTAGAAGAATATCCCACAGGAAATTATCGACAATAAAAATGCCAGCATGGAATGGCGTATCCAGACCCTCTTGAGATCCATAGAAGGCATTACACGCTTTAAACATGGCATTCCTTAAGTAAAAATGAAGAATTTAACTTTAAAACTTACTACTGAAATTTCAAATATTTTTCTTAATTTTTGATTTTTGCAGATTTTTTCTATTTTACACGTTTTTATGCCCTAAATTTATATAAGTTTTATTTTTTTATCGTCAATTATTTAATAAATAAATAAATACATAAAAAACAGCGAATAATTTTCAAAAAAAATAAAATTTTGTTATGTTCCTCTAATTTTGCCGGTGTGTTTATATTAACGACCTGTGTGCGCTCATGATACAAAACGGCAAAATTTTTACCTTCGCCGATGACACAGCCCTCTTATTCTACTCTGATACCTGGGAAAAAGTATATGATATTGCCCAAAGTGGACTCGACAAGGTATCCGAATGGCTACGGAGCAACACTCTCACTCTAAACGCCGACAAAACAAGATATATCGAATTCACCATACGCAACCCCCATCCCACGACCACCACCCGCTTAATCACAGCACATACTTGTCCAAGACCTAACGTCGTTCAATGCCTGTAAGTCCCTAGAGTGAACAACGACAACAAAATACCTTGGAGTTACCTTGGACTCTACTCTCGGCTTTTGTCCGCACATCGAGACACTCACAGCTAGAATTCGCAAACTAATACCGATGTTTAGGAACCTACGGGATATCGCGGACGAAGCTCTTAAAAGAATGGTATATTATGCACTATGTCAATCGTTACTAACATACTGCATAACAACATGCAGCGGCGCACCCAAAACAACGCTATTACAATTAAAGCGAGCCCAACGCGCAATACTAAAAGTGTCCAATGGCCTATCTTACCGCTACCCTACAGAAGATCTCTACAAAAAAGTGTTCAACGTACTAACAATTCGTCAACTATTCATACTTCACACAGTCGTCAATACAACACGAACTAACAACATACAGTCCTACACTGTTCGCAGGGAAAAGAAGGTACAATCCCATTGACACAAATCACGAACTGCGCATACGTTTAGCTGAGCGGTTCTTTTGCTTCCTCGGGAAACACATCTACAATAAAATTAACAAGCGGACAAAAATATTTCCCCCAACAAAATCTGCCTGCAAGAGCCACATCACTGAATGGCTGAAAACAAAAACATATGAGGAAACTGAAGAACTAATTTCCGTTACCAGAACATAACTCGCCAATTCACACAAACAGACACACCGTTCATTTTTCTAACACTTTTTGTTTTTAGTTTAACTTCAATGTCTTTAAATCCATCGTTGGGATAATATTGATGTGTGTTTCAATAGCCAGTCAATTCTAATATTGACCTTATTACGCGCTCTGATCTATGGTATTGATAAGGCTTGAGTAATAACACATTTGCCATAATTTTTTAGTACGATAAAAAGTAATATTGGTGAGGTACTTGCAATTTGCAGTAGCAAAGGCGTATTTTGTATAATAATTACGTTTTAATTGTATTTCAATCAGTTCAATCAGTTTCACTTTTTGTTATCTGCGCAACTAAAATAATGTAGGTTGTGCACACGGCTATAAAGTGAAGTACTGTCTTCATGTCCACCTTAAACATGTGAAGCGCACTTATTTCCATATGGCCGTTCTGTGTAACATCCAGAAACATTTTTGCCTGCAATCTTTTAGAATTTTTCACACTGTCATTGACTATAATCCGGCATAAAATGTTTCTTATACGGGCTCTGTAGTGCACTAGAGTGTTGCTATAGTAACACATCGCTATCGTGCCTATGTTATCCACCAACATGTAAAATATTACGACCTTCAAGAAATCAATTACTACCTTTTGACCTTCAATAACTATGATTCTAACAAGTGCAATATTATTAAAAAATGTTATCATAAAGGCAACAATTAAATCACAATTGAACTCCTCGTTGATCTTTAATACTGCAACATGAGCATTGTCAAAAGCTTGAGCTAAAGTCTGGACAATATTTTTATTTTTGGACACTTTGCAGAAATGATGGAACATTTCCTTATCAACACAAACTCTTCTTATCTTCGAGTGAGCGGGTCCATATTTATCAAAGTTTATGATTGACAATAACTCAGAGATATAATTAAGGCGCTTCGTCACTAGTTTGATATACACTACAAAAGAAAATTTCCCAAGGAAGACTTTAAAGAATAATATGTGAGTAAGAATTATAAATGTTAAGTCTACAGATGCTCGTATAGCTGTTTTATAATCAAAACTCATATACACCAGTAACGCTACTGTAAAAAATAGCAGAGTAATTGCTTGTAAAAAAGCTTTTCTTAGCGTCTGCGCTCGAAACGGTTGCTCTAATATTTTGTCAATGTGCGCCAATTTTTTCAAAATATCTCCGTCTCTTTTACCGTACACTCCAAGTGTGTACAAAAGTACTTGTAGAGTGTTACAGCCCCTAAGAGCTAGAGCTAGTGATATAGTTACCAGGAAGTGTGGTGGTGAAATTTTAATCTTATTGTAAGCGTCGTAGATCTCGATCGCTAGTAACCCTAAAATGGCTGCCAACAGTAAAACCCCGTAAGTTTTCAGAGCGGTCGGCACGGCCCGGAGTCGGCCGTCGCTGGCGTAATATCTGAACACACCCGTCGAATATTCCATGAGTGTTAATGGTTTCAGCTGGTACAATAAATCTTCAAGTTCGTTTCTTTTTCTACATATTTTTGATTTGCCTTTGACTGCCATTTTTAATGTCTCCAAGTTCATTATTGGGACAAAATTGATAGAGTGTCGCTAGTCAAGTTCAAACACTATCTGATCGATAGCCTTCATACGGCTTGACTAATTACAAGCAATAGCACGATTGCCCATAATATTTTTGAGTACATTAAGTAAATTATTTATACTCGTAATGATTATGTAATATAATCGAGAATCTATTAATATTATCTTTAATGCAGAGAAACAAAATATTTATTCTAACTTATAATTTATAATACCTTGTAAATAAAACATATTATGAGGCTTGTGTCTATTCTAGCATAATCATAAACTGTGAAGCTGAATTTCCAGTTACAGTAAAATTTTGCAGGCTAAAAGCTAATATTACAAAGAAAGAGGGGCACTTCGTACTATTGCGGAGTGGGTCAGGGGGAAGTTTTTTAAAAAAAACTTTTTTACAGCTGAAAATTTATTTTAAATTGAAATAACACAATTAAGTGTGTTGTCGCGCCGAGGTTCAAAGCTACTCTGATTTATTTATTGCAAAATGAAAGAAAGGAAACGAAAAATGATGATTCTATGAAATATTGCAGAAGCGTGAGACCGCATGCTCAGCTTTTCACCTTGAATAGGATAACCGTGGAAATTATATCATAACAGTACCCACTAATGTACCACATTGAGACATATGAAAGGGCTTGAAAAGTTGAATAATTTATTGTTTATCGAAAAATCTCTAAATCATAGGAGAAAAAAGTTAATGAAGGTAAAAAAAAAATCACAAAAAAACACCCTGTATTATTGCATAAATTTATACTATTGTTGGTAAGGAATCATTTCTGGAAAGTAATCGTATGGCAAACTCAAGGAAAGTGTTGTATTTCAATATAGTGCTTTATATTTCAAAGAAATGTAGTAAAAATCGGAAAGATAGTAAAAAATCTTTTGCTGAGAGGTATTAATACTTGTACAGTAAACTACTAAAATGAGTTTACAAAGACTGAGAGTGTCGCAAGCGCCAGTAACCCTAAAATGGCTGCCAAAAGTAAAACCTCGTAAACTCTCAGTGCGGTAGGCACGGCGCGGCGCGGCCGTCGGCAGTCTCTGGCGTAATATCTGAACACGCCGACTGTAGATAGATAGATAGAAAATTCTTTATTTGTACAACTTAAAACCAAACATAAAAATAAAAACACAATATAAGAAAACTTTGTACAAATAGGCGGCCTTACTGCTTACAGCAGTTTCTGCCAGGCAACCTTTTATATATTCCAAGTACGTTTAAAATGGTCTCAGGAACCAGATTGGGTCTTCCGTTCATCTCTTTGTATTTTTTGTGATTTTAAATGACAACAGTGTAACAATAATCACTGAAGTTGAAGCTATATTTTTTATTCTACCTCAATATTTATGTACCGGGTGCAAGGGTATTGCTCAGGCAATAAATAGATAACACCCATTAATTCATTATTTCATGCATTAACTAAATGAATGAGACACAGAAAACTATGAGACCTGCAGTCCTCTTACACACTTGATGCCTATTTTATAACAGAGGTACTCATTTAAACCTTTTAGTTCACGTGAGATCTGCGGAATTTCTGAAGTTTTGGGTCAGCTTAGAGTTAATATTTAAGCGCATTATTTTTCCAAGAATGTTGCAAATAGAGTAACGCTTATACGAGAAAACGATTATGATAAATTAAAATTTCAGAGCTTTAGGTTTTGCATGTTTACACTAAAAACTCACAAAACCTCTGCCTTACTACGAGTATATTAGATGCTCTTTAGTTTTCGAGTAAATTAATATAATAATATTTTCTAAAGGTGTGTTCAGTTGTTATTACCATTACAATCAATACACGGTGTTATGTCTGTTCTTGTAATCCGTTTAACTGAGGAAGGAAGGAAACAGTACTAGTCGATTTCTTGCGAAATGTTGAATCAATTACTGATTATTTAATCTTACTTTTGTTGGCATTACGTGTGCTATCATCGATTGTTATTCCTATCCTTTTCTCGCTTGACGGAAACGAGGGCGAAAGTTGTATCGTAGTCGATCTAATTCATTGACACGTAAGAATCCGGAGCATGTTTTAATAATTCGCCCATTATTATTTTTCGCATGCCTCGGCTGTGGTATTCTGTGTACAAAATGATAGTGCTATCGTTTAGTTAACGAGATGTGATATAACATCGTGCAGTGTTCTATGAGATCACTCTATCTTACTTAATAAGCTTCTCTCTTAATTTTGATTCCCTTGGGGACGAAATTTTAGAAATCCATTTTGTCTCGTTTCAAGTTTCTGCTCGTAGCTCTATGGTCAGTGAAATCGCCTGTGTCTAATCTATGAAGTCTAGTTTTTATATAAACAGACATACCTACCTATATTTTTTATTTATTATAACAATATGCAAACAATCTATTACTTACTAGCCACCCACGGCTTCGCACGGGTATAAAATATATAGCCCATGTCACTTACTGAAAAAAAATATTAAAATCGATTCAGTAGTTTTGATTTATATTCATTACTAGCTGTCCCGGTGAACTTCGTGTCACTATAAAACCTTCCCTGGACTTCTACGAAAGATGAAAATCAGCCCAATCCGTTCAGCCGTTTTCAAGTTTTAGCGCGACTAACACATTTAAAAATCCATTTTTATATATAAGAATACTACCCCTGGCCCGCATGAATGGCCGGTACCACCGCAAAAAGCTACGTCCCGCAATTTTAAAATCTGCAATATCTTCGAAAATGCTGCAAAGGGCCATAGATATATACCTATATTAAAACAGCAATGTATTTAAATTTTAAAGTATTCAATTGAATAAGGATTATTGTCGTATTGGTTAAAACCGCTTCGAAAATTAGCCATTAAAAGTAAATGACAATTTTTTTTTATTGTGGGATATCCATAAGAGATAGACATAATATACTCGTACCATCGCAGAATTTTCTGTAGACCTTTTCAATGTGTTATTTTGATAAATCTCGTAGGGTGCAGGTGGATAATTTTTGCTCGCGTCTTGATATTTGATCAAATTGTACTATTACTTTTATGCACAGGTCCAATGGGATCCCTAACTCTTTTTCTCATTGACATAAGATAGGATTATAATAGGTCTTTGCGTTTTCCTCAAAAAATATACTATGCTTGGTTCACTGGCTGTCAATAGCCGGCTCCACCACCAGAACCCCACACCCACTTATATATACACTGTGCGGTTTCACTCCACACATACGATAACGAGCTATCGAAACTAATGTTCGACGTTTTTTCCATTGTTTTGTGGTTTTATTGTGAAAAATCAAAGTGAAAATGAGTCTTAAGGTGAGGATTGTATAGACAAAATATGGGATATATTTGGTTAATAATAGGTTAATAATAATAATAACATTAACATAATAACATTAGGAATAGGAATAATATAAGGAAATAATGTATAGAGTTTTAGTAAAGGGACAAATATAATAATTAATATCGTGATGCATTCTATATTATATTATTATAGCCTATCACATACATGGTGTATTGATAGGAAGTTGTCGAAATCGCCATCGCGTCCATAGATATTGTTATTTGTTATTAAATTGTTATAATATAGTTGACGAAAATATATATTTGTTTGAGGCTGTACCAAAAGCCATCATGTGAGAATTCAAGAAATATATTAAAAGTTACGAGATGTTTATTAAATGAAATCTGTTAAAAAATAAAAAAAATGAGCTTCTACATAATATATAATGTAACATTTTAGATAATCGCGCGTACTTATTTTATATTCATTATTAAAACTCGGTAATTTACATTTTTGTGCGCCCGTAGTCGAATTCATCCATACTTCCATACTTCCAGACTTCTAGACTTCTAGACTAATATTATAAATGCGAAAGTGTGTCTGTCTGTCTGTTTGTCCGTCTATCTATCTGTCTGTCTGTCTGTTTGTCTGTCTGTTACCTCTTCACGCTCAAACCGCTGAACCGATTTTGCTGAAATTTGGCATGAAGATACTTTGAATCCCGTGATTTTCACGGGATTCAAAGTATCTTATTCCTAGGATACTTTTTGTGCCGGGAAAATGTACGGTTCCCGCGCGACAAACGAGTCCTGGCGCAACGGAGTTGCGGGCGTCATCTTGTAAGTTATAATCCCACCAAAAACATAAAATATGTAAAAATGGAAAGCCAAGTTCCATATAAACATTATTCTTGTCTATGGACTTCGCCGTAAAAAGGATGGAGATCTAAATGAGTGCCAAGTTCCATAGAAAATCGAAATATGTATGTATAGGAACCAAATAACATTATGAACAAATAATAGAGTCTATTTCTTTGCTTTATTGAATATCTATAACAATTAATGTCATTTAAATAATTTGAGATCTTAAACTAGATTAGATTCTACTTGGCTAGTTTTCATCAGAATTAAAATGTTCAATAACTTTATAAAATGGCTGATGTAATGAAAACTAGCCAAGTTAGATCTAATCTAGTTTAAGATCTCAAATTATTTAAATAACATTAATTGTTATAGATATTCAATAAAGCAAAGAAATAGACTCTATTATTTGTTCATAATGTTATTTGGTTCCTATATATACATATTTCGATTTTCTATGGAACTTGGCACTCATTTAGATCTCCATCCTTTTTACGGCGAAGTCCATAGACAAGAATAATGTTTGTATGGAACTAGGCTTTCCATTTTTACATATTTTATGTTTTTGGTGGGATATCATTACTTTTTGTAAAGAAAACTTTCCGAGCAAGGGTAGACATAGTAGACATCTTAATCTTCCCAGTTCAAACATACATAATATTCGACTATATTCATTCGCAACCTTAAGGTGTTGTTTCACCACTTCCCGACGAGTATCGGATATGCTATCCGCAACTTGTCTGGCAGATAATTCATCTATCAGATAAATTGTAGATAGCCTATCCGAAACTTAACTGACAGATCCTTCATCTGTCAGATAAGATGTGGATAGCCTATCTGAAACTAATCAGGAAGTGGAGAAATAGCCCTTAAGCCTTATTGAGTATCAGACTAATAAAACAAAGAAAATTCAAGCGAATGGAAAAAGCAGCTACCATCAGGAGGAATAATAATAATAAATTGGAATAATACGGTATAACACAAGTGTATTTCCAACCATTAACTATAGGGTAAAGCTTATTGTGCGGAAGTAAAGTAGCTATTATTATAGCTGTCTAACAAAACGACAGACAGACGGACGGACGGAAGGACGGACGGACAGACGGACACACAGACAGATGGACAGACGGACAGACGTATTAAAAGAATTCTATGCCTATTCCCGGGACTCAAACTATATCTCCATACCAAGAACAATCGGTACAAGCAATTTGGGCATGAAGAGGTAACAGTCAGACAGACATACTTCTGCGGTCAGTCACCTTCTATTGATTTCCCAGAGTTTTTTCACTTCTGAAATAAATATTTACGGGGAGCTCCCATACAATAAATGTGATTTTTTGGCCTGTTTTGCTCAAAATCAATAATGGCAGCCGGTAGATACTTGAAAATTTCATAAAATCTTTAATTATATTTTTATTTTCATAATTTATAATAAAATAAATATTTAAGGGGGTCTCCATACAAGAAAACACAATTTTTGCCTAGTTTCGCTCTGTCCGACTCGCACTTGACCATTTTTTTTTGTTTTCTGATTTTTCTCTACGTTTTCACACAATTACCGAGCTGGATTCCAAATTTCAGCCTTCTAGGTCATCTGGAAGTGGGTTAGAATTTTGATCTATAGGTCAGTCAGTCAGTCAGTGATAAAAATGTAGATTTTCGGACGTTAATATCTTAATAACCGTTTGAGCTGTGCTTATGAAATTTAGAGCATGTAGTTATCTTGCAAGTCTCAGTATATGAGCCAAATTTGAAACGTTTATATGAAATAGTTTCTGAATTATGAGAGGGTCAAATGTACCTGCAAATGGTTCGTGTAATATTACACACGGTGCTGCTCGCCATTCTGTAATGCTGGAACTTGGCTTGACACGCTACCGCGCGTCTAGATCCAAATTAATCTAAAAAATGACTTCAGGTGTTAGCCTATACTTTCTTAACTTTTTCAGATTTTATCAGATTTCAAGGGGTAACATGGTTAAGGATTTTTCACTTTTTCCTTTAACTTCAACTTCTACATAAGTTTTCCTTCACTATATTAAAATAATTATCGCACTTATTGATTTTATGCATCTGGAATATGTCAAGTAAATTGCGAGACATTAACTTTTCCCCGGCTCTACATTATCCGCTCTAAGCTTCTAGTACTTCGCTCGAAGAATCCATACTAATATTATAAATGCGAAAGTGTGTCTATTTGTCTGTCTGTTACTTCTTCACACCCAAACCACTGAACCGATTTTGCTGAAATTTGGCACGGAGATACTTTGAGTCCCGGGATATACTTACATATGATACTTTTTGTTCCGAAAAATGTAGGTACGGTCCCCGCGCGATAAACGAGTTTTGGCGCAACGGAGTTGCGGGAATCACCTATAGTGTATAAATCATCCACAAAGGATGCTCAATGTACTTACTACATTAAAGAAAAAGATCTTTTAGGTACACATGATAAATTCATGAGATGTTCTTCAGGGAAATTGCAAAGTTGAAAATATATCAGAAAGTTAACGTGAGAAGCAAAAAATCTTTTGTTAGTTGACAGAGGCGTAACCACTATTGTTTATTTAGCGTGTAGAATTATGTCACAGTCATTGTTGACTGACTCTTACTGACTTCATGGTCTGTCATTATGTAACATGAGTGTGACATGATCAATCATTGAACTTCTGTCTGATACAGTAATTAAAGAGTTGGTATCTATTATATCATTATTGATAATAATTAAAGTTGTTTTTGAAAGTTCAAATTACGTTTTTAACAACATTAGTTTGTGACTAAGCAATACAATTTTTAGAGAATGATAAAATAAATGTGTGTTAAAATTGTAGCAAAATTATTATTGAAAGTATTCACCCTGGTATTTCAAACATTTAAATTATATTTTTAAATTTAATAATATTATTATGTACTAGACGTTCCGCGTGGCTTCGCCCGCGTAAATTAGATATTTCAAATTAGTCTACAAAAAATAGCCTCTGATCCTTCACGTGGTCTACTTCTTATCTGTGCCAAATATCAGAAAAATTGTTCCAGTAGTTCGTGAGATAAGCCCTTTCAAGTAATTTCCCCAATTTTGTCCACATTTTCCTTTATTTCTTCTTTCCTATTAGTCTTACGTGATAAAATATAGCCTTTCTCAATAAATGGGCTATCAAACACTGAAAGATTTTTCAAATCGGGCCAGTAGTTCCTGAGATTAGCGCGTTCAAACAAAGAAACAAACTCTTCCACTTTTAATATTAGTATAGAGTATAGACTATAGACTATCAGAAAACTTGATTCATATTCATATGCCTATAATACAAAATAATAAAAGCGTGACCAATTTTATACCTGCGTATAAAATTGGTCACGTTTTTTCAAACCTAGTCAATAGTTCACAATTCACAGCTTACATTGATTTGACATAATCCGACCAAATAACGGAGGACCGTCAACTGCATATGAATCAATTTCTTCGGTCGTACATAAGGTGTGTCACCACGACACGTCTTAATGATGGTACGACATAAATATTACGACTGTTTCCAGTCAATGTTAATACTTTCTAGAAAAACAGAAAGTCTTGATTTATGCAGCAGTTAAAGAAAATCACTTAAGCACCTAGGAAATAGTTACAGGGTAGGTGAGTATTATAATTGATATATTTTTAATGCATATTTCCAAATTTCCATTACGCGCTACTACCACAAAACGACTTGATATTATTATGGTCTCAGGAGCAGTGGCGGCCCTAGGGGGTAGCGAACAGGGCAATCGCCCGGGGCCTCGCTCTTGCAGGGGCCTCACAAGGTGTTCTTTCGTAAGACAAAGGGCCTCGCAAAGACTTGCCGCCCAGGGCCTCGCAATGACCTTCCCCCCGGGGCCTTGAAATGGGCAAGGCCGCCGCTGCTCAGGAGTGTCCAAAGCACATGCTAAGCTGACTTAAGTTTAAGGAAAATAAAAGAAGAGACATAAATATGCAAGTTTTGCTTTTTTATGAATTAACTCTATTCTAAATAAAATACCTTGGAGAATTTTTAAGCTAAAATAAGAATCATTATTTCATTCATGTTCCTATTTTGAGAGGTCCTTTAATTACCATTAAGAAAAATTGGTCTTTAAGTACTCGTATAATATGCATAATATTGCATAATATTAAAAGCGATCCCTATTTTATGATTTTCAAAAACTATGTTCCTCATTTTATAAGTTGGTTGAATTCATAGTAAGATTATTAGAAGATATTATATTATATTATTGTTCTTTTTTATTACTGTTTCGATCTGTATTTTCATTCAATTATATAATCCCTCAAGCCCCGTAAGGCCCACGACAACAAAAGATTTCCTGGAATTGGTGATCGAGGGATTAAGAAGCAAATAAAAAAAATATATAACTTTCTTCGTCATCTATATAGTAACCCAAAGGAGTCAGACTTACCTAACCGTATTATTTCTATTATTACGTGACCGAGTTGATAATTGCCCTGTACATAACGTATCGGTTGATAGGAAGAATGATTATAATCAGTGTAAGTTTCACACACTTGCTTCCGAGTGTCCGTGGCTCATTGGATCACTCACACTCACAATCACACACCAGCAGTGGGTTCAATTTTAGTTACCAACAATAAGGTTTTTATAGTTCATACTGACGATTTGGCTGAAGGAGAAAATAAGCAAAAACCGGAAAATTCTCGAGAATTCCGCGGAAGACGCGCGTCCGATTTTTTTGGCTCGTATTTAATTTGTGTGTTGAACTGTTGATAATAAAGTTTATAGTGCTATATACTTTCAAAAAATCGCTTCCGTTCCATTCCATGGCGGTATAAATTGAGCTTCACCCTCTTTATGTTTTTATGCTTCAACTCCTGTAAGGCCCAAGTGGGCCGCGATAACAATTGAAAGGCTATTAATGTGTCTCGTTTTTCCGCGATCGAAGGAATATTGGTAGACATTCATAAAAGCTATACTTTCAGTACTTCCTATTGGCATCAGCGCTGATGGTGTGCGTGTATGGGCGTGTGTTCACATTCCTGAGGCCGGTGGACCAGCGACCGGCAGCCAGCTTCGTGCAGGCCCAGCCAAGATACTACGACGTCCACCACCTGTCAGAAGATGAACACGTGGATTACTATGTAAGTTTATGTTATGTCATGATACATGTTAGTTGACAAGGTAAACAATTATTTAAAAAAAAAGGTAGTGTGAGTTCCAAAATTTAACCCAGTATACTGATTACTGGCCAGTGCTAATTATGCATTGAATCTCACACCATGTTGTACGCGTGTAAGACAAGTACGTGTCGTGTTGTAAATAATAACATGCCAACAAAGTTATATACGGCAATGCACTTAGGCCTGGAGATAGTGACACAAAATTCTTGGTGATTTGTGCCAGTGAAAGACGCTCATCGTCTTTCACGTGCTTATTCCACCCACAGTGTACCTTTTGTTTGCGAGGCTTAGCATCAACACGATGTTTTGTTTTTATAGCTGCCGTCATTAGCACATTAACAATCTGTTCATATAAGTTGTCCACTACATTTTTATGACCTATGTTATCACAAAATCCCTGCGCGCAATTATTTAATTCAGGCGGGAAATCTATGTCACGTAACCGAGTTACAAAAATTTTGATATTCTTTTATTTGAGATTCATCTATTTCGCCCCATAAAACCAGGTTTCTTTGCATATCATGTATTACCCGCTTAGGTTTTACAATATTAATTAAAAAGTCTAAGTAAATAGGCAAATGATCCGAGCCAAATACATCTTCCACAATACCTACACCAGATACTGTGTGCCAGGCTGACAGAGAGACCACACAGTGATCTAGCTAGCTTTTACTTTTATGGTATTGGTCCATGAAAGTATACGCAGCCGGTCCTAATATTTTTACATCCGCACATACCCAAGACTGATCAGCACAGAAGCGCTCTAGTTCTGTGTAGAAAAAATCGTCTAGGTGTGCATTATAGTCCCCTAAAATAAATAAATTCTCCACACTATTACTCGATTCGAGTGCACTTATCTCACTTAAAATATCAGTAAAGATCGGCAGGTTCTCATGCGATTTAGTTGGCATATATACAGAAAAAAAAATAGGTGTAATATTTCCTTTATATAATATTATTCCTATAATATTTCCTGCATATTTAAAATCATAGTTTAAATTCTTATTGCTATAGCTTACATCATTTAGTATTCGGAAACCAACTCAAATGAAGATCTTAAAATCTAAGATTATAATAATTAAAGAGGTAGACATATTTCGTTACGTTAAATTACTTCAAACAATGGGTGATTGAGGCTTCGCTAAGGTTCAGTCGCATGAGGAACTGAGCAGGAACTTGCAGTCATTGCCACCACATCCTGAATGTCTGCTCAGTATGTTGAGTACTAAACTTTATCACTGTTAAACTACAATTATTTATTAGGTTTTTTTCCCTAGATGTAGTAAGTTCTTTCATATATGAAAGAACTACTAATGTGTCTAAACACACCATGCCGAAGTTCCGCGGCGGAAGATCGGCATGGTTCCGCCTGCAATGTTTAAATTACCAATGACACTACCATGACCAAAATTCCGTCGCGTTATATTGTATGCGTTTGATATTGGGCGTTTTCACACTGCAACGATAACGACATGACACGATACCACAGAATAGACAACAAGGGCCACCGCACATATTATACAATTTCAAGTTGGCCGACTAATGTACAAACTAAATTGCGTAGTGACTAGTGTCACAATTTATTTAAGTAAACAAAATCATTGAACCTTGCATTTTAAACTTCGATATTATCCAGATAAATTTTAATGAAAAAATCCAGATAAAAAAGGTGATAATAATCCATATTTCCATACTATTTTTTTTTTTATTATTATGTGATTCGGGGCCGTCACGCTGAAGTTGTCCAATTAAATTGTGACACTACGCAATTTAGTTAGTACGATAGTTGGCCAATAAAGACTAAAAATCGAGTCGATAGAAAGACTAAAAAATGTATTTTAGGTAAAAATACTCAATACTAAGTAACGAATAAAATTCATTTTATTAATTTGACTATTAGCAATAAAAATGTAAAAAATTTTCTCCCATTCGAATGAAATTTTCGGTTTTATAAAGCGAAGTAAAGATTTTTTGCCATATAACTTTTCTGTGACCATAGAAAAAGCCAATGATTTTTTCTTAAAAACAAAAAAACATCGGAAAGTTTTTTATGCTCTATGACATGCTATAAAATAAGCTATCATTCTTTCATTTACTGTCTCCAAAAATCTTGATAGATTTCATAAAATACAAATGTCCCTAGACTCAGTTGATGTGTGTTTTTAAAAATCGACCACTTTAGAAGCTCATAGCATGGCAATGATTGGAGATAGATACATAGTGTAAATGACATAGTTGTAGTAAGTTTTAGTAGACACTTTTTCTTTACGACGTACCGTTTTATAGGTATGAGCCAAAAACTCAAAAACGGGAACTTTAACCCCCTCCCCCCACTTCGGCTCACCCCCTAGAGGCGGGGACTTTTAGTATGTTTTTATCTTCTAGGCCATGAACGCAGAAAAAAAGGCGGATGGAGTCTTGTCAATATACAAAACTGTGTCTTCACTTTTCTTCAGAGTCGGCCACGCACACATTCTGACGCCTGTCAAATGGTATGGACTAGCGCAAGAATGTGTGCGTGCGGACCGTGTACATACAGCCAGCTGGCCGACTACATTTTTGTGTATGGTGGGACTCCGTCCGCCTTTTTTTATACGTCCATGTTTTAGGCATCCTAAATACATTTCTGAAGAAATTGCTTAGGTTGCAGCTCACGCACTCTACACCTGCTTTTGGGCTATTCTTTGGGTGGACTACAACTTGAAATTGTACAATATGTGCGGTGGCCCTCTATTCTGTGGTATCGTGTCGTGTCGCTATCGTGCAGTGTGCAAACGCCCATCGCTGGTGTGTTTAGACACTAAAATACAATAGTTTTAGGGAGATGGAGCATTTGGTGTATTGTAGGTTCAATCTCAGACGTGCACCAAAAAACATTTATATATGAAGTGGAACTTTTTATTAATGCTCGCTAGGAAACCATCGTGAGGACGACTGCAATTACTCATTACCTCATGTATTGATTAGGCCGACTATGTTTGAGAATGCCGATGCTTCCATTCATGCAAAAGATTTTTGATAACCATTTAAAAATTAAAATATGTAACTAGATGACGGCCGCAACTCCGTTTCACCAAATTCGTTTATCGCGCGGGAGCCCGCGAAGGACATACGAAACTTTTTGTCGGATAAAAAGTATCTAATGTCCTTCTCGGGACTCAAAGTATCTCTATACCAAATTTCCGCAAAATCGGTTCAGCGGTTTGGGCGCGAAGAGGTCACAGACAGACAGACATGCAGACACACTTTCACATTTGGGATATTAGTAAAGAAGTATGGATTTGAACTCTGATTTTACTCTTTTTCAGGCGTATCCAAAGTACGTGTTCAAGTACGGCGTGAACGACTTCCACACCGGCGACATCAAGACTCACCACGAGAGCAGGGACGGGGACGTAGTCAAAGGTATTTTATCACGCGACTTGAAAAAATATGGTTTTTACCATTAGCCACTTTTGTGGGTACTGACCAACGTTACTAGGTGTCATGTAAATTATTACACAGCGAGCATTCATGTCGGGTTAATACGCGAATGCTTAATATTATGTAATCAGGGCGAGCGAAACTAGTCCTAGTATATCCTACAACTTGAGCATTTTTTTGGTACACTTTACGGAAAAACTATCACGGCTATTGATTTGTGCTTTAACATAATATGTTTTATTTATATTATCATCGGTCAGTCAAAGTTTGGTTACTATTAAAATATTAAAAAAAAAAAAAAAAACTGCCCAAAATATTATTGGCACGCAGAAAACGACGCGAGCCCTCACAAAGTTCGGCCTAGTTGTGTAAATGCTCAAAAAGTTAAATTAGAAACAACCATTAATATTAACTGCACAATTATCATTTTTTTGTGATCACGTTTTTAATGTTCCATAAATGTACACTTGTTATTTGCTTTATTATGCTATTTTATTTGCTATTAAGATCTAATACTGTGTGTTAACGTTTTATTTTGTAATGTAAGCGTGGTGTAATGCCCAAAGTTCTTGAATAAATGTTTGATAATACATAAATTATTATAATTAGGTCGAAACTAACTATACCAGGTTTTTCAGCAATTATTATATATCAGTCTCTATTATCTACTAATTTTAATTCTTCTACCTTTCAGGACAGTACACGGTGGTAGAGCCGGACGGTTCTATCCGCACGGTGGACTACACCGCAGATAAACACAACGGATTCAACGCCGTCGTCCACAAAACCGCGCCCATCTCGCAGCACGAGGCGTTCCATTTGTAGAGTATAGATAGAGCAGAACGTAGAATTGCTCTAGCACTATCTAAAGACGTAAAGAAAGTTGCAGCTTAAGATCTAAAAGAAGCGTTTTGGCATCTTTAATTTGAATTATGCATTTTTCTACTTGCCTCAGAAAGCAAATGTAGAGGTGCATTTGTCTGTCATCGTTACTTGAAGATGTTAAAAATAATAGATTTGCCTTCAATCCATAAGTTAATTAGTGTTTAATATATTTATAGTACACCGCTGAACGCGTAGCGAAATTATAGTACGCAGAATATTTATTTGTCTTTGGCACTTTATGGAAACTTATTCTTTGACTTTGTCTGCAATCTCTGCAATAGTGCTAGGGGGATAGTAATTTATTATATTTAATTTGTCAATTGTTTATTATGACGCTCGGCGAATAAGGCCTGTAGCTGCCAAATATTATAACACAAGAATAAAATATAAAATATATTTTATTCTTGTGTGGCTAATAGGCAATATTACGCATATCAGAGCAGACGGTGCTAGTTAATGTAGGTACATAGTTACAGAAACGATGTCAAACTTCGGACATAACTTTTTGCTTAGGGTCAATTCAGGCTGCAACGTGACGAGGCGAGGTGATTTGAGAGATTTCAATTGCGTGAGACCTCTTGGGAATCTGTCAAATCCATATAAACTTAGAAATGTATAGTATCTACGCATCGCGTTGCGGTCTGCATCAACCCTTACTGTCTGTGCTGGTGCTGCCTCTAGCGTCGAAACATTGCACTAATATGTGCTATTAGTATGACGAATTATGGTAGCTACAGATATAAGCCATTTGCGACAATTTTTAAGCATTTGTGATGTAGAAACGTTGATAAGATTAAGTGGTTAAGTTTAAATAACAAAAACAAAGTTTAAAATAAAAATATACAAGGTTAAATTAATGTTTGTTAAAGTTTAATTCAAGTTCTTATTAGTATTGTTATTATAATATTAAGTTATTCGTACCTGACTCTTTGTTATAGATTATTATTGTTACTAATTATATATTAAATTAATAAAATAAACTTGTATAATGTTTCTTTTTCATTCCATAAATCATTATTTTTCAATAGGTACTTTTTCTTTAAACATAATAGATTTACGATACTTATAATATTACTGTAAATATAAAATGGTATTTTTAAATATTTAATGGTTTCAGTAGTATTTGAGGCAAGCTGAACAATAGTAAATAGTTTAGGTATAATTATTATCAATGTATTTGAAATCTGCATTGTATGATTACTTACCGAAAACATCACTTCACCCACGGCCCACGGAATAAGCAAGTATGCAGAAGCGCAAAGTTATATTATAATTTAATTTTAACGAATTTTATACCTAATAATAATGTTAGAAGGGACCTTACAAAGAAATAAGAATAGCGAATATTAACAGAACTGTGAATTACAAGACACAAAATAATATTGCTTATTATTTAAACTTTTTTTTGGGCAAACGAGCAAACGGGTCATCTGATGGAAAGCAATCTACCGTCGCCCATTACCTTTCTATTAATGTCTGTCTAAAATAATGACATGATAATATAATACCGATTAATAATGAGATTATTATAATTAATAATCACAATACTGCACGAATTGTGTTGAAAAACAAAAACTTCTCGTTTTTAAAATGTTCAATTGTTTAATTAAAAAATTGGATAACAATAATTTGTGAAGACACGTAAGAGTCACGATCCTGCGTTTGTTTGAAGTAGCCTATCTGTGCTAGTATTTGTTCGTTGTCTCTATTATGTAAAATGTTACAACGTGAGAAAACACTTGCCTTGGTGCTCTGTACCCTACTTGTAATTTGTATGCTAATGAACAGCGGTTTTTGATACATACCTTGAACCTTGAAACTGCAGCCCCGTTACGATAATTAAATTTCATACAACAATAAACAATAAAACAAACAAACATATATTATATCTTATCATAATATTACGTTCTTGGTCTATGATTTGCTTGGCCCAAAGTTCTATTCAGAACCAACTTACATCTTTTGTTAACAAAGATAAATTAGGCCAATGAATGTCCAATTTTTTTTTACCACAAGTTTGTTATTTTACTAGAGCTTTTGATTGGCCCACACATGAAAACATAAATCAACAATGCTATTGAAAACTTAGTTATTTTTTCAAATTTTTTTATAGCCAAATTCATGACGTTGGGGCATAAAAATAAATATTATAGAAGAGGAAATTAACTGTTGCATCGCTGCTACTCCTAGATTGAAAACTATTGCACCCTGTATATAGGAAATACATTTTAATTTTATAAAATAATATTTTCTAGGAAAGATTAAAGATAAATTATGTTTTTAACAATTACCCCGACTTTTAATTTTATCAAATGTTATCTCGAAAGAAGTTGTAGATGAGTAAATGCTACCGTAACCATTCTGTATCGATTCGTCAAAGGTAAGCGACCTTTGGTTGGTGGCCATCACCACATCCGTTGGCTATCAAAGGACATTTCATAGTTTTTGTCATCTGTACTGTGGTACAGGTGGAAATACAGGCAAGAAAATACCTAAATTACACAAAGATAAAAATAATAATTTTTTTTGTTAAATAATGTGGATCCCGTAGCTTGGAAAAGGTTTATAATAATGATGTTTTGTTACTTCGAATATTTTATACATTTACCCATGCACAATTATTTATGAATACTTTTGTAAACCCTCAAGGTTTGGTTTGAATTTAAATATTAAAATACATTGCAAAAATATTAATTCAGGAATTATTTTTGTAACTTAAATTTTTGCAATTAATGAGTTAAACAAGTTATACTAAAAATATAGGAATTCAATAATAATTTTCAGTAAGATTGTAGTAAACGCATTCAACAAATGACCAAAAATCGGTAAGCATACTTCACCAATAGAACAAATATAAAACAGAAACAATCTACACAATGCAGAACATAGCTGGATAATATGACAGGATAAATATATCACCTCGGAACATAGATTACGGAAAATACTCCCATGGATGTCGCAACACGGTCCCTTTGTACCGTGCGAAACTTTTCTCAATTGGCCACGCAGAAGAAAACTTTTCGGAAGCCTCGAGGCGCCAAGGCTGGCTCGAATAAGGCCACATATATAAGCCTGCGAACCCCGTATTGTTTTATTCAAACAAGGGACTCCTTGGAGCGCGGTTGGTCAAAATGTGTGGGATTTTATATGTGTTGTTGGCAGTAGTTGGTGTTGCGCTAGCGAAGCCAAAGCAGTATGGGACAGTGTTCGAACCTGTGTATGATCCGGGATATGAACAGTATTATAATGTAAGTAAATAATTATTATAACGAAAAATATTTCTTTCAAATATTAGGACGGAAGGACTGATCATTGGATATTTGTCGAAAACTACTTGACGGAATTTGGTGCAATTTAATATGATTAGTTAATATTTACAAATATATAGGCTTTGGATAAATATGGATATTATATGGATTAGGATAACTTAACTATGGTTACATTGTCTGGCGACACTTCATGTATCATAATTCAGATTGCTGCTTCCTTCACGACGAAGTAACAAAGTATCTAGATAAACATAATATTTTATTTTATTATTTTTCAATATTTATATTAGATGACGCTTCCAACTCCATTGTGCCAAAATTTATTTATCACGCAGGGACCGTACTTTTTTAGGATAAATATATGTATTTATCCTCAAAAAATGTACCTGTGTAATGTGTATGTAGTATCCTGTGTTCTTACCCAGCACTCAATATATTATCACCATACCAAATTTCAGCACATCTGTTCAGCGGTAAAGGCATGAAGTGGTAACAGACAGACAGCCAGACACACTTTCGCATAATTATAATATCATGAAAATATACTTATGACTTTCAGGACCGTCCACGATACGCCTTCAACTACGGAGTGGCGGACCACTCTACCGGGGACGTGAAGTCGCAACACGAAACCAGGGATGGGGATGTTGTCAAAGGTAAGAGCTCGTTATTAGAGCTATATTTATTATTATACTCTCAGATATGTATAGAAAAGACGCACTAACTAGAGTAACTCATTAACTAGAGTAAGGTTCCTATAATAACCTTAAAAGTTGTGAAATAGATATGAATTATAGCCATAGATAAATTATTTATAATATTATGTAATATATATTGTATAATTTGTCCATGTTATAACTAGAGAGAATACTGTGCTCTAGCTATAATTGTAGGAAATAAACTGTCGATTAAAATATAGAGTTAAGTAAAAATATAAATATGTGTACATAATATACCATAAGGTATAGCTGATAGACATTTAAATCTATACATGTAATAAAACTGTAGAAATGAGAATTCTGTACGTTAAAGATATTCAAAAAATAATAAACGGGAGGTGTTACTACATCGCTATTGAAGCCAAAAATGTGGTTAGTTTTTCTGTATGTCTGTCTGTCTGTATATTTGTTCCACTATCACATGAAAACTACTGATCCGATTTGAATGATATATTTATCTTCTTCCAACCTAACATCTGGTCTATAAAAATTTTTCCCCCCATCCCTCTAAAGGGACGAAAGAGGGGTCAGATTTGTATAAGACTTTTGCTTTATCACGAAAACTACTGATTCGATTTGAATACGAATTTCGCAGATATATTTGACTTCTTCCAACTCAAAATCTGGTGTATAAAAATCACCCCCCCCCTCTAAGGGGAGCAAAGAGGGAGTCAGATTTTGTATCAAACTTTTTTCTTTAATGGACTTACGTCACATTATTAAGTGTTTTTTCCAACTTAACATCTGGTGTATAAAATTTTTCACCCCACCCCTCTTAGGAGACAAAAGAGGGGGTAAGATTTTGTTTCAACTGATGAAGTAGAAATACTTTAAATGGCAAAACAACATTTGCCGGGACAGCTAGTTATATGAATAAAGTCATAAAATATAATGAAAAATACTTATACTTTAACACATCGATACCAGACAGTACTAAAACAGGTGATTGGGCTACTGGCATTGTTATAATAGCCATTAGTGGAAACAAAGCCAGAAACAACATTGTCTCAGGCGATTTGTAGATAAATGACATAATTCACGTAATCACAGACACAACGGCACAATCAAAGTTTTTACGTCTGTCTCACCTCTATACAACGACGCGTATTGTTTGAAAACTATTGTTAGTTCGTAAGTTTGTTAAGAAGTAAATAATTAGTAGGAATTTTAAGAAAAATGTCCTTTCAAACATTATCAGATATTCTTGAAGATATTGTGAGAGTGAGCTTTAAATAAATCTAAGACAGCTAAGACTATATTCCATACATACACTTTGGTCTTGACTCTTGAGAGCACTCGTAGAGTCGAAATTATGATTCATTTGGGTTTGGTTAAACCACGTTTAGTTTTAAATGGCATACAATAATAACATTTTAAATTTTTTATGAAATACCTGTATAATACCTGTATAATACCTTATAAGGTATTACCTGTATAATACCTTATAAGGTATTATACAGGTATTTCATTAAAAATGTAAAATGTTATTGTTAATAAACGTATTATAAATATTCTCAAGTGCCTTAAACTAACCATAGAGCAATTGCAAATCCTAACAAACTCGTATCTACTAAGAACTACTTGTCAGACTCACAAAATATTATGACTCGTCTTTACTTGAAGTTTGGATCACAATATTCAATAGTTCAAAAAGTTTTAATCATCCGTTTTTGTATTTTTCAGGCCAGTATTCTCTAGTAGAGCCCGACGGTTCAATACGCACGGTTGACTACACTGCCGACTCCATCAACGGTTTCAACGCGATAGTCTCAAAGTCTGGGCCCAGCATACACCCATCTGGGCATTACCCTGTGCAGCCTTTGCAACCTGTGCAACCTGTGCAGCCTGTGTACCAGATTGTCAAACCTGTGGCTGTACCTGTGCAGATTCCGAAGCAGCTGATAGCGCGACCGATTTACCCCTCACAAGTGCCTTATGGTGAGTTTTGGGTACTTGCTATCTAGAATGCGGCTAATGATCTGTTAGATTAGTGATTACAACTATATTATGATATCCTCAGTAGGTATCTTTTATCTTTAAACGAGCAATTCTTGTATATATATATTATAATATATAATTGGAATCTCGGATTCTTTTTCATGAACGATTTTCATGAAATTTAGTATATTACGGGGTTTCGGGGGCGATAATAATCGATCTAGCTAGGAATCATTTTTAGAAAATGTCATTTGATTCGTGTTTTATCGGATACCGAGCAAAGCTCGGACAAATAGCTAGTTATATTTATTGGCTTAATAAAGGGTTGGCAATGAGCACAAAATTTGCTCAATAAAAATTATCGCATAAGGCCTTTATCAGCTAGATAGGTTCGCTAGCAGTCATAAATTTTATGATGCCTTATAATAATATTATCCCATACATTTTTGATGGAAATTTTTCTTAGATTTCTAATTTCACTGTAGAAATATATCGAATGCAAATTATCAAAGCGCTCTAGACCATATAGAAAAATTTGATCAATGTAAGTTTCTTCTTTTTCTTTACTTTTAATTATTTCATTTATTTATTCTTTATCATTTCAGTATACGCTAAAGTACCTCAGTTTCCGGAGTATGACAATTATGAACTCGACGGACCTGCCAACTACTACTAGACCATAGCATTATGTAAATAAATAACTATTTATTAAGAGTATTTTATTTTATGTCTTATTGTGTATATCTGTAATGACGATTCAGAAATTCCTGTACAACTTCCCTAAGATATAAATATGAGTAACTATAATAGCTGATGAATCAAATCAAAATTCCATATTGTAGGTCAAATAGTAACACGATACGAACGACAAAAATCTAATATACCAAGTATAACAAATCAAAGTGAAAAAACTTTAAAGTGTGTGTATGTGTCCCTTATAAACATTTCACTGTGAAAGTAGCAGCGCTGAAAGAGCAATTTTTTTCAGCGTTGGTTTGATCTTACAAAAGTTAAAAAAGTAACTTTTTTAGCGATGCTACTTTCACTATAAACCCTATACAGGGGACTCATACATACCCCTATTTTTTTGAAGCGCAGAGGAAACCCTAATGCCACGGGTTGGGGATGTGCCTCAGTTAAGCTGAAGCACCCCGGGGTTAGGTATGTGGGACTCCAGACTTCGAGTTTACCCACTAAAACCACCTACGGTTTGCCTTCAGCCGTATACGGAGGGATATCCTGGATCTGTATAACACAGGACTCCCTCCACGATCGGTTGGTCTACCTCAATTAAAGGGACCGGAATTCCATCAAAGTTAGGGAACGCTTCGGAAAACTGAAGCATTCCTCTCGGCGCCGGGACTATAGCTAAGCCGGGCAGGTTCCCATCCTGAATCGTGGGCCATGGGCTCATACCTCATCATCATCATCATCATCATATCAGCCTATATTCGTCCACTACTGCACATAGGCCTCTCTCAATGAACGCCAAGATGACCGATCTCCTGCTACTCCCATCCAACATGGACCCATACCTCATACATACCCTAAATTATTATCAGTTATCACTTTGTTTTGTTATATCCTGTACAAATAATATAAATGTAAAAGTGTGTCTGTCTGTCTGTTGCCTCTTCACACCACAACAGCTGAACCGATTTTGCTGAAATTTGGTATGAATATTTTGAGTTTCGGGAAATGATATAGGATACTTTTTATCTGAAAAAAAAATGGATCGATAAATTTATTTTGGCGCAACAGAGGCTTCATGTTATAGTCCTCCATAAATTTCTCTTTGTGGTGTTTGTTGTCTAGCCCCTACGAAACGGCTGGGCCGACTTCATGAAATTATGCTTATTTAGGTATGTATGAGAATCAATCAACATCTATTTTTCATAATAATTGAAATAAGTAATAAAGGTAAATGTTAAAACGTTAGCCTGGTCAAGAAGTTTTATTGTTCCTCGCGGCTTCGCCCGCATAAATTAGATGTTTCACAGAAAAAATAGTCCACAAAAAAGCCTATGATCCTTCACGTGGTCTACTTCTTATCTGATCGAAATAACAGAAAAAATGCTCTAGTAGTTCGCGAGATAAGCCCTTACAAATAATTTCCCCCGTTTTTCCATATTTTCCTCCATTTCTTCGCTCCTATTAGTCTTAGCGTACCTAATGAAATATAACCTACAACCTTTCTCAATAAGTGGGCTATCAAACACTGAAAGAATTTTTCAAATTACTAGCTGTCCCGGCAAACGTTTCTTTGCCATATTAAGTATATAAAGTATTTTTTTTTAATTTGATCGCAGCGCTAATTGTCGTGACAGACTAAAATTAAAATTCGAATTCGAATATTATTTAAAATTTGACACTGCGATGGTAGCGCCGTCTGTCGGATCCAATGTAAAACATTCCAAAATCAACAAGTACTTATAAATTAAAAATTATTTAAAAAAACATTGTCCAGCGGACAAAATTGTGAATCTAAACCATTCCCAGATCCCCTTGAACACACACAAAAAATTTCATCAAAATCGGTCCAGTCGTTTGAGAGAAGTTCAGTGACATACACACTCACAGAATAATTATATATATTATATACATTAATATTATGATTATTTTTGTGACGTTATCAATTATAGTCGAATTATAATAATTATTATTGTTAGCGATAAGAGAGAGAATGAATTCAAGTTATTCAATTACTATCAACAATCATCATTATATGCGATAGCAAGGAAATGTCTCTTGACCAAGGTCTTGAACCGAAATAGTGTTTTAGACATTTTGATGTCTCTTGGTAAAGCGTTTCAAAGTTTTATTCCGGTAATAGCAAAGGATGAGACATAAAATTTGGTGTAATGTACAGGCATTTCCAGGAGCAATTAGACACTGATCGCAAATCTTTAACGTGTGCCTGTCGAAATAAAAAGTTACGGTCTTACTACAAAAGATTTAATACAAAATTGTCTCAAAACAACTGTTCAACAGATGTTTAAATCTTTTGTGGTAAGACCGCAATTTTTTAAGTACGAAGGTAAATGCGTATCATGTATAGTGGAATAAACGAGAGGAAGAAGGCGAGCATCCCGTCGAAGGCGAATAGGCAACCACTTCAGCTTTGCACGGTATTCGGAGATGTGGTCGTATTTGCGAAGGCCGAAGATAAGTCGAATAGCCAGATTCTGTAATCGCTCGAGTTTGTTTAGCTGGTCCTCTGTGAGATTCACAAAACATGCGTCCACATAGTCCAGCGTAGGTAAAAATAGTGATTCAGCGATCTTAATTTTTGTGGGAATGGGAAGTAGGTAACGTAGGCGAGATAGAGAGTGCCAGGTTACGTATATTTTCCTACTGATCTCTTTGATGTGTTGTGACCATGATAATGTTTCGTCAATGTATACTCCTAAATTTTTAACTGATTTGGTAAAAGGAATTACAACGCCATTCACAACCACCGGAGGTAAACATCCAAAGTCGACCCTAGATATTAGCCCAGGACTACCAATGCCATTAACTGCGTCTTAGCTGGGTTAATATAGAGGCCATGGCTCTTACTCCAGTTACAAATTAAGCTAAGATCACTGTTGAGTTTATGTATAGCAGCATGTATGTCATGTGGGGATGATTGGCAATAAATTGGAACGTCGTCAGCGTAGAGGTGAAAAGATGAGGTTAACGATTGTGTGATGCTGTTTATAAAGAGAAAAGAGTTGTGGAGACAGCACACCACCCTGAGGAACACCAGTAATGATGACCAATCAGAAGAATTATTGGCTACCTTTACTCTTTGTCGATGCCCCACAAGGTAGCTGCGAAATAGCTCAATAACTTGAGGTGAAAAGTTATAAACCCTAAGCATACTCATCAACACGTCGTGATAGACAGCATTAAATGCACTGCTGAAATCTAGTAATGTCAGCAATGTAAGTTGCTTTTCATCCATGCCACGTCTAATGTCGTCAGTGACCTTAATTAGAGCAGTAGTCGTACTGTGCCCACGACGAAAACCTGACTGAAAGGTGCTGAGCAGGTTATTTTGCATCACGTAATTTGTTAGCTGCTCACCTATAAGTCGTTCAAAAACTTTGGACAGAAATGGTAATATAGAAATTGGCCGAAAATCTGACACCAGTTTTGGTCGAGCAGTTTTTGGTAGCGGGATTATGGTGGCATCTTTCCAAGTAGAGGGAAACACGGAAGACGTAGCACATTGGTTAAGGATGTTGACAAGCACCGGCAAAACGATGTCTAAAACAGGTATTATCATTTTGCGACTAATTCCGTCCTCACCGACGGCATTCGAGGAGATGGACGTAATATGTTTTTTAACGTAGAGTTGGAATGTCGGAAACTCGGGAGTAGATGAGTGGGAGAGGCAGTTCAGGGTGTGCAATTTTAGTCTCTGATCGAATTGATTAGGTGGTGAAGTAAAGTGACGGTTTAATGTGTCAGAGTCAACACAGGGGTTCTGACAACCATCAAAATTTTTGCCAACTCCTAGTGTCTTTAGAAATTTCCAGACGCGACTGGGATCTCCATTCTCCACAGACGAGTGGATGTACCGTCGTTGGGCATCCCTGCATAGTTTATTACAGCGGTTTCGAAGATTCACGTATTTTTCGCGATGCTCTGTACTATTTGATAGCTTGTACTTTATCAAGTGCTTTTGCTTTATCAAGTGCTTTAAGTCGTCTGTCAGCCAAGGCGCCGGTAAATGTTTAATTCTGACGGGTTTGATGGGTGCATGCCTGTCATAGAGATCGGTGAGCAGAGTGTTGAAAATGCTTAACTTATCGTCAACATTATCAACACTGTGCACCGAAGACCAGTCGACATTTTTTGCATCTCGTCTTAAGCTTTCCACATCCAGATTCGAAAAGTTCCTTTGCATTAGTGCGCCCCCCTAAGGTCAAAAGAAAGCTTTTGACCTTAGGGGGGCGCATCCTATATGAAATGTAAATTAAATCATGATACGAAAATACATCCGCAGAGCACTGCCCATGTTTTGCCACGAGATCCGGGTTCTGCACAAACATTAGGTCTAATAAAGATGGTGTACAGCCAGGGGAGGTATGGGTAGGATTGAGAGGGAGCATGTGTAAACTACAGCTATCTATAATAGTAGCAAGCTTCCTAGATCTCAAATCGCCCCTAGCCATGCAAGTATTAAAATCTCCCATGATAATAGAGTGCTTGTAATTTGGTATAAAAGTCTCCAGTGTGTGTTCAAAAGTCAAAAAGTAGTCCATTTGAGATGAAGGACAGTAGAAAACTCCTAGGAGAACCTTATTAGTAACAGTCAGTTGTATTTCAACTAGTAGTTACTCCGGAGAATCGGGAGGTGGAGGTTGTGCAGACGAGCTTACAAGTGTGTGTTCCAAATCAGATCTGATATACATCGCAACACCACCTCCACCTCTACCCACCCGATCATTACGAACTAGTTTATACCCAGGTAAGCAATAGCTGGTTGACGGATGGCAATGCTTGAGCCACGACTCCGATACCAGAATTGCATCAATTTGCGTTCTACCCCCAAAGGAAGATAGGAGATCCGTGTAGTGAGCCGGTATACTCTGGGCGTTAACATGCACAACGTTAAGGTTTTTCTCAACGTTTGAGAAGGAAGTGCTCAAAGCTTCATCAAGAAAAACGAAATTTGCGCTCAAGAAACTATCATCACTATCGCTGGATGAACATGAGACAAAGTTTAAATCACAATCACCATCATGTAATGTAGAATGTTCCATAATTGAATAAATAAAATATTAATAATGATATTATATAATAATATAATACGATATATAATATATATGATAAACTATGAATTTATATTAAGATGCCTGCCGCCATAGCATGGCACGTTTTTACTTGCAACATTGCTTGTAAAATATTCTTATTCAACGCCTGTCTAATTTATTATATTGAATTTAAGATTTTGTGCCTTTAGTAAAATTGTAGGCAATAATTTAATTTTTATATTGACGTAATTTTTAGCTTTTGAAAAAATTGGGGATTTACAGGTCTCTCTATGTGTAAGTGTGTCTGCCCGTGGCATCGTAGCATCCAAATGAGTCGCCCGAATACGATTTAGTTTTTTTTTTTAAATTAATATCAGCCCACCCCGTGCTAAAATGTTTAGGTGTTAGCAACTTCCGGTGATTTAATCGGCTCAATATTTTGTATTCTGATTTCTGATTTAGAATCTGCGGTTGTTTTTAAATTTCTTAATTTAACATTATTAAACTTTCGTTAATCTGCCTGCATATTTTTACTAAACGTTTAGTTAATTGCCAGTAATAAAGTTTCACAAAAATAATGTGTTATAGTGTAGTATTTTTATGTGCTACAGTACTTTATAATATGCCAATGGTGGGAAGAAATCAACCATTGTGATACACAGCACACACAATACTTATATTATTTTGACAAAGTATTTTTAATAGCGATAGGATTAATTTTGAACAAGAAATAAAAGTAGATAAGAAAAATTATAGGATAATTAATTAATTAATATCCTATATTGTATAAAATATAAGCAAGTTAACTGAAAGGAGGATGCATTGTTAATAAATACAGACTTGCGCTTCATCAGTCACGCTTACTTATTTAAATAAGAGCAGTAGTCGTGTACATAAAAGAATTTGACATTTGCAGAACATCGTGACTTTGTAGGCATTGCTAACCGGAACTCGCAGCCATCTTCATACTTTGATATCTTTTTTATTCTTGTTGGTTGTTACTGCTGTAGCCCTAGCATGGCCAACAGTAGAAATGCAAAAGTATAGACAAACTGTGGACATAAACTTAAGGTGCCGTTCCGATCTTTACCGCGGCTAATCGGGACCAACAAAAGTTCAATTAAAATTCTACTTTATGACAGACTCTAGTATATCTAATATATATAAATTTCCTGTCACGATGTTTGTCCGCGATGGATTCCTAAACTACTTAACTGATTTTAATGTTTTCTTTTTTTTAAATGTGTGCTTTTTTCCAACTTGAGAGATAGGATAGCTTAGATCTTTATTAATTATAGTCGCAATTTTATTTTATCGCAAATTATTGGTCTATAAAGAGCGACCATTGTTATTTATGCGACGCGGGTCATGACTCACGGGATAGCGATGGACGTTGCCATGGTGACATACTTATTTAGTCACTAATTCAATAAAATAATACGGGCGATATACTTTATAAAATATGGCAAAGAATCGTCTGCCGGGACAGCTGGTTATGTTATAAAGTAGGATATTATTATCTAAATTTTTAGGACTATAGTCTGTCACAAAGTGGCATTTTAATTGAATTTTTCGGAACGAAAAAAGATCGGAACGCCACCTTAAATTTATCTCTAGAATTGCGAAAGTATAGACAAATTGTGGTATAATATACTTTTGCATTTCTACTGGTGGCCATGCTAGGGCTATAACTGCTATTAAATTGCAGCACCATTATAAATATATACATTTTTTATACATTTTTGTTATAAGTAACAAACATAATTTGATATCAGACGCATAAAATTGTATATACTATTTAAATAAAAGATTTCCATTTAACTAAGTCTGTCCTTAGAAGTTCAAAGTAAACTAATGGCGCCTTTTTTATTGGTCGTGGCATGCATTTTAGAAATCTTCCGCACCCCGCATGCGGGCCCTATGGACCAGTGAAAATACGCCATTAAGCGGTAAACGACAGTCCGTCCAAAATTAAAAATATTGTCTTTTTAATTTTGGACGGGCATGGGTAGTCAGAAAAATCATGGCAGACGACTAATAAGGTTTACTCCGATTTATTTTAAATAAACTGGCACTATGATATTTATGATTGAATTTAGCATACATTTAGCATAGGGTTTACAGTTTACACAATGTAATACATTTACGTTTATCCTACAACTAAACTCTAAAAGCATAGTAATTTGTGATAATTACACAATATCTGGACACACTCTAGGCTATACTTTAGCTAAGCCGCTGGACGCGTGACATTAAAAAGTATGAGAACGAGACCTTTTACTTCAGGCGTTACTATGACAGAGGCGACTCGTCTCGACTATGACGAAATAGTCAGTACAGCGGTCAAACATAATAATTAAAACAATTAATAATAATAAAGTTCATATAACATGGCTCAACAAAAGAAAAATAAAGAATGCTCTATCAAATAAAAGCTCAAAATGTCATTACAGGAACTTTTAATTTAATTTAACCAGTAATAACATTCCGGGCACAGACCGAAATAGACTGTAATAGATAGGCATAAATCCAAAGATTTAAACATAATATGTAAACTTGAGGGGTAGAGAACATAAAATATGACAGTGATGCCCAATTACTGTGCAGGAACTCGAACGCACCATGCAGAAAGCCGTGGAAAGAAGTGGCAGCAATTTTAAGTTATGGATTAGGTACACCAGTTCGCAGCACCGTTGTAACGTACACACCCTACGGGAGAGTAAGGCTGCGTTTCTGAGCGGAGCTGTGTTGCGAGGAATGTGTTTTTGAGAACCAATAGCATCGCCGCGCTGAGCGATATCATGGCAAAGTGATGTCAATGATGCAATTCTATAGGTTTTCAAAAACAAATTCTTCGCAACACAGCTTTGCTCAGCTCTGGTGGAAATACAGCCTAAGCTTATAATAATCTTAAGACTCTAACTTTATAAATAAAGCCTAATAAAAAAAACCCCTCTTCTCATCCTAGGCCTACATAAGACCACGGAGTAAAATATGGGACCTATCAGAAAGCGATCACCCGTTAAAGCGTTCTGCGCTCGCATTCTGCGTTCGAGCGGTCAGTCCAGGAGGAATTCTGACGCGGTCAGAACGCCCCCTGTGTGAATATCCCTTTATAACGTAATACAATACATTAAAGAACGCAAAACTGATCGCTTGAACGCTTGACCCCGTGACCGCTCTCTGTCTGATAGGTCCCTATGGTCAATCCATCCAAACATTGCATAGATTGATGTCAGTCAAACGTCTTCGGTGTACTCGTATCGGACACGGTTTGAAAATGTTAATGAAATTGCTAAAGGCATGTAACTTTTGTAACTTTTGATGGCCATTGTAACACGATGTAAAGGTCGAGTTATCTTTTAACCCCATCACACCAGTCAAAACAATATACAGGCTAGAGATGGATGGTGTTATGCAATAACTTTCTTAAGCATCAAAATGAGTTAGTAATGTCAACCTTAAGTGGATATGAGGTATACTTTACCACCTTAGATAAATGATTGGTCTCGCGCTCGGCGCTACGACCGCTAAAATCATTTATCTAAGTTTACCACGTTTTTCTGACTTTGTTAATTTACAAGGTTTTACAGATTTGCTTGACTAGACGGCAATAATGGTTGTCCTCGTCAGTAGATCAGTTTTAAACATGTTTAAGGAATTTCGTCGATGTCTGGCTATGACCCCAAGAGATTGCTACGAGTATGCCTGATTTCTTACATTTGTGTGTGATCTTTATTAGGCGACAGGTAAATTGTCTAATGGTAGAACATTACATCCAGGCCACTGACAATTTAGGATATGTAGGCATATTCTAAGACAATATAATGTATACGGAATGTTTAAGGAATGCGATATCATCGATAAAATAATATTATAATAATATTCCTATTATGCTAGTAAACTATACCTATATTAGGTCTAATTTACTATGTGTGTAACTTCCATAAATGTAAATAAAATACCGCGTTTCCGTAAGTATAGAGTTATGATCCCTTCTCGTAAAAGATTGAGGCTTTATATGAGATAACATATTATGTCGATTGTCGATATTTTTAGCCAGATATAAGAAGAGGGAGTTAACATTATATTGCTTAAAATTTCATAGAAGAAATTATGTAGCCTACAATTTACTCATGAATTAATTTTTTTTCTATGTCATATTAAATACCAGTTTTTACGGGTTTGTACAGGAGATTAATCTATTCAACATTAGGTACTTACTGATGATTAGTAAATATTTTTATGTCGACAAATGAAAAGCGTTAATGAAAAGATAATGCCATTAAACGGCCATTCTCCAGTTTGGCATTATTTGCCTCATTACCGTAACCATTTTTTTCTTCGTCGATTTAACTTAGACACATTGAAATATTAAAGAAATGAAAGATACGAACACAATAATAAATGTGGCGTGAAACAGTTACTTAAAGTTTTTTGGATAATGAGACTTAAAAAATTTATGGGTACGGTAATTAGACAAATGTAGTGTTTTACGTAACGATACAACGACACAATTGACAAAAACTAGTTTAGGGCAACGTACATAGGCCAAATTATGTAACATAAACATAATGTACATAATAAAATTCTAATTATGTTTAACATAATTGAAACGATTACGGTAATTAGACAAGTTTGAAACCAAAGCTACGGTAATTAGATACTAACGTGCTTTATTGGCGGCACACTAACATTAACGGCGTGGGACCGCAGATGGGCCATGGCACACACTAAGGAGAAGCAACCCGTGCACTCGTAATGTGCCAAATTCTGATATTTTTGGATGGGCATCCAAAAACAGCAGGTGTTACGGTAATTAGGACTTTTGATCGGACAAGCGATTATTTCATGATAACTATTTATAGGCTGGGCCTATTGAGTCGATATTTTGCAATGCGATAACCAATGTTTATAGGCGTTTAAAACTATTATTATTATTATTAATAGCCGATGGTGTCCCACTGCTGGGCAAAGGTCTCCCACCTTTTCTTGGGTCTGTCCCTGTTTCGCCGACCGTTCGGTAGCCACTCCGTTACTAGACGTGCCCATCTGTCCGGGTGCATGCGAGCGACGTGCCCTGCCCAGCTCCACTTTAAACTCGCCGCTTTTCTGCCCACGTCCATTAGCTTCGTTTTGGAGCGCAGAGTAGTGTTTCGGATACGATCCATCCTTTTGGCACCTATAATGCTGGGCTCTATAGCTTTTTGGCAAACTCCGAGCCGGGACTTTTGTAGATCGGTCAAAGACCAAGACTGAGCACTGTAGGTTAGGATGGGCAGGATGCACACGTCAACAAGTTTACGTTTTAGACAGAGTGGAAGGTCCCCTTTCATAAGTTCTTTCATCGACCAAAAGCTTTTCCACGCCTTAAAACCATGAATAGATAAAATTAAATAGGTACGTTATAAAAAAATATAAGCAAGTTTCGAGATCAAGTTAGCGTGGGGACACGTTACGGTAGTTAGAAAAACATGGTTTTTGAACACGACTTTAATTAATTTATTCTGAATTACTTAAATTAGAAGCCTGTGTTTGAGTTTGTAGCTAGATACTGATGCTTTAAACGGTAGATACCGTTTAAAAATATTACATACAGTTTGAATAAGATAATATTACTGAGTATACAAGCCCGGGACACGTAAATTTTTCTCTCCTGAGAATGGCCGTAAAGACCTTAACGAGCTTAATTTAGTGATTGGGATGCAGATATAATAATAATATTTTTATACTTTCTAAATTCTTCTCGGCCCAAGTAAATCCTACGGGAGTGGGGACCGCAGGTTTTTCGACTGCAAAAAGCAGCCATTTCCTGTCCATCCAATGTTTGTTCCTTACATCTCAGAGTTTAATTGTCTTGGAGGCTGGAGCCTCTCACCTAGAGCAAGAAAACTTATCCTCTTTAGAGTATTAACTGAAGTAATATAGATATCATAAACTTTATTTAATTATTTCTTATTCCATGAAATTACAATAAATTCAATAACGCACGAGATTATCCTCAGTTTTGTTTACAATGTTATTATCATCTTGTAGTTTTAATTTCGAAAGGTACTGCTATTTTGATATTTAAATAACACAAGTTAACATTGGTGTGGACCGAGGTGTGAGTGTGTGTCCTTGACTTTTTATATCTCTTCCGACGCGCGACAACACATCGCCATACCACAATACAATTATATACAGTACAGTAAAATCATTTCTTTACAAATATTATAAATGTGATAGTGTGTCTGTCTGTCTGCCTATTACCTGTTCACGCCCAAACCGCTGATTCGATTTTGCTGAAATTTGGTATGGAGATACTTTAAGTTTCGGACAAGAACATAGGATACTTTTTCCGAAAAAGTGTACGGTTCCTGCATGATAAACGAATTGTAGCTGTGAAAGGGCCTCCCCCTTTCACAGCTACAATTTGCATGGGAAGAAAAACTGGAATAATTCCTATTCCTATCTTTATTCTGTTAAAATTAACATGTTCTTCGGGCACTAGAGATCTTATCAAAGCAGTTTTCGTGGTAAGTTACTGCTGTCGAACTTGGGTCACATGATTAGCAGAAGTGTGAATATTTGATGTGCCAATGCCCGATAAAAGTAAATGTATAGGTACAAAAGATAAACTCATTTGCGTTCTTGAAATAAAATTTATGCAATACACACACAAGTAATTATAATCGTGTGCCAACTACTTTTTTCGGCTGTTTAAAGATATCTGAAACTACATATTTTGTGTACGTCCGTCCAATTCAAGCGGTCTAGTATGGAGATAGTCTACTGTATTTATAATTATATTATTGAAAATGTGTTCATATAAAAAGCCATCTTGTTAAGGCTTATGTTCCATATTAATATGCCCACATACATTACCTGCTATAATGGAATCTAATTAGTCCTTTTATTTAACAAGCCTTACGTATACAGATAACTGACATGATCACTGATTAATAATCTATACTAATATTATAAATGCGAAAGTGTATCTGTCTGTTCCTCTTCACGCCCAAACCGCTAAACCGATTTTGCTGAAAGTTGGGGAGATACTTTGAGTCCCGGGAAAGGACATAGTGCTTGTTTCACAGTGAACTCTATAAAAAGGACACATACACAAACTAAAATGTTAACACTAATTAGTTTTGTTACACCTTGTATATATAATAGAGATTGCGAGGAGGAAAAGTCTTTTAATCGTCTCAAAAATATATACTTTGAATTTGATAACAATATTATCCATACTAATATCCATACTAATATTATAAATGCGAAAGTGTGTCTGTCTGTCTGTCTGTCTGTTACCTCTTCACGCCCGAACCGCTGAACCGATTTTGCTGAAATTTGGTATGGAGATACTTTGAGTCCCGGGAAAGGACATAGGATAGTTTTTATCCCGAAAAAATGTACGGTTTCCGCGCGATAAACGAGTTTTGGCGCAACGTAGTTGCGGGCATCATCTAGTTATTTATAACTTTAATCTACTCATTTTTGTACCGGGAAGAAGAAAGTTATTTTTAAAACATGAAATAACGAAGCATTCTTTTAGCTGGCCTTAGACCCTAAAATAGCAATTTTCATCAAGAATGTCAGTTGCTCAGTTATATAAATCATGCCAATGAGACTTGTATTCCTATTTCCTGGTGAATTTAAATTCTTGGATATGGTTGACCTGTCAATTTTAATTCTTAATTATACAGTTTGTGGTTCTTGCTTGGGAAAAATAGTTCCTGGGAAGTGGGAAATAATAAATACAAGACATTGAATCTTTTCTTAGTAATTGACAATAAAAAACCACAAAATAGATAAAAATGATAATTATAATCTTATATATAAAATTCTCGTGTCACAATGTTAGTCCACGAACTCCTCCGGCTTTACTGATTTTTACCAAATTTTATATGCATATTCAGTGGGTCTGAGAATCGGCTACTCGGTACTTATTATATCGATAAGTATGCACTTCACTATTATTTATTCAACAAATGCTTGTTGAATAAATAATAGTAAATTATTACAACTCGAGAAAAACGACGACCATGATAGCGATGGACGTTGCCATGGTGACATACTTATTTAGTCATTACAATAAAATAATACGGGCGATATACTTTATAATATTATGGCAAAGAAACGTTTGCCGGGACAGCTAGTATAGATATAAAAATACTATAAGGACGTCGTACGTTCAGAGAGTTGAGCATAAGACGTACTCATTATCTAATCGTAAATTAGTTTTTGATTACATGCATCTAGTAATAGTATTTAAAACTCAAACGTAGTCCGACCGTTCTCTGTTTAACCATTCATAAAATTTAATATTTTTTATTACACTGGCATTAGAACAAAAATCTAAATATAAAATTTGTGGTACTTCTTCATTTTTGTTCGTCATTCCATATTTATTATTTCTATTTATTTTTCGTGTTTCTTCATTTTTTTTTAGTTTAAAACATGATGATTAATGTCTACTAGCAATTAACGAAAAGTTTATTCAAATGTAATAGTCGATATTAAATTGGATGTTACTGGTTACATAACCCAAAGAAAGTTATCCAATATCTATCCCACGGTCTAGTCTATGCCTTGTACATGATATAATTGATGAATTTCAGAGAAACTCCAACTGCCAAAGATGTATAAAGGGTACATGAAGGTTTCAAAGCTTATTCATCAAAGATTATACGCAAAGACAAGCTTTTGCTAGCTTCTCAGAATTCAACAGTTTAAAATGTATAGCTGGGTATTTACTTTTCAGTGTTGCATATAACGTATCAGATACTGTATCAAACTGCAACTCGGTTGGGTAAGTACAAGTGGGCTCGTGCCTACGTACCCACTTGATACGTTACATGCTACACTGAGAAGTAATAACCCAGCTTTACGTACCGAGACTGTGTTGAAACTATATTGAATTAGATGACGCCCGCAACTCCGTTGCGCCTAAATTCGTTTATCGCGTTGGGATCATACATTTAACGGGATAAAAAAATATCCTATTTCCTTTCCCGGGACTGAAAGCATCTCCATACTAAATTTCAACCATATCGGTCCAGCGGTTTGGGCCTGAAGAGTTAACAGACAGACTGACAGATAGATACTGCACTTTCGCATTTATAATATTAGTTATGAAAGTTAAGGATGGGTGTTGGGTTAAATCAGAATCGGGGTACTTGTCCTTAGGCCAAGCAATTGATAGTCAGGGAGCCATAGAAAACATTTTTTTGGATTACTATCAAGCTATTTTTTGTGAGTAGCTTCATTTTCAAAAAACAAACAACATTTTTATCTGCAAAAAATCTTGAATGTGGTAGCTAACAGAGATAGAAAGGATTTCATACTTTGCTTTGATGGTCCTAAAATATGGATTGTTCTATTTATAGGACCTAACCACTTTCAAGACTTTTTGCAGATAAAAATGTTGTTTGTCTTATCAAAATGAAGCTACTTACAAAAAATTTGCTTGATAGATGTAAAAAATTGTTTTAGGGCTCCCTGACTATGAACAATGTTGCAACGACCTGGCATTAACATGTGAAGTGCGTTCGGCGCATTAGCCTCACCACTGGCCCACTTCGCGGATTTATCACTCGGATTATCAGATCCCATTTACATATTATCTTTATGATTCTCGGCCTTCGGCTTCGAGATCAACTTTTCGTACATCTCTGTATACACATAAGATATGGCTCCGCAAATTGTAAAATAACACTTTGCAACTGTAAATAACATTTTTTTTCTACGAATCATAAAGAAGGAAGGATAAGGAAAAGTTACTCGCACAAAAAATTGATCTACAGATCCAAGACATTAATAATACTGAAATCCGAATATACGCAAATTTCGTGTATTTATTTGGTATGAACTAATCTTTAAAACATTAAGAGGGCACTCTTATGCCCAGTTGGATGAATGAAGCTTATTTGCGCCAGTCTGGGTTTATTTAATTGTTGATTAAATAACGTGCTTGTTCTCTTGTTCTTCGTATATTTTGCGATAGAGAAAACATGTTTTTTTTACATTGAATTAACTTTATAACTCTAATTTATGCAACTTTAATGATTTTATTATGCAATTCTTCGAGAATTATATATCTGAAGTTATTTTTGAGTGTGCCATCCTCACGACTAAAATCCAGTGCCATAGTCATTACTCATTAGTCATTTAGCATGACAACGGGGTGAACTTTTTGTCATGCGAGACTTAATTACATCAAATTGTAGCTCGAATCCGCTAACTTCATCCCACGTTAGTATTGTGTCGATAAGGTTTCGATGCAGTCTCGGAATATAAAATAAGTATAAAAGTACAAAATAGTTCTCGAATAAAAATATATAAATTAACTAACGTCAACCGCGTTCTAGTTTATTAAAAATCGAAGTCTGTCCGATTGTAATTATTGTAATCCGACCAAATGCATACTAGTGAGAGCCCTAGAACTTTTGTGATTACTAACAAGCTAATTTTTTTGTGAGTAGCTACATTTTGATAAGACGAACAACATTTTTATTTTCGAAAAATCTCGAAAGTGGCAGCTAACAGAGATAGAAAGAATTTCATACTTTGACTTGATGGTCCTTAAATATGGATTGTTTTATTTGTATGACAAGGTTACTCTAAAATTATATAACTATTAACCAACCAATATACAAAAAATCTGCTGGTTAGGGTTCCGTTTTAGGGTACAGTAGTTAACCAAGTTTTGTTGATTAGAGAACCCTAAAACGAAACCTTGGCCAGCTGATTTTTTGTATAATGGTAGGTTAATAGTTATATAATTTAAAAGTAACCTTGTCCTATAAATAAAACAACCCATATTTTAGGACAATCAAGTCAAAGTATGAAATCGTTTCTATCTCTGTTAGCTGCCACTTTCGAGATTTTTCGAAAAAAAAAATAGTTGTTCGTCTTATCAAAATGGAACTACTCACAAAAAATTAGCTTGTTAGTAATCACAAAAAAATTGTTCTAGGGCTCCCGTACTATACGTCACGTCAAGAATAATATTGACAGAAACGTTGTCCATTAGCTATGTCCACATTATGCAACTTGATCTTCAATTTTTGTCATCTTCTTTTTTTTTTTGTTCTTGTTATGGCGCTCGGCTTTACCATGGCCAGTGTCAAGTAAAGTATTGGCGGGAAAAAATATTTTTTCGTAAAAAAATTACAAAATTTTCAAGTCATTTTTCCAGAATATCGTCAAGTCGAAAGTCTAGTCAAAGTCTAAAAAGAAGTCGGTAAAGTCAACGAGTCAAGTCAGTTGTTTTAGTAAAGTGGTAGACCCTTTACCAAAACTTTCAATGGAGTTTTGGAGGGAACACAAAATGGCACGTTTCTTGAAGTTGTATCACTTGCCCACACTTGTGCACGACAACGAATATTTAATGGTTAATATTCTACCAACATTACACATTAAAAACCGAAATAACACAATTTTAGGAAATTAAATACAAAAACACTACGTCACTCTTTCGTATTCCCGGCAAAACCGTCATCTTCTTTTTATTCAACTTTCGTTTGGCATATTCAATAATTGAATGCGTCAAAATCCATCCGCATTGAAAGAAAAGTGTCATAGCGAGCGCTACGATTTCAGCGCGCGTCACGGGCATGCCTGACGTTCGCTGTTGACTGCGCTATAACGCATGCCCTTGATGAACAAAAAAAGGCCTAGTGGGACAAAGCTAATGTCTAACAAAACTTTTTAAAATATATTTTACTATTGCTGGTGCTGCCTCTAGCGTGAAACAGGATATATTGCAGTAATATATCCTGTTAGAACCAGATAAATTCGAAGATGTAATGTTGGAATAAGTAGTGGAATCGGGGTACAAGTTATTGGTATTTAAGCTCAAGGTTATAAGACGAAAAACTAACAATGAGCTATTAAATGACTAGCAAATGACTAATGACTATAAACAACAAATTAAAATTAATTTCCAGACCAATTATACTCATTAGTCACCTTATCATGTCAATTCATTGTAAGTAATTTTAGTATGTGTCAAAAAAAGTAATAAAAATATTAATGAGATTAAACAGGTTTTATATTTAGTTCTATTACAAAATAGTACAAAATGTTTATTGGATTAAGAAAGATTGACTAAAATTAGAACTCTATTGAATGTATCAATATAAAAGTTATTAATAGAAATAGAGGACAAGGCGAATCTGGTTTGAATATTATGTGAACGATCTGAAAATTATAAAATATATTAATGACCTAAGTCCTAACTCCTACTATAACATAATATTATTTTCACACATTATTGTTTTTCGAAATTTAATAAAAATCATCGCCAGTTACATAAAAACTAGTAGATAAAAAATATTATATCTACCAACAAATTTACAAAGTTTTAGAAAACTAGACCTTATAAAATACACCCTAAATATGATAAGTATGATTTTTGTGCAGAATAAAGTTTATTTGCTTGTTTATTTATTTATTTTATTTATTTAAACATTTATTGCACACAAAACACTGTTTACATAAAAATTGACATAGAAAGACGACACAAAGGACTGCTTATTTCTAAAGAAATTTCTTACAGCAGCCCTACGGAGAGAGATGTGATATAAGACATCAGATAGAGCGTGCACAATAACAAAATTAAACTTTAAATCTACATTATACACAAAACTAATAATAACAATAATAATAATGAAACATACATGTATTAAGTTAACCAAAATAAATAATAGTACAATATTAATAATAAATTATAAATACTATACAATATGTCCATAATACATAAATACTATATGTATATTTAATAACGTTATTTATATGGATTGAGATTCTTGAAGATAATGCTCTTTCAAGCGTTTCTTGAACACACCGATGGTAGAGCTATCACGAACAGTGTGGGGAAGCGAGTTCCACAATCTGACTGCATGAACGGTAAAGGAGTAGGAGTAAAAATTGGAGCGATGGGATGGGAGTAAAAGATTCATTCTTATATTGGACCTGCATGGATTATGGAGTGGTCGGGAAAAATTGAAACGTTCAACAAGGTAGGAGGGGGAAAGGGGGTTATACAGGATATTATACAATAGACAAAGGATATGGGAATTGCGACGGAGGCGGATAGGAAGCCACTTAAGTTTTGACCTATGAGCTCATATGTGGTCAAACTTTTTTAAGCCAAAAATAAAGCGTATGCAAAGGTTTTGCAAACGCTCTAATTTTGTTAAAAGCTCTTCGGTCAGGTCTAAGTAGCAGGAATCGGCATAATCAAGGATGGGAAAAATGAGAGTTTGGACAAGGAAAATTTTGGTTTGGATAGGTAAAAAGTTTTGGAGGTTCCTCATCATGTGCAGCGAGTGGTGTACTTTTCTGCTAACTTCGTTGACCTGAGGCTTCCAACAGAGGTTGCTGTCCAAAATTAAACCTAAATTTTTTGCCGTTTCTGTATACTCAATAACGATACCATCATATATGATATTCGGCACATGGCGTAATCGCTGGGTCATATATCGGCTTCCTATTATAATGGCCTGTGACTTTTTTGGGTTGACCAATAGACCATAAGATCTAGCCCAGTCCGCTATGCGCTGTAAATCCGAGTTGATTGAAGCAACTGCGGAATCAATGTCGTCTAGATTACAATGACGATAAATTTGAAGATCGTCTGAGATGGAAATTAGAAAATATATTTGTTTATATATGATACAGGAAAAAAATATTTTATTTGTTTTTTATCATAAAAATATTTTATTTACAAAGAAATTAAAAAAAAACGAATAGTCAGTCAATCATTAGTCCTATGAGACATTTTGTAAAATAGCTAATTTATTAATTTATCACGAAATTTTTAAAAATATAGGCTACGTAATAAAATCTAGTGCATTTCCAAATATGCCAAATCTAAGCTTAATAGGAAACATAAAAAATGTCTAGCTTTGGATTCAAATTTCAATATCGTTATGACGAAATTATGCAACCAATTTATTTTGTTATTTTATATAATATTTCATTAATATTTTTCCTCTTCTGTTATATACCATATAGCCTGGATATTACGCAAGATATTCATAGGCATAGATAGCGGGTCTGCTCAAAATAATTAATTTCTCTTTTATATTATATGAACTTTTAAAAACAGACTGATACTGGCTGGGATATGTGGACTCGTCAGTTTCCTAAGCGTTCCCTTACTTTTGGTGGAAGTCCGGTCCCAAGGTAGACCGGCCGGTCGTGGAGGGAGTCTCGTGTTTGTTAGATTCGGGACATCCCTCCTTTATACGGCTGAAGGCGAACCGCAGGTGGTTTTAGTGAGTAGGAGTCTCACATACCCCCGGGGTGCTTCAGCCTACTGAGGCACATACCCAACCCGGGGGACCCATGATGGGTTTCCCCTGCACATCAAAAAAAAAAAATGTGGACTCGCCAGTAGGGTCTACCCTTTTTTATTATACAGGGGAAACGCTTAATGCGTCTCCTGGCTTGGGGGAGCACTGAAGCACCAAGGGGTTTGTGGGACTGACCTACCCACTAAAACCACCTGCGATTTGCCATCAGCCGTAGAACGAAGGATGTCCTGGGTCTGTCAAATACATGACTACCCTCCACGACTAGCCATTTTCTCTCATACGGGACCGGACTTCCATCAAAGTGAAGGAACGCTTTGGCAAATTGAAGCGTTCGCCTCGGTGCCGGGACTAGCTAAAGGCTCCATTCCACCGCGGCGCACGCTGTGCACGGCCACGCACACGGACGTGCACGGATTTATTTCTTTAACTTGTGTCAATTCGTGCGTAGCGTGTCTGTGGGTTGCAGTGGACACATTCACATATTATATTTTCTTACAAAGCGAAGCTTGACGCACGTGCGTAGTCTCTCCGTGCGCCGCGGTGGAATGGCCTAAGCCGGGGAGGTTCTCATACTCACCCGGAGCTTGGAGGTTCGCGTAAGTCCTGGCTGGTGAAGTGGAACGGAGGATAGATCATTCTCTCGGTTCCGCTCCGCGGCCTTTTTTTGTGAAAGAACGGGGTCACAGAAAGAGTCCGCCGCCTGCCAGGCCTCATCACTCTCCAGCAACAGCGGACCACACTCGAGAGCGAGAGGTCCCGCCCATGCATCGCCATGAGATCATGGCGCTGCATGACCCAACGATCGCACACCTCGAGGGTGTATTGGGCCGTGTACTCCGCAGCGCCGCGCACATGACAGGCTGGCGTAGGCTCCCTCCTGAGTGGGATCACCCACTTAATTCTACCCCATGGTGCTCTACTCCTCGCCTAAGGCAGAGTTGCGGGTACGATAGAACTTACCGCAAAAATATTATTCTATTCTAATATTATAATGCACTGCCGACATGTCGGACTGTCGCGAGAGCTGAGTCCCCACTGTACCGAGCATTAAATTTGCTCAACGCCCTTCTGTCGGCCAATCCTGAGTGTGATGTGTTTGCTGATAAATGGATGGATGTGAAGAGAGTATGTATAAGATTCTGTGAGAATAAGTATCAAAGGGTATCTTCTGTTACTATTTAATTTGTGTAGTTAACTGTTTGTGTATATTTTGTGACAATGTTATCACTAATTTTAAGTTAAGATAGTGCTTAGTTGTAGTTAATTATTGTAATTGGGGTAACCCGTTTTAATTAACTTTAATAATAAATAAATAAATAAATAAATAATATACTAGATGATGTCCGCAACTCAAACTCGTTTATCGCGCGGGAACCGTACATTTTTCTGGGACAAAAAGTATCCTATATCCTTTCCCAGGACTCAAAGTATCTCCATGCCAAATTTCAGCAAAATCGGTCAAGTGGTTTGGGCGTGAAGAGGTAACAGACAGACAGACAGACTTTCACATTTATAATATTAAGTACGGATGTGAAAGTGTGTCTGTCTGTCTCTCTTTTATCTCTTCACGCATAAACCGCTGAAAGGTATGGAGATATTTTGAGTCCCGGGAAAGGACGTAGGATATTTTATTCAGTAAAAATGTACGGTTCTCGCGCGTAAACCGAACTTTGGCACCGGAGTTGCGGGCGTCATGTAGTATCTCTTTATCGAACAGGCGTATACAACACGGTTACATTAACTTGACGCACCGCTGGAATGCAATAACATGCGAGCTCCGTAATGACGTCATCAAACCGTGCGTCTAGTTAATTTGACCGTGTTATAATTCAATTTACAATTACCGTAAACAAATGTTTCGTTCTCTTGCGAATCTCACGTGAGATACGCGATCACTTCCTCACGATTCGCGAACACGTATCTCACATCGTTGCATACATCAGATATAATTGTACTTTTCTTGTTGGAAACAACTTTCATAACACTTTTTTGTATAGAGCTAAAGCAGGTGTTTAATTATTTTTCAACAGAATAACTATCCTACGCGATAAAATGTGGCACTCGAGGATTGCCGCGGTAAAGCTATTGCATATTATCTGGGGGCACGGCAGTGCCCCAGCCAAGCTTTTTAGCAAAGGCACGGCCGTACCATACTTTTCTCGAAGCGGTTCGCGGCTATTTCACACCCCTTTATCTTCGATGTTAACAAAGCTAGAGATTTAGAATTTCGGTCACTAGGAGCAAGTATTAAAACTAGCTTAACCTCCAAATTACATGAAATTTCGATAAATAGTTCAATAGTTACGGATGGTCAAAGTTACTACATTTTGTCACTCACTGACATATAGATCATCAAAATTCTAAGGTACTTCTAGCAGATTTAGAACCTTGAAATTTGGTACCCGGATAGGTCTTTATTCACAATGAAAGGAAAAATTATGAAACAGGCCAAGTGCGAGTCGGACTGGCGTACATGGGGTTCTGTACCGTAAATTTGTATGGGAGCCCCCCTTAAATAATAAGTTTATTTAATTTTTATTATTAATTATTAAAGTTAAAATTCAATTCAGTATTTTCTGAAATTTTCAAAAACCTTACAGTTACCATTATGGATATAGAGCAAAAAAAAGGAAAAAAATCTTGATTGTTGAATGAGGCCCGTCATTAATAATTTATTTTATTTTAATTAGACTGAGCTTTTATAACGACACCAGAAATATATAATTTGTGAAAATTGCAACTATCTATGTATAGCGGTTCTCGAGATCCAGCCTGGTGACATACGGATGGTCGACGGACAGACAGCGCAGACTTATTAATAATAGAGTCCCGTTTTCATCCTTTGGGCAGGGAAACCTAAAAACTGAAAAATAATATAATAATAAATACTTTATTCCTTCTTCCTCACTACCAATCCTGGGCCAACGCGGTGTCTGCTCGGGATTTAAATACTAGCACATATAAGATCCTTCTTATACAACCTTGCCTCTAGGTCCCTCAAGAAAGAGATTACTCGGGCAAAGCAACAGCACGTCAATAGAATTGGCAAGAGACTTGAGCGCCTCCCCTCAGGAACCCGTGCATTCTGGTCTCTGGCCAAAGCTATTGAAGGAAATTTCTGCAAGCCAACCCTACCATCCCTACACGTAGGAAATGGGTCGTTGGCCCAGGACGCAAAAGACAAAGCCGATCTTCTGGGCAAGCTCTTTGCGTCAAACTCGACCCTGGATGACGGGGGGCAAAAACCGCCGACCATACCGCGATGCACGAGCATCATGTTGGATATTCGGTTTCATCAGCGCTCAGTGCGAAAAGCCCTCCGTTCCCTTGATATCAACACGGGTTCCGTAAGGGTCGCTCGGCTGGTGATCTCTTGGCGTACCTGACTCATCGTTGGGCTCAGGCAAGGGAGAGGCATTGGCTGTTAGTTTGGACATTGCGAAGGCCTTTGATCGGGTTTGACATAAAGCGCTGCTATCAAAGCTTCCATCACACGGGCTGCCCGAGAAATTATGTAAGTGGGTCACTGGTTTCTTAGCAGACAGAAGCATAAAGGTGGTAGTTGACCGCGAATGCTCGGAGACTCACTCTGTTGATGCTAGTGTCCCTGAGGGCTGTGTGCTATCGCCTACTCTATTCTTACTGCATATCAATGACATGTTGCAGACCAGCGGCATTCATTGCTATGCAGATGACAGTACAGGTGATGCTGTATATACCGACTCCCCCAATATTTCTCGGCAAAATGTCACTGAGAGTCGAAACGAACTTGTGTCTAAGGTGGAGAATTCATTGGAGAAGGTCTCTGAATGGGGTAGACGTAACTTGGTCCAATCCAACCCCGCCAAGACACAAGTCTGCGCGTTTACCACTAATATAGTGGCTTAAGATACTTGGCGTCAACATATCGAGCGAAGTCCAGTTCCGATACCATCTAGAGGGTATCGGAACTGGACCAAACTACCATCGAGACCAAATTAGCATCGAAGAAGCTTGGTGTTCTTAACAGAGCAAGAGTACTTCAGTCCGGACCAACGCCTACAACTCTACAAGGCGTAGGTTCGGCCTCATATGGAATATTGTTCTCATCTCTGGGCAGGGGCGCCAAAATACCAACTGCTCAGTCTGGATCGTATCCAACGAAGAGCCGCTCGAATTGTTGACTGCCATAGTGTTTCAAACAGCTTGGACCCCTTGGAATTGCGCCGAGATGTGGCTTCGCTCTGCATCCTCTATCGGTTGTATCACGGGGAGTGCTCTGAGGAATTGTTCGGAATCATACCACCTGCAACTTTTCGCCATCGACCCACGCGAAAAACATACCATCCTCATCACCTTGATGAGTGGCAGTCTTCCACAGTGCGTTTTTCGCGTAACTTTCTGCCGCGCACTGTAAAACTCTGGAACGAACTGTCACCACCGGACCTATACGACCTGCAAACCTTCAAGAAAAGAGCGTATTCCCTCTTAAAAGACCGGCAACGCACCTGCAGCTCTTCTGATGTTGCGAGTGTTCATGGGCGACGGTAGTTGCTTACCATCAGGTGACCCGTTTGCTCGTTTGCCCCCTTAATCAATTAAAAAAAAAAACCGGAGTTCTCTTAGTATCTTCGGAACCATAGCATGCCTTGGTGTAAAATCTTACTTATTGGTAGCATATGCCTAGGATCCTTCACATAAAACCAAAATCACTATAATATGTTTCCATATAAATTTTGAGGAGTTCCCTCAATTACTCGTGGATCCCATCATCAGGTCACCACTTTTGTGAACATGGTACCAAATTGGAGTTGAACCCCATACAACAAAAAAAAATGAAAATCGGTTCACAAACGGCGGAGTAATCGTTGAACATACACAAATAAAAATAAAAAATATCCACAGCCGAACACATAACCTCCTCCTTTTTTTGGAAGTCGGTTAAAAAGGTCGAGCCAAGCAAAATATTGCAGGATATTCAATATTCAGTACATTCAGTAAAAGTATCAATAGATTTCTTATTTTATAATTATTAAAGTGGCTTGGCAATGAGCACTAAATAATCAGCAACTAATTGGATATTATTAGGTACCATCGGCCACATGCGTCGTTACATACGCTTGCTCTCTGTGTAAGTATGGACTCCTCCAAATATGCAGTTTTATATATTTTGTTTCTCTTGTGCTCATTGCCAAGCCACTTTAATAATTATAAAATAAGAAATCTATTGATACGTTTACTGAATGTTGATTTAAATTACAAAATAAGTTGAAAGCTTGGCTTGAATACGATCTGAAAACTTTTTACGACAGAACTATTGAATATCCTGCAATATTTTGCTTGGCTCGACCTTTTACGTGTCATGTTTTGGTGGGATATTATATACTGTACTCGGCGAAACATGGCGGTAGCGGTCATTGACACTGTCAAAAACTTGTCATTTTCTATACAAAGCCGCGATTGACAATATCTGACACTTCATTGTCAATCGCGGTTTACATAGAAAATGACAATGACCGCTACGCCATGTTTCTCCGAGTACAGTAGGTATAGCATTTTTTATCTACTTATGCAATTATGTTATGTTTTAGGTTTTGACGTGACAACGTCTTAAATTAGGTTGCGGCTGGGAGTCACTTATGAAAAAGTGTAACGCTCGGTAACGTTACGATGAGTCACCGAACGAGAGAGAGGCCCGCCGAATGCCTTGCGTCTCTCTCCCACACGTTGTCACGTAAAATCTTCGCCCGTAAAACCGACTTTACAGGCAACCATTTTTTTTCTTTACGGAATGGCTTGATTCGGTCGCCGAGCTAAAAGCCCGCGATAAAAGCTATGCAATAGCTTAAAAAGCAGATCAAAATCGTTCCATCCATTTGGATGCTACGATGCTACGGACACACAAACGTTATTTGGTCTAGTGTAAATAAGTTAAACTTAAATAATCTGTAAATTTTTCGCTCCGTGCTTTATACTGAGTGACAGACACAAAATCTTAATAAGTTTAACCAGCTAGTAGTTAATTGCTTGCAACTTTTTCAAAACAAGCGTTTTACATATTGAAAATTTATTAAATTTTACTATCGCCGCTTGCCTAATTATAACATAAGTGGGTATAGTTTATTTGGTAACAAAGGCAAAAACACAGGTATGTACAATATCTATGTAGACAAAATCCTTATTTATTACTATTATAAACACATTAAAACATAGTAAATTAAGTACTATTTACTTAACTATTAATGACTCTATTAAACAAAACAATAATCTTGAAATAGTTACAAAATATATTTCATGGTGATTAACATTAAGTAGGCATTTAATGGATAGTTTTATTATCTCCCAAGGCAACCACCTTCATAATCAGAATCTTCAATTAACACGTTCACGATTTGAAATCATATTTATGTTGCAGTCAAAGTAGAGGATACCATAATGTTACTATAACTAAAGTTTAAACTTTCCTATTATATAACATTGAATTTTAATAATATTTTAAAATAAAAACCATTATATTTTAATGTGAGTGACTGAGTGTTGCCGCTTTATACTTGAATTAAATGTTCAGTTTTTGCATGACTTCATTTTTTAATTTTCACCTGAAGTACCTACCCCAAAAACGGTACATAAATTAATATACATAAATTATTATTATTGGAAGTTATTTCAGAGTCTGCTAATATTATGTATGTTTTTAGTATCTAACAAAAGAATTCAACTGAAGCAGCAACAAATACAATCAAGTTGCTCCGGATTCGTAGTCACGATTTATTTTGGTGTCGAATTATTGCAAAATTTACATCCGATTCCGAATTTAGAATACTTAGAATAACTAAAATGATTTTAATTTATTATAGATGGCTCGGCCATGTCACCATCATCATGTCATCCTCATGACATGGATCGTGCCACCAAAAGTTTAAAAATCGTAACTAGCTTTCTGATTTAAAATATTATATTATAATGTTTAGTTGTACAATAATAAATTTAATTACCTAAGTTTATTATCTAAATTATTATCTCGAGTGGCAGATTAGACGTTAACCGTAATTCTGATATGATTTGCTTATTAATCATTCGATCGTGGATTCTTGGAAATCTATTGTAATTCTATGGTTGTCGCGATCACCGGTGCTCTTATGGGGCATGATAGGTTAGGAAGTTATCAAAGTTGATCTCGCTTTAGTGCGTGAGCTTCGTACGGTTAGTATAAAGATTGTCTGCTTTGGAGATAATAAAATTGCACAGCAGATAATATTATTTGTCTATTCACACTTTCGCAGTATGCGAATCGCCTTATCCTGGAACCTAAAATTCGTTCCGCAATAGTACCTAGGTCTTTGTGTAACAGTTATTAAATGCTAACGATAGTTCCATTTTCCCCGCTAAGATTGAATGAAATAACTAGTCTTGGATTTTCAACACACAGGTTATAATTGCATTATTTCCTCATTTATCGCTTGCTACGCATTCTTGGAAATTTGTGTACCTATCTGATTTCGAGGCTATAATAGTAAAAGAGGCAAACTAATCAGTAATATTTATCGAGTTAATTTTTGTAGTTATTAAAAACATTTTTAAAGGTGGAGAAATTTCTTATCAAGGGCAAAAGCTGCAATGTTGTTTTGATTGTCATGGGGGAATATATAGGCCTGGAGATAGTGACACAAAATTCTTGGTGATTTGTGCCAGTATGGCGGTTTTACAGGGGTATACTTACGTAAAGGCAAAAAGGAAAATGATGGTCATAGCGCTCGCACTGGCAGCCCAAACGCGTGGGCGTTAATCGAACGTGTCGGATAAATAACGAGTGTCGAACGAATTGTTCCACAAAAATGCTTGTATTTTCAGATAGTCGAAAAAAAATAAGTAGGCGAAAGCGTAATGCCATACTTGTCGGGTGCGGCTTACAGCCCGCCATACCGACGCGAATACGTTAATTTTAATAAAAAAATTGAACCATTTGTACCAGACAATTTTTTGCATAGCTAATCATCGTCGAGTAGCCATTCACGAAAATCACCTTGCCATACTTTTCCGACAGCGCCCAATGGCCGCCATACCTCTGCAAAGGTGTAAGTTTTTTTTTTCGCCAAACGATTTGTACCACCCTGAAACTTTTTTTAACAGTTCCCTGTATGATCATAAATAGGAGTCTGATAATGCCATACCTGTGGGAGGCAGCGAACGTTAATAATATTTTTTTCAAAATCCTAAGATTGTATACGTAATTCAAACGGTTTTTCAAGTATGGCGCCACTTTTTCCGTCTACTACAAGTATGGCAAATATAATAATGGTCATATTGTATCGTATAATTTCCAAAAATCCAAATGCCATACTGGTACAAATCATCCAATTTTTATCACTTTTTTGCTCAAGTCTGATAGTCATCCCGCCCCATGGTTACAATCTATAACCATTTTTTTTGGTACAATTGTCAAATGACGAGACTACAATGATGCAATGATGTAAAAAATGATTTTACGTATCTTATGGCCTGTTTCACCGCTTCCTGATAAGGTGCCCGATAGGGTTATTTGACAGATTTTCCATACTCCATCTGTCAAATTAAATGGTAGATAGCCTTATCAGGAAGCGGTGAAACAGGCCCTAATAGTCCTATTTTTAAAACGTGTCAAATAAATAAGTATTTCAAGTATGGCAGCACTTTTTCCGCCTACTAGAAGTATGGGAAAAATAATGACGGTCATATTCTGTCAAATACTTTCTAAAAATTTAAATGCCATACTGGCAAAATCGTTTGGCGAAAAAAAATCTTACACCTTTGCAGTGGTATGGCGGTCATTGGGCGCTGTCGGAAAAATATGGCAAGGTGATTTTCGTGAATGGTTACTCGACGATGATTAGCTATGCAAAAATTAGCCTGGTACAAATGGTTCAATTTTTTTATTAAAATTAACGTATTCGCGTCGGTATGGCGGGCTGTAAGCCGCACCCGACAAGTATGGCATTACGCTTTCGCCTACTTATTTTTTTTCGACTATCTGAAAATACAAGCATTTTTGTGGAACAAATCGTTCGACACTCGTTATTTATCCGACACGTTCGATTAATGCCTACGCGTTTGGGCTGTCAGTGCGAGCGATATGACCATCATTTTTCTTTTTGCCTTTACGTAATTATACCCCTGTAAAACCGCCATACTGGCACAAATCACCAAGAATTTTGTGTCACTATCTCCAGGCATAATATGCGAAGCAACTTACAATGAAAATGTAGAAATTTTAACAAATAATACAATTATTAGTGCAGCATTATTTGATATAGCTACATCTAAGTAACATTTAATTTTTACGGTGCCATTAATATATTATGGCGTATTAATATATTATGGCGTACCATGGTACATATACGTTTTCGCCGAGAAAGATACGGAAATATCAATACTTCTTATATGCGGCGGATTTCTCCCACCATCTTACGAATTTTCTGGCTACATTTACCATTTTTGCCCATCCCAAAAGTGAACATTGTCTCAAGAAGTTTTTATATCAAATACAAATTAGGTAATTCGTGTGCTTGAAATAATATAACGTGTATTGCTTCAGTGGACACTCAACAGATCTAGGTCTTTAAAACTCGATAGCATTTGATATGCTAATGTTAGTGATCTGATATGAATACATTCATAACAAGGTTGATAAAAGGCTATAGCGTAGTATTTGTTTGCCTTTGCTTATGTTTTTTTTATAAAATAAGAGGGAAAACGAGCAAACGGGTGACCTGATAGAAAGCAACTACCGTTGCCCATTGATACTCGCAACATCAGAAGAGGTGGAGGTGCGTTGCCTTTTAAGAGGGAATAGGGTAAAAGGGTAGGGGAGGGTGGGGTAGGAATAAGGGTAGGGGAGGGTAGAGAAGGGAATAGGGTAGGGGATTGGGACTCCGGTAAACACACTCACTCGGCGAAACACAGCGCAAGCGCTGTTTCATGCCGGTTTTGTGTGCACCTGTGGTATTTCTCCGAGCCGGCCCATTCGTGCCGAAGCATGGCTCTCCTACGTAATAAAATACTATGTGAAATTTTGTCTTTTCCAAAAAATAGTAATATATACTATTATACCTAAATAGCAATTTCAATAATATTTACACCGAAATTTAGGCTGATTTTACTCTATTCGCTGACTTCAGGCGCTGAAATAAAAATGTACGAAATATCAGCGCAGACCGATACACGTTTTTAAATAACACTTCCTTGAATTGGATGTCTAATTCAATTTTTTTCTTCTCGGGCCGTCAGCGCTGACAGAACGCGTACGATCGGCAGAAGCCTAAATTACCCTTAGGTCAAAAAGTTAGACTAGAATTGTTTTGGCGATACCATAAAAGTGTATTTAATTTTGGGGATGTAGTACGCAGCTGTGTTTTATTATAGCCAACAGCTGTAGGCTGTGGTTCAAAAGTATAAAGATTTTTATAAGATACAAGTAGTATAATAAAATCACAGGTTAATTGATAAGCTCTACTTTAATATAAAGGTCTACTCATATTGGCGCATTGTAATTGATCGAGCTTTTATCTTAAGAAATATAAAGTTATGACTTAAGAGCATTAAATTCTGGAAAAAGGATAACATTCTACATTCGGATTTTCGTTTTTTAGTCTGCGGACTGCGACAGCACGAAAAGCTTACATTATAACCTTCGATCAAATATATACTATAACACTCAATCTTGAACATGATTTAATTCAATATATTATTGTATCTTCTTTTGTACAAAGTAAAGTTCAGTTAACTTATAGCGCATTCAAGAATGCATGGAATAGCCTCTTCATTTTGCATTGTGAACTGAGTACTGACCTTAACTATCTACGTGGTTCTGAATACCTGCATACCGCAATCACGCGTCGATCTCAAGAAAAATACATTCATTGCGTACCAGTTCATAAATATTTTAATATTAATTATATTACGAGTACAATCATATTTCCCTATATATTTGCAACATTGTAGTAATCTAGACCGTTATACATACTGGTGTAATAATATTACTCTATATTTGTAAAATATTGACAACTCGTTGTCCTTTTGATTTTTAATGAATGCTTAATAGATAAAGGAGATACAAAGTAAATAGTTGTATGGGGATTTACGTTAACGTAATTGCAGGTTTTACTATTGAGTTACTCAATAGAGAAATGTTTGTAAAATGAGATGGAATTGACAGCCCCGGATTTATAAATAGGCCAAGCGGCCTAGGGGTGCGGGCAGCACCGTACATAGAAGCTCTACAGATTAGGTACAAGGGGCGGCAGACATAAAGTGCAGGCCTACTCTCATAAAAAAAAGACGGGCTGCACTCCGGGAGTGCCGGCAGAAGTGAAAACTTGATTATTAACATTGTACATTTTTTAACCCATTTTTTAAGAAAATTGTTTATTAAAAAATCGATTTTTCAAATTAATCGAAACTCTTACAACCGATAAAAATTTTAACCCATTTTTTATGAAAATCGGTTTAAAAAAAACGATTTTTCTAATTAATCGAAACCCTTACAATCAATTCGAGTTCGAGTTCGAGTTTGAGATCGAGTTCGAGTTCGAGTTCGAGTTCGAGTTCGACACAAAACACTACTCTCCAACCGTCTTACGGTTTTTCCAAGGTTTTTCGATCAGCACGAGAATCTGACGCGAGTTTCACAGTTTTTACCCATCCCACAACAGTGCTCAACGCCGCTAAAGAAGTTTTCACTTCAAAAATATTATCTCGGCACAAAATTTTGGTATCGTGTTTTCTTTGAATTATATTAAAATAAATTAAATTGCTAGTGTCGTAGTAAATAAAATGTTATGACAAGTAAACTACGTAAGTAATTTAAAGATTCGAGCGAAATTTAAGAAATAAACATTTATAATGTTGAATATCATGGTCAAGATATAATTTAATATTTTCCTTATTTACACGCTGTCTTATTTCATTAATTGTTTTACTAAGTGGATAATTATTTAAGTTGGCTTTTTTTGCAACATATTATTATGCCAGCTGAGGTGGATCAACTAGCGCCAAAATCCTGCATCGCGGCATCAAAGCTTGACTGAGTAGTGAGCATTCCAACGTCCTTTTCGCCCGGTCGGAAGATCTGCCCAAAGGCAGAGGCAGCTTCAAGAGCTCTAATGTATATCATGAAAAAACACTACCTATCTTTCAATTAAGACGTAAGAAAGTATTTAGTGTCTTTAGTGTCTCGCGAATAAAATTAAGTTACCTTTTCTAGCTCCCTCTACATACGGCCTTTGACACACTATGCCTTTGATTTAATTAATTAGTTAATACAAAATATAAGCAAGGAGATAATTTTCTTACGTTACATTCGCATTGTAATGTTGCGTAATATAAATTGCTTAGTAAGTATCGTGAATAAATCTGTTTAATATTCAAAGCTACCAGTGACAAATGAGACAACATTGTAGTGAGGCACAAAGGTTGTGGGCGGCTGACAGACGGGTTGTCCTCAACCACTGAGCATTAAATGGGAGGAGAGCGATTGACGGGTTACAGCAACCACATATTGTAAAGGAGTACGAGGAAATTCATAGTATGCATACTTAAATTCATATCAGAATTTGGATCCAAATATCACAAAAATACATGCATTATCAAGCTATTAAACTAGATTTTTGCGCAGCATGCAGAATCTGGAGATATGAAAAGGCCTGACCAATGTTATATTCCTCAATAAACTATTTGCCTTGACTGTTACAGAATGATCCTTCTAAACATAATTATTATGTAATGTGTGTTTAATATGTCTCTAAATATGTTTACGGCAGTCGGGCGTTATGTTACAGTTAAAAATTATGATCTTCTATATTCTTATATATAAAAATGGATTTTGTGTTGTGTTAGTCGCTCTAAAACTCGAAAACGGCTGAACGGATTGGACTGATTTTAGTCATAAAATATTCGTACAAGACCAGGGAAGGTTTTAAAGTGACCTGTGACACGAAGTTCACCGGGACAGCTAGTCTCTTATATATAAAAATGGATTTTCAAATGTGTTCGTCGCGCTAAAACTCGAAAACGGCTGAACCGATTGGGCTGATTTTAGTCTTAAAATATTCGTAGAAGTCCAGGGAAGGTTTTAAAGTGACACGAAGTTCACCGGGACAGCTAGTCTTATATATAAATGGATTTTCAAATGTGTTAGTCGCGCTAAAACCCGAAAACGGCTGAACGGATTGGGCTGATTTTAGTCTTAAAATATTCGTACAAGTCCAGGGAAGGTTTTAAAGTGACCTGTGACACGAAGTTCACCGGGATAGCTAGTCTTATATATAAAAATGGATTTTCAAATATGTTAGTCTCGCTAAAACTCGAAAACGGCTAAACGGATTGGGCTGATTTTAGTCTAAAAATATTCGTAAAAATATTCGTAGAAAGAATATTCGTAGAATATTCGTAGAAGTCCAGGAAAGGTTTTAAAGTGACACGAAGTTCACGAAGTTAACCGGGACAGCTAGTAGTGGATTTTCAAATGTGTTAGTCGCGCTAAAACTCGAAAACGGCTGAACGGATTGGGATGATTTTGGTCTTAAAATATTCGCAGAAGTCCAGGGAAGGTTTTTAAGTGACACGAAGTTCACCAGGACAGCTAGTCTCTGTATAAAATTCTTTCCCCAAATCATTTACAGTTTTGTATTATTTTTATTATGCTAAATTATCTTAATTAGGTAATACAGATTTAACATAAGCTTCAGGATGTCATCTCCTGTTGCTACATTTATTGAACCGGATCCCGGGCGGACGTTGTGCAATTTTGTCACATCATTAGATGAATTATCATACAAAGTATATTGGGCGGTTGTTAATTTGACGCTCCTTATCTACTCAAGATGCATATTGTGATAAGGCCAAGAGCGAGTCGTACTCATGCACGGAGGAGTCCGTATGATAATAAATATACTATATAAGGTACCTATCTGCAGCCGTTATTGATATGAAAGGAAATTAAATCACGTTCTATAAGATGCCCATCTGAAACATTTTTAGCAGTATTTGTTGTTTGTGTAAGCGCTTAATGGCAACTGCAGAAATACATCATTTGTGAAATTTCATTTATCTGGTTATCACAGTTTTTGTGACACAACCTGGATACAAGCAGCAGCTAAGTCTAATTTTGACTCTTTGCCTATGGAACCCTAAAAACTATCTTGATACAGTTCGACCCTGGCTTTTAGATTGCGACATGTTCAATTGAAGAGTTCTGCGTGGGTTCGGCACGCTTCCTCAATGCTCAATGATGCTCTCAATGTTTGTGAGGATATTTGTCAAAAATGTCAGGGTACGTGGCATAAATATTATGTCCTTTGTGTCTTGATGTTGTAGGTGTTTTGATGATAAAATTATTACAAGTGTTACGTCGTTTTCTAGTAATTAATTGAATAAATAATAAAGTTGGCTCGCTGTCGTAGAGTAAGGCTGGTATAAATAGACGTGTCTAGACGCGGTTCGGGGTCTGTGATTGGTCCAAATTTTGACAGCCAACCGATCACAGAGCCTAAACCGTGTCTTGAGACCGAGATGCATATTGAGTACTGACTATTTATACCAGCCTATGCATGTAAGAGAAAATATTATAATCTCTTATGAAACGCTAAGATAATATAAGATCATACTATATATACTATATATAGAGGTAAAATAGGTCTGAACTGAATTGTGAAAAAGTCTTTGTCTGTTTTTCTATCTGATTGTCGGTTACCTCTTTACGCTAGTCCAAACTAATTAACATAAACTATTTATATATACATTTTGAAGAGGACATACGGGACATAAGTCTCTCTATCGTAGAAACACGTACGGTTTCCATGCAATTAACAATTTACAAGCAAACATCTCAGGCATAAAAGTAACCATTCTAATTATGTTTTCAAAAACTGTTGATGATTGACAGCAGGAGTTAACACCGATGTTAAGTTCAATAGGGCATGCGGTCTCTGTAATTGCGGTCTTGTAAATCATTAAACCACAAAAGGTGATCCTTCATATCTCGATCGCGTAAAAGAAAAATCTTGTCGCAAAATGCTATACTTAATTGCGTGGTAATTTAAACTGGCAGTAAAACTGATAGCTTGATTACACCTGTCAAAAAATTGTACGACGTTTCTTTTTCAACAGGATCGCTTTCACACCGCGGCTGATAAGAGCTGATATGAACTAAAAGGTGGTAAGTGACAACTGGTAAAGTTAAGTTGGTAAAAAAAGACTTGCACTTGAGAGTTGCACTCCGGGAGTGCCGGCAGAAGTGAAAACTGGATTATTAACGTTGTGCATTATTTTTTTTAACCCATTTTTTATGAAAATCAATAAAAAAAAAACTATCGTTTTAATTAATTAAACGAAACATTACAATCGATTAAATTTTTAACCCATTTTTTATGAAAATCGATTTTTAAAAAATCGATTTTTTTAATTACTCGAAACCGTCACAATCGATTAAAAAATATCGACAATCGAAAAAAAATCAACCGATTGTTCGATTAATCGATTTCGATGTTACAACACTACTCTCCAACCGTCCTACGTTTTTTCCTTGGTATTTCGATTAGCATGAGAATCTGACGCGAGTTTCACAGTTTTTACCCATTCCACAAAAGTGCTCAACGCCGCTAAAAAAGTTTTCACTTCAATATAATATACTATGTTAAGGTGCCGGTTGGGAGCGCGCGACATGAAGCAAACCACAGACGACGTGTCGTCTATGAAATACCCTGCGCAGCTCGCGACTCTCAGCTAGCGACACCATAGAAATAGAAACCAGTAGTGTTATGACGAGAACTTCGTCTGCTGCCGCTTGATGTAGCCGGCTTCCAAGCCGTACCACCTTTATAAAACAAAGTCATTACACAAGCGTCGTTATATTAAGCTTCAAATAAATACAATTAGCTCCACATAAATTTAAATTAATAAAACACACAAAGACGAACGGAAATTATTAAAACATCAGCAAGATACAAAAGAAGATACATCATAATGATTTTACATCCACACAACCATCAAACTAAGCGTGCCCATCATTTTAAACTTCCTGTGTTAAAGTGATGTGTTATTTCAAATAGGCAAAGGAAATAAGTTATAGCTACACACACAATTGTCGATGTTAAGCATTTGTGTCTTAACTTTGAATGCTGTTGTTAATCATCTAAAGAACATAAAAGAAATTTTCTTTCTATGAATCAGCTCAGGTTTTTAAGATATTTCATTCTAAAGTTTCGAAAATCAATAACTAATGGAATTATTTATTTTCATACGTGTTTCGATAAGATAGTTATGTTTAAATATATACATTATACATCTCTTATGTAGATCTCAATTCCAATCTATAATAATATAATATTTTAGTATTTTGATTGTAAACTTAATACGACTCTCATGGCTGCTGTAATCAAGCATTACTGTTTATTAAGCACAACCAAGTGTTATATTTATAACCTTATTAATTTGTTGCAATCGTAAACATTCCATCGCATTTATTTGAGTTTGTTAAAATTCATTAGCCAATTATGGTTGTAATCATAGAATTGGCAGATAATAATAAATATATAATTAGCAGTTATGAAATGTGATCATACTGTAACTGTTTAGGGTAATCATTAGTAAATATTTTCTATTTTTAGAATCAGAATCTTTTTACTATGGATTGCTGCATATTACATCGTAACAACAAGGAATTATCAATGATTAATAAATTCATAAATTTCTTTCACTATAAAGTGATAGCTTTTCCGTGCCTTACCACAAAAGTGCTCAAGTTGTGGGATATACTAGGGCTCGCTTCGCTCGCCCTGATTAGAGTATATACAGAATGTTTTTGGTAGATATTTATATTTCACAGTAATTAGGCACACTTTTCTTGTCCCTTACACCTGCGGATGATTATATCGAAAGCGGTCGTGTAAAATATTAATTCTGTAAGAAATATATAAAAACGTGAAATAAGTGCAAAAAAAGTGTATACAGTATAGGTAATAATAATTGCTGTTGACCTACTAGGTTTCTATAATTCAACATAGCTAATGTGTGAACTGTGAACAGTCATAATAATATCTTAAGGGCGTTCCGTCCGGAGATTCCGTAATTCACCGTATTTAAAACCTTATTAACTCATAATCTGAAAGCTACAAAGTTATAATAAAAATACAGCAATAATCTTCAGTATATCAACATTCCTTTTGTCGTTTTAAATTTTCTATTTTTGTTTCTTATACTCATGATATCAGCTTCCAAAATAAGACCAATTTGTTAAAATTCAAGCATACATTCAGCATCTCCTTAGGATTTACAAATTACTTTTATTTGAAACTCACGCCAATAGATCGACAATATCATAAACTACATATTCGCCGTTTAAAATTTTTTTAGGACAACTTTGAACCAAGATAAGTAAAAATAATAGGGTTTTGGCGCAATCTCGGTAACGCGGCAAATGTATGGCCAAGGTCGTTTGCTCGGGGGACGACCTTAATATTTACAGACGCTATGTACCTGAAGGACTTGTGTTACAGGTACCAGAAAACGGAAATACATTTGATACTTTTACACTATACATAATACATATATTTAAGACTTTTATTATTTAATACACATCCAGACCAGGGAACATTGAAAAAACTTTTTGTTCCGTCGGCGGGATTCAAAGTTCAAACCGCCACACACGGTGCCACACACTCAATCAATTGAGCCACAGAGATCGTGAAAAAACAGTTAAAATATTTGCAAATGCAATCCGCACAATTTGATGCGATAAAAAATAACGTTACCAAAACGTATGCATCACGTACGATCTGTTACGAAACCCGTCGTGTGTTTTACATCACAGCCAATTTATCGCTTTAGGACTAGCGAGGTCCGCATAGCTCATATTGTCGAAGAAGGATTGATATGTAACCTTCCTTTGAACCTATTTGGCGTCTAAATGTGTTATTAACTACGGTAATTCTAGCTAAGTTATGGACTGACGAAACGGCGAATATATTCTTAATGAAGCGTAGTTTAACGGCGGCAGTAACAGATGTTTCATCGTTTAATGTTTATGAGTTATAATAATAATAATAATAAAAATATCTATGGACGTTTCACTCCACGTCAGTCTGGCCCCGTGGTAAGTACCCGAAGGACTTGTGTTACAGGTACCAGACAACGGAAATATATTTAATACTTTTATACTATACATATATTTAAGATTTTTATTATATGATACACATATTTAATACACATCCATGACCCAGGAACATTGAAAACTTTTTGTTCCGTCGGCGGGATTCGAACCCGCGGCCCCCGGCTTAAGCTACCAACGCGCTTACCACTGCGCCACGGAGTTATGAGATAAAAGTTTATATTCAAAGAAGTTAACGATTCAATAGATAATTAACTATACTGTTACGGAAGCCATAATTACAATGTAGAATCACATCTTATCAATATCACAAGACTATAAACGAAATAACGAGGCGCAGAATTTTATACTTATTTTAACATTTTATATGAAGTTTTGTGCAAGTATTCAACGTTTTGACTATAGTTGCAACTTAATGAATCTTTATTCATAATAAACTAGTTGATGCCCGCAACTCCGTTGTACCAAAACTCGTTTATCGCGCGGGAACCGTACATTTTTCCTGGATAAAACGTAGCCAGAGACAGCAGACAGAGAGACAGACAGAGGGACAGACAGACAGACACACTTACGCATTTATAATATTAGTATCGAAGTATGGCTTTATGTTTTTGAATATATATATAGTAGACTAAACAACACATATCTCTGCTGACGTGCGAGTCAATACACTAGACATATCTAAAGTCTAGAGCCTAGAATCTAGTGTACAGATCCAGAGAATTTTAAAAATAGGTTCTATATTTTCTTACAAGCGCTGTGATGACATTTTTGGTATCGTTGCAAGTACACTGTTTACCAATTTTGGATATATTGTAAAACGCATTGTACTCTTTCGACACTACCTGTAAACATCTTAAATGATGTCTACCTTGTGGGGTTGTGAAACTGGCTGATATTCATAAAGGTCGTGGGTTCGAATCCGAAATATGCGTCGGACCAGAGATAAAGAATTATGAGATGTGCCAAGCTGAACTGGGTACTTCGACAACTTGTATTCGATAGCATCGACAGTGAAGTAAAAAATGGATTTGATACAAAGGGTCACTAACGATATTGTTGCGATAACGATATTTATATTGTAAAATTGACTTTGCTGTCAAAATAATCGAATATAAGTTGTCTAAGCATACTAGATTGATCGATAGATTGCTCAAGTGAAAGCCTGAGGGCTATCAGTGACCATATTTTATCACCGGAAAAAATTGAATAGTCTGATGAATGGCAAAACAATTTTGGATTACATAATAAAACATTTGCTCATAAAAACACACAAAAAATGAATCGCAAAGAAGCAATAGAAATTGTAGGCTACCTTACAATTTAACGAGTATATTATTAATTAAATTAATGGCAGATACTATTATTGATACTACATTATTGCATACAAAAAAAAACTAATGAATCAACATTTGTTGTTGCAAACATTGCAATTAAATGACAATAACAATACCACTTGAGTTACATCATAAGAAGATCTTGTTAATTAAAAGAAACAAAGGAACATGGGTAACATCCATCGAGGGTCAGACTGAATGTCGTGCTCAGTGGCCCATAGCTGGCCTTGGGCTTATGTCGGATGTGTTTGTTTAAATACTCTTAAGCGATCACACTGCTGTATGAGTCGCCTTTCTTAGAAGCTTCTTTTTGCAATGATTTCAATGCTAAAACTTAAAAGTAGTAGTTATGACAGTACCTTACACGCTAAAGTACTTTTTCAGGAAAGAAAGTGCCTATGTATGTGTACATTAAATGTGTTGAATGAAATCCGTAATATAAACGTTTTAAGATGTACATTTTATTGCCTGCATTATGTTTATTTTTTTTAGCTGGCACACTGTAGAAGTGTGAATTCTTAAACTTTACTTCTATGTATCTACTTTCTGTTGTTATTTGCACGAATCTAATTTTATATCTGTCTTGAAAAGTAGAAAGGGGTCCACAGCAGTGGAAATGAATGTGTTAGCAGTCGGAAGTGCTCTCAATAAATCGATTCATTAATCGACACGGAAAACGGTTACGAAGTCAATACAAATATTAAACTTTCGTGACAACAACAGCTAACCATTTTAAACGGTTATAGGAATGTTAGTTTTTGTGTGATGTAGTTACATTATAATTCAATGATATGCTACATTTAGCTTAAACATAAATCATGCTTCAGTTCACCCTTAACATCCTTATGTGCTTTTGACCGCGGCTCCACCCGCCTGAACTGTCCACCATATTTCAGGGAAACGTTGTACTTTTTGACACAAAAATAAGTCTATTATAAAAACCAAAGCCTAAGCTATTCAATAAAATATATTTAAAAAAATTCATCAAAGTCCGTTTAGAAGTTTTTGCGTCCAGAAATATTTGTAAAAAGTCACGCATACCGTACCTACTTACTTGAATAAAAAACAGGGTACATATTAACATTATGTATTGTAAGTTATAAGGCCGTGTGAGGAATAATTTTTAGGATTATCATGTTGTTATTTAAAAGCTTAAAAGGTCTTTGATAAGGAAAGGTTTTATAAAATTTTAACAAGTTTTTAATTAAGTGCCTGATGTAACATATTGTTTTTATAACATCTTAAATGTATACCAGAAAATCAGATAAATGGAGCAAGGCACTTATAGTGGTCATTATTCGATTTATTTGTGAAAATATATTATTTAAGCCTTGGTCTTCAGACTTGTATTAGAGTGGTATTATTCTCAAATATTAATATAATCTAGAGATTGAAAGTCTACTTATCTATATATCTTATAATTGATATAGATAGCTTAGATATTATATAACTGTAAAACCTAATAATGCTTAATGCTATCAAGGAAAGCGTTTCAACGGCAAAAGCATGGCATGATTATCTCGACGGCTCGATAAGAGCCGGACATTCGTGCAAGAAAGTTCATTAGGACAGAACTACGTTTCATAGACTGTTTTATCAAAGTCTTTAACTGTAAAAGTCTATATAAATCGAAAGACCTCGGTTATCTTTACAAGCTACAGCCAAGAACTCGTGCGTAATCAGAACTCTGCGGTTGTAGAGTCTAACTAGAGGCTTTGAATCATTCGAGTATTTGAATGCAAAACTTATATACTATTTTAAACTTAGATATTATTAAAGTTGATTTTAGTAATATCTTATTAATTTATTACGCCTATCTTTGTCGCTTTTGGGGTACTGATGTGAATTATTTTTTATTTTACTTAGCATTAATGCCAGCTCTTATTCCTCTGTATGAAGACTAATTATTCTTATTTATGTAATTTTTCTAAAGAAACGTATAAATTAGCATACAAATAAGTGAATCAAAATAAAAGTTATGTTATGTAGTAGAGCCTCTTGTATTCAAAGGTCGTTAATAACGGCGACGTTAATTACCATTACAAAGCAACTTCCTCATCCAGTTATATTAACCGCCAAATCTAAACTGGTACTATAAAATGTAATCGTGCGAAATGTACTCACGATTTACCGTCGACATTATTTTTATTTATCCGTCAAATCTAGAAATATAGACGTCAATCAGAATTATTATAAACAGAATATTACGTAAAATGTTCTTACTTGAGAATTCATGCAGACAAACAGAGTCGCAACAATTATTATGCCACAGAATACGTATTACTTTAACACGTATTAGTTTAATACGTATTAGTTGATTATGTGTCCACTGGAACGCGCGGTTTGGTGGCTACACCGCGATATGACAAGAAAAAATTGTATGAAAATGACAGCGCGCTGCGCAACCGCACCCGTATTTAAATAAAATATTACATTAAATAAAATAGTTACACTTAGGGTCAATTCAGACCGCTACGTGACGAGACGAGGCGAGGAGCGGCACGGCAAAAATTTGTATGGATTTGATAACAGCTTACAGTCTATTTAAATTGCGTGAGACGCATTGCGAATCTGTCAAATCCATATAAATTTAGAAACGCATCTACGCGTCAAGTTGCGGTCTGAATGAACCCTTAGGGTCAATTCAGACCGCAACGCGACGAGGCGCGGCGCGGCAAAAATTTGTATTTGAGAATTGACATTGTTTAATTACATGAGACGTCTTACAAATCTGTAAAATCCATATAAAAGAAATGCATCTACGCGTCGCGTTGCGGTCTGAATCAACCCTTAGGGTCGATTCAGACCGCAACTCGAAGAGGCGAGACAAGGCGCGGCGCGGCAAAAATTTGTATGCATTTGATAACAGCTGACAGTCTATTTAAATTGCGTGAGACGCATTGCGAATCTGTCAAATCCATATAAATTTAGAAATGCGTCTATGCGTCGCGTTGCGGCCTGAATCAACATTACCTACAATTATTTGTGATCTCGCGGTGTAGTGGCCAAAACGCGCGGACGCATGATTATGACTCCAGCCGAAAAGTGATTAATCAGGGCTACACTATGTCATTGTGTGTATAAATGTTAAAACTTGACTCGTAGTCGTATCAGCTATCGCGCTTGTAACCAGTAGATATTCACTGAACCTTAATGTTTATCTAATATTTGAATAAGTGTTTGCATTATAATCGAATTATGCAAATAAACTTACAGCGTTTTTCAATACCGCTGGTTAGTGAAGCGTGCCAACTCGAGTAAGTTCTTACTTAGGTAACCTCTTATAATAATTTATAGTCGTATAAGAAAGCATTACCTGTTTATATTAACAATAAATCACCGTATTATTTACATCACAACTAGGCAGCGCTACCTGTTTTACTCTACATTAGAATATTGTTAATTACTTATTTAATACTTAGTTACATTATATAATATACCTCTCGAGGTATGTCTTAATAACTCGACGATAATAATATTATGTTCTACGGGTAGTATTCATCAAATTGTAACAGCGCCTTGTATATGTTTCCATTTAATGTAAATCATAAACTCTTTCAATCATCTAACATTTTTAGTGCTTGTCCAAAAATATATAAGCAATGCACGAGATGCAAAATATTATAAATTATGACCACAAGATCCTAAAATAGATTTGTACCAATACTTCTTTTTAAATTGCTTGTGTTCAAAATGCTGAGCTTAAGGACGAAGATTATATTATTACTAGCTGTCCCGGCAAACGTTTCTTTGCCATATTAAGTATATAAAGTATTTTTTTTTAATTTGACCGCAGCGCTAACTGTCGGGACAGACTAAAATTAAAATTCGAATTCGAATATTATTTAAAATTTGACACATGTCGGATCCAATGTAAAACATTCCAAAATCAACAACTACTAATAAATTAAAAATTAATTAAAAAAACATTGTATATATATTATATTATTTATTATTATGGATGGCTTGATAGCAGTAAATTCTATCCGATAAGCACTAAGCAAGTATGTTTGTGACATTGCGACACTTTAATTTGCTAGACCAGACCCAGATCAGATAATCTTGTCTTCCGAACATGATATTAAAGAATCCGGTGTATTCAATGGTGTTCTATCAGAACTGTACAAACCGAGCGATCCAGCGAATTTTCCAAAGACAAACCTAACATTTTTTGATAATGAGGTCGATAGTATACCGACTTACAACATACTCTAATTAACAATTTGTCGTCAATGAAAATGATGAAGCTCATTTCAATACTGCTACCTTCTGAATATTAAACAATAGAAACTGCATTACTCAATATCGACTCTTAATTTGACGATCCACTGACGAATAATAATAATGTGTACTATAGGCTATAGCACATAGTATTATCTAAGATGTTGTACCCATATCTTCTTGTGTATCTTCACAATTTCTTATCCAGAAGTGATACTTATAGACTTCTAATATAATACTTCTTTCTATTATAAAAGGCTAACAATTTTTTGTGATATCAGTTATCTGAGAAACCTAAAACCATTGTATTATGATCCTTTGCTCTTTATTACATTTATTAAAGACTGCCAAAAACTTTTAGATTGCTCGCCTCATCTCATTTATCGCGCGGGAACCGTACATTTTTCCGGGTTAAAAAGTATCCTATGTCCTTTCCCCGGACTCAAAGTATCCCCACACCAATTTTCAGCAAAATTGGTTCAGTGGTTTGGGCGTGAAGAGGTAACAGACAGATAGATAGACAGACTCGTCGTATTTATATATTATTGAGTACTAGATGATGCCCACAACTCCGTTGCGCCAAAATTTGTTTATTGCGCGGGAACCGTACATTTTTCCGGGATAAAAAGTATCCTATGTCCTTTCCCGGGACTCAAAGTATCCCCACACCAATTTTCAGCCAAATCGGTTCAGTGGTTTGGGCGTGAAGAGGTAACAGACAGACAGACAATTTATAATATTAGTATGGAAGTATGGATGGATTCGTAAATTATTTTCGTTCATTGATCTACCAATACTATCCCAAACCTTTAAATCGAATACCGCGACTTCGCTTTTCACATGACAACAGATTATTATTATATTTTATTGTACTGATAGATACAAAACAAATGCAATTATAAAATGATGTCTAGGTGTTTTGCTGAACAATTACAATAATTAAAGCCTAGGAGTTAATCATAGTTAATTACGCCGTGATTGTAATTACGTAATCTTGACATTATTATTAAAAATTCATTACGTTTGCTCTTCTAACAATGATGAATATCTTGTGCCATTTTCCTTCTAGTTTTTGTGTGCAAAAGATACTATCGGATATCCTAAATGTCTTTTTTGAAGGAGGTCAAACTGTACCAATAGATGTAAAGTAGATGTCCAATAAATTCTTCGAAAATTGTATACAATTTGTAATTGTATATAATTTTCGAAGAATTTATTGGTCATCTAATTTATTATTATTATTTTATCCTTATTGCAGGCTGTAATTAATTATGCTGATAAATTAATTATTTATTACTATTGATTCCGGGATAACTCTATACATCTCATTCAATAATTAAAAAACAAAATATTTGTTAGTAAGAGTCTCTAAGAGTGCTATTTAATTTTATACTACATGCATCCATACTAATATTACAAATAAGAAAGTGTGTCCGTCTATCTCTCTGTCTATTTGTAACCTCTTCAAGCCTAAACCACTGAACCGATTTTGCGTATTCCGATCCGATCCGAACCGAATTGAGTCCTGGGAAAGGACATACTTTTTATCCTGGAAAAATATACGGTTCCCGCATAATACTCACATTTTTGGCGCAATGGATTTTCAGGCATCGCCTAGTGAATTATAATTTAATGTGTGCTGACAAAGTATTACTGAAATTAAATAAACATAAAAGTGTTCTAAATTTAGGTGAATTAACACGTTAATAACACGTCATGTTTCTCCTTTAAATAGAGTATATTAATTTATCACGCTAAGGGCCTGTTTCACCGCTTCCTGATAAGGCTATCCACCATTTAATTTGACAGATGGAGTATGGAAAATCTGTCAAATAACCCTATCGGGCACCTTATCAGGAAGCGGTGAAACAGGCCATAAGACTAATAGGAGCGAAGAAATAGAGGAAAATGTGGAAAAAACGTGGAAAGCTATTTGAAAGGGCTAACTTGAACGCGCTAATTTGAGGAACTACTGTTCCGATTTGAAACATTCTTTCAGTGTTGGATAGCCCATTTATTGAGGAAGGCTATAGGATATATTTTATCACGCTAAGACTGATAGGAGAATGTGGAAAAAACGGGGGAAATTATTTGAAAGGGCTTATCTCGCGAACTACTGGAGCAATTTTTATGTCATTTGACACAGATAAGAAGTAGACCACGTTATGGATCATAGGCTATCGATTTTAATCTTTTTTCAGTGGCTATATATTTTATACCCGTGAAATTACGTTCGTAATCAGCGGATTCATAAAATCAATACTCGCATATAATTAAATAGATTGTTGATCTCACACTAGTCAATGTCGCAAATTTGTCGTAACGTAGTCGTTTCGTAAAGCCGATCCGTGGTTATCGCTTATCGTGCGACTCGTCCGAAGACCAGTTGATGCTCGCGCGTCGGAGAACACATCCGCTCCCACTGTGCGCGTGTGATTGTGCTAGGACTGCCTCCTGGACTAAACGGTTCGTATTGTGTATAATTATTAATTAGATGTGATCCCGGTGCATGACGGATGGTGTAATGTTTTTTTGTAGGATCGTGTGGTATGAATCATTATTTTAAAATCCTTTTCTTGAAGTTCGATGTCAAGGATTCTGTACTTTGGTAGGATTTTCAGTGTTTTTTTTTTACGTTTTACACGTTTGAAAAACATGATAATATTATAATTTCATAAAAATGATATTATAAAGAAATTAATTTTACAACAGTAAAATGTTTGATGCCATATATTATGTAAACGACTGTTTTAGTGCAAAAAAGATAAAATATTGGGTAGCTAAAAAACTCATTTTTCACATCAATAAAAAAATTATTGTTAGAAGATGAAATCTCATAAATCATAATTTTTCCAACAATACTTAGCTTTATACAGTATTTATTAACGTATCTCACATTCTTAAAATATTTCCAAGCTATTAGCCAGTGTTTACATTGAAGTGGTTATAAAATAAGAGCAAAACGATGCTACCATTGGTGGGTGATACTTGTGGTTTTGTGTTTTACGATAATAAAGTGGATATATAACAACATACCTACCAGTTTTATTATGGTTTACTCATGTATAAGTTATTTTCAAAACTTTTCCGAGATCATAATATTATTATTAAGTTTTTGTGGCTGGATACCACTGTAAGTACTGATGGGATCTTCAATCAAGTCTCATTGAATGAACCTATCACTATTTAAAAAATATTTTAATAATTATTTGCAACTTTGTTTGTAGGCGGACTATGAAGTAAAGTGATTTACGTATAACACTGACCTTTTCCTGAGCGTACTCATGAATTACTTGGCCGTTTCATATAAAATATGGCTGAATGATGGTTTTTATGACTCATCAGAACAAGGCCAGTTTTTATGTTGCTCGGTTCTTCCGCGATAAAAACCTTAGCACAGGATACGTCGTTAGATAACTAGCGAAGGATTATCATATAAAAACATATGCTTAAACGTGTTTTTTGTTTGAAGCTCTTAATGGTAGTGGCTGATAAGAAGCTTTTTTATTGAAAATTTTACATTATTAGATAAAGCCTGCAATTTCATTGCGCAGAAAGTGGTTTAATGCGCGAGAACCGTTCATTTTTCTTGGATAAAAAGTATCCTATGTCCTTTCCCGAAACTCAAATGATCTCCATACCAAATTTCATTAAAATTAGTACAGCGGTTTAAGCGTGAAAAGGTAGGTAACAGACTGACAGACATAGTTTCAGATTTATCTTAGTATGAATTATATCTATACTAGGGTGCATTTACAAAAATAAGTAAATAATTAATTTAACTGTCTTGTAGTGTGCAACGTTGTCTTTTATGATAAGTTCGATATAAGAAATGTTTATGTATCGTCTTTTTAAATAAGCGATTGGATTTTATTAGTTTTGTATTCAACTGTTTTTTTTCGGAAAATTAAAGTTTCGCAGATATCTTAAATAACAGCATGTAGTTTTTCAGCTATTTAAAAAATTGAGAGTTTTCAATTCCTCGCTGTTATTACTTATTATTTATTAATATTATAAATAAACAATGACATCCAAATTCATCAGCTTCTCCAAGCTACTTATTACAAGCTTAATTTGACGGGACAAAATATAACGTTTGGATTATAATTACATAGACGTTCTTGGACATGATAACTTAATCCGATAATGTCTATGTGATTATAATTAGTATTAACCGTAATTTTATAAACGTGGCTGTATAATTTGATATGATTAATAAGTCGTTACAGTTTCATCGTTTAAAACATATTTTATAAAAAGGAAAATAAAATAAAGTTTAAAATAATCACAACGCAAATAAAAAATAGTAATGCAACGAATTTGTGACGTAGCACTGAGCTACGACGCTACGTCGTCGTCGCATCGCATTTTGAGTATGGGTATGGGCCAGGCCATTGCGTTGCGGCGTCGTATCGCAAAAACAACATCGCACAGTAATGCGATGCGATGTCACAACGCAAAAAATTCATCGGAAATGTCCCTGACGCATCGCAAATTTCCACGATGCGTTCTGCGACGTCGTAGATTTTTACGATGCGGCGCCGCAATGCATTGTTGTAGCCTGGCCCTATGGTAGACCGTGATAACATATTTTATTTATCTATACCATTACACTAAATACATATAATATTAAGAGATAACTTTGTTTTTTGTTTGGAAAAGGCTCGGAATTCTCACAGGCTTACATTTTATCCAAACTCTTGCGATGCTTTTGACTCTACTTAATCTAGTTTCACGGTTTATAGGCTTTTTATATACACCATTAAAATGGTACCATAAAATAATTGTTGTAGAGACTATAGAATTTCGTTTATGTGTAAAAGTGTCGCGTGCCTTAACTTTTCTAATGTAATTGTAGTTTGCGATCATTCATAAGTACAACTCATTTTTACTATATCTAGCATACAGTCAGCTTAACTTAAAACTACTTCTATCATTAAGTTTTAAAATGTATCTATATTGTTGCAACTTATAGCTAAATAGATCTTGTATTGGATTAAAAAACTTAAGCAGATTCATCGCTAAAATTCAACTTCGTAGAGTCTCTGATTGAGTAAATTATATATTTTACTAGCAGTCCCGGAAAACATTGCTTTGCCATATAAAGTATTTCGCCGTATTTTATTGAAGTGACTAAATAAGTATGGCATCATTGCAACGTCCATTGACGCTCGACGCTATCCTGTCGCACAAACAATGGTCGCCGTCAGTCTCGAGTTGTAATAATTCCCTATTATTTATTCAATAAATGCACTTATCAATATATAAAGTAGCCAGTAGCCGATTCTCAGACCTACTGAATATGCATATAAAATTTGGTAAAAATCAGTAAAGCCGTTTCGGAGGAGTGCGGTAATTAACATTGTGACACGAGAATTTTATATAATACTAGCTGTCCCGGCAAACGTTTCTTTGCCATAATATTATATAAAGTATATCGCCCGTATTATTTTATTGAATTAGTGACTAAATAAGTATGTCACCAATGCAACGTCCATCGCTACCCGTGACCCGCGTCGCATAAACAATGGTCGCTCTTTATAGACAAATAATTTGCAATAAAATAAAATTGCGACTATAATTAAAGATCTAAGCTATCCTATCTCTCAAGTTGGAAAAAAGCACACATAAAAAAAAAACATTAAAATCGGTTAAGTAGTTTAGGAATCCATCGCGGACAAACATCGTGACAGGAGATTTATATATATTAGACTAGCTGTCCCGGTGAACTTTGTGTCACTTTAAAACCTTCCCTGGACTTCTACGAATATTTTAAAACTATAATCAGCCCAATACGTTCAGCCGTTTTCAAGTTTTAGCGCGACTAACACATTTGGAAATCCATTTTTATGTATATAGATAAGATTGAAACAATATTAATTAAATAATAGTGGTTGAAATTACAAATAAATTTAAAAAAAATTGTAAAATTAAACAAGCAACGAACGATATGAGAAATACAATGCTATGCAAATTAATTACTTAATATCTGTTGTACATAGCTCATTATTTTAATAGAGCGCTTAGTTTTACCATACCATAGGTCAAGGTACTGAAATAGTTTGAGCAATTAAAACTTACATCAATGCCAGTCTAAAATATACTCGTATCTAATACATATGAATATAGGCAGATACTTTAAGTTACGAAAAAGGCAAATGATAGTTTTTTTGAATATAGGCAGATACTTTAAGTTACGAAAAAGGCCAAGGATAGTTTTTTTGCAGAAAAAAGTACGGCTCCCGCTCGGTAACCGACTTTCGGTGCAACAGAGTTGCGGGGGCTAATTTTCTATAAGAATTACGGAGACTTACTATGTATTTAAAATGTTTTGTAAATTATTTCTCAGTATAAATATTTATCTTATTTTCTTAAAAGTTATAACTACAAGTTATAATTATTATGATTAAACACAATTATAATTATGATGTTGTAAATGCCTTTGTTGATAGTTGTTACTTACAGCTTACAAATCATAAGAGGCTCATTTAGAAGATTTAATTTGAGATAGATGTACGTTTCTCAGAAATATTGTAACATAATATACAATAGGCGTATACAATATAAAATGATTAGAAAAGTTATGGAATATATTATAATAATATTACATTGGTTAGATTCAATATTATTAGTAACAGAAACCAATTTCGATGACTACGTATCTGTAAAATTGTTTGAAAAAAGTTTATAACGATTTTCTCGCGCGCCGGGCTAGTTCCCGGTCCGGTGGTAGGCATCATTGTAGATTAAATGCTGAAAAAGTATATTTTGAAATACTTACTTAAAAATATACAATGCATGTAAGTATTATATTATTTCTCTATGATACAATGTGTCCCCGACACCGGTATCCGATCCTTTAATATCATGATTTATACGCATATTTTATTGACAAATTGGCTCTCAATTTTTTCTCTCACTCATTTGCTCACGGTTGTAAAATGGCGGCCATTTTAGTTTTTTCGGACTTTCACACTAATGTTTACGTCTCATGTAAATATCCTATGGAGATAAAAAAAGTCCCATTTGATAATTATTAAACTTGTAGACTATGCTTACATAGGCAATATGTTATTAATTTCGTAGATTTTGACACAGAAAAATCAATGTTTAAGAAAAAAATATGTGCATTATTATTAATTATTGGCTTTTTTTACATTGAAAAGATAGAGGAGGGTCTTATCTTTAAAAAATCCTGTACTTCGATGGTATAAGTCAGATAGTTAATAAGATAAAACGTTTTCTTATAAAATACTTGTCAGATTTGTATGAGATCCAGAGATTTTATTCAAAGTTAGAGAAAAAAAATCGGCCAAGTGCGATTCGGACTTGCACACTAAGGGTTCCGTACCATTATAGAGTAAAATTAGCCCAAAAATTGTGTTTTTTGTATGGGAGCCCTCCTTAATTTTTTATTTTATTTTAATATTATTATTAAATATTAAAGTGCACATAAAACTAAGGACCTTGAGTAAAATTCAAGTACCTACCTGTTGCCATTATTAATATAGAGCCAAAAAAGCCAAAAAAATCACGTTTGTTGTATGGGAGCCCCCCTGAAATATGAAATTTATTTTGTTTTTAGTATTTGTTGTTATAGCGGCAACAGATATACACAATCTATGAATTTCAACTTTCTAGCTATTACCGCTCTTGAGTTACAGCCTGGACAGACAGACAGAGAGACATCGAAGTCTCAGTAATAGGGTCCCGTTTTTACCCTTTGGGTACGGAACCCTAAAAAAATTAAGGGGTAATTCGTCAATAAAATATGCCATACCAACATTATAACATTAAAGGATCGGACACCGGTGTTGAGAGTTGAGACACATTGTATAAGACTAGAGGACACCAAAATTTGCTTAGGTATCGTGCGGAACCGTACATTTTTTCGGGATAAAAAATATTCTATATCCTTTTTCGGGCCTCAAGGTATCTCCGTGCCAAATTTCAGCAAAATTGGTTCAGCAGTTTAAGCGTGAAGAGGTAACAGACAGACAGACACACTTTCACATATTTTATAACATTAGTAAAGTATACATAAGTATGGTGGGTAGTAGGTATGGATTTTAAAGAATTTTTCATCTTACTTCAAACATTTGCGTTATAAAATTATGCTTGTGCGTCATTCGTGTAATAATTACGTTGTAAACAGTGTTATTTCTTTATAATTAGTCGTAATCACAAGACATGGCAGGCGTTACGTTTAGTATATTATATTCCACATTTTCTTAGAATGTTACAAAGTACTTATAATCGTATGCATTTATTTACCGTTTAATTTGTTTTATTTAAATAATTTATATTAAATTTGTTCTTTGATTACACATTTCTGTGAGTTAAATGCCTTATTATTTTGCAATTAAATAAGTTTAGAAATAATAAGAGTACGAAACAAAGTATATGAAAACAAAAATATTCCGTAAAGGAAATTATTCTCGTAAAATTTGTAATGGTCTTGTCTAATAAACCTTCTTAAAATACTTATTTCTAATAAGCTTGGCACACGTTATTTTCCTACAGGGCGTAACAAAAATAAATGATAATACTTTAGAGTGTGTATGTGTTCCTTGTAGAAAGCGAGAGTGTGAAAGTAGCAGCGCTGAAAGACCATTTTTTTCACTTTTGTATGAGAAAACTCGTGAGTCGCGACGCTGCTGGGGCGCTTGCCCATACAAAAGTTAAAAAAAATTTGGTCTTTCTGCGCTGCTACTTTCAGAGTGAACTCTCTATAGAGAGTATGTGTTATGAGTCGTACACATACACACCCTAAAGTATTATCACTTACTAGCTGTCCCGGCAAGCGTTGTTTTGCCATATAAAGTATTTTTACTTCATCAGTTGATACAAAATCTTGCCCTCTCTTTTGTCCCCTAAGAGGGGTGGGGGGAAAAATGTTATACACCAAATGTTAAGTTGAAAAACACAGTAAATAATATGAAGTAAGTCCATTAAAGAAAATAGTTTGATACAAAATCGGACCCCCCTCAGAGGGGTGAGGAGGTGTTTTTTTTTGTATCAGATATTGAGTTCAAAGAAGACAAATATATCTGCGAAAACCGTTTGCAAATCGCATCAGTAGTTTTCATGTTAAAGAAAAAAGTTTGATACAAAATCTGACTCCCTCTTTTGTACCCTTAGAGGGGTGGGGGGAAAAAATTTCTACACCAGATGTTAAGTTGGAAGAAGACAAATATATATGCGAAAACTGCAAATCAAATCGGATCAGTGGTTTTCGTGTAATGCTGGAACAAACATACAGACAGACAGACAGACAGACATACAGACAGACAGACAGACAAAAATCTCATCACATTTTTGACACCCCCCACTTATTATTCTTTGAATATAATTAATGTACAGATTTCTCATTTCTACAGTGTATATATATATATATATATTAAAATCGGTTTAGTTGTTTTTAGAAGTTTTAGCAACAGACACCGCGACACTAGAATCATTACACAACAGTCACCAAATAGACAAACATCATCTGATGATAGATGAAGATGATGATTTATGCTGAACTAGATGACGCCCGCAACTCTGTTACGCGTGGGATCCGATGGGACGATGGGACAGGCAGAGGGCACTTTCGCATTTATAATGTTAGTATGGATATAGTAGGTGTGTTTATAAGATAGAAGTAACAGCATAGTACAACCATCCTAAGGCTCAATTTTGCACCGCCACGGAATGGATCGGAATGGAAGTGTCAATTTCGCCTCATGCGAGGAAATTGAGAGAATTCTCGAGAATTACACGGAAGACGCGCGTCCAATTGTTTGGCTCGTATTTGATACTGTTGACGTAAAGTTTATTGTGCGATGTACTATCTAGGAAGTAAGAAGTTCAAGATTCCTAGGCAGATGGGGGACCTACTTGTTTGGTTGCGTTACGTCAAACCCAGCCGACATATCACAACTGACATTGAATTGACACGATCCAAGCAAATGACGTTGGTCTGTCAACTGCCTAGGAATCAATTTCCTCGATGGTACATCTTCCTTGCAACAAGTTGCTTCCATTCCATTCCGCACCGGTACAAATTAAGCCTACCTGCTACCGTACATGTACCTACATGTAATTAATTAAGTTACTCGAATTCACTAATTCTATTATTAATTAAGTTTAATGTATTTCGGAAATGATGTTGTCGAAATACTTACAAAATAACTATTTATAAAACTATTTAATAAGCTATACACGATAGTATCTTCGTATAAACATCGAATCGCCATGTTACAATAATTAACCTCTAGTGTGTGTAACAACTACCGGTTGTATAGATTTAGTCCATGATTTGGTGCGCGCAAAAGGCAGACTCTATGAAACCGTACACCTAAATAGTACATACATATATGATTGACTCCACATTAAAAAGTAAGTCCTCTTTATTCTGTAGACCGTACCTATATGTCCAAAATTTTAGTATTTTTATTTTATACCACTTATTAGGTATATATCTACATTTTTACATTTTTGTTACCTACTATTATACATTTTATCGATAAGTTTTTATAAATATTAAAATTTTAACAGTTTAAAAAAAAAACTTTCAGCAATTTGTATGTTAGAATTGTGTTAAAAGTATGTTACATATTTCCTCTCGCTTTATGTGATATGTAAGAGCGCCGTTGTGAATTGGGACGGAAATAAGAGCACTTCCGTTGTGTTTATAAAGTTGGCAATGTATGATCGGTGTCAAAGGTGAAATGTCAAATTTAATCACGTGTATCTCGTTTTATATCAGAATTCTATTGTTTATCTTCCTTCTAACTACCATGCTTTGATACCCAACTGCTCCATAATATTGGCGCCCTCTGCAGCCTCAACGGATGAATATTAGAGGTGAGATTCATGTTTACTGTGGGAGTGACATGGGATATATAAAAGGCAGTCTTTTGCTTTTAAATTAATGTTTTCAAGTTTTTGTTTATTATAAAAGATTTAAAAACAACCCCCGGGTCAAACATTTTAAGTTAATCAAATTGAAATTTTTCAGCACTGTGCCGGCTGATGATGATGAGCTAAGAACACGGCTTGATAATGTTAGCTTTCAAAAAAATCTAGATTGAAATTGATCCACCAGTTTGGATGCTAATAATATACCACGGACACGTACACACGGACAAACAGACAGACACGTCAAACTTATTCACCCCTCTTTTTGTCAAGGGTTAAAAAATAGGGACAGCATGCTATTTACCCCATGATTAACTTTAATCCAGATCGACGCTAAAGAACCTTAGTGCATTTTTTAACACTAACAGCTTGGAAAATAATAATCGTATCATTCAGGTTTAATAGCCCACCTGCAGTTGTAAGGCGTGGCGGGTGTGACATAATTTTATTGACCAGCCATATCATGTCAACTTGGCTTACATATTACATGGTGGTTCGACGTTCATGGCATATTACGGCATACAAGATGTTTCCCGCAACTTCTTACGGTCAATTCACACAGCAACGCGACGCGTAGATGTATATCTAATTTTGTATGGATTTGACAGATTTCCATTGCGTGAGACGTCGTTCAAATCTGTAAAAAAATAAATATAGAAATGCATCGACACGTCGCGATACAGTCTGAATTGACCCTTAGTGTCTAAGTTTGTTATTTGCTTAGAAACTACCCAGGGATAAAAATATTCTTTATCCTTCACTGGGAATCGGAGTTTATTAGTTCTAAATGTAAGTAAAATTGATTTAACGATTCAATATTAGAGTCGGGACAGACAGACCTTAACACTTTGGTGTTTACTATAGATATGAATGACAATATTGACTTGGCACTTCGTTTAATTGCTCAGTTTCTCTTCTCGAGTGTTTTCAAACATTGAGTGTTTTTAGAGCACTTTTGTTTTATGAAAGTCATCTTGTAAACATCTCAAACGTGTATCATGTTTGTAGACATGAGTCGATAAAGTGAGTAACTAACATTTTACAACATAAAGAGCAAATTCTCATTTATCTTATAATTTGAACAAACCTTGTAACCTACTTCATCATCTAGCTAATACATAATAATATATCGAGATACGCCTCCGTGGTCCAGTGGTTTACAACGTAGCTATTAACTCGGAGGTCGTGGGTTCGATTCCCGCGTTGGAAACATGTTATTTCAAAGTTTGGTTAGGATAATGCAGGCTGATCACCTGATTGTCTGACAAGTAAGATGATCCATACGTCAGATGGGCATGTAAAAAGTCGGTCCTACGCCTAATCTCTCGCCAGTCGTGTCTGTCGTCCGTCTCACTGGGTTATGAGAGTAAAAAGAATAGAGAGTGCTCTTGTGTACTTGGGCACCATAAAACTACTCCTGCTTAACCTGGCCTGGTTTTAACCAGCCAACGTCACCGGTTTTTAATATATCAAGCTATATATAAAATCCACATTTTTTAGTTTAAATCATTTTCCGGGTACGACAGCATCTATTTAATGCAAAAAACGAAAGTTTTCAAATTATTACTTACCCACTTCATTCACTCGTGTCTTCATTTGTACTGTGATAAAAAACTAGATGATCGATTGTACTGTGTCTCGACCAGTGTGATTGAGCTTCGGTCAGTATCGCATTGTCAAGAGACAAGGGAACAGTGAATGGCAGTGATACTAATTAGAGCTCCAGGAACACTGGTCACATTTACGGTTGACAGAATACGAGTAAATATAATCTGTGTTACGCAAAATAGAACTTTTGCTTAGTAAATAATGTTATAAAATTTAGTGTGTCAAATTTACTCTATGGTAGTATATAATATTATATTATTATAGTACATACATTAGATTAAATTAAATATAGTTATTTTAAAAATAGTATTAAATGATTCTATTATCAAATCGCGGAATTCTATCAGTAGCGGCCATTGACTCGCTGTCAAAAAACTTGTCATATTTCGTCGTTTTCTACACAAACCATGATTTACAAAGAAGTGACAGATGTTTTTAGTCTAAGGGCGATATCGTATTTTGCATACACGATGTAAAACAGAGTATGAATTATATCACTTCAAAGTTCAAACTAGAGATAATCATACGAAGAGTTACCAAGACGTTTTCCGATGAAACTATAATAGTTATTTACAAGAATTCAATTTTATTCTTAGGTTAACAAAATGCAGTGCGAGTATTTTTCACAAAGCTCCTAGACTAGAAAGGTCAATGACCGCTGGTGCCCCGTGCCACCTTAAATTATTGTCCTGGCTATAGTTATAAATTACACTTAAATTATTATAAATACATTATGAATTGACATACATTTTTCACAATTAAATTCTGTTTGTCAGGAAAATTGTATTTAATTCTGTTTGTAAAAGAGGTAAATATCTCTTCATGCTTAAATAGAGAGACGTGTTATAGTACGTATAGCATACTTTTATAGCAAAAATGTGTACTAGTCAGGGAGCCCTAGAACAATTTTTTTATTACTATCAAGCAAATTTTTTGTGAGTAGCTTTATTTTGATAAGGATTTCATACTTTGATTTGATGGTCCTAAAATGTGGATTGTTATATTTGTACAAAAATCAGCTCGTTTGGGGTTCCGTTTTTGAGTTCTGTAATCAACAATACTTGGTTGGCTACGGTAACCTAAAATGGAACCTTAACCAGCAGATTTTTTGTATATTGGCAGGTTAATAGTTATATGATTTAAGAGTAACATTGTCCTATAAATAGAACAATCCATATTTAGGACCATTGAATTAAGGTATGAAATCCTTTCTATCTCTGTTAGCTACCACTTTCAAGATTTTTCGCAGATAAAAATGTTGTTTGTCTTATCAAAATGAAGCTACTCACAATTAAAAAAAACCCACAGCCGAACGTATAACCTCCTCGTTTTTTGGAGTCCGTAATTAAATGTTAGTAATAAAAAAAAATGTTCAAGTACTCCCTGACTATACGGTTTTCGCGCGATTTTTCGGCCCAACGCCCAGCGGGCGTCACCTAGTATATTTCGTGACTCATCTGTCATCTAACCACTAAACTCAAGATGCACTTGTTATTCAACATGACATAGACTGTACTATCACTATGTCAGGTGACACCACAGTATACAGTTTCGCCGTAATCCACACCGCGAAACCTTACCTCGAGACTTCGCTGACTCGAGCTGGCGTATAATATTTCAATGTCAAAATGTACGTAGTATATAAACTATTTCATGTGGTAAACAGTATTTAAATATTGTCGGTAATTATTGTGATGCGTGATTTTTTAATGTGTGTAAATTAGTATAAATTCTAATGTAGATGTATTTATTGTGTATAATATTGCTATGTAGATGTAATAATAGTGTATAATATGCCTTATACAGTTTACTTTTAGTACTTACCTAGTTTACTTCTAGTAGGATTTTGTATCCAGTTTATTTTTATCCGCCTTGGATTTAAAATACTGGATATATAAAAGCCTTGAAGAAGATTTTTTTTATACTTTATCGTTAATTTTATCCTACCTTTACAAAAATGCAACAACTCAAAAAATATGATTCTTCCTTTTGCTTTTTGTAATATATATTTATTAATTTGCTTACATTATACCTGTCGCAAAAAACTGCATCTATATTCTAAGCGAACTAATATACGAATATCCAATTCTACTGAGGAAAGGTCAAAGTGTCAGTAGAGGGTTCAACGATCTGTATTTTTTGTGAATGTTGTATGGTCACATTCGCAGATTTCTTTAAACAGTCAGCAATAACGTAAAATATACTTATGGTACTTTACCCCACTAATAGACGCATTTAGTCAGAAGTAAACTACATGCCGCTATTTTAATTGTTAATTTGCAACATTAATAGCCGACATTATTTAACTTTCTTCTAAAATAATCTTATATTAACTTTCCCATATTCTTAAGTTGAAAGCGTCGTTCTATTGATATTGTTAACGCTAATAAAATGTTAAAATAAAATGTTATAACATGAGTTCTGGCCATGTAAATGTCGCGATATTGTGGCAGAGTATTGTGGAGTATCTCACGTCGACTATCTGTTCCTGGTCTGGACCATTTATGGACTTTATTGGGAACTTTCACCATAGTATAAATATGTCATACAGTAGAGTAACTTGGCCGAGTTACTCTAGTTAGTGTTTGAAATCATAGTTGCCGTTTAATATAGCAACAACTTTTATTTCAATAACAGAAAACTTTTTGTATACATTTTTCCACATGTTTTATCAATCTACCATTTAGTAAAAATTATTACAACCTGACCAAGTTACACAGATAAACATGAATTTCCAGTACATGCAACTCACACACCTGAAGTACACTTAATTTATTACAGACAACTATAATTAGGTATTTGCGATGTGACAGATCACTTTGTAAGACTAATAATATTAACTGAAATCAGGCTTATGTATACACTGTACGCCCTTCTAGCTTCCTTGTATGAAGATGATCTACTGTTTAGATTTATACTGTGTTTTCACAGAGGAAAGTGCTTAAATTCGTAATAGGCCTCGATTAGATAGAGGTATATATCATTACTTTTGTTAGCGTTACGCACTAGGCGCCTTTACATAACACGATATCTTTGCACCAGTAGTGTATTGACAAGTCCTTTCTATTCCATACATTGCTATGGAATATCATAAGATTATTCGAGAAAGTATTTGAATAGTTTGCGAAATATAATATTCAAGAAAAATAACCATCATAACATTCAGATTTTATTTAATGGAAGTAGATACAAAATATAACGTAACAGAATCGTACAGTGAAGTAAAGTATACAGTAAGCTGCAAATAAAAAAAATTACTACTTTATTTTTATGACAATAAAAAAATCTTCAATATTAAATTGTTATGTCCCAGAACCGTAAATTTATTATGCTTTCTATCAAAATGAAAATTGATACTTTTAGAAATAGGTAAATTGAAAAATATTGAATTATAGCGAAATTCTGCCAACACTGATATTTTATTCGGGGGAACATTCGACAAATGCGCAGGATTAAGTTGGAATCCTTAAGGCAGGGATTAATCTCAATCCAAAACGATAACCTTGCATACAACCAAAGACCAAGCGTATACGCATCGCAATAAGATTCATTTTTTTGCGATTTTATTTTTCATGTTTTTTTTAATATCTTTGGAAATAAATATTAAAAAACAAAATTGTTCAGTTTAGAATATTTAAAAATAGATTTACTAACAATTTATTTAATTAAAATGTATAATTATCCTTGTTAATACTTATATTTCGATGAATTAGATTTTTGTCAGAGGTGAGTTTGTAAATTAATTACAAACAAAGTATTACGTTTTATAAAAATGTTTATGGTTTAAAGTCTTTTAAATATTGTGATTTATATCTCATATTTTTTTGCATTTCGTTATTATATTGGAACTAGGTACCTAAACTAAGAGTCACGGAATAACAAATTGGGGTTGATCCTCGCCTTAATACCTACAGACTAAATAGCACCAAATATTATATCTGATATCAAGTACTTTAAAAGACTGTGTTCTTAATTATTATATAAACAAAAAATATTATTATGATCTTCACAGAGCACAGTATTTATTAATTTTAATGTGCAAGACGTGACGGCCGTGCGTTGCGACGTTTCCTCATTACTGTGAATCGTGGCTTCATATTTAATGCGGAAGAAACGGAGGGACAACGGAACGGAAGATTTATTTAATTGCCGAATCCCAGATTATATTTTCCTAATCCATACTTATATTATGAATGCAAAAGTGTCTGTCTGTCTGCCTGCCCAAACCGCTGAACCGATTTTGTTGCTTGGCAATGTATCTTATGTCCTCAAAGTATTTACTTTGAGGACATAAGATACATTTTATCCTGAAAAATGTACGGTTCCCGCGCGATAAACTATTTTAGGCGCAACGGAGTTGCGGGCGTCATTTAGCACATACAGTTAATATCATACAGTAAAAAAGATACACATATTCTACGAATAAAAAATAGTTTTTATTATTCATAGCATATTATAATATTACTAGCTGTCCCGGCAAACGTTTCTTTGCCATATTAATTTTTTTTAATTTGATTGCAGCGCTAACTGTCGGGACAGACTAAAATTAAAATTCGAATTCGAATATTATTTAAAATTTGACACATGTCGGATCCAATGTAAAACATTCCTGTAGAAAAGTTAACCAGGGGTAACAATTGACTCACCAAGCACGACGCTTCCTCGGCTCACGTAGGCGGGTTGGCGGGAGCTGATGAGGTTTTATTTTAGGCCACTTGTTCTACACACAATCCACAGGCACTAGTCCACGTCCCAGGGAATTTGAAAGAGTCCTCGAGGTTAGACGGGAAGAATAAGTTTGTTCCCATGCGCGCGCGATGTGTCGGCGGGAGAAATTCTTCGAAGGTTCTAAGTTGTAGGTGGCGCGGCAGAGCCCGCGCTTGAAGTGCGTTCGGAAACTTGTACCGGCTTATCAAAAGTACCCCGAAAAATAGCAAGAATTTCCGAACGTCATTTTATCCAATTTGTGTTGTCTTATATTATGATAAGGAATGGAATTAAATAATGAAAAAGAATTAAATCTGTTACAGTACGGAACATGCCGCTCACCTTAAAAGCATGTAATGTCTTTTAATAACACGAAAAGAAAACTAAATAGTAAACTAAAACTAAACTAAAGTAAAGAGTTGAAATAACTATTAAAACCTATTCCAAGGGAAGCGGGCATATTTTAACTACAGGCCGCTTAATCAGCGTATTGCCTAACTTTAAGGTAACTACTCGGGTGACCTGATCCGAGCCGGGATGCAACGCATGTACGCGTGCGAGCTTCCACTGAAGCGGCGGTAATTGTTCGTCGCACACAACAACAATAGTGCCCTCACGTAGCACCGGACCACGGTCTTGAAACCATTTCCCACTCTGTTGTAGTTCGTGTAGGTACTCTTTGCTCCAACGCTTCCAAAAGTGTTGAAGTGATTGCTGAATCCAACGCCAGCGGGTAAGGCGACTTGGATTCTCGTCTACCAAGGAAACATCAGGCAGAGCCGTAATAGGTTCACCGATCAAAAAATGAGCGGGCGTTAAGGGAAGTGGATCTGACGCGTCTGAACTTAAAGCGCAGAGCGGTCGTGAGTTTAGCACCGCTTCGATTTGACACGTTAGAGTGTGCATCTCTTCATACGTTTGTACACGAGTACCTACGACACGTTGCAAATGATATTTGAAGCTCTTTACAGAGGCTTCGAATAGACCACCGAAATGACTAGCATACGGAGGTTGAAAATGCCAAGTTATACCTTGTTTTAAAGTTTGTTGATTTAAAACACTTTGGACGGGATCACTACTTATAAATTTAAACAAATCCTTTAAATAATTATCACAACCTACAAAGTTACGTCCGCAATCAGAGTAAATATCGGTACAATAGCCACGGCGTGATATGAAGCGTCGCAACGCGGCTAAAAAGGCATCAGTGGAAAGCTCCGAAACCATTTCAAGATGGACTGCCTTTACGCTCATACAAACGAAAACTGCGACGTAACATTTTACAATTTTAGCATTGCGTAAAGTACTAGTACGAAGATAGAAGGGACCCGCGAAATCAACAGATGTTTTCTGAAATACACGAGTAGGACGTAACCTAGATACAGGCAGCGACCCCATGCGGGGTTGCATACGCGTTGGCCGCACACGAAAGCAACGAATGCAGCGATGTATACGTTGTCGAACGATATCGCGACTTGACAATATCCAGTATCGCTGTAAAAGTGAGTGTCGCACGGACTGAGGTCCAGCGTGCAAATCAGTAACATGAGTATTATCAATTATAAGATTAGTCAAGTGATGACGTTTTGGTAAAATTAATTGATGTTTAGCATTGAAAGGTAAAAGTGATTTATGAATACGTCCTCCAACACGTAAAAATCCGTCACTATCCATATAGGGCGTAAGACGACGTAAACTGACTGAAACTAATTTATTTTGTAAAATATTTGAAATATCATCCTTAAAAACGGATTGTTGCGTCACGAAAATAAGTCGATTAAGTGAAAAGTTGTATTCTGGTACAGTTATGTAGTTTGGAAAAGATTGTGAGCGCCTTTTACATTTATAATAGAAACGAAATATATAACAAGTTATACGAACAAGTTTTTCTAAAGATGAATATCGCGATATAAAATTATCAAAGTCTGTAATAGACGAAGATGAAACAGTGCAAGAATGTACGATATTGAAACTAGACTGACTTATATCTTTACGTACTCTTTCTTCGTTCGTATCCACATTATGTCCTTGTATAGGCCAGGAGCTGGCGTCTAATCGTAGCCACGCTAATACAATGGATGAGTCCGACCACGCATATAATTGATCGACATTGATACGATCACCGTATATGTGTATGACCCTTTCAAGTAACTTTGATAGCAAGAGCGCTGCTAACAATTCGAGACGTGGAATGGTAAGGGGTGTCCGTAAAGGAGCTACTCGCGTTTTAGCTACTATTAAATAGGTTTTAATCTCACCGTTTCGTCCCGAATGACGAATGTAAACACAGGCGCCGTATCCTATTTGAGAAGCGTCTGCGAATCCGTGAATTTGTATAGAATTAATGTCGTTAGTATCGAATATGTAACGAGAAAACTTAGCTTGTGATAAAAGTGATAGTTCGTTAGTAAAACCAGTCCACGAGTGGACTACGTTCGTGGGTGGCTGTTCGTCCCAGCTAATATTCGCTGGCCACAATAATTGAATTAAATGTTTAGCAAATAAAATAACAGGGGCTAATAACCCGAGGGAGTCGTAAATTTTAGCTACTTCGGATAGGATAGTGCGTTTAGTACACTTGTGGGATGTAACTTGCACTTTAAAATTAAAACAATCGGATTTGGGATTCCATTGCAAACCTAAAACCTTAACACCCGTATCGTTTTCCATCTCAGCGAAGGGAACGTTCTCCTGCCGCCCACCGTGAAAATCAAGCGGCTGAACAGCTGCGAGTAACGCGGGTTCATTACTTTGCCACTTGCGTAACGAAAACCCTGCAGCATCACAAATACCTATTAATTCCTGCTGTAAAGCGAGGGCATTGGCTTGCGTATTTGAACCTGAGACAACATCGTCAACGAAAACGTCATTTAATAGAACGCTGGAAGCAAGTGGAAAACGATCTGCTTCGTCGTAGGCTAATTGACGAATTGTACGGAGTGCGAGATAAGGCGAACAGTTAATACCGAATGTGACTGTACGCAGTCTGTAGTCACGTAAGGGTTCCTCTGGTGACCGTCGCCAGAGGAGGCGCTGAAAATTCCTATCCTCTTCACGCACAAGAATGTTCCTATACATTTGTCTTATGTCGCAGCATAAAGCTACTGCGTGAACGCGAAATTTTAAAAGTACGTCAACAATATCTAAGTGAAGCTTAGGACCTGACAACAATAAATCATTTAATGAAAAACCACTAGTCGAGCGACAACCGGCGTCGAAGACGACTCGAGTGCGTGTAGTTTCGCTAGTAGGCTTTATCACACAGTGATGCGGAATATAATAACTCGCACCGGATAAAGGTCGGTCAACACACGGCTCCATGTGTTCGAGATCTAAGTACTCTTGGAGGCACGAGTGGTAGTCTACCTTTAATTGGGGATTATGTTCTAAACGATATTCAAGCTTATTGAAACGCGCGACAGCAATCTGACGCGACTCACCAAGAGGCGGTGCATTGACCTTGAAAGGTAATGCGACAATATACCTACCAGTATGGTCACGAGTATATGTCTGTTGGAAAAACGATTCACAATATTCCTCGTCGGGAGTGTAACTACGCTCTTCTGAAACTGACTCCAGCTCCCAAAACCTCTGAAGATTGTCGTTGTCAAACGAGCTAAAACATACTTGGAGTGGAGTCGAAACACTAACATTACAGGTTAATTTACCGCACAGTAAATAACCGAATACACTATCAATAGCTATAGGGGTACCTGGCGGCCCCGCGATTGTATTATTTAATAAAATCTGCGATAAAATATCCGCTCCTAATAACATATCTACTGGCTGCGATTTATGAAAATCTGGATCTGCTAAACTGAGTCCCCGAATGTGTGGCCACTCCGAGAACGGTAATGACACACTAGGTATTTTTGACATTAAGCTCGGTAAAATAAGCGCGTCGACTGGAATAAAAGGTTGTTGTTTATTGCGCGGTGTAATCGCACACGTAACCATACCCTTCGGTTGCAACGGGACCGTGTCGCCTATTCCGAAAATAGGTATATTAATTTGCCTTCGCGGCAAACCCAATCGCTGAACACAGGCCTCAGTAATGAACGAAGCTTGACTTCCGCTATCGACGATACATCGAACAGTCGATATTTTGTTGTTATTAAAATAAATATCAATGACAGCCGTGGATAGTAAAACAGTATCCATTGAACGGGTTGACTGAAAATTCGTAGCACAATTATTATGAATTGCATCATCCTTACGTTCGCCTGCCGTAAGAGGAAGCGAGACGCCAATATTATTCTCAGTGTCGTTTACCGCTGAAAAGGATTGCGATAAATTTAAATGCAGTAAACTATGATGCCTTTTATGACATACGCGGCAAACAAAGTTCGATTTACAATTTTTTAAGTCGTGTCCGACGTTTAAACAATTCCAACAAATGCTTTTATTCTTTACGAAAGTATGCCTATCTTGCGGAGAAAGATTTAAGAATTCAGAACACTTAGGTAATGTATGTTGTCCACTACATTTCAAGCAAAATCGGTCTTTATTACGCGGCGAACTAGGTCGAGATCGCGATGCGACCGCCGCCATACTCGATACATAAGCACGACTCGGTTTCCCGCCAATCTGTTTGCGGGTGGTAGGAGAATTACTATAATAATTTTTAATAGGTTGTTTATTACTAATTGTTGAATTTGTAATTTCCTCGGCCGAGATTTCTCGTTCGAGGAATTCTATCAATGTACTAATATGAGGTATCTCCGATGGCCTTGACAATGAACGTTCGTAATTTTTTCTTAAACCAGGAGAGATTTTACGTAATAATATGTTCAAAATAATAAAACTCCATTCATTTACAGGAAAGTCCATGGCTTCGAGCGCTCTGATGTTTTCTTGATAGATATTTAGCAAGTTACGTACACTTTGACCTGCGCGATCGGAACAAATTTCTAAGTCTAATATACGATCAAGATGTTTCGATGCAATTATACGTCTGTTTTCGTAACGAGATTTTAAAGTGGTTAAAGCAAGTAAATAATTCTCCTCCGTAATAGGGATCGACTTAATCAAATCATAAGGTTCATTTTTGACTGAAAGAAGTAGGTATCGCAATTTTTCTGTTTTAGTGTAGGCATTATTGTTGTGTATTAACGAACAAAATAGATCAAAAAACGATGGCCAATTAGTAGGATCGCCATTAAATTCTGGTAAAGGTAAAATAGGTAAATTCCTATGATTAGTAACTTCGTGAGCGTTACATGCCCGGCTCAAACGACGGTTTTGTTCGTCGGCGGACTTATAAGAATTTACGTGACTTATAATAGCATAATATAGATCGCTAAAATCGTTTCTCATTTTAATGTGATCCTCCTTTTCGAATAATTTAGCTTTGATGAGCGTTTTCTCGATTTTACTTTGAACCTTGTCGAACTTTCTTTGGTGATTCGTTAAATCACTAGCACGCGAAAGAAACTGAATTTTGTCAGTAGTTGCGAGCTGAAAGATTCGTCTAAGTTCGTCGAGGATTAGATCTCTTTCGAAAATGTCTTGCTCGACCAATAATAATTTATCTTGTGCATCGTCCGGCATTTTGATGAACAAAGATGGCGGATGTGAATGCGAAAGAAAAATGAAATTAAGTTACGAAATGGGTACGAAAATACCGCAAAGAACAAGACAACACAAACTGGATGAAAATCCGGGTCGATGGATCAAAAAATATATGTAGAAAAGTTAACCAGGGGTAACAATTGACTCACCAAGCACGACGCTTCCTCGGCTCACGTAGGCGGGTTGGCGGGAGCTGATGAGGTTTTATTTTAGGCCACTTGTTCTACACACAATCCACAGGCACTAGTCCACGTCCCAGGGAATTTGAAAGAGTCCTCGAGGTTAGACGGGAAGAATAAGTTTGTTCCCATGCGCGCGCGATGTGTCGGCGGGAGAAATTCTTCGAAGGTTCTAAGTTGTAGGTGGCGCGGCAGAGCCCGCGCTTGAAGTGCGTTCGGAAACTTGTACCGGCTTATCAAAAGTACCCCGAAAAATAGCAAGAATTTCCGAACGTCATTTTATCCAATTTGTGTTGTCTTATATTATGATAAGGAATGGAATTAAATAATGAAAAAGAATTAAATCTGTTACAGTACGGAACAAAAATCAACAACTACTAATAAATTAAAAATTAATTAAAAAAACATTATCCAGCGGACAAAAATTGTGAATCTAAACCATTCCCAGATCCCCTTGAACACACACAAAAAATTTCATCAAAATTGGTCCAGTCGTTTAGGAGGAGTTCAGTCACATACACACGCACACAAGAAATATATATATTAAGATATATCAGAATATTGACAAAAACGCTAACAAACGTCGAGCAAAACTTTTTGTTTACTATATAATAATAATATAATATCCTATTCGAAAAAAAAGAAAATTAATTTTATAGAAGGATAAGAAACTTTTTGTGTATAGTTTTAATAAAAATGCATGTCTCTATTAATTGTACAACTTCAAAATGTCTTAGGTGGAATGATCCACTTTCTTAAAAAAATTAGTACACCTTTAAGATAATTTAGAAGCAGCTTAATTGGCTTAAAGGAAGACAAAACCAAAATATAAAAATTCTAAAATTTATTTTCATCTACCATGATTTTCATTGATGACATCAAGTTTTCGTAAAAATGAACTCTTATTTTTATGTTTACTTGCCTTCGATGTAATCAATTTAGCATGATCTTCAATATGTATGAGCATTAGGTGCAAGCTTTAGGTGATAATTACTTATAAGGAAACCACGCGGAAGGAGTTAAACCATTTTAAAATGCTAAGTTTGTGGGTCACTTCATTCAGTTTTCAAACCGCTTTACACCAATTTCGAAAGCTTCCCCAGGACTTTATAATATCAAACATTTTGTAATATTATAGCATAAACATCACACAGTAATGCGACTTAGACCTATCCTTGAATTCCAGCTCGCTCAGTCAGAACAAAATCACAAGCGAGCGACGAAATAAACTTTTTGTTAAAGTTATCTAAAATCACACTAATATTTGCCTGCACTCGATTCAATCTGTCTAATTTCAAGTTGGTCTACTGTATATTTTTATACTTTGCTTATACTCTATATTGCCCGTCTAAGATTTTATGATTTGTAATTTATATATGCACTCAATTCAGAACATTATATTATTACTATTAAAGCTCTATCGCCACAATAGAAATGAGGGTATCGTAAAGTATAATATCTACTAATAAATAAGTATTGCATTATATATTACGGTATTGCATGTAACTGTTAAGTTAGTATAGCAATCAAGTAGTATGACAACTTAGCGCCTAAGTTACGACAGTTTCAGACTTTTGTATAATATAATAATTATAATGATCGTCAACTACAATTTTGGTATTTGTACCAGGCGTTATTTCAGCTGTAAATCCATAATATGGATTTTTTTATTTAGACTTTATTATCTATCAAAAAGTATCTAATATTATAACATTAGCTAGTTTAGTATCAAATATTACTTTAATATCACTTTAGGTATACAAAATATTTTTGTTTTCAAGTAAACTAACTATAAGTTTTTGAAATTATTTTTGTCATAAAAAAAAAATGGTTGCCTGTAAAGTCGGTTTTACGGGCGAAGATTTTACGTGACAACGTGTGGGAGAGAGACGCAAGGCATTCGGCGGGCCTCTCTCTCGTTCGGTGACTCATCGTAACGTTACCGAGCGTTACACTTTTTCATAAGTGACTCCCAGCCGCAACCTAATTTAAGACGTTGTCACGTCAAAATTTAGGGTGTTTTTAGCTTTTACAACCTAAATCATATCTTTTATAACGCAAATAATACCAAAAATGAAATAATAATACCAGTGCCACTCTTTCCCATTCACTCTTGTTACTTCTATAAGAAGGTTTTTTATGTCCTACGTTATCCTTCTTCACGATTATAATTCTATTACATAACAACAATTATTTATCCAAGATGAGCGTTAACATCGTGGCGCGGTCGTGTCGATGCCTGAAGATGCGCAATTACAAGATATAAATTACGTAATTGCGCAGTTATGATAATTACCCTTTGTTTATTGTCGGTAATGAGCCGTAAGGGCATGATACTGTACAAAGGGCCGCTTTGCCCTACAGGGCTTGGGAAATTGAATGACTTTAATTTAATACTAGCTGACCCGACAGACGTTGTCCTGTCTTAACGATGATTATTTAATTCGAATTGGTATAATTAAGAAAACAATAGATTAAAATTAATATCCTCATGCCAAATTTCATCAAAATAGATTAAATAGTTTAAGCGAAAATCATAAAAGTTTATTGTGCAGGAACCGTACATTTTCCGGGACAAAAAGTATCCCTTGTCCTTTCCCGAGACTCAAAGTGTCTCCATACCGAATTTCATAAAAATAGACTGCATAGTTTAGGCGAAAATCATAAAAGTTTATCGTGCGGGAACCGTACATTTTCCGGGACCAAAAGTATCCCGAGACTCAAAGTATCTCCATACCGAATTTCATAAAAATAGACTGAAAAGTTTAGGTGAAAATCATAAAAGTTTATTGTGTGGGAACCGTACATTTTCCGGGACCAAAAGTATCCCTTGTCCTTTCCCGAGACTCAAAGTATCTCGACCATACCAAAATTCATCAAAATCGATTGAATAGTTTACGCGCAAATCATAAAAGTATATTGTGTAGTAACCGTACATTTTTCCGGGACAAAATGTATCCTATGTCCTATTCCTGGTTCTAAGCTACCTCTCCACCAATTTTCAGCCAAATCGGTTCATCCGTTCTTGAGTTAAAAGTGGCGTAACTAACACAACTTTCTTTTATATAATATATAGACTAGCCGTCCCGGCAAACGTTTCTTTGCCATATTAAGTATATAAAGTTTTTTTTTTAATTTGATCGCAGCGCTAACTGTCGGGACAGACTAAAATTAAAATTTGAATTCGAATATTATTTAAAATTTGACACTGCGATGGTAGCGCCGTCTGTCGGATCCAGTGTAAAACATTCCAAAATCAACAACTACTAATAAATTAAAAATTAATTAAAAAAACACTTCCAGCGGACAAAATTGTGAATCTAAACCATTCCCAGATCCCCTTGAACACACAAAAAATTTCATCAAAATCGGTCCAGTCGTTTGAGAGAAGTTCAGTGACATACACACTCACAGAAGAATTATATATATTAATATGTCCCGGTAAACGTTTCTTTGCCATATTAAGTATATAAAGTATTTTTTTTAATTTGATCGCAGCGCTAACTGTCGGGACAGACTAAAATTAAAATTCGAATTCGAATATTATTTAAAATTTGACACTGCGATCGTAGCGCCGTCTGTCGGATCCAATGTAAAACATTCCAAAATCAACAACTACTAATAAATTAAAAATTTATTTAAAAAACATTGTCCAGCGGACAAAATTGTGAATCTATACCATTCCCAGATCCCCTGGAACACACAAAAAATTTCATAAAAATCGGTCCAGTCGTTTGAGAGAAGTTCAGTGACATACACACTCACAGAAGAATTATATATATTAAGATTGTGTTGTGTGATTGTCAAAATAAACTTATTCTTATTTATTTCTTTAGAATTTTACCATGGACGCAAAAATTGCTTTTTGCGTCCATGGTAGATACTAAAGAAATGTCTCCTTTTGCTTTTGATGATAAATTAAACGAGGTATTTAAAGTAGGTATGTACCATCCATATCACTAAGTTTAATAAAAAATACTCGACATTTTCCGTTCTTTTATAATATTCCCTCGATCGTGGATTCGTGGAAATCTATTGTTATCGCGGTCGAATGTGACCGCTTGGGAGTTGAAGCTATATTATGGTTTTTAAATAAATATAATAAACCACAGGAACCTCAGAACGACATAAATTGAAGCTGACCTAAAGCTTGTAAAAAAGCTACTAAATCAAGAAAAAAAAAGTTGACACTTAACACTCAAAATTATTATCATTTCTTCGATTTTTGTCACAGCCGCGTGCGCGTTGATGTCTTTTACAACTTTTCTAAGGAAGGACTTGTACTTTCGCAGTTCGCTATTAAGGGGGACTCTAATTTGTTTACTGCCAAGATTATGATAATATTAATGACAATATTCTATTCAAATTTGGTGCATCGTCTTGAAATTTGACACATCAATAGTGGGAACCAATTTTGGAACATTTTTTAAAATCTTTTGTTATCCATTCACCACGTTCGGACAAGGAATTGTATCTATACATTACATGCGTTAGATAATAAGATTACGTTATATTTTTAAGCGTCTCTTGCCCAAAAATATAAAGGTCGTTATTTCTTCATTTAGATTGCGATTATATAAAATGTTTTGGCAAATTGTCGAAAATTGGTTTCCATCGTTTATTCAATTAAGAACTATTACGAAGGAGCTGACCGCAGATGATGATTAATCTTGTTAACGATAAGGCCTCGCACATTTTTCTCGCTATATATTCTTCGAGCTTGTGCCCGCGGCTTCGCTCACATTAAGAAGTATTTTTATATACAAACTTTCATCCCCTATTTTAACCCCTTGGGGTTAGAATTTAACAAAATCCTTTCTTAGCGGATGCCTACGTCATAACATCTACCTGCATGCCAAATTTCAGCCCGATCCGTCCAGTGGTTTGGGCTGTGTGTTGATAGATCAACATGTCAGTCCGTCACCTTTGAGTTTTATATATATAGATATATAGACATACATTTTTTACTGATCACATTCAGGTATCAACTGCAAAAAAAAGTATATTAGGTGAAAAATGGAAAACAGGGGCGATCCAGGTATAAAATTTTGTAGCTAAATGCTAATTTGAGGTTTTTGTGGGGGCTATCATTAAAAATAGCCACAACACCTGAGCCGATATTGACTGAATTTATAATAACCTATATTTTATGTCCCTCTCTCAATATCCTTAACCCTAGGAAAAGCTATAATATTTTGGTAATTTTATTTATTTTCTACTGCAATTAATTGTCACTTGTGTGGTTTTCCTAACAAAACTCTAACGGCCGCACTCAGAGTCGTTCATTAAATCATCATTTAAAAAATCAAAATTATCCGCTGCCCATACAAACCGCAACACTAAATGCTCATTAAACATGAAATTCCCTCTCAGAGTCAGTTAATGATAAATTAACACCTCAAAATGGCGATTAAATTTAAATACAGAAGAAGCACCATTTAACTCGATTGAGTCGCTAATCGTGGATTTTGCTGTCAAAGGGGTATGACATAGAGATTTTTTTTTTAATTTGTCCCGGTCGGGACAGGCAAAGGGAGCGTTGCCCATATAGCCATTTCTATGTTTTCTCTATTTAATGAATGATAGTGAAGGCAGAAGCCAATTCTATGACATAGAGAAATATAATACACGGGGGGCATGATCTTCTTCTTCTTCTTTTTTATATGATTTTATTTATAGCTTGTCAAAAAAGAGTACCGTACACACTCTACGCAATTTTTTAATCATATTGTAACAAAATATACGAAAACCTTATTCAATCGAGTTAAAATTAATGTGCAAGGCAAATAATATTTAAAGTTTTTCAATGCACATTACGCATGCGCAAAGTTAAAAATTAGTGTCAGTGTCATGTTCTAAAACCTGACAGAAATTGTTAATATTTTAGAACATGACACTCAATTATTATGAAGTAGACAGTCAGCTGCCAAACTGCGAAAAAAGCCGCGCATGCGTAGTTGAAAAATGAAACGAACACGGCTTTCTAGTCTTGGAAAGTCAAGCCGTGTTCGTTTCATTTTTTTTATTGGGCGTGAGTCGTGACTGCGGTCGTCAGAGTCGGTCATTTAAAAAATAGCGCTGAACATCATTTAACAAATTGAAATTTAATGCTTTCATTAGAGATACCTCTCAGAGACAAAATTAATTGACTGATTAATTTCTGTCCCCTATAAATCATTCGTACTATGACGAGAAGTAGTAGTAGTAGGTATCTAGTAATTTTTATTTTGTTTTTGGTTGGTGAATTTAACCTAATAATATATTTTAACATACTTAATACATTTCAACAGGATTTCATTGGTCAGTATATACTTTAAATAAATAAACTATAAAGTACTTACCTACTTATAATGTTTTGTACCAGTTTCAATTCTTATCACGTCATACTTTTATTTTAGTTAACAATGCAAGAAGACAAGAAGAAGTAAAAATTTACAAAGTTTGCATTGCTAGGCAGAATAATGAATATAGAAAAAAAATAACAAGAAATCAAATTAACTGATGCAGCTCGCTTCAACTCCCGTACAGTTTGGCCCAAGTGGGCCGCGATAACAATTGAAAGGCTATTGTGTCTCGTTTTGCCGCGATCAAAGGAATAATAAAATATATACTACTAAAATAATTTCATTCTTTCCTATCTTTCACCGTACCTCCCTACTACAGTTATGTAACAAATATAAAAGGTGTTAGAAAAAAAACATGTTTTATATTGTTTTTATAATAGGTACTAGGTATTTAAAAGTATTTATTGCAACATTTGAAGTTTCTATGTTTTACAATTTGGATTGTGTGAATAACCTGTCTTATGTCTACTATTACCTACCATTTTAATATAAGAAAATCATAATAATATTGTAAATATACCGTATATATATACCGTATATGTATATATATATACCGTATATGTATAAATATACCGTAAGACATAATTTGGTAACAATGTTCATACTTCTTTGTAGGTATATCTAGTTTGTATGGAAGTGACTATAGGTACTTTTCATGTAAAATACTTCTATTTATTAGCAAGAAAAGGTAAAAATCGGCCAAGTACGAGTTGTACTCGTGCACGAAGGGTTCCGTACCACTAAAGAGCAAAAATAGGCTAAAAATTGTATTTTTTGTATAGGAGCCCCCCTTAATTATTTAATTTATTATTAATTATTAAAGTATAAATACAATTAAGTATTTTGTGAACATTTCAATTGCCTATGTGTTGTCGTTATTGATTAAGAGCAAAAAATAGAAAAAAGTTACGTTTGTTGTATGGGAGCCCCCCTTAAATATTTATTTTATTTTGTTTTTAGTATTTGTTGTTATAGCGGCAACAAATATACACAATCTGTGAAAATTTCAGAAGTCTAGCTATAGCGGTTCTTCAGTTACAGCCTGGTGACAGACAGACGGACAGACATCGAAGTCTTAGTAATAGGGTCCCGTTTTTACCCTTTGGGTACGGAACCCTAAAAACAGCTGTACTAAGTAACTAGGCATGGATTGCACAAAAATGCTTTAGTACTATCACAGTTATGAAGTTTTATGTTTACTGTGGCATTATCTAATATTATTATTATTTATTATTAACACTTAAAAAAAAAATATTTTTATCTTAATTTTATCTTTTGAAAAATAAAACTGAAAAAATGTCAAGAATAACCTCAAACTTGAACATCAAACTTTGCAATTAGTGATTTTTAATTGTCATCTCTGAGAGGGACATTTCATGTTAAATGAGCATTAAGTCTTAATTGACGTCTCTGAGTGCGGCGGTAAGTCTACTGGTGAGACGACTGGCGTCAATATATTTCCAGCTGTTATACAAACAGTACAATTTATTAGTTCGCCTAAGGTTCTATTATTAGTGCTTTAAATTGCTTTTGAAAGTAAGACCTCTTCAGCTGAGACACGACGCGACAGTTAGCTAACACGTCGTGACGTATGATTCGGGACGGAAATTTCAATAAGCCAGGTAACGTCTACCTCATTGTATTAATTTACCTTTAGGGTCAATTCAGACGGCGCCGCGACGCGCAGTCGCGTTTCTAAAATACTGTATTGACAGATTTCAATTGCGTGAGACGTCTTGAAAATCTGTCAAATCTATACAAATTTAGAAATGCATCAACTGAATTGACCCTTTTAGCTGCTTTTAATCGTCATTAATTAATAATATTGTTAATGAACTTTCCCACTTTCAGGTGTGAAGTTGACTTCTTCCATTGCAGTCTTATTATATAATGATTATGAGATTGAGCTGTAGTCACCGTTTGCCATTGTTTAAAATAATATTTTATTGTTATTTTACTTAGAACTTATAGTGTTATGACCCCACCTGTAACAGTAAGACTTACGATATCATTTTTTAGTTATTGAACGATGAACGTAAAGTTAGCATATTTCATATTCAGAATAAGAAAACATTTATTTTTACCATCACACAATTGACAATACAATATAATAACAAAGATAGAAGATGATAGAAATTAAGTTTTATGATGCCTGAAATATTTACCACTGCGTAGCCGGCAAGCCAGCTGCACTGTTATTCTGTAGAGGTCAATAAATGATATTTATTTCATTGATCTTAAAATCCTGAGTTAATCACTCATCAGTTGATTTCGTTTTTCGGTTTATTTCATAATAACTGTATTTTAATTTAGAAAGATAAAACCGACTTCAAAATTGTACGTAATTGAGAATTAAAACTCCAATCTCCAAAACTACTGAACTGATTTTGATGAAACTTGGACTTTTCCCTAAGTTGAACAATACCTAGTACAACAAAAAAAGAATTTCTAAAATCGGAATGGTAGTTTCAGAGATAAACGAACACAAACATAAAAATATACAAACATAAACTTTTGAAATTTGGCACATTTGTTCAGACGCTGATATACATAATATACGAAAATTGGGCAGTTCTGGAAATGTTTCATACATACGAGTCGAGTTCGAGTCGAGTTCGAGTCGAGTTCGACTCGAACTCGACTCGAACTCGAGTGTATAAGGCAGCTCCGTGATATTGCAAGATGTTCAGTACATGGTGCAACCACATGACAATGGTATAATCAAATACACAAGTTACCACGTGCCCTCTGACTGACGAAAACATAATATGTGTGTGCCCTTTTAGCACTGACTTTATTTAATGTTCGGTGTGAGTGCAGGAATTAATATTATTATAAGAGATTTCGATAATGCGGCTATAAATATGGCGATAAGGCGATGAGAAGACAGGCGGTGTTTAGCTTGCGCGTGCGCTTGTAAATAGTAATAATTCGTGACCCGCAAGCAACTCTCGACCTTCGGTATTGGCCAATTCAATTAAATGGATCATTCCATAAAATTATTGCCATTTACTAGATAATTGTTTCGTAATTATATATTGGTGATACTAGATAATATTTCTCTAACAGGTGCGATATTAGATATACGAGTATTATTATAATATTGCCGCTTTATAATATTTGTTGAAGGCAGATGTGATTAGAGAATTGTCATAATATTTTGTGCTACCGAGATCTAGATATATTGCACGTAATGGCGCATTTTCACTGGTTGATAGGGCCCGCATGCGGGGTGCGGGAGATTTCTGAAACGCATGCCTCGACCAATCAAAATGCGCCATTACTTGTCATAGACTCCCCGTATGCTGTATACCGCACGGGTTAACGACTAATGAAAATACGCCTTAAGGGCGATAAAAAAATATTTTCCTCCACCCGCATATAGCATGACAACATGAAATATTATTAGCCATAAATATAACGTTAGCAGCTACTCGTTATCACTAAAACCACTCTCTTCGTGAAAACAATAAGATCATGGTCAGATTCTCAATTTTCGAGTGTCCTTTTGATCGCAGGTGGTGCCGCTCGCGCGTACATAACGAAGAGATTCTTCTTGAGAATTGGGCCCCAGATTTAGTGTCTGCACTATTACATCGATATATCGAAATCGGAAATCGATTGTAGAAGGGCCAGGCCACGACACTGCGTTGCGGCGATGGTCGCATCGTAAAAATCTACAATGCCGCAGGAGACATCGTGAAAAGCGATCGTAATGTCGTGTCCGATGAAATTTTCGCGCTGCGACATCGCATCGCATTTCTTTGCAATGTTGTTTTTGTGATACGGCGCCGCAGCACAGTGTTGTGCCTGGCCCATACATACGACCTCCTTTATTTTTGAGTCGGTTGGTAAATATCGCGATTCCGAGCGCTCATCAGCTGTGGTTACCGGTTACTGTGGTTACGTAACCGCGGCCGTGAACTCAAACGCGAGCATTAGCATGCGCCCGCGATGACCGCGCGTAATGCCGCATTACAATAAAATAGAAAACTACTTGCAGTATTAGATCGCTATCGAATATGATGTAAGGTGATCTCATATCTCGGTATCATTAGAATTACAAATGTGAAGTTTCTAATTGTATCTAAATTAAACGATCACATTCTAAAGGCTTCATACACTTTATAGTTACGCTTACCAGGGCATCGCCATTCCAGCCCCCTTAGAAAATTTGTAGCGCTAGCATAAGCGTTAGCTTATGCTAGCGCTACAAAATGAATGGATTTGACATTAGTATTCGCTAGCGAAGCGATGACTTATGTCAAATCGCATACGTTTTGTAACGTTAGCGTTAGCGCTTTGCCACTTGTCTACAGGCTCTGATTCCACTATTTCTAACATACAGCTTCTATAGAGTATCGATCACGTGTTGATGTAATCTCGGTGCATTAAAATCACAGACTGATGTTCTGTAAAATAATATCTAACTATAAAGTCAAAAGCTTTGTTATTGATAAAAACATGATAAAAACTTGAACGCTTATCGCTAAAGCGAATACAACTTTTTGTGATGGTATCTAAACTGAATCAAAGCTTTATTAATATTGGAAATACCAGCTTAAATTTCTTCAAAATGACTATATCCACTGATTTATTATCTTAACACGGGTAACATAACCACTCATTTTGGCACATGGTAGTTAAACTCAGTTCTCTAGCTCCTGAGTTATTGTGTTTGATGATAGGGTTGTCCACAGCTACCGTGATGGAGACTTCAGTTTTGAACGTAACCAGATCATACGATTATAATGCTAAGCTATCCTATTTTTAACCGACTTCCAAAAAACGAGGAGGTTATATGTTCGGCTGTGGATATATATTTTTTTATTTTTTATTTTTGTATGTTCAACGATTACTCCGCCGTTTGTGAACCGATTTTCGAAATTTTTGTTTTGTTGTATTAGGTTTCACTCCAATTTGGTACCATGTTCACAAAAGTGGTGACTTGATAATGGGATCCAGGAGTAATCGAGGGAACTCCCCGAAATTTATATGGAAACATAATATGGTAATTTAGGTTTTATGTGAAGTGTACTAAGAATATGCTACCAAAAAGTCAAATATTGGGTCATGGTTTCGAAGATGCTGAGAGAACTCCTGACTCCTTATAGATACACGTTTGGGAGTTTTGGCGTTGTTTTGAGAACAGACAGCATATTATGCTACCACGCAATTAAAATTCATCATCATCATCATCGTCATCATCATCATTACCACGTCGTGTTAAGGTCACCAATGTCTCATGGCACAAAATAAATAATAGTACAACTTACAAGGCATAGGTATGGATACAATAATAATAATTATGTACATAACAACACCAATTATTAATATAGGTTACTATTTCTGTACTCAATCTTCATAATTTTGAAGTCGGTGCCAGTTCCATAAGTTTCAAATTTTCTGTCAAAGAAAATATAAAGATTCAGCTATATCTGGTACCGACTTCAAAATGATGAAGGTTGAGTACAGAAATAGTTGAGGTTTAGCTGAATTCGTAAAAACGCACATTTAGAGAGGAAATTTATTTAATACTTTTTAGTTTTTAGTTCATATTATAAGAATGTTATCATTGTTTTTACCTTGGAAGTCGGTTTAAATTTTTTGTTAAAAATAATAATTCTCCATAACAACGGTGATTTTTCTGAAGTTCTTGCGTCCAGTTTTTTTAAATGTTATTACAGTTTTCTATACATATACATAAGCGAATTCAGAAAACTAATATCGGATTTTCAGCGCTATTTTGCTTGTAAAATAAAATAGTATATGAAAATGAAAGTATTCATAAGACAACACACACAAAATTTCTGGGTTTGCATATTGACGAGCACTTAAATTGGAAAGCCCACATAGAGTATGTCTGTAGAAAAATTAACCGATTTATATTTGCCCTGGGAAAACTTAAACAGGTTGCATGCATGTGCATGCATACAGTCACAGTCTTATCTATACAGTCTTATCGGCATATCATGGATATGTAGCATCAATCCTTAGGTATGGTCTGCTACTCTGGGGCAACTCGACGGACGTAGATAAGGCTTTCATTGCACAAAAAAAATGTGTACGTGCGATGTGTAGCAAGCCACCTTACGAGTCCTGTAAACCACTGTTCCAAAAACTAAGTATAATGACTTTACCGAGTATGTACATATACGAATTAGTAAATTACGCAAAAATAAACTATAATAATTTCAAAAAAGCACGTGACATTTATCCCAGAAACAAAAGAAACCCTGACAGATTAGTACTCGACGTCATTCCAAAATACGCAATGTACCAAAAACAATATTATGCAATGTGTATAAAAGCATATAACGCTATTCCTAATAATATAAAAAACCTACCGTACAATAAATTTAAAAAGGAAATAGTGAAATGGTTAAAAATGAAAAACTTCTACTCGGTAAAGGAATTACTCAATTCAAAAAATGATATACATTTGTAATAATTATATTATTGTAATAACGTTGACTAAATTCTATTTAAAATTTTTCTTTTATTTTAATCATTGTGACCATAATTTAATTAATAATTTTCGTATTTAATTGACCATAATATTACTATAATTTAATTAACTATTACTATGACATACATTTAAATTTTATTGTAATTATTTCGTATGAACTTGATGTATTTTCTGTTTTTCTTTCCTATGTATTAAACTAATTAACATGATAATTTTAAGCAATAATAATTGTACTGACATGCAATCTACGATTTATCACACTACCAATCTGTTATTTTAATTATTACTTTGACAAATGTTGACTTCTAATAATATTTAATGTTAACTTTGGACGATTTAGAGTTTATTAAAATTTTATATGTATATTTGCATGCTATTCTACAATATAGCTAAAAGTGTTAGACTATAAGAACCACATTACCACCTACTGTATTACACTTTTAGAGCAAATAAATAAATGAAATAAATGAAAGTAAATAAAAAAACAAAAAAAACAAATAAGGACACAATTTAAACATTTAATAATAATAGCTGTTGCCCGCGACTTCATCCGCGTTAGCATAGTAGATCACATCTCAAGTATTATTTATTGTACAAAAATATTCAATGTACACAATTGACTTTCCTACATTTTATTATAATTATATAGAGGCTCCGCGTGGCTTCGCATGCGTAATTTAGGAATTTCACGCAACTGTACATTTTTCCGCAAAAAATTGCTTGTGTGATGTGTCCCTTCACGTGGTCTGTTCTTCATGTTTGCCAAATAACATAAAATTTGCTCCAAATAGTATTTCTTAAGATAATAAGCAATTTCATATAATTTCCCCCGTTTTTTCCAAATTTTTATCTATTTCTTCGCTCCTATTAGTCTTAGCGTGATAGAATATAGCCTATAGCCATTCTAGATAAATGGGCTATCTAACACTGAAACAATTTTTCAAATCGGACCAGAAGTTCCTGAGATTAGCGCGTTTAAATAAGCCCTTTCATAGAATTTCCCCCGTTTTCTCCACATTTTCCTCTATTTCTTCGCTCCAATTAGTCTTAGCGTGATACAATAATATGTTATATGGCCTATATCCTTCCTCAATAAATAGGCTATCCAACAATAAAATAATTTTTCAAATCGGACCAGTAGTTTCTGAGATTAGCGCGTTCAAACAAACAAACAAACTCAACAGAATTATAATATTAGTATAGATTATTGTAAAACCTAGAGCTAAGTGTATTCATGGCTCCTTTTCTTGACTACTCAACATGGCGATTTTAAAGTTTACAAAATATTTTATTTCTATGATTTTAGGTTCGAAGAAGTATACTAAGTATAGATTACTATTTTATGGTGAATTAATAACAAGCATTTTATTGCACAACGAACGTAAAGATACATGATCGACCGACGTGTGCGCTCTTAAATATCAGCTCAAAGACGCTTTAAAGTAACGATTGTTTTTATGATCATTTAGTTCTCAATCACAAGGTAATGATGGCAAGTGATTGGTGAGTGAACGACAAAGAACGATTAAGAGCTAATAATAACATCTCAATTAAATTAAGACATGGTAAATAAATTTAATAATATGTGCCAAGGCTATATAATGCATTCATCAAGCAGTCATTAAGGGACTAGATGTAATTGTCATGTTACTTCTTAAAACCACAATACGGTTTTGTGTCCGTGGTCTAGTGGTATAGAGCGCGGCTCTTGACTCGGAGGTCGTGGGTTTGATTCCCGCGTTGGAAACATTTTACATATTTCCAAGTTTAATAGTTCCCACACCGGTTTCGGTGACGGTGGCCGGTTTCATTGAAACCAGGCCAGCTACGCAGGAGTAATTTTATAGTGCCCAAGTGTGTGCGCAGTACACAAGAGCACTCTCTATTCCTTTACTCTCATAACCCAGTGGGACGGCAGACCGACACGACTGGCGAGAGTTCAGGCGCAGGACCGACTTTTTTACATGCCCATCCGACGCATGGATCATCTTACTTATCAGACAATCAGGTGATCAGCCTGCATTGTCCTAACCAAACTTGGAAATAACATGTTTCCAACGCGGGAATCGAACCCACGACCATTTCCATTTCCAACCCATTTCCAAGTTTGATTAGGACAATGCAGGCTGATCACTTGATTGTCTGACAAGTAAGATGATCCATGCGTCGGATGGGCATGTAAAGTCGGTCCTGCGCCTGATCTCTCGCCAGTCGTGTCGGTCGTCCGTTCCACTGGGTTATATGAGAGTAAAGGAATAGAGAGTGCTCTTTGTACTGCGCACACACTTGGGCACTATAAAATTACTTCTGCGTAGCTGGCCTGGTTTCAATGAAACCAGCCAGCGTCACCGAAACCGGTGTGGGAGCTATTATTATAATAATTAATAAGGTTTTTTATTCTGACTTGTTATTTAATAATATATAATGATGTATTATTGGCCTTGGGCCCTATGACCGTTGTTCAGTAGGTATTCGTTATATTATTTTTCTTTCTTTTATTACCCGACTACGGCGAAGCAAAAAGGAGGGTTATGATTTTGGCCTGTATGTATGTATGTATGTATGTATGTGGATATGGATGTTTGTCTGCTCCCTCGTTACTTTAAAACTACTTGTCCCATTTAGGCAAATGAGGTGTTATTGGAAACGTCTTAATTGTCCGCTGGTTATAGGCTACATGACTTTACGGAAAATTGACTACAGCGCCATCTAAGGCACTTAAAGTATATAACAAAAAAAATCCTGACTATGTTGTGTGGGGTATCAAATGAAAGAACTTTGTTAGCACATTTCAAATATATAAATTTTATTAGCTATTTCCCACGGGTTTGCTTGCAATCACCTGATTATTGCATGAATTCATGATATCACTTCAATACAATATGAAACAACAATTAATTATATAAACCTTCACCCTCAGCTGGATCTTGGGGGGGGCTGCGCCCAAACCCCCCTCCCACTTCCAGAATATGTATAGTCGCATCGTTAGTGTTGAGTTTAGATTCTCCTGTTTTAGGAACAAAGTTATAAATTGAAAGTGAAATTAGTGTACCCTAAACTAGACATACTTTTTGAGTATCACTAATTGATTACCGTCTGATACCTGTGCAGGTACCTGAAAACGTTGTCGCATCGTTAGTGTTGAGCGTGGTTCTTGAGATACAGCCTGGATATGGACAAACGGACAGGCTGACATTTTATCTTTGTGATCGGGACCCGTTTTTACCCTTTGAGTAAGGGACCATAAAAGGAGAAAATTAACCATCTCCGTTATTATGCTATGCTAACGCGGACGAAGTCGCGGGCAACAGCTAGTGAAACAATAAATAACTATTCATTTGCTCACTAGAACCAAATAAATTGTAAAATATCCTTAATAATTATGGTCATTGATCATTTGAGGAGTTGGGAAGGTTAAGAAATTTATCGAGCGAATTTTAGCCCCAAAATAATTGAAATAAATATAAAGTTTAAAAAACTAAAACCCGACTACTAAAACGCGCTCTAAAAAGTACGAAACAAGAAAACAGTTTACAGGGATATGGAAATGTTTAAAGGATAGCCGTGGTCGTATGCCACCTACTATTTTAGCAAAACTGATTCATTGTAGATAATAAAATTGGGCATACATACGACCACGGCTATCCTTTAAACATTTCCATATCCCTATAAACTGTTTTCTTATTTCGTACTTTTTAGAGCGCGTTTTAGTAGTCGGTTTTAGTTTTTTAATATTTCATGAATTTTGAGAAACAAATGCATAAAATTACTCAAGTTGTGTATTATATATTTTTATTTAATATCCTGATTCCTGCCTTAAAAGTGTGAATATGAACCTTAAGCATTTTTTTACCGTATACACAAACGTTTACGTTTTACACAAACTTGTGTAATATTATAAGTTTTAGGCTTTAATAATATATTTAACGTATGTGATAGATTGATAATTGTATTAGCATGATCGGAAGGAGGTTGTAAATATTGAACGATCAAATGTGAAAAACTGGCGCGATCCTTCTTAGTAAAGTTCACGCTAGATTTATTACTTAGTAATTAGGGTTACTTGCTGCTTTATTTTACAACGAATTAATGTACAGTGCTGATTTTAGAAATAACTAAGTGATTTTAGGAAGTATTTTATCTGTTTATAGTGTTACACTAACAAATGGCAGTCAATTTTATTTCATTCGTTTGACAGTCAAACGAACAGCCTTGCCGCCACTTAAACATTTTTCTGTATCAAAAAAACGTAATGTAAGGAAAAAAATCGTTGCGGCAACCCTAACAAACTTATGCACTTATGTACTAGGGCCCACGCTCAGCTTTTGTAAGTCAATTTGTCAAGTGCCGTGTGCAGTAATGTGTCCCGCGAATTAATGGACAATTAATATTCAAGAGCTTTGCCTGTTTAGGTATTACCATATGTGAAAATGTACGGGGTTTAACTATTAAAATGTTGTATGTTAATTGCAGTAATTACTCTGATTGTTGCCTTAGGCATACAGTCACCTACATAAAAATTAAGTAACGCTATTTCAATTTTAAGTATTACTTGAAATCACGCTGTGATAATACATACACTAAATGTAATAAGAATACATTAAAATTAGAGTAGTCCTTGAAAATAAAATAGAACTGTATACACTTATTTATTAGACTATTTTTTCCACAGCGAAGAAATACATAAATATTTTTATTGCAGACATTTATACCCGTATATGTATATTTTGCCATTCCAAGCAAATAACCAGAAAAATTAGTTCAGAAAGTACAAATCAAGGAACATTCATGAACTGCATTATATCTATGTCAAAATTGACAGAACATTGTCCTGTCACTCCTGTCGCGGAACTGAGAAGCCTGTCAACTCACTTTTCCCTGTTTCTCCAACTTAGGAAAACTAAATATTATATTTGCATTTAATTTTAATAATATTGTGTACATTGTATGGAAATAACACATTTCCATACAATTATACATAATATTCCAATTTTTTGTGTTAAATGTTTTTATTTGCATTTTGTGTGGCTTAATATTTATTTTACGCCTTTGGTTTCAAAATAGATTTAAAGATAAAATCAATATTTTAGGGAATATTTGTATTACTTTGTCATTATGAGCAAGCCATTGACTTATATTATATTACTAGTGTAAGCTATTTTGTTTTATATTATTTTAGAATTAGTTTAGAATACAGTGATTTAATTAACAACCTTAATATTACATAAACACTGAACATTATTATAGACAAATAAAAAACTAATAGATCCATCACAGACGAATATAACTAACTAATACATGACAGTAAAAAGTTATAGTAGGTACAGTTGCTGTCAGAGTTGTACATAACAGGCTTTATTGCCTTGGCAACTAGATCCAAAATGTTAAAGCACAGCTCCGAGATGCTTCATTAATTGGCTCGTGATTAATATCATTACATCTGAACTTGGCGATGTGTCTGCCGCAGGAATGTGCTCGGCCTTGTGATCGAAGATTATTAATTGATGACTGATCTTGAAATAAATGACTTTACATAATACCTGCTACCGACTTTGTTGTCATTTAAGGAGACGCCGCGTTAAAGTAAAAAACCGTGTTGGATATGTATTAGAAATGGAATAGCAAGAATGGAAAGGGCGTAGCGACAAAATGGTTTTTAAATGATTTTTGTCGCGTAATTTAAAAACCATAAATACATTTTATATAAGCTATGGACAAATTAAAGTGTATGCTTGAACCAATCTATCTACATGGAAGCTTAAATCACTCTCCTCTGTTGGCAAAATTGGAAACACTTTTTTACAGAGGTCTTTTTGATTAATAATTCTGTTTTATAAAAGTTGACCAATCGTGTTATGCTATAGACAATTCAAAGACAAAGACATGATGAATACTGACAATGAACTTTAATTTCTTAGCTTTAGTCATTGCTGCGAAATATTGATATCGCTACAGCCAAATTATCAAGGCTTCGCCTTAAATTACTGTGATGTTACTAAAGTTTTTTATAAAATTTTTCAGAGAATTTAATTCCGGTATATCAACAAAAATCACACTTCTGAGAACACATAATGAGATTCGATGACATTTTACCTCTACGGCCTACCCTAATGACACACTAATAGACAAAAGGGAAACACACCCCCAATATACCTCGCGTAATTTGTGCACAACATCTTGGCTTCGAAGCTTATCTTTGTGAAAACGATTTTAAAACCACTTTTTGTACCTAAGTTATATAATTTTAATCCTTCGATCGCGGATTCTTGGAAATCTTTTGTTATTGTTGTCGCGGTCCTTATGGGGGTTGATAGGTTTAATAATAATAATAAAATCAAACAATTCAGTTTTAAGTATATGAATACAAATCTTCGTACCTGTAACAATCACAATGTACGTTTTTGTAAAAATCTACCAAACAAAGATGTAAAGTACGAGTGTAGTTCTAGTTTAATTACAATATTTATGTTGTAAGTAATTATGTTCAGCTGTTGATGGATAAGTGTCAAATTATGCTACAACAAAATTGTTTGTATTAGGGTTGCTTTATTGTTAAAACATTATTTTAAAAAGGTGTACCAAATCTACTTGAATTTATTTTATGAAATCATTGAAATGAAGCATTATATTTATTTTTTAACAACATTTCAGAAATCACAAATTGATTACAATTTGTGATTTCTAAAATGATGAAAAAAAAAGATATGAAGGCAATGTTATTAAAATTTAAAAATAATATTATATAATACGACCGCGGCTTCGCTTGCGTTAAGAAGTATTATTATAAACTAACTTTCATCCCCTATTTTAACCCCTTGGGGTTGGAATTTATCAAAACCCTTTCTTAGGGGATGCCTACGTCATAACATCTAACTGCATTCAAAATTTCAGCCCGATCCGTCCAGTGGTTTGGGCTGTGCGTTGATAGATCACCATTACAGCTGTCAGTCACCTTTAAGTTTTATATATTTAAGATTTAAATGAGTTATAATATTTATGGTTTAACAAAATTTCAGAAATCACAAAATGATTACAATTTTTGATTTCTGAAATGATGAAAAAAAAAGATGTGAACGCAATGTTAAGTATTAAAATTTTTTTTTATATTGTGAGCCAATAGCCCTAGAGAGTGCTGTATGATTTTAAATTATAGGTATTAATAGGTACTTGAGGAGACCTCACATTAATTTTAATATTTCTGTCTATTTTAAGCAAACTCATGTACAAGTGCTTTGTTTTTCTTAATTACTTAAATATGTTTTCGTCAAAACAATAATTTGTATTATTTCATAATATTATCTACAACAGCAATAGCAAATCTGTTAAAAATATAGAATGTACTTGTGAAAATCTTTTATCACATTGCTGGCTCCAGCATACAATGAATCAGACAAAGCAGTAATATTGTAAAATTTTAAAATATTGGGATAGACCTGCATCAATTCAGCTGAATTTCGACACAGAAGTATAGACAAAGCGTAAACCTTGGGAAAGAACATAAGCCAGTTTTCGTGGTGGAAAAAAGTACAGTTTTCACGAGATTCTTATGTACGCACAATCTCATGGGCAGCGTCTACTTCGAAGTTAATTTTTTACAGATTTAAAAGTGGAAAGCAATTAAGTTTTCGCATCGAAGGCTGTAAAGTATAGGCCTCTTCTGGCTGACGTTAAGTATGTACACATCGTAAACCGCTTCTTATACAATGGCACAACGTAACAATTCTGGCATTTGGTACATATTTAGTGTGACAAGGTCCCGGTCGTCATATAAAAAACGTTTTCGTCTAAATAAATGCCAAGGTACAAAAAATAAACATTCTTATCTCGTACCTGATTTTAATGCGACGACAGATGGCGATTTAACCGCCACTCAAATAACGATTAAATGTAAATTATCCTGTGTGTTTTTAAACATAAAAGACTACTTAGCGATTATTTTAAGTTTATCTCTCAAGTTAATGTATTACTGAATGAGTGCCAAATGAGATATCTCTATCAGCTGCACTCAGGGACATTTAGGGCCTGTTTCACGACTTCCCGATAAGTGTCGGATAGGCTATCCACCACTTAACTTGACAAATAAATTATGGAGAATCTTTCAAAAGTTGTGGATAGTCTATCCGGCACTTTATCAGGAAGTGGTGAAACAGGCCCTTGATGTTGATTAAACTTCAACTTAACGAAGAGTTTGACAATTAATAATGTATGGGGCTTATGTAAAAATATTCATTTAATTGCAGTTAAATAATTAATGTTCGTCTCTGAGTGACGAAGTTAGATGTATATAAGCACTGCTATAGAGGCGTTCTATAAGAACTAGCCAAAATTATTTAATATAACTTCTTAAGATAAATAAATAAAAAAACAGTTTATAAGCACATGGGCTGTATAATAATGTGTAGTTAGTGAGTGGTCCATGTTTATGATTAGATGCATTGTCAAGGCGCCAGGCAAATACTTAGGCATTGCATCAGTTATGTGGTATGAATAACCTGTTCCAAGAGCTTACTGAATACTAAAGACTCGCTTGCATGCGATAACAATCGTTCAAGTCGTTTGTTACTTTGTCTCACTTACGACTTAATACTTAGTTTATAAATAGTGGAACGAATATGTTAAGTATAAAATATGTAAAGTCAAAACGGCTTTATCAATTATATACTCTAGCTACTCTAGAAGTAAAATTAATCAATATAAAATATAAAAAACAATCGGTACTTACCATTTTCCAAGAGCAAGTTGGTTCACTGGCAAGTTGTCACATATTTTTGGCCTTCATAAAAGATTAGATGACATAGCATGAAAGATTTAATTAAGTTAATTAGCTGTAAGGAAAATACAACAAGGAAAAATACTGCACACAGTTCCCTGATTTACTATAAGAGCACTGATACTATATACTCAAGCACCTCAGCAACAGCTTTATAGCACTTTAACAGCTAAAGCAGGTAGCTGATGTATGCATAATTTTTTAATAATATCAACTTATTATAGCACAAGCTCAATAATAGAGCGCGTCATTAACATAAACAATTGTTTTTATACCTGTAACTAGTAATAACTGCTTACATAATTAACTACTGTCTGTCTATATTTAATTGCAGTCCCTGAATTGAAAAACATTATCATAACCAGAGCCCCTAGCCAAGTCGTGCGAGTTTCTTACGCCAGTTCTTCTCGCCGGTTTAGTTCCCGAACCGGTGGTAGGCACCAGTGTAGACCCGACGTTCAGAGAATATTTGAAAAAAAAAATATTCGGAAAAAAATTGAGTTTGAGTTTCTTTATCGCTTATTTATAGAATCGCCGATCAAAACCTATTGAATTGGCATAAGCGGTCGATAATTAATATAAAATCGACGTTCGACTCATATCATGCCAATGCGATACATTTTGATCGGCGATTCTATAAAGAAAACGGCTTGGCTAAAGGACTTGACCCGCTGCTGTAAATCAAGGGATTTGTCATTGTAATTTTATTCAATGCGAGTTGAAGTTACGGTAGGCATGCATAAACAAGCAGAATTGGCAACAAAAAAGCATTGCCCAAGTCAGTCGGCGAAAGGATAAACCCGATTTAGTATGAATGATGATAAAAGAGTTATATAACTTTGGGGTCTTTGAGGTCCATAAACCGCTAAGGTCATTAGGAAACAATTATTGCGACTAATAGCTGTCTATTACTGCAGTGGCATCGTCTATACGACTATGCTGTAAATCACAATTATTAAAGCCGTCCTATTTTTGCAATTTATGCAAGTAGAACTCTGTAGTAAAATACTATAGGTGTCCTCAAAATTGTTTTTAAGACCACTCGTTTTTTCCATACATAATATTATTATTATTCATGTTTTAATATAGTCAATAATTTAACCTAATAATAATAATATTATGAACTTTCCATAAAAGTGACTGAATTCTGGAAATATCACAATAATTAGAATTACAAAAGAATTCCTAATTCTTGTTCCCATAAGTTAGGTGGTAAATACACCTACTGTATTAATTTGTAAGCAGCTTTTTACTTTACCTATAAATTATTATGATCAGGCTTGCTTAATACATATTCAAAGGCAACAACAAAAACCATAAGTACCAGTCATTCTTTCTGATTGTTATTATGTAAATTAGTTCGTGCAATATATCTAGACTCATTAATCTAGTCTCTAGAGTCTAGATTAATCTCTAGGTTGTTGAGCTTCACTTTCTCGGAATTGAAAATGTCAACGCTATATTATAGATAAGAAGTGATGAAATTGGCATAAGTGATATTAAGTGCTATGTAAGGCCGTGTTTCCAACTGCAAGGCAACTGTCGCGAGAAGTGTCTAACAGTCTGTCTGACAGCAGCTTGCAAGTGTAAACCTCGTAGCAAGTGCTGTCGTGACAATTGTCAAGCGCTTCCTGCGAGTAGTTGCGACAGCATGTCTAAACATGTCTGAGAGGGCTCGCGACAGATCTCGCTGCTTAACGGTCTAGTTTCGTATATTATTATCCGCGAGCTTTTCGCACGACATTTATTGTAGCAACAAATTGCAGGAATTAGTACCAAATGTAAACAATATTGCATGAAACTCACGCAATACTTTCGAGAGTTTTCTTGCAGGTGGAAACACGGCCTATAAGGCCGTGCTCAGACAAAACTGACTATACGCTGCTGAATGTGAGCAGGCTCACTGTGAGCCCCAGTGCGAACGTGAAAATCATACAAAATATTATACGGTATTGAATGTCCGCGCCTTAGCCTAGCGTAATGGCGTATTGTCCGTAGGTGTGAACGAAAATGTGAATATGTATGGAAATACAATAAACTGCATAACGCTCGCTCACGTTCAGCGGCATAATATAGTCAGTTTGGTGTGAACACAGCCTAAGACATAATTTACTGTGTATTTACAGGGTGTAACGAAACAAAGTGATAATACTTTAGTGTGTAAATGTGTTGTCTGAATAGAGTTCACTAAGAAAATAGCAGCTCTGAAAGAGCAATTTTTTGGGATGTGTAGGGGCAAGAGCTTTAGCGTCATTTAATTTTCCCATAAGTACAAAAGATTTTAAAAAAACTTGAGAGGTGTCAAGGGACACCCGAATGGAACGAAGTTATAAAAAACGCCATCTATTGACGCCCAGGAATGCTAACAACAACACTTTTGTGGAATTGTAATAAAATTTATTTAAATGTCTCTAGTTGACGCATAGGGATACTATCAACGCCCTACCTACTATGCAGGTACTAATAGAAAAGTGTCGAGGTCAAATGTAGTTCCGTCTAGCCTCCTTTCGCAACGCCGAACGCGCCATAAGGAACTTCGTTCCAAAAAATTACTTTCAGCGCTGCTACTTTCACAGTGAACTCCATAAAGGGGACTCATACATACCGTAAAGTATTATCACTTTGTTTTGTTACACCCAGTAGATTCAATGAGACCATCAACTCCGTTACGTTACGCCGGAATTCGTTTATCGTGCTGTAACCGTACATTATTCCGGGATAAAAAGTATTCTATGTCCTTTCCTCCGATTTTTCTGGGTATAATAATAATAAAAATAGCTCCCACACTGGTTTCGGTGACAGTGGCCGGTTTCATTGAAACCAGGCCAGCTACGGCAGGAGTAATTTTATAGTGCCCAAGTGTGTGTGCAGTACACAAGAGCACTCTCTATTCCTTTTACTCTCATAACCCAGTGGGACGGCAGACCGATACGACTGGCCAGAGATCAGGCGCAGGACCGACTTTTTACATGCCCATCCGATGCATGGACCATCTTACTTGTCAGACAATCAGGTGATCAGCCTGCATTATCCTAACCAAACTTGGAAATAACATGTTTCCAACGCGGGAATCGAACCCACGACCTACGAGTCAAGAGCCGAGCTCTGAACCACTGGACCACGGAATGCAGATACTCAAAGTATCCTCATTCTTCATACCAAATTTCAGCAAAATCGGTTCAGCGGTTTGGGCGTGAAAAGACAACCGACAGAGACAGACATACGTCTTTCGCATTTATGATACTAGTATGGATGTCGGCCGTTTCGTCCGACAATTTTTACAGATGTATCTTACCGAATCTTAAAAAGATTTAATGATTAAATTTTCTACATAACATAACAGTATTACAGTTACATTCAATGCAACAATTTAATGATGTTTTGAATTTAGTAACATGTCACTTACACAGTACACGTTAAGTTATCAAGGCGTATCTAATTAGCCAAAATTGAGAAGAACAGTGTAGACGAGCCACGAACCTAATATGAAATGAGCGTATAACAACATAATTTATCCCTACACGCGACGGTCACGGTATAGATCTTTTCTTGTTTGACATAAAAACGTCTTTAATATTGTTTCTAAAACTCAATCCGTACTAACATAATAAATAGCTATGTGTCTGTCTGTTTGTTTGTCTGTTACCTCTTCACACTCAAACAGCTGAAGAAACCTTGTTGAAATGTATGGAAATACTTTCAAGAAAAGACATACGATATATTATACTTGTATCCCGGAAAAATGTATGTGTGTTTCCCGTACGATAAGCGAATTTTACCGCAATGGAGTTGCTGACGTCATCCGTATCTATACTTACTTAATATTTTAAATGCTAAATGTATGTCTGTCTGTTACCTCTTCACGCCCAAACGCCTGAAGGGATTTGCTGAAATTTGGTATGGAGATACTTTGAACCCTAAGAAAGGACCAAGGTTACTTTTTATCCCGGAAAATTGTACGTTTCCCGTTCTATATTCGAATATTGCCCCAACGGGCGTCATCTGGTCTAGAATAAATATAAATATGAGTCTTTATGCCGTCTGATCGAGCGCACATATCGTACTCATGATCAAGCAACAGTCAATTATTTAATTCCATTCTTGACAGTTTTGACACACTTGCTAAAGTTAATTGAAATGTCAGTGTCAAAAGTGACAAAAATATAGTTCTGATTTCAATAAATTTTCGTTTTTGTTTACAATACATACACACACTCAAATAGTAATATAGTATCTGCTTAGTTCTATAATTCTATAATTCGAATTATAGAATAAAAACTGTGAAATAGCTATTGTAATTGTAATAATAATTATTATGTAGTGATACTAGTAAATCAAACTTGTTATATATTCTGTACACAAATGTAAATAAATCATGTTGTAAATGTTAAAAATATAGAAAAATGAAATGACTATTTAGAAATATGAATGTTGTAGCTACCTATCATTATTTTATAGCAATAATATTGTATAGTACCAAAAATTATAATAGTAGTAGGTATATTGCAAAAAGAAAATGTAAATTATTTAAAAAATGACTATTTAGAAATGTAAATATTGTGTTACTTAATAATGACATAAGAAATAAAAACTAAGATGTTATATACAAAAAAAAATTAAACCATGAATGTAATGTATAATATTGTTATAAAATAATCATGATATTAATACTTAAATAAAAATATCTGTAACGCTATGCAAACTATCATAGTATTGTATCTAGATATTATTGTAATGTAATGTAAATGTAAATTAATCTTTTTTAAGGAATTAATAAAGGCTTATTATTATTATTATTATTATCTGCTTTGTAATTATTACTCGTTTAAAAGTTTAACATTTTCGAAGAAGAACATTTAAAAGTGTAGTAGTTAAAATAACTGACGATCAATTTATTACACAGAACTGAGACATCTGCTTTTTAATTCTTAGTTCCTTACTAATATTATAAATGCGAAAATGTGTCTGTCTGTCTGTCTGTTACCTCTTCACGCTCAAACCGCTGAACCGATTTTGCTGAAATTTGGTATGGGGATACTTTGAGACCCGAGAAAGGACATAGGATACTTTTTATCCCGGAAAAATGTACGGTTCCGCCGCGATAAACGAATTTTGGCGCAACGGAGTTGCGGGCGTTATCTAGTTAATAATGATTTGAAGTTTTTACACTAGTGCAATATTTTCACGCTAGACGTAATAGCAGTATAGATAGTAAACAAAAATCCTGTTCAAATATCTTTAATAACGGTCATCTATTTAGCAATAAGGGCCCTGATCTAAATAAAAAAGTGTAGAAATTGATAGGCGTAAGACTTTGCACACTCCATTAACCAATACCGCATGGCAGAGATTACGCGGAAAATCGATTATTCTATAAATTTATAGTTGTTTCTCAAGTGAAAAACTATAGATCTCGTTGTTTATAAAATAAGGAATTGACTTTTGTACCATCCATTGTCCGCCACCTTCGTCATTTGGTCGGTTTATAACAATTTAATCCTTCGATCGCGGATTCTTGGAAATCTATTGTTATTTTATTGTTGTCGCGATCACCGGTGATCTTATGGGGCATGATAGGTTAATGTTAGTTGGAATCTCATTCTGTCGGAAGGACTTGACTTAACGTCATTAAATTGCGTAGGTTTGCTATCTTCCTATAAACCTACTCTTGTACAATTATTTAATCCTTCGATCGCGGACTCTTGGAAATCTATTTACGTGGTCGAATTCAATCACTTGGGAGTTGATAGGTTAAAAGATTATTTCTGTCACAAGAAAGAAAAATAGTACGTCAACGCGAATATAAATAACGTTTAAAACACTTACGGATTTTATTGTGGAGCATTTATTATATTCATTACAAAGAGAATACAATCACTACGTTTTAATTCACTACGTTTCGGCTGCTATCACAGACTACTTAGGGATACTACGTATCAGACTGCCATCTGTCTAACATTTGGTGCAAGTCACAGACTACTTAGGGATACTACGATTTCCGAGCGATACTGACAATACTAATTTTTTTTTTGCCCCTGCGGTGGCGGCCACTGTCAACTGTGATGGTGTGGACTGTGGTGTGACTACTGTAGGTTGTCAATGAAAAAACGCAGCCGAACATAGAACCTCCTTCTTTTTGGAAGTCGGTAAAAAAGAACTAGTAGAAAATATGAGGTTATAATTGATATAAATGATGAAACGCATTACACCCAAAGTTTTATATGAAAGAAAAGTTTTATTTATTTAGTGTTTTATTTTTAATTCTTTTTAGATATTTTTGACATAAAAACAAATTGTGAATAGAAGATCTGTTTAGATTAACATCTTTCAGGCACTGAATCTGAATGAAAAAAAATGGATATTGCCATTTTAATAAACGATCCTCGTTACATGGAAATTTATGTAACACAGCGTCCTTGCGCTTGCTGTTACAATTACGTACACAGCACTAATTAAAATACATGAATAATTAATAGCGTCCAGTTCGCAAAAAACACACAATACACAACAAACAACAATACATACAACGCATATGAGGATTGAGGATTGAGGTATCTCTCAGTATGAGGAGTAAAGCAGAAAATTACAGTTTGAGAGGAAGGGTTCACACTTCACTCGATCGACACATTTTAATTATTAAAGTTTTTGACATGATAACGTCTTATAATTCGATATGGGCTGCGCGCCCGAAAAACATGACAGTTCATGCAGCGTTACCTCGCTGACAGCTCTGAGGCGTTCCATTTACACTTTCAAGTCTCTCAACAACACCTGGGCCGCGCTCTTTGTTTCGATTATATTACGTATTTCGATGACTTAGAGAATACTTTTGTTTGAAGAAGTTTGGTTAGTTATGACCTTTGATACATCGACCACACTCTGAATGAAAAATAAATAAACAGTCTGTGAGCTATTAGTATTATTTCGGCTATTCAAAATTGTGCTCTATTTCCTACGTGTCAAGGTATGACTTGTGCTTTGTTCGAAGATTTTACTGGATTTCACGAATGCATGTAGGTAGCGTTTTGTATTGGGAATTTATTCGTTTATTTCTTCTGAACAAGTCACTAATTATTATAGTTTCGAAAGTTTATAATTGAGAAACTAATATCACATCGGACTAAATGCTATATTATGATGGCTTGATATATAGAAGATTTAACATATTATATTATAATGTAGGTCACACAAACATAAAATATGGATTGTATGTAAGGATATTACATTAATCTTACAAAGAGGGTAGGCCGGGCGCCATTTTTGACGTGACAACGTCTTAAATTAGGTTGCGGCTGGGAGTCACTTATGAAAAAGTGTAACGCTCGGTAACGTTACGATGAGTCACCGAACGAGAGAGAGGCCCGCCGAATGCCTTGCGTCTCTCTCCCACACGTTGTCACGTAAAATCTTCGCCCGTAAAACCGACTTTACAGGCAACCATTTTTTTTTGTACATTGACCAGTGACCTGCCAACTTTTAGCATAGATTTTTCCCGGAACTGAGGGATTAAGGCTATGACGTTGTCAAGTTCAGTCAGTATCGTCAGTAAGCCGACTTTACAGACAACCGATTTTTTTTAATAACAGTAATGGCGGCGGCTGGCAGCACAGAGTACCTGAGACACGTCACACGTCACATTGCTTAGGGGTGCGGGTGAGCGGGAGTAAGGGCAACTGTCAGTATCGCCTGGAAATTTTCAATATGGCGTCGCTTTGTACATCATATTTTTTTTGTATGAAGATTATAGGCCGTGGCTGCTATTCAGCGGCCGTGGTCACGGGGCAACTGAGGTGACAGATGTCAACTTTGTAGAAGTTATTTCAAACTACCCGCAGATTCATTAATTTTTATTTATATTCCGATGTACGTACTATAAGTATTTACATTTTATAACACTAAACGATTTATATTAAGCATATTACTTTTTATAATAATGTAGAATCTGTGTTTTATATCACACTAATTTGAAGAGCATTAAAGCAATGTAATAATTTTCTACTTTTTGAGGCTAAAATTAGGATTTTGAGCCTATGACATTGTATTAATTTTGACCGGCCTTGTTGTAGTTTTAGACTACGTAACTAGCGTAGACAAAAATGACAATTGATAATTTAAATTTTGAAAATTTTGGCATTTTACTATGAAATTCTTTATCTTAACAAGTTTTATTAAATTTATTTTGTTGCAAAACGTCACTCATAATAAATAACGTAAAGTAACTTCATTGTTAATTTGTTACGGTAAATTAAGGTCAATTAACATAACTGTTTTGGATGATTGTAAACGATAGCCATAATAGGATGACAAAGCCTCTTATAATTTAAATAAGATAAACTTTAACAATACAAAGATAAGGCCATATAAAGAAGAATAAAGTATAGCAAGTGAGCAAAATATTACAGTTTTAATTTTATAAAACTAGCTGTCCCGGCAAATATTACTTTGCCATAATATAAAGTATTTCGCCCATATTATTTTATTGAAGTGACTAAATAAGTATGTTGCCATGGCAACGTCTATCGCTATCTCGTCGCACATACAATGGTCGCCGTCAGTCTCAGGTTGTAATAATTTATTATTATTTATTCAACAAATGCACTTATCAATATATAAAGTACCCAGTAGCCGATTCTCAAAACTACTCAATGTGCATAATATATTAAGAAATTTAAAAAACCCCCGCCAAACAACTTTAAAAAGTAATGAAATAATTTTTACTGCCCTTAAGTTCAAATAATTCCTAACTTGTGTAAAGTAATATTTTAGTCCATACTCGTAATTGTTGTCACGGTGTGTCGGGGGACCACCAAGGAAACTACAACATACAACCCCCAAGTCGCTATCTCGATTCAGTTTGCTATGAATTGATTGTGAAATGAAATCAAACATCGACATTAGCGGTCCCCCGACACACTTTGACAACAATGGGCATTGTCCAAAAAAAATCACATGTACTTTTTATATTTTTTTTCGTTAAAATAGGGTATTTTAAGAATATAAATTGAATAATTTTAAAATTTATTGGCTAGTTTTTTCTCAATAAATTTTTAAAGTTTCGCTCTGACGTCATCATCGGCGGCCAATTGACCTCTGCAGTATGTTTTTTTTCCTTTCAATCTTATTTATAATGGCTGGTTCGTCAAATGCAAGTTCTCATTATGTGAAAGCTGATACGAGAAGCGTACCAAAAGTTCGAAACGTAATGTTGGTCGAATTTATTGCTAATTTAACGCCATTGAAGGTCAAACTAAGGTTAAACATATTTGTTCAAAAATATAAGTAACTAATGGGTATTTTTTTCGTTTATATACAGAAAAACGATCACTGACCTTATTCCTCGAAATGTTTTTGTAATGAGCAAAATTAAAAAAAAATGGACAATCCCCATTATGGGCTAAAATATTACTTTACACAAGTTAGGAATTATTTGAACTTAAGGGCAGTAAAAATTATTTAATTACTTTTAAATTAAGTTGTTTGGCGGGGGCTTTTTTAAATTTCTTAATTTAATTTTATTTCATACTTTTTAAACTTGTGTTGGTTATAGTGCAGAATAATTCCTATCAACAGAATCATAAGTATTCTCATGGTTACCATCTATCAATGTCCTTTTCGATGAGGCTGTTAATATGAGCCCAAACATGAAACCTCCACTTTGGGTTCATACGAAGCTCGGTTCCTATAGAATCCAGGTTATGCTGCAGCAGCAGCGTGTAAATATTTACTGTTTGTTTACTTCTTACTGGTTGTCGCAATTAAAATGAGCCCAAACACGAAACCTCTACCTACTTTAAGTTGGCGAGGAATTGGATATCCTATTGATTAACAGGTGATGGTGCAGCACCAGGCCAACTTTCCATTATTATGTGTATACTTATCTATACTTATAAAATTACATGCCCTGACTGACTGACTGATTCATCATCGCTGAGCAAAAACTGTTAAAGTTACAGCCACGAAATTTGGTGAGTAGGGTTGTTTTATTAAGTAGACACCCACTAAGGAAGGAATTACGAAAATTTTTCCCCGAAGGGGGTGAAATAGGGGTTGAAAGTTTGAATGAAAGTCCGTCATTTCTTGAGTTAGAAACATGAAACTTTATTTTTGGGTTACTGATTAAAAATGAATGGATACGTACTTAAGCGTTTTTGGAAATTCTACCCCCAAAGGGGTGGAATTGGGTTTGAAAGTTTGAATGAAAGTCCGTCATTTCTTGAGTTAGAAACATGAAAGTTTATTCTTGGACTACTGATTGAAAATGAATGGATAGGTATATAAGCGTTTTTGGAAATTCTACCCTCAAGGGGGTGAAATTGGGTTTGAAAGTTTGAATGAAAGTCCATCATTTCTTGAGTTAGAAACATGAAAGTTTATTGACGTTTGCGTTTGACGTTTGCTTAAAATAGGGTCCCGTTTTTACCCTTTGTCTAAGGTAAGGAACCACAAAAAGGGGAAACTATCCATCTTTGTTATTATAATAATATGTTAACGCGGCCGAAGTCGCGGGCAACAGCTAGTATTGTATATTCACAAATGTTACGAACTATAAGAATGAAATATAAAACCCATCAAATGACTACAAGTTGCTAACGGCCTTTCATGAACCAGATAAACCCTGATTGTCCAGCACTGAGCAAGCTGATGATTATGATTTATAGCTAAGAACACTCCGGAACATGTCAGCTTTCAAACAAAAAAAACTAGATCAAAATCGGTTCACCTGTTTCGATGCTACGATGCCACGGACATAAACCAGGTAAACCCTGATTGTCCAATACTGAGCAGGCTGATGATGATGAACTATAGCTAAGAACACTTTGGATCATGTCAGCTTTCAAACGAAAAAAACTAGATCAAATCGGTCCACCCGTTTGGATGCTACGATGCCACGGACAGATACACACACAGACAAACAGACAGACAGACAGACAGACACGTCAAACTTATAACACCCCTCTTTTTTGTCGGGGGTTAAAAATTTGGTAAAAGTCAGTAAAGCCGTTTCGGAGGAGTTCGCGGATTAAATATATATATATATATATATATATATATATATATATATATATATATATATATATATATATATATATAAGATATTTAAGTATATTGAAGTATATAATTTACTTTTAATATAAATCATTTTAAAAATGTGTGTCTGTTCAATGTTCTCGCTTAAATAATATGCTAAGCGATTTTAATGAACTTTACTTTGGCCATAATTTACACAATATGGGCTGCAAGGAATAGTCGTTTTAGGTACGTTTCTCACCACTCACCATATAAAAGAGATTCGCTTAAATATTTGAATTTAGAATAGAAGACATTGAATTTGGATGGAATTTAGAATACCTCTCATATCCATTGAATAGGAATTATTATAATATTTTAAACGTAGACATATAAATCATACCTTCGCTATTTAATTACTGCTTAATCTAATAACTTCTAGATATATTGTGTAACAATTTAATATAGCGATTAATAGAGTCAACATTTTGGCCGCGTTACATACGAAATTATTTTAAAGGTCGATGTATAATTTAGCTTAACTATCATAAGCGACATTCTCTGTACCATATTATTATGTCATGGTAATAACATAATTAACTAAATTTAAGCACCATGAGGACAAAAACGTAAGAGTACCTACTCAGTATTCCAATTTGTAATTCATTGTTTTTCATTTAAACTTGGAAATGATTAAGCCAGAATTAATGTTTCTAATTTACGAGTATTTTTGCGATTTGCATTCACACTCATTATTCATACGCATATTCTTATTAACATTTGAATTACTTAAGTTGTTTTGGTATGATGTACCTCTTGTATAACGACAGATTTATTTTTTTAATCTAATTTTGTTTAATATAATAATAATTAATAATATTATTATTCTGTAGACTCGACTTACTTGACGACTTGTTTGACTTTGAATATGTGGGAATCGTATTAAAAATCAAATCTACGCTATGCTTACTTCAATTAATTACAATTTAAGCCATTTATGTGTTGAAAGCTAATTTAGTGCTTCAAAACTAAATATAATTGCTTATATTCGAATAGTTTTTAATGATTACAATCACATAATATTAGATTTGAGGTTCAGATAAAGTTTAAAGGATCTAGAAATTATTATTTAGTTAATTACTGATGAATGGTTTTTGCGTCAGCACTTATAGCATAATTTTTTTATTCTGATTCCACACAGACTTTTCTCCGGTGCTATATTCAGAAATAGATGACGCCCGCAATTCCGTTACGCCAAAATAATTTTATCGCGCGGATACCGTAATTTTCTTTTTTTTTTTGGGATAAAAAGTATCTTACGTCCTTTCCGGGACTCGAAATATATCTATACCATAAAGTTAATATACCTAGCGGAATAGAGAAACAAAGGCCTGAGCAAGCAAGATGCCACTATCAGTAACACCGCGTGGTAAAAAGAGACGTGTGATACATGACAGCAGCACTCTTTTTTTGACGTCCAGTCGGCACGTGCCGCACGTTGTCACTTTAATCTCATAGAAATCATGTTCAATCATGCTTGTGTAAGTGTATACGTACACATATTTTTACACACAGATGAAACCAATTTCGGTTTCGTTTGACAGCTCGAGATTGTTGCTCTATTCCGATAGGTATATTAACTTTATGATCTATACCGAGTGAAATCGGTCACGTGGTTTGGGTGTAAAGAGGTAAGAGACCGTTATACACTATCACATTAACTATAATATTAGCATGGATGTTCATGATTCGATAATATGTATTTACGTAACCGTACTAGCTTCTACTGGTTAATACCAATAAATATTTCATCATTTGTCATTTTTGCCACAATAATGGTACAATCGTGTACAAATATTTGAGGACTACGTCAGCCCATCGGGACTGTCAAGCCTTGACCGCCGCCCACCGTTTGACAGTTTGATGTTAAGACAATATTAATGACGATATACAGTTGACATTTATAAGTATTGCTACTATTAGTTACGGTAATGAGGATTATGTTAGACCATGAAATCAGCTTCGTTGGAGGTAAGACCTCCTTTGAGATTTTATTAAGAAGTAGCGACTAGCGAGTAAATGCAGGTGAATTACTGATGCATACTAATATTATAAATGTCAAAGTGTGTCTGTCTTCCTGTCAGTTACCTCTTATGACCCAAACTGATGTACCGATTTTGTTGTTCGGCATGGAGTCTATACTTTTTTTGCTAAGTACTCACATACGGTTTTGCTAGATAGTTCTCCAAATCGAAGGAAGTGACATATTTGACATATTTAATTCTATCGAGCCGGCTCGAAGCGAGCCTTTGAGCTGTCAGTTTTGGCGGTCCACACGGTGGTTATTGCTTGATTTGGAGTAAAACTATCGAGCAAAACCGTATGTCAGTACTTAGCATTTGACTCCCGAGATACATAGAATACTTTTTATTTCAGAAAAACTGACGGTTTTGGCGTGATAAACTAATTTTATCGCAACAGAATAGCGGGCGTAATTTCATAATAGCTTATGTTCTGCCTCCGTGGACCAAGATAAATATTATCTATCGTTTCTGATCATGTATTCTAAATGTTTGACAAGAAATGAATGTGTGCTTTAGATATTATAGCAAGTCGGTCTAGTTAAGTTAGCTATAACTGACGAAGGTTCAATAACTTTTGTCAGTTGTGTTGACTATTCGTCCGACTGAAATGACTGAATTAATCCTTCAAGCCCCATAAGAGCACCGGTGATCGCGACAACAATAGAATATTATAGCATTTCCAAGAATCCGCGATCGAAGTATTCAAGGAGTAAAGCACTTACTTCATTACTTCTGTTCAGCCACACTTGGGCACACACTTGGGTTTTTAATATAATGATGATGTGAAATCGGAAAAAACAACGATTGATCCCATAAATAAATTGAAATTGCTGTAACCTTTTGCGATATATTTTCATCTCACCTGAATACATTTTTAATTGTAACTAAATCAATAAGTGCTATATTTTATTACAAATCACAGCCGCTACCATAAGTGCAACTCTGTATTTTATTATGATTTATATAACGCATATCAAATGATAATAAATTGTTGTTTACCATTTACGATAAAACCATTAAATGGTTAACATTTTAGCGGAGGTGTGAATATTATATTTTATAAGCTTTTTACGATCATCATTTTCCAATGTTTGTTTTTATTAATAGTGTGGTCTCACCTTTATTCTAAAACACAGAGTGTGGTCAAAGTAATCATTTTAACTAGATTTTCACAATCACGTGAAACTCGGTACATTTTCTTTTAAACTATCCAGTTATTTTGTAATCTCATGCAGTGGCGAAATGTTGCATCTAGAAATGCTTAGTAAATGAGCTTTTACTGCTAATTGTATATCTTATGAATCACAGAGACTGGCTAAATATTATGAAATTCTGCAAATAGTGACTACACACGTGGTAAGACTTAGATGCCATCTAACAAGCATATTATATATTTTATAGAAAACACTAGTATACAGTATTATAGTGTATAATATTTTATACTTAAAATATTTAAAACAGTATACACATTATAAAATAGTATAATACAGTAAGTTATAACTTATAATTCAGTTGTGTACGTAAGATTAAACTTGCTAAAAAAACTATGAATAGTTTTGCTAAATTTTATCTGAAAGTGCATAGTAGATAAGCATCGATGACAACGCACGCTGTGTCATAAATTAGCAAATTATGCATATGTATATTATTGACTTGACCTAACTCGAAAACTAAATCATAAAAGCATCACAAGTGACGCTTCCGTCATATTATACATAATTTTATTTTAAAATAATTTAACGAAGTCAGAAGCTAAATATTCTTAGTAATTACAACAATAATAATAAATTATTATCTAGATAAAAAAAAATACCGGCCTTAAATTAGATAATGTTAAAAGATTTCCTGCACATTTGTGAATTGTGATACTATCGTCTTTCAGCTTATTAGCGATCTCATGCAATACATTGCGAAAAGCATTAGCCTACTGTTAAAATTATTACTTTATGATCAATTACTAATTCTTTTTCTGTTTGTTACAGAAGTGATAGAGTACTGGCGATAACATAACCAATCAGAGGCAGCCATGAAATCCTCGCTGAGTAAACAGGTACAGTCGACAACACATTTTTAGTTATCTATATTTTTATTTATCTATAATCTGCATAATATTATAATAATTAACCTATGTTTATATTCTTCTTCAGAACTTCATTTATATTGTAGTGTTATAGTGTTAAATATTAAATGCCTTTATTAGTTAAACTTTTAAATAATTTATAATAAGCGAATTATTCAAAAGACATCAACGCGTACACTGGCGTTAAAGTCTTTCCTGTTCCAATTTTTGTTAAATATCATTAGTTTTAATCGCTTGCTTTTTCCTTATTATTAGTAATAATCAATAAGTATTTCTTATTTTATTCTTTATTATTGTGTTAATGAAAGTCTAAGCTGTAAAAATATATACCTCGCACTATAAAAAATGGTAGGCACTACAAAAAATGGTAGGCATTGTATTTAACGCATGTTCTACTTTTTGTTGTTTGTTTTTGCCAATGGACAGTACCTCTCTTAACTAAAAACTTTTTTCAAAAAAACCTCTTGTTTGTGCATTGACTTAAATAGATGCGTATGCGAACTAACGAATATTTAACAAGATAACTGTTAGTCAATTCCAAACAATCGGCGGCATCACAGATAAGGTTCTGGAGTAACACATTTCTCACATTTTATCTGCGATCTTGAACTAAATACATTAATCGTGATGTTCCAACAACCTTGAAAACGATGCTGGTTGTCATAATTTTTAATTGGTCTTATCTTAGCTCACAACTGATTTCAAAATCAAGAGGCATGGGATCCATCAATTTTTTTTCTTAAATTCAGTCATCTTAACTATTGGAATTTTAAACCTTTTTTCTTACTCACACTTTACGTATATTTAAGTTAAGGTTTGCATCATGGAATTTTTGTAATAAATAGGAAGAAAATGTCAATTTAAATAAAATATTTTTAACAAATAATATTTAATTACAAATACCTTAATAATATGCGTAGTTATGCATTTTTGTGTTACATTTTATAGTTATTACGCAAAATATATTTTGTAATATATAGGGATTTATTGTAATGCTCAATAACAAAAAAAATATTTAATTTAAATTAGAATTGTGTTTTTGGTTGTACTCGTACTTGGGTAATGTTAAATTGCCTAGGAAATTTGTTAATAAAATCATCAAGATCTTCGGATAAGGCGCAAGATTCATAAATATTTACCAAATTGAATTATTGCATTAGATCGTTTTGCCAATTGAATTGCGACTTTATGACGGTGCAATAAAGTGTATTACAGTTCGGTTTATCTAGAGGCGGTACCTGAGTTTAGTTTATGGTTTAGCCGCCGTGTTAGCTCGTGCTCGTAGTTAATACATTTTCAACACCTAGTTTGTTGTCCATATGCTAGAGTTATTGCTGCACTAGATATTTTTAAAGACCGTAAATAATAATTAGCTTTCACGGCTACGCATGTGTAAAAAGAAACCTATGTCTTTCTCCGTAGTCTTGCACCTTCTTATAAAAACAAATCTATATCTCTGTTTTATCGAAATCGGTCTATAACGGGCTCTTAATTGAATCAAGCAAACAAATCTCTTTTTATTCTTATTCACGACTGACCACCGTCATTGATAGATGCTATGAAGTCGTACTTTATCTAAAAAAACATGAACATTCCTGTAATTTATTAAAAAAAAATTCATCACATCGACCTGTCACGTTGCAATGTGAACTTCTTATCTGCGAGTTCTTTATCGTTATAATGCATGTACCCAGGTGCTGATCTGCCTGATGCTGTACGCGTCATGCGCACAGGCCATCATGGTGAAGTTCGGCACGAAGGGCGGGCCCATCGAGCCGCCGACGCCGGAGCCGCAGCCGAAGCCGCAGCCGTACCGCGCGCCCGCGCCCGTCTGGGAAGCCCGGTCTGATGATCTCCCAGACCCTAATGCTCAATGGTAAGTATTACCACTGAAGCAATATTTTTTAGAGACCGATGAAAGGTCGGTAATCGGTTTCAGTCGTTTTACATTAGGAAAACTGAACGAAACTGGTTTTTCAACCGAAACTGAAACGAAACCTGCAGCAGTATAATATTATAATTTTTTACAGTAGGGTATTTACCGCCTATCGTTTCCTTGAACCCAAACTCACTGAACTAGAATTATAATACATATTTTATTATGTATTAGGAAATAATTGCGTAATCTGTAAATAAAGCCTTCATTATGATAATTTAAGCAGCAAAGCCTCATACCGATCTTCAAAATTGTACCAGTAGTTTGAAATTAATAATAAAAAAAAATCTTCACTTTCATCTCTGCACATCACACATTCAGTGGTGGCTCTCCATTATAGAGTGTATTATAGAAATGACCATAATATTTATTTCCTGTTCCAGGCGACCCCAGCTGTTCTTCCCTCAGCCGAGGTACACGCAGGTCGTATTCAACCCGTCAACGCTAGCCCCGGTGCAGAACAACGCACAACGCTTCGTCAACGCCTACCGACCAAGTCCCAAGCCCGCGAGACCCGTGTCAGAATATGTGAACCCTACGCAGTTCCTCAGCTCCCAGAGCCTGCCAGGGTTTGGTACACGCTACTTCCTTCCCGCCTACGTCAACGACTTCCAATTCAGAAAAGAAGAGACGAAGCAAGAGGAAGCGAGGCATAACAATGACATCGAAAGCAACAATACCAGCGACTCTACTCAGGATTCCGCATCTGATCTTCTGTGGAAATTCGAGAAAGAATCCTCGAAGAGGCAGCAGAGACAGACTTGGGAAGTAAGTTCATTTTAATAATTGTTTTAAACAGATCAAATAAAGCCAAAAACCTATATTATGTATCCTCAGATGAATTGATTCATAGGCAGTTAGTAGTGGATCTACATTATATTATTTTGGTCGGGCTATGTGAAATCCTGCTGAACGATCACGGCCAACACTGACATGAAATAATCTGACCAAGTGACGTAAGCCCGTAATCTCCCTATTAAAATTTATCTGATGGTACATACAATTTACTATACTCATGAAGTTATGTATTTTCAGGGAACGGGAAGGCCAGTGTACCAGTGGCCGGTGTACGTGCACCCTAGACACTAGTTAATTTAATTAGGGTAGGAACTGACCTGTAAAATTAAACTAACGCAGCCATGAAATTTTACGCAGATACTTTGTAAAGTTTTCATAGGTGACAAGCGCCATTTTAGGGTTAAGTAAAACGTGCCACATGTAAGAGAAAGATGTCTTACAATAAACGAAGTTTTTAATATCGTTAATAAGAATGCCAAGACAAAGTTTTACTGTCGTTTTATTTTGGTACATAAGTGCTCCTTCATGTTTTTTGTTAATTAATACACTTTCCCTTTTTAAGAGCACTACAATATTACCCAGTGTTTTGTTTTCAATTTTGAAGAGTATAAAATGCTTAATAATTTAAAGTTACAATTAAAACGACTATGAAAGTTTTTCTTGACTACAGGGAAACCTACTTTATATTTAATACTATTCTTTAGGATTTTATTATGACTTCATAAAACCATAACAATTATTATAAGTAATAAATATTATATTATTACTAGCTGTCCCGGCAAACGTTTCTTTGCAATATTAAGTATATAAATATTTTTTTTTTAATTTGATCGCAGCGCTAACTGTCGGGACAGACTAAAATTAAAATTAGAATTCGAATATTATTTAAAATTTGACACTGCGATGGTAGCGCCGTCTGTCGGATCCAATGTAAAACATTCAACAATCAACAACTACTAATAAATTACAAATTAATTAAAAAAACATTGTCCAGCGGACAAAATTGTGAATCTAAACCATTCCCAGATCCCCTTGAACACACACAAAAATTTCATCAAAATCGGTCCAGTCGTTTGACATACACACTCACAGAAGAATTATATATATTAAGATGATTATATTTTGTAAACGACGAAAGGAGTACTGTGAAAAGGTAAATCCTTTTGGGTTTTGACACTTGAAAACTTGACAATCCCTTCCTTAATATAAAATTTTGCATCATAATTGTTTTATTTTCAAAATAAATTATTTTTTATCAACGTTAAAATAATATATAATATTTATAATTTACACTGCGGTTGTCCGTCATTGCGAACGCACCTTTGTTTTTTTACTGTAACTTTATCAAGCCTCAATCAAAGCCGAAAAAATTATGTATCGTTACGAAAATAAATAGGGTAAATTAATATTTATAAGCGAAGTTTACGTCTCGCAAAGTACAATCAACGGACCTTGCATTTAACGGTGCATGAATTTTCACTGTTAAAACAAGACGTACGCGGTATTCGCTCATATTTACTTGCATAAGACTTTAAAATTTTAACAGCCGCTCATTTAAATTACACTAATTGCGCACATTAAAACAAATTTGAAATTAATTAATTACCTAAATTAAATATATATTAAATATCATTTTTTAAATTTATTAGAGTGAACGTTAACAAGTCCTGCGTTTTCAGTTTTCACGTCGTAATTTTCTTAACGTTTTCGTCACAGCAGTTGCACGGAGCGTAGTAAATTACTCAATATACTTTATCTTAGATCTGGACGGCGATGCTCAAAGTACGAACAATAACATTACGATAACATATCGACATCTTTATGTAACGTATTGTTACAATATCATTGTCCATAAACAAATAATTGTAAAATAAAGTGAAGTGATATCTATTGTTCTTTTGTGTATCACGGTTAATCATTTTGTCGTTAAGAAAAATGTGAGACGCGAAATTAGAAAACACTTTTCTATTAGAGCTCATCATTGATACTGTTTCTACGCAATTTGATACTTTTCTCTGCATGGCTAATGATAGAAAATCATAAGGTATTATAATGTTTTTTCAAGTATGCAGAGCTCTTTTTTTTCTAAGACATTAATACAATATAAGTATTATAATATACAGTAGACGATATTTATATGAAACGTTCCGAAACACATACATATTAGCACGAGATTTCAATTAACTTTCAGTAACAGAGTTACTTTGATTTCAAAGTTACGACCGAGTTGATTATTTTATAAAAGGAATTCATTTTTTACTCTTGCCAGTACCCTGAATGAAATAGAATTTACTCTTTATAATAAGTACTATTTTTATTTAGTTGCTTGTGATATTGTAATATAATTTAAGCCTTTACTAATCTAAGCTATACTTACAAATTAAAAATAAGATTTTTTTATTTTATTTTTATTTTACTTTAATAAGGTTCACCAACAGTACATACATTGATACACATACAAAATAATGAAGCAAAGTAAGGATCTGATGTATGTACCAATTATAGGCGCACACATCATTACAAATTGAGTGACAAAATTATTATACTAAATAAATGATAATATCAGACAAAGATAACAATGATAAAATTATTAACAAAGATAACAATGTGACTAATATTTGAGTTACAAGAGAGACAAGTCACAAGAGAGAGTGCTAAGTGATTTGAAGGGCATTCATTAAATTTATTTATGTTATGGATAAATATTAATTTGTTGTTCATAATATAAAATAGTTGTAATTATTAAAATTTTGTACATATGTAAAATAAAATTATTTTTAAAAATATCTTTATTTTTTGTGATTTACCCTTCTCAGATATGAATTATTTTTTTTTTGTAATTTTCAGCAACATTCCATAGCACAAGACTTTACCTCCTTTTTATCTCCTGTTCAAATTATATAGAACTACTATAGAGTCGACTCTATACATAATAATATTATCTATTAGAAGTCCTCACCTGTACATCTATACTTTATCTAGATATCCTTTACAGTCTTTCGGTGCAGCGCTTACGGCTCATATTGTATATTAGCATTTTGTTATCATTTTAAATCAATAACGTTTCACATCATGAACGCCGCATATACATATTTAAATAATATAAAAGTGAAATATTACGTCTATGACAAGACTGTTAGATTACATACGCTACAGGATTTACAAAATTACACACAATAAAACGTTTATTTAATATCACGAAAACGAATGTTGTGTCAGCATTTAAATGTACAATATTCAATATTTCACATTATTAATAACGCACATTACTGAAAGCAGAGAACAAGGCGAGTGCACTTATAACGAATCTCTTGGCATTTTCCAGTCTTAACTTCTAATAGGCTAAATTATAGAAGTACTCGACAGGTGATTAAGTATATTTATAGCAAATTATATTATTAATACGAATGGGTTTGCTCTTAGCGCTTAACCTTTTACTCGAACCAATAATTATGAATTTATAAATTAAGGTACGAAATGCCCATAACTATGTTATAACAGATTTGTGTAAGGAGTACATGAAATGCTACAAAATACTTAAGGATAATAATATGCCAAAATTAATTGATAAAATTTTAGACTTATTAGAACATGGATAATTTTTAAGTTTCTTGATCACACCGCTGGGCAAATGCATCTATCAGGACTTCCATACTAGTTTCCGTCATTGTTGGCCAGCATGTCTCTAGGAATACCTCCAAATTCCATTCATCTTCAGGTAGGTACCCAAAAAAACCGAATTATGTTACATCTTAATCTTCACCTCTTTCTTTACCTTAAGGCAGCTGGTCTTTAGAGCTCTGAAGACACTGCCACCCAAACGTATCTATTGTTACTATCTTCAACTGTTACATTTTTTCAGTATTGTTGCTACAAAGATTAAATAATATCAAACTCCTAATAAATTTTACATCATAACTGCATTAAAATCCATCATGTTTCAAACCTCGTAATGTTTTGTCCTCATTCAAATCGCGCACGGAATGCTAGTCTTAATTCGAGGTAATTATTTGTTTAGACACGCAATACCGAATACATTCTATTTTTTATGAACCGCGTGCTTATCTTAGATTTTCCCACAAGCATCGCATTGGTTAAGCCAGATGACCCTTTTATTCTAATTTATTATCTTAATCATAAGTTCGCAATTACCTTTTGTTTAGCGTTCCTGATAAAATACTAGCTTTGTTGCCCGCGACTTCGTCCGCGTCGACTTTAGTTTATAGTTTTTCCCGTACATCGATTGAATAGTTAACGCGCAAATCATAAAAGTATATTGTGTGGGACAATATACTTTTATGATATGATAGATGTTCCACGTGGCTTAGGAATGTCAAGGAAACCGTGCATTTTTCCACAAAAAAAGAAACCTGGGTCCTTTCACGTGGTCTATTCTTCATGTGTGCCAAATTACATAAAAATTGCTCCAGTAGTTTCTTAAGATCTCCGTTTTTTCCACATTTTCCTGTTTTTTTTTCGCTTCTATTAGTTGTGGCGTGATAAAATATAGCCTATAGCCTTTGTCGACAAATGGGCTATCTAACACTGAAAGAATTTTTCAAATCCGACCAGTTGTTCCTGAGATTAGCGCATTCAAATAAGCCCTTTCAAATAATTTAGCCCGTTTTTTCAACATTTTCCTCTATTTCTTAGCTTCTGTTAGTCTTAGCGTAATAAAATATAGCCTAAAGCCTTCCTCTATAAATGGGCTATCTAACATTGAAAGAATTTTTCTAATTGGACCAGCAGTTCCTGAGATTAGCGCGTTCAAATAAGTCTTTTCTAATAATTTCCTCCCGTTTTTTCACATTTTCCACTATTTCTTCGCTCCTATTAGTCGTATCGTAATAAAATATAGCCTATAGCCTTTCTCAATAAATGAACTGTCTAACACTGAAATAATTTTTCAAATTGGACCAGTAGTTCCTGAGATTAGCGCGTTCAAATAAGCCCTTTCAAATATATTCCCGTTCCGTTTTTTTCCACATTTTCCTCTATTTCTTAGCTACTATTAGTTTTAGCGTAATATAATATAGCCTATAGCCTTCCTCTACAAAGGGGCTATCTAATACTGGAAGATTTTTTAAAATCGGATTAGTAGTTCCTGAGATTAGCGCGTTCAAACAAACAAACAAACTCTTCCGCTTTATAATATTAGTATAGATAAATGTTACAGATTTGAATTTGTTAGTCAATAGGATACGAATAAAATATCCATTCTTCGATTCTAATTATTATAAATGTGAAATTGTGTCTGTCAATCTGTCTGTCTGTCTGTTAACTCTTAACGCCTAAGCGGAATTTTAAAATACATATTATATAATTTAATAGACATAATAAATATGTTTTCATAATATGACAAAAAAATATTTCTTTATGAACAATGGTTAGCTTACTGCTTTCAAGATCACTTGATGCTATATCTCAGTATAATTTACAAGTATCAAGACTAGTTGATGGTACTGATTAATAGCATAATCTCCATAAACGTGCGGTCGCCAAGTTGGCAGTTGGCACGTATGCACAATAGAAAAGAGCACAAGGTCTATGCATAATTAGACGACAACATAAAAGGCTGATGGACCTAATGGTATAGTTTAGATGTTTTGTACATTAACGTACATATTGACCCACATCTTACAAAACGGTAGAGCAATTAGTTGACAATTTAGAGACATCAAGAATATATGAATGGAAGTAAAAAAATGTGATTTGGTTGCGGTTTCCAAATTGGCTCATGAACGAAAAACACGAATTATTGAAGAAGAATGCCATCTGGCATTAAGTCCGCCTGTGTACCAACATTGTGCAAAAAACATAAATAAATAAATAAATAAAAACTTAGGCAGGCACTGTCCACTATTAATAATAATAACCCCCCCCCCCCCTAGTTGACAGTGACCGGTTTCATTGAAACCAGGCTTGTTATGTTGCCGATCTAAGATGCGCAAACGAGAAAATTTTGTCTACATGTTTTCTCGATGTTTGATGGTTCGTCTCTTTATCTTTATTGACCCTAACATGACACACATTTCTTCTCGTATATAGATCTGTCGTCAAATTCTATTGTCTAGTAATGATTTTGACATTATGTTGATATCGACAATATTATAACTACACACGAGAGTGAGATATTTCGTTGTGCGCGCATGCTAGCACAGCTGAAGTAATTTTACAGTGTCTAAGTGTATGCGCACTCTTTATTCCTGTTCTTTTATAATCTCGAGGGATGCCCATCCGATGCATGGATCGACTTACTTGTCAGACATTAGACAGTTAGGTCACCAGCCTACATTGTCCTAACTTAACTTCCAAATTATACGTTTCCAACGAGGGAAACAAGCCTATAACCTCCGGTCAAGAGCCGCGCTCTAAAGATCACGAAGTCGTTAAACTATAAGTTGCTTAGGTAAGCAATCTATGTGACAAAATATGAGGAAGATTCAATTATTTATTTTCCCCCGTCTCTTACCTCTCAACATAGTCAACCTTCAGCGCCACTTGAATATTACATGGCAGTTACGAGTACTTGGGGTCAACGATCGCCAGCTGATTTGGTATTTACAACTATTACTATTTGGACACTGTCCGATTGGTGTCGGATCGGAATCGCATGACAATCGTAACCTACTTTCATGTGAAGCGTATTATAGTGCGTGGTAACTTTTGAACCTAAGGTTTTATAAAGGATGTAACAAAACTTTAGGGTGTGTATGGATCTCCTGTAAAGAGTTCGCTGTGATAGTAGCAGAGTTGAAATTGTAACTTTTTTTTTCACCTTTGTATGGAAAACTTCAAGATGGCAAGGCGCTTGCCCTTTCAGATCATAAAAAAATTTGCTCCTTCAGCACTGCTATTTTTACAGTTAACTCTATAATATAAGGAACACATACACACCATCAAGTATTATCTCTTAGTTTTGTAATACCTTAAGGTACAATTGCGTGCATCGCGATCAATCGCGGTCGCGCACGACCTACGACTGTAGTCGGCCGCTCGCGACCATAGTCAGCGTATGAAAATGTATGGCACCGCTTCCTAGGCCCGCGACTGACGCGCGCGGCCTACTACTGTCGTAAGCCGCGCGCGACCGTGCCATATAACTTTGACACGGTCGCGCGGGGCCTACGAATGTCGTTGGTCGTTGGTCGCGCGCGTCTGTCGTAGGCCCCGCGTGACTGTGTCAAAGTTTTTTCATACGCTGACTATGGTCGCGAGCGGCTGACGATAGTCGTAGGTCGTGCGCGACCGCGATCGATCGCGATGCACGGAATTGTACCTTAAGTGTCTAAACACACTAGGCCGAAGTTACGCGACGTAAATTCCGCATGTTTACGCCCGCAGTGTAATTTAAATTGCCGACGACACACTATTCAGTCACGTTCCGTCCGTATTTTGTATGCGTTTGACATTGCGGACGTAATTTACGCCGCATAACTTCCGCCTGGTATATGTTTAGACACTTATATTGTGCGTCTGCGCGAACGAGTGGTTAGTCCGCTACTCCGTGAATTCACAAGCAATTGTATGTAACGATTTATCTAAATAACGGCGCCGTAGTGCTGTTATTTACATACAATATATTGTGATCTTGCGGTGCAGCCGCCAAACCCCGTTTAGGTGTACGCAGCTTAATACCGCCTTGTAAAGTCTCACTTTAAAGACATATCTGTTGCATGGAAAGATAAGACACTCATAATAAATAATAATGTCATCCAAGTGCCACAAGATTCTTATAAGATTGAACTGTGTGTATCACTGTCATCCTTGTAATACTTTTTGTCTAAAAGTCATACATACATCAACACTTATGCTATCTAAGATCATAATGTGTTCAAAATGTCTTTACTTAAACAAACTTTGAGCGCCGGCTTAGACCACCAAGTAAACTGTGGATGTGTTGTGGTTATTATTATGAGTCCTGCGATAATTCTTAAACATTTGAGGCTGATATTTCATGATAGGCCATACTGTCTACTATCGGTGTTGTATCTATGGTCACTGCAGGTGACCATCATTTCTGTATACGTCACGGATGCGCTCATCTGTAGCAGTCGTGATCGCTAGACACGATGCTACAGATCCTTGGGTGTGAGTGATTATTGGAATTAAAATTAAGGCCACCAGCCCATCACTATTGCATCAAACTCTAATCATAATCCTCGAATTGAATATCACAAAAAGGTTGGTTCTGATCAATATCTGAAACCAACAACATTGTTTGAAATGTTTAATTTATTATTATGATTCCAGCTATACTTTGAGTTAAAAATAGTTTTAATGCAGGCATAGTTATTTTAACATACATCCATCCATCCGTCCGTCCGTTATAGTAGTCCGAGGTAATGATATTCTGAAAAAAGTACATAACAAGAATTCATCAAATTGTAAGATATCACGTAAAATGCAACTTTTTAGTCCCTAATATTATGCCGAATATTGTTCATAATATGAATCAGTTGTTATTAATATCACTTCATCCAAAAACATCCTTGTGGAACTGTGCAAATCCAAAACTTTCAAGGCACATTATGGCTGTGTTACCGCACAAAAGTAAATAATAACCGCTAGTTCCGCTATTGTCCCACTGATGTTGAGTGGTTTACTGCAGATGAGCAATTTGTGTGATTTGGTAACAGCGTTGCAGCGGTGAAGAAATCCAAAACGAAAGCACGCGCAGACTCGCCGATACTAATTTAGTACGTCTATCTCATAAGGGCAGGCTCACACACAGCGTATTAAAGGCTTTTTAGTTTTTAGATTATAATGATAGCTGAAAATAATAATATAATTAGAAGTTATTTAGTAGATATTTTAAGCACTGTCTGCAAGCAATGAAAAAATCTTTCCGTCTATATTGTTCAGTTTGATAAGTTTTACAACCCCACATTCCCACCGCAGCATCGCCACGAAAACCTTTTAATAATATTATTATGATCTCAGGGGTGCTCGAACTACAAAGTAAATTTATCTAGGAACCTGCAACGAAATTAAAACCTATAGGAATATAGGAAAATGAAGGATTTGGATTGTAGTATTAATAATAACTATGTGATAACTGATGTCATGTAATTATTATTATTACGATTATGTATATTTTGCTATAAATCATTTTCTTAATATTTCGCTACAACAAAACAAAATAATTTTATTCAATAACCTTAACCCATCAATCCCCGTAAGGTCCAAGTGGGCCGCGATAACAAAATATTTCCAAGAATTGGCGATCGAAGGATTAAACTACGACTTATTCTGTATTTATTCTGAATAAAAATTTTGAGTTTGAGTTTGACTTATCCTGATTAAAAACCACTCCACTTATTGCAATAATTGTATTTGTTGCAATAGTTACAAGTGTGCGCATGGGCTTATTCGTTATGTCATCTTGCTAATTAAAGTAGATAGTATTTACCTCATACACTGGCCGAGCACGAAAAAGGTAATGTCGGGTCTTGCGCTGTGGTCTTACTAAGACAGTCCACTTGATGGCTTTGGTATGTGGACCATGAAATATGTCATAGGTAGGTAGGTAAGATTTATAATTAACACTAGATAATGCTCGCAACTCCTATATTTTGTACTAGCGACCCGCCCCGGCGTCGCACGGGTATAAAATATATAGCCACTGAAAAATGATTAAAATCGATAGCCTATGATCCTTCACGTGGTCTACTTCTTATCTGTGCCAAATAACATAAAAATTGCTCCAGTAGTTCGCGAGATAAGCCCTTTCGAATAATTTTCCCCGTTTTTTCCACATTCTCCTATTAGCCTAGCGTGATAAAATAAAGCCTATCTATATAATTCCTTAATAAATGGGCTAAACACTGAAAGAATTTTTCAAATCGGACCAGTAGTTTCTGAGATTAGCGCGTTCAAGTTAGCCCTTTCAATTTCAATTTCCGCCGTTTTTTCCACATGTTCCTGTATTTCTTGGCTCCTATTAGTCTTAACGTGATAAAATATAGCCTATCTATAGCCTTCCTCGATAAATGGGCTATCTAACACTGAAAGAATCATCAAAATCCTTTGCTTAGTTTTAAAGATTAAGGGGAACAAATGGACATAAATGAGGGAAAAAGCGACTTTGTTTTATAATATGTACTTACTTATATATTATGTCGTTTTCCGTTTTTGAAAGTATCTTCATTCTCCATAATTAGCAAATATCATAGAAATAGTAGTAGTTCAGCCGTTTAAGAGTAAAGAGGTGACAGACAGACAAACACACTTTTCCATTGATATTAGTAAATAAACCAGAATATAAAAATATAGACACTTAAAAAGGAACTAGACAACGAGCAGATTGATAACCTGATAGCTAGCAGTCATGATAACTGACAACTCGTAACATCATAAGACACTTCCTATTGTATTACTTGAAGTCTCCTTCCGCGATAAGATAAGTCTATACCCTAACTCTGATCTCAGCTCAATTTGGGATTCGAAATATGGCTCCGCTATATTTTACGTGAACACAGTAGCAAGTAATAGTCGGTTTGAAAATAGAATGTAAAATTACGTGTAACAATGAATGAAGTTAGCCGTGAATGCGACGAAAACAACAAAGTAAACAATATCACTGCCACGAGAATCCGTTATGTATGCGAATCTCATTCGCGTGCTGAGGGTTCCGTTGTAACTTCACTTAATTTTATTTTATTTGATCAGAGAAATTTATTTAAAAAGTCAGATGGTTACTTTGTTTGGTTGTGTTATATCAAGACTATAAGTAATATTGGTTGCGAATTGTAGGCTAGGCAAGACAAAGCTCAACTAAATTGCAAAGATCCACCACGTGCCTATGTATAATTTTTTCTAATAATAGGTTCATAATATTATAATAGTATGCAGTCAATGGTAAAGTCAGTATTTATATTATATAGAATGCAAGCGTAGCGCGCGAATCATCCAAAGGATGGGTTGCATCAAAGACGCGGTTAAAGTTAAAGTTATAGTTATAGTTAAGGCTAACTCAGCTTTAACCTTAACTTTAACCTTAACTTTAACCTTAACTTCAATCTTAACTTTAGCACAGAAATTGACAGAATATGTATGTTGCGTTTATTTTTAAAGCTACAGGTAATGGAATTGAGAGTATAAAAATTGAATTATCCGTAAAAATCGACAGGAAAAATATAACACAGTGAAACATAGTAAATTTTCACGAAAAAATTTAGATGTATGGATGGCTTCGGCCGCCATATTTAACGGTAACCAAAGATTTGACGGCGATTTGAGGTATATAGTTATAGTTAAAGTTACAGTTATAGCTAAAGTATTAGTTAGTGCATCCCATCCTAAATCTATGAGTTAAACGATTATGTTGTTTAAAAAACGTTTGTTTTATTCCGGGTGTGCGGAACTCTAATAACTTAAAAAGGAGGGAGTTCTCAACGGGTTTACATTTGAGATTGTAAACAAATGTGTTCTGGTATGAGGCAACGTGTTTTTAAATTTACATCATGTTATTGTTCCTGTCTGTTTCGGCAAGGCTAACGTTTAAGATCTGTCTAAAAATAAAATGTAAAGACATACGTGCAGGGGGATGACAAATCCTTTCAATCAGACTGATACTCGTAGCAGTGTGTGTCCTTGAGAGAAGTCACTGCGTCCAGCCTACTCGTATTGACGGAGGCTATGCCTATTGCCTAACCGCCCGCGCCGGTCTGACCAACCTATCTACTTTTTTTCATTGAATTAAAAAAAGTCATTTACGAAAATAAATGGTCAATAGAGACTCTAGTCTTCGATCAAATAATTATGTACCATCGAGGAAGTTGATTCCTATGCAGTTGAGAGACCAACGTCATTTGGTCGATTATGTCAATTCAATATTAATTGTGATCTGTCGGCTGAGTTTGACGTAATGCGACCAAACTACGTAGATCCCCCATTTGCATAGGAATCAACTTCCCCGAGTGTACTTACCTCTAGCTTACCTCTAGACTCTAGAGTCTAGTACAACAAGTTTATGACTTCTAAAATTAATTTTTAAGACAGATACAGGGTATTAGAGGCAGCAAAAGAATTTCAAATCAAAATATTACGTTAAGTACTTCGATAAATGTGAATTGCCGGTACAGTTTACTTTAAAATTATAACCCTGCTAGAATCTACCTACAATGCCATCTATGATAAAGCAACTGTATATTACTCTACTGTGTAGGTTGAGTTTAATGATAAAGGAGCGCCCTCTGTATGGAATGGCAGTACTTTTATGGAAGTAATCAAATGCCATCTATGAGCGTACGTGTGTACTAAAATGCACTGTACCTATGGAAAGATCGTGGTCAGAAATGACTTCATAATTATAGTTACCTAGATTCTACATCACAGTTCCAAGATTTGCGTAAAGATGACGTTAATAAAAGGCGAAATCTTAGTTTTACTTGCACTGATATTGCTGAACATTTGAAAATCTATTGTGTCTGGAATTCTCATGATCGAGGTATTAAAAAAAATGTAACAGCCGCACTCAGAAACTTAAACTTTTAATGATTATTAGATGACCCGATGAACTTTGTTTCATTAAACAATAATTATAATATTCTGTATTTCAGGTGCGTAGACCCCCAAGCAGAGGGGCTCGGTAGGCGAAGCCGAAGAAGTATTCATTGTTCTATAGTCTATCGAAATGTCAATTATAGCCGACTTGTTAGAAAATGAAGGTATTTGATAAAAAAATATTTGTTTTTGTGTCAAATTAAAGTTGGAAAGTGTCTAATAATGTTTTTATTTTTACAAATACGCGATGATTCGATTATTATGGATATATTACTTATGTCGTCGATTCAAAACCCTTATTAATTTATCTAGATCTACGTGTTATCATGCCAAAAATACCGAACCTTCGTAACAAACAGGTAAGAACATTTTGTATTGAGAAAATTAAATTGTCGTTATTAGTAGGTATGTTACTCGCAATTTTTCCATCATTTCTCATCTTTAAAACCTTCCCTGGACTTCTACAAATATTTTAAGACTAAAATCAGCCCAATACGTTCAGCCATTTTCGAGTTTTAGCGCGACTAACACATTTGAAAATCTAATATATATAAATCTCCTGTCACGATGTTTGTCCGCGATGGATTCCTAAACTACTTAATCGATTTTAATGTTGTTTTTTTAAATATGCGCTTTTTTCCAACTTGAGAGGTAGGATAGATTAGATCTTTAATTATTTTATTGCAAATTATTTTAAAACCTGAGACTGACGGCGACCAATGTTTGTGCGACGGGATAGCGATCGACGTTGCCATGGTAACATACATATTATTTAGTCACTTTAATAAAATAATATGGCAAATACATAATATATTATGGCAAAGCAACGTTTGCCAGGACAGCTAGTATTATATAGATATTACTAGCTGTCCCGGTGAACTTCGTGTCACAGGTCACTTTAAAATCTTCCCTGGACTTCTACGAATATTTTAAGACTAAAATCAGCCCAATCCGTTAAGCTGTTTTCGAGTTTTAGCGTGACTAACAGATTTGAAAATCCATTTTTATATATAAGAAGATATAGATTACATTTTTGTACGGGGCTTATGTCAAATTCCTCAATAAATTGAGGTTAAATAATAATAATTAAAACTCATTAGGTGCTATTTTAAGTGATATGAAAAACCTTTAACCTTTAACCTTTTTACTTCTTATTCAAATAGCTAGATTATTATTTTAGGTCACCGTGAAACTAATATAATATAAAAATACTGTGATTATATCACATTAAAATTATAAATTGACAGTTTGTGTTTGTAGTTACAACAATTGGCTCATAGGTACTATACACAAAGAATTCTATAGTTTAAATAGAATTCTTTGACTATACTGCATATTTTGTGTATCCTGGAAAAATGTAACGTTTTCATGGGGCACAGTAATACGGCTCCACAGCGGGAAAAGCCTAGCTAACAATAAAACATAACACAATTGGAAAACAATACAAGGATCTATTTCATCTCGACTAAACACAGTCATGAGTCATACCAGGTTCAGGCAAGACCAAGGATTGGCTGACCGTGTGAACTCACCCACTTATATTCCATGGCATACTTTCAAGATTATGCTAATTTTTTCAGTGTTATAGTAAACGTTTATAAGTTAACTTTAACTATACAGTTTGGTTATTCATTTTGATTTAAATAATAAAGTAATAATTTACTGTACTCCAGTCTCCAATTCTAAATTAATTTTAATAAAATTTAAAATTTGAACCTCTACCATAAAACTATAATACGCATTTGTCTGAATTTAATAGGCGATACTTTACTGCGTGTTTAAACTCCTAAAAGGTCTTTCTTTAACTAAAAGGCTGTAAAGCTTTATAAAGTATTATTTATTTACTTTCCCAAGTTGCTATTACAAGCCATTTTCTAGCAATGATTCTATTGACATAATATGTTACTACTTACTTGTCATGTATACTTTTTAAGAATAATAAAATAGGTAACAATATTGAACTGGACATGCCGCCCACCAAGGACATCTAGTGATGTCCTTAATTAACAAAAATAATTATGTTATAAGCTCTACTCGTTAACATGAAACAAAGCACATTTTAAGAACACTAAAATTAATAACAAAAATACAATTCTAATATACAAGGAAACTCAATATTAATTAACAAGATAACTAAAAAATGAATCAATCTGTTGGAAGACAACACACTTTAGTTATAGGTCTCTTCAAAATGTTATTTTTACACTTCACTGTCACAACACGTACCAAATTGTCTTTTCCAGGGTGAGTATCAATGACCCGAGCCATAACCCATTTCCCAGGGGGAATGTTGTCTTCCTTTAATAATACCAGTTTACCAATAGATATGTTAGGTTCATTTTTTGTCCACTTTTTCCTTTCTTGTAATCTTGACAAATATTCTCTAGACCATCTTTCCCAAAAATTCTGAAACATTCTTTGTGCCAGCTTCCATCTATCAAGCCTGTTAACATTTGTCTCTAGGTAACTTTGTTCAGGTACTGTTATTGGCGCTTCTCCGATTAGAAAATGACCTGGTGTTAATGGATTCAAATCTGAAGGATCGTCGCTCATAGGGGAAATAGGCCTTGAATTTAATGTCGCCTCGATTTGTGTTGTAACTGTAGACATTTCTTCGTAAGTAAGGGTAGTATTTTTAAGTATTCTTCGAAGATGAAATTTAATTGACTTGACTCCTGCCTCCCACAAGCCGCCAAAATGGGGTGCAGCTGCTGGTATGTGATGCCAAGTCGTTCCATCATTGGCTAAAAGTTCTTCAATTTCAGCTCTTACTGTTTCTATAGTTTTTTCGAAGGCCGACATCAGCTCTTTATTCCCAGCAGTTAAGTTAGTACCATTATCACTCCACATATTTTTACAGTGACCTCTTCGAGCAACAAATCTTTTGAATGCAGCCACAAATGCTTCTGCCGTTAAATCTGTCACAATTTCTATATGTATTGCACGCGTCACCAAGCAAATGAAGATAACAATATATCCCTTTTGAGTTTTACATCCTCGGCCCTTTGACAATCTTAAGTCAATAGGGCCTGCTAGATCTACGCCTGTATTCAAAAAGGGTCTAGCAGGTGTGACTCTATCTTTCGGTAAGTCCCCCATTAATTGCGTTGCAGTTGCTGCTCGATATCTAGCACAAGTAACACATTTATGCAATACTTCTCTCAGAGAGCTTTTCGCACTTGTAACCCAAAACTTGGTACGAAGATAGCTGATCATTAACATTGGACCTCCATGGAGTGTTTTCTGATGACAATCTAACAAAATTAATTTCGTAAATGGATGCTTGCAAGGTAATATGATCTGATGTTTGGCTTCTTCTGGAATATGAGCATTGGCTAGTCTGCCACCTACCCGTAATACATCATCTTTATCGAGAAACGGGTTCAATGTCCTTATCCTACTTTGACTGCTTATATTTCTTCTTTCTTTTAAAGCATTTATTTCTTCTGTATATTCAGTATTCTGAATGATTTTTATACAAGTCATCATCGCCTGATCTATTTCATCTCCTCTTAAAAATGTATGTTTATGTTTTGATCTTTTTGTGAAACGTAATAAGTACGCAAAAACTCTTAGTAATTTTCGCAAACTTGAATATCTTGAAAATAGCTCTATTAAGCCCATATCAGTTAATGTAGTCATTACCTTGGCCTCTATTTTTGTTTCAACTTTGTGTTGTAATTGTTCCAATTTTTTTTCTCTCAGCTCTTCAGGACCCGACCACCAGAGTGTATGCTCAATCAATTGAGCCGGAGTTGCACCACGTGATGCAATATCTGCTGGGTTGTTTTCCGATGCAACATAATACCAATGATGGCTAGGTAATAATTCTGTAATTTCTGCTGTTCTATTTGCAACAAATGTTTTCCAGCGGTTGGGATGACTTTGTAGCCAGGCCAAGACCACCTTGGAGTCACTATAAGCATAAATATTATCCATTTTGACGTTCAGTTGTCCTGCCGTTTCCAGCAACAAATTAGCTAAAAGAACAGCACCACACAATTCTAGCCTCGGAACTGAAATAGTTTTAATTGGTGCAACCCTAGTCTTCGCTGTTACTAAATTAGTATGAATTGAACCATTTCTTTTGAAAACCTTTATATAAACTACTGCGGCATATGCTATAGAAGATGCGTCAGCATATCCATGCAATTCTACATCTATATCATCATCATTTGTGTTCATCCATCTGTTTAATGTTATGTGTTTAACTTCATACAATGTTTCTTTATATCGAATCCATTCAGCTTTGAGGGTTTCTGGAATCTCTTGGTCCCATTCTATTTTTAATAACCACAACTTCTGTATAAAAGTCTTCGCTATAACTATGATCGGTGCAAGCCAACCCATAGGATCATAAAGTCGTGCCACGGTAGCAAGAATATTTCTTTTTGTTATTTTGTCTGTCTTATTTTTATCTAAATTTAATATATATTGGAACTTATCGTTTTTTATGTCCCAACTGATTCCTAATGTTTTTATCACTTCTTGCTTATTAATTATTATCAACTTCTCATCGGCTGGTATCTCATATCTTTCTATGTAATTGACCAAATCTGAACTATTGCTTGACCATTTTTGGAGTTGAAACCCTCCAGCTTTCATCAGGTCGGTCATTTCTTTATAAATTTCTTTTGCCTTATCTACATTGTCCGCTCCAGATAATAAGTCGTCCATGTAGTAGTCTTTTAAGGCAACTTTAGAGGCAATTGGATAATTTTCTTGCTCATCATAAGCCAACTGTTGGACTGTTTTCGTTGCCAAATAGGGCGCACATGCTGTGCCAAAAGTAACTCTTGTCAGATTAAACTCTTTTAGACTGCCGTTTACTTTCCATAAAATTCTTTGCAGATCTGCGCATTCGTCTGTCACTTTAATTTGTCTGTACATTTTGATACAGTCAGCAACAAAGGCTATTTCATGCTTACGCCATGTCATTACAATATGTCTCAACTCTCGCTGTATGGTGGGACCCACCAGCATATTGTCGTTAAGGGAAATACCATTAGGAAGTTTCGACGATGCATTGAAGACAACTCTAACTTTAGAGGTAAGTTTATCACGTCTAACAACTGCGTGGTGTGGTAAGTAAAATATCTCCTTTGTATTTTTATTAATATCTTTTTTATCTACTTCCGTCATATGGCCCAGTTCTAGATATTCTAATATAACTCTATTATATTCATCTTTCAAATCCTTTTCTTTACTCAACCTCCTTTCTAGTTGCTCTAGGCGTTTTCTGGCCACACTAAATGTATCTCCGTAGTCAATATTTTTGTCTCTAATTGGAATTTTTACTATATACCTTCCTTCCTCATCTCTTCTATAAGTATTTTTATATATATTTTCACATTCTATCTCTTCCTCAGTCATCTTCCTTTTTAATTTACAGCTGTCAATCGACTCTAATTCCCAAAATTTTTGTAGCATTTTACTCTCTTCTGCTATCGTACTGTGCATGCTTACAACGGGAAGTTTTGTATTTTCTTTAACATCGCTTACTTCACCCGATAAGATCCAACCTAGGACGGTATTTTGAGCTAAGGGTGTCCCAGTCGGTCCTTTAACTACTCCATCTTGTATGACTTTACTATATATTGCAGCGCCCAATAGCAAGTCAATTTTTCCCGGTGTGCCGTAAGTATAGTCTGCCAAAGTCAATCCTTGAATGTGGGGCCATACTCCGCGCACCCGCTTGGATGGAAGTAACTTTGTCAAAGTTTTAAGAACATATGCTTCCATACACATGGTGAAAGAGTTATTTATATTGGACTCTATGGTGAATGCTACCACATGTTTTGATTGTAAAGTTGATAAATCTCCAACCCCACTCACTTGTACATTACTTTTCATTTTCTGTAAACCAAGAGCCTGTGCAGCTGATGCTGTGATAAAGCTGGCTTCTGACCCTTGATCCAATAAAGCTCTTAGTAATATTGTGTTACCATTCTCAGTTTTTACTTTGACCAGTGCTGTTGCTAGTAATACATATGTCGCGCTTCTTTTGACAAAATGAGAAATTACATCTTCTACTACTTCAGTGGACTGTATGTTTTGTTCATTTATAGAAGCCATGTTCACTTCTCTGGTTAACATGACATTTTCTTGATCGCCATCATCTCTAGGAGGGGGGTGTATCAGAGTACTATGTTTCTTGGCACATACCTGGCAACGTATCTTTATTCTGCACATCTTCACCCCGTGATTAGACAGTAAACAGTTGTAGCACAACTGCTTGTTTTCAACAAATCTCATCTTATCCTTATAGGTAAGGCCAGCGAATTGTTGACACTTATTAAGATAATGTTCATTATCGCAATACATACATTTAATTACTTTAGCGGTGTCTGTGTGATGCACCCTTCTGTCTGTTACTTCTTTTGTATCCTTTACTTCCTTTTTATTTACACTATTTACAATTTGCTTCGTTCGAATGTTTTTATTTGCTTGGATTCCTTCCAAAGATCGGAACCTGTACTCTAAAAATTCGACGAGCATATCAAAGGTAGGAATATTATCCGGTTTCTCACGGTTTATTTTTTCTTCCCATTGCTTAAGAGACTCTGGGTCCAGTTTATTTACTGACATATATACAACAATGGCGTCCCAATTGCTTGTGTCCACTCCGACGCTTTTGAGTCCGCTCAAGCAGTCGGTCGTGGTATCCAATATATATTTTATTGCACTAGCAGATTCATTAGTGCAGTTTCTAATATTCATAAATCTTTGCAAGTAAGCATTAGCTATAATTCTTTTGTTGCTATACCGTCCCTTCAATCTTTCCCACGCTTGTTTATAATTATTTTCGGTGACCGGTATATGACGGAGTAAGGCTGCCGCTTCCCCGACTACATGCATTTTTAAATAATGAAGCTTTTGTACGTCTTGAAGTGCTTCATTGTTGTGGATTAATGATATAAATTGGTCATGAAATGAATACCATTCTGTATATGAGCCACTAAAAGTTGGAATCTTTATTGCAGGAATTTTGACTTCTATTGGAGTGAATTTATTTACAGATGCTGGAAAATTTTCAACTGTGCTTGCTCTTTTTTGTTCATACTGCTGTAGAGCTTCTAGCATTGCGATGTTCGTCTTTGTGTACTCTTCTTCGCAAATATAAAATATACCGTCGGTTTCGTATGCAGTTGTTCTTAATTCCTCCCTGTCGTATGTATTATAAAGTATATGATGATTCTCCTCCACTCTGTTCCATATTTGTTGAAGTAGCCGCAACTTTATAATAATATAATTCGGACTTTGCTCTTCCTTAGGCATAGACATAAACTTAATATACATATTAGAGATTCGCTCCGAAAGTTCTATCTGACTATTTATAACTCGTTCCATTTTTTCTGTTTTTAATTGTTATGTCAATATTTACAAATTATTCTATGTCAAATTCTTATTTTTTCCAAGTTGACAATGTTGTCACTCTATTCAATGACGTCTTTCTGGCTAGCTGTATAGGTACTTTTTTCTTCAATTAAAACCTTACGCCTTTTCTCTATGACTGTTATGACGTCTTTGACTTATGAAATTTTCTACAATGACTTATTTATGATATTTATTCGATATTTATTTTATGATATTTATAATGTTATGTATTCTATATAATATAATCTTCTCTCTATATTTATTTACAAATTTCTTAGCCTCTTTGCTTTTTATTTGGTTCTTTTCGCTTCCCACTTTTTAGTTAAGAACTGTTTACATACCTCCTTCAATATAGCGGTGGCGATCACAAAACTATAAATCTTAATTGGTTGATTGCTCGATGGACCATGTTTAAACTCCTAAAAGGTCTTTCTTTAACTAAAAGGCTGTAAAGCTTTATAAAGTATTATTTATTTACTTTCCCAAGTTGCTGTTACAAGCCATTTTCTAGCAATGATTCTATTGACATAATATGTTACTACTTACTTGTCATGTATACTTTTTAAGAATAATAAAATAGGTAACAATATTGAACTGGACACTGCGCTCGCAAGTTCCAGTTTTGCTCGGAGTTACAAAAAGGAAAAGTAGATTTAAATATCCATATCCATATTAAAAATATGAAAGTGTGTCTGTCTGTCTGTTACCTCTTCACGCCTAAACCGCTGAACCAATTTTACTGTGGTATGGGAATACTTGGAGTCCTGGGAAAGAACATTGTATACTTTTTATCCCGGAAAAATGTACGGTTCCCGCGCGATAAACGAATTTAGGCTCAAGTTATTATGTATATTGCTATTATGCAATATTATGCATGGTTTTCCAGGGATAAGTTCAACACAATTTACATATTTTTGTGCACATAATATAGATCCAAATTATATAAAACGGATGATTTTCGCAACTCGGTGCCGTGTGATTAAGGAACACCGGAAAATCGCATTTTTGTTTCTTTATTTAATATTATTATCCATACTAATATTATAATAAATGCGAAAGTATGTCTGTCTGCTGCTGGACTAACTTTCGTCTTTGTTATGGAGATACTTTGAGTGCCGGCAAAGGAGATAGGATACTTTTTGTCCTGGAAAAATGTGCGGATCTCACTCAATAAATAATAATATTTGCGCATCGAAGTTGCGACTTTGCGAGCATCGTCTTAAATAATTGACTTTTAATATTATTTCTTCGCCATGCTCTGAGTTAACATTAGCTAGAAATCCTGCAAGCTTTCAAGCTAATGATTTTTTGCATTAGCTTGAAAGCTAGATTGAGGATGGTTATATTTTTTTTTGTATTAAGCCTATTTTATGCTTTTTATGTATTACAATATAAAAATAACACCGAAACTTGCGTTTACAGGCGACTCGGATGTATTTCACCTCCACAACCTTTATGCCAACCATATAATGATCACTCCTAGAAACTCAGAGGCAAATCGATTGTGAACAGGCTGGAGCGTACGATGTTATAAAGGCTCGCGTGGTCCACGCAGCCTCAGTGCGTGCTCCCGGCAGTGGTCAAGAGGAAGATGACGCGCGTATATCAAGTAAGTCGCGATTGTGATAAGATTTTGATAAGAAGCCTAATATTATATGTAGTATCATCCCAAAAATATGATCCTAAGGAAAAAACGTTGAAGAGGGTCTGGTTAGAGTGTCGAGCTTAAGTTAATCCTCAAGCCCCATAAGAGCAGCGGTGATCGCGACAACAATAGAATACAATAGCATTTCCAAGAATCCGCGATCGAAGGATTAATTGCTTGTTACTTGATAGTAATTGATGTCTGGTACTTATAAATTATGAATTAAATTTTTAAGCTTTTGCAAAATACGTTGGTAAAAAGGATTTACTTAAGCCTTAAAAAAACCTAAATTTTAAATTAGAAACAACTTCAGAATTTTCAGAATTGTTCTACTTGTTAGGAACTAACCCGGCGAGAAGAACCAACGTATGTATGAGTAATCGAAACATCGCTTGTTTATTGTATTTTTACACGGGAATATATATATTATTATTTATTAATTGCAATATTATAGTAAGTCCCCAAATTTTTTGTGTCCAGTTAAAACTAACTAGCATAGACTTAAGTAATTTTTTTTTAATTTTGTAAAAATAATGAGTTGAAGCATAATGAGTGCGACATATTTTCTATCAAAATTAAAAGAAATAAATGATAATTAAATTAAAAAATGTATATAATAATATAATTTAAGTTCAATATAAAGTTATTTATAGTACGGGAGCCCTAGACCACATTTTTTTTATAACTATCAAGCTAATTTTTGTGAGTAGCTTCATTTTGATAATACAAACAACGTTTTTATCTGCGAAAAATCTTGAAAGTGGTAGCTAACAGAGATAGAAAGGATTTCATACTTAGATTTGATGGTCCTAAAATATGGATTGTTCTATTAATAATTGTAGGACAATGTTACTCTTAAATTAACCTACCAATGTACAAAAAATCAGCTGGTTAGGGTTCCGTTTTAGGGTACCGTAGTCAACCAAGTTTTGTTGATAAATATTACAGAAATAAACAGATGATGAATATTACAGATGTTGGCAGATGAATAATATTACAGAAATAGTAATTTAAAAAAATGTTCTAGGGCTCCCTGACTATATGTAATGTAAGCAATTTCCTATAGTATCCTAAACCAGTGTGTAATTTAAGACACCCTAGCCTAACCACACTTCCGATGTTGGAAACCAATATACCTACCTTCATGATATCGGAAGTATCAGATCCATCTATATTCGATAGTCGGATACCACGCGTGGACGCACTCGCGGAAAAGTATGAAATATTGTCGTCGTAAATCCGACATAAGTGACTGATGATACACTTAATTAGTGTTCCCTGTTGCTGTTTTCATGAATAGGTACTAACTAATATTCTGAATTGTTTGTATATATTTTGTTTCTTGCTTCAGCGGTTGAAAGATCGTCTTTTGAGCCTTAAGAAAAGAGGCTAGTTTTTATGTCGATGGTGTCTCTCAAAGAAGATCTAATCCTGTAAACCTTCAAGTGTGGAATCAAGTGTGGAACCCAGACACGACGGTGGAATTGACAGGCCTTGGGCCATAATATGCCCTGGCACACATGGAAACTTTATGGAGGACCAGTTGACACCCGCAATTCCGTTGCGCCAAAATTTATTTATCGCGCGGGAACCGTACATTTTTTCGGGATGAAGAGTACCCTATGTCCTTTCCCGGTACTCAACGTATCTTGATGCCAAATTTCAGCAAAATTTGGCATAGAGGTCATTCACCTTGTTAATGCTACTACGGGGTGAGTTTACTATCCTGATGGCTGTAGAAAGATTAGGCTTGAATGTAGATTGGTAGGTTGCAGGCAGTTTGGTTGTATGTAGGTAGGTTGCTCTAGCAGCGGCCGCAGAGCCCGGAGAGGTGAGCCCGTAGCAGTGAACTCGTCGCGGTGATTTATTTACCCGTCATCTACCCTGTTCCTGTCAACGTCATCTAGTATTATTTTTTTCTGGTAGCCGAATCTTTGTTGACATTTTGATTGGCAGTTATTTCACATTTCTTCTTCACAATATAATCCAAGTGCATGTATAATTATGATCTTTGTAGGTCTGTCTATTTTTAATTTTCTTTCCTAATTATTTTAAAGTTTTTATCCTATTTCGAAACCTAACTCAACACTAAAAATCGTCATTTTCGGATATTTTAAATATTTTTGCTGTTTACTGTTTAGAATATATGCTTTTTTAAAATTTATAACCAAACGTTTGTTTATAAAATGTAAAAACTGCAGTCGTTGCCCGTAACTCGTAAGGCAACGACTAAGTTATGAATAATTATTGTCGATAATTCACCTAACAATCGTATCTATTAGCAGTCAATTTATTCAATACAATTACACGTACGAATAAACGCAGACAATACTTTGTTTTTATGGTTAGTAGTTACAAATTGGTTAAAGCCAAAGGTAAAGTTTGTTGTTGCTAAAATATTCTAGCACCTAGGTCAGGATATTAATATTTTGATAACCGTAAAAAGCTTTTAACACTCTTATTAGATACACTTATTTATTAAAAACAATCACTCCTTAATATTATCTAAGTGTAAAGTTATTGAAAATGTTGCAGTTCTGAAAGTGTAGGCGCTTAAAATATAATCTAATATTATGTATTTATGTTACTGTAAAAGCTCGAACTGCAGTAAATCCTAAGATTTTGTAGTAAAACCTAAGATCTACCAATCCGTAATGGTAAATGTCCGAAATGATTTGCGATACGAACTTTTACCACCATATAGTTGGTAAATCTGAGGATTTACAGTAATGGCATGGTATATGTTGAAAAAAAAAAACGGCCAAGTGAGAGTCAGACTTGCGCACGAAGGGTACTGTACTGTTATAGAGTAAAAACATTTAATCTTTATTTTATTTTAATATTAATATAAATTATTAAAGTGGTATTAACCGTGGGAGAGCCATGCTTTGGCACGAATGGGCCGGCTCACCAGAAAAATACCACGGACTCACAGAAAACCGGCGTGAAACAGTTGCGCTGTGTTTCGCCGAGTGAGTGAGTTTACCGGAGGCCCAATCCCCTACACTATTCCCTTCCTTACCCTCCCCGACCCCTATTTCCTCTTAAAGGCCGACAGATTTGCAACTCTTCTGAAGTTGTGAGTGTCCATGGGCACCGGAAGTTGCTTTCCACCAATAGTCTAAGATCCGGCCATGACCTTCACCCATCGTATTACGGGATGAAAATGATTTTTTTATAAAATTAAATATGTTAAAAAAATTATTTACAGGAGGTTGTCTGAAAAATTTGGTGCAAAGTGTAATTAATTAATAATTAAAAAATGTTTTTTTTTTAAACATTACATTCATTCCCTTACGCAAAAAACTGTATACTAATCGAAAGTATGTAGCTCATAGAATATGCAAACGCTGGGTTGACTTTTTTTTTCCGGTGCAATTATCAGGTAGGCAGCTATATGTATACAGGTAAATCGATACTAGTAATTTGCAACGATCCAGTTACGCGAGAAACCTTATATCAAAATAAAGATAATTTTATTATGAATATAATGACATAAGGTTGGCTGCAAAAAGTTGGTGCTAAATCCCGGTTGTCGATTTTTGAAAAACGTAATATTCGTGCGGTTGAATACGTGCGAAACAGAGGTCCGAGGAACGTATCCAGTGCGATAGAAAAGGTCGCAGCATTGCAGCTGTGTGTCGCTCAATCGTTGTTGTTATGTAAAATTTACATAAATGTACTACATACATAACTTTATCATTTTGTACAAAAATGCATTGCCGGATGCTCCGAAATAATGCTCAACACTTACTGTAGTCTATCGCTATCTTCCTCAATTTCACAAACAAAGAGCATGCGTACTCTCTTTCTTTCGACGATTGAGCGACACACAGCTGCAATGCTGCGTCCTTTTCTATCGCACTGGATACGTTCCTCGGACCTCTGTTTCGCACGTATTCAACCGCACGAATATTACGTTTTTCAAAAATCGACAACCGGGATTTAGCACCAACTTTTTGCAGCCAACCTTATGTCATTATATTCATAATAAAATTATCTTTATTTTGATATAAGGTTTATCGCGTAACTGGATCGTTGCAAATTACTAGTATCGATTTACCTGTATATAGCTGCCTACCTGATAATTGCACCGGAAAAAAAAAGTCAACCCAGCGTTTGCATATTCTATGAGCTACATACTTTCGATTATTATACAGTTTTTTGCGTAAGGGAATGAATGTAATGTTTAAAAAAAAACATTTTTTAATTATTAATTAATTACACTTTGCACCAAATTTTTCAGACAACCTCCTGTAAATATTTTTTTTTAAATATTTAATTTTATAAAAAAATCATTTTCATCCCGTAATACGATGGGTGAAGGTCATTCTATGGCCGGATCTCCTACTACAAGTGAAATATTTTGTTTCAGGCACATAACTTACCTATTAATGAATCACTTATTTTGATTGCCTTTTTACTTTTTTTAAAACCAAATATAAGAAGAATACTGATTGAATTATAGTAGCTTAGGTAAGCATTATGTTAACTATGATATGTACCTACTTGTTTTGTCTTATAGTTTATTAAGGCATTGTTTTATTCCTAAAACCAACATTTACCAGTTGACAGTAGTAAAACCTAGCATATACCGAATTTTAATGGTAAATGTTCGAAAATATCGTCGTATTAAAAGAAATACTTACATTTACCAACTCGTGTCAGTAAATCCTAAGATTAACACTTAAATCTTAAGATTTACCGAAGTTCGAGCTTTTACAGTAACATGTATTATAAATCTCCTGTCACGATGTTTTTTTTTTTATGTAATAAGGGGGTAAACGAGCAAACGGGTCACGTGATGGAAAGCAACTTTCATCGCCCATGGACACTCGCAGCATCAGAAGAGCTGCAGGTGCGTTGCCGGCCTTTTAAGGTGTAATAGGGGAGGGTAGGGAAGGGAAAAGGGTAGGGAATAGGGATTGGGCCTTCGGTAAACTCACTCACTCGGCGAAACACAGCGCAAGCGCTGTTTCACGCCGGTTTTCTGTGAGGACGTGGTATTTCTCCGGTCGAGCCGGCCCATTCGTGCCAAAGCATGGCTCTCCCACCTCAAAAACGTGTTTGTCCGCGATGGATTCCTAAACTACCTAACCGATTTTAATGTTTTTTTAAAATGTGTGCTTTTTTCCAACTTGAGAGATAGGATAGCTTAGATCTTTAATCATAGTCGCAAATTTATTTTATTGCAAATTATTTGTCCATAAAGAGCGACCATGTTGTTTATGCGACGCGGGCGTTGCCGTGGTGACATACTTATTTAATCACTAATTCAATAAAATACGGGCGATATACTTTATATAATATGGCAAAGAAACGTTTGCCGGGACAGCTAGTTTGATATAATATTCAGAAGAGAGACCCTACATTCGTTACTATAAAATCATAAAATATGCGAAAATGTAACAGTTTGTATGTCATTCTCTCTGTTACTTTGTGACTTGTAATTTTTTATAGGGATTCTTTGAAAATTTGGATAAATATTTTTGGTTCGTGCTCAATACACCAATTATTATGTTTTCATTGGCTCATCTAACATTAGCTAGTTGTACTAAATATTTAAAGTAAAACAACTAAGTGCATTGCTTGGTGTTGTTGATATGGACCCCATATTAAAACGTAGTGTCTAATTAAATGCTGCACAAGCGCACTACTTAGTATGATTTGTAATAGCATAGTGAGCTTGTTGTTATGTTATTAACAGTGCGAATTGTTAACAAAGTTGCGTAAATCTTGAGCATATTTCCACAAATATAGGTTTCAGACCGTATCGTTAAGATGACCAGACGTTATTATAACACGTAACATGACACAAAAATCTCCAGATGGTGTATTTTATAGTTTTTCTTTTTTTTATTTCCCAACGCTCAATGCTTTTCTAAATGGATGCGATTATTTTCTGACCAAAATTAGCCAAATCGGACATACAGTATTGATAGTGATAAAACTGCTAATCAATAAAAAAACCTTCGATTTCATCTCATGCAACGATATTCTACTTAAACAAATGTGTTACATTCATACTATTTTCCGGCTTAAATCTCTTCCGAACAACATTGACAAAGACAGATAAGTGAAACAAAAGATACGAAATGCCATTTACATAAAAGAGACAGACTAAATAAAAGACGACCCAATTGGGTCGTATTTAAATCTTCACAACGCGCGCGGTAGTAACGTAATATTATCTTCTTTGAGTTTTTTATACAATATCATTGATCTCATGTTTGTCTTGTCTTCATAGTTCGAGTGTACTTAGTACATACTATCAGAAAAAAATAATATTATGGTTTTAGCTCACACGAGATACTCGTAGTCGTAACAAATACTTCCTGTATGTTTTTACATGCTCTATTGTTATGATTTAATGGGGTCCTTTGTTGACTGTGTATTTTCTGATTCATTTAATTACTTATGAGTCACAAGTATGATTCATTATTATGATCTAATTACTTATATCGTTTCATGGTGGGCAATTCTAAATGTAGATCATTTGTAGGGTTCCGTACTCAATGGGTAAAAACGGGACCCTATTACTATTTTTAGTACTCCAAGTTTCTTACGCCGCGCCGGTTCTTCTCGCCGGGGTTAGTTTCCGAACCGGTAATAGGCACCATGTAGACATTCTGAAAACATTTATTTTAAATTTATTCAGAAATAAAACAGATTAGATTTTGACTTTGATTAGATTTCAATATCTCTCCGTCTGTCTGTTACCAGGTTGTATTTCAGGAGCTATGATATAGACGACATAATATTCTGTATAGTATTAGGTATAGGCTGATAACAATAGGCATGATGACTATTTTTTTTCTTATTGGTAATTGAAAGACCCTTAAACAATAGAAACATCACTGAAAGAATAAATCTGATAGCTTTAAAAATTCACCAAGATATGACAATTCAAACATCTCATAAAATAGACCTGCCCAGAACGCTCCATACAAAGTGTATGGAAATTATGACGTCAATCTTTCGTAGTTTGTACTCATCGGGAAAGAACTTTGTTCGATAGGCACCTATATTAAATATTGCGTTCATGAAAGTGGTTTCATAACAAAAGTTGCTTTTAATTGCATAAGTTATCGAGTGGTATACAAAATATATAAAGAATAAAAATTTCGACTCGAATATCCAACTTAGAAGGCGCATAACAAAAAAATACAAATGCTATCAAGCTGAAATTTTGGAAACACTTATTTTTTACCGTGATTTTTTTATTTTATTAACAAAATTCGCTAATCTTTTACTGCCAATTCCCAAATTAAAATTTTTTCATTTTCAATATCATACTTATTTAGCTTTTTGAACGTTCCAGGTTTTTGTCACAGCAGCCGTTGTGTCAACAGTGGCTAGTGGTTATGTCAGCTACCCCGCGTACTCCTCACCCCCCGTGGCTCCCGCGCTCGCCGCGCCCAAGTCACCGGGAGGATACGGCTTCTACAGAGGAGACCAAGGCTATAATGTACGTACAATTAAGGGCCGATTTTTCAATCCTTAGATAAACAGATAGTATTTATTCGACAGATAGCAAGATATTGAATTTTTCAATCGTCAGATAGGACTTAGTCAGATAGCGGACGCACGTTATTTGGTCCAGCTATGTAATATTGTCAATGACGTGATTTATAAGCTTGCTTGAGCTTGACATGATTAAATTAAGTATGCCAGCTATCTGCTTTTGAATCAATTATTTCTATGATAACATTTTTTTACGAAGTAAGCCAGGAAACAAACTGACCTAATATAATATGTGGTACACAGTATTTTGGTACGCTGACTATCGATGATCGATATCATCCTCAGACACTCCTAGAGGAGTAAAACGTATAAACTATTGAGTGCTTTATATTCTTCATTTTTTTTTCTGTTCAAGGAATTTGGACCTTTCACGCTTTAGGTATCAGTTTCATTTTAATTTATCACTAAGGAGCTTAAACTAGATATAGTCACGTCATTGGAATTTTATTTTTTAACTAATCGAATCCTCGATTTATATCTTTGTAAGACCTCACTTTAACACAGAATTAAGTTTCATAAGTCGTCAATCATACCGTACATTATGGAGCTAACAAACCATATCTGAGTCACCACCGTGACATCCTGCTTGCGTTACTAGTCACCATACGATGCAATGTAATATGCAGTATTCAAAGACTCGAATATTCCCTGCGCACAAGCTTCGAGGAATTTAAGGCGAAGTTAAATTAATAAGTGCTAGGTCTCTCGAAAGTGGCGGGTTAGTGGCCGAGCCCCAATTTCTTAGGAATAACGCATGAAGTCAGATCACTGATCTCTAATATACAGTACTTATATAATGGAGGTCAGTGAGTCAGATAGATTAAGTCCAAGTTTCAATTTAAGTCTTGTTCTATAAATTTCATAGGAAAGATTATTTTTTGACAGCACTAGTATAATATTGTAAGTAGATATAGCATGTCTTCATTTTTCTCTTGCTCTATTAGAAATTTCTCATTATTTGTTTTTGTGTGCAATAAAGAGCAAATAACTAAATAACAATAATTAATATAATAATATTTTAATAATCTACTGATATTCAAAGCGCCTACGAGAAATTAACTAGCAATGTTTATCCGCGCAGTACAAAAGACTTCAACGCGATAGAAGCTCTTTTAAAAATATTTTGCTCAAAGTAAAATATTTTTCACAATAAATGAATGCATGAAAATTCTTTATTTCTCCAAAACAAACATGACATACAGAACGTAGTAACTAAAAGTAAAAGTAGGCGGTCTTATCGCTACAAGCGTTTTCTTCCATATAACCTTCATTATAGAACTAGAAAGTAACAGAAGTACTTCTAATAATAATATACTTACTGTATAATATACGTACAAAGTGACTTATTTCGAGTAAATTTTAATATTTTTTAATGTATTTTGTGTATATTTTCAGTCGTATCCGAAATACGCCTTCGACTATTCAGTGAGTGACCCGCACACCGGCGACCACAAGACGCAGTGGGAGACTCGCGATGGCGACGTTGTTAGAGGTAACATTTTTAAAGTATATCCAAATCCATACCAATAATATAAATGTGAAAGTGTGTCTGTCTGTCCTTCTGTCTGTCCACGATGAAACAGCTGCACCGATTTTTATGAAATTACGTTTGGTGATACTTTGAGACCCAAGAAAGGTGACCCAAGGTGCGTAGGTATAATGTAATTGGTAAACTATTTTGTTTTACACGTAATCAATTCAAATTCAAATTCTTTATTAAGCATACAATAATATACAATGGTATAAAAGCTAATAAGCTAAATATGCCTATACAGTATATTCCCATTTTTTAAAATAAACTAAAGATTAAAAAGATGCCTAATTGTGTAGGAACAATTGTACCCTAAATCTAATAAGTAACAACATTGTTTTGTAATATTTCGTGAATAATTTTTCAGGTGCTTATTCCCTCGCCGAGCCCGATGGGACAATAAGACTAGTCGAGTATACCGCTGATGATGTCCACGGCTTCAGGGCCACAGTGAAGAAAATCGGCCAACCGCGCCCCCAAGTGTATAGAGAACAATACTTTGTGCCTGTGTACGGCCGCTAGATGCCACGTCTCCGAGCTTCGAATAGATCACGCTAGATGGCGTTGTCAAGTTACCAATATCTCCCGCTAGATGGCGCTACGATGCAGTTATATTGCATTTTATAAGAGTTACCAAAGCGTATTTACTAAGTAATATTTTAGATTTACCATTTAAAATCTAATTTTATGTCTTATCCGTTTGCTTCTTAAATTCACAATGTGCAAGTTTTATTGATTTATTTTTTGTCTCTCTTTAAAATATGATAAATAAGTAAGTTTCTATTTTACCACATATCTATTATTTGCAATAAGTCGATTCCGTGATTATGATGCGAGTACATAAAATATATGAACGAAAAAATAATAAAAAATTAATTTATATTAATTATGATCTTCTTTTTGGACCTCAATTTATAATTTTTAATATTAATATATTTACCGAAATTGTGTGCAAGGTAACTAAAAAATATAGAAATGTGACAATGTTAAAGAGTAACATCATTTTTTTTTTTGTAAAATATATTTCTAGCTTACCTATAGGAAGTGCAAAAAATCCAACAACACACAGCGGCAATCTAATGAAGTATAATATCCTAATATAATATATTGCCGTAGGAAGTAAAATTAATATAATGAGCACTTACTGTAAATCATTTCAATCGTTACGTTAAGCGTCATTAATTGCCGATTAATAGTGTTCAATTACTTGATACCGCTTTGTAAAATTTTAACAGGTAGCTTAGTCGGGCGTCGGCAAATGCGCTGTTTATACAAAACTAGCTGATGCCCGCGACTTCGTCCGCGTTAGCATATTAGGTCACGTCCCAAGTATAATTTTTCAAGTAATAAAACGAAACTCGAAATCTGTATAGATAAGATACATAAAAGCTGACAGCAAGGCAAGGAGTGGAGATAGATACATAGTGTAAAGGACGAATTTGTAGGAAATTTTATGAGCTTTCTTTTTGTACCGAACATTTTTTCTCTACAACTAACCGCTTAAGCAAAAAACTAAAAATATGAGCAAAAAAACTAAAAATATTGAAACTTGAGCCCCTCCTCCCCACCCTGGATGATATCGTTATAATTTATAGCCTATGTGATGACCCGACCTCTACGTAATATTCGTGCAAAATTTGAAGTAAATCCGTTCAGTACTTTCTGAGTTTATCCTGGACATACATACAGATAAACAGACAAACAGATAAACAGACAAACAGACAAAAATTCTAAAAACTGTATTTTTGGCTTCCATGTCGATCGTAGATCACGTCCCAAGTATTATTTTTCAAAAATAGTCAATGTACAGAATTGACTTTTCTACGATTTTATTATATGTATAGATATAGATTGTTTCATACCAAAATACAGACAGAGCATAAGTATTTTGATAATCGGTTAATAGTAGAAAAAAGTTCATTACTGAGACTCTAGACTCTAGAGTCTGTACCTTTTTGACACAATGAATGGTATTTTTCTATAGATCATAGTGATGAGCAAAATTGGTCCTGGTCTCGCAGTCTTGGTTTTGGACATATAAAAAAGCAAGACCATGACCAAGACTATGTTTGCAAGAACAAGACCAATGCCAAGACCAACTCTCAATCTCTCGACGACTCAACGCAAGAGTGGTCGCGTCTTGGTCTTGCTTTGCTCATCACTATCCATATATTATGATGTACAATTTCTGTTGTTTAATGACATGTAGCTGGACGACATTATAAGACAGCATCACACCATTTCACCTGCCATCTTCAGGACTCTGTTCAATTTCTGTAGCAAGCTGCTCACAAGCGAGGTGACAATTTCTTATTATTCCAACAGAAATCGGTGAACCGATTTGAATAAAATTTGTTATGGAGATACTTTGAGTCTCGGTTAAGGACTTAGGACACTTTTAATCCCGGAAAAATGTACAGTTCCCTCACGATAAACGAATTTTGGCGCAACGGAGTTGCGGATGTCGTCTTATCAGTTATACAATCCTAGTATATCATTTTCGTGGATAAACTAATCAGTGAATCTGGCTGCGGTAGTGATTTCGTGCGGTATGCGCGCACGCAACCCCGCCCCTTGTATATCTCCTACGCATTCACTTTCAGTGCATACTATTCAAATGTGATAAACACATGTATGCATATCTTCATAAAATCACAATACTTGAACAGCTTCTGCCATACAATTATTGTTTTCTAATAATTCTGATTGCGAGTGATACCACTATGGAACTATGATAAAATCAGGTGATTAGAAAACCATTTGCAATAGATGATATTAATGTTGTAAATGCTAGTCCGTCAAAAAATTTAACTAGAAATAGAAATCATTTATGGCTAGAATGAAGTTACAGGGGTCTTAATCTATTCACAATTGGATCTTTCATTGTACCACCAATATAAGAATAAATAAAGTGTTTCTCAGTACATAATATTACTTTATAAGCGAAAAATTTGCCAAACTGTTTGTCCTAGCTCTACTTTAAAAATGTACATAAATTATTAATTACTATTGATGGTTTTACATATAATATCATTTTACAATAAAAACAACACTTATTTAATTAATCGAAGATTATCAATTTTATTCAAATATTTTAATACTTTCAACTTTCAAACGATTTAGATAATCAAAATATCATTTCTTTTGAAATAGACTAAAAAGACCAGTGTCTAGATACCTTACATTTTACAATATTATGCAACTTAACAGTAACACAAAAAACAGAAGTACGTTAAACATTTTATTTTGCTGAAATTAGCACGATCTTTATTAGGCTATATTTTTACATTGTAGGAATGTGCGGATTAGGTTACATAAATCACCATATTATCTAGGAGTAGGAAACATCTATTTTCCATCCGGGGTGCTACATTGTTTATACACCACAATAAAGCAATTATAACGCTCATATCCTATGTGTGTGTATATAGGCTAGAGCTGTATAGTGTGTACGTGTGTATATAGGCCGAGATGCATGTGTGCACACATAAATAGGTGGGTGGTGGTCATCCTTCGGCGTCTTCGCGTGCAACCTTGGATATGGACAAGTTCATGTTTTGTTTTTGTAGAAAATAGATAAAAAAATACACACAAATACAGTGAAAAAACATAGTGGATGGGACAGAGAAAAACAGTGATTATGGCTAACACACTTATGGTTATGGTAGGTTAATTTAAATAATCTTAATTTTCTGTATCAGTGTAATATAATATTAAAAGCCTATTCAATAGTGATTGAATAGGCTTTTCTTAGCTTAGCTTTATCTTTTTTCATTAAGAGTTTTACCATTTATGAGTCTTGGCTTACTTCGTTACTATTATTCAAGTTCACTTACTTCTTGAATAAATTATTACTTTAATGATAAGAAAAATAATAAAATTGAAATTTAAAAACTCTCTTATAGGTCTTTCTTACCAAGATCTTATCATCACTTGGACAAGAGGACATAGGTCATCATGAAATCGCGTATCCTCACTCTCAAGTGAACCAAGTAAGTAAACTTTTGTATTAATTATAAGTTACATAATTCATATTCATAATATAAATGTAAAAATGTGACATGATCGTTGTGTGTGAATCGTTGATTAACGTCGCAACGTGGAGAAACTTAAACCCGGTTAAAGACATAGGATGGCTTTGATCTCTAATTCCACGGTTCACGCGGCCTTAAAAGATTTTTGATATATTTCCTTATTTAAAAGAAACTAATATTAGACATTAAATAGACATAAAGTGAATAGAAATGAAATTTATGTGACCAGAAATCAAAGGCACTGAACGTTACAGTATGTGGAAAGTAAAAGGTATATTAATTAAACATCGCGTTCGCGGTGATTGTTAGCTTCGTTATTAAAGTCTGTGACAATTTAATTAATGTGAGTGGACGTCTGACTTGCAATTTTACGTAACCACTTATTGTTATGGAGTACGGAACTGCATCGGAACTTAGGCAAAAAGGTAGCGCAAAATTCATTTTACCTAATACTATGTTTTGGTTCTAGAACGATTAACGAAACAAAAGTTTTTTCATGAAAGCTAGCATGATGATAAGCCATCAAATTTTTAAATAACATGAAGATCTAAAGTAACCATTTTATTTATGATTCAAGCTTACAATACTTCTATACAATTCACATTGCGCTACTTGAATATTTTAAAAAGTATATAACAACGTCAATTTGCGAAACGCTCGTAATATTATGTTGTCGTAGGCAAATATTGAAAGTGAGTCTGTTGAAACTGTATCGCCAGATGTTGTTCACCCACTTTTCTCTGGACTCGTTTTATGTAGGTAAAAGTAATTGGAACTGGTTCACGTTTTTAATATTACTATTACAAATTATGCAACAAAAGACTAGCACTTAATTTTTATTGCAATTGTTTAGAGTGCATCAATTTAATACAATAATTATTATGATTATATAAATAATAATCCAAATATTATATAAATAATATTTTGATATTTTCATTGAAAAAGTCTTTTTAATATTGTTTTTTTTAAGTTGCGATTTTAATCAAAAAATATAAACTCGTAGCAATGCAATGGAAAAGAAACACAAAACTTTGTACTTAAAGGAACAAAGTTTTTATTCTGCAATAAAGTACTAAAAAGTAATTGTTAACAATTTTAACAACATTGATTAAAAATAAACATTACGTCTTATAGCAATTTCAGTTTGCAAAAGGAAGTAAATACTATTAAAAATCATAACGATACTAATTATTTCAACTTGGAAGTAATTACCAATGAAGAATAAATCAATACGAAAATAAATATTAATTCCAAAATACATATATAATATAAGTGGTAATAAATATAATACGTAATGGATACGGATATGAATGAAAGTGAATTGTCATGGTATTTAAACACTCATACTTCACACATACTCGTAACAGCCTCTTCAGTTGCCATTCATCTTGAACTTGACCTCGATAAAATGTCAGAAGGTAATGACATGATAGCACTTAAAAACCATAAAGCGTTTTCACAGTTAATTCGCTATGGTGCTGACGCATCGAGTTTGATAATAGGATATCAAAACACAAACGAGAGAATATTGCCATATTATCACATCATAGAAAAAGGTTTTAATCTTAATAAAAATACTCTGAAGATGCTATACAAAATATTTTCATTTTTTAAATTTCATTTCATTTTCGTGGACGTTCGTTGTTGTTTCTCGTTAATAAATCAAAGTCATGCGACCATTAAGAGGCACATAAAACTTGGTTTCCAGAAAGAAACTGGCATTCATGAAGCGTATCGCGAATGAAAGTGTCTAGTGCGTGTTATAGCGATCAGATGGACGAACTGACATCTATACTCTCACGTATTTTCGATTCTTACACAAGTGACATTGCGACTTTATAGAAACGATAAGACTCATTTGTTATTCTGAATACTAATACGAACGGCTCGCGTGCAATAAATTGTCATAATTTAAGCTTAAAACAAAATTAATGCACGCGAGCTCATTAGTCGTACTTTTCTTTTGCGAGAAAATGTCTGCGCAGTATTAATTACTCAATAAAAATCATAATCATCAATATCAGTCCTTCTTATTATTGAGTAAAAAGTGTCAAACGTCATCATTATACTTATTTTTATGATACTTGTAGTATAAATATGAACTAGCAAGATTAATTGTAACCAATATAATAAAATTGTAGTGTATATTATGTTATAAATAATTAAAAATATAATAATGCTCTTGCAGGAGAATCCGAGTTACTCTTTTGGTTATGGCGTCGCTGATACTCATACTGGTGATATAAAGACTGTCTGGGAAGCTAAAGAGGGTGATTCCGTTAAAGGTAATAAATTAAATATTATCCTGCTTAATATTTAGTGTTTGTTATCCCAACTAAATCTGCCATATTATGAAAACTGTGCAATTTTCATTTCAGGTCATTACAGTGTTGTTGAGCCAGATGGGTCTATGAGAAGTGTTGAATATTCCGCTGGTCCTAAAAGTGGATTTTCTGCAATAGTAAATAACGAGGACATACATATACCTAATGTCCCTGTGAGTGGTGACGCCATGGAAGAGAAAGCTCTAAGAGATTACGGAAGACAGTACGATTATCCCGAAGATCAAAATTATGAACCACCATCAATGCGCGAAAGAAAAAGAAAACGACACCCTTACGAAGCTTTGTTCAGAGACTATGAGTTTGTTAAAAGGCCTAAATATCCCGCTGATTTAGAACCGAGTGACTATACCCACAGCATCAGCATAAAACATCCCCGAGATGACATTGGGCCCGAAGCTACTGCTGAGAGTCACATTGGATTTAATTTTGACCCCGACTGCAAGCACAAGCACAAAATAAAAGAAAGTAACTACTATCCAAATGTTCCAGATTTCGATTTTCGTCGACAAAAGTATCCCCAAATAGATAGTTATAAAAGCGAATATGAGAAATACATGAGTGAATCGTCCAATAATATGGAAAAACTTGCCCACATGTACAAACATAATGACCAATATAAGCCGGTAAAACCACAAGATGAGTTTGGGGAATGGTCGCCGACCAAAAATGATTATCACGGAATACCCGATATTCCACCGGAAAAACTATTTGCAGATTTACCTCCTCTACGCCCCAAAAATAAGCACAGACCAAACAAGAATCCAGAACCGTACGAAGATCTGGATGATTATATTTTAGTACCCAAAAGAAAAAATAAGAAGCCTCCAAGGTTTGCAGAACCACCGGAGTATACGCACGAATCAGATGAAGAATTTGACGATGCATTTGATGACGACCGATACCACAAACCGCCTCGACCTTCCAATCAGAAGGAAGTTGTACGAAAAATTGTAAAGAAGAAGAAGCCAGTTATTAATTTACTAGATATATTCGATATTTAAGCTGTAAATACAAATTAGAAATAAGCAAACGCAGAATTTCACTTTTTGTTGTGAGCAGTGTGAAATGAAAAGTGAATCACAGATTCCTTATCGTCTTCCGATTAAATCTGGAATTATCTTTAAATTAAAAGCTGCGAAATGATATTTTGTATTAAAAACTCAAACTTTATAAGTACCTATTGCAGAGCAAATAAGCTTTCACGGCTTTGCTATATATCATAGTGAATAAGTCTGTGCTTTTTTGCTCTGTGTTTTGAATTATAGAATTAGACGTAAGCTATAGAGCTGAAGTAAATTTCTAAGTTTATAAACAACATGAGCAATCCGCTGAAACAAAAGCAAAACTGTTTATTGAATGCTAGATTTTTTGTGTATTCTGAGGGGCTTAATCATTTTAGGGTGCACGGTAGTGCCCCTCGCCAAGACGAGCTATTTATTATTTTCATAACTCATTGTTAAAATGAGCAAAAATCATCAGACTGTCGACTGTCTTAAAAATGATCATAATAATTATAAAATTATTATGATCATTTTTAAATTTTTAAAAATATTCAGTCTGTGAAAACTGAACATTTTTAAGTGTATTAGTATTTATTTAAGACGTTTTGTATTATAGTCCTTGTTAATCTTAAATTGAATAAAGTTGTTGTAATACTTTTAGAAATATGTTTGAAACGATGCATCCACCCAACATGACATTGTGGTCCTGATATGTTACATTCTTTACGCAATACATATGGATCACAAAATTGTATATCAATAAAAAATCTGATAGACCGATAACTACGGATTAAAATTATGAAATCTCATATCAAACACAAGCAGAACAATTCCGTCTGATTACGATAATATTTGAACAAAGTTGCGGAAAATATAATATTTGATAGTTGCACAGTGCACTTATTTCATGTCATCCGTTATTACTATGCAACGTGATTTTTAATCGATATTTTCAGTCATTTTGGCATCGTACTCGATTAGTTGCGCAAGCGACCGTACAATGTAAGTGAAAGTGCTGTAACTGGACCGAGCGGGATTGTGCACCATGTATTACTTCACAAGGACGTTTAGGTTGTTTCATATAGATATTTTTATAACTAGTTCGTTTAGCATTTATCAAGGCTCTTATTTATGGCTTAACCTCAAAGCTATTGGAGCACGTTAAAATATGTTTTAAGAAGTAATTGTTTATAGATTATATTGTTTTAGCATTCTAGACATATCACCTATCGCTGCTAGTATTAAATGAATTTGTAAGAGAACTTAAAATGGTTTAAAATAAGTGACATGATCCGAAACATTATTTTCGTGGTTTAGGAAGGCTATACACAGGACCAAATTTCCCGTTGTATAAATTTTATGTAATGCTAACTTTTTTTTAAAGGCTTCCAAAATCATAAGGTATAGGAATCTCTAATTCAAATCAATTAAAGCAGCAATTGCTTTTTTGTAAAGTACGAGAGAGGCACGGTACACGGTACACGGTATAGTACGGGAGCCCTAGAACATTTTTTTTATTAGTATTAAACAAATTTTTTGTGAGTAGCTACATTTTGATAAGACGAACAACATTTTTATTTGCGAAAAATCTCGAAAGTGGTAGCTAACAGAGATAGAAAGGATTTCATAATTTAAATTGATGGTCCTAAAATATAGATTGTTTTATTTGTAGGACAATGTTACTCTTAAATTATATAACTATTAACCTATCAATATACAAAAAATCAGCGTGTTAGGGTTCTATATAATATATATTCTATAATAGGGAAAATTTTTCGCAAATAAAAATGTTGTTCGTCTTATCAAAATGAAGCTACTCACAAAAAATGAGCTTGATAGTAATAAAAAAAAAAATTCTAGGGCTCCCGTACTATTACATGTTGTTCCGACTGGCATGGACTTAAGACAAGGGACAAAAATAAATATAAAACGTGTGGCACTTGGGGAATGCCGCGGTTTTAAAGCTAGTGCATAGTATTTTTATCAACTTATGCAATTATAATTCGCATACGTCTAGTCATACGCACACAAACGCCGTGCCGAAGTCTAGCAACGGCGAGCACCATACCCCGAGCTACACCGACTCTGAGTCTGCCGAACTGAAACGACGTTAGACGAATGTTAGGTGTTTTTCGTTACAGAATTTCTTAATTCGGTCGCCGCGCTCAAAGCTAGCGATACAAGCTATGCAATAGCTTAAAAATTTCAAGAAAAATGATATACCATATGCATGCAGCTATAGAAGTTTTGTATTGATAACAAAACTTCTATAGCTCGTCTCATAGTTTTAGGCCGGCCGCACACAGCCGGAATGTCTCTCTGAATTAATAATCGGAAATTCATAATCTGAATTTCGGCACCTCGCCTCACACTTATCTTAAAACGCTCGTCAGCATCATTCTTACAGATCAATCTGAAAAATTCATAATCTGAAAAAATCAAAATGTGTGTGGAGCATACTGATATTATATTATGGTATTCCGGTCTTTTTGAATTATTAATATGAATTCCGATTATGAATTCAAATTAACATTCCGGCTGTGTGAGGCTGGCCTTAGTTATAGTGTCAACTCCAGCCTGGAGACCACAAAGGTCCTACACACGTGCATGTACTCGTAGTATGGACATTCACCTGTGGGCGCGGCCCTGACACAAGCGCCATTGTCGCAAGACACCGCCACATGTTACTACACTTTTTAATTATAAAGCACTGGATTCATAAACAACAGCCTAATAGCGTATGACTAATTTAAGGCGTGGTATGAAAGCTTACCTTTTTGGATGTCGCAACTCATAAATGGAGCACTTTTAAATCCAGTATAGTGTTGTTATATATATTTATGGTTATATTTTTATGCTTTTACGTTGCTTACTACATTGAGGCATTATCAAAAATCGAATGCCTATTTATAGACTATGCCAAAGCTCTAGATAAACTTTCAGTTCGTTTAAGAAAAATAAGTGCTTTCTTTTAATACACCAATATATTTTTAAAATTCTACAGTCTTTTTTATTGTAAAGTTAGGTTGTGTTTACAATTAAACACAACCTAACTTTACTTTAAAAAAGACTGTAGAATAATTGAATAAGACGTCACTAATGATGCTTTAAAAACACATAATGTATTACAATATAACAATTATTATTATGTACAGGTATTTCGGCTATAAAAAAATCTAGATCTGCAGGTTACGGACTAAGTCCTTGATATGCGTGACTTTTCACTGAATTTTTTGTGGTCACGACTTACCGTCACTCTAGATATTAAACTTAAAACATTTTTTGTCAAAACTCGGCCAAGGCGTTGCGGATTTCATTCGCATTCATGTCAATAAATTTTCCACTAATTAAAGTATTTTGCTATCGTAACATATGAGGATAACTGCGATAAGACCTGTCTCGATATCAGGCACTTTATCATTTCCTTTCGTTAGCTACGCCAGCTTCACATACCGCAGCAATATATGTACATACATAATAATATAGTGACTTAGTACCGCTTTCAGAGGCGAACGTACTTAATCGTAATTAAATGAAGATTTTGACTTGAGCGGTGAGCCTCATAGTCTGACAATCTCTTCATGAAATAATTGAAGTCTCTGAGCGCGACCATAATATAAGTAAAGTTAAATACCTAAGCGAAAAGATAAAATAATAATAATAATAATACTATGGACGCTTCACACCACGTCAAAATAATTAAAGGATTTAATTTTAAATACCAATAAAAGGGTAAATCAGGGTGGGTTTGGATAGTTCAAGTTATAAGAAGAAGAATATACAACAAAAATTATAACCTAATACTATATTCTACACTTATGTCCTATCTGTTTGAATTGATTAAAATGTAAATTTAGAAAACTGAAAAAAATGAAATTCCTGCAATAGCCATATAAGGTCCCGAACGCGAACCACTCTCAAAATATCCCATAGTCCATCTGCACCAAGCCTTATGTGTTGAATAAAATCAATAGTGTGATATAGGGATTGTAATTATTGCTGCACGAGCTATACATACAAGATCACTCTGTACACCGCACTTAGGCTCTGTCGCAATCGGATTTAAAATACATTTTAATGTTGGCTTTGTCAATCCAATCAATTAGGACCACTATCGCAAGTACTACAAAATTACGATTTATCAATACTAATAGGCGTAAAGCGATACTAATAAAAGTGATTTTGTAATAAAACTTTTCAAAATCGGGATAACGTATATGACGTCATTCAGCTAATTTTAAGAGTCTCTCTAAAAAGGGACCTGTAGGGATTGGAAACGTTTTTTTTTTATTTTTTATTTATTTAATCAATGGTCTTTTAGCTTTGTTTTGGTCTAACCAGAATATTTTTAGGCGCCGTAGTTTTTTTTATAAATAACTAGCTGACCCGACAGACGACCCGACCTGTCTTAACGATTTAATTCGAATTGGTATAATTAAGAAAACAATAGATTAAAATTAGTATCTTCATGCCAAATTTCATCGAAATAGATAGATAGATAAACACTTTATTGCTCACATATACAGAAAGACTTAAAATATTTAAAAACTAAAACATTAATGTGGGCATGGGCGGCCTTATCGCTATAAGCGATCTCTTCCAAAATAGATTAAATAGTTTATGAATATGATAATGATAAAAAATCATAAAAGTTTATTGTGCAGGAACCGTACATTTTCCAGGACAAAATGAATCCCTTGTCCTTTCCCGAGACTCAAAGTATATCCATACCGAATTTCATAAAAATAGACTGAATAGTTTAGGCGAAAATCATAAAAGTTTATTCTGCGGGAACCGTACATTTTATGAGACCAAAAGTATCCCTTGTCCTTTCCCGAGACTCAAAGTATCTCCATACCAAAATTCATCAAAATAGATTGAATAGTTTACGCGCAAATCATACAAGTATATTGTGCAGAACTGTACATTTTTCCGGGACAAAATGTATCCTATGTCCTTTTCCTGGTTCTAAGCTACCTCTCCACCAATTTTCAGCCAAATCGGTTCATCCGTTCTTGAGATAAAAGTTTATTGTGCGGGAACCGTACATTTTCCGGGACAAAAAGTATCCCTTGTCCTTTCCCGAGACTCAAAGTATCTCCATACCAAAATTCATCAAAATCGATTGAATAGTTTACGTGCAAATCATAAAAGTATATTGTGCAATGTGCAGTAACCGTACATTTTTCCGGGACAAAATGTATCCTATGTGCTATTCCTGGTTCTAAGCTACCTCTTCACCAATTTTCAGCCAAATTGGTTCATCCGTTCTTGAGTTATAAGTGGCGTAACTAACACAACTTTATTATATATATATATATATATATATATATATATATATATATATATATATAGATTGTTTTATATATATATATATATATATATATATATATATATATATATATATATATATATATATATATATATATATATATATATATATATATATATATATATATATATATATATATATATATATATATAAACAATCTATATATATATATATATAGATTGTTTTGTGAACCGAGGCAGATCTACAACTTGTTTCTACACGAAACTTCAAACGTGATTTACTCGAAATCAACCTGAAGGGATTGGAAACGGTTTTTGAAGTGAAAACTTCTTTAGCGGCGTTGAGCACTTTTGTGGGATGGGTAAAAACTGTGAAACTCGCGTCAGATTCTCATGCTGATCGAAAAGCCAAGGAAAAAACGTAGGACGGTTGGAGAGTAGTTTTGTAACATCGAAATCGATTAATCGAACAATCGATTGTTTTTTTCGATTGTCGATATTTTTTAATCGATTGTAAGGGTTTCGATAAATTTAAAAAAACGATCGTTTTTTTTCATATATTTTTTTAAATATATTTTTTTTATTTTTTCTTTATTATTATTATTTTTTTAACGATTTTCATTAAAAATGGGTTAAAAAAATAATGCACAACGTTAATAATCAAGTTTTCACTTCTGCCGGCACTCCCAGAGTGCAACCCGTCTTTTTTTATATATTTAATCAATGGTCTTTTAGCTTTGTTTTGGAATAACCAGAATATTTTTAGGTGCCGTAGTTTTTTTTTTATGAATTGTTTTGTGAACCGAGGCAGTTCTACAAGTTGTTTCTACATGAAACTTCAAAGGCGATTTACTCGAAATCAAATTATTTACCTTGAGGTCCCTTTTTGGTCAACCACTCACATAAAAATAATATAAATAATTTAAATTCGCAACTTGATAAGGCAGTTTAAAGAAGTAGCTATAATATATTATGTCGTCTTCACTACGATCCGAATAGATTTCTGTGATGATTTTTTACTATAATACCTCAACCGATCCTGTTCATGAATTGTTATTTTACTCCTAAGCTAAATCTGGGCCCTATTTAGGCACATTATAATATTTTTTAAAGTTGTTTTAAAAAAACCGGCCAAGTGCGAGTTTGACTAGCCCATGAAGGGTTCCCCGCAGCAGCAATAATAATTATTTCAATGAAATTATAAGGTTTTTGATTTATTTTAATATTTCATTTTTGATATAATGAAAGTTAAATTAAGGTTTATCATTTATGACGTATAAAAAAAACTACTGGCTAGATCTCGTTCAAACTAATTTTCGTTGGTAGTTTTTATAGTAATGTACATCATATATTTTTTTTAGAATTATCATGCCCTACTTTAGAAGTTAGAGGGGGACACACATTTTGCTACTTTGGAAGAGTTTCTCTCGCAAACTATTCAGGTTAGAAAAAAAAGATATTTGAAACCTCAATATGATTTTTGAAGACCTATTCATAGATACCCCACACGCATAGGCCAGATGAAAAAAAATTTTTTTTGTTTCAGTTGTACCTATGGGGACCCTTAAAATTTTTGATATTTTTTCCATTTTTCTATCAAAATCTTAATGCGGTTCACAGACTCCATCTACTTACCAAGTTTCAATAGTATAGCTCTTATAGTTTCGGAGAAAAGTGGTTGTGACATACGGACGGACAGACAGACAGACAGACAGACATGACGAATCTATAAGGGTTCCGTTATTTGCCATTTTGGCTACGGAACCCTAAAAATATTACAAATATTTTAAAGGTACCAACAATCTACATAACTTTTTTCTAGGTTAAGTAATATTTATTATAGCCGCTGTTCCTTAAGTTTATTGTGTAAACAATAACTGAATATTAATTTATTAAATCCTATTCATTCTCCTAGCTGTTTATCTTCAAACTGATCTCTACATCCTTTAATTGGCTATAGTTTTAGCATTATAATGGATCAAAATTAGAATGGATGCTGCTTAATAGCTACAATGATGTTTCTTAACTTCATTATATAATTATCATGAGCTCGGGTAAGTAAATTAAATATCGCGTTTTATCGATCTAAACACGAAACAAATGTTCAGTACTGAAAGTTAGAAAAAAAAATATTATCATAAATCCACTTTGTTTCAATTTATTTTAATGCTTGCAAGTACCTTTTTTTTTTTTTTTTTTTTGTTGAGGGAGTTCATTAAAATAAACTACAACATGACTGTCTTCTAGATCCTGTACTGTCCTGTACTAATAAAACACAGTTAGATGGCTCTACGCTGCTAAAACATGATGTCCTTAGTAAATTTTTTAGAAATTCTATTAGAATACCGTTCTTAATATCCTTTACCGTTTTTACCATTATACAATTAATGACACTCAAATAAACACAACCAAAACTCATGAATGAAGCCCACAACATCTAGTTAATATTAATTTATGCTGCGTAAAAGGCAGAGTTGAGGCGACATTAGCGTTACCCTTTGTGAACTGTAAGTGAGTAACACAACCGGTTGTATTTACATATTCAAGCGCCAAAGGTTATTGACACCTGGATGAGTCATAACTGATATTAAGTTAACCTTGAATGATAAAGTTGATGTTGTTCTGATAACGTGCACGGAAAAATCATTTACTTAATTTTTAAAAAGGTACGCAGAATAGGATTTCTTTTCCACTAGACAAGGTAGGTTCAAGTAGTAGGTTAAAGATATTTTAATCGTTATAACGTTAACAACCAATATTATGTGATAGCTGAGTAGCTTTTCAAATAAGATTGTCAGGACTTATATTATCATTTATCACAATTTATACGGCTGCACTCAGATGTATAAGTATATTTTAATTCTAACTTAAATTTTGATGTAAACTCTATGGTACTGTATTCTGTCGGGTATTAAATCAAAGTTAAGTTATATTATAACTCTAAGCCCTAAGGGCCTGTTTCACCACGTTCTGATAAAATGCCGAATAGGCTATTCACATCTTTTTTTATAGATCCTCCATACTTCATCTGTCAAGTTAAGTGGTGAATAGCCTATTCGGCACTTATCAGAAAGTGATGTAGCAGGCCCTAAACCTCTGAGTACGGCTATTAAAGACGTTGAAAAGTGCAAGTGGGTACATATTTTTATATCCAACACAATAGGTGATCAAATTCTTATTGCATTGCTTACATAGTACAAGAATTTAACGCCAATAAAATTAGATGAAAATGTTTCGAATTCGATCAACAGTTGTTAAATTCCTTTGCACTTAGACGCTCTTTGAGGTATGTGAACTAGGTTTTATGGCATGGTGTGTATTCGTGTAAAATGGTTTCTTATAAACATTTTTATAAAAAATCCTTTTCAATGTTAAGCACTGTCGTTTTATGTTCAAATTAATAATATTATATAGCCTAAGGCTGGCCGCATAAACACGTTTTCCGCATTCGATTTCCTTATGTAGTATAATTACGATTTGGAATTCCGTGAGACAAGCGCAATCGTTCGTTTTTTCACGAGCGAACGCGTCGGCTTGCACTTGAAACGTACTGTAAATGTGCGAAATTCGTTCCCTACGGAAAAAAAGTGAACGTGTGCGCAAATTGATGTGTTTTCCACTGATTCCATGGATTCTAGTTTTCGAATACGGAAAACAAATTCGGAAATCGAATACGGAAACGTGTGTATGCCAGCCTAAAGGTTTTCGCACATTATAACAACTCACCGGCGACTCGACTCTATGCTAGACATTGAAATTTAAGCCCTGTATCATATGTTCAAGGTTCAATTTCAAAAAATGATTATAAAGTAGTGTACAACGAGTGGCCTACGCATCGTACACTAGAGGTCAACCCCGACACGTTTGTCACGCAATGACCATACGTCGTCCACGCAACGACCAAACGTTGTCCACGTAACGACTATGCGTTTGCGACTGACGCGTGACGGGCAACCATTTGCCAGCCCACCCGTCCGCCCCGTGCCTTCCCCCCGCCCGCCATCATTCACTATAGAATCGAAGGACGGAGTGCACGTTGGCGGTACACGGTGATAATTTTTCGAAAATCATGCAGAAAGAAAAGTTGATAGAAGAAGTGCGAAAATATCCGCTACTATACGACCTTCGTGATCCGAAATATAGTGACGTACATAAGAAGGAAAAGGCATGGAATGAAATCGCTATTGTATTGTCGCAACCAGGTAAGATTATTTTTTTTTTGAGTTATTGATTTTGCCATAATCTACAGAAATTCAGCTATCGAACAAATAAATATGTGTGATTCTAATAGATATTAAAAATAATGTTAAAACTTATAAGTCATTTCATTAAAGTACACTGTTGAGAAAATTTAATTCAACCTGTTACATCCAAAAAGTAGGTATGTTATTGTACAGTTAACAGTACCTACGATTTTCTACTTGGACACTCGAAAAATCTTGGTTTATCGTAAAAATTAGTTTTTTCACATACAGTAATATAAAATCCCAGAATTTACTGATATAAAATATTAAATCTACGTCATATATATTTTATTTTTAGTTTGGGTTTCTGTATGTTATAATAAAGTGCCTTACGTTTATTTAATATAGGTAATCAGTAATAAAATCCCAGCTTAGTATAGAAACTTGTTTAATATTCTTAATAAGCCAATAATATTATAACAAACTTCTTACGATTATTACATATTAATTATACATGATCTATATTAAATGCTGCCACGGAACTCGTCCTTCGGGAGATTGAAAATAAGTTGCAAACATATCACGAGTTTCAAAAGCAGATGCCGAAGATTCACTTATATCTTCTGGAATTGTACTTAGATTACTTAGTAATCTCTGTTCATCATCATTATTGGCCGAACTCTGCCTTGTGTTGACTTCATCATCGGATGTTATATTATAACACCGCATGACATTGTGTAAAATACACGTCGCAAAGACCACAATATCAACATATTTTGGGTGTAAATGCAAATTCTTATTATAAATTCCAAATTTTTGATATAAGATGCCGAACGCGTTTTCAACTACTCTGCGAGCTCGCGATAAGCGATTATTGTATATTCTTTCCTTTTCTGAAATGCCACTTGAACGTGGATATGGTCGCAATAAATTCCTTTTTAAAGGAAACGCTTCGTCGGCTACAAAAACATGTGGCATTATTATTTCAGTACCAGGTAATGGTGTGTCAGTTGGAATATTAAATGTATTCATTTCAATCGCTCTTCCTAATCTTGACGATGCCAAAATTCCGCCATCACTATTCTTGCCATAGGCCCCTATATCGACAGCTATAAATCTGTATTTATCATCGACGACAGCCATGAGGACGATAGAGAAGTGTTTTTTATAATTAAAAAATAGCGAGCCGCTGCTAGGAGGGGCAATTATGTTTACATGTTTGCCGTCGATGGCACCTATACAGTTTGGAAAATTCCATTTTTTATTGAAACCATCTGCGATTCTTTTCCAGTCTTCGGTAGTAGGTGTGGGCATGAACTTCCCCTTCATTGTATTTATAATCGCATTGCACACATCTTTTAATATCGACCGGATGGTACTTTCGCCTAACCGAAAGCTTGAACTCATAGTCCTAAATGAACAGCCACTAATCAAGTACCTGAAACAACCAATTTTTCTTTATATTTATATTATTTTGTTACAGCGTCAGAATGTAAGAAGATATGGCAAAACTTAAGGGAATATCATAGAAGAGCCATTAAAAAGAAAGCAACTAAAAGTGGTCAGAGTGCTAATACTAATAAAAAATGGCAATATGAAACTGAAATGTCTTTTTTATTACCACATTATAAAGAACGGTCTACAGTGACGTCAGTGGACAACACAGATGATGGTGATGATGAAAATAGCTTATCTGCTGTGGAAATTCTTGCCAATGTGACTAATAATGAAGAATCTCAAGACTCGTCAATTATCTCGGAGCGTCCTGAATCTTCGGTGTCTATGTACGATTCATCTAGATCAGTGTTTCCTGACATTCCAAAAACGACAAAACGAAAGAAATTGCAAGAAACAAGTGCATCGGCGGTTTTAATGGAATATTTATTAAAAAAAAAAACGATGAAGATGGAAAGCAGAATGACGAAATGGATAAATTTTTTTTAAGTATTTCTAGCACAGTAAAAAAATTATCTACCTATAATCAAGCACTTTTAAAGTCAAGAATTTTTAATTTAGTTTCGGAAGCTGAAATACAAGAACTGCAAAATAATCGAAACTGTTACTATGATGATTTTTTTGCACCAGGAACTTCTGGCTACACAACTCAAAACCTAAATGCAGGTACTACCGGTAGTAGCACCGCTAGCACCCAACAGCAAAATACAACGCCTATGGAAGAATCGAGGGTTGATGGTTCTTCTTAACACAATTAAAGTAAAATTGCTTTGCTTTGATTTATCCTTTAACTTGATATATAAATAAATACATATAAATTATAAAAAAGTTTCTTATTGCTTACCTTAATGTCACTGCCAGCTTTTCTTCCGGTGATACAGCTTCTCTAAATCGCGTGTTTCTTTTGTAGATGTCGTCCTCAATAATATTAAGTATATAATAAAACAAGTATCTCGGCATACGGAAATAGATATAGAATTTTTCTTCGTCATCTAGCAGACGTTTCCGGATATTCCAATATTCCCCTTCTGATTTCCTTTGTCGCAACATATCATGTACCCAATATCTTCTTTTCCTGCTGTTTCGTTCATTTTCATTATCAAATATAATAGCTATAATCGCCAGTTCACTGAATGTAAAGTTCGACATTTCATAAGCAACACGACTTCTTTGGACAAAATTTAACCGAAAACTGAGGTTAGACGAGTTGTCTGTTGAATAACCCACTCGTTGGCACCGCGTTGGCCACTCCTTGACACCGCGTTGTCCACTAGTGACCATTGGGTGGATCAACTAGTTGACTACTCATCGAGAGTGTGAGTAGAGTTGCTGCCGCGTTGGCGTGGAGTTGTTATAATGTGCGAAGACCTTAAAACTACAAAGCGACGACGCAAACTTAAATTATTTTGATACATGTGGTACTGGGTACAGATTATATTTTTCAATTTACGAACTCTTATCGGATCAGTAGCAAAAGTTTTATAACAAAATTAATAGGTAATTGGCACTATACAATATTTATTATATAACATTATATTAAAGCTCTATAATTGTAGTTGAAAGAAAATTAATTCATTTGTGTATTTCATAAACTTTTAATATATTATAATATACTTATTTAAATAATAATAATAACTCCCACACCGATTTCGGTGACGGTGGCTGGTCTCATTGAAACCAGGCCAGTTACGCAAGAGTAATTTTATAGTGCCCAATCGTGTACGCACTACACAAGAGCACTCTCTTTTCTTTTTACTCTCTTATCCCAGTGGGACGGAAGACCGACACGACTGGCGAGAGATCAGGCGCAGGACCGGCAGGCAGGCTTTTTCCATGCCCATCTGCATCATGGATCATCTTACTTCGGTCAAGACAATCAGGTGATCAGTCTGCAATGTCCCAACCAAACTTGGAAATAACATGTTTCCAACGCGAGTATTGAACTCACGACCTCCGAGTCAAGAGCAGCGCTCTAAACCACTGAACCACGGAGGCGTCATTATATTTAATAACAAGATGACCTGTGAACTTCGAATCACTTAAGTCCTAAATTTTCTCACCCTATAAAAGTATAAACCATCCGAATGTTTCAAGACTAAAATTTGGGAATTAGGTTTAGCTGTTCTTGAGTTATAGCAAGAGTAACAAAATTTAAATTCCTTTTTATTAAGATATATTTTATTATTTAGATAACCAAACTAATAGTTACTGTATTTTAAAAACATTTGCAAACATTTACATAAGAATATTTGTATTCATTGCGATATGTTTCACGTAAGATATTCACGATTAAATCTTTCACATAAATATCTCTTTGTCCATATTACCTAACACACTTTCATCTAATTAACATCTACGATCAGAACTAGATCATTTATAGTCCAAGTGTGTAACGCGGGTGACAGGATGCTAGCTCGATCGCTTTTGACTTTAAATAGGTTTAGGGTCAATTTATACCGACGCGGAATGGAATCGAAGTGACTTTTTGCAACAAAACTCTACATAGCACAAAGAATATACACATGTTATAGTATTGATATAAAGTTGATTGTGATATGTACAGTTTCGTTGCAAAAAGTCGCTTCCATTCCATTCTGCTGTGGTGTAAATTGAGCCTTAAAATCTTTTCTTGTACTTCTGGTACTAAAGTTACTTGTATCAGACGTGAGACGTAATTACCCTTCCTATTTAGCTTTTGCTATAGTAAAAATTGAAAATATAATTACTTAATCCCAAAAAAAAAAATACAAACCCTTATAGAAGCAACAGTTAAAAATAAAATGATGAGATATTAACCATGCTCAGAATATGGCATAAAAATTTTCTATTCTCATGAATACCTGTGATTTTTGATTTCTTTTACTAGCTTAACATAATGATGCCTGTATTCTTACTCACATTTTTATTTAGTGAATGCGTTTTGCGATGAATATAATGAGTTCACCTCAACATCCTTCAACGATGTAAAACTAGCCTTATTCTGTGAAATGTCAATAACATGTATGCAATCAGAATATAATCTATAACGCATAATGTACAGTATGCAGTATGTATGATAGTGAATGGCTGACCCGCTTATCACGACCCGCCTTTGTAATGCAAATTTGTCTCCACCAAGGTTGGACAAACTTTAACCTATTTTAGGCTCTAGGGCCTAATTCTCATAGAATTTAATTGGGTGTTAGGTTAGGTTGTATTGATTTGTTTTGGTGGAAAGTCTACTTACTACTTTTTATACACTTTCACTTTATTTTGATTTTAACAATAATCTGTATTGATATCTAATCACACGACTTTTTAATTTCTGACTCTGATACGTCAAAAGCCGCTTCAATCAATTTTCTACTAAGGGTTGATTCAGACCACAACGCGACGCGTATATGCTTTCTAAGTTTATAAGGATTTAACAGATTCGCAAGAGGTCTCAGTGTCTTGTCAATTGAAATCTGTCAAATCCATACAAATTTATGCCGTGCCGCGCCTCGTCTGGCCTCGTAACGTGCATACACACTCGAGTGAAATAAACAGCCTTCGAAACGTCATTCGAGGTATAAAATTTGTACCCTGCATTATGACATGTGAGAAAGAATGCGATCTACTTTGGTAGACTTAACCTTAATTTAACCTGTCTGTTGCCGATACCGGATTACCAACTTTTTAAATAAAAAATGTCATTGAGATATCAAATCTACTTTTATGAACGTTTTTGTTAAAACCACAAAATAGTGAGTACAGTCGGAAAGAAAATTCTGTGGGACAATATGTATGTATTTTTAGGCAGCAATGTAATAAGTACTTATTTATATTTTTATATTTTTACTTTTTGGATAAGTTATTCATGGTTACTAGTGTTTAATAAACGCAACGGCATAAAATTATAGGAAATGCTTGTAAATATTACAAACTTATTGAATGTGAAAACGAAATATTGACACATAAACATTGAAACGTTAAAACTAAACACTTATGGCGTTAGTTGTACTAAGAGCTTAATTTAATCTAACCTACAGACACTATATAAATTTACAGTTATCAAACCAATTGAGTTCAACTATAGTCGCGGTAGCATAGTATGGATAAACCGATTCATACTTTTGGTATAAGTAAAATACAGTATGTGTACTTTTCTATGACAAAGTAAAAATAATTCAATCCAATATTATCGGCACCTGTACATAATAAAAGTTTAAATCGTTATTTAGTGCGGTTTAATATATTTTAATATCAAATTTTCGCTCAGAACATTTATTATCTAATTTCAGCAATAGCGGGTAAACCAATTTTGTGAATATATACGAAGGAAAAAGGAAATATTTTGTTGTGTTGTGCGACAAATTTCTGTTTTGACAACACAACATACACCTATACACATCGATTCTTACTCATTACAATATAATATGTATAATGTATATGTACACATGGAAAATTATAAAAAGAACACAATAATAATATTATAATGATGAACGATTTTTGAAGCAGTTTTTCATTATTATTTTTATTCACAGATCCATATGACACGATATTATATTAACCAATAACAAAAAATACTTTAAGCAATTATTTCATTTATCTTTACATTTAATTCACGTTATATTTTAGTCGTATATCCATAATAATCTTTCTATTGAGAGTAGTGTTGTGTGTTGACTGCGCCCATTATACATATACACATATTTCTGTGGCCCTGCGGGCGGGTCCTAGGGTTTGTACCTATAGGTTATGTCTAATGCAGTTCGTATATAAGCACTAGTTATCTCAAATTTAGGTACAGATTAGGTTCTAGTGTCAAAGTGAGCATACGTGCAAAATAGAAATTTAAGGAAAATGTTCACAAAGGTAAACAGTGCTTTTTGGATTAGTGATAACGTCGTATACTGATATAAACCATAGGTGTCTTTAGTTCAAAAACTCTAAAAAATACTTTATATTTTAACTTTTTTCTATTATTGTAAGCTGTTGTGACTTGTGAGGTAAATTTGGAAGTACTGAAAGCATTCGTTCTATATCACTGAAACTCGCACAGGACTACTTTTACCAACAAAAATGGAAAATATTTAAAGAATAAACTAGCTGACCCGGCAAATGTTGTTTTGCCAAAAAGTAGATAAAAACCTATTCTGAAGCCTAATAAATGTACCATCGAAAAAATGTATTCCTAGGCAACTGCCTAGGAATCAATTTCCGTCCGTCAACTGACGGACCTGTGACATTTGGCCGGCTTATGTCAATTCAATGTTAGCTGTGATCGGTTGAATGGCTTTGACGTAACCAAATTATTTAGGTCCTCCGCATCTGCCTAGGAATCAACTTCTCTGATAGCGTACATTCGTTTGGCCTGAGAATAGGTTTTCATCTACTTTTTATATTGATTCTAGTACTAGAAATAATTTATGTGGCAAAACAACGTTTGCCGGGTCAGGTAGTATTTTCTAAAATAAATTATCGATTTCTGTTTCCCCAGGTGCTGTTAGTTTGCTCACTGGTGGCGGCGGCGCAGGCGGGGCTCATCGCGGCCGGCCACGGTGCGGTGTCCTCCCAGAGCATCGTGCTTGGTCACCCGGCGCCGGTCGTCCGTGCTGTTGCCCCCGCGTGGGGAGCACCCGCCTGGGGCGCGCCCGCATGGGGCGGACCCGCTTGGGGTGGAGTCGGTTTAGGTAAAGTAAGATAGAGAGAAAGATAGAATTTTCTAGCTGCTATGGATGGCTTGGGAAACCTATGAACGGCGCTTAATAGACGCGGGTGCGTGTTAAGCACTGTTCATACGTTTTGAAAGCCCTAATTTAGTATTCGATGGTTACAAGAATCGATATTAATGAAAAAGCTACCCACTGGTTGATCCATCTAACAAAGACCGAAAAGGTGATAAGCTGTTACTTTTTTCTGACTAAAAATATGAGGATGATAAGGAGAGGACAAAGCAAGAGTGGACAGCGACTGATTAGTGCAAGTTCTTTATTTTCTCCTAATCACTAATCTGCAATCGCACTAATCAAAGTGAATACAGGCCCTTAGGCTGGCATCACATGCACAGCTATGGAAAAGCTGGATCGCGTGCTGATTAGTCCGCACCCGCGTCGTTGTGAAACGATATTCTAGCGTCTCATATATTATGTACTTCCGCTCCGGGCGACCGTATTGCCAGCAAGTACGGTTGTCCCGGATGTGATGCCAGACTTAATAGAAATACTGTACTGTGTTTATAGTAAAGCTGGCTTCATCCGGGAATGTAGTAGGTATACGGGTAGTGTCGTAGTTGTATCCAACCTTACCGGATGATCCCCAAACCCACAGGTCACGGTGCGCTGGTCTCGCACGCCCCCATCGCGCCGATCGCCCCCATCGTCCACGCCGCACCCGTGGCGCACGCCGTTGCCGCTGAAGTATATGTAAGTTTTAAGCTATTTAAGCTCAGAGTCAGGAAATTCCGTATTGAAAAACACCTTCATTCGTCCAACGTCCAAACGTCCAAAGTTCGGCAGATTTCGGCTCGGGTTATACGCCGCACGGTGCGACGTTGTCAGATTTCGGCACGGTGTTTGGTTGCGTCCGACAATACGTCGTATGCAAATGCGTGGATAAAAAGTGCTATGCAATAACTTTACCACTAGCAAATAAAATAAAAAAATACGTGAAAAATACGTATGGCCCCGAGTGCCACACGTATTATTTTTCTATTTGGGCATTCCAAGCTGAAATCCGTTATCCCCACTGTTTCTGTAAGGAAGAGATAAATACTGGGAATAGCATTAAATGGACTTTATGTATTTAGAATGAACCCATAATTTGGCAATAATTGGGTGTCACATTGTCTGAAATAAAGGCCGGAGAAAATTCAGAGCGTTGAATATTGCGTTTATAGAATAGAGCTGAAAATAATATACACGAGTACATGGTTAAATTGTCAATGTCAAAATAGCATTGTTAAATCGCTTGTTAGATTTTCAATTGTTTAGTTTTTGACGCATAATCGAATTAAATATATTATGCTTTCTGAATATTTTGAATTCATTTCACACAACATAGGTCCGTTCTTAAAAAGAGTAGATCGTGTTACTAATAATTATTATTTACTAGCTAATTAATCTAATTAATACTTGTCGTCAACGCAAGGAGATAAGATTCCTAAGAAACGTTTGAAAAGCGTTCATTTATAGAAGTAGTCTGACGGTTGGAAAGTGGATATATAAAAATACCGATAGAAAATGTTTATGCTTTTCATTGAAATAATAATACTCGTACCATCACATTGAAAAAGAAAAATTATATAAGTTACTTTATTAAATACTTGACGATGTCCGCACCTTTGCGCCAAAATTCCCGAGAAAATACACGGGATAAAAGGAATCATATGTCCTTTCTCGGAACCATATTAATATCTCATCACAGTTATATCTTGTTATCAAATTTTGGTTCAGCGGTTAAGGCGTGAAGAGGTAAGAGACAGACAGACGTCTATGTCTTCAATCATGACTTGCCACACTACTTGATACACATTCAGCAGTTTTTGAGTGAACAAGTAACAAAAACACAAACATTTGCTTTCAAAACATAATTAACGCTGTTTTGATTCCAGGCGCATCCCCGCTACCAGTTTAACTACGGCGTCGCTGACGGCCACACGGGTGACCAGAAGAACCAGTGGGAGGCGCGTGATGGTGACGTAGTCAAGGGCTCCTACTCCGTCGCCGAGCCTGACGGCACCGTCCGTACCGTCAACTACTCCGCTGACGACCACAACGGGTGAGTAGAAAGCATTACTTCTCGAACAACGTGATTGTGACAGTGATTCTAAATTAGACTTTATTCAATACATAATATGATACATGTTTTATTGCATGGGTACCTCGATGCGTCACATAGCGTCGTCGCTTCTGTAAGGAAATTCTTGTGTGTAATTAGAATCAGATTTAACAAAATATAATGAAATATTTATGTTCTTGTCTTTGTTTCTTTGATGGACAGTCTTTTAAGGTTTTTGTATGTGGACTCTAGTATAGAGTTAGTGAGTCTCTGTAGAGTTTATTTCTTTACTCGCACTTTTTATTAATCCTCTTACTACAAAATGTAACTCAAACAGCAACACTATTGAAAAGAAAAACGAATGTCATAAAACACCGTAGTAAACTCGTGGTGCATGATAATAATTATCTTCAGTGATCACACACAGAATGTAATGCCAACACAATATAATAGAGTTTTTTTTCAGTATTTCCCTTAACCTGAAGCTTTTCCATAATATTAATGTAAACAAAATATTTTCAGTTTCAACGCCGTAGTGAGCAGGCACGGACATGCGGCACACCCCGGAGTGGTGGCCCACGCGCCCGTGGTCGCTGCCCACGGCGCCCTGCTCCACGGTTAAACACGCCTCTGCTACGCTTAACTTAGATTATGGAATACGGATAACGGATGGACTATGGCACAGCATTTCATAAGGTGTATTCACAGTGGGACGACGGCCCAAGACTCATGCTTCAGAAAGCGATTCAGTTTGCTAGCTTTTGTATTATATTTTCTTTAGTTTTAGTCTTTTACCGTTTTCTTTTGTTAGTGTTAATGTAATTGAATACATTTTATGAAACGTTTGAAAATGTTTAATGGGTGCTGGGCAAAGACGATGTTTTTGCTGAATGTTAAATACATTACTTCATACAACTTACATCTTTTATTTCCATTTAAATAGAAATAAGGCTTCTTTCAGATAATAATCTACATACTTCTGTAACAGTAAACGTCTTTTTAAAATTATATCGACGATAATGTTATACTTTGTAAATTTTTTATTACTTACTTCTAATTTCCAAATTTGTTTTACTCTTATGACGAATAGGTCTTAGAAAGTATAAATTAATGACACTTGATTAAATATTCATACCTTTATCTTAATTGTTCTCTACAATTATACGTCGTAGTGAGTGTAAATATTATGTTAGGTCACGACTCGACTTCTCAATTAAAATAAAACCAGTTCAATGTCCCCAAACAAGTATAAGTATGTAATTTAATTTTCGAAATACTGTAGCAGATATTAATATAAAAATCCGAGTGCATAGTCATACAGCATCATTCAATAATCGAGTGTACCACAAGAACCACCAACATGATCGCCAAAGTGAGTCTTTGAACAAACTTAATCAGGAATATCAACTCAGCTGAAGAACTACAAACTAATGACATACAATAATTTTCAGATCGTACTTCTGGTAGCGGGAGTGGCGTGTGTGAGCGCGCAACACTATTCTCACGGCGGGGCCGTGTCCTCGCAGTCCATCGTCCGCCACGAGCTGTCGCACGGCCAGCAGTACGCGCCCCTCATCCAGCACGCCGCCCCCGTCATCCAGCACGCCACCCCCCTCATCCAGCACGCCGCCCCCCTCATCCAGCACGCCGCTCCCCTCATACAGCACGTCCAGCACGTCGCGCCCGTGCAGCACGTCGCCCACGCCGCGCCCCTCGTCGGCCTGCACGGCGGACACCAGATTGAGGCGTACAACGTGAGTCTACCACCTGACCTTACATAATATGTTCGAACACGCAATGTGATCGAGCACCATGACTAATGCCGCGTGACGTTTCCAGACCCACCCCAAGTACGAGTTCGAGTACAGCGTGTCAGACCCGCACACCGGCGACATCAAGTCCCAGCACGAGGCCCGCGACGGAGACGTGGTCAGCGGCTCCTACAGCCTGCACGAGGCCGACGGCTCTGTGCGCACGGTGCACTACAGCGCCGACGACCACAGCGGCTTCAACGCCCAGGTGGAGCAATCCGGACACTCGGCGCACGCGCAGCCCGCGCATCAGCTGCTCGCCCATCATTAACTCTCACCACCTCAAACAATACCTGTAGGAATTATGTGTTATGTAAATAGTTGTTACCAATAATAAAAGAAATCAAAAATAATTTTTATCGTGTTCTTAAAGTCATTGTAGTTTCCTGAAATAACTTTATTTTCAGTACATTACTTAAAACTTTGCCTAAGCCTTGGTTAGTAAATACAATATATCCCGGGGATACAGTGGTTTTTCTAGATAAAATGTAGCCTTAGTGTTAATCAAGAGCCTGAAATACAATGATCCCTTTGCAGTTTTTGTTTTCAGAGAGCAAACATTCACAAAATACGACAAAAAGATCAGATATGATTCGATATTATCGATGAAAATTAAACTTTTTGTCCTATTATGCTGTCTCTAAATTTTTCTCTGGTACTCTATCGGACGAAAATTTAAATTGTATTTGTTAATAACAATAAGAATAAGTTGTAATTGAAAAAAACGGAATTTGTCATAATGATATCAATACGCTTTGCTTAGGTTGGGCCTAGTACTTCTATCCTAGCTAGAACAATTTTTGCCCGAAAACAGTCTGCTAATATACTAGTTTTAACCAAAAAAATCAGGTTACAACTTAGTTCTACACGGCTTAAAGGGGCGACTAACACTAAATTGTCGATTTTATAATAATTTATTTCTGTACTTGAAAATAAACCCCGAATTGTTTCATTTTCTAAACATAGTTACTACGAGTACATTATATTTCCGAGGATCCAACCTAGCGAAAACACTTTCTCAATAGAAAAAAATCACAAAGACGAATTTTTCATATCAACCATAGCCGTTTATCAAACTAAGTTAATATTTTAACACATTGTAATATAATTTTTAAAAGATTTAATTAATTAATTGTTTGTTGATGTTTAGCTCTTCTGTACGTAATAGGTATTGTAATGTTTGAAATAAGCAAACACTAACTAAAAAAATAATATATATATAAATAACTGATATTTTTGTTTAAAATGTTTAAAATTTTGTTGTACTTAGTACTACAACAAAATATATTATTATATTCATAACGTAATATTTAAGTCAATATTTTGTAAACTATTACTATCAGTGAAAACTTCTAATTGGCTCCTTATTATGAATTCCGTCTTATAATTTAATTGTAACAATAGCTGTAAGTTTTCCAAGTATCATAAAATAAATAAATAAAATACTATCATTGAGAAACTGCTGTAGTGGATTTTTAAAATGTTGTATACCTATTTATCGTGTTATTGAGAAAAACTAATTTGGCGATGAATCTGCGTCGTCCTTTTTCACTTGGCATTACATGAAAGACGGGCGTGAGTATCAAGGGAGAAGGACGATGTTTAATTTTTGCGTTAGTCGCCATGTAGCCATACTTATTGAGCTCTAGCCGTAACACATACGTGTGACGTCATTCTTATTATATTATAGTCACAAATCACAACCCAATCGTAAATATCCATGGGTAGTACTAACTAGCTAGTCTTTTTATATTTACATAATTAATTTTAGAAAATCAAAATTGAAAGAGTATGTAATAAAAAACAAACTGTCCAATTAATTATAGAAGTATAGTGGAGGCAGTGAAGGTTTTCACCTCCGATTTCGTTGAACCTCCATCGGTTTTCATGAAAATTGGTAAGTAGCTGGAGGATACCCTAAGAAACAAGAGTGTCATAGTGCCAACTTGCGCTTTGGCCCTGGGGGTGGATGTCAACCTTTCTCGGGGGGTGATTTTTTTTAAATAAAAATAACCCCAGGAATCACTAGACACACAAATTTTGGACAAATTTTGTTATGTAAAGTTTTTTGAATAAACCAATACTTTCGGAGTTGTTAAAGATCAAAGATCATGTTTTTGCGTGAGAAAAATACTTGTCTTAAAGCGGTTTTTCATAATTAACTAAGAAACTATAGATTTTTACGAAAAATATGTAATTACCAAAATTAAAGCCAATAAAAAAACAAACTAATATCTTTTCTAAAACGCCTTCCTATATTCATCCAAAGTGAGGAATAGGTGATTGTATATATATTTTCTTTCGGCGAGTACCTAAGTTTAAGCATTCAAACTTAAATAATGGTAAACCGATGCATTTTATGACATGTACTTCATTAAATCTTTTTAAAGTGCTTAAAAATAAGCATTGTAAAAAGTTAAAAGCATCAAAATTGAACAAGTTATGATAAGAACAACTGTGACACTTTCAATTTTTTTTGGAAAAATCGAAAAATAAAACGTTGACCATTTCTACAATAATGCAAATTTATGGTCATCCCCAAAGGATTTTCTTTATTTTAGCATAAGTAATGACCTCAAAAAAATTTATTGGTTTAGAATGCTTAGTTTTGAAAAACAGAATGATTTAGTAAAATCGAAATTATTCAAATTTTCGTAAATATCATTTTGTTTTTAACATAACTTCAAAAATATTGAACTTTCGTAAACATTATAAAGAAAGAATTTAGTATCCACTTTTTAAGAAATCTTTTGATTTTCTTTTGATTTTTATAGGATGAAAAACAACGAAGATAGAGACTTTTAAAGCCTAACTTTTACTGCAAGAACCATGAAATCGGGACCTCTTAACCCTATTTTTTTTTAAACCAAGGGCTTTAAAAAGTATTGTTCAAATTGATCTTAAAGCTCTTTAAATTGCTTTTAAAATGGTCCATAAATGAACCCGATAACTTAAAAATTAACAGAGCTATTGTGATAAAACAAAAATATTTTTTTTGAAAACAATTTTGAAGCAGAGATTTGGGATGCAAATATTGTAGACAAACCTGTCAAAAGGTATATCTATACTAATATTATAAATGCTAAAGTGTTTTTGTCTATCTGTTACCTCTTGACATCCAAACGGTTCAACGGATTTTTCTGAAATTTAGTATGAAAATACTTTAGAGTCTTGGGACTGGATATGGACATAGAATACCTATTTTTTATCCCGAAAAATGTACGGTTCCAGCGTGATTGCAGGCGTCATATAGTCCTTACCAAATATGCGTTAATCTTTTCAAGTCTTTTATTATTCAGAAAGTAAACAAAACGGCAAATGTCGACTCGCTAAGAAAGGGGCTTTTTATAATGATGTGCGTCTATTTAATATTTCAGTCTAGTAGATTCAGCCTTTGCGTAATTTTTTTTGTACACAGGGTAGTTTGAAATCGTTGTTTGAATATTTTGGACTAAATAATATCAATGTTTGAAATATAATAATATTTTTTTTCTTAACTATGAAAAAATATTCGAACTCATTAATGCTGATATAAAAAACTTAAAATAAAAACTTAGAGCTTATTTTTCAGTCATTGGGTAGTTTACAGGGGTAAAAATATCGCAAAAAACTTAATAAGAAATTAATATTAATAAACTGAAAAAATTGGGTTCAAAAACATAAACCTATTAAGTTTTTGAACCCAATTTTTACCGTGATTCCTCAATAAAGGGGTACTTTTGGGGGTTTATTATTTCAATCTTATCCAAAAATTATATCATAAACTATCTGTCCCGGCAAACGTTGTTTTGCCATATAAATAATTTTTGGTATGAAAAAAAAGATGTTGGCCGATTCTCAGACCTACTCAATATGCTCACAAAATTTCATGAGAATCGGTCAAGCCGTTTCGGAGGAGTAGGGCAACGAAAACTGTGACACGAGAATTTTCTATATTAGATATTAAACAAACTGTTTTAAATACAATGTAAATATGCGATTTAAGTTCAGAAATACAAAAAGTGTTTTTCACGATGGACGGTTGCCATAAGGGTTGAAAAATTAATTAAATAATCATAAAATATCATGAAAAAAACATTAAAACATGTATTTTATCGAATTAAACTCAATTAGTTAAGCCAGAATGGTTAAATCTGCATATTTTCTATTTTCAATAAAAGGGGTGGATTTCACCCCTAAAATAAAAAAAGCGCAATACGAGCGTATGACACTTTTAAAGTACAGGGCTTAATGTACTTAATCCCAAATTTTCATCCAAATCGATGGAGGTTCAACGAAATCGGAGGTTGCACCTGATTTTTGCCTTCATTTACTGTACTAGTATTGTTATTCAAGATCTTATATTCATCGATACCCAACATGAAGGGTTGGAAATGGAATCTATACTACTATTATAAATGCGAAATATTTGCATTGTCATTAGTAACTCATACTTGGCCCTCAGATTGCAATAATGTGAATAACATTCCATATTTCGGTTGGCCTTTTATTATCCCGAAACTAATACTGGTACATACTGATAAGCCTAACGCAGTGACTGTCCGTCTTCACAAACATACATCGACTTCCATACACAAAACTGCTGACACGCGTATATTCATACAATTAATATGGTCCTTAAAGTACGATATTGCTTTAACCCATCAAACCGCGTAAGGCCCATATGGGCCGCGATACCAAATATTTCCAGGAATTGGTGATCGACGGATTAAAACTGATCGAGCAGAATATATTTTGTTGATTGCGATCTTCCTCAAAGATGCGCCGTGCGACGATATGACCTTGACCGTATTTATTTTTATATATTACTAGTTGGTGTTCGCAACTCCGTTGCGCAAAATGCGTTTATCGCGCGGAAACCGTCCATTTTTTCAAGTATCTTCATACAAAATTGTAGCAAAATCGATTCAGCGTTTTGGGCGTGAAGAGGTAACAGACAGGGAGACAGTGACGGACAGGTGACGGCTTTCTATAGGCCGATAGCTGACCAACGTAATTTGGTTGAGTTGTATCAAGTAAAGGCTGTTCGAAATCTGTCAGTTCAGCTTGACATACATCACGATCAAATTACATGCGTCCTGCCTATGCATCAATTTCTCTGATAGTACATAACATTTACGTATGATGCCAAAAATTAATGCAGCGTTAGTTGATAAGTCTTACAAATTGACATATTTTGAGTTATCTTGACTTGTTGGGTCATAACTCATAACCCACGTAGCACCTTCTCAATTAAAACCAGTTCAAAGCCCCGAAACAAGTAATAAATATGTGACCGGTAATTTAATTTACGAAATACTCCTGCAGTTATGAATATAAAAACTGGGTTCATATTCATGCAGCATCATTCAATAATCGAGTGTGCCTCAAGAACCAACAACATGATCGCCAAAGTGAGTCTTTGAACAAAGTTAATCAGGAATATCAACTAAGCTGAAGAACTACAAACTAATGACATACAATAATTTTCAGATCGTACTTCTGGTAGCGGGAGTGGCGTGTGTGAGCGCGCAACACTACTCTCACGGCGGGGCCGTGTCCTCGCAGTCCATCGTCCGCCACGAGCTGTCGCACGGCCAGCAGTACGCGCCCCTCATCCAGCACGCCGCCCCCGTCATCCAGCACGCCACCCCCCTCATCCAGCACGCCGCCCCCCTCATCCAGCACGTCCAGCACGTCGCGCCCGTGCAGCACGTCGCCCACGCCGCGCCCCTCGTCGGCCTGCACGGCGGACACCAGATTGAGGCGTACAACGTGAGTCTACCACCTGACCTTACATAATATGTTCGAACACGCAATGTGATCGAGCACCATGACTAATGCCGCGTGACGTTTCCAGACCCACCCCAAGTACGAGTTCGAGTACAGCGTGTCGGACCCGCACACCGGCGACATCAAGTCCCAGCACGAGGCCCGCGACGGAGACGTGGTCAGCGGCTCCTACAGCCTGCACGAGGCCGACGGCTCTGTGCGCACGGTGCACTACAGCGCCGACGACCACAGCGGCTTCAACGCCCAGGTGGAGCACTCCGGACACTCGGCGCACGCGCAGCCCGCGCATCAGCTGCTCGCCCATCATTAACTCTCACCACCTCAAACAATATCTATAGGAATTATGTGTTATGTAAATAGTTGTTACCAATAATAAAAGAAATCAAAAATAATTTTTATCGTGTTGTGTTCTTAAACTCATTGGAGTTTCCTGAAATAACTTTATTTTCAGTGCATTACTAAAAACTTTGCCTAAGCCTTGGTTAGTAAATACAATATATCCCGGGGATACAGTGGTTTTTCTAGATAAAATGTAGCCTTAGTGTTAATCAAGAGCCTGAAATACAATGATCCCTTTGCAGTTTTTGTTTTCAGAGAGCAAACATTCACAAAATACGACAAAAAGAATATGATATATGATATGATTCGATATTATCGATGAAAAGTAAACTTTTTGTCCTATTATGCTGTCTCTAAATTTTTCTCTGGTACTCTATGGGACGAAAATTTAAATTGTATTGTTAATAACAATAAGAATAAGTTGTAATTAAAAAAAGACGGAATTTTTAATAATGATATCAATACGCTTTTCTTAGGTTGGGCCTAGTACTTTTATCCTAGCTAGAACAATTTTGCCCGAAAACAGTCTGCTAATATACTAGTTTTAACCAAAAAAATCAGGTTACAACTTAGTTCTACACGACTTAAAGGGGCGACTAACACTAAATTGTCGATTTTATAATAATTTATTTCTGTACTTGAAAATAAGCCCCGAATTGTTTCATTTTCTAAACATAGTTACTACATTATATTTACGAGGATCCGACCTAGCGAAAACACGATATCTTAAAATTTTCTCAATAGAAAAAAATCACAAAGATGCATCTAATGTTCACGAATTTTTCATATCAACCATAGCCGTTTATTAAACTAAGTTAATATTTTAACACATTGTAATATAATTTTTAAAAGATTTAATTAATTAATTGTTTGTTGATGTTTAGCTCTTCTGTACGTAATAGGTATTGTAATGTTAGAAATAAGCAAACACTAACTAAAAAAATAATATATATAAATAACTGATATTTTTTGTTTAAAATGTTTAAAATTTTGTTGTACTTAGTACTACAACAGAATATATTATTATATTCATAACGTAATATATAAGTCAATATTTTGTAAACTATTACTATTAGTGAAAACTTCTAATTGGCTCCTTATTATGAATTCCGTCTTATAATTTAATTGTAACAATAGCTGTAAGTTTTCCAAGTATCATAAAATAAATAAATATTAACAAAAAATTAAAACCGACTTCCAAGGTAAAAACAATAATAACATTCTTATAATATGAACTAAAAAGTATTAAATAATTTTCCTCTCTAAATGTGCCTTTTTCCGAATTCAGCTAAACCTCAACTATTTAATACTTTTTAGTTTTTAGTTCATATTATAAGAATGTTATTATTGTTTTTACCTTAGAAGTCGGTTTTAATTTTTTATTAAAAATAATAATTTCACTCTTTTTAGTTACCTTTTTTTTTTTTTTTTTTTTTTTTTTTTTTTTTTTTTTTTTTTTTTTTTTTTTTTTTAGGAGGGGAAATGCATTACGCATCCCCCGCCCCCTCGGGGGAAAGGGGGCAGGGGTATGTCGGACTCCCTCCGCAGAGGCAGAGGCTTACCGACTAAAACCCCCCCATGCCCTCGTCAACGCTACACGCGGAGGAACGCGGGATCGATTATGATTCGAAATCTTCAAAATCTATAATCGATGAATCGCACACTTTAATATTGAATGCAAATGAATATGCGAGGAGCTAGTTTGAACACGGCTGAGCTGTAAAATAAGAGTAATAAAACATCTCACGAAGAAATTGGGGTTGCACATTCGATCGTATAGTTGGAATGGAATCACGTTTCATTTCACGACGGATATAGGGCCTCGAGTTACAGGTCTATTTGACTGCGACATGATGCTTCGACGGCGGCGACGATTTCCGCCTCGCGCACTCTCATTGGATAGGGCTATCACCTGCCCAAATTAAGATACACAATTATCGTCTATGTCGCTAATTAAATCGCTATGTTTTAATTTCTATTATTACATACAAGTTTAAGTCAATAACTAACATCTTATGATTCATAAATCAAAAGTATAAACGTATTAAATGCTATTTTCGGAGCTAGCAGGTGGTAGCCCTAATTCGAGCGCTATTGCGCTCTGAACAAAACGACCACAGTCTGCGATATGTATCGTGATATATTCGGTAATACCGGGTTTTTAAAGAGGAATACTGAAATGGTTTATAGACTTAACCGAATTTATTATTTGGAAATTGGAATATGTTTTATCTGAGCTTATTTATTTTTGGTACTTCTCTGCTAAGATCAAACTGTGAGGAGTCTAATTGTACCTTATTCAGGAAGCAATACAACTTTGAAATCTAAACGATCTCACATTTTATTATTCGCGGTAATTCAGTATTATAGGTACATAATGTTTCCATTTCCAAGTTTAAATAAGCAAACATTGTTATATTTATTTAAAAATGCAATCTACATTAAAATTACTACTCGCCCACCGCTTCTTTCCTTTGTGTTGGAAATAAAAAGGAGCTTGTAAATATTTGAATAAGAAATGTTTTCTTTTGAAATAAAGAAATGTTATGTTAATTTATTCTGATAAGTAATAATTATTTATTAATAGGCCAACAGTTTACATCTTCAGTAATTAACTTTGGCCATTGGCATTGTTTGTTGACTTGTAAAGAGCGATCAAATAAATAAAGTTTTTATGTTGGTTGATATTTAGGTATGTAGTTGACAATAATAATATTATGACCATAATATCAAATAGCCTAGGACCTATACGACCTGCAAACCTTCAAGAAGAGAGCGTATTCCTTCGGCAACACGCCTGCAGCTCTTCTGATGTTGCGAGTGTCCATGGGTGACGATAGTTGTTTACCATCAGGTGATACGTTTGCTCGTTTGCCCCCTTATTTAATAAAAAAAAAATAGCAAAATAGTAAACGCGTCGTCAAAAAAGTCAAACGACTGACTGTTAATTTGTTAGGAAACGGACTAGGTTGAAAAAGAATTAAAGCTGCATTAATGTTGCATAAATAGTAGAATCCGTACAATTCACTATTTCTGTCTGAAGTAAAGATTTGTGACTGGAACGCCTCTTAATTTAGCGTTCCCATATTATACGCAAGCAGAAACCGGATGTCCTTTTATGTTTACTCGACGAATCGCAATTCATATGACCGATTGTAATGAGGAGTCCAGCAAGCTGACACTAGCAGTAATGGCTGTCTCAAGTCGAATAGGGCGGACCCAGCGTTACCACTCCGCCCTTACATCTGTTACATAATTGGTACATTGTTGTCAGACCACTGGAGCACTCGATAATTCTAACGACATCAGAATCTGTTCAGACATCGACTAATTTATTATTGCGGTGGATTCTCTATAACTAATTATTATAAGTATAACTTTTTGGTCTATTTTTAGACATAACAATATTTTAGAAGAGCCTTGGTGGTAGTGTCAATGGTAAATATTTTCAGCGCGTTGTTCAAATCAAGTTAAGGGCGTTCCCTCCGGAGATTCCGTAATGGACCGTATTTAAAGCCTTATAAACTCATAATCTGAAAGCTACAAAGCTATGATAAAAATACAGCAATAATCTTCAGTATATCAACATTCCTTTCCCTGTTTTAAAATTTCTATTTTTGTTTATTGTACTTAAGATATCAGCTTCCAAAGTTATGCCAATTTATTAAAATTCAAGCATACATTTAGCATCTCCTTAGCATTAACAAATTACTTTTATTTGAAACTCACGCCAATAGATCGACAATACCATAAACTACATACGAGGGCAGCTATTTATGTATCCGGAATTAAAAAAAGAAACAAACATATATCATTTAATATGGTTTTATTGCTTTTCAAAATATTCGCCGCGATGATCGACACACTTTTGCATACGCTGGAACCAATTTTCATAGCACTTTTTCCATTCTGATTGAGGTATCTCCAAAACGTGCATTTTGAACGCATCAACAGCCTCTTCGCGGCTCGAAAAACGTTGACCACGTAATTTGTTCTCCGCGTATGGAAATATAAAGAAATCGTTAGGTGCCAAATCAGGGCTGTACGGCGGATGACCAGTCAATTCGATCTTTTGACCCTCCAATTATTATTTTTAACAAAAAATTAAAACCGACTTCCAAGGTAAAAACAATAATAAAATTCTTATAATATGAACTCAAAACTAAAAAGTATTAAATAATTTTCCTCTCTAAATGTGCCTTTTTCCGAATTCGGCTAAATCTCAACTATTTCTGTACTCAACCTTCATCATTTTGAAGTCGGTACCAGATATATTTTTATATTTATCTTTATATTTTCTTTGACAGAAAATTTGAAACTTATGGAACTGGCACCGACTTCAAAATTATGAAGGTTGAGTACAGAAATAGTTGAGGTTTAGCCGAATTCGGAAAAAGACACATTTAGAGAGGAAAATTATTTAATACTTTTTAGTTTTTAGTTCATATTATAAGAATGTTATTATTCTTTTTACCTTGGAAGTCGATTTAATTTTTTATTAAAAATAATAATTTCACTCTTTTTAGTTACTTAGTAGTTAAACTATAATTAGTGCCAATTTAAATTGTATAAAAAATAGTTTTATATTGTCTTCACTATATGTCATTGAGGCGCTCTGTCGGCGCTATCGCTTGTCCGAACTCCGATTGTTGTTCATATAGTTTTAGTTACACGATGTATTCAATAGATTTCGCTGAGGCGCTCCTGAATCGCAGTATCGCTTGTACGTAGGAGTTTTATATAGTTGTATTGGTTGTGTGAAATCAGAAATGTGTCACCATTGGTGTGAGCAGTGAGCATTGAAATTTGAATTGTCAACATTTTGAGTGGTAATTATTGATCTTGTATTGTTATTAGAAATATTAATTAACTCTCCAAGATGACCTCCGTCATAGTCCGCGAGCTTATAAGTGGTCGTCGGTGGTAGTGAACTAGTGAGTAGTGACTTAGTGACCATACCTCCCTACGCGTCGAATTACTGCGTTTATTCTACGTATCTTATTACAATTTGTTAAGACTGTTAAGAGTCATACCCCAAGGCCCAAATATCAGGTAGATAAATTTAAACAATACATTAAAAAAATCTAAGCGAACACAACCCTATGCGTGCTAGGTAATTTTAACAATTTAACGCTTCAACTCCCAAGCGGCCGCCAGAACAATGGATTTCCAAGAATCTGCGATCGAAGGATGAGCCAAATCACACCCAGCGCGCGGCGAGTATATTTTCAGTGTCATAATAATATTATGATATTAATCTTTACCTTCATTATTGTAATACATAGTACTATCGCATGAGAAACTTGGAAAGCCGGCCTCGCGGCCGCCTGCGCCTTTCTCAAGCGATACTATAGTGTACTACATTAATGAAGATAAAGTTTAAAATCATATTATGACACTCAAAATGCTCGCAGCGCGGCATTACCTGATATTAGAACTTGAATAGGTACGACGCAATGCCGCGATGTTTACGCACACGCCGCGCGGCGCACGGCGGCGTGCGGCGACGCCGCACCGACCGCCGTGTATAAACAGCCTATATTAATAATTGGTGTTGTTATGTACATAATTATTATTATTGTATCCATACATATGCCTTGTAAGTTGTACTATTACCTATTTTGTGCCATGAGACATTGGTGACCTTAACACGACGTGGTAATGATGATGAGGACGATGATGATGATGATGATGATGATGATGATGATGATGAATTTTAATTGCGTGGTAGCATAATATTATGCTTTCTGTTCTTAAAACAACGCCGAAACTCTCAAACGTGTATCTATAAGGAGTCAGGAGTTTTCTCAGCATCTTCGAAACCATGGTATACCTTGACCCAATATTTGACTTTTTGGTAGCATATTCTTAGTACGCTTCACATAAAACTAAAATTACCATATGTTTCCATATAAATTTCGAGGAGTTCCCTCGATTACTCCTAGATCCCATCATCAGGTCACCACTTTTGTGAACATGGTACCAAATTGGAGTGAAACCTAATACAACAAAACAAAAACTTCGAAAATCGGTTCACAAACGGCGGAGTAATCGTTGAACATACAAAAATAAAAAATAAATAAAAAATAAATAAATAAAAAAATATCCACAGCCGAACATATAACCTCCTCGTTTTTTGGAAGTCGGTTAAAAATACTATCATTGAGAAACTGATGTAGCGGATTTTTAAAATGTTGTATACCTATTTGTCGTGTTATTGAGAAAAACTAATTTGGCGATGAATCTGCGTCGTCCTTTTTCACTTGGCATTACATGAAAGACGGGCGTGAGTATCAAGGAGAAGGACGATGTTTAATTTTTTGCGTTAGTTGCCATGTAGCCATACTTATTGAGCTCTAGCCGTAACACATACGTGTGACGTCATTCTTATTATATTATAGTCACAAATCACAACCCAATCGTAAATATCCATGGGTAGTACTAACTAGCTAGTCTTTTTATGTTTACATAATTAATTTTAGAAAATCAAAATTGAAAGAGTATGTAATAAAAAACAAACTGTCCAATTAATTATAGAAGTATAGTGGAGGCAGTGAAGGTTTTCACCTCCGATTTCGTTGAACCTCCATCGATTTTCATGAAAATTGGTAAGTAGGTGGAGGATACCCTAAGAAACAAAAGTGACATAGTGCCAACTTGCGCTTTGGCCCTGGGGGTGGATGTCAACCTTTCTCGGGGGGTGATTTTTTTTAAATAAAAATAACCAATATAGGAATCAATAGACACACAAATTTTGGACAAATTTTGTAATGCAAAGTTTTTTGAATAAACCAATACTTTCGGAGTTATTAAAGATCAAAGATCATGTTTTTGCGTGAGAAAAATACTTGTCTTAAAGCGGTTTTTCATAATTAACTAAGAAACTATAGGTTTTTACGAAAAATATGTAATTACCAAAATTAAAGCCAATAAAAAAACAAACTAATATCTATCTAAAACGCCTTCCTATACTCATCCAAAGTGAGGAATAGGTGATTGTATATATATTTTCTTTCGGCGAGTACCTAAGTACCTAACCGATGCATTTTATGACATATACTTCCTTAAAACTTTTTAAAGTGCTTAAAAATAAGCATTGTAAAAAGTTAAAAGCATCAAAATTGAACAAGTTATGATAAAAATAAGGTGACACTTTCAAATTTTTTTGGAAAAATCGAAAAATAAAACATTGACCATTTCTACAATAATTCAAATTTATGGTTATCCCCAAAGGATTTTCTTTATTTTAGCATAAGTAATGACCTCAAAAATTTTCTTGGTTTAGAATGCTTAGTTTTGAAAAACAGAATGATTTAGTAAAATCGAAATTATTCAAATTTTCGTAAATATCATTTTGTTTTGAACATAACTTCAAAAATATTGAACTTTCGTAAACATTACAAAGAAAGAAATTAGTGTCCACTTTTTAAGAAATCTTTTGATTTTCTTTTGATTTTTATAGGATGAAAAACAACAAAGATAGAGACTTTTAAAGCCTAACTTTTACTGCAAGAACCATGAAATCGGGACCTCTTAACCCTATTTTTTTAACCCTATTTTTTATCCCGAAAAATGTACGGTTCCAGCGCGATTGCAGGCGTCATATAGTCCTTACCAAATATGCGTTAATCTTTTCAAGTCTTTTATTATTCAGAAAGTAAACAAAACGGCAAATGTCGACTCGCTAAGAGAGGGGCTTTTATAATTATGTGCGTCTATTAAATATTTCAGTCTAGTAGATTCAGCCTTTGCGTAATTTTTTTGTACACAGGGTAGTTTGAAATCGTTGTTTGAATATTTTGGACTAAATAATATCAATGTTTGAAATATAATAATAATTTTTTTTCTTAACTATGAAAAAATATTCGAACTCATTAATGCTGATATAAGAAACTTAAAATAAAAACTTAGAGCTTATTTTTCAGTCATTGGGTAGTTTACAGGGGTAAAAATATCGCAAAATAACTTAATAAGAAATTAATATTAATAAACTGAAAAAATTGGGTTCAAAAACATAAACCTATTAAGTTTTTGAACCCAATTTTTACCGTGATTCCTACTTACTTACCGTGAGTGATTTTGGGGGTTTATTATTTCAGTCTTATCCAAAAATTATATCATAAACTATCTATCCCGGCAAACGTAGTTTTGCCATTTAAATAATTTTTGGTATGAAAAAAAAGATGTTGGCCGATTCTCAGACCTACTCAATATGCTCACAAAATTTCATGAGAATCGATCAAGCCGTTTCGGAGGAGTAGGGCAACGAAAACTGTGACACGAGAATTTTATATATTAGATATTAAACAAACTGTTTTAAATAAAATGTAAATATGCGATTTAAGTTCAGAAATAAAAAAAGTGTTTTTCATGATTAAAGGGATGGTTGCCATAAGGGTTGAAAAATTAATTAAATAATCATAAAATATCATGAAAAAAACATTAAAACATGTATTTTATCGAATTAAACCCAATTAGTTAAGCCAGAATGGTTAAATCTGCATATTTTCTATTTTCAATAAAAGGGGTGGATTTCACCCCTAAAATAAAAAAAGCGCAATACGAGCGTATGTCACTTTTAAAGTAGAGGGCTTAATGTACTTAATCCCAAATTTTCATCTAAATCGATGGAGGTACAACGAAATCGGAGTTTGCACCTGATTTTTGCCTTCATTTACTGTACTAGTATTGTTATTCAAGATCTTATTCAAGGTCTATCACGATCTTTCATGTAGTCTACTTCTTATCTGTGCCGAATAACATAAATATTGCTCCAGTAGTTCGCGAGATAAACCCTTTCAAATAATTTCCCCCGTTTTTTCCACATTCTCCTATTAGTCGTAGCGTGATAAAATATAGCCTTTGTCAATAAATGGGATATCTAACACTGAAAGAATTTTTCAAATCGGACTAGTAGTTCCTGAGATTAGCGCGTTCAAGTTAGCCCTTTCAAATAATTTTCCCCGTTTTATTTCACATTTTCCTCTATTTCTTCGCTTCTATCAATCTTAGCGTGATAAAATCTAGATAAGAATAAGTTACGCCAGTATTATAGTACTCTGTACAATATACTTTTATGATTTGCGCGTAAAATATTCAATCGATTTTGATGAATTTTGGTATGGAGATACTTTGAGTCTCGGGAAAGGACAAGTGATAACTTTTGGTCCCGGAAAATGTGCGGTTCGCGCACAATAAACTTTTATGATTTTCGCCTAAACTATTCAATCTATTTTTATTAAATTCGGTATGGAGATACTTTGAGTCTCGGGAAAGGACAATGGATACATTTTATTTCGGAAAATGTACGGTTCCTGCACAATAAACTTTTATGAGTTTCGCTTATACTATTTAATCTATTTTGATGAAATTTGGTATGAGGATACTAATTTTAATCTATTGTTTTCTTAATTATACCAATTCGAGGACAACGTCTGTTGGGTCAGCTAGTAAAAACATAAAAAATCATACTATAAAATTCGACTTCATTTATCAATTATAAGCTTTTATTTGATGATAAGGGTGAAATACGGTTTCCTAGGCCTAGTTCTACTAGAAATATGCATTTGTTGAATGAAATTGAATATAGGTCAAGTATCCTATTCCTTCACTTCTATTCTCTAAGTCAGATAGTTTAGATGTTATAACGATTTTCTTATGAACCATTGGTCAGATTAATATGAGAGCCAGAAAAAAATTGCTAGGCAATTTGTCAATAAAATATGCCATACATCATAATATTATTAACATTAAAGGATCGGACACCGCGGGGGTTGGGACACATATTGTATTTAAATATTTACTTAATATTAATATTAAGTAGATTTAAATATTAACTTAATATTAATATACTAAAAATCAGCTCGTTAGGGTTACGTTTAAGGGTTCTGTAATCAACATAACTTGGTTGACTTGGTTGTTATGATGGGAGCTAGCGCTAACTTTACAAAATATTATGATTAGCTAATTAAGTAAGTGGATGTTTCATCTTAGATATTTGTCATGTGCGTTGTGCTTATAAGTATTTTTTTTTCTAGTCTATCCTGTCCCACTGCTGGGCAAAGGCCTCCCCCAAGGTCTTCCATTGTGCTCGCTCCTGCGCCACGGCTGGCCAGCCTGGCTGGTATTCATCCAGCTCATCGTGCCATCTTTTTCTACCGGCCGGCCACTACACGGCGGTGGCGTCCATCTTCTGGTGTATATGTAATAGAAATCGTAATTTCTAGTAAAAAAAAAATAATTTTATTTTTTTATTTTGTGTAAGTTTGATATTATATGCATCTGGTTTAATATTTCAAACACAGTTCATATTTTTGTAATATTTTTTTATTAAGAGTGAAAGACTATATTTACATTTACACAATTCCTATAGATATTGTTTGAGGTGGTGAGAATTAATGATGGGCGAGCAGCTGATGCGCGGGCTGCGCGTGCGCCGAGTGTCCGGAGTGCTCCACCTGGGCGTTGAAGCCGCTGTGGTCGTCGGCGCTGTAGTGCACCGTACGCACAGAGCCGTCGGCCTCGTGCAGGCTGTAGGAGCCGCTGACCACGTCTCCGTCGCGGGCCTCGTGCTGGGACTTGATGTCGCCGGTATGCGGGTCCGACACGCTGTACTCGAACTCGTACTTGGGGTGGGTCTGGAAACGTCACGCGGCATTATTCATGGTGCTCGATCACATTGCGTGTTCGAACATATTATGTAAGGTCAGGTGGTAGACTCACGTTGTACGCCTCAATCTGGTGTCCGCCGTGCAGGCCGACGAGGGGCGCGGCGTGGGCGACGTGCTGCACGGGCGCGACGTGCTGGACGTGCTGGATGAGGGGGGCGGCGTGCTGGATGAGGGGGGTGGCGTGCTGGATGACGGGGGCGGCGTGCTGGATGAGGGGCGCGTACTGCTGGCCGTGCGACAGCTCGTGGCGGACGATGGACTGCGAGGACACGGCCCCGCCGTGAGAGTAGTGTTGCGCGCTCACACACGCCACTCCCGCTACCAGAAGTACGATCTGAAAATTATTGTATGTCATTAGTTTGTAGTTCTTCAGCTTAGTTGATATTCCTGATTAACTTTGTTCAAAGACTCACTTTGGCGATCATGTTGTTGGTTCTTGAGGCACACTCGATTATTGAATGATGCTGCATGAATATGAACCCAGTTTTTATATTCATAACTGCAGGAGTATTTCGTAAATTAAATTACCGGTCACATATTTATTACTTGTTTCGGGGCTTTGAACTGGTTTTAATTGAGAAGGTGCTGTACAAGTTATATTCTTGGGTCATAACTTATAACCCACGTAGGGTTATAAGTTATGACCCAAGAATATAACTTGTACAGTACTCCCAAATTAATAATGCGCATGCAAATCTTCGCTAATTGTCGTAATCACGAAAGCACCCGAATCTATGAAACGGAAGAGCACCAAACAATACACTTGCATTTTGCACCTTGTTCAAAGGAAATAGAAGTAAATATCATATTATAGCCGGTGGCTGTCCCCTGTCGCCGGTCCGTCAATAATAGTAGGGGAGGTTGCGCTCAGTTTAAAAAGTAATTTCATACCGAGCGAAAATCGTTACAATAATAGTATTCCACTAATACATAACAGCTTTGATCGTCAGCCACTTCATAATGGGTGGAATAAAAATTGAGAGCATCTCAAAGTTGTTGTTGGGAATCGTATTGAATTGACATTAAAAAGATCCCAATTCGTACCCAACAAAGGTTCATATCTAGATTATACACGTTTAGGTTGGGTAGGTGTTGTTTTAGTTTTAGTATATAACAACAGATGGCGCTTTTAAATTAAAATGTATATAATTCCTCTTCACAAATATTGACTATCGAATTAATTACTTAAAATTGCTATGTGAGATAATTTTATGGTTAATTCAAACGAAAATGGCCGTCAGCTGAATGTTTACAGGTGGAAATGTCGTCTACGCGACGCCCTAGGACACATTGAGCGCAAAGTAGGGCTAAAATATAAATAAATAAAAAAAAATATATAAAATATCTTTTTATTCAAAATAGGTATCATGATACTCTTTCTGAAAGTCGAACGAAGAAACTACGTTGCCTACCACCGGTCCGGGAACTACCCCGCCGAGAAGAACCGGCGTAAGAAACTCGCACGGGGTCATCTTTTACTAAAAAACAATGGAAAATTACAATGTTATGGCTTACAGCTATGTAACAAAAAGAAAAGAAAAGTAACCTGCATGGAGCCACCCTATTCCCAAGGTGTGCTGTCCTCGATGAAATCATTGACTTTATAATACGTTTTAGCACACAAACGTTCTTTAACTGTTTTTTTAAATTTGTTTAAAGGTAGATTTTGAACATTTTCTGGGATTTTATTGTATAGGCGTATACATTGGCCTTTAAAGGATTTGCTTACTTTGGCTAGTCGGAACATCGGTATTGCTAACTTGTTCTTATTTCTAGTATTTACATTATGATTATCGCTTTTCTTTTTGAAAATATTTATGTTCTTTCTAACATATAAGAGATTTTCCAAAATGTATTGAGTCATTACTTATTTTGCTGGCTGACGGTTTTTCCACCATCGTATTAGCGACTGACGGTTTTCTTAATTATTTACACCTATATTGGTCATAACTTATTTTGCTGGCTGACGGTTTTTCCACCATCGTATTAGCGACTGACGGTTTTCTTTATTATTTACAAAGTAGAAACATTCACCTGCATAAATTTTGTACGGTATAAAATGACTTTATATTCAAAATTTTTTTACATGTTCAGGAACGCGACTGACGTTGAATCCCTCGTCTGCAGTACGGCTGACGGTGATTTTTTGGTTAAACATGACCTCAATAATCACCCATCAAAGTTTCATTCGGTATAAAATCACTTTTCGCAACTATTTTTTCAAAACTTTGAAATACTCTCAGTTAACATTCCACCACGGGTGCGGCGACTGACGCTGATTATATTGATTGATAAATATTAAGCTACCGCTGGACAAAAATTTGGTCGGTATGAAATCACTTGGTAAACGATAGCACTACCTCCCCTACTATAAGTGCTATAACTCACTAGTCACTTGGAAGCCATCGCGGCGTTACCATGATAACGTCCAAGCAACGTCAGGCGCCTCTACGTCGCTGCAAAGCGCTGTTTTTCTTAAAGTTAGGTTTAAAATTTGCAGCGACGTGTTCCGACGCTCGGAAAATACGACCGAAATCGATAGACGAATTTTGACGCAATGGAGGTGCGGGTACAAACTTGTAAAAAATAAAAATAAAGACAGGTATATCGTCGCACGGCGCATCTTCGATAAAGATCGCAATCAGTAAATTTTCTGCTCGACCAGTTTCAAAACAATTTTTGATAGTACTGGACCATGTTCGTGTGAATGTGTGAGTGTCAGCAGTTTTGTGTATGGATGTCGATCTACGAATAATAAAAACTAATGTCGATGTATGTTTGTGAAGACGGATAGTCACTGCGTTAGGCTTATCACTTATATCTAATACTCGTACATACTCAGTATGTACGAGTATTACAATAATAAAGATAAAATTTAAAATCATATGACACTGAAACTGCTCGCCTCGCCTCTGCCATTCCGGTGTGAATCGGCCCTTATCTGGGCATGGAACGCGTTATTTGTATTTATTTGGTCCTTCTATCTCAAATAACGGTTTTTTGTCTATTTAATTGTAATATAAAACGATAGCTACTAAGATAACTCCCATTTTTAATCCTTTACACCTAAAAATGGAAATTTCGTAATTTTTTACCAAGTAAAAAATAGACTCTTTTTTGGTGAGCTCCCACAGTTGAAAAGTTACCTTTTATTTCCCGTACTGCTTTAAATTTTTAAGAGTAACTATCTATTGAAAACAAATTTAATAATATTAACTTAATATAATCAGTGTACACGACATTCAGGCAAGTTAAAATCAGTAGATTTTTTACAATGAAAGTGGGCACGGTATGTATAAGCAAATAAGTCTATTATTGTGCTCACAACCGTACTTGAGTTTTCAGTTTATCTTCCTGACACAATCTAAAGACTTATTTATTGATCTAAATAATTTTTCTGATGGTCCAGGGGCTGCTTTGCCAAGAAATTCGTGAAAGCGCTTACAAAAACCTCTTTGTATCCATGGTTTATATCTTTGCGATTTTTAAAATCTTCTTCTATGAAAGTCATACTTAATTTGTTCATAAACCTGTCCACGAATGCTTATTAAATCGAAATGAATTCAAATATGCGAGATAAATAGTTTTTTCCACATTTCACAAAACTCTGTCTATACAAATTTTTAACGACGTCCTGAACTAAGTGGGGTTTGTGGGACCCCAGCACTCTGTGTGCACGTCTGTTCGTTACATCGGTGAAGAAAATCCTAGACTTAACTGCCGCCAAACCGTAATGCAATGTCTTAACTCCAGCTACATAAAGCGTCCATAAAATCACACGAATATTTAAGAAGTTATGAAAATTTTTGTACGTCTGGGGTTTGTCAGACCCCACGTGGTGCACGGAGGGCTATACATTTGCTATACATTTGATATTTACGATTTGGGTTGTGACTTGTGAGTTGTGACTACTTGTGACTATTAATAAGAATGATATCACATGTCATGAAGTATGTGTTACGGCTATAATGGCTGGTTTACACGTATTAAGTAGGTAATAGTCACAACCCAAATCGTAAATATCAAATGTATAGCAAATGTATGTAGCAAATGTATGTATGTCCGTGCACCACGTGGGGTCTGACAACGTTAAAAAGTTGTATAGACAGAGTTTTGTGAAATGTGGATAAACCTATTTTTCTCGCATATTTGAATTCATTTCGATTTAATAAGCATTCGTGGACAAGTTTATGAACAAATTTTGTTTGGTTTTTGTCAGACCCCACGTGGTGCATGGAGGGCTATACATTTGCTATACATTTGATATTTATACCCTGCGATTATATAACCTGCGAATTGGGATCGTTTAAATGTCAATTCAATACGATTCCCAACATCAACTTTGAGATGCTCTCAATTTTTTTTCCACCCATTATGAAGTGGCTGACGATCAAAGCTGTTATGTATTAGTGGAATACTATTATTGTAACGATTTTCGCTCGGTATGGAATTACATTTTTAACTGAGCGCGACCTCCCCTATAGTATGGGAGGTCGCGCTCAGTCAGCAAAGGTATGGATATCGTCGTTACAAATTCCGTTATATTTTAACAACAAGTTATTCTTAATATTGATTCAAATTATATTTCAACCGATAGAATACCAGTAAAAAATTTAGAGACAGCATAAAATGACAAAAAGTTTACTTTTCATCGATAATATCGAATATCGTTTTAGTATTACAAAGAAGATGAATAGTTTTTGAGTGTGTATGTTTGTTAGCTTTTTACACCAAAACTGTAAAGGGATCATTGCATTTCAGGCTCTTGATGTTAATTAATTAATAAGGCTACATTTTATCCGGAAAACTGCTGTATCTCCGACGAATATTGTAATTACAAACTAAAGCTTTGGTAAAAGTTTGTATAGTATTATACTGAAAATATAGTTATTTAACAAAATTCGAACGAGGTTAAAAATACTATGATATATTTTTAATTTTTTTATTATTTGTAACAACTATTTACATAACACGTAATTTCTACAGGTATTGTTTGAGGTGGTGAGAGTTAATGATGGGCGAGCAGCTGATGCGCGGGCTGCGCGTGCGCCGAGTGTCCGGAGTGCTCCACCTGGGCGTTGAAGCCGCTGTGGTCGTCGGCGCTGTAGTGCACCGTGCGCACAGAGCCGTCGGCCTCGTGCAGGCTGTAGGAGCCGCTGACCACGTCTCCGTCGCGGGCCTCGTGCTGGGACTTGATGTCGCCGGTGTGCGGGTCCGACACGCTGTACTCGAACTCGTACTTGGGGTGGGTCTGGAAACGTCACGCGGCATTAGTCATGGTGCTCGATCACATTGCGTGTTCGAACATATTATGTAAAGTCAGGTGGTAGACTCACGTTGTACGCCTCAATCTGGTGTCCGCCGTGCAGGCCGACGAGGGGCGCGGCGTGGGCGACGTGCTGCACGGGCGCGACGTGCTGGACGTGCTGTATGAGGGGAGCGGCGTGCTGGATGAGGGGGGCGGCGTGCTGGATGAGGGGGGTGGCGTGCTGGATGACGGGGGCGGCGTGCTGGATGAGGGGCGCGTACTGCTGGCCGTGCGACAGCTCGTGGCGGACGATGGACTGCGAGGACACGGCCCCGCCGTGAGAGTAGTGTTGCGCGCTCACACACGCCACTCCCGCTACCAGAAGTACGATCTGAAAATTACATAGTTAATTAGGTATTTTAATTGTTATTAAATAGTGATTTTATTGTGTTATGAATATGAAAATAAATATTATTAAAAAACAAACTATATTTTCACCCCGGGGACTTACTTTGGCAATCATGTTGCTCTTAATGTATTCACTTTTCTGAATGATAATATTATGAGTATGTGCTCTGGTTTTATATTAAGTCTCAATCGGCAAATTACTGATATTGCAAAGGTTTAACAGGTTTTAATGTATTACATAATTCCGAAGTCACTTAGTAACACGAGATTACTATCGGGTCTTATTTGCAAGTATTTGTAAAGAACCTGTTTTGTGAAGCAGTTTTCAGTGTCAAATTTTTTTATACGGGTACAAAATAAATGGTCATTTAAATACTTACTCACACCTTGAAAATTATTTTAAGTTATAAATTATTTTACTTATTTTTATTGTAATAACTGTATAGATATTATATCTATACATTAAAACTGTACATACCATCATTTTGTACGTAGAAACGTTACAAACCGCCTCACGGGTATGCTACAGCTTAACCCGTTATGCCCCATAAGGACACCGGTGATCGCGACAAAAATAGAATAACAATAGATTTCCAAGAATCCGCGATCGAAATATTAATCAGCTTAATTTTCTCCAGCATTATAATTTCAGTCTAAAATGCGATGCAAGCAAAACAACTTTAGCATCACCAATCTACAGAATAATACTTCTATTTGAAATTGATTATTATGACGTCTAATTTAATATACATAATACACATTTACATTACGAGGTTTTAATGTATTGAAATGAAATGAAATTAAATAGTTTATTAAATCAAGTCACAAAGACGTATTGGTGTTTAAGTTTTTTGGAATTAAGAAATATATTTAAAAAAAAAACATCTGTATAATATACAGCCTACAGCTCTATTATTATAATTATAATCTTCCATCGGTTCGGACCAAACTTTAAACAGAATATGCTTTCTAACAAACAGCTACTGAATGCGAATGTGAAGTAAAGTAATAAAGGTCATGAAGTATGCAGTCTTCGAACTCAGTATCTCAACTTTTTAAGACCCCTATTATCCGTCTTTGAATTGTCATTTTACAAGAAACTAATTTTTTACACTAGTCAGTCTATAGTATAATTATTTTTTTCTTTCTAAAAGGCAAAAGAACCACTTTTTTTCCAGAATTTTAATATGCAAAATTAATATTAAGATTCTGAAAAATGTTACATGCGGATGTTAAACTAATATTTAAGCATTTACATTTTTTATAAGAATTTGACAGATATTTTGAGAACTTCGTCTTAATTTTATAATATCATGTTGAGAATAATTATTCCCACCAAATACATAAATGTAAGAAAGGAGAGTCAAGTTCAATATAAAAAAATGGTTGCCTGTAAAGTCGGTTTTACGGGCGAAGATTTTACGTGACAACGTCTTTTTCTCGGTAGAATATTTATTGATATGAATGCGCGCTGCGCGCGCGGCAGACCGATCATAGTTGAGTGGGAGAGAGACGCAAGGCATTCGGCGGGCCTCTCTCTCGTTCGGTGACTCATCGTAACGTTACCGAGCGTTACACTTTTTCATAAGTGACTCCCAGCCGCAACCTAATTTAAGACGTTGTCACGTCAAAATTATGTTTTGCTGTGGGCTTTGTTGCATAAAGAATTGAGATCTAAATGAGTCTCATGCTCTATGCAAAATCGAAATATTATGTACTTATAGGAATAAAATAACGTTATGAACAAGTATTAAACTTTATTTCTTTGGTTTATTGGATAATTATTATAACAGCTAATTATTATTTCAATTAAGTGAGATCTTGAATTAAGTTAGATTTGATTTGACCAGTTTTTCTCATCGTTTCTCATTAAATGAGCCAAATTTGACATGTTAAATAGTTTCTAAATTATGAGGGGTCAAAGTGGCTCCAAATGGTTTGATTAATAACACACACGGTGCTGCTCGCCAAGTTCTGTTAAGCTGCGTATCGACTTCGCGCTCCTGGCGCGCGCGCCATGAATGACCGCGCCGAGAGTGCGTTCCGCGGAACGCGTTCCAAATATTTGAAGTGTATCAACTAAGCGCGCCTGGCGCGCGCGGCAATCGTTCCAGTGTTTGACCGTTCATCATGGAAGCCAGCAGGCTACGGGCAGCAGTAGCTTGACTGGACACTCTACCGCGTGTCTGTTAATCTTGACATAATATGAAAATTGGGAACACAAAATGTAATTTAAAAAAAATGATAAACATTATACATATTTATTAGCGTTGCACAACAATAATAAATTACACATCTAAAAACAAGTAAAAATAAGTTAACAACAGTCTTGAATTATGTAACTAGGCATCGTGGTGACTTTCTGTTTGTGCGTGATGGCTGGGAGCTGAGTGCTTTACTACTGCATTGAATCTGAAAGAAAAACACATTTTAATAATTATAATATTAATTATAACGACTTCAATGATATTTTGACCTACAAAACTGATCCGCTACTTATCTAAGCCACTTTTTTGCTACAAAGCTTAAAACGGTTTTCAACAATATTATATACTATATATTATAATAATCCTGTAATAAGTATATATTATATACTTATTACAGGATTGATAACTAAAATCAACGTTTATCAAAATGTTGTAAAGGCCTCCTCCAAAGGTAGTAAAGGATCATGTTAAAAGTAATTTAAGGTTTTCATGGCTCGGGTGTAAAAGCCTTAGAAGGTCCTCAGAATATTGCTGTAAGTATTCATACACTGTTTTCAATCTCTGCTAACAAACTATAAGTAACTGGCAATTTCTTATGTGCAATGTTATATTACATTACCTTATAACTGTTATTTAAATTACTTATAAATTATTTGGTGCTAACTTGTAATATCATCTAAATAAACCTTCGTAGTTATTCGATGATATTATATTATAAAAAAATGAAATGTGTATTGTTTTAAATGGTTAAAAAATTAAAAAAAGCTTAAATTAATTTTTGCTCAAAAAATCACTACAGCTTACCCGTGCAATTTATCGGAAGTATACTCCACAGTTCTGATGGACCCGTCAGGCTCTATGAGGGAGTAAACTCCCTTCACGCTGTCCCCATCTCGGTGCTCGTGGTGGAATTTGTTGTCTCCGGTATGAGGGTCCTCAATTTTGTACTCATACTCGTATTTGGGGTAGGCCTGAAACAAAAAATTTGAACATTTAGGGTCACCCCACCAATGCGATTTTAAAATAACCCTATGTTAAAATATTATGTATTTTCATGCGTAAGAAATATGAAGAAAGTATTATTAACATGATATTGTAAACAATTTTATCCAAACTGGCACATTTGGGCCTTATATGCTCTCAATTTAACACCTAATCTACTTTATTAGTAATTTTGCAGTAAACAATCGTTTTAAATAGAAAGTGTTACAAAACTTTCGAAGACAAATGGATGTTTTGAATGAAATATAGCGTGTGCACTTACATAATAGTCTACGGGCTCATTGTGCGACTCGTGTTTCTCGGTCGAGTGTTCCGACTCGCTGTGATGGTTGGAGACGTGGTGGTATTTCACCTCACTCTGCTTTTCACTGTGAGCCTGGTAAGGCACTAAATTCTTCACATGGTCTTGCAGGTTGATGTGGTTGCTCGGTATGTGCTGGTATTTCACATGGTCTTGCAGGCTGATGTGGTTGCTCGGTATGTGCTGGTATTTCACATGGTCCTGCAGGTTGATGTGGTTGCTGGGTATGTGCACGTATTTAATTTCACTCTTCTCCTCGCTGTTAGCCTGGTAATGCGGCTGGTACTGCACATGGTCCTGGAGGTCGATATTGTTCGAGGGTGTGTACTTGACCTCGCTCTCTAGCTCGCTATAATCCGGGACGTGGGTCACGTGATAGTTTTTCACTTCTTCCTGTTGGTATGCAGGCTCGTCTCCTTGGTAATATTGGTTGTAGGACACCGGGTAGGACTGCTGGTAGGATTCAACGGAAGTAGCTTCCTGTGGTAGGAAGTAGTTCAGACTCTGAGTTGAAGCGGCCGCGTGACTTTTTAGCGCGTGCTCCACTTCCTCATGGGTCGGGGCAGGTTCCCTGTGCTGGTAGACTCGATGGGTCGGACTCTTTATTACGTACTTCGCGGGGCTCGCATGATGAGGCTTGTATCGATACACAACACGATCTCCACAATAACACATGTTCACTGTAACGGCCAGCAGGATTATCTGGAAAAACATTTTTCATTAGGTATATATTTTTTAAACTTCAATTTTGTTAGAAAGTATATTTTTTACTTTTGCTAACATGTTGATACGGTGACTTCTGAGCTAATACTGATGATTCAGCATACAATTAAAGCTTAATATATACTAGAGACGTCGGAAACGTGACAAGAGAGAAATGAATCAATCTCAACGTTGGAGCACAGAGTTTGATAGTAGCAGCACGTGCGCGCTTTATATTGTATGACGTAATTTACGTAATCAATGTGAAGGTTCGATTGACAGAAAGTTATCCCGATATTTTGTAATTTAATTCTTCGATCGGGGATTCTTGGAAATGCTATTGTATTCTATTGTTGTCGCGATAACCGGTGCTCGTATGGGGCTTGAAGGATTAAATACAACATTTTTAGCACAATCTTCTAGCCCATACGTGCACTAGGTACGCTACTGTTATCAACTCGATAAAACTTATAAAGCTTAATTATTTTTCAATACTTTACAATTTACATTACTAGCCAAGACTTTTTCTAAGGAGGAGACACCCAATTTATATTTGAATGACGTAGTTACCAGACCTGAAATCCTTAAGCAATTATTGTTACGGTTTGATAAACTTTTTTGACAGAAAATTTAGGATTCAAGATACTGCTATGAGTCATACGATGATATTATATACAACACATTAAAAAAAACATAGTTAGAATTGCATGTTATTATTATTTTTGCAAACTTTCTACAAATTTTGAAAGCGTAAAATATTATTATATTACATTTATAATTTTATTATGTTATAAGTGAATCAGCAGACCACAAAAAACAAAACCCTACCATTGGATAAAATCCTAAAGGTTTTTAGGACATCACGGAAAACTTAGTTACATAATAGAAAGTTGATGAAATATTGGCACTGTTTTAGTATCTGACAACGATAAATTGCCGATCATAAACATTTATTAATAATCGTAATGAATTAGAATTATACTTTTATTATGTGTTATAAAAATTAAAGAGACAAATTATTAAGTGATAATATAAATTGTTTCCGCAATTAACACAACTTAAAAATGTTGCGGTTAAAAATAAATTTGGTACCTGCATTTTATGTAAATAACTAGATGTATAACATTATTATTAAATTTAATTTCCTCCTTTCCCTTGTGGCGGTACCAACAATTCGCCTAACATTCCTGCATCGCGCTATCGAAGTTTTCTGAGCGCGGCGGTATATATACGACAGCTGAAATGTATCACGTGGGCTTCGGCCTGACCGAGCATAACACCTCGCTCGGTCGGAAGATCTTCCTTTGTGGCGGCCACGCATATCCCACATTGGGGACCCCGACGTGATAAAAACGAAACTTCGATAGCGCGATGCAGGAATGTTAGGCGAATTGTTGGTACCGCCACATCACTCCCCCCCGAAGACCGGAGGTCGAATCTCGAAGTCTTGTCGCTTGAGTCGCCAATGCCAGTGAGTTCCAGTGAGTCGGAACTGTTGCAGTGAGTCCCAGTGAGTCGGAACTATAAGCTGCTGCACGGGATCCAGTGAGTCGGATAAGCTGCCGTGCGGGGCCGATGCTACGTGCTGACCAGGAGAGATGTGCTCTGCTTGCTGACCGGTCGATGTAGTGAGAAAGCCCGATGATGCCGATGCGGAGTCGCCCAGGCCGCGGTACGTTGCGGCTAGTGGACGATGTACCCGATGAGGCGATGCTGGCTGGTGCGGTGCGGAGGGGCGGGGAGTGATGATGATGAAGGAGGCGTGTTCTGTCGAGGGTCACCAATGTGGGATATGCGTGGCCGCCACAAAGGAAGATCTTCCGACCGAGCGAGGTGTTATGCTCGGTCAGGCCGAAGCCCACGTGATACATTTCAGCTGTCGTATATATACCGCCGCGCTCAGAAAACTTCGATAGCGCGATGCAGGAATGTTAGGCGAATTGTTGGTACCGCCACATCCTCATAATAACTAAGATGACTATTAATTTTAAGTAAAAAAATTAGTTAATTATGATTTTCAAATTTTGTATATAATTATATAAAATTAGCATATTTTAATAAGTTGCTTGAAATAGCATCAAAACTGTTAGCTATGATCTACGATCACAAATAAGTTTTTGCAGAAATACTACGTAGCTACGTCCGTCACACTTTATAAGTTGCAGAATGTAGATTCACGTAGTAAAGAGAGAGACAAAATCCAACTTGACGATCTATGATAGACGTCAACAGTGACAAAATTTTCTTTTTGCACAAATGGATTTCGTTTCCATGAATGCTGATTCTTATAATATCACAATAAATAGACCTTTGCTTTGAAACGAACTTTCAGATAGGAACAGTTCGATATGTCATTTTGATGCGAGTGAATTTCCATACTTCAGCAAACTTAATAGTAATTACATTTAGTAATAAAGTGATGTTCTTCTTTTGTCAAAAGTCACAAAAGTCAACTACTGGGAAGACCTCATTCATAGAGGAAATATCGTGGCACCAACCCCAACCATATCGTTTAATTCATGAGCAGTATTGGGTTGGGGATGATACTCTAGTGTGAAGGAGTCACAATAGATCCTCATGGGTCGCAGTGACGTCGGGGCTACAACGACCTGCCTTCTTTAAAAAAAAACTGGGAAAACGAAAGTTTATCTAAATAGCATTTAGGTATTAAAATAGTGTTTTTATTCCAATCTAGAAATTTCTATCTAGAAATTTACTGTTTTTAGTGTCTGAACACATTAAAACTCAATATATGAGTATTCAGTACACTCAATCTGAATATTAATAAGAACATTTGAATTTCAATGGTTCTTTGATCACTTGCTTTATATTTAGTTTCTCTTTATAATACTCACCATTTATATAACTTTCTGGATTAAGCTATTCTTAAGACAAATTTTCGTATTGCGACTTTCAACACGTCAAAATTATCATGATTTTTTTTATTTTTTAAGAATCGAATTAACTGACATGTCTTAGTAAAATATGATTTCAAGATGTATTTACCAGAAGTTTTAAGTTAATAATAATTTTAGTAAAAATAAAGCTAATAAATTGTCAGATCGTGACTTAGGTAATGTCACTGAATATTTTAAATGGGTCCATTACAAAAAACTTCATTATAGATTATCTGATTCAATTTTGCGATATAACTATAGAAAGCTACCTTACCGCAAGTCAAGGTAAAATATATTTCTGGCTGTCAATCAGATGAGGTCACCGTACATAATAGCTTTATTAGCATTCTACGATTATGCAATATCACTGCACCAGAATACGTATACAGTGGGAACAACAATACGGCACTATAAGTACTTCAATACCATGGCAAATTAGTAAACAAAAAACAGGACGTGGTTATAAAATAAACACACACATGTATAAATGATACATTTTATGTGTATTACATGCTACAGCATACAGTACACATGAAATAGAGTACTATAATAGTACTTTACATTTACTTCTGCAACCTTTATTTTTTCATAACGGTATGCAATTATTGCACTTAGTGTAAGTGCATCGTCCACATAATAAAATATTCCACAATGATCCTTATTATACAGTGCTAGCTGTCCCGGTGAACTTCGTGTCACTTTAAAACCTTCCCTGGACTTCTACGTACATTTTAAGACTAAAATCAGCCCGATCCGTTTAGCCGGTTTCGAGTTTTAGCGCGACTAACACATTTGAAAATCCATTTTTATATATAAGAAGACTAGCTGTCCCGGTGAACTTCGTGTCACTTTAAAACCTTCCCAAGACTTCTACGAAAATTTTAAGACTAAAATCAGCCCAATCCGTTCAGCCGTTTTCGAGTTTTAGCGCGACTAACACATTTGAAAATCCATTTTTATATATAAGATAAGAAGATATTATGTCCTATTTTGACATTCTAAAAAAACAAAGATTACCGCTCAAAATTTATCTACATCTAGCTATATTTAATATTTATTACGTTAGTTGATCACAGTTAATCAAAGTAAACTGAGTTGATAAATCATTATTTACGTTAGCAAGTCTTTTGCGTGATTTACTGATAGACGATAATTAGTGTATTCTTTAAATACATAGCTGATAGCACATATATCTTGTAATTTAATAAGGGAGTTTTACGTAAAATGTTAAATAATAGCTTGATTTCTAAGTAGCATAATGAACCTAAAATTATAATATCTAGATTGTGTTTTATAATTTTTTTCACTATTAACCCACGTGATAATAATATTATGTCCCTTAGATAGTTTTCAAACTATGGTCTCTTTCGAATTGAAGTTTCTAACACATTGCTAAAATTACTTTGAACGAAATATTTTCTTAAAAATTAAAATAAATTAAAGTTACCATAAAATAAAAATCATAGCATAATATTCAATACAGTAAGTGGCAGTTCGTCGGGCTGTCTGGTATAAAGATACTATACTGTATATATTTTATATTGTGTATAACCTGCACCGTTATCGTATATTTTAATGAGTACAAATTTAATTGTCTTAAAACATTTGCTAATTAGTTATAATAGAATAAGTAATGCTGTAATTATGTGGATTTCTAAGGCAGGAATGAGCAAAAACTCGTTCAAATAGCCGCATTAGTTTTATAATTGTATCCGGAGTTTAAATATTTTTTATCCTTTCCAAATACTTTTTTATAAATATTTTTTTTTACTTTCTTACTTAACCGAATTTCAAGATTATTCTTTTTATGTCTATTTCTTACTCCTATATCATAGAGATAAATACAATAGGTACTCGTATCTATACTACGTCATGCGCATCTATACGAAGTCACACAACCCTGTTTAAAAATATTATGCTGTAGCTGTTATGTAGAGATGATAAAAAATTTAATATACTTTTGATGTATTATTTTATCTTTGAACATTAATAGATCAGACATCTAATATCATAATATTTTCTTGTAGGTTCATAGTTATTAATAAACACACCGGCAAAATTAGAGGAACATAACAAAAGTTTTTTTTTTTTAATTATTCGCTGTTTTTTATATATATTCATTTATTAATTTCACAATTGATGATTAAAAAATAAAACTTATATAAATTTAGGGCACAAAAATGTGTACAATAGAAAAAATCTGCAAAAATAAAAAATTGAGAAAAATCTTGGAAATTTCAGTATTAACTTTTTAAGTTAAATTCTTCATTTTTACTTAAGAAATGCCATTTTAAAAGGGTATAATGCCTTCTATGGATCTCCAGAGAGTCTGGATACGCCATTACATGCTTGCATTTTGATTGTCAATCATTACCTGTGGGATATTCATCTACTCCTCCAGTAGCGCCAACTCGAGCTCCTGAACATATTTTGGAGCTGGAGTTATAACTCGTACCGTTCACCTATTGATGTGCCACACGTCCTCAATCGGATCCACATCCGTAGACCGTGCTGGCCTCTCCACCTGGGCTACGCCAGCATAATTTAGGTAATAATGCCCGATTTTTTTACTCTATGGACGCGCATAAAATTGAACTTACTGCCTAAAACGTAAAAGTGTAAAAGGCACATCATGCAGTTTAAGGATGTCTGTGCTATAGCTCTTTACTGTCAAAGTACCATCATTAACAATCATCAGCTCTGTGCGGTCTCCAAATCATATGCCACCCCAAACCATTACGAAGCCTGCATGATAGGCCACTGTTTCCGTTAAGTTTGATGGTCTATAGCGTTCCTTACGATTTATCCACATTTTTTATCGCCTGTCAACCAAATTTACACAGAATTTGCTCCCATCACTATACAGCACACGATTTCACTCACTTGTGAAATGTTTGATGTTCACGCGCAAATCTTAGCCTGGCTCTTTGCTGTCCTGTCTCCAGTTTTGGTGCCCTTGCTGGCACCTTTGAGTTTAATTTAACTTTTTTGAGTCTTTTTCTTACTGTACAATCACTTACACGCACATCTCGGACCTGTTCCGACAGGTTTCGTCTCTGCAAAGCAGTTTGAGGTCGATTTTTTAAGGCTTGTACCCTTACAAAACGGTCATCCTGAACCATTTCCACCCGATATTTGCCTTGTTCTCGTCTCCGAACGTAAGATTCAGTCTCTTTGTAGCATTGAAAGTTACGATGGACCACGAAAGTCGACACACCTAAGGCCTAACTGACCAAACGGTAGGTGTGACCTTTCTCTATCCTGGTTACAGCTCTAGCTGTCGTAGATGCTGGAAAATCATTAATTTTATATCTAAGCAATGTGTTCTTCAAAAAACCAAACATTCAAATGCTGGCATACCTTGCACCCCGCTAAAACGCCATTCTTATCAGAAACACAACGTCAATCATCGAAAAACACTTAGTAGGGCATAATTGCAATAAAAATCTGTCAACTTGCTAGTTTTGTTCAATATTTTATTTCTTAAATGAGCTTAGAAACTATAAAAAATGATTTCACACAGCCCGACCCACTTGAATTCAAGTTGTGGCCCTTTTTACCTGTGTTCCGCTAATTTTGCCAGTGTGTGTATTATAATGTTTTGTCCCAAGCAATTACTAGTGATTAATTTAAAAATACCTTAGGCGGTAATTAGATTTACTAATTTTACGTTAATGCCTGACTTTAAGGACAAGGATAAACAAATTGTAGACAACAATAACACGCGAGCATGTAGTAAAATAATAGCCAAAATTATATTACATTATAGTGAAATCCTAATTCACGTTAATTGTGTTAAGTATTGGATATATAAGACGCAATTTTTATTAACAGGTATCAGTTAGCGAATAGCTACTAGAACAAAATCAAAATGTACTCAAAGGTATATTACATTTTATTAAAAGTTTTTGCTTTAATATTCATTAGGAAAAAAATGTTATCGCTTAAATATTCAAATAACAAACGCGAAAAAGAGCTTCATTTTTCGTTTTTTGAGTGATCGGAATTGTGATAGTGTGCTACCGACAAGTCAAGTGTAAAATAATTGTCGCTAATAATTAAAATCCGCTTACATAATATTTGAATCCTGTTAAAAATGAACGAAATATTCCACATTAAAGTTACATAAATTCCCAATTAACGTAACAGAAATACATTTTCCGGAGTGTCTTTCATCATCATTTTTTTGGCTCAAGGGTTCATTTTAGTTTTTGATTCAAATATTGTGTCTGATAATGACTTTATAAAAAATTCACAGATAGTGTGCCTAGCCGCCATAGTCGCTGTGGCGACGGCGAACATCATTCCCGTGCACTCGCCGGCGTTCTCGTCCGTGCACATCAACAAACACGACGGCCACGCGGCCATCGTGCCAGTGGCGTATGCGCCCGCGCACGGCCATGGCTACTACAGACATGGCCACGGACTCGGCCACGGGCTCGAACTTGGTCACGGACTAGGACATGGACTAGGACATGGGCTCTCGCATGGCCACGGACTCGGACACGGTCATTACAGACATAGCTACGACTACTACGTAAGTTTGATGTCCCGGTGTTGTTATTCCTTTTTGTGTTTCAACAATCTGCCTATTTGAAATGTAGTAGTAAATTGTCGAGAGATCGAGACAGGAAAAAAATAGAGCGAGGGACAGAGGAAGAGCAGATGGTTTAGTTTATTCTAAACGTAAGATACAAAAATTATTCTAAGATTTTGCGACTCATCTAAGATCTGAAAATATAATATTTTCTGGACCACCGTAATAATATTTTATAGATACTTCTCTATCTATGGGCCTAAATGCAGCTCAACTATTTTCACAGGCTTATCCCAAATACGAATTCGAATACAAAGTAGTAGACCACCACACCGGGGACATCAAGGCTCAGGCCGAGCGTCGTGATGGCGACGTAGTGAGGGGTTACTACGCGCTCCACCAGCCTGACGGCTCTGAGCGCTCCGTCCACTACGCCAGCGACGATCACGCTGGGTGAGTGGATTGTTACGATGGATTACGCTACATAATGTAACAGGAGTAGCAGAGAATTCTATTCCTTTGAAAGGAAAATATGCTGTTGAAATAATAGTTATCTTGAATGGCTATTTTGTAGCTACATATAACAAGATCCTAAAATATTGTTTATTTACTTATCTTTAGTGTATATTATATAGCCAAAGATTTATTGCTGTAAAAGTAAAAACGCCTGAATGTAACAATGAGCAGCGAAGCAACGTAGTAGCCAAATACTTTTTGTACCAAACCGCAGCAGAACTAACCGTATTATTATGTATTGACATCTAGCTTCTTTAAATTACAATTCATAAGTGGAAACTTGTAATTGGCATTCAAAATTCTTACTTAAATAATATTAATGTTATTGTTTGTATGCTTTAAGTTTTCCAAATAAAATAAAATTAAAATTAATTATATAATCAAAAGTGGCGCATCGTGGTGTCGCTCCACTTAAATGCAGTACGCCTGGCAAAGCTATGCCAAATAGAAAAATAATTATATTTTGTTTTTGCAGATTCCGCGCTAACGTGAGATACGGCACGCATCACCTGGTCCCCAGGCACCACGCCCCTCTGCATCATTGAGACTACCGACCTGTTAGACTTAGATGGATTAAGACGTCGCCCTAAATACCTTCCCTACTCCTTTCATTTGCAATTTTATTTAAAAAAGTAACAAAAATGTATTATTAAAAATTATGAATATTTATATTGTTTTTCATTATACTATTTTTACTCTTATCTTAATAGTGTTAGAAAAAACGCAATATATAAATATACAGTAATCAAAAAATCAAACTAGGATTACTAAAAGGCATTCTAATTATTATTACTAGTTAGAAATAGCAATTAATGAAATGAAGAAATTTTAGAATATCTAAAATAATTATTTGCCTTATCGCTATAACTAAATCTAAACAGCAATAAATAGCAAGTTTTAATAATTTTCATATCATAAAATAATTCATTGAAATAAATTATTTTTTTTAATTAAGTTAACTCCTAACTCCTAATCTCCTAATTTCTATACTCAGAATTCAGATTTTAAATTTGAAAATGTGTCTGTCTGTCTGCTACCTCTTCACACCAAAACCAAAATATTTTGAGTCCCAAGAAAGTATATAAATACTTTTTACTCGAAAAAATGTACGGTTTGCTGATGTATCACTGCATCCAGTATTAAATAAACATAAAATACAATAATAAAAACATCACGTTGATGTCTTTCGTAGGCACGCACTACGCACCCACAAAAGACTTCAACGCGTTCTCACCTTGACCGTGGCGAGATCTAGTTTCCTCGGTTACGATATTGACATCGATCTCATACTTATTGTTACAAATAATTGGTATTTTATCGTTTCGTAAATACTTATTCTAAATATCTAATGAGCATTTTGTAATATTTTGCAAGTACAGCCACGATACTACATTTTTATCTGACTTTGACGAAGACTAAAAATGTTTTTGATTTAATTTTATATTATTTTCTTAGTCAGAGCTTATTTATAACTGTTATAAATATAGAAAGTAAAGGAACTAAAATACGTTTTTTCAAAGCAAACAATGAAAAATAAGTTCAAGGTAGTAATAATCGAATGCAGCGCGAGTTCATGAACTCGTTTTACTTGAATGGAAACTGACCTGCGCTTCAATTGTTTTAGGCACTTTTTGTTATTGAATTCATATTCATATTTCAAACATATAAATATGAAGGCTACAATGATGTCCACTCTCTACTTATGAAGCTTTACTTCATTTTATTCTAAGCATTAGGTTGAATTTACAATTAATAATATCATTACCTCTTTTTCAAAAGTTAAAATTTAAACACAATATGTTTCTGCAAAACAGATGCTTTAATAATAATAATATTGTCTAATTATTTATTTGATTAGATTTAAATAACACGTGAATGATCAAAACAGCACTTAGGCGTTAGGCACATAATTATGACGCTGATAGCTTACTTATTATAATTTATTAATAATAAAGTATGTAGTTTCAAAATTACCTGAGCATTTTTACAAACAAACCCGGCTGACCCACATCGATAACCACATTTCGGTAATAAGTTTCCGAAGTGTTAAGCCGGGTCTTCTTCGACCGCAACTAGTGTTTACGCTCTCACGGCTTATACTCAAACATTGGGCGCAGCGCAGACGACAGACTATCCGTGACGCACTTTTTGTCTGTAGAAATAGAACCTATGCAATTATTATATGCAGACTTTTTGCGCGTCATGTGCGTCGCTGCATATAATTCCATAGGTTCTATATCCCACAGACTAAAATGTGTGTAACGGATAGTCTGTCGTCTGCGCTGCGCCTTGTATTTAATACTAATTCTTCCATTCGCAAAAGTGCTGTAGCAACCACGAACATATTATTATCTCCTCCTTTTTGGAATTCGGTTAAAAATACTTGATAAATACTCTTATACAAACTAATAAATTATTATTTAAAAAAATTAAATTTTTTATATATCTTCACATCTTCATTCCTGCCGGAATATCTCACACACTGAGATGCAAAACTGAAATTATTTTTAACATCTTTCTCATTTAAGGTATATCTTTAAAATTTCATACCATATTACATGAACTTGCGCCCAACCAGAGCGTGCAAGTGAAAAATATGTTAATGAAAGAGTTGCCCAAACCGAACGTAACACCCTCCACCGCAGTTGCGATACATAGACAATTTGCTACTCTAAATATATCGAACAATAAGGCCAATAATTTTAACCGATCGAGAGAAATCTATATTGTCAAATACCCTTGTTATTTTAATATATAAAGCGGGCGTTCAAACGTCACAGCATCAGTTCGCTAAGAAACTAAACAACACAATGTTCTCTAAGGTAAGACAAAAAAATATTACCTCGGCATCAATTGTGCATATTGTGTGGAGTTTCATGCTTCATGGATCTGTAATTGTTATTCTAGATCTGGTGTAATATAAGCACTAGATCCTAATAATTACATTTCGATTTGCAATTACATCAAAACTTCCTATTAGTTTATTTCAAAAACTTACTTAACATATTTTATAACAATTTGATAACTTTGTTCGAAAGCTCCCTTTTTATTGTGATATGCTCACCATTAAATTGTTTTCCTGAAGCACATGACTTCATGTCGCCGATCATTAATAGACATTAGCATCTGTGATTATTAAGGGACATTAATAGCTATTTAACATTATTAATTAACACCATCGTCATGGCTATCACTTGATAACAGTTGTGAAACATCATCATCAGTATCATCATCACTATCAATCATCATCACCACAATCATCATCATCACTAACATCTATCCCATGTCAGGTCGTGTGCATCGCCGCCATGTTGGTCGCCGTAGCGGGTATCGCTCGCGGTCACGGACACGCGTACTCGTCCGCGCACATCTCCCGTCATGACGGACACCCCGAGATCGTGCATGTGCACGGACACGGACACGGCGGATACGGACATGATCATCATGGACACGTTGACTACCATGTAAGTAATGATATTGTACCATAGCCGGCAACGCACCTGCAGCTCTATCTAATGTTGCGAGTGTCCATTTTAGTCGACAGTAGTTGTTTTCTATCAGGGAACACATGTGCTCGTTTTGCCCTTGTTTAAATAAAACCCAGGCAATTTTTCATAAATTTAAATAGGAGGACACAGATTTAGAATTACGACTATTAAATTTTATGGAATAAATAAGTTTTGCGTTTTTGGAAAGAGCCTAGCTAAGTCTTACTTTACAAAAACAGCTGGGATTAACATGAACTACGACCAAAGCGTATTGTTCTAGTGTGTCTATTGGCAATATCCGAAAGTTTATTTGCTATTTACCGATAGTTTTTTTTGAATCCTTGAATACCTGTTATTTACTTTTATTTAATTTCAGGCCTACCCCAAGTACACTTTTGAGTACAAAGTGTCGGACCCCCACACCGGCGACATCAAGTCACAGCACGAGACCCGCGACGGTGACGTTGTGAAGGGCTACTACAGCCTCCACCAGCCTGACGGACATGTCAGGGATGTGCACTACCACGGCGACAAACATACCGGGTGAGTTACACGCATCTAAAAGGATTTAGAGCATAATATCTCTTGTCAATAACATAACAAGATCTATATTACTTACTCTAGAACCTACGTCTTTTAATTGAATAGATAATGGCTGAAGTCGTAAGATAGGGAAGTTGTCACATAATCGTACATGACATACATTTATGTGTGTGAATGAAACTTAAACATATTCAACAAAGGGCTAAGAGACGCCTTACGACGTTAGTCTTTTCTTTGCTTTACATCAAAGACTTTAATATCAAAGCCCAGGATTTAATTTGTCTCAGGGCTTTTTGCTTTACATGTGATAAAATTAATACAAATATCTAAAAAATATTCATAAGGATGGAAGATAACGTAACTCATAAAAATACACGTTGTTGTAATAACCGTCTTGTGCGTTCTTATTTAAAAGAGGCTCGGACTCCAGTTTCAGAAATTTATGCCTAGAAGTAAAAATGAGCCCATTTTAAAGAGGATTTTATTTAAATAGAAAATCTATGAATTGTTTTTTCTTTTTCAGTTTCCACAGTGACGTGAAATACTCCACCCACCACCACGTGCCCCACCATCACCATTACTGATAATATTTTATGAATATTATTTGTTAACGACTTGTTTTCTATTACTATGTTTTCTAATTTTCTAATACACGTTTGAAAGAAAAAGTTACAGTTTATTAATACTTACTTTTTAATATAGGTATACCTTTTATCTTTATCTATGCGGTTAAAATATTAAAAAAAATTATACCCTAAGCGTTATAATAAAATATGCGTGACTCACGTCTCTCACTCCACGTGCTATGCTTTCTTACAGGTAAGCAAAAAAAATTCATTAAGAGATACAAAGTATTAATTAACAATAGAAGCCTAATCTACGTCTATGTAGGCTTCGTGTAAATTTTATCATTATTGTTTAAATTTAAAATAAGTAACTACTAAATTTGTTTTTTTCACAAGAAAATCGATGATGTACCATCGAGGAAATTGATTCCTAGGCAGTTGACAGACCAACGCCATTTGGTCGGATCATGTCAATCAATGTTAATTGTGATCTGAGGCTGGGTTTTACGTAACGCGACCAAAGTACGTTGGTCTCCCATCTGCCTAGGAATCAACTTCTCCGATAGTACATTACCATAAAAACTACCAGCGGAAATTAATTTAAACAAAATCTAGCTAATAGTTTTAGTTAAAAAGTCGCAAATAGTAAACCACAATAATATTTCTTTTAGTAAATCAACTTTATTATAAAAACTAGCTTTCGCAACTCTGCAACTCAGTTGCGCCAAATATCGTTTATCGCGGTGGAACCATACATTTTTCCAGGGAAAGAAGTATGTAATTTCCCGGGACACAAAGTATATCTTTACCTAGCAAAATCGGTATACTTGTTTGGGCATTAAGAGGTAACAGACAGACAGACTACAGTTCCACATTTATAACATTGACATTGGATATCAATAAATTGAACGGAACCCAGGGCCCGTACCACGAAACGATTTTGAGACTCAAACAATCGGACAAGAATATTGCGTCCTACTCTAACAAACGTGAAATGATGTTGTTAGAGCAGGAGGCGGCATTCTCGTCCGATTGTTTGAGTCTCAAAACCATTTCGTGGTACAAGCCCTGCTTACGAGCGTCCGACCCGCACTTGGCTGATTTTATAATATTAGAATAGTTTTTAAATTTATATTTTATACAATACTTATTATAGTTAAAAAAAATAGATAATGTAACGAAAGAAAATTCGACATGATACTTTATTAATTTTATCAAATATTATCGGTATAATTTCTATAGTAATTCCTACAAAGTTACCTTCAAAAGAAACTTAAAATTTTAAGTAAGTACCGTATCAATGTGAATGTATAATAAAGATGCCTTTTGTAGTTCCATACCAAAGAATAATAACGGCACCCTATTATTAAGACTTACCTGTCCGTCCATCCATCTATCCGTCCATCCGTATGTTTGTCACCAGGCCATATCTAGAAAACCACGATAGGTAGCTAATTGAAATTTTACAAATACAAATAGTTTTTTGACCATAAATTATTGATTTACAAGCATTTTTACAAGTAACGGTCCCCCAAACTAGGCGAGGCCTGTCCTATGGGTTATGGGGGAGTTTAAAAGAGTACAAGGTGGAAAAATTGCGGCTAATGACAACAGAAACAAAAATAAATAATTTACATACAGTACATTTTAGCAAAGTATGTATTTCTGTATCTGATATAACAACAGAATTCTAAAAAGATGATAAAAGAAATAATAAAATTAGTTTAAATTTTAACACAAACGCGTTTAAACTTTCAATTATTGTATTTTAAATTTAATAAAAAATAAGAAAATTATAGAAAAAATAAAATATACATATTTAATAGGGCTCTTGTATAAAAAACGACATTTTACGTTACGGAATCCTAAGTTCATGAGTTCGAATCGTAGTAATTATTTGGTTTATTATAATAATCCTTCGATCGTGGATTCTTGGAAATATATTGTTGACGACCTCCGTGGCTAAATGGTTAGAGTGTGTGGCAACTAAAGCCGGGGGTCGCGGGTTCGAATCCCGCCGACGGAACAAAAAGTTTTTCAATGTTCCTGGGTCATGAAATATGATGTAATAAAAATCTTAAATATATTATGTATAGTATAAAAGTATTAAATATACTTTCGTTGTCTGGTACCTGTAACACAAGTCCTTCAGGTACTTAGCACGGGGCCAGACTGACGTGGTGTGAAGCGTCCATAGATATTATTAATATTAATATTGTTATTTTAATGTGTCTCGCTCACCGGTGAGCTTATGGGGCTTGATGGTTTAAGATAATATACTTTTATTTTTAACTTTTAAGTATATTATCTTTTCATGCAATATATAAATGCATCAAGATGACATAAATTCACTTGTTTTTGATCAATGTTTATCGGTAGTATGAGTGCCCGAAAAATATTTAAATAGCTGTCATTTTACAATCTTGAGAGAGCAAAACAATGTGAAAGTCAATTTGTGGATAAAATATGCCATCATGATATTAAAGGATCGAACACTGGTGTTCGGACACATTGTATAGTTTTAACATTTGAGAAAAATATAGAGCTTTATATGTAATACACACATCAACTAAGTGTTGAAATATTGGCTATTTCAAGAAATAAATTATATTTTGTCGAGGACTTTCGAAGACAGCTGTTTATAGAAGAATGGCAGTCTATTTTGAGGGCTTTAACAGTATATAAATAAAATTACTTTCCTGGATTCCTTTGTTCCGAAAAAAAAATATTTTTAGTAGGGAAATCAAAGTTGAAGATTACTAACAAAACATTTTATTGAGGTACTCAAAATTATTAACAAGTCATCCAAACGTAACAATAGAGTTTGTCATTCAGTAGAAAGTCAATCAATGGTGATGATGATGCATCGGCACTATGTGATGGGTATCATACTTGACATCAGCGTGGAATCTGTAACAAAAATATAAGTTGAAAAAGAGAATCAATTTTTTTTTATTAAAAAATATCTAGTTACATTGTCTCAAACGTCAGCACACAAAATTTAATTACAATCAGGCTAGCAGATAGCTAGAGGAGTTTAGTACCAATCACCGCGACTCGATAATTATGTGAAATATAATATTATGAGATGGGACAGTGACATTCACTATATTAGGTATGGCTAAGAGCATAATAGCTCTTGTCGTCTTGAATGTAAGAGCTATTACGCTCTGAATTTTTCCTAAAATATAATTTTCACTCAGTCAGTACTGGCTGCCTATAAGACTGAATATAAGATGTTTTTTTTTTTGATTTTGTGAAAACTATACTTAATGGGTTCTATATATTTTGGGTCCCGGTATTTTTGTCGCCGTGCCATTTTCCTCCTGTAGGTTTTAGATATAATTAGAAAACTGTAGAAGAAGCAAATAGACGTCTATTTGCTTCTTGTATGTAGGTTCCAAAATAATATAGATCTTGTTATGTTATTGACAAGAGCTATTATGCTCTAAATCTTTCCTGATGTGTAACTTACCCGGTGTGATGGTCACCGTGGTAGTGCACATCCCTGACATGTCCGTCAGGCTGGTGTAGGCTGTAGTAGCCCTTCACGACGTCGCCGTCGCGGGTCTCGTGCTGCGACTTGATGTCACCGGTGTGGTGGTCCTCTACTTTGTACTCGAATTCGTATTTCGGGTGTGTCTAGGGTAAAAATACAATAAATTAAACATTAAGTATATTATGACAATATAAAGGTAGAATCAAACAATGTTTATAGCGAAGTAACGATTTGTTGCATTTCAGTTTGAGTGGCATCATCAATTAGGGTTCACTAAAACTAAATGAGGTGCGATTTGACAATGCATAAATGCAACATAAAATGTATGATTTCGTTTGACATTTTAATTTTAATTGATATTTTATATAATTTCTATGAAACCTTTATAGTCCATTGTAATGTTACATTTGCTTTGCATTTATTAGAGGACGCAATTTTATTTTTGGAATATGTTGGGGGGGTCAATAGAAGCTTAACCTTAAGTTTGTGGGATCGCCACTCTTGTCCCCCGGCTGCCATCTTGAAAAAAGGGGTGACAACACCATTTTCGTGATATCTCGGAAACTATACGTCTTACAAAAAATTTATAAGTATATAATTTGTTGCAAATTACTTTGCCTTCAAATATGTTGATATGACTTTTTAACCAAAATTAAAAATTTAAAAAGTTATAAGCAAAAAAGGGAGAAAATTTTGGAAAAGGTTTACTATCACTCTTTAACTTTGTTTGATACATTTTACAGAAAAAATTCCTCAGATCAACCTTGTAGATGATTTTTTGAGAAAAAGATCCCCCGATCTCATGAAATTAATTTTCTGCGGATACAAAGGAAACTGTGGAACCATGTGTGGCTGCAGAAAAGCAGGCTTGAAATGTTTTATAGTATAGTAGGCATGTGCAGACTAGTATATAATAGTAGGCATACTATAATATAGTTTGCATATATTTATGTATTGTAGTACTGTAGATTGTGGCTGCAGAAAAGCAGTCCTGAAATGCTTTACAGAATAGTAGGCAATAGGCATACTGTAGAGCATTTCAGACCTGCTTTTCTGCAGCGACACAATATGCTTCCACAGTTTCCTTTGCATCTGCAGAAAATTAATTTCATGAGATATCCCCCAATCCCTCTCGGCTTGGGGGATCTTTTTCTCAAAAGATCATTTACAAGGTTAGTCTAAGGTAATTTTTTTGTAAAATGTATTACACAAAGTTAAAGAGCGATAATAGGGCTTTTAAAAAATTATCACTTTTTTGCTTATAACTTTTTAAAATTTTAATTTAGGGTAAAAAGTTATATAAACATATTTGTAGGAAAAATAATTTGCAACAAATTATGTTCTTACAAATTTTTTGTAAGACTTATAGTTTCCGAGATATCACGAAAATAGTTTTGTCACCACTTTTTTCAAGACGGCGGCCGGGAAACAAGAGTGGTGACCCCACAAACTTGAGGTTAAGCTTTTATTGACCCTCCAAACATATTCCAAAAATAAAATTGTGTCCTCTAATAAATGCAATACTCGGTCCTAAAATTCATTTCAATGGACTATTAAACATTTAAACTCTGTGCAAAAAGGAGTCGAATTTATTTAATTTCAAGAGCCTTTTAATTTTTCTTATCCCTAATACTTACATGATAATCAACATGGTGATGGTGACCATGGACTGTCTCTGGGTGGCCGTCGTGTTTGGTGAAGTGCACGGATGAGTAGCCTTTGTCGTATCCATTTACGAATGAAGCAATGATAGCGAAGACAAAGAATACCTAAAAATATTATAAAAATGTTAAGGTGATATCGATACAGCCAAATTATTAAGGCGTCGCCTTAATTTAAAGTTCGTGGGAGCTAAGTAGATTTCCTTAAGATCTTGACTAATGTTATCATTAAACGAATGTAGTTAATATTTTTAGATCAAAGGCTTGATGGGGAATTACTCAATTCATCAACAAAGTTATTCACTATTTGTTTTGACATTTTGCGTTTGCGATATCTACTATCTACGGTACCCTAGGATTCAATGGCGCATATAAGCCTTCAACTTATAGTCCACACAAAGAAAATCCTGATCCTTAGTTTAACGTAAACAATTTTAACGATCTATGACTTTTTCTATGTTTAAAAGTGTACCTGAATTTGAGACATGTTTTCTCGAGTGGCTCAGCGAAAAGTGATACTAGACCCAAGAATGGTAGTCAATATATATCTACTGAAAGCTATAAAACTAATTGGCTAGTTATTGATTTCATACAAAACTTTTTGCAACACCAACAATAACTGTATGAAATCAACCGCGTAATCAATTACAATATCTAGACTTAAGTGACGTAGTACGTAACGTAAGAAGAAATATTATAATATTATGAGATAAAAGAAGGCAGGTACTTCAGATTACTTTAATGATGAGAGATGAGTTTCAACAACTGAATAGGTGAGACAACAGAAAAAGCTACCCCTAAATAGTCGATACTGAACACAACTACAATACTAATTTTAAATAATTTAATAATAATAATTTTAAAAGTATGTATTCAAAGTATATCTTCAGAATATGTCCACCAAACTATATATAATTGTGATTATAGAAGTGATTTATCATCCTTTCTACCATTCACATTATAACTAACCATTATCTTCTTATTATATCTTATATATAAAAATGGATTTTCAAATGTGTTAGTCGCGCTAAAACTCGAAAACGGCTGAACGGATTGGGCTGATTTTAGTCTTAAAATATTCGTAAAAGTCCAGGGAAGGTTTTAAAGTGACACGAAGTTCACCGGGACAGCTAGTCTTATATATAAAAAAGGATTTTCAAATGTGCTAGACGCGCTAAAACTCGAAAACGGATGAACGGATTGGGCTGATTTTAGTCTTAAAATGTTGTTAGAAGTCCAGAGACGGTTTTAAAGTGACACGAAGTTCACCGGGACAGCTAGTCTTATATATAAAAATGGATTTTCAAATGTGTTAGTCGCGCTAAAACTCGAAAACGGCTGAACGGATTGGGCTGATTTTAGTCTTAAAATATTCGTAGAAGTCCAGGGAAAGTTTTAAAGTGACACGAAGTTCACCGGGACAGCTAGTTATATATAAAATGGATTTTCAAATGTGTTAGTCGCGCTAAAACTCGAAAACGGCTGAACGGATTGGGCTGATTTTAGTCTTAAAATATTCGTAGAAGTCCAGGGAAGGTTTTAATTTGTTTTAAAGTGACACGAAGTTCACCGGGACAGCTAGTAATATAATAATAATATTTATTGGACATACATTTTTCTTAAGCTTAATAAAGCATTTTAAATTATTATATTGGTAGTTTAAAAATCTCAACTTTTAACTTTTGTCGTTGACACAAGGTTAACAAAACGGGTTTCCGTCCTTAAATTTACTATAAATACGAAGTGTAAGTAAAGAAATGTATCAATTAAGTCAAGTGTACGAACTGACCAAAATGTTCTCAAAAGTAAGGCAATTTTTTTGTGTAAAACATATTAATTTAATTTCAATAATATAAGTATAGGTTCTGCTTGGAACTTCTGATTCATAGTCCGCAAATTTTTTCTATTTACGTTTATTGTGTTTAGGTGTCTTATACTACATTAAGAAATTATTCATGGACCTACATAATTTGGACGGGCTATGTCAATTCAATGTTAGTGGTGATCTGTTGGCTAAATTCGACATAATCTGATCATGAAATATATAGGTCCGCTCTGTCTATAAATCAATTTCCTTGATAGTACTATCAGAGAAGTTGATTCCTAGGCAGATGGCGGACCTAAGTAATTTGGTCGCGTTAAGTCAAACTCATCCGACCGATCACAGCTAACATTGAATTGAGATAAACCGACCAAATTACGTAGGTCCGACAACTGCCTAGGAATCAGTTTCCTCGATGGTACATAGAGAATAATAATCTGTGATCTTTTCAGATCGTTTTAGTGTCGTGCGTCCTAGCCGTGGTTAGCGCCGGGTTACTACCAGCCGCACAGTACGCGCCGGCAGCCGCCGTGTCCTCGCAGTCCATCGTTCGTCACGAGCAGCCGCACGGAATCGCTCCCGTGGCTTACCACTCCGCACCCGTCGCCTACGCCACCCCTGCCCACTACGCCGCCCCCGCCCACTACGGCACCCAAACCATCCTTCGCAACAACCACGGCCCCATCCTCACCGCCGCCCCCGCGATAACCCTCGCCCGCTCCGCCCCTTACCTCTCCGCTCCCGCCCTCGACCACTCCGCTCCTCTGGTGCACGCCGCCCCCCAGGAGATCGACACCCACCCCGCCTACGAGTTCTCGTACTCCGTGGCCGACGGGCACACCGGTGACAAGAAGGAGCAGCACGAGGTCCGCGACGGAGACGCAGTCCAGGGCTCCTACTCTCTCCTCGAGGCTGACGGCTCCATCAGGACCGTCCACTACTCTGCTGATGACCACAGCGGCTTCAACGCCGTCGTCAGTCACTCCGCACCCGCCGCGCACCCCGCGCCCGCGCCTGTCGCCGTGGCTCACGCGCCCATCTTAGCTCACCACTAACTGATACTGTACTTATGCTGCGTACTTTACGATATGATACGATTGACTTAATTTAAATTATTGTTGTGAATGTTGTAAATAAATTTAATGTAAAAACAAGTTTTGTTTTAATACTTATTTAGACAAAAAATATTTGTAATTGCTTAGGAACGTTAAGATCAATAATCCTGATTCTCGTCATTATTGATGGATGACGATCTTGGATGTTATAAATTATGTAACAACAATTTACGGATGGTGACACAAAATTGTGTGTAACTGAGGACTAAGCTCTCATATTGCTTTCTAATCAGTATTACAATTTTTAAAAATATTGACAACAATACAATACAATTGATTAGCACGAGAAACCGCAAAATATATTTCTAAATGCCTATATCAAATATAAAGCAACGCAACATTACGACACAATAACGATTAGTTCTACACTTATTCCATATAAAATAGTGCACGGGCATTCATAGCTATCATTTAGAACTAAATTTAACAGAAACATGTTCACTCAGGTATTCATTCAAATTCAAATAAGTAGTCACTTGTTACTTCCGATTTCTATAGCTTATCTTTAGATTTCCTTCCTTTCTTTTCCGATTCTATATCAAACATCAACCCTAAAGTGACGCCCAAAACAACATTTTATCACTGTTTTCCTTTTATCTTATTTGTGTAATCATAATATTAAAAACAAGCTATTGCCCGCGGCTTCGCTCGCGTTAAGAAATAATATTGTATGCAAAATTTAATCCCCTATTTTTACCTCTTGGGGGTAGAATTGATCAAAATCCTTTCTTAGCGTATGCCTACGTCATAACATCTACCTTTTTTATTTTATCGTTGGGGGAATGCATTTACGCATCCCCGGGGCCTGGGGAGGACCACCGAGGTATGTGGGACTCCCCGGGGCGGACGTCCCACATAAGAACCCAAGCCATTCGTCATAACATCTACCTGCATGCCAAATTTCATCCCGATCCGTCCAGTGGTTTGGGCTGTGCGTTGATAGATCACCATGTCAGTCAGTCACCTTTGAGCTTTATATATTTAGATTTAATATTAATTTTGTCATAATCCTTAGTTATAATATACCTAATCAGTTTTTTGGTTTGCAGGTAATTTTCAGTGCCGCTATCGTGCTGGCTGCAGCTCAGTTAGTACTCGCGCACGGCACAGCGCACTCTTCCACACACTTCTTCAAACACGACGGCCACCCACAGACATTACACGGTCATGGTCACCACGTTGATTATCACGTAAGAGTTTTAAATGTCTTGAATTTTAGATAAAGTAACAACATGAAATCCATAATTACTTACCTCGAAGTTTTAAGGGCGTTCCCTCCGGAGATTACGTAATTGACCGTATTTCAAGCCTTATAAACTCATAATCTGAAAGCTACAAAATTATATTTAAAATACAGCAATAATCTTCAGTATATCAAGATTCCGTTCCCCGTTTTAAATATTCTATTTTTGACCGACTTCCAAAAAGGAAGAGGTAATACGTTCGGCTGTATGTATCTTTTTTTTTGTTGAATTTTCGTGTTGTTGTATAGGATATAATCTTAATTTTGTATAACAATTACGAAAGTGGTGAGCTGATGATGGGATCTATGAGCAATCGAGGGAAATCCTTGAAAGTTATCAAAACGCTCATAGTACTTAAAATGTTGTTTCTAGTGAGTTAAACATATTATATTACGAATAAGATAAATTTCATACAAAGGTGTACTTTACACTGCACTGAACAGAACTTCTGAACCTTTAAAGATAAAAGTTTGGAAATTGCTGCATCGCTTAGATAACTGCAAGCATTTACCACAATTCAGCTTACAGTAACATAATGTGAATAGGTAACATTCGTATTGGTTATTTACGCATAAAGCCTTATTTTGTAGATAACACTAAAAAGAGTGAAATTATTATTTTTAACAAAAAAATGAAAACCGACTTTCAAGGTAAAAACAATAGTAATACAAACTAAAAAGTATTAAATAACTCTTACTCTTTAATAGTGCCCTTTTCAGAATTCGTCTAAATCTCAACTATTTCTGTACATACCTACTACAGTCTTCATTACTTTGAAGTCGGTACCAGTCCCAAAAATTTCCAATATTCTGTCATTACTGAACTCACGATTAAATTAGCTGGTACAAACTTCAAAATAATGAAGACTGTAGTAGGTATGTACAGAAATAGATGAGATTTAGACGAATTCTGAAAAGGGCACTATTAAAGAGTAAGAGTTATTTAATACTTTTTAGTTTATATTACTATTGTTTATACCTTGGAAGTCGGTTATCATTTTTTTGTTAAAAATAATTGTTTATTATACTCATGATAATATCAGCTTCCAAAGTAATGCCAATTTATTAAAATTCAAGCATACATTTACCATCTCCTTATCATTTACAAATTACTTTTATTTGAAACTCACGCCAATAGATCGACAATATCATAAACTACATATTCGCCGTTTTAATTTTTTTTAGGACAATTTTGAACTAAGATAAGTAAAAATAATAGGGTTTTAGCGCGATCTCGGCAACGCGGCAAATATATGGCCAAGGTCGTTTGCTCGGGGGGCGGCCTTAAAAGAAATTTAACGCTTCAACTCCCGTAAGGCCAAAGTAGGCCGCGATAACAATTGAAAGGCTATTGTGTCTCGTTTTTCCGCGATCGAGGGATTAATATCATGTGTGTTATAGTGCTCATATTATTACCATCATTAAGGATTTTTTGAACAAACTGAACATAAACAAAAAGGTGGAACATTTTATTTTCTTTCTCCGCACTGCTACTTTCACGGTTAATTCTATACTAGGGACACATACCCTTAAGAATTATCATTTCTTTATCATCCTGTATGAGTGCACTTTATGTTTTACCAGGATACCTATATCATATTCACCTTTTATAAGGAGCCCTCATCCACAACATAAATCATCTTACTTGTAACTACGAAATATCTGTATTGACGGTTTCTAGACGCACCCAAAGTACTCATTCGGTTACAACGTGGAGGACCACCACACGGGTGACATCAAGTCCCAGCACGAGTCCCGCGCCGGTGACGTGGTGGAGGGCTACTACAGCCTGCACCAGCCCGATGGCTCCGTCAGGAAAGTGCACTATGATGGAGACCATCATACAGGGTAAATTATTATACAATCTGATTTTAATTTACGATAATATGTATGCTGACAGGTTGTAACATCGAAGAGGTTGATACCTAGGCAGTTGACGGTTCTGCGTCATTCGATGTTAGTAGTGATCTGTCGACTGGGTTTGACGTAATTCGACCAAACTACGCTGGTCCGCGTACGACTCTACCTATGAATCAACTTCTCTGATAGTATAAATAAGTTTAGATGTACCATTCCTGTTACAAGAGGAGTGTTGTAACAGGGTTCGTTATTTAAACATATTTGTACTGCGACCTTACTTTACTCAATTAGGGCTTAGGGAGTTAGAAATAATTTTCCACCGCCCTTTAAAACCTAAAGTAAACATAACTGTCCGATTAATGCAAAAAATGTGCTTGTTTTTCTGAGCACAGTTTATGAAATCGAGACTCTAGATTAGAAATTGATTGTATTACTTTTTTAAATTTCTTTTGACTTGTGCTTGTCTTTATTACTGCAAGTACAGAAAATCACTACTAAAGACAGGATCAGTAAGCAAAAGCCATGTAAAAACCGAGTAAACTACGAATCCATACTAGTGCAAAAGTGTGTAATGCTAAGGTGTATGTTTGATACGTCTTGATTTGCCTTATTTTGATGAAACTTTGAGTCATGAAAAAAAATATCGGACAGTTTTAATCCTGGAAGAATATACGGGATGTTGTAGATATATTATTATTGTATGTAGCAGTTACTAATAAACATTTACAATTTAATTAATGTTCTCCTAAAAGTACATTTACTAAGCGCGTAAATCGTAGTAAATGGAATCATCGCTTGATATTTTTCCTACAATGTGAATTGTGATCACCTGATTGTTTGAAAAGTAAGATGATCCATGCGTCGGATGGACATTGGACATGTCGGTCGGTCGGCGGTCCTGCGTCTGATCTCTCGCCAGTCGTGTCGGTCATCCGTCCCACTGGGTCATGAAAATAAAGGAATAGAGAGTGATCTTATGTGCTACGCCAACACCTAGGCACTATAAAACTACTCCTGCATACCTTGACTAGTTTTAATGAAACCAGCCACCGTCACCGAAACCGGTATGGGAGCTATTATTATTATTATTATTATAACGTGACATTTCATATAAAAATATCGAAAATTATAATTTATCGTTACAGATTTCACGCTGATGTAAAATATGAAACTCATCACATCGTACCACATCATCATCATTACTAGGAGTTTGCTAGAATAAAAAAAATACAATTAAGATTTTTTGTTTCATTTATTACTTTCGTCTTATTTGTATTATTTATTTGCCAATTTGTACAAAGCTCGACCAGTTTTTGTTAAAACTAATAATTCCCTTCCTTACTTCCTAGTTCGAACTCCATTCCAATTACTATTTCAAGCTTTTTACAACATAATATTATTTATAAAAGGAAATAAATAAATAAAATACCTTTTTATTCAAAATAGGTATTATAAATAATACACTTTTTGAACGTCAAAAATCATAATATGAGTTTTTTGATTTTAAGCATACTTTCTGCTCTATATCCATGCCTTCATTACACCCAGAGCCTAACTTATACATTCTTCAATATTTGCTCCTATGGTAGATGTAAAACCTTATAGTGAAAGGTTTGCTTGAGGGCATTTTAGACTGAGAACACATAACATCGATACGTAGACATTTAATGATGAAGTTATATAACGAATGACTACTAATGGTAGTATATAAAAGTGACAAGATAATATTCGGAACTCACTTCCGATCCTGCCTCTGTTAGGTTGTTGGTCGCAACATGTATTACTATACAGTGAGTATTGAATTTATCATATTAATTTACCACTAATATCTTTCTAATAGGTATATCCAAAAATGAATTTGTATATTTTTAGTACAAAAATATTTCCTGTCGCGTCTATAATAATATGTTGCCTACTATTATCTCCTAAATGATCCGTAAGTTTTGTATCACTTAACTCCTAAATTTTGTCACCATTTAAACATTCCCTAGACTTTTACGAATATCTCGTAACTAAAATTTGGAAAATCGGTATTTATTCTCTAGTTTTACTGAGTGTAACAAAAATTATAAAAAAAAAAAATTTACTCATGTATATATCTAAATAATTATATTATAATATAGCAAAAAAAATCTTCTTTACAGATCTCAATCAGCATTTGCCTAGCAATATTATCAGCTTGCGCTGCTGATAAAACGGAACAAGCGTATTCATCAATAAGCTACCATAGACACGATGTGCCGCTATCATACAACTTTAGCCAAGTTCATATTTACACCAAATACCCAGAAAATACTCGAGTGAAGCACACAAAACCACATAAATACCACATAGAGCAACATACAAACACAATTGATGAGGAGAAGAAACACGAAAACATACAAAAAGATATTTCACAAGATAACGAACACAATTATGAAGAAAGAAATATACAGGCACAACAAATTCACAACGATTTGCCATCTGATATACTACAAAACGTCGAAACTTTAGAGGCAGTCAGTCATCAAGCACAGAAGGAACACATAAAAGAACATCCACAAGGGTTCGCTTATCCCCAAACTCAAAAGCACAGTACGCCCGCTTACGTAAGTATAATAACTTTTATCAAGTATTTTATGGTTATTTGTTTCTTTATTTGCAAAAAAAAATTGTAATGTACAGCAGTTTTGCAATTATTGTACTGTCAAAGAAATTGATTCATAGGCAGTGGACGGACCTACGTCATTTTATTGAAACATGTCAATTAATGTTTTTCGTAATAATATCAATTAATTCAGCTCATATAGCTGGGTTTGACATAACATGACCAAATTACGTTGGACCGCTATCTGCCTATGAATCAACTTCTCTGATAGTACTTACATAAAGTAACTTAAAATTATTTTTTTATTTTGCAGAATAATATTCATTTTCACGGCATCCCCATACAATATTACCTGAACAGAGCTACGAATCTAAACTCAAAAGCTCCTGAAGAAAGTATTAATGCAAACAGTTTGGAATATCAAAACGAAAACGTACATTACCTGTAAGTAATGTTTATTAATAAGTATTTTTATTTTGAGCATCTCTTGTTTATGATATTACTAGCTATTTAACCGAGCTTTGCTCGGTGTTCGATAAAAGACGAATAAAAAAATATATATATATATCCACATCCGAACATATAACCTCCTCGTTTTTTGGAAGTCGGTTAAAAATTACATTTTCTAAAAATGATTCCTAGCTAGATCGATTTATCGCCCCCGAAACCCCCTATATTATACAAAATTTCATGAAAATCGTTGGAGCCGATTCCGAGATTCCAACTATATATATATTATGTTTATATATTATGATTAATGATTATTTAAATACAAGAATTGCTCGTTTAAAGATATACCTAAGGTTGAAACACTTACGGATTTTTGTCGCGGAGCACTTTTATTATCATATATCATGAGTGATATTCGCGTAAACATAAGAAATCATTATCTCTTGTTATCTTGTTGTATATTTTTCAGCCAAAATAAGGAACCAAATCGGCAGCAACCTAGTTTCCAACAGCAATATGATATACCCATGACTGTTCAATTGAGCGAAGCGCACTCTCACAACATTGCAAATGTTCCCAATAAGGCGTTTACAAAAGTATACAACGTAGAAAGGCCTCAATACTATCATGAACGACATTAATTATTATTATTAAAGTAATGTACGAAAGACGTATTTTATAAATTGTTATTTAATTTTAAGTACTTTTATTTATTAAACATTTAAAAATATTGTTTCCTGTGTTTCATTATATCAATAATGGCAAGTTTTTTAACGACGGTTCCTGTCATCGGGTTAGTTCCCGAAAGTTCCCGAACCCGGCGAATTACATGAGACGGGTAGGTCTCATGCAGACTTTCTAATAGTGTTAATTTTCATCCTTTTTATAAAAATTACTTTCATTATTTCATTTAATTTTTTTTTTGTTTATTTGATAATATAAGAAAAAAATATTCAATTTAGAAATCTTCATTAAAAAAATCAATTATATCAGCCAGCGCGCGTCCGTTGCTTTGCATTGTGAAAGTCGACAGAATTGACAGGCAATGTGCGCTTTTATAATTTTGGACGTGGTTGTAATCCTGGACGTCCGCGGTAAAACGATAACATAGGGAAGTTAAATGTATGGAAATATAATATGAAGACGCTTTTAAAAACCTTACGTAACGATAAACGTTGGGTACGTTAAATGCCCTTTTGATTTTACGCACCGCGGACGTTATGTGCGGTTCAGAAAAGTGTAGACGTCGTGATATTCTCTAACGTGCACTTTAAAAAGTTATCGTCAACGGAAATTCAAAAGCATCCTCATAATATATTTCCATACATTTTACTTCCCTTTGTTATCATTTTACCGCGGACGTCCACGATATTACCGCCACGTCCAAAATTTTAACACGTTCACTGCGTTATAAGGCTTAAACGCCCGATGCATGTACGCGAGCTCTGGGCGGAGGCGAGAAACGGCGAACTTCCCCTGGTGCGGGGGCTATATAATGAGTATTTTTGTATGTTAAAAGGAGACAAGTATAGATTTCAGTTTAGAACTTTAAGGGCTGCTTGATAAAGCATTAAAATCATGCTAAGGGCTTTCGACCTGATAACGCACTGATTGATATTTTTTTCCATTCCTTGCGGGTAACGGGCCGAAAGACCCGTTATAGATCACAGGGTCGATCCACCCCTTCCCGCACTGGTATAGGTAATTGAATTGTTTACTTCATATGAGTGTTGTGACGTAATTATCGGGAGTGATACGATAGTATGCACTATCGTACCGTTACACAGTCATTTGTTTACGTTTTGAGATATTTTATTTGTCTTAAATCATTGATAATACCTCGGCCAAATAAACAATGTAGAAAAATGCTTGAATAATAATTGTTTCAGCAAGGAAGAAATCGTGAAAGTGAACGTTCTGATATAGATTATTTGAAAAATGACAAAAAAATAAGTCACAGCAAAATCCGTACTGGCCTGTTATTTTTTCAAAATAACAGGCCAAATGTTTTTGTGTCTTCAATAAATGATATTAAAAATAATATGTCGATAACTTATTTCCCATCACTAAAACTCCCTTAAATAAACCTACAATTCAGTGCGGTATCGGGTCACAAGACCTTATATATATTTTTGCATGTATCTCTCAAGTTAATAATAGGAATCCAGGGCGAAGCCAGCACCATGAACACTAACTCTTCTACGATCGATATTGATTGGTAGATTTCCAAATTTTTTAAGTTTTCGCATAGTTACAATCATTTATATCGGTCGATACCTTACTGGGTCAATAAGCCCTATACCGCAGCGGCGGAGAGTTTAAGTATAAGGTTAATTGACCTGGTAACGCACCATATAAAAAACCGTCCCTTTTAGTCCCGCAGCGAAGGTGTTAAAAGCGCACATTGGTACTCGCGCCGTTTCGTCCACCTCTTAGCGGTCAAAGTACTGGTAGTTATGTAAAATATTGTGCTATAACTATATTTTTTTATTACCAAGAAACGGCATACTTTCTGTAATGTTCGTCATTGAAAAACAAGAAGCTAGTTCACAAAAGCTCATGCAAGTAAATTGTAAGTAGTGTTTAGTATCACAAAAAAAATTCTATCTTTCGAATGTACCATCGAAGAAATTGAATCATAGGCAGATGACAGACCAACGTTATTTGGTCGAATATGTCAATTCGATGTTAATTGTGACATGTCGGCTGGGTTTGACGTAACGCAACCAAACTACGTAGGTCCCCGATCTGCATAGGTATCAAATTCTCTGATAGTACCATCGAAGAAATTGAATCATAGGCAGATGATAGACTGGCGTCATTTGGTCTGGTTTTTCTGTTCTGTCAGCTGGGTTTGACTTAACGTAACCAAATTACGTAAGTCCGCTATCTGCCTACGAATCAACTTCTCCATTAGTTACCTGGTGAGCACAGAGCACCTAAACCAAAAGGTGCGTGCATTGATTACGCGCGGTAAGCAATGCACGCTCTCTGTATGAGGTCTGTGAAAGCAAAATATAAAATGTAATAGTACCAGTCTGTCTCTAGTTTAAGGTCACGTGCATTTCATTCATTTGTTAATGCTAGAAATATTTGACAGACACGATCGATGACAAGGTGATCTAAAGCCGGTTTTTTTGCCAGTGGCGTTCATACACGCAGTATATAACTATCGTTAGGTGCCCATGAAATTATTCAGTGATCAAACACAGAACAAAATATAATATCCAAAATGTTCTCCAAAGTAAGTGCATCATAACATTATATTATAATAATTATATTGCACAAATGTTTATTGCACATTGATGCATTTTTTATAAATACGTGTACCTTTATAATTTCATTCATTAATACTTTTTTTTTAATTTTATAGGTTTTAGCTCTTTGCGCTTTCGTGGCGGTGTCGTCGGCGGGTCTGGTGCCCACCGCGGTCCACTACTCCCCCGCAAGCGCCGTCTCATCCCAGAGCATCGTGCGCAACGACAAGAAGATCCTCGCCGCCCCAACCCTCGCCTACCACGCTGCCCCCGCTGCCGTTACCTACCATGCTGCCCCCGCTCCCGTTACCTACCATGCTGCCCCCGCTGCCGTCACCTACCACGCTGCCCCCGCCCCTGTTACCTACCATGCTGCCCCTGCCACCGTAGCCTACCATGCCCCAGCCCCGATCGCCTACCACGCCGCCCCAGTCACCAAAGTGATCGCCGCTGAGGAGATCGTAAGTGTCGCGACATCGAAACTCGACTTCAACACGCTAGCTATTTCTCAGCGACTTCCAACTCACAAGTTCGCTTTAATTTCCAGTCCCACCCCAAGTACGAGTTCTCGTACTCCGTGGCCGACAGCCACACCGGCGACATGAAGCAGCAGCACGAGGCCCGCGACGGAGACGCAGTCCAGGGCTCCTACTCCTTCCTCGAGGCCGACGGCTCCACCAGGACCGTGCAGTACTCCGCCGACGACCACAACGGCTTCAACGCCGTCGTGTCCAACACCGCCCCCACCGCCGCCCCCGCCTACATCAAGGCCGCCCCCGTAGCACACTATATTCACTGAAACAATGACTGAGTTTATTCGCTAAGCAATGAAACGTACGCTGAATGCATGAAAAGCCATGAATGATAGTAATAATCTATTGTTGAATATTTTTAATATTTATTTAATAAATCAACGTATAAAATTATTTTATCGTTTTGTATCTCGACTGTAATCTTATATATAAAATTCTCGTGTCACAATGTTAGTCCACGAACTCCTCCGAAACGGCTTTACGAAACAGATTTTTACCAAATTTTATATGCATATTCAGTAGGTCTGAGAATCGGCTACTGGGTACTTTATATATTGATAAGTGCATTTTTTTGAATAAATAATAGTTAATTATTACAACCGAAGACTAACGGCTACCATTGTTTATGCGACGGGATAGCGATCGACGTTGCCATGGCGACATACTTATTTAGTCACTTCAATAGAATAATATGGGCGAAATAGGTACTTTATAATATTATGACAAAGCAACGTTGCCGGGACAGCTAGTAACATTATAAAATATTTATTTTAAACAATGTTTAAAGACAACTAACATTAGTAAAATATTATGCCTTAAATTGTTTCAATGTAGGTCGAGCCAACAAGTTCATTACAAGTGATTATTCTCACCAAGTTACTGACCGCCATTATGAATCATATTATAAAACATTTATTTTGAAAGATAATGAATCATATTATACAAACCGTACGACGAATTAAACATACGCCGTATACTTAAAAAAATTAAGGTCTTTCTGTGAAAGATAATATTATGTAAATTATTAATATTTCTCGTTTAACAATAATTAAGAATAGCTTTAGCCTTAGTTAAAGAATTTTAGAAAAAAAACCTCTTTTCCATAATTTCAAAGCAATGAAATATATACATAGCTCAAAAATGGCTGTATCCGTAGGGGTTTTTCTCTTCTCCTAAAACTACAAACTAAATTTTATAGTGGTGCTTGTATTTCTTCTTTTCAGAACAAGTACGAGAACTATCAGTTTTAGTTATACTAAAAAATCGGCCAAGTGCGTGTTGGACACGAACACTCGTGGTTCCGTAACATAATAAAGAAAAATGTTTTTTTTTATATATTTCAGTTTATTGAATCAGGGGAAAATTGTGGTTTATTGTTTATGACGGAAGTTTAGGGAAAACTACTAATTAATACGTCTCATTCAAACCAATTTTCGGTGCGCATGGTAATTCAATTCAATTCAAATCGTTTATATCAGACATGGTCCATATTAAATTTAAAATTACATAATATTATACTAAATTATAACAATAAATGCACCACATTAAATAATTACTTGAGATTGTGTGACTGTGCATGCATTAGAGTCCATTTTATCATGAATGGACACTCAGTGTCCATTCGACTCGCAATGAGTTGCAGGTAACTATTGGAGCTGCCACGTACTCTTCTCATCAGGGATGCAGATCTTTTTCGCATTACTGCTGCAAAGCCGTCCACTCCGGCGTCTGCAAACATCCCTGACGCGCTACAGAATCGCGGCAGCCCCATCAGTGCCCGGAACCCATTATTGTATTGGAACCGCAGGGCAATATAAGCCGCTAGCGTATGTTTGACCCATAGACTGCACGTATAGAAAGCCTGACAGTAGGCACGAAACAAAGTAATCTTCACCTCTGCAGTGCATTTAGCAAATCTACGAGCCAACATATTCGCCCTGACTGACAGTGCCCTGCGTTCCCTCGACATGTCCAAGTCATCAGCCAGCGACTCGGTGACCCAGTGGCCCAGGTACTTTACTCGCTCGACTTTTTTGAGCGGCTCATATCATATCGGTAATCATATCGAGCCTTATATACCGCCTTAATGGTATGAAATAAAAAAAAATGCTTTCTTTATTTTTTAAATTATCTTTAGACATTTAAGTATGAAATTGAAAATAAAACAAACATGATAGGAATTAAGATGTTTAAAAATATGAAACAAAACCTTCTCCTGTAAATTTTAATCCTCGGTTGTACTAAAATGCTCGATACTATAAATGATCAAACGAACTTACCAAGTGAAGTTCGATCATTATTATATGAGTCGCTTCATTCTAAGATATACATAAAATTAACCAAATATATTACGTGGTATGTTTTTTTATTATTCTCTTAATCTTGGTGTGGGTAATGTGTTTATCTCTTTTGTCTAATTGTACCTACTTACTTTCAGATTATAACATGTAACTGTTTTTTGTTCCAATAAAGGAAATAAAATGAAAATCTGAGATGTAAAAAAATACAGTAACAGTTGAACACACGTTTTAAAACTTTAACTCACGCAAAATATTTGGTATATAAAAAATATATTATTAGAAACCTCAATATGTTATTATTTTTGAAGATCCATAGATATTATATTCCACTTGTAAAAGTTTTGTGAACACTTTTTTTTTAATTGCAGTTCTAAATATAGGGAACCCTAAATATAAATTAAGTTTTTATTGTTATTTTTGTGTGAAAATCCTAATGCAATTGACAAAGAGATAAATTTAAACTATTTTATTTCTACTTCGATAACAAAACACTTTCAGAATAATTATTGTGCTTCATGAGTCATGACTCGTGACCCACCTTGATGGTCACCGGTTTGAGGAATCCTGCTAGGAAAATAGTGTAAGAAACTCGCTAGCACTACCAAACATTTACCACACAGACTACCAAATTATTGTGCATAAAGTGAAAAGTAAACCCTCTATCCACTTCCACTCCTATCTTAATACGCAGGCTTTTGTCTTAAGCATGGTTTAAAAATAATAGGTGTAATATAGTAAAAACAAAAGTACAAGTTAATTTTATATTTTGATTTATAAATTAATATAAAAAAATATTAATATGTACAACAATAAATTAATATTATCATTCATCGCTTCTACTGCATACAGCGTTCGTTTCATTGCTTAGGAAATAAATTCAGTCATTGTTTCAGTGGATGTAGTGTGCTACGGGGGCGGTCTTGATGTAGGCGGGGGCAGCGGTGGGGGCGGTGTTGGACACAACGGCGTTGAAGCCGTTGTGGTCGTCGGCGGAGTACTGCACGGTCCTGGTGGAGCCGTCGGCCTCGAGGAAGGAGTAGGAGCCCTGGACTGCGTCTCCGTCGCGGGCCTCGTGCTGCTGCTTCATGTCGCCGGTGTGGCTGTCGGCCACGGAGTACGAATACTCGTACTTGGGATGAGACTGGAAATTAAAGCGAACTTGTGAGTTGGGAATTACTGCGAGATATCTATCGTATTGAAGTAGAGTTTCGATGTCGCGACACTTACGATCTCCTCGGCAGCGATCACTTTAGCAACTGGCGCCGCGTGGTAGGCGATCGGGGCTGGGGCATGGTAGGCCACGGCGGCAGGGGCGGCATGGTAGGCCACAGCGGCAGGGGCGGCATGGTAGGTAACAGAAGCGGGGGCAGCATGGTAGGTAACGGGAGCGGGGGCAGCGTTGTAGGTAACGGCAGCGGGAGCGGCGTGGTATGTGACGGCGGCAGGGGCGGCGTGGTAGGTGAGGGCTGGGGCGGCGAGGATCTTCTTGTCGTTGCGCACGATGCTCTGGGATGAGACGGCGCTGGCGGGGGAGTAGTGGACCGCGGTGGGCACCAGACCCGCCGACGACACCGCTACGAAAGCGCACAGAGCGAGGACCTGCAATATATGTCAATGATTATCGATTAGTTTAATATTTTGTTCGAAACCATTTATATTTTTTGTAACTGTGTAATCTCAGATTCCGAACGTTTTCAACGCTATTATATTAAATTGCATTAGATTATTAACAGGAAGGTAATTTACCTTTGAGAACATTGTGATTTGAAGAGTTGTCACTGAATAATTTCTAACACAACACCCAGATGTTATATACCTATCGTATATGCGCCTCTGGCAACTTAACTCGCTGAAGTTGACCTTGACACAGGCTATATTATCAAATCTCTTATCAGTTAAGAAATATAATACAATTATTGCACATTATTTATATTTTGTCTGAAATGATGAACACAAGAGACCATAATATAATAAACAAATAATTTATCTTCATGATAGTTGGCGATACACACTCATGCATCAGAGGAGCTACAGATGTTCCAAGTTAATTTTGATAGACGTAAGCATAAGCTTAAGACATGGTTCAAATAGCAAAACGGAACTTAGGCTTGGTTTTCACCGGTTTTCTATGAGACCATCTTATTGATCTATTCAAGCCAAATCTAATATACAAAAATAAGTTGGGTTTTCCTTCCTGACGCTATAACTCCAGAAAGCACGAAGCGATTTGCACGGTTTTGCATTCTTTGGAAAGGTCTTGGGCTTCATGAGGTCTATGGATTTTTTTTTTAGAAAACAGTTCAAGAGAAAAGCAGGAAAACAAGGAAAATCATTTTTCATATACAGCGCCATTTATATGGCAAAACAACGTTGCCGGGACAGCTAGTAATATATGAATGTGTCTTGAAACTCTAGCCATCGAAAATAAGCATCATCGAATTTATTAATTTGTAACTGAGGCAGTTTAAATTTAGTTTCAAAATGATTGCGATGACACTAAGACAAGGAATTAGTGTTGTGCTCGTCTTTGTTACAGCTAAACTTAGATATAATTATAATAGTTAGTGCCATTGTCATACATGTAGCACAATCTTGCTCAATAGCATCCCGCTCATTCATTTCAAATGCTAAGTTATCCGAATTTAATACATCAATCGAATCTTGCACCTGTTCATATTGAATTGTTAATAAACGATTTTTTTCTAATTTGATTGAAAGTTCCGAAACTTGTACAGTAGATAAATCTTCCTTTAGTCAATCAGAACAATATAGTTTTTAAACTTATAGTAATACGCCCTTTTAAAGAGGAACTTTTGGAAAGTAATGCGTTTAATTCACCTTTATCGGTATCTTTAGGCATTTCAATAAAAATTAAAAGTGAATAATAAAGCTTAGACTTCGCATTAAATGTGAAATTATTTTTGTAATAGCTTTATAAGCAAAAGAAAGTAAAAATAAAATTACTCACGCTTCTTAATTCATCAAGCCCCAAGCGGCTACATCCGGCCGCGATAACAATGAAAGCTATTGTGTCTCGTTTTGCCACGACTGATGGGTTAATTCGGTGTCACCTGGATCTCCGTTAACTCCTGTCCTGGACAAAATGGCGGCTCGCGTTAAACTTCGCCTTAATTATTGATATGTATTTCCATGCGCCTTATTAATATGTATTTCCTGTGGTTTTCCAGATTTTGCCTGAAAATATCCTTAAATAGTCGGCGAATAACAATAAGTTTATGTTTTCTATAAATTCAATCGACCGATAACGATTGTAGCTGATAAGGAAATTGTAACTTGTTTTCTAAATTTACTAAGAATAGTTATTTTTAACCTATTGGGCAATAAAATTATAAAATATTGATGTAATATTATGTTGTAGAACAAAGGAATATAGGATATGTAGATAGGCAATAAGGTTATTAGGATTATAATTAGGGTAAGGTAATGGTTGTGAGGCTGAAGAATGGGAAGACACTTATCTGAAAACGCCGAGTCGTAGCTATATCACTCCACAACGTCCTCAGTTTCATCTTTCTTCTTCCAGAAATAAGTATTACTTTCCAGCTGGAGCCACTCTGACCAGGATGATGCAATAGTTGGATCGTCGAATGACCGCCGAACGTAATATTGCTTATTTCTAGTTGAAATTCCTCGTAATCCTCTAAGTAAGTCGCCGTAAGTCGCTAAATGTTCTGACTTGTATGTTTGGTTGGTAATTAAAGATAAACTTTGACAAAATTAGTTTATTGTAGCTTGCTTGTGCGAACAAGGAGAATAGAAAAGTGAATGGACAAAATGAAAAAGCAAATGCATGCATATTACCCTTCAGTCGTGGCAAAACGAGACACAATAGCTTTTTCATTGTTATCGCGGCCGGATGTGGCCGCTTGGGGCTTCATGAATTAATTCGCAAGGTAGATGAAAATGTTAGCGTGCCGGTGGTTCTAAATTTATCATGTTGCTATTTAGTAATCGTAGGCGCTCGAACATTATATTACCTTGATATTTACTAGAAAAGAATAATTCAAATACTATTATGCTGGCTTCTCACGGCGCGTAATATCACGAGTCAAGCCGCGCCAGCTCGAGTTTCAAGGAGGTTGCTCAAGGTGGCGCAGGCGGGCTGGCTAGCTACGAGCCGTGAGAAGCCAGTATTAAACGGCCCATTCACTATCCTGCATTGCAGTCCGCCGTGCAAACCTGCAACACCATTCACTATCCTGCATAAGCCGGCGGACTAAACGGCAGCTTATGCAGGATAATGAATGGGCCGTTTTAGGTAGACAGTGTGGGAGGTGCTGTAAACGCACGTGGCATGCCTATGCTTACATTCTTTCATTAACTTACAGGTTTAGGTTTATTTTTCGGGATACTGCTCAAAATAATAATAAACGAAAACAATATTACGTCAACTTCCACAGATTACGGTTAACACTGGGTGTCAACCCAGGTGGTAAACCAACCTGGTTGACTACCATGTTGTGACTCTTATTGCCTTCAATAGAGGATAAAATTAAAAATCAAATAGATAAACTGCCGCACTAGGAGATATTTTAAGATACTAGGTAGGTAGATTTAACATGATTTAATTAAAGGGTCATAGACAAATAATAATGTACGGAGTTTATGTCAAAAATTTTAATATTTCGATTAAAGTAATTAAATATTTAGTTGATATTTCTGTCTGAGCGCAGCAATAATTGTTCATTTTATTATCGGACTTTAAAAAAATGAGATTCCATATTCTGCTGTATAATATATTACCTATTTGTTATCTGAATTACTCACATAAAATGTTCATTGTTCAATTTACCTAAACGTGGGTTAACTTTAAACCCAAATCTATGCAAATAGGCCTGAGGTATTGAGTGGTTGCATTCCTACATAACAACATTATATTCGATGCAATACTAGATTAGACAAGTAGCACACACACCTACACATTAATTAATCTCAACTAGCCGATGGCAAGGTCACTGTTTGACACCGGTTAACGTGCCTTTGGCATCTGGCCATTGGCGTCTAGCTGGTTACTATAAAACAATTCAGCTGCCACTTCAAAATTATTCAGTGTACAGACACAAAAGAGCAATCACAAAAATGTTCTCCAAAGTAAGAACTGTGAACTTTTTTTTTAATTCTATCATTTAACTTTTTAATTTATGCAAGTTCTACAAAAAGTTATTTATTACATTGATTCATCCGCATAAACCCCGAATTACATATAAATAATAAATAGTTTAATAGAAAATTTCAAATAAAAAATGTCTGTTACAAGAATATAAATTTGTTTATTTCTTCTTACAGGTAGTCATTCTTTGCGCTTTAGCCACGGTCTCATATGCAGGCTTGGTGCCTGCTGCCGTGCACTATTCGCCAGCCACCGCTGTATCTTCCCAAAGCATTGTACGCAGCGACCAACCCAAAGCGTACGCCACCAAAGTTCTCGCTGCACCAGTTGCCTATCACGCGGCCCCCGCTGCTGTAACCTACCACGCCGCCCCCGCTGCCGTTGCCTACCACGCTGCCCCCGCTGCCGTTACCTACCACGCTGCTCCCGCCCCCGTGACCTACCATGCCCAAGCACCAATCGCCTACCACGCTGCCCCAGTTGCCAAAGTGATCGCCGCTGAAGAGATCGTAAGTGTCGCGACATCGAAACTCTGCTTCAATACGTTAGCTATCTCTCACCTAATTCCCAGCTCACAAGTTCGCTTTAACTTCCAGTCTCACCCCAAGTACGAGTTCTCGTACTCCGTGGCCGACGGAGTGACCGGCGACAAGAAGGAGCAGCACGAGGCCCGCGACGGAGACGCAGTCCAGGGCTCCTACTCCTTCCTCGAGGCCGACGGCTCCACCAGGACCGTCCAGTACTCCGCCGACGACCACAACGGCTTCAACGCCGTCGTGTCCAACACCGCCCCCACCGCCGTCCCCGCCTACATTAAGGCTGCCCCCGTCGTCGTCAAGTCCCCCCTCTACGCCGCCCCCGTAGCACACTACATCCACTAAGATTCTGAACGAAGCTAGCCTTATTATTTATTTATTATAATGATTACAACTAACATACAAAGTGTTTTACTGTCACCTACTATTTTATCCCTTTATGAAGTATTATATTATTATGAACAGTTGATGACGAGTAATGCCTAAAAAACCAGTCTCGTTTCAAACAAAAAATAGCAATGAATAATAATAATTATACTACTGCAGTTCTGAGTGCAGCATTTGACATAATATTATGCATTACCTATACAATGTGAAAGAAAAAAAGTGTCCGATGCTTAAATGTTATGATGTATGGCTTTTTTTATCGACAAATTGGCTATCAATTATTGTTTTTCCCTAACTTTTGTAATTTTGTTGTTGAAAAAATTGCGTATAAAACTTTGATTAAATTCTAGGAGTAGAAAAATAAATAAACAGTTTAATAGTATTTTAATAAGTTTAATAAGTTATTGGGGTTGTTTGTTTCTATCATAGTATTATGTCCTACGGCATGTTGCTGATATAAATACAATTTTTGTGCTGCAGAAACGAGCTGTTCGGGCAATCTACAAGCTGGCCCGTAATACTTCACTTAGAGAAAAATTTAAGAAAACTGGAATCCTAACTGTTGCTTCTCAATATGTCCTATCTAATGTATTATATGTTAAAAAGAATATATATGAATTCAAGAAAAAATGTGATACCCATGGGAGAAATACTTGTAATAAACATAAGCTTGAAATTCCGGTGACTAGACTTACTAAAGTCAAAAACTCTTTTAAAGGTCAATGTATACGCCTTTATAATAAGATCCCAGAATATGTTCAAAATCTCTCAATAAATAAATTCAAAAAAGTTGTTAAAGAACGTTTGTGTACAAAAGCGTACTATAAAGTTACTGATTTCATGAATCATAGTACACCATGGGAATAAGGTCGCCCCCTGCAGACTGTTTCTGTATAATATACAGTATTGTACACTTGTTGTATTTTTTTAAGTCATAATGACACTGTAATTTTATATACTTTTTGTAATTTTCCATCTTTTTAGTAAAAGATGGTCCCAGGCGAGTTTCTTACGCCGGTTCTTCTCGACGGGGTTGTTCCCGAACCGGTGAGAGGCACCAGTGTAGACCCGACGTTCAGAGAATATTTGAAAAAATTTATTCTGAATAAAAAAATTTGAGTTTGAGTTTGAATGTTTACTGAATAAGCTTAGACATAGAAAACCTACGGATAATAAAAACTTTTTTTAATTATTCGTAGTAAAAACATTATTTTAATATATTATATTTTTTTTAATTGAAAGAATTTGAAATTACTTAATGGTATGAAGTCCTTCCGTATTGATTAGAGGTATAATTATTAATTTTGAATTAATTTATTTAATTTATCAGAAAATATTAAATGAAATTTTAAATTAACTAATTATAGCTCGACGCTGCTTCACGTTTTGTTTCGTTCGAGTGAATATTATTCTAAAAATTCGTTTTTATAATTATAAGTTGTGGTAAAATAAAAAATTTATATAAAAAAATACCTATTAATCGATATAAAAGGGCTTCATACTATTAACTGATTTTAGTAAAAAATGTTTCAACCTTATACATATAATATAACACTAAACTCTGATTATTATTTTTTAATCCTTGAATAACTTCAGTGTTTTAAATATCAACCAACGATGTCAGTACTTGGACATGGCCATCGCCATCCACGCCATCAAAACTGTAGCAATGTTTTGCATGTAAAATGTGTATCGAGAAAATATTTTCGTCCTTCTTTTGTCTTACAGTAATTAGCATATAATACTTTCTCTTTCACTCATTTTACGCTTTCAATGCATATTTTACGTAATCAATGCATTAAACATGTCCGACTGTCACCGCGTCCTATGGCACACTGCTCTCAGATGAGTGAGCTCACTCATTACGAGGATGACACATTTTCGCGCTGATGATTGTATGGAATGCCTCTTCTAAAGGTTATAATTCTATGGTTGAAAACACAAGCTAGAAATTTTGTAAATGATTTTATGAGAATGACTCGTAATTTCGACATCGACAAGGAAAAAGAAAAGCCTAGTAGCGAGATGTACGCTGCTCTACGTTATAGTTATTATGACTACTGGCCTACTGTGACAGCTGGGCAAAGGCCTCCCCTCTTTTCTTTCACAATTCGCGATCTTGTGCTGTTACTGGCCACTCTTTGTCGAACGCATCCAGTTCGTCGCGCCACCTTTTTTTGGGTCGGCCTCTATTACGCCGACCAGTCGGGAGCCACTCCAAAACCAGATGCGCTCACCTGTCCGGGTGCACTCGGGAGACGTGCCCTGCCCAGCTCCACTTTAGGCTACCTGCCTTCTTGCCTACGTCAACGAGCTTCGTTTGGGAACGCAGAGTGGTATTTCGGACGCGGTCGATCCTTTTTACACCTAAGATACTGCGTTCCATTGCTCTGCGTTAATAAGTTAAATAATAATATTATACAAGTCCAAAGGTAAATGAAATATATAAATATATTATATTTCATTTATCTCCACGTAGGGCACATCTTTCTACAAACCCTGTGTGAGAACATGTGTGAGTGTGAATTGAACTTGGGGGTTCCTTTTAAGCTAAATACTAGATACGTGTAACACATAAATTATTATTTTGAACAAAAAATTAAAACCGACTTCCAAGGTAAAAACAATAATAACATTAATATGAACTAAAAAGTATTAAATAATTTTTACTATCTAATAGTGCCTTTTTCCGAATTCGGCTAAACCTCAACTATTTCTGTACTCAATCTTCATTATTTTGAAGTCGGTTCCAGGTAGCTGAATATTCAGTCCTCTGACAGAATATTTGAAACTTTTGGAACTGGCACCGACTTCAAAATTATGAAGATTGAGTACAGAAATAGTTGAGGTGTAGCCGAATTCGGAAAAAGGCACTATTAGATAGTAAAAATTATTTAATACTTCTTAGTTCATATTAATGTTAAAATTGTTTTTACCTTGGAAGTCGGTTTTAATTTTTTGTTAAAAATAATAATAATTTCACTCTTTTTAGTTACACTAGTAGGTAAACCTTCGCGTATATTTTACTTATCTTATTACAATTTGTTAAGAGTCACAACTCACACTCACAACATAATATGATACTAGCTGTTTCGTCCGCGTGGACTTCAGTTTATAGCGCGCGATGTCAACAAAATTGGTGTCAAAGGCTTTTATAAAACAATCCTGCCCCCTTAGACAAAGTATCTTTCGTTAAAAACGATGACGAAATTCGTTATCAAAATGTATGCGATTTGACATAAGTCATCGCTAAATGACATTTCGCTTACGAAGACTAATGTCAAATCCCATACATTTTGATAACGAATTTCGTCATCGTTTTTAACGAAAGGGACTTTGTCTACGGCCTCTGGTACCCCTTAAATCAAAACATCCAAAAATAGCTGTGCAGTGTGCACATAACTTATTTATTGCCAAATTTTGATTTTTAAAGTATATTTACTCTTTAGCCCCCCCAATTACACAACTTTATCCATAAACTATTTGATAGCCCATAGGTTTAAGGTTGCGTCACTGCTTAAATAAAGTACTGAGTTATTTAATAACGTAAAAGAGTACATAATAACAATCGAAAAAATCGGAAAGACGTTTGTGTAAGCAATAGCGCGATGTAAGAGCCAAACAGCGCCATCTATTATAAATTTTGGAACTAACTTAATTTGAACAAATTTTCGCATTTCTACCCCCTTACAACCCTTTTGTCTAGTTAAAAAGTAACCTATGTCCTTTCTCAGACTTTAGACTATCTGTGTACGAAGTTTCATTACAATCGGTTCAGTAGTTTTGGCGTGAAAGCAAGACAGACAGACAGACAGACAGAGATACTTTTGCATTTATAATATTAGTATAGATTATCAGTGAAGTGAACATAATATTGTGCTAAGTAATTTAACAATTTTAATGCTTCAAGCCCCAAGCGGTCACAGGCGATTGCGATAACAATAGAAAGGCTATTGTGTCTCGTTTTTCCACGATCGAAGGATCTATCAGATAAAAAATTGTATAAACTTGCATAGGATGTAGCGTAGCTACTTATTATCATAATTATTGATAGCTGTTCTTGTAATCAAAAATTCAAATCGATACTTAGTGCGCCATCTATCGATTAATAAGTATAACTAATTAAAAAGACACTTAATGACTTTGTTTTGTTTAAATGCTCTTTATAAAATAACTTTATTTTAATTCTATTTGTCTATTTAAATTTTATAAAGTAGTTAGTAAAGTATTCGATCTGTATATAAAGTAGTTAGTAAAGTATTCGATCTGTCGTCTACCGCCACGCGCCACGTGGTGGCGCGGCGACGCCATCGCCTCAGCTGCGGCGCCAACCGCCGTGTATTAAACAAACAGGTGTTATTATACAGTACATAATTATTGTTATTAGTATATCCATACCTATGCCTTGTACTATTATCTATTCTGTGCCATGAGACATTGGTGACCTTAACACGACGTGGTAATGATGATGATGATGACGATGATGATGATAATGATGATGAATATGAATTGCATAGTAGCATATGCTTTCTGTTCTTAAAACAACGCCGAAACTCCCAAACGTGTATCTATAAGGAGTCAGGAGTCCTCTCAGCATCTTCGAAACCATGGTATACCTTGACCCAATATTTGACTTTTTGGTAGCATATTCTTAGTACACTTCACATTAAACCAAAATCACCATATGTTTTCATATAAATTTCGAGGAGTTCCCTCGATTACTCATGGATCCCATCATCAGGTCACCACTTATGTGAACATGTTACCAAATTGGTGTGAAACCTAATACAACAAAACAAAAATTTCGAAAATCGGTTCACAAACGGCGGAGTAATCGTTGAACATACAAAAAAAAAATATCCACAGTCGAACATATAACCTCCTCGTTTTTTGGAAGTCGGTTAAAAAACTACGTTTACACACGGCTAAACAATAAGTAAACGAATACAACAATTTATTTTGCAATTAGATAATAAAAATACATCACGAGCTAAAATTAAAGGCTTTGTTTTAAAGTTTAAACCTGAGGTTAATTTTTAATTAAAACCCTGCATTGAGTTAGTACAACTCAAACGTTTATTAAAACCAATTTCATTATAATCATTATTATTATATTCATAATTTATTGTTAAAATATTCGAGAGTTTTCATTAACGCTAATTTATAATTTTCAGTTTTTCTTTAAAGCACCTACTTCATAAGCGACTGTAAATACTTACCGAACCACTGAGTAGCCTTAAGCGAAAGTGTTACGCAAAAATAATAAAAGCAATGACTAATGACATAGTTTTTGCAATGTTAGAGGTCGTTAGAATAAGCTTCTAAGGTCACCTTCAGGTTTGACAGCTTCCACCACTGGCGTGGGCAATTATGTGTCACTACCTACTGGACATATAAATACTAGATACTATTGTTTGTAGGTATCACTTGCAATTAGATCTACTAGCAACATGTTTGCCACAGTAAGTTTAATTAAAACTCAAAGGTTCTATAAAATTAGAGATCGATTATAAATGTTCAAAGATTATTTAAATATTTTATGTTATGTACCAGTTTCTAATTATTTCTTCTTTTCTTCCTCAGATCGTAACTTTGTGCGCCCTTGTGGCAGTTTCGTCAGCGGGTCTGATCCCCACTGAAGTCCACTACTCCCCCGTTACCTACCACGCTGCCCCCGCTTCCGTAACCTACCATGCTGCCCCCGCTTCCGTTACCTACCATGCTGCCCCCGCTTCCGTTACCTACCATGCTGCCCCTGCCGCCGTGGCCTATCATGCCCCAGCCCCGATCGCCTACCACGCGGCCCCAGTTGCCAAAGTGATCGCTGCTGAGGAGATCGTAAGTGTCGCGACATCGAAACTCTACTTCAATACGTTAGCTATCTCGCAGTGATTCCCAATTTACAAGTTCGCTTTAATTTCCAGTCTCACCCCAAGTACGAATTCTCGTACTCCGTGGCCGACGGAGTGACCGGCGACAAGAAGGAGCAGCACGAGGCCCGCGACGGAGACGCAGTCCAGGGCTCCTACTCCTTCCTCGAGGCCGACGGCTCCACCAGGACCGTGCAGTACTCCGCCGACGACCACAACGGCTTCAACGCCGTCGTGTCCAACACCGCCCCCACCGCCGCCCCCGCCTACATCAAGGCCGCCCCCGTAGCTCACTACATCCACTGAAACGACGACTGAAATCAGACATATTTAGATAACAAATTGTAATTTATTGAAATAAAATTTAGGTTGCATATTTCTCTCTTTAAATTTTTAAGTAATTTATCTTATCACTTCTTGCAACTCGACAAAATTCTGACTGATGCGTTAGCCACCATAATATTAGTTTGAAGATTAAGCCTTTTTTTGGCCACATTTGTTATACTTATTTTTTATTTTTTTACAAAGGTGTTGAGAACAAAAGTTGTTGCAAAAAATAGCAGTCATCGTTAGTCTGTGTTGACTTTTTATGATGTACGGTCGGTGTGACGTACTAACTGAATTGTCCAGAAAAATACATTTAATTAGAATATTAGTTCATATCTCACCGGTCTGGGCAGATAGGGCTACGATTGGCGCAGCCCGGTGTAAACTTTTACAAAGCCAACGTCTCGCATTAATATTCCTATGTAAGGCACATTATAGAACGGTCAGTATTGAAGCACTTCCTGTCCTGTCGGGTGTTCTGCCTGTAGACTTAGAAATACAGCGCCGAGCTGATTTATATTACAAAAAAAAAAAAATCCGACTCGAGATTTCTTAAGCATGAGAGACAGAAATAAAGTGAATAGATTATTTGAACCACCAGACATTACACTTCAAAATCTTATATTCGAGTGGCAGGATCGGTGGGATAACTCGATCAAAAGTCGTCACCTGTTCAATTTCTTTCCTTCGGTTCGTGAAAGACTTGTCATGCATTGGATAGAAATAGATTGCGTTGCACAATTCCTAACTGGTCACGGCAATTTCAAAGCTAAACTTCATGGATTCAAGTTAGTTCCATCTCCTCTTCGCGAGTGCTCAACCGAAGACAGCCCGCAAGAACAAACTGCTCATTACATACTCTGGAAGTGCGGTCTCTGGCATGAGGAAAGAACCGATCTGTTAAACAGTCTCTAATGTGTCTCTGGAGTCGTACATTACGATGACCTCGTAGGCAGCGCAAAGAATTTCCGTGCTTTCAAACGTTTTTGTCATAAATACTATTGGAAACAATCGAACACAAGTTTGCCATTATAATTACATAAATGTCTTTTTTATGAAGTAGGCATATTGTATTAAATATAATTTAAATTTTTTTCCCGTGGGGCTTCCCCCTTTGTTCGGACATCAACAATTCCAAGATTACAATTTGGCTGTCTCCCGCTTTGCTTGGGGAGGGAAATTGAATATCTCCTACTCCTACATTTCTTCTGATTAATTTCGTTGCGGGTCCCAAGACAGATTTAGCTTGTCCCTCAGGCATCCCTGAGATCATATCAAAGGGTTTTCGTGGTTGGTCACCACTGTTGATCCTGGTGACACAGGAGTTGCAGTGGTGGAAATGTGTGGTGGGCCTTTTGCCCGTTTAAAAAAAAATTATTAGGTTATATAGAATGCTTGGAGGAACGCCCGTCTCCCGCCGAACTTTCGGTCGCGCAACGCGTCGCGTGATGTGCCGCCTGCTATGCAAAATACATCACATTCACTTTTGCTTAAAAAAATCGCCCGACGAAAGGTTACGCACAGCACCGAACGTGGCGTAATTTACGCAGATGACGTTCCATAGCGAACTTAAGGCCGCATACAACGAGGATTAGTGAAATTTCGTGTTTTTATTTTCACTAGAACTTTGACCACAAGTAATTAAAAGCATTCAAACATTTTTTGTAAGTTAGTTACGTTCCTTACCAAGGTTAGGGTCAGCTTAAAATTTTGATTTAAATCCATTTACCACTAAAAAATGTGCATTAAAAATAATCCTTTCAAAATTTTATTTCTTCTAGAATTCAGCGAAAACAAATACAGGAATAAATATTTTTACTCCAAAATGTTTCAATCGTGATTCCGGAGGAACCCATCAGCTTCGTTTTTGATAAAATATACCAATTATAAAGATAAATCGCTTTGTTTACAAATTTGAACAATCTGTTGATATGTGAGAGCAACGCCTGAGCTTGAATATTTGGTACAAAAAATCCACAGGCACTTGATGGAAAATAAATAAAGGACATCAGTCAAATCTGTGTGTCAGAGGCTGATTGTCTATCATAGAAAACCTAGAGTATGTTCACAAATATATCCCAGTATACTGGCAGCTCTTTACGTCTAGAATCGCCGTGGTCCCATACCGTTGATTCGTTTCGAAATATTTGCCAGTGAATTGTCGAATACGTTTCTTGTATAAATGTAATTATAATACGTCATACTTATCTAATACTAGTGGAATACCATTACAAAATAGCGCCGTAATTTGACGTCTTGGGCAGTGGTCAGTAGACTGGGTTTTATTCCGGAACCTAGTCAACATTTTTGGTTTACAAATCATTTACAAATACTACAATATTGCTTTATAACCTAAATTATTTGGCGAGAGACTACCTAATAAGATGCTATTCGATAATTTATATTCACCAAACGATCATTTTTACGGTTTTGGTAGGTTTGAAAGTCAAAAAATGTAAACATTACAGCTAGTCAGAAAACAATGTACAGATTACCGCAACACAGAGACAGATTTTTACGTATACATGTCAAAACATTGTAAAATGATATATTATGATATGTCCAATCCATAGCAATAGAAAGAATTATTACATCTTAGTACTGGAGTAATAAAATCTGCACAAGAAATTGTAAAAATAGTATTATCATGCGGATAGATCTAGATATTTTGTAGATACCTACACCATGATTTTGGTGCACCTCGGGAGGAAATAACTAAGGATTCTAAGTTATTAAAGAAAAAATAATGTGATCGAAATGAAATGCCCTAAAACCTTATTTGATTTTATCAAAAAATATATATTTTATGAACAAAAATCGCGACGGCATTTAAAAGTACTACGCCATGATTTTGGTGCACCTCGGGAGGAAATAACTAAGGATTCTAAATTCTTTAAGAAAAAATAATGTGATCGAAATGAAATGCCCTAAAACCTTATTTGATTTTATCAAAAAAATATATTTTATCATTTATGAATAAAAATCGCGACGGCATTTAAAAGTAAAAACTAAAGAGATTGCATTTATGCAATTATTTATTCTTTACTTACGACAATTTTTACGTAATTTTTTTCCGGACCAAAAAGTATCCTTCGTCCGTTCTTCACCAAATTTCATAAAAAATGGTTCGGCATGAAAAGGTAACAGACATACTATTCAAATATTAGTATAGATTATTATTAAAGTTGAAATTTAATAAGATACACATTTCGTAAATATGTATTTCAAACACCTACCCGCTACCGGTTGTCATTATTAATGTCGAGCAGAAAAGGCCTAAAAATTGTATTTTTGTTTTGAATATATTTCAGACCTCTTAATTATTCATTTAAATATCTTGTTTCTATATTTTGTTGTTATGGTGACTGGTGACAGCAAAAATAATAAAATATTCTTGAAAATTTAAGTTACAGACGGATTATATCTCTTTTGGGAACAGATTCCTAAAAATTTAAAATGACAAAGAAAATATGAATATGATCTGCATAAGTATAATGAATATATTATTATTAATAAATCATGATCTACTTATAGAAAAGCTTTGGAACATCGGTATACATGGCGATCTACTGCGATGGATAACTTCCTATGTCAAAAATCGTTCCCAAGCAGTATCTATGAAGGGTTATGTTTCCAGATTCATGGATATTCCTTCGGGAATACCCCAAGGGTCACATGCCGGCCCTTTGCTGTTCATCCTGTATATTAATGATATTAACAAGGTTATACGTTTTTCAAATTTATTGTTATACGCTGATGACGCAAAACTTTACAAAATAATTGCTAACTTAGAGGATTTCAAGCAACTGCAATGTGATTTAAACAAATTATTTGAGTATTGCTTAGCAAATCAACTTTTCTTAAATCTTGATAAATGATCCGTGATGTCTTATACGCGCAAACACTACCCATTTAACTTTGATTACCAAATTAATGGCAAACCTCTCAATAGGGTCACAACTATTCGTGACCTTGGTATAATAATGGATTCCAAATTGTCATTTAATTTTCATATCGACCATATTGTCAATAGAGCATTTCGTCAACTTGGATTTATATTAAGAATTTCGAAACCTTTTAAACAGCTCCACACGTTAAAAATCTTATACTTCAGCTTTGTTCGGTCGATATTAGACTTTGCTTGCATAATTTGGAGTCCATATTGCGCTTGTCATATCGCCCGCATTGAGAGGGTTCAGAAGAAATTTATTAAGTACTTAGAATTCGTTGGAAATCATGAATATATCTCTTATGAGACCTCACTCAGTCGACATTCACTAACGAGTCTTGTAAACCGCAGAAAAATGTTAGACCAAATTTATCTTTTTAAAATTATAAATAACCACATTGACGCCTCACACATTTTGGAATGTATCGATTTTAAAGTGCCTAGACCTGGTTCTCGTTCACAAAATGTATTTTCGGTTCCTTTGTATAGATCAATTTATACTAGTAACTGTTTCCTCAAACGTAGCGTTAAGACTTACAATGAAGAATTTAAGGACCTTGATATATTTAATATTAGCTTGCCTATTTACAAATTAAAATTACAAAACCTGTTAAAAATGAGTAATTAAAAATTATGTATCTATAACAGCCGCATCTTTCTGTAAAATTACATTAAAATTCTATGGAACTATTAGTTTTTAAGTAAAAATTGTACTTAATTAAGATAATTTAAAAAACTGTTTGTTTCCTAAATAAATTAAAAATAAAATAAAATAAAAATTATTATAATGAAAACAAAAACGTTACCTTTACTGCAAGTAGAGTTATCGTTTTTGAACTTGTGAAGGGTATTAGGTATATTGATTCCAGGTGATATAAGTGATCATCATGGGGCTACACTCTACATCTTATTTATTAAAGCTATTGCAATAAACTCAAGCACAAGATTCTCATTGAGGTCATAAATTAAGCTCCCTATTTCCCAGCAGTAAGCGAGCTGTTTTATTCTAGTTTAGAACTTTTGAATCTACTTTACCGAATTTTAAATCTACTTCGGTATTAATACTTTGGGATGTGTTACATGTGTCCCTTATATAAAGTTCACTGTGAAAGTAGCAGCGTTAAAAGAGTTGCTTTTGAATTCCAATGTTTCTATGGAAAATACGCCAATATCATGAACATTTGCGATGAACTATACAGTATGGGTATTAATACTTTATTTTGTTATACATTGTAATTTGTATATGTATTATTATGAGGAAATACTTTTTTATGTTCGTGAGTACAGAACAAACACCATATTTAAATATCTATAAATACATCATTTTATTATAATACAAAATTCATTAAAGATTTCGTTTATCAAGTTATGCATAAGTTATGAACATGGCCTCTCTGTTAATCATTACTCTGTATGTCGAGTTTACCACGTGATCACATTATTTCTGAAAATACTAAAATCGACTACGGCTTGATATGTAAATATGTACCTTTCGAGCGCCATCTATTGAGCTAGTTTGTCTCAAATTCTAAAATGTCAGTCGCCTATAATCCCGCCTTAAGAAAATACACTGCGAGCGTAATGAGCCGAACGTTCGACGCCGTACTTTCCGCAGATGTGTCGCGAGTCGCGACGCTTAGCTGTGATCGGTCTGATGAGTTTGACTTAACGCGACCAAATTACTTAGGTCCGCCATATGCCTAGGAATCAACTTCTCTGATAGTACCTCGATTGTTATCTGAAATAAACTTGTAGATTACATATATAATACAACTTTGATTCTTATGATTTTCTTCAGAAATCAATATTCAAACATTTTTTTCGTGGTATTCCCAGTAAATAATCCACGTTTCATTTGCCACTAGATCTTTTTCCTTTTTTAGCTGCAATCCCTATAATTTTTGCAATTTTCAATTATTTTTTTGTATATTATTACAATGAGTAGCCTTATTTTTTTTAAGCTATTGCAGGAACTGTACTATTGAACTCTTGTTCTTTTTAGGGTTCCGTAGTCAACAACAACAACAACAACAACAAATATACTTTATTGTGCACAATATGTTCATATCAATACAAAATACACAGGTACAAAGAAAATAAACTGCACACAAAGGCGGCCTTATTACTTTAAAGCAATATCTTCCAGGCAACCTTTACACGTCTTTGAGATGAAGAACTTAGAAAAATAAAGATGTGCAAAAGTATATTACATTTTTGACAACAATGAACTAAACTATATAATAATAATATATAATAAATATTAAATATAGTATAGTACATACATATACAATTATAATACATATTTACCATAATAATATTATATTATATATATAAATATATATACGTATATAAAATATATAATATATTATATACAAAATAAGTGGTCATAAAGAAGGATTATATAAATGAAATTAATAGTTATTGTTGACTGATGAATTAAAATAGTGATTAAAAAGTAACGACTTAAAATGATTTAACGTTTTCGCCTGCCTGATATAATTAGGTAAGGAGTTCCAAAGTACAATGGACTTGACAGTAAAGGAGGAGTGAAAATATTTTGTTTGATGGGTGGGAATATTGAGGAGTTTGGAATGGGAGCGGAGATCATGCCTATCATAATTGTGGAACGTATAATTGTTTTTTAAATAATTAGGGTAATGGGAATAGTCCGTACCCAAAGGGTAAAAACGGGACCCTATTACTGAGACTTCGATGTCTGTCCGTCTGTCCGTCTGTCCGTCTGTCTCCAGGCTGTAACTCAAGAACGGTAATAGCTAGAGAGTTGAAATTTTCACAGATTATGTGTATCTGTTGCCGCTATAACAACAAATACTAAAAACAAAATAAATTAAATATTTAAGGGAGGCTGCCATACAACAAACATGATTTTCCAATCATTTTTTGCTCGGTATCAATGATGACAACTGGTAGGCACTTGCAAATTTTTACATAAGTCTTAATTATTTGTGTACTTTAAAATAAAAATTTAAGGGGGGCTCCCATACAAAAAACACAATTTTTGGCCTATTTTTGCTCTATAACGGTACGGAACCCTTCGTGCGCGAGTCCGACTCGCACTTGGCTTATTATTTACCTTTATTTACCTTGCTCTCTTGCTACCCTCGTTCCCTTCCAAATCCTTATCAATTATTTATTTATCAGAACTATATTCGTTTAAGATTTATGCCAGATATTTCTTAAGCAGAGGTCTCGAATATCGATGATAGTGCCTTCTTAATTATCATCGAGAAACTCTGGAAGTTCGATAAATTTTTCAAGAGACTGATGAAGTTTGGAAAGTTTTTTCCAGTTTTATCTAGTCGCTTGGGTCCCGGTACATTTACTATAAACGTAGAAGCTTAAATATTCATTTCTGAAAAAAATATAAGAATCAAATTTGTAGGAAATTAAAGATCCATAAATAATCGAGATAAAGGTCATACAAGGGAAATTATACTTTAACTTATTTTTTGCATTTATTTCCGTAAAACTATTGATTGTATATGAATTGAAATTATAAAGGTTCCTTAACAATCTTGAGTTGGCAAATATCAATAACATTATTATGTTCCAAAATTCCTTGTCACGTTGTATTGCAGTTCGGGCACAAAATATATCATCCATTTATTAATCGACTAGAGCATAATATTATAGGACATGGGGCAACTCGAGACACGATTGTGTTAAAATTAGTAATTAATCATGTTGTACCCAAACATTTCAGCGTGTTATGTGTTGCCGATATTTTATATTTTGCTTAAGTCCTAACTAGGCCTCCTTAAATGCATCAATTTCATTCGATATTAATTATTGACAAAATATTGTCAAACTAGTTAGAGAACATTTTGGTTTGTGTGTTTGTAATGTAATCATTTCTAACACACGCATTAATGTATATATATTAGCTACGTCATCGCCTCTGGCGAACCAACCGGTTAAAACTGACCCTGACCTCGGTTTACTTTAATTAATTCTATCACCACAGTGAGTGCATGGATCTACTATCTTAGATTATTAATTAGGCCTACAATAATTACTTATAATAATTATTACAGATACCTTTTGTATGAGAAAAGGACTAATTCCACCGTATCGTTACTTTTGATATTCCTTACAGATCCGATTTAAATTTAAGTGGATCAACAATATCTATAGTAATATATTACAACAATCAGCTCTGTCTTCTTTTAATTTTTCATCTCATAATTTTCATCAACCTTAAAATAACGTTCTGATGGGCCAATAAACAAGACTTAGTATTATTTGGAGTCAAAGGATTGGATCAAATCAAGAAAGTTACAACTTACAAATATATTCGGAATCTTCGATAAGAGAGTTACCAGTATAAAAGTGTTACTTCATCAAAATTAATAAACATACGAATACAAAATGTACTTATTACGTGTCACATTAATAATCTTAAATATTGAATAGTTACACGGCCGTTAACTCCTATGTATTAACTAATACATTTTCTTAATGAAATAGATTTTTTACATCAATTATTATGGAGATTAATTAAATTTTTGTAAACGAATTATTTTGTGTAAGATTTAAAATTTTAATCAGGGACTGAACAGTAGGCACAACCCTGTCGTTCTCTGAGGCATCTTATTACTCTCCCTACTTGGAACCCTCCATAATAATTGTTGAATCTAAACCCACCCATAATCATCATAACCTCCATAAAAAGTGTTTTATCAGACGAAACCAGTAGCTTATTATTATTATTAATAAAATATTTGTTAAAGTGACCTAAGACAATGTCAGTTCCAGCCAGACATGTTGCCCGAAGCAAAATGACTGCTGGTATATAACAACTAGATGTTGTGCTAGAAATTATTCAGTGACAACTCCTCATATCACAATGTTCTCAAAGGTAGATTAAGTACTTTTATTAAGAATTTTAAACAATATCTAATACTTTTATAATATGATCATATTGTTCAAAGCCATTCTATATGTATTTTGGTTTATTTTGCAGGTCCTCGCTCTGTGCGCTTTCGTAGCGGTGTCGTCGGCGGGTCTGGTGCCCACCGCGGTCCACTACTCCCCCGCCAGCGCCGTCTCATCCCAGAGCATCGTGCGCAACGACAAGAAGATCCTCGCCGCCCCCGCCTTCGCCTACCACGCCGCCCCTGCTGCCGTTACCTACCACGCCGCCCCCGCCGCCATCACATACCACGCCGCTCCCGCCGCTGTTACCTACCATGCTGCCCCCGCTTCTGTTACCTACCATGCCGCCCCTGCCACCGTCGCCTACCATGCTCCAGCCCCTATCGCCTACCACGCCGCCCCAGTTGCCAAATTGATCGCCACTGAGGAGATCGTAAGTGTCGCGACATCGAACCTCGACTGCAACACGTTAGCTATTTCTGAGCGACTCCCAACTCACAAGTTCGCTTTAATTTCCAGTCTCACCCCAAGTACGAGTTCTCGTACTCCGTGGCCGACGGAGTGACCGGCGACAAGAAGGAGCAGCACGAGGCCCGCGACGGAGACGCAGTCCAGGGCTCCTACTCCTTTCTCGAGGCCGACGGCTCCACCAGGACCGTGCAGTACTCCGCCGACGACCACAACGGCTTCAACGCCGTCGTGTCCAACACCGCCCCCACCGCCGCCCCCGCCTACATCAAGGCCGCCCCCGTAGCACACTACATCCACTGAAACAATTACTGAAATTAGACTTGTATAATTTAGAAAACAAATTGTAATTAATTGAAATTAAATACTTGGTTACATATTTCTGTTTTTAAATTTTTATGTAACTTGTAAGGTTAGAATTCCTAACAATTCAAAACGTTTACTTGTTTATAGAGAAAAAGAATTTAATATATTTCTTAAGGAGGTAAAAGCACCTAGCCTAAACCTCTTAGTTCACGTAGGTTTCCACCTGCGTTTGAAGCTATGTTGCGAAGAACGTGTCTTCGAAAACCAATAAAATCCCTACATTTGCCTGATTCCGATCAGCGCAGCAAAAGGGATAATGACAAGGTCAAAGATTAGCGAATTTTGTTAGTAAAATAAAGAAATCACGGTAAAAATAAGTGTTTCCCACAGCTTGATAGCATTTGTTCTTTTTTTGTTATGCGCCTTCAAAGTCGGATAATACGTTCCAAATCCAATTTTGGAGTGCTTCGGTACGGTATCCTATGGAATGCTGGACTTGCTGTTTTTTTAGTTATTTTAAATCAGTAGAGAAGATTCATATGAAATATATTTGACGATCTCTGTGGCCGAAAAAATTAAATAAATTTTATTCATAATTTCAATTTACAAGGCACAGTTTCAGCCCCACATGGAATAATGTTCACATCTTGTAATCATGGACGTATAAAAAAGTAATCAAGAAAGTAAAATAAAATTGCTCACGCTCCTTAAATTCAGTGTCACCTGGATCTCGCTTTGCCTTAATTGACATATTGTATTTCCGAGCGCCTAAATTGATAAGTATTTCCAGTGGTTTTCCAGATTTTGCCTGAAAATATCCTGAAATAGTCGGCAAATAACAATAAGTTTATGTGTTCTATAAATTCAATCGACCGATAACGATTGTAGATAAGGAAAATGTAACTGGTTTTTAAATTTACTGAAAATAGTTAATTTGAACTGATTGGGCAATAAAATTATAAAATATTGTAGAACAAAGGAATATAGGATATATTGATAGGAAATAAGGTTATTAGGGTTATAATTAGGGTAAGGTAATGGTTGTGAGGTTGAAGAATGGGAAAAAACTTATCTGAAAACGCCGAGTCGTAGCTAAATCACTCCACAACGTCCTCAGTTTCGTCTTTCTTCTTCCAGAAATAAGTATTACTTTCCAGCTGGAGCCACTCTGACCTGCCTGCCTAGCATACGTAAACGAGATATCTCACTCTACATGTTTCTCGATGTTTGATAGTTTGTATCTTCATCTCTATTGACCCTAGCATGACAAACATTTTTTCTCGCGTAGATCTATCATCGAAATAGCACATTTTTATAGATTTTTGTCGAGATTTTGACATTATGAGACGAGTAGTTTTTAATTATCTCGAGAGTGAGATATCTCGTTGGCGTATGCTAGGCAGGCAGGACTATGCAATAATTGTTGGATCGTCGAATGACCGCCGAATAATATTGCTTATTTCTCGTTGAAATTCCTCGTAATCCTCCGATTGCGAATTGTAGTTTCGTATTTTGCACGGTCGCAAATGTTCTGACTTGTATGTTTGGTTGGTAATTAAAGATAGACTTTGACAAAATTAGCTTATTGTAACTTGTTTGTGCGAACAAAGAGAATGGAAAAAGTGAATTAACAAAATGACAAAGCAAATACATAAAATATTAATAATTCGTAAGGTAGATGAAAATGTTAGCGTGCCGGTGGTTCTAAATTTATCATGTTGCTATTTAGTAATCGTAGGCGCTCGAACAAACAGGTACCATTAGTAGTAGGTAATTGATAGTTTTTCATCGTGTACTTTCACTTTAATAATTGTTTTGTGTGTGTGCTTATTAGCTTTTGTTTGTTATGCACATTATGCATCCACTCGTTTTTAAGTTATAGTTCTTGTAATCTACGAGTGCGCGTCGCCCTTAGTTGTGTGAGTGACCATAATATCTATACACGCGTACATGGCTCGCTCGCTACTGACTGCTCCGTCGGGTACGCACACTAACGAAAATGTCTATTCACATTTCCAACTACAAATAAAGGCGACGCGCACTCCTAGATTGCAAGAACTATATCTAATATCAATGTACTAGTCGTAAGATGGTTGCCTGGAAGATATCGCTATTTAGCGATAAGGCCGCCAGAATTGTGTTGTCTTTTTCTGCTTTTACTGTTTTTTCTGTATAATTTTGTGGAATGCAATAAAGTATACTATTATTATTATTATCAACCCACCACTTAGAAAGGTGATACATGACTTTAATAATAATAATACTTTGTGCCCGGACTGCAATATTACACAATACAACTTACAATAAAAATAATATATTTTTGAATCACAATATGAAAAGCTTCTAAATTGTTTTATAAATATAGAATATACTGGGCCTAAAACTCATAATATTTTACATACTGAACATTTTTATGGTTCCGTAGTAAATACAAGGAACCCTTATAATTTCGCGTCCGTTCGTCCATCGTCAGTCGTCACAATTTCGCTAGTATTTTTCTTTTGCAAAATGAGGGTACAAACGAGCTAACGTGTCACCTGATGGAAAGCAATCTCCCGTCGCCCAAGGACGTAAAAGGGCCCATTTACGGCAGTACGCCGTGCATGACTGCAAATGGACAAAGCTCACTGATTGGTTCACACTCGGTGTTTCCGGTCGTGTGAACCAATGAGTGAGCTATGTCCATTTGCAGTCCTGCACGGCGGACTGCCGTGAATGGGCCCTTTTTCCGGAACTATACGACCTGTAAACCTTCAAGAAAAGAGCCTATTCCCTCTTAAAAGGCCGGCAACGCACATGTAGCTCTTCTGATGTTGCGAGTGTCCATGGGCGACGGTAGTTGCTTACCATCAGGTGACCCGTTTGCTCGTTTGCCCCCTTATTCAATAAAACATTAAAAAAAAGTTGCGTCCGGAAATTCTGCTGGCTACAGTTATGCGAAAAGCGCGAGGAGATAAGGATGGTATATTTTTGTGTGATAGAAAGGTGGCAAAAACTTGCAGGTATATAATTCCGAACAATTCCTCGGAGCACTCCTCGTGACACAATCAATAGAGAATGCAGAGCGAAGCCTTATCTCGGTGTGATTCTAAGGGCTCCAGCTTATTTGAAACACTACGGCAGTCAACAATCCGAGCGGTCCTTCTTTGGACACGAGCCAGAAGAAGTAGTTGATATTTTGGCACCCCTACCCAAAGATGTGAACGTTATTCCATGTGAGGCTGACCTGTGCCTTGTAAATTAAAATTAAGAATAAAATTTATTAAATGTTTTCGGCTACAGAGATCGTCAAATATATTTCATATGAATCTTCTCTATTGATTTAAAATAACTAAAAAAACGGCAAGTCCAGCATACCATAAGACACCGTACCGAAGCACTCTAAAATTGGATTTGGAACGTCTAATTTAGAGAAACCTATTTTGACAACAACCAAGGTTTTCTAGGCGGCACATTATGTAACAAGTTATGTAACTTTTAAAAGCCTGAACTGATTTGAATAATTTTAGTCTTCAAATATTTAAGGAATTCTAAAAAATCAAGTAATAAAATTCTTCAAATTTGAATATCCAACTTTGAAGGCGCATAACAAAAAAAAATACAAATGCTATCAAGCTGAAATTTTGGGAACAGTTATTTTTTACCGTGATTTCTTTATTTTATTAACAAAATTTGCTAATCTTTGACCTTGTCATCATCCTTATTCTGCGCTAACCGGGATCAGGCAAATAAAGTAATTCTATTGGTTTTCGAAGACACATTCTTCGTAACATAGCTTCAAACGCAGGTGGAAACCTACGAGAACTAAGAGGTTTAGGCTAGGTGCTTTTACCTCTTTAACAAATATGTAAAATTCTTTTTCTCTGTAAACAAGTAAACGTTTAGAATTGCTAGGAATTATAACCTTACAAGATAAACAAAAATGTAAAAACAGAAATATGCAACCAAAAGGTTTAATTACAATAAATTATAATTTGTTCTCTAAATTATACAAGTCTAATTTCAGTAATTGTTTCAGTGGATGTAGTGTGCTACGGGGGCGGCCTTGATGTAGGCGGGGGCGGCGGTGGGGGCGGTGTTGGACACGACGGCGTTGAAGCCGTTGTGGTCGTCGGCGGAGTACTGCACGGTCCTGGTGGAGCCGTCGGCCTCGAGAAAGGAGTAGGAGCCCTGGACTGCGTCTCCGTCGCGGGCCTCGTGCTGCTCCTTCTTGTCGCCGGTCACTCCGTCGGCCACGGAGTACGAGAACTCGTACTTGGGGTGAGACTGGAAATTAAAGCGAACTTGTGAGTTGGGAATCACTGCGAGATAGCTAACGTATTGAAGCAGAGTTTCGATGTCGCGACACTTACGATCTCCTCAGCAGCGATCACTTTGGCGACTGGGGCGGCGTGGTAGGCGATCGGGGCTGGGACATGGTAGGCCACGGCGGCAGGGGCAGCATGGTAGGTAACGGGAGCGGCGGCAGCGTGGTAGGTAACGGCGGCGGGAGCGGCGTGGTATGTGACGGCGGCGGGGGCGGCGTGGTAGGTAACGGCAGCAGGGGCGGCGTGGTAGGCGAAGGCGGGGGCGGCGAGGATCTTCTTGTCGTTGCGCACGATGCTCTGGGATGAGACGGCGCTGGCAGGGGAGTAGTGGACCGCGGTGGGCACCAGACCCGCCGACGACACCGCTACGAAAGCGCAGAGAGTGAGGACCTGCAAAATAAAGCAAAAATGTATAATATATACGGCTTAATGTATTGGCTATTAGCTAATAGCCAATACATTAAGCAGCTATTAGCTATTGTATTATACTCTAAATAATATTAAGTAGTTTATCTACCTTTGAGAACATTGTGATATGAGGAGTTGTCACTGAATAATTTCTAACACAATATTTAGTTATTATATACCAGCGGTCATTTTGCCTCGGGCTAAGTGTCTGACTGGAACTGACATTGTCCTAGGTCACTTTTATCAAATATTTGATCAATTGACAAGTTGTGTCTGACAAAACATCACTAAAAATACCTGAAAGATTAATAAAGAAACACACGACAGTTATTACTAAAGATACTATGTATGAAGAAGATAATGATGTATTTCGAAAAATACAGGCCACTGTGACTGTTTAGGCCTAGATTTTTAGAACACACAAATAGTTTACAAATAGATGCTAAGCGTCATGCCTAATTTGACGTGTAAAGTTTAATTTATTCGTGAAAAAATCTTTAAAATGTCTGTGGCCATCTAAATATAGATTTTCAATTCCTGATAAATCAGAATAAATGGGCCGTGTCCTTCATTCCTTTTCTTTATAAAAATGATATAAAGAAAACACCTGTATTAAATTTTGTACGTCCAATTAATAATGTGAGAAAGTAGATCCAAGTACTCAATGTGGTGATAGAATTAATTAAAGTAAGCTGAGGTCAGGGTCAATCTTAACAGGTTGGTTTGCCAGAGGCGATGACGCAGCTAATATATATACAATAATGCGTGTGTTAGAAATTATAACATTACAAACACACAAACCAAAATGTTCTCTAAAGTGAGTTTGACATTAAATTATTTGTCAATTAATACCCAAACAATAATAATTGCACATTCATGCATTAAAGGAGGACTGGATGTTCACTGGAATCTTTTATGTACCTACAACATATTCTTTAATTACTAATTTTAAAACGATTAAGTAAACTTATTTTATTGCAGGTACTCGCTCTTTACGCTTTCGTAGCGGTGTCGTCGGCGGGTCTGGTGCCCACCGCGGTCCACTACTCCCCCGCCAGCGCCGTCTCATCCCAGAGCATCGTGCGCAACGACAAGAAGATCCTCGCCGCCCCAGCCCTCGCCTACCACGCCGCCCCTGCCGCCGTCACATACCATGCCGCTCCCGCCCCCGTTACCTACCATGTTGCCCCTGCTTCCATTACCTACCACGCCGCTCCCGCCGCCGTTACCTACCACGCTGCCCCCGCTCCCGTTACCTACCATGCTGCCCCTGCCGCCGTGGCCTATCATGCCCCAGCCCCGATCGCCTACCACGCCGCCCCAGTCGCCAAAGTGATCGCTGCTGAGGAGATCGTAAGTGTCGCGACATCGCAACTCTACTTCAATACGTTAGCTATCTCGCAGTGATTCCCAACTCACAAGTTCGCTTTAATTTCCAGTCTCACCCCAAGTACGAGTTCTCGTACTCCGTGGCCGACGGAGTGACCGGCGACAAGAAGGAGCAGCACGAGGCCCGCGACGGAGACGCAGTCCAGGGCTCCTACTCCTTTCTCGAGGCCGACGGCTCCACCAGGACCGTGCAGTACTCCGCCGACGACCACAACGGCTTCAACGCCGTCGTGTCCAACACCGCCCCCACCGCCGCCCCCGCCTACATCAAGGCCGCTCCCGTAGCACACTACATCCATTAGTCAACCACAAAATAAAAAAGCCAAAGTCGTTATGTTACCCAGGAATAATTTAAGTAATAAATATAGTTTTTTGCAATTACTTTTTCTATTAATCCTAAGAGCACCGGTGATCGCGAAACAATAGAATACAATAGCATTTCCAAGAATCCAAAATATATTAATTTTTAAGTTCCTATACACACACCATGCTCCTTGATCCTATGCACATAATCTTATATGAAATTTTTATCACTGTATCAGAAAAATATACCTATATTCGATGCCGCCCGCAACTCCATTAAGCAAAAATTCGTTTGTTCATTTTTTCGGGAGAAAAAGTATCTGTTGCCCTTTTCCAAGACTTACAGTGTACATACCAGACAGTAAAATTGCTTCAGCGGTTTGGGCGTGAAGAGGTAACAGGCAGATGGACAGACAGACATACTTTCGCATTTTAATATTGGTACTGATATCATAAAATAGCCAGTTACATTATATCTGAATGAAAAGTGAGTGGTGTCTATTCTTCATGTTTTATCATCGGCAATATCTGTGCTTAACCTACCAAACGGTACCATTGTTCAAACACAATAAGCATTAATAGATAAATATTAAAAGATTATACCTTACCTTCTTTACGCAATTTGTATAGCATAATATATTATACCACACAATATATCGTAACAGATATTGGCTTCTACAATATAAAATTTTGTTATTAAAATATAGAGAAAAATGAAATTAAATATCTGTTTTACCCAATTATAAAGGACATCCATGATAGCTAACAAACGTTGGGAGTGTGCAGAAACGTAGCGTGCCTTGGCGGGGCCCCGGGCCGTATAAAAAAAATTGGAGGCCCTTAGGAAATTTAGAACTTCCCACAAAAGAAAAAAATCCGTACATGTTTTATCTTTGACTTCATACAAAACTTAACTAATTAGATATTTTAGTAAAGAATGTATGACTATGAATTTAATTCCTTGTTGAGTGTTCATAATAAGAGAACTAAAGTGTTTATTTTAATCACCTGCTCATCAATGTAAATTGCCCTCAACCGACTCAAATGTTATATTAGGATTTTAGTGTCAGTTTTTCTTTTAAGTTTTGAAACTTCACCAATTTCTTAGGAAATAACAAAAATAACCAGTTTCTAACTTCCACGTGCTCAATAAGATTTGAGGTAGCGATAATGTTCCGAGAATCTTTAACAAATTCTTTATATTATCCAATATCAATTAGATTTCTGAGGGTGATAACTTTATATAATAGAAAACTATAGATTAGAAAAGTATAAAATCGAAATCGATGACAAACAAAATCAACAGTTCGCTAAGTTTCTTCTTTAGCGACGGTTCATCTTAAGACTGCAACATGATTTCAAAAGTGAGTTTAATTAAAAATTACTTTATTATTAGGCGTTCGGTGCTTAAATTTTGATATTATTGGTTTTAATTTAATAGTTATAGGTTAGTTAATAGAATCAGGCATTATTTTACGGAAATACAATAGATATAACGCATGCCTATATGCGTACACTCACTCATTTACTTACTTACAGGTTGAGTCTTTTACTTACAGGTTGACGTATAATTCGCGGAATATTGAAAAAAAAAACATAAGTAATACGTTACTAATCGCTTCGTTTTTTTTTTCAGATATTATTGGTGGCCTGCATCGTAGGAGCTTGTTCGGCAGTAATAATAGATACCAGTGAAAATCTTTTTAGAGATCCGTACAAAATATACCAAACAAAAGGATATCATAAGATTTCGTATCACCCGCCTGCGAGATCCTTTAATATCTACCACGAAGACTTTGTAAGTACCGTATAATGCACTTGTTTTATGCAATTACTATTCCACTTTGCTATGTGTACCATCGAAGAAATTGATCCTAGGCAGTTGACGGACCCACGTCATGTGATCGGTCGGATGGGTTTAACTAGATGCAACAACTGTCTAGGAATTAACTTCTCTGATACATTATACTAATTTTGAAAACATTAGGGTTACCAGTATCCTGAAACTTTTGTACCAAAATAAAACTATTTTGTACCAAATATTACCAATTACGTTGCTTTATGTCGCAAATCGATATTCTATATTAAATTACTGACATACAAGTAAGAAAATAGTATTTAACGGCTTATTTAATTTTCAGGCCTACCCGAAATACGAGTACCAGTATGCGGTATCAGACAAGAAGACTGGAGACCATAAGTACCATCATGAGGCCAGGGACGGTCACCGGGTGAAGGGTGGGTACGGCCTGGTGGAACCCGATGGCTCCGTGAGGAAGGTGGAATATGATGCTGATGATCATAATGGGTACGTATTGATGTTATATTAATCTATATTATCTATATATATAAAAGAAAGTTGTGTTAATTACGCCACTTTTAACTCAAGAACGGATGAACCGATTTGGCTGAAAATTGGTGAAGAGGTAGCTAAGAACCAAGAATAGGACATATGATACATTTTGTTCCGGAAAAATGTACGGTTACTGCACAATAAACTTTTTTGATTTGCGCGTAAACTATTTAATCGATTTTGATGAATTTTGGTATGGAAATACTTTGAGTCTCGGGAAAGGACAAGGGATACTTTTTGTCCCGGAAAATGTACGGTTCTTGTCCAATAAACTTTTATATCAAGAACGGATAAACCGATTTGGCTGAAAATTGGTGGAGAGGTAGCTTAGAACCAGGAAAAGGACATAGGATACATTTTGTCCAGGAAAAATGTACGGTTACTGCACAATAAACTTTTATGATTTTCGCATAAACTATTTATTAATCTATTTGGATGAAATTTGGCATGAAGATACTAATTTTAATCTATTGTTTTCTTAATTATACCAATTCGAATTTAATAATCATCGTTAAGACAAGACAACGTCTGTTGGGTCAGCTAGTTTTATATAAAAAGGGGGCAAACGAGCATAACAAGTCACCTGATTCTACCGTTACCCATACTCGCAACATTAGAAGAGCTGTATGTGCGTTTCGGGCCTTTAAATTTATGTACTAATTGATGCCCGCGACTCCGTTGCTTAAATATTCGCTTATTGTGGGAAGCGAACATTTTGTCGCACAAAGGGAATTATAATATAATTAATATATTATGTAAATATAATATAAATAAAAAATAATACAATTAAGTAGAATAAGTTTCAAAAATGTTAATTTTAATCCAATTTTGTACTCACATAGACTAGACTAATAAAAAGTACCTACATTATATGCAAGTTTTCATTGCAATAAAATTTGCATCATCAACTTTAAGATATCTCTAGTTTAATAGAAAATTTAAATTTACTAAATCATAGTTACATATTTCAAAATTAGTACGGAGTAAAAGACTTAAACGCGCACGAAGCATTTAGAAAAACGCTTTTAATGTTTTTAAGCTTTTCAATACTTACAAAAATGATTATAATTTAAAAAAATGTGTTACGAAATGACAATATTTTATAATTTGCAGTTTCCGTGCCGTCGTCAGCAAGAGCACACACATGCACGGTGATAACGCCTTTTCGATGATGGGACACGCCCGGCATTTTTCACAATTCGGCAATGGAGTGAAAATCAATCATTATTTCCCCAAGAAAGTCACCGAATCGAATCAAGAGGCGACCACTACTGAGAAAGCTCCAGCAACTGAAGCAATGACTATTGTAATGGTTAAAGAAAACATGGAAGATGGAACAAATGATAAGAAATCTGAAATGAAGCCAACAGAATCAGTGGAAGAAGCCCAAAATAAAAGTATGGAAAAGGATGCAATTAGTGAACCGGTAGTGGCAATGCCATCTCCAATAGTCCAAGATCAAAAGGATGAAGCACCGGCGATGCAAACCACAGAACCCGTGACCGAACCAGCTCCTACCGATGCTGAGGAAGCATCTTCCTTTTATCATTCAAGAATTTATTTCTTATCTTACTAAGTAATAAGTATTCTTTTAAGTCGTTATATAAATAATTTAATTGTTGTTATCTTTTAAACTTTGTTATTATTTTTGTATAATAAATTAAGTTGTTACTACTTCAGTGTACTGTACGCTTTCTATTTCTACTATATAGCGCCACCTGTTTTGTAAATGAAATATTAATTCAGAGTTGGGTTGTAATACTTGTTGTAATACAACTTATCTTGGTTGCGCCTAGATGACGCGTAATCATAGTTTGATATCGAATTCATCAAATTATAGTCTACATTCTACAAACGGTACAAAAAAAATTCGACAGCATGATAAAGACGAATCTAATAATACCTCTCAAAATATTATATTTTAGCAAGTTGTAAAGTTAGTACCCAATCCCCAAAATATAGTACCAAAGAGGTTGCCTATGTTACATACCTAAACTCAAAAAGCACTCTTTCTAGCGTTGGCGCAGGCAATTAAAAAGAAGTTTAAAAATTATTATAATATGACTACAAACTTAGATAACTTTTTCTGAACTCATCATCAATCTTTGTCAATTACCGTTGTAGGTAAATGAATCTGAGATTTATATTTCAACCAATATATTATCTTATGCTCCCAAATCTTTTTATGGAATGTACAGAATACCATGCAAAACTCTTGCAACATTATTGAATAACAAACTATCGCCAATATTTCACTTTTAATATGCCAATAGGGACAAATTTTACGTAAGGGACAACATTCTTAGTCTAGAATTATAAGTCAGATGACATAACAGAATCAGCTGTTGTTTATATTTGTTAAAATAATATTCATAAGTCTCTCATTTGAAAGTCTAATTAAATACACCCAGTTTTAAATAATTCGACGGGTGAAAGCAGAAGTGGCGTAACTTGAAAAACCCAACTTTACAGGAGAGCCAAAAAACTTTTTTAAAAATTCATAACTTCTATATTTATTAAGGTAGAAACTTAAAAATTGGAACGTATTTAAATTAATCTAAGACCCATACGAAGAGTTTGTTAAAATTTTTCTAAAGTTGATATTTCATTGATTTTTAACAAGTTACGACAAAAAATATTTCTATTTTACGCAGCAGAAATGTTGTATCTTTGAGAGGAAATGTAAAGATAACATAAAAAAGCAAAAATTTTTAAGCGACAGATCTGTCGTATCTCAAATATAACACGCCCCTACACATTTCATTTCGCCGTATCTTGTTTACTTAATTAAATTGCCTTACAACTTTTGGTTCAAGTGCAAAATCGGCGACAGACGTTGTGAAAATGAAATGCTGTATCTTAAACTAAATGAATTGTTTGTTTTAAATGAATGTCATTGTAACATATTAAAAGAAATAATATGACTATATTATACTATTATTTGTTTATAACATAAGAAACTAAAGGAATGGAAATTTGTTTTATTAATCATTAATCAACATTGAAATATAAAACTTATTATAATAAAATGAAAATTATACATTAATTTTAAAACATTTATTTCTCTTGTTTTTTCTACTTAATAAAGGTTTAAGCCTTAATATTTTATTCATGCTCATGAATTTAAAGTTATTCTTTTTATTTTATAAGATATGGGGGCAAACGAGCACAAGGGTCACCTGATTGAAAGTAACTACCGTTGCCCATGGACACTAGCAACATGAGAAGGGCTGCTGGTGCGTTGCCGGCCTTACCCGGTACTAATACGCTATCTTTTTAAAGGTTTGCAGGTCGTATAGGTCTGAAAATATTGCTGGTGACAGTTCATTCCACAATTTTACAGTGCGCGGCAGAAAGTTACGTGAAAAACGCACGGTGGAAGACTGCCACTCATCAATGTGATGAGGATTTTCGCGTGGAACGATGGCGAAAAATTGCAGGAGGTATGATTCTGAACAATCCCTCAGGGCACTCCCCGTGATACATCATGAAGCCGATAGAGGATGCAGAGTGAAGCTACATCTCGGCGTATTTCCACGGAGTCCAGCCTGTTTGAAACACTATGGCAGTCAACAATCCGAGCGGCCCTTCATTGTAACTATACGATCCAAAGGGAGTAGTTGGTATTTGGCGCCCCTGCCCAGAGATGAGAAGAGTATACCATATGAGGCCCAACTTGCGCCTAGTAGAGTTATAGTCGTTGGTCCGGACTGAAATACTGTCTCGCTCTGTTAAGGACACCAAGCTTTTTCGAGGCTAACTTGGCCTCACCCTCTAGAGTCTAGATGACATCGGAACTGAACTTCGCTCGATATGCTTACGCCAAGTATTTCAATGCTGGGGGAGAATGTTAAAGGGGTGCCCTGAAAACGAGGAGAATAAGAACGAATATGACCATTGGTAACTTTTTAGTGGCGAACGCGCAGACTTGTGTATTGGCGGGGTTGAATTGGAATAAGTAACGTCTACCCCATTCAGAGACTTTCTCCTGTGAATTCTCTATTTAGGCACAACTTCATTTCGACTATATCTAGAAAAATATCGGGGGAGTATATAGGGCAGCGCCTATACTATAATCCGCATAGCAATAAATGCCGTTGGTCTGTAACATGATCTGCTAAGAAACTTGTGACCCATTTGCATAAATTCTCGGGGAGCCCATATGATGGAAGCTTTGGTAGCAGCGCTTTTTGCCAAACCCGATCAAAGGCCTTTGCAATGTCCAAACTAACAGCCAGTGCCTCTCAACCCAACAACGACAACGAGTTAGATACGCCAAGAGATCACCAGCCAAGCGACTCTTTCGAACCCGTACTGTTTGTCCCTGGCCGCCCAAGTATCGAAAGAGCTGGGTATTGATAATGGATTCCATAATCTTCGAGAAGACGGAGGTTATAGCGATTGGTCTGTAGCTGGAAGGATTTCAGTGGTCACCTATTTACACCAAGGCTGTTTTCCAAGAAGCCGGGGCAATGCCAGAAGAGTAGGAGAACCGAAAAAGACGCGTTGAACCGGAGCCAACTCTGGAGCACACTTTTTTAACACAATAGGAGGGATTCCGTCAGGATAACTCTGATTTTGGATATCAAGGGAACACAGGACTGAGCGCTGATGAAACTCCGACATGATGCTCGTGCATCGTGGAATGGTCGGCGTTTTCTATCCCCCGTCATCTAGGGTCGAGCTTGACGCAAAGAGCTTGCCCAGAAGATCGGTTTTGTATTTTGCGTCGTAGGCTAGCGATCCATTTTCTACTTGTAGGGATGGTAAGGATGGCTTGCAGAAATTGCCTTCAATAGCTTTGGCCAGAGACCATGTACGGGTTCCCAGAGGGAGTCTCGAGTCTCTCACAGACAGAGACATCTCTCTCTCTCTCTTGAAGGACCTAAAGGCAAGGTTGTACTCCATTTTATATTATGTGTGTGTCCACGCATAGACCCGAAGGAGCTCAATATTTATTAACAACAACAATTATAGCTCAACAATATTTTTTATTGAACCATCAACAAAAAAAATATTAGCAAATTTACATAAAAATAAATGAGTTGATATTGTTAACAGAAAATATACGGGCTTTTATCTTTACAAACATGTAAAATCAACAAAATATGTATACAAGAATAAGTGTGTAGATGTCCAGAGCAATGCTCAGGGGAAAAAATTATACGTGGACACATACATGCAACATTTCACTATACGTCTTTAAGCTTCATTTAAGAATAAACGTGATCAGTTCCATTTAGAATAAACGTGCATTGATAAACACAAACACATTTTCTCAAATCGACGCTAACAATCTACTAAAAGGCGTTAAGAACGGCGTATGTGGTGCGCCGGCGAAGGTATCATATAGGGGCGGGAGGGAGATGAAATGGCGTTACTTATCTCTGTACTCATTACTTAAGTATATTCATTGGTTGTAAGTATAGGTTTAAGAATAAAATTATGTGTTAGAAATGTAATAACTTTCTCATACCTATAAAATTAGTATGAAATAAATTGTCGTATCTTTGTAAATGTTGTATTTTAGGCGACAAAAATGTCGTAACTCATTTAAACCAAACTAGAAAGTTAAAAAACCTGTGTCGTATCTTTTTCTAATTTCTCACGCATTGTCGTATCTATCTTTTATCCAAAAATTGCAGTTTTTCGTCTAGTTACGACAATTTTTTTTGAGGTCTGTGCTAAAAAGTGTTAAAAATCCATTGTCGTATCTTTACTAGAATTTATCGTAGAAAGACGAGATATAGACCATTCGACGCAGAATTTTTTTTTATATAACAATCAATTAAAAAGTGATTTTGGCCAAAATTCAAGTTACGCCACTTCCGCTTTCACCCGTCGAATATTATATTGTTTGCTTGTTTTTTGTTACTATGCCTTCATGGTTTAATGGTTTAAACCTGCTGGGTTTTCGACTCGTGAAATCTATTTAAAGAGAATCAACTGTTGTTACTTATTTATGTTGTTTCCATTTTACTAAACCACACGTCGCAAGCTCATTTTAATGTAATAAGACGTGCTAGGTTATGAGAGTAAAGGGAAAAAGAGTGGTAGAGTGCATATACTAGCACTACCTGCGTTGTAGTTTTTTTTTTTTGAGCTGACGTACGGGTAAACTATTGTATCCATAATCTATTAATATAACCCTGGCGCAGGTGTTTTTGTTTCACGTAACCCCCTACCATCACCGAAACCAGTGTAATCAGTAAATGCTGATCTGTAGGGTTAAGGGTACGTATCAGCTTCTGTAGTTATTAGTTTTTCAAATCTCCTGAACAACTAGAGAATGAGAATGAACTATTAAACTATATATTACATCTTTTGTTGCTCGAAAGCCACTTAATATGTTATTCATAAATTAAATAAAACATACAATAATATGATAGTATATTCTATTATAATAATAACAACTCTTGATGATCATTGACGTTATCAGCAGAGAATCGCCAGAGGCGTTCAGTGATGACATTTCTTAATGACATAATATAAGGATAAAGGCCAAAAAGGTATTTCCCAAGCTCTTTAATATTATCTCATTACCTTAATTTTTTTTTGTATTCTTGAATTCCATAAAAGTCCCTACCAAAAATGCCATAAAAGGTAATATTATATTATTTTTGTGAACCTAATATATTATTGTTTGTAAAATAATTATAGTCCCAATTATTACGATTGAAGCCCCTTTAGTTTTCAAAGCATGAAATAAATGCATAATACAAAATTAATTGTCTATTACACAACACGTTACAAAATTAGAATAAGTTCCCGCATTGTTATTACTTATTACATATTATAATATTATGTGCAATGTAACAGTGCAACAAAGTATGACACTTAATGATTAAACAAAACTATTTTTCACCGAATTGGTATAAATAAAAACTTTAGAGTTTCAAATGATGATTACACTTCAATATAATGAATAGATAATGTATCGGGCTAACGTCAAAATTAACCTATCACGCCCCATAAGAGCACCGGTGATCGCGACAATAATATAATAACAATATATTTCCAAGAATCCGCGATCGAATGATTATTATTTGTCTCTGAGTGTGGCAGTAAGGCAAATTAAACAAAAATGTAGAAATCGATGTACATTTTAGTTTTTACCTAAATATACGGAAATATAGGACGGCAAAGACAATAAAATATAGGATATTATTTATCTTCGAGTAACAAGCTAAACAATACAAAGTACCTATATAGATTGCATATCGTGTATGTATTTCCATTTTCCACCAGTTCGTACAACCGGGGAAATTGATTCCTAGGCAGTTGACGGACCTACGTCATGTGGTCGGCTAATGTCAATTCAATGTTAGCTGTGATCGGTTTGATGGGTTTGACTTAACGCGACCAAATTACTTACTTCCACCATCTGCCTAGGAATCAACTTCTCTGATAGTACATAACGTGATTTAAGGAGGGTGACATACAATCGTGTAGTCTATCATTTTTTTTTATTGTCGGGTTATAAAAATAAAGTAACTTGTAACCCTTTTTTGCCCAATGTTTTATTGAAGTGCCTATAAAATTTTGAGATGCCAGAAGAACCTAGAACCTAACTCACTAAAGTAATAGTCGAAGTGTCAACACTAACTAACCTAAAATAGTCCATTTCATAACTTCACCGCTCACTATTTAATCATACGTTGTCTGTTGGTAATTTACATACCTGCAAAAAACTAGGTTCAATGTGAAAGACATTAATTATTTAGTTTAAATTTTAAAAGTAAAAAGTATTTCGGGCGTTCTAAAACTTCAAAAAATTCTGAAATTTTATAATAACTGAATCATTCTCATTAAAATAAAGAACTATCACAGTTTTTAATCGTAGTCTTCATATCTGTATATAATGTAATTACTAATTTAAAAAATGGAACTTAGCAACTTACAGCATTATTATATTTTTACAAGATTCAAAATTAGAATATTATATCTAATAAAGAGTTTATGCTTACTAAAACTCTGCACACACCTATTTATAGAAATTATAAAAATATGAAGAAAAAGTCTTGGCTAGAGGGCCAAGACTTGGCTATGGGACTATAATTACAACGAGTTTTTGCCCGCGGCTCCGCTCGCGTTAAGAAAGTATTATTATTAAGTTGGTATCAAAGTATCAGCCCAATCGGTTTAAAACTGACAAAGTTTCATACAAACATAAATCCCCTCTTTTATCTCCTTGGGGTTAGAATTGATCAAAATCCTTTCTTAACGGTTGCCTACGTCATAACATCTACCTGCATACCAAATTTCAGCCCGATCCGTTCTGTGGTTTGGGATGTGCATTGATAGATCACTATGTCAGTCAGTCAGTCACCTTTGAGTTATGTATATTTACTCGGTATTCAAAAAATTAAAAAAACACACATAAAATGACATATTTTTATGAAAATTATTCCCAGCTAGATCGATTTATCGCCCCCGAAACCCCCTATTTACTAAATTTCATGAAAATCGTTGGATCCGATTCCGAGATTCCAATTATATATATACATAATATTATATATATACAAGAATTGCTCGTTTAAAGATATAATATTGTATATGTATAATACACATAATATAATTTCAATAACATAACAAATTTTTTTTTGTTTAACATTCTGCCTGAGAGCCCAAAATATCTGTTGTCACATGGACAAGGCATAACAATATCTAAAATAATGATAATATTTACCACTGCCAATAATCAGTTCGTTATCTTAATATTTATATCTTTCAACGAGCAATTTTTGTACATAATATATAATTGGAATCTCGGAATCGGCTCCAACGATTTACATGAAATTTAGTATATAGGGGTTTTCGGGGGCGATAAATCGATCTAGCTAGGAATCATTTTCATAAAATGTCATTTTATGTATGTTTTTTGTAATTCTTTGAATACCGAGCGAAGCTCGGTCATATAGATAGTTACAAGCTATAAGTTAAGTCTGAAGTAAAATTTGAAGTCACATAAAAATTCTTGCGGTATTTCAATAATAATTATGGAAGTTAATTAAAATAACGTAACCTCATTTCGTACTCAAATAAAATGCATGACCCACATTCCTCAAAGATTTTCTTTCAAGAATAGCCTTTTGTTTTATATCAGTATAATATATGTAATTTGGCAACATACATCAAGACAGTAACCAATAGTAAAATAAAAAAGCAATTAATAAATAAATAATTCATATTATATTTTTATCAGTTCGATCAATTTGTATAAAAATTAATAAATCAATTGATTAAATTGTATTTTTTTTGTAATTTATTGTAATTTTAATTGTATTATATAATATTATATTTTGTTATATTTAAAATAAATAAAGTTTATTAGAATTTTTTTTTATTAAATCCTTCAATCACGGATTCTTGGAAATCTATTGTTATTCTATTGTTGTCGCGGTCACCGGCGTCCTTATGGGGCTTGTTGGGTTGGGTTATACAAACTGCAATTATTACCATAAGCAGTTAACACCTAATCGATAAGTTTATGAAAAACAAACGCAACACTCAAACTTTAAATATAAGCATTGAGAAGATGTAAGAAGTAATGCAAATAGAGAAATCGTTTGTCATTTAAAAATGTAGACTAAAACGAAACTATAATGCGATCGGGAATAATAGAAAATTGAAGATTAATGAAAAGAACAGTAACAATCTCAACCTACTTAGTGCTATGTCCGTATCAAATGTCGTAACTCGATAAGTGCGTAGATTGGCAATGGAGTAATTGGTCTAGCGATCGGATATCATCGGGATAGACTCCCCACTACGCTAAATATATTTAGTTAGTTATATAAAAGTGAGCACCGACGGGGGTCTATCAGTCCACCCGACCTAGCTAACCAAAGCACAATGTTCTCCAAAGTAAGAACAGTTATGTAATTAGTAGATTAAGATTAAGCCAACACTATAATTCAGGTGTTAGCTGACAATAGGTTAATCAGATAATAACTGGTTCAAACTTTCGCTTGTCTTTATTAAGTGGTGTTGTTTGTAAGCGTTTTTCATGTTTCGACTGAATATAATTTTGGTGTAATAGTGATGATCACATTGTCGAAAGCTTGGTAAATTTTGGATCACAATCATGGTGCCAAAGGCTTCCTTCTATCATAGGAAGGACAAAAGCCGAAGTTTGGGGGAATCTCAACGGCTTCTAAACGACAATCTTCTCAGGGTAACAGAGAAATATAAAAAGGGTAGTACGAGTACATGCTCTGCGCATCACCTGCTCAATTGGATTACCAGAGTGAAACTACTAAAAATATCGAACCTTAATTTTAACCCAAAATACTAATCCAATTATTTTTTAAAGGTATTCGTCTTATGCGCCGTTGCGGCAGTGTGCAATGCCGGCTACATCCATCACGCTCCTGCTGTGTCGTCCTCACATAACGTGATCCACCACGAGGTGCCAACACAGTACTCGGTGGGCCATGAAGGACACGCTCAGTACTCAGTGGGCCACGAAGGACCCGTTCAGTACTCGGTGGGCCACCAAGCCCCCCTGCACACTGCTGCTATCCATTCCGCGCCAGTCCACGCCATTCCCGTAGTCCACGCCGCCCCTGTTGCCGTCCACGCTGCGCCTGCCCATCATGAGGACCACTACGTCGATAAACACGTAAGCCTAAAATAGTTTTTTCTGAAACTGTTTGAAGACATTAGCAGATCATTGATTTAAACTGGCTGCCAATACCCATGTAATCTTTAGATTCTCAGAAATTAACCCTATTTAAGGCATTGATAGTTATTTTATGAAATGAGGAGCTACTGGGTTGAAATTGACTTAATATTTGTAATGAAGACGTCAGCTATAATTTACGATTACTAGAATTCAAAAACAATTTTCACGCAAATTGGATCAAAATAAATAGATTAAAACGCCGCAATTAATGATTAAAATGAGTAAATAAATTATGATGTAATTTGCAGGCCTACCCCAAATACGACTACTCCTACTCCGTCGGAGACCCCCATACCGGAGACCACAAGACCCAACACGAGAGCCGCGACGGTGACGTTGTGAAGGGGGAGTACTCGCTGCTGCAGCCCGATGGCTCCTTCCGCAAGGTCACCTACACCGCCGATCACCATAATGGGTAAGGAACCTGTGTAACTACAGTCCACTTTCATCACTTTAAGTTTTTGCTAATATTTTGCCAAAATATTGTTTCATAATCATATTTAATCATTATCATATTTATTTGCTCAAAAACATGGTTACATGGGTTTTTACAGTTATTGTTACAGTACTGCATGTTTTGCTGTGACAATAACGTGCAAAATTAAAAAAGAAACATAGTTATTTATATTAATATTGTTTCTTCTCATTCATAAACGTAACAGCTATACAAAGATATTTAAAACTCAATTGACACTAACCCAAACTGGTGTAGATGGGCCTAAAGATTGTTAGAGGATTTAAATGATCTCATTAGAGAGATTTGGCCATATTATATGTTAAGATTTGCTTTATTGGAACTACAAAATTAACGATATTCAACATTTGTACCATAATAGACCAATTCATCTGTCTATTTGTACGTTTCGACATCTATACAATGTAATATGATAAATTGCATATAGATGATCATATAATACGGCATCATTGCAGTTGAATTGTGAATTAAATGTTATTTTCCCAACAGCTTCAACGCCGTCGTTCACAACTCTCCGCCAGTCATCCATCATCATTAGGACATCGACTTCGACTGTGATATTAGCGTAGTTAGATTAAGATCTAGTTCATCGACAAGCTATTAGTACAATACTGTGGAAAAACAAATACAGAGGCGATTGTTATGCTCTCTAAAGTTATCTCAATTTTGGTGGGCCGGTAAAAATATGTTTTACTGTATAATATACATTGTGCCTTCAGTGTTCACTCATAGATCGTTATAGATGTAGATATTTATGTATCATCTCTCATTATGATATCGTACATCTCACCGTTACATGTAATATATTTTATATTTTTATAACATTAAATGCTATGTGAATATAATTTTGTTTTGAATTTGTACCCCCTCGTAGAATGAATATAATATAGCAGTAGAAATATAAATATTAAGAAATAAATTACCGTATAAGAAGAAAACAAATCTGATAATCAGCTATACTTAGTATAAAATATCTTTATTTTCGATATTAATTCATAAAATGGTGCGTAAAATTAAAAGATTAAAATAAGACTATTGTATAATCTTTAAAAATTAAATCAAAGAAATTAAACATGTCAAATTTAGTGGTAGTATACTAGTATCTGTGCTAGTATAGTGGTGTGCCATAATGTTATGATTGTCTTCTAGGAGCCCGTTGCAAAAACATGGGGTGTAAAGTAAATTACTTATTCCATAATACTATAGCATCCATACTAATTACATATCCATACTAATATTATAAATGCGAAAGTATGTCTGTCTGTTCGTTACCTCTTCACGCCCAAACCGCTGAACCGATTTTGCTCTTTCTGGATTCGGTATGGAGATACTTTGAGTCCTGTGAAAGGACATAGGATACTTTTTGTCCTGAAAAAATGTACGGTTTCCGCGTGGTAAACGAGATTTGGCGCAACGAAGTTGAGGGCATCATCTAGTAATATTATTATAAATGCGAAAGTATGTCTGTCTGTCGGTTACCTCTTCACGCTCAAACTGTTGAACTGATTTTGCTATTGGTATGGAGATACTTTCAGTCCCGAGTACAGTTAAGTATGTCCTTTACGTATGATACTTTTTATCCCGGAAATTGTACGGTTCTCGAATGATAACCGAATTTTGGTGCACCTAAGTTGCTGACGTCATCTAGCATTACCTAAAATGGAATCCATACTTCCAAGTCTGTCTGTCTGTCTGCTATACCTTATCACGCTAAGCCGCTGAAGCAATTTAACTAAAATTTAGAATGGAAATTTTTTGAGCACGATATACTGCGCAACGGAGTCGTAGGCGTCATAAATAGTTAGGTTGGTTGTTTTATGAACACATTAATTAGTTATCACGCTAGTTAAGCATGATGTCTTTTTTTTTAAGATAGGTAGTGTCAGTTATAGGAAATTGAGGATATAGCAAGTGCTACTAAAAGCATTGTCAAACTTCAATTTAACATACTAAAGTTGAAAATTAAAGCTTTTGAAAAATTTATGGCAATACATTTTTCTCATGTAATAAATTTTCTCAATCATCACATAATTATTATTTATTCAATAACTAACTGTGTCATAAAATTTGTTCCGATTCTACAAAATGTGACCCGAATACATGCGTACTTTCTGCAAAAAGATACCCGAACACGTATACAAGAATTTTGTGTAGTTATAGAAGTGACAATTATTTGGCAATAATTGTCACTTTTAACTACTTTACTACGGTGTCAATTGGAATGTAGTGTTTCGTAGCTATTGCCATATTATTTTAGTGTGCGAAAAGAACCAAAACGATTTAAGTATAGGAGTTATAACGTTTCCTTAGTTTTTATTATTCGTAGAGAAGCACACAATTTGACAGATTTTGTATGAAAAAATGTGTTCCTCGTGTAAAAGTGGCGTAACGTTTTGAAATGCAATTTTTAATCAACCCATCAAGCCTCATAAGCTCACCGGTGAGCGAGACTCAATAGAATAACAATAGATTTCCAAGAATCACGATCGAAGGATTAAAAGTTTTTCGTACATCATTATTTTCTCATAAATTATCATTAGCAATCAACACTATCAAATGGCGGAATAATAAGTACAGGGTTAATTTTTCAATACCTATTATACAATAATTGATAAATATTTCCAGAATGGGAATTGTCCATTTTTTTTTTTTAATTTTGCTCATTACAAAAACATTTCGAGGAATAAGGTCAGTGATCGTTTTTCTGCATATAAACCAAAAAAATACCCATTAGTTACTTATATTTTTGAACAAATATGTTTAACCTTAGTTTGACCTTCAATGGCGTTAAATTAGCAATAAATTCGACCAACATTACGTTTCGAACTTTTGGTAAGCTTCTCGTATCAGTTTTCACATAATGAGAACTTGCATTTGACGAACCAGCCATTATAATAAGATTGAAAGGAAATTTAAACATACTGCAGAGGTCAATTGGCCGCCGATGATGACGTCAGAGCGAAACTTTAAAAATTTATTGAGAAAAAACTAGCCAATGAATTTCAAAATTATTTAATTTATATTCTTAAAATACCCTATTTTAACGAAAAAAAATATAAAAGTACATGTGATTTTTTTGGACAATGCCCATTATTGCTCAATTTTCGTATAATAAGTTAGTCTATATCAGTGTTTCTCAACCTTTTTTCGCCACGAACCCCTTGGAAATCATGCACAGTTTTCACGGACCCCTTAACCCTCTATAGTCTTTTGCATGAATTATGATAGAATGAAGACAAAAAATTTTTTGCTTTTTAATATTGCTTCATAAGGGGTATAATATTGAATGTATTGTCACTTCTTAGTAGAAATTCATGTTTAATTAAATAATTATGAACGTTTCTTGCACTTGTTCCACTTTATATTAATATATTTATCACAAAATTGTTATTTACATGACCGGTTTCGAATAAATCATCATCAGGTGTACTCATAAGGGATACCTAATTAAGAAAATTATTAGGAAAAAAAAATTTTTAGTACCTTATTTTAGAAAATAATTTTAGGAGCTATTAATGGCTTCGTATGCATAAAAGTACAGAATTTTGCGTTGTAAAAGTCTTTGAAGCAGTTTCTTTTCTCGTTTAGGCACAAGAAAACGTTACAATTTTCAGATTTTATATGCGATCGAAATATAAAATTTGTAAATTTTTATAAAGTAGGTGTATTTTTTTAGGGTTACCAATGTGGTCATTTGGTGGAGGCCGTAAAGGAAGACCTTCCGACTGGTCAAGGGTGTTTTTTCGGTCAGGCCGAAGTGGTAATATAATATGTAAGAAATAAGAATATACATAATATTATCCGACACGTTTGGGAAACTTCAATAGTGCGATGCAGAATAATTGTAGTACTAGTTGGACTTCTACAAACGAGTATCGCCACAATAACCACGCTTTTATTTTATTTGAATTAAAGAAAGTTAGAAAACGGTATTATAAATGGATCAGAGATGACACCGCGGACCCCCATACATATACTCGCGGACCCCCAGGGGTCCGCGGGCTACAGGTTGGGAAACACTGGTCTGTATCAGCGTCTGAACAAATGCGCCTCAAAATTGTATGTATGTTTGTGTTTGCACATCTCCGGAACTAAAAGTCCGATTTAAATTATTCTTTTTTTTTTTTTTGTAATAGGTATTGTTAAACTTAGGGAACACTGCAAGTTTCATCAAAATCGGTGCAGTAGTTTTTGAGATAGGGAATTTTAGTTAGAACAGAAAAGAATATTATTTATTGCATGAATTGTTCTTTTGCATGAATTCTCAATTACGTACAATTTTGAAGTCGGTTTTATTTTTTTAAATACTATTTGTCAATGGAACTCGCAACTGTCACGTCATGTCACCCTTGAAGTCATTAATGTAGGGCCAGCAAATTATAGTGCGTACACAAATATGGCTTACTTTGCAACCGTACCAGAGTAGACAGACTTATAGAGTATGCCGACTTAGAACTGATGTTGAAATTTTTAAATTTGACGTATTATGACGAAAATCGTCGCTAGGGTTGTTGACTTGTTACCTACGAATTTAAAACTATGACATATTCGCTGGACGTGTTCCTCTTTGGTCGTATTGTTGTTTGTGTTTTGGTACATGCGATTAAAATTGTCAGAATCCAATTTTGAAATCTTTATTTTAAATATTTAAAAATAAATTATATTATCAGCCAGCGCGAGGCACATTCCGTTCATAATCCTAGTGAAACCCGACGAATTTGACAGATATGTCCGTTTCTTTGCAGTCGAACTACTGGTAGTTATGTCTATTGTGACCGTACTTTGGCAACATGACAATGGAGCGTGGGAATCGTTGACCAAATTGCATTCCGCTGCGGAAACCGCAACCAGCTCTTATGCAAACGAGAAACAATAACACCTGTGGTTGCGTTTTATTAGGGTATCAATTTTGGGGTATCAATACCCGGTATTGCAAGAGGCAACCCACGTTGGGGTGGGTACAGGTAAAATCTCACTCACATGGTTCTTAGTCCTATCATTAGGAGACCATACATATTATTATGTCCATACAAAAAGTCTTAGTTTGCGTGGGGTTAGCTGTAGGCTGGAGAATAACAATTCTTAGGGCTTGTTTCACCACTTCCTAATAAGGTACCGGATAGGCTTATTTGACAGATTCTCCATAATTTATGTGTTAAATTAAGTGGTGGATAGCCTTATCAGGAAGTGTTGAAACAGACCCTTAATCTAATAAAAGTTCGATCTATACCAAATGAATTAATTTCTGTCTACTTACTTGTCTGTAAATATGTTTTACGTTTAAGCCGCAGAACCAAATTGCATAAAATTATGCAAGACTAATATTGCCAAAAAGGCTTATAAATACAATAGTTTTTTTTACCTCTACAGGATAAACAAATTGCTGCGTAACAAGCTTGCGGGGAACAAAAGTAAATCCAATTGAGATAAAAAATACATTAAGCGAAAAATAAATGTTTTACAATCAATTAGGCAGCAAATCATTAATCAAGTTATCGAATTACAATAAGCCATTAAGCCATAACTGGCACATGAAACACGATACGCCACAAATTGGCGGCAAAGGCAGATCTCAAAATTTCGGCCTGGCCTTAGCCCGATTTTTCGACCGTAACAATAAAAGCCATGCGCAGTCACCGTAAGTATGCGCGTATTACGCAACGTAATAAATCTTAAAATTACGCCGAATAAATTAACAGATGACTCAATTATGCGCAATTTAATTGGTAATAATTTCGCGTTTGAATATTCATTCCGTGGGCTCACTATTTGGAGTGAAAGTCGTTCTGAACTAGCGTACCTACTCGGTTTTTAAGAATTACTTAATCTAGATCAAAATATGACGCTGTTGTTTAGTTATTCAAGTTTTCCAAGTACGCAGTTTTATTTATTTGTTTTTTCGATGAAAAAAATATTTACGCTGAAACCTAAAGTATGTTATGCTGAAGTAAATACTATTTACTCTATTTCCTCTACATTATATCATTTGTAGTTTAGCAAATATACATTTTTTAACCAAACCATATTAATTTATTTTTATTTTAAGTGTCTATATATTATAACAAAATATACGACTCAATTTTCCTCCAATTGGTACGCTTTACGATGATTATTGTACAGCGAACAGAGAACAAGATTTATGACGATTCGATTATGTCGCAATCCCGAATTCTGAATTCGGTGCATTCTGATTAAAATCGAATATAAATTCCATGAAGGTTTTCGTTAAAATGGTTTGCCAATATCATGTTTTACCGGCGACCTTCACAGAAAGCGGTTAAGATTAACGCGCGTTCACAGTCCACTTGGCGGGCAGAGGGAAGTGTACGAGACAGAACCGTTGTTACCGCGGTGGACACACCGGGCTCTACAAAATTTGATAGAAAAGTATAAAAGTATAAGAATATTGTATCGTCGTTTTCCGTGATGACCAGTAGGTTGATTAAAATGTTCATATTGTGTTGTGTGATACAAATGGCAAAGATGCTAAAATCTTATTTTATAAGATAATATCGTATAATAATTAATCCTTCGATCGGAGGTTCTGGGAATTCCCATTGTATTCTTTTGTTCTCGCGATCACCGGTGCTCGCGCGGGGCATGAAGGATTAATATTGTGTTGCCCCGTGCCCGTGATGCTCCGTATGATGTAAAAAAATTTCGTATGCTCATTATTTTAATCTTTCGATCGTGAATTCTTGGAAATCTATTGCTATTCTGTTATGTCTCGCTCACCGGTGAGCTTATGGGGCTTGATGGGTTAATTAGGACGCAGATAAAACAAAAAATAGTAAAATAAAGTGAAAAATATTGTAATCGCAATTTTTAATGCCACCTTAAATTTCGGTTCCATGAGAAAAACTAGGTTTAAAAAGCAATAAATCAAATAAAATGTTTTGAATAATTATTGCATTATACCTTAATTAACAATATTAACAAACATTAAATAATTGTATGTTTGTATGTATAAATTTTAAGTGAATTATTAAGCCTCGTGTGCCCTAAACCTTGTGTTACGCAACGTATTACTGGAGCAGTCTGGGCAGTGTGCAACCCAGAGAGCTACTTTCTTGCGAATGTTGGACAAACTAAGGGCACGATCACACTATTGTTTACTTCACTATTATTATGCTGAAATTCATACTAATGTTACAAATGCGAAGGTGTGTCTGTATGTTACCTCTTCACGCCCAAACCGTTGAACAGATTTTACTGAAATTTGGAATGTAGGTACTCACTTTGAATCCCAGGAAAGGACATAGGATACTTTCATCCTGAAAAAAATTACCGTTCCCGCGCGATAAACTAATTTTGACACAACGGAGTTGCCGGTGTCATTTAGTTAACTGATAACGTTATAATGTAGTGCATACTAACCCATCAATCATCATCCTTTGCCGTCATCATTTCATTATTAGCAACATAGATTTTTATTTGAAATTTACTTACTAACAAGCATAGCTATCGATGGCATTGTGGAAATCCGGGAATGGAATGGAATCCTATTTGAAGAAGACGATGTTTTTTTATAAAACTATTCATCTTCTGGGATAAACTTATATTGACTTTGAAATCGATTTCTCATTTACTCTACATTAAATAATTACCGATTACTTGATAATTGTTTATGAAGGAAACTTGTGTAACAGATTTGACTGAGAGTTGTAGATTCAGGCAATGATCATAATCAATAATTAATGTGGTTGAAACAAATGTTTATGTCCGTAAACTATGCTCCATAAATATTTATTACTATTGAATATAGAATGCAATATTTAGACCAACTACGGCAAGCAGAGACGAATTATAATTACTTAACTGAATGAAATGAAGATTTTGATAGATTACTCAAATGGGGTTTATGTCAAAATCTTTATTTAATTACAGTTAAGTTATTATTCGTCTCCTGCAGCAGTGAGGCGTTTATTGTTATTAAAATTTATTCTATGCATGGACATTTGTGCATCTTATTGTGTATCTGTGTTACAATAACACGAAGCTTCGGTAGACTTCTAAGTTCTATTGCATAGACCGATTTAGCAATACCTGCCGATCGCTAGTCATTATTTACTTTAAGCGTTACAATAAAGCACAATCATGGACTCCGGGATAAATCTAGGTATAGCTTGTTCGCAATAATACTGTATTATCTCAGAAAGTAGATGTTCAGCAAGCGATCAAAGTTTTTGATGGCAAATATTGATGTAATTTTGTAAAACGGGTTTTTTCTATTGTGACGATCGTTCAATTTCCAAACTTTGAATTTTTGGAATATTTAAGGAAAACTGAAATAGTTTTCCTTAAAGTTCAAACAAACGTTTCGAAGAAATTCAAAAGAATCTAGAAAGGGCTTTAAAGTAACCTTGATCGATGAAATCTGTCAATGTAACGTAATGCAACAGTGTCATATGTGGAGCCGGTTTCTTGCCGGGTGACTTACACACCTTATTCCAGAGTATAAAAACTGCAACTTGCTCTGAGGACCATATCAATACAGTCAAATTTAGTAAGCCATCAACATGTACTTCAAAGTAAGACGACAATTTAAATAAATTTTAATTAGCTCAAAATTTTCGGGGGTTAAAAGTTAAACGTCGGTTTTTACAAAAATACTTCTGACATTATTGCAAATCAACTAAAATTGCAAGTGTTTAAGAGCAATAGTTTATAGCACGGCTAGAAACCCCTGGATTAGTCTCAGCAAACAATTCCTCAAAGTTTAGCCCTAGATATAAACTTAATGTATCATCGAGGAAGTTGATTCCTATGCAATTGATAGACCAACGTTATTTGGTCGAATATGTCAATTCAATATTAATTATGATCTGTCGCAGGGTTTGACGTAACGCAACCAATCTACTTATGTCCCCGATTTGCATAGAAATCAACTTCTCTGATAGTACATAACTGTTTACAGATCGCAGTCGTCAGCGCTCTCGTAGCGATTTGCCAAGCCGGCGTCATCCCTGACGCTGGTCACGCAGTGTCATCTCAGAGCATCATCCGTCACGACCAGAACATCGGAGGTGGATACGGTGGACTAGTTTCTCATGCTAGCCCCGTCATTGCTGCCGCCCCGGTCGTCCACTCTGCTCAACTCGTCCACTCTGCCCCCCTTGTCCACTCTGCCCCCCTTGTCCACTCTTCCCCCCTTGTCCACTCTGCTCAGCTCGTCCACTCTGCCCCCCTGGTGCAGCAGGTCTCCCATGCCGCCCCCATCGCCATCGCCCGCGCTCAGCACATCGAAGAAAGCGTGAGTACCACTTTTTTAATTTATTTAACGTCGTAAAAACAAATCAAAAGTTTATAGCAAAGACTTTACGATGTTGTATTAAATCAGAGTATTATTTTCAAGAGTTATTGGTTCAAGGAACCTAATAATTACACTACATCGCGCAATCAGATAATAATATTCAAGTTGGATCGGGAAGTGGCTGAACGAAAGTATTGACAGTTATTGCTCAATTTATGCTAGTGTTTTAAACAATATTACAAAAGTAGGTCCCTAGATACTATCTTACATCGGTGGACATTTTTTTTATTTACAGTCTGTGCTTAAGTAAATGAAACTATTAATACTATTACTCAACATAAGATTAATAAGCAGCGCATAGATGCAAAACAATATCATGCTAACTAGGTATAGTTTTGCAATCTACGATTGCGCGTCGCCTTTATTTGTAGTTGGAAATGTGAATAGACATTTTCGTTAGTGTGCGTACCCGACGGAGCAGTCAGTAGCGAGCGAGCCATGTACGCGTGTATAGATATAGTCACTCACACAACTAAGGGCGACGCGCACTCGTAAATTGCAAGAACTATATGTAATGTAGCGAAGAAATCAGTTAATGCATCATACATTATTACGATATCTTATACTTATTGCATCTAATTAAATCATGAAACGAATCAATCGTATAATTAAGAGTCGATTCGGCTAACAATAAAAGTGAAAGGCCAAATAGTATGATTAAAATGTGTATAGTTAATACATACCTATTTAGTATAATATATTGCGTAAGATCTTTGTCATTACAAGAGCAAACGTTTTGCAACTGCAATAATTCATGACGCTATCGGCAGTTGTGTGTCACATTATTTCCTTTTAGTTGGATGTAATAATATAGTCAGTTTTATCATAGATGAAAGAATTTGTGTCCAAAAAATGTAATTGGACCTTTAATTGCAATTGATATTTTTTTTTATAATATTGCGTAGAATGACAAAGGTTGTATCACCAAATAATAAAACAATTCACATAATGTCGATAAAGTCTAGTGATAACCTCGGCAGGACATGGTCTTTCACATGGATAACACAAGCAGGTCTTCTTCCGACTTCCTTCAACTTTTCTAATTATAACATACTTACGAAAAGATATATCTTTTTTCCAAAGGCTAATAGCTAATAGCTCTGACGTCACAGCGACCTTTAAGGGTCTATTTTGATTCGTTTGTATAGAGTACCGTCGCCAACCTAATTCTTCTCATAAATAGTGATTAGGGTTAGTTCCACGAATTTTGTATATGAGTTTTCGTAGTAAAATAGACCTTACATGAAGCTTCTAATTCACAGGCGCCCGCCCACTACGAGTTCTCGTACTCCGTGAACGACCCCCACACCGGCGACCAGAAGTCGCAGCACGAGGCTCGTGAAGGTGACGTCGTCCGCGGCCAGTACTCCCTGCTGCAGCCTGATGGTGCCGTCCGTACTGTTGAATACAGCGCTGACGCTCACAGCGGGTATGTCTCCAGTAGCTTGATTAGTATCTGTTGTCAATGTCTAGCATACGTACGACTAAAAGCTACAGGGTCTAGCAGATGAGCAACACAAAGACAAATCAGAACGCGTTTCAAATTCGCATTGGTTCAACATTTTATATGAATACAAGTTTTTATGTGGACCAAGTCCTAAATAAAGATTTTAATATATTTAATAGTCAGAGTCTAGAGATGTAATAAATTTAATCAGACTCTCGTCCTCTACAGTAATCAGATAATTTAACTACATATTAATACGAAGTTGGTTGTCATCGTTTTATAGAACTATATGCATTTAAACCATAATGAACGCGCAATATTAAAATGGCTTTTAGCTATAAACTGGTTTAAGCCTCAGAGGAACTAATTAGTTCATAAATTTAATTGACCTTTGCATGTGTATGTAACGCCTAAAACTTTATCATCCGTGAACCTGAATCTCAATAATTTGCGCAACATTCGGTTAAGGCCGGCCGTATACACACGTTTTGCGTTTTCGTTTTCCTAATGTGGAATTTCGATTTCGGACTATCGATTTTCGTTTTTCGTCACGAGCAAACGCGACGGATTGCATTCAAAACGCACGTGTGGAATTCGTTCCGTTCAGAAAAGCGAACGTGTGCGTCAGCTAATGTTTTCCATGCATTCGAATTCGAATGAACGGCAAACGAATTCGGGAATCGAATACGAAAAACGGCTGTATGCGGCCAGCCTTACGTGTAGTGCGTCAATTAATTCGTTCAAATCACGGTAATTTTGAAACAATGTAGACAAACATGAATGTGCAAGTAATTTTAATACATGTATGTTACACTACTATTTGTTGAAGTTACATCGAATTATCCAGAGATTAACATAAAATGTGGAATAGCATAATGAGTTAACATTACAACTTTGTATGCTATGCACATGCATGTTACATTATTTTCAGACTTAATATAGTAATAATAAAAAAAGACGGGTTGCACTCCGGGAGTGCCGGCAGAAGTGAAAACTTGATTATTAACGTTGTGCATTTTTTTAATCCATTTTTTATGAAAATCGATTATGAAAGAATCGATTTTTTTTATTAATCGAAACCCTTACAATCGATTAAATTTTTAACCCATTATTTAATTAATCGAAACCCTTACAATTCGAGTTCGAGTTTTCGAGTTCGAGTTTTCGAGTTTTCGAGTTCGATTTCGAGTTCGACACAAAACACTACTCTCCAACCGTCTTACGGTTTTTGAGTTTACGAGTTCGAGTTTTCGAGTTCGAGTTCAAGTTCGACACAAAACACTACCGTCTTACGGTTTTTCTATGGTTTTTCGATCAGCACGAAAATCTGACGCGAGTTTCACAGTTTTTACCCATCCCACAAAAGTGCTCAACGCCGCTAAAGAAGTTTTCACTTCAAAAAAATTAATATAAATAGACCAAAACTATTTTGATATTAATTAAACTATATAATTATCGTCCAACTGAAACCATTTTCATTAAAAAATCAAATTTAAAACTCCGTATATTCCTTAAGAACTAAACTTGTGTCTCTATCCATACTTCCATACTAATTTTATAAATGCGAAAGTTTGTATGTTTGTCTGTCTATTACCTCTTCACGCCCAAACCGCTAAACCGATTTAGCTGAAATTTAGTATAATAATAGCTCCCACACCGGTTTCGGTGACGGTGGCCGGTTTCATTGAAACCAGGCCAGCTACGCAGGAGTAATTTTATAGTGCCCAAGTGTGTGCGCAGTACACAAGAGCACTCTCTATTCCTTTACTCTCATAACCCAGTGGGACGGCAGACCGACACGATTGGCGAGAGATCAGGCGCAGTACCGACTTTTTACATGCCCATCCGACGCATGGATCATCTTACTTGTCAGACAATCAGGTGATCAGCCTGCATTATCCTAACCAAACTTGGAAATAACGTGTTTCCAACGCGGGAATGGAGATACATTGAGTCCCGGGAAAGGACACAAGATACTTTTAATCCCAAAAATGTACGGTTCGGCGTGATAAACGAATTTTGGCGCAACATAGTTTCGGGCATCAACTAATTATACATAAGCGATATGTAACTTAAAGTGCGCCCTATATGCCTATTTCGTAAACTAACCTAACCTAACACAAATGTGCACAAATGATTACCGGTGAACTTGGCGCATGCGTGCGTCTTGCTCAACCTAACCCTGCGATGCGCACATTAAGATAAACCTTGCCGCAATTAACGTCTAAAATAGCTTAACGCTTCTTAAACATGTGAGTCAAGCGGCACGTTTACTGCGGGATTTAAGACGTAAATGGATGAAGTGGATAATTTTTTTTTTTTATAATATGGGCAATTAGTTATTGTCAGTTACTCATTTTGTTCCTTATAATTTGAACAAACCTTGCAATTTACCTAATAAAATATCTGGCTACACATAAAACCCACATTTTTTTTTAATTGTTTTCCTCCATTTATGCGAAAACCTAAACCCTCCATTTATGCGAAAAATTACAATTTTCAAATTGTTATTTACCCACCTCATCCTTTTACATTCTCGATAATAACGAGATGCTAAAGTTCAACGATACTTGATCTTCAATTAACCAGCTAAATGTCAAGACGAGTAGCTCACCGTTAATCTTATTAATATTACAAAATGAATGTTGATTTCTTCTTTTTTGTTCCAAATGCAATTTAAGTAAATGACATACATATTGGCAATTTCACTGATCCCGTATAAAAAAGTCAAAGTGTCAAATGTATCCCACAGGTAAAAAAGACGGCAGAAACACTTATGTGCGATTTTTTTTTCAGTTTCAACGCTGTCGTCCACAACTCCGCCCCGTCTGCTCACGCTGCGCCCGCCCAAGTCGCTCACGCCGCCCCAGTGTACCAGTACCAGGCTGTTCACTCTGCCCCCCTTGTTCACTCTGCCCCCCTCGTCCACTCTGCTCCCCTCGTCCACTCAGCCCCCGTATACCAGACCGCGTCTCTCGTCCATTCATCTCCCATCCTCGCACATCATTAAGATTTAAGACCGATAATCCTCTAATGATATTTTAGTAATAAATATTTAAGTTACGCCTTTACATATACATTTTTATTTTTTCCATTTTTTAAATCTTACCATGAATATTCTATTCTGAATATATCTTGCAGACTACTTGTCCAAATGGAAGCGTTTTAAAATTTTCTACTACTTTACTACGTATTTATTAAACTATCTAATCCTCACCAAGTATCTTCTAGCTAAAATTTGATTCTTCAGCGGTATAAGCGTGAGAGAAAAAGTCCGGTCTAATTAGACTAAAAAATAGGGGTGAGGTTACATTAATTCCGACAAGGCTGAATATTGGTAGGATTGTTCGATACACTATAATAAAGGAAATGTGAAAAGTCCTCATCGATCCGGCACGTGCAAAAAATACTCGGGGTCAAAGGTTACAAAAACGGGTTTTCCGCGATTTTCAGCAAAACGGTAAGTTTTATCATAAAATCAGCTCAGACAAAATTTGTAGATCAGATAATTATCTATAAAAATGTTCTTATACTTTTTTTTCTAAGAGCCACCATTTTTGAGTTATAACGATTCAAAAAGTTGAATGAGTTTAAGGTATAAGTGTACTTAGCGAGTTTTTTTTCAAGTTACACCTTTTAAGTGTACATCAACGACAAAACTGACTACACTTATACCTCAAACTCTTTCAACTTTTTGAATCGTTATAGCTCAAAAATGGTGGCTCTTAGGAAAAAAAAGAATTTAGACATTTTTATAGATAATTATCTGATCTACAAATTTTGTCTGAGCTGATTTTATGAAAAAACTTAACCGTTTTGCTGAAAATTGCAAAAAAAGACCTTTAACCCCGAGTAAATTTTTTTGCACGTGCCGGATCGATGAGGACTTTTCACATTTCCTTTATTATAGGTCAATACACTATAATAAAGGAAATGTGAAAAGTTGTTCAATAACAATCCTACCAATATTCAGCCTTGTCGGAATTAATGTAACCTTGGATGTCTAAATTGATCGGAGTAATAGCGTTTAAAAAATTATATGGATTGAATGAAAGATTTCAAGAGCAGTAATAAAACGAGTAACTAAGTAAAAAAAAGTGTAAAGACAATAATAATATCATAAACGTCAGAAAAGAATACAATTTTAAGATACGTAAGCCGTTACGTTGTATGTTTGTTTCAGGAAGTTAAGTAACAATTACTAATTAGCACACACTTAACGCAAATGTATAAACGAGACTGTTTAAATGTAATGAAAAAGTGGCAAATGCAATTAACTTAAAAACATTGTTCGCAAATTGTAACTTTAAATTAAATGGGCGCATCCGTGTAATAATTGATTTTAGTTACTTTTTTATTTTATGCTTTCTGCACTTAACATTGTAATAATAATAGCTCATTTGATTCCTGTGCGTACTTTAAAAAGGACATTTTCAACCAAAAAATGCAAAATTATGTTTGGATGAAATTATTACAAACAAATATTTATTTTATCTATCATGTTTCACATTACCAAAATATGTATTATATATATATTTTTTTGTTTTGTACTTAATTAAGTTCCAAAAAATGCATGGCAAATTAGAACATTTTTCGCCCATATTAATACCTCTATTTTACCTATATTGGCTCACACTTAGCTGGTTCTTCGCCGCTTCTTATCTCGTTTTATAATGTAGAAAAAATGCTAATTTTGTATCATATTCGCTATTAAAACAGTTTACATAATTTAGCATTTACAATGTTTATCTTGTATAATATCTCGCAGACTTACACATTGTTTTGTCTAGCAAAAGCGAATAATGCGCGGTTTATTTACATGCACCAAAAGTGAAATCTCGAATTCGATTTTCTGTACCACATGCAGACTTACATTATTACAATAAAAGTAACGAGAAAAAAACTTGAGAGGTGTCAAGGGACACCCGGATGGGAGGAAGTTATAACGTGACGACCTCTGTGGCTCAGTGGTGACCGCGTTGGTGCTCAAGCCGGGGGTCGCGGGTTTGAATCCCGCCGACGGAACAAAAAGTTTTCAAAGTTCCTGGGTCTGGATGTGTATTAAATATGTGTATAATATAATAAAAATCTTAAATACATATATTATAGTATAAAAGTATTAAATATATTTCCGTTGTCTGGTACCTGTAACACAAGTCCTTTAGGTACTTAGCACGGGGCCAGACTGACGTGGTGTGAAGCGTCCATAGATATTATTATTATTAATAATAAAAAAACGCCATCTAGTTGACGCCCAAGAATACCAACAACGACACTTTTGTGAAATTGTAATAAAAATATTTAAACGTCCCGTAGATGTCGCTGTTTATTCTCAAAAACGTCTAGTTGACGCCAGGATTATTATCAACGCCCTCTGCCCCTACTATGCAGATACTAATTAAAAAGTATCGTTACAACTTTTTCCGTCTAGCCCCCTTTCGCAACGCGCGATAAGGAACTTCTTTCCAATTGGAAAATCCACCTTAAGTTGGGGCAAAAATGACAGATTTCACCTTTGTGTATTCTTCGGTTGAAAAAATCCTTTGTATGGTGGTAATTCTAAGCTTACTGTTAATATTTCTTTTATTATTAACCTCAGGCATTTTGAAAGTTTTAGTTGCTAAAATAACTAAGCAAAGCCATTCACTTAGTGCCAAAAAGTAGTTACAATTTGAACACTAATTATATTAAGTAAGTACCATTATTTTTAATAAAACATTTATTATCATTCTAAAAAGGTGTTGAAAGTAGTACTTAATATTACGTTCATAACTACATCTATCGCCTGTTAATATAACTACAACTGCACTAAAAAACAAACATAAAGTAGCACTTATCTTTGAAACAGCAAACAATTAAAGCAAGGCTACAAGTGTTATAATTTGAACATTATATAATAGAGAATTATGCAAATGTGTGTTTATCTCCGCATAGCTGTCTGTTATATTTATAACACTGAGTGAAATCATTTCGTGTTTTATAAACTAGAATAGTACGGCCTACTCGACAGTATAATTAGGTTGTGTCATCTTTGAGACGTATGTCTTCCTATTAGACTGATATATTAGCAATAAGTTTTAAGTGAGTGATCTGTTCAAATGACAAAATGGCCTAATATTGGTTCATTGGATTACCGGTTAGGGTTTTTAGTTTTTTTAGTTAATACATATATTATAACAAATAGTATTTGCTTAAAGAAGATATTAAGTATTATTATTATTATGTTTGTGTAAAGCACTCCTTGCTCACGGGCAATTAAATCCCGGACCTTTGGAAGGCATGCGTGGGGATGAAGCCAACACGTAGAGGCCCGTTACACAGTTTTAATCTAAATGTTATGTGATACTGGCCGGCGACTCTCCCTGTCCGCACTATGAGAGTACGACCAAGGAGAGCCAGCGGCCAGTGTAGGACTATTGCAGGGAATGGATATTAGAAATGATACCGGGCTATGGGGGTGAGGTGCTAGTGGACCGGGTAACTGGGAGCTACGGAAGGACTATGGCGTCTGCCGATGCAACGTTGTAACATGTATCATAAAGTTGGCAGACGGTGACTCGCCAACTCTTTGAATGGGCCCCTCAAAATGGTCGCACGCACGGTGCACCGAGGCGGCAACATTGACAGAGCGGCTTGAGGCAGGAGAGGTGTCACTGGACTTTCATCATTTGCACCCTCAGAGGGTCCCATCACGTCGCCCACTCGCCACTTACGCTTCACATCCTCCCTCCGAGCCGAAACTCTCACGACTCCACTCTGACCGGCCGGTTAAGGCAAGGCAATGGTAGGGCCTGGTTCTCGGTCAGTTTTCACTCCGGCCGGCCGGTGAAGGCAAACCGGAGATAGAGAACAGGGGCTTCCCTGGGAGCACTCGGGTGCGTGGGGTCGCTACTCCCCAACAGTTCGCCACAAGCTGCCCTGCGGGCTTATTATTATTATTAATAGCCGATGGTGTCCCACTGCTGGGCAAAGGCCTCCCCTCTTTCATTCCACATGTCTTTATTCTTTGCTGTATTTTGCCACTCTTTATCGACAGCGACTAGTTCATCGCGCCAACTTTTCTTGGGTCTGCCCCTGTTTCGCCGACCGTTCGGTAGCCACTCCGTTACTAGACGTGCCCATAAGCTGTCCGGGTGGATGCAAGCGACGTGTCCTGCCCACCTCCACTTTTAACTCGCCGTTTTCCTGCCCACGTCCATTAGTTTCGTTGTGGAGCGTAGAGTAGTGTTTCGGATACAATCCGTCTTTTTGGCACCTATAATGCTGCGCTCCATAGCTCTTTGGCAAACTCCGAGCCGGGACTTTTGTAGATCGGTCAAAGACCAAGACTGAGTACCGTAGGTTAGGATGGGCAGGATGCACATTGCACATGTCGACAAGTTTACGTTTTAGACAGAGTGGAAGGTCCCCTTTCATAAGTTCTTTCATCGACCAAAAGCTTTTCCACGCCTTCTCAATTCTTTGGTCTACTTCTTTGTCCTGTCTATTATGTAAAGATGTTATTTGGCCTAAATAAACGTACTCGTCGACATACTGCATTTCATATCCATATTAATTATAGCACCCAAAAATGTGGGTTTTTTTATTTGCACTTATATAAAGAGTTGACGCCAATCCTTACAATAACATTATAAATTAATATTATAAATGAGAAAGTGTATATTATGTCTGTCTGTTACCTCTTCACGCCCAAACCGCTAATCCGATTTTGCTAAAATTTGGTATGAAGATACCTTGAGTCCTGGGAAAAGACATAGGATACTTTTCAAACCGGAAAAATGTACGGTTCCTGTGCGAAAAACTAACGTTGGCGCAATTGAGTTGCCGGCATCATTTAGTACCCATCATACTGTAATACCCTAAAGAAGTTAGATTTTCTTTGAGATTTTACACTTAAATTCAGTCACTAAACATACCATTTAGGTCACTCGATCTAAAATAATTAACCTGAAAACTTTGCATTTTCGTGTTTGTTATCAGCCTCCTAATCGTTAATTTAAGGCAATTACCAGTAGTTCCTATTTTCGTAAGTTTCTGCTGGCCTGTTAAGGAATTAAAGGCTTAAGTAATTTTGTGTTTATTTGTCGCACATTTCTATGGGTCAATTCTAATCTGTCATAAAATACCTAACACTAACTCGAATGCTGTTTTTAAATCGATTTTGAGTCCAACTCACAAACTGCTTTTAATTGCTTAAAAATGCGTTCCCGAGAAATAGCCAAATGGAGGCCATGAGCACTAGCTAGGGACTACCCAAGTTATAAAATAGAAATTTAAATATGTCTTTATCAAAGTTTATCTTTAACTTTTTAGAGATACTTTAGTCACGGAAAAGGGAAAAGGATAGCTTTTGTCCCAAAAAACCCAAAATAAGTACTGTGGTTTGAAATATTATATTATTATCAACTCGACAACTTCAATATAAACTTATTTTTTCGTAAAAATAAAACTGCTGTCTAAAGGGCGTTACGTTATTTATTTATTGAGTAAATTATTGTTTATTATTTATATTGATTAGCACTTCAACACCAATTATAACAATCATAACGAGTCTGAATAAATAATTGATTTAGGCGCTTTCCAGTTTTTATATAACTTTATGTATAACTTCCTGAGGATGTGTTATATAATTAAATAGGCGAATGTTGACAAAACAAAGATACGATCTTATTAGAGAAGGATATGAGTCAACTTTATCTCAATAGGTTTTTGCAATCTAAAACTTTCTACTTGTAATTAATTTTTTGTTATGCATAATATGTAACACGCCATATTATTTATATTTTTAACTAGCTGTCCCGGTGAACTTCGTGTCACAGATCACTTTAAAACCTTCCCTGGACTTCTACGAATATTTTAAGACTAAAATCAGCCCAATCCGTTCAGCCGTTTTCGAGTTTTAGCGCGACTAACACATTTGAAAATCCATTTATATATATATGTCCCGGCAAACGTTTCTTTGCCATAATAAGTATATAAAGTTTTTTTTTTATTTGATTGCAGCGCTAACTGTCGGGACAGACTAAAATTAAAATTGGAATCCGAATATTATTTAAAATTTGACACTGCGATGGTAGCGCCGTCTGTCGGATCCAATGTAAAACATTCCAAAATCAACAACTACTAATTAATTAAAAAAACATTGTCCAGCGGACAAAATTGTGAATCTAAACCATTCCCAGATCCCCTTGAACACACACAAAAAATTTCATCAAAATCGGTCCAGTCGTTTGAGAGAAGTTCAGTGACATACACACTCACAGAAGAATTATATATATTAAGATATATAGATAAGTGCAGAAAGAAAAATAGGGACTAAAATACGACTATTAATTTGTTTTTATTAATTATTTAATTTGATATATCCTGAGCTGGGCACAGTTGAGACAAATTCTAAGTACATAAAAATCCATTAGGGTTTTTGAAATTCTATATATTTTTTGTATTCATTTGGCTATACTAATTGGCATACTATATCTTGAAATCATATTAATATGTTACTATCATCCATAATGATTTGATGAGTTTAAGATGAATAAATTGATGAGCTAGCGATGAATCTAGTCTAAACAATTAATCAAATATAATAAACGACCTAAAGGTTAGATCATGTCAGGTCTAGATATTTCCTGACAATGTCATATACTGAAATGGCCACACTATATTGCCGCGGCCTAAATTTGCGTGCGTTTTATGATCTAACGTTAATTCGGAGAAAACGAAACGTGTCTAAGATCAGCTGTGACAAGAGCACTGCATAACACGGAAAGTTTTATGATCCTGGACTAAATTTATACGCGGTCACGGGTCACAACAGTTTCAGTGACAGTGGCCAGTTTCATAAACCAGGCCAGCTAAAAGTTAGTAATTTTTGTTTTGCCCAAGTGTGTGCGCAACTTACAAGGGATTTCTTTCTTCACTCTTTCCGAGTGCAATGTATGAACGACACAATTGACGAGCAACTTTTTATATGCCTATTTGACTCATGGATCATCATCGTCAGACAATTAGATGATCCAAATATTAGCCTACATTGTCCTAATCAAGCTTTGAAACAATTATTTTTTTTGACGTAGGAATCGAATCCGCAGTCTCCTGATTAAAAGCCACTCTCTAGGCCACTGGACCACGGAAACTTAAGACGGACTAAACTATGGTGTAGCTGACTTTACTCTGCAGCTTGTCCGCAGGCGTTCGATTTCGAAATGGTTCCTAATGTCATAAATCTTCGTATTCGGAAAATCGCTCGTAATTTTGTAATTTACATCATAAGGTGACTACTTACAATAAGTAGGCAATATATTAGAAAAGGACTGCAATTGAAGTTCAGGTAAGTTATGTCTCAATCGTGCCTAAAATACCTTTTCAGTGGATTTGATAAGGTTAAGTATCATTCAAAATTGTAGTCAAAAAATAATAAAACTTTTAAACTTTTAAACGAAACAGCTGATGAGAAACAAAAAAATATAGGTCAAATATTATTTTCGTAGAATAATAATATGAAAAGTAAAGAAAATTAAGACGTGTTACACCTAAGTAAGTTAACATAGGTGTAACACTTAATTTTGCTAAGCTGAAGCTCACACCTCAACAATAAAATATTTGACCTGACTTTTAAAAAAAACATAATATATTTAACGTTATTCATTAGGTTTCATCTGACGATTGGAAATCAGTCATAATAATTAGCTTAAGATCTTTTTTAAAGTAAAACAAGATTATTACGAAAGAAATATCCCAACAATAATACTGACATGCTCTATCAATCGTCATCAAATTATTACAGGTTTTGTAATTCTTGTTCATTCATGTTGTCAAGTCAAAATAAGTATCAAATAAATTTATTTTTATGTAGATCTAAAAACATAAATAATAATAATATATCTATGGACGCTTCACACCACGTCAGTCTGGCCCCGTGCTAAGTACCTAAAGGACTTGTGTTACAGGTACCAGACAACGGAAATATATTTAATATACATATATTTAAGATTTTTATTATATGATACAGAAATTTAATACACATCCATGACCCAGGAACTTTGAAAACTGTTCCGTCGGCGGGACTCGAATCCGCGATCCCCGGCTTATTGAGCTGCCAACAGCCCACCAACTGAGCCACAGAGGTCGTCAAAATTATATATTATACTCTCTACTTGTCTTTCACGAAACCTTTCATTACTTAAAACCATAAATATTTTATCGAAGCAGAATCTCATAAACTACATTTATCGGCGTAGTAAAATACAATTGCCTCCACACAATGATTGCCAGCCTGTTCACGATGCGGTGACAATCCATTATTTCGACACAAATGAAAATTGTGCCCAATTATTTTTCGCGCCAAATTTTTGGGCTCATTGTTTTAAGATTTGATTCACCTTGAACTGGTCCACGCCGCATAATTTGCAGTAATTACTGTATTATTATCAACTACCGTTTCTTGCGTAGGCACCCCGGCCCGGAGCGTCGCATCTCACCCGTTTACTCATATAAAAGTCCGCGGCACCACCGACTTCTATCAGTCGTGTGTGGTTGTTCGGACGAAGCAAACTTATTCTAACGCAATGATCGCTAAAGTAAGTGTCCCGAGTGAAAGGATCCTACGCAACAGCGAACAGTCTGGAGTGCGCCGAGTCTTTGTTCCAGAGGACGCAGGAATTTGTGGAGTTGTAGCAGTGGTACTAACTAGTGTTTTTTTGACAGGCCGCAGTCATTCTCTCCGTGGTCGCCATGGCAACCGCTGGCCTGATCGGGTACGGCGGTGGCGAGGGGTATGGCGGCGGCGAGAGCTACGGGCACGAAGCGGTCGCGTACGCGCCCGTTGCCAGCTACGGAGGCCACGATGAACATGTCGACTATCACGTAAGGATCCTTTTTTATTGGTGGGAAATGCCCGGCAATCCGAGAGAAAGGCCGCCGGGATATGTGGAACTCCCCAGGTGCTGCGGTAAGAGGGAACCCGGGCTTACCCACTAAAACCCACCGGTGCCTCATTCTTCCGCTACGATCACGTAAGGATCTGATCTAACTCTAGCCAATCTTCAAAGGATAATTTTAAGGGGCCTAATAAGCATAAATACCCTGGTATATTCAGAAGATGATATTTGGAACACATGAAATAATTATCATCTCTGTAACAATTTGACGACATATTTAGCTACTTCATCATTAAATTCTTTAATCAATTTAGGAATATGATTCCTGATCAATAGCAAAGCGTGGTCATAGCTGTAACTAAATATTTATTACGTTTAAACTAATTACAATTAATAAAATAGTACAATGGCAAGAAAGTCATTAAACTAGATCTTTTTGTTGATGACATTTTATAGATCAAATAATCACAAAACTAAAGTCATTACGCGGATAATCTCACATCTAGAGACAGATATTTATGTTCAATTTCTACTTAACCTAGTTTTGAAAATAGGAAGAGACATAAATTCAAATGTCATGATTATTCCCATTAAATGTATCAAATTAATAGTTATGACGACTTGCTGCGAAAAAAAAAGTTTCTAAAAGAAGTAGTTATTGACACTAAACAATATGAGTGAAAAAGAAGGAAAGGAAAAGATTTTTTATCTCACAAAGACAAAGGAAATTAAGGCACACTGTAAATATCAATTCCATTCACATTTATTAGGAACTTTAGCTTGGATTTATTAGCTCACATTAGATTTAATGATTCTCGATATAAATACTTAAAAGCCTGTCACACAAAAGCTATTACCATATCCATGGCGCCTGCTCCCATGATGGCGTAACACAATAGTAACTATTTAATTGATCGCTTGCATAACGTCGCCTGCCGCGTTTCCGGGATAACGAACAGGGCTGACACCTGATACAGTCACCGATAAACCCAGTGGCATACTTTGCCCTAATTGTCATAAGCCCTATTTCTACCAACGACTGTTAATGTTAACGCTCGAATTAGTATCACGTTACCTCTTTCGTTTTTCTTATGAATGAAAGAGAAGACATGACATTTTAACAAACTGTTAACACTAACAGACGTTGATGAAATTGGGGCGAAGGCTGAAACAGTCGCCGGTAAACCCAATGGCATACTTTGACCTCATTATGACAAAGTTATAGTTGTTGATAGGAATCACCATAGAAAAACTCAAAAGTTTCTCCAGAGGAATTGCTGTTTGTAGCAAGATAATACGAGTGAAGTCCTTGTTTATTTATATCCAAAATATTTAGGGAGAGTAAAAAAAATGTCCTGTCCTGAAGCATAATAGAGTATAACTAGAATTAAAATTCCTTAGTGTTAATAATTTTATACAACCAAAAAGGGCATGGACAACTTAAAGCATTGAAAATAGAGCAAATATTCCTTTTTTATTCGATACATTATCACTTCATATTCATAAACAAATTCTGATAACCCTATCGCCTAACTAAGTAAATTACATCACATTTCACGCTAAGTCACCCTCAAAGTGTATTATCTACAATCAATACATAATCACGCGAATTGTTACCGTATCAGTAATTATAACACGCTCGATTTTCGCTTAATAGTATGTTACAATGTTGCTCAACTAGTTAATCTATAAGCTTTTTAAATACGTTCTTAATTTAAGCTGGATGATAACAGATCGTAGTTTGGATAAAATATATTATCTTACTTAGTAAATTAATACTTATTAAATCAGAATAGAACCTACTGTAGGACAAATTATTATATTTAATCTATTATTATTATATGATAAACTAATAAACATATTTTAAAACAAAAAAACAGCGTTACTTGACAGAAAATCTACGTTAAGTGACAGTATTATGTAAAACAAAAATTTGCATTTACGTGCCATTTCATTAATTTGGTTGTCGCTAATGAGTTTCACTTTATTATTTTACTTCATCTATTCCAACAACTTAAAATATATAACATTAAAAGTGTTTTAAATTATTTCGCTACAAGAACTATTTTCATGGCCTTAATATAAATAGTTTACCATATTTTCACCTTCAAGGCATCAATTATTAAAGTGAAGCTGTGAAATTGACATATCATTACAACATTACAATAATGATCCTTAATCATTCAAGCCCCATACGAGCACCGGTGATCGCGACAACAATAGAATACAATAGCGTCGAAGGATTTAATCTAAAATTTCGCGGTTTCGACATATCAAACCAGGTATTACATAACAATCCTTGTCGTGACTGAAGGGCTAGCAATTTCCCAGGACGTTTTGAAAGTGTAGGACATAATGACTGCCATGATACATGATTGTGTGTTCTCACGCTTCGCTTCACAGATGTGGACTGCCGACCCAAATTCGATTGCGCAAACATTACATGATTAACTGTATTTTGCTATTTTGTCATGTTTCATCATTGTTTTATGCCATAACCATGGCTTGTGTACTTCACATAAGCTTTTACGGCAGTGTCATTTGGAGTAAACGTTTAACCTCTAACGTGATTAAGAGACTGATATTAAACTTAAACTGTATTTGCTTTACGCTGCATTACAAAAGATTATTCTTAGATTTTCTTATCCACACCAGCCTCAAGTAGATTTCATTTATTTAAGAAACATATACAAGAAGATTCGGCATTTATAGATCTAGAGACTTATAAATGTAACTAATTTTGCTATGCAATTGACGTTACCAATAGTTCAGCATCATGCCATTGGCCTGATCACTTCCTAGTCCATTAAAAAAAACTTTTTTTTGAAGACCAACATTTAACCCTATGTTTACAGGCCCACCCCAAATACGACTACTCGTACTCCGTGTCAGACCCCCACACCGGAGACCACAAGACCCAGCATGAAGCCCGCGACGGTGACGTAGTGAAGGGAGAGTACTCGCTGCTGCAGCCCGATGGCTCCTTCCGCAAGGTCACCTACACCGCTGACGATCACAATGGGTAAGCTTTTAGAAATAATGCATAGTTCAATCGTAGTAAATAAATAGATGAATGAAAAAGTCGAAAAAGAAATAGCTTACAACATTAAAAAAACGAACAAAAATTGTCGGTCGAATTGAGAAGCCTCCTCCTTTTTTGAAGTGGGTTAAAAATTATTGGCGGCCTTATAGCTGGGACAGTAAAGTTGAGATCGTACGAGACGTAACTACACAGCAGCGAAGCGATGCTTTACATTTCATACTGGCGCTTCATATTAATACTAGACTACGCAAATAGACGCACGCAAATAAGTGTACATCACACGGCCTTCATTCAAAAACTTTATCATTTCAAAGTTACGGAATAAAGTTTTCATGTAGTATAAACAATACTAAGTATGTCATTTCCGAGATATTTTTACTTATTTTTGTAAGGTACTAAGACAATCTTTAAGCCAATGAAAGAAAAAAACGGACTAATTAATAGTCACGACTGTATGAACTTGCGTAAATAAAGTTGCTCAACAACGAAATTATGCAAATCAGACTTAATCACTTATGTTAATTACTTTTGCACAGTAAACCACTGAACGATAAAATTACGCATTCCTTAACCATACTTTACTATTATGGATCCCTCATAGAAATGCAATTAATTATATTGATTTATATATGTCGCAGTCATCTGGTTTAATCTGCGATTCGATTGAATGACTAGTGCATTCATTGAATGACACCATTCAATTGAATGACTAAAGGACAACTCGTCAAGACGTTGACTGTAACGTTTAACGTCTGGACTAAAAGTCATATAGCGAAGTCGTTAAATGGGATGCTTTATTTTTTTTTTCAATTGAAAACGGCTACTTAGCTGTTGACGGGGTAGTTATAGGTAAATCCACGCTTTCATATTATTTTATTAGTTATTACAAATAAAGCACTTTAATGTTAATGTAATCGATAAAATATCAACACAGTGCTATCAGCTGTGCGAGCTGTTTGACGCCATATTTGTTTTAGTGACTAGTAGCGCCGCAGTAGGAAGAAAATGAAGTACGTTCAATTACCTGACTGATTTCATGTCCGCTATCTTCAAAACGCTATGCTACAAATCGCAAACTAGTTGAACGTTGAGGGACGATCGTTCAATCGACGTTCGGCCAAGTCATTCAATCGAATTGCAGATTGAACCAGATGACTGCGACATATACACGTTGAAATACATGCGTAAGGAAGCGTAAAATTTAAATTATTTTCAACCAAATAAGTGTTTACAGAACAACAGAGTAACAAACTGCTTCAATGATTACTATCATTATTGATAAAAGTCACTAATTATTTTCTCGTCTGTAACTTAGTAGGTGATTACCTAGTAAATTACATTTACAGTTCACACTTTTAGCACTCACTAATTTTAGCAGATTGCTGCTTTGTCGACTCAACACGCTTAAAGAAACTACGTGTATACACTCAGTAAAAATTTTTTTAGACTTTCTTATTATTTATAGTGACACTTTTGATTGCATTGTTAAGAAAAAATATTTCATTTGCATGCTACAATACTATAACGCTCCCCACGTTATCAAATGATTGACCAATACAAGCGATCACCAATCTTCGGGATAGACATCCACCATGTAGTTTCATTATTTTTTTTTACTTATGTCAGGCATCTTGGCCCTATAAATACCATAAAGACTAACTACGTACAATTATACTAAACCTAACACTAAACACTAAACACGCATTGTCTGCGACGTGGGGCGCGACGTGTTCGGAAGTCGTCCTCGGAACCTCCTGTAGACGACTCCAATCGGACATAACTCCTCTTTCTGGAAGGTCGGTAGATGATGCGTCGGGACGACAGTCCCGACGAGTGAGAACCACAAAGGAGCTGAAATTCACTTTGTGGCGGGACTCCAAGCGCTCGACCCTCAAGACGAAGTGGGTCTTGCTCCTGATGTAGTCCACGACCTGTTAAGCTTAAGACAACTTGACATAGTTATCCATCAAAGACTACCTAAAGAGGGATCTATACATCTTATTAATCATGATCATTCCATTTCAGATTCAACGCGATCGTGCACAACACGGCGCCCGTGATCCACGACTACCACCACTAGAGTTAGCGGCCTCGGCCACCTTCATGTGATATTATTGTACCTTACTACTTATGTAAATAGTCTTTAGTCGACCTACCTTATAAGACTGCGGCGAAAATAAACTTTTCGAAAACCTTACCTGACTTTTTATGACCTTTTTGATAACCCATGTAAAATATGCAAAATACAAATGTCATGAAACATGAATAAACAGAAGTATGATACCACTAGATGACGCCCGCAACTTCGTTGCGCCAAAACTCGTTTATCGCGGCGGAACCGTACATTTTTTCGGGATAAAAGTATCCTATGTCCTTTCCCGGGACTCAAAGTATCTCCATGCCAAATTTCAGCAAAGTCGGTTTAGTGGTTTGGGCGTGAAGAGGTAACAGACAGACAGACAGACAGACACACTTTTGCATTTATAATATTAGTATGGATGCGTAATTATTGTCACATTATACAAAATAATAAAGACTGATGGCACCACAAAATAACACTTAATTAATAAAAATAAATATTGAAAAGAAAATGAAAAGTATGTTGGTACTACAGATTTAGCACCCAGGTTATTTTAGAATATTTTCACCAAAAATAAATAAATACTAAAGAATACGTAAATCATTTAGCTGCGATGTTTTACAAGTACACATTGCGAAAAAAATACTAAATATGCCAAAAAAGACACGTATTATTTACATATTAGCATTACAAAATATTATGACGATATGCTATATAATAATAATAATAATAAAACAAGAATATAACAATAATAAAACATGAGATCTCCAAAAAAAAAATACTATATTCAAATGCAAAAATCCATCATCATAGATACATCCTCATTAGTCCGCCGTTTTCTAAACCCATCTTCATCTTTTCCTATGAACGAATCTCACATCTTTCACATATCATGTGAAAGATGTGCTACGAGTACGGATATTTGGCTTATGCCCGTACCTTAGTCATTTTCCGGACAAAATACCGAGACTACTATCTCCTCTACATAATAATATGGCACAAACGAGAATTTAACTAGCAATTACAATAATATAATAAACATGCCGCAATAGCTTATATCACCACAACTACATAACTTTCATTAAGAATAGTAATGTAACAATATGGTAATAACATTATTACTTCACTTGGATTTTAATAAGCTATAACAATGTAAAGAACATGTCAAAATAATACGTTGTATATTGTATGTAGTAATTTGTATAGAAAAGACTTCAACGCGCTCACATTTATTTGTATTAATGGTAATAATAATTAAAATAAAGATTAGTTTTGTGAGTACAAAGTAACTGCATGTTCAGTTTAAAATAATCCTGGACAAGTGCTAATAGAGCCCGAATACTAAGAGTTCCAACTTCCATTCAAAATAGCTAAAATCGTTTCTGTGTTGCGTCTGTGTGAGACGTACCTCGAAATTTTGTTTAATTGTTTAATTTTTAATGAAATTCTGATTAAGGAATTCGTTATTATGGTGACAATCAGCAAACAAAGAGCGTATGGCGACAAAAAAAAGGGCGTATTCCCTCTTAAAGGGCCGGCATCGCACCTGCAGCTCTTCTGATGTTGTGAGTGTCCATGGGCGACGGTAGTTGCTTACCATCAGATGACCCGTTTGCTCGTTTGCCCCCTTATTTAATAAAAAACAAAAAAAGACAGACGAATTGACAGTGAAATTTTATGAGAAAGAAGGTTCCTTTCATTCTCTTCATTATTTATGCCTTTCCCTCCGCTCTAGATAGAAATCTCTTAATATTTTGTAATTAATAATTATACAGTATGTAACGTATTCTTTTCAATAAAAAGACATCAACACGCACGCGAGCTATTTTAATTTCGAGTACAGCAGCTAATAGAATTAGGGTGGGTTGCACCAACTTACTTAAACTGTAACAAAATGTCAAAATATGAACTGTCAAATATCTAGTTATATTCAATAATGGACGCCTTGATTGCCTCTAACCTTAACCGTAACTATAACAACGCCTCTGGTGCAACCCACCCTTATTATCTTACCAATTTTATATTTATTGGCCCCTGAAAGGCCCAAGCTCACCCCATTACTATTGGGCTACAAAAAACTCTGCTTTAATGTCTAACGTATCTCAGGGGTCAGCTTCTTGAAACACAGAGACAGGTAAGTATTCAGTAAAACAAATAGTTTAGACTTTAGCTGAATCACTGTGTGCCTTTTTACGTTCGAGTCTTTGCCTATTATCATTTTAGTAATTAAAAATAATTTTTATAAGATGCAATGCATATTAGATGTAATAAAACTAAGTGAAAATACTTTAGGGTGTGTATGTGTTCCTTGTAGAATGTAGATTATAGAGAGTTCACTGTGAAAGTAGCAGCGCTGTAAGACCAACATTTTTTTTCACTTTTGTATGCGGAAACTCGTGACGCTAGGGCGCTTGCACATACAAAAGTGAAAAAAGAATTGGTCTTTTAGCGCTGCTACATTCACAGTGAACTCTTTACAAGGAACACGTACACACCTTAAAGTATAATATTAATTATCATTTATCACTCAGTTTTGTTACACCATGTATACACAAACAATCAATAAGGAAACTTTTAATCAATGATAACCACTCGAAACAGAAAATATTACACGTTAGTAATTTATATTTTTCCTCTTTTCATAAAATGTTGACTTTATTGTAGGAAAATATTGTAGTTTTGGAAAAAAAATTTAAATAAATGAAGGACACAAAACATAGTTTAAACGATTATAAAAATTAATTTTAAGGTGCACCTATCGCACATATTATATCGAAACATTTTAAAGCAACATGACGTGATTATTCCATTTTTTTCTTATAATTTTAAGGAGCAATGTTATCTCTTTGTTATTGCGAATAGTGTAAGATGTAGGAACATGTAAAACAAAACAAATAAACACAACAAAATAACTGATTATTTTCTATTGTTTAACAATTAATTTTTATTAAAAAAAATACTTTATATTGTAACAAAGATTTACGCAGTAAGTATAATAATATGGTACATCTGAGTTTTTAGTTATTCATTGTTACGAGTATAGTTCATTAAGTGCCTTCAAACATTTAATAGCAAATTTACTGAACTTAATCTTAGTGTATAAGCACAGAACATTACATTTATTAATAATTAATAAGTTATATTCTAAATGTACGATTTTTAACTCATTTTCATAATCAAGGGTCCAATTCTTTATTACAAAGTAGAACTTGCTAACCGGGAAACGTTGTTTAGCCAAATTTGTAACGAGTATTTCAGGTATTTTAGGTCGAATTTCAGACCTACTTGATAAACACATAAGCTTTTCATATTGGTCCTGACTCCTGCCGTTTTGTATGAGCTTGTCAATAAACACAGTGACGAAAATTTGCAACATTAGAAAATATCAAATGTTTTATTTTTACTTTTGCTTTTGTAGCATGTGTTGGGTATGTTCTAAGGTGATTATAATAGAAAGTTCGTAGGCTCAGATAAATGTTTATTAAAACACTACACAAAAGTTACAATACTATACTTAGCGGCTAGTACAATATATTGCGTGCGGGTACGCTCTACAGCTCCTTAAAACATACTGACTTCAAAAGTTAAAACTCTAAAGGAGCATTGTATTTAGCTCCGTGGTGTGAACTTTGCACTCTACATGTTACGACTTACGTCATAACGACCCTTACAATATTCCCCCCTTTTTTTAAATAAAGGAATACAAAAAGAAAATATTAGCACAGTACTAACTGCAATAAATCTGCTAATCAGTAACGACACAATAGTCAATATGTCATATAACATTTTTACGCAGTAAGTGCAGGTTCACTCTTGAAAAAAAAATCACAAAAAATGGTTGTTATACTTGAAATAGCGGCTCGTGTTCACACTTCACACTTCACTTATGTGTTGGCACTTGGCGGCATTTGTTTGCCTCTTTGTTTAAGTTGTAAAAAGTGTAACAATTAACAAAGGATTGCTATACTGTGACAAAGGAGAGAAACAATAATAAGCTGGCTAATGGCTTACAAATTACAATGCTTACTTATATTAGGTCGTGTTACGAAGTTTAAATTGGGCGTTGTGACAGACGAGAGGTTACAAACAACAGTATTACAATAATATCCCTGTTACAAAGTATATTTAACACTCGGGTACTAACCACAAAAGTAAAAGTAAACGTATACAGTAATCTAACTCTTAACTACACAATACACAATAGAAAAAAAATTTTTAAAGGTGTATAATACTTATATCAATGTATAAAAATAATGTGTTAAGTACATATAAAAATGTTTTTCTCTTAATCTTAGGTACTTACTTAATTAAAATTTTTAGGTGTTAGGTATAAATGTATTACATTAATTGTTAGACTATAATTGTTACATTCAAAAGTCAAAACGAGCTGGTCGTCTCACTGTCCGACCACTCCTCGTAATTTTGTTCTGTGGCACGGATCGCATTACCGTGGCGTTACTATTGTTTTCTGAACTCGAATCTAACTCGTTACTAAGTTCTAAATTACCCTTACTATTTTCGTCTAAACTCGAACGTAAATTGTAACTACTTTCACTTTCGATATTTTCCTTTAACAAATATGCAGGTTTTAACCTGTCAATAGAAATATTAACTTCTCTGTTACCTTTCAAAATTTTGTAGACCTTTAAACCCCTATCGAGGACTCGGTAAGGGCCTTCGTATGGAGGTTGTAAAGGCTTACGAACATGGTCAACTCGCAAAAAGATGTGACTACACTCCTTCAAATCCGGATGCACGAATAAAGTTTTAGAACTAGGATGTTTAGTCGATATAGGCCTTAAATCGTTAAGCGTATCGCGTAATTTTTTGACAAAATTATCATCCGAATGAAAATTCTTTGACGTACTATAAAAATCGCTAGGTAAACGTATGGGGTGTCCGTAAGTCATTTCTGCGGTACTAATGCCATTATCGTGTCTAGAAACTGCTCTCAATCCTAACAAAACTGTTGGCAACTCTACAATCCACGATGATGATGATTGCAAACGGGCAGTCAGGGCTGCCTTCAATGATCTATGCCACCGCTCTACTATCCCATTGCTTTGCGGGTGGTAGGCTGTGGTACGTGACTTCTGTATACCCAAAATTTTCATGAGTTGAGCGAACAGGCTGCTTTCGAATTGCCTGCCTTGGTCGCTAGTTAACTTTACAGGGCATCCAAACCTTGCAATCCATCCTTCGTAAACTACTTTCGCTACTACCTCAGCTGTTATCTCTTTAACGGGAAATGCTTCCGGCCACCTCGTACGTCTATCTATCATAGTCACAAGATACTTATATTCATCGCTAGTTGTGGAAAGCGGTCCCACAATATCGATGTGGACGTGTTCTAGGCGTTCGCATGTTGGAAATTCTTGAATATCTGAAAATGTGTGTCTATCTGAAAATCTTAGCTTTCTGGCATTGCACGCATGCTCTAGTCCATCTACTTACATCCTGATTCATGCCTGGCCAAAAGAATTTATCTTGAACCATCCTGCGAGTACAACGGATGCTAGGGTGGCTCAAGTTATGAATTGATTCGAATGCAATTCTACGAAACGACTCTGGTAGATAAGGTCTAATATTGTCAGTAGACATCTCGCATAACAAAGCTTTGTTGCAAAAGGGAAGCACAACCTTTTTTAAGTGAACGCTACAACTTTTCTTATTAGAAATGTTTAATGGTTCTTTTTCTTGTTCTAATGCTAATTCTTCCCAATTAATAATACTTGGGCAATCTATAGTTTCTATACGCGATAAACTATCGGCTACTACATTCTGTTCTCCTTCAATATGCCTTATATCCGTCGTGAATTCGCTAATAAAAGATAAATGCCTAGTCCTTCTGGGAGATTCTTTCTCAGGATTAACGTTGTTAAAAGCATAACTAAGGGCTTTGTGATCAGTATATACAATTAATTCCCTACCTTCTATCATACCTCGAAAGTGTTTTATCGCTAAATAAATTGCTAATAATTCACGATCGTAGGTAGAATATTTTTGCTGCGCACTAGTCATCTTCTTAGAAAAGTAACCCAATGGTTTCCAACAACTGCCTATACGTTGTTGTAAAACTGCACCTACTGAAAAGTTTGACGCGTCGGTCATAAGTGCATATGGCGCATCGTCGCATGGGTACGATAACGTGACTGCATTCTTGAGTGCTAGCTTACATTGTTCGAATGCATCCTCAGCACTTCCTGTCCATGCTATGAGACTTTTGTCTTTTCTTTTAGAGTTATGCAAATAATTATTTAAAATTGACTGATATCTAACTGCATCGGGAATATGAGAGCGATAAAAATTGATCATCCCTAAAAATCTGCGCAATTCTTCTATAGTTTTAGGTAGAGGGACTTCCATAATTGCTTTAATTTTATCGTCAAGGGGTCTTAAACCTTCTGGCGATACATGATAGCCTAGAAATTCTATTGAAGACTGATTGAAAGAACATTTTTTTAAATTTAACGTGATACCGTACTCTGTAAATTTATCGAATATCTTTTTTAAATGTAATTCATGCATTTCTGCGCTAGTACTCGCTACTAATATATCGTCTATATAATTAAATAAACAAGAATTTTGATTTTGATTTTGACCTTTGTGTTGACTAGTTAAATTGTCTATTCCTTGTAAAACCGTGTGACTCATGAATCTTTGAAACGTCTGAGCTGCGTTTCGCAGTCCGAATGACATTCTCGGAAATTCGTACAAGCCAAAAGGCGTTATGATAGCCGTTTTTTCTACGTCACAAGGGCTTACAGGAATAGCATGATAGGCACGACAAATATCAATTTTAGAAAAGATAATCTTACCTGTCAATAGGTTCGTGAAATCCTGTAGTCTGGGAATCGGATATCTGTCAGGCTTAGTAACCGCATTGAGACGCCTGTAGTCGCCGCATGGGCGAAGCTCGCCGTTCTTCTTTACGACGACATGCAGCGGGCTCGCCCACGGAGATTTAGACGGGCGACAGATGCCCATCTCCTGCATGACCCTAAATTCTTCCTTAACTAACTTATATTTATCTATGGCTAAAGGACGGGCACGCGCATGTACCGGCGGACCTACAGTCTCAATGTGATGAAATATCGAATGTTGGCTACACTCTTTAAACGAAATTGGCCTCGTAATTTCAGGGTAACAGGAAAGTAAATTATATAAAGGATGCGAATCATCTAAAGTCTTAATACTAGGTTGATCACAATTAATTAATGAGCCATTAGTTTTTAAGTTTGTTATGGTGTCTAACAATCTATGCGACTTAATATCTACTAATAAACCATAATGACTCAAAAAATCGGCTCCAAGGATGGGCTGCTTAATATCGGCTACAACAAAAGTCCAACGGAACGCTCGTCTTAAATTTAAGTTTAACTCTAGAGTTCTGAAACCGAACGTTTTAATTTCCGTTCCGTTAGCTGCGTACAACTTATAGTCTAAACTTACGCTATGATCTTTTCGCGAGGATCTGGGTAGCACCGAAACGTTAGCACCGGTGTCCACCAGGAAACGTAAACCACTTTTTGAGTCGGTTACGCACAGGCGGTGAGACTTCATACCGGCACAAACTTCCGCCTCCATTCGCGCCGGAACTAGTTTTCCGCGGTCTGCTTTTTGCTCCAGCTGCACGGCTCGACGCACCGATGGGCTCGCTCCTTGTATCTGAAGTGGTAGCTGCAGAGCCAGTCAGGGCTCGCAGGTGTCCGTCGGTGTGTAGACGACGCAGACTGCCCACGGTACCTCGGACGTGAACGAGAACGGGAACTCGAACGTCCTCTTCTCCAAGGTCGACACGAACGCTGCAACTGCTCGAGCTTCGCCGTCAACTTCGCGATCTCTCTTTCGAGATCAGCAGGATCTCGACTGCCAGGTGAGGTAGCAGAAGCCATTGATATTTCTGCCATGTCGATCGGCCGCATAGTTTCGACGATCTTATCTGCTATCGATGCCAGGTTATCCGGATTTTTGGTATCGGTAGCAGCTAAAACGCCTCGGACAGACGGAGGTAACTGTCTTAGCCATAACATGCACAATGTTTCCGTGCTGATCTTGCCGTTGGCCAAGTCTTTCATACGCCGAAGAAGCTGTGAGGGCTTCTGCTCGCCGAGCTCCATCTCCATGAGCAGCTTTTCAAACTGCCGGCTTTCGCTCTCTTCATAAACAGAAATTAATCTGTCTTTCAGAGCCTGGAACTTATTAGTGTCGGGCGGGTCTCGTAGTAGATCACTGACCTGCTGTATTATTTCTTTGCCCAGTTTTCCGACGATTAGGTTAAATTTCGTCACATCGTTCAGTTTTTGCGTCGTCAAAATAGCCTCGGTGTGCACGAACCACAATCGAGGTTGGTCAGTCCAGAATTCGGCAATCCTACTTGCGATGGTGACCGTCGCCAACTCGTTACTTGTACTCGATGGTGGCACTTGCTGCTTCTCTTGTTGCTGCTCCATATCGAAATTCGAAATTTCGAATTTTATTCCTCGCGCACTTAACAGTTTATTTATAGAAAACACTGAGCCTAATATTCACGCGTCCGGGGTCACCAGTGTTGGGTATGTTCTAAGGTGATTATAATAGAAAGTTCGTAGGCTCAGATAAATGTTTATTAAAACACTACACAAAAGTTACAATACTATACTTAGCGGCTAGTACAATATATTGCGTGCGGGTACGCTCTACAGCTCCTTAAAACATACTGACTTCAAAAGTTAAAACTCTAAAGGAGCATTGTATTTAGCTCCGTGGTGTGAACTTTGCACTCTACATGTTACGACTTACGTCATAACGACCCTTACACATGTATAATGTTTATTGCTTCTAGCATGCATATTTTGATTTGAACTTGAACTTTTTTTTTAAGAATCTGAACGCTTGACTATCAAACCTTGTTTCCAATATCATAAGGTAGAATTAATGTACTCAGAGCATGCGAAAAATTTCCTCGTTAGTAACACAACTACAATTCGACATGTCTGAGACACAATAGACATAACTACCAGTAGTTCGACTGCAAAGAAACGGACAGGCTTCAATATCTGTCAAATTCATCGGGTTTCAATCTGATTATGAACTGAATGTGCCTCGCGCTGGCTGATATAATATTTTTTAAATATTTAAAATAAAGATTTCAAAATTGGATTCTGTCAATTTTAATCGCATGTGCCAAAATACAAACAACAATACGACCAAAGAGGAACACGTCCAGCGAAGATGTCATAGTTTTAAATTTGTAGGTAACAAGTTAAAACCCTAGCTACGATTTTCGTAAAAATACGTCAAATTTAAAAATTTCAACATCAGTTCTAAGTCGGTGTACTCTATAATTCTGTCTACTCTGTCTGAGACACGCAGAACTAATGTATATTGACTTTGTCAACTGTTATGACGATTTCTTTTCTTTTCTAAAAAATGCCTATTATTTTACGTTAACGCTAACATACTGTCAGCCGAATATAAGTGAGAGTTTGTTTGACAACCTCTGTGGCTTAATGTTTGAGCGAGTGGCGGCTCGAGCCGGGGGTCGCAGCTTTGAATCCCACCAATGGAACAAAATTGTTTAATGTTCCTGCGTCATAGATATGTATTAAATGTTAAATGTATGTAACTATAGTATAAAAAGGTTAATCTACATAACATAAAATTTACTATGTTATGGTTATGGTTAATAGGCGTTATGGTTTTTTCGTAAAGTTTACCACAAAAGTGCTCAGGTTGTGGGATAAAGTAGTGATGACCTTGGAAATTAATAATGTCTTATCATGCAAAGATTATAATATATTCTAGTATAACCACAGACACAGATCAAGATAAATACCACATGTGTAATATATACTTTGCGTGCCATATCACGTTCCCAAACGACGAGCAATGCTCGTCTTTCAAAAGTCTGTTCTTTAATCTGCTATCAGAATCGGGCGTTAATAGGAATTTTAAAAATGTCTAAATGCCTAAAAGTGCTGTATTGAGCTGTAGATATTCAAATAGTATCGTTGGCCTAGATAATGGATACGTTTCTTATCATTGGTACGTCACAGTGGGTAGAAAAAAAGTGATACGCTCGTTGTCATACAAATAGAGCGACATGCGGTATCTATCTTGATCTATATCTATGAGTATAACATTATACTAAATTAGTAATTTATAAATTACGGTGGAATGTGTTATATTATTTCTGGTAATAGCTATAATCGACCAGACCTCGAAACTAAGTCAATTGTCACACCGCATTTGGCAGTTTTTGTGTCTCTCGTGCACTGAATACAGGATTCACTAAAAAGAACCAATTCTATGATTCTCATTAGCATACCGATTGTTAACTCCAGTTTAGCGACATTGGTGGTTTGTTTCGGTGTTGCCAATTGACACATTTACAAGCAGACAGTTCATCATATAAGAGGACGGTTCCGCTGAATTTTGGCAGTTATCTTCCAAGGATTGGTCAGAAAGATGGCTCTCAAAGTAAGTGATAATTTCACTTGAGTTTTTGTAACAAGGGTTTTTCTTACACTTTTGTAATCAATAATTCATGTATTCAAATAACTTAAAAGTATCCCAACTTACAGGAATGTCTTTGCTTTCAAGTGACCCAGGTTCCATATTGAACCAGCCAGTTCTTCCGTGGCCTCAAAGTTTGATACATATTCCTAGCATTCAAACTTTGTTTTAGCCCTTTTGGTGTGAAATTTTGAAAAACTGTCAATTTGTCTCACCAACATCATAAGAGGACACGATTGCTTATTTTAAAATGTATTATTTATTATGTCTAAGGGTCTAAGCTCTAACCTTGATCTATTAATTAGTTACTAATATTTTCCTTACATACACAAAAATACAGTTGTACCCATATGGAGATATATTTTATAGATATTTTAAACACACAGATAATAAAATTTATTTCTTTTTTAGTATGTAGCCGTAATCGTCATCTACTCCCGGCTGATATTCGCCGCGTCCTTCTCGAGCGTGCTAGTCCAAAATGGCGGTGACGTCATACCTCTGGACTACCTAAACTATGGAGCTCCTCTGACCAGCCTGGACCTGTCACAACTCCAGCTGTCACAACTGCCACAGCTGTCACAGCTGCCGCAGATAGTGTCACCATGCGCGTCGCCTTGCGTAATCCCACCGGTCCCCGTGGCGCCGGCTGCGCGTTTGGTAACCAACGTTCCTGTTAAGAAGGATGTGGGTATTTCTCGTGTGAATAATAATTATTACTTAATTAGTAAATGAACTAGCAGTCCCGGTGAACTTCGTGTCACTTTAAAACCTTCCATGGACTTCTACGAATATTTTAAGACTAAAATCAACCTAATCCGTTCAGCCGTTTTCTAGTTTTAGCGCGACTAACACATTTGAAAATCCATTTTTATATATAAGATTTGTATGTCAAGAAACGAGCAAGATGAAAAGCTAATAACTTCGATGCTTTATCATCATCGGATGCCCCAGTCTGTATCTTTTTATTATTATAGATCTGAAGGATTTGTTTCTTTAGTCCTTCAAGCCCCAAAAGAGTACCGTTAATCGCGACAACAATAGAGTACAATAGCTTTTCCAAGAATCTGCGATCGAAGGATTAAACGTACTAACCTCACAAACTACTCGGTTTTTTATGTAATTTGGTACAATAGGATATTTGACGCTCGGAACATCTAGTTTTTTAATCTTCTTCTTCTTATATATAAAAATGGATTTTCAAATGTGTTAGTTGCGCTAAAACTCGAAAACGGCTGAACGGATTGGGCTGATTTTAGTCTTAAAATATTCGTAGATATCCAGGGATGGTTTTAAATTGACACGAAGTTCACCGGGATAGCTAGTAAACAATAAAAACCTTTCAGGAACCAAAAGGCTACCAATACGCCTATGCAATTTTCGACCAGAACACAGGGGATAAGAAGTCACAGAGTGAAGTGGGCGATGGTTCTACGGTCCAGGGACAGTACTCTTTTGTCCAGCCAGACGGAATCAGGAGGGAAGTCAGCTATACTGCCAATGACTTGAAAGGGTAACAATGCTTTTATGTCTATCAACCTCATTAATGAACCCCCTTATTTCAAAGATATATCAGCCTTACGATTATGTTATATCGATAAAATGACTCGACCAGGCATATGACTTAAATAATTTTTCAGTGCCGTTGAATAGTCTGATCGTACATAAACAACGATAGTAAAAAGTTTAAACACTTCTGCAAACATTTTTATTATTGTTGAGGTATCAACGTATTCTGAAATAGCCTAGGCAACGTTTATAAACCTTTCTAGCGGTTATTACGAGTATGAGTATTTAGCTATATTGACCATTGACGTAAGACATTTTTAAAGAAATAGCTACGTAACATAATACGTACAAAATGCAACTGTATCAGGCGTTGAAGGTTGAATTCCAGTCATTACATTTTAGTTTTCGCCTCATACTTTGCGTAACTCTCATGATTTAACGAACACTATCACTTCCTACGTTATTAAAAAATAAATACAAAGACTTTAATAACATTTTTGAATGTCTGTGTTAGATATCCAACAAATTGAAAATATGAACTTTAAGAATTAAAACAATTCAAAGTTACTTCCGGTTGACCTGTGTAATGCAGTTTTTTTGTAAATTACTTGATTGAGATGAAAGTTTATACATAATATAATATTACTTACATGTTTTATATAATATTTCACTTCACTAATTAGTCGACATCCGGACCAAGTAGGCATAGTCATTTTTTGTCTTTATATTATATTTCTTGATACGAATTTAACATTTCAGATTCAACGCCGTTGTCAAAAACATAGTCGACGGCGTAGACAGTAGCACAGATAATGCTGATGGGAAACCTTCACCGTGCGATGACGGCAGGAGTGCAAAAATCACTGAACTCGACTCTAACACTACTGAACCCAGTACAGACAAAACTACCGAAACTACAACAACAGATTCAAGTGCAAATGATAGTCCAGTCAATAATGGAATCATTTCATATAGCGACATCCTAAAGTGTCTTCAGTCGAAACTGCAACAAAACTCTGTTTCCCCTTTAACTTATATCCTTGTGCCATCTATCAAGAAACTTTGTTAGCTGTTTAAATAACTAGTCTGAATTCTGAAGTTGTATGAGATGTTATATTTTATATTTATTCGTTGATAATAAAGTTTGCAATTGGAATAATATCAATTAAACCTAATTTAAACCATAGGTAAGTGTAAGTAGTTTAAATTTAATACACCCCTTACCAAAAAATGTTATTGTCCTTTACTAAAACTTTTGTTACTCGTAAGTCGCTTGAGCGACAAGGACGAAATTAAAAGGTATAAATTTAGCACCAGTGAGTGAGATCTTTTTGTTATTATAATATAATTTTGTTATTATATACTAATATTATTAGTAAGTTTTGTATTTCAAGCAATAAACACCGGCCATTATCAAACGAAGCAACTCTCAAAAACCACATTGTAATGAAAAGAACGTAATATTTATAAACTGGTGTATATACTACATAATGAAAATAAAAATTTATTAAAACAAGTCCAAGGCATGATGGAAAATTAGAATATTTTAAAATTTGAAAAAAAAACATAGGTATATCATTGGTGTGAAAACCTATATTATAATAACAAAAAAGGATATAGGGTGAAAAGCCTAAATTGTAAATAAAAAAGATAATGGCCTAAATTGTAAATAAAAAAAGATACAACAGATTAAAAATGTTATTTTCAGTTCCCAATCGCGAAATAATTTCAGTATCCCTTTCAGAATTCCCATCATCGATCACTTCTCCAACAAGAAACATTTAATTAATTCTAAGTAATCAGTTAGCGTTGTACTTAGCCGCGCGAACCTCCACGATAAGATATCTTTCAATGTTAAATACGTAATGGTGAACACTATCATTAATTAGATCAAACTTTGAGATACGCAACTAAATTGAGAATTTAATTTAAATTGCTTTTATCTCCCTATCAAAGGTTAATATTTTAAAATATTGTTTATTTATGTCACTATAATATCCATACTAATATTATAAAGTGTGTATGTCTGTATATTACCCCTTCACGCCGCCCACTGAACCGATTTTAGTGAAATTTGGCATGGAGATACTTTGAGTCCCGGGAAAAGACGAAGGAACCGTACATTTTTCTTGGATAAAAAGTATTTATCAAAGAAAAATGTACGGTTCGGACGGAAAATGGAGTTGCGGGCATAAACTAGTAATACTAATAAAGTTATAGGGAGGACTCAAACGGGTATAATTGAAAATATAATTATTCTTTTTTCGTATTGATATTATACTGCTTAATTCAACAAGCCCCCATGCGCTTACCGGTGAACGAGACGGAAATATATTTCGTACTTTTATACTATACATATATTTAAGATTTTTAGTATATCACATATATAATACACATCCATGACCCAGGAACATTGAAAAACTTTTTGTTCTGTCGGCGGGATTCGAACCCGCAACCCCCGGCTTGAGTTGCCACACACTCTAACCATTGAGCCACGGAGGTCGTCACATAATCAACAATAATATTATGATAACAATAAATTGTTACAAATATATAGTTAATATTTAGATTTAACAACTAATTGTTACGATTACATAGGTAGGCTTCATAATTTGCAATTTCGATTGCAAATCTAGATAATTTACAAATAGAATGAGATCGCTTTATCGTGAATGGTGGCTTTATTTCATAAGCAAAAGAGTATTTACTCAAAAAGAGCTTTCATGGCTGATTTACACGTATTAAGTTAATAAGTAGTTAACTAAATTTTAAGTTATCAATTGCATGTAAACACAAATTCAGTAGCAGGTAGCAAGTTCAAATTAAGTTAAGTAAGTATAAAGTCATAAGTTAAAATTTAGTTGACTACTTATCTACTTAATGCGTGTAAACCAGCCATAACTTACCCCGATAAGTTTCGCCACAGATTATGTTTATTGTGGCAAAAAGTAATGATTGGCGTCTCTAACTCCCTACGTCGCTGCAAGCCCCTGCTAAACGTTGTAAAGCGCTGTAAATTGTTCATGCTTTTTAACGACTTTTAAGGAAAAATTTCAACAAACTATGAATTACATCTTCCGTAAAATACATCAAATAATAATGATGCGAATTTTCGAGCAGATCGGACTATGGAATCGAGTTGTCCCATACTAACTTTATCCCCCCTTTTCACACCCTTAGGAGAGGAATTTCTAAAAATCCCTTCTTATCGCACGCCTACGTCATACGAAGAACACTCCCTCCAAATTTTAAGTATCTACAATCAGTGGTTTAGGCCCTAGCGTGATTCCATTTTCATGCCATTCAGGACAAAGCCTTTTATATAATGACTAGCTGTCCCGGCAAACGTTGCTTTGCCATAATGTAAAGTATTTCGACCCATATTATTTTATTGAAGTGACTAAATAAGTATGTCGCCATGGTAACGTCGATCGCTTTCCCGTCGCACAAACAATGGTCGCCGTGGTTGTAATAATTTAGTGTTATTTATTCAACAAATGCAGTTATCAATATAATATAAAGTACCCAGTAGCCGATTCTCTGACCTACTGAATATGCATATAAAATTTAGTAAAAATCAGCAAAGCCGTTTCGGAGGAGTTCGTGGACTAACATTGTGACACGAGAATTTTATATATAAGATATAGATAATAATGTGATAAAAGGTTGGATAATGTCTGGCCTAGGTATTAATATACGCTAAGAAATTACGATATTATGATTTGCAATTTAATTATTTTATATAGTTAGTTTTCCATGCTTCAACTAAGATTAACATTTACTTATTCATTTTGAAAATATGTTTGACTTAAAGTTATATCGCAAGTGGCGTATGTCATTTATCAAGGAGCAAAGTAGCAAATCACTAGCTCATTTTCCTGTATGAATTAAAATTTTGACAATATTATACAAAACATAGAATATATTTAGCAAACTAAACCTAAGTATTTAAGGTACCATCGAGAAAATTGATTCCTATGCAGTTGATAGTTCAACGTTATTTGGTCGAATATGTCATTTCAATGTTAATTGTGATCTGTCGGCTGGGTTTGACGTAACGCAACCAAACTAAGTAGGTCCCCGATCTGCATAGGAATCAACTTCTCTGATAGTACTTTCAGCCAAAGTTATATATATATAATTTGCATTAAAGGATCCCATATATTTACGTATGTGAAAAAAAAGTAGCAGATATCTAAACTATTCTTTATAAGTTATTATGTAAAAACAGTCAAGAAGTAGTACACATATTAAATGTCATGTATACTATACTTAACTGTTTTTGACTTATAAAGGATATTTTTGTGGCGAAAAACTACTTTTCCCGCGTGATAAACAAATTTTCACCCGACGAAGTTGCGGGCAGCACCTAGTTTTAAAATTGTGTGATTTTACGGTTATCCACGTAATGCGGAAAAAGCTAATTTTAGGTGTAAGTCACACCTTGAGATTTATAAACAGATGGTGTAATTTTAACTAGTCCACTTACCTTGTTATAAATGTATATTTAGGTGGCGTAACAGGGGAAAGGCGCTATGTGAACACTGGCGTATCATAGTGACATACCCTGTGCAGAACACCTAATTTATATGTTAATAGTATGGGAGATATTATATTATTATAATGAACGTGAATATAATATATAATTAGTGTATTGGATGAAATTAATTTGTGATCATTAAAATTTAATAAATGTTAAATTTAATTAATTGTTAGGTAATTAGGAAAATATCACTATTAACTTTATAATAACAATTAAAATTAACCGTATTATTTATATCATAATTAAGTTGTAATAAATTACGAGGTAAGTTCAATATTTTGACCGTTTGTGTTTTTTTTTTCAATTTTTTTTGTCTTCTTGACAGGAAAGTCTCATTAAGTTCGGTGGCATTTATATCCGCGTCACACATACACAAACCTCGCATAACACAGTACCTACATTCATGCTCCCGTCATCCCTTCTCCCTCTATTTTTTAAATGGTATATTATTCAAATTCTTATTGGTTATTAGGTATATTTTATTCAACTTAATTTATATATGGCATTTTAATAATTTCTTGACATTCTTTTATTATTTCTAATTGGTCTTAACTAAACAATCTAATGTAGTTAATGCCCCATAACCTAATTCATAAATGACATTAAATACAATAAAAGAAATTTTTTGGCATTCTATCATATTATCTGATCTGACGAAATTGTAAATCTCAAACTCCAATTTATAAAATACTATCTTGATACTATTAAATTTAAAAAAAAATTTATCTATTCAAATTAACTATATTATAACAATTACTGTACTATTACTATTCTCAGACCATTATTTACTATTATTATTTTATTTAATGTATAATTTTGATTGTTCTAAATTATTTACAATAAGTGATTACTATACTATGTGATATGTATTGGGTAACAACTGTAACATAATTAATTATGTAGTATTTTAATGATGTTTGTTCTTTTGCACAGACTCGCGTTAAATCATAGTTTGTAATAAAATAAAACGGACCACCAAGATACAGGCTTTGCCTAGTTTGGGGTCCCCAGGTTAAGTAATAATATTGTAATTCCTAACGCAATTTAAATAAGTGTAAGTGTAAAACTGTATTATTGCATGTTTAATAATAATAAAGAAATAAAGAAACTGTAAAAAAAAAAATTAATAAAATAACTGTATTTGAAAAAGATAAAACCGACTTCAAAATTTTACGTAATTGAGAATTAAAACTTCCTATGTCCAAAACTACTGAACCGATTTTGATGAAACTTACACTGTTCCCTAAGTTGAACAATACCTAGTACTAACAATAAAAAAATAGTCACTCAAATCGGGCTTGTAGTTCCGGAGATATTCGTGCACAAACATAAAAAATACAAACATACATACATATTATACACTTTTGAAATTTGGCATATATTTTGTTCAGAAGCTGTTATAGATTAACATATACAAAAACTGAGCAGTTCTAGAAATATTACATACATACGTGTCGAATTGATAATCTCCTTTTTTTGAAGTCGGTTAAAAAGGTGGTTAAATACGTCATGTATTGAAGTCAAGAATATGAGTCAGCTACTACAAGGATTTTTGTTGTATTTTAAATATCAAAACTATTTTAACCCGTCGATCGTGGGAAAACGAGACACCTGCTACCTGTACCTGTAACACAAGTCCTTCAGGTACTTAGCACGGGGCCAGACTGACGTGGTGTGAAGCGTCCATAGATAGATATTATTGTTTTCTTATACTTTTGTAGAATTTAGAAAGATTGTCTTGAATGGAATGGAGGACTTTACATTATGTTTTATGTTGGCGTTCGAAATTCAAAATTAATTATTCCTGTACGAATTGGTGTTTTTTTTCATTGGGTTTAATTTTATGCACAAAAGTTTGTGTCAAGTGCCAAAAATTTTAAAATATTTTTTTTATAAGAAATGAAGTTATACTTTTACTATTAATTTAAAATAATATATTATACATATTTACATACTATCAATAAAAGGCTTTGTCTTGAATGATATAATAATCATAATATTTACTTAATAATTTTCAGTAAGTAAGTATTAATAATTAATAGGGCCCGGAAAAATATGTATTAAAAATCCAAAATTTGTACTTAAAATTAGAAATGAAAATGGAGCGTCACCAGTTTCCCCATACAAAAGTGAAAAAAAAAATTGGCCTTTCAGCGCTGCTACTTTCACAGTGAACTCTCTACCGTCTACGAGGAACACGTACACATCCTAAAGTATTATCACTTAGTTTTGTTACACCCTGTCAACACCCTGTTTGATTATTATTTTATAAGAAAGAATTAATTATAAGAATTATTAAGAAGAAGATTATTATTTTATAAGTAAATTATGTCTTGACTCTTGACTGACCTGACTAGCTGAAAAAAAAGTACCTAAGTAGCATTCTAAATTCGAAATTCAAATTTTATGCACAGTCAAACTAATTTTGAAATCTTCTTATTTTATTTTTGTGATTTGCGATAGCGTTCATATTTTAGTTTGTGTTATTAAATAATTATTCTGAGTGTAGATATCATTTTAATTCCTTTATCAATTTAAAAGTTATATTTTTTGTGTATTTATAAGGTAAGTTTTAGTTAAGTTAAAAACTCAAAACCTATAAGGTTTTGAGTTTTTGTGTTCAATTTGTCAATTTAAGTATCTGATAATGATCTGATATAGATTTTTAGTTTTGTAGGTTAGGTTAGGTTAGGGAGTATTTAACGTGTATAATATTATTAGGTAAGAAAGTTGTTTTTTTGGCTAAGGTTAATAAACCAACCCAAGCAAGTTGCCGAAATGACTGCCGGCGCCGTATCAAGCGCATCATTTTTATTTCATTTCATTATTAATGAAAAGACTTAACAGAAAGCCTAATTAGAAAGGCCTACCTAAGAAAGGGGGGCTCGGGGACGCAGCTCCCCGCCAAAATAAAAACAAACACATTCAAGAAATTCCAAAAGTGGGTTAGGTTAGGTTTGAAGTTGTGGTCTATGTTCTAACTTAGAACAGAGACCACAGCACAGAGGGAGCTGAGCGAGCGCAGCAAGCGTGCTGCGGGAGCAGCTGGGGACCGTCATAAAAGAAAGGGGGGGCTCGGGGGGACCCCGCCAAAACAAAAACAAACACAATCTAGTAAGTCTAAAAGTTAGTTGGGTTAGAAATGTGCTGCGGCAGCAGCCGGCGACTGCTACGGGGCCCCCGTGTGGCCCGACAGAGCAACTATCGGCGCGGCTCGTCGCAAGTTGCTACAAAGCCAACGTCTTGCTCTTATATTCTTATGCAAAGCTTACAGGACCACAAGCACCGAAGCCTTGCCTGTGTTAGCCGGAGTTTTACCCGTTGACCTTGAGATTCAGCGTCGTGCGACAATGTATTATCATAACAAAAACATTGACAACCCGTTCTTTTTAAGCGCTCGCGATATAATTAAAATAGCAAGATTGTTTGAACCTTTAGAAAACTCTGTGCAAAGCCTAATCTCCGAATGGCAGTCGCGATGGGACTGTTCCACCAAAGGGCGTCATCTTTATAATTTTTTCCCTAATATTCGTGAACGGCTATCCAAACAGTGGATGGATATTGATCACTGCGTTTCTCAATTCCTGACCGGTCATGGAAATTTTAAGGCCAAACTTTACGGATTTAAACTTGTGCCTTCACCCATGTGCGAGTGCTCGACCGAAGGCAACATGTTTGAACAAACCGCTCATCATGTTCTCTGGGAGTGCAGTCTCTGGCAGGACGAAAGAACTACTATGCTAAACAACCTATTATGTACATCTGGAGTCGCATACTACGGTGATCTCGTGGACAGCGCTAGGAACTTCCGTGCCTTCAAGCGTTTTTGTCACAATTATTATTGGCAACAGTCAAACACAATAAACTCCAATATTAACTTAGCTTAGCTTAGGAGTCACAATTATTAACATTATTTCCGTGGTGCTCCCCCTTAAGTTCTTTGACTTTCGGTCATTGCAACTTTGTGCTGTCTCCCGCTTTTATGGGGAGGGAAATTGGAATCTTCCTACTCCTCCTATTTTCTTCTGATTAATTTCGTTGCGGGTCCCAAGACAGTTTTAGCATGTCCCTCGGGCTCCCTGAGATCATATCAAAGGGTTTTCGTGGTTGGATACCACTGTCGATCCTGGCGACACAGGAGATACAGTGGTGGGAATGTGTGGTGGGCCAAAGCCCGTTTAAAAAAAAAGCCGGCGACCGTCACAAAACAAGCTATGTAAATTGCCGATAATTAACAATAAAACAAAATATGGCAGATCATATTTTTAGTAATGGCAACTTTGCTGTAGTACTGTTTTTTTTTATTTCACTTTATTCGTAGCGAAGCACGTCACGTCACGTCACGTCAAGCATCCTGTCACGATGTATGTCCGCGATGGATTCCTAAACTACTTAACCGATTTTAATGTTTTTTTTAATGTGTGCTTTTTTCCAACTTGAGAGATAGAATAGCTTATATCTTTAATTGTAGTCGCAATTTTATTTTATTGCAAATTAAGTATTTGTCTATAATTAATTGACAGTCACAATTATCTGTTAACTCCAAAAGATTCCAACAGATGTCAATACTTTTTGACTGGATTGAGTAAGTAACGGCCAAAGTACCCAGTAGGGTACTTTATATATTGATAGGTGCAATTGTTAAATATATAATATAATAATATGGCAAAGAAACGTTTGCCGAGACAGCTAGTAAATTATAATCATTCAACGTTTCCATGTGTCTATCAATTATACGATCGTATTACACGCACATAGACCTTGAAAACACAATCAGATTACAGTGTCAAGGTATCATTTCTTTGCCCCACCGAGAAGTTGGCGCGTTATATAAAACTGTTGTTCACGAATACCAACAACACAATCTTGTCTTACATACTCACAAAATGTTCAGCAAAGTGAGTTAATAAAAAACATTTTATTAATTTAAAAGAGTTATTATAAAATAATGTTAATAATAACCATAGTGAATAAAGTGAAAAAGTGTTTACTGCTAACAAGTTTCAATATATTTAGTATCTTACTAAGGGTCATTTTTGATTTTAGATCTTAGCTTTCGGCGCCATATTGGCCGTAGCCAGCGCCGGGCTTTTGGGCGGGCACGGCCACGCCGTCTCCTCACAGAGCATCGTCCGCCACGACGCCGGCCACTACGCCGCGCCGCAGCTGGCCTACGCCGCCCACGCCGCGCCCGTGGCCTACGCCGCTCCCGTGGCCCACGCCGCCCCCCTAGCGTACGCCCCAGCCGCCCACTACGCCGCCCACGACGAGTACGCTCACCCCAAGTACGACTACTCGTACTCCGTGGCGGACCCCCACACCGGCGACCACAAGTCGCAACACGAGACCAGAGACGGCGACGCCGTGCACGGTTCCTACTCGCTGCTGCAGCCTGACGGCTCCGTGCGCAGCGTGCACTACACCGCCGATGACCACCACGGGTAAGTCTACTCGTACTCCGTGGCGGACCCCCACACCGGCGACCACAAGTCGCAGTACGAGACCAGAGACGGCGACGCCGTGCACGGCTCCTACTCGCTGCTGCAGCCTGACCGCTCCGTGCGCAGCGTGCACTACACCGCCGATGACCACCACGGGTAAGTCTACTCGTACTCCGTGGCGGACCCCCACACCGGCGACCATAAGTCGCAGCACGAGACCAGAGACGGCGACACCGTGCACGGCTCCTACTCGCTGCTGCAGCCTGACGGCTCCGTGAGCAGCGTGCACTACACCGCCGATGACCACTACGGGTAAAACTTTCTTCGAAAAAGGCAATATACTATATTATGTCTCATCAAAAACAAAGTAATAATGATTATTATCTGTTCATTTCAGATTCAACGCCGTCGTGGAGAACTCCGCCCCCGCTGTCCATCCCCACCACGCCCCTGCCTACCATCATTATTGAATAATCTAATTTTAAATTCAACCACATAACTGTAAATATTTATTGTACATTTGTAAATATGAGGCTACTAAATAAAACATGAATGAAATAATGTTTTTTAAATTACCATTTCCATAATATATATAATATAAATAACATATCATTGAATAGTATATTTTCATGTGTTCGCAAGTCGTAATTAACTATACTGAGTTTCATTACAACTTTACGTCTGTAATCTACGGACAGACCCCCAATGTTTTATAAAATTACTAGCTGTCCCGACAAACGTTGCTTTGCCATAATATAAAGTACCTATTTCACCCATATTATTTTTTTGATGTGACTAAATATGTATGTTACCATAGCAACGTCTATCGCTATTCCGTAGCACAATCAATGGTCGCCCTCAGTCTCGAGTTGTAATAATTTACTATTATTTATTCAACAAATGCACTTATCAATATATAAAGTACCCAGTAGCCGATTCTCAAACCTACTGAATATGCATATAAAATTTGGTAAAAATCAGTAATGCCGTTTCGGAGGAGTTCGGGGACTAACATTGTGACACGAGATTTTTATATATAAGAAGATTATACGAGGGCTACCCATAGCTTACGTTATAATTGACTCGCTTTTGGAATTACAAAGAATCGATGTGAATGTCAAAATTCAGTGGGTGCCTTCGCATATAGGTTTGACCGGGAACGAACAGGCGGATGAATTGGCGCTGCTGGGGGCACACTTGGGTATAGTAGTGCATCAACCGCCTTTCTTCACGGACTTATTGCCGGATCTAAAAAATAATTGTCACAGCCTATGGAAAACTCATTTTGATGAAAGGTCGATGGAGAAGGGCATTTGGTACAGAACTCTGTGTAATGAGCCACCTAAGATCCCGTGGTTCATTTCTATAAAAGCAGATAGGATTAGGCTAACGACGCTCATGAGACTTCGCTCCGGGCACGTTCCACTCAATGCATTTGGATATATGATGAAAGTTTTCATGTCTCCAGATTGTAGTTTGTGTAAGAAGCGGGAAGATCTTTACCATGCTTTGGTGGAGTGTGCCCGGGTGGAGTCAGAGAGGCGCAGGTTTGAGGCTGATGCGGGGGTGGCGCTGACACAGCTCGGTTGTGTGAGCGCCATTCTCGCTCAACGAAAGATCCTGTTTGCTGGGGGCTAGTGAATTTGTATTTGAATTTTATTAAGTGTAGAGCTAATTAGTATCTGTTTGCAAATTGTTAACAATGAAGTGTATAATTTGGATGTAATTTATGAGGCTTGCATTGTCGGTTTCGACACAAGCCTAATAAATAAGAAAAAAAAAAAAAAAGATTATGTACAAGCTTCCTTCGTAACCGACTTCAAAAAAAGGAGGTTATGATTTCGACCTGTATGTATGTAATATTTTCAGAACTGCCTAGTTAATTTGTTATTTTAACAGGAGATTTTTCTTGATTTTACTTGCGGACCTGTTGTGAAGATACAAAATAAATAGCAGGATCATTTAATGTTTTTTTCAATAGATTTGAGCCCAAGCTACTACAATTCCAAAGTTGATCAAAATGCGTTAAGACCAGGGACTGAATAACCGGAAAATATCGGTAGAGAAATTTAGCGGTATGACGTCATACCTTTAAATTACGGTAACCTTTAAATAACGGTATCGTTATATATCGGTATTGAAAAATTACGGTATCGATATATTTTTAGGTATCTTTACTTAAAAAAATAAAAGTTTTGTTTGCACCCCGCTGTCCGCCGGAATATCAAGCCTAAATTACTTAAGTTGGTTGAATCTTGATTGGATTTTACTAACACTCGTGTCCTGCCTGTAACGATGCGCCGCGTAGGTAGTCAATAATAATTAGCGCGTGTAAGCTTCGTTTAAAATAATAAATAGACAGACACCAAGATGGAAAAAGTAAGAAAATACTATAAATAATTAATAATTAATAATAAATTTTTATATAATTAATACTATAAATATTATAAATAAGAAAATACTAATTTATCATTACGTGTTATAGCAGTTTGTACCAAACATGTTTCCACATAGTCCTGTACGTATGTATTATTATTATTAAATTTTTTAATGGATCGGAACACCGGTGTGTATGGACACGTTGTATATAGACATTAGACTATATACAATGTGTCCAGACACACCGTTGATTTTCGAGATTGCTTGATATGATATGTTGCTAAAGTCACTCAATAAACAAAGACTAGATCTGAGCTCTAGGCAAAATTATGTAAATATTTTTAATAGTAAGGGGAGCAATATTTTGTGTAGGAATAAATACCTAATGCTTAAAGCAATAGGAAACTTTGTATTTCTAAATTCGTACATTGGCTTTATCGATTTTACAAAAGCCTTTGATTTTGTCATCCACAGACCAATATTGGAGACCGTTGATTGAAGGGCATAAGAATACCGTATATCAAAATATAACATAGCATGATATACTCTGAATGCTTAGCAAAGGTCAAATTAGAACGAGAAGATCCCGAATTTCATGTTAAGAGAGGAGTCAGACAGGGTGGCCCCTTGCCTCCCAAGCGATTTTCGGTGCAGGAAGAAATATATTTATTTTTATATTGGGAAGAAAAGGTCCTTAATATAGACTTGAGAGCGCCTAAATCATTTAAGGTTTGCAAACGACGTTGCGGTTTTTGATGAAAACTCCAAAACTGGAACTAAACCATATTATGTTACAGGAGCCACAAAGTAGGACTACTGCTTAATGCTACAAAGACAAAAATCATAGGTCATAAGACTCATAAGTCATAACTAAAGAGGAAGAAATTGAAAAAGACGGAGAAGATGTGGAATGTGCGTAAGCGTGTGCGTGTGCGTGTGCGTGTGCGTGTGCGTGTGCGTGTGCGTGTGCGTGTGCGTGTGCGTTCGCGTGTGCGTGTGCGTGTGCGTGTGCGTGTGCGTGTGCGTGTGCGTGTGCGTGTGCGTGTGCGTGCGCGTGCGCGTGCGCGTGTGCGTGTGCGCGTGAGTGTGTGTGTATCAACAAACCAACACCATTGTCACTACATGTTTCCCAATAAAGTAAGTGTTCCTTTGATATCTCATGGATCCCATATCATGATATTTCAACATTGTTGGTCGTAAGAATAAATTCAAATTATTTGCTAAAAAATATACTGTCAAAAGAATAGTAATCAAAGACATCCGTATTTTTTAATCAAAAGTAATAATAATAATTTGAGTCACCTATAGTTGGTATTAATTTTTTTTGTCACTATATTTAACACTATGTTTCCCAATAAAGTAAGTGTTCCTTTGATTTCTCATGGATCCCATATCATGATATTTCAACATTGTTGGTCGTAAGAATAAGTTTAAATTATATGCTATAAAATATACTGTCAAAAGAATATGCCGCGTCGCGCCTCGCCTCGCCTCGTCGCCTTGCGGTCTGAATTGACCCTTATGCGTGATTTTCTATTAGAGAAGTTGATTCAAAGGCAGATTTAGTCACGTTATGTCAAGCCCATTCGAAAGATCGCAGGTAATATTAAATTGACATAATGAGACCAAATGACATCAGTCCATCAAATGCCTGTGAATCAATTTCTTCAATGGTACATTAAGGTAGATTAAGATGAGCTGTAAACCTTAGTAAGTGAACAACAAAAGTGACAGAAAAATGATATGGGCGAATAGTCTATAGACGACTAATTCTAATCTAAAAAAATACATATTTTGCAGCTTACGATTCAGATAGTTATAAATAAGATCTTCACAAAGGTAAAAAGTTTGAAGTAAAAATAACAAAAAAGCTGAACCATCACTATATTTTTTCTACGTGACTTTGACTGCATTAAATATGTTCCTTAATAATGCCTAATGGGTCGATGTTTTTTTTTAAAACCTTTGCTATTGGACGTCTACATTATAAGAGAAAAGTATGTTGTGTTAAATTTTGAGTTTCTCTACAGTACTCCCAAATTAATAATGCGCATGGAAATCTTCGCTAATTGTAGTAATCACGAAAACATCCGAATCTATGAAACGTAAGAGCCCCAAACAATGCACTTGCATTTTGCACCTTGTTCAAAGGAAATAGAAGTAAATATAATATAGCAGGTGGCTGTCCGCCGTCGCTGGTCCGTCAAGGGATCGGCGGCATCGCGGCGTTACCATGGTAACGTCCAAGCAACGTCAGGCGCATTTACGTCGCTGTAAAGTGCTGTTTTTCTTTTAAACAGCGCTTGCAGTGACGTCTTTCGACGCTCGGGAAATACGACCGTTGCCGAAAAATAACAAAAATTTCTATGCGCATTATCACTTTTTATGCGCATAGAAATTTTTGTTATTTTTCGGCATTAGCCTACCTTACGAACATTTAGCCTGATCGTTGATCTATCATTCAATCAGCTTTGCATTTGATATGTAAACAGATAACTTTTATTTCATTTATAAAAATATTAATGCAATACACAAGTTCTTACTTAGCGTTTCAAGTATTAAAATTACGCATGTTGAGTCATTCGAGGTTAGCAAGAAACGTGCTAGACGAATTGACAAAACCAAGGCAATTCTAATTAAATGTTAGACACTCACGATTTACGCGAATATTTTTTGCATGCCCCTTGTTTAGTCCGGTTTCCCATGATAGGACAAGGCACTTTGTAAATTCAAAATATCTTATGTATCACTTATTTATAATTTTACTAAAGAACAAACAAGTCGCAGACAATAGATAATAATTATGTCAAATATACCGTGTATACAAAGTAAGTAAATTCTCAAAAATCACTTAGTACTAAGGGAGAGGACCTAATGCTAGACACTGAACTAATAGATGACACTTATGACAAAAATACCATAAAAATAGGAATTATTCTAATTATTTCTCACCACTGTAAATTTTATAAGCTTCTCAAGCTATCTGTTAAATTGAAAAAAATATATAAGAGACGCCTTCGGGAACAAAATTTTTAATGTTTTCGTAAATAATATAATAGCTCCCACACCGGTTTCGGTGACGGTGGCCGGTTTCATTGAAACCAGGCCAGCTACGCAGGAGTAATTTTATAGTGCCCAAGTGTGTGCGCAGTACACAAGAGCACTCTCTATTCCTTTACTCTCATAACCCAGTGGGACGGCAGACCGACACGACTGGCGAGAGATCAGGCGCAGGACCGACTTTTTACATGCCCATCCGACGCATGGATCATCTTACTTATCAGACAATCAGGTGATCAGCCTGCATTGTCCTAACCAAACTTGGAAATAACATGTTTCCAACGCGGGAATCGAACCCACGACCTCCGAGTCAAGAGCCGCGCTCTTTACCACTAGACCACGGAGGCGCCAAATAATATGACCGCGTCAACACACGCTCGGCAATTTCTTAGCAAATAGGTTAAGGAAGGCGAAATTTTGCACGTAAGTTTTGAATACATTTATTTGATTTTTTGTAATTTCTATTGATTTCATTGGATTAATGGTCACACAAATTAATGTTTATTTAAGATTTTTTATCCATTTTCCCTAACAATATAAAGGGTGTCTACTATTAGTTCTCGAAAATGTAAAAAAACCTAATAGATGACATGGATCTCATCTTTGAGTTTTGAAATATATACTCAATTTCTCTTGTACTTCTACTGCAAAAATCATCACTATTCTCTGAAAATATAATTCTATTGACAATCTAAGAACTTAGAACTACTGCACCTAATTATTTTTAACAAAAAATTAAAATCGACTTCCAAGGTAAAAACAATAATAACATTAATATGAACTAAAAAGTATTAAATAATTTTTACTATCTAATAGTGCCTTTTTCCGAATTCGGCTAAACCTCAACTATTTCTGTACTCAATCTTCATTATATTGAAGTCTAAAAATCGATTGCTTTAGTTTTTTAGCAGTAAAAAAAAGAAAAAGGAGAGCTGAGAAAAGAAAGAAGAAAAAAGAAGAGGCAAAAGAAGCATGGAGACTAAAGACTGAAAATAAATTTGCTAGGAAAAAAGACGGGTTGCACTCCGGGAGTGCCGGCAGAAGTGAAAACTTAATTATTAACGTTGTGCATTTTTAACCCATTTTTTATGAAAATTGATTATTAAAAAATCGATTTTTTTAATAAATCGAAACCATTACAATCGATTAACATTTTAACCCATTTTTTATGAAAATCGATTTTTAAAAAATCGATTTTCAAAAGATCGATTTTTAAAAAATCATTTTTTTTAATTAATCGAAACCCTCACAATCCATTAAATTTTTAACCCAATTTTAATGAAAATCGATTTTTAAAAATCGATATTTTTAATTAATCGAAACCCTTACAATCGATTAAATTTTTAACTAATTTTTGTGAAAATCGATTACTAAAAAAACGATTTTTTTTAATTAATCGAAACCCTTACAATCGATTAAATTTTTAACCCATTTATTATGAAAAACGATTTTTAAAAAATCGTTTTTAGGGTTCCGTAGTCAATAAGGAACCCTTATAGTTTCGGTCTGTCCGTCCATCTGTCCATCTGTCCGTCTGTCTATCTGTCTGTCTGTCTGTCCGCGGTTTTACTCAGAGACTATAAGACCTACAAAGCTGTCATTTGGTATGAATACACATATTAATGATGACAACAAAATATTTTTTTTATGGTACCTCCCCTACACATCAAGCGGGAATGAAATTTTTTTTTCGCGCCCACTCCATTGTGTAGGGTGTCGTTGAATAGGTTTTTTAAAAATATTGCGAGTATTCATAGATCATTTTCCGATTTAGGAATCCGTTTGTGAAATATTAAGTTTTAAAGTGGAAAAAATCGTTAGAGTCCAGTGCACCCCCCCCCCCCCTCCTTCTACCAGCTAAACGGTGGGTTCTGGAAATGTGAAAAAATTCGCGGGAGTAGGAAATATGCTGAATTTAAAAGGAAAACTATCACGGCTACGAAGACTTCATAAGTAATTGAGTAATAGTCGATCAACTAAAATAAATGTATTCGGCGAAGTATAAATGGGAAAGTAACTGAGATGATGTTGTTAGTATTATAAAACACGCTATATAATATACGTTCATTGACCATATAAAAATTGTCAAAAACTAGCGGTACCTACTACGTAACCCTATACTGCGCGTGGCCCGACACGCACTTGGCCGGTTTTTTTTAATTACTTAATCGAAACCCTTACAATCAATTCGAGTTTGAATTCGAGTTCGAGTTCGAGTTCGACACAAAACACTACTCTCCAACCGTCTTACGGTTTTTCCAAGGTTTTTCGATCAGCACGAGAATCTGACCCGAGTTTCACAGTTTTTACCCATCACACAAAAGTGCTCAACGCCGCTAAAGAAGTTTTCACTTCAAAAATATGAAAAATAAAAATAAAAGGAAAGATAATTGCAGCATGGAAGAAGAATGAATAGAATTTGAAGACAACGTGGATAATATTTCTGATGCATGTAGTGACTATGATGAAGTAAATGAAATCTTTTGAAAAATGGCAAATAAAGATCTAATAATAGGAAAAATGTAAAATGTAATGTAAAGTTCTATGTCAACTATTAGTTCATATTAGTGTCTACTATTAGTGATGTTCGTTTTTTGTGATGTCATCTATTAGTACTTATGACTAAGTTTACAAAAAGACCAATAATATATTTTTTAATTGATTTGTTAGAGAATAATTATAATAGTTTTATTTTGTAAGAGTTACTGAAGACATGGAAGAAGTTATCAATCCTTTATTTTCATAAATATATATTTTATAACATTCAAATGTTGCATGCTTCCTTAAACTGTCTGCCATTAGGTCTTCTCCCGTATATCTATGAATAATATTTAATATAAATTAATTGAATAAAATAAAATAAATTAATATAATTATCTGGGTGGTACTAGCTACGTTTTCTCGTATTTAAGGGTTCCGTACCAAAAGGGTAAAAACTAAAAGGGACCGATTATTACTAGAAGACTTTGTGCGGATAGGCGGATAGACATCCGCCTGTCTGCCTGTCCGTCTGTCCGTCTGTCTGTCTCCAGGCTGTATTTCAAGAATATAGTAAGAAGTATGGGACTAACCATGTGTGGATTCTCTCGTGACGTTTTCTTCCAGCGTACAACCGTATTATGTAATTGAAATCTGAAAATGTCCCTTTAGTTTATGCCGAAATTAAACCGGCACCCTCTGCGAGTGCGAACCAAGAGTTTACCCACTAGGCCACGGACGCTGTGTAAAAAAACACTAAAAAAAGGTACATTAAAATCTGGTTATCTATTTGGGAGCTATGACCTTACAGACTTGAGATGAGATGGACTCACAATAAGTTGTCATCGGGACTCTTACCTAAAAAATTCGGAATGCTGCACTCCGTGCACTTTGTTTATATTAATATGTTTCTATATTATACTAGCGACCCGCCCCAGCTTCGCATGGGTATAAAATTATAAAGCCTCACTGAAAAAATTACTAAAATCGATTCAGTAGTTTTGATTTATATTCATTACTATTTACTACCCGTGGCCCACACTAGCCGGTATCGCCGCAAAAGCTACGCCCCGAAATTTTTACATCTGTAATTATCTTCGAAAATATTCATTTCATCTTTCGATGGCGGATTCTTGGAAATGCTATTGTATTCTATTGTTGTCGCGATCACCGATGCTCTTATGGGGCTTGAAGGATTAAATCATAATTATGCTGTAAAGAGCCATATTTGATAAAATATATTATAAAAACAACAATGTATTTAAATTATTTAATAGAATAAGGATTAATACCGTATTGGTTACAATCGCATCGAAAATTAGCCATTATAACAAAAAATGTTATTGTGGGATATCCAATTCAATTCAATTCAAATATTCTTTATTGTGCACACAATACAGAGATAATGCAAACAAATATAAACAAGATATTACATAGGTGTCACAATGGCGGCCTTATTACTAGGTAGCAATCTCTTCCAGGCAACCACGAGCGAAGGTGAAATTGAAATAGAAATAAGCGTGCATGTGCAAACAAAAGAATAGAGATCTATAATAGTAATGATTATATGAATGAATATACCTATAATATATATAATAATACTATACATAAATACTAAATATATCATAAAATAATACAATATTTATATTTATATAATTATCCAATTAAGAGATAGACATATTTTATACGATCACGAAGTTTTCTGTAGACCTTTTTATTGTGTACAATGCTTAGTACATTGTTTTGATTTTCGTAGGGCCTAAAGCCTGCGTTTGCAATGTTACCGAAAAAAATGAAATTTTTTACGACATCACATTAGAATCCTCAAAAATAACAGTATTTCTCCTTTATACTTTTGAACTTTATTTGAATTTGATTATACTTATGAACTTTCTTTTTCAATTACTCTATCTATTAAAGAAAACCGTATCAAAATCCGTTACGTAATTTTAAATATTAAAAGGAACAAAGGGACATGGGGACAGACAAAGCGACTTTGTTTTATATTATGTAGTGATAGTGATGAACGGTACCTTAGCATAAAAATTGTGGATTGGGAAATTGCATTTGGTCTTTGGATTGATGGATGGGTCTTGTATGACAAGCTTTAAATATAAGATGATACAGTAATATTAACAGATAATAAGCGTACTGCACTATATTATGCGAGCTTTTGCCCGCAGCTTCGCTCGCGTTAAGAAATATTATAATATACAAACTTTCACCCCCTATTTTAACCCCTTGGGGTTGAAATTTAACAAAATCCTTTCTTAGCGGATGCCTACGTCATAACATCTACCTGCATGCGAAATTTCAGCCCAATCCGTCCAGTGGTTAGGGCTGTGCGTTGATAGATCACCATGTCAGTCAGTCACATTTGAGTTTTATATATTTAGATTTAACGTGAACAATCAACTTAAGCTTAATTCAGTTAACGTTTTTCAAATTTTAAAGCTTTAAATTTCCTAACCTTTGACACTGTAACCTTAGACTGTAAAAAAACCTTTATCGAAATATTTATAAAAGTAATTCGATAAAGGTTTTTTTACAGTCTAAGGTTACAGTGTCAAAGGCTAGAAAATTTAAAGCTTTAAAGTTTGAAAAACGTTAACTGAATTAAGCTTAAGTTCTAACATTATGATTTACAAAGCTTACTTTTTTTTAAATAATAGTAAGAATAATATTATTTTAAATAGTAAAAGTTATGTTTTAGTACATCATCATATTAATTAGATGTTCGCATGATGTTTTTCAACTCCTTAGAGATAACCTTTTGTTATGAAAATTATAAAAATAACAAGTCAAATATTTAAGGAACGCATAAACTTCAAAATTTTAAAACAGTTTTAAATTCTCCTCAGCACCAGAGATCCATAATTAAATAATAATAATATAATATAATAATAATATGTATGGACGCTTCACACGACGTCAGTCTGACCCCGTACTAAGTACTTAAAGGACTTGTGTTACAGCTACCAGACAACGGAAATATATTTGATACTTTTATACTATAAGTGTGTACTTATAGTATAAAAGTATCAAATATATTTCCGTATAAGTATCAAATATATTTAAGATTTTTATTATATGATACACATAATATTTAATACACACCCATAACCCAGGAACATTGAAAACCTTTTTTTTGTTCCGTCGGCGGGTTTCGAACCCGTAACCCCCGGCTTGAGCTACCGACATTAAATAATCTTATACATATAAAATTCTCGTGTCGCAATGTTAGTCAGCGAACTCCTCCGAACTCCGTCGGCGGGATTCGAACCCTTGACCCCGGCTCGAGCTACCGACCGCGACATTAAATAATCTTATATATAAAATTCTCGTGTCACAATGTTAGTCAGCGAACTCATCCGAAACGGCTTTACTGATTTTTACCAAATGTTATATGCATATTAAGTAGGTCTGAGAATCGGCTACTGGGTACTTTATATATTGATAAGTGCATTTTTTGAATAAATAATTACAACCTGAGACTGACGGCGACCATTAAAAGAGACCAGATAAATATACCAGATAAATCACATTACATTATCACATACATACATCCAAAAGCTGTCAAAACCTACCACAATAACCGACCTTGCAACAGTTATGATACGTGGAGTCAAGGTCCGCATTTCATCCCCACCGCGGCGCCACACCACAGTTCTATAAAACCACGGCCCGGCCCCGATAACAATGTACTTGTTGTATTGCAATCCGTTCACAATGTTCAGCAAAGTGAGTTGAGAATTTAATTCACGAAAGATTTTCTGTGTTTAAGTATATTACATGCTCTTTTTGTAATACTAAATAGTGTTTACCTAAATAATTTTTAATAATGTGAAGATTTAGATTTGGAAAAAAATTAGAGAGTGATGCAGAATATTAAGAATCAAAAATATTTTGAAATATTTACTTTAAATAGTGTTTAGCTAAATAATTTTTAATAATGTGAAGATTTAGATTTGGAAAAAAATTAGAAAGTGATGCAGAATATTAAGAATCAAAAATATTTTGAAATATTTACTTTAAATACTTTAAAAACTTTCCGGGTTAAAAAAAACTTAAGATTGTTGCTCGTTGATGTCTTTTGTATCGAAGAACCAAACAAATGATTTAGTAGTGACTCTTTGAAGTCTTTGAAAAAAAAACTTTTTTTTTAAATCTCAAACAGATGTTAGCTTTCGGCGCCATGTTGGCCGCAGCCAACGCTGGGCTTCTGGGCGGGCACGGCCACGCCGTCTCCTCTCAGAGCATCGTCCGCCACGACGCCGGCCACTACGCCGCGCCGCAGCTGGCCTACGCCGCCCACGCCGCGCCCGTGGCCTACGCCGCTCCCGTGGCCCACGCTGCCCCCCTGGCGTACGCCCCGGCCGCCCACTACGCCGCCCACGACGAGTACGCTCACCCTAAGTACGATTACTCGTACTCCGTGGCGGACCCCCACACCGGCGACCACAAGTCGCAGCACGAGACCAGAGACGGCGACGCCGTGCACGGCTCCTACTCGCTGCTGCAGCCTGACGGCTCCGTGCGCAGCGTGCACTACACCGCCGATGACCACCACGGGTAAGACTACTCGTACTCCGTGGCGGACCCCCACACCGGCGACCACAAGTCGCAGCACGAGACCAGAGACGGCGACGCCGTGCACGGCTCCTACTCGCTGCTGCAGCCTGACGGCTCCGTGCGCAGCGTGCACTACACCGCCGATGACCACCACGGGTAAGACTACTCGTACTCCGTGGCGGACCCCCACACCGGCGACCACAAGTCGCAGCACGAGACCAGAGACGGCGACGCCGTGCACGGCTCCTACTCGCTGCTGCAGCCTGACGGCTCCGTGCGCAGCGTGCACTACACCGCCGATGACCACCACGGGTAAGACTACTTTACTTTAACATTATGAGCAAGCAATGCCACTATAGACCAAGACCAATAATTTTGAAAACAAAAAAAAATCACAGTAGGATGAAACCCATTACAAACGGAGGAGAATATTATGAAAATTAAGGGAAAAATAATTTCCGGGCGATCTGAGTTAGGGAAAAGTAGGGGGGAGGTTTTAAGGGGGGAAAAGGGTTTATCTCGATTTCTGGCAAGAAAATGTCAAATGGCAAAGTTGTAGGTAAAAAAAAGATCTAAAACTTTTTTATTTACACTTTTTTCCATAACCTCAAAATTTATGTGAAAATTTCAAAAAACCATGTTTTTGGTTTTTTATTTATAATATATTTTACAAAAATAATTTTTTTATCGCGAAATTTGGTGACAACTTACATTTTCAAGTCCCAAATACGCTGTCATTTATTTGATTGGAAATATTTTTTTTTTACCTTATTTTGAATTTAAATCGAAAAAATACCCTAATTTTCAATCGAAAATTCAAAAGGTTCATATCTAGATTATACACGTTTAGGTTCGGTGATTGTCGTTTTAGTTTTAGTATATAACAACAGATGGCGCTTTTAAAGTAAATTTTATATCATTCTTCTAGATTCTTATTCACAAATATTGACTATCGAATTAATTACTTAAAATTGCTATGTGAGACAATTTTATGGTTAATTCAAACGGAAATCGCCGTCAGCTGAATGTTTTCAGGCCGAAATGTCGTCTACGCGACGCCCTAGAATACATTGAGCGCGAAGTAGGGCTATATTGGTTATAACTTATATCGCTGGCTGACGGTTTTTCCACCGTCGTATTAGCGACTGACGGTTTTCTTTATTATATACAAAGTAAAAACATTCACCTGTATAAATTTTGTACGGTATAAAATGACTTTATAATATAAAAAAAAAATTTACATGTTCAGTAACGCGACTGACGTTGAATCCCCCGTCTGCAATACGGCTGACGGTGATTTTTTGGTTAAACATGACCTAAATAATCATCTATCAAAGTTTCATTCGGTATAAAATCACTTTTCGCAAGTATTTTTTTTACAAATTTGAAATACTCTCAGTTAACATTCCACCACGGGTGCGGCAAATGACGCTGATTATATTGATTGATAAATATTAAGCTACCGCTGGACAAAAATTTGGTCGGTATGAAATGACTTAGCAAACGATAGCATTACCTCCCCTACTATAAGTAATAATTATTAAAATATGTTCGTTTCAGATTCAACGCTGTCGTGGAGAACTCCGCCCCCGCTGTCCATCCCCACCACGCCCCGGCCTACCATCATTATTGATACCAGATATAATTTTAACTAAGTAATTTATAATTTTGTAAATATCAAAGTGCCAAAAACAAAAATGTAAATAAAATGTTTACTCACAAATGTTACTTTACTTTTACCTAATTTAACCAATCAAGCCCCGTAAGACCCATATGGGCCGCGAAAACAAAAGATTTCCAGGAATTGGTGATCGACGGATTAATAAACATTAATAAAACTTTCAATAATGAAAAAAATAGCAATAATTTCTGGGGTATGCTGATTTTCTAATCACATGATATAGGTGTACGATCCATATCGTACATCAAGCAATTTTAGGGTTTTTAAGGAGTCATCGTTTTGGACGCGCTCCCGTAATTAGTTAATTATTTTATTAAGTTTAGTTCGCATCGATCAATCAAGGCGATCGCGCGTGCTCGCACACCCGGGTCATTTGATCATCAAGTATCAAGCAATAAATCAAGTAACGGTTTATCAAGTTAATCGTTTCATTTATCAAGTAAAAGGAGTAGTAGTCAATCAAGGACGCTACAATAGGAATATTATAGTATCAACCAAAGAAAATGTTATGCTGTAAATATTGATTGAGCCGGGTCTTGAGGCCAATATGATGCATCTATGTTTCCTATATTAGAGTGTTCGGAATGAGTCTCCACATCTATAGTATTATTAATGTTATCTGATGAACAGTTTACTTTACATGGGCATGAAGAGTTTAGTAATAGCAACTTAAGTGTTTCTTCATTATAATGGAACTCCTCAAGTAAAGTGTTCAACGTTGATATGTGAGTGGATATTTCTAGTTGTGCCAGCTCATATTTTTTGGTAACAGATTGGAGGGAGGCATGTAAATCTGTAATTTCTGACTGGAGACTGCATACCTCTGCCTCATATGAACATATTGTACTTCCAAATTCCTTGGTACTAGTCAAATATTTGTTTTCTATCAAGATTTTGTCTTTTGCAGCTTTTGATAGTTTTAAAATATTTTTCTTATTTTTTATCAATAATTTACGGTTTTTTAATGTATTTATTAAGTTTAATATATTTTTTTAGTTTATTTTTGCTTTGAAATGAGTGGGAAGGAATGCTATCGTCACCTGTCAAATCTATTATTGGTAGTAAAGTATTGTTTGTGACATTTTTTTTAATAATACTAGGATCCCTCCCAAACATTTCTTGGAACAAGTTTTGTGTTTGTGAGGATTTGTGTTCACAAATTTCAGTTTCAAGCGTCTTGATCTGTGTATGGGCTTCATCGAGTTTCCGCTTCCACATGGTAGTGTTGCTCAGGGCCTCCTCGTACTCATCCCTACACTGGTCGAAGCTGTCCACGATATCTTGTAGTTGAATGTTTTTTTGACACAATTCCTCATAATTTATGTTTAACTTATTCAGTTCAATTTTAAGGTCACTATTTTTTTAAATAATCTTTAACATTTCTTTTTCATGATCCTCGCGTTCAGAAAGCAATATTTCATTTTGATTTTTGCACTCCTTGAGTTCCTGAAGCGTCAGACGAAGTTGCTCCTCAGTCTGACGAGCCAGGTTTCCTCTAGTCATCATGATAACTAATAGTAAACTATAAGATAATTAGTTTATCATCATGCCTTTTTTGTCTATAGATGAACCAACTATCTATTAGTGTGCAAACCTGACACTTTCCAATATCTTCAAATAGACCCAACCTCTCGATATCTTTAGATGGTGAGATATATGCTGTGTGTGTATGCGGTGTAGAGGGGTCACGCAAGCTAGAGCCCACTCTAGCTTGCGAATGGATATTAGAAATGATACCGGGCTATGGGGGTGGGTGCTGTAACTATAGTGGACTGGGTAACTGGGACTATGGCGTCTGCCGATACGACGTGGAAACATGTACACACGTATATTAAACGGCGAGAAACTTGGAATGCCTTGGTGTGTAAGATGTTAAAGAAGATACAGGTCTATGCCAAGCCTACAAACTAACCTATCAAGAAATATTGTTTAATGTTTATGCAAGTAATAACGAAATGTGTTTAATTTTCTGAATAAACTACAATGGCAGTGAAATAGATCTAACCAAGTCCTCCTTAAATGGTCCTGTCACTCGATATCTTTAGATGTTGAGATATTTGCTCAGTGTAGAGGGGTCACGCAAGCTAGAGTGAGGTTTGAGGGTTGTTAAAAAGGAACAACAAGGTTCATCTGTTCCACTGACCGGCCTAAGTAACCTATTTTAAGGAAACAGGTGATATATTGCTTTCCTCTGGCGATGAATGATGATTATAATAGCCTATCGTCAATTTATATCAGGTTGTATTAGCAAATGGTAAAATATTAATCCAATTTAATAGATATCTGTACAAATTTAATCGTTTTTAGTACAAAATTTGAATTACCTTGACAGCTGATCGTCGTTGACGTAAGGCACTTTCGACAAATTCGCACAAAACTTGTTTACAGCACTGAGATTTATTGTTTATCTTATCACTTATACCTATTTTAATTAACTTATTAACTATTTTTATCGGTTTAATAAGGATTTATAATTATTTTACAATTTTTATTCGGGAGATTTTAATTTGACAAGTTAGTAGTAGGGTTGCCAGCGGGGAAAAAAATTTACACTTAATGTGTTACGATATTCTTCTTATTTCTGTTCCGCAGGACTATCAAGTAAAAATAGTGATCAACAATCCACTAGCAATAATCGCGCGAGCGATTGCTGGGTAAAACAATGGATGTATATAGCGATCGATTGCAATGAAATTGCTATTTTCGAGCAATTATCGCGCAATAATTGCTATCGCGTTGCTCTCGCAAGATACGTGATACGGCTGCCGAAATTGATATCAGTCTTTGCAACTATGAGCAAACTTACAACTAAGCGAAGCTTAGCAAACGGGAGTTGTTTGTCGTTCCCCACTGGGAATATTAATATTTAAAAAAAATATTATAAGTATTCAAAGTAAACTCTAAATATTTTATTTCTAAATGGATTTCTATTCAGAATACTTTAAGAATAAAATATTAAGATCTCGATAGAGTGTATAATGCTATATCTCATTTTTATTATGTCTGTATAAAAGCATTTAGGCAAGACTGGTAAGAATGATCTTTTTGACAAAGTTTTTTGGATAAAACAGTTTGATCTCGTTTCCGCATTCTTCACATTCAATCAAGCCCTAAACTTTTTGGATAAATGTTTCCTCTATATTATAAAACATTACCTCATGGCCCGGAAACCAGGTAAATTATTATTTCCTCCCGGGCGAAACTTTGTAAAATGCATAAGAGACTATACTATGAATACTAGCGACCGTCAGCTGCGACTCCGTGCAGCATGAACAAAAACAAATTTCAGTCATTTCCTCTCATTTGATTTATCAGATGAGAGGAAATGATGTTTATGAAAAGATGTTTATGTAGTATTTTGAAAGGAAAACATAGTCCACTGACCATAACACGGTGGATAAAATAACAATTCGATTAACAGGCTATGTTTATAACAATTGAATAAAAACAATACGTTAATTCAAGTCAAGGATATTTTTAATTTCAGATAAGCTGCTCGTTATTAAGAAGCCTTATCACCGGACTTACTTTTTAATTTGCGAATGCCCTTCACACAGGGTGTTGCAAAGTCAAGGTGTATTCGCCCCACCCAGCTAACTGTCGACTTATATAAAACCAAACGTCAAACATACCAACAACACTTGTATAATTATCTCTAACAAAATGCTCAGCAAAGTGAGTTATTGATAATTTTATCGCAGATAAAATTACCAGTTCAGTTAGTTTATTCCTATTATATGTTGTAAATCAATTAGCACTACTTGAATCGAGCCTGTTAAAATTCCAATACTTCATTATGACAGTGAATATTTTAAAAACCGTTAAATATGTATTTTATTATTTTAAATTAAAACAATTATTAATATGCTATGCAGTAGTGATTGTAATAATATTATTATCTAGTAATAAATCGAAGCGTTGATGTCTTTTGTATGTAATAAGATTATTGTCATATTTTTATCTGTTCAAATATTGTTCTTCAATTTTGAATTTTCTAACATTATCTTTAACGTCATTCAGATCTTCACTTTCGGCGCCATGTTGGCCGCAGCCAACGCCGGGCTTCTGGGCGGGCACGGCCACGCCGTCTCCTCACAGAGCATCGTCCGCCACGACGCCGGCCACTACGCCGCGCCGCAGCTGGCCTACGCCGCCCACGCCGCGCCCGTGGCCTACGCCGCTCCCGTAGCCCACGCCGCCCCCCTAGCGTACGCCCCGGCCGCCCACTACGCCGCCCAGGACGAGTACGCTCACCCCAAGTACGACTACTCGTACTCCGTGGCGGATCCCCACACCGGCGACCACAAGTCGCAGCACGAGACCAGAGACGGCGACGCCGTACACGGCTCCTACTCGCTGCTGCAGCCTGACGGCTCCGTGCGCAGCGTGCACTACACCGCCGATGACCACCACGGGTAAGTCTACTCGTACTCCGTGGCGGACCCCCACACCGGCGACCACAAGTCGCAGCACGAGACCAGAGACGGCGACGCCGTGCACGGCTCCTACTCGCTGCTGCAGCCTGACGGCTCCGTGCGCAGCGTGCACTACACCGCCGATGACCACCACGGGTAAGTCTACTCGTACTCCGTGGCGGACCCCCACACCGGCGACCACAAGTCGCAGCACGAGACCAGAGACGGCGACGCCGTGCACGGCTCCTACTCGCTGCTGCAGCCTGACGGCTCCGTGCGCAGCGTGCACTACACCGCCGATGACCACCACGGGTAAGTCTACTCGTACTCCGTGGCGGACCCCCACACCGGCGACCACAAGTCGCAGCACGAGACCAGAGACGGCGACGCCGTGCACGGCTCCTACTCGCTGCTGCAGCCTGACGGCTCCGTGCGCAGCGTGCACTACACCGCCGATGACCACCACGGGTAAGGCTACAGTTACCACTTACTTACGCCCTACTATACTTAGTATGTACCTCAAACCAATATAGTTATGACTACATCTTTATTCCAGATTCAACGCCGTCGTGGAGAACTCCGCCCCCGCTGTCCATCCCCACCACGCCCCGGCCTACCATCATTATTGATTATTGATCACCAAAAAGTATTATTATTTATAATTTTGTAAATATTATGTATATAAAAATAACTGAAGTACTCAAGAAACATTTTTATTACTCTTCACAATAAATCATCATCATGTGCTACTTTTGCAATACACAAAAATATTATAAAGTATGCCAAGATGCTTGAATAAAAATAAAAACAAAAAGACGGTTGGAGAGTAGTGTTTTGTCTCGAACTCGAACTCGACTCGAACTCGGTTGCCTGTAAAGTCGGTTTACTGACGATAGTTGAACGTGACAACGTCATAGCCTTAAATAGAACGCCTCAGAGCGAGGTAACGCCGCATATTGCGTCATGTTTTTTCGTGCGCGCAGCCCATATCGAATTATAAGACGTTGTCACGTCAAAAAATAGGTTGTAACGGAACGTTACATAAACTCCATTTCATATTATTATATTTTATACTTATTTTGCCTAATTATATTAATATTTACATTTTTAATAATTCATTACATTTATTCGAAAAAGGTAAGTACATGTTTCGTCGTAAAGAAGAACTAACGTTCTGTTTGTTTTGCCAATGTTCTGTTTAAAAACAAATTTAAAAATAAGAATTATTGTAAGGTAAATGACTAGTAGATTGGACAGTACCAGTCGTTGGAAAAAGCACAAAAACATCATATTATTTATTAATGTTGCTTTAAAAATTTCCTGTTTTTAAAGTAAAAGAACGCCTGTTTTTAAAGAAAAACAGTCAGTTTTTAAAGCAACATCAATAAATATTATGGTGCAAACGTTGTTTTGCCATATAAATAATTTTTGGTATGAAAAATAGATGTTGGCCGATTCTCAGACCTACTCAATATGCTCACATAATTTCATGAGAATCGGTCAAGCCGTTTCCGAGGAGTATGGCAACGAAAACTGTGACACGAGAATTTTATATATTAGATGAGTAGCTACGCTACATCCTATGCAAGTTTATACAATTTTTTATCTGATAGATCCTTCGATCGTGGAAAAACGAGACACAATAGCCTTTCTATTGTTATCGCAATCGCCGGTGACCGCTTGGGGTTTGAAGTATTAAAATTGTTAAATTACTTAGCACAATATGTTCACTTCACTGATAATAATATATTATTTTGTAAGTGTGAACTGTGACTCTTAACAAATTGTAATAAGATACGTAAAATATACGCGAAGGTTTACCTACTAGTGTAACTAAAAAGAGTGAAATTATTATCATTTTTAACAAAAAATTAAAACCGACTTCCAAGGTAAAAACAATATTAACATTAATATGAACTAAAAAGTATTAAATAATTGTTGTTATCTAATAGTGCCTTTTTCCGAATTCGGCTAAACCTCAACTATTTCTGTACTCAATCTTCATAATTTTGAAGTCGGTGCCAGTTCTAAAAGTTTCAAATATTCTGTCAGAGGACTGAAGATTCAGCTATCTGGTACCGACTTCAAAATAATGAAGATTGAGTACAGAAATAGTTGAGGTTTAGCCGAATTCGGAAAAAGGCACTATTAGATAACAAAAATTATTTAATACTTTTTAGTTCATATTAATGCTAATATTGTTTTTACCTTGGAAGTCGGTTTTAATTTTTTGTTAAAAATAATTTTTATTTGAAATATGGATTCTTGAGTTTTCTGAGATGAAATGAAAAACGATTTAATGAGACCGTTGTCAATGCTATTATTATGTTTAAATAAATTATTTTATTTAATGTACACCTATTTATATAGTCTAATGTTCATTCAATCATTGAGATAATTTAATTGGAGAAATCCCCGTCTTAGGGTGAGTTTTGTTAGCACACGTTAAACTAGTAGTACCTACTGATCCCACCTCTCTGCCGCTCCGCTGGCGTAGGACGGGAGTGCGGAGGCGTCGCTATGCGAACCTCCTAACCTCCTACCTCGTGTAACGGGGCTCCAGGAGAGGATGGGAACCTCCCCGGCTTAGTCAGCCCCGGCGCCGAGGGGAACGCTTTAGTTTGCCTAAGCGTTCCCTACTTTTGGTGGAAGTCCGGTCCCAGGTAGACCGGCTGGTCGTGGAGGGAGTCCCGTGTTTGTTAGATCCGAGATATCCCTCCTTATACGGCTGAAGGTGAACCGCAGGTGGTTTTATGTGAGTAGGAGTCACATACCCCCGGGGTACCCAACCCGGGGCACCCATAATGTGTTTCCCCTGCGACATCAAAAAAAAAGTACTTACTAATTATAACAAAAATCTTGTATAGACATTTCTAAATCTCATTTTTAACTTGTATTAATTAGATTTAATTTCTTAATTATTTAATAACTTCATTTGAATTGAAAAAAAAATAATATAACATTTTTTATTTTTTGTACTTCGGTCACAGCATTAAGCACTAGTTAGATAAGGACGGGGTAAGTTAGGTACCATCAAGATTTCAAACATCCTGTGAATTCTTGCGAAAGGCTTCAGCATTGTTTTAGGTGCTTCCCAATAAATCCAATAAAAATGAATTCTACACAGTTACACAGGTAACAGGTTTTGGCTACGATGGCATATTTTATTAGGACCAGGAGTTATTTGTGCCCAAGTGTGTGCGCACTACACAAAAGTACTTGTATTATGAATGACCCGTACTAATGTCTCATAATATTATATAAGTAACCACGATCAATCGAAAATCGAATCAATAACTTTGTTGCTACGACAGTACATTCATTCAGTCGGACATACATGTACGTAGACTGCATTAATCGTAATGATTTTGACAGGCTAATTATATCAGGCATTTCTTTTGTCTTTGCCGTAGAGTTAGGTTAAGTAGTAAGTGAACATTATAATAATTTAACTATTTCTAAAAACAAAGCTTTCACAACAATGTATTGCAACAAAAAGTATTGGGCAAATAGGGCGGATATGAGCCGTGGGCGGAAAGTCACGCCGTGCCGCTTTTATCTTAAGCATTATATCTTACAAGTATAATAATTAGGTACTTATGTACAAACATAAAACAAAATTATGTTATTGCGTGTCCTTATATTTAATGATTGTAAGTCTTTGTAATTTGATTCACATTTTTCACTAAATGTAAGACCTATATCCTACACACATATGCAAAATAAATGATTTGATTTTATTTGAAATGATTTCAGTATTTTTCTTTTTATTTTATTTGATTTTGATTTTTATTTTATTTTTTATTTTATTTTTATTTGATTTTGATTTGATTTCAGTATTTTTCTTTTTATTATATTTTATTTGATTTGAAATGATTTCAGTATATTTCTAATTCGGTAAAAACAGAAAAATCAGGATAAATGTTTTTAACATTGGGACAGTAGATCGGAATCGGACGGACGGACGAACATGACGTAGCCTAACTGGTACCCAGGTAGACCTTATTGAAATAGGTCATATAGCTGGTTAAAGGATTTCCGTTTTTCTTTCCTTCCTTTTAGCCCGTTCGATCGGTATTTCCGAAATTTTTAGTCAAAATGAGGTCATAAATATAATGATTTCCATTCTTAAATCTTTCTACTTTAATTTTATTTTTTCTATTTATTTTAGTAAGCATAATGATCAGAATGAATAATTCTGATCGTCATGCTTACTAAAATAAATTTAAAAAAAGTGAGAAAAGTGTGTTAGCTCCGACGCACGACTGGAGTTTACTCCTTAAGTACGAGTATCTAACCATACGCAAAAAGAGTTTATTCAACTGAAAAAAGATTAATATCATATGAAATCAAATCAGTTATCAAGACCATTACGTAAACCTCGTCGCGAACCCCCTGCCGTCGAATGGCGAACCACTAGGGATTCGCGTACCCCACTTTGAGAAACCCTGCCCTAGAGGAACGAGGTTTCTTCTAACATCAAAGGTCAAACACCTCGGCTACCCCCGAATTTGAACTAATCTACTACTCTACTACTTTTTTATCTGAATAATGTGTACATTCTATATGTATAAATAATATTTACCCGGGAATACCCACTCTTTAAAATTTAAAGGATTGTGCATTCAAATCTTTTTAAAACAAATTAGAAAGTTGCGCACCATAGGTGCGCGCCAAAAACGTGACACGATTTTTCGTTACTTTTAGTAGGTTTTACCCCTCGGGTTTTTCTCATACATCGTCGCGAATCCCCTGGGCGCCTTATATATGAAAATCGATTCTTAAGGAGTAAAATCCAAAAAAATAAAAAAATATATTAATTATATAAAAATAATTATATAATAATATAATAATATAATAATGTAATATAATATTCCGATGTCCGATGATTCCAAAAACGTGACACATTTTTTCGTTACTTGTTTAATAGGTTTTACCCCTCGGATTTTTCTCATACTGGGCGCCTTATATATGAAAATCGATTCTTAAGGAGTAAACTCCAAAAAAAAGGTAATAAAAAAACACTCATTACTACATGTCGCGGAGACAAGTCGTCTGATATTTACGTAGTTTGTCCCTGCAACTTTGTCCCTCGACATATGACTTGTTCACACAATAGTCAGTGGTGAACAGTATATCGCCAGCGACAAGTCCCGCAACTCGTGAATGTCGCTGCGACGTCGGGCGACATGTCGCGGGACACGTACATTTCATGTCGCGCGATTAGGTCGCGAGACAAATGTCCCCCTAATGAAAACGCAGCTTTACAGTTTTATCGTAGCTCGTAGTAAAATGATAAAGGCATTACGGCCATTCATAAACTCGTGACCTTGACGTAATGGACAGAGTCAAGGTCCGAGCAAGCATTTCTCCCCACCGCGCGCCGCCGGCAAGCCGCGTTATATAAAACCAAATCGCTGGTCTACTGACATCAATCTACTCTTGATTGCTAAATTACACACAAAATGTTCACCAAAGTAAGTGCTTATGATCGGATATGATGTTGATTTAAATGTGATAAGGCATAAATTATTTTAAAGTAATGAAATGAAATAGGTATTAGATATATTTTATCTTTTTATAATTTCACCAAATTTATACAAGCAATTATTAAATTCAGTCGTCGTTAAAGAGCAGAGCCTTCGAAATATATTTACCAAAATAAGAATCAAGTTAAATACTCATTATGTACATTATCACTTTCGTGAGACTAAAAGCCGAAAGTAATAATAAGTTCATTATTTGTAGATCTTAGCTTTCGGTGCCATGTTGGCCGCAGCCAACGCCGGGCTTCTGGGCGGGCACGGCCACGCCGTCTCCTCACAGAGCATCGTCCGCCACGACGCCGGCCACTACGCCGCGCCGCAGCTGGCCTACGCCGCCCACGCCGCGCCCCAGCTGGCCTACGCCGCCCACGCCGCGCCCGTGGCCTACGCCGCTCCCGTGGCCCACGCCGCCCCTCTGGCGTACGCCCCGGCCACCCACTACGCCGCCCACGACGAGTACGCTCACCCCAAGTACGACTACTCGTACTCCGTGGCGGACCCCCACACCGGCGACCACAAGTCGCAGCACGAGACCAGAGACGGCGACGCCGTGCACGGCTCCTACTCGCTGCTGCAGCCTGACGGCTCCGTGCGCAGCGTGCACTACACCGCCGATGACCACCACGGGTAAGTCTACTCGTACTCCGTGGCGGACCCCCACACCGGCGACCACAAGTCGCAGCACGAGACCAGAGACGGCGACGCCGTGCACGGCTCCTACTCGCTGCTGCAGCCTGACGGCTCCGTGCGCAGCGTGCACTACACCGCCGATGACCACCACGGGTAAGTCTACTCGTACTCCGTGGTGGACCCCCACACCGGCGACCACAAGTCGCAGCACTAGACCAGAGACGGCGACGCCGTGCACGGCTCCTACTCGCTGCTGCAGCCTGACGGCTCCGTGCGCAGCGTGCACTACACCGCCGATGACCACCACGGGTAAGTCTACTCGTACTCCGTGGCGGACCCCCACACCGGCGACCACAAGTCGCAGCACGAGACCAGAGACGGCGACGCCGTGCACGGCTCCTACTCGCTGCTGCAGCCTGACGGCTCCGTGCGCAGCGTGCACTACACCGCCGATGACCACCACGGGTAAGTCTACTCGTACTCCGTGGCGGACCCCCACACCGGCGACCACAAGTCGCAGCACGAGACCAGAGACGGCGACGCCGTGCACGGCTCCTACTCGCTGCTGCAGCCTGACGGCTCCGTGCGCTGCGCGCACTAACCGCCGATGACCACCACGGGTCTACAATCACTACTCACTTAGGTACTTGACAATTGACATATTGCTAGCTAGTCTCAAACCAATATAATAATGACTACATTTTTATTCCAGATTCAACGCCGTAGTGGAGAACTCCGCCCCCGCTGTCCATCCCCACCACGCCCCAGCCTACCATCATTATTGATACCAGATATAATTTTAACTAAGTAATTTATAATTTTGTAAATATCAAAGTGCCAAAAACGAAAATGTAAATAAAATTTTTACTCACAAATATTACTTTACTTTTACCTAATTTAACCAATCAAGCCCCGTAAGGCCCATATGGGCCGCGATAACAAAAGATTTCTAGGAATTGGTGATCGACGGATTAATAAACATTAATAAAACTTTCAATCATGGAAAAAAAATAGCAATAATTTCTGGTGTGTAATTGGCTGATTTTCTAATCACATGATATAGGAATATTATAGTTTCAACTAAAGAAAATGTTATGCAACTTGAGATTTTCTTATGTGGCCCGAAAATATTTTTTATGAAAGCGCGACATTTTTTTATTTTAAACTTAATAATAAAAAGGCTTATTTCAAAGTCAGCCTTGTTTAATAATTGTTTACTATTATTACATTTAATTATAGCATTATCGTCCCGTCTTATCTATGAAGCTGAAAATGTCAAAAGCGGTGAGGTTACCGACGTCATTTGATGAAGTGATTCTATACGGTGGTAAACTTTTCTTAAATCGTCCAATTATTTATTATACACGACATTTTTAAAATTTTGCTATCCTTAAGAACCATTCACGTACTTCAGCAAGTATTCTAAAAAAAAATAGTAAAATCAGTTCAGCTGTTCCCGATTGTGACCAGATTTATTTTTAGGATTCCATACCCAAAGGGTAAAAACCCTATTACTGAGATTTCAATGTCTGTGCGTCTATCCGTCTGTCCTTCTGTCCGTCTGTCTATCCGTCTGTCTGTCTGTCTCCTGGCTGTATCTCAAAAACCGCTATAGCTAGACTTCTGAAATTTTCACAAGATTATGTATATTTTCTGCTGTCGCTTTAACAAAAAATATTAGAAAAAAAAATAAGGGGGCTCCCATACAACAAACGTGATTTTTTGGCTTTTATTGCTCGTAATTAATAATGGCAACCGGTAAGCACTTGAAATACACACAAAATCCCTTATTTTACTTGTACTTTAATAATAAAATTAAAATAAAATAAAATTTTAAGGATTTCTATTCTCATACAAAAAACATATTTTAGGGCTCCCTTCATTGCATTAAAATTGTTTAATCCGTGGGAACCGTACATATTTAAATTAAACTTTGTATGGAGATACTTGAGGTCTCGGCAAAGAACATAGAATACTTTTATCCCGGAAAAATTCGGTTCCCGCGCGATCAACGAATTTCTGCGCTACGGAGTTGTTGCTGCGTACCTACTAGTAGGATAAAATAATACTAAGCTGTTAGTATAGCTGGCCCTTTACACAAGACCTTTTCTTTATAGACTCGCCGATCAAAATGTATAGGATTGACATAAAACGTTTGATGTTAATATTAAATTGACGTTCGACTCGTCTAAACTATGTCAATTCCATACATTTTGATCGGCGATTCTACAGGGTGTAACAAAACTAAGTGAGTTGTATGGGCAAGCACCCCGCCGCGCCGTCACGAGTTTCCCTATACAAAAGTGACAAAAATATTTGATCTTTCAGCGCTGCTATTTTCACAGTGAACTCTCTATAAGGAACACATACACACCCTAAAGTATTATTACTTAGTTTTGTTACACCTTCTATAAAGAAGCAATAAAGAAAACGTCTTGGCTAGTGGCTCTGATGATTATGATGAACTGTCACGGCTGCTACGTGCTTAAATGTGCGTGTTCTTATATCGAATACCATGACACACATTATTTTTGTGGTCTCGTTGCGACCTTAACTTCCAACAATAGTTATGTCGTATAATATGCTCCAGTGGTTATACAAATTATATAAAAACCCGATAACTGCCAGTATTGACATCAATCATCGATTAGATCTATCCGCAAAATGTTCCAAGTGAGTGAAGTTTTACTAAATCTGTAGTAAAAATTTTGTGTACCTAATTCGGTTTTGGTTTCAATAATTTTTTAAATTTTGTGAAAAAAGTGTTTGAGTAATAAGTTGTTTGTTTCCGAAAATTTTTGAAAATTATATCAGTACAAGTGTTTTAGCAGTGTTTTTTCATATTGTTTCAAAAAATTTTAAACTTTTCTAAAAATATAGTGTGAACTATACTTAAAACTAAAAACATCATTTATAGTGATACTCAAGACGTTTATTTCTAACAAGTATTTTAAAAAATGGAGCATGGAAAAATGTTCAAGTTCTCCAATCGAAATTCAATCTTTTTTAATCGTGAAAGTATAACATTGTGTTGGGCTTATAGATAGCCTTCGCCGATAAAAAATGTTATTACTTTTTAATGACGATATCGTAATGTTATTGTTACAATATTGTTTCTTTAACCCACTTTATAATTATTAATACTGCCTTTTATGTACACTATTACTCTCAAAAGTATAATAAATAATTATTTATTTGCCATTTTTAAATACTAATTATACTATGTTAAAATTTGATTGTATTTAAACTAAAATAAGCAGATTTTATTTTTAGTAAGCTTGTGCTTGTGTTTGTTGAAGTTAATCATGGATTTAATACGTCCAGTTGTTTCCTGTTTCGTTTTTATTCATTAATTAATGTAGACACAAATCATCTACTGATCATGACTGGTGCGAGTGGTCTTGTGTTTTCTTCTAAATTAAAATATTAGTATACAATAGTGCTTGCTCAATTCCTTATGTTAATATTATGTACTCCTATTACAGATCGTAATATTCGGCGCTATAATGTCTGTGGCCAGCGCGGGCTACTATCACGGGCCAGCGTTGTCATCGCAGAGTATAGTCCACCACGATGGCCACGGACTTGGCCACTTCGCCGCCCCCGCCCACTACGCCGCGCCGCTTGTCCACGCCGCTCCCCTAGCTCACTACGCCGCACCCCTCGCTTACGGTGCACACTACGATGGACATGACGAACGTGTAAGTTGTAGGAGCTGTAGTAGTTGTGGTCAGCGCAGGATACGACTTCAGTTTCCATTTGGCAACAATTCGATCACATTGTCGAACACACGAAAAAGTCGATAACATTGCTATTGTGTCTAAAGTGTATTTGTACATTAAGACAGTTCGTATAATCAATTCTACTTAAAATTAATTTCAACTTTTTTCTATTTCAAGGCCTACCCCAAGTACGACTTTGCATACTCCGTGGCGGACCCCTACACCGGCGACCACAAGTCGCAGCACGAGACCAGAGACGGCGACGCCGTGCACGGCTCCTACTCGCTGCTGCAGCCTGACGGCTCCGTGCGCAGCGTGCACTACACCGCCGATGACCACCACGGGTAAGTCTACTCGTACTTCGTGGCGGACCCCCACACCGGCGACCACAAGTCGCAGCACGAGACCAGAGACGACGACGCCGTGCACGGCTCCTACTCGCTGCTGCAGCCAGATGGCTCCGTGCGCACTGTCGACTACACTGCCGATGATCACAATGGGTAAGCAGTAATTTATACCATGGAATGTTAGAACGTGATTGGTCTTTGTGGCTCTTTGACTATTATTGCTACTGATTGCTGATGAATGGGACTACTTTTAAGAAGGACTCCTTCTATTTTATGTATGTCCATCGGGCTCACTGAGATCATATCAAAGAGTTTTTTTGGTTGATAATACCGCTGTCGATCCTTATGTATATTGTATATATCCATCAACACTGGTGGAAATAGGAAATGTGTGATGCCCAATACTATTTTAATACAAAAAGCCCACTCTATAACAATCCCCTTTTTTCAGATTCAACGCGGTAGTCCACAACTCAGCGCCATCCATTCACCCCGAACCCTATCACGGATACGGATATTGAATGATCATCACAATATAAATACTCACTATTTATTTACTTATACAACCAAAGTTTTTTGTTGCAATAAATTTTTATTTTTGACAATTTAACCAAAATTTGATTTAAACTTACCTTCGATTTTGCTTTTCAAACAACAAATCCTTTGCAGTAAACATTATTCTTTGCTTTATTAAATTTACAAGTAAACAGATAGTTATTACTAGTTACTACTACTGAATTGCTTTTATCAATAGGTATACGAATTATCATTGTTTATAAATTACACCAAAAAATCGTACTTTCCTTAATTCATTAGTATTTAAAATGAGACGCAAACATATAACAACCGTCTATTTATCTTTATGACATTTGAAATGGTTATTTAATTAGGACTTATTTTTGTTACCAAGCCGTGAGAACGATGTAATATCGCGAGTATACACGAGCTTTTATTTGATTAAAAGAGTTGCGGTCTGCATATTACACCTTGTGTAATAAACTAATTAGCTGAAGAAGATGTCCCTAAAAGATTATGAGAATAGGAGACGAATTCTCATAGTCGACAGCGGAATTTCAAAATATGACTAAAGTTTCCAACAATTCCCGATGCATGAAATCAAACACGTTGCTTGTCGCAGCTGTGTTTTAGTGCCCAACAACGCAAAGGGACATGCATACAAACAAATATTTTGTCAATGCAAAAAGCAAGGGTCAATTCAGACCGCAACGCGACGAGGCGAGGCGAGGCACGGCGTAGCATTTTGTAATCTTAAAATCTCTCGTAAAAATATCTGTCAAATCCATACAAATTTATCCCGCGTCGCGCCTCGTCTCGCCTCGTCGTGTTGCGGTCTGAATTGACCCTAAATGTACACGATGCTACGATCAAAGATGCATTTTTTTTTTCAAGAATTTATTAAAATGCACAAAATATTTTAAGCACAGGCGGACTTAGTAGTGGCGGTTGTAGGATGGAGGATGCACAGACACTCCGGAGTTTTGAACAACTGCGTTGAATCTGTAACAAGTATAATTATAAAAAAAATAATATCTTAATCGATAGTGATAACTTATTTCTACAGAAGCAAAAAACCTTTGTTTCGATGTGTCTAGTATTTATATTCTGCAAAGACAAATAAATTGTAATAAAAAAAACTATTAAGCCCAAGTGCGATGAGCACGGTCCCAAGAAACTTCAGAGGCTGAGATCGAATTAGTATCAGATATATTATTATTACGAATCCGCTCTTACCCGTGGTGGTCATCGGCGGTGTAGTGCACGCTGCGCACGGAGCCGTCAGGCTGCAGCAGCGAGTAGGAGCCGTGCACGGCGTCGCCGTCTCTGGTCTCGTGCTGCGACTTGTGGTCGCCGGTGTGGGGATCCGCCACGGAGTACGAGTAGACTTACCCGTGGTGGTCATCGGCGGTATAGTGCACGCTGCGCACGGAGCCGTCAGGCTGTAGCAGCGAGTAGGAGCCGTGCACGGCGTCGCCGTCTCTGGTCTCGTGCTGCGACTTGTGGTCGCCGGTGTGGGGGTCCGCCACGGAGTACGAGTAGACTTACCCGTGGTGGTCATCGGCGGTGTAGTGCACGCTGCGCACGGAGCCGTCAGGCTGCAGCAGCGAGTAGGAGCCGTGCACGGCGTCGCCGTCTCTGGTCTCGTGCTGCGACTTGTGGTCGCCGGTGTGGGGGTCCGAAACGGAGTAGGAGAAGTCATATTGAGGACGGGCCTGGCTCGCATAAAAATTATTGTAGTAGTTGATGACTTAGATCTCGATTAACTTAGATCTAGCTTAGTAGTCATAATTAATATTAATTATTCCCATGGTGCTTTCCCTTTAGTTCTTTGACTTTCGGTCATTGCAACTTTGTGCTGTCTCCCGCTTTCTATGCGGAGCGAAAAACTGTATACTTCCTACCCCTGCTATCTTCTTCTGATTAAATTCGTTGCTGGTCCCAAGACAGCTTTAGCATGTTCCTCGGACTCCCTGAGATCATATCAAAGGGTTTTCGTGGTTGGATACCGCTGTCGATCCTGACGACACAGGAGATGCAGTGGTGGGAATGAGTGGTGGGCCAAAGCCCGTTTTAAAAAAAGTGGTTGATTTATTTGACATAGAATTTATCTTGCTGAAACGTGAAGTTATTTCTACATATTCGGATACAGTCTTCACCATTATCGATAAGGATGCATTCACGTCATAATCAACCATCGAAGACTAGCACTACGCAGGCTTACTAGCTCAATTGTTTAATACCTAGGTCTTACCAAAAATATGAACTGCCCTTTAAAATACAACAGGTAAACAACGCTTGCTTTTTGTTCGGTGGCTCGCAATGGGCATTGTCCAAAAAAAATCACATGTACTTTTTATATTTTTTTTCGTTAAAATAGGGTATTTTAAGAATATAAATTCAATAATTTTGAAATTCATTGGCTAGTTTTTTCTCAATAAATTTTTAAATTTTCGCTCTGACGTCATCATCGGCGGCCAATTGACCTCTGCAGAATGTTTTTTTTCCTTTGAATCTTATTTATAATGGCTGGTTCGTCAAATACAAGTTCTCATTATGTGAAAGCTGATACGAAAAGCTTACCAAAAGTTCGAAACGTAATGTTGGTCGAATTTATTGCTAATTTAACGCCATTGAAGGTCAAACTAAGGTTAAACATATTTGTTCAAAAATATAAGTAACTAATGGGTATTTTTTTCGCTTATATACAGAAAAACGATCACTGATCTTATTCCTCGAAATGTTTTTGTAATGAGCAAAATTTAAAAAAAATAGACAATCCCCATTATAGTTTAGTGTAACCTTGGGTTGAATTCTGTAAATTCTTCCCATTAAAACAATCTATACAGTAAATAAAAACAATACTCACATAGTTACCAATAGCCCCGGAGTATTGACCACCGTATCCGAGCTGACCCGAATAAGCGAGCTGGGAAGCCAGGGGTGACGAGTAGCCGTATGCGCCACCCAGCTGACCAGGTCCTAAAGCACCGCCATAGTTGGCCTGGCCTAGAAGACCAGCGGTGACTCCACCCAATAGAGCTCCAATTGCTAAGACCTACAATGATAGTAAAAATTTTAATAATCATACGTTTCGAACCCTTTAACTTAATTTATGAAACAGTTTCCAATGCCTAGTATGAATTTATCCTGGAGTTTTTGTCCTCCATATTATTATAAACGGGTTTTTTGTACTTCAAATTATGTTTCGGGATTATTCCCAAAAGATAATTTGTACTAAAATTAAGCATTCAATAAATCCAGGATAAGGACTATGTACTGTACGTATCAACTCGTTACTGTTGTTAAATACAAAATCAGTTACTTACTACTGAGGCAAACATGTTTTGTTTGATGATGAACTATGATTGATAAGAATACTCACTAACCGTGTATATTTATACAACAGTGCAAAATTTTGCAAAAATGCAAATTACAAAACTCATCAATTACTTCACTAATTGCTAAAGGAACCCCAGAGAAGATGTTCTAAATACTAATTGATAAATAGACGAGATTAAAGTTAGGTGTTTATACAGCGTGACGAAAATACATTAATTTATAATTAAGGTCAATGGTTCAAGAGTTTAGCCAAAACTAATTAAATTAATAATCTGGAAAAGGTCAAAGGAAGGAGATGAGTCAGGAAAAGTTTTAAATTTTCCCAATATTTTCAGATGATTTTTCTGTTTACGAGTACTTTGTGGAATTTCACGTTTTTGAAAGGCGTTTGTTAGTTGTTACTTGTAATATGATTAATTACAAAATAATTTTACTTCATACTTAATTTAAATAATTAATTAAAAAATTGTTTGGATAAGATCTTAATCACCCAAATTAGTGTGTATTTAAAATATTTACATAATATTTTCATGACGTGAAAAGTTATTACTTACTTAAATCTTTTACAACTATTTTATAAACAAAATTTGTAAAAAAAATTATATTCAGGCAAAACAAAGAACTTATAAAAGCTGTAAAGAACTTAGTTTCACCTAAGCTTTTCAATAACATTTTTTGAAGTAGCTTACGAAGCTAATCCGCATTCCAAAACAATCACGTAATAAAACTATACGGATGCAATATTTTGAGCTCTTAAAATATACTCCAAATTCTCACTTCACATAGTCTAGATTCTATCTTAGTTATAACAATAAATGAAGTACATAATTTCAACTACAAACAAAAGATTTTTTAAATTCTATTACAAGACCAGTTAAGGATTCAATAAAATTATCCTATTGATATTATATAATATATTATCTTTAAGGTTTTTAATGACACCTGCTGCAAAGAAGCCGACTAATCGGCCGACTAGTCGGCCAAGCCGATCATGGTTTCGGAAGTTCCCGAAATGCTTTTTTACTGCTGTTAGCGCACATATGCCGCCTGCAAACGTGTCGAATCGTGTTTAGTAGGTATTTTTACTTCGCGTACATTACTTTATTTTGTTTCTATGATACAGTTGATGGTTTTCATTAAATATTTCATGTACTTACTTGAAATGAAAAAGTCTCGGGAAAGGACAACCTGGTATAAGTACTTTTTGTCACGGAAAATGTACGGTTCCCGCACAATAAACTTTTTAAACTATTCAATCTATTTTGATGAAATTTGGTATGGAGATACTTTGAGTCTTGGGAAAGGACAACGGATACTTTTTGTCCCGGAAAATGTACAGTTCCCGCACATTAAACTTTTATGGTTTTCGGGATAGTTTGGGATGAGTGCACGATGGCAATCAAAAATATTCACACTTTTTTATTAATTATACCAATTCGAATTAAATAATCATCGTTAAGACAGGACAACGTCTGTCGGGTCAGCTAGTATTATATCCCCCCGATGGTTGCTCGCCTTGACGTGGCGGTGGGGCTCTAGTAACCGCGGCTTGGACAACCGCGGTGAAGCAAAGAGGCAACCAGGGCCGGCCGGTGTCGCCGCCTGGCCCGAGGAGGGCGCTCCCAGCCTGGAGACTGGAGAAGTCCGCTGCGGATGCGCACCGAGGTGGGGCCGCAGAGGAAGAGGCAAGTAGGTATTACGGTGCGCCGCTTGCCCTATCCTCTGCGGCCGAGGACGGATCGCGGGGGGGAGAGGCCGCTCTCCCTTCCCCCCTGCGAGCTGGCGGGGCCGTTCCGTTTGAACGGCATTGGTGGGGCCGCAGAGGAAGAGGCAAGTAGGTATTACGGTGCGCCGCTTGCCCTATCCTCTGCGGCCGAGATGTGGTCGGTGGCAGAGCCACAGACCTGATCTGCCACATGGCCTCCAAGTAGCAGACTCGGGGGGCGTCTGCTACAGCCCTGGTGGGGGCCGAAGAGGAGGGCGCACGTGTTGTGCGCCCATCGTGGAGTCTTCGGGCCGCTGGCGGGGTCGCAGATGTGTGTATCGTTCCTGTGGCCCCGTCAAAAGGCGGCGTGGCGGAAGATGGGGGGGGTTTTAGTGGGTATACCGTGGTCTCATTAGCTACGGGAGTCCCACATCACCGCTCGGGTCGCCCCCTGCGCCCGGGTGGTATGCGTAATGCATTTCCCCCTCCGGAAAAAAAAAAAAAAAAAAAAGCTAGTATTATATAAAAGAAAGTGGTGTTAGTTTCACTACTTATAACTCAAGGACGGATGAACCGATTTGACTGAAAATTGGTGGACAGGTAGCTTAGAAATAGGAGACAGACATAGGATACTTTTTATCTTGTTCGACCGCGTTTCCGTGAAGTCAGTATAAAATCTTATATATAAAATTCTCATGTCACAACGTTAGTTACCGTACTCGTGTCTCCTCCGAAACCTCTACCTATTCAGTAGGTCTAAGAATTGGCTACTGGCTACTTTTTATATTGAAAAGTGCATTTTGTTGAACAAATAATTTGTAATCTATTACAACTCGAGACTGACGGCGACCATATGTTAAAATTATATTAATTACAAAAATAATTTCTTTACTAGCAAGTAATTTCAGAAACACTTCATTTAATTTTAAAATGTGTGTTATGTACACATTATAAATATTAATCAAGGTTTTTCTTTAATGTAATTAAAATGTAATTAAAAAAGTAAAAAGCCGACTAGTCGGCGCTTCTTGCCGACTATTCGCCGACTAGTCGCCAACTACAAAAGTGGCCGGATAGTCGGCCACACATCACACACATACACATCTCTAATGTGTAGATATTTTGAGCTTGAGTGTACTAAAATCTGCGCTGTGGTTCGAATCGACTAATTCAAAAAAGGTCTTTGCTGTTTCGGACGCCGGTATGAAACAGACAATTCAAAAACCGTACTTCGCTGTTTCATACCACGGTATGAAAAATTTGTGGTATGAAACGGGAAGGACCCATTATTTTTCCTTCACGACATGACACAAAAAAATAAAAAAAAAACAGAAAAATGTTTTTTCTTTCTTCAAACCTAAGTAACGCAATATTTTCAAAGGAATTAATTATTTTACAAAGTAAACGATTGTTTAGTTTGATTAAAGTGTCGTTTCAACATTATGAATGTAATTCGTTAATTAAGTAGTGCGATGACCTTTTGAAGATGCCGCGCTCTTTGCACCCCACCGGGGTTTTAAATTGTTATAAAACCACCGACTGCCCAACAATAGAACATCAGTTGCAATTAGCATTCCAACAAAAAAATGTTTACCAAAGTAAGTTATTAAAATTAGATTATTACATTAAAAATTGTGTATATTATGGTCTATTAAATTTCGTTATGGAAACTATGATAAATGATTTAATAGTTATAATAATATGATAATAAATTATAATTTAAATTTTATTAAGGTGCTCCCTCACCGGGAGCATTCGCTTGTAATGCAACGTTACAGACTCAAGCATTACATCGGTGACCTGTATACCTTGTAATGATACAATGTGTAATATCTTGATACAACTTGTAACATTAATGCTACGTGACAATAAAGTTAAATTTTGAAATGTAGAAAAGTAAAAATGTTTATTGATTGTTTCAGATATTTATATTTGGTGCTGTATTGGCGCTAGCGCAAACCAGCTATATCCACGATACGCATAATGCGGGTGCCTACTTAAATTCAGCCAATTTACATTTAGGTCAAGCTGGCTTGGGCTATGGAGGCCTACACAGCTCTCAGCAATTACATGGTGGTTCATACGCAGGCTATGGGTCTTCTTTGTCTGGCCATGGCCTCCATGGCTCTTCTTTAGCCAACTCAGGTCTTGGATTAAGCAACCAATTGGCTGGTGGTGCCATATCTCATACTTACATTGAGAAAGTGGTTCCCGCTGTCAACCACGCTAGTGTTGCTGTGCCCAATGCTTTATCTCATGCCAACTCATTGTCTTCCGTCTCCGCTTTGGGCCACAGATCTCCCCTGTCTCGTGGAAATTACGCCTATGCGGCTCCCTTAGCTCACGCTGGATCCTTCGCTCACGGAGCGTTGGCTTCGGGTCATTTGGGTCATTCTGGACTTTTAAGCCATGGTGCTGGATACCCGCAGATTTCCTCGTACGCCGCTAATGCACCATTAGTCAATGGCGCTTTGTCCCCAGCACTTGGACACTCCGCTGGTGCTTATGGCGGTCACCTAGGGCACAGGCCTCAAGTGTCATACACTAACGTCGTAGCCCATCCTCCTCCTTCTGCGTATGCCCACTCTAGCCACGGTCTTGGTCACGGTCTTGGCCTCGGTCAACTTGGTCACGCTGGTCTCCTCTCCCAGTCGATTGCCCCTCAAGCTGCATACGCTCATTCCGCTTTAACTCATGGCGCTCCTTTAGCTGGAGCTATTCCTAGAGTTCCCCTGGGTCACGCGTCTCTGGGTGGAGCACACTCCAACTTGCTGTCTTACGGAAACGGTCTCGGTCTGGCTGGATATCAAGGCGCCGGAGCTTACGGAGGCTATGCTGGTCGTTACGCCGGCAACTACAACGTAAGTAGTATTTATTAGCATTATCTGTGAATTGTGTCTGTTATTATCAGAGAAGTTGATTCATAGACTGAAGACGGACCTACATTATCTGCTCAGTTTAGTTCACTCGTATGTGCTCCTCTAATTTCTGTCACTTTAATAATACTTGTAACGTATAATTAAGAAATATATATTAATACAATCACAAAATACCAGCTAGTTGACGCCATATTGTAAACAAAACGCACCTAGCGCCGCGGTGGTGAACGCTGAACTAATTCAATCAAATGGCTGCTTTTGAATCAGCTGTAGTGTTGAACGTTTTGAGCGACCGAAATATTCAATTAAAAAGCTAGACGTGTTTTATATGTGTGATATTCTATGTCGCAGCCTACTGGTTTAAATAGCCGTTCAATCAAACAGACTGAACTGACTGACTGAACAACGTCATTCAATCACACGTCTAGCTTTTTAATTGAATATTTCAGTCGCTCAAAAGGTTCAACACTACAGCTGATTCAAAAGCAGCCGTTTGATTGAATTAGTTCAGCGTTCACCACCGCGTATTACAAGTGTTATTAAAGTGACAGAAACTATGGGAGCACATACGAGTGAATCAAAATTTAAACAAATTCTGAAATGCATCACCAAGGTACTCATATTTATTGCAAAATGAGCTAGAATACAATAATTTATTCTACTTGATATCATTACATATTTTGTGTAATAATAACACCAAACTAGGTAATGGTCACTTTAGTTAATTTGCCATTTAACCAGTTAGCTAAGCGTCTTCTAGCTGTAGTGTTGAATGTTGCTGTCAACAAGTCAGCTACACGACGTATAGCCGTGTGATTGAATGGCGTTATTCAGTCAAAGGGCTAGCTGTTTGATTGAACGGCTTTTTAACCAGTGGACTGTGACATCTATACTATTTCTGGTAGTTCTATTATTATTTTATTCTAGTGCTAACAAAGTTTGTTAGCTTGTCGTATCTTCATATGTACTGAAGCTATAATCCCAAAGCCAGTTTCTTTAATTCACTTGTCCTTAATTTAGATCTTCACGGTTTCAATTTTTAATTTCATTTTTTTTCTCCCAGTCCCACCCTAACTACAAATTCGGCTACTCTGTCGCTGACCCTCTCACCGGTGATAACAAGTCCCAGCACGAGGTGCGCAACGGTGACGCGGTGAAGGGTGAATACTCCCTGGTGCAACCCGACGGCTCCGTCAGGAAGGTCACATACGCCGCTGACGATCACACCGGGTGAGTTCTTAAGATCAGGCATTAGGGATGATTTGCAAGCATATATCAGTTAGTTATTTAAGACGTTTAATGCATAATATGAAAGTACTAAGGTCTAATAGCATTATTTATCAGTCAACCTAAAGGTTCTTGGAAGAAAAAGAGAAACTTCAAAGTTATAGAAAGAAAGTAAAGTGAAGAAATCTCTATTTATAAAAAAAAAACTACACAATAATATGGATTACGTTATAAAAAGAAAAAATACCTACGATGGCTGGCAAATCCGCCAGTTACTTTTAATATACTTACTCTAAATCACCTAAAAACCAGTGGTCCAATTCATGGCTTGTCATCAAATCATATACTTAGATGTATATTATTTTGATTGGTTTCACTGGGTTTATTTCTGCGTTTTGTAAATTACGAGTAGTTAATGTCATTCGTTATGTTGATCTTGTTATTAATGACTATAAAAGCCTTACAACTCAAAATCACATACAAGTGTTAATTTGAAAAGCATAAAAGAGGAACAATCATCATCTAGTAAACAATTTAGCGTGTAAAACTTATCTTATATTATGTTTATTCAAATCGAACCTAATTACATTAAAATCAAATCATTCACTTCATACAGTCAATAAAATTATGATTAAAGACACAAAATAAGCTTAGCTTAATGAAGTTTTAAGTGCGTTTGAATTTATTCATCCTGTTTGAACTATTCAACTTCAAGTTTAGAACTTGAAGTTGAATAGTTCAAAGGTTCTTTTTGGACATTGGTCCTTGTTTAGTAGGTAGAGTTAAATTAAACCTATCGCCTATGTTATAAAGTGGCATTTCGTTTGAATTTTCGTCGGTCGCGGTCGCTCGCGGCAAAGATCCGAAAGTCACCTTTAGGCAAGATGCATTCGATAATTTCGTTACTAAAGTTTTAACAAAAAATATATAGGTACTTAACGAAAGGCTAAATGCTTCTAATTAAACATGACGCTTGTGATGCCTTAATAATATCGTATTTGGTCCATCGAGAAAATTAATTCCTATGCAGACCAACGTCATTTGGTCGGATCGTGCCAATTCAATGTTAATTGTGATCTGTCGGCTGGGTTTGACGTAACGCGACCAAACTACGTAGGTCCCCCATCTGACTAGGAATCAACTTCTCTGATAGTACATTGTACCATCGAGGGAATTGATTCCTATGCAGTTGACAGACCAACGTTATTTGGTCGATCATGTCAATTCAATGTTAATTGTGATCTGTCGGCTGAGTTTGACGTAATGCGACCAAACTACATAGGTCCCCCATCTGCATAGGAATCAACTTCTCTGATAGTACATCTTGATAAAAGACTTTTTCATTTGTTGATATACACGTTTCATAGGCTTGATAAGATTAAATAAAATAAGACGATGTACAATTATTATAATCTTAAAAGTGAGTTAAATCACTTTTGACTGTTGCTACTGCATAATAGTCGAAATGAAGCAACGTAAATTTGGAAACCGTAGAATTTTTATACTACGTTATGTTAACACTTATTATTCAAAAGTCCAAGCATGTAGACTTTTTATAACGTTTCTAAAATACTTCAAAGTACGTGACTTTTTAACAGTTAACTTGATCAGTGTCAACGCGGTCGTAACTTTGGTTTAAAAGTGTTGCAGTTAAATGTGTTGTAACTTCCTAAGTTACGCAAAGTCCTTACCAAACAACCATACATTATACATATTTTTGAATCATAATATATATTATTTATCCCCTTACTAATTAAAAAGGTAACACTGAAAATGCAAGGTCTGCTTATCTTTTTGCGACGCGTTAGAAAAAATAAAATGAGATGATAAAATTGATAGCCAAAGAAGCTGACCTTGATAATATCTTTATTAGTAAGGGGGTCAGGACAGGAAAGGAAAACTTTTCATACTACATGATGCCCACAACTCCGTTGCGCTCAAATTCGCTTATCACGCAGGAACCGCATATTTTTCCGGGATCAAAAGTATTCTAAGTCCTTTCCCGGGACTCAAAGTGTCTCCACACCAATTTTCAGCAAAATCGAGTTAGCGGTTTGGGATTAGAGGTAACAGACAGACACAATTTCGCGTTTGTTTATAATATTAATTACTAGATGATGCCCGCAACTCCGTTGCACCAAAACTCGTTTAACGCGCGGGGACCGTACATTTTTTCGGAACAAAAAGTATCCTATGTTCTTTTCCGGGACTCGAAGTATCTCCATGCCAAATTTCAACAAAATTGGTTTAGCGGTTTGGGCGTGAAGAGGTAACAGATAGACAGACAGGCAGCTGTCTGTCTGTCTTGTCTGTACAAGACAGACAGATGGACAGACACACTTTCGCACTTTTAAACTTAATATTAGTATGGATGGATAGGTTTCCTATGCATGAAGACTGACGACTGCTATATATTAGTTTCAATAAGTTGTAAAAAAAGGAAAAGCATACGGTACAGTATTACGCCAAAAAACGCATGAAACCCAAAGACCACAATTCTTAACTAATTTACTCAATGAAAATCTACATAAAATTCAATGAAAACACTCTAAAGCTAATAAACTCAGCTGACATTTATTAACGGAGGCTCGTCATCACATGGTGGACTAACCGGTAACATAATACAAATGTACATACAGTAGCATAAGTTCTTAAAACCTTTAGTGACACTATGACAAGTTTAACGCGCGCTCTCGATACGGCTTTGTTGTTCATTAAGGCTCCTCTCGCGAAAAAAGCGTGCAGATGAAACAACTTTTCATCGGCATTAACAGAGAAATTAAATCTGAAAAAATAATTAGTAATCTACATGATATGATACGTAACGTGGTTTTGCCATATTTTTTCTATCGGTATCACATAATAAAGAAATAAAAAACCAAATCACCTCCAAATCGTTGTATGAAACCACTTTACTCCTTCATTATTTATCAAAAAAATATATAAAAAATATCTACTGCTTCGCAATACATAAGTTGATAATTTGGTTTGGTTACTTTTTTGAAATATGTATTATATTAAGCCTTAAAAAGGTTTTTTCTCCTATTTCGCCCTATCATGGACGCGGCGAGCGTCGTAACCGCCACCGTACAAGGGGCGCTGTTATGAATGTTATTTTAATGTCGTTTACGTCGATATTCGCACTGACAGACAATGATCAAGGTCGTTGGCGGATATAGGACCCTTAAAGTTGTCTCAAATCACGCTTATGTGTGCGTGTGCATGATTTTGATGGTTTAATACATAGAGTGGTTTATTATATTGTATATGAGGATTGTTTACTGTGTTCCTTATACTATGGCGGTAGGCTCGACCTGAATCGACCTCCGACTCCATTTTCAAGCAAGTGTCAACAAACCTGTTCCAAACTCGTTTTGAAATTTTAATGAATTATTGTTCGTAGCTCATAAACAATGTTTTTGTTCTAGTTTCCATGCGGTGGTGCAAAACTCTGGCCCCAATCACCACATCTACTCCAGGCATCATCACTAAGCTCCAACGAACTGTAAATATTTTCCTATTACAATTGTAACTGATTATTTGTATTTTAGGTAATAAATTGACGAAAAGTATTTTTTCTTTTAATTTATCGTAACTTGCATAGAGAATTCTAAGTTGTACATTTTATCAAGTCTAATACGTTCGTCGCAATAATATTGTAGTTATGCCTTAGAACTTTACTAGCTGTACCTGGAAATTCGTTATTTTGATTACGTATGAAACTGTACTAATAGGTCAAAACTGCTATTTTAAGCTTGTTTTACATAATGATTATCTTTGGTTTATGTTTCAACAATTCAGAATTGCATTTATCTGTAGCTGGTGCTGGTAAATTGAATATATTTGCAGTCCTATTGCACCGCCCCTGTCGTGAGATAACAGTCATAATCGTGTTAAATAACGCTGTTACTACCGCATAAGAGTAAAACCACATTGTTGCGTTGCGGTGCGGTGCGTTGCGTTACCGCAGCACTTTGACGTTTCTTAGTGTACTGAGTAGAAAGCTTTACAATTGATAAATATGCCACATAGATTGACATAACGAAGGGCAAGAGCTGATGAAGAGTGAATAACGTGTTGCACTGTCACCATCTTCTATTTTGTTGACATTTGCCGTCGCAATACAATGCGTTCCATTCAACAAAGTTGTCACACGTTTTAAGCAAGAAAAATATAATATTATGCATAATTATGTATTAGTTCGCAAAAAATGTTCCGAAAATCTCGGGATTCGATCAAACAATACCGAAATTTTCGGGATTGTACGCAGCAAATCAACGAACGGAACGGAGCAATGTGACTTTACCCTACCCGGTAACCTACATCGGCGACCCAAATGCCAGAGCATATCTACGTCATATTTAGGAGGAAGTACTGTGCACTTGCGAACTTGTGGACAGTCATAGATTATAGACAGAACTGGATTACTTATTACACGATAAGTATTTATTATCTACGCTTTTACAAATGGGAACTGTGAATTCTACTATCAGAGATTCCTAGGCAGATATCGGACCTAAGTAATTTGGTCGCGTTAAGTTAAACCCATCCGATCGGTCACAGCCACATTGAATTGACATAAGCCGACCACATGCCGTAGGTCCCTCAACTGCCTAGGAATCAATTGCCTCGATGGTACATTTTCATAGTTAAGAAGATAATTTGTTCATAATATGATGAACTTATTAAAATCGATAGCTCTGCCACTAGCTAGGAAAATTCGTCGCTCCGGAACTCCCTACACAAAAAGTAAATGCTTTTTTATTCCTTCCCTTGACCAATTAAAAATTTTTCTTACGTAAAAACTGATTCATATTGAAATTGCTGTTGTTTATCGGTGTTAACATTTAGTGTGAAACAATTCAAGGAGATCGATAGTATTTTGTATTAGCTGTCTGGGAATTTTCTGGCGTGTTCTGACTTCCGTGACGATTGTTGATATCGAATCACGATTGAACTAATGAACTACCGGATTTAAGGTTGCACTCACAAATTAATTTATTCTAGTATTGCCAAATTAAAGCTATCTAGATTGAGAATAAATTCAATGAAGGTATTTACTGCTAGTATTTGCTTGCCGAATGTTAGAATATTCTTTGAATATTATAAAATCAATTTGTGCTTTTTTGTCGCGTGCTTGTACATCATAATATTTAATATTACAAATTTTGACTTGTACGCAAAAAATTCTTGTAACCCTATATTTTGTGTAAAGAATATATCTACTTCAAAATTGAGTTCCTAAATTAAACCTGAACACTCACATACATACAACATACATACATACACACAATTACACATCACATACATACAAAGCAAGTGAATAGAGCTTTAAAAAAGTATCCTCTGTTCCTTTTCGTGTCTTGTGGTAATGTCATTATAACAATCGATCTTGTAAAAAAAAGTTTATGCACACAATCAAACAAAACGTATTTCATTGTAGGTACTTTCATACGTAAATTTTTTAACCTAATAACAATAGAAGTAAGATAATAAAGTAGGTTACATATTAATCCATGTAATATTATCTAAATCGTGCGTTCTATGAGATAAAAGAAACACTTTCAAAACCTTGGCAGAGCGTGCTAGGAACTCCCTGCACAAAAACATTCTTTCATTCATAAGATTTCTCAACTGCTACCGCGTCTATAAGGGTCAGTTCACATTGCAACGTGATAAGGCTATGCGATGCGTCTTTAAATGAGCCATTTCAATATATAAAACGAAATTGCACTTATTCACTAGATAAAAACTAAAAAGACTGATTGAATTGACGGACTTGCCACTTACGGCGTTGGTTATCTATTCAGAATTTAAGTAAATATGGCACTTAAGTATCATAATATTTTGTTATGTTTTGGTTTCATGTATTTTATAATTCTTGGCATTTGTTCATTTTGACATTCTGCAGTGCGAATTGACCCTTACACATGTGTTGAATAGTCAGCGTATTCGTATTATTTTGATATAAACATAGCCGACATTGCATTTCACCTTGATCTAACTAACAAGCAATCATATTTTATTGTCGATACCATTGTTCGTCGTAAAAAATAATGGGCGATCATAAATTAATACCTTCATAATTTACCTTAACCTTTTGATCTGAGTGTAAAAGCTGATTATCATGGGTGGCTGTAATTATTTAATTGGATATATAGGCAAAATTGAGTTTTACTTTTAATATGTTTCAATTAATTTTAAGCTGAACATAAAAAGCTAAATATGGACATTAGACAGTTATAATGTTGCCTATTTAAATTAAATGTTATGTCTTTTTTTCTAGCACTCAAACTCACGTCTTCAAATGAATTGAAGACGTGAGTTGAAGAATACGATAACTAACATTTTGTGACATGCGGATATTTACTCATTTTTCCCTTATAATTTGAACAAACCTTGTAAGGTTAAATTTAGACCGCAACGTGACGCGTAGATGCATTTCTAAATTTTTATGCTTAGCACAAACCTACGCGACCACGCGACTGCGAAGGCAGCGTCAATACAAAACACACATTTGACAACTTGTCAAACGTGTGTTTTGTATTGACGCTGCCGCTGTTAGTTATTGTGTTCTTCCACTTACGTCTTCAATTGACATGTAGCATTCTATTTTTATTACATAGTATCACTGCAACACTGTGCGATTAAAAATGTTTGTATAGCCGTCTGAAAATTACAATAGGAATTGGAATTAGATATATTACCTATACGCAATTCGTATTTCATTTACTTGCATAATATAAATAGGTAGGTATGTATTTATACTATTGTAACAAAGATACTGAAATACTTTCTTGTAAACTTAAATGGTAAGGTAGCAAGATTCATGATATCATAGACCAATACTTATGAAAATTTCAGTGATGATTGATGAAATGATTTTTATCTTAATTTCTTCACAAAAGAAGAGAATACACGGACTTTTTCCAACGTGAAATAACGAAGAAAAAAGGTTAGGAACTACATTAGAAATTATTATTTTATCTGAACCATAAAACATAGAATACGGTATTGTAAAATGCCGATCAAAATCCGTGTGGTAATTTTTGCGTAGAGGAGTAACAAAAAAACAAACTTTTGCTTTTATGATATTAGTATAGATGCGGTCCTATGACGTCATGTTTGCGGTTGAATACCGCCCAATAATGTTGGTTGTATCCGTTTAACCGCTCTGTGGTCGCCGGTCAGGCGATTTGATCTCTCGATTTCCTAATTTCATTGAAACACTATCGTCGTGTACTTAAAGCTGATAGCTGTATGATCTGTATTGTTTTAATCTAACATCAATATGGCTTTGATCTTGTCAGGATCCTATCAAACATAATACTACTTAAAACTTACGTCAAATGAACGTCAATAGCTTTGTCCACACTGGGCCATTTTTTGTTCATCAAGAGCATGCGTTATAGCGCAGTCAACAGCGATGAGCGAACGTGAGGCATGCCCGCGACGCATCTGACCGTATCCAAAAAACAAAAATGGCAATGTTGGCGTTGCGTTCGTTGACGCATTCAATTATTGAATGCGCCAAAACGAAAGAAGATGACGAAAATTGAAGACGAAAACGCATAGTGTGGACATAGCTATTGACTGTCTTGGAAGTTCTGCCTCGCATGGCGTTGTTTTCATTCTTGGCATTGGTAATTAAATACGCCGAGACTGCAACGTAATTGTATTAATATTACATTGACTTTAGTTAAAAACTTTCATCATAATGCACACAATACTATGAGGATTTTTCAGTTCGAAAAAAAACACGCTTATTTTTTTATTTAAGGTAAACATTTAAATTAATTTAAATTTTGGCCATAATATGATTTTTAGCCATATAATTTACTAGTCATAATATTACTTACTAACTGAAACGAAAATTGAACATGGCCATTTAAGTTAATATGGCACTTAAGTATATCACTGGCTATGTATTAATATTGGCAATCAAATTTTAGCAGACCAAACTTTTCTTTGCGACTAAAAACCGCATTTTTGGTAATTTTTCATGAATTTTCTATTATTATACATTTGGAAATTAGTTGTTATGTACTACAGTATAGACTACAGTAGGTACATAGTATTTCGTACAATTTTCATACACCACGTTAGGTATCCACTAAAATCAAATCAGAATAACATCAAGAACTGCAAATTGATGTAGATATACTGCAATTGTTTTATTTACAAGTCGTTTTACGGATATAAAATTGTTAATGGAATCAGGCGTTTCTTTGCGGAAATCCATAGCTTAAAATTTTGTTTGTTATATTCCGCGAAATAAACTTCCACCTTTAAGTAAATGAGTGAGTGCACGCATAGGGATGCGTACAGCACCTCCCTCCTCCCACACTGCCTATGCGTACACTCGCATGCAAGAACTTGCAAACACCACCACCACACAAGCAATAATGTTGGCAAATCCGTGCACGGCCCCTCACCACCATGCAGGGTGAAAACCTCGACGCGCGTTTCGCTCCAGCACCGGAGCATCCTCAGGATGTGGAGTGTCGTCCCACACATAGGCAGTGTGGGAGGAGGGAGGTGCTGTACGCATGCCTATGCGTACACTCACTCATTTACTTAAAGGTGGAAGTTTATTTCGCGGAATATTGTTCAAAATAATAACAAACTAAATTTTGGGATATAAAATTGTGCAATGTCCGTTATCTGGGCTTCAAGTATTTCAATGCAAAATTTCATCCAAACCGTTCAGCTGTTCAAGAATATGACATACAGACAGACACGTTTTCGAATTTGTAGTATTAGTATGGATACAAAGTCGCTCGTGTGCACTGCCTAGCCGCAGTAGGTGTAATAATTGAAGCGATTATTATATTACACGTAGAAACCTGTAGATATACTTCGTAATATTTTGCTGGCGAAAATTAATTACATGTATTTAATAAAACATTACATTTCGTAACTAACATACTATACTATTAAATGTTTAAAAGTATTATAAAATTGCATTTAGGTCTATGAAATAGTGAAATCATGTTTACTACAAACTACAATACCATAAATAAACACTAATAACGTAATAAAATGTGTTATTTTGTTCATATTTAAGTCTTTGTTCTATTAAAATTGTAACAATGTTTTAAATGATTCATATTCATTAATAAAATTGTTTCTGACCAAAACCAAACTATAGGTCTACCAGAATCTGATGGCAAACAGTGAGAAAAGAAATTGACTCTAGCAGTGCCAGGGTAATTGGAATAAAACATTTTGATCCTTTTTTCCTTATAGCGGCGGATTCTGCGTGTGATACATGCAAATTTATCAATTTATCCAATGATCAAAGATATTTTTTGAAAATCTGCGATCAAAAGCCATCAGATTCTGGTAGACCTATAATAGTAAACACCAAATGACGCCCGCAACTCTGTTGCGCCGAAATTCGTTTATTTCTCGGAAACCACATATTTTTCCGCAACAAAAACTATGCTATGCCCTTCCTCATCTCTCAAAGTATCTACAAACCAAATTGCATAAAAATCGGTTTAGTGGTGTAAGCGTTAAGAGGTAACAGGCAGACAGACACATTTATTTTATTCTTTCTTTCGCATTTATAATATGACGAGCATTTGCCCGCGGCTTCGCTCGCGTTAAGAAGTATTATTATAATATACAAACTTTCGTCCCCTATTTTAACCCCTTGGGGTTGGAATTTATCAAAATCCTTAGCGGACGCCTACGTCATAGCATCTACCTGCATGCCAAATTTCAGCCTGATCCGTCCAGTGGTTTGGGCTGTCCGTTGATAGATCACCTATGTCAGTCAGTCACCTTTGAGTTTTAACTTTTATATACATAGAATAGAAGTATTTATAATAATATGAAGTATAGATTTAAAGGAAGTTTAATGATTTTTTAAACACACATTTATTATGTAGCAAAAGCCTTCACATAATTAACCTTGAACTATCCAGTGTTAAGTCATGTTTGCCGGATGAGAGAAAACAGGAGCGGATATTGTGGACATTTCCATTAGCAAACATTTTACAAGAACATTTCAGATGCTTCGAGATAAAGGAGTGTCGACTTGATGTACTATCAGAGAAGTTGATTCCTAGACAGATGGTGGACCCACGTTATTTGGTCGAGTTTGTCAAGTCAATGTTAATTGTGATCTATCAGCTGGGTTACATAATCCTACCAAATTATATAGGTCCCCCATCTGCCTATAAGAATCAATTTCTCTGATAGTATAATAAGCGTTAGTACTGCTGCTTTACATTAATTAAGCTAGCGCCAGTAACTGGATGCTAGAAAGGAACCTGTTTGGATAGCTACTGGACAGGATGTTACAGCGTTAGATGTGTACCTGCTGGTCATATTGTAGGTATGTACTGAAATATTTAAAAAATCTAACTATCAAAATAATTTAAAAAATCATGTGTTACGGTCATTTTGGGTAACTTTGAATTGCGGTTTAACTTTGGACAATACATTATTTTATTGTTCAATACATTATTGACTGAACAATACATTATTGTTTTGTTCAAAGTAAAACCGCAATTCAAAGTTACCCAAAATGAGCATATCTTTGCTAATGCTTTTCAGAAAAAACATTAACCCGTGGATCCCTGAGACGCATTCTACGCCAAATATTTGCACTGAAAAATTCCACTTATCAAGAAACAATTTACAAAGGTTAAACAAAAAATAAGGTACGTGTGTGTAACAAAAACATTGTCTATTAAAAAGTAAGTAATCACCAATCAATTAGTATCGCAACATCGTTGGAAATAATTTGTAGCTGCAGGGTCTCATTTAGGAAAGGCGAGCGACCTCGTCGTGTCAAAGTTACGGAACTGAAGTGACCGCAAGCCCCACCAGTCAGGATAGTGTCTCCGTTTTGCTTTTCATATAAAAGTCCACCGCGGCCCTATAATGTTATCAGTCAACACACATTGACATCAACAAAATGTTCTCCAAAGTAAGTTACGTTACGAAACAAATAAAATAAAGTTAACGTAAAAATGTTGCGAAAAGGATCAATAAGGATACGGAGCAAAATATCGGGGATTTTCGAAAATGTCCTGAAGGAATATTGAATTCGAAAACTGATATTTTAAATTCTTACAAGTTTTAGATAACATTTTGAAGTGCTCATAAAATAGTGGTTCAATTTTAGGGACCATTAATCATTCAGTTTTAAAATATCCTGATCAAATTTATCTCTATTTTCTGGCTTTTTCTAACCATTTTTTGTACAGATTATCGTCCTCGGCGCGGTGTTCGCCGCGGCCAACGCCGGCCTGCTCCCGTACCACGGTTCAGCCGTGTCATCGCAGAGCATCGTGCGCCACGACGCGCCCGTCCACTACGCCGCCGCCGCGCCGCTCCTCCACGCCCCCATCCACGCCGCACCCCTAATCCACGCGCCCGTCGTACACGCCGCCCCCATCGCGCTCTCTTATGGACATGAATACGTGAGTACGCTGAAAAAACGTAACGTCATGGCGTGTTTAGGCTCATAAATGGATTTTATTGGTAGATTTTATGTCAAATTCTGCATGAGTTTTAAAGCACTAGTAGGATGGCTGTTTACAGCAAGGTTAAACTGGTTACACAAAGAAGTCGGTTAAAAAATGGAAATACACACTACACAGATTAAGGGTGAAGCCAAACGAGTGTAATTTGTTAGTAGTGAGTCAAAGAATTTCGGTCGCGTAAATATCTTTTCATAAAATCATGACTCACAAAATTACGCTCGTGTGAATCAAACAGGACATTTGTATGAAACCGAATACAGCAGAATTTCTGCCAGCTGAAATTATGTGACTCACAACTCACAAATTACGCTCGTTTGGCTTCACCCTTAGATTCAAAAGCTAAAAAAATCGTGCTGAAAACAATAATAAGACGTGGACCATATATAACAGTTCATTCATATAATCTTTTTTTTACAGTCTCACCCCAAATACGACTACTCGTACTCAGTAGCTGACCCCCACACCGGCGACCACAAGTCGCAACACGAGAGCCGCGACGGTGGCGCCGTCCACGGCAGCTACTCCCTGGTCGAGCCCGACGGTTCCGTCCGCAAAGTAGAGTACACCGCTGACGACCACCACGGGTAAGAAATACTAGCCTTACTGTGAATACATAACTATACATTAGATGTAGAAAATATGAGACGAGACAGAAAACTTCATTTTGTACTGACGACTTTGTCTAAAGAATTACGCAGTTGATTACAAAACAAGATACTAATCTATAGTCAAAATCGTCAGACGTATAATTTATGGTCTCTATGTAAAGCCTCGTCACACATTTAATTGACAATACAACTACCATATTAATTACACAGTTACAACTCACACAGAATTATTATTTTTGCTTACTTGACTGACGCTTTTCGTGCACATAATAATCAACGTCCATTTTCAGTTTCAACGCTGTCGTCCACAAGACCCCCGGCCACCACCCCGCGCCGGTCGTCCACGCGCCCATCGTGCACGCTGCCCCCATCCACGCCGCCCCCATCCACGCCATCCACGCCGCTCCCGTGGCGCACCTCGTCCACGCCGCCCCCGTGGCGCACCTCGCGCTCTCCCACGGACACCACGGCCTCCATTACTGATCACCGCGCCATCTGAATGTATGAATGTGATATTTATGTGTATATAATGATTGTGATAATGTAAATAAATAATCAACGCTGATCAGTAAACGCACTTTTCGTTTTGAAATTCCCGCCTTTGTTTCGACACTAATTTCGTCGTAACGAGCGCTTTATTCTCGTTTTACCCTTGAATTGTTACGTTAGAGTGCAAAATAATTAGTATCATTATGCACGCGTACTCGCGTGTACACTGCTCGGTATACAGACTGCAATTACGGCACACGCCCACTATAAAATGTTGCGTACACTGTGCAATGACCTAAAAAGCTTATTAGTATGTAATTGTTTCTTATTATAGTATAAATTTAGTGTAAAAACACATAATATGACTACTCTAAACAACCACAATTGCAAGGTTACTACAACAAAACGTAGCAAAACAAAAATTATTTAGAATTTTTAAAAAAATTTGCGTGTTCTCATTTATGAAGCAAGAAAATAAGGTTTTTGAGACATAAGTTTTATCATTGTAATTCATACACTTAATTTTATGAATGAACAAACAGACTATGATCAATCTAAGTAGTAAGTACTCTATTTAAATCTATCAAAGGTTAAAATGATAACACAAAAAATAAAGCACTTATCAGTGATCATAATAAAATAAAAAGAATTGATGAGCAGATAAAACAGTACTTCTCATTCAAATTTAACAAAGCTGTATATTGCCGATTGCCGATAATAGTTTATACTGCAAGCAGATGCATTGTGCGGTAAATCTACAAATAAACATATCTTCACGCATTAGACAAATTCAAAATTACCGTCAATTTCCGTCGAATGGAAATAATATTTCGAAATGGTCATTAAATAAGGCTATAAGTCAACCGTCGACAAACATGATTTATGAGATTTACTCTGCAATTGAGTTTTGTCATAATGAGCAACAATAGCACCAAATGCCACTTTATGGGACCTTTATCACAGTTTAGGAAGCCCGTGAGCAATTACGACTGAAATATCATTATTACCCGCCGACACCAGACAATTCTGAACACTGTCTGACTACACGATTACCGCCGATTACATTCCAGCTACTTTATAGCTCTAAGTGTCTAGAACACACTAGGCCGAATTTACGCCGGCGTAAATTCCGCATGCTTACGCCCGCAATGTATTTTAAATTGCCGACGACACACTATTCCGTCGCGTTCCATTCGTATTTTGTATGCGTTTGACATTGCGGACGTAATTACGACGCGTAACTTCGGCCTAGTGTGTTTAGACACTGACTGCCGCACTCAGAGACATTCAATAATGATTAAACTTCAATTTAATGAAGAGTTTGACTGATAATGTACAGGGCTTATGTCAAAGTCTTTATTTAATTACAGTTAAGTAAATTGTAATTAAAATTCGTCTCAGAGTGCAGCAGACAGCAGTAAGTGTTATTTGAGCGTAACCAAAGTATTACTATGTCATTCCACTAGAAGTAAATTGTTGATGCTTTATTTTACATAAAATCTTAAACTTCAAATATACATTCTAAACAATTTGATACTTTGTAATAATATAAGAAAGTGAAATGCAAAATCTTTTTTAGAAAAAGTACAGCATTAAAACTAAAGTTATTGAGTTAAGGTTAACAAGTAAATTGTTATGAAAATAAATTATATTTCGGAATGACACTGTATTCGTAAATTCAGACATCCAGCTTATTAAATAAAATATTCAATGAGGGATGAATTTACAACGGACATCCGCTTGCTCTCAAAGCTTCGTAAGCAATAATGATTAAGTATGGTTGTGTCCTAATGCACTTAATAGAATATTGATAGACAATAAAATTGGATATTATAGATTATAATTTGTGTCGTCCGGTACTAAATTAACTCTATCGAAACTTCTGGAACAAGGCCGGAGCAGAACTTTCAATATCATATCGTGATTTTATCCACATAACTTATAATTAACTCTATTCTTCATTGTTTCACCTCTAAATAGAATAACTTTTGTTCATTCTTGCGTTCCCGTTCTCCGAGAAAATTAGGATGTTCTTTACAAGTTAATGATTTACAATAATTATAAAATTTTCAGGTAGCATTTTTCCAAAGTGCCTAATCACTAAACTACAAATCTCTTGTTAAATCTATATATATAAAACTCAAAGGTGACTGACTGACAGGGTGATCTATCAACGCACAGCCCAAACCACTGGATGGATCAGGTTGAAATTTGGCATGCAGGTAGATGTTATGACGTAAGCATCCGCTAAGAATGGATTTTTAATAAATTCCAACCCCAAGGGGTTAAAAGGGGATGAAAGTTTGTATATAATATTACTTCTTAACGCGAGCGAAGCCGCATGCAAAAGCTCGTATATTATATTGTTACGGATACGGACACGTGGTGCCATCTAGCGTCGGGCCAGCGAACCTACCAAGGGAACACAGGCAACGTAAATCCCCTACTCGCTACTAGATGACGCTAGGTGTATGTACCTACGAGTACTTTCTAGAAATATCTGATGCTTGTTTACGCATATCGGGTTCATTCTGGGATGTTCCGGAATTTTCTGAGATTCGATCCGACCCGTATAAATAGTCGCAGACAGTCCGGCCGGCAATTCAGTTTGATCTGAGCTATCTTCGAGGCGACTTCGGAGCGAAAACAAGTGATCAATAGTGAGTGATTGTGATTGTGATAGTGACTCGGCTACGACCTAGGACAGTGATAGTGCTCAGTGATTTGGATCTAGTGCTCAGTGTTTGGACTCAGTGATTAGTGTGAGCTAGTGTTTGTGAATAAAGTCTTCAAGAGAGTCACCAGGTCTTTCTTTCCGAATCTTCGAACCCCTAGCACGTAACAACTGGTGTCAGAAGTGGGATTTGGAGATGCCATTGACTCCGAGAGAGGACTTCAAGGGGAGTGTCAGGACAAGGGCGCAGCGAGCTGCTGCCATTGACTTCGAGAGAGGAGTTGGCGGTGGAGCTGCGGAGGCCATACCCACTGGGGACCAAGCTCCGCCCACTGCGGGGCAGGCCCTACCCGCTGGCCCCGCCCACCAGGCTCCGCCCACTGACCACGCCCCCCAGGCTCCACCCACTTCGGGTGAAGCCACGCCCACTGGCTCCGCCCACCGGGACCCGCCCACTGACCACGCCCCCCAGGCCCCGCCCACTCTGGACATGGCCACGCCCACTGGCTCCGCCCACCAGGCCACGCCCACTGGCCCCGCCCACTCGGCCCCGCCTGCTCAGGCTCCGTCGACTAGCTCCATCCATCCTGCCACGTCCGTAGTTTCTACGGCCCCTCAAATGGCTCTTCAATTGGAAAGTTTAATTAAATTAATGGAGCTGCAAAGAGCTGATAGTCAGGCTTTGCAAGATTCTCAAAGGGCAATGATGGAGTCTCAAGAGCAACAAAAGGACCTCCAAGAAAAAGCGCTATTGGCTATAAAGGATGTTAGTGACACTGTGACTAAGCTTCGAAAAGATGTCGACATAATGGAAGAACGAGTTACCGGGCTAGGAGTGGATATGGAAAATGTGAAAACCGGCCTCACAGAATTACAGAAGTGGAAAGTGCGCCTGGAAACCACAGGAGTCGCGACGTCTAGTGGAACTAATGGAGTAGTGGCACAAGGACCAAGAGTTAAAGTGCCACCATACGACGGTACTACTTCTTGGAACGCTTATCGTCAGCAATTCCAGACGGTTGCTTCTGCCAACGGATGGACTGACGAACAATGCCTGACCGCTCTCACTGTTGCGCTTAGAGGGCAAGCTTTGTCGGTCCTGGAAGCACACACAGGAAATGGGTTCCAAGATCTGATGGAGGCGCTTGAATCCAGATACGGGGAGCGACACCTGGAGCACGTGTTCCGTGCTCAACTTCGTGACAGAGTCCAACGCTCAGGAGAGGGACTACAACAATGGGCGTTGGAAATTGAAAAACTGGTTAAGAAGGCACACCCAGGAGCCGATTCCAAGATGGTCGACACGAATATTGTGCAAGCATTTGTCGACGGAATCAGGGATCTGGAGGTCAGAGCTGCAGTGAGGCTTCGTCACCACACCTCGCTTAAGGAAGCATTGGCGCATGCTTTGGAGGTCGAGGCTGTTCGCCGTGACATACGACAGACTCATAAGATCCACGAGGTCTCTGAGGAAGTTAAGGAGGTCAAGGCTCCTACGAAGAGAAGTTATGGAGCCATGTGCTATAAGTGTGGTGAGAGGGGCCATCTTCAGCTCAACTGCCCGCAGAAGGAGACCCATCTGGCAAGGATGAAAAGGCTCGAGGAACGCATGGAACAAATAGAAGAGCTGAAGAAGCAAGGAGCTTCATCCCCTGCCCAGGATCAGGGAAACGAATAAAAGCCAGGACTAAGGGGCGAGTGCTGGCTGACGCGGAGGAAGCCCCGATAACTGTTATCTCCCAAGCATGCAGCGGAAATAGTCTTGTGATTCAGGGGACTATTAACAGGACGGATTGCAAAATGACTCTAGACACAGGAGCCTCTAGAACGATAGTGAACCCAAATCTGGTAAAAGCCGCAAGAAGACACAAAAGGAGAATCAACTGTCGGCTTCTTACTGCCTCCGGTCAGCCAATACCCGTCCTTGGAGAAATGTCAGTTACGATAAATGTAGGGGGGTCCTCATACCCTCATGACGTTATCGTAGCTGAGATTATGGATGATTGCATCTTGGGTTTGGATTTCATGAAGAAACATAACTGCAGAATTGATGTTGCTGACGGAGTTTTCAAGTGTGGTGAAGAAGAAATTTTCATCCTTGGAGGCGCCAGCGGGAAAGTTGAATGTGTAAAAAAAGTTATAATACCTGGACGTGCGGAAGCTCGGGTGCTGGTGAAACTACCGCCAGCTGAAAAGAAAAAGTCAAACAGATGCGTGTTGATCGAAGACACGCCTACCAAGACATCAGCGCAAAAACTGATGACGGCGAGAACCCTTGTTAGTGGAAGCAGTAATGCTGTGGTCAGGGTTTTAAATCTTGGTGATCGCGAGATCTGCTTGAACAAAGGTGACGTCATTGGAAAGTGCGAGGAAGTTGTCTGGATGAGAAAGTGTAGTTCGATCACAGGCTCAGACTCAGCAAACAGCAGCAACGATGGAATAGTGACTGAGCTACTCGATGACTGCAAGAGTAATCTGACTTATTCGCAGAGCATGAAAGCTAAGAAGTTTTTACAACGCCACGCGAATATCTTCTCCAGTCAGGAAGGCGACCTTGGAAGAACGTCGATGGTTCAGCACAGGATAGATACCGGAAGCGAGAACCCAATTCGTCAACGAGCAAGACGGATACCCATTGCAAAGGAAAAAGAAGTTGAAGGCCTTTTGGAGGACATGAGAAGGCATAAGATAATTGAGCCGTCTGCAAGTCCGTGGTGCTCACCTGTGGTGTTAGTGAAGAAGAAAGATGGCAGCACAAGATTTTGTGTGGACTACAGGCGTCTCAATGATGTCACTAAGAAGGACAGCTATCCATTACCTCGAATCGACGACACTCTGGATACCTTGAGTGGCATGAAATGGTTCTCGACCCTGGACCTGAAATCTGGATACTGGCAGGTGGAAATTCATCCAAAGGACAAGGAGAAGACGGCTTTCTCCACCGGTAAAGGTTTATGGCAGTTTAACGTCATGCCCTTTGGATTGTGCAACGCACCTGCCACATTTGAGCGACTAATGGAGTGTGTACTGGCAGGCTTAGTTGGAGAGGCTTGCTTAGTCTACTTGGACGACGTCATCATTGTTGGCCGCGACTTCGAGGACCATTTGCGAAATTTAGAACGAGTTTTCGCCAAAATAGAGGGGGCCAAGTTAAAGTTGAATCCGAAAAAGTGTCGTTTATTCAGGAGTAAGGTCAATTATCTCGGCCATGTCATCTCCAGTGATGGAATCCAGACGGACCCGGAGAAACTGGAAGCAGTTCAAAATTGGCCAACCCCTAAGAACAAAACCGAAGTGCGGGCATTTCTCGGCCTATGCTCCTACTACAGGCGTTTTGTTAAGGGATTCTCAGAGATAGCCAAGCCATTACATCGGCTGACAGAAGATAAACGACAGTTTATTTGGGACGAGACTTCGGAAGATTCTTTTCAGAAACTGAAGCAACATCTGTGTGAAACACCAATCCTGGGGTATCCACAACCTGAAGGTCAGTTTATAGTCGACACGGACGCAAGCAACACGGCCATTGGAGGGGTGTTATCTCAAAAACAGGGTGAAAGAGAAGTTGTAATTGCATATTTCAGCAAATCTTTATCTAAGCCAGAGAGAAACTACTGTGTGACAAGAAGAGAACTCTTGGCTGTCGTAAAGACGCTACAACATTTCAGCAAATATCTCATCGGGAGACAGTTTTTATTGAGAACTGATCACGCAGCCTTGAAGTGGTTACTACAATTCAAGAACCCAGAAGGCCAAGTAGCTCGATGGATTGAACAACTCCAGGAGTATGACTTCAAGACGGAACACCGCAGCGGAAAGGCGCATGGGAATGCCGACGCACTTTCACGAAGGCCGTGTTCAGAAGACTGCAAACACTGTGTTAAGCAGGAATCTAATGAAATTACATTAAAGTTAACGAAAACAAGTCCTTTGGGTCCATGGGAGAATGATGCTATGAGGGAGGCTCAAGAAAGAGATGACGACCTTCGGCACATCATCACATGGAAGAAACGGGGTGACGTAAAACCAATCTGGAGTGAGGTTGCACCCACTGGCGCTGCCACTAAGGCGTACTGGGCGCAATGGGACAGTCTGATACTTCAAAATGGAATACTTTACCGGAAATGGGAGAAGACTAACGGCAGAGAGTTCCATCTTCAGATAGTTGTCCCAAGGACGAGAGTACCAGATGTTCTCCGTGAAATTCACGATGGCGTATCAGGAGGTCATCTAGGTGTCAAGAGGACGTTAACAAAAGTGCGAGAACGATTCTACTGGTTGCATTGTCGAGATGATGTGCAGGATTGGTGCCGCAAATGTACTACTTGCGCTGCAGTGAAGGGACCACAGACAAGGAGTCGTGGAAACCTGCGCTTGTATAACGTTGGCGCACCGTGGGAACGAATTGCAGTTGACGTAGCTGGGCCATTTCCTGTAACGGAATCGGGAAACAAGTATTTTATGGTGGTCATGGATTACTTCACAAAATGGCCCGAAGTGTTCGCCATACCAAATCAGGAAGCTACAACAGTTGCTTCTAAGCTAGTCGAAGAAGTGATATCTCGCTTTGGTGTGCCTCTAGAAATCCATTCCGATCAGGGCAGGAATTTCGAATCGCAGGTCTTCCAGGAAGTATGCAGAATTTTGGGAATGCATAAGACGAGGACCACCGCGTACCATCCACAGTCTGATGGAATGGTTGAGAGATTTAACCAGACCCTTGAGAGGCATTTGGCGAAATTGGTAGATGACAAACAAAAGGATTGGGACAAGTATATACCGCTCTTCCTTCTGTCGTACCGTACCGCCGAGCATGAGGGCATAAAAGCTACCCCGGCGTATGTCAATTACGGTAGAGAACTACGAGTACCAGTAGACCTCTTGACAGGAGGGTCACCGGAGGAACCAAAGACCTTACCAGACTATGTCTGCGATTTAAGGGAAAAGATGCGCTATATACACGCCACGGTTCGGGAAAATGGGTTACAGTCAAGTGAGAAGATGAAGACCAGATACGACCGAAAAGCGAACACGAGCGGCTTCGAAGAAGGGTCACTGGTGTGGCTGCATAACCCAACTCGCCGAAAAGGGAAATCTCCAAAGTTACAGACCAAGTGGGACGGCCCATACAAAGTGGTTACCCGATTGAATGATGTGACTTACAGGATCCAAAAGCAACCAAGAGGGACATTCAAAGTGGTACACATAGACCGTCTGGCGCGTTACCATGGCAGTAACAACGATGCTCGGGACGAGCATCTCTAAGAGGGGAGTAGTGTTACGGATACGGACACGTGGTGCCATCTAGCGTCGGGCCAGCGAACCTACCAAGGGAACACAGGCAACGTAAATCCCCTACTCGCTACTAGATGACGCTAGGTGTATGTACCTACGAGTACTTTCTAGAAATATCTGATGCTTGTTTACGCATATCGGGTTCATTCTGGGATGTTCCGGAATTTTCTGAGATTCGATCCGACCCGTATAAATAGTCGCAGACAGTCCGGCCGGCAATTCAGTTTGATCTGAGCTATCTTCGAGGCGACTTCGGAGCGAAAACAAGTGATCAATAGTGAGTGATTGTGATTGTGATAGTGACTCGGCTACGACCTAGGACAGTGATAGTGCTCAGTGATTTGGATCTAGTGCTCAGTGTTTGGACTCAGTGATTAGTGTGAGCTAGTGTTTGTGAATAAAGTCTTCAAGAGAGTCACCAGGTCTTTCTTTCCGAATCTTCGAACCCCTAGCACGTAAAAATATGCGTATTCTTACACATGAACGAAATTGTTAAGATAAACAAGCTCGAGTATTTTTGAATAATCATAACTAGTACTTAACTACTTACTACAATTAGACGTATCACGTACGACACAATGGCTTGTAAGATCATATTAGCCAAATGGCGATACCCTGAATCGATAAAGATGGTGCAACAAGTAATGCGATGTTTAACGCTAATAGCATACATTAAGTATTGGTCATCATATTGTCAACTAACCCAAATAACCAGTAGGTTAAAGAAGATATTAGAAGCTTTTGATCCTTGTTCGTATATTATTAATTTTATAAGCATCTCACTATTCGAAATACTAAATAAAGACATAATAATATATTGATAAAGAAATAAATATTTTGACACCTAATCCGAAGTAGATATTGTAGTTATTCCAAGGAAAAACTGAACATTTTGTACAAAACCTTTCTTTGGTTTTTGCGTGAAAAAATAGTAACGCAACTTTCGGCGATGTAATATTATGTAAGTATGTGGTGTGATGTAATTTGTAACATCGGTAGTAAGGAAAAAATACAAGAAATGTTCCTAACTATATGACGCCCGCATCTCCGCGCGGGAACGGTACGATATCCTGTAGCGGTATAAGCAGGAATAATTTTTATTTATTGCCTGGGAACCGTTCATTTTCCGGGATAAAAAGTATCCTATGTCCTTTCCCGGAACTCAAAGCATCTTTATACCCAGCAAAATCGATTCAGCGGTTTGAGCGTGAAGAGGTAACAAACAGACAGACATTCTTTCGCATTCTTCCACAGTGCGTTTCTCGCGTAACTTTCTACCGCGCACTGTAAAACTCTGGAACGAACTGTCACCAGCAGTATTTCCGGACCTATACGACCTGCAAACCTTCAAGAAAAGAGCGTATTCCCTCTTAAACGGCCGGCAACGCACCTGCAGCTCTTCTGATGTTGCAAGTGTCCATGGGCGACGGTAGTTGCTTACCATCAGGTGACCCGTCTCGCGTCTGCTCGTTTGCCCCCTTATTTAATAAAAAAAAAAATCGCATTTATAATATTAAGTATGGATGTAAGGGATTTAAGGGACTGCTCTATTCAAGAATAGGTTAGGAAACCCTGCGAAAACAAACAGCAATCGTGGCTGTAGCCTGGTTGTTACAAGTCAAAGGTCCTGTCACAGATACGATCGAAACAGATAATCTAGACAATGGCTGGACGGCCGACCTTCAGTTAAAATCGCCATAACAATAAAATACCCATTCCGTTACACTTATTTTAACCTAAAGCTGGGTTTACACAACAATTATTTAATAATTTTTTTAAGGCTTAAATAATAATGCTTTATGCAATAATTTGTAATAGCTTTTAATAATAATTTAACTTTAAGTTTTACGCACATTTCTCTTCTTCAGAGTGAGCAATTAAAAATATTACATATAGAAACTCATAAGCAACTTAAATAATCATATTATTTAGGAAGTTCAAATTGTGTGCAGGTCACATGCGATGCCTTAAAAAGAATAACATTTTCTTTCTACGTATATGGGTGATTTTTTTTTAACTTAACTACAGCAGACCAGAAGCACGTTATCCTTCCATGACTTAATATTGGCATTATTTCTACCTTCTATTTTCTTTTATCATTCATTTTAACAGTTCATATTAAAATTTAATTTTAATAAAATATGACAGTTAAAGTTTGACGACCTCTGTGGCTCAGTTGGTGGGCTGTTGGCAGCTCAAGCCGGGGGTCGTGGGTTCGAGTCTCGCCGACGGAACAAAAAGTTTTCTAAGTTCCTGGGTCTTGGATGTGTATTAAATATGTGTATCATATAATAAAAATCTTAAATATATGTATAGTATAAAAGTATTAAATATATTTCCGTTGTCAGGTACCCGTAACAAGTGTCCTTCAGGTACTTACCACGGGCCAGACTGACGTGGTGTGAAGCGTCCATAGATATTATTATTATTTATTAAAAAAAAGATTTTTAGTAATGGTCACAGCTACACCGATAACATAAAAGAGCTATCGATTATATTCGTTCCATTCAAAAAACTAAGCTATCATTGTTATTTTGAGCTACTTAAAATGTTAATAAAAAAAAGATTAAGATTTTCTACCGTGTAATCATACCTTTATAACCCGAGCGTGCGTGGGAGCTCAGAGAGATTGGCGTCTATAATTAACTTTACTCACCGTCTATTCATAAGCCGGTACCGATTTTGAAGGTTACCTATAATAGAAAAGTTTTAAGACAATACTTATTGTGGTTCGACTACCGCAATTTGTGATCATGGCTGTTTGAACTTGGTTTTAATGTATGTTATTATAGAGTCCTTGATACTAGTGATTTGCCAATTTTGTTTTGCTTTTGTTTTTTGATTAAAGCAAAAAACCTTTACGAATAAAATATACTTTATCATATTAACAATACATAATATTTTAATTATACATCTAATTAATAATTATACATCAACAATACATAATATTATTTAATTCAGAGTAAATAAGATTAAGGAACAAAGTGAAACCCAAAAAATAAAAAAACACAAACAATATTTTTGTAATATTATACTTAGTATAAATAATAATAGGGATTTTGCTTATTTAAAAAATATCGTATATCGAGTTACACAAAATACTGATACTCGCAATATACATAGACGAATTATACATAATAATATATAATACTAGCTGTCCCAGCAAACGTTGCTTTGCCATAATATAAAGTATTTCGCCCATATTATTTTATTGAAGTGACTAAATAAGTATGTCGCCATGGCAACGTCAACCACTATCCTGTCGCACAAACTGAATGGTCGCCGACCGCCGTCAGTCTCAGCTTGCAATAATTTACTATTATTTATTCAACAAATGCACTTATCAATATATAAAGTACCCAGTAGCCGATTCTCAGAGCTTCTGAATATGCATATAAAATTTGGTAAAAATCAGTAAAGCCGTTTCGGAGAAGTTCGTGGACTAACATTGTGACACGAGAATTTTATATATAAGATAAGATAATATAACAGCGCCTTTAACTTTACAGCACACAAGTTGGTACATAGTGATTTTGTCACTAGACATAATTTCTATTTGAATTCAACAAGGCACTGTATATTTTGCTCTTTAGTGTGCCAACAAAATATATAAAGTTTATAAGTACAAGTTGATATTAGTAGTATGATAAAAATTAAATAGAACCAAAACGTTGATTTCGTCTATTTGCACTTTAGCGTGTTTAAGATTCATAATTTTTATCTCCACAATCTACATATATACTAAGATAAAGATAATTACAATATTATCTTTATCTATACTTATAAAATTACATGTCCTGACTGACTGATTCATCATCGCTGAGCAAAAACTGTCAAAGTTACAGCCACGAAATTTGGTGAGTAGGGTTGTTTTATTAAGTAGACACCCACTAAGAAAGGAATTTTGAAAATTTTACTCCGAAGGGGGTGAAATCGGGGTTGAAAAATTGAATGAAAGTCCGTCATTTCTTGAGTTAGAAACATGAAACTTCATTTTTGTGCTACTGATTAAAAATGAATGGATACGCATTTAAGCGTTTCTGGTAATTCTACCCACAAGGGGGTGAAATTGGGGTAGAAAGTTTCAATGAAAGTCCGTCATTTCTTGAGTTAGAAACATGAAAGTTTATTGACGTTTGCGTTTGACGTTTGCTTAAATAGGGTCCCATTTTTACCATTTGTATAAGGAACCACAAAAAGGGGAAAACTATCCATCTTTGTTATTATACTATGTTAACGCGGACGAAGGCGCGGGCAACAGCTAGTAAGATTATAAAATCTTTACACTTATGATTTTAAAACATTATACTTTATAGAATTTAAGATACATTTAAACTTATCAGATATTGCTGGCAACTTCACTTATATTTACAAATACTTGTCTATTTAATACTTGTTGCAGTTTCATTTTGCATCAAAATCGGGATCATAGCTCCTTTTTGCCTTTTCCTCTATTATAGTCGCTAAACCTTGTAGTATCATATCCACAATATTGACTAACAAATTCACCATACTTTTTAGCAGTTGCTAAATATGGCGTTACATAAAGGGAACACCTTAACATAACCAATCAATCAATTTGTTACTCCAATAATTAAGACATTGACCGCAAAAACCGGAGCGTTGTGAGAGCATTGTTCACACGTGAAAGTTGTGATATACCTTACCTGGTATAGCCTTGTAACTTACACTACTAGTGCGGTGTTAAGTTGTTAACAGTATTTAATTGTAATATTGCTTTCTTTGAAATAAGATATTACTATTATTATTATAAATATAAAATAAGTTTTGCAGATGGGGTTCATAATCCATTGTAAAAGTTGTTACTAAAAATACCTAGTTATTTAAGCAACCAATGTGCACCGTACATTGGTAACTAATCTATTATATATAAATCTCCTGTCACAATGTTTGTCCGCGATGGATTCCTAAACTACTTAACCGATTTTAATGTTTATTTTTTTTAATGTGTGCTTTTTTCCAACTTGAGAGATAGGATAGCTTAGATCTTTTATTATAGTCGCAATTTTATTTTATTGCAAATTATTTGTCTATAAAGAGCGACCATGTTGTTTATGCGACGCGGGTCACGGGATAGCGATGGACGTTGCCATGGTGATATACTTTTTTTTTATATCTATGGACGCTTCACACCACGTCAGTCTGGCCCCGTGGTAAGTAGCTGTTCTTTTTTTTTACTTATTTTTTTTTATTTTTTTTTTTACTTATTTACTCAGTAATTCAATAAAATAATACGGGCGATATACTTTTTATAATATGGCAAAGAAACGTTTGCCGGGACAGCTAGTAACTATATTATATAAAACATTATATTTTTAGACTACTACTAGCTGTCCCGGCAAACATTGTTTTACCATATAAAGTATTTAGCCCATATTATATTTTTATTGAAGTGACTAAATAAGAATGACACCATGACAACGTCCATCGCAGCCGCTATCCCGTCGCACAAACAATGGTCGCCACCAGTCTCGAGTTGTAAAAGTTGTAAGGTACCCAGTACCCGATTCTCAGACCTACTGAATATGCATATAAAATTTGGTAAAAATCAATAGATAAAGCCGTTTCGGAGGAGTATGGCAACTAACATTGTGACACGAGAATTTCTTCTTCAATGAAATTAAAGTCACACTACACATAGCATGAATTGGCAACAATTATAGAGCAGTAAGTACGTGTAGACATTACACATACGGTATATGATAAACAAAACATGGAAACATTATGTTAACCAACGTATGGAAGTTTATTGTTGTGTTTCTTACATAGTTGTTATAGTATTCGTGTATCTCACGTTACAGTTTTGCACCGTAATTGTACTTATAGTAGCCTAAATGTTACCTTAGATTAGTACCCTTAGCTTAATGTAAGGTTTTCAAAGTTTTGACTGGCATATAAACAGTGGCTTTTGTAGTATACCATGATTATATTCATGAATTATATTTTAAATAAAGAGCACTTAAGATAGTCAACCTAATATATGTATTTAAGTGTAATATTCGTATAATAAGATCTTACTTAGTGTGACTTTTGCCAGTATATGGAAAGTCTTTAAAGTTCGATTTTTTTTTGTTTGTAATAACAGTGTACTCACTTATGTTATGACAAAACTTCAAGCTTATGCAGTGTGAACACGGCTAATATAATTTTATTTATAAAATATTGCGTTTTAACTATATAAAAGCTATTTTCACAAAACAAATTACGTAGAAAACTGTCAAATAACTTCTTCCTAGTCGTTGACAAATTTAAGAGAGTTGTGTTTTAGGTCAGCTACATAATAAGTAGAGTTCATAGAAAAAAGGTGATGACTTTGTACCAAATATAATGGTTAAAATTAAATATCCTGAACATCTTATTTATGCAATATATTAAGACCGGAATCACGCCGCTACACATCTTATCTTGTTAATTTTAGTTCGAATCGATTACCTGACATATGCAACCGACATAACGATACGTTAGCAAACCCTGAGAAATTCCTTCGATTTTTGCTCCGATAGTTCCCACTATTATTATTCACAATATATAAAGCTATAGACTTAGGACTCTTAGCAGTTACTTACAGGGACTCAACAGTAACTCACAGGGTCTCTCAAATCAGTCAAAATGTATAGAGTAAGTCATTTTTAAGTGTAAAAGTGTTAAACAGTGTTATATTTTTTATAGTTTTTAGTATATCGCGAGAGATTTTAGCTTATGACTTCTAGAGCATGAAACATATTTCAGCATATAAAAGACATCAACGCGAATGCTGCCAATGTCAAATAAAATCTTAACTTTTGGAAATCCAAATTGCTTTTAAATTTGTGACAATTTAATAAATGCGAAAGTTTGTTTGTTGGTCTATCATATTTTATATCTTTACAATTTATCTGCGAAATCACTTTAGATAAAAAAATGTGTGAGTTTTTGTCACAAAAAATTTGTTCACGGGATAGACAAATTTTTGCGCAAACAGTAGAATCAAAATTCTGTAGAATTACATTATTAAAGGTGACATAAATTATACTTTTCTTTCAGCTGATCGTAGCATTTATGTTAATTTCGGCCAGTAACGCGCTATTCCCGTTTCATCATCACCACCACCACCCGGCTATTTCGCACCAGGAGGTGATCAAACACGACGGACCTCATCATCCGATACCAATTCATCATGTCCCGATTCATCACCACGTGCCGATTCACCATCACGTGCCGCTGATTCATCATCAGCCGATTATACACGAGCCTCATCATATTCCAGTGCATCATGACCATTATGTAAGTATTAAGATTGTTTTGATAGTGTTGTCTAGTTTATAGGTGCCAGTTCCATAAGTTTCAAATTTTCTGTCAAAGAAAATATAAAGATTCAGCTATATCTGGTACCGACTTCAAAATGATGAAGGTTGAGTACAGAAATAGTTGAGGTTTAGCCGAATTCGGAAGCCGATTGGGGAGGTACTATCAGAGTCATGAGTCATTGGCAGATGGCGAACTTGCTTTAAAGTTTAAATATTGTCAATGTATTGTCAATAAGTCAATGTCAATCGTAATTTCTCAGCTGCGATTTATATATAATCCGAATAAATCACGTATCGTCTATAAACATTTGAAGCCCTATGAAAAAAGGCACTATGCCTCTACATGAAATGGGGAATCTTCATCTTTCATAAATTTTACAGGCATTCCCCGAGTACAAGTTCGCGTACTCTGTCCACGATCACCACACGGGCGATGTGAAGTCTCAGCACGAGGTGCGACACGGTGACGTGGTGCATGGTGGCTACGAGCTGATAGAGCCCGACGGCCGGCAAAGGAAGGTGGAGTACAAGGCTGATGATCATTCGGGGTAAGTGCTACGATAGAACTACACAGTTCGGTCATAGAAGAGATTGCGACAGTCGCAACACAAGGTGCGCCGTGCGACACGGCGACGTGGTGCATGGTGGCTATGAGTTGATAAACCGGCCGGCAGAGGAAGGTGGAGTACAAGGCTGATAATTATTCAGGTAAGTGTTACGATATAACTGCACAGTTCGGTCATAGAAGAGATTGCGACAGTCGCAACACAAGGTGCGCCGTGCGACACGGCGACGTGGTGCATGGTGGCTATGAGTTGATAAACCGGCCGGCAGAGGAAGGTGGAGTACAAGGCTGATAATTATTCAGGTAAGTGTTACGATATAACTGCACAGTTCGGTCATAGAAGAGATTGCGACAGGCGCAGCACGAGGTGCGACACGGCGACGTGGTGCATGGTGGCCGACAGAGGAAGGTGGAGTACAAGGCTGATGATTATTCAGGTAAGTGTTACGATATAACTGCACAGTTCGGTCATAGAAGAGATTGTGACAGTCATAGCATGAGGTACGACACGGCGACGTGGTGCATGGTGGCTATGACCTGATAGAGCCCGACGGCTGACAGAGGAAGGTGGAGTACAAGGCTGATGATTCGGGGTAAGCGTTATAATAGAACTGGAGAGTTTGATCATAGAAGAGATTGCAACAATCGCAACACGAGGTGCGACACGGTAACGTGGTGCATGGTGGCTATGAGCTAATATAGCCCGATGATCAGCAGAGGAACATCTCATGCTGTTGATGACCATTCAGGGTGAGTTCTGTCAATGTGGGTGTCACTGTCCTGTGTGAAAAATTTTGAACATGGGATATAAATGACAATAGGCTGTCTCTAAATTGAACAATCCTAAGTCCGAACACAAGAAATATAAATGAAGGTTGAGTGTTAATTTGTTTACTGTGACTAAACTGTGCAATCATATCGTCAACTATAATGTAGTGGCAGTACACTTAATAAACGTTTCAATGAACGACGATCATCGTAGAATACCTAATAAAAATCCAATTTTATACCTAAATTGCCTCATTATAAGATAATAAGCTAACCAATAAACCAACAAAAAATTTAAGTCAAGAGAATTAAGCCCTCTGCAGTAAGCAGATGTAATAATTAATAAAACATAATTTTATATCATTGTTGCAGCTCTTGCGTGTAATATTAATTGATTTAAATCATATAGACATGCAATAATGATCAGAAACTGTAAATCTTTACAAAAAGACTCGCTTGCCAGAGACAATCTTAATGAATTTTTTTCTTTAAATGTCTTTGTTTCAGATTCAATGCTATCGTCCACCACTCATCGCCTCATCATCACGTCCACCTGTCCCACCACATCTGAACTTGACACGTGTCATTGACCCCCGCTGCAACTGTACCAATGTTATAAAGACTGACACTGAAATCATATTCTCAATTAATAGCGCTATCCATTATGTCTTTTGTTTTTTTTTTTTTATTCTTACGACCTTTCAACCCTGAAAGATGACCTAAGCTAGGAGTAGTATGTTGTTGAAAAATATTTTAAGTGGAACTAGATGCTGATTGGTAATTAGTAATTACTAGTTACTAAAATTCATGATAATTATAATGAATTTATATCAAATATTATGCTATCATAATCCCTGTATATGTACAGGTTTGCGTAATATGGCATTTCAAACAAAATGACCTAAAAATTATTATATTAGCAACTACTTCTATTTTCAATTCGTTTGTTTAATCGGAAAACAGTAGGGCCATATTAATTAAGTCTTGTTTTGCTAGCTTATTAAACACAATGTAAAATGATTGATTAAATAGGAAGTGATTATGTTGTACAATTAGCAGGCGCATATGCATTCATCAATTTAAGTAGACGTTAATTAAAAGTGAGTAAAAAACACCTTCGAATGATAAGCGTAAATATTTATATATTTTCACCATAATGCTATCACTAATCTGCATTGTGCAACCTATACTATATATGAGAAATACGTAATAATACTAAGACATATATTATCCCAAATATGCATTTTTATCCAATTTATTAGAGCTATAACAAGGTATTTAGTCATTACATATTATTGTCACGACAACAAAGTTTGACAAAAAATATGATATTATATAGATTTGACACGACCCATCGAAAAAAGACAATAATATGTCTCTTGCCAAGCCTTCGATATACCTATCTAGTGGTCTAGTGGTTTAGAGCACGGCTTTTGACGTGGAGGTCACGGGTGCGATTCCCACGTTAGAAACGTGTTAATTCCAAGTTTGTTTAGGACAGTGCGGGCTGATCATGTCGGTCGTCCGTCTCACTGGATACAAAAGTAAAGGAATAGACAGTGCTCTTGTGCACTGCGTATACACTTGGGCACTATAAAATTACTTCTGCATAACTGGCTAGATTTCAATGAAACCTGCCACCGTTATCGAAATCGGTGTGAGGGTATAATATTATATTATACTAGCTGTCCCGGCAAACGTTTCTTTGCCATATAAAGTAGGTATTTCACCCGCATTATTTTATTGAAGTGACTAAATAAGTATGTCACCATGGCAACGTCGATCGCTATCCCGTCGCACAAACAATGGTCGCCGTCAGTCTCGAGTTGTAATAATTTACTATTATTTATTCAACAAATACACTTATTAATATAAAAAGTACCCAGTAGCCGATTCTCAAACCCACTGAATATGTATATAAAATTTGGTTAAAATCAGTAAAGCCGTTTCGGAGGAAAACACGGCCTAACATTGTGACACGAGAATTTTATATATAAGAAGAAATATCAAATCCTACGACAACTTGGCTAAACATTACAATTACACTCACCAAACGAATGCGATACGATATTCTAGAATATTTAAAAATGGAACACGTTTATACATATTCACTTAAAGCTATTAAGTGGTATCATGAGATCGGATTGATGTTGCGATGTACTGCTCCCAATTCTCGTGCTGCCACACCCGATATGAATTACATCGTGAAACCAAATAATTGCTCGTATTGATTCTATGCAGGAAACAGAAAATTAAAATTGAATTTCAATATCGTATATAAATATGTTACATATTATCGAGTTATCAGTAAACTTATCATCTCCTATCGATCAAGGCATAGGCGATGACTTGGAAGGTAACTTATTTTTAAGGATTTTTAATTCAACGAAAAATTGTTTCAGTTTGCTTTAATATATTTTATTGTGGTTTTAGTGAGTTAAGTTCCAGTAAAATATATATTTATAACAAAAAATATAGCACGATATAAGAAAAAAAATGTATTTTCATGTTGTGCTATCTCTGTTATTTGTTTGTATACACTATACAGTATTGTGTATAATAAGAGCATTTTTACTATTAAGATGTTTTAATTATAGTCTTTTGAGTATAACGTTATGGTGCAGGTTGTAACAACGTTTGGAGTTGTGCTTTGGACAGTAGCCCATGCACATCCGCCCTACTCTGAGCAAAGGGTGAAGATTGTACACCATGTCGGTTTGAGCGAAAAGGGAGGCCAGTCGAATGAACATGGAGAGAAATACGTAAGTATTTATCATATACTTGATTCGTAATAAAGGATAGCTTGTATTACATTTTCATTTCATTTTCAAAAAAATAATCTAATTTTAAAATATAAATTTAAAAAGAAGCTTTTGAAAGTATGTATATAAAAATAATTTATTTAAATTAATTAAAAAATATATAAAAATTTTGGAAATATAAAAATATTGAGTTCCATAAATTGTAATGAAGCTTACAATTACATGTTTTTCAGGCATGGGCGTATCCTTCATATGAGTTCGCATATAAAGTCTCCGATCCTCACACTCACGACTTCAAAGGCCAGTATGAAAAACGAGAAGGTGATAAACTCAAAGGAGTTTATTGGTTAACAGAGCCAAATGGTCGCAAGCGCATCGTTAAATACCACGTTGAAAAAGATAGCGGGTAAGTTCATAACATGTTTACAATGTGACGTTATTTTTTTATTTGATCTTGAGTATACTTTAAATATTTATTTCATGTTTCAGATTCAAAGCCCACGTAGGATATAAAGAACCAAATGAAAATCAAGAAGGAGGTCAAGAAAATAACCAAAGTGGTGAAGGTAACGATGGAAATAACGACCGTGAAGAAGGAATAAACGAGGGTGGAAATGAAGGTGGCAATGGAGGTGGTGAAGAGGGAGGAAACGAAGGCGGAAATGAAGGCGGCAACGAAGGTGAGGGTCAAGAACAAAATGAAGGAGAAAACGAAGAAGGAAATGAAGGTGAAGAAAATAATGAGGAGGGACAAGGCAACGAAGAACAGGAAAATAATGAGGAAGGTGGCAATGGTGAAGGAAACAACGAAGAGGAGAGTAGTGGTGGTAGACAGCACGGAAAAAATAAGAAATATCAAAAATGGAGCTGGGAATACAAAAAAGGTGGCAATAAGGGAAAAGGAGGTAGAGGAGGTCAATCGCAAAATGGGGGAGGAAATGGTGGAAATCAAAATGGAAATGGTGAAGCACAAAGAAATGAAGGTCGACGAGGAAACAAAAGCCCTGTTGCCTGGTGGAAAAATTGGGGGCCTTGGCGTAGTAGTCAAGAAGACCAAGGAAGAGGTGGCAATGAAAATAATGGGGAACAAGAGGAGAATAACGAAAACGAGGGAGCAGGCAGCAACGAAAACAATGAAGGTGAAAATGGCGAAGAAGGGGAAAACAATGAGGAGGGTAATGAAAATGAAGAAGAGAATAACGGTGGCGAAGATAGACGTCGGATGATGAATTGGTCAAAAAAAGGTGTAAGGAAAACGATCATCAATTACCATATCAAACATAAACACCAAATTAATAGAGCCGGTCATGGCCGTGAGCAAAACGGTCAAGGTGGGAACGAAGGAAATAATGGAGGAGAAAATGGTAACGGTGGACAAGGTAGTGGAGGTAATGGAGGCAACAAGAAAAAAAGTTACAAACGATACGAATACCACGTTAAAGTTCACCATCCAAAACACAAATATGGAAAACGTCATTAACCAGCACTTGTGATGTAATAATATACAAAAGACACTAAGTTATTCCTAAGTTGTGTTAATGTTTACTAATGATAACGGCAAAGTGATTAACATTTTTTTTATTATTTTAAACATGCTTAAATGTAATCGTGAAAATCATTATTATTTTAAATATTATTTTAGAGGCTGCAATAAAACTTTGTAAACCAAATGTGATATGATAAATGAAATACAAAGTTTTAAAATCTTAAAATTATCTCTTTTGATTTTATGTTTTCAATTTATTTTTAACCCCCGACCAAAAAGAGGGGTAGCATCCAGACGGGTGGACTGATTTTGATCTAGTTTTTTTTTTTGTTTGAAAGCTGACATGACCGAGAGTGTTCTTAGCTATAGTTCATCATCATCAGCCTGCTCAGTGCTGAAATATCACGGTTTATCTGGTTCGTGATAGGACGGTTAGCAACTTGCAGTCGTTTGATGGGTTTTATATTTTGCATTCTGGTTCGTGATACTTATGAATACACATTATATACACATTATTGATACAATACATATTATTGGAAAGTTGACCTGGTGCTGCAGCATCACCTGGTAATCAATAGGATACCCAACTCCTCACCTAATTTTAATTGCAACAACCAGTAAGACGTAGATAAACAGTAAGCAGCATCACCTGGATTCTATAGGAGCCGAGCTCCGTATGAACCCAAACTGGAGGTTTCATGTTTGGGCTCATATTGACGGCCTCATCCAAGAGGACATATTTTTTAGATGGTATTCATTGGGATAATATGATCCAGTTGATAGGAATTACTCTGCACAAGTTTAAAAAGCATGAAATTAAATTAAATTAAGAAATTAAAAAAAAAACCCCCGCCAACAAACCGCAAATGTAGATGTTTGATTTCACATAACAATATAGTCAGTTCACAGCGACCTGAATCGAGAGATTCAGCGACTATTATGGCCGATGGCGATACAAAATGCAAAAGTCGCTGTTGTGGTAGTTTACTGGCTGTCCCCCGACACACCTTGACAACAGTTATGGACTAAAATATTACTTTACTCTTAGGAATGATTTAAACTTAAAGTCAGTAAATATTATTTCATTACTTTTTAAAGTTTTTTGGCGCAGGTTTTTTTAATTTCTTAATTTAATTACAGGTATCTTATAATGCAAAACATAACCCTAAATGCAAGTTCGGATAATGAAAACATCTTACGTGCTATTAGTTAACTATCATAGCTTCCTACCTTTGTTCCGTAATATTTCCTTTTCTTGTCTGACTTCTTCTAGTATTATTTATTACATCAGTGCGATGTTACGATGCCAGTAATTCTTCAATTGCCGATAACAGACTCACGGTACTGACAACAACATGCGACCTAATGAACCATTTTATAGAGCTTATGCATTATTTATATTTAAACTTTTTTCAGTATAATTAGAAGGCACAAATTGAAATTATAAAAAATACTAAAAGATACTTTTAAGATACGTTCGTCTATTACTACGTACATTAAATTATACACCTCTATCGAAACATGATTGAAGCACACTTGAATCCGTAGAAAAACCAGCCAAGTGCGTTTTAGTTCACTTGCACTTGCAATATAGAGTTCTTCAAGCCTCAAAAGTAGTTCAGTTAATTATTATAATAAACTGTAATAACTATTAATTTATTACTGTTCTAGATTCTTTGTAGAACTTCATTTCTGAAGAAATTCGTTTGTGACGCAAGCACTGTACACTTTATAATATTATTGTCCTCTTGATGAGATTACTATTGTCCTCTTGACTTTGAGTCTCTTTTAGACCCGGATAACGCTTTTTTTAATTGGTTCAACGGTTTTAGTGTTATGCGAATGTAGGCATATTTTTTAAACATTAAACCATTAATATTATGTTACAAATTAACAACGAGTCAGTCTCATTTACAACAATCATGTATGTATTATTTGGTATTACGTAGTTTGTTGCTGAGACAAGGAATCATTTTACGCTTACTACGCTCTTGAAATGCGTGAATGTGTAGGGATTAATTATTATGTGCACGAGTCTATATATACATAACGAATTCTGTTGGTCTGTATTGTATATAATATATTTACTATTTCAAAATTATTTCATACCAACTATGTTAAAAAAACGTTAAAAATTATAAGTTTCTAGAGTTTGACACATAATATAGTTTGAAATCTCAGTATTATGATGTCTGATGTATCATAGTACATTCTTATCAAAAAAAATTATAAAAGGCAACCCGCGACAGCCGCATTTGAAAATAATAAATAGCAATTATTGTATAGGCGATGAGATAAATATTTTATGGACGTTAAAATGTCAGCAGGCACTTTCATTTGTTTGTTGGTTTGTACGAGTTTGGTGTGTGTTGTGCGAGTAAATAATATGGAAACAGGTGCAGTCGGGTAAAGTCATATAGCATTCACTTATTTATCAATCAAAGCATGAACTAGCCACACCCTCCTGTAACAACGTAATTGCTTCAGTGAATAGTAAAAAGTTATTACATTTCAGTATAAATACTAGTGATAGTGTACTATCAGTTGATAGTAGTGTTGTTTTGTTGGTGTAAACGTGAACGATGATTTGGGAGGTAAATTTCTATGAAGTGAAAAAACAAAATAATACATACCTTATCAGTACCAGTGTCTTGTAGTATAAGGGCACCTTTTGATAAAAATACAGGCTTATAATAGTCCTTCGGTTGTATTTAATACTAAGGCAAAGATATGTTAATAAGTACCAAAATTTACAAAATATACTCAAGATTTTACAAATGAGTGTTTAGTAATATAAATAGTATATACCTTAAAATACTTAATATGGTGTAGCAACATTTCCTTTTACAACACACATGTTGTTGCTATTTTAATATGTTGTTACATGACTATTATATGTTTCATACGACAGATTGTATTGCTGTTTTGGGTGACATTTTCTGTACACGGTTATCCGTCAGGAGCAATATCGGAACAAAAAGTTACTATCCACCACCTCATAGAAAACGATGACCAAAACTCGGCCGGTGGACAGAAGCAAGAGTATCATGAAGAATACGTATGTTTGATTGTTCTATTTGTAGAACCTTTTAAATTTTGAAACGCCTGTAATTATTATTTCTCATTAACTGAAATAAAATAAAGTTATTGAACTTAATCATCAAATATTAAAACTACAATTCATTGTTTGCTTATGCAGTCTTATAATCATTTGTATTGTTATTAACTTAACCAATAACTTGCATTTTAATAAAATCTTTTTTTTAACAAAATAAGCAAACATTAACGGTCTTACCACAAAAGAATTAAACATCTGTTGAACAGTTGTTTTGAGTCAATTTTGTATGGAATTTTTCTCTAATCAACTGTTCAACGAGTGTTTAAATCTTATGTAGTAAGACCCTTAGATTTTAGTTTAGACAGTTAAAAACTGCAGTTATTTACTTTGAATATACAATTTCTTTGCGCCAAGCAGAACATTGATAATAAGTTTAGCAGGCGTTTAAGTTATGTTTCATTACTTAGTAAGGCTGATCAATACGATGATTTTCTTGTTGATTAAGTTAAAATATAATCATATGATTCCATAATCAAAAAACTATGTTATTTTCAGGCTACAGCGCATCCTTCTTATGAATTCTCGTATAAAGTGTCGGACCCTGATTCAAAGGATTTTAAAGGCCAGCACGAAATTCGTCACAAAGATAAAGTAAAGGGAACTTATTGGCTCGTCGAACCTTTTGGACAAAAACGTACTGTCAAATATAAATCCGAAGGGGACAAGGGGTAAGCACTAAGTACTAAGCATATTATACGATATGATTTTACAAATACTCACTTGCTGATATAAATTAACTGGATGACGTTCGCAACTCCGTTGTGCCAAAATTCGTTTATCACGCAGGAACCGTAATTTTATCAGAATAAAACGTATAATCCTATGTCCTTTCCCGGGACTCAATGTATCTCTTTATATATACCCAATTTCAGCAAAGTTTGGCCGTGACAATGTAACAGACAGACATACCCACTTTTGTATTTATAGTATTAGTATGGAAGTATGGATGACAGGTGCGCATTGAAGACGTGAGTGGATGAAGTGGTAACTAACAATTTGAAAACTATAGTTTTTTGCATAAAAGGAGCCATAAAGGGACCGGAAAATTTTCTTGAAATGAAAAAATGGTCCCATGTATATTGTATAGCTAGGTATATAAGTTAGATGATGAAGTATGTAAGTTATATAGGTTTTTTCAAATTATAAGGGAAAAAATGAGTAATTTTTCTTACGCTGTAAAATGTTACGTCATCGGCTCATGTCTTCAATAATTGTGATTAGCATAGTTTAAGACGAATCACATTATTTGAATAGTCGCAACAGTATTATAATAATGTTTTGAACCATTTACTTAAAGTTATTGACCCAGCATTTGTTGTTCTGCTTTAAAAGTACTAGTTTTTCCAGATCCACCCGAGTAAACAAAGGCAGCTTATGTTCGGTCATCAATCTTATGCCTATCAAACATTGTAATTTTAATTTTAGTATTTCAGCTACAGTGTTAATTGGCTAAATTATATTATAATTACAGATTTAGAGCTCACGTCAGCTATACTGGATCTAACAATCAGCAACAGGCAGAAAATAATGGCAACGGAAATGGTTGGCACAAACATATTGAAAACTATAAGAAAAAATCAGAAGAAAACCAAGAATCGAATGGTGAAAATGAAGGTGGAAGTGAAAATAATCAGGAAGACAACAATTCAAATAATAGCAATGGTAATGGCAACGGGAAAGTTAATAAACAGGGAAATGGTAACGGTAATGGCAACGAAAATGGTAAAAGAAATGGCAATGGGAACAGCAAAAACAACGGCAATGGGAACGGCAAAAGTAACGGCAATGGCAAGGGGAAAGGTAATGGAAACGGCAATGGGAATAGTCATAGCAATGGCAACGGAAATGGAAGTAGAAATGGCAATGGAAACGGCAACGGAAATGAAAAAAGTCAAGGTGACCAACACAAAAGTTGGTTAAAACATACACATAATAAAAATGAAGAAATTGATAAAAACAATTCAGAAGAGCAAAATAGTAACGAGGATATAAATAACAATGATCAGAAAAATAATGATGAAACAAATAATGCTGAGAGTGAATCAGAAATAAATCGAAATGCTGAACAAAACGGAAACAATAAACACAATGAGTGGCATAAGAAACCTAAACATAACGGTCAAAATAATGGCCGTGCGAATAAAGTAGAAAATAATCAAGATGAAGAAGGAAATGAGGGAAATGAGGAAAACGAAGAATCGAATAATGGCGACGAAGCTGAAAATGAAGAAAATAATGAAAGTGGTGAAAATGAAAATCACGGTAAACACTGCAATAAAAATGGTCACAAAAGACAAAAAAATGGAAGTGATAGAAGAAGGGCAGCACCACAAAATTCTTCTAAAAATGAAAGGAAGCGGCCTACGAATCACAAGAGCAGTTCAAGTAATGTACACATTGAATTCAAAAATGATGAGAAGGAAGAAGAAAAGTACGAACATCATATAATCGTTCACCACCCAAAATATGTAGCACATAAATCGAAAGATTGAAATTATGACTAAGTATATTAATATAGTTTTTGTTAGCTTTATTTATTTAGTCATAATTTCACTGCAAACGAAATTAGTGTTTTCTAAGAGACAATTAGTAAAACATTAATAAAATGGCAAAAATAATATGAAATACATAACGCGTTCACTTATTTATTTCCCTTTATTTCAAAGAAAATTGAAAAAGTATATTTTTGTTTGTCTTTCTGACTACAAAATATCTTAATCCGTACATTTGTGTATTTCTTTTTACTGGAAAACAGTTATCGTAGAGGTAAGGAATATTACAACCTCATACTTATTTCGATTACCGTGTTACGTATTATTATTTACATCCTACTATTATCAACATGCGAATTCGAGGAAACTATGTTCCGATATTAAATAGTTCGTTATCAGACATTTAGCTTAAAATCACTGAGACTTCAACATGCATGTAAGTATTTTGAATTTTAATTTAGATTATTTAAAAATTATTAAATCATTAACTCATTATCAATTGAATACGATTACTTTTTAATGCGTTTTTTTCATCTAAAAAACAACCTTACAAATTAGATTGTGTGTGTAGTTTTTTGATCAAGTTATTTTCTGCATACAAATTTGTAATGTCACTGAAGTTTTTTTTTTTAATTTTAGAAAACATTGCTTGCATCATTCTTATTAGTTTGCATGGTATGTGCAAACAAAGAGCCCGACGCTGATCCACGCTCGGTACATGAGTATGAAGACGCCCAGGAGCGGCATGGACATGAAGGTGTAAGTTTTATACCCAGTTTCCTGGGATTTTTGACAGAAGTGTATCTTTTTAATTGCAAATTGTTAAACTGTGTCCTGTCAACCAATCAAGAGTGTGAATCAAAGGGCATTAGTGCTTGGTTTATAAAGGAACCGATTATAATTAAATGTTTAATAGATGTGCTTTCATTGTGATATAGTTCTTGCAATCTACGATTGCGCGTCGCCCTTAGTTGTGTGAGTGACCATATCTATACACGCGTACATGGCTCGCTGGCTACTGTGAGTACTGACTGCTCCGTCGGGTACGCACACTAACGAAAATGTCTATTCACATTTCCAACTGCAAAAAAGGCGACGCGCACTCTTAGATTGCAAGAACTATAGCAGTAGATGAACTCTTAGTGTCTAGAAACGCGACCAAAAGTAGATTTAAATCTCATAAAGTAGAACACATTATTGTATGGGCATTGGGCAAAAAAATAATGATTATATTTTACTTTGTTACAGGTTGAATCTGAAGAGAGTCGGTAAGATTTTAAGAAAGGAACGTAAACATGAATTAATGTAGCCTAGCTACATGCGTGTCAAATAAAATTAATGAAATCGTAATACTAAAATTGTGATACCTCGATCGTAGGAATCGCAGACACAATAGATGTTCAATTGTTATGTGAATTATTAATACTTTAAATTTGTTTAACAGCATCGTACAAGATGTATACAGCCCTGACTACTACGAGCCCAACATAATTCTGGACTACCGATATCTGAAAACCGGTGGTAGGAGATTCACTAGGGGGGATGGTGGACAAATCCTCATTTTGCCCAGAAGAAACGGTGTGCCAATACCTCACAATGACTACGACAGTTTGCTGGAGTATTTAAGGCTTAAACGTGAAGCAGATTTGAACAGAATCTTGATGGAAAATCATCGTAAGCACAAAAATGGATTTGAGCAACACCTAGACACGACTCCAGGACTTTACGAGAGAGTAGAAGGACCTTACGAGTATGAACAGCAACAGTATTCACAAGGTCACCGTGGATAAATGATTTGAGAATTACTTGCCCTTCTATAATTATTTTCTTCTGTGAGATCTTCGTCCTTTTAAATAAAATTTTGAGCAATTGCATTTGTTTGATGCTTTTTATATCACCTTTAACAACACATAAAAACTAGATAGATTTAATGATTTTACTGACATCCTTTGATTTCAATGCTGGATAAGCTTAAGAGTTTGTATACTCTCTCATACGAGAAGAATTAAAAAATATAACGTTTCTTCAGTTAAATAACAAAGTAATAATTTACTATTTAAACAGTGAATACTAAGCAGCAGTAAACAAAGCAATTAACCGATCAATCGAATCGTAACGCTTGTACTTAATTAGTAATTACCTAAAAGAGAAACTGATGCGCTGAACACACCGGCATTTTCCATAATAGGCGCCTATTTCAAGGCGTATAGGCGTTGCCGGGTTGGTTTTTTTCACGATCCTTTTATAAATAGATATAAAATATTCCTAAGCCGACCCCAAGACAGCCCAAGATGAACAATTTTATTGTCAACTTCACGCTTCGATTTTATTGAACAGTTTATTTGACAATTAGATTGAAGGCGCGCGATCTTCAATATTAACCCTAGACGGTCAATAATATTACACCATAGCCCACGTGATATTGACAATAAAATTGCTCGTCAAGGCGGCCGGTAAGATAGAATGAAAATTGTGGGGCACAGAATTTCATAAAATTATGACATTTTATTTAAGGTCAGAAGACAGCACAACGTTGAGAATGTAAGAGTACAATATGCACCATCTTCTTCTTCTTCATTTATTAAAGGCAACCCATCGCTTTTTGCAAGGTTATTTTTGCGCGTCAAGAATACGTACCTACATACCTAAAATGTCATGGGGGCGTGGATATAAAGCAGCTATCAATCAAAACTTAGCCAGCACGCGTTTGTTTTTATCTCGTCCACACAAAAATATACACAGATATGACATTGACAGGCTAAGGGTCAATTCAGACCGCATCGCGCTGAGGTGCGGCCAGGCATAAATTTGCATGGATTTGACAGATTTTAATTGCGTGAGACATGCATATCTATGCGTTGCGTTGCGGTCTGAATCAACCCTTAGCGTCAGTTCAGCCTGCCTAGCATACATCAACGAGATATATCTCGTATCTCACTCTCGAGATAATTAAAAACTACTCGTCTCATAATGTCAAAATCTCGACATTATATCGACAAAACTCTATAAAAATGTGTTATTTCGATGATAGATCTACGCGAGAAAAAATGTTTGTCATGCTAGGGCAATGATATTGTATGTTACTAACGTAACTAGATTGGCAGTCTACGACAGAAACGCGTCACCACTTTGAAGATGCCTGCAGGCATATCTGCCATACATAATGACATAATAACATTATGAAGTGACATTGTCTTTTGGGCTATCAAGTGGTTACGCATTTCTGAGAATCGTTTGTAAGACATTGCCACTCTAGTATTTTAGAAACTCATTGTGCTAGGGTCAAGATACAAACTATCAAACATCGAGAAACATGTAGAGTGAGATATCTCGTTGGCGTATGCTAGGCAGGCAGGCCGCAACGCGACGCGTGGCTACATGTCTCACACAATTAAAGTCTGTCAATTCAGTCCAAATTTAGAAATGCACCTGCGCGTCGCCTTGCGGTCAGAATGGACCCTAACGTGAAATAGCTGCCTCGCAAGTTCCATCAGAGAAATTATTGTTTATTGGCAGATAGCGTCAATTGTTAACCGTGCAGTGATCTGTCAGCTGGGCTTAACATAATCTGACCAAAAAACGTTGGCCTATTAAACAATTTTTCTGGTGGTACATTCTCCCAGCTCATAATATTTTTGGCCACGCGCCAAAACATAGGGCAGCCTGTATATTACGTAAATTGTTTTTATCTAGTTTAGTTGTAACATTTAGCTGCAGGCTAAGAATTGTGGGTTAAAAGTGTTTACGTTGTTCTTCATTCGTTGTTAAACTAGATTAATAGGGCAAATAATTGGGCTAAAAATAATTCCGGAGGTGTTATTGTTTTTAACATATTATATTGAAACACTCGTCACAAAAACAATTTGCAGCTAATTATTTTAAGTGAATAGTTGCATTTATTGTTGAACGTGATTTTTTGAATATTTGTTAAAATTACAGTTTTTTTTTAAATAAAAACATTCTAATTCTACATAATATTATGGCAGGTGGCAGACTGACATTGTAAGCTTAGAACAATAGAAAACAACAGCAGCCTTCGCATAATTTATGCCATAGCATTGATCTGTATCGGTCGTAGGCGATATTTAGTATATATTATGTAGATCCGGTATACTATACATAATATGTATACCGGTATATTAAGTATACTATACGCCTCCCATCACCTGCGACTCTGATAACATCTGAACAATAACCTTAGATATGGCCCTATGAGATTGCAAAGTGATTTTGGGTTGGCGCAGACGCGCGACTTGTCGCAGTTTTCAGGTAAAGTTGCGCTGGTAGTAGGTACGACGAAAAGCACAATCTACGCAGTTTCTGGAAGATTTCTAACAGAAATGACTTGCCAAATAAAGGAAAGTCTATATTTATCTATTCTCATAAACCAGTAGGACGGACGACCGAAACGACTGGCGCTGATTTTTTACATGACCATCCGACGCATGGATCATCAACCAGGTTTGGTTAGGTCAAGCCAGCATTGACCAAACCAAACTTGAAAATAACATGATTTCCAACGCGAGAATCGAACCCACGACCCCGAGTCAGGAACCACGCTCTGATCCACTAGTCCACCAATAGCAGGAATATGAAGGTCCGTCCGCACGTTTGCCAAACCTCAACAAAAGGTCACAAATACAAACGTGTGGATACCCCCATACTAGTCTGTGTGTGCTTTGGAAAAATTAATGACTGGTGGTCAACTGAAAATGTATTTAATTATAGCCGTATGTGTCGTTTTTTACATTCGTTTTCTTATACATATTTATAACTAGCTGTTGCCCGCGACTTCGCCCGCGTCAAAGTAAAATATATCCTCCTTCTTTTTAGAAGTCGGCTGAAAAGTAGCCTAAGTTACTCCATACTACATCATCTATCTACCAAAAAAAGTCCCGGCAAAATAACTCCAACTGTTTCAGAGATTAGCTGGAACAAACAGACAGACAGACAGACAGACAGACAGACAGACAGACATACAGACAAAAAATTTAATATTATAATATATTCTTTCAATATTACAAACAGACACTCCAATTTTATTTATATATGTATAGATAAAAATAACTGCCAAATGTTTATAGCCGATACAGCAACTTCGATGTCCGTCATGCTTGCCGTGTTTGAAAAAAACTAACTCACTCGCAAGCGTGTGGATGGATTTCGAAATCAAGCCAAACGTTTGTGTCCATTTGTGGCGATTTGGAGTTTGTAGCAAACGCCAAACGTGTGAACGTAGCATAACAGCTATACTCGGTGGCCCGTTTACTTTTGCCTTAGATACACATAAGACTAGGCCAGCGGGTCACTTAACATATTCGATATACCGATTATGTTATGCAAAACGTATCAAGATTAAAGTTGCGCTAATACCGACCGTATCCTTAAATGTACTCTTGTTTATTAATAACTCTGAATACATAAATATTTTTTTATATTATATCTATGGACGCTTCACACCACGTCAGTCTGGCCCCGTGGTAAGTACCTGATGGACTTGTGTTACAAGTGCCAGACAACGGAAATATATTTTACGTAAAGTAAGTACTTTTATACTATCCATATATTTAAGATTTTTATTATATTATACACATATTTATTACACATCCATGACCTGAACTTAAAAAACTTTCTGTTCCGTCGGCGGGATTCGAACCCGTGACCCCCGGCTTGAGCTACCAACAGCCCACCAACTGAGCCACAGAAGTCGTCAATATTTCATAGGAAAAGTAAGCTAAATATGGGTTTTAAAATAGGTATGTCATTTCAGCTATATACTTACTAATGTTAAAACTTAATTTTCCTACTTGTTATAAGTACTTGTTGAATGTTACCGTAATACAATTTACAAATCGACCATAGATTCTGAAATTATACGATATAGTTTGACAAAATTACTTAGGCCCGCCATTTCGCTATGAATCAATTAGCTGATTGTACTATATAATAGCCTACCATCTTGGTCATACAACAGTCAACAAAAAGTACCTTGAGGTCAACTTTTGGCGCCTCTATAGTTGTTGGCCTTCTTTTCGAGAGCTGTACGACCTTTCTTAAGTAAAAGCCTTACATTTAAACTCAAAATAGTGTGAAAGTGCTGATGTTGTCAAGTCGAATTGAATTTCGTGCAAGGTCAATTATCACTTAAGTGTTAATTGATATAAAATATTAATATGACCGATTATGGCATTATTGGCGTGTCTTTATAGCCAGTTACTAAATAAAGTACCAAAAGGATGAAGTACAAAATGTATAATATGCTGCATGCGATTGCAAAGCGGTTTTATACAAAAGCGCTGTGGTAAGCACATGCCTTTGTATGATACAACTGATAAAGAAAGTCAGTGAACTAAATATGTATACCTACCATAATACCATAATAATACTCTATTTCATATTTAGCTCGCCTATATTATATTTTGAATTGAATTATAAGAATATATTGAAATCGCAAGTCCTTTACTGAAAGCTTAAGAGTCCGTATACGAAATTTTGCCGATTTCGCTCATTTAACAGACGTGATTTAACAGTTAAAATACAGTATTTCTGTAAGTTTTAATGCACAACATGTAAGATCATTTCAATTATAATCTAATGTTTTTAAGTATCTTTAAATAATCCAACTCAAACCTGCGACAGTTTTGTGATTTTTGCTGTGAAAGGTTGAGAATGTCGTCTATACAATGTTGGAATTACTTTTTACCACTGTCATATAAAAAACTTAAAAAAAAAACAGAATCTGCCCGCTAACTTGGCGATCGTCCTTTTTCACCTGGCATATTATGAAAGACGGGAGTTTGCCTTCTGTTTTGAAATTATGCTGTCGACTATCTAGTTCTATTCCATTGTCATTATTAGCTGTATCAAACACATGTAATACATTTTTGACGTACACGAAACGAGAAAGATAATTGCAAAACCTCAAACAAGACGGTACGGCTCGTTTAAAATAATAGGCTGAAGACAAGAAAATGAACGTTTCACTTTCGCATACAAGAGTAAGTATGCTGTATGGAACATGAAGTATATTCACAGTTATATTGCCACTTAGTTTCAATGAGAGTACACCTTATGTCGTTGCAATAAAGGTGCTGCAAACACAAAATAAGTCGGAACGGACAGTAGTAACATAAAATACATAACACACAGTAGATCATCTTCATAATATACCTGAATCCAACTCACACATACAAGCGTGATCAGCTGCCAGAGGATAATTATTGCTCGTTTGCTTACATCCAATAAGCTTCAATAGTGCAAGGCTTATATTGATAAAATTGGGCATAGACATAGGGTAGACTATGAGAAAGGAAGTAGAATATTTTATTACGCGGAAAAATGTACGATTGCTGCTGAATATTGGTTTACCGCGAGTGGAGCCGCGCGTAACTTCTAGTTTCTTACACTATAACGTTATGAAAAAGAACAAAATACTGAATCCTTTTGCACATTGCGAGCGATGAAATCTTGTATCTAAGTTGCACGAATTTGACTTCAAGAACACAGCTGAGTAATGCTACTATACATATTTACATTGTGATAGTAAGAGCGTCAGAGCTAGCCTTTATTTACCACACTAAGTTGCCATTAATAACGTTATCGTAGCTTTAAACTTTGCCGGAGTCACATTTTGTTATTACAGTAGAGAAATACTCGCCTTTTAACACAATATATTGAATGTGAGTTTGACATTTAAATGAAGTTGAACAACAAATTATTTCGCCTCAATTGCATTCTACAACAATTTATTTATTTATTTAACATTTATTGTACACAAGAAACTTATTCTAAAACAATTGACATGGAAAGACGACACAAAGGATGTTAGTAGGTAAATAGAAAATCAGTGATATTATGTTTTTGAAAATTCGAATACAGTATATTATCCATATTTCCGTGTCTATCTATCTGTCTGTAACCTCTTTACGCTCAAATCGCTTAACCAATATGGGTGTTAGTACTTTATATTCCGTGAAAGGACAATTGTTTTACGGCGAAAACCTGATAGACGAATATCGCCAAAAGTTACGGACAACACCTAGACGTAATAAAGCGATTTCGAAATGTTACAGCCCTGAAGTGCATAATGCATGCCTTACGAAACCATTTCATTTCACTTTACAGAGAGCTAACAAAGGCATTATAAAATACATTGAGTGCATCATTGTTTTTGGCCCTTTCCTTCTTTCGGCCTTGTGGCCTTAATGGTCAATCTCACGGTGTTACGTAAGTTTGATAGAGCACTGAACAATATCACGGCATCAAGAGTGATTAATTATACCTCCGGTGACAATCCGCAGCTTAAGGTGAATGCAGAACAGCATACGCGCCGCAGCCGCAGAATTTGGATACGTCTAGGTACCCTTTTACGAGTAGGTACCGTACCCTACTTTTTATACCTACTTCATGCTTATGCCGCAGAAGCCCGTGCCTTTCTTATGAATCTTATTACGATAAAACGTATGATCCCCCGCGATAAATAATTTTCTGCGAGAATGAAACTGCGGCTAAGATTACATAATTTTTAATTTAATTCATGAAGTTATTTGCAATAAGTATGGTATTATAAGGGCTAGCCTGTAAATTACTGCTGTAACAGTCGGGTCTCTGGTGTGCGGTCGCCCTTAAACTGTAAAAAAGAAATCCAGTGCATCGTACAGTGAAGGTCACTTGCAGAAAATGAGGCGCGTGCGTTGCGGCTATGTCTGCGTTCACCTTAAAGCTACAGTTGGATTATATCCGTCATGAAAGTTTAAAAGCTTATAAAGCTAAAATGTATAGAACAGTCAACAGGTATATGCATTTAATATGGAAACGGTAAATGATAATATGAAAATTGTAAGCTTTGCTTCCGTAATCTTCCACATCAAGTTAGTGTAGCATATCTTTACACTATCGCTATGCAATAACTACGAGAGATGATATTCAGTTTCTACTTTAATGTAATGTTTAATTTTTCCAATAAATAGTAGAAAAAAATTACGTAAATAAATTCATGTTCTTACGTGAATTGTGTTAAAAGATGTAGGTTCTGTATAATGTTATTTTTTATCTGCATAATTACAATTAAATCAACATTAAATTGTATAACGTTTCATTAATTACTGGCGACAAAGCGTGCTACATCGGTGACATAATGTCCGACATTGATTGATTTACTTTTAATTATTGATTGCAGTCGACTATATTATATTTTTAATTTTATTATTTAATATATTTTTTTAAATATTTTTAATCTGTAACCAGATTCCGCTATTTGAATCTAACATTAAGTATGATGCTTCAATGCAAAATAGATCCTGCCGATGCAGGGGATTGGGATCATTTTAGTGAAAGCCTACGGCCTACACCATCACTAGCTGTTGGTGTTTACAACTAAAGTAATATATGTAGAATAGATACTTTGTTTTCTGCAAATATAACAATATTTGCAACGACAATTGATGCTATTTTCCTCCGGAAGGCGTCAACTTATATTCATCAAAGAGTTGTTTGAAGGAGTCCGTTTTAATATTACGGTAATTTTCAAATAATCAGTTCAATTATCTAATTATAACATTACTTATTTAACAAATCGCAGAGGTCAACAAAACCATTTACCATTTACGCCAATTTACACTGACGCTTATGTCGTATTTGATTAATGATAACATCTTAACATTTATAACATCATACATCTAGAGCAATTAGAATTTTGTATACACCTATACAACTAAATACTTGCGTAATTTCGAACTAGTAAATAGTAGAGCTTAGTCGGCGCCACCCGTAACCTCCTTTAAAATAAGTAAATTATTACAAGTATATCATTTGATTTGCGTTACTTACGTTACTTCACATGTTAGATATATGCAAAATCTTGTTTGCAATATACCGAACATAACTTGTACTTAATAATATAGTTGAGATTGCTAAATATCGAGGTTTGATTTCACATGAGTTCATGTGGGTTTTATGCACTCTGTACCCCTTAAAAATGCTCTTTAGACTATGATGGGTTGCCATGTTTACCACTATTATTGTAAAGTTTTCTATAGCATGTTCAAGTCGATCATTGGTTATTTAGAGTCATGTAGAGTTCAGCGCTGAAAGATTAACTTTTTGTTTAACTTTTGTATGGACAAATTATGACGCTGGGATGTTTGGGCATGTAAATCACACAAAAATTTATTTTCCAGCGCTGCTACTTTCACAGCGAGCTTTATATAAAAGACACATACACACGCTAAAGTACACTGTGCATCCTGTAGATAAATGTTTTCCTCTACATGTTCGTAGTCGCTTGTCACGTTCAAAGGCCAACGTAGTGAGGCAGCATTATGCGCCATGCCTTAATGATTTCATACCAAATATTTATTTTAATGAAGCCTATGAGAACCCTTAACCTTAAATATCAGTCTAGATTGTATGTTATTATCAGCGTTAAAATCAGCCCATATCACGCCCAAGCCAGCTGCTTTTATTAAGTTATTAGCTCTTTGTATAACATTGTAATTATATTATTATACATCTCAAACCTATTGTTAGCGTTAATATCGATCGATATTACTCTATACTTAGTAAATACTGCAGCGAATATCCTTTTTGCTAATTTTCCAACTGAGCACTCTGAGACAAATGAAACAGTAAGTAATTGTAATTATTAAATGAAGAATTTTATAGACAGTGTCAATTAAGTAATTAAAATTACTTAATTGTAGCGTGTGTTTACTATTTGCCTAGAGTTACTGACTTATAAAAATACACAATCGCCCAATTGTAATAAATCAATAGGTACACCTTGAAACACTTCAACCATCAATAAATAATTGCATCAGTTATTAATTAAACCCATTAATCTTTTTACTGTATTTTTATGCTCAGTAATTGAAGCAATATATTACAAATTATTGTATGCGATTGTCCTTTGAATAGTGGTAATAAAAGAGTTTCACCACTTCAATCCATCTATGCTATCCACATAGATGTCAAGAGCAAACTGTCAAGTATCGACTGGTTAAATTCAAACCGAAAATGGATTTATCTGCTTAATCCCGGGGAGTATTGTGTTTATTTATCTATCTATATATATAAAAGAATGTGGTGTTAGTTACACTACTTATAACTCAAGAACGGATAAACCGATTTGGCTGAAAATTGGTGGACAGGTAGCTTAGAACCAGGAAAAGGACATAGGATACATTTTGTCCCGGAAAAATGTACGGTTACTGCACAATATACATTTATGATTTGCGCGTAAAATATTCAATCGATTTTTATGAATTTTGGTATGGAGATACTTTCGAGTCTCGGGAAAGGACATGGGATACTTTTGGTCCCGGAAAATGTACGGTTCCCGCTCAATAAACTTTTCTATTTCAGTCTATTTTTATGAAATTCGGTATGGGGATACTTTGAGTCTCGGGAAAGGACAAGGGATACTTTTAGTCCCGGAAAATGTACGGTTCCCGCTCAATAAACTTTTCTATTTCAGTCTATTTTTATGAAATTCGGTATGGGGATACTTTGAGTCTCGGGAAAGGACAAGGGATACTTTTAGTCCCGGAAAATGTACGGTTCCTGCACAATAAACTTTTATGATTTTCGCTTAAACTATTTATATCTATTTTGATGAAATTTGGCATGAAGATACTAATTTTAATCTATTGTTTTCTTAATTATACCAATTATTATTCGAATTAATTAATCATCGTTAAGACAGGACAACGTCTGTCGGGTCAGCTAGTTATTTATAAGAGTCACCAGCTGCTCAAAATTCTTACAAATAAACTAAACACTTCTCACACCAGTGAGACTCGTCCAAGAACCACACATAATTTGGCTAAGTTAACATCTCTCTTGGCTTGACTTATTGTGGAAGTGAAGCTGAAGATAAAAAACACCAGCCCAGACACACATAACACACATAACACATAAACAAAAAAACTGTACAAACACTAGTACAAAGGCAACCTCAAATTATTATTGAATAACTACTACTTAGGTTCAATGTCTTTATAGTTACTATAATATTAAGTATATTGTGCAGTTATATGCAGGTTTTGAGAGTAATTGTTAAATCTGTCTATACTGTTTTTCTGTTTCTCTGTCCCCCTATCACCTATTTACTTATCAATTCAATTTCATTAAATCTTTTTTAATCTATTTCCTGTGATCTTGTTTTATTTTCCAAATATTACTGTTAACCGTGCAAATATAATTTAAGGCTGACTTTGTTGCAACAGCAGTTAGGTGACAATTGTTCATACTAAAGCTTTACTTTGTCATTTTCAGCTCTGTACAAATAGTAAGCAAAATGATGACTCGTTCAGCCTTGGCTCGCCGTACCGAGGAACAACTTCAAGTGGCTCTCAAAGAACTAAAAGCCTATAAAGACCAATGTCAAAAACTACTACAGGAAAGAGATGATAATGAGAAATAAATGTTACTTGTACTGCAAAATAACATTCAACTTAAGTCAGAATTAAATAGTTTAAGCCGGGACTATGAGGACAGTTGTAAACACAATTTGGAACTGCAAAGTATTGTTAATAGTTTTGACCAGTGCAGGGAGGAATATGAAGGCACACTCAAGAACTCAGCTGCACTACAAATCAAGCTAAATAATGCTGAGGAATATATTAGAAAACTAAAAGACCAGCTAGACTATCATAATTACAGTCAAACACAAGATCTGTTCAAGAAACTTATTCCAAACGTGAAATTATCAGTGCCTTGCAATGACATTACTACAATAGACAACTTGTGATGATACAGTGCCATCTCTTAAAATGAACAGTAAGAAAAAATTAAAGAAATATATTAAAATTAAAAAATGTATCAAGAAATATAGCAAACTCTCAATGAAAAACAAAAACATTATGAATATATTAGCAAACAGTATCAAACAAAACCAAATAATGCATAATAACTTGCTAGATTGTAACATTGTCTTGGAACAGACAAAATGTGATTATGAGGCCGATGTATCCAGCCTTCAGTTAGAAATTTCCTATTTACATGATACATTAGATAGTTTAACAAAAAAGTATGAACTTTCACAAAAGGAAATACAGAGACATATATTGGCAATGGATGATTTGCTTGAAGTAACTCGATACAATGAGGAGCGTGTTCATTCTTTATTGAGACTTATCGGTTCTTCGCTTCGGGCGGATCATTCAGTTTCCAATGTGTTAATTATGTCAAATGTATGTTCCACTGGGAAGGCACTTACTGAAAGCCAATCAAATATTAGGTTATTTAGTGATGAGCTAGGGCAGAACTTAGGTACTTATTTGAGTAGAATTTGCAAAGGACAGGCAGTTTCCTTTGCAAATTCTACTCATAGTACAAAGGGCACTAACTGAAAAATATTGCCCTCACACAACACTTATTATTTTAGTTGGGAGAAGAGGGAAATTAAACAAATACCAAATGACATTACTTTTAGAGTCCTTGTGTAAAATTGAAAATATAAAAAAGTTGGCATTGTTTACTTTTCCTTATTTAAAAATGTTGCCACGAACTTATAAGGAGGAAAATGTATGTAGATATAAGTTAAACAGCCTACTATTTAATGCTGTAAATAACAATTGTATAGTTATTAATGACCCACAACCACAAAAATGTCAGGTTGTGGATATAAATAACTTAAGTTTTAAATTAAGTAACATGTACTTGGATAAGTATTTACTATCCAATTTCTGTAAGCAACATGTAGCTAGTATGCTATATAATATTTTTATTTTATCACAAGCCAAGAATTTGGCTTCTACGACTACTGCTTTTATTGAGCAGGATACTAACTATAGTATTAACGAATTGGAACATGTTCCAACTAACAATTTAAATTAGAGAATAAGACAATAGAGAATGTCTCTGGCAGTTATAATCACTTAAGTTTTAATACCATAAAATATGTTAAAAATTCCAAAGATTTAAGTATCATTAATTGTTGTGTAATCAATCTGGTGCATCAAAACCTACAAGGAATGGTAGGTAAAGAACTTGAAACTGAGTTATTTTTAAAGGAATTTGACATTGATATTTTGTGTATTTCTGAACATTGGTTTAAAAAATATGAACTCATTTTCAATTTCAGTGACCACCAGATTGCCAGTTCGTTCAGTAGAGAAAAGGCCATAAGAGGTGGCCCTTTAATATTAATTAGAAAAAAATTTAAATTCAAGGAACGTGAAGACATTATTAGTCTCTCCACTGAACGAATTATTGAGGTAGCCTGTATAGAGTATAGTCATCTTATTATTGTAAGCGTATACAGGCCTCCATCAGGATTATATGATTCCTTCGAACAAGTCATGGAACAAATTCTATCCAAAATATGTGCATCTAATAAGAAAGTTATAGTCTGTGGTGTTTTTAATATAAATTTACTAGACTCAACTCCCACCACTATCAGATTCACATCTTCGTTTAAATCATATAATCTTTTTAATCTATTTTATGAGCCGACTAGAGTATGTGATACAACGGCCACTTGTATTGATAATATTTTTACTGATATTACTCCACATAAAAAAGAAATAATAAATAGGCTTAGCTCTGATCACTGTGGACAGTTAGCTTCTTTCAATATAAATAATGATAGTAACTTAGAGGAAAAGCTTGTATTTATTTCTGTGAATACTAAACGTATTGAGAAGTTTAGAAATAATTTAAGTTCAAGTATTCAACTATTGAATGGGTCGAATAGCTCAGATGAAGCTTTTAATAAATTATTTAAGATAATAAGAACCCAATTTAACAATGTGTTTACCACAGTAACGGTTGGAAACAATAATTTAAAAAAAATTACTAAATGGGCGACTGCAGGAATCAAAATAAGCAGGCAAAGATTGTATAATCTGTATGAAGAAAAATGCTTTAGTAATAGTGTAGCATTTAAAGAATACGTTTAAAACTATTCTAAAACGTTTAGAAAAGTTTGCAAAGCTGCTAAGGCTATGTACATAAAGAAAAAGATTAAAAATTCCAAAAATAAAATTAAAACTACTTGGAAGGTACTAGCTGGTGAGACTGAAAACGTCACCTGTCGTAGCTCGGATTTTCAACTGTATTGTGAAAATAAAAAAATTACCAACGATTTAGAAGTTGCGATGGCCTTTGAAAAGTTCTTTGCTGACATTCCGGTCTCAACTACGAAAAACTTAAACTCCTCACCTGCAGCCATGGGCGTATATAAGGGGGGGGTCCTGGGGGTCCGGACCCCCCCCATGACTATCTATCTCACTTGTCCAATCGACAATATAATATTATGTACCGCACCGATTTTAATCGGCGAGGTACATGTATTTTTTTTTCTATTCACAGTTTATTACTGTGGAGTGTGTCCGTAGGCAGAGTAGGTACCGCGATGCGTTCGTAGTTCATCGCGCCGCGCGGATAAATGAATATTATATTCAACAGTAGACGTTCCGCGCGGCTTCGCCCGCGTAAATTAGATATTTTACAGACAAATTAGTCCACAAAAAATAGCCTATCATCCTTTACGTGGTCAACTTCTTATCTGTGCCAAATAACAGAAAAATTGCTCCAGTAGTTCGTGAGATAAGCCCTTTCAAATAATTTCCCCCGTTTTTTCCACATTTTCCTCTATTTTTTCGCTCTTATTAGTTATAGTGTGATAAATATAGCATATAGTCTTTCTCGATAAATGGACTATCTAAGACTGACAGAATTTTTCAAATCGGACCAGTAGTTCCTGAGATTAGCGCGTTCAAATAAGCCTTTTCATATAATTTCCTCCCGCTTTTTCCACATTTTCCTTTATTTCTTTGCTTCTGTTAGTTGTAGCGTGATAAAATATAGCCTGTAGCCTTTCTCGATAAATGGACTATCTAACACTGAAAAAAAAATTAAAATTGGACCAGTAGTTCTTGAGATTAGTGCGTTCAAATAAGCCCTTTCAAATATATTTCCTCCCGTTTTTTCCACATTTTCCTCTATTTCTTAGCTCCTATTAGTCTTAAGCGCAACACACACTGAGCCCGCCGGGCCGCCGGCATATGTTGGCAACTTTTTGTCGGCGGCCTAGTTGGCGGCTTCACTTATTACAAGTCGAAAAATTTTGTCGGCGGCATGTCGGCGGCTTGAGATGAGAATTTTAATTGGCAGTCAGTGATTGGTCAGTGATTGCCGCGTGTCTATAAGGTTGTGTCGCCGGGCAACTGAGCGCAGGCGACCCAAGCCGCCAACATGTCGGCGGGTAACACGCGCGGGCGCATGTTGCCGACATCATTCTTTTCATACAGGCCGCCGGGTTGTGTCGCCGACAAATGTCGGCGGCCCGGCGGGCTCAGTGTGTATTGCGCTTGAACGTGATAAAATGTAGCCTATAGCCTTTCTCAATAAATGGGCTATCTAACACTGAAATATTTTTTTAAATCGGACCAGTAGTTCCTGAGATTAGCGCGTCCAAACAAACAAACTATTCCGCTTTATAATATTATATTACTAGATGTTCCGCGCGGCTTCGCCCGCGTAATTTAGGAATGTCACGGAAACAGTACATTTTTCAGCAAAAAAAGAAACCTATGTCCTTTTACGTGGTCTATTCTTGATGTGTGCCAAATAACATAGAAATTGATAAATCGGACCAGTAGTTCCTGAGATAAGCGCGTTCAAATAAGCCCTTTCAAATAATTTCCCACGTTTTTCCCACACTTTCCTCTATTTCTTCGCTCCTATAAGTCTTAGCATGATAAAATATAGCCTATAGCCTTTCTCGATAAATGGCCTATCTAACACTAAGAATTTTTCAAATCGGACCTGTAGTTCCTGAGATTAGCGCGTTCAAATAAGCCCTTTCAAATAATTTCAATCCGTTTTTTCCACACTTTCCTCTATTTCTTCGCTCCTATTAGTATTAGCGTGATAAAATATGGCCTATAGCCTTCCTCGATAAATAGGCTATCTGACACTGAAAGAATTTTTCAAATCGGACCAGTAGTTCCTGAGATTAGTGCGTTCAAACAAACAAACAAACTCTTCAGAATTATAATATTATATAAGTATAGATATAGATAAGTATAGCGGACAGCGGAACCTTTCATGGGCGAGTCCAACTCGCACTTGGCCGCTTTTTTACGTTAGGGACCCCCCCCTTAACAAAGCTATATATACGCCCGTGCCTGCAGCTGCCGAAAAACTACTCAAAGATAATGTAAAGGAATGTAATGTCAATTTTAAGTTTAAAGAGATTGACCCCAGAGACATTATCGATACTTTTAAATTATTAAACATTAAGAACACTACTTATCTTTGGGGCATGTCTACAAAAATTATTAAATCAATAATTGATATCATAGCTCCTCATCTAGCAATGATTTTTAATAACTGTATAGAAAATGGTGTTTTTTCTGACTTAATGAAGCACAGCAAGGTTATACCTTTATTTAAAGCGGGAATTAAGTCTGATCCGACAAATTACAGACCTATATCTATTTTACCGACTCTTAGCAAAATATTTGAAAAGATTATTTTAAAACAGCTATTGGTACATTTTAATTCAAACAATTTATTACTAAAATCAATACGGTTTTACTAAGGGTCGTTCCACAACAGATGCTGGTATAGGTCTTTTATGTAGTATATTTGAAGCTTGGGAGGAAGCGCAGGATGCTTTATGTGTCTTTTGTGACCTTTCTAAGGCCTTCGGCTGTGTCGAACACGCTACATTAATCAGGAAATTGCACCACTATGGCATAAGGGACTCAGCACTCAACCTTTTGACATCTTACCTTAAAAATAGGACTCAAAGGGTTGAAATTAATAATAAGAGATCTAATGGAACCAAAATAGAATTAGGTGTCCCACAGGGATCTATTTTGGACCCATTTCTTTTTCTCATCTACATAAATAATCTCACCTACCTTATCTAGTTACAGTGATAATGAAATAGTACTTTTTGCTGATGACACTTCACTTATTTTTAAAGTGAAGAGACAACAGTCTAATTACGACGAGGTAAACAGTACTCTTTCAAAAATAGTACATTGGTTTAATGTTAACAATTTACTTTTGAATTCTACGAAAACTAAATGTTTAAAGTTTACTTTGCCCAATGTATGGCAAGTTCAAACCAATGTACTATTAAATGATGAGAAAATGAATTTGGTGGACACTACTGTGTTTTTAGGTATTACACTAGATAGCAAATTACAATGGGGTCCTCATATTGCTAAACTTGCAGATAGACTCCGTTCTGCAGCATATGCAGTCAGAAAGATTACGGAAATTTCTGACGAAGACACTGCACGATTACTATATTTTAGCTATTTTCACAGTAGAATGTCATATGGTATCCTTTTATGGGGAAACGCTGCCGATATAAATACTATTTTTGTGCTGCAGAAGCGAGCTATACGTTCGATTTACAAAATGTCTACATTTGAATCTTTGAGAGAAAAGTTTAAAGAAATTGGTATTATGACAGTAGCTTCTCAATACATTTTGGATAATGTGTTATATGTTAGAAAAAATATATGTAAATTTAAATCCAAAGGTGACATTCATTGTAGAAACACCAGAAATAAGCACAAGCTAGATTTGCCAGTGATCAGACTTAGTAAAGTCAGTAAATCTTTTAAAGGTCAATGTATACGCCTTTTCAATAAAATCCCAGAAAACGTTCAAAATCTTTCCATTAATAAATTTAAGAAAATAGTCAAAGAGCGTTTGTGTGCCAAAGCCTATTATAAGGTCAATGATTTCATAAATGATGGCACATCTTGGGAGTAGGATGGCTTCTTGCAAGGCTACTTCTACACTATTGTATGACTTACAATTATGTATATTGTATTTTGACATTGTATATTTTAAGTTACAGCATTGTACACTTTATTTTATTTTAAAAGATTAATTTTTTCTCACTTTTTTTGGTAAAAAAGTGGGTCCCGTGCGAGTTCCTCCGGTGGTATCAACGTTCTGAAAGCATTTTTTTTTTTATCTATTCAGAAATAAAACAAGTTTTATTTATTTTTATTTTATTTACAACTTATTTGACAGATTATCCATACTTCATCCATCAAGTTAAGTGGTGGATAGCCTATTCGGCACTTATCTGGAAGTGGTGAAACAGGCCCTTAGTATTTTGGATTTGTTTACATGTGCTCTACAAAATGTTTTCATTACTTTGTGGGTTTTCCTATCCGGTTTTTGGAAAACAATTTTTGATAGCGCTGACAATCTTTACTTATTGATTTGATTTGAGTTGCTATACTAATTATCTTATTATATTGTAAAAACAGTTTTCAGATATAACATTTTGTATGTGATAAAATCCAAATTTTGATAAATTTGTTTTTTTATCATTATTGATAGGTATAAATATTTATATCTATAGTCTGGGTTCATTATTTTAAAGACATTTCCAGTAAAAAAGGGACAATATTATTTACAAAACCAAACCTCCACATTCATCGTATAAAGACATAATCAGTCCATTGACAGGTAAGATAAAGTGTGGGATGTCGTGGCGACTGAAATTGCACAATACAGGCACACACAGGGTGACTGCATAACGTTTTCATAATCCGCTGACAGCCGAGTGATATATGCAGGCTATCATGTGCCTCGTTTCATTAAACGCTATTCAATTAACGGCACGAAGTCTAGAGCTTTTTAACAGCTAATTGTTTGAGGGCCACTTGTATGTATTCTTTATGTGTATGATTAACACATGATTTATAATAAACTAGATTGACGCAAATTGGCGTATGGTCTTAAATCATTTATCAAAAAAAATGGTCTTAAATCATTAATTAATAAAATCGGCTAAGTGCGAGTAGGACTCGCGCACGAAGGGTTCCGTACCGGTACAGAGTGAAAGTAGACAAAAAATTGTGTTTTTGTATGTTTTTTTGTCCCTTAAATATTTATTTTATTTTAATTTTATTATTAATTATTAAAGTACAAATATAATTGAGGATTTTGTGAAAATTTCAAGTGCCTAACTGTTACCATTATTGATTACGAGCAAAAAAGGTCAAAAAATCACGTTTCTTGTATGGGAGCCCCCCTTAAATATTAACCTTATTTTATTTTTAGTATTTGTTGTTATAGCGACAACAGATATACGCAATCTGTGAAAATTTCAGTAGTTTAGCTATAGCGGTTCTTGAGTTACAGCCTGAAGACAGACAGACGGACAGACAGACGGACAGACAGACGGACAGACATCGAAGTCTCATGAATAGGGTCCCGTTTTCACCCTTTGGGTACGGAACCCTAAAAATTAAAAAGGTTCGAAGGGGTTAAACTGTTTTTTTAAATAGTCCGCAAATTAAAAAAATACAGTAAGTATATTATGTATGTGCACAAACATTTAACTTACTGGATTTCGTTCGATAGAGTAAAAGAATATTTAAATCCATAGCATCAGCTATGGAAAAATTATTCGTGTTGAGTATCGAGATATCAATCTCGATACACAACGCGAATAAATTTTTTTTCATAAGAGAGTAAATTGCTAAGAAAATGTCACTGTAATTATTGCCTTAAAATTTAATATAAATTAGCTCTACCTCAGACAAATCCTTTTTACCATAATCAAGACATTGAAGCTTATATTGTTTTTTCTTTGACTTTAAACTAGGTATGTAGTTACAATTATTTTTAAAGAGCTTTTATAATAAAGTTGTTTTTGATCCACAATTTACATCAGTTCTGTCGAAATGTTTTGTGGCCCTTAATCTTTGCAGTAATGATGACATGCGTTTTATATGGACGGCTGTCTTTTACAATATTTTACTGAGGTTCTTATATATAATCATGATTTTCAAAAAAGATATAATAAGGAAAAAATACAAAAAAAAGATCTTCCTGTACTTTTTTCATATTATAAAACTGAAACAAATTTAGGAATAACAATTATGTTCTTAGTGCCACTTGGTACTACTAATATATATTCTGTGGTGCCACACAGAAATGATAAAAATGGGGCGTATCTTGGCAATACATAACAGAAACATAAAATTAAAATAACAAGGGGTATGATGAGACTAATGACATTTCAATTTGCATCGCTTTTAACTTTTAAGCATCACCGTATCGCGCCTTGCCTCGTCTCATCCCAAGAATATGAATCGTTCTATGTAAAAATAATGCTGCAAGTATCAGAAGTAAGTAGAAGTTTTCGGTCATTTAAATTATTCGACACTAATTATTATTTTTAACAAAAAATTTAAAACCCACTTCCAAGGTAAAAACACTATAATAATGTCCTACACTATAATAACTAAAAAGTATGAAATAATTTTTCCTTTCTAATAGTGTCTTTTTCCGAATTCGGCTAACTCAACTACATATGTCTGTACTCAATCTTCATCATTTTGAAATCGGTACCAGATACCTATAGCTGAATCTTCAGTCTGCCAGAATATTTGACACTACACTAAAAAAATATATGATAGTACACTTTGGTACCAAAAACACAAACCTACTTTTGTTTTTAATCCTCATTAAGTCAGACGTGTCAAAACATTAAATTCTAAGCGCGTTAGCTCATTAAATTAATAAGGCATAAGGTAATTAAAACTAACTGGTGATGTCGCAATCTAAATTTGACGCTCTCACTACTTGACCGTACAGTAGAGTGGATTAGGTTACCGTGACAATGAGGTGTCAAAAAATATTCGTAGCTTTTGCAGAATATATCGCGGTTTGTATTACATCCTCGAATTTCAGCTTCGGAAGAAGAGATGACGGATGTTCTATTACACTGTGATGTAATAAACAATTAATGTATTCAGTAAATTGATTCTTATTTCCTGCAATAAGCTTATTTACGGTTGACTTTACATTAAAGTGTTTTACTTTATTAACGATATAAGTAACTTAGTTACATTTAAGTACTACCAGTATGCATCATTGGTTTATTTTAGAGTACCAACAAGAAGTATTTAGGAATTGAATCATTACTAATTTTATACAGGGTATAACAAAAATAAGTGATAATACTTTAGGGTGTGTACGAGTTCCTTGTAGAGAGTTCACTGCGAAAGTAGCAGCGATAAAAGACGATTTTTTTGGAGTTTACTCCTTAAGAATCGATTATCATATATAAGGCGCCCGGTATGAGAAAAATCCGAGGGGTAAAACCTACTAACAAGTAACGAAAATGTGTCACGTTTTTGGTGCGCACCTTTAGTGCGCAACTTTCTAATTTGGCTGTGAATGTATTAGGTCGTGGGAGAGCCAAGCTTCGGCACGAATGGGCTGGCTCGACCGGAGAAATACCACGTCCTCACAGAAAACCGGCGTGAAACAGCGCTTGCGCTGTGTTTCGCCGAGTGAGTGAGTTTACCGGAGGCCCAATTCCCTACCCTTTTCCCTTCCCTACTCTTCCCTATTTCCTTCCCCACCCTCCCCTATTACCCCTTAAAAGGCCGGCAACGCACCTGCAGCACTTCTGATACTGCGAGTGTCCATGGGCGACGGAAGTTGCTTTCCATCAGGTGACCCGTTTGCTCGTTTGCCCCCTTATTGCATAAAAAAAGGTAATATACCTATCGGAATATAATAATATAATAATTATATAATTATATATACGGCTTCAGATCTTCAAGCCATGCTTCAAGATTTAAGCTCCGCAAGCCTCGAGGTGGGACTTACAATGAACAGATCCAAAACGCAAATTATGACGAACAGCACGAGACGTAGGGTTGAGGTAGACGAACAAGAAATACACTATGTCGACGAGTACATCTACTTGGGCCAGTTAGTCTCTTTTGACAACAGACAAGGGAAGGAAGTCGATCGCCGAATCGAAAACGCCTGGAAGAGCTACTGGTCCATGAAAACGCTGATGAAGGGAGATTTACCGATCTCCCTGAAGCGAAGACTCGTCGACATGTGTATTCTGCCCGTCCTAACCTACGGTGCGCAAACTTGGTCATTGACAGATTCGCAAAAGTCCCAACTCGGGGTCTGCCAAAGAGCGATGGAGCGCAGTATGTTGGGAGTGAAACTTGTAGACAAAATAAGAAATACCTTACTGCGCTCACAAACCGGAGTGAAAGACGTAGGAATTAAAGCGGCCAAGTTAAAGTGGGATTGGGCTGGCCACATGCATTCTGACCGTTGGGCAAGGATATCGACAGAGTGGGTACCGGAAGATGGACGGCGTAACCGTGGCCAGCCAAGGAAGAGACGGCGCGACGAACTGGAGGCATACCAGCCGGGCTGGCCAACGGTGGCGCAGGATCGACAAAAATGGAAGACTCTGCGGGAGGCCTTTGCCCAGCAGTGGGACAGCATACTGCATAGGCTAATTTAAAAAAAAAATATTATATAATTATATTATTTTATATATATTATAGTAGAGTAAACGTGCGTCGGAGCTGACACACTTTTTTTTTCATTTTTGTATGGGCAAGGGCCCGAGCGTCACGAGTTTCCCCATACAAAAGTGAAAAAAAATTTTGGTCTTTCAACGCTGCTACTTTCACAGTATGAACTCTCTACAAGGAATACGTACGCACCCTAAAGTATTATCACTTATATTTGTTACACACTGTATAATAAAAATTCGAAGTGTGTTTGTCTGTCAGCTCTTTATGTATAAGCCGTGATGAAATTTGGTATGAAGAAAATTTAAGTCCAAAGAACTAATTTCGGCACTACAAAGTTGCGGGCAACACCTAGTACATATATTTCAATATTATTGATGTAATTAATATACCGGACCGTACGAGTATGGCCGAGGTTACGCAACATAGACCTGCACTTGACGGGTTCACTTTTTATAACACGCCCGCGAATATCGGCTGTGACATTAAATACTATCACTGTGACATGGATCTTATTCTATGCTCTAATACTTAGATAAAATAGATTAGGCATTTGTGTTCAGGTGGTTAAGTAAGTACTATCAGAGAAGTTGATTCCTAGGCACATGGCGGACCTTCGTAATTTGGTTGCGTTATGTCAAAACGTTCACGACTAGAGCTCGACGAGGCTTTAAATAGAAAAAGGAACTAAGTGATCAACTAACGCTGCCGTCATACAAAACGCCATTTTTTACACAATTTTGACAGTTCTCCTTTACAAGCAGTGCCGCCCGCCCGCCCACGTTCATATTTTACAGCCTTGTCGATCTTTAACAATAATTTGACAACACGACCAAATGACACAGGCCCGCCAACTGCCTAGGAATCAATTTCTTCGATGGTATCTTTTGTAGGTTAAAACACACGTTTGAAATACGTAATGATATGATTTCTTTGTAAAATATATTGTTTTTCTTTTTAACTCTTTCCCCTCTTTACGTAGGGTCAGATCTCCTGGTACATTTGCGCCAAGAAATTCTATCTTGGGTTGTCGATTTAGGCAATTTGGCTGGCAGTCCACAATGTGGCTGGGGCCTCTAGCTCTCTTAGCTTCTGCATGAGGGACTTTGTAAAATAAAATTAAATATCTAAAATAATTCAGGATTCAATATGTCATATTATTATATAGACATAGATCCATGTCTTGGAAGAGGAATGTTGTTCCATCTAACAAGAAAGATTATCCGATAGTTTGATACTCGTATGGACATGCAAAAAGTCTTTCTGTACCTGATCTACTTCTCAAACAAAGTAGTAGGCAAATTGCTAGACCTTATTAATAATATTGTACTATGTTCAAAAAAGGTTATTTAAATGTTGCCATAGAGAAAGGCTCGAATTTCTTGCAATATTATTACTTTAATTATTCAGAAAGGTAAATAAACAGCTGTTGTGAAATAATTATTTTTGCAATGAAACTACAATGTTTTAAAATAAACGTTCACTTAAAAAGTTAAATAGAGAACCACGTTATAAATGGCACATTTTTGCAGATTTTTGCTGATTATAATAAAGATTACTGCTATGTACTATATGTACCTAATTTCAGAACTGAAAAACATAGATTTATTATGTACCTGTCACCAACAGCTGTTTGGGTCTACAGCTCTTCTCCTGCCGGCTTCATATTATATACTTATTATAAAACAAAGTCACTTTTTTTCCCTCATGTCCCTTTGTTCCCTTTAATCTTTAAAACTACGCAACGGATTTTGATGATTCTTTCAGTGTTAGATAGCCCATTTATCGAGGAAGGTTATAGGCTATACTATATTTTATCACGCTAAGATTAATAGAAGCGAAGAAATAGAGGAAAATGAGGAAAAAACGGGGAAAATTATTTGAAAGGGCTAACTTGAACGCGCTAATCTCAGGAACTACTGGTCCGATTTGAAAAATTGTTTCAGTGTTAGATAGACCATTTATTGAGGAAGGCTATAGGTTATATTTTATCACGCTAAGACTAATAGGAGTATGTGGAAAAACGGGGGAAATTATTTGAAAGGGTTTATCTCGCGAACTACTGGAGCAATTTTTATGTTTTTTGGCACAGATAAGAAGTAGACCACATGAAGAATAGGCTATCGATTTTAATCATTTTTTCAGTGGCTATATATTTTATACCCGTGCGACGCCGGGGCGGGTCGCTAGTTACTTCATATTATTTAAAGACAATCGTCCTTTCTACCTACGGGTTATGGCTTCCCTCTTATAACAAACAACTTTCCCTGCTAATAGTAGAATTATTGATAGCAAAGACAACTGTTGTAGTATTCTTGTCTTTAATTATTTTTTATTATTGGACTGTGTTGTCTTTTGATACTTTTTTATGAAGTGAACTAGAAAACGAGCATCTGATCATCATGGTAATAGCTCACGCCAATGGACACCCGCAAGTTGCAACACCAGAAGAGTTGCACATGCCACTATTTCAGTGTTAACATCCACCACTGCCTAGGTCAGTGACTAGTCAGGTGACCTAGGTAGTGGTGGATGTTAACACTAAAATAGTGGCACGTGCAACTCTCCTGGTGTTGCAACTTGCGAATACCTTACACATCGTTGCTTTACGCCAGTTTTCTGTTTGACCATGGCATGGGTCAACGCTATTGAAACGGAACGTAGCTCGCAAAAATTCAATTTCAGATCCATTTTGGTGTACAAGAACAAATTTGCGCCACTGATTACATATTAATATTAATTATCATCAACTAGTCATACTTGCTAACTATACCTAAGAGCGTCCGTGGCCTAGTGGTAGTAATATAAATTCTTTGATTCACACTCGAGATGTTTGATTCCAGATGGAGGCGTGTACCACTGATTTCAAGTACATAATACGGACGCCCGTGTAAGATGATGGAAAACATCGTGAGGAAACCCGCTCATAGATGGTCCCAAACATATTGAGCTGTTCAATCCTCTGGACTAGACAAACTTGTTCCAGGCTAGTGCCTGTTTCTGTTCTGTTAGAGGAAGAAGAAACCAATCATCAAATACAGTAGTCAGTAGTCAGTATTTTATGACGAATTACGGATCTTTTTCTTCTTCGCTCTGAAAATAAATCATCCACAAGGGATGCAAAGGCTTTGTTTTTTTTATACAGCCATGGATTTATGTATAGGCAGTATAGGATATGGCCTATGGGTGGCTGCATCCTATGGCGTCCTCTAGGGGGGGCGTCCAAGAATGGCGACAGAGTTCATACATAGGGAGAGCGAAATTAAAGTAGCCTATACTCATACAAAATATAAATCCGGCCCTGCCTACTCAATTTAAAATATGTTATTTTCTAAAAAATTGACACTAAGAACCATTAAATCAATATGAGATAGAATGACGCGATATCCGTTTTCACCCGGAAGTAAAGACACTTTTCCGGAAATGGTCACAAACCAACTAAAAACTGTACTTTCACCGAATATAATAGACAAATGTTTGACTTCTTGTGTTTAATTAATTAAGTACTTATTTTAATTAAGTAATCTGTCCGTTTAATCCATACTAATATTATAAATTTGTACGTCTATCTGTCTTGTCTTTATGGAAAATCTTTAGATTGCCTAGAAGTTACCAATCTCCTTGCAATATCTCGCCATAATCTAGGTGCGATTTGAACCCAGGACTTGTAAAACACGCTTATCACAAAACCAATGGGGTCATCGGGTAAACTAGAACATTATATAACCTATTGATACCAGCGGATACAAATCAAATAAATTCAATACCTAATTGGTACAAAGCCCACGTACATACGACAATATATTTCAAAACGTAGCCTTTAAGATAATCTTAATTGCCTAGAAATATTGGGAGCCGTTCCCATATATCACAAACATAAGAGCAATATTCTAATTAGCTAGCGGACCCGAAAGATTTTGTCCTGTACATACGTCTTAAATTATAAACCGCTTGAAATAAGCTGTTTCAATCTAAAACATAGAATAACCATTTACAGAAAAAAATAGTTTATTAGATCAAATTATAATTATTCTAAACTACTCTAAAAAGTTCTGCTGTTTTAAATTGTGAAGCTTAATCATTCTCATGACTAAGAAGAAAGATGATCCTTATGGCATAGGTTGACAAATGACATATAAAAATTATTCGGCTCTACTCCTAATCTCTCGTCTAAAAAAGCACTGGATTCTGAGAATAAAGGAATAGAATCAAAAAATATTTTGTGTATAAATGCGCACACTCGAAATCTGTAGGAGCTTTAATTGCTACATCTAGGCGTATATTTTAGTACGAGCTTTTGCCCGCGGCTTCGCTCGCGTTATTAAGTATTATTTTATACAAATTTTCATCCCCAATTTTAACCTCTTGGGGTTGGAATTTATCAAAATCCATTCTTAGCGGATGCCTACGTCATAACATCTACCTGCATGCCAAATTTCAGCCCGATCCGTCCAGTGGTTTGGGCTGTGCGTTGATAGATCACCATGTCAGTCAGTCACCTTTGAGTTTTATATATAGATACTAGCTGTCCCGGCAAACGTTGCTTTGCCATAATATTACTTATAAAGTATTTCGCTCGTATTATTTTATTGAAGTGACTAAATAAATATGTCGCCATGGCAACGTCGATCACAAAGTACAATGGCCGCCGCCAGTCTCAGGTTCTAATAATTTACTATTATTTATTCAACAAATGCACTTATCAATATATAAAGTACCCAGTAGCCGATTCTCAGACCTACTGAATATGCATATAAAATTTGGTAAAAATCAGTAAAGCCGTTTCGGAGGAGTTCGTGGACTAACATTGTGACACGAGAATTTTATATATAAGAAGATATCTAATAGATAGATTAGTGACGTATAATAAAAACGCCTAGAAATCAGTAATACATAGCTAAGCACTTACCATGTAATTTGGGAGTAAACATACTGCTTAGATCTAAAAAGAAAATCTTGAGTATTGCATATAAAATTGGGCACTAAAAAAATTACTACACAGTTAAATGATTCAATGAAATCGGCTAGCGACATCGAAATCTATAGGAGTTCTTATATTACTATTACCTACTATTACTCATAGAATACATAGGCAAAGTACGGAGTCCACGCAATTTGAGACTAAATGCACTAGATCTATAATCTTGAAATATAGAGTCATGGGGCCGCGCCCTCTATATACGACGGCGAATGTAAAAAAGTATGACCCGTTCTTACACATATGTGTTCGGTATATAAGACTTTGCAAGCACACTTTGCTCTCATTTCAAAGTGCGGCTTGGCAAATGCAATTAGTCCTTAAGTGAGTGTACTAAGTTGCCGATAAGTGCGAGTGACAATGAAAACAGTTAGTATTAGACTAATTATTCAATATACTAATTATTAGTAATTAGTTAATTACTTACTAATAATAATCAGTTATTGAAATTAATTATGCTGTTGTTAATTAGTTCTGATTTTTAGGTTTTCATTTAAGGTTGTAGGACACTAAAAGCTCTAGCTTTTATTTTAATATTACGTTGTATTTACATAATTATTAGTACGTAGTTCTTTTAACATAGTATTATGTTATAAATAATTTCAACATTGATACTTTTTTGGTAGGTACTTACCCATTTAATGGGATTTGTCTGTGTGTACTTTTTAATTTATAATCATAAAAATGGTAAATAGTAATTTCTTTGCAATTTAGTTTGTTTTAAAACATTAGTATTTATGATTATTTTTTAAGTTTAAAAATGCTTTACCTACCTATTCTGGTAAAGCGACTTTTTATAAATATTTACAATCTGCACTCGCAAGTAAATATGGTATTACCGGATTTAGATTCTAGGCCTACAAAAAACATTAGGTTGCGTTTATAATATTATGGGATCTTGATATTTGTAAAGACAATTTTAGCCCATAAAACCTGACCGTAGAAGGACATAATTATTATGCTCTTAGCAAGGAGTGTATGTTATCGACTAAGCAGGCTCTATCATTACCTCTGACCCCAAGTGTTGTTTCAGATAATACTCCTAACCTTTGCCTGCCTGTCGACTGCACTCGCTTATCACGATCCCGACCTTAACTACCACCTCAGCAAGCTACAGACAACCCAAGGATGCGGTGATAATGGCTACAACTACGACGCACCCTCAGTCCAACTCACCACGAAAGGAATCGTTTCCGTAGAAAACGCTGACTACTCAAACTCAAATGACTACTCACAATCGCTTTATGATGCACAAAATATATACCAAGGAGGATATTCTGCAGCTAACACTGCTGGTCTAAGAGAGCAGTTTGTAGCTCATAAGGAGGAGCATGGATACGCAACGTCTAACGGACTCTCGTCGTCAACCCGAACGATCGTTCCTCAGCCGACGTATGCCCAAGCGCCAATCATTGCCAAGATTACCGCTGCACCACTTCAAGCCAAATTCACTCTATCCCCAGCTAAGACATACTTGCCACAAAACCAGGTATCACAGCAATCTCTATTCACTGGTGGATCCTACGCTAAGGCTTCTCTGAACTCCTACACGAAGTCTGATGGCCCTGTGGTCTCTCAAGTATACTCTGCAGTTCCCAGCGCGCAGTACACGACTCACCCGGACCTGAAAGTGTCCAGCTATAACAGCTACAACAGCTACAACCAGGGGTCGGCCGCAAATGCCCAAATATATAGAGCACCAGCTGTACAGTACAATTCCGCCGTATCGTCTCCAGTGTACAGCCAATACTCATCGAGTAATTATGCTTCTGGAGGATCCAGTTCGGCATCATCGTCGTTCGGCATCGGAAGTCAGTATTCGAGCCCGTCGGTCGCTCAGTACTCAGTTCCTGTTATTCAACAAGCACCTCTTATCAATCAATACTCCACACCAGTGGTTGCGCAGTATTCCGCTCCTACTGTCGTCCAGCACTCATCAACGGTGACACAACATGCTGCGCCAGCTATTACCAAATACTCCGCTCCCGTAGCTCAGGCTGTCAATCAACACGCATATTCTGCGGTCACTCAACACGCTGCGCCAGCAACGCAGTATGTTTCACCAGTTGTCACACAACACGTTGCACCAGTTGTAACGCAGCACGTTGCGCCAGTTGTAACGCAGCATGTTGCACCAGCAACACAGTATGTTGCACAAGCAACGCAGCATGTTGCACCAGCAACGCAGCATGTTTCACAAGCTGTGCAGTACGCTGCACCTGCGATCTCACAGTATGCTTCATCTGATTCATCAGCATATTCGTCGTCCAGCTTAAACAATCAGGCATACCGAGTGGGGTACTCTTCGCCAGTGGTTGCTCAGCAAGTGTCAGTCGCTGTAGCTCCTGTGACGAAGCTCTCTGCAGGACACTCATCTAAAAATGTTCACGCTGACTTCTTGGAGAATTATGTAAGTATTTTTTATTCTTCTTTGAATATAATACCCTACAAGTGTAAAATTGGTGTTTAATATTATTTACTTATACTAGCCGCTATTTATAGGGGTAAATAACCGCTATCGTAAATAAATATTTAAATACTCGATGTGGCACGCAACTACGTTGCGCCAAATTTCGTTTATTTCGGAATTTTAGAAATCGTACATTTTTCCGAGATAAAAATGTTCTACCTTTCCCGGGACTCAAAGTATCTTCTTACCGGACATCCTTCCATACTTCCATACTAATATTATAAATGCGAAAGTGTGTCTGTCTGTATGTCTGTCTGTTACCTCTTCACGCTCAAACCGCTCAACCGATTTTGCTGAAATTTGGTATGGAGATACTTTGAGTCCCGGGAAAGGACATAGGATACTTTTTATCTCGAAAAAATGTACGGTTCCCGCGCGATTTTGGCGCAACGGAGTTGCGGGCGTCATCTAGTTTATAGTATGGAAGTAAATGGATCTCAACGGTAAAACTAACAAGCAGGCAACTCAAAATTATAATTGTTTTTATGAAAATATGTTTCATAAAAAACAATTATAATTTGTAATAAAAAATCTCTTAGGCTCAGGCAAAACAGGCGAGGGCAGTTATATGATGTTACAATTTTTAAAGACAACTTTTTGTTATTACTTAACAATCCCAATTTCGGAGCTTTATGATTAAATAATGTTTATGGAGGTGTTTCAAACTGGATTCTCACGCAATTTCTTGTTTCAATGTCATTGCAATCGCGTTTACTTTCAATTAAGCATGGCGCACTTAGAGCTTTTACTGCAAAATGCTTCGTAATAACAAAAGCTTCAACCGAAGACTCAATAACATAAATTAGACTTGAGTGAGTGGCGCAATAATAAGTGATTTGGATAGGTTAATAACTTTAATATTGATTATTCGTTTCATATTTTATATTTTATAAATCTAGAATTTGGTCTAGCACTAACTAGAACACAACACACACAACTAACTAGAACGAAATTTACCGTGGTTTACTAGGGAGAGCCCTAGCCTAGGTTTTCAATTAAATCGGTTCAAGGTTCTATATACTCTATAATTCAATACCAAAGGGACTATGGTGTTTGTTATGGAGCTTAAAAGTATTTTAAAACATACAAACAATAACAGTTATAAATTATAATACTACTTAGTTTGTTTAATAGTACTTTAATTATAACTGTTTACTGTACATTAGGCGACAATCAAAAGGAAAATGTTTAAGACAGATGAAAAAATAATTACGAAATAGATCCAAAGGTTATTTGTTTCTATTCGTCAAGTGCACTTGATGCATAATCGGTTCATTGATCTAGTTTTAAGCCGATCAATCAACTCGTTTTAACCGGCACTTACTGACAATTAGCTTATGTAAAAAATAATCCCAATTATTTCTGTCACTTGTTCTATGCTACCACATCCCAGTTTTAGTGACGCAATGGTCAGTGGTCAGTGCCAAACAGGTTTCTTATGACACAAAATATGATTTACAAATGCTTACACTCATTTTCGCATTAACTTTCGTCAATCAAAAACGGTGATTAGCCAGTTTTACTACTTCCTAAAACGTACACTAATTTGATAGATTGTTTACATTAGTTTTTTTTCCAAACCACGAGGCGCGTCACTAAACTATAAGTTAAGAACAATACTTACGGCCACACTAAAAGACATTAATTATTAATGATGAATATTATAAACTTTATTTTAATGAAGAGTTTGACAGATATAATAACTAAATAATTATTACATATTATCTCATTCGTTCTTCTATGTATTTCGTAAGCGAAGTTATATGAAGTCGAAAACCTCCACAATTTTCTCGAGTCGCAAAATCGAGAGTTATTATTTTATATGTGTTTATTCAAGACAGTTACCTAGGTAGGTGGTATCTGATTTAGTCCCACAAGTAACTTATAGAAATGGTTTATTGCTGTGGAATATTCAACACATTGCAATAGACTTAGTCATAGGAATTTTGTCTAACCTAACCCAGAAGCGTAGCGTGCCTTAATGGGACCCGTACAAAAATTTGTTTGCGAGCGCTCAGGAAGCGTAACTTACGCACATACTGCATCAGATATGGTGGTAGCTACGCCACTGTCTTAACCTAACATTAACTCTATTTTAACAGACTGTAGGTAAGATTTACTTTTCGCACTTTCTTTATGCTACCTTACTTTGCACATAGCTCATTCAAGAGACATACTCGTAAGCATATCACTGGAATAGTTATTTGCTTAATTTGCTGTAAACTTTATTAATAAATAAGGTTTAAGTTCGTCTTTACCCTAGAACTCTACGGCGCGGCGGCTACGCTCTACTTTACTTTACCAACTAAATGTTCTTAATAAGTACCTTTAGATCGGTGTACCACAAAGCGCGGTATACGATAGTCGTTAAGATATTCTGGCTAGTTACTGCATTTCCTTACTACAAAACTTGTTACAGTAAAGGGAAATCAATTAGCCCATCTTAATCGGTCCATGACTAACGTGACCATACGTCCCGCTTTGGACGGGACAGTCCCGCTTTCAGGCAGTCTGTCCCGGTGTCCCCCGCGAGGCCGAAATTGTCCCGCTTTTGCAAACAGACCTAACGACAATTTAAAAGTACATACTTTTATTTTTGAAATGCCTGTGCAATGCCTGGATGTAACGCATTCCCATACTACAAACGTGGTTATTCTGCTCGATATCAATAATGGTAGTTAGATATACAATATAGGTAACAGATTTTATATGACCTAACCTATATTTACTTGTATACTTTTATAATAGCATTATAACAAAAAATTAAAACCGACTTCCAAGGTAAAAACAATAAGTAATAATATGAACTAAAAAGTATTAAATAATTCTTACTCTTTAATAGTGCCTCTTTCAGAATTCGTCTAAATCTCAACTACTTCTGTACATACTATGAATATAGCTTTTAATTTTATAATATAGGTTTTAATTTTTTGATTAAAATAATAATTTCACTCTTTTTAGTTATTTACCGGTAAACATATAATAAGCTGTCAGTTGTAGATATATAGGATTAAGGTATGAAACTATCACAACTACTATACTCAGGCAGTTTTCAAAAAGTTTTAGGTATGCTATGTCTCAAAAGCCATGATGAGCCATAGCCCATACCCTACCATAAATATACATACATACCTGTAAATCTAATACGCACTCAACTGTCATGAAATGGCTACTATAACACGTCGTTATTTATTACTTATCTATTATATATAAATCTCCTGTCACGATGTTTGTCCGCGATGGATTCCTAAACTACTTATCCGATTTTAATGTTTATTTTTTTTAAATGTGTGCTTTTTTCCAACTTGAGAGATAGGATAGCTTAGATCTTTAATTATAGTCGCAATTTTATTTTATTGTAAATTATTTGTCTATAAAGAGCGACCATATTGTTTATGCGACGCGGGTCACGGGATAGCGATGCGATGGACGTTGCCATGGTGACATACTTATTTATGGCCGTTCCTAATATTTGATCTATCTCTGGTTTTGCCCTACTAGAGATAGGAATAGCTCTAATAATTAGATATTAGAGAGTAGAGACATACATTTTATGTCAATTCAATGTTAGCTGCGATCGGTCGTATGTCAAACCAGAGATAGATTGAATATTGGGAACGGCCGTTAGTCACTAATTCAATAAAATAATACGGGCGATATACTTTATATAATATGGCAAAAAAACGTTTGCCGGGACAGCTAGTTTGCTATAATATTATTACTGAATTATCATGAATAGAATTTGCATATTAGCATACTTTCAGTTCTTAAAACAACGATGAAACCCCCAAACTTTCATATGAAAACTTGTTATCTGAGTTCACTGCCACTTTAGAATTTCTTAAAGAACTCCAAGCATATACCCCTGTATATACTTAGAGTTCATCAAGCAATGCTGAAATGTTCAAACGCCTATCTCTGAAGGCTCTAGAGTTCTGGATCCTAGTGATTGTAGTTGTATTATAAAACTACCGCATGTAAACTCATCAGCTCAACATAACAAAATATTATGCTTTAACTACTTTAAGCTACAATAATATAACTATATATATTTTGTCCCAACCAAGGAGTTTCCTGGATCAAATTACCAACTTGGTAACCACAACACCAAGTTTAAATCATTTACTTTGTAACAATATTAATACAATTTTCAAAATCACTCGACAAACTCGAGTCTCGATCGAAAAGACTATGAAAAGTACCAATAATAGGGTCATAACTCATAACGATGCATCGTGTGATGGTAGTGATAAATGATGATGATGATGATGATGATGAATGTAATTTGCATAGTAGCATATGCTTTTAGTTCTTAAAACATCGCCGAAAGATTCCAAACTTGTATCTATAAGGAATCCGGAGTTCTCTTAGTATTTTCGGAACCATAGCATGCCTTGGTGTAAAATCTTACTTTTTGGTAGCATATATGCCTAGGATCCTTCACATAAAACCAAAATCACTATACGTTTTCATATAAATTTTGAGGAGTTCCCTCGATTACTCATGGATCCCATCATCCCATCCCATGGTACCAAATTGGAGTTGAACCCTATACAACAAAAGAGAAATATTGAAAATCGGTTCACAAACGGCGGAGTAACCGTTGAACATACACAAATAAAAATAAAAAAATAGAAATATCCACAGCCGAACATATAACCTCCTCCTTTTTTGGAAGTCGGTTAAAAATTAATTAGGATAATTCCGTAGATGTTCCGCTCTGACAAAAAAATGTGGTCACGTTATCCATGACCCAAAATACTTACAAACAATTTACTCTAGAAAACTCTTTCCTGTCTGAATTCTGTATCTAACGACTTAGACTGTTTTTTCCAACATTCTGCGGACTTCGCCGCTTATTTCGACGGGAAATACCAATCGTATTAATCAATGTTTGCATTCGGAATAATGAGAGAATGGCTGAGGACCGCGTATACAAGCTACTTAAAATGTAGCTAGGGATAGTGTGATAGTGGCCAGCGACTACTTTATAATTTTATATAGACTTGCTACGTAATTAAATTGCTATCGATGTTTCTCTATCTACTGTGATCCAAAATACAAAGCGAGTTACAAAAAAAAATTAGAAAATTTTATGACTAGTATCGTGTCTTCGGAAAAAAAAATCATGCAATAACTATTATAATTATATTAATACCTCCCACACCGGTTTCGGTGACGGTAGCCGGCTTTATTGAAACTAGGCCAGTTACGCAGGAGTAATTTGATTGTGCCCAAGTGTGTGCGCAGTACACAAGAGCACACTATATTCCTTTTACTCTCACAACCCAGTGGGGCGTATCAGGCGCAAGACCAACTTTTTACATGCCCATCCGAAGCATGGATCATTTTACTTCAGTCAAGACAATCAGCCATCAGGTGATCAGCTTGCATTGTCCCAACCAAACTTGGAAATAACATGTTTTCAACGCAAGGATAGAACCCACGACCTCCGAGTCAAGAGCCACGCTTTTAACCACTGGACCACGGAGGAAAAATAAAAAAAATATCTATCTCTATACTGTCTATACCATAGAAAAATATAATACATACACCGGTCTATACCAACTTGGAGCAGTGTGTACAGAGAATCAGATTAGATCGTCGATAGCTTGTAGCCCGTCTACACCGACCCTAAATGGTTTGAGACATCTCAAGGAATTCATGCTTTCAAACTCATTTTAAGATTACAATATTACAAAGAAACTTGCGAGCACTCGTATTAGTTTTGATAAATGATCTGCATTAACAAAACTACTTCATTTTACGGTTGATTTAACAAAATATTTACATACATTTGTAAGTACTGTAGACATAAAAGCATTAAGTAAAATTGCTGTAGCAAAATGAAGGTGTCCAGTAAATGAGCAGATAATTCTCCCGATGGCCGTGGGGCTTTAGATTTATTCATAGTTCATTTACGTCAAGTTCTTTATTCAGATTTCTGCCTGGGTGGTATACATAACTAAAATAATATACTAAAGTGCGTGTAATGTATTATGTAATAAGTACTAGATGACGCCCAAAACTCGTTTATCGCGGGAACCGTACATTTTTTCGGCATAAAAAGTATCCTATGTCCTTTCTCGGGACTCAATGTACGACCATACCAAATTTCAGCGAAATCGGTTCAGCGGTTTGGGCGTGAAGAGGTAACAGACAGACAGACAAACAGACGGACAGACAGACAGACACACTTTCGCATTTATAATATTAGCCCGGCGTGAATGAGGTGATTTTTTTACACCAGTTATGAGGTGGGGTGGGTATGACATACCCGAATATACCCTGTGTAATTAATGAACATGAAACAAATAAATTATTACAATAAAACAACCACGTCCAATTATAAAAAGGTATCTTGATAGTACAAAGTAGTATTTTTCACGCAACAAGCAACTATATTTAGGAACTTAGACTGAAAATGTAAAAATTTGACGAATTGAAATCAACATTGTAATTAAAATTAATATGTCTCTCTTACTCATACTTATATTGCAAATACGAAAGTATCTGTCAGTTGTCTGTCTGTCAGTTACCTCTTCACGCCCAAACTACTGAACTTAATTTCAGCAAAACCTGCTGAAATTCGATATGGAGATACTTCCAGGAAGGGACATATGATGGTTTTCATCCTAGTAATAGGTACAGTTCCCGCGCTATAAACGAATTTTGACGCAACGGACTTGCAGGCTTCATCTAAGGGAATATAGCCTTAACTGAATGTAAAATCAATTAACATGACAAAGGACAAGACTAATTATTGACAAGCAATATGATATTGTAGAATTTACAAACCAAAAAATAAAGAAACTTTGTTATTAAATGTAAAAAATAAAAAAATAACCGAAACACAAAATAGTGACACCGACTATGAGGTCGGGTATCACATACCCGCAATGCGCTTGCGCACTTGTAGCTTACATCGCCAACGGCACAATATTGTCACTGTCGCTTTAAATCACTCCTCGTACCACCCCGTCCAGCTACTAAGCCAACCAAGTTCCAGAAATCGCACAGTTGAGAAATATTAAGTGTTTTATAAACCGCCGGGTATGACATACCCGACCTCACTCACGCCGGGTTAAGTATGGATGTATTTTCAGGACGCGCACCCCCGGTACGCGTTTGAGTACGGGGTCAATGACCCGCACACCGGCGACATCAAGCAGCAGAAAGAGGAGCGAGATGGGGATGTCGTCAAAGGTTCGTCTTTTTACTGCCAAAACTTCTTTTTACTCCTCCAGCCGCCTGAGGAAAGATTTTCTTTCTCCCCCTTGGGTCTGAATATCCGAGAGCCCCGAATCCAAACCTTAATCAAAAGCGCGGTGCGAGCCTGTTCAGACTTCTGAAGCGAGGCGATTACGTTACGTATCCAATTAGTTTGATTTGCAGTAAGTTTCATAAAAAGAAGATGAAGATAATATGATGCCGCACTCAGAGGGGAATACTAATTACTTAAATTTTGTCATAAGCCCGGTACATTGTATTCTGTCAAACTCTTAATTTAATTACAGTTAAGTAATTAATTTTCGTCTCGTCGTCCTGGGATGGCCGCAGAGTCCGTACATATGAGTGGCAAAATGAAAGTGGCCTATACCCATAAATAATATAATATATAAAAATGGATTTTCAAATGTGTTAGTCGCGCTAAAACTCGAAAACGGCTGAACGGATTGGGCTGATTTTGGTCTTAAAATATTCGTAGAAGTCCAGGGAAGGTTTTAAAGTGACACGAAGTTCACCGGGACAGCTAGTATATATATAAAAATGGATTTTCGAATGTGTTAGTCGCGCTAAAACTCGAAAACGGCTGGACGGATTAGGCTGATTTTAGTCTTAAAATATTCGTAGAAGTCCAGGGAAGGTTTTAAAGTGACACGAAGTTCACCGGGACAGCTAGTAATATATAAACCCGGCTCTGGCTCTGAGTGCGGCCGAGTTAGGCCGTGTTCCACTGACGCGGAGCGGAGCTTAGCGGTGCCGAATTGACCAATCATCATGCTCGAAATGGTGATTGGTCAATTCGGATTGGCTTCGCTGTCATTCCGCTGGAATAGAACGATTGGTCAATTCGGGCACTGCTAAGCTCTGCTCCGCTCCGCTTCAGTGAAACACACCCTAATTAGACTGGCACTATAATATGTATAACGTATTTTTGCAGGTCAATACTCCCTGGTGGAGCCGGACGGCTCAGTGCGGACGGTGGACTACGTGGCGGACTGGGAGACCGGCTTCCACGCCAGCGTCAGGAACAGCAAGGACCAACACTAACCACCATCATCCTGGGGCTTGACTGACAACGCCACTCGGATTCGACAACTTTCAGAGGGTTAGGCTGCTTTTCCACCAGAGATGTGTTTAGGAATGCGTTTTTGAGAACCAATAGAATTGCTTCATTGCCATGACCTCGCTTAGCGCAGCGATTCTATTCGATACCAGAGATGTGTTGCGAGGTATGTGTTTTTGAGAACACATTCCTCGAACTACACATCTCTGATGGAAACGCAGCATTAAGGTAGCTTTTCAAATCTCACGGCAAGTAGCCGCCAAAAATTCAAACAAAATGCCACTTCATGACATAGGCTGTATTGCCTCGCGACCGCAACAGTCAACGCGTTGATCGGAACAGTAGGTACCTTTAGGAGAGATATTTCACTTGCCGCTAGAAGTTGTTAAACTAATATGTATTCGGTGCTAGAAGGCAGATCCCGTCGGAGTTTTGATGTCCCCGTGGCTTTTTCAAGGTTGGTGCTGTTGCAGGAATACTGCTAAATTTAAGTGAGTATATGGCTGCGTCCACTTACTATATAATTTCCGCGGTTGGTAGGAGCATTCCTGGCGTAAAACCAAAGGAGATCGCTTGGTGGACTTGTTTTCAAAAACTGTCAAATATATCAACTTGCCTACCACCAGAATCCAGATGGAGCTATGTAGCTTAGGTCTTTCGTGTAATCGTGTCAATCAGCATATCACAGGACTTTCATAACCGAAAGTTTTTGAATCCGAGACGAATAGATGTATGATCCACCCCGCAGATTTGGACATTAGGATGCGCCGGTATATTCACTGGATCTGCACAATATCAGTTACCAATACATGTCCAGTAGTAGCAGGCGCCTACTACTGTATCAAATTAGTACTTTTATAATACATATCACTGTAGTAAGAGTATAGTTTAACTTTTAAGTATTAAGATTAAATCCAAGTTAAGTTGGTAGCTTTTATGCCAATGGTACAAATGGAAAGCATTCCTATTAAGACTATCCTCGTAAAGTCTGCAGTGAGTCAGAGTAAAAACTCTTTCAAAAACTTTTAAAATAAAAAAAAATATTGATCAATTTCGACACTCGCATAGATAGATCACTGCAACCAGCAACTGTTTCTGTTTGTTAGCTTTTGCTACTGGTAGATAATTTCAAAAGTAGATGGCGCAGTGCATGTTGAGTGTTCTAAGCTTTATGTATTTTTCTGGATTTAGTATGAATGTACATAATATTATGTAATTTCTATTTATTTTTAATTTACAATTGGACTCGTTTCTATGGTAAAAGTCAAATACGAAAAATATTTGTAACTTGTAAATACTATTCCTGTAACTTAATTATGTTTATTTCTAGAGTAACTAGCTATAGTAATTTGCTTTTAATAAAGTGCCAATCGAAAAAATATTGTCTTTTATTTTAAAATGCTTATAAAATTAGTAACAGAATAATACAAAAATAAACTTCCTACCTAAACTCTGGTCACAGGAGAGAACTTTAAATAATCGGCCAAGTACGAGTCCCGTTTTTACACTTTGGGTACGGAACCCTAAAAAAGACCTAACGCTTCTTGTCTCTTTCTCTCGCGTACGAAACTGTGGAAATAAGACGTGGTAAATTCGTGCGCGGGTAAAAAAAAGTAGCGGTAGAGATCAACTACAATAGCATGGCGCGCCCCTCCAAACTTCAAAACGTTCGAAGTGCGTTGTCAAAACGTTCGAAGTGCGCTGTCTTGCGCGGTCGGCTAGTTATGATTAGTTGACCAACAAATGATGGTAATAAGTGACATTAAGTGAAATATTACGTGTACTGTGATTGGTTGAATACTTACTACATACAAACTCTTTCATAAGGATGTGACTACACACATTGAAATAGTAATTTGGAGGGGCGCGCCACGTTATCGTAGTTGATCTCTAAGCATTTTTTACTCTCTATCTGGCAACCGGACTTTATCACAATATAATTAATTACCTCAACCCTATTAGGAAACTATTGAACTTATTGTATAAGGACACACATTTTTGCCATTGAAGTAGCACTTTGGACACACGAAATCCGCATCAGCCATTTTGTTTGCCTGAAAATAAATTACAAAAAAATTAGGTCTTTTATTTTAAAATATGTATAATGTATAAGTATATATTATATATAAAATTCTCGTGTCACAATGTTAGTCCACGAACTCCTCCGAAACGGCTTTACTGATTTTTACCAAATTTTATATGCATATTCAGTAGGTCTGAGAATCGGCTACTCGGTACTTATTATATTGATAAGTGCATTTGTTGAATAAATAATAGTAAATTATTAGAACTCGAGAAAAACGACGACCATGATAGCGATGGACGTTAGTATGGAGTTATTGGGCATTCTGTCCCACCTCGTTCGCTCGCGCCCTCGCTCACATCGGCTGAGGTGGGACAGAATACCCAATAACTCTTGTCTTATATATAAAATTCTCGTGTCACAATGTTAGTCCACGAACTCCTCCGAAACGGCTTTACTGATTTTTACCAAATTTTATATGCATATTCAGTAGGTCTGAGAATCGGCTACTCGGTACTTATTATATTGATAAGTGCATTTGTTGAATAAATAATAGTAAATTATTACAACTCGAGAAAAACGACGACCATGATAGCGATGGACGTTAGTAGGGAGTTATTGGGCATTCTGTCCCACCTCGTTCGCTCGCGCCCTCGCTCACATCGGCTGAGGTGGAACAGAATACCTAATAACTCTTGTCTTATATATAAAATTCTCGTGTCACAATGTTAGTCCACGAACTCCTCCGAAACGGCTTTACTGATTTTTACCAAATTTTATATGCATATTCAGTAGGTCTGAGAATCGGCTACTGGGTACTTTATATATTGATAAGTGCATTTGTTGAATAAATAATAGTAAATTATTACAAGCCGAGACTGACGGCGACCATCGTTTGTGCGACGGGATAGCGATGAACGTTGCCATGGCGACATACTTATTTAGTCACTTCAATAAAATAATATGGGCAAAATACTATATATTATTATGGCAAAGCAACGTTTGCCGGGACAGCTAGTATTATATATTATTAATTTTTTGTTCAAAATTTAAGGCAAGCACACCATCTGTATAGTAACCTCAATCTAAAAAACTTTAAAACTTTGCAAGTATTCCAAATGTCACCAATTTGGAAAAAAAATCTTTTCTAATAACATTGTAATTAATATTGAGAATATAATGTCAGATTCATAATAAATATATTAACTTACCGTTAAACAATAATAGCAAAATACATGTGAGCAGCCCATAACATGAGGCAGGATAGGCCTCTTACTACAGCAGGGGCACAACGTGTGTATTGTCATCACAGGGGAACCCGACATCACAGATGATCGGGTATAACTCGTCCACCACATGTGTCTCAGTAGCTTTGTCACCTTTTGTCTCAATCCAAACATGTTGACTAGAGATAGTACTGTCCCAGTCAATTCCTAAAAGAAGATAGAAAGAGATACAGAAATAGATAAGATACAATCCATACTACTCTGACTATTTATCAGGGATTTTGTGTGAGAAGGTCATAGATATATGACCTTCTCACACAAAATCCCTTGAACGAATTGTGATGAAATAGAGAGAGAGATACTTTAAAAGCACAGGGAAAAGACATAATATACTTATTATGGTGGCAAAATGTAGGAATTTTTGCACAAACCAAGTTGTAGGTGACATTATATTACAAACATCGACACTGGTAAGGCAAAATGTATTAACCAACATTTGTACAAAATGCATTTTGCCTTTCCAGCGTTTAAATTACAATGCTTTAAAATAAACTTACAATAAGATTATGCCAAAGCAACTCTCTAGTCCAGGAGAAATCACTGAGATTTTCTCTCGTTATTCTATCAGCAGACAAATGGAGACCAAGGATAAAATCAATCAGCGTAGGATACTTTCCACTTTGAATGAATCTGAGAAAATTCAGTATGTCACCAACTAACTGAACTTTTTCCACTCTGTTCAAAACATTTTGTACTTTGATATTTGAGGTGTAACTATAGAGAGCTCTATCTTTTATGTATCTTAATAGTACTGTATACACATAGTACCAGTACAATTTGGAGGTTGTAAAGTTTTCTGTTTTGTATCTCATTGACAACATCTGCTGACCAAATGTACACTTTTTATCGTACAGGGAGTATTTGAATATCCATGTTCTCAGCAATAATTCCAACTCAGGTAAAACAGGCTGTAGCAATCCTGGCTGAAATGAAGAAAAAAGAAGTTGAGAAAAATAGATATGACAAATATCAAATAAATGAATGTGTAAGTATTAGTGTCCGACCGAAGCTTCGGCTACGGCCGCCTTCGGCCAAAAAAAACAACTTCGGCGAAGCCTTCGGCTTCGGCCTAAAACCCGGCCGAAGCCGAAGCTTTGCCGAAGGTCCGAGCAACCGTCGAAATTGAACGAACTGTAAACTGTTACGAAAGACTAAGTGAGTCGTGAGAGAGCGTCGTGTATGCAGATGCCGCTGGGAGTCACTGTCAAATGCAATAAACAAACACTAACTTCTTAATAAATCATTTAATTATTTATTAAGAAGTTACCTATCTATATTGACTGTCTCTATGAGACAGTCAATATAAATAGGTAAACCTTCAATATAATACTTAATTTTAATATTAATTGTAGCTTGTAGACAATATTGAACATAACTTAAACTTTACTTATTTAAAAAAGATAAAACCGACTTCAAAATTATACATAATTGAGAATTAAAACTTCGTATCTCCAAAACAACTGAACCGATTTTGTTGAAACTTGTACTATTTCCTAAGTTGAACAGTACCTAGTACAACAAAGAAGAATTACCGAAATCGGAATGGTAGTTCCAGAGATATGCGAACACAAACATAAAAACATACATACATACACTTGTAATTTGGCTTGTAATTTTGTAATTAGTCTGTAATCTATATCAGTGTCTGAAAAAATGTTGTTCAGACGCTGATACAGATTATAGACTAACATAATATACGAAAATTGGGCTGTTCTGGAAATATTACATACATACGCGTCAAATGGATAACCTCCTTTTTTCGAAGTCGGTTAAAAATTAATTACTGAAAGTCGAGCAATTAATATTATAAAGCTTCGGCTTCGGCTTCGGCTTCGGCCGAAGGTTGTGGCGATTTCCGATTAATCGGCTTCGGCTTTGGCTTTGGCCAAAAATAGACCTTCGGTCGGACATCATAAGTATATTAAGAGTGGCTTTGGTAAAAGTTATACATTAGTACCTCAAAATATTTGGTGGTTTGAAACAATAAATGTTTGAACAACTCTTCTAACTGATCATCTAAATGGATAGAATCAAGCTGAAAATAAAAGGAAAATTATTTGGAGTAGGTAAATGTCGAAAACTGAAGGATTTTTAAATTATTGTTACTGAAGATTTTCAAGCAACCATTATAATATCAAAATAAGCACTACTTGTATAATTATACACTTCATATTATAAGAATTTTACCTGAGTTACACGGGGTATGTAAGTAATCGACATGGTCTTTGGTTAGGAATATAATTACAATATTATTTTATAAAACACAACTTTCATTTTTCCACATAAACGCCAGAAATAACTTATTCTTTGAAGTAAAATCTTTTATTGTACCTACATATTAAATTGAATAAAAATCCTCTAAATTCTAATTCCAAAAATCTAATTTATAAACACACTACCTACACAGTTCCCAAATCCCAATATTTATCATAAAACAGCTGAGAACCTTCTACGCCTTCTTTTTTTTTTTTTTTTCTTGTTTATGGCTCTCGGCTTGTAAACCATGGCCAGTGTCAAGTAAAGTTTTGGCGGGAGAAAAAAATTTTCGTAAAAAAATTACAAAATTTTCAAGTTGTGTTTCCAGATTATCGTCAAGTCGAAAGTCTAGTCAAAGTCTAAAAAGTAGTCGGTAAAGTCAACGAGTCAAGTCAGTTGTTTTAGTAAAGTGGTAGACCCTTTACTAAAACTTTCGATGGAGTTTTGGAGGGAACACAAAATGGCACGTTTCTTGAAGTTGTATCACTTGCCCACACTTGTGCACGACAACGAATATTTAATGGTTAATATTCTACCAACATTACACATTAAAAACCGAAATAACACAATTTTAGGAAAATAATACAAAAACAAAACGTCACTCTTTCGTATACCCGGCAAAACTCCCTCCTTCTTTTTTATTTAATTTGTTGTTTGATAGGACGAGGTGTTGGCGAAACGAAAGAAGAGGAGAGTTTTGCCGGGAACACAGATTACATAATACGAAAGAGTGACGTTGTGACTTGTGTTTATGTATTATTTTCAGTGAAAATAATATTTTTAGATTTATAGATTAAACAATAGTTGTTTTAGCAAAGTGGTGAAAATTTTTCACCACTTTACTAAAAAAACTGACTTGACTCGTTGACTTTACCGACTACTTTTTAGACTTTGACTAGACTTGACGATAATCTGGACAAACGACTTGAAAATTTTGTAAATTTTTACGATTTTTTTTCCGCCAATAGTTTACTTGACACTGGCCATGGTTTAAAAGCCGAGCGCCATAACAAGAAAAAAAAGAAGAGGTCGAATTGATTTGACAGTTAATCAGTTTGGGGTGTTTTGGCGGGCATGTGAAAGAGTGCTGTTGTGTTTTTATATTATTTTCCTAAAATTGTGTTAGCTGGGTTTTTAATGTGTAATATTGGTAGAATATTAACCATTAGATATTCGTGTTCATGCACAAGTGTAGGAAAGTGATGTAATATCCAGAAACGTGCTATTTTGTGTTCCCTCCAAAACTCCATCGAAAGTTTCAGTAAAGCGTCTACCACTTTACTGAATCGACCGACTTGACTCCTTGACTGTATTGACTTTTACTTAGACTTTGACTAGACTTTAGACCAGACGATACATGAAAACGATGATGAAAAATATAATAGGAGGAATATGGTTTTCCCGCCATATTTCTTACCTTTTTACCTTGTCTGTGGCACAACATAAACATCCTTTGTGTCAAGTTGCCAAAAAAGAAGAAAAAGAAAAGAAAGAAAGATTTGACAGTTAATCAGTTTGGGGTGTTTTGGCGGGCATGTGAAAGAGTGCTGTTATGTTTTTATATTATTTTCCTAAAATTGTGTTAGCTGGGTTTTTAATGTGTAATATTGGTAGAATATTAACCATTAGATATTCGTGTTCATGCACAAGTGTAGGAAAGTGATGTAATATCCAGAAACGTGCTATTTTGTGTTCCCTCCAAAACTCCATCGAAAGTTTCAGTAAAGCGTCTACCACTTTACTGAATCGACCGACTTGACTCCTTGACTGTATTGACTTTTACTTAGACTTTGATTAGACTTTAGACCTGACGATACATGAAAACGACGATGAAAATTACAATAGGAGGAATATGGTTTTCCCGCCATATTCCTTACCTTTTTACCTTGTCTGTGGCACAACATACACATCCTTTGTGTCAAGTTGCCAAAAAAGAAGAAAAAGAAAGTTAATCAGTTGGTGAATTGTTGTCAAAATACTGCAGCAAAATCAAAGAGGTGGACGAAACTTTCCGAACAAAAAAAAATTGGGTTCCAAATTTAAACGTAGCTACTAAACTAAATCACATAATCTGTACAATTATTAAGCACGGTCGACTGTGATTGGCCAATAAAAAAGACCATAGAGAATATAAACTACATGTGAAAAAAGAGGAAGAAGAAGTTTAAAACTCAAAGTTCGAATTTCATTTTGTGAAAATTATATTGTAGCAACTCATACAAAAATTGTAAATTAAGTGGATTAATTATTGAAAAACGAAAGGTAAGCCATTGTAAAATGTAAATGTAACCGTAAATTGATAAATTGAAGCAAAACATAACGATATCATACCATGTTCTAATACAAAGTATGTCGTAGTCAACGAATAACAAAACTACAGGAAACGTAACTCCCATACTTCAACCGTTTTAAATTTGGCTCCTTTTCGAACACTAAAATATGACAATTCAGATTCTCGCCAAGGTCGTTTCTCAGGTAACGTATCATAATATTGCACGCTGGACGACAGCCTGCGCGGTTTTTGTCACTGTCACAGTTATGAAACAAAGTAGAGCTGTAGCAAACCGTATGTATTCGGTACTGAGTAACGGGTACGCCATCTAGTACCGAGTAACGAAACGTTACTCACGAATGCGTTTCGTTACTCGTATCTTTTGTAGTTGCCATAATATAGGTACTTATATTTTATGTTTTTTGACGTGACAACGTCTTATAATTCGATATAGGCAGCGCGCACGAAAAAACATGACGCATTATGCGGCGTTACCTCGCTCTGAAGCGTTCCATTTAAGGCTATGACGTTGTCACGTTCAACTATCGTCAGTAAACCGACTTTACAGACAACCGAGTTCGAGTTTGAGTTCGAGTCGAGTTCAAGTTCGAGTTCAACACAAAAACACTACTCTCCAACCGTCTTGTTCCGTCGGCGGGATTCGAACCCGCGACCTCCGGCTTGAGCTACCAACGCGCTCACCACTGAGCCACAGAGGTCGTCAATTTTTATCTACGCGACGAGCATATCGCATACCAGCTGATGATAAGATTTAACGCTTGCAGTATTCTAGGTTCAATTTAATTTTTTAGAGAAAATAAAATGACTTACCTATCAAATATACAAAAAATCTGCCAAGTGTGAGTCGGACTCGCGCGTCAAGTGTTCCGTACTGTGATAGAGTGAAAGTAGGTTGTGTTTTTGTATGTAATAAAATTAAAATTAAATAAATAAGGGGGCTCCCTTATTTATTTAAATTTAATTTAAAATACTAAAGTGGATACTACTATAAGACTATTCAGGATTTTGCGAAAATTTCAAGTGTCTACATGTCGCCATTATGGATTACGACTTACGAGCAAAAAGGCCAAAAAATCACGTTTGTTCTATATTGGGAGCCCCACTTAAATATTAACTTTATTTTGTTTTTAGTATTTTTTGTTATAGCGGTACCAGAAACGCACAATCTGTAAAAAATTCAGAGGTCTAGCTATAGTGGTTCTTGAGATACAGCCTGGAGACAGACAGAAGGTATCAAAATTCAAAAGTATCGAGTAACGAGTAACGATTCGATAGTAACGAGTACTAACAGTTAAAGTAACGAATACATACGGGTACGCTTTTTTTCGTTACTTTTACATCTCTAAAACAAAGCCGTGGACAATAATTGTCAAAAGCGGATGCCATTATGCAGTATACACCAAACATAATATTATCTACTATCACGAAGAAAGGAGTACCTAATTATTATTTTAAAATCAAAATTTTCCTCTGATCCTTAACTCATCGATAATAATAATATATAATAATTTTGAACAAACCTTGTACGACTCGGACGAATTTAAAACTATCCAGAGCACCTAGACAAGACGTTTTCAGATTACAAAAATATATGTGCTAAATTATTACAAAATTATTAGAGAATTGAAATAAAAAACTTACGGTGCAAATGCAGATTTTCGTAATCTCTTTAATTTTCGGTCATTCTCATTACTCATACAAAATATATCATGACTATTAAAGTGTATGCTACATTAACGAGTAATCTGGCTCGGCATCCAATTCGGATCGTTTCTTACTAAACGAAGTACGAACGGCATTATAAAAATAAGATACTCCATACTGATGTCAGTCAGACCCTCGCTTATGAATTATGATTAAATTGTTACATCTTGCATAGCACTGTCCATGGCGACTTTGTAAAAATTTTGTAATTATATTATTTTTTGATTATTGCATTTTTACAATAACATGTAAACTTAATAAGACAAACACAAAGAGACCAGCTTAATTTTACGCAAATACTCTGGCATCCAACTTAAATAAACCATCTTTTTGGGCATGTTTTTGGGTCGGAAATAATACAAGAACTTTACCTAAGCATAATTTAAAAAAATTTACTGATGAAACTTGAAAGGTTATTCCTGTATTAAAAGTCGTATCTGTATGACTTCTACACCATTTCACAGGGCATTTAGGCATTTTAACAACGAAAATTTTGTAAAAAGCTACGTAAAAAGGAAGTAAACAAATTGTAAAATGAGTTTGACAATAATTATCATGTCAACCTGGTTGAATGTCACTCGTGTATATATACACGAAAAATGTGTACCGGACACATGCATAAAGTAAACATGTATCCGGGTCACATTTTGTAGCCTTTTGGTGTACTTTTTTGACGGAGTTACTCTTCCTGTAGTTTAAAGTTCACTGGTCGTAGTATTATTTGCATATTTGTACAATAATTGACAACTTTAAGGGCCTATTTCACCGCTTCCTGATAAGGCTGTCCACCACTTATTTTGACAGATGGAGTATGGAAAATCTGTCAAATCGGGCACCTTATCAGGAAGCGGTGAAACAGGCCATAACTATAATATTAATATGAAAAAGATAGATTATTATTTCATAGAAAATATTATAATGTATATCAGTATTCAGTATGCAGTTAATTTGGAAAATGATGAAATGTGTATCATGTGTATATTGTTTTATTGTAACAATACATAAGGTTATTAACTACACTAAATAATTTATGTAAACTGTATGGAAATGTAGTAAATGAAAAATGTTTCATTAATTTCAGATTTTTAGGTCCCTCTACAGCTAGTTTACAACATTTTAGTCTGTAAGCAATAGCTGTTACCTCGATCGCGGATTCCAAAGAGGATGTAAACTGTATGCGGATTCTAGGAAATATTTTGTTCTCGCGGTCGCATGCGACCGCGAGGGAACGAAAGCAGCAAAGAGCAAGGAGATTTTAGGAGAAGGAAGGTATGAGATTATGAGTGGTACGGCCACCAAGGAAAAATCCTCTGATCAAGTGAGGTAGTATGCAGCTGGCCTGAGCCCGCGCGATAGATTTCAGCTGTCGTATACAGGGTGTAAGAAAACAAAGTGTGTATGTATAAAGGTGCGGTCCACTGGATCGGAATCGGAGCGTAGGTACGCAGTGGACGGATTTGTTGCGTTGTATGTATGGTACTGACTACTATGAACTGCACTAGAAGTACTGGAACGTCATTGTGCGCCTGACAAGTATAATTATGACGACACGACGTGCCGTCCGCACCGTACGTCCCGATTCCGACCTGGTGGACGCGCAGCTTTAATCCCCTCCCTATATAGAGTTTACTGTATAAGTGTATAAGCCAATCAAGTAGTTAGTAGAGTAGCATAGACAGGTCTGCAGCTATTCTATTATATTTATAAATGAAATACAGAAAACTGTACAGTAATATTATTATATTTAATAATAGAAATCAACAAAAGCTTGTGGATTAAATCTGTTTTATTGTTTAATTTACCTTATCACCCTATTTGTTAAGTTATGTACAATATTTTTATTGAAATAAAACATTTATTTGAGCTCATTTCTTTTTTATTTTTAATTTTTTTAATTTTTGGTATGTTTAGAGTGAAAGGTTTTGCACTTAAAAATTTTAACTTCAGTTTCAAATTAAAAAAAATAACGGATGTTTATTTTTTTTCTTCTAAGTCCCACCTCTTGTTACGTAGTATACAGTTTACATCCTCTTTGATCAAAGAGCAAAATACAAAGCAAAAATTTCACTAACAACAAAAATCAAAATTGTGATAAAATGGTGATAGGATCTGAATCAAAATGAAAAAGTTTAATGTGTTATTACTAGTACTTCTCTACGTTAAGTTTACCATTTGTGATATTAACTATAACCTGAATCTGATACAAAAAAATTATTTGTAAGTACCTTTTTAGTACCTTTTTACCATTGTTTTTACACTTTTCGAATCAGAATTCGAAGTTGTAAGTTATAACGGCTACTTTTGTTTCAGTGGCTATAACGGAGAAGCATATCTTAACCCTTATCCAAGAGAATGCTTTGAGATCTTAGAGGCTTTCGCTGCTCATGCCTCAAATTTTACATCATGCTCTATCTTACACGCGCGACCAATAAGGCTGTGTGAGAAGTGCGTAGATAACTACATACACTTTCATGCTAAGTATCAAGAACTGCTGAAAACAGTAATCAATGGCACATCTTGTGGTTCTCTGTTTATGGCACAAGACAGACTCAACACAATCAAACAGCAACATGACAGTTTACTTACAATTTGGGACGGAGGACATTGTAACAGTATGTATAATACATATAGCAATCTCATGTTTATTTTCATGCAACTTCAAAAAAAGGAAGTTATCAATTCAACCTATATGTGTGTAATATTTCCAAACCTGCGGCTTGCCTAGTTTCATTAGCATTCAGGGTATGATTTAATACCTCCATTGTGGGAATTACAGACACAATAGATATTGAAATATAGAAAAGTTGCATACTCAGTCTTTTATAATATGGGGATCCTTCATTCATAAAATAAAACAAGCTTTTTTTTACACTATTTATTTCACTAATAAAAGTTCATTCTATACAGCATGTTTTGACTGGGGGACACATGGACCTGAGCTTAAGAACGACACCAAGAACTTTATAAAGAAGTTTAACAACACTATGGAGTGTATCATCAGCAATTTGGGTCCGGAGGATGACATAGTGTGTGAAAAATGTATGAGCACTTACATTGATCTTGATGAATTTTACAAAAGCCTTAGCGAAGATTCTATTGGGGTTGACAGTGTGTGCATGGATATTGTTGATTCTGTAAGTTATTTCTACTACTAAGTTTATATCTAATTGTCTACCTAACCTTTCTTACACTATTGTAAATATCAACACCTCAATACATACAGAAGTTATAATTCTTATCTTTCAATCTACTATAGTAACATTATATCAGACAAGACAAACATTGTTTTACTAATAATAATTATTAGGTATTTTAGCATAACATAGTCACAGAGTTTTTTTTTTATAGATAATATTTAATTTTTAATAATTTAATTAAAGTTTTATTATAACTACAATATACCATTACAGATGAATACAACAAGATCTATATGGAGTAAGACTTTGAAATGCTGTGGACTCCGAAAGTCGCCAGAAATATTTTTCTTATGCTGTACTGGAATAATTTCAAGTTTACCATTGATATTTTATTTAGCAGTAAGATTTTGTAGACCTGTAGGAGGTTTACAGGTTCGAGTACTTAAAGGTATGTACCATAGCATTATAATCTTAATAAAATGAATATACTAAAACAGCATATTATGATAATAGGTATTGTAATAATTATTAAAAATTACCATTGTTTCAGATTCAAGATTCAAACAGTACTTCTCTGAAAACTAGTTAAGTTTAAGGAATATGTCTAGATGTGACAGATTATTAATATAAAATTATATTTTGATATTGTATTTAATTATTAAGTGACTTATAAATGTGATAAAATTAATATTCTTTTAGAGTACTAGTGAAGTTAAAAAGTGTTGTATTAAAATTTTTATTTAACATTATCCTTATTAATGCATTATTGCAGGCTGGCTAAATCCAAATAACAAATATTAACAAATTACATCTCTTGTTTAATTAATCGCATACACCAATGTGTTTACCGGTGCCTTGCTTTTTTGTTGTTGCTTTTCTTAACGCTGCCACTACTACTACTAGGCAGCTTATGTTTCAGAGAGTTTGGAGTAGAGTCTCCCTTAGTTAACATGCTGAGATCCTTGTCTTTCGGAGTGCCAGGACGACTGTCTAGTCCGACTGCGGCTAACATTTTCGTGTCACTCGGATAGCTTTTTTGATGAACAATACCAGAGGTATTCATTTTTGGTGTAACATTTTGTTTAGCCAGCAATGTGCTCATAGTTTTTTCGATACCATCATTAGTATGTTGTTTACCAGATGGTTTAGAGGCGATGCTTTCTGTAGAGCCATGTATGGTTGTATGATTCAAACTTCCAATCGCCATGTTGCTGCTCAGTTGGGTGTCAGATGAATCTTCATTTGTCTGCGACTCGGTTTCACTATTTCTTTCATCTGTGAAAAGTAATAGTTATAGCAATAAATATTATATTAAAAGCATAGAAATAAATACTAATGGAGTCCAGAATAGTAACATACTTTTTGGGTCAGCTGGATCAACCAGTCCACTTACAGCCTGAAATAAACAATAATATTCAATGTTAAACAATATCCAATTTAATATTTGGCTATTATTGTTAGCAAAACACTCACAGCAATAGAAGTAATAGACGATTTTGAAAACAATCTCTCAGCTTCCTTGAATTTTCTATTTCTTTTGTCAGCTTTAGAATTTGTACTTTTGTTGGTAGTCAGATAGCGATCCCAACCTCTTATAATGTTACCATACAGCTGCGTGTCTTCCAAATATGATCCCTCAAAGGCATAGATTTGCTTTTCCAGACTAGCTAGAGTTTCCTAAAATAAAAACATTTGCATCAGATGGGATTTAATGTCTACCTAAATTACATTTCAAAAGTGTTTTTGTTTACATAATGCATGTTTAACACATTCAGCATCAATGTTTGTAAGGGAACAACAATGTTATTCATGAAGCAAAAGAATTGTAAAGTTTTTATTTACAGCTACTTCAGCCTTCCGTTTGACGAGCTCTGCTAATTCTGCTCTAGTGTCTGCGACAGAAGTTTGTTTGGTAGCCATATTGCCTTTCTTTACTTGTGCGCTTTGAGACTCGCTCGCGGGGCTTTGAGGAGAAACGACCATTTTGAGCCTGATTTATACTTTAATCAATTGTGTTTATCTTAAATTATGTTTTTCGCAAGAAGTAATAAATATTTAGAGGCTTTCCACAAATTAAATAAATAATTCGCAGTGTTGAACGTCGACGACACTTCTTTGACATTGACAATTGTTGACAATTCACAATTTTTCTTTTTCTTCTTTTTTGGCAACTTGACACAAAGGATGTGTATGTTGTGCCACAGACAAAGTAAAAAGGTAAGGAATATGGCGGGAAAACCATATTCCTCCTATTATAATTTTCATCATCGTTTTCATGTATCGTCAGGTCTAAAGTCTAGTCAAAGTCTAAGTAAAAGTCAATACAGTCAAGGAGTCAAGTCGGTCGATTCAGTAAAGTGGTAGATGCTTTACTGAAACTTTCAATTGAGTTTTGGGGGGAACACAAAATAGCACGTTTCTGGATATTATATCACTTTCCCACACTTGTGCATGAACACAAATATCTAATGGTTAATATTCTACCAATATTACACACTAAAAACCCAGTTAACACAATTTTAGGAAAATAATACTAAAACACAATAGCACCCTTTTACATTCCCGGCAAAACTCCTCACAATTTTGTCAATGGGCATTGTCAAAAAAAAATCACATGTACTTTTTATATTTTTTTTCGTTAAAATAGGGTATTTTAAGAATATAAATTAAATAATTTTGAAATTCATTGGCTAGTTTTTTCTCAATAATTTTTTAAAGTTTCGCTCTGACGTCATCATCGGCGGCCAATTGACCTCTGCAGTATGTTTTTTTTCCTTTCAATCTTATTTATAATGGCTGGTTCGTCAAATGCAAGTTCTCATTATGTGAAAGCTGACACGAGAAGCTTACTAAAAGTTCGAAACGTAATGTTGGTCGAATTTATTGCTAATTTAACGCCATTGAAGGTCAAACTAAGGTTAAACATATTTGTTCAAAAATCTAAGTAACTAATGGGTATTTTTTTCGTTTATATACAGAAAAACGATCACTGACCTTATTCCTCGAAATGTTTTTGTAATGAGCAAAATTAAAAAAAAATGGACAATCCCCATTCTGACAACAGTGTCAAAGACAATGTTTTTTTCATAATATGGCTCTCGGCTTTTTAACCATGGCCACTGGCCAGTGTCAAGCAGGGCTTCATAACGTTATCAGGGCTTCAAATAACGTTATTTTTTCATAACGTTACTGCTTCCAGGGCTTCATAACGTTATCGAATAACAGAAAAAATATCGTTACGTACCGCTATTCCCATAATGGTAGCCAGATAACGTTATTTTTTATAACGATATCTAGTAAAATAACGTTATATTTACCGTTATTATTATAACGATATTTTTTCGTTATGACATAACGAAAAAATATCGTTATCATCATCATCTCTTCAAATCATTAGGTTCTTACATCATCTTACATCATCATCTCTTCAAATCATTAGGTTCTCCCAGTAAGAGATAATGTAAAATTCTTAGGTGTTTATCTAGACTCCAAATTAAGCGGTATTCATCATATGAACCATGTGGCAAAAAAATGCGAGAAAAATATCAACATTCTCCGCTCACTCTCTGGTGCCTGGTGGGGATCACATCCTTACACCATCCTTACACGCAAAAGCTGTTGTACAACGCTCTAGTGAGAAGCCATTTAGATTATGGGTCCTTCATGCTAGAACCCTGCAACAAATTAGGCCTTAAGACTCTGGACAAAATTCAATCTAAATCATTAAGAATAATCATTGGGGCCATGAGGTACACACCCATTAATGCACTCCAGGTTGAATGTGGGGATCCCCCACTCAACATAAGGAAACAATATTTGTCAGACCGATTTGTGTTTAAATTATTCCAATCCTCTTCCCACCCTCTTATCGGTAAACTCCACACCCTTTCGCAGCTAGTCAGCTCTTCTAGCTATTGGCTGTATAAGGAACTTCCCTGTCTCCTAGTCAGCTACCATACAATTACCCGTCTTCCTTGTCCTATTTTCCAGTATAGACTTAATCCCCTTTTTGCTACTTCCTATTAATGCACTTACCTTTCCTCCAAAAGTGCTTCTAAATTTTTCAATTGATAAAGGCTCTGACTTGGCTTATGCTCGATTTCAACATATTATAAATCAGCACTTTAAGGAGTGGTTGCTTATTTTCACAGATGCATCTTAGCTTTCGGAGGGCAGCTGTGTTGGTGTGGCTGTATGGATACCGAAAGTTAATGTAGTTTTGAGTTTCCAATTGCCTTCCTATTCATCAGTTTTTACAGGGAAAACCCTGGCATTTGTTCAATCCCACCGCCTGAACAACTCCATTTTCCTCAAGGGAGGCCATTTTTAAAGAAGAAGAAGAAGAACTCCATTATTCTTTCGGATTCCAGAAGTGCTTTAGAGGCTATAAACTCCAACCAGTTTCACTCCAAAAGTAAATTTCCCCTGGTCTTGAAAATAAGACAGCTTCTCTTTGGGTGTCATACAGAAGGTATCCAGGTGGTTCTGGGTTGGATACCAGGGCATAGCGGAATTACTGGCAACATATGTGCAGATGCTTTTGCAAAGGATGCTATAACAACACAGGTATACCAAGTCAGTATAAGGTTTGTTGCCAGGATCTAATTCCCCTAGCTAAAAGTCAAATGAATATCAGGTGGCAAAATGAGTGGGCCAATAGTAGTATACATAAAAGCAAACATTACTTTGATGTCCAAAATAGCATTTTAGTCAAACCCTGGTTTTTCAAATTTCAACAAGCTAGCAAAACAGTGTGCTCAACAGTTTGCCGAATCAGACTGGGTCACTGCTGCTCACCTGTCTTCCTGGCTGAAATTAGAGTTAGAGATAGCTCCTTATGTGAGTGCGGCCCAGACGAGGGCACTCTTGATCACATTTTTTTCTCCTGTCCTAGAAATAGTTCCTCATTGTATGATTCCCTCCCTCCTACAATCCCTCGCCCTATCAATTTTAAATCTGTTTTATGTTTTGTAAATACTCCATTTATTGAAACTCTTTGTACATACATTCATACTAACAAAATTAGATTATAGGTGTGTGTACTAATCCATAAATGTTTGTGTTTGTTTTAGGTTAGGTTATTTTTCAACAGTCACCGTACATAATCATAAATTCACCGTACATATAGTTCTTGCAATCGAGTGCGCGTCGCCTTTATTTGTGGTTGGAAATGTGAATAGACATTTTCGTTAGTGTGCGTACCCGACGGAGCAGTCAGTAGCGAGCGAGCCATGTACGCGCGTATAGATATGGTCACTCACACAACTAAGGGCGACGCGCACTCGTAGATTGCAAGAACTATACCCTTGTTTGTTCATTAAACCAACTTTTAAGGCAGAGTCTACGCCAACACACTCTGACATTGGCGATTCACACAGGAGCCATAAATAAAAAGAAGAAGAAGAAGATCTCTGGAGAATCTAAATTTTATTTGTTTACATAATTGTTTGAAAATTCACTTTATTTTTAAGTATATAAGATTATTTATCTTGAAACTCTTATTAATCAAATAAGAAAATGTTTGGGCTTAGACGATAATTTTAAGCAAAAATCACTCAAAACATTTAATAGGTTAGGTTAGACTATCACAATTTTTTTAGATTTCTAATTATGGAAGACGCAAGTTCAACACCTGAAGCGTTGCAAAGGAAGCTTTACTTCCTCCTAGAGCAGTTACAAGTCATGGCAAGAGAATTGCCACCGTTAGTACACTTTTGTTGCACTTTAATATGAAGTCACTAAAATAGTTTTTTCACCTTTGTTGTAATGACTAATGCTTTAACGTACCTAATTGGGCTTTTTATACATAAACTCCAATAGAAATTTATATTATTACATATACTTATTAGAACAATTTACTTGGTTTGACTCAACTTTTAAAATTTCAGGAAATACCAAATGAGAGTACCAATAGAACTCCTTTCGGGTCTCGCAAATTGCCTACTGAATGAGACTGTGTTTGAAATAGTAAAAGGTCTAATGGAAATACAGCATGTCACAGAAAAACATTTATTCCAGCAGCGGCTTCATATCATAAACAAGCATACATGTAAGTTTTATTTTCATATAATCATGCAATCAGTCTTTGCGACTATGCAGGTATAGAGAATCTAGCAGGTGGAGATTGTTCCCCATTGGGTACATCTCTATATTGATTATTTTGGATCTTAATCTATAGTATGGGACTCAGGAGCCACAGATCAATTTTTTTAATAGATACTAACAAGCAAATTTTTTGTGAGTAGCTTCATTTCGATGAGACAAACAACATTTTTATCTGCGAAACTATTAACCTATCAATACACAAAAAATCAGCTTGTTAGGGATCCGTTTTTATTATATTATATATTAAAAAAAAGATCCGTTTTAGGGTTCAGTAGTTAACCAAGTTCTGTTGATTACAGAACCCTATAACGGAACCCTAACGAGCTGATTTTTTTGTATATTGATAGATTAATAGTCATAACTTAAGAGTAATATTGTCCTACAAATCAGTCCATATTTTTAGGACCATCAAGTCAAAGTATGAAATCCTTTCTATCTCTGTTAGCAAGTAAAAATGTTGTTCGTCTTATCAAAATGAAGCTACTCACAAAAAATTAGCTTGTTAGTAATTAAAAAAATTGTTCTAGGGCTCCCATACTACCAGTGTTAGACACTGGTAGTATGGGAGCCCTAGAACAATTTTCAGGTCCAGGATATTTTGCCTTCTAAGGTGGTTACTAGTGTCTTTGTGTAAGAGCGTTTGAGCTAGCTGGTTTGGGTGGTTTTTTAGCCTAAGTAATTAATGAATGAGCCTCAAAAAATAAGCCTTTAAAATTATAATTTTAGTGGAAATAAGGGACATGATAAATAGCACACCCAGCCCTGAGCAGCAAGAAGTTAAAAGAAATGTTTTGTTAAGGAGACAAAAGGAAGAGCTTAAACAGACTGATATGAAGTTAGTAATACAATTGGACCAAAAAGTAAGTTCAAGTTAAATAAAAGCTAATAAGTAGACATTGGACTATATGCACGATCAAAGTGCCGAAATATGCATGCAAGTATGCACGATAAATGGCCGAAATATGCACAAAATATGCACAATCAAAAGTCACTTACTATTAAAATTTATAATTTTGTAGAGGTTTTGTGTGGTGCCATTAATAAAAGTGTCAATTTTATAATTTTATCAAATCCAGGATTTTATATTTTTTATACTGCACCAATTATAATAATTTTCTACCAACATTTTCCAATTGCAATCATAATGCCCATGGAATTATGCATTTGCATATGCAAGTATGCAAATGCATATAATCCAATGTCTACTAATAAGTTAATATTAATAACTATGCATGCAGGGCCCCCGCTACCATATGTGCAATGTGTACAATGCACACGGGCGCCATCCTCTAGGGGCGCCAAATAGCCATCTTTAGGGGCGCCAAAACCAAGGACCCAAAAAATTTGCCTAAAGGGGCACCAAAATCCTTTTTTTGGACACAGGCGCCAGTAGCCCTTACCCTGACCTACCCTGACTATGTAGTACCTACATAGAGAATTTTAATAACATCATATTTCCTTGTAGGTAAGTGATCAGCAGGACACTTTAGAAAAAGCTGGAGTACCAGGATTCTTTGTCACCAGCAAACCAATAGAAGTCAAGGTTCAAATGTATCTGCTCGACTTTATACTTAGGCTTAGTAAAATGGATATACCATGAGTGGCTATTTCACTTTTTAATAGAACAATATTGAGTGGTGCAACCCCTACATCCACGATTGTCAACATAAAATGAAGAACAAGTAGGATGATATGGTTATGTATATATTTATGTGAATTTTTCACTTTTTATTCTAACTTTTTGTATCTTTTGAAGTATCTCGGAGGTTACAGGAATAAATAAAAAAGTTAAGTATGCAAAGGATTTAATAAAAATGTTAATACAATAACAAGTATAAACAAACATCACCAACCAACATTTAATTTAATACAAAACAACAATCAAACTGTGTGCGTTGCAACATAATACTTGGGGACTCAACTTGCTTTAGAGCCTCCTTCTGAAAAATTAGGAAGTAGAATAGAATTTCAAAAACAAAATTCTTGAAATTAAATTGTTTCGTTTCTGGTGTTCTTAATATTATTTTTTTAAAGTAAGTTAAAATTATGCCAATTATGCATTAAGCTAATTATAAACAATATCTACCAATACTAGTTTCATTATAGAACCTATGTCCTATACTCATATTTTGTTGTCAATAAATATTAAATATACTGTTTTATTTTAAATATGAGCTTCATAAATATCACACAAAACATTGTACACAAATTATTTTATTTTGTGCATAGTTAAAAAAAATGGTGACATCAAAATCTCAAAAATGTTAGGGTTCAAGTTTCAACATAAATGATACAAAATATTTGTTACAGAGTATAGAGGTCACAATCAGAACAATTATTATTTTTAAGACAATGTAACCTTCACCTTTGTAATAATAGAGTTCTATATCAGATATAAAAATACTTTGTAGTTTTAGATAGGTACAAATATAAAAACTAAATTGTATAGATACAAAATAAACACTAGAAAAGTCCTAAGATATCAAGTTTGTCAGCAGAAATGAAGCTAGAACTTTTCGGATTGGTCTGCGGACCTAAAATGGTCACATTTTGCAATTCCTCTCAAATCAATTCAGAAAATGAATTATCAAAACTGTCAAACTGACGAATGTCAAATTAGTACGAACTAGATGGTTAGGGAGGCGAGGTAGCTAAATGGCGTAATTCAATGGCGCCGTCGAGACCTATCAAAATCGAAAGATAAAATAATTTCGAAAAGAAAAGCTCGTATGATAAAAACCATTTTAGCGGTGGGTTTGGCGTGTGCGGTTTTTCAAAAATGTTAAAAAAAAACAGTTACTTGGGCATTCTCGAGCGCCAGATATTCAGATATTCATACTACGTGTGCCCCAAGTGGCTCTGATAACATCGGTATTCTAATCTGCCGGTTTGCGTGGTGGGGGTACGCATATAAAGTAGTCAAAAATGCAAAAAAAAATTTACTCGAGCGCGTCAGATTTTCGGAAGGCGTGTTAAGTAGGTCCCAAGGAAGCTCCCTTTAAAAAAACTGACGATTTCGGCGTGACGATAAGTTACGATGAATTTTTGAAAATGCAAAAAAAAAAGTTTTTTTGAGATACTCGAGCGCGTCAGATTTTCATAGGGGAATCCTGTATCCTGAAAGCATATTTTCTTAATCTGACAAAAATGTTGGTGGGTTCTCTTAATCTGACCGGAAATCAGTCTGTATTACATGTTTATGGCAAATTCCTCTTTTTTGCTTCAATTCTTCACTTTGTTTTGCTTACGGTACGTCCAAAAAACAATTTGAGGATCAACAGGCTATTGAATAATATACATACATGAAACTGTACATGTTAATAATACTTTTGTATACAGATACGCGTTACTTTTTCCGAGTCCACGAAAATTGTCGAGAAGCTTTAGAAAAAAAAATTGAGATATAACAAAAGTCACATAATTTAATCATCGTTATTTCATATCAATTTTTTTACCACCCTCAGTTTTCGAGATATACTCAAAAAACCGGGAGTTTGAGTTTTTATGACGCTTCAAGTCAAAAAGTTTTAACTTGGACAAAAATGTAAAGAGACCTTTTTGTAAAATGTATCGTTCGCGACTTATATGCCGCAACGCGTTTTTCGGAAGACGAAATGGCTCCTCCACACTTCCGGTCATGAGGAAACCGGCAGATTTTGTATTTTTAGTAAGTTTTAGATTATATTCTTCAAAATAAAAAAATAAAAAATCGCGCTCGAGAATGCCGGATTAACGTTTTTTTTTTACAAGTTTGCGACCCTATAACTCGGCGGCGTCAAGGACTTATCGTCATATTAGTTAAATTTAGTCTTAAAACACTAAAATCAACCCCCAATATCTTAATCTGACGCGCTCGAGTATTTCAGACTATCGATTTTTTTTTTACTAATCTGATCGACTATCCTAGGCGCGCGTCACTACATATAGAGCTAAATACTTTACAAGGTGGTTCTATTAGGTCCAAGGTATCTCTCATATCTTAAACTGCCACGCTCGAGTATTACCGAAAACTCCCCTATTCGCCTCCCTAACTCGCAAGACGACGAGTGACGACCGCGGTGGTCCGTGTACGACTTGCAAGCAAAGTGACCATATTTTTACGATTTTTAAAAATTAATCATGATTCAATAATGGTTCCTAATATGATTCTCCAAAGCGACAATTTTAGCCCCGCTGATCTACAAAAATAATACAATATGTAAATATTGTCAATTTAAAATTTTTATACACATAAGTCTACATAAAGAGTTTGCATGAAAGCCATCAGTCAAAGATCTGGGTCAACCCTGACTCCTGAGTGAAAATTTACTGTAATTCCTAGAAATTTAAATGATATACATTATACATACACCAAAAACTTTTAGTTGGGCCTAAGTCAACGAAATTGTTAATTGCGGAAACAAATATTATTTATTGCATAAGTATTTTACTTTACATTGCAATACAAACCAATGCCTACGATAAGACCACAAGCTTCAGACCAATTACTGCATAGCATTATAAAATATAAAAATTCTATTTGTGCAATGTATTTTAAATTGCTTTGATATCCATTTATAAGGAAAAACGTACAACGCATCCAAAACATACTTTGGTTCATTTCACTATGAATAAAATATAGTTATGCACAATTTTTGTGCGGTTAAGTTAAACAGTTAATATCTATAAATAAATTATAAATAAACAATGTATTTACTCAATTTCTCAATGTACTACGGATAAATTTATTCATAGGCAGATTGCGGACCTAGGTAATGGGGGCTACCGTATTTTTGCTCACTAGATGGCGCAACTGTCGACTAAGGTCAGAAGTATAGCTATTAAAGTCGACTTGATAATAATTTGGAATTCCATTTATTTATTTAAGTAATTAAATTTAAATAATATCTAATTTACTTTCGCAATTTTTTTAAATAACCGAATAATTTTAATACGATTATTATTTCTTTTCAAAATTTCGCTCTCAAAGCATTTACATTGATCGCTAAATAATACTTTTTGGGATAAAGGAACAGGTAAATTGCATTAATAATAGTTTATGTCATGAAAACCGCTAAAACTAGTACAAAATAGACGTTTTTGGACCTCACGCGACACTAGCGCCTCTAGCGGAAAATTCACACGCGGTTTGATCGGGTTATTTCAATTCAAGGTCCAGCATCACAACTTACATTGATGTGACATAACCCAACCAAATTATGTAGTTCCACTGTCTGCCTATGTAATAATTTCTCTAATGGTACTTTAGTATCGTAGATTTTTTTATACAAAACAATTTAAAAATATCAATAAAACATTAGTGTTACAATTTATACACTATTTTACGCATAATTTTGTGTTACATACGTAATTTGTGTGTCAGTCGGCACTATTTTTTCTCTGTGCCGTATGAGGAACCTTGACTAATCTGGGACATTCCAATTGACTTTTGAAGTAGAATGTAAACTGAAACAAAAATATAATTATTATGTTAAAAATGTAATCAGTAATCACTAATCACATACAAAACTTTAGCAAAATCTTCAAAATCGGTATCCCGTTTCTGATACGTTCACCCAACATTAATATTTAATAATATCTATGGAATAATTACACTACGTTAGTCTGGCCCCGTAATAAATAATTTTGAAGAAACTTGTTTTTTTTTTTCATTTTTGGCGTTGTATTTCCGTAGTGCTCTTTATAAGGGACACATACACATACTTCCTAAAGTATTATTATCTTTCTTTTCTTACATTAGAGCCTTTTAATGCTCCTGCTCCACCTGCGTTAACGTTAACGTTAGCGTTAATGACAAACTGCGCGTCGCTTAATGCATTGACATTGCGCGTTGGCTACATTTAGGCATTAAAGCTACAAAAATTTAGGCATTAACGGCCCAAACGCATGGTTCTAATTGAAGCAAATTTAAAAATTTCAACGCTTTTTCGTTCGATCACTACATTGTCCTATTATTTTGCGCCAAAAGAAAGCAAACAAGTCGTTCCTCTACGCAATCGTCGTGCGGAATGAGCCGGCGTTAACGTAGCCAATATCCTCTAGCGCGTTACACTGCGCGTGAATTCCCTTTGATGTGTCCAAAAAACCGACACCCGAGCTATCGCTTAACGTCTAACGTCATTAGTAATGCCGCTAGTACGTTAACAGCGACCACATAACCCAATAGACGCCTAATGCAAGGCAAATACTGTCTGGCAACATGTAAGACTAATAGGTCTTACTTGAGACAATGACAGCGAAATCTGTCTCATTATCGACCACTTCCGTGACCTATGTACATCTCATGCGTCTACTACTAAATAAAATACGATAAAGGCGAAATATGGCTCCCTGTACAGTAAAATGGTGTGGAAAATGTAGCCAATCGTCTAATTTTAGCAAAGACGGCATAACTTTTCATAGGTAAGCCAATTTTAAGATTTATATTGTCAGGAATCAATTTCTTCAGAGCTCAACTTACGCTGGTCCGAATACGTCAAGGAAAACGTTTGTTTATAAGTATTTCCCTTTCTATCATACACAAACTAGTAATCCTTATCCTTTCTTTCATTACTGACAAGCCGAGTCAAGCGTCAATGATTGACTTTTTATCAGTTAAACAAATTGGTTTTTTTTTTCATATTGTTGAAAAAGAGTAATATTTTATGAATTGTTTTTGTAAATGTGTGTATGTGTTTTTAAATTTTTAACCGACTTCCAAAAAATGAGGAGGTTATATGTTCGGCTGTGGATATTTTTTTTTGTGTGTTCAACGATTACTCCGCCGTTTGTGAACCGATTTTCGAAATTTTTGTTTTGTTGTATTAGGTTTCACTCCAATTTGGTACCATGTTCACAAAAGTGGTGACCTGATAGGATCCAGGAGTAATCGAGGGAACTCCTCGAAATTTATATGGAAACATATGGTGATTTTGGTTTTATGTGAAGTGTACTAAGAATATGCTACCAAAAATTCAAATATTGGGTCAAGGTATACCATGGTTTCGAAGATGCTGAGAGAACTCCTGACTCCTTATAGATACACGTTTGGGAGTTTTGGCGTAGTTTTAAGTACAGAAAGCATATGCTACCACGCAATTCAAATTCATCATCATCATCATCATCGTCATCATCATCATTACCACGTCGTGTTAAAAAAATATTGATACACACAGAACTGGTTGAAGTATCTACGGGTAACTGCATACCTTTAGAGAATATATCAATTCTAAACTGCTCATCTGCACTGCAAAGAATAAATTTGACTACAACGGCAGAAGATAAGAGCGAAATTCATTTCGGCACCGAAAGTCATCAAGATTTAGACAGTGCCATAGAATCAATTTGCTTATCTCAGTTTGCTGAAAATACTATTGAGTACATAGCAGGTTTTGTTGCTAGCTCTTTAATAAAGCATTATGTAAAACCTGCATAGGGGCATTGATTACTTTAAAGCTTAAACAAAAATGCTAACAGTTTTATAGCTTACAGAGACATGGGTGGCTTAATCTACCCGTCACAAAGTGTTGTTAAAATTTGCCGTCGCTGTGAAGTTATCATGAAATTGTATCTTGGAGGCGTAAAGAAAAGTGAACCACGTAAAGCAGAGTTTTTAGTCAATAAAACTTCAAGCAGCTTTATTGGTGAACAACTTTTTTCAGAAATAAGTTTCCATCAATTTCATTGTGAAGAAACCAATCATGTGGTGGATTTAGCAAATAGTGTGATGTATAAATACATAACTACAAGATTGGTATTTCTTACAAAATCTTCGGTTCAGAAACCTGCAGTTCGGAGAATTTATACGAAGTTAATTCATTTTAAAAATGATTAAATATTAATTTATAAAAGTCTTTTCTTCATTCTACACTTAAAAATAAAATAAATATTATGTACTGTTTTTTTTTCTTTTGGCCAGCGCTTTTCGTACTTCGCATCACTAGTTATGATTTATGACATGCCGTGAATTTGAATTGGCCAATCGTAATGCATTTCTTCCCTCACCCCCCGCGTCGCTTACCTCAGCGCATTGACACAATTATTTGTTAAGAGAAATCAAAACATTAGGCGTCTATTGGGTTATGTGGTCGCTGTACGTTAACATGTTAAAACGTTGGCTACATTTGCGTACTATCCCGATTAACACGCTAATTATCGCGTAAACACGCAGATGGAGCAGGGACAGAAGTTAAGTCTAATTTCTCTTAAGGCCGCGTTCAGACGTGCACGTTTTCTGCGTGCGCGGATTCAACTCGCGTGTTTTTCCAACAGCAGAAAACGCGCACCTCTGAACGCGCCGTTATCCAGCAATCTTTACCATGATGTACTAATAATTAATAGAGATTAGAGACCTTTAAAAATAGTATTTCCAAATAATACTGAGGCCCTAGTGTGAGTTTTTTGTTTCACATTCGATCGTGAATTCGTTTGGCGTTTACTAAGATTTTGTGTGGAATTTGTGCAGCGCCACCTAGCGATGCTCACGAGTCACGGGAGTGAGCCCAGCTCCCATACAAAATCTTTACACGCCAATCGCGTTCACGATCGAATGTGAAACAAAAAACTCACACTCGGCACACTGATGACCCCTTACAATTTTTTTGGAGCGTAATTAAAATAAAGGTTAATACTTACATGCACCAAGAATAGCGCATCCGATAGAAAAATACAGGAGTTTTCCACTTAACAGAAGTCCAAGTAGATAGTACATCATCGGTGTTAGTGTTACAACTGCCCAACCTAACGTGTTGACGAGTGAGTATATACGGTTAGGCCGCTCGAAAGGCTCTACTCTCTCAACTCCTGATTCTAGGAAGAAATCTCCAGTGTTCATGAAGGAATCTTGCATCTTATCCTGGAAATAAAAAGATGATACATGAAAATTGTCGACCTCCAAATCTTAAATTAATCTTAGCATCCACTGCATCGAAATCTGACCATTCGGAACGTGAATGGTCAATTATTATTTTGAACAAAAAATTAAAACCGACTTCCAAGGTAAAAACAATAACAATATCCGTATAATACGAACTAAAAAGTATTAAATAATTTTTCCTGTCTAATAGTGCCTTTTTCCGAATTCGGCTAAACCTCAACAGCTATTTCTGTACTCAATCTTCATCATTTTGAAGTCGGTACCAGATAGCTGAATCTTCCTCTGCCAAATATTTGAAACTTTTGGAACTGGCACCGACTGACACCGATAAAGAATGATCGGCGATCGTGTGGGCGCGCGCTGCCGACTACACGCGATTCCCTTTGATGCGTGTCCAAAAAACCGACAAGTCACCGATCGCGGCGATCACGACGGCGGCTATGGACGATCATGGCCGACTACAGGCGAGTAGCCCTCTACACAATCGTACTCGCGCGTAATCGCCTATGATCGCCGATTGTGAAGAGACGCCTTAAAACAACGCAACGCTGATGCAACGCGCCGTGATGGACAGGCTCTTAGGGTCAATTCATTACACTACCTACCATTCGATGTATTGTTGATTCTCAGTGTTATGTTATTGTGTTTCTGATTTATTCGTGTTGTATTGTTATGTTTGTACTACCTACAAATCGTTATGTAAAATTATAGTATAATGTCCTATTGTGTCAAATAAATGTTTATTTTATTTATTTATTTAATTCAGACCGCTACGCGACGCGACGCGTCGATAGCTTTATTTTGATAAGACAAACAACTTTTTTAACCGACTTCCAAAAAACGAGGAGGTTATATGTTCGGCTGTGGATATTTTTTTTTATTTTTTTTATTTTTGTATGTTCAACGATTACTCCGCCGTTTGTGAACCGATTTTCGAAATTTTTGTTTTGTTGTATTAGGTTTCACTCCAATTTGGTCCCATTTTCACGAAAGTGGTGACCTGATGATGGGATCCAGGAGTAATCGAGGGAACTCCTCGAAATTTATATGGAAACATATGGTAATTTTAGTTTTATGTGAAGTGTACTAAGAATATGCTACCAAAAAGTCAAATATTGGGTCAAGGTATACCATGGTTTCGAAGATGCTGAGAGAACTCCTGACTCCTTATAGATACACGTTTGGGAGTTTCGGCGTTGTTTTAAGAACAGAAAGCATATTATACTACCACGCAATTAAAATTCATCATCATCATCATCATCATCATCATTAACACGTCGTGTTAAGGTCACCAATGTCTCATGGCACAAAATAGGTAATAGTACAACTTACAAGGCATAGGTACAGCACAACACCAATTATTAATATAGGCTGTTTATACACGGCGGTCGGTGCGGCGTCGCCGCACGCCGCCGCGCGGCGTGTGCGTAAACATCGCGGCATTGCGTCGTACCTATTCAAGTTCTAATGTCAGGTAATGCCGCGCTGCAAGCATTTTGAGTGTCATAATATGATTTTAAACTTTATTTTCATTAATGTAGTACAATATAGTATCGCTTGAGAAAGGCGCAGGCGGCCGCGAGGCCGGCTTTCCAAGTTTCTCATGCGATAGTGGTGTGATTCGGCTCATCCTTCGATCGCGGATTCTTGGAAATCCATTGTTCTGGCGGCCGCTTGGGAGTTGAAGCGTTAAATTGTTAAATTACCTAGCACGCATAGAGTTGTGTTCACTTAGATTTTTTTAAATGTATTATTTAAATTTATCTACCTGATATTTGGGCCTTGGGGTATGACTCATAACAGTCTTAACAAATTGTAATAAGATACGTAGAATAAACGCAGTAATTCGACGCGTAGGGTGGTATGGTCACTAAGTCACTACTCACTAGTTCACTACCACCGACGACCACTTATAAACTCGCGGACTATGACGTAGGTCATCTTGGAGGGTTAATTAATATTTCTAATAACAATACGAGATCAATAATTACCACTCAAAATGTTGACAATTCAAATTTCAATGCTCACTGCTCACACCAATGGTGACACATTTCTGATTTCACACAGCCAATACAACTATATAAAACTCCTACAAACAAGCGATACTGCGATTCAGGAGCACCTCAGCGAAATCTAATGAATACATCGTGTAACTAAAACTATATGAACAACAATCGGAGTTCGGACAAGCGATAGCGCCGACAGAGCGACTCAATGACATATAGTGAAGACAATATAAAACTATTTTTTATACAATTTAAATTGGCACCAATTATAGTTTATCTATAGTCTAGGTAACTAAAAAGAGTGAAATTATTATTTTTAACAAAAAATTAAAACCGACTTCCAAGGTAAAAACAATACCTAATAACATTCTTATAATAATTATGAACTAAAAACTAAAAAGTATTAAATAATTTTCCTCTCTAAATGTGCCTTTTTCCGAATTCAGCTAAACCTCAACTATTTCTGTACTCAACCTTCATAATTTTGAAGTCGGTGCCAGTTCCATAAGTTTCAAATTTTCTGTCAAAGAAAATATACCTAAAGATTCAGCTATATCTGGTACCGACTTCAAAATGATGAAGGTTGAGTACGGAAATAGTTGAGGTTTAGCTGAATTCGGAAAAAGGCACATTTAGAGAGGAAAATTATTTAATACTTTTTAGGTTTTAGTTCATAATTATTATAAGAATGTTATTATTGTTTTTACCTTGGAAGTCGGTTTTAATTTTTTGTTAAAAATAATAATTATTGCGAAAAATCTTGAAAGTGGTAGCTAATAGAGATAGAAAGGATTACATTCTTTGATTTGATGGTCCTAAAATATGGATTGTTCTATTTGTAGGATAATGTTACTCTTAAATTATATAACTACATATTAACCTACCAATATACAAAAAATAAGCTGGTTAGGGTTCCGTTTTAGGGTTCTGCAATCAACAAAACTTGGTTGACAACGGTACCCTAAAACGGAACCCTTTATTGCATACATATCTGGTATCAAAGCGCACGGAGTGCGCGGCCAAGTTCCAGCAGGCCGCGCGCATGCCGTGCACTATTTACACGAACCGTTTCGACGCACTTTTGACCTCCCTGTAGCTTAGTGTCTATTGCGAATGCAAAGATAAAATTTTACGTACGTAATTATATACTAGTACTTAAGTAGTATACCCAATTTCATAGATATAGCTTCGTTAGATCCTGAAATATCTCCCTGTGAAAATAGCTAATTTTGGCACTCACTCACTCACTGACCGGTAATCAAAACCTCTAGGCCACTTCCAATTGTCCTAGCGTTATGAAATTTGGCACACAGGTTATGTTTTATGTGTAGATTAACAAAAAATTGAGAAATTTAAGAAATCGGTCAAGCGTGAGTCGGTTCACCTACAAACCTTAGAGGCCACTTCCGATTGGATAATCGGAATTATGAAATTCAGCACGCAGGTCGTGTGTTATGTTTAGATTATCAAAAAAATGTGAAATTTAAGAAATCGGTCAAGCGTGAGTCGGTTCACCTACAAACCTTAGAGGCCACTTCCGATTGTCTTAGCGTTATGAAATTTGACACTCAGGTCGTGTGTTATATGTATGTCGGAGAATAATATTGGAACGTCAAAACCTAACGGCTTTGGGTGTATTCAGTTACTCAATTGGCTTATGGACTATGATTGACAGCTGTCAAATTGAACTTGAAAAATGGGATATGACTCTCTTGACGTGAGCGCAGGAAAACACGGACGGTGGCCAATTGGAGTGTGAATTCGCCGCGTTCCTAATATTTAATCCATGGATAAAGAATGTAGAAACCTACGTTTCCCCGATATCAGAAGTTGGATGCAACCCTCGCAGCAATCGGCGCGAATCTGAAGGTACCGACAATATAAAATGGCGGTTGCTTATGGAACAACAAAACCGAAACGTTATGGTGCTGATCGAAGCCATGAAGGCACCATCTACCAGCAAGGAAATCCAGCTACCTGACTTAGACCCGGACAAAATCAATGTGGACGCCCGCGCGTGGATAACGACCGCGGATATGTGCATCACGAATCAGACCTGCAGGGAGCCTCTCTCATGATGACTTTAAGCCGTGCCTTCAAAGGACAAGCTTCGGCGTGGCTGTCGCAGGTGGTATTTCAAGGAATGACATGGACTGACTTCAGGGAGCTGTTCATTGTCAGGTATGAAAGTGCTGAAGCATGTTTGATAAATTTAAATAATGGCCGATCGAAGTACAATGAATGTTTAGCTTCATACGCGGCGATATTAATCCTTCGATTGCGGATTCTTGGAGGTCTATTGCTATTCTGTTGTTGTCGCGATCACCGGTGCTCTTATGGGGCTTGATAGGTTAATGTCTTCCATTATGTCTAAGTGGAAGAACCTTTCTACCGAATAAATTGCTTGTAGCCCTAGCATGGCCACCAGTAGAAATGCGAAAGTATAGACAGACTGTAGACAATTGGACATAAACTTAAAGTGCCATTCCGATCTTTCCGATTTCGAACTTTTGGTCCTAGCGTTTCTTAATTTGAATCTCTAGTTCAGTGCCTATCTTTTACGCAAAGTAATTACAAATAGAAACCGCTTGCAACAGTAACTCAAGGCTACCGCTTTTCTTAAAAGAAATACCCGCATAACAAAAAAAGGCCTCAATTTACTAATGATACTTCTTCTGCAAATGTGTGTAGCAAAGCGGACCATAAAGCTAAGAATTGTCGCTCACGAGTAAATAATCAAGACAGTAGGGCTAAAACCCCTATTATCGACGCACCGTCTAGAAGAGCTTCTTCTGCTGGTTCTGTTGTGTATTTCAGCTGTGGAGCGATGGGACATTATGCCAAAAATTGACCACGTCACAATGACAAAGAGGGCAGCACCTGTAACATGATGGCGGCGACTCCACAAGAGAAACGAGCCAACGTCTGTGTGGTAAACGCGCCTGAAGGTATTCCGCGACATGCTGGTGAACGCTTTAACTTTACTTATGACTCTGAAGTTGAGTGTTCGCTAATTAAGAGGGCTACTGACCCAATGGGTCGGGCATCGTCCTTCTCTCTTCACACTCGCGCCAGTCTTTCATGTGCCGGGTGAGTGGACGGCGCGGAGTCATCACCAAGTAAGTTTTACTATGAATAAAGAACGAACTATAATGATAACTAAAAAAAAAAAAAAAAAAGTATTTTGAGTATAATCTTCATGAACTGAAGTTACTTATGTAAAAAAAAAAAAAAAACAATTTTCTAGACATTACAGATTGTGAGATCTAGGTTTAAGTATGTAGTCAAGTTAGGGTCAGGTGCACTCTGAAGGAATCTATAGCTTATACATTTAGTGAAAGACGTGTATCTAATGTTGTCATAATATTATCTTATATGACAAAGCGCTATTAATAGTAGTTTACAAATTACTTCTTAAATTGAAATTTATGATATTCCTGTAGAAGTTATTTTTCACGTATTACCTGATTGTTATTTACACCATGATATCATGATTGGACGTGAAGTGTTAGGATTAGGAGTAGATATGACATGTAACAAAATGACTTGTCAAAAATAGTTAAACATTTTAGACATTTTCTGCATGGTCGTAAAGTGGTTGTTACAGATTGTAGCTCTTTAAAATCGGCGCGTCAGAAACTCGATTTCACTCCGAGAGTCCTGGATAGGTGGGCCTTCCTGCAAAGCTTTGATTTCGATATTATACATAGAGAAGCCAAGCGTATGGTTCACGCTGACTTTCTTTCCCGTAAACCCTACCACCAAAACTTACGAAAATGTTTGCCAAGGTTGAGTCTAAGCAGGTACACGCCTCGCAAAATTCAGCGTAATGGAAGAACTCGTTGCTTGGCTGCTGTCCTTAGGTCGTTGAGATGGTCTCTGGTTAAGTCTTAAGGTGCTACATAAGTGCTACATATTTTCTTAAAGTAAATTTACCAAACAATATAGATACCGTGCACCCTAAAAAAAAAAAAAAAAAAAAAAAAACTGTCTTATCTTTGAGATATTGATGAAAAACGGAGAGCACGCCCAGCGTGCTCGCGGCATGGCTATAAAGATTAGTGTGGACACACATGGTGTGTTAAGGGAGCTGATTGTGTTAATAATGTGCACGAGGGTCTGGTACATTTGGAATGGGAAAAGGTACTTGAAAAGATGTTTAACTTTTATTGGTTTGAAAATATGTCGAAATTTGTAAGAAAGTTTGTGGAAAATTGTGTAACTTCATTGATCCAGGCAGAATGGGGATTGTCCATTTTTTTTAAATTTTGCTCATTACAAAAACATTTCGAGGAATAAGGTCAGTGATCGTTTTTCTGTATATAAAAGAAAAAAATACCCATTAGTTACTTATATTTTTGAACAAATATGTTTAACCTTAGTTTGACCTTCAATGGCGTTAAATTAGCAATAAATTCGACCAACATTACGTTTCGAACTTTTGGTAAGCTTTTCGTATGAGCTTTCACATAATGAGAACTTGTATTTGACGAACCAGCCATTATAAATAAGATTCGAAGGAAAAAAATCATTCTGCAGAGGTCAATTGGCCGCCGATGATGACGTCAGAGCGAAACTTTAAAAATTTATTGAGAAAAAACTAGCCAATGAATTTCAAAATTATTGAATTTATATTCTTAAAATACCCTATTTTAACGAAAAAAAATATAAAAAGTACATGTAATTTTTTTTGGACAATGCCCATTACCTACATCCCATCCCAAAGGTAGCCTTTTCAATTCCTTGGTACACGCCACAGGCAAATTGGGCGGAGCTAGAGATACGAAGGAATACGTCACAGTTCTAATGGACGCATTGACCAAATACGTTCTTTTGTATCATTCACGCCAAATAGATACCACCAGTTGTATTGGAGCTGTTAAACACGCTCATTCATTATTTGGTGCTCTAACACGTCTTATCACGGACCAAGGTCGTTGTTTTGTGAGTCAAGATTTTCGGAAACACTGCGATTCGGTTAATGTAAAATTACACTAATTGATAGCTGCTAGCTCGCGTGCCAATGACCTGGTGGAGCGTTTTATGTCTACTCTTAGCAATATGCTTACAGCAATTGACACTTCAAATGGTAGATGGCGGGACGCTCTTTCTGATGTACAGTTGGTTTTAAATCGTACAGTTAATCGCGTGACTAAGTATAGCCCGTTAGAGTTGCAGGTAGTTGAGTAGATAGGTAAAGTTAGTAGACTAGTTGAAGTAAAGCTAAAATTATTTCGTTTTCTGTAAGTGATTTTGTATTGTTAAATAACAAAGAGAGGAATCAAACGAAACTCGATCCAAAATTTAAGGGATCATTCAAAGTTGTCGAGGTTTTAGATAATAATAGAAACACTTTGAAAGCTTTAGACTCGAAGCGTACGTACATACAAATATGCCCACGATTTCTTGAGAAATTTACCTGACTGTTGAATGCACTTTGCAATGACTCAATTGTGGATTTGAGTGATGTGGAGTCTAGTGATGAAAATAATAATTGAATTATTTTAGTATCTAGACTAGTAGTAGGTAGGGCTATTTTGATTCTTTCTGGTTTGTGAACAGTAAATCGGTGTTCTTTGTCATGATCAAACGATACCTTTTGTTTACTTTTTATGTGCTCGATTGAGGTACATAGTCCCTATGCTTGATAGAGGCATTGTTTACTTTTTATGTGCTCGATTGAGGTACATAGTCCCTATGCTTGATAGAGGAATTGTTTACTTTTTATGTGCTCGATTGAGGTACATAGTGCTTGATAGAGGCATTGTTTACTTTTTATGTGCTCGATTGAGGTACATAGTCCCTATGCTTGATAGAGGCATTGTTTACTTTTTATGTGCTTGATTGAGGTACATAGTCCCTATGCTTGATAGAGGCATTGTCACTTGATGGAGGTGACAAGGGCATCGTCACTTGATGGAGGTGGCGAGGGCATCGTCACTTGATGGAGGTGGCGAGGGCGTTGTCACTTGATGGAGGTGGCAAGGGTAGCGCCACTTGACGGAGGTGGCTAGGGTAGCTTCACTCGATAGAGCTGGTGGCTAGGGTAGTGTCACTCGATAGAAATAGCAGGATTTTCTAACACTCGATATAGGTGATGGAAACGACAAAGTTGTGAGTTAATTGACGCGGAAATGTTAACTTTTGCTAAACTGTTCACTCATCAGAAAGAATAGCTTTTGGGTGTAAAATTATTGGAACCTAAGTAGAGGTTGATCGTACTAGTTGTAGTGGCTTAGAGTCTAAGCAAATGTAATAAATTATTGTGAGAGAAGCCCTGAGTTTCAGCTAGTCAGGGTAGGCCGAGCTAAGGGCCTTGAGATATTGCAGCCGGCCTTCTCTTTCCACGAGCATCACACTGGGACGTGTGACGTGTCAGAATGGCCGTGTCGGAGAATAATATTGGAACGTCAAAACCTAACGGCTTTGGGTGTATTCAGTTACTCAATTGGCTTATGGACTATGATTGACAGCTGTCAAATTGAACTTGAAAAATGGGATATGACTCTCTTGACGTGAGCGCAGGAAAACACGGACGGTGGCCAATTGGAGTGTGAATTCGCCGCGTTCCTAATATTTAATCCATGGATAAAGAATGTAGAAACCTACGTTTCCCCGATATGTATAATAAAAAATTAAGAAATTTAAGAAATCGGTCAAGCGTGAGTCGACTCCTTTACGAACTGTAGACCAGTGATACAATGAGAATACGATGAGGAGGGTGGGATGAGAGGGGGGAGGGTTTAAAATATTTTCATCATGTATAAATTATAATGCATACTGTATAGCTTATTAAATAAATACTGTTTACTTAAAAATTTGGCTTCTATTGATAGTTTAACAAATACAACTAGCGCCATATTATATCGAAAGTATTGTTTAAATCGGGTGTGGCACAAAAAGAAATTATTATTTTTAACAAAAAATTAAAACCGACTTCCAAGGTAAAAACAATATTAACATTAATATGAACTAAAAAGTATTAAATAATTTTTGCTATCTAATAGTGCCTTTTTCCGAATTCGGCTAAACCTCAACTATTTCTGTACTCAATCTTCATTATTTTGAAGTCGGTACCAGATAGCTGAATCTTCAGTCCTCTGACAGAATATTTGAAACTTTTGGAACTGGCACCGACTTCAAAATTATGAAGATTGAGTACAGAAATAGTTGAGGTTTAGCCGAATTCGGAAAAAGGCACTATTAGATAGCAAAAATTATTTAATACTTTTTAGTTCATATTAATGTTAATATTGTTTTTACCTTGGAAGTCGGTTTTAATTTTTTGTTAAAAATAATAATAATTTCACTCTTTTTAGTTACACTGGTAGGTAAACCTTCGCGTATATTTTACGTATCTTATTACAATTTGTTAAGAGTCACAGTTCACACTCACAAAATAATATATTATCAGTGAAGTGAACATATTGTGCTAAGTAATTTAACAATTTTAATACTTCAAACCCCAAGCGGTCACCGGCGATTGCAATAACAATAGAAAGGCTATTGTGTCTCGTTTTTCCACGATCGAAGGATCTATCAGATAAAAAACTGTATAAACTTGCATAGGATGTAGCGTAGATACTCATCTAATACCAAAAATTATTTATTTGGCAAAACAACGTTTGCCGGGACAGCTAGTAATATAATATTATCATAATTATTGACAGCTGTTCTTGTAATCAAGAATTCAATTTCAAATCCATTCAAATCGATACTTAGTGCGCCATCTATCGATTAATAAGTATAACTAATTAAAAAGACACTTATTGACTTTGTTTTGTTTAAATGCTCTTTTTAAAATAACTTTATTTTAATTCTATATTTTGTCTATTAAAATTTTATAAAGTAGTTAGTAAAGTATTCGATCTGTATATAAAGTAGTAAAGTATAATCGATCTTCCGCCACTCGCCGCGCGGCGGCGCCGCGATACCGTCGCCTCCGCGGCGCTGACCGCTATGTATATTTAAACAAAGTGTTGTTATACAGTATAAAATTATTATTATTATTAGTATATCCACACCTATGCCTTGTACTATTATCTATTCTGTGCCATGAGACATTGGTGACCTTAACACGACGTGGTAATGATGAAGACGATGATGATGATGATGATGATGATGAATATGATGATGAATATGAGTTGCATAGTAGCATATGCTTTCTGTTCTTAAAACAACGCCGAAACTCCCAAACGTGTATCTATAAGGAGTCAGGAGTTCTCTCAGCATCTTCGAAACCATGGTATACCTTGACCCAATATTTGACTTTTTGGTAGCATATTCTTAGTACACTTCACATAAAACCAAAATCACCATATGTTTCCATATAAATTTCGAGGAGTTCCCTCGATTACTCCTGGATCCCATCATCAGGTCACCACTTTGTGAACATGGTACCAAATTGGAGTAAAACCAAATACAACAAAGCAAAAATTTCGAAAATCGGTTCACAAACGGCGGAGTAATCGTTGAACATACAAAAATAAAAAAAAAAATAAAAAAAAAAAAAAAAAAAAAAAAATATCCACAGCCGAACATATAACCTCCTCGTTTTTTGGAAGTCGGTTAAAAATAGGTATGATTTCTTGAAAAAAAGTATTGAAATCCCACCAAAAACATGCCTGCCATGTTTTTGGTGGGATACTAATCTGCTGGTTTGCGTGGTGGGGACCACGCAAACCGGCAGATTAGTATACCGATGTTATCAGAAGCACTTGGGGCATACGTAGTATGAATATCTGACGCGCTCGAGAATGCCCAAGTAACTGTTTTTTTTTAACATTTTTGAAAAGCCGTACACGCCAAACCCACCGCTAAAATGGTTTTTACCATACGAGCTTTTCTTTTCGATCTTTCGATTTTCATAGGTCTCGACGGCGCCGTTGAATTACGCCATTTAGCTACCTCGCCTCCCTAACCAAGAGCTTACGAACGAGTTCGCGGTGGTCACAGGACTTAAGCAAGGAGATGCACTGTCTGCTTTTCAATTTAGTTCTGGAATATGTTCTCAAAGAAGTGATTGCACTAGATGTAGGGCTACAACTGAATAGGAAGCATAGGTTGATAGGATATGCCGACGACCTGGCATTGCTGGGTGAAACTCCAGAGGAAGTCGCCAGCCCGGCCGAAGTCTTAGAAACGAAGCCCTTAAGATAGGCCTAAGTAATTAAACCGCGAGAAAACAGAATACCTCCACATTAAACAAGACGCGCAAAACAAAAACACGCGCACAAAACAAGAAGACCTGAATGTGATAGGGACTTTTTATAAAGGGGCGGACAAATTTAAATACTTACCACCAGAAAGCCCAATCGAGCTAGGTGTATTATATCAGAATTTAGAGCAAAAATGGAGCACCTCTACAGTCAAGTAAATAAATTGGAGTATTAATACGAACGATTTGTCGATTTTCACAACCGCGCGACGTTGCCGTTCCGTGCAACAACATTTGCTTGTTGCACGGAACAGCAACAAGCAAATGTTGTTGCACGGAACAGCAACGTCGCGCGGTTGTGAAAATCGACAAATTTTGGCGGCTGAAGTGTTTTTCGCTGATAGCGCGAAAACCGTAGAACCTAGGACTTTGATCTATTTGGAGCATAGTTCTCTCATTCTAAGCTACGATTTGAGATATTTTTGACGACTCTCCGTTCAGTAGTTTCCACGCTCCAAATGGGCTTGCTGACGGGACGCGACGGCAGCAAGCCCGTTTTCAAAGGCCTGTAACTCGAGAACTATTGAAGCTACATTAATATTTTTTTTGGAGCAGAGTGCTCTAAATAGGGCTCTATTGTAGAGTTTTTAATCATAATCCAAATCATTACCGTTTCAGAGATCTGCGTGGGCTTGCTGACGGGACAGGACGCCAGCAAGCCCACCGGTTAATCACGTCTAACTCCTTTCACATTCTAGTTTCGAAGTTGATTTCACGGGAGCAGAGTGCTCCAATTTTTCTCGAAAATTTGAGCCACAATACACGAATTTGGGCCACAATACACGATAGTACTATCAACGGTTCCCGAGATCCAGCTTGGGCGTGCTGACGGGACAGGACGCAAGCAAGCCCACGGTTTTTAGCTCGCAGCGTCGTTCGTATTAATGCTCCAATTTATTTACTTGACTGTAGATGTGCTCCATTTTTGCTCTAAATTCTGATATATTGAAAATACACCTAGCTCGATTGGGCTTTCTGGGGGGACGCACACTGCACCACTACCGATACCAACACGAGACAGGAGGAAATAAACATCCGCATACAAAACACCTTACGATGCAGCGCGGCACTTGATGGAGTGTTAGCGTCCAATCTTCTAAGTAGAAAAAGTAAGATCGCCATTTACAAGTCTGTAATAAGGCCAATACTAATGTACGGATGCGAGATCTGGACGCTCACACTCGATGAAGAGAATAAACTACTGGTAGCCGAAAGAAAAGTCCTCCGCAAGATCTTGGGCCCGGTGAAGACAGAAGACGGAGGAATCTGAACCAACGCCGAAGTTGAAGACCTCATAGCTGAGCTCAATATTATTGGCGTAACAAAAGCCCAGCGACTCCGATGGTTCGGTCATGTTGCAAGAATGGGAGAGTATCGTGCCACTAAAAAGGCGTTCCTTGGGCGTCCGATCGGGCGACGACCTGTCAGCCGTTCACGGTACCGGTGGCTAGATGTCATGGAGTCGGGCCTGCGCGATCTTGAGGTCACAGAGTGGCAAGAAACTGCGCAAGACCGCGACAAGTGGCGCAAACTCGTGTCGGAGGCCAAGATCCACTTTGGGTCGCTGAGCCATCGTAGTAAGTAGTAGTAGTAAGTGCTCCCTGACTAACAATCATATAAATGCATCTACGCGTCGCGTTGCGGTCTGAATTGGCCCTTAGTCCGGTATTGCCTTAAGTCCTATAGTGTACATAGCGTCAGAGCCCGTACGAAACGGTTTTGAGACTCAAACAATCGTACGAAAATGCCGCGTCCTACTGTAACAACCGAGAAATGACGTTGTTAGAGCAGGACGCAGCATTCTCAGCCGATTGTTTGAGTCTCAAAACGGTTTCGTAGTAGGACTACTGGCCCGATACCGTTGCAGAGGACACGGAAAAAATATAGTTTAGTAACAATTGAATATCTGGGAAGGAACAATAACATCCGCCTAGTATGGGTCCCGGGCCACACCAACGTCCCCGGCAATGAAACCGCTGACGAACTAGCTAGGCTTGGGGCCGAGAGTCTCATATATGGCCCAGAACCAGTCTGTGGTATAACTCCTAGTACCACAAAGCAAGTGCTCAAGGAATAGGGTCACAGACTACGCAGGAAGCAATGGGCTGAAACCCCTGGCCTTGAACACTCCAAGCCACTAATTCCTGGCTTCAACAAGAAACAATCAGAATTAGTGCTCACCTTGGGTAGGAACCAGTTAAGAATCCTTACCAGAAGCCTAACTGGGCACTGCAAGCTCAACAAACACCTAAACAGAATGGGTATTTGTAGCATAACGACTTGCAGATTCTGTGAGGAGGAGGATGAAACACCTATTCACCTTCTCCTCGACTGTCCTGCTCTACTACAGAGCAGCAACAGACACCTTGGTCGCCACGAATACTCATCCACAGAGGAAATTCGTGGCACCAACCCCAACCATATCGTTCAATTTATGAGCAGTATTGGGTTGGGGCTGATTCTCTAGTGCGAAGGACTCACAATAGATCCTCATGGGTCGCAGTGACGTCAGGGCTATAGCGACCTGCCTTCCCAAAAAAAAAACACAGTTGAATGTCGCTCAATTTGAGGCAGCCCTGGATTTATAAATAGGCCGTATAGGCCACGGCTTATGGGGGCCTTTTTTAATTACAGCGTCTCAGGGGGGCAGCGTACTAGGGAGCGGCTGCAGATTTCATAAAGTGGCCTACACTCATAAAAAATATAAATAATAAAAAAATATAAAAAATATTGAGGGGATTTTTAATCCTTCGATCACGGATTCTTGGAAATCTATTGTTATTCTATTGTTGTCGCGGTCGCCGGTGTCCTTACGCGGGTTCATGGGTTATTATTGGGCCTTTTATGTTTTTTCGGCCTTTTAGTAACGCTAGTTTGGTTCATTTCTAATCATTTGTAGTATCTTACTTTCTCATTCGTATAATATATGAAGAACAAGACATAACTTAATATTCAGCTAAGGACTTGAACTCTTAACTGGCGCCAGTGAGCCTAATGGCACTATGTTGACGTGGCGTCAAACATTTGAAACAGTTCTAGGCTAGCTGTTTCAACACGACAGCATTGACATGGAGTTGACTATGTCAATGTCGGTCATCGGTACTGAGTTAGAACAATGTAGTTCATGCGCTTGGTTTGATGCCAAGTTTCGTTTGTTTCGGAGGCGATTCAAAACATTACTTGTTTACTGTTTATCTATAATTTGAATGTAGCATTCGATCTATATTTAACCAGTTGCATACAAAATTAGAAAACTTTATTTATAACAAATTTTACTCAGAAATTAATCTTTTTTAGTTATCTACCTTCCTGTTTACTGTTATCTTTGTCTCATAGATACTAGCTATTAATTAATTATTATTGTTGTCATAAGTCATAACTGTATTTACAACAAAGTTTTTAACTTCTAAAAACTGCTGAACTTAGTAATCAATATTGATATTATGTTCTATCAGAGTTAAGTTCATTCGTAGGCATATGGCGGACCTATGAATTAATTTCTTCGATTATAACATATATCAAATATTTTCAAAGTAGGGATGAGCTTACAATATTATGAGTAGTGGCGGCGTTAGGGGATGGAACTCTGGGCGACCGCCCAGGGCGCCGGATAGAAAGGGGCGTCGAACGCAAACAAAAGGGGCGCTACCTTTATTAGCACTGCCAGCATCCTGGGCGCCGAACAAATCTCGTCCAGGGCGCTGGTAGTACTAAAACCGGCACTGAATATGGGTGTCATAAGACTCACGAGTACATTGGGTAAATAGGTCTGTCCTTACCTTGGTAACATACAATTGGTGGAGCCATTTCGTGGCTTCCGCCTCGTCCTCAGGAATGCTGTCCACAGGGATCCTCTGTATGTACAAATGTGCGTGAACAGGCTTGCCACACAGCAGCGTCATTAGTGTGGGAGGTACCTGTAAAACCAGACAACATACAAAATATATTTGTGGAATATAGAGGCATTTAGAGTGGATTGCACGAACTAACTTTGACTTTAACTTTAACTTTACCTTTAATTTTATCTTTAGCTTTAACTTTGACAACAGTGCGAAATGTCAAATCTCTGGTTAAAGTTAAATATGGCGTCCAAACACCTGTCATCTCATACGACATCTGTCAAATTTTCCGGTTAAAGTTAAAGTTAAAGTCAAAGCTAAAGTTAAGGACGCCATATTTAACTTTAACTTTAGCTTTAACTTCAACTTTAACCACGCCTCTGGTGCAACGCAGCCTAAAGGAACTAATTACTTAACATATTCTGTGTAACCTAAATTCGCAATAAATAAATAACTACGACTATAATTATTAAGTACTGACATACGGTTTTGCTCGATAGTTTTACTCCAAATCGAGCAATAACTACCGTGTGGACCGCAAAACTGACAGCTTATTTTTTTATTATTATTTAATTTAATATGTCAAATATGTCATTTCCATCGATTTGGAGTAAAACTATCGAGCAAAACCGTATGTGAGTACTTAGCATAAGGCCTTAAGGAAGTCCTTCCTCAAGGTTTTAGTCATAGTTAGGTGAGGCCTAAGCCTTATTGTCGTATTAATGTTATTTCTGATCTATATTATGTCGCGCCGACTTTGGAAACTTTGATAGCACGATTTAGGATTGTGTTTGGTTCGCTACAGACCCCAGTTCTGGATTCCTTTGTCCTAAATTACCCATAGCTACTGCAGTAAATTGAAATATGTAAAATCAGTTGATTAGTTTAATAATCTAAGGACCACGTAGACCCCACGGCTGGGGAGTCCCACATACCCCGGCTCAGTAGCGGCGTTAGGGGGGCGACTCTGGGCGACCGCCCAGGGCGCCGGATAAAAAGGGGCGCCTGAAGGCAAACAAAAGGGGCGCAAAATTTTTTCAGCACTATCAGCACCCTGGGCGCTGAAAAAATCTCGCCCAGGGATGCGGAAAGTATTTCCCCCAAATAAAAAGGGCCACTTGTACAGTACAAGTTGGCTTAACCGACTTAATTTTATATGAACAGTAAGGAAAATAACCAAACAGAGAATTAGTACTCTGAACACGCACCAAGAAAGGATCATAAATACGACACGTCATAAATTTTAATCAAACAATTAACTATCGGCATTATGTGATACGTGTTACAAAGGCAAAAGGTAATCATAACGAATAGACTACATATTATGTGTAAGTACAAATAATTCTACAACATAACATCGTTAATAATTACTAATGGTGTAAATAACTAATTATTATTAGATACTAAGGGGCTGTACATAAAATACGTCACACTAAAATTAACTATTTTTGACCCCCTCCCCCCGGTTGTCACGCTGTGTCACACTTTCTGTGACCCCCCCTGTAAATATTACGTCACATAAACTAAGCCCCCCCTCCCCCCTTAACATGATTTTTGATTGATAATAATTAATAAGTAATATTAGAAAATATTTTTTTTATTTTTATAATAAAATTTAAATATACATATCTATAATAACAAACAAAATATAAATAATATTTCTATTACATATATTTACATTTTTATTAAGTATATATAAGTAAATAAATAATATACGTATGAAGGAGTGTTATTTTCTCAGTGTGTTTTGATAAATACTATATCAAGTTTACCTTGATATTATATATTTTATTTATATTTATTACAATAATTTGTTAATTTATACATTATACAATTTATTGTAATAAATATTACATATATTATGTGTACATTTACATGTAAAGAACGGCGAACGTCACGCTGCCGTAGACCCCCTGTCCCCCCTTGTCACATCTTGTCACACTCGGCAAAACCCCCCCCCCTTGTATGCGAACGTATTTTTTGAATGGCCCCTAATGGCAATACCAAAAATAATTAAATCTCTTTCAAAATGTGAGTCACAATTCGTCATTAGCATAATTATAAACATAATACCTACTCTACAAAAATTGATGTTTGTATGCCACAAAAATGACTATTATTTTATAGTAAGTAAATAAAATCTGACCGCAACCAAGGAAGTTAGCTCTTGACCTTGCTGAACAATGTCTATGATTATCTACAATAAATAATAATTATTATAGTTGGATACTAGTTCAAACTTCAAAGTGAATTATTAATTTAACGTAATAATTTTAAAACGTTATATCGATTAGATACAAAACAGGTAGTAACAAATTACCAAAATATAATCATATCGATTTTATCGTATTATATCATTTTTATCAACTCAGTTAACATTATTGCTTTTACTGATATGAATGATAACAATACTTTGGCCCTACGATTTACGGATATCAAATTATGTACATAATATTTAGGCCCGTATTTTTGGTCAGTACTCAAGATGCATCTCGGTCTCAAGACACGGTTCAGGCTCTGTGATTGGTTGGCTGTCAAATTTTGGACCAATCACAGAGCCGAACCGCGTCTTGAGACCGGGTCGCATCTTAAGTACTGACCAAAAATACGGGCCTTAGTTTAAACTTTTGCTACCTATTTTAAAAATGGACTGTTGGATTTATTTTTAGACGTTAATATTATTATGATGAAGGACCTTATATTTTGAAAAAATAAAATTTAATTTAACGATTTTTAACATATAAAATTTATCTAAATATCTAATATTAAAGTTATCATTGATAAAAAATAATCATTATCAAAAGTTTGCAGACGTTTCCTGTGTACAATACCTATTTGTAGAGTGTGTGAAATAAACAACCTGCCTTCCTGGTTTAATTATCTAATTATAGCTAATGTTAAATAAAAATATTTTTTCCTGTTTCTAAATTAGACATGGTTTTTAACCCACTTAGTCTTAAAAATAACGAATATAAAAACAATTTAAAACAGTATTGATGAGAGCGATGATATGGCCTATGATCAAACTACAAACACCTTAATCTTAAGCATAATATTATGATCAAACTACAAACACCTTAATCTTAAGCATATATCTTTCATCATTTCCGCAACTATTCCTTCGGTAGTTTATAGTTAAGCCTCATGGGATTTTAATGGGTAGACCCTACGGCTGAGTAGTCCCACATACCCCGGCCATATACCCCGACAATGTCCCCAAATTACCGGTGATGCGGAAAGCATTTCCCCATGTACCATCGACGAAATTGATTCCTAGGCAGTTGACGGAACTTCGTCATTTGGTCGGCTTATGTCAATTCAATGTTAGCTGTGATCGGTCGGATGGGTTTGGCATAACGCGACCAAATTACTTAGGTCCGCCATCTGCCTAGGAATCAACTTCTCTGATAGTACAAAGGGCTATAATTTGGCAAAGAACTCTTTAAGAAGAGTCTTACCTTGCTATCCCTCTCAAAGGCAAGCTGTATGTTGTAGATGGCTGGTATTTTCCCTCTGAAATACTGGAGGCTGGTGGTAAACCCTCGCGTGCGGGGTGTAAGATGATGCTTGAGGATGGGTAGATTCTTCTCTTTCGCAAACTTGAGTGATGCTTCGTGCTTTTTTGGCGTGAATCGCGTCCCTTCTGGCGTTAATAGTAGCTGAAAAAACAATGAAATACCTTAATTAAACTATTTTACTTAATTCATAGACAGTGGCGTTACTATAACATCCGGGGCCCGTTGAAAATTGATGGGGCGATATAGTATAAATCGTCAAGTTAATAATGAAACAATGTATAAAATTTTGGGTCGGGGGCCCAAGGCATTTTGCCAGCCCTGCCACCCTATATTTACGCCACTGTTCATAGGTGTACCGTGTATGTATCTACTGAGCTCTTGAGTCTCACTCAGTCCTCAGTCTTCACTAATTCTAATTTTATATGAAATTCAAGAATGCTGATATTTTATTGATGACTTTTGTTATTAGCGGTCGCCGGTCAGCCGCGTGAAACTGAAATCAAGCAGTAAGGTTTCAAAAAAGTTTTGATATAAGGGCTTCCTTAGGCTTACTACGCCACTGCTAAACTTAATAATGCGAATTGAAAATTGAATGTCAAGTGTCTACACAATGACTTTGATACCTACCTAAGTGGGATCATGGTTACACCCGAAAATTATTTATTTTTCTGCATACATATAACATCTTACTTCAGATATTAGTTTTGCAGCGAATTTCAAAGACAAAAAGCTATGTTTTCCCACACAAGATTTCAATTGCTTAAAATCATGTTTGAATTTAATGTAAGAAAGATTGTATCAAGAATCAAAATTATAACTATTTGCAAAATAAATTAAAATGTAGCTATTAACATAATATTACAGCTACATGCAGCTACAATGATATTTAAACTCATTATGCATAATTTAATAACGAAACAAGAAAATTATTATCCAAAAATACGTGAATACATATTTTGTTGTCTTAATTATATTTCTGGTCATTTCAAAACATATTTTATCTGTTTATGCTCAAAAGGAAGTACAAAGTTTACGGATTGTTTTTGTTTGCACGTAACTTTGAATGACTTTTGGAATAATTGACAAAAAGGTAAAACGAAGGTGCTTTGACGTCAGAACTCAGACGGCAGGCCTCATACAAAATATGCCTTGCATGATGCATCAAGTATATTTAGATTAGTATTATGTAGAGTTCACGGCTTCTATTGCTAACATTAATGAAACATTTCTTGCACTATTTCCACTATATTTACTGTAATTTATAACAAATTTTAACAAAAAACACGCCCGAATCCGGTTTTTTTTGCTTAAATTGTTAAAAATTAAAGTAAATGTAGTGGAAATTTGTGCAAGAAAAGTGTGTTTCATTATAATGTTGAACTTGAATTTCCACCAAGAACCCATAGTTAACATATTTATCCATTACATATAAGGCTCACTATACTTATAGATATTATGCTTAAGGGGGGTATTAGATTATCATTTATATTGGATCATATATCATTGAGTCATTTATATTAGATAATGTAATATAGATAAATGATTCATTTCTTTCTTGATCATAGATTTTTGACGTTTGCTGAGAGATTGGATCCAATACGGTCATAGAAATTGGTGTTGCCAGTTATTTAATATAAAAAAGAGTTTTTAATTTCTTGTTCGTTAATATGTTTCAAATAATGTAATGTAATTATTTTTCTAATTATATACTTGAATAATCTTGCTGAAATAACATAAAACAAGCCATGTTAAAAATGACGGTGTATTTTGACAAATCGAATTCTCTGAGATCTAGTAACACTGATGTCAATACCTGTCAGCGTTAGCGCTCCCCATTGGCTATTGAAACCACATATGACGTAAAATAGGATCAATGATAAATGATAATATAATATGCAGATATAATCAAATGATCATTTTTATTGGATCATATATATGATCCTATAAATGATCCTATAAATGATCCAATATAAATGATAATATAATACCCCCCTAAATGACGTTGTTTGTTAGAGATAATTTCCTAACCTTTATTGTAGAATTAAGACTGACAGCTGATTATAATTAAATTAAGAAATTAAAAAAAACCCCCGCCAAACAACTTTAAAAAGTAATGAAATAATATTTTCTGCCTTTAAGTTCAAATAATTCCTAACTTGTGTAAAGTAATATTTTAGTACATAATTGTTGTCAAGGTGTGTCGGGGGACCGCCAAGTAAACTACAACATACAACCGCCAAGTCGCTGACTATCTCGATTCAGTTTGCTATGAATTGATTGTGAAATGAAATCAAACATCTACATTAGCGGTCCCCCGACACACCTTGACAACAATTATGTACTAAAATATTACTTTACACAAGTTAGGAATTATTTGAACTTAAAGGCAGTAAATATTATTTCATTACTTTTTAAAGTTGTTTGGCGGGGGTTTTTTTAAATTTCTTAATTTAATTTTATTTCATACTTTTTAAACTTGTGTTGGTTATAGTGCAGAATAATTCCTATCAACAGAATCATAAGTATTCTCATGATTACCATCTATCAATGTCCTTTTCGATGAGGCTGTTAATATGAGCCCAAATATGAAACCTCCACTTTGGGTTCATACGAAGCTCGGTTTCTAAAGAATCCAGGTTATGCTGCAGCAGGTAAATATTTACTGTTTGTCTACTTCTTACTGGTTGTCGCAATTAAAATGAGCCCAAACACGAAACCTCTACCTACTCCAAGTTGGCGAGGAGTTGGATATCCTATTGATTACCAGGTGATGGTGCAGCAATAGGCCAACTTTCCATAATAATGTGTATATTTATATTATATATTCACAAATGTCACGCACTATTAGAATGAAATATAAAACCCATCAAATGACTACAAGTTGCTAACGGCCTTTCATGAACCAGATAAACCCTGATTGTCCAGCACTGAGCAGGCTGATGATGATGATTTATAGCTAAGAACACTCCCGAACATGTCAGCTTTCAAACAAAAAAAAAACTAGATCAAAATCGGCCCACCTGTTTGGATGCTACGATGCCACGGACATGAACCAGATAAACCCTGATTGTCCAGCACTGAGCAGGCTGATGATGAGGAACTATAGCTAAGAACACTCTCGATCATGTCAGCTTTCAAACAAAAAAAACTAGATCAAAATCGATCCACCCGTTTGGATGCTACGATGCCACGGACAGATACACACACAGACAAACAGACAGACAGACACGTCAAACTTATAACACCCCTCTTTTTTGTCGGGGGATAAAAATATAATTTTGTGTTAAGGCGCTGACAACTGCCAATGACCTTGATCTCGCATCACTATCGCACCACTGTCGATTTTCATGCCAGAGAGAGATGTGAAATGTTCACTCAGTAGCGTGGATACATTTTTCGTTTGTAAGAGGAAAAAATAAATATTATGGGAAATCTAGATGTCAGAACCGAAAATTAAATCTGGCAATCTTTGGATTTTTGTAAAAGGTATCAAATAAACAAATTTTTAAAGCATAGATTGTATTATTACTTTAGTTAGAACTGTTTAAAGTTCCTGAAAGATGTTACTTTGGTATTTTAATCTAGGATTGACTGGAACAGCTTACCTCCCGTGTGCCTAAACAACGTAGTGATCCCTTTTAGTAAATGTGTGAAAAACTTGGGTGTGTATTTTGATGAAACATTATCTTGGTCTCATCACATAAAAGAAACCAGTAAAAGGATTTTTGCAACCTGGTACTCTGTTTGTCGCCTTCGTTACCTCTTGCCTATCCCAACCAAAATTAAGATCGCTGAGTCCCTATTCCTGTCAATTCTCGACTATGCTGACGCTTGTTTGACAAATATGACCGAGGATCAATTAAATAAGCTAGAGAGACTTCAAAACCTTGCGATCAGATTTATATTCGGGCTAAAAAAATTCGACCACGTGTCTGAATTTCGCACGAGTTTGAAGTGGCTGCCCATACGCTTCCGACGAGATGCTCGTATACTATCACTCGTTTACAATATCATAAATGATCCTACGATACCTATTTACTTAAAAGAAAAATTTGTATTTCGTCAAGCCACTGTTAAGGAGCTCAGATCTGCGTCGAATCATCAACTAGAAATGCCCGTGCATCAAACTAAATTTTACGGTTCCTCCTTCGTTGTTACTGGTATAAGGCTCTGGAATTCGTTGCCAAAGCATATCAAACTTGCAAAAACATTAAATACTTTCAAAAGTCTCGTCAAGTCGCATTATTTAGCTGTCTGTAAAAATAATACTTGATCATAATCCAAGTAATTGCTGTGAGTTAAATTACACTTTAAATTATTAATTATTATCCGTGTCTGTTATAATGATTATATTATCTTTTAGTAATTTAAGTATAGTATTATTCTATTACATTTATAATATCTATGTATAGTATTATTATATTATATTTGTATTATGCATGCTGTAATATAATATATTTGATTTAATCCTAAACATATATTTAAATATGTATATATTTTTTTGTTTATATATTTTTTTTTTGTTGCACATGCACATTAATTCTCTTCTTTACTACAATTTCACCTTTGCCCGTGGTTGCCTGGAAGAGATTGCTACCTAGTAATAAGGCCGCCATTGTGACACCTGAATATTTTGTCTTTTTATTGTATTCCTTTTGTATGTTTATAAGTGTGCACAATAAAGAATATTTCATTCATTCATTCATTCATTCATTATTTTTTTTCATCCAGTAGGAGTACATTATTTTATTACTTATTTAAATTAGACAACCTTTTCCAAATATAATCAAAAATCACATTTTTTGTGCTAATCAATGAAATACATACGTCTAGAAAACTGCACAAAGATGTCGAATTGGCAGCTGTCTTCGCCTTAAACTTGAAACGCTATTCAGACACCTTTGGGCTATTACAAGCAACTACGGAAACCTGTACGGTTTTTCGTTGGTTTTACGGTTCCGTAAAACCAAGTACTCTATGTCCTTTCTCGGAACTCAAAGTATCTACCAAATTATTATATCTAAATATATAGGTTCAGCGGTAATAAGCGTGAAGACTGAAGAGGTTATAGCCAGGCGCACTTTCGCATTTATACGAATAGTTACGTTAAGGCCTACAGTCTCTTTCTGCGAATTTGTCATGTCGCAGAAAGAGGCCACGGAGCGGGACAGAGAGAATGACCCCACCTCTCTGCCGCTCCGCCGGCGTAGGACGGGAGTGCGAAGGCGGCGCTACGCGAACCTCCTAACTTCTGTCTAACGGGGCTCCGGGTCAGGATGGCTTTGTCAGTCCCGGCGCCGAGGGGAACGCTTTAGTTCGCCTAAGCGTTCCCTTACTTTGGTGGAAGTCCGGTCCAAGATAGACCGGCCAGTCGTGGAGGGAGTCCTGTGTTTGTTAGATCCGGGATTTCCCTCCGTTATACGGCTGAAGGCGAACCGCAGGTGGTTTTAGTGAGTAAGGCCTACAGTCTATACAGTATACCACATAAAGATACCTACGGCCTAACGAGACAATTTCATACATTGCGTGAGTATAGTAATCTCCGTTTGCACTTTGCTCACGCTAGTAGTAGTCTAGTACTTATCATTCAAATCTACACGAGACTCAGATAAAACAACGATAACCTTAGTTTAATATACAATAAATCGATATTTCGTGCATAATAAGTAGCGTGTATTAATTAATGTTTACGAAACAGCGGGTCGTTATCCGAACTTTACGATACGGATGCAGAGGTCAGGGGATCATGGCCACATTATATTTTGACCATACAAAATATATTATCGTGTTTAATTTGGCACCCCAACTAGCGGTTTCAGGCAAGTTAAAAAATATTTGATACGGGCCCCCTGAAGTCGCGCTACGCCACTGCGACTCCGTCGAACGATAAGGGCCGCGACATACCGGAATGACAGCGGCCGCGGCGCGGCGAGGCGATCATATTATTATGACACTGAAAGAGCTCGCCTCGCCGCTGCCATTCCGGTGGTAGCGCGGCCCTAATAGTACGATTCGACGATTTACCCAAAAAGTATCTGATTAATTCAAGTTCAAGTCTATTAACACTCAATTAATAATTATGGAATTTTAATGATGCCACTGCCACTTTGATTACATACTAATTACTAAATTATAGTTCATATTAAAGACTAGATTCTAGAACGTTTCCTTAACATTATTTAACAATTTACCCAAAAAATTAGCTGATTTATTCCAGTTCAAGTCTAATAACTAAATTATTTATGATGAAATTTTAATGAAGTGTAACTTTGCAAGGAACAGTCTAGAGTCTAGAGTCATTTTAATGATTTGTAAATATGTAAGTCTAGACTTAGCCTGCCTCATTCAATATCAGTGTGCTCCAGACATTCAGATTTTTTATATAAATGTGATTTTGTATGAGCGATCTGTAAGAATCAATAATAGCTGATTAAGTCAAGTTCAAGTCCATTGACTTCATTATTTATTTTAATGATGTGTAACTTTGTAAGGAACAGTCTAGACTCTAGTCTAGAGTCTAGACTTAGCCTGCCTCATTCAATATCAGTGTGCTCCAGACATTTAGATTTTTTAGATAATGATATGATATTCTAGGATTCTGTGAGAATGATACCGACAAGTTCGGCTGTAATAATTATAAGGCTGTGTGCCGAGTGTGAGTTTTTTGTTTGACATTCGATCGTGAATGCGTTTAGCGTTTACTAAGATTTTGTATGGGAGCTGGGCTCACTCCCCGCTAGCTGGCGCTGTACAAATCCCATACAAAATGTTAGTAAACGCCAAACGCGTTCACGATCGAATGTGAAATAAAAACGCACACTCGGGCCTTTGGCCATTTCTAGGGTTCCGTACCCAAAGGGTAAAAACGGGATCCTATCACTGAGGCTTCGATGTCGGTCCGTCTGTCTGTCTGTCTGTCTCCAAGCTGTATCTCAAGAACGGCTATATCTAGACTTCTGAAATGTTCACTGATTGTGTATGTCTGTTGCCGCTATAACTACAAAATAAACTATTTACCCCATAAAAAAATTGCCTACTTTTGCACTATAACAGTACGGAACTCGACTCGCACTTGGCCGGTCGATGTTTAACTTCTGAGTTCTGAGGTATGCATTAACGAGTCAATGTTACGTAACGTATTTAGTAGGTATTGCGTAGTGTTATACCGGAGGGTGGTCGACCTTCGACAACGAACTTTTGGATGTTATCGTAATAAGAACGACTTTATGATTTTTCATTTTATTTTTTTAACCAAGAAAGACTATTTTTAATTTCTCACTATATAGTCTTGATATTTTTTGTGGCTGGCTGACAAAGTTGATTCGCGCCGATATAAGAACATTTTATAAAGGGTTCTCGTTTGTTAAAAAAAATATTAAAATTTAAATGTAATGAAACTTCATACGTGGATTTAAGATTAATGTAAATATTATGTAAATAATAATGTAAAAATAATGTAAATAATAATTTGGGACAGTTGCTCCACATAAAGAATTTATTGATTTGTCAAAACAAGTTGGGAAGAAAACTAGCCAACTATGAACTATTACTTAAATTATCACTTAGCCTATTGGGGGTGCATTGCTAAAGCCGGCACTGGCACACAGTACAGTCTATTTATATTAAGATTAATATGGTATGTGAGTTGTGACTATGTCCAAGGCATTTCAAGTAGAGCAGCAAGATAGCTTACGTTTTTTAGCTCATAGTCATACATACACTGGATAGGAGGGCTGCTATTTATGTATCCGGAACTGGCCACTTACAAGAACAATATTTAAAAAGTAATTACAACATTTGAAAATAGAACTCTGTGGTTGAAGAATACATTTTGTTTCATGTGACTGTCAATTATTTTTTCATTGTGGCGTCATTTTGAAAATTGCGTGTCTTCATTTGCCATGGACTTAACGCGTGAACATTTTCGTGCAATGATTTACTACGATTTTCGGCGTGGGCTAAATCAACAACAGTGCTTTATTCAACTCACCGCAACTTTTGGAGATGAAGCACCATCAAAAACCACTGTTTATCACTGGTACAGTGAGTTTAATAGTGGGCGGTCTATGCTCATGGATGAAAATAAAGAAGGTCGCCCAAAAACAGCTGTTGTCCCACAAAATATAGATGCTGTGCGGGAACTAATAATGCGTGATCGTCATGTTACATATCGCGAGATAGAGGCGTCCTTAGGCATAAGTATGACGAGCATACATAAGATATTACACGAACATTTGGCTGTAAAAAAAATATGTTCGCGTTGGATTCCGCACAACTTAACAATCGATCAAAAACGGGCTCGTGTCGATTGGTGCAAAAAAATGATAAAAAAATACAACCGTGGTACGTCAAAAGCCGTTTATAATATCTACACAGGTGATGAATCTTGGATCTATGCATATGACCCCGAAACTAAACAACAGTCAACGGTGTGGGTGTTCCAAGATGAGCCGAAACCAACAAAAGTTACTCGTGCAAAAAGTACTTTGAAGCAAATGGTCGCCTGTTTTTTTTTGGAATTAATGTACATGTGGCTACAGTGCCATTAGAGAATCGTAAAATGGTTAATTCTGAATGGTATACGACCATTTGTTTACCAGAAGTCTTTGAAGAAATAAGAAAGGACAACCGACAACGCAGAATCATATTACATCACGACAATGCTAGCTGTCACACCTCAGCTGAAACAACTCAGTTTTTGGAGGGTCAAAAGATCGAATTGACTGGTCATCCGCCGTACAGCCCTGATTTGGCACCTAACGATTTCTTTTTATTTCCATACGCGAAGAACAAATTACGTGGTCAACGTTTATCGAGCCGCGAAGAGGCTGTTGATGCGTTCAAAATGCACGTTTTGGAGATACCTCAATCAGAATGGAAAAAGTGCTATGAAAATTGGTTCCAGCGTATGCAAAAGTGTGTCGATCATCGCGGCGAATATTTTGAAAAGCAATAAAACCATATTAAATGATATATGTTTGTTTCTTTTTTTAATTCCGGATACATAAATAGCAGCCCTCGTAAAGACACTAGTTTACGTAAACACTTTCTGCTTAAAAGTGAAATTTATGATATTTGCAGTCCTACAAGCCCCATACGAGCACCGGTGATCGCGACAACAATAGAATACAAAAGCATTTCCAAGAATCCCCGATCGAAGGATTAATGTGATTAAACTTTACAAAACATAAGGCTAGACATTTTCTAACACACTGCAAGGGAACCATACATTATTCTATTTCCTTTTCCATATCCACTTTATCTATACTTACTATAGGTACTTAACATTAAAATTGGTTCAGTAACTTTGAAGTTAAAAAGTGATACATACCCATACGGGATCTGGATAGTCACATAGTTCTGTAATTTGCCTCTTGATTATTTCTTTGTCCTTATCAAAGGAACGGTCCAAAAATACAAACTCGGAGAACTTCCACATCCATCCAATTGGTGGTAGGTACTGAATAGACTTCTTCGCATATGCTTTACAGTTCTAGAATATACAAAGAATATACACTTTTCATAGAATATACAGAGAATATATACTTTTCATAGAATATATACAAAGAATATACAGTAGAGCAACAAACAGCGTCGCAAAAATGTAGCAACTTCCTAGTTTCAAATGGTCTTATTGCCAAGGTCATAGGGTTCAAAGTTTTTTGCAATTATTTTTAAATGACTGATAAGGATTTACGATACAGATGTTGTACTCATAATTACATTTAGCATATTTTGTGTATCAACACATTACATTTAACAAAATCAAATAAATTACTAAATGACGCCTGCAACACCGTTGCGCCAAAATTCGTTTGTCACGTAGAGACTGTACATTTTTCCAGAATCAAAGGTATCCTAACCATTCCCGGGACTCAAACTTGTCTTTATACCAATTTCAGCAAAATTGGTTTGAGCGGTTTGGGCATGAAGAGGTAACAGTCAGACATACAGACGTCAGACAGCCACACTTTCTTATTCATAATATTAAGTACTTTAAGAGGTAACAGACAGACAGACACACCATTGGATTTATTATAGTTGAGATATTATGGATAGTGATACTTACACCTAAAACTTGTATACCGTCACAAAAATGCCAGCCCATTAGCCAGTCTATTTCGTAGCTGTGGTTCATGATTAGATATCCATGTTCCTTGCCATAGTACTTCTCATACTCGTCTTTCTTAACATAGATTGACAATTTTGTAGCTGACCACCATTCTGACATAAACACTAATTCTGAAATGCAAAAAAGTATTTAACCTATCAACCCAAATATAAAGGACATCAGCGACCGCAACAACAATAGAAATCCACGATCAAAGGATTAAGGAGGACAAAAATCTTATAAGAAATTCTACTGGATGTAATGTCATTCATGTTTAAAAGCAAGTTTAATATTTAAATATTAAAACTATAGATGTGTTTAGAAAATGAAGTATTATTTTTGCTTATGCTGCCAAAAGTTTTCTTGCCATTAGTCTATACAAAAAAAATATACTTACGACAGTAAAAGGAATACGAAAGATAGTAGTTGATTTTTCTGTATAAATATTTATTAAACGGTTTAAGTCCAAAGTATAACGTAGCCTGGATAAGGCTTAAGATTAGCCCAGAAGTGAAGTATGATATTGCAAAGCATAGTTGCACCACTGTGGACTGCTTCAACAAAGTTAGGTAGCTCATATTGTGTCAACTCCTCTGCGTTTTCATGGAACTAAAAAAATCACTGCATGATTAATTTTATAGCTAGATCATCAACATTTTAGACTGAAATTTATCTCATATTTTTTTCAAAACACTCGTTCAGATTAGTTTCTCATTAGAAATATTCGTAGTATTAAACTGACACAACGTTTAAAACCAAGCTATTTAAGTTACGAAGAAAGAGTACTGCCACCCAACCATACAAAAATGTTGGGTTAAGATTTTGTCACATAAATATTTTGCCGTCGTACATTACTTTAGTCCGGTTACTGATTAAATTTCATACGTAAAACCCATGTAAATTTGTTACAAAATATGAAAGACAATTATTCGATACTATTGTTAAATTAGATGGTTTAAAACTTAAAATTAAATTATCACTGAAGCTTTTACTGCGCACAACCGACAAAGATATACTAATATTATTAATTTTAGCAATTAAATTACAATGAAATAAAAATTACGAACCAAAATTACTTCCTTGCAATATTTGCGAACAAATTAGGTTTTGTAGCGATACGAATGATACGACTGATGTTGCCAAGTGGCAAAAACCAAATGTCAATTTTGACATTAATTTAAAAATTACTAGCAGAGTAGAAACCGCGGTCCGCGGACCGCCACTATGGACTCCATAGTGGCGGTCCGCGGACTGCGGTTTCTACTAGAGAGCCCGCGCGCACGAGCAACTTAGTTGCACGGCGATTTATTTGTCTCTTTCGAAAAAATTGCCGCCATGTCGCAGGGGTGCGCGCACGAGAGCGACAGCAACGCAACTTTTTTCCTAATTTCTAGACAGTCATCAACATGGATTTGGTCGAGACGGTGGTGGTTGTTGCACTCGCAATAATAAACCGAAGAAAGCGTCGCAAAATAGAATATTGGGGTGTTTTTTTAAGTTTCTTGGTGCATCCATTATGGAGCGATCGTCTGACTCTTGGGAAATTTCATACTGTGCTTATGAAATTGAGAGCATACCCAGAAAAAAATTACGTTTTCTTTAGAATGAGTGTCGAAAGTTTTGATGAACTGTGCAGAATCTTACGACCTGGCCTTGTTCATGAAAATCTAGGGGAAAATCCCGATATTTTGCCTCTATTTTGCCCCATCTTGGTCGAAAACTCCCTAAATCTAGGGGGAAACCCCTGATCTGGCAGCACTGGGCCGGTCGGCGACTTTATTGTTGCCTGTGCGCGCACTTGCATAGAAACCAATAAGGAAGGAGACAGTTGCGTTGCAACCAAAAAAGTTGCCCAGAGTTGCGTCGCGTCGTGTCGCTACGAGCGCGCACTTTCATACTAGCTCCTAGACTTGATCAAGAGACAAATAAATCGCCGAGCAAATAAATTGCTCGTGCGCGCAGGGCCTAATAGTAAAAATAGTTACCTACATAGAGGAAAATAATACACGGGGCACCTACTATTAGGTAGTTAATAGTTAATAACAATATGTCAATGGTTAATACAAATAGCCATGTGAAGTTGCTTGCCATCGCTTTACCTAAAGTTGGTCTGAACAAGAGGAGAATATATTCCACTTCTGCACTGTATCAAGAATTTCGTGTAATAAGTGTTAGGAAACTCTACATTCTAAGAGCAGGAGTGGCTATGCACAAGCATATCCTTAGCTCCTCCCAGTACATATTACACTACTGAAACAACGCTCTTTTAGGGTTCCCGCAGTCGCCGTCAAAACTGCGTTCGCTCAAAAATTTGGCTTGTTTCTCTTGCCTTACTTAATATATACAATAAAATTAACCTTATTAAATTATGCCCAATTGACTAGTTACCTTTTACGGATTATATCATCTTTTTGAAACTCTTCTTGGAATTTCGTACGAGGAAGCTGAAAATATGTTGAAAATTACGGAATAAAGTCATGCACACACGCACACACACACACACACACACACACACACACACACACACACACACACACACACACACACACACACACACACACACGCACACACTAATAACATCATTAAAACAACTTTGAATTTAGTGTAAGTATGTTACTAATTATTATTATAAAAAAATGTAAAGTAACTTCGTTCCGTCCCCACAGGACAGGCATCGCCTAGTGTGATATGATAATGTATCCCACGTTATCATTTATCGCATTATATGTTAAAAATTTTTGGTAAATAAATATTTGTACGTATTTGTATTTGTAAGTGCCTTTATAGTATGGAGGCACTTCACAATATGGCTATTTGTGTTTGATATTGTCTAGTTGTTGCAATTTTATTCAAATAAAGACAATTACACATGGACGTCAAATACCAAACTTTTACTTGATTTTGTTTACTTGCCTATTTGACTCTTTTGAAAAAACCAAACCGACAAAGGTACGGATATAATACGTGTATTTCTATTTGGTATCGGTCATATTTGTCAAATAGTCAAATAGCCAATTCTTTGCCAAACATACCGTCTACACATCAAACACATGGTGTAGCTGTGATGTTTGGCGAATACATCATGGAGGCACTTTACATTTTGTATTTGCTATTGGCTATTTGTTGTATTTGACAACATTATTGACGAATACGCAAACAAGCAAATAAAAGCAAATGTAATTATACGACCGTCCACACATGGACGTCAAATACCAAACTTTTACTTGATTTTCTTTACTTGCCTATTTGACTCCTTTGATGTGCGACAAAAACCGACAAAAGCACGGATAGAAAAAAATCTACTTTAATCAATGATATTATATAAAAAAACTCAAAGCAGATATGTTACTACCGCGCGCGTTGTGAAGCCATTAAATACGGGCCAATTGACCCATCTTTTGTATAGTCTGTCTCTTTTATGTAAATGTCATTTCGTACCTTTTGTTTCACTTATCTGTCAAATTTGACAATTGAATTTGAAAATTGTTCGGAACCAATTTAAGCCGGAAAATAGTATGTACGTAACAGATCTGTATTTAGTTGAATATCATTGACTTTAATCTATTATCTACGTGTATTTGGTATTGGTCATATTTGTCAAAATATAGGCAAGTAAGCTGTAAGGCCAATATTAATTGTCAAACATACCGTCTACACATGGTGATTGTTTGGCGAATACATCAAATAGGCAAATCCAAATAGCCAAGTGAAGTGCCTCCAAATGCATCAAATACGCAAATACAATACAAATAGCCATGTGAAGTGCCTCTATGATTTCTTGATAAACTGAGTGTAATTTTTAAGAAATGAAAATATGCATTGTTGTATTTCTTATGTTCCAATATCCAAGAAATATAGGTAAAGAAAAAATCCAAAGGTGTAAAATTCTACTATTTTCCTGCCAAAAGTACTCACAAGTCACAACCACAAGTCACATCACACATGCCATGGCCCATCGCTATGCTATTATTTACAGAAAGAAGAAGAAGAAGAACTTGAAAATTGAAATATAACCTCAAAATTCAAATTTCAAAAATCAAAATATTTATGACAGTTTTTTTATTTCAACCCCTTAGTAGTCTGTGTTTAATTTATATTACAAAAAATTAGATATTGCACAAATTATTATACCTAGTGACGCCTGGACCCTGGTACACTATAGCAAAACTGAGAATTGCATAGTAGGTAAAACGTCGTAGGATAGGAAAGGAATAGCTCCGTGATCCGTCCGTCTTGGTCCGTCCTCGTTTTCATGTGTTACTAATACAATATAGAAAGTATTTCAGTCTAATACCACAATCCACATAGTCTACATGTAATCTCTAAAATGCTACCAAGAAAATTGTTTTGCAAAGTTTTGAACAAGTATGTTTATAACCAAGATGTTCATAGCATTAGCAAACGACTTGTGAGTACTAACATAAGTTTCTCACCGGAGACTTGCGTACTAGGCATTGAAACTTCGTGTGACGATACAGGTTGTGCTGTTGTCAATGGCGACGGTATTATATTAGGTGAAGCAATTTGCTCACAAACTAAATTGCATGTGAAATTTGGTGGCATCAACCCAATAATTGCACGCGACCTACACAAAGACAACATAGATCGTCTCGTAAATGAAGCATTAGGATGTGCCAACAAAGGAGTCTATGATATAGATGCCATTGCAGTTACTGTCAAACCGGGCTTATTAGTCAGTTTAGAAGTAGGTGTTAAGTATGCTAAGTACTTATCAAAAAAGTACAATAAGCCATTGATACCGATTCATCACATGGAAGCTCATGCCCTCGTAGCTAGGATGTTCCATAAAATTAAATTTCCATTTCTATCACTTTTGATATCGGGTGGACATTGTTTACTTGTTGTTGTGAAGGACATAGATGACTTTCTCTTACTGGGCACTACTGTTGATAACTCTCCCGGTGAGGTGTTAGACAAGGTAGCAAGAAGAATGAAATTAAAGAACATTGAGGAACTGTCAAAACTATCTGGGGGTCGAGCTATAGAGGAAGCGGCCAAAACCTCTTGTGGAACTCACATTTTTCAGTTTCCAGTTCCCTTAGTCAGGGATCGAGATTGCAACTTCAGTTTCAGCGGTCTGAATGAAGCATTCTTAAAACATTTAGCTGCTAAGGAATTGGAGCATCAAATAGCTGGAGATGAAATTATTCCTGAGTACAAGGAGCTGTCTGCAGCATTTCAAACTGCAGTAACTGAACATATTCTCCATCGGACTGAGCGTGCTATTCTATTTTGCCAAAAAAATAACTTCTTAAATGATGACTCCAACATAGTAGTATCAGGTGGTGTTGCCTGCAATAATTTTATTTTTAGTAGTATAGAAAAATTGGGTAAAAAATATAATTATGCAGTACATAGACCTCCACCTCAGTACTGTACAGATAATGGTGTTATGATAGCTTGGAATGGAATTGAAAAGATTTGCAATAAATGCGAAATTAATACACCCATAGACATTAATCCCAATGCACCACTGGGACAAAGTATTATCAATGATGTAAAGAAAGCTAACTTAAAATGTAGAGTAACAAGGGTAAATAAATTAAGATAGTTAATTAATTTTATGTTTAATCATTATTGTTATTTGTTACAAGAAAATAAACCAATGATAAATCAACAGTTGTTTATTTGATAGAAGTTTTACTAATAAATAAGAGTTTTGAACGATGGCCTGGATTTCATCTTCTACTTTGATGCTTGAGCCGCTGAAAAATTAAAATCACAGTTAAAATTCATACAGTAAAAAAGGCTTTTTGTTGTTATGTTAAAAAATCTGTTCTGCAGGTGTCTATTTTATGGAATTCCCTCTACTTTATTTATTTTATTACATTTTAATTAATTTTAGTATAAAAAAGATACCTGCAGTATTGAGGCACATGTTATTCAGAAAGTTAAAAAGCAAAACAAATAATTATTAGTATGTTTGGAAAGTTCAACCCAACTTACTGAAATAAGATAGATACAAAGAGCATCTATTTGATGCAATTAACCCATCAAGCCCCGTACAAGCACCGGTGCTCAGACAACAATAGAAAGGCTATTGTGTCTCGTTTTTCCACAATCGAGGGATTAATTTAAAATCATTCAGTAAATTAGGCCTCTAAAATATAACACACTTTAATTCAGTTACTGTAATACTGCGGCTGTACAATACGCGTCTATCGTCTCATAGCACGAAGCTTTGTAATGATAGACGCATGTGCGGCTGCGGCATAACTAATAAAACAGTTCACAACTAATCTAAAAGCAAAAACAGTTCTTTTGTAAGTTCAGGCGGGACATTCACTTTGTGTTAATAAAACACATGCTATGTTTCTTACTTATAGCCTGACTTACTCTTAACTTAATCCTTTTCATCTGAAATTGTAGTAATAATAAATAAATAAACAAAGTTTGGTAAGAGCTACATTGTACTAGCATAAAAATATAATTATAAACTAGATATAACTGAAATAATTTTCGTTCTAAAAATAAGACTCAAATAAATAAATGGGTACTTTTAATTATGTCCTTAAGTTGGTACAATACTCTCATGAGCTTCAGTCTTTTGTAGGTTGAGGCTCGCGAACAAACATTGATAATTTTGTATGTTGTCTGTCGTGAAAAGGGAAATAAAAATTGAAACTTACGCGCTGGACGGCCATTAGCCCATGGGGTTATACGAACGTGGGATTCATCTCTTCGTAGGGCTTCGGTCCTCAGTTGGGGCTTAAGTGAGCGCCTTAAAACTTTAGCAGCAATGTTTGAGTAGTTTATGTAACTAAAAATATAAGTTCATTAGGTTATTCTGGAAACACGAAAGACAATTAGTACATTATATTAGATTTTAAACCTACTTTAAACCAGCTTGCCTCCAGGCACTCATGATGGTATTTTATTAGTTTTCTATGTTCAAAATCTATCCAAAGCAGAAGATTTACGCCGGAAAATTGGCCTAAAAAATCCAAAGTGAAATTTGTGATGTAACCAGTAGGTGTTGCCAAGTTTGAACTTTTTATTTTTTAATTTTTTATGTTGGAACTTGGAGCCTGGAATCTGGATTCTAGTCGTACTGCGTACACGGACCAGTACCCCGGTACAGCTAAAAAGGGCGGGCGGGCGGCGCGGCGCACCGCGCAGCGCAGCCCGCAGGCTGATAACGATAAACGATTACTTTTCACAGTTTTTTATGTTGGAACTTGGAGCCTGGAATCTGGATTCTAGTCGTATCGTACTGCGTACACGGACCACGGTACAGCTAAAAAGCGAGTGGCGTGGCGGCTGGCGCAGCGCAGCCCGCAGGCTGATACGATAAACGATTACGGCTCTACTATATAAATATACTCAAATCTGTGGGCTCTTCATTTTTGCTTTCTGCTTTCATGATGCGTCATGCCGCATGAGAGGTGGACTAGAATATGGATAAAAAGGATTGCTATGTGCAAGGCTGCACTCAAAACCAAAAGTTAGCACTGCAAGCTATAAAAAACATATTGAAATAGCATCGGACGTGTCCGCGGTCCGGCGTCCGAAAATTTGTTTTTAATATATACATTTTATCAAAAGTAAAAAGACTAATCAGTCAAATTGAAATGACAGCTAACAAATGTGTCAATTGTCACTTGTCATTTGTCAACAATTTTGATCTATTTTGAAATTCAATGTCAAATGTTTTTTGGAAAAAAACTAAAAAGTTAAATTGAATAATTATTATTTTATTCAACTAAAAAAGCAGAAATTACAAGAGGTAAAATACAACACAGTTCTATGATATCTTACTCATACAATTTATCTCTTTTACTGCATGCGTATTGTATACGCGTTCAACCTACATCACCACGTATACACATGAACTAAAACTTTTGAACTAAACGACAAAAGTGCTATCCTACTTATTATTTTTAGGTGAGATATCGCAAAAATAGCTCAAAGTTATATTGTTCTTTCTTTTAGGAGTACTTTCGTTTTCGCAATGGACCACAACAGTGAAAGAGAGCAGCTGCTACTAAAACAACCAATAAAACCTCCGCCAGTCCAGTGCGACTTGGTTAATGAATGTCAAATGTTTCTAAAAACTGAGGAGGGTGGTGGAGATGCCCACATTGCTACAAGAAGTGGAGATAACAATGATGGTGGTAAGCAAATTGATAACCAACTCTGTTGTTCTACATTAATCCTTCAAGCCCCAATAGGTTGCATGTGATCATGATAACAATAGAATAACAAAAGATTTCCAAGAATCCGCAATCGAAGGATTAATGTCTTATTTCACATATAAAGTGTATGATAGTTTCATTACTAACACTATTTAGAATGGTCAAAAAAATATAGTTGCTAGTACAAATAACACACAATATTAAGTTAATCTTCCTTTAGGCTTGGGACTTGGGGTGTGCCTTAATCTATTACAATTTGAATGTTCCAAATGTTAATGTGTAGTATGGACAGATACAATGCTACTAATTTAAATGTTACATTTTAAATATACACAATAAAAATGTGTAGCAAATGATTCATGTTTTGTTCATATTTACTTTAAAATCAATTAAAATGGAACATTCTGATTGAAGCTGTGTTTTAAGTGCTACTTATATTAACCTATCAAGCCCCATAAGATCACCGGTGATCGCGACAACAATAGAATAATGATAGATTTCCAGGAATCCACGATCGAAGGATTAATGAAAGTTATAATCTTAAATTAACAAGTGAATATGTGAGTCTAGTCAATAATAAAAACAGGTGCCTTTTCATTGGTGTACTAAACCTTGAGTTTTATTAGCCTGGAAGGCCAACAAAAAACTTGTGAGGCTTCTTAGACAGGTGTATTTGATTCACTAGCAGTAATTCCTCTTTGAGTATTGCACCTAAAATATAAAACAATGGCCAAAAAGAGACTTGCCAAACTACGATGTAAGAAATATTGGAATCATTTGATTAGAAAAAATTTTAAAATGGTTGAAATGTTACTTTTATAATTTTTATTTATTTTATTTTTATATATTTTTAGGTAAGACAAATTTGAACCCAGCTCCAAATACTGCAAGTGAAGTTACTGCTGATAACACAAAGTCAACAGCAGCTGATAAAAATGAAGGTAAATAACACAGAATAATAAAAACACAGTTTTTATTGTTCTGTGGTAAATAATATATTTAATACTGACTTCATCCAGTCTTTTAGTTAGTTGACATTGATTTAAAGGTATGAATCCATTAATAACTTCATTCTACCTGTAGTGACATTGTAAGCTTTGAGAAATAAAAGACAGAAAATATTCCTTAAAGCTCCGCACAAGCACCAGTGTTCGCGAGAACAAAAGAATACTATGGGAATTCCTAGAACCTCTGTTCGAAGGATTAAATTATTATTAATAATGTTATCCATTTTTATTTCCCCGTAAAATTGTATTATTCCTACTAATTTTATACACTCTAAAGTCTGCTGTCTGTATGTTAAATGTTTATGCTTAAATTGCTTACAAATTTAGAGATATTTGAGTCCTAGGAAAGTTTTATTTTAAGTATTTAGTTAGAAATATGCATGATTTCCCAGTCAGAAACAATTGAAAAACTTGTGGCATAAAGTTAGCTTTAATGTGAAAATTTTACTTTTAGATAATGAAAAAGACTTAGATTCTGCAGCAGAAGAGAATGAAGGACTGCCTAGCACTGTCACAATATTAGATTCACCCGATGGTGGAAAGGTGTACTTGGTTGGCACTGCTCATTTTAGTTTGGAATCTCAAGAGGATGTTTCGAAGGTATACTTATTAGGGTTAGACCTCCTTTGGCAGCACGGAATCGCATTAGTTTCGCCTGTGCTGCCACATGCGAACGCGCACTGTCGCATTCCGCAGACAAAAAGATAGCAAGTGATCGGCGGTGAAAGGATGTGTTAAAGCATGCTATCGCGCGCTTTACGTTCCAGAGTCTCCCTGCCGACCATTGCATTTTGTCCGTGATGCCGATCGCTTCGAGGATTCCGCCGCGTGCTATCGCTTTATGCTTTCTGTCTCGGTCTAGCAAATGGCAGTTCTAAGCGACAGAAAGAGAAAGGGCGACGGAAAAGGGCAATTCCGTGCTGCCAGATGAGGTCCAACCCTTAGAAAGAAAGAAAGAAACTTTATTTGGTAAACAATACAAACAAAACTAAAGAATTAAAAACATTTCCACACCTTTACCAAATAGGTGCTTATTCAGCATGTGCTGCGATCATAGTACTCCGCATGCAGTATTAATTTTTATATCTCAAGCTATGGCTTAAGTGTGAAGTAGGATCCCTATATTTTATTAATTTCATTGCTCATTTCTACTATAAAAAGTAGTTTTTTGTGGTAATTTGAAATTTTGCATGTAACTTTGTTGGATTTTATCTAGCACTTATTTAGATTTTCCAAAATCTTATCTACTTATGATTTGTAGGATTGTCTTCAGATTTCAAGTAATTTTTTTTCAGGTTATAAGGCAAGTGAGGCCTCACATGGTCATGGTTGAGTTGTGTGATCAGAGGACCAATATATTATTGTTAGATGAAGAAATTATATTAAGAGAAGCTAAGAATATTAACATTGCTAAAATAAGGTAATAACACTGGAACATTTTATTTCAACCAGAAAGTTTTTGATACCCTAATTAATCCCTTGATTGTGGAAAATTGTTGTTTGTTTGCATTGAATATGCTTCAAAACTACTAGGCCGATATGGTAAAGACATTGGTTGGTTTCGACACACTTAAAATGACAAGACAAACTTTATCTAAAGTATAATTTACACAGAGCCAGTACTGGCTACCAATAAGACTGGCCAGTATTGGCTTGGTATATGCCGCGTGTGAACAGTTTTTCAAGCCAGGCCAAACTGTTCACACGCGGCATATGTAACATGACCATTATTTTTTTTGTCAAAGCAGGACAAATAAATAACTAACTGCTAATCTCAGGAACTACTGGTCCAATAATCGATTTGAAAAATTCCTTCAGTGTTACATAGCTCATACTTTATTTTATCACGCCAATACAAATAGGAACGAAGAAACAGAGGAAAATGTGGATAAAACCGGAAAATATATTTGAAAAAAAAATGTCTAACGAACTACTGCGGTAATTTCTATGTTATTTAGCACAGATAAAAAGAACCACAGACTACGTGAAGGATTATAGGCTATTTTGTGGGCTAATAATTTGTCGGTGGAATTTTTAATTTACGCGGGTGAAGCTGTGCGGAACGTCTAGTTTGATATCGAGGAAAATATGGCAGAAGATGTTTGTTGTCTCTATGCGTTATTTCCAGGCATTGCACCACGGAGCTCTTATTAGTAGCTCCATGCATTACACAGGCATTTCAAACCTAAAAATAATTTTAAATTATTGTCGTTCGGTCTGTTTGCTAAAGCGGGACAATTTCGGCCTCATGGGGGACAGCGGGACAGACTGCCTCAAAGCGGGATTGTCCCGCCCAAAGCGGGACGTATGGTCACCTTAGGCATATGTCAAGCCAATACTGGCTGTCAGTCTTATTGGCAGCCAGTGCTGGCTCTGTGTAAATTATACTTAACGCATTTTTCATTTAAGTACTTAAATTTAATTTTTTAATTTTTTTTGTGCTAGTGGCGTTCATGTGCAAACCCCTTAAATCTAATTAATGTATTTCAATGAAATTTTCAGGGCGACAATTGCTCAGAATGGCCTCTTCAATGGTCTCATGTATATTCTGCTGTTGGACATGTCGGCACATATCACGAGGGAACTCGGCATGGCGCCGGGAGGAGAGTTCAGACGTGCTATGGCTGAGGTAACAGGCACTAATAGCTATTTTTCACAACAATATTTTGCTACACCATTGTTTTACCGGCTAACCAGTCAAATCATCCAGTAAATGTAACCACTAGGCCGAACACACTAGGCCGAAAAAACGCGGCCGAAGTTCGGTATGATTACGCCTGCAATGTATTTTAAATTACCGATGACACACCATGCCAAAATAACGTCGCGTTATATTGTATACGTAGCGCATTGCTGGCGTAATCATACTGAACTTCGGCCTAGAGTGTTTAGAGTTTAGACACTAAGGGTTTCGTTAGCTAATTCGGACGCACAAAATATGTAAGAACACGCCCGCCATGTCCGCCTCATCGCTTTCCATACATTTGTGCGTCCACTAGTGAATGGGCGCGGGCGCGGGCGCACGCGTCGGAAGACCGCCGCGGGCCATGAATCCGCGAGCGGGCACCCGTCGCGTGCGTCCATCTCATTAAGCGTTGCTAGTATAATTTTTGTCTCGAGCGTGTACAGTTGTGTCCAGTAGATACAGTAGATTATTTACTTTTTTTTATCTTTTTAATTTTACAGAGGCTTTTAACACTCAGTGCTAATGTCAGCCTCATAGGTGAACACAGTGTTCCCTACATAAGGGACAAATCCAAATAACTATATAATTTTATTGCCTCTGGGGACAACGGCTCTGAAAGTACATTGTTGATCCGTCCATTGTACAGGCAGCCAAAGTCACCTAAGAGCCTTGATCTTAGCTCTGCAGTCCGAGCACACTCCAGCAAAACATGATACAGGTCTTCGGTCTTATCGCACACATCGTAATTGGAGAGATTATTTACTAATTTATTATTTGGCAAAAAGACATCAACGGAAACAACGTCGATTGCGAAAAGCGTGCGCCCGCGCCCTGTGCCCGCGCCGTCCGCCACGCGTGTGAACTGTGACAGTCCGTCGCCCGCGTCCGCGCTCCATCGCACGCGCCTGCGCTGCTCATACTATTGTTCATTATGCACACGCGAGCGTGCGCCCGTACGAGTTTTAGCGTTGGTCCTAAATGCTAGTTAAAAAATATGACGTCACCCAATCGGGTCTTCATATATTTTAACTGGGTTTTACATAATGAATGTACAGTAAAACAGGAATATGTTTGTATACAGGCCAAAAGGATACCAAATTGTATAGTGCAGCTCGGTGACCGGTCCATAGACATCACTCTGCAGAGAGCTATAGCGTCTCTTACCTGGGGACAGACTATCAGATTTGTTTGGCATTTACTCACTTCAAACAAAAGCATAAGGTATGTTGAAGGTATGAATCTATACTAATAATAGGGGAGGTAGTGCTCTCGTATGCAAAGCCATTTCATACCGACCAAATTTTTGTCCAGCGGTAGCTTAATATTTATCAATCAATATAATCAGCGTCAGTCGCCGCACCCGTGGTGGAATGTAAACTGAGAGTATTTCAAAGTTGTAAAAAAAATAGTTGCGAAAAGTGATTTTATACCGAATGAAACTTTGATGGATGATTATTGAGGTCATGTTTAACCAAAAAATCACCGTCAGCCGTATTGCAGACCGGGGGATTCAACGTCAGTCGCGTTACTGAACATTTTATACCGTACAAAATTTATACAGCTGAATGTTTCTACTTTGTAAATAATAAATAAAATCGTCAGTCGCTAATACGATGGTGGAAAAACCGTCAGCCAGCAAATTAAGTTATGACCAATATAGCCCTACTTTGCGCTCAATGTATCCTAGGGCGTCGCGTAGACGACATTTCGACCTGCAAACATTCAGCTGACGGCGATTTTTGTTTGAATTAACCATAAAATTATCTCACATAGAAATTTTAAGTAATTTATTCGATAGTCAATACTTGTGAAGAAGAATTATATACATTTTACTTTAACAGCGCCATCTGTTGTTATATACTAAAACTAAAATAACACCTACCCAACCTAAACGTGTATAATCTAGATATGAACCTTTATTGGGTGCGAATTGGGATCGTTTTAATGTCAATTCAATACGATTCCCAACATCAACTTTGAAATGATCTCAATTTTTATTCCACCCATTATGAAGTGGCTGACGATCAAAGCTGTTATGTATTAGCGGAATGCTATTATTGTAACGATTTTCGCTCGGTATGAAATTACTTTTTTAACTGAGCGCGACCTCCCCTACTATTATATTATAAATGCGAAAGTATCTCTGTCTGTCTGTCTGTCTATCCCGCTTTCACGCCAAAACTATACTGAACCGATTGTAATGAAATTTTGTACACAGAAGTCACAGATAGACAGAAGCCTGAGAAAGGACATAGGCTACTTTTTAACCGAAAAAGGGGTTGTAAGGGGGTGAAAATGCGTAAATTTGTTCAAATTAAGATAGTTCCAAAAATCATAACAGATGGCGCTAAGAGTCGCCTACATCTCGCTATCGCTTGCTCATAAGTCTTTCTATAAGAGGTGGCACCATATTGAGTTAGGCTTTTCGATTTTTTCCCTCCTTATACGGCTGAAGGCGAACCGCAGGTGGTTTTAGTGAGTAGGAGTCTCACATACCCCCGGGGTACCCAACCCGGGGCACCCATGATGGGTTTCCCCTGCGACATCAAAAAAAAAATGCTTTTCGATTCTTTCGATTGTTACACACGTTAAATTAAATAACTAACTACTCAGTACTTTATCTATGCAGTGACGTAACCTTAAACCGACTAATGATAAATAGTTTATGGGTAAAGCTAAAGTTGTGTAATGGGGGGGATAAATAAGCTTTAAATTTGGTATAAATAAAGTTTACTTAATTAAAAAAATTAAATATTATGTGCACACTGCACAGCTGTTTTTGGGTATTTTGATTTAAGGGGTACCACTTACTAGGGTTTTAAAAAGCTTTTTTTGACACCAATTTTGTTGACACCGCGCGCTATAAACTGAAGTCCACGCGGACGAAGTCGCGAGCAACAGCTAGTTAATAATAAATATGAATTCAAAACAGGAAACGAATTTAACATATTATCATGTTTTTTTGGGTCAATTACCTGGGTTACAGTTATTTTAACTGTAATTTAATGATAATGTGAATATATCGAAATAAAATTTGTTAGCAACAGTGCATATATTACAGACTCCTATATTTTTAATTCATAAATATTTTGAATGCAAAAGTTTTTCTCTGTCTGTCTATTATCTTTGCGCTTAAGCCTCAGAACCAATTATTCACATGCAACTAAACAGTATTAAAATTGAGGAATGTGTGGCTCCCGCGCGATATTCTAATTTGTGTGCAACATTAGCGGGCAACATCAATTTAAATATAAGGACATAATATAATAATGCCCCTTTAACACATAGTAGGCATTTGAAATTTAGCATACTATATACTGATTTACTTTTGATATTAAATGTTATAATCTAATATATATAAATCTCCTGTCACTATGTTTGTCCGCGATGGATTCCTAAATTACTTAACCGATTTGAATATATATTTTTTAAATGTGTGCTTTTTTCCAACTTGAGAGATAGGCTTCGATCTATAATAATTATAGTCGCAATTTTATTTTATTGCAAATTATTTACAACCTGAGACTGACGGAACCCATTGTTTGTGCGACGGGATAGCGATCGACGTTGCCATGGTAACATACATAATATTTTAGACCAGGACCAATAATTTTGAAAACAAAACAAAAGTCACAGAAATGAAACCCATTTCAAAAGGAGAATATTATAAAAATTAAGGGAAAAATAATTTACGGGCGATCTGAGTTAGGGAAAAGTGTGGGGGGAGGTTTTAAGGGGGAAATCGGTTTACCTCGATTTCTGGTAAAACTAATATTCCTATGAAGAAAAGTCAAATGGCAAAGTTGTAGGTAAGAAAAAGATCTAAAACTTTTTTATTTACACTTTTTCTCCATAACCTCAAAATTTATGTGAAAAATTCAAAAAACCATGTTTTTGGTTTTTTATTTATATCTTTTACAAAAATATTTTTTTTTTCACGAAATTTGGTGAAAACTTACATTTTTATATGCCGAATACGCTGTCATCTATTTGATTAGAAATATTTATTTTTTCACCTTATTTTGAATTTATATCGAAAAAATACCCTAATTTTCAATCGAAAATTCGACCGTCAAAATATCAGCTTTTTTCAAAAAATTGGTATGCTTTCTGTTCGTTGAAATCTCTACTTTCCGATGGAAAAAAAACATATATATTTCAACATAGTAAATCTTCTCAGAAAATGCAAAAAATCGAAAAAAACTAGAATTAAATTTTTTTTAATCATTATGAAAAATTTCATCAAAAAAATGTGATTGCTGCCATTTGTTACAGTTAAAAAGTTGATTTATTTAATTCTTATTACATTTCTGTCATAGAAAATCTCATCATATATAAATAAAATCTCATTATATATAAATGTAGCCCAAAAATAAACTTTTACGTTTCTAACATGAGAAATGACGGACTTTCATTCAAACTTTCAACCCCTATTTCACCCCCTTCAGGGTAAAATTCCCGAAATTCCTTCTTTAGTGTGTTTCTACTAAATGAAACAATCCTACTCACCAAATCTTTTGGCTGTAATTTTAAAAGATTTTGCTCAGCGATGATGAATCATTCAGTCGGTCAGGACATGTTATTTTATAAGTATAGATCTACATATATATTTATATATAATGAGATTTTCTATTACAGAAATGTAATAATTTTGACGGTCGAATTTTCGATTGAAAATTAGGGTATTTTTTCGATATAAATTCAAAATAAGGTGAAAAAATAAATATTTCTAATCAAATAGATGACAGCGTATTCGGGACATAAAAATGTAAGTTTTCACCAAATTTCGTAAAAAAAATATATTTTTGTAAAAGATATAAATAAAAAACCAAAAACATGGTTTTTTTAATTTTTCACATACATTTTGAGGTTATGGAGAAAAAGTGTAAATAAAAAAGTTTTAGATCTTTTTCTTACCTACAACTTTGACATTTGACTTTTCTTCATAGGAATATTAGTTTTGCCAGAAATAGAGATAAATCGATTTCCCCCCTTAAAACCTCCCCCCAAACTTTTCCCTAACTCAGATCGCCCGTAAATTATTTTTCACTTATTTTTTATAATATTCTCCTCCTTTTGAAAAGGGTTGCATCCTACTGTGATTTTTTTTCACTTTTCATTATTTTTGAAGGCATTGGTCTTGGTCTATTTAGTCACTTCAATAAAATAATATGGCAAATACATAATATATTATGGCAAAAAAACGTTTGCCGTGACAGCTAGTAATAATAAAATTGAAGCTTGACTACGAAGCAAGGGCGTTTGTTCATCTTCCGATCCGAATTCGATCCGTATCTGTGAAAATACAGCTCACGTAGACGTTGAACTATTTCTACGATTACGACCTGATTCCTCACTTTAAAGTTCATCTCGGAATCTCGGTATATCAAATTTGGTGCAAAAGCACTGTAAACTATTGTGAACGAAAAATAAAAAATAAATGATAGTTTAAAAAAATACGCTTTTATTTTTTTTCTTTAATTTTAACAAAGTTCCTTTTTGGAACGTACCCGACTAGCGTTGTTGATGTTTCTGGAAAGTTCACGCATGTACCCGGTCCATAGTAGTTTAACTAACGCCATCTAGTATTAAGTAGGGGGTTTCATGTTGTCTGCTCCCTGAGTGGTTCCACTGGTTGACGCTAGATGGCGCCAGATTTTTGAGCGTTGAGTGTTTGTAACAATCAAAGATCTCTAAACATAGTAAACGGCCCATTCACTATCCTGCATTGCAGTCCGCCGTGCAGGCCTGCAATGCAGGTTAGTGAATGGGCCCTATTAACAATAGATACAGCAGCCCAAGCTAATAAACGCGTCAAAAAATATTCCAGCGCCGAGGAGGTGGAGCGGTGCAAGCAGAAGAAGATGTTGGAGGACATGCTGGAGGAGATGGCGGGCGAGTTCCCGCCGCTGAAGCGCGTGTTCGTCGTCGAGCGGGACATGTACCTGTGCCACTCGCTGCAGGTCGCCGCGCTGCAGCCGCGTGAGTACACACTGTATGTATGTAGAGCGGTGCGAGCGCGGCGGAACATGTTGGAGGACATGCTGGAGGAGATGGCGGGCGAGTTCCCGCCGCTGAAGCGCGTGTTCGTCGTCGAGCGGGACATGTAGCGGGATAAAAAAAACTTTAGAGGTGTCAAGGGACACCCGAATGGAACGAAGTTATTTAATTATGTTCAAAAAACCTGTGTTATATGTAATTTTTTTGAGTGTATATACAATGTGTCCCGACACCGGTGTCCGATCCTTTAATGTCATGATCTATGGCATATTTTATCGACAAATTGGCTCTAAAATTTTTTCTCTCTCTCACGGTTTAAAAATGGCAGCCATTTTAATTTTTCTCGGGCTTTCACACTAATCTCACCAGTACTTCTCATGTAAATATCCTATGAAGATAAAAAAGGTCTCATTTGATAGCTGAATAGGCTACTTGACCTAATTTTTTTCTTCATGCTAATCGCTTCATAATCATTCATTTTTACAAAAAAAACTAATATTTTAATATTTTACACAGTAGAAACCCATAAAAACGTTTATTGAAAAATATGCCTCTTAAATGGCGCCGAAAACACTGTCCGCCATTGTGTGACGTCATACGCTTTGCATTTTAAACTCTCTTTATTGAAATTTTTTTAATGTGCTAAATGTACGAGTCTAATAGTGCCCAAAAATTATGAAATAATTATATAAGAAATTAGAAATCATTTGTAATGTTGAAAACTTTTGGAGAAAAGTTTTGGCCATTTCATTTCCTGTCTACAATAAATGGAGATAATATATATAAAACTGATGTTTTATTTGAATTATTGAAGAAAATATATAATAGGCTTATTCTTATTATTTATGTACAAATAAACTTACATATAGCGAGCGCGATAAATAAAAGATATTAAATTAGTAGGAGGATGACGTCACATCCAAATCGGAAGTACTGCAAAAGCGTTTTTGTCAGTACAATTCCTATTTTCATAAAATCATATTTTCAAATCGACTTTATTTATCAATCATAAGCTTTTATTTGATAATAAGGGTGAAATACGGTTTCCTAGGCCAAGTTCTACTAGAAATATGCATTTGTTCAATGAAATTGAATATAGGTCAAGTAGCCTATTTGTGGACTACGCTTACATAGTCAATATGTTATAAATTTCGTGAAATTAAACATAGAAAAACTCAAGTTTAAGAAAAAAAAATGTGTATTTTTTTATTAATGACTTTTTGTGAAAAATCTAGCAGATTAAACTGGTTCTATTTTATTATTTTAGTCTTTAAAGAGTGATACCAAATATGTGTATTGATCTCTGTATTTTTAGGGTTCCGTAACCAAAGGGTAAAATCGGGACCCTATTACTGAGACTTCGATTTCTTTCCATTTGTCCGTCTGTCTGCCTATCTCCAGGCTGTATAATAGAACCGCTATAGCTAGACTACTGGAATTTTCACAGATTATGTATTTCTGCTGTCACTATAACAAGAAACACTAAAAACAAAATAAATTAATATCAAAGGGGTTTCCCATATAACAGACGTGATTTTTTTGTCCTTTTTTGCTCGTAATCAACAATGGCAACAGGTAGGCACTTGAAATATTCACAAAATACTTAGTTGTATTTACACTTTAATAATTCATAATAAAAGGAGACTGGTCACGGACCATACAAAATTTACCCATGGCCGATACGCTGGAAACATATCCTATTGTTTTCGTTATAATAAGAGCATTCAGGATATGTAATTTTTATATTCAATATCAGTGGCTAACATGTTATTTTATTGCTTTCTTTTTTTCTTCAGGCGCAGTATGAAAAGTGAAAATATTAAGTAATTTTATTCAATATCATTGGCTAACATGTAAAAAGTGCTAATAAATGTAATAATAATAATAAAACTCTTTATTGCACACCAAAATAAAAATACGATATGAATGATAAATTAATAAGTATTACTACATAATGATGCACAAAAGGCGAACTTATTGCTACTAAGCAATCTCTACCAGTCAACCTTTTGTAGAGAAGATTTAAAATAAGGATAAAAGAAAATCGTGTAGGTGCACAAATTAATCTTAGTGTATATATTACTAGACTTAACTATAACTAGAACTAGGACAATATAATATATGTAATTAAAAATGTAAATAAAAATAATGTAATTAAAAACTATTTTCAAATTCGACTACTCCAGAATAAAACATATTTTTTCAATTTAAGTTAGGTAGGTACCCTAACGCACGGTGGATGTTGCTGTGAAGCAAACGCCGCTAACTGGGCCGCTGCAGTTTCGCCCCTGGCGGGTCCGGCGGTCCAGCAACATGCGGAGGAGGAGGCACCGGTGGGTTTTAGTGGGTAAACCCGGGTGCTCACCGCAGCACCTGGGGAGTCCCACATATCCCGGCGGCCTTTCCCCCGGGCTGTCGGGAATGCGTAACGCATTTCCCATCGTCTCGCATTACTCATACCATTTCTAAATAAGTGAATAAACGTATAATTAAGAATTACTATTCTACTCACCAATCCCTGATAACTTGATGCTAGTTAAGTAGGACCATCAACCTCGGCAGTAAGTTGCCGCATATTTCGCGCGAGATACAGTTTTCATGTTCATTAGCTAAAGAAAACTTATGTAGACCTACCTTATATAGGTAAAAACTCAAATAGGTTTATCTCGCCCTCAGTGTTTTATCACGCGTGATAAGATATAACATGCTGCAGAGACCGGATGATGACAATGACAATGAACATACTTGTAGAAGGTAGTGAAAAAAAAACCTTTTTTTAATGTAGGTACCTAGGCCCTAGGGTAAACAAAAGAATATATATATATATTTATTATGATTTTGTGTTTTTCTTTTAAGGGACGGTATAAAATAGTATATTTCTATGTGTTAGCCACTAATATTGAATATAATTACATGCAAATAACGATTCTTATTATTCATATTAGCACTTTTCATACTGCGCCTGAAGAAAAAGGAAAGCAATAAAATAACATGTTAGCCACTGATATTGAATATAAAAATTACATATCCTGGATACCCTTATTGTAACGAAAACGATGGGATATGCCTCGGGCCTGTCGGGCCTGGGTCACAAATGACCCGTCGCCTTTATAATAATTAAGGGTTACAATCCAGGTCCATTCTATAACAAAATACGCCAACAAACTGTTATTTTGTATAATTGACTAATTGTATAAGATAAATTGTACATTTATTTTGAATAAATGAAAAAAAATTTGTACAGAACCCTTTGTGCACGAGTCCAAATCGCGATTGGTTGTTTTTTTTTTCTTTTTATAAATTTACTTTATACATTAAAAGTTAAAAGCTAAATTGAGTAGACATTATAAATAATGGCTAGATAATATATATAATATCCAGATTTATTGCTTTGGCTGTAACATATATATGTTACGGCTAATAGCCGAAGTGCGGCTACAACTAGGTGCAGCCTGCCACATGCGGTTAAACCTAGGTATATCCTACTTATCTTCGGTTACAACTAGATTTAGCCTTTATTATAGCGGCTAAAACTAGGTGCAGCCACACACCGGTGGTTAAACTTAGGTGCATCCTATTTATTATCGGCTAGAACTAGGTTTTCTGGTACTGACCTGAAACTGTAAGGATTTTGGTTTTATTTTAAGATTCGTATCTTGCGTTTCCAGATTGATTCGATTTTGTATCATCACCCCGGTAGATATAAGATATCTTATCCTAGACAAGCCATAATTCATAAACCATGCCAGTCCGAAACAAGATTTATACTCGTAATTGTGTTGAATTATATTATGAACTGAAATGAAATTTAGTTTTTTTAATGTGTAAAGTACCTCTGTAGTAAAAACTGCAGTAAGTAAGTCTTGCAACATACATATGAGAGTTTGTTGATTTTTGTATGATTAAAACTGAGTTAAAAAGTTATTCTATTTGTTAAAAAAATATGAGAGAAGAGAACAGAGACTTAGTTGATTTTTTCATAGTTAAGAAGTAAAGCTTTATTTTTTATGTTTATTTTTTTAACTTTGCGCCAAAGATGTCTAGTTCAGTATGTTTATAAAGAGAAGATTTATAATATTTTGTGTTTTAATTACTTGTAATAACGTCTTTTTTGGTAAAAGATATTTGCCTGTCAAATAATAAATAATAAATGTCACTTAAACATCCCTGTCTTTTATATTTTATTCCATGTAATCGAATCGATCGGGATACGCAAAATTAGAATCTCAAAATGACTGAACTGAAAACCTAGTTCTATCCGATGATAAATAGGATACACCTAAGTTTAACCACCGGTGTGTGGCTGCACCTAGTTTTAATAAAGGCTTAATCTAGTTGTAACCGAAGATAAGTAGGATATACCTAGGTTTAACCGCATGTGGCAGGCTGCACCTAGTTGTAGCCGGGTAAAACTAGGTGTAGCTGCACTTCGGCTATTAGCCGTAACATATACACTAAAAAAAAATATTACAAAACGCCATCTATTGACAAGATACTAACAACGCGTCACTGTTTATTAAAAAAAAACGCCATCTAGTTGACGCACGGGATTACTTACTATCAACGCCATCTGCCCCTAACATGCAGGTACTAATAAAAAAGTGTCGAGGTGAAATCAATGTCAAATGTCGTTCTGTCTAGCGCCCTTCAGATTAAACGCCGACGGCCGATCGCGGGATAAGGAACTTCGTTCCAAAAACATGGATGCGTCCCCTTTGCTTCTTCAATTTCTTCTAAAGTTGTCTCAGTTTTAGATTTCATAATTACTGTTGCTATTAATTCGAAACAACGCAATAACGTTGTAAACTTAACGTCGCAAATTTTAGGTTGGTTTAATTTGCACATTATTTTCATACAACAGTGCTAAGCTCTCTCTATGCTTTTACTATTAGACAAATATTTTGATCCATATATTATTATGCACAACTGCACAAGTGACGTGTATGATTGTCCGTTCACAGGTCGTGAGCCGTGTCGTATAGTGGGCGTGGTCGGTATTGGTCACGTGGCGGGCATTGTGGAGCACTGGGGCAAGATTACGCCGCAGGATATTGTGCCGCTGCTCAAGTGAGTTAACCCGGTACAGCTAATGTCGTGTTTAAAATGTGTTTTCTTAGTATTAGGCCCGTATTTTTGGTCAGTACTTAAGATGCGACCAGGTCTCAAGGCGCGGTTCGACTCTGTGATTGGTCCAAATTTTGACAGCCAACCAATCACAGAGCCTGAACCGTGTCTTGAGACCGAGATGCATCTTGAGTACTGACCAAAAATACGGGCCTTATCAACCTAAAAAGTGATGTAAATATTTTCAAGACTTTTTATATAAGAACTAGCTGTTTCCCGCGACTTCGTCCGCGTTAACATAGTATAATAACAAAGATGGATAATTTTCCCCTTTTTGTGGTTCCTTATAAAAAGGGTCCTGTATAAAAAGGGTAAAAACAGGACCCTTTTTAAGCAAACGTCAAACGCAAACGTCAATAAACTTTCATGTTTCTAACTCAATAAATGACGGACTTTCATTGAAACTTTCTACCCCAATTTCACCCCCTTATAGGTAGAATTACCAGAAACGCTTAAAAGCGTATCCATTCATTTTTAATCAGTAGCACAAAAATAAAGTTTCATGTTTCTGACTCAAGAAATGACGGAGTTTGATTCAAACTTTCAACCCCAATTTCACCCCCTTGGGGGTAGAATTTCCAAAAACGCTTAAATACCTTCGATCACTAATATACAAGATACACAATCCGCGGCAAAAAACGACCTCACCAAAAGAGCACCAAACTCAACATTCTGGTGCACTTTTGATTTAGTAGTGCTCGAACGCTCCGCCGGGAAACATGCCTCGGTGCGCGTTTAATAATTGTAGAAATCATACGTCTAAAACCAAAAAAAAGGATGGAATTTCATATTTCCGGTAAGTATTAATTTTATCCTAATATATTTCTTACAATTGTATTGTAAATATTGGTATTTCTTTAAGAAATCACCAAAAGACAGTTTTAAAATTAAGTTGTAAATAAATCAACACCAGGTATAAACCATCTCAATTGCGAATACTCATACTAAAGGTACTTATCGTAGTTTATCATGCCCACTTGAAATGTTCGGGTTATAAGCTATGTTTCTGTTCCATTTGATGGAGTCGCTATTACTATTATTTTTTTATTGAGGATTTTTTTCAGGTTTCCTCGAGATCCAGTTAGATGTGGTAATAATATTATGTTCCCATCTTCGATCAAATATAGTTCCCATTTAGGATTTTTTAAGTAGGTTAAAAAGTATGGGCGTTGGGTGATGTGAGTTGTCCTTTGTGGCCTATCGGAAAATGTATGTACACTTATGTATATTTTGGTTAATGATAAAATTAGACATAACATTAGAACAACATAATATTACAAGTAAAAAATAATTACTCCTCACTTTATACATTAAACTTCGGAAAAATAAAAAAATGGACTATTAAAATTATTACAAATTACAATCAACAAAAAAAATTTTAACAGTTCGACTCCACTCATACTTCACTTCGCTCTGTTCCAGCGGCGAATTTCGGTCGTAAAATTGGATTTTTTTTTTGGCACTATACAAATTTGAACTTAAATCATATATGCGGATGGTTGAATTTAGTATGAAGCGTGCATCGGACGTAAAAATTTTATTGCTTTGTAAACACAAATGTTCATTGTTTTATAAAAAGATCTTTAATAATTACTATAATTAAGGTTGATTTTAGATAAATGTATACTTCATTAAACTCTATTACTCGGGGACAGATTTTCGAGAGGTTTTGTATGAGACTGTGTATCTTGTATATTAGTGATCGAAGTTAAATACCTATCCATTCATTTTTAATCAGCAGTCCAAAAATAAACTTTCATGTTTCTAACTTAAGAAATGACGGACTTTCATTTAAACTTTCAACCTCTATTTCACCCCCTTAGGGGTAGATTTTTTAAAAACGCTTAAACACGTATCTAGGCATTTTTAATCAGTAGCCCAAACATAAAATTTCATGTTTCTAACTCAAGAAATAACGGACTTTCAAACTTTCAACCCCAATTTCACCCCCTTCGGGGTAAAATTTTCAAAATTTCTTCCTTAAGGTACAATTCCGTGCATCGCGATCGACCGCGCGACCGTGTCAAAGTTATATGGCACGGTCGTGCGCGGCTTACGACAGTCGTAGGCCGCGCGCGTCAGTCGCGGGCCTCGGAAGCGGTGCCAAACATTTTCATACGCTGACTATGGTCGCGAGCGGCCGACGACAGTCGTAGGTCGTGCGCGACCGCGATCGATCGCGATGCACGGAATTGTACCTTTAGTGTCTACTTAATAAAACAACCCTACTCACCAAATTTCGTGGCTGTAACTTTAACAGTTTTTGCTCAGCGATGATGAATCAGTCAGTCAGTCAGTCAGGACATGTAATTTTATAAGTATAGATTTTTATTTAAAATTGAACTTTATTTTCTAATTTATTCCTTCAAGCCCCATAAGAGCACCGGTGATCGCGACAACAATAGAATAACAATAGATTTCCAAGAATCCGCGATAGAAGGATTAATATAAACTATATAATTTGGAAACCAATTTTACATTGGTAGCTAGCATGATTTTAATGTTCGCGGATAACTTCGCCGTTTGTAAGCCAATTTTAATGATTCTGTTTTGTTAGAAAGTAGATACTTATCAGGTAGTCCCATGATACGGAAATACTTTTTACCGTTTTTCTTGTTGAAATTAAGTAATATCCATATCTGTTCTAGGGTGCCTCCCACATCTCTATCAACGCGGGTGCTCCGCGCGTCGCTGAAGGTGGCGTGTGTGGGTTGTGTGCTGTACGCCGGATACAAGCTCATACCGAAACGGTGGCTGCCGTGATGATTGATGTGCGGGTATAGACTTTTATAATGCACTAATTTTTTAATTTTTTTTTGTTCTATTTAATTATTTTTTAATTAAATATAATTCTTTGCTTATGCCACCCCAAGGCGAGACAACATCTATATTCTACAGGGTGCAATTAAACCTACCGGTCAATTTTTTTAGGGCTTAGGTATCATTAGGAGAGTCCATTTAACCAAAAAATAGGCATGGGCGCCGGCAGAAATAATTTCCAAGGGGTGCAGATTTTACTTTTCTTTCTTTTCTTTTTACTTTTTACGAACAACAGTGACTGTCTATTTACGTCAACAGAATACATTTAGCGCCGAAACATTACGAATTATATTTGTACGGTATGGTAATAGGGTTACAAAATGCTTTTTATTTCAAAAATTCCTGTTGATTCCGAGATTCCCAAGGGGGGCAAGTGCACCCCCTGGCACCCCCCTGCCGGCGCCCATGAAAATAGGGTGTTAATTTTTTTGACAATACCATTATATATTTTTATCCCAATCAAAATTGTAGCTTAATGGTCACTTTGTACAAATTACGATATGGCTTCGGCCGGTCTCTCGCCCATTCACGCACGTAGGGGAAGAGCCGGGGTGACGCGGTGGCGCCAGGGAGGCGCTGTTATCACTTATCAATGAACGCCTAAGTAAGATGGCGGCGCATGGCGCGTAGTGTCCATAATTTTGGTATTTTTAGGAAAACTTTCGGAAGCTATTTCTCAACATTTTAGTACTGAGTGATTATAAAAGAAAAAATACGTGAATTTTTATTTTTAGCAAGGAACAATAGATGAAAATTTGTCCGGAAGGTTTAATTGCACCCTGTATAGTAAAAATAGAGAAACAAGACACCAGCAGTCATTAACTTTACTTACCCAGGAGCATAGGAAAAAAAAATGATCTTAATTCTCGTGTTCCATTAACTTTTAACAAAATTAAATCTTATAAAGCCACAAACTATTATTAAGTCATCGTAAAACAAACACAACTGTAAAAGTTTTTGACAGGGGGAAGGCACGCTATTTCCAACACATGCCCTCTTTTTCCTAAGTACGCAAGCTTATGTTTATTTCTACCATTCACATTCGTTTTAGTTTTAATTCTATTTAGTAATATTCTAATATTATTTCCAGGTAAAAAAAGCAGACTGAGCCTTTTACGTATGACTTTCCATTTGAAGATTGTTCTCATCGAATTTAAAAAGTGGTCTAATTTAATGTATCTATAGTGATAATAGATCTTACATTAGGCGATAGAATTATGTTGAAATTGAAAAATGAAATTTAATTAAGTTAAATAAAACGGAACTCAAATGTAGTTTTTTTATTTCAATTATTTTAGTAAGTGTTTTTTTAATTTGTCCACTCCTATTGTGGCAAATATTATATTATTAAAACTTTCAAAATAATTATAAGTAAAAAACTAAAAAGTCAAAAGTCGTTGTCAAATTAGATTTCTAATCATGTCCTAAAACACCACTTAATTTTAATACAATAATTTAATATTTTAAATTATAATATGTTGTGTAGTTTTGAAAGCAAAATTTATTTAATTGAAGTCTTATTGTTAAAAGATGAGATTATTTAGCTTTAGTCACATCCAATTTGTCTCAAAAAAATTATTTGGTCATTTGAAAATTCACAATCAAGTTGCAAATTACAATTTTAGTAAGTGTTACTTATTTTGTTAATCCTTGATTAATTAATGAGCATAGTACAATTTATTTATTTCTAGTAAACTCAAATATTATGATCAGCTGTGAAAAAGACATGCCTGCATAATACAGATATAGTGTACAATAGTTTGCCAATTCCCTCTCCAATTTCAACGACCGAACTCAGGCCGTATTGACATCAAACCGGCTGTGAGCCGCCGAATGTGAGCGAATGATACGCAGTTTAGTGTATTTCCATACATAATATCATATTCACTTTTTAGTTCACACCTAACCGACAATACGCTATTACTACTAGGGCCTAGGCGTAGGCGCGGACATTCGATACCGTATATTTTCACGTTCACACTGGGGCTCACAGTGAGCCTGCTCACATTCGGCAGCGTATACTCAGTTTGGTCTGAACACGCGCTTATAGTTGTGCGCGACCTATAAGCATTGTTTATTTTTCCAAAACAGATTTTGAGGCCACAGATAATTCAGATGGTCAAAATAACAAAGTAAATATCCCTTGTGATGATATCAAGTCAAAGTTACCGCCGACTGCCAAACTGTTACAATGTGATAATAATGCCACAGTCGCGCTCCTGGGAACCGTGCACTTTAGCAAGAAGTCGGTCAATGATGTTTCTGAGGTATTTAAAAGAAAATAAGTAGTTTCTTTGTTTAAGCATAGGATTATGCTTAATAGTAGGGGAGGTAGTGCTAGCGTATGCAAAGCCATTTCGAACCGACTAAATTTTTGTCCAGCGGTAGCTTAATATTTATCAATCAATATAATCAGCGTCAGTCGCCGCACCCGTGGTGGAATGTTAACTGTGAGTATTTCAAAGTTGTAAAAAAAATAGTTGCGAAAAGTGATTTTATACCGAATGAAACTTTGATGGATGATTATTGAGGTCATGTTTAACTAAAAAATCACCGTCAGCCGTATTGCAGACGGGGGATTCAACGTCAGTCGCGTTACTGAACATGCAAAAAAAATTTGAAAATAAAGTCATTTTATACCGTACAAAATGTATACAGGTGAATGTTTCTACTTTGTAAATAATAAATAAAACCGTTAGTCGCTAATACGATGGTGGAAAAACCGTCAGCCAGCAAAATAAGTTATGACCAATATAGCCCTACTTTGCGCTCAATGTATCCTAGGGCGTCGCGTAGACGACATTTCCACCTGTAAACATTTAGCTGACGGCGATTTTCGTTAGAATTAACCATAAAATCATCTCACATAGCAATTTTAAGTAATTAATTCGATAGTCAATATTTGTGGAGAAGAATTATTTACGTATTATTTTAAAAGCGCCATCTGTTGTTATATACTAAAACTAAAAAAAACACCTACCCAACCTAAACGTGTATAATCTAGATATTATGAACCTTTATTGGGTGCGAATTGGGATCTTTTTAATGTCAATTCAATACGATTCCCAACAACAACTTTGAGATGCTCTTAATTTTTATTCCACCCATTATGAAGTGGCTGACGATCAAAGCTGTCATGTATTAGTGGAATACTATCATTGTAACGATTTTCGCTCGGTATGAAATTACTTTTTTAACTGAGCGCGACCTCCCCTACTTATAAGTATTAAAGGCCTTAAGCATTAAAATGAGTTAATTTTGTAGTGCAGCTGAATTTCTAAACTAAACTTCCGAACTATAGATATTGTTATTGTTCAGTTATCGCTCTTCCCTCGCTTTTTCAGGTTGTTAAAATAATGCGTCCTAATGGAATACTTGTGGAGTTGTGTCACCAAAGGTTAGGCATCCTGGAGTTGGACGAACAAAAATTTATTCAAGATGCTAAAAATCTGGATCGCAAGCGACTTAAGTATCTACTTACTACTTGCAGCTTTAAACAAATTTTTGGACATTGCTATTGTTGTCTCATTCTACTCGCACATGAATAATATTGCTATCGCGTTCACACTGGTATATGGTAGAGCGCTATAGCAATTAGCAATACAACTACATAATATTTACAATGATAGAGGAAGGTACAACATTTTTCGAGAACCGCGACCGTGCTTTAGCTAATAATATTGATTTCATCTCGAGCTTTCTATGTTGTAATAATTCCAAAAAATTAACAAAAACAGCTAATGTAGAATACGCTGCGTAATATTAATTAATTAGTACATAATCTTTGTAATTATATTTTTTACTTCTACTCGTATGTATTTTAGAGAGGCTGTCAAAGGACATGGTTTTATATCAGGATTCCTCCACACAATGCTTCTGAAGACGTACGCTGAATTAGCAAAAGAATTTAGGGTGGCTCCAGGCGGCGAGTTTCGAAGGGCCTACCATGAGGTACGCATGTCAAGCTGTCACGCTGGAAAAACTGAATAAGCCGTCTGACCTCCATTATACAAGTTGTATAAGGGTGTGTTTCCACTAAAGCAGAGCGGAGCTTAGCGGTACCCGAATTGACCAATCGTGCTATTCCAGCGGAATGACAGCGAAGATTTCGAGCATGGTGATTGCTCAATTCGGCACAGCTAAGCTCCGCTCCGCTTCAGTGGAAACACGGCTTTAGGTCAGTGGTAGCTGTAGTTAACTATGAATGGATACGCCGGTTGTCACTTGTCTATAATGTCTATAGACGACAACGTCTGTATTCTGTAATAAGAAAAATATCTATATTAGGTGGTAAAGGCGTAATATTTCTATTTGTAGGTGAAAAAAATCCCTGGATGCAAGTTATTCCTTGGTGATCGACCTATGCGAATAACTATTGATAGAGCTTTGAAAACTCTATCGGTGATGGAGTTTGTGCAGATCATTTACCACCTGAGTACATCAAAGCCCGTGCCTATAAAGTTAGTATATTATAGGGTGAGGCCAAACGAGCGTCATTTTATGAGTCGTGAGTCGCAGAATTTTGGTCGCGTAAATATTTTTTCATAGAAATCATGACTCACAAAATTACGCTCGTGTGAATCGAACAGAACTTTTATATGAAACTGAATGCAGCAGAATTACTGCCAGCCGAAATCCTGCGACTCACAACTCACAAATTACGCTCGTTTGGCTGCACCGTTACTGTACCTAATGACTACAGTGGAAATAAATAAGAATACCTATTTTTTGTTAGTAATATTAATTATTCGCATTGTAGTCGGGCTCATCTAGAAAAATATAAGGATACAGATTTCATTCAGGAACAGTTTAAGCAAATTACAAGAGAAGTGCCTGCTTTTAAAAAGATATTCAATGTGTTAGTCGATGAACGGGACAAATGTCTTGCCTATTCAATTCAAGAAGCTGTTCGTATGGGTACCTATAACTTACTTTACGTTTGAGAAGACCATATAAAAATTGAGATAAGTACTTAAATTTTAATTAATTATTAACTTTATATTATTTATTGCAGTAAAGGAGCCTCGTATTCTAGCCGTAGTAGGTATGGGGCATGTTAACGGCATTCACAGATATTACGGAAAACTAAAGTACAGTGATATAATGCCTTTGTTAATGTAAGTACGTATCAAGCTTACAATGGAATAATCAAGAATAAATATAAAGTTTTTCAGAAGTTCTTATTATTTTCTAGTTCTAGCAACTCAATTTTTTAGGTCTTTAAATCCTAGCTAGGTTCCTAGCTAGGATCCTAGCTTTCTAAATGTTATTCCACTTGACTAAATCGGAAACGATTTAGGATCCTAGCTTCTAAATGTTATTCCACTTGACTAAATCGGAAACGATTTAGGATCTAGGAACCTCGCTAGGATAAGTGGAATAAGCGCTTTAATCACGGAATATATAACACTACAGGAAAGGGCATAGCGTTAAGTTTCATTAGAAACTGCTGTCGCCAAACTCACACAGTAACATTTTACGCACACAAAAAAATAACCAATCACAAAAAGAATTCAAAAAAATATATACAAAGTCGTAAAAAACACCATAAACCTTTTGAAATAAAGAAGAATTTAGCTTAAATTTAGCAATACCGGCTCTTGACTACCAAGTTCAGCTATTCAACGCTAGATGGCGCTTATCGGCTTAATATGATAAAAGACTTGAAGTTGGACGCAATTTTACACCTTAGGTCAACTAGCGTAAGGTTTTAATTCGTACTCGCGCACTTCCTTTTTTCTTGAATGTTCTATCATGACCTTGATTTGTGACGTCGCTAGCCGCTACTCAAAAAGGGATGGGATTGTCGATCGATTATGTCGATAAAATCAATCGAAAAAATAATAATTATGCTAAAGGTCTGTTAGTTAATTAGTTTTAATATACATTTATTGTTTGTGTTTTATAATATTTTGTTGTTTTTATGGTTTTTGTGTTTATATAGAAAACTAGCTGTCCCGGCAAATGTTGTTTTGCCTGTATTTCCCTTACGGTCCGTCCGTAAAATTATTCGAGTTAAACTGTTTATTTTTGATACTTTTTAGTTTATGTTCATTTGTAGGGTTCCGGGCCCCAAGGGTTTTTACCCTTTAGGCACGGAACCCTCAAGAACCACTATAGCCAGACTTTTTTTTTAGGTTTTTTTCGCTCGTAATCAATAATAGTAACAGCTAGGCACTTGAAATTTTCAGAAAATCCTTAATTATATTAGTAAATATTTAAGGGGGCTCCCATACAAGTAACACAAATTTTTGCCTAGTTTCGCTCTACACCGGTATGGAACCCTACGTGCGCGAGTCCGACTCGCACTTGGCCGATTTTTATTACCAAACAGTTTTTATTAAACGGTTTTATTTAGCTCACGCTGTTCGTTCGCGGGTCAAATTTAGTAATACCCATTTTCCGTCAACCGATTGATCTGAAATTTAGCACGTAACGCCTTTGATTCTAGCGCCAATACAATTATATTTATGTTATATACGCCATATTATTGTGAATGCAAGATGGTCGCCACTACAAGATGGCGGACAACATAGTTTTTCTCAATCCCGTCAATATGGGTATCAAATTAAGGGGCTTGATAAGTAAAGTCACAGTAGAATACACTGCATTGTACAAAATCGAAATCCAAGATGGCCGCCTTTTAAAATAAGTCGGATAATTTAGTTTTTTTTCAATATGGGTATCAAATTAAAGGAATCGGTAATTACAATACAGTGCACCATATAAAACCGACTTGACAGACAGACACACTTTTGCATTTTTATTATTATTTATGGATATATATAAGAAGTTTATAAAATAAAATCAAAATCAAAATATTTTTATTTCCAAATAGGTTAACAAAGTTAACACTTTTAGAACGTCGTGTCTATATGAGGCCTACCACCGGTTCGGGAACTAACCTGGCGAGAAGAACCGGCGTAAGAAACTCGCACGGGTCCACCTTTTACCAAAAAGGTGGAAAATAACAATAACTTAAGCTAATTTACACTAAGTATGTAAGTAAACTGTAAAGTGAGTAAGTAAAAATGTGGAACATTTGTATAGAAGCGACTTATGGTCTGTCAGCTTACGAGGGCACTGAAAATTTCGGGAATCAAGGAAGTGACACAATATTACTATTTAAAAATGTGTTTATTGCTTTTCGAAGTATTCTCCACGAAATTTGACACATTTTTCTATACGATGGAACCAATCATTGAAGCAACCATTCCATTCGGAAGTTGGGGTCTCCAAAATGGCCGTTTTGTAGGCGTCCACAGCTTCTTCAGGTGATGAAAATCTCTGACCACGCAATTTATTCTTCCAATTGACCCTTCCAGTCGCAGTAATCCACTTCTCTTTTACATGCGGATTTTTAGGAAAACTAAAACAAAATTATCAATAGGTTGTATAAATCAACTGGGTAAATAATTCAGTAATTGCCATTAAAGTGTCCACATTATAATAAGTGTACAATTATTAAATCGATATAATTATCGATAATATCACAGTGTCACAACCCTAATGTTCCGATCGTGACGTCATTTCTAATTCTAGCGGACAAGGCGTCAGACAATTTTGGACTTTATTACAATGTACAAACGTAAGATTATTAATTTAACACTGATGGTTTAAATGGATGCAGATAATTCTAAAATATTTTTAATTAATAAAAAGTAAATAACGACTTACCGATGAAAAGAAACACCTGGTCGAAGTAATTTACTACTACCACTATTGTTTTTGCACTCAAGGATGGAACAACGAGTCATTATTGAGGGGTTTTCTGCGTATCAGAATCACCGGCAGCGCACGTCACGAGACACCAACGACCGCGAAGCGAGTGAGCTAGGTTATGTCCCGCAGGACATAATTATGGCACGCGGGCCACGCCCACATGCCCTTTCCTGTAGTGTTATATATTCCGTGGCTTTAATCAACTGGCGAAAATCTCCGCTAATGATGAAAAAAAATGTCAAATTGACTTAACATATGATGTAATGTCAATGTCAAAAAAAGTAAACAAATTTCTTGTTTCCCATTATTTTTTCAATGTAAGTTTTATAGAATTTTTGCTCAAATAAAGTTAATTCTAAACTTTAACTTTACAGTAATGTGCTAATAAATCTTGTGGTCTTGTACTTTACAACTTTTATAAAAGATGTATTTAAGAATTTTCATTTTATGTCTAATTTACATGCCAATAATAGAAAATAAAGAAAATTGTGGCTGCAATGTTGATAGAGAAAAAGCGAAATATATAAAGAATGAAGGTAATATCTTAATACCTGAAGGTGAATGTCACATTGAGCTTCCAAATGATAAAGAAAGAAGGATGGTCTTGGTACCAGAAAATACTTATCAATTTGGTACCGACGATATCGTTCTCGACGCCGACAAGGAGGGTCCAAAGAAGATGGTGAAAGTGAAAAGTTTTTATTTAGATAAGTACGAAGTTTCGAACAAAGATTTTAAAAGTTTCGTTGAAGCCACTCAATATAAGACTGAAGCAGAGCTATATGGGGACAGTTTTGTGTTTGCACTCTTTCTTAACGACACGTTTAAGGAGCAGCTGACTGATTATAGAGTGATGCAAGCACCTTGGTGGTACAAAGTCAATGGTAGTAGCTGGAAAAACCCTTATGGCCCAGACAGCAATTTAGAAGGTAACCAAAGAATTTACTAACTCTTTTCTTACTTATGTCTGGTAAATAATTTATTTATGTTATTTCATTTTGTTTGCTTACTGTAGTGATTTCTCTGTTTTTTTCTGTATAAAAATATTTTCATAATAATCAAATGAAGTGTGTACACTCAGGCACATTGGAAAAAGTTATATTTTGCAAATATAAGGACTAGTAGGAGGTTTAATAATAAATAGTTTCTATTTCTGCAGGTCTAATGGATCATCCAGTAATTCATGTTTCCTGGAATGATGCAAAGGCCTATTGTGCTTGGAGAAACGGAAGATTACCTACGGAAGCAGAATGGGAGGCGGCTTGCAGAGGTGGCCATAACAACACCAAGTACCCATGGGGGGATAAATTATATCCAGAGAAACAACATAGGTAAAAGCTGAGTGTTTAATTATACATTATAATATTATTTATTAAGAACTAAGCACAGAGGTGGCGCAAGGCGTGGGCGACCCACGGCCTCGCGGTCTAAGGGGCCTCGCGCCCCTTGGACCACGAGGTTCTTTTAAAGCATTTACAAGTTTTGATACTTAGTCAATTATTCATAAAAAAAGTTTTATAAATAAGTTTGAATATTAAAAAATTCTTTCTCTCTAAAATCCGTATTCTTGCTTCATCTATCAGGGGGCCTCGCAAAATATGTTTCAGGGGGCCTCGCAGGATATATCTTGCCCACATAAAATTTAGGTCTTGCCCCGCCACTGACTAAGCACACTAGTTAGCTTAAAGCTTAAACTATTCGAAACAATAAATAAAATATTGTAGTTACATATTTAAATAACACAAAATTAAAAGTTTAAAACACTGTTGATTGTCAAGATCTCTCTTGAAATTATATCTGAAATCACTCTGTCATGTACTTACATTAATTCATCAAGCCCCATACTCTCACCAGTGAACGAGACACAATAAAATATATATAGTGTCTCGTTTTCCCACGATCGACGGGTTAAACTTGTGACATATTATTTTATGGTTGGTGGTTAAAGGTAGTTTAAACTTTATAAGGAGAATGATTAAAATTTAAAACTAAGGTAAAATTGTTTCAGGGCTAACATTTGGCAAGGAACATTCCCAAATCATAACTCAGCTAAAGACGGGTTCATTGGTACAAGTCCGATAGATAAGTTTGCTCCCAATGACTTTGGTTTGTACAACATGGCAGGCAATGTTTGGGAGTGGACAGAAGATTCATGGCAGAGAAGAGATGTGAGTGAAATTTTGTTTTTGTCGTAAATTTCATGTACTATCAGAGAAGTTGATTCCTGTGCAGATCGGGGACCTACATAGTTTGGTTGCGTTATGTCAAACCCTTCCGACAGATCACAATTAACATTGAATTGACATATATTCGACCAAATAACGTTGGTCTATCAACTGCATAGGAATCAATTTCCTCAATGGTACTTGCGCGTTTGAGAAAAAATTTAGACATCATTTTTTAAATTAAAATAATTTAAATAACCTACTTAATCAGGCAATATCATACTAAAATATATACTAATTCCATGAAAGAAACACCTCAAGTAAACTTAATCAATCTAAGAAGTTTTTTTAACAATTGCAATGGAGTAATTTTTGAAAAAATTTTCAGCCCAAAGAAAAAGTGAAAAAGGGTGGTTCATACTTATGTCATCGGTCCTACTGCTACCGCTACAGATGCTCCGCTCGCTCTCACAACACTGAAGACAGCTCAGCCGGGAATTTAGGGTTCAGATGTGCGAAATCTATATGAGCAGGCCATTTAGCCAAAACTTTTTCGTTATCGCTTTGTTATAGAATTGCCGATCAAAAATGGAATTGAGATAAATGTTCGTTAATGTGACGTTGACTTTTGACTCGTAATGTCAGTTCCATACACTTTGATCAGCGATTCTATAGAGAAGCGATAAAGAAAAAATCTTGGTCTCTCCCCAGGTTTTTTTTGGATTTTTTTATACCTTTGTACAAATATAAAGTACTTAACGGCTCTTGGACTGTAAAACCTCGCATTTACATCAATGTTGTATACTCGTTACTGTTTAGGTAAGTTTGTAAATTATTCTTAATTACTGTGCAATTTTTGTAAACTTGTTTTGTCTTTTGTATAAAATAAATATTAGTTTTTAGAAATTTTCTTTGGTTTTTTTTTACCCAACATTTACCTTCTTAGCACAAGAAGCTTATCGTCATTAATTGCTTGTCTAACATAATAATAATTGATGATAATAATATTATGATTTTCAAGTGTAACTTTGTTTATAGGAGCATTTTATGGGATAGGTAGTAAAAAGCAGGATAGTGTTTATATAGTTTATTTGCATTTTTTGTAAAAAAATTGCAATTTACCTGAATCAATTTTTTATAAAACTATTGAACAATTTTATATTTACAATGGCGAGCTTTAGCTAACACTGCTAACAGCAGAATCAGAGTACAAAAAGCACCTCAACTCTGATAAGTACAAAAATAAAACGGAAGACTAAAAAACTTATGCGTTTGTATGTGCGGATAATAGAGCATGATGATGGCTCGTCACACAACCTAAAGTATGTAACCCGTAACATAAATACGAGAGGCCGGCCCAGAGCGAAAACTTAAAACTATACAGCAATCACAATTCAAAAGCATTTGTACATGGTAATGCTTCTGAATTGAAAAGACTTATGTACTTCATAATGTACTTTGTCAGCAAGTTTAAGGGTGAAGCCAAACGGACGTAATTTGTGAGTTGTGAGTTGCAGAAATTCGGCTGGCAGAAATTCTGCTGGATTCAGTTTCATACAAAAGTCCTGTTTGATTCACACGAGCGTAATTTTGTGAGTCATGATTTGTATGAAAAAATAATTTACGCTCATGTGAATCAAAAAGGACTTTTGTATGAAATTCTGCTGAATTAGCAGAATTCTGCCGAACCGAAATTCTGCGACTCACAACTCACAAAATACGCTCCTTTAGCTTCGCCCTTAAAAACTGCTGCCAAATTTCAGTTAACTAAACTAACTTTTAGTACCTCGATCGTGAAAAACAAACAATAGCTTATATATTGTTATAGCTGCCGTATGTGGCCGCTTGGGAGTTGAATCATTAATGACATAAAGTGAAAAATTTGATCGGAATGTTAATTCAAATTTAAACTAAGCAACCTTCATACTCCATTGAGCATATTTTATTAATTGTATGTTTATGCAGATATCGTAGACTTACAGAGCTGAACAGAACTTTATTGTCACTCTGGTCTACATTTTAAGACGCAAAATTGTACCTACAAATATATATAAAGGTGCTCCCAGACAGAAGTTATATAACGTTAGATAACATTTTTTACCAAATTATAACAAAAGACACGTTTATTTTTTGACATGTTGTAACGTATGTTACACGATGTTATAAAATGTTATCGTGTTACTAACGTTATCGTGTTAATGTTTTATAACGTTACTAGCTGTCCCGGTGAACTTCGTGTCACAGGTCACTTTAAAACAGTGGTTCCCAACCTTTTTTTTCATGCGGGCCACAAACATGTTTTGGTCTTGGTGTCACGGGCCGCAACAAAAATTTTTTAGGGTTAAAAAATAATATTCTTCAAAATTAACGATTTTAAAGTGGAAAAAATTTAACAACTATACGTTATTTTGCCGGTGGGCGTGAATTTCAAAATAATTGTTTAACATCACGCGGGCCATAAACAAGGTCCCGGCGGGCCGCGGGTTGGGGATAGCGGCTTCAAAACCTTCCCTGGACTTCTACGAATATTTTAAGACTAAAATCAGCCCAATCCGTTCAGCCGTTTTCGAGTTTTAGCGCGACTAACACATTCGAAAATCCATTTTTATATATAAGAAGAGATGTAACTTCTGTCTGGGAGCACCTTCCTTTCTTAATAATTGCCATTCATTTTGAGTTAGTCGATAAACGACAAAAATATCCCAATAGGGGTTAAAATGTTATTTGGTCTCTCAATCACCGCTCGGGGTGCGGCCTATACCTCCAGCCAATATTTCTGCAAACTCCGATCAGTAAATGAATTTGTAATCTCCTATATAATTTCAACGTTTGTAGAAATACTGACCTCACAATATTAATGCGATTATAAATAACGTTAAAAATAACTTTCAGAATAAATACCCAACACAAGCGTCTAATTAAAAATAAACATATCATTTGAAATCGGAAAGATGCGGTAGATGTCGCGATCGTACACGATCAATCGGATATCGTTTGCTTTAAGCAAGAGTTTTTAAACTAAAAAATATTCACTAATAATATTAAATATTTCATCTAAGTAGTAATTGCGGATATCGATTAACAAAAAATATTGTCTTTTTTCAAATCGTTTAAAATAATATAATATTAAGTCGTTCAACAATTTACAACATAGAAATAAAAATAAATATTCAACGACTCCATTTGTACAATCGGTTTGTTCGATAACAGTAAACAGTCGAGCTAGCGCCCGGAACTAAATCTTAACCTTGCATCATCCAAATTAAAATTACAGCGCCTCCCATCGCTGCGCCTACACTAGAAGCGAAATATCTAAATGTAATAAAAGTATAAAACGCTATGCGATCACAAAACCTAGCAATACTTTAGTATCAGTTAAAATGAAATTTACACCTCGCGTAATCGCCTTACTTATGTACACTAGATAGGTCACGTGACACTAAACTACAGCCACCGCCCAGCGCTCGATATCGTGACGATATTGTCGCGTTCATATCGACAAGGAACGTACCGATATCGATAACGTATTTAGCTCAGTACAACTCATTGTTGCGTGTATTAGCCTCTGCGTTACAGTGACGTAAAGAAGTAAACCAATAACACGCGCAAAATAAGATGTAGAAATTATGATCGATTTGGCTTTGATAAAATTAATAACAGAGGTAAATCTCATCGGCTTTGGCGAATTCAAAAGAGTAGGGAATATCAAAATAAATATAGACGACAGTACGACCTATTTACATCGACAATAAATTTTTGTGCTAATAAGTTTCCTCCCTATTACTTAACCCAATTATTGGCAGCGCATGTATCAACAACGGGTGAAATTCCGACCAGGAAAACAAAACGGTTTTCGCGGAAGGTTTACGATTAAACTAAAATGTCGATTATGTCAAATTTTCGAGATTCAACCAATCACATTTCAGCTCGCAATGTTGCCGCATTAATAAACGCCAGATTATTTCCCTGGTCAGTTCCACTAGCATGGCCACCATAGAAAGGCTTTCGATGAATAGACAAAGTGACAGACAAGGTATTTTATCATTTCTCCCTGAAATCTATCAGTATTTCTATTCTCATCTCTACTGTGGTCACGCTAAATGGTCAAGCAAGGAACATTTAATCACGTAATCGTAACGATATCGAAAATGAATCGTATGAAAATTATAACAAGCCTCCTAGTCAAAATCCATTCACCAGTGTCGATAGCTAAGTTAGATGTCAAAAATGTATCGCAAGTCATGACAATTTGCGATGTTTCAAATCACATTCATTTTTAACATCCAACTTTTTACTAAGCACTCTGATTGCGACAATGCATTCAACATTGAGATGGCGGAAGTTAACAATAATAATGTACAGGATTTTACATCATATCGCGTTATCAAATCTCATATTTCTTCTAACTTCTCCGACGATTTTTTTAAATAGAAATTATCTAAGTACCCTTCTCCACGTAATGTTACGATTACAAAACTATTCCCGGTGTGTGTGTCTCTGTATGTCAGTGGGCGTGGCCTACGCGGGGGGGCGTGGTCAGTTGCCGGCCGGGAGGACAGTGCGCGCGCGCACTCGCCCGTTCGCGTGTCCGTTGCTGTATCCGTTCTTCATTACGCCGTTCTTGTATGTCACCTCGTCGATCTCTGTGCTCACCGGCTGCGTCGCTTTGACTGCCGGCTGGAAAATAATGAAAACCTTTAATGTGTGGCGAGATAGGTTGACTTTTATTTAAATTGCAAGCGTCTGCTTATAATATCAAAGTTAAGAGAGGCCACTTTCATCGGATCGATCGATTCGATCCATTGAAAATTAGCGTTTATGTAATACACATTTATAGTCATACCAAAATAAAAAATATATACTGCAGCAACTAATGTTTACAATACCTCCCCTGGCAGTCGGGTAAAAAATTACGAATCGAGGCAATGATTTTGAGTCTTTTAAGTTCCAGTACGTTTTAAAAACCAATACGAAAGGCTGTAACGCCTCTACACCGACGCTGCGAAACGCGAAAACTCTGCGAAACAGCAATAGAACGAGATGCAATATAACGCATTGTCGTGTGGCGGATGAGACAGTAAATCGGTTCGCCGCTATTTCGCAGTTCGCAGCGTCGGTGGACTAGAGCCGTAAATAGTATTAACATACCTTAGATTTGCTGTAGGACTGGTTGTAAAAGTCCTTGAAGAGGAAGAAGAACATAACGGCGTGCATGCCGATCCACCACACGAACGCGCGCGGGTAGTCGCACTCGATGAACAGTAGTTGGAACGCGTGTACCATTATACCGATGAATTGAATCTAGAAGGAGAAAAAGATATTATGTAGCTTGTTGTCACGAAAAGTAAGGACGCCGGCCACATTCTGAGACATTAATGGCCTGTTTCATCACTGATAAGGCTATCCACCACTTAACTTGACAGATAGAGTATGGAGAATCTGTCAAATAAGCCTATCTGGCACCTTATCAGGAAGTGGTGGAACAGGCCCTTAGGTGGTGAAACATCACTTTCTGATAAAGTGCCGAATAGGCTATTCACAGATTCTCCATACTTCATCTGTCAAGTTATAGTGGATTATTAGGAAGTGGTGAAACAGGCCCTAAATGATTATAATATTTAACATTAATTTAGTGAATAGTTTTATAGAAAAAGTATGAAGCTTATGTCAAAATCTTCAATAAGTTAATAATTAAATCTCTCTGACTGCGACTAAGGTTGATAAGGCAACATCTAAATCGACCGTGTATAAAATGTTATATAAAATGTTTTCACCAATCTACCCCAAACATTAAGTTCCCCTAATTAATTATTGTTTTTTTTTTAATCATAAGAGATACATACATGACGAGAAGACCCCAAAAGGCCGCAAAGGCCGCAAAGCTAATTAGCGTTGATAGGAGGATTACTGTAAACGGCCTAAAAATTACCTACTGCCGTCTTAACAGTTTTGTAGTCGCGTAATAGAGAATCATACATTAAAATTTCAATCAGCTTGATAATATTCAAAAGGGTGAGTCGCTAACACAGAACAAATATCATGGACCAAAAGAAACTTACTCTTCTCATATTACTGGATTTTAGCAACGCCTTTAACTGTATTGATCACGATATCCTTTTAGGCAGATTAGCGTCCTGTAACATCTCGCCAACAGTAATTGGGTTGCTTCGTAGCTACCTTGTAGGAAGGCGACAGAGAGTCAAATCGTCCGATAGCTATTCTGACTGGAGTAATATACTTGCCGGCGTACCACAGGGAGGAGTATTCTCACCACTTTTATTTTCCTTATTTCTCAACTCTATTATAACTTCAATTACATCTTTTTATCACTTGTATGCTGACGATCTGCAAGTATACATCCAGTCAGAACTAGGCGGCCTTCATTCAGCTATTGGTAATTTAAATAACGATTTGTTGAAGATCAGCGAATGGAGTAAGAATCATGGTCTTGTTATTAATCCCAAAAAAACACAATTAATATTAATTGGCAGCCCGGGGCTGGTCTCCAGGATTGACTGTAACTCCTTACCTCCCGTCCTCATCAATGGTATTACAATCCCATTTAGTAAAGTGGTAAAAAATCTCGGTGTGTCTTTCGATGATAACTTGTCTTGGAAGCCACAATTACAAGAAATCAGTAGGAAGGTATTTTCATCTTGGCATTCCTTAAAACGCCTTCGATATGTTCTGCCTACACGAACTAAAGTAGTCTTAGCACAGTCTTTGTTTCTTTCCCTACTTGATTATGCCGATGCTTGTTTTATTAATTTAACTGAGGATCAACTGAATAAGCTCGAGCGTTTACAAAATCTCTCATTAAGGTTTATTTTAGGTTTACAAAAATTTGACCATATCACCGAATACCGCACCAAGCTTAAGTGGCTCCCAATCCGATATCGTCGTGATTTCCGCGTACTCTCCCTACTCTACAACATTTTATTTGACTCCCGGTATCCTTCTTATTTAAAAAACAACTTTGTCTTTCACAATTACGATAGAAAAGAGCTCCGTTCCTACTCAAAACTTCTTCTTAACGTTCCCGCCCATAAAACTAAATATTTCAATTCCTCATTTACTGTTAAGTCTATTTTACTCTGGAATTCCTTACCAGATCATATTATTATTAGGCAAGCTGAAGCGTTGAATCGCTTTAAGTCGTTAGTATTTAATCATTATTTTAATATACCTGTCAACCAATAATATTTACAGGATATACACATTGTAGTAATTATATATATATATATATATATATATATATATATATATATATATATATATATATATCATAATCTCATAAAATTTGTTAAAGGGTTGCCTAGAAGAAATTGCTTTCAAGTAATAAGGCCGCCCTTGTGTACATGTCTCATTTATAAATATGTTTGTTAATGTAAATTTTACTGTTATGTTTGTGCACAATAAAGTATATTTGATTTGATTTGAAATATCTACATTCTACTGTAAGCGGTTACGAATTGAATATTAAGGAAAACGACTACCAGTCTAAATATACGTGTATTGATTTCTATTGTGCCATTATAAATGTCGTTTACTCATTTATTAAGCAAACATTCAATTTCTATTTTCTAACTATACAAATATAGGCTGGCTAAAAACTAACTGGCTAGACTCATACTTGAATTAATTTTATCATCGTATTCAAGTATTGATATCATGATTTTCTGCCAAACATCATTCAAGGTAAATTATCAAGGTAAACCAAAATGACAACTATTAGTGAAAGGTTGCATTTAAATAAGAGTCACATCCAGACAACGGAAGTGCAATATTTCATATTGAGTAAACAAACTTAAAATAGTATAATTTTTATGATGATTTGTTTTGTCTGGAAATTAATGATGAAATTATTATAATGCGATCGTAAAAATAAACGCAGAAGGAGAACCTGACCGACTGAAGGTTGCATGATTATGTTGTAAAATTCTACGAGTCTAGCGGGGCGTATAAAACGAACTCGATCGTGTCGAAAGTATGGAAGACCCAGAGACAATGATAAAAAAATATATTATCTACCCTTCTATCCAGCGTTGGATGTATATTTTTATGTGTAGGTCACTTTATTTTCGCCGCCCCGCCTTCCTGGGACGCTACCGCCCGGCCCCTAGGCCGTGGTTGTTGTAGGCCTTGCCTGTTGTAGGCCGTGGCATATACGGCCTATCTATAAATCTATTTCTCTCTAAATAGAGACTGTAGTCTGGACACTTGTTCTATGACTGTTTAGGATTATATTTAGAATCGGGTTTTGCAAGTAAATGCTCATCATCTGCAAGTACCTTATCTAGGACTACCCACTAAACCAGCCATCACCTCTGAGATAGTTCGTTAGACTAATCTAATGCATATTATAAAACAAAGTCGCTTTTTTGTCCCTTTGTTCCCTTTAATCTTTAAAACTACGCAACGGATTTTGATGATTATTTCAGTGTTAGATAGCCCATTTATGTGGAAAAAACGGGGGAAATTATTTGAAAGGGCTTATCTCGCGAACTACTGGAGCAATTTTTATGTTATTTCGCACAGATAAGAAGTAGACCACGTGAAGGGTCAGAGGCTATCGATTTTTATCATTTTTTCACTGGCTATATATTTTATACCCGTGCGACGCCGGGGCGGGTCGCTAGTATGCCATAATATACAAAAGTTGGTAAAAACCCCAATTATAATGTTTAAAATTCAAATGTTACTACATATTCTATAAATAATTTTAAGAGTAAACTAAAGGAATTGCTACTGCAGGATCAGCTCTCAATTTAATCCTTAAATCACGGATTCTTGGAATTCTATTGTTATTCTATTGTTGTCGCGGTCGCCGGTGTCCTTATGGGGGTTGATAGGTTAAATATTATTATTATTATCATTATTTTTTATATCGCTCTCTGTTATATATTTTTATCATATTATTGCTTTTACGTCACATAAGTTACCTCATTTTAATCTTTGCATACCATATTTAATTCAAGTTTTTATTTATTTTTAAGTATATACTTACATTTTATTTATTAAATTATTTATGTATGTTTTATTTTATAATTGTTTAAAATATTATAAATAACTTATTTTTATATTGCGACACTGTAGCCTTGGGTGGTCTGTTTTGCGCCTGACATTTTGGATCCACAGAATATCAGGGACTGTGGTTTATCCATAGTCGTTTTACCTGAGTGGACTCCATTTCAGTGGCTTGAGCATTACACCTCCTGCCTTCCCATGATACTCTTGCTAACTTATCTTTTTTACCTGTTTGTTACCTGTTACCTATTTTTATTGTTTGTTGTTAATTCTTAGTTAGGCTAGTTACATTTCATACTGCTTGGTATTTTCATGTCAACTTCATTTTAACTGTGTGTTAACGTTTTATTTTGTAAAGTAGCGTGGTGTAATGCCCAAAGTTCTTGAATAAATGTTTATTATTATTTTTTAATTCAGTGCGCAGAGTCTATTATGCTTCGGTAATTTTAACACGGAAGCGCTCCGGATTCGGAAGTAAAAAAGTAACATTCCGTAACGCGTGTTTCCCTACCCGTTCCACAAGTTCGTATAATATAGAGCGGAGAGGAAATATTTTTTAAAAATTGCGTAAAAGGAAGTATTTTCATAAACGATATTAATTAAACATTGGACCTTAAGACGGACCTCGTTCGGTCGCAGGCGTGAGGCGAGTCCTGCCGTGACCTTGGGCTGACCTACACTCGATACAAGGTGAATGTTTTCCCTTGGCATTTTACGATAATTTTCTATTATTCTATTAATTATTGACATTTATTCTCAAATTAGAATAGTGTTGAATTGATAACGAGCGGAGCTGTTCAGGAATTCGGAAGCTGTGGTTTTTTGACAGTGTTCTCGTGATACTGGGTACGTTTGTGCTTGGGTTACAGACTACAGCTGTTAATCCTTGGTTAAATAAAGCGCCTAATCAAAGAACGAGAGCATGCTCGCAGGTGTGAAAGAGAAGGCATGATATTCAACATACACTCAATACACTCAACTGGCAATAAACCTTTTTGCTTATGGCTCTAAGCTTAGTACTAGAACTACTAATACCCGTTCGCGCTAAGTTTTGTCGCTAAACTGTTAAAGCGTTTACCGTTCTCTCACTCACTCGCTTCTGTGCGTGAATGTGAGTGAGGGAGAGAACAGTAAACGCGTGACAGTTGGCAGCGGCAAACTTAGCGCGAACGGGTAGTAGGTACTTATACTAAGTACGAATCGTCAAGGTGTAGAAACACAAGGTTCAACAAGGGGACAAGGGCTTCAATCAATAAAATATTTCACTCGAAGGATGGCTCTATAATCCATTGAACTTAGTCTCAGAACTTGAATCACGTGTAGACGCAGCATTACGCAACCTCTGCTGTCCATGTGCTTAGGTGTCTCTACTTTATACATATCTATACTAATAATAATAAATGTGTCTGTCTGTCTTTTACCTCTTCACGACCAAACCGCTGAAACGATTTTGCTGTTTTTCACGTCTGTTTCTTTGTGCGGCCCTTGGTGTCTAGTTGGTACAGTCTATAAAGTCTTGTAAATGAACTGATGTCTTGAAAAACCATGGTACCCCATAAGAACTGCAGTTTCATATAATGGGGTACCATGGTTTTTCAAGAAACCAGTTCATAGTTTCATATCAATCTTACTACGATTGAACTACATAGGCTGCACTAAAAATATCGTGAATGGAATACTTCCACTATTCCTGTCATATTAAAATCTTTTTAATTGAAAACTCCTTGGTTTTAAAAATCGAACTCCATTTATTTATTTAAAAAAAGATTCTTGGTCTTGTCACAAGGTCTTGTCCAACTTGTGTAGTCGTTGAGAAAATGGAATTGACTCGAGAAAATTCTAGAGCGATGATTTATTATGACTTTCGAAGTGGTCTAACACAAAAACAGTGTGTTGACCGGATGATTTCTGCATTTGCTGACTGCAAAAACTGCAGTCACCCAAGAAAACGTTGACGCTGTGCGTAAGCTGGTTGAGGAAGATCGACATGTGACATACCGCGAAATTCAGGCAACTTTAGACATCGGCATTAGTCAAATACAAATAAAATTGCATGAACAATTAGGTTCAAAAAAGTTGTTTTCCCGATGGATACCGCATTTGATCTGTGTAGAGCAAAAAGCGGCTCGCGTTACTTGGTGCGTCAGAACTCTCGAAAGATTCCACGCAGGATCCTCAAATGCTGTATACAACATCATATCAGGTGACGAATCCTAGACGAATCGGGTTCGCTATACGCGTATGAACCCGAAACTAAAAACCAGTCACGAGTTTGGGTGTTCGAAAATGAGTTAAAGCCAACAAAAATTGTTAGTTCACGAAGTGTTTAAAAAAAATGGTGGCCACGTTTGTCTCCAAAACCGGCCATATTGCGACTATTCCTCTTGAGGGACAAAGAACTGTTAATGCAGAATGGTATGCTAGCATTTGTTTGCCACAGGTCGTTTCTGAACTCCGTAAAGAGAACTGCAACTGCCGCATCATCCTCCATCACGACAACGCCAGTTCTCACACCGCGCACAGAACAAAAGAGTTTTTAGAGCAAGAAAACATAGAATTATTAGACCATCCGCCGTACAGCCCCGACTTAAGCCCTAATGATTTCTATACTTTCCCTAAAATAAAGAATAAATTGCGTGGTCAGAGATTTTCATCACCTGAAGAAGCTGTGGACGCCTACAAAACGGCCATTTTGGAGACCCCAACTTCCGAATGGAATGGTTGCTTCAATGATTGGTTCCATAGTATGGAAAAATGTGTCAAATTTCGCGGAGAATACTTCGAAAAGCAATAAACACATTTTTAAATAGTAATGTTATGTCACTTCCTTGATTCCCGAAATTTTCAGTGACGCCCTCGTATAGTGTTCTGAATACGAGTTTATTTGCGACTAATTCAAATGATCCTTTACAAGTCAAAAGTAAAGTAGCTCATATTCAGACATAAATCGCAAAAAATCGAGTTACTTTTCTAAAAAAAGTTGCTAAGCACCAAGTTTTTGTTCGTGTGAATCGCCGGATCGATTCTTGAATATGAGATCAAAGGTGATCTTGATTGGTCACACTAGTTCGAGAAAACGTGTAGAGATTTACGTGTTTCGCAGGGGGAGGAGCCAATAAGCAATATTATAATTAGCAAGTAGCACCAATAACAACACCTGTTATTACGAAATCAGGATATTTTTACTGCCATGATCGCTAATATAGCTTGCTAGCGGACTACATGAAGCTTGGAAGCTCTACAAGTGCCTTCATGGGCATACCCAGGATCTCAGTTTGGGGTGGGGGAGCTTATACCTGTTTCAAGAAGATGGTCGGGAGGTATATTGAAAGAAAAAAATCATGCAAATTGACTTTTATTAATCTGACTAAAAAACATTTTGTTTCCAACACTTAATTTTGCGTAGAGCTGTAGGTAACACGTTTATTTTAACTTGCCAGGAAAATTGACGTTTATTTCATCTTCTAGGGGGGGCAGCTGCCCCCCTGCCCCTACCTGGGTACGCCCATGAGTGCCTTGCTAGGTTTACGTTGTCAACTACGGTATGACTTTCTTGCCTCTTGGAAGTCAGTAGTGTTGCTGCAACATCGTTTGCAACGGTTCAAGTTGTATTCTAGGTTCAGTAGAACCAATAACATTGTGGAAATAAGGAATTTGGTAGAGAATAAAGGACTTTACTGATATTATGAAATCACTTTAAGTAACTCCAAAAACCCAACTCCTAAACCTAAAGCAACAAATATGTAGCAATGGGAAGCCTATGGAGTGTCGTAGATAATGAAATCGTGTGAAATGGGCTACGATAGAATCGCGTTCGATTATTACGGTAACACATGAGCAAGAACAATAAAACGTTATTATGAGAATTGTCATTAACTCGAACACGATATTTGTGACTTATTGCGATCGTAAAATCTAAAAAGTAAAAACAAACGAGTATTTAGGGAATTACATACTTATTCTGGGACAAAGTTCCAAAGATATCTAGATTCTAGATTGTATTTTTTGTTATTTTGAGGTACAGAAGGGTGCCTGGGACCGTATATAATTGTTTGGGCTCCATTAGGATTTTTGTGATTTAGATTTAAAAAAAAAATTGGAAGTTTATACCTACTACTTTTTGCTGGCGCACGTCGAGGCCCCCGTGGCCCCGTATAATTGCATATATTGCATATATGATACTGCATAGTACCAATTATACGGGGGCTACGCCCCTCTGCAGGGCACCGATATTCGATAATAATATTTACTGATACCCAATAACTTGGGCATTTATAAAAGTTTTATTACCAATACAAGATGAACGAGATTGGACAAGTCCTGATGATCATAGATTACGGATTGTAAAAATCATTAAAATGGTAATTAGTCCTTTTGTAAAAAGTATTATATTAAGCCCGACATTCAAGACAAGTTTACTTTTATGTTAATAACAGGTTATGCCGAATCTTGATCGTGTTTCACCACTTCTTGATAAGTGCCGAATAAGCTATCCACCACTTAACTTGACAGAAGTATGGAGAATCTGTTAAAAAAGTTGTGGACAGCCTATTCGGCACTTATCAGGTAGTGGTGTGGTCACTACGACTTTTTTAAAGCACACACACACACAGCAACTGTAATATAAAGATGTTTACTGATGTCGATGACTGTAATATAAAGATTATATAGCACGATATATCTTATAATATCTTTTCATAGGAATCGTCACAATCCACGTACGACAGCTATATGTTTATTTTACACTGTTATCACGAAATACATTGTAGCTGCCATGTGCGAAGCACTCAATGGTAGCTCATATCGGCCTTATGATTATTTAATATGATTAATATCGTTACGACATCGTTATATCGACGGAATGAGGTTAATAGAATAACCCAATGACACGGTGCCACCTGACATGTAAAGTAATATCACACGGCTGCCGACTGCCGAGAACACCGGAAGAACGCTTATCATTTTGGAGGTCGATTGGCCATGATAGTATAATTGTGACATGTGTTTTGATTCTTCTGTTGTGAGTTGTGACTCTTTTGTGTTATTAGTTGTATTTTGACTACCTAGATAGTTGAAAAAGATCATGCATAAAAATCCGACATGGAAGGATAAGCTATTCTATTATACATTAAAAAACATAGAGGACCTATTTTGTTTAGTCAGCTGATATTCGTGAAAGCATGCACCAATTACTATTAAAAATCTACACTAATATCTATACTAATATTATAAATGCGAAAGTATCTCTGTCTGTCTGTCTCGCTTTCACGCCAAAACTACTGAACCGATTGTTATAAAATTTTGTATACAGATAGTCTAAAGCCTGAGAAAGGACATAGGCTACTTTTTAACTGGACAAAGGGGTTGTAAGGGGGTGAAAATGCGTAATTTGTTCAAATTAAGTTAGTTCCAAAAATTCATAATAGATGGCGCCGTGTGTCTCCTACATCGCGCTAACGCTTACCCAAACGTCTTTCTATAAGGTTTCGATTTTTTCGATTTGTATTTCTTTTATACGTTATTAGCCGCGTACTGAGTACTGACCAAGCGAGCCGCCTAGCCGCGGCAGCCTAGCGCGCATTTGCTCGGTCGGTCAGTACGTGTTAGTGCGCGGCAAACGTCCGAGGCGCCTTTGAGCATCGACCAAAAACCGACAACTTTTGGCTCGGCCGCGGCACACTCGGGCGAGGCAGCGTGGCGGCTCGCTTGGTCAGTACTCAGTACGCGGCTATTAAATAACTTAGTACTTTATCGTGCAGTGACGTAACCTTAATAGTAGGGGAGGTAGTGCTATCGTTTGCTAAGTAATTTCATACCGACCAAATTTTTGTCCAGCGGTAGCTTAATATTTATCAATCAATATAATCAGCGTCAGTCGCCGCACCCATGGTGGAATGTTAACTGAGAGTATTTCAAAGTTGTAAAAAAAATAGTTGCGAAAAGTGATTTTATACCGAATGAAACTTTGACGGATGATTATTGAGGTCATGTTTAACCAAAAAATCACCGTCAGCCGTATTGCAGACGGGGGATTCAACGTCAGTTGCGTTACTGAACATGTAAAAAATTTTTTGAATATAAAGTCATTTTATACCGTACAAAATTTATACAGGTGAATGTTTCTACTTTTTAAATAATAAAGAAAACCGTCAGTCGCTAATACGATGGTGGAAAAACCGTCAGCCAGCGATATAAGTTATGACCAATATATAGCCCTACTTCGCGCTCAATGTATCCTAGGGCGTCGCGTAGACGACATTTCCACCTGCAAACATTTAGCTGACGGCGATTTTCGTTTGAATTAACCATAAAATTATCTCACATAGCAAATTTAAGTAATTAATTCGATAGTCAATATTTGTGAAGAAGAATTATGTATATACATTTTACTTTAAAAGCGCCATCTGTTGTTATATACTAAAACTAAAATTAGACCTACCGAACCTAAACGTGTATAATCTAGATATATGAACCTTTATTGGGTGCGAATTGGGATCTTTTTAATGTCAATTCAATACGATTCCCAACAACTTTGAGATGCTCTCAATTTTTATTCCACCCATTATGAAGTGGCTGACGATCAAAGCTGTTATGTATTAGTGGAATACTATTATTGTAACGATTTTTGCTCGTTATGAAATGACTTTTTAAACTGAGCGCGACCTCCCCTACTAGAAACCTATCAATGATAAATAGTTTATGGGTAAAGTTGTGTAATTAGGGGGCTAAATAGGGCATAAATAAAGTTCAATTTAAAAAATGAAATATTATGTGCACACAGCACAGCTGCTATTTTTGGGTGTTTTGGTTTAAGGGGTACCAGGGTTTTTTTTATAAAAGCTTTTAACATTTTTTGTTGACATCGCGCGCTATAAACTGAAGTCCACGCGGACGAAGTCGCGGGCAACAACTAGTACTAAAATAACAGAATACACTGTATAATATTTCGTCCTTGTCTGTATCTTTGGAAGCGACTCTTCATAAATAAGGACAAAACATTGTACAGCTTATTTACCGTCTAGCAGCTAGTTTATTAATAGAGTCCAAACTCCAAACAGCATGTCGAGATATAAACTTCTTATAAAATGTCAAATTACGAAATTCTGCGCCTCATTCATTACGGGCAGGGCCCCCGTAAGGGCTACTGGCACCTGTGTGCAAAAAAAAAGAATTTTGGCGCCCCTTTAGGCAAATTTTTTGGGACCTTGGTTTTGGCGACCCTAGAGGATGGCGCCTGTGTGGATTGCACACATTGCACATAATATGACTGCGAATTAGCAGTTTTGTGTGGGAGCCCTGAAGTATATAGTAAGATGGTAGAAATCATTACAGATGCAATGGTAGAAACTTACCATCTGCAGCGCGGTGAGATACTTCTTCCACCATAACCACCTCCTCATCTGGGGTCCCATGGCCGCCAGCATGTAGTACGTATACATGATGATGTGGACGAACGTGTTGAGGAGGCCGAAGAACGTGCTGTGTCCGCCCGGCGTGAATTTAACACCGAACCATACGGACATCGGCATAACGCCATGGTGGATGACATGAAGCGTTGACACGTGGTCAAACTTCTTTCGTAGGATAAAGAAGATCTGCGGAAGAAATGGAATATTTTATATTATCTGTGGAATGCTTTTGAGGTTTTTTTTAATGAAATAAGGATGCCAGCGAGAAAACGGGTCACCAGATGGAAAGCAACCACCGTCGCTCATGTCGCAAATCGCAACATAAGAAGAGCTGCAGGCGCGTTGCCGGCCTTTTAAGAGGGAATACGCTCTCATCTTGAAGGTTTGCAGGTCGTATTCGTCCTTAAAATATCGGCCTCGCCATGCCTGCCTCTCAACTTCATTTATACGATTTTTGTCTTCCGTTTATTGGCATAGACTATGTAAATTATATGTGTGAGACTTCTATACTTAATTGATTTACCAAACCTTATACGGCACTAGATGTGTGTCTACTCTCTAAAATCACAACCTACATACATCTGCATCGTTTTCAGCTATATGTAGAATGTAGATTCTAACTTCGGACCTTAAATTAGCTTGTTGCCAACAGTAACTCTATTTTCTTAATTGAATTACCAACAACATGAAACATTTTCGTGTCCCACAGGATTTGCATTATTTGGACAAAATTAAGGCTAATTGAAAGCTCTTTAATAACATGCACGCAACCATGCGCAATATAAGCTGGATATAACAAACATATTAAACGACCGAATACTCCACGCACTGTAATCCATGCGGCTATCTTTCTCTATCAAGCGGGTTTTCCAGTGTATCAGATAAAGACAACAACATGGATAAGAGCAGACAACGAGTAAATGTTATTAATAAATAATAATAAGTATAATATCTATGGACTATTTCGGCTCAAAGCGAGACCTTGATTCCTTAAAACATGTCTACAAAATATGCTTGGAAGATTCTTAAAAGTGTTGAGTATTTGGTCGTCATGCTACTAAAACTAGGCTACGTAGATCGACAAAGTTACGGCTCAACCAGTCCCAAAAGTTTGCGCTTGTACTGGGACTCTAGAAACACTAAGAAAAAAAGCGACCGCAACGACTGCAGACGTAGTTAAATTATTAGCTGCGATGTAAAGCGATTTTCATCGTTCGCCTGATCGAGCCGTAGCTTTATCCATAGTACCAAATTTAAAGTGTGATTTAATTTCAACTTACCGTATCAAAGAATTCAGTAAACTTTGAGAAATAGTACCACCAACATACGTTTACCATCTGAAATGTTTATTTTTAATTATTGTTTCGAAATGTTAAAATGGCACAATTGAAAAAACATGCATATTTTTTAATTTTAAATATTTGACAAGAAAATTTATAAGCGTATTCAATAAATTAATAGTATCAAGACAGATGAAAATGGGTTTTGTTAGGAGCTTTGTCATTCATAATGCAAGACCATTTAAGCTGAAACTAGGCGCAAATATTGCTCAGTTGAATTTCTTTTGCTCGGTTTCTAAGGGTTTTCAAGTCTTTATCTACTAATGCTTTTGATTGGCCAACGTCGAAACATTGACCAATCAACAGCGCTGCTGAATAAATAAACTTTTGTCAAACTTAAAACACCGGGTTTTTACTTGTTTTTTTTTAATATTCAGTTTCAGATTAGGAGATCTGTTGATGTAAATGGTAGGATCATGGTTTGACACTGTTACATGGGTATGGGTTCTTACAATGCATCGAGGTAATGATTTACTACTTGTTGATACATTCAGCCTTAAGGGTTGTCTAAAAACACTCTTCCTACTTTACCTAATACTTTTTATATAAGTAAAATAAAAATAAAAAACTTTAAGAAGATAAAACAACAATCTTAATCAGGAACGCCGCAACGCAAGAAAGTATGAAATTTTGATTTTAGAATTTCTGTTTCTAGCCAGACTAGCGATCAAAATAAATACTTTTAAAATAAAACTATGCCTCAATTAAAAAAAAATCGTGAGTCAAGACTTGAGAGACCTATTACAAACAACGTCTTTACCTAAACAAGGAAGTTAAACTATTCTTTGTTAAACTATTTTTATTATGTTGGCACTAAGTTGGAATATTAAAAAACGTTTCAGTAGAATCGTTATTATACAAGTATCTAGTTCTATGAAAATTAGTCACTGCGATGATCTTATAAGGAAAACTTCTTATTTGCGAATATAATTTATTGTTTCAGAAATTACCGAATAAATGACCTTGTTTTTAGACAACCCATACTACTATAGACTGATATTTATAGGCTTTTTATATAATGGTCTTAGTTTATGCCTATATCAATCAGACTAAAGTCCTTTCGCGAACTACGTAAAATTTCGTACATTGACTCATAGCTACCTATCTCTTTCGGTCATATTCAAATATTTTTCTATCGCACTACTGTTTGTGTAAAAGCGAGATAGACATTTTTTGCGCGAGAGAAAGAGACAAAAAAACGATAGGTCTATGAACAAAATTCTACATGCTCCGCGACCGGACTTGCTATCTAACGTATTAGCGTTGCGGGCGAATTCTAATCTAAATGAATGCGTACTACTGGCTGTTATCGTATCGGTGACATTAATCAATGAGTTAAATACTAATTAAAAGTCTTATATCTAGCGTCGAATTAGTAAGAACGAGGGGCTAGCTCGGAACGGTTGTGAGAACGGAATCGATTCTGCGAACGAAACAAGAAAATGGAGAAGGGAAGAAAATTATTTGGAGAATGCCGGGGATGCTTTACGTCGCGCATGTCAGTCGATTATCGACCGTAGAGCAGAGGAGGTAAGATAAAAATTTCAATCACCCTCATCGTTTGTGGACTTTTGGAGTGGTCCACCGGTTGACACTGAAAGCTATACCTGCCTGTGAACCAGCCCCCGGCCCCGATCTGAAACAATACACCGACACCACGTGTTACAGTATGGAGCCGCATGCCTACATGCAGGCGTTATTATTAGCCCATACTAGACTATCCGAAGGCTGATGGCCGATTCAGGGCTTGTACCACGAAACCGTTTGGGACTCAAACAATCAAACGAGAATGCCGCATCCTACTCTAACAAACGTGAAATGACGTTGTTAGAGCAGGACGCGGCATTCTCGTTCGATTGTTTGAGTCTCAAAACGGTTTCGTAATACCTACAGGTCACTCTGTGACCGATGGGCGTTATCTCCGACGCACGGAATTCGACATCAGCCTTCGGCGAACTTAAATATACCGTTTTCACCTTCTAATACTGTATATACAATCCTGAAAGAGAATGACATGTCTATATACAGTGATGTTAGTACTGACGGTTTTCAGGCATATCGCATCGTTTCTCCACTTACTCGCAAGGCTCTGGGAGTATCGGAATAGTCCACGGGTTGGCAACGGAAACTGTAATAGTTCAGCCAACCTCCCATCAAGCTCTGGGATATCATTTAAATGTTATTAATATTCGTCTACTTATCACGGTTGACACGAGGTCACAGCACAGTGATTCTATATTGATAAGAATATCATCAACATTGAGACAGGTCAAGGTCATTTCGCGTGCGATAATTTCATTTACCTTTGAATAATTCTGGTAAAAGTTGATGATATTGAAATCAAGATATAAGAATCACTTACTTTTATGACAGTGTGTACCCCCAATGCTCAGTGGCTGTTGATATACAGTTTCTAACTTAGTTACAACTGCCAGTACTGTCTGACACGTGTACTTTTATGCAAATGTAAATACTGGTTTTAATTTAATTAGCTAGTGTAGTGTATCATAAATATGAATAATATGGTGTATTCATCTTAAAACAATGTTGTGTAAAAATGCAGATTTTTTGGTTTGCATAATATTTAAATACATATGTATTTTGCAAAGTTATTTATATTTTTTGGTCTTTTATTAGAGCACTAGGCTTAGGAGATTATATCCATACATCCATTATAAATGCGAAAGTGTGTCTGTCTGCCTGTTACCTCTTCACGCTCAAACCGCTGAACCGATTTTTCCTAAATTTGGTATGGAGATACTTTGAGTCCTGGGAAAGGACATAGAATACTTTTTATCCCAAAAAATGTTCGGTTCCCACGCGAAAAACGAAGTTGAGGGCGTCATCTAGTAATACTATAGGCTAAAAATAGTTCATAAGGACAGACTGAAAAATTTAGGAAAGAACTTGAAGGTCTGTTACGAAGCAAAATTAGGTTATTCAATATTTTAGTTGGATTTTGCAGCTAGGGTAGTAAGCTTAGGAGCAGTAGTAAGAATTTATTCTTAAAATTTTGCAACACTACACACAAAATTAAAATCTTGATTAAGATATATTTACTCATTAGTGAGTTTTAGCTTTAGAGCTATGAAACTTTGTTATCATATTATTGTATGCAGTTTTATAAGTTACTTAATAGAATTGCTCATATTGATCATTTTAGTACTGGTCAGAAAGTTGTTATGAGTATAGAACTTCAGTCAAAAAATCTAATAACATAATATATATACTACACTTAAATTATATTTACTTAATATAAATTTTTAAGTAATATAGAAAGAGTATTTCTTACCTCATAAAACAGCCACGCACTAAATATTACTTGTACAAAATTATATAATACTAAGGTTTTTTGTAAATTAAATGGTTTTCTGTTCTCCATATATTTGGGACCTAAAACCTGAAACAATTTATAACATTTTATATGAAAATAATTAAATTACAAGACGCTAGTGAATTGAGAATGCTTTTAAATAATTAACAATTTAATAAGCTAATCTACAAAGAATAGGTATATATTTTAGAAATATTAAAGTATTATTGGGTACAAAGCTAAACATATCACAATTTTTTTGTCATTGCTGCTACATACAGAGTATACTCATAAATTGTGATGTACATAATTTATTTAAATCTTGTAAAGATAATTTGAACTCATTTATAAATAGTATTAAAGGAATTTTAATAATAACAGAATAAAATAGTTTTACCTTGACTAGATAAACATAACTAAGGCATATTACTAAAGTTGGGAATGGTGAACTCATCATCGGCCATGGATTTGTCCGCGGGTCTGAAAGTAACAACATGATACAGGTCAATTATTTTAACATACAAAATAAATGATTGGGTAGGACACTCACAGTAATAGATAGCAAATTTTGAATGTAATAATTTTAAATAATCGGAAGATAAAGATAGATATATTATGACAAATAAGGTCAGTTTATATTAATAGATGTAAAAGTGGACACTGGACAAGTTTGTCACAGTCGAGATTTTACTAAAGATATAATATTATTGTGCTTTTGACTCACCTCCATGTTTCTCAAATATATCGTGAAAATCATTTATGTACTGTAATATTAGTGCCATTGTGAAGTTGGCGGACTCTGAAAAGAAAGAATACAATAAATAATGGTAAACGAAGGTGTCTCACATGAAATATTTAGCTATTTATGTACACTTACTAAATATCTTCTTATTCGAATATTACATCAAATATTGGTTTGTTTATATGCTGAATAGGGTTATGGTTGTTGGTTATATCACAAAAACGCCGTTCTATTTACAATATCTGATTCAAGGTAACATTTTTTGAAAATTATATCATTCTCCAATCTCAATTACAACACCAAAAACTGTCACAACTCGGTGTGGACGGTTGTCGCCCGCGCCCGAAGTCGCAAAGAAAAGATTGTGAGGGCATTTCTTTAATAATCACAGTATACTAGCAAATGCAATGTGACGTCTCATTAGCCAATCAAATCTCGTCAAATCGTACAAGCAAGTGTATAGGTGCAGTATAGGAACACATATAGAGAAATGTCAGATGTCATTTGTCAATAGAATGTCAAATACATGTCAAATGTCACGAAAGGTATTGCCATAAAGATTGAAAAATCCCATAAAAATCCTAACTTACATCTTGAAATCGACAATCGACTTTCATAAATTTGTCTGCGGCCTTTCCGCCTTTACATTTTGTTTACATTCGGATCGATATTATGTAATTTATACGGATAACTTTAAATGCTAAAGGCGAACCAACCTACTCTACCTAGAGTCTTGACTCTGAGGGTGAAATCTATAGAGCGATCTTAGACTTAACTCAGACTTTACTTCAAACTTTACTTTAAAAAAATGGTTGCCTGTAAAGTCGGTTTTACGGGCGAAGATTTTACGTGACAACGTGTGGGAGAGAGACGCAAGGCATTCGGCGGGCCTCTCTCTCGTTCGGTGACTCATCGTAACGTTACCGAGCGTTACACTTTTTCATAAGTGACTCCCAGCCGCAACCTAATTTAAGACGTTGTCACGTCAAAAATCTTAGCTAAGCTTAAGCTTACCAAAATATTAAGTGAATAGAAGGACGCAACATCCATTGTTAGGTCCTCCTATTCACTTAAGATTTTGCTAGGCTTAAGCTTAGCTAAGATTTTTTAAAGTAAAGTTTGAAGTAAAGTCTGAGTTAAGTCTAAGATCGCTCTATAGATTTTACCCTGAGTCTAGAGCAGGGCTTCATAACGTTATCGAATAACAGAAAAAATATCGTTATTTTTTATAACGTTATCTAGTAAAATAACGTTATATTTACCGTTATTATTATAATGATATTTTTTAGTTATGTATAAACAAACAAATATCGTTATAATAATAACGGTAAATATAACGTTATTTTCTGGTATCAGGTGTGCAATCGTGCACGGTGCACTAAATCTCATTCGCAGCCCACTTTTTTTGGGGGATTTGTGCTTACCTAGTTTTAGGAGTTTATTACATAAAGAAATAATAAAAATAATAGTTATTGTTTTGGACTAAAAATGGGACGGACTATATAACGTTATCAAAGAACATATATTTACCGTTATAAATCCTATATATCGTTATAACATTAACCGTTATTAATATCAATTTTTAACGTTATTTTTAATATCGGGTAAATTTTCATAACGTTATCTATGCCCTTGAAGCAGTAACGTTATGAAAAAATAACGTTATTTGAAGCCCTGGTCTAGAGTCTATCTAGACCAGGGGTTCCCAAACTTTTCTCATAGACCACTTTAAACATTTTGCTAGATGCAGTGGACCCCAAAGCTAAAAGTTCAAGTTTAATAAAAATCGTTTGAAGAAAAGCAAACAAATTACCACATCGTTACTTATTTCTAAATCTCCTCGCTCTGTAATATTTAATCTGCTATTAATATAGTATTGTCTGCCTATATTCATAGGAGAAGTCAAATCGGGTCACCTAATTTTTATAGACCCCCGTTAACGACTCGTGGACCCCCATTTTTTTCCACGCAAGCGTAGACCCCTGTCGGGCTCCCGTGGACCCCATGGGGTCCACCTGGACCACTTTGGGAATCAATGATCTAGACCAGCTATCCCCAACCCGCGGCCCGCTGGGACATTATTTATTTCCCGTGTGATGTTAAAAAATTTTGAAATTCACGCCCACCGGCAAAATAACGTAAAGTCTACGTGATAGTTGTTAATTTTTTTTTTAATTTAAAATCGTTAATTTTGAAGAATGTTATTTTTTAACCCTAAAAAAATTTTGATGCGGCCCGCGACACCAAGACCAAAACATGTTTGTTGAAAAAAAGGTTGGGGACCACTGATCTAGACTCTAGACCAGTGGTCCCCAACCTTTTTTTCATGCGGGCCACAAACATGTTTTGGTCTTGGTGTCGCGGGCCGCAACAAAATTTTTTAGGGTTAAAAAATAACATTCTTCAAAATTAACTATTTAAAAGTGAAAAAATTTAACGACTATCACGTAGACTTTACGTTATTTAGCCGGTGGGCGTGAATTTCAAAATTTTTTAACATCACGCGGGCCCGCGGGCCGCGGGATGGGGATAGCGGCTCTAGACCATTGAGGTATTCTATTGCAACACCTTAGCCATATATATATTATAACCATGGTCTAAACTCTAGACTAGAGTCCAGAGTAGACTAGAGCAGTGGTTCCCAAACTTATTTTTTCTAGGTACTGACTACTGCCCACCAGCACCTTGAGAACGTGTTGAAAATAAATCATGTTTTAGCGCCCCCCATTGTTTCAATTTAAAATGCATCCGGATGAAATAAAAATACAAATTACGGCCCCAAGCCTCTACACAATGCCCCCATTTTTTTCTGGGCCCCACACCGCCGCCCTTTAGACCTTCAGCTCCCAGAAGGGGGCGTTATCGCCCACTTTGGGAAAGGCAGCCAGAGGCGGCGCAAGGCGTGGGCGATGTGGGCGACCGCCCACGGCCTCGCGGTCCGAGGGGCCTCGCACCTCTTGGACCCCGAGGATTTTTTTGGGGAATTTGACGCGTTTTGAGATTCAAATTTTATTCATAAAAAATGATTGTCTAAAAATAATCCATTTGGGCCTAGGGGGCCTCGCAAAATGTATCTCGCCCACATAAAATTTTGGTCTTGCCCCGCCACTGAAGGCATCTCTAGAGTTTAGACCCTTGCTTGCATATTTAAATAAAGTTTCAACAAAACAGGGGGTACTTACAATGGTTAATTTTGTAAAAATTCAGTTTTAAAGTTTTTTGAGGCTTCTCTTCCTGAAAAAATTTCTTCCAGACGCGAGTAGCTCGCGTTAATCTGTAACAAAGAAAAAATCTATTTAGTTATCTTTCTTAAAATTAATCGTATTTTGAATCACGATGGTACCAAACCATCGTAATAATAATATTAATCGGTTACATAATAGCCGAAGACCTATCGTAATCATAATAATGATTACGATAGGTCTTCGGCATTTCATAGGCGACGACGTTGGAACATTTACACTGCTAAAATCATGCCCTTCCTGTTGGCCTTGCCGTAGTCGGGTAAAAAAACTATCTATTATTATGATTTAGAAAACGTTCTTACTTGAGTATAAATTATAAGTGTTACGTTTATATACTTATTGGAAGTCATTAAATAAGTAGGTATGGGTAAAACTAAATGTTTGTTCATAGACACAACAAACACAAAAAGATCCACAGTGACCTAATATTTGCCAATGAACAGGAAAATAAATACATCACTTGAAGTAATTAAGGTACTAAATCAGTGGCAAAGCAGGTTCTTTGAGGTAAGGTCTAATTTATAAGGTCTAAACTCTAATATAATAATTAATAATATAGACAGTGATTTAAAAGGCAATCTTCGATATTACCTATAGCCAAGGGTGAAGCTGATAGGTCATAGGACTTGTGATTTGGGAACCTTATGACACAGTAAAATATTGTCAACGAGCAGAATCAGATCGTCTATTGATAAGCAATTGACATCTCGCAGTGAGTTTTCAGAAAAATATCAAAGTTAGTGTTATAACTTATAACATTCCTAAATCATACCTATTATTAAGTATTCACTATGGTCTATTCAGTAGACGTCAGGCTATACACTATTAGATCGCACAGTTGACAACATAAAATACATTCGGTAAATACTACTTTGCGATCCTAATATTATTATGTCAATAAAAAATTGTGCAGCGTAGCCTTATGCACGTTTAAAGCATGATGTACCTAGTAAATAGTAAAATCGAAATGATAGCATATCAATTCGATGATAGTATGCGATAGTATGTGAAATATATCCAGTATATGACGTGTCGTATCTTAGATTAGTTTAATAGATATGAACATATGCGTTGGCAGGTCAAACACAATTTTTCACATTTCGCGGTACGATATCGCATCAATAAATTGGTATGATAGATAGGGACAGAAATATGTTTCAACATAAAATAAGAAAAAGAGAATCATATTTTTATCAGTGTGACGCTAGGCTAGGTTCCTGGATTTTAGAAAAACTTACTAACTAATGCCAAATGCCTTTGCAGAATTTATCGTATATCGATGTCGCGTTATGTGAAAATGCTAGGAGCAAAGATCGTTCAGACCTTTTCTACCTCTGACTAGACCCTTATTACGACAGCATAAGGATTACTCTCGAGAACGCTCATAGACATAGTATTCTGAATGCATGTGACAACAGCTGCAAATGCGTTGCTGACTCATGTGTACCTATTATTAATAGTGTTTGTATTAATAGTATCAGTAGGTGTGTAGACTGTTCCCGTATTATGATTCCATTTTGTGATTAGGATGTATGCCTTTGGATTACAAAATATGCTTGCAGGATGTCGGTATAAGTAAAGGCATTGTATGATACAATTTTATGCTTGATACAATTTTAATTCATTTGTTTTGTTAATAATAAAACATTTTTTTGCTTAGCATGTTTTTTTTTGATTTTGGCACTGACACTGGGGACTTACCATGTTGTCTAGTTTGAAATTTTATAAATATATTAGTGTAAATTTTAGAAACGTTTTGAATCAACATGCTGAAACTACAGAAATTTAGACTCTATACTTTCAAATGCGGCCGTCCAAGATTGGTCATTGCGTCCGAGCCCCGAGATTATAGCAAAATCGTTATTATGTATTGCAATACTATACGTATACAGTATTATCTTGTAATGTATAGCATAATGCATTATTATCTATAATAATTAATACGTGATAAACGATATAAAAGATACGCTTCATTGATAAAGAAAGCGTTTACCCACGTCTGACGCCACGGCACGTATTGTCAGACACACAATTTTTCACAAACGATAAGATTAGCTATCTTTTATCTTAATGTTGTATATAAACATACTATAATCTAGCTTTGGACCATTCCGGTCTAGATTAAATCTAAAGTTGTATTTTATAATGATTCGCTAATTAGATTACGGTACTTAAACTAATTGTTTTTATCAATAGATAAATAATTCCAGTCATTAATTTAAATAATCATCTATTTAGCTTTTGAAATGTCACTTTAATTTTAAATGAATTTTTATGGCTAGATTTTCCACCTAGGTATAAGTAGATAATATCTAAATAACATAAAAGCGGCCTATTAAGGAGTTCCTATCTGATCATTAAAATGCAACTCCTACGACTCTTCTGATGTTACGAGTGTCCATAGGCGACGGTAGCTGCTTTCCATCATGTGACAAATTTTCTCCTTTGCCCCCTAATTTTATAAAAAAAAATCATTACTTAGGTAGTAGTCCTTTCGCTCGTATTCAAAAGAATCTTAAATATGGATGTAATCATGGTCAAAATACCCTACCAAATCTTTGAGTTCTAAACATAGAGTAGGAAGAGCACAATTATTATGATAATATTAGTATGGAATAAAATTATAAACTCGAAAGTGTGTCTGTCTGTCTGTCTGACCTCTTCACACTTAAACCGCTGAACGGATGGGTATGGAGATACTTGAAGTCCCGGGAAGGAACATAAGATACTTAATATCCCGGAAAATGAACGGTGTCCACGCGGTAAATGAATTGCGGGCATATCATCAATTATTATCAACTAGGTAGTTGTCTGTAGTTTAGTTCAACGCCTCCGTGGTCTAGTGGTATAGAGCGCGGCTCTTGACTCGGAGGTCGTGGGTTTGATTCCCGCGTTGGAAACATAATATTTTCAAGTTTGGTTAGGACAATGCAGGCCAATCACATTATTGTCTGACAAGTAAGATGATCCATGCGTCGTATGGGCATGTAAAAAGTCGGTCCTGCGCCTGATCTCTCGGCGGTCGTGACTCGTGACGGTCTGCCGTCCCACTGGGTTATAAAAGAAATAAAGAGTGCTCTTGTGTACTGCTCACACACTTGGACACTATAAAATTACTCATGCGTAGCTGGCCTGGTTTCAATGAAACCGGCCACCGTCACCGAAACCGGTGTGGGGAGCTATTACTATTATAGTTTAGTTCGGCTAGTAACAGGCGTGGAATGTTATTGTCTGTAACGTGTTATCACCTGTGCGATACGCTAATAGTCGTGACGTAATCTATTACAGCATCATCTCAGACATACATCGGCTTTTAATCAGGTTAAAATATAGAACCTTGCGTAGGTACACGGTACAATACAAGGTGTAACAAAACTAACTGATAATACTTTAGGGTGTGTACGTATTCCTTACAGAGTTCACTGTGAAAGTAGCAGCGCTGAAAATTTTCCCTTTTGTATGGGGAAACTCGTGACGCCGAGGCGCTTGTCCATACAAAAGTAAAAAAAAATTGGTCTTTCAGCGCTGCTACTTTCACAGTGAACTCCCAAAATATAAATGATGCATAAAAGTTTTGGGCAATACCTACGGCAATACCTTAATAAAAAACCTTTTGTTCTTTTTTCAATTTCTTACTAAGTTAGCTATTTTATTTGCGATACTCTACAGTCTACATGCCAATGCAAATTGTAATGTAACCAGCCTGAGAGTTATGTGTTGTAGAGTTTCCAAGTCCAAGGTTTTGGAAATCACGTCGATAGAGAAAACCGTCCAAATTTCATCAGAATGATATTCAGGGAAATTTTATATTCATTGACATTGTTGGACAAAATTCTTTAGCCACCTACTTTATTACCTATTTCGTACATTGAGTTATAAGTATTAATTCGTATATATTTTCTAACTTTGAGAAAATATTTTAGTTCTATTCACAAATAGATCGTCAAGGAATTCCCATGAATCTGAGCACCCGATATATTTTAATTGTCACCAATGCAATGGTACGAAGTAGGTCATTGGCTGCACGTTGTTTTACGTAACCGCGCGATAGCACGCCTACAACGCTGTTTGTTGTGTTTATTGGAATTACACACCTTATTCTTAATTTAAATTTGTATTTGCTATTGATAAAGGAAATAGGCTGCTTTTTTTCGAAAAAAAAACATGAAAAAAAAAACAGTTATTTTAGGTATAGAGTTCCCAGCCCATAACTGTTTCATTTCATATAAGAACTTAGGTGTTACGAACTCTACCAAAAAATTAATACACGCTTGATGTGCATTATTGTTCAGATTCGTAAATCCTACGTAGACAAAACTTTACAAAACACATTTTATGTTAGCCCTGTTTATCGCAGGCTATAGGTAATATTATAAGAAGAGCCTATAATGTTGATAGGTATAGGTTCACCAGAATCTGATGGCAAATTTTGACGGCAGATTTTCAAAAAATATCCTTGATCATTGGATTTTATATACTTATATTTGCATTTTGCATGTTTCACACACGGAACCAGCCGCTATAAGGAAAAAAAGGATCGAAATGTTTAATTCCAATTATTACCCCGATATTGCTAGTATCAATTTACTTTCTCACTTTTTGCCATCATATTCTAGTAGACCTATACACCATAATAATATTATAATATCACGTAAAAACCTAAGTACGAGGTTTAGTTAGTATCAATACTCTTGCTTCATAAAGACTGTAAAGGGCACAAAAAGTTCCCTAGAATTGTGCTAAATTCAAGAAAGTGATAGTAGTTCGTATAAAAAATAAGCGGAACCTAACAACATGCTTTCGTAAAGTTATATACTTACTTACTCCGAATATAATATTATACTTTTAATATAGTTATTAAGTATAGCAAAAAGGTTCTGTCAGTTTTTAATACTTAAAATATAAAATAATTAAAATTCAGTTAAATGTTGGCATTGAAATAGTTTTCTTATCAGACAGGAAATTTTCTTGAGTTAATATTTTATTAACAAAAATCTTGTCTACGTCAATTATTTATTTAAATATTAGGTTTAATCCTCCGTTCGAACTCCGAACAAGGCAAAGGAAATTAGGGTTTTCTACAGAAACATACACGATCTATCAGAAACCTTCAAGATTTATGGTGAGTATTTACGTCAATAATATTAGTAACTGTAATCTCGTTAATGATACCAATATACTAAGTGAAAAATTGTAATTATAATGATTCAGCATATTGTAGCAATTCCGTGGAGTTAGAGAGGCTCATATTTCGCCATCTTGTGCCCTTGTCGTCCACTCCAAATGCTAGGTATATATTTATTTAATTTTGCTCATGCTTTATAATTAAAGGTCATTATATCTTCAAAGTTTTAGGTTAGGAAATAAATTGTTTCGCTCGTTGGAGCTACTTAGGTACGGTTTAGCAATAAGCGTTAATGGTTTTATAGTTACAATTTTATTAGTAGATCTTTTATCCAGTAATGATAATTCAAGGTTGCTAAGTTCAATGTATAAAAACGCAGCGTAATCATAGTGTGAGTGAATATGTGATAGTGTGCGTTGTTTTAACTACTATGTCTAATTCCTGCACCCTTTCCTACAATATCATCTGAATTTCTTATAATAAGCGTGATTTTTGCCGTTTTTCGCTCGATACTCATGGCAAGAAATGAGAAAGTAAATTGACTTTAGCAATAATAACGGGGTAATTAGAATAAACATTTTGATCCTTTTTCTCCTTATAGCGGCTGATTCTATGTAGGTATGAAACATGCAAATATATAAATTTATCCAATGATCAAGGATATTTTTTGAAAATCTGCCGTCAAAATTTGCCATCAGATCCTGATAGATCTTAAAGTTAAAAGATGTTCTGAATTCAAAGTTGACGCGTTCAATGTATAAAAACGTAATCGTGGTATGAGCGGATACAGTGATAGAGTATACTGTAGTTGTTTTTCGCTCGATACTACTAGTACCACAGAGTACATATTAGTAACCTACTACTGCGAATTCCACTACGATTCCCCCCGTTTTTTATCGAAGCGAATCGTCAACCTGCATATAATGTATGTTGCCACACACATCATTATAGCGCACTGCTTACCTCATGAAGACGTTAGCGTTAAATGGTGTAGATATGTAAGAGTTTCGAAATCATAATGCGCTCTAATCCCGTCGTGCAGCCTTCGTGTGACCACGAGCCCGAAGCGTGATACCGCAAAACCTTTGGGCCACCAGCACGCTTAGTCAACAGTAGAAATGGGAAAGAATCGAAATACTGATAGATTTTATCGACAAAATTGCGGATTTCCATCGTCTGTTACTGTGTCTATTCTTCCGTAGAAAGAAAGCGATGGTGATAATGCTAAGCCTGCAGGGGCTCCCAAACTTGTTGTAGTAGGTAGATAATTAGATATTAGATACATGATGACGGCCGCAACTCCGTTGCGCCAAAATTTGTTTATCGCGCAGGACCCGTGCATTTTCCGGGATAAAAAGTATCCTATATGTTTTCCCGGGACTCAAAGTATCCGCATACCGATCAATATCGGTTCAGTGGTTTAAGCTTGAAGAGGTAACAGAGGTAACAGAAAAACACACTTTCGTATTTATGTTAGTATGTATTGACGTGCAGAAATTCGTTTTAAAAAAGTGTTTTTTACGCGATATAACCATGTACTATCAGAGAAGTTGATTCCTATGCAAATCGGGGACCTAAGTAGTTTGGTTGCATTACGTCAAACCCAGCCGACAGATCACAATTAACATTGAATTGACATATTCGACCAAATAACGTTGGTCTATCAATTGCATAGGAATCAACTTCCCCGAGTGTACCTAGTAGACCTATATTTGATTTTGAGTCCTTTCGGTTTCGGTTCGGTTGAGTCGGATTTCAATATACCTCAATCGGCTCTGGTCTTTAAAAGGAGATACACACACGCATTTATAATGTTGGTATGATACCCAAACTTATATGACGGAATAACTACGTCGCCTTACGTAATAACGACGTGATGCATTTTGCGTCGTAGCCTGTAGAGCTCACGTGACGTAGCCGCAACGTCGACGCTATAAATTCTCTCTTGCAACATTTTACTACAGTCAGACGTATTATCACTAATTAAATATTGTCACAAATATCATCGTTATCTATAGAATATTATTTGATTCTCAGTAGCTCAAAGCCTTGACTTTAATATACTATTTAAATGATGACAAGCAATGACAGCTCAAGTTTAGATACTAATTGATAAATGTTATGATGATATTTTAAGATCGCGGTGTGATCTTTCCCGTTACAAATTATTTTACTAAGGGCCCTCTCTTCCTAAATTAGCAGGTCGATTGTCTGTCAGTGCGAATATCGACATAAATGGCATTAAAATAACATTCATAACAGCGCGGATTGTACGGTGGCGGTTACGACGCTCGCCGCGTCCATGATAGGGCGAAATAGGAGAAAAAACCTTTTTAAGGCTTAATATAATACATATTTCAAAAAAGTAACCAAACCAAATTATTAACCTATGTATTGCAAAGCAGTAGATATTTTTTATATATTCTTTTGATAAATAATGAAGGAGTAAAGTGGTTTCATTCAACGATTTGGAGGTGATTTGGTTTTTTATTTCTTTATTATGTGATACCGATAGAAAAACTAAATTACGTATCATATTATGTAGATTACTAATTATTTTTTTCAGATACAATTTCTCTGTTAATGCCGATGAAAAGTTGTTTCATCTGCTCGCTTTTTTCGAGAGAGCAGCCTTAAATGAATGATTTCCAATCTCCATTTAATACCTCGTTCGTGGAAATTCAGACACAATAGCTTATCTATTGTTATCGCGGCCGCATGTGGCCGCTTGGGAGTTGAAGCATTAAATTTAGTCCGTTCAAATAACTACAAGTAACAATATTATACAGGGTGCAACAAAATAAAGTGATAACAATATACTTTAGGGTGTGTTTCCTCCCATTATAAAGTTTGTTCCCTGTATAAAGTTTACTGTGAAAGTAGAAGCGTTGAAACAGTAACTTTTTTTAACTTTAACTTTTGTGTTGGGCAACCGGCAAAGTGACGCTTGTGCCCTTGGCCATACGAATCACAATAATGTCTCTTTTACAGGGTTGTATCACTATACAACCCCTCATTACGTAGAGTCACTACTCTACGTAATGAGGGGTTTCAATATCGCATTAGACAGAAGCAGACTCAAGTCACAAGAAGTGTCGAGTGTCGATGGTGGACTCGTGTTTTCGGAAACTATCAATAAAAAAAAATGGTTGCCTGTAAAGTCGGTTTTACGGGCGAAGATTTTACGTGACAACGTGTGGGAGAGAGACGCAAGGCATTCGGCGGGCCTCTCTCTCGTTCGGTGACTCATCGTAACGTTACCGAGCGTTACACTTTTTCATAAGTGACTCCCAGCCGCAACCTAATTTAAGACGTTGTCACGTCAATATTTCTGACACTATCCTACGTACCACTTGTTACCAGGGCCAGGCGAAGACGGGTATCAAAAGTCTATCGTGTCAATTATCATGTCAAATAGCTGCATCATATGTAACAAACTTACAAAAATAGAAAAATTGAAAAAAAAAACCATTGGATGACGGGTCGTCTTACATTAACTTAGTGCTTAGCATAATTAGTGTTTATGTAAACGCTACTTGTTTCAATTTGTACTAAATAATTCTTTTAAACACTATGAAAATGTAAATAGGCTCTAAAGTCCAAAACCCAATTTACACTATACAAACAGATTTTTAATAAAGATATTCTATGTACAGTATTGACACGGTGTCTACTTACATGTCGTGTTACGCATCCATTTACCTTCGATTTTTACTCATCGACCTTCAATATTATTATAACTAGTTAATAAGTCTAATTTATTCCTTCCGCATTTAAGACACGGGTCAGCCTTATGTTTATTTATCTGGATATAAATAACCATAGTTATAAAATATTTAAATTCCATTGTTTGTGCTTACCTATGCATAATAGGGCTTTTTAAGGCATTATACAGGGTGCAATTAAACCTTGTTATGGGAGTGCCGAAACTCGAAAGTAATAATACTTTAAAACTATAAAGTTACTTATGTCCAATTAAGTACAATAAGGAAATCAAATACTTAATGAAATAATTGTTTTATGAAATAAGTATTAAGTACCACCTGCTTATACCGTAAGATTCGCGTTATGGTAAAACTTAAAAGTGTAGATTGCAGATAAAATCATAATTAACCTTCACCTGTTTTGATAAACTCATATCTGCGGTTAGACAGACTTTGTGCATACGAGCGACATTGCCACCGCGACCGGTAAAAATTTCAGAAATTTTTGATGCTGGTATCAACTTCTTCATTATTACCTCGATCGTGGGAATCGCAGACACAATAGATTTTCAATTCTTAACAGCCGGGTGCCGCTTGGGGATTGATGTGTTAAAAAGATTGAGTACAGAAATTATTAAATTAAATCTGAATCAACCGGTTCCTGCTGTGTATATTAAATTAACAATAATAAAGTTGCTTAAACTTATTTTTAGCACCGTCAAAAAGTATTGATTCCCAATTGGATATGCCGAATAAGCCCTACAAAATTTTCTATCGCTGGAAGCAGCAAGCGAGATATCAGACGAGTCTGTAGTCAGTCTACACGGACTCTACCAAAGCAAACGCATTGTTATCTAATATCCATGTGAAAAATGATAGTCATAAAATACACTAATCGTAACTGGAACAGTTAATATTTGGACCATTCTTAACTTATCTTGTACTGTCTTGAATATTTTAAGTAAGTATGCGAATCTAATGCTGATTTATTATTTATTTTTTAAGTATAGTAATATTAAATGGCGAACTAAATAATATAATATATAAAATCCTTTTTTCGTTACTACTTATCATAATGCCCTTTCCTTTAAGGAAAGTACGAATTTGTGTTTTTTGTTCTTTACAGACTCACAGATTTTCATGTAATATGTTACTACAACCGTAAGTAGACAGCCTTCGATTGTACATGTGTATCAATATTCAGGACCTTGATATACAGACAGACGGACAGGTGAACACAAAGTATTTTTAAGGGTTTCGTTCATTAATATATTAAAATCATTAAATTATTCGACTTCGATAGAAGTTCATCGCTCTCGGCTCTAGGTCTAGTTTTTCTACTCTATATTTAAATGCACTAAGGGCTCTCGCATGACTCATGTCAGCATAAAAATAGTGGGAAAACCCAGTAGCATTGACATTCTGAATGCTCAGGACTTGATGAACATGAATGCTCAGGATTAAATGCACGTTAAAATACCTTTGTACAAGGAAAGTCTGGGCCTCCGTTTACCTTTTCGTAAACGACATTGTAATACTTAATGCAATTAAACAACAATAGAATTAAAGTCAAAGCATGCAGGTACCACAGGTACGATAGACTATTCTTAGTTATTACGAGATGTTACATTTATTATAACATAATATTAGGAAGATGTTTTTAATGAGATCTATGTCTAACTATTTTTTTACGTTCGCCGTACCGTTATGCTGAATTTCTCATTTGCATTGTAGTTATAGTTATAGTAACTATAACTTTAACTACAATGCAAAATGTCAATGTATAACTGTAACTTTAACTGTTAAAGTTACAGTTATAGTTAAAGTAAGTTGGAGCCAACCCACCCTTAATATTTATAGACAAATATACATTAGCTATTTGGTACCGAGGATGCATTCAACAAGATATATCCTCCTTAATGAACAAGTCACCTTGCTGGCGACTGTATAAGTATAGCATCATAGTTTAAACAATATACATACAGTAGTGAGTAGATATCTTACTATACCTCTCTGATAAATCACGACTCACGCACACATAAGATTGATTTCAGATAACTTTGGGACACAGTAATGCAGTGCGTCTCGTGCGTATGTAACATCGCCTTTAGAACACCGAGGCTGCGAAACGCGAACAATATTATTATGCGTAATGTGAAACTGTAAGGGTGAAGTCAAACGAGCTTAATTTGTGAGTTGTGAGTCGCAGAATTTCTGCAATTTAATATCTTTTCATACATTCGTATGAAAATATATTAAATTGCTGTATTGTAATCTGTAAATTGTAATCTGCTGCGTATGTATGAAACTTGTATGAAACTGAATGCAGCAGATTTCTGCCGAACCGAAATTCTGCGACTCACAAGTCACAACTCACAAATTATGCTCGTTTGGCTTCGCCCTAATAGAGCAAGATTTCGCGGCTTTCGATATTTCATTTGCCATTAGGTGGAGCTAGCTATATTGCTTTGGTCTTTCGGCTCAAAAGAAATATCTAAAACCCTCATTAGTTCTGATTTGCACGAGTTTGATTTCAAGGTTACGACTGAGTTATTCTGTTCTACTGTATATAAAGGTATTGTGATAGCACGCTCCACACATAATACCGTTGCAAAATTACATTGCGATTTGCGATACATTGAATCTTTTGATAGACACTTTAATGACAACTCTACTTTAAGACGACTGTTTGTAGAATCTGCGCCATTAAAAACTTTGATTAGTTGTATCCAAAATTATCAAATTAATGTTTGATATATATATACTTATAGATATAATCTATACTACGTATCTATATAACAAATGTAATGTATAGTAACATTGTATCTCATATATCAGTCTGTCTTTTCACTTCTAAACAGCTGAACAAATTTAAATGAATGACACAAACGAGGCTGGGAAAGAACGAATATTGTTTATCACGAAAATATGATTCCCGCCCAATACACGAATTTCGAAGGTCAAGGACATTTTATCTAAAATCTAGATTTTAGTACATAATATTCGTAATGTCTGAGATTTAGTATCATAATGAAACATTGAAAATGTGTGTAGATTTTAATAATCTGAATTAATATGCAATTTATAGCTGTTAAATATTATATATCTATTGTTATATGTAACTACTATTGAAACTACGGTTTACAAGCTATAACTGTTGTATTGTATTATGAATTCGTGTGTCAATGACATTGGCGACGCGTTCCTGCACGCAATACATCTCTATGCCGTATGTCCACTGCCTTTATCGGGACGTCACCGACAAAAATGCCACTTCATGACGTAGGCCAGTATTTTACAACCCTTTTTTATGGAACCCTGGTATGAAAAATAATTTCGCGACCCCCATCAACCTTTTTACTCTTTTTATCAAGTGAGTATCCTTTTCTTTAAATTCTTCTTTATATATCTCAATCTTTATATATTTTAGCGACCTTCCTACAATAGTACAGATGCTTTGCGACAACGGCAGGTCACGTCAGGACCCAGCGGGTCACGTCTCACGACCCATAGGCCCAAACACTGACCTAGGCTAAAGGTCTACTAGGATGGCGAACCTCTCTTTATCAAAATGCCATTTTTCTGAAGAATTCTTTAGTGATGTCATAGATATGCCATCAAATAATATTTTGTAATCCTGACGCGTATTTTAAAAATAAAAATATAATGCCACAAGCCTAACTTGGCACTTTTGTAAAATAATTAATATAACAATTTTGTGATCAGTAGCGACTTCACGTGTGCCACTTCTGGCTCGCGTGCCATTGGTTCGCCATCCCTGACCTAGGCTACAGGTTTCTTCTCTAGCGACCCATGGCACCACTGCTTTGTAGTGGCGAACAGTAAAATGAAACCTATAGCCATAAAGTGCCATTTTATTTGAATTTCTGTCGGTGACGTCGCCGCGACGGCAGCAGTGGACTCACGGCCTTATGCGGTTCTGTCATTGAAAATAACTTTCAATGTGCCGATGCGAGCGAGTTATAATAGCTATGGAAAGTGTAGCTCACTGTAACAATTAGAATATTTAGAAACTTATATTTTTCATGGTCTTTTGTCAAGGTCGTCTATTTTGTTTGTGATAATAGAGTTTCTATTTTGAAATGTAAAAATAAAAATGTACAGTTTCACATTTTAAATAGAATATACTTTACCTTCAACTTCCAAATCGCGTACTTAAGTGAGGCTGAAAATTTTGTACATAATATAGGCTTAAACATATTACAAAAGTTAAAGAAAAATATGTATGGAAGCACCATATAGTTTTATACAGGTATTATATTTTGCCCAAAAAGTTGATTATGCCTAGAGTTATGTACATTTAATTTGATAGTTGACGTTTATAAGCATATACAACTTGAATCTTGATATTAGGAGGGCGATTCATTAGAGTTTATTACATTTTCTTATTCAAACTTCAACAATTTATTTGCAACCCCAACGAGCATAAAATTCAAGTACAAAAACACAGCCATTGGTGAAATAAACACAATACGGATGAAAAAAGTGTGAATGAATCGTATATTCCATATAAGACCTTGTCGACATTAGCACTTATTCAGTAGGTTTCCATTAGGTGTATATAATTATTTTACAATACATCCTGTATACTACAATTTTAATACTCAAGATATGGCTCGCACACATAATATTTGTTAAATAGTTATATATTTAAATAAAATTCGCCCCAATTCCCAAACAACGAAGTGGGCTACACCTTTCGTCTAGAATATAGACCCTAGACGAGTACCGTAAATTACAATTGTTAGAATTGTTATTATTATCGTTTGTGGTGTATGAAGTTGCTCTATTCTCTACATCAGTCGTTTTTAGCCTTTTAGTCATGAGGGACCATCTTGCCAAATGATTGTCTTGCCGGGGACCATGCAGTTGGTTTACTTAAATAATTAAGGGTTATTTGATAAAGAAAACAAGGACAACTTTATAATTAGCACTCATTTTTTCATTTGGCAAAAATCTAAAAGTTACAGATTTTAATTTAAACTATAATTACTCTTTACTAACTTCTGAATTCTCACATTTTATTAGGTTGGCTTCGTGGATCACTTGGAATGCCTTCAGGGACCACCAGTGGTCCGCGGATCACCGGTTAAGAACCACGGCTCTACAATTGTTGTTTCGAGTCTGAAAATCTTCTCATAGCGGTGGTAGGTCACCACGTAGGAAAAACATTTTTTTTATACCAAACCATTATCATCGTGAACATAAAATTGAAAAATCGAAAGTTTATCGAAAAAAACATAAATTCGTCTTTAAAGTAAGTACATTATGTAAACGCAGCCGACAATTTTCGTATCAATAACTGCTGGAAAATTAACTAAAGATAACTTTAATTTACATTACTGAGTTTGTTCCAATAAATAACCATCGCAGTCCTGATAGGCCACATAGCAGTTTCAAAATACATAATATAAAAACGTTTTTATTTTTAAACGGTAACTTAAAATTGTTAGCCAACTTTAAATAAAGTAATACATATCCGCAGTTGCTAGTTTTAATTATCTTCGTGCGGAAGAATTAAGAACGTATTTAACGCATAAAAAATAGATTGTACTATTCTTGAATACTTTTTTCACATCCTTCCTCATTAAAATATTTAAATTAGGTACCTATGTACTATGATAGGGAAAAATATGTAGAAATAGAGAAAAAATATGTACCTACCATGTAAATCTTTAGGTAAGTCGGTATTCTCGGGAACTATAATAAAATTAATAACGATTCCAAACATAATTTGACTAAAATATGATAATATTTATCATATTATTTTATTTTTTAATGAGTACTAAAGTTTATATAATTAATAACGAAGTATTTATTGTTATATGACCAGTGACCACGTCTGAAATTAAGATTAACTGGCGTAAATGTATTATTTTTAATTAAGCTCTACTAATTCCTTTGTTATGTCGCACTAAATTCTTGGCTATTTTTTCATCATTTTCAGGTTTATTGAGCATTTTCATCAAAGCCTTGTAACTAGCCGTTCTTGAGTTGTCGAAAAACTCTAACTACAAATTACACTACATTAATTCATAGTAGAGTTCTATAACAAATATTTTCACCGTATAAAATTGCTTTTTCGGCTGATATTATTAAACATCTTGGTTTGTATGTCGAGTGGTCATCACTCTGTGACATTGACACAATGATAATAATCCGTTAACACAAAATAAACAGTGCTTACTGCTTCGAGTAATTTGCTTAAATGTTGGAATAACGAGAATGGGATGGAACAAACACAATGCTTTACGGTCAAGTTTATTACCCGAGTGTGTTAGGAAGGTTATGATTACAAGTGTAGGTATATATTATTATGTAACTATATATTTTCTTGAGCATGCTCTTATGGCCTTAGCGGGCGGTCGGATTTGAGCTTGAGAGGTTTTAGGTTACTCTATTAATTAAAATAATCTACTTTTACTGTAGAGAGGGGTCTTTATTGTAGTGTTCTCTATCGTAGAGATAGCCTGAATTGTCTGGACTCTGATACACTAAGTTGCCGGTAGTTTAAAAACACTTTTCGCGAATAATTGAATCGTGTGCGTGTTTTATTTTAATATGACTAATTGACTATGCAGTAAATAGATTAGAATGTTTAAAATCTGCAAAATGTATGCAAATTTTTCATAACTTGATTTAATTGTGACTGTTGAGCGAGCAACGACCACTGGTTAATATTTTTTATCCATTTGCATTAAGGATCTAATGTATGGCAAACAAAAACAAAATCGTTTTTGTTTAGAAAAATTTAATGATCCTTCGTCCTTCGTACATCTTTGGACAACCTTACAATTTGTATTAAGACATTCTAGAAACATACAGATCATAAAAAAACTTTAGAGAGCGTTCTAACTTCTTAATCGTCCCAAAATCACAAAAATTAATAAACATTAATTTCGTACATGAAATCCATCGCAAATTAGTAACGGAATATTATATTTAAAATTTGTAAGTGAAAGTAAAATATTTACGACTCCACAAACAAAAATAACACGGTTTTATGTAATAGTTGAACTTGGCAAGTTTTGTAATCCATTGACCGTTCGAAGTTCCAAGACCGACTCTACATGACCCGGTAAAAGTTAAATATATAATACTAGATGATTCCCGCAACTCCGTTGCGCCAAAATTCGTTTATCGCGCGGAAACCGTACATTTTTCCTGGATAAAAAGTATCCTATTTCCTTTCCCGGGACTCAAAGTATGTCCATACCAAATTTCAGCAAAATCGGTTCAGCGGTTCGGGCGTGAAGAGGTAACAGACAGACAGACAGACAGACAGACAGACACACTTTCGTATTTATAATATTAGTATGGAAGTATGGATGCATAATTATATGTATACGACTATATCAGCAGATATATATACGACTATATCAGCAGATATATATACGGCTATATCTGCAGATATATATGACTATATCTGCCCTTGTCTTGCCTTCTCACGCTTACAGAGCTTATCTAATTTTGATGAAATTTTGTATGAAGATAGAGTTTCGCAAATGGACAAAACGAACGATAGTAAACTGCGCAAACGAATTTACTTTATTTTTATATTTTGTCTAACTATAATAATAATTGTTGTAATTATATTGACAAGTTTAGTTATAGTTCGAAGAGCAATACACGTTGTTAAACACTGTCATAAACATACCACGTGTTAAGAACAGGTTTTGTGTTGTTTATTTATTGTTGCATTGTTTATTTATTAGTTATTATTACTAAACCAATTCCGTTTTATTTATCACTTAGGTATTTATAGTAAAGTTAGAGCTGAAGGGTTTATGTTACTAGATGACTCTGTGAACTTCGTACCACTCCCTTCCTAATATTAACCATAAAGCCGGCTGTACACTCTCGCCGAGACACAGCGAGGCGGCCCGAGTGCGAGAGTGTAAATGGGTGCGCTCGCCTCGTCTCGCCTGTCTCGGTCCCTCTCGGTCCGTTTCGGTATTTTGCGCCCGAGACAAAGGGTCTCGCGAGGAAAACGAGCGCACTACTGTACACTCTCGCGTCTTTCAGTACTAGTCCCGCCGTTGGACAGTGTAGAACAGAAAAATAACAATAATAAACGACATTATGAGTCATTATCTGTGAGAAATAAAATTAAATATGATTATAAGGGCCTGTTTCACCGCTTCCTGATAAGGCTATCCACCACTTAACTTGACACATAGAGTATGGAGAATCTGTCAAATAAGCCTATCGGGCACCTTATCAGGAAGCGGTGAAACAGGCTCTTAATCTTTGGATTACAATGATATCTTTCGATGAATAGTTAATGGTGAATGGTCGTTTTCCTCCATCTTGTCTGAGTTCTTTACTGCGATTGAACTAAGCGAGAATGTACATGATCCCACTCGGGCAAGGGGCTCTCGCACGAGACTCTCGCCCGAGAGCTCTTGGCGAGAGTGGCTTTATAGATACCTTCTCTGGACTTCTAAGATTATTTCAAGACTAAATTAGCCAAATCGGTTCAGTCGTTCTCGAGTTTAAGTGAGAATATCAGAATTAAAAATCTATTATTTTATATACTTAGATGACGCGACAACATAAAACAGATAGGCTGAAGTAAGTTTATAGAATTAAAGGATATCATTTACCGCCGTACTCAGTTAACCTTCAATTTTATGAAGAGCTTGACAGTGTATGGGGCTTTTGTAAAAATTTTGAATCAATTACTTTTTTCGACAGGAGTTTATCTTTTCACTAGCGTTGTTGATTGGTTATTATTTTGACGCTAGCCAATCAAATGCAATAGGAAAGTGATAAACTCCGGTTAAAAAACTCAGAAATTGGGCATGAGTGTGGCAGTTAGGTGTGTTAAAACAGTGAGTGCAAAGCGCACCGATTACGTATTACGAGTTTCGAAGCTTCGAGAACAAGATGTGGAGTAGGTACACATGACTTAATAGTTAATATCATTATGACGTATTAGTCACTCCAATATTGTATTATGTTAATTGTTTAGAACGTGTTAATTAGAATATGTGTTAAGGAATGAGCAAACGGAGGCCGATCTAAAGCATTTTCAAGGACCTTATGCCGGCCAGTGAATCCGAATTCCGAGCTGTTGAAGTCCTATAGTTCTGGGCCGTTCCCCTCCGACCTCTGATACATGCGCCCATGAGTACCGAATTTATAAAGGACATTGTGATTTTTAAACATTCAATTTGGAAACAGCGCAACGCGGCAAGCACGCACGCAAGCGGCAAGTCTTTTAATTCAATTGAGTACCTTCTTGTAAAGTTAATAAAATTCAATTTTCAATTTTAAAAATAAATCCAGCTGCATCGTAAATTTAAGGGTGTGTTCACACTGTGTCGTGACGTAACACCCGGAGGCGACGCGGCGACCCTGAACTCAATTCGGGCGCGATCATTTTGCAACTAATCAGTGGTCGTTGCGCTCGAGGTAGACGCTGACCGCCGCGGCGCAAATGTAAACATTTACAGTCATGTGCCATGCGAGGCCGCTACGTGCCATCACGAGTCTAACAACCCTCGGTCATCGGTGTTAGTTCCGAATATTTGAGCAATACATCTGTCATTGGCGGAGGTTGCGCACACGTAGCGTTTTCGAAATTCAAATACATGATCCTATGATGTTCTATTACTTCCTGCGTGCCTCCTAATTGTAAGATATTCCCCGCGTTCCATTTAGCGTTTCAAACGATCAAAACACTCAAAATAGGAGGCATTTTGAGCGTTTTGATCTTTAAATAGAACGCGGGGATTGTCAGAATCTGACAGTCGGATTTAAATTTGGAATCACCTTCTTTATTTAATTGCTAAGTATGGTGTAATACGTACAAAACATCGTTTTTAAAAAGTTTTGGCCAACCCAGAATCCTTCTGACTCCCATATTCCGTTTTTAGCATATTTGATTATTAATATTAATGCAGCATTAGGTGGCATTAGGTAATGCAGCTATGTCCCGTATTAGATCCAGGTCGTTTCTATTGACTCATCTCAGAATAAAAAAAATGTATTCGCATCAAATTAACGTTAAATGCGTTGTGAAAACTCCAAAAGTTTCACGGTTTTAATAGGAAATTTTTGTGTTTGATAAAATGGACTGGGTCGGATAGGAGTCTAAGCTGCATTGTTATAACATTAAAATAAAAGAATACAGTTTGTAGCTATTGTTACTCAGTTCTGGAAGATTTTTCTCCGCATAATGTATCTACCGCATTAGATTCCTAGAATTAAGTAATTATCGTGAAGGAATGCGATATAAACATGCAAGCTTTGCATACTATTTATTCATATGACGTACCTAATGGAAAATATCGGAACCAATAATTAAGTGTGGTTTAAACACTCCATTACGCATATCTATACATACATACTAATATAACTAATGCGAAAGTGTGTCTGTCTGCCTGTCTGTCCGTCTGTCTGTCTGTCTATGTGTGCGTTACCTCTATACCCTTCAGCGGCTGAACCGGTTCAATGTAATTTGGTATGCAGATACTTTGAGTTCCGGGAAAGGATATAAGATAGTTTTCATCCCTGAAAATGAACCGGTTTTGATATAATCTGATACGCAGATACTTCGAGTCCCGGGAAAGGACATCGGATAGTTTTCATCCTGAAAAAATACACGGTTCTCACGCGATATGCAAATTTTAGCGCAACGGAGTTGCGGGCCTCATCTAGTATTCTAGTAATCCATATTTATTAAGTTTACATATTAATTATATTTGTTTACTATAACGTATTCAATAATAAATGCTGTATTTGATTTTCTTCCTTGTTTTATAATAATGTAATTGTAATTTGACCTTTTTTAAATATTTTTAGTTTGACCTTCGAAAATCTTAACTTACCATAAAGCCACGTTTTATCGCGGCGAAGCCAATAAAATCTAGTTTTTGTCGGAAGCAGTGAGTCGGAAGGAAGAAAACAATTCTCTTGCTATAAGTTGCCTATAAGTTTCAAGTAAGTAATTTTTTTTACGAAAAGTATTTTTATTTGCTGGTAAGTAATATAAGTAAGCATGTTATTGTTGTATAATTATTGCGATATACCCACCAGAAGTACCCACGTTTCATTGAAATTCTTAATATTTCTCAATGACGTTAATATAAAACGCAACAGGTATTTTTTGCAGCACTTTTAACTGCAAAAGATGTCATCCAAAAAACAATATGGAGTAAAAAATGTAATTGTTTTTATTATCATTTAAATTTCTGGTCTTTTACGACTTGAAGCAAGAAGTCTATGTAATGAGCAAAAGCAAAAACTCTACGTTATGATGCAAGAAGAACTAAATATAACTACAAAAGCTCTACGTTATAACTTATAAGTAAAAAAAACTCTATGTTGTTCTCGAGTACATCCATACTAATATTACAAATGCAAAAGTGTCTGTCTTGTCTGTCCGTTTCCTCTCCGTCTTCATCACGCCCAAACCGAACCGATTTTGCTGTATGGAGATAATTTGAGTCCCGGGAAAGGACGTAGGATACTTTTTATACCGAAAACATGTACGGTTCCCACGCGATAAACGACTTTATGATCAATTGAAAAAGTTTTTGATCTAAAAATGTCGAACACAAAATGTATGAATTTTAACTAAGGTCCAATTGCACCAGTTTTTGTTACTTCTCATCATTCGTCAAAATATCATGCTTTCTCGTGTATTGACAATCGAATTTCTCAATATCTGCATATTATCTTTAGTAGGCATTTTTTTTAATCATTACAATAATATTAATAAAGAATATTATAAATGTATTGTGATAAATAATAACCGTAAACCGATACCGCGTGCTGTATGTTGATGTTTGAAACGAGGGACCATACACAAATGAATGTTTTGGTCTGATTACGTATGGCTGTGGTTTCATATAAGATCGTTAGCCTAGATACCGGCGAAATATAATGTATCGACGTTTGTATACTTAAATATTATTTTAAATTGTTATACGTTGATATCTTTATATGTTTAATATATTATTGTCTTTTTGAATTCGATTTATAAATCGAATAGATTCAGTGTATCGCCCATCAATCTCATCATCTCATCAAAAAAAAATCTATTGTGTCTGCGATAACCACAATCGAGGTATTAAAATGTCACAATAAGTTAAGCCAAGTTATTTAGTTTTCAATTTACAAGTTGTTTTTTTTCCGTCGGTTATGACTTATGAGAATCATATTTTTGTGACATTTTTATTATTTTAAGTCCATCTAGCAATAATAGTATTTAAAGGTAGTTCAAGCTAAATCTCCATATATACCCATAATACCACGTATTTTATGTTTTCATAAACTATATTATGTCGCAACTAAATTGATTGATGGTTGCCATAGTGTAAACAGCAACCATAGATAACCTGAATCGAGGTTCTCGTAATAGGCGTTAGTCTAATTATGTTACTTTTACCGGCAACCTTGCTGATACTATCTTCATCAAATCGGAAAATACGGTCTGTTACGATATAAAATATCCACAGCCGAACATATAACCTCCTCGTTTTTTGGAAGTCGGTCAAAAAATTATTGACCTCCTGACCAATATTTGGGTAGCTGTCAGCTGTTTATATTAAGGGCCATTTCGTCAAAATTTTATTATATTTAATCGTCTATTAATATATGTTCGACTTCAACATCGATTTTACTTGACTAAAGTTAATCATATTAAATATCTAGTTTTTCGTAATAACGAAAGAGAAGGCATTAATTGTGTTGATCAATGTGTTTATAAAAATGAGACCAATACAAAAGAACATGAGAAAAAACTTCTTAAAATCAACCATGAAAAGTTCGGATATTCAATAAGAATATCCGAACTTTTTTCTCCTCGTTTATAATAGAAGTAGGATAAGTCCCAATGTCAAACATTATAAATTGTAATAATTATGTGCATTGTGATGTAAAGTTTCAAGCTAAACACGCTGAACTAGAAATTATTTTTGCAAATTAACGTTTAAAAATCACAATAAACTAGAGGTGGATGTTATGATCGCTGGGAAATGATACGTCTTATTTTCAATGCCCAACGTTATGCGCCGTTACCCACGGCTCGGAAAAACCAAAAATTATATTTTTTTAACAAAACAAGACAACAAAAACAATGTTGTTATGCTTAATCGTTATTATGTTTAGGTATAATCTAACAATAAAAAAATTGCCTTACGATGACGACGAATAAAATATTAAGGGCCTGTTTCACCACTTCCAGATATATGCCGGATTATCCACCACTTAACTTAACAGAGAGACTAGACTCTAGAGCATGGAGAATCTGTCAAAAAAGTTGTGGATAGCCTATCCGGCACTTTATCAGGAAGTGGTGAAACAGGGCCTAAGTGTAAGTAAACATAAAGTACCTAGAAGATCCTTTAAAATAAAATATTTTTATTACCAACTATTAAGATAAAATCACTTTAAGTATTAAATGTTTTCCTATCAAAACATTGCAAACTCTGAGAAATAATTAATTAGTAACATTTAATGGGCAAATTAAGTCGGGTCTCATTATAATTAATAATTAACTATAATTAATAACTGCGACCTTGTGATTATTATTTCGTGTGATAAAATAGTTCATCTCATTATCGTCCGGACATCCATGTTGAAAAAGCTTTAAACGAGATAAATAATAAAATGTTAGGTCTAAAATTTAAAGAAGTTCAAACAGTTCTATTTAAATTTTTAAAACGCACTTTACGTATCAAGTATACGTTCTCTCTTGTTTTAGAAACATTTTGATGGTGCCAAATTAGACCAGCTTGGCGAGACTGGCTTCCCATCCTCGTAGGTCTCCTGTATAGATTGGAACTATTTACTACAGTGCCGGATATGTTTTTTTTTGTAAGTGTAGGCCACTTCATGTCTGCCGCCCAATGTACCAAATCAGCTGCCCTCTTAGGACGCTGCCGCCCCTAGGCCTCGGCCTATACGGCCTATTTATAAATCCAGGGGAGTAATTAATTGTAATCTGTGATCCAGGGCTACTCTACTACTTTAGTAGAAGCAGATTCTTTTCCTAACATGTAATAAAGTTAAAAGTACCACCCATCGTTCCTATACATACTTTATGATATTTTAAAATTTGCTGGAGTTAGGGTCGATAGAGTTAGGCCGCGTAGATTCAGAAGCTTGGCTCTACATTAGATGATGTTTTTTTCACAGGGCAAACCTTTTGTGTTCATCGAGGTAACATTTTACTACTTTTCTACCTTAAAAACCTCACACTCACATTCATCATTATAAAGTCGTTGTCAAAGAACTCTACTTTTAGGGCTATTTATTGCTGGGTTGTGGATTAGGTTGCTATCTGTGGCAGTAATATAATATATATTATATTATATTACTGCCACAGATAGCAACCGCTGATACAACACTTACTACACTACAAGTAGTTAAGAAAATAAAATCCACAATATTTGTTACTATTTTTATAAGCAACCGTCTGCACAAGGTGCTGAGTTTGTATCATGTATTTTATCATGGCTGTGTACACTTGGATGCTAATAAAGTCTTTGAATCTTTGAATCACTTAAAAAATCCGCCATTAAACAACAAAATAATAATAATAACAATATCTATGTACGCTTTACACCACGTCAGTCTGGCCCCGTGGTAAGTGCCAGAAGGACTTGTGTTACAGGCACCAGACAACGGAAATATTATATTTAATACTTTTATACTATACATATATTTAAGATTTTTATTATATGATACACATATTTAATACACATCCATGACCCAGGAACTTTATAAACTTTTTGTTCCGTCGGCGGGACTCGAACCCGCGACTTCCGGCTTGAGCTACCAACGCGCTCACCACTGCGCCACGGAGGTCGAAAATAATCATGAATAAGACACGTTTCTTTTTAATAAGATTACGGAGAATATTTTGTACGAGTTTAAGTGAGGTTGACCATGTGTCAGCCAGTTATTATTTATTGACGTAACAAGGTTATTAAAAACAGCAAGGTGATGAAGTCTGGTTTTAATAGTCTAGACTCTAGACCGTGAACTAATCTTTAAAGCCTAAGTCAGATTAAGTCTCTCAACATAGTACCATTTATATTACATCATAGGGACATCTAAGAACTATTTAATATGAGTGGTGTGAAAATTCACACAATACATTATAATAAATTTTATCGATTATGTGAATGTACTAAAATTATGTTATTATGTTCTTGACAGGAATAAAATTCTTTCATTTTAAAATATTACGCAAAAAGTAAGGACACAAAGTAATTTAAAGTAGATGTAGGGATTTTAATGTGTAATTTTCGATACTTAATTTAATTAAAATTAATGAGTCAATAACTTTAATAACCAATTATAACATCCTTTTTGTTAAGTAACATTTAACTGAAATCCACTCGATTGCTATTTGTCAATAGGCATCTAATAGGCATCTTACTATGGAATGCCTACACATTAATTATTATCAATATTAGGAAATAGGAATAAATTATAATATTGCCAATGTTTGCCGACATTTTTAGTTCAGTCCATATAATTTTAAAGTGACGTAAACGTTAAATATGTTTAAAATAAGGTTGGCTAGGTGATAAAACTAGATTAAAAAAACAAAATAATTAAAATTTTGTAGAACTTCCGATGATGATATCTAGAACTCTAGATTCCAGGAGTATAGACAAAGTCTTAACCAATACATAATTTGTAATTAAAAAAACAGGAAACGAATTCATATCCTTGTGTATCGAGCCTACAACTAATCTGCTTAAATATTTATAAAATTACGAAATATTAGATGCATATTAAAGGCGTTTTTTTTCCACACATACGCACACACACACACACTCACACACACGTAATCCGCGTACATCCGCAATATCGCGAGACCTTTGTCCGGCAAATATTAAATCAGGCTGATATTGACATTGAATTATTATTTGGTTAATAGTTACGCCAACATTCAATGTTAAGGCTTCGACTTTTTATCGCTATTTGTGTTTGTTTCATCATCGACTCGCGCCGACTATTGGATCATCCATTAGTTTCGTTTGGCGTTGCCGACAGATTTGAGTGATTTTTAATCGATTTTTTCCAGATCGAATTCCGTGTTTTACGAAATTCTGCTAATTTGATCCTCAAACATTCGTTATCAGGTGACGTAGAGTTTGCACAGGGCCTGAAACTGCCTTATCAATCGCTATCGCGACACGGAGCAATGCTCTAATAGGTGTCTGTTAATTCGATCAGCCCAATTAGCTCGGCGATCTCCGGGCCGAGTCGCGACCTTATTATGCGAGTAAAGCTGCGCGCCGCCCAACGCGCCAGGCATACTAACGTACACAAAACGCCTTGGTGAATCCTTGGCTTCAAAACGGAGCTCCTTTCTTACTCCGACTTTAATTCACTTTGTTCTATTATTTACCTTTACCGATTGCGACGTCGTTTTCAGGGTTAATTGGATGGTTAGTTCCAATAAAAAATTAATTGATTGTCGCTAGAAAATTGCACTTACTAGATCGTCCCGCGGTCACCATGCGACGATTCTATTGTATCACTGTTGGAATTCAGATTCTGAACTAAATATTTGTGAAGCTGACGAATCACGAAACGTCTGCTAAATATTTCGGTGGAATTTTTATTTTGCCTCGTTTTTGCGAAGTCACTTTATTGACGCCCATTATTTTTTTTTTTGCTTCGCGATTTTTTTCGCTATTTCCTTATTGTGGTCGTGTTTGAGTAATTTTATATTTACGATTTTTGCCACGACGAATATAATAAGTAGTTAGTATATATTTTATGTTAGCGCAACCGTTACAAAGTAGTAAACACCAAGTTGGACGTGTTATGTTCCTTAGTTTTAACTGTCATCCATCATTATCATTGTCTTAATATGACCACTGTGTCGAGTGAATAATTTCTCATTAGCATATTGTCCTGCAAACTACCTAGTTTCATAATAAAACTGTGTGTCACATGGAATACCACAAGGTCCTTTTACTTTATTTACCATACTGGATTATTCACAAAAACCTAAAAATTCTACGAGAGATCTACTTATAAACTAATATAATTATGTATCTACTTAGTATATTCTTCTAATTAGTCACTAACTTCTAGGAAGTTTATGTAAATTTTTTCCTATAGGAAACGGAGAAAAATTGCACCAACAAAGTGGTACAAGGAAGGCCGCACAATTAGCGTGATTACGGCGTTCCCTCGATCACATGATAGACAATGCTCGTTAATTGTGTCCTCACCTGCGGACGGCGGCGTTTTATCGGAGTTTCCTCTGAGTACAACACTGACACAACCGACTGAGGACAGCGAGTGTCCGTATCTGCGTGAACGCCGCGGGTAGGGAGATATTCGCGATCGCACTTGACCGCCGAGCGCGTAGCGCGCAGGTGACTTCTATACTGACAGCGCGCGCTGCTCTCGCCTTTATTTATTACTTTACATTTCGCGCGTCGCGATCTATGGTTGGATGATATTATTGATAACGCTAGTCTGTAGTGGCCGATGCAACTCGGCCGGAGACATTTAAAGATGACTTAACTTTAATGAATAATTTGACAGAAAATGTATCGAGCTTCTATAAGAATCTTGATTAAAAATTAAAGTTAAATATACATGCAATGTGTCTGAGCAATATGCTGCCGCGGCCGGTTATAGCGGTTTTCAGTATAATTGTGCGTGACAAATCTCTTATCATCTGATCTTGAGGAGGAACTAGAATATAAATTATAGCATTACTTTAATGTTGAAGTTCCTAAAACAGAAATCGTCTAAACTCGTTTAAATCTTGGGCGAAAATGTGAATAAAATTGGCACAAGTCGCAAGTCACAACCGTTATGATTTTGACAATCATGTTTCTCGACCATTTTAGGGTTCCGTACCCAAAGGTTAAAAACGGGACCATATTACTAAGACTTCGTTGTCTTTCCGTCTGTCTGTCCGTATGTCTATCCGTCTATCTGTCTGTCTGTATGTCCGTCTGTCTGTCCGTCTGTCTGTCCGTCTGTCTGTCTCCAGGCTGTATCTCAAGAACCGCTATAGCTAGACTTCTGAAATTTTCACAGATTGTGTATATCTGTTACCGCTATAACAACAAATACTGAAAACAAAATAAAATTAATATTAAAGGGGGGCTCCCATACAACAAACGTATTTTTTTTTTGCCTTTTTTGCTCGATATCAATAAAGACAACAGGTAGACAGTTGAAATTTTCACAGATTCCTCCAATATGTATGTACTTTAATAATTAATAATAAAATTAAAATAAAATAAAAATTTAAAGCGTGCTCCCATTTTTGTCTATTTTTCTCTATAACGGTACGGAACTCTTCGTGCGCGAGTCCGACTCGCACTTCGCCAATTTTTTATTTCTAGTTATCAATCTTGATTTTGCGGTCTCTTTAAATTCGGTTTAGTAGTTATTAATTTATATTTTTCGATAACTTCTTCATTACTGTCACTCATTATTGATTAGGAATAAAGCATGTAACAGTAGAAAAGTTGGCATTTTTATACTAAAGAAAATCTTATAATAGTTGGCAATTCATAGTATGACCAAACAAAAATCTAGACTGCCAATATTAATAAATAGGACGAATGCCTTGTGCCTAAGCAATGCTGGGGTAGTTTGCCATATAAATTACTTGATGACACCTGCAACTCCGTTTTCCGGGATGAAAAGTATTCTATGTCCTTTCCCGGGACTTAAAGTATCTCCATACCAAATTTAAGCAAAATCGATTCAGTGGTTTAGGCATAATGAGGTATAACGGACAGACACACACTTTCGCATTTATAATAATATTAGTATGGATATACATTATACAGTACTATATATTAAAGCTCAGGATTTATAGGATGCGTCCATAAATATTATTATTATTCATATTAGATGATGCCTGCCCTCAGAAATAAGATCTAGATTAGATAGAAATCTGTGGTTGCGCCAAAACTCGCTTATCGCACGGAGACTGTACTTAATTTCGGAACAAGAAGTATCCTATGTCCTTTCCCGGCACTCAAAGTATTTCCATGCCAAATTTCAGCAAAATCGGTTCAGTGGTTTGGGCGTGAAGAGGTAACAGATAGACAGACAGACACACTTTCGCATTTATGATATTACTAGTTGATGCCCGCAACTCCGTTGCGCTAAAACTCGCTTATCACACGGAGACCATGCTAAATTTCGGAACAAGAAGTATCCTATGTCCTTTCCCGGCACTCAAAGTATCTCCATGCCAAATTTCAGCAAAATCGGTTCAGCGGTTTGGGCGTGAAGAGGTAACAGATAGACAGACAGACAGACACACTTTCGCATTTATGATATTAAGTATGGAAGTATGGATGATTATTGATCATATCGTTTTGTGTCTAGTACAAGACTTATGCCGTGCAGATTGCACCTTTTGTAAATGTATTGCAATAAATGCAATCAGTTTCGTCATTTTGCTTCCTGCATTTAGAAGTTACTCCATGAGTAAGTAGTAAAATGTAATCTCCATTTCTTGTAAAAGTTAATACAATATGTTATATTATGAGAGCAGCAGATTAAACATCAAACGTTGCTTATGTTTTTTTAACATCAGTTTCTAGTTTCTACTATCGATAAAACTTAGTGGCACAGTTGGTAAGTATACGAGTATAATATTAGGACAGCGGCAAACACAATTTATTGTAAACTGTTAATCAACTGTTAATTTACAAGCACATAATATAAAGGTTATGACAATCATAATCTTCCTAAAATTACAGATAAAAGATAAACTAGGATAAATTATGTAGAGTTTATATTGTTACTTTGCTTTGGAAAGTACCTAACAACCACTCAATCTCTTCTAAAAGGAGTCTGATATCTCGAGCTTATATTTTCAAGATCTTAAAATTCAATTTACTCGAGAATATAAACTAAACTTGGATTTCAACCTGATTAACCATAGTTTATGAACTATTTTTTAACCATTATTGTGGGATGAAAATCCATTAAGATAACAAAGTCACTTGATCAACCCGCCCAGTTTATGAACAATATTATAAGTATAGGAATTTCTAGTTCACAGTTGTTACTATAAATTAAGGGCCTTCATTGTAACCAGTTTTGCCAACCGTGTTAGGAAATTTGTGGCCAAACAAAACCATATCAACAAATTACGTATACCACTTCTCTTACGCATTTAAATATTAGGTCATCGCTTTTGCCACATCAAAAATAATATTATGTCCCTTATCCTATAAACTCAAACTCAAATGTTTTTATTTAGAATAAATTTTGTTCGGTTTCGGTTCGGCGACTATAACCTGGCGAGAAGGACCGGCGTAAGTAAGAAATTCGCACGGGGACACCTTTTACTATTTTTTTTACACTTCCTATAAAATCTAAGAACGTCGAGATATAAAACAAATAAAACTTCCAACCAGCGCGGTCTTATCGCCCGCGCGAACAAGCGGTTTGGCCGCTACACCGCAAGATCACAATTCACAAGCAAAATTTGTATACACTATACTGTATACATATCGATTTATTTTAGAGCGGCGCGGCGCGGTCGCAAATTTACATACAAATTACAATTTACAATAGAATATAATATTAATTATTATTATTATTGGTTGTGATTTCGCGATGTAGCGCCAAACCGCATGTTCGCGGGGGCGCATATAATACGAGTTCAACGTTAGTAAAATTAGTAATTTAGTGATTGTTGTGCTCCGTTGCCGATCCTGCGAGAATGTTTAGCCACTCCTCAAAATTTTTAACAAACTAACAAGTTATGGAAAAACACTAGTACTCCACAATAAACATCTACCGGTTGCAGGTCTCGAGACCAAACACGTTTGTTTGACGTCAATGCCGGAATGGGGTCTAAAGAATGTTTACACTTTACATCGTCCCGGCTTTTCCAATAAAAAACACAAAATTTCCGTGAAACTGATTAAAAATAGATTATGCAATATTAATATTGTTATTTATGGCATGTATTTGTCTTGTAATAGCCATAATAAGAGTGTTTATTCGAGTCGAGTGTGCGACATCGTTTACAGGTTCTTCAACATTTTTATAGTTGTTTACGTAGTAAAATTAATACTTTTGTGTCTGGCAACTTCTTCCTCTTGGCGACTACTTGAGCATTGCAGACGTAAAACGACTGCAAGATATGAAAATACTAGATGTGCTTCGTTCAAACAGGAATTCGTATACCTCAGAAAATTGTAGCTACTTTTAGCCGCAATAAAAACGGCCGGCCCGTCCTCTCATAGAAAACAAGCATTATGGAACAGCAAAAAATGGAAAGGTCGTAAGCGGCAAAATGGTTTTTGTCGCGTAATTTAAAAGCCATAAATACATTTCATATAAGCTATGGGTAAATTAAAGTGTATGCTTGAACCAATCTATGTACAAAATTTGGAAGCTTAAATCACTCTCCTGTGTTGGCAAAATAGGACTCCCTTTTTTATAGAGGTCTTTTTGATCGATTATTCTGTGCTATAAAAGTTGACCAATCGTGTTATGCTATGGGTAATTCCAAGACAAAGACATGATGAATACTGACAATGAACTTAAATTTCTTATTAGCTTTAGTCATTGCTGAGAAAAATCGATATCGCTACAGCCAAATTATCAAGGCGTCGCCTTAGAAGTATCTAGTATATATGTCGCAGGGAAAAGAGGATATCAGGGATTTCACGATATCCCTAGGGATATCACGAACTCACGGAAGATGCCGAATATTCTTGATTGTTACGTCTTCTTACTAAAAATATCTAGTGATATGTCATTTCACTAAACTAAATCTAGTGAAATGTCAGAAACGCGGATACCGCCGAATAAAAATCGAGCCACTCATTTCTCTGGCTCGCTCTAGTTCCCACACGTGACACGGGCACTAGTGGGAGTGAAAGAAATGCGTCGCTTGAGCTGGCGCGGCTCATCTAGCCTGGAGACAGACAGACAGACTAACCCTTTGGGTACGGAACCGTAAAAACTAGGATAATCGAAGAGCTGGAGTACCTGTAGTACCTGTGCCTGTACAAGAGCCTAACCAAACTAGAGATCGACATGCCACTTTTACAAAAAATATTCAACTTGGTCGGCCGCTTCATTTGACGTCAAAAATCAAAGGTCTGAAGTTTCTGATGAAGAACTCTCAGCTGGTTTCAACTGTATGATTCAGAGATATGGTGATGCCCTCTCAGATTTGCTATAGTTGCATTACACGTGTGATAATAATAATAATAACTCCCACTCTGATTTTGGTGACGGTGGCCGGTTCCATTGAAACCAGGCCAAGAGTATTTTTTTTAGTGCCCAAGTGTGTGCGCAGTAATCTCTATATTCCTTTACTCGCATAACCCGGTGGGACGGAAGACTGATACGACCGGCGAGAGATCAGGCGCAGGACCGACTTTTTACATGCCCATCCGACGCATGGATCATCTAACATCTTACTTGTCAGATTCAGATTTTAGATGATCCTATTCAAGTACCCGTGTGTATACTAGAGCAAGCGAGAGAAATGAGTGGCTCGATTTTTATTCGGCGGTATCCGCGTTTCTGACATTTCACTAGATTTAGTTTAGTGAAATGACATATCACTAGATATTTTTAGTAAGAAGACGAAACAAACAAGAATATTCGGTATCTTCCGTGAGTTCGTGATATCCCTAGGAATATCGTGAAATCCCTGATATCCTCTTTTCCCTGCGACATATATCTAGTATAGCTTTTTACATTAGTGTAATCAATGAAAACGTTATATCTAATAGTGTTAGTACTCGTATTTCATATATAGTTGTATTTTTATTGTATTTTTTAAAATATTATGTACTTGTAGAAATTACAACGGTACAACGGTAGTCAATATTATAATGTTTTGCAAACTTAAAATATATTAAGGCCTCTCAGTTCAGGCGGAACATGATAAAATTGTATTTTTTTAACCGACTTCCAAAAAACGAGGAGGTTATATGTTCGGCTGTGGATTTTTTTTTGTATGTTCAACGATTACTCCGCCGTTTGGGAACCGATTTTCGAAATTTTTGTTTTGTTGTATTAGGTTTCACTCCAATTTGGTACCATGTTCACAAAAGTGGTAACCTGATGATGGAATCCATGAGTAATCGAGGGAACTCCTCGAAATTTATATGGAAACATATGGTGATTTTGGTTTTATGTGAAGTGTACTAAGAATATGCTACCAAAAAGTCAAATATTGGGTCAAGGTATACCATGGTTTCGAAGATGCTGAGAGAACTCCTGACTCCTTATAGATACACGTTTGGGAGTTTCGGCGTTGTTTTAAGAACAGAAAGCATATGCTACTATGCAATTAATATTCATCATCATAATCATAATCATCATCATCGTCATCATCATCATTACCACGTCGTGTTAAGGTCACCAATGTCTCATGGCACAGAATAGATAGTAGTACAAGGCATAGGTATGGATATACTAATAATAATAATTATGTATTGTTACATAACAACACCTGTTTGTTTAATACACGGCGGTCGGCGCTGCAGAGGCGACGGTGTCGCGCGGGCGGCGCGTGGCGGCAGACGACAGATCGAATATTTTACTACTTTATATGATACAGATCGAATACTTTACTAACTACTGTTCACTTCACTGATAATATATTATTTTGTGAGTGTGAGTTGTGACTCTTAATGTAAAGAAAAGACGTCATACGCCTAAAACTGGTCTTATGGTTCTGTAGGGTTACCCTGGGACGTCAATCCCTCTGGCGTAATATCAATTAAGACAACCAGTGAGTGTGAGCGAGAAGAAAAAAATTATTGTAGCGAATTAGTCATATAAAATGCTGTCGAGTAAGCGATACCGCGATGTAGATGCTTAACAACGACATCTGTTGTTGAATTGCGGCAACTAAATTTTCTTAGAAAATATAAAGTTTACAAATCTCAACACTTAACAAATTGTAATAAAATACGTAAAATATACGCGAAAGTTTACGTACTAGTGTAACTAAAAAGAGTGAAATTATTATTATTTTTAACAAAAAATTAAAACCGACTTCCAAGGTAAAAACAATAATAACATTAATATGAACTAAAAAGTATTAAATAATTTTTACTATCTAATAGTGCCTTTTTCCGAATTCTGCTAAACCTCAACTATTTCTGTACTCAATCTTCATAATTTTGAAGTCGGTGCCAGTTCCAAAAGTTTCAAATATTCTGTCAGAGGACTGAAGATTCAGCTATCTGGTACCGACTTCAAAATAATGAAGATTGAGTACAGAAATAGTTGAGGTTTAGCCGAATTCGGAAAAAGGCACTATTAGATAGTAAAAATTATTTAATACTTTTTAGTTCATATTAATGTTATTATTGTTTTTACCTTGGAAGTCGGTTTTAATTTTTTGTTAAAAATAATAATAATCTTAAAAATGTTTTTCTTAAACATCCTCGTTACAGAATGATGTAAATTAGGTATTAGATGTTAAATTGGCACTATTTATTTGCTTTTTTGCTAATTATTATGTTATTATTGTCGAAACTAGTCGCTGTAAATTGTAATTAGTATAGTTTTAAACGCATTACATCAGTATTAAGTAGCTTTAAATACAAAGATTTGTTGCCGGGCTTAAGCCGAATTTTAAGCAAGTTTTTTTATATTTTCCTAATATTATTAAAATAATAATACTTGTGATTATGCGTTCGTAGCCTTGCATTTTATTTTTTGGGTATTCGTTGTTTAATTAAGGTCAGGTATATTTTCGTGTAATGTCTGCGAGGTGGACGTAACCTATTTGCGACATTCTAATTTTACTGTTCACATAGTCTGTGACTTAGTCGCCTGTCGCATGTTTCACACTTGTGGGAAAAAATCCATTCGACATGTTAGTAATTAGTGATTGCTAAGCACGCCACATAAACAAGCCTTAGACAAAGAGGTGAGGTGGATATTTTAATGATATTTCACCAAAGAGTTCCGCAGTCTTCCTCAGGAAAATGTTGAAGGCTAGATAACGCCTGTAACGTCGTTGCGCCAAAATTTATTTATCGCGCGGGAACTTTACATTTTTCCGGGATAAAAAGTATCTTATGTTCTTACTCGAGGCTCTAAGTATATCCATACCGAATTTCAGCCAAATCGGTTAAGTGGTTTGGGCTGTAACAGACAGACAGACAGCCAGGTAGACAGACAGGCAGCCACAGACACAGTACTTTGAAAAGATTTGTTGGGCTTTCGTTCTATTTTAACACTGTCCCAGAATTTTTTCGAGGTTATTGATAACTAATGATAACCATTTTAATTTCTTAATGCAACAACATAACTACTTATTAATGCAGTAAGGTTAAAATAATTATAAATAAGTAATAAAAAATCGGCCAAGTGCTTATCGGAATCGCGCAAGAAGGGTTCCGTACCATACCATTATAGAGCGGAAGTAGGCAAAGAATTGTGTTTTTCGTATGGGAGCCTAAGGAGTGAGGGAGGGCTATTTTTTTTTTATCTATTAATTATTAACTAAAAATATAATAAGGATCTTGTGAATATTTTAAGTGCCTACCTGTTGCCATTATTGATTATGAGCATAAACTGCCAAAAAAATTACGTTGCATGGGAGCCTCTTTTAAATTTGTGATATTATAAGTTTAAACACTTATGGATTTTGTCGCGGAGCACTTTTATTAATCCCAACGTTTCGTCTACTTTGCAGCGGCCGTGGTCACGGGCGGACTGAGGTGACAGGTGTCCAATTTCCTGAAGTTATCCAACTACCCGACGACTCATCAATTTTTGTTTGCGTTCCGATCTACGCAGAACGAACTCACAGTGTCTTGAAGCCGAGGTGTCATAGATTTGTGCTTTAGTTTGTTTATCACTGGATCCCAACTAGATGGCAGCACCCAACCATCTTCGCGGTTGAAATTAGGGTGTTTTTTAATTTCTATGGCCTCGCGTATCATTCTTGGGCGGTATCGTGCTTCTTTTGCCAGTACTTGTGGCTTATCAAATCTTATGTAATGGCGAGGTTGATCCAGTGTGTGTTCACACACTGGATCAACCTCGTGTGGGGGGGGGGGGGGTTTAACGATGGAAGTATTTTATATCGAGATAAGCATTGCGTTTTATACTATTCGTAACCACAAACCTGCAAAAATCTCGTGAAAAAATTCAGTCCATAGCAAAGTAAGACACTTTGCCGCACTCAGAGGCGAATATTAATTAGAGATAAACTACGATAACATGGCGCGCCCCTCCAAAATTCAAAACGATTGAAGTGCGTTGTCAAAACGTTTGAAGTGCGTTATCTTGCGCGGTCGGCTAGTTATGATTAGTTGACCAACAAATGATGGTAATAAGTGACATTAAGTGAAATATTACGAGTATTGGTTTTGGTTGGTTGGTTTTGGTTTGGTTTGTTTGGTACAAAATCTTTCATAAGGATGTGACTATACACACATTGAAACATTGATTTGGAGAGGCGCACTATGTTATCGTACTTTATCTCTACATAATTAATTGTATTATTGTTATTAAATAAAGATTTTTACATAAGCTTTTTTTCACTACGTAGCAGGCATGGGAAACATTTCATGCGTGCCCGTGGTAGGAGATATTGGGCGTCTTCACACTGCGACCACACGATACCACAGAATAGATAAGGGCCACCGCACATATAATACAATTTCAAGTTGGCCGAAATTGCGTAGTGTCACAATTTAATTGGACAACTTCATAGTGTACGCTGCCAGCCGCAGACTTTTAGTTGGTAACGGTGTTGCTAGCCTAGCGACATGCGTGTTTAAATGCGTAAAAAGTACGCTTTTATTGTGACCCCAATAAAACGAAGCGAAAAGAAAGGAGAATATTTTGGGTGCATTCAATACTAAGTGACAGAATATTAGAATTTGTACGATAGTCAGTTTGTACGATAGTCGGCCAACTTGAAATCTATACATATAATAAAACTGTAGAAATGAAAATTCTGTACATTAAAGATATTCAAAAAATAATAAGCGGGGGTGTTACTACATCGCTATAGAAGCCAAAAATGTAGTTAGTTTTTTTGTCTGTCTGTCTGCCTGTATGTTTGTTCCACTATCACACGAAAACTATGATCCAATTTGAATGCGGTTTTCGCAGATATATTTGTCTTCTTCCAACTTAACATCCGGTGTATAAAAAAATTTCCCCCACCCCTCTAAAGCGACGAAAGAGGGGGTCAGATTTGGTATAAGACTTTTGCTTTAACACGAAAACTACTTATCCCATTTGCATACGGTTTTCGCAGATATATTTGTCTTCTTCCAACTCAAAATCTGGTGTATTAAAATCATCCCCCCCACCCCTCTAAGGGGAGCAAAGAGGGGGGGGGGGTCAGATTTTGTATCAAACTTTTTTCTTTAATGGACTTACTTCATATTATTAACTGTTTTTTCCAACTTAACATCTGCTGCATAAAATTTTTCCCCTCACCCCTCTTAGGGAACAAAAGAGGGGGTAAGATTTTTTATCAACTGATGAAGTAGAAATACTTTAAATGGCAAAACAACGTTTGCCGGGACAGCTAGTTATATTATAATATGTGCGGTGGCCGGTAGCCCTCTATTCTGTGGTATCGTGTCGTGTCGTTATCGTGCAGTGTGCAAACGCCCATTGTGATCATGTGCCTCATTTATACGAAAAGTATTAATCACTCTGTATAAATATGGTTTATTTAGTTTTATCCCTATAAGCATTTATGTAGTTTTTAATGCATTATATTTATAACATTTCTCATATCTTAAATCTTAATCTATTCCTAGAATTTAATACGGACTCTTCAAACAAATTATAATATGTAGTAATAATTTCCTTGTACGTAGTTGCAACTCGCAAGAGTATTTTTAGTTCCTTCGCCCTATAGAGCAAGATCTGGGAGTGGGGGATTCCCCCGCCTATTTATAGCTCAGTCGCTCAATGCCAATACTTTGAAACTAGGAATGGCTTTGACTATACAATATACATACAGAAAACTGTAATTATTTGTAACAATATGTCTATAATAAGATGTCTGATATAATAAAATAAAAATATTACATTATACATAACATGAGTACAATAATTATAATATAAGTGCTACATAACATGCCTTTATCGTATTGAAGATCGCGCGGAAAAACACTTAATATTTTTGTCATGAAAATATTCCAAATTTTTCCTAAGACTCAAAGTGTCTTTGCTTCGAATTTCATCAAAATGGGTTTTGTGGTTTAAGTGTCAAGAGCTTGCAGATAAACTCGTACACTCTCGTTAGTATAGAATATAGATTAATAATGTTAGAGTTACCATTTTAATTTGTCTATGGAGTTACTAAGGTAAGAGTAAATCAAGTAATTTTAGTAACTCATTCACAGCGTTTTAGATCATTTTATATATTTTGTGTAACACTCACAAAACTGTATTTATATTTGAGACGAGCCAGTTAATATTCTAAGCACAGACCTACTGCCTACAAAGATTAAAACTAGGATATTTCCTTAATTATATTTTGATATACACGCTTATAGAATATAGGCCGTTCCTTGTGTTAGGCATAAGCGGTCTTTGTTTTAGCAGAATTCATGGTCTTATGACTTATCATTAATGAAACTAAGTAGCCTTCAAAACATCAGCAGTTTGACCTACTTGACGCATTTCGTTTGTACTGAGAAAAATATTACAGATTACTAATCAGAAGACCTTCCGATGATGACTGTAAAATGACAAGAATAGTGCAAAGATTATTTTATATTTTGATGCAGATCCCATCTTAAATAAGTATAGGCAATTTTGAGGAACTCTAAAAGTGTTTTAAATTATCTTAAAGATTATTCATAAAATCAATTAGTTTTTTCATAAATTTTAAATATCTATAACATATGTACAATAAATATAGCCTACTGTATAGGGGCCTGACTTCCTATAATGCAGGTATTAGTATGTACGGGAGCTCTAGAACATTTTTTTTGATTACTTTCCACTATCAATTCAAAGTATGAAATCCTTTCTATCTCTGTTAGCTACCACTTTCGAGATTTTTCGCAAATAAAAATGTTGTTTGTCTTATCGAAATGAAGCTACTCACAAAAAATTTGTTTGATTACATCTCAATGCTTGATGGTAGCTTAAAAAAATGTTCTAGGGCTCCCGTACTAATACCTGCATCATAGGAAGTCAGGCTGAGAAAAAAAAGTGATTATACTATAATTTTCATTACTAATTTTCATAAGATTTAATCTTTCGATCGCGGATTCTTGGAAACCTATTGTGTCTCACTCACCGGTGAGCTTATGGGGCTTGATGGGATTGAAATATAATTATCAACATGTTATATCTGATTGTTTTCTTCAATTATCATGTAACAACATTTTTGTCTGTTAAAAACATGCAAAGCAATTCAAAACATAAATATTTAATAATGTCTTAATTCTTAAATATTTGATTATGAACAGAATATAACAAGATTAAAGTATTATTATTGTAATTAACAAACTGTTCTAATTTAGGAGTTTTTAGATTTAACCTAATGGCTTAGAATATTAGTCATGATCTCACGGGCAACTTAAAATTAATGTGGATTAAAATTAATTAACTGAACTGAATACCTTCATAACGCATCACGTGAACTCATTTGATTTCGAATTATCGTTTTTAACCGACTTTCAAATAGGAGGAGGTACTATAATACGTGGCTGGTTGGTGTGGTAAAATGGTTGGGCCAATACAAGCGATTACGATAAACGAAGGTTTAGAAGAGATATTCGTTTATGATTCCTATGAAATCAACTGCATTTTTGTGTTTAGTACTTCAGTATTTTCGTTTACATAATAATAATATATAATAATATGTAGTTGTGGAAAGAACTCTTTACACACAACAAATTGTTAACTTTGCAGATAAGTATTTCCCACCGTTAATGTCGTGGGTTTATGGTATTAAAATAAACATTATATTTATTGCTTATGATAGCAAGTAGGAAACGAAACCACTTTGAATGACCTTATAAAATAAAGTACATTTAAAACGAAATATATCCTGTTATACTTGATCGATTAAGTCGATCGAAATATTTTGAGGTAAGCGAACTTTCCTTGGCCGTAGCGTTATAAAGATACCCTCTTGGGAACTGGAAATAGCTAGAATATTTGTGACATTATAATATCACAAAGGCATGAGCGCGCCATTTTGTTTTACTCAACATGAGAATTAAGCTATATTATGATTAACCCACATACTACCTTCGTCTTAAAAAATATGATGACTACCTGGTGCACGCAACTCCGTTGCGCTAAAATTCGTTTATCGCGCGGGAACCGTACATTTTTCCGGAATGAAAAGTATCCTATGTCCTTTCCCGGGACTCAAAATATCTCCATACCAAATTTCAGTGAAATCGGTTCAGCGTTTTGGGCGTGAAGCGTAGACATACAGACAAACTTTCGCATTTATAACATTAGTATGGATGTAAGTGTATATATTATGTTGTCTGTTTATTTGCCTGTTTCATATTTACTCCTAAGCCGCTGGATTTAGATGAATATCATTCTGACTTCTGAAAGGACTATCGTCTTTCTGTACACTTTTCAGTTATAAACTATGTACACTTTTCAGATATAAAACCTATCGGTTTTATATCTGAAAAGTGTACAGTATCTTAGCGAGGAACAACGCAATAAAACCAAGGAGAACAAACGAGGTTGCGTGCAAAGTCTAGTCATACCGATGGTTTTACACAATCATTTAAATAACCTTTCTTTATAAAAAAACCGTTATTTTATAACCCATCTACTCGATTCCATTCGCAAATGTAACTGCAAAATTGGCCAATTGCAAGTCGTAATTTGTAAATACTAGAGAGATGCTAAAACGTAATTTGTAAATACTAGAGAGATGCTAAAAATATGCTTCAATTTTAATAAATTGGTATTACTTTGGAAGCTAATATCGTGAGTATCGATCGATAATAATAAACAAAAATAGGTAATTTAAAACGGGGAAAGGAATGTTGACATATTGAAGATTATTGCTGTATGTTAATTATAACTTTGTAGCTTTCAAATTATGAGTTTATAAGGCTCTAAATACGGTAAATTACGGAATCTCCGAAGGGGAAGGGCCTAAAAAGGGGAAACTTTTTAGAAGTTCCTCAATTAAAATAAATTAAGTACAGTAAGAAGATTTGTATCTCACAATTTTCCACATGGTATATAATCCAGTTGAGCACTGCGAGCAAATTTTCCGTCGTCGTTATTAATTTGTTTTGATCGATAAAAAAGTTAAGCGTCATAACGGATATGGAGGCTGCGGTCAGCACACGGTTAATTATTATTGTAGAACGAAGTAAAAAATATGTGTTGAATACCTACACTTTTTCTGTTTAAAATTATTCTATCAAAACTTGGGGCAATTCCTTATGAATTATGACCTTTTAAGACGCGGAAAATTTTAAGTGTGACTGTAATATTTATAATAATGTTTGTTTTAATACAACGCTTTAAGTAATATAATTTGTGTATTCAAATTAATCTTAAAGTCTACTACTTAATTTAGTTTTTGTGCCTATTTCCAGATAATAAAAAATTTAATAACGTAAATACTATAACCAAACCTAAGGTCAGTTATTGTTTGACACTGCTTGAGATGAATATTATTGCAAAATCAGAATATAAGGTTTAGCATTACTCGTGTATGCAGCGCGCAAAGCCTCTTCCGATTGTGATGAAACTCGTCGACAGCTATTTGCCGAATCTTTGACATTGAACGAGGTAAGTCTCGACTGAAGATCGTCGTTACGAAATAATAGAACAATGCCCGAGAATTGTAAAGCTTCGTTACCTTGATGATTTTGCACCAAGGTGACAAAATTTTATATTTTGGCTAGCTGTTACCCGCGACTTCGTCCGCGTTAGCATAGAAGATCACATCCCAAGTATTATTACATTTTGTACAAAAATATTATGCAAAATGTTGATTTTCCCCGCGGCTTCGCTTGCGTAATTTGGGAATTTCACGCAACCGTACATTTTTCCACAAAAAATAGCCTTCACGTGGTCTATTCTTCATGTTTGCCAAATAACAGTTTTTTCCATATTTTACTCTATTTCTTCGCTCCGTAATAGGACTAATGTTTTACCGTCATAAAATATAGCATATAGCCTTCCTCGAAAAATAGGCTATCTAACACTGAAAGAATTTTTCAAATCGGACCAGTAGTTCCTGAGATTAGCGCGTTCAAATAAACCCTTTCATATAATTTCCCCCGTTTTTTCCACATTTTCCTTTATGTCTTCGCTCATATTAGTCTTAGCATGATAAAATATAGCCTTATAGCGTTTCTCGATAAATGGGCTATCCAACAGTAAAATAATTTTTCAAATCGGACCAGTAGTTCCTCAGATTAGATCGTTTTAACAAACAAACTCTGCAGAATTATAATATTAATAGTATAGAATATAGATAATAGTTATCTATAGTACCTGCCTACAAGTACGAGAAGAGAAGAGAGAGAATTAGGAAAATGTAAATAAAATCATCATTGTTGCGCTACTGTTGTTGCACTCTAGTAAAATAATAATGAGAGTAAAATTGGTATAACTACTACCTTTGTACTGAATAGTATTTCACTTTAAGTTCTTATGTTTTATTGTATGTATATAAATTATATTATTTAATAAACACAACACACAACATATCAAACGTTTGCAGCTATAGTAGGCGCGCGAGTTCATGTCCATCCTGAGGAATGCGGTAGTGCTGTGACCTAATTAATTATGGTAATGTCGATGTCGATAATTATTACACATTTGGTCAACCATATCTATCACAAATTTATCTATCACAAACACTCGACTGCGGACGAATGCGGCGAGGCCCCCGCGCGTCACCTCAGGCCCCGATGGACATGAACTCGCGCGCCTACTGTAGGTAGTTTACTGGAGCTCTATAAATCGGCGGTCTTGCTGCTTAGAACAGTTTCTTCCCGTCAACCTTACTTTTATTATAACTAGCGACCCGACCCGGCGTCGCACGGGTACATTACAGCCACTGAAAAAAATATTAAAATCGATAGCCTATGATTCTTCACGTGGTCTACTTCTTATCTGTGCCAAATAACATAAAAATTGCTCCAGTAGTTCGCGAGATAAGCCCTTTCAAATAATTTCTCCCGTTTTTTCCACATTTTCCTCTATATCTTCGCTCCTATTAGTCTTAACGTGATAAAATATAGCCTATAGCCTTCCTCGATAAATGGGTTATCTAACACTGAAAGAATCATCAAAATCCGTTGCCGGTTGCGTAGTTTTAAAGATTAAAGGGAACAAAGGGACATGAGGAAAAAAAGCGACTTTGTTTTATAGAAAATATGTATGTATAGAAAAGCCTAGCAAAAATCACAATAACCGATTTTTTTCTTATTAACCTCTTTAGCCTCCAAAACCTGAATGTTTTTGAAATTAGAATATTTGAAAACTTTTTCCTCTATAATATGATTTATTTATGATATTTTTACAATGAGCTATAATAATAATTAATGGCTTCATTGGATCGATTGATCAATAGAACATACATTCACCAAAATAAAATATTAAAATCATTAATTCAAGTTAATAGCTCTGAGCATAATAATAATCGTTTTACGCAGATTCCGACTTATATTTTAAGTGTTTCTAGAAATTTCTATGGTCATCATACGTGATTTTAGATCTGTCATCACTCTTAGCTCCTTTTCAAACATACGAGAACACAAACACAGTAAATTATTAGTCAAACATTGCGTAATGTTGAACGACTGCTTACTGTACTATTATTATTATCATACATAAATATATTATTATGTACTATTACCATTGCCTGTCGTGATTTCCGTCCCTGTGCTGGGCGATGAACAGCTATTCTCTGCTTTTCCTTTAAAATCGTAGAGTATCAAATTAAAAGTTCTCACATCATACAAACATTACGAGAACATCTTATTCTATCATAAGTGTGAAAGTATGTTTGTTTGTTACCTTTTCACACCTAAACCGCTGAACTGATTTTGATGAAATTTTGGTAGGCGATAATTTGAGTCCCGGGAAAGTACATACGATATTTTTTTTCCGGAAAAATGTACGGTTCCCGCTCGATAAACGAATTTTCTTGTAACTGACTTGCAGGCGTCATGAAATCTAGTCGAATAATATATCGAATAATATACCTCTAATCTCTATACATACGTAAATTGTGAACGCATTTTACGAAGCGTTGCTTCTTTCGTTAGTTAAATTAAAGACTTAGCTTGTTTACAAAGTATAGTGATCAATGATCATATTTGGTCAGGGCCCCCGCTACCATATTATGTGCAATGTGTGCAATGCACACGGGCGCCATCCTCTAGGGGCGCCAAATCGCCATCTTTAGGGGCACCAAAACCAAGGACCCAAAAAATTTGCCTAAAGGGGCACCAAAATCCTTTTTTTTCACACAAACACCAGTAGCCTTTACGGAGGCCCTGTATTTGGTAGTCAATAAATAATAATTATACAGACAGGATTCTGGATGGCTGACATTACCTCAAAGCTACGCCGCATGGGTCTACGGCCTACGGGCTACGAGGCTTGGCTGGATTTATATTATAACCCGCCCGAAAGCGCAGCTTGGCCGCTACATCACGAGATCACAAAGCAAAATATGTATGTGACGATTTATTTAAATAGCGGCACGGTGCTTTACATACTTAGCCGGCAAACCGCGCGAAATACTATACGAAGACTTACGTCTAAATACCTTGTAGTAAATCGTAAAGAAAAATAACACTTGTGACTGTGCTAGGTTGACTTTTTTGTAGCTCCTCGATTTTATTCAACCAATTTGACCAATGAACAAACCAATGAAAATTGTCATAATGACAATTTTCATTGGTTTAACCAATTGGTTCAACCCTTAATCCATATAAAATTAACCCAAGGCGGGAATTTATCTAAGCTATTAAAAAATAGGTATCTCTTTGATTAGGGTTAGAGTTATTCTTGAAGATTTAATTATAAAGCTCACAGTACAATTCATTTGTTAATTCAATTACCATAATCCCTGCTGTAAACATAAAAATAATCTTAATAAAAATATTATATTCAAGGCTTTAAATTTTTTTATAAATATATTTTTCCCTTAAATAAATTCACGGTCAAATTATTTGTTTGGAATTCCACTAAATAGTTCAATGCTCTAGTTTCCATAACAATTTTCCGTTGATATTTCCATAACACGTAAATTAATTGAAAAAACCACGCATATATATTATTATGACGTCTGCAGTTAATGATACTGGGCGTTTGACGTTGACGATTTTACGTTCCGGATGTTCCAATTGGGAATATTACGCAAAGATAAGAGCAGAGGGCGCTACTAGCACATATCTATACATATTATAATAAAAATCGCTTTTTTCCCTCATGTCCCTTTGTTCCCTTTAATCTTTAAAACTACGCAACGGATTTTGATGATTCTTTCAGTGTTAGATAGCCCATTTATCGAGGAAGGCTATAGGCTATATTTTATAATGCTAAGAATAATAGGAGAATGTGGAAAAAACGGGGAAATTATTTGAAAGGGCTTATCTTGCGAACTACTAGAATAATTTTTCTGTTATTTGGCACAGACAAGAAGTAGACCACGCGAAGGATCATATAGGCTATCTATTTTAATCATTTTTTCAGTGGCTATATATTTTATACCCGTGCGACGTCGGGTCGCTAATAATAATCCGACACGTTGCACATGTCATCTTAATATATATATTTCTTGTGTGCGTGTGTATGTGACTGAACTCCTCCTAAACGACTGGACCAATTTTGATGAAATTTTTTGTGTGTGTTCAAGGGGATCTGGGAATGGTTTAGATTCACAATTTTGTCCGCTGGACAATGTTTTTTTAATTAATTTTTAATTTATTAGTAGTTGTTGATTTTGGAATGTTTTACATTGGATCCGACAGTCGGCTGCCATCGCAGTGTCAAATTTTAAATAATATTCGAATTCGGATTTTAATTTTAGTCTGTCCGACAGTTAGCGCTTCGACCAAATTTAAAAAAAATACTTTATATACTTAATATGGCAAAGAAACGTTTGCCGGGACAGCTAGTATATCAGTATATTTTCAGAAACGTTGTCAAACGTCAAATATTACTTGGTGTTTACTGTCTGTGTTGGTGCTGCCTCTATCATGAAAACATATTATATTTTCTATTGTAATGAATCATAACTAATAAATAATTGTGAATTTTATAAACTTAATTTGATGTAATAACCTATTAATTAATCACTAGAAATTGACCTTTTTGTGTGCGGGAATTTTTTTTCTATTACCAATGTAAAAGTTTTTAAGAGGGGCAAATTTTGTTCTTTCCCATTCGTGCAATCCGTTTGAAGTTTTTTTTTATATAATTTTAAAATTTAATATCTCTTGCTTTCAGTTAATTTCTTGTTTCGTCAGACTTTACAAACTAATTGATACAATTGTAGTAAAAACCTATCTACGACGTTTACCCCTGATGAGAATTATGTTAATATTTTTCGCACACTCGTTACTTGTGGTAAATCCGTTTACATCCTTGCTGACTGCTCTGACATCATATTTACGTGTTAATTACAGACATTTGACGTACGAGTCCATCGTCTCACGTATGAGACGTATATTTTGCCGAAACGTAGTATGCATGATAGTTCTCATTAAAAGTAAACGAATTTGATGGTCCAAAGGTCGAATACACAAAATGGCGTGCGACCAGTTCCAAAAGTTTTATTTGAAGTTTGAACTAACAGTATCAAATATTTAAATAAGAAATGTGGCCGCAACTACCGAAAATGATCTACGTATTTACACGTATGTGTGTACGCACGATTCATCGGTACAATTTTTGAAGCCATGATCGATAACTTTGTCGATAGTTTAACTACGTGAAAATTGTACCCGAAAAAAATATTTATATAACAGCCGAACGTATAACCTGCTCCTTTTTGGAAAACGGTTAAAATCTGATAATCCAGTGAAAGCGTGGAAATATACTTTTCATTCATATTGTTAAAGTTGTTTACAAACAAAGAGGAGAAGCTAATATTTTTTAATACCAATGACTGTATTATGATCGTGACGTTGGATCATTAGACTACAATCGTCATGGGTAAATCCCAGCAAAATTGATCATTCCAGTTTTTGTAGAATTACAAAAATTGAGGTCATTATTTTCTACCGGCATAATATAATGATATTTTATAATGTACGATGATTTTTATAGCTTTGATAATGTTATTGACATGTTCAAAGGTTATTAATGGTCTTATGACGTACACAAAATGAGGTAAAAGTTAAAGTATTTTGTTTTGAAAGTAGAAATAAGATGGACGTCAAAACAAAATGTTTGTTGTTGTGTTGACATACTACGTATATTTTTTTAAATTTTACCCCAAGGGAGTTAAATGTACCTCACCACTAGCAAAAGACTTTTTTCAGGCGGATGGAGCCGAGGGAAAACCCAAGTATAAGTATAAACCTTTGAGATAATAATCCATAGAATTTTTATACCATAGAAATTGTGTCTGTCTGTCTGGTTAGTCTGTCTTCACGCCCAAACCACTAAATAAATTTTGCTGAAATTTGGTATGGAGATACTTCGAGTCCCGGAAAAGGATACTTCTGATCCCAGAAAAATCTACGGTTCACGCGCGTAAGCGATTTTGGCGCAATTGAGTTGCGGGCGTCATAAAATTATATGTTACATTATAATGCGGGTTACATTATAAAATTATATGTTACATACTAGTATGTAACATATAATTTTATAATGTAACGTCTATATTTTATTGAATAAAACTTTCGATAAACAAGAAATGTACCTATGTTTGTGGTTGGGAAACCCCGTAAGGCGCACGACTGCCTGATCTGAATTGCTTGTGTAATATTATAAATAACCTCATATTGATCATGAGAGAGCTTCGACAAGGCGAAAGAAAAAAACAACTCACGAAGCCTTGTAACGTTTACTATTCACAATCTCCAGAAATTACAGAAATACATTTTTTGCCTAGGCAACATGTACAAAAAGGTAAGAAAGGTAGCGATAAAAGAGCAATTTTTTTTGTATAAGCAAGCGTCTCCGTGTCATGAATATTTCAGCGCTGCTGCGTTTACAGCGAACTCTGTATAGGGTACCCTTACACACCCTAAAGTGTAACTCAGTTTTGGGACACCCTGTACCTATACCTGACAGAGTTGCGGAAGGTTCTATCTTACCCGCTACTCTGCCTTGAGTTATTACTATTAATATGTATTCTGTGCTTGAGCGGGGAGTTGAGCACCATGGGTTTTAGTGGGTAGACACGCCAGCAGTGCCGGTTTTAACACTACCAGCGTCCTGGGAGAGATTTCATCGGCGTCCAAGGTAGTGCCAAGCTTGCGGAGCCCCTTTTTGCTTGCCTTCTGCGTTGCTTTTTATCCGGCACCACAGAATACAATATATTATTAGTTTAACAACCGGCACCCAGCGTCGCTTCATCTTAACGCCGCTACTGCACCCCAGTGTAGTCCCCCATATACTCCGGTCGATATCCATCGAGAATGCTTAAAGTATTTCCCCATTTAAAAAAAGGCAACATAATAAGTATTATATATTGTGATATTGTTTGTTTCCTCCCATGTTTCCTGTAAGTTCGATATTCGTTGCAATAATTGAATACTTACCAGTTACCGAAAATAAAAAAGGGTGTAAGTGCCAAAATTTTCGAAACGTATTTTTTACCGGAAATGTATTTTATGTGTCATCGCAAATAACCTAAAATAAGCATTAAGTGACTAGCGTTAGTTTATTGTAAATACTAACTAATAGTATAAATGCGAATGCTGTCTGTCAATATGGCACTTTAGTGCTTGCTAACTTTTTTGCTACATTACAAAAATTCATGTTTCATTCAAAAAGGTTGCGTGGCTGCGGTAATAAAGAACGATTTTGGTGTCAAGAGAGAATTAGTATGAGGTTCCCGAACCTAAATCCTAATTCGTAATTTGAATCATGTGAGTAAAATACTGTGACGGTCACCTCATTAAAAAATGAAGGCTAAAAATAATCATACATCTCCGAAATGGGAATCCAATGAGTATCGCGTATCGCACCAAATGTGTATGGAAGGTTATAACGTATGTATATAGCTATTAGCTTGTCAAAAAAGAGTAGATGAAGAGTAGATGAACAAATTTTAAATTAAGTACATAAAATATTTAAGAACTTTATTAAACCAAATATAAAATATGCCAGAATTATAATATTTGAAGTGTAAAAACGTTGTCACTGAAAATACGGGACAAAAAACCCACAATTCGACTGGCCTTGTACCATGAAACTGTTTTGAGACTCAAACAATCGGACGAAAATGCCGCGTCCTACTCTAACAGACGTGAAATGACGTTGTTAGAGCAGGACGCGGCATTATCGTCCGATTGTTTGAGTCTCAAAACAGTTTCGTAGTAGGCCTACAGTAGGCCTACTACGAAACCGTTTTGAGACTCAAACTTACGATTATAAAATTTAGTACTAGTAGTTAGACTAAATTACTGCAATGTTTTCACGCTGCATGGCAGCACCAGCATAAGACAGTAAACAAAAAGTTTTGCCCGACATTTGACGACGTCTCTGTCAATATACTGTATGTGCAACATGTCGGATATTATTGGGATTATTTACTCTATGTGCTGGTAGCGCCCTCTGCTCCGAACATGTAATATTCCCTTTACTGTACTTTATCGTAAAACTATCATGGGAAACTACCCCTTATGTCCGGGACATAGGAGGCTAGTTTTTCAAGCTAGGATAGCAAGCTAGTGTTTGTAAGCTAGCAAGCTAGTACTTCTGGCTTCGCGTGGACAAAACTATCCTCATTTGTAAAACAGAACTAGCATGCTCCAAGCTAGGTCAGCAAGCCAGGACAGTTTGGTAAGAAACTAGCTTGCTATCCTAGCTTGAAAAACTAGCCTCGTGTATCCCGGGCATTAGGGCTTAGACTTTCAGAAAATGCAGAATTCGCTACCATTGCAAAAATCGATATAGGTATCAAGGTGATGATATAATAAATGGAAAAAAATAGCGAAAACAGAATATGTTTTTTAAGATTTCTCAGAAAATCTACGAGCATGCAGCGTCCATACTATAGAAGTCTATAATCATAATTATACTAATTATTATTATTATTTGTGTTACTTGCGCACTAGGCCAGGTTCGCGCGGTCCTACACGTTTTTCTGATGCACGTTTTTTAACCGACTTCCAAAAAGAATAAATTCCAAATTACAATGTGTATAGACCATTTACACGTCGATTGTATACTGCACGATTTGTTGCAGTACAATCGAAGTGTGAATGTTAAGATGTATACTGAAAAAAAACGTGCAGGATTGTGCCGTGTGAACCAAATCTTAGACAGTATTGCAATTAGTGTCTTCCTGACTTCTATGTGAAAGCGAAATTTGAGGTGAGAGATTTAACCAATCAATCCCCAAGCGGCAGCCGGCTGCCGCATAACAATTGAAAATCCACTGTGTCTGCGATACCCACGATGGAGGTGCTACCTCCCTGTCTACTGCTGCTGGTGCTAGATATGAACACGCGAAAAATGTGTGGCCCAAACAACTATTTTGCCAAAAGTTCCGTTTGGCCAAAATATCACAACCGGTCACAACCTAGTCGTGATAAATTACTTTTGGTTTATTTATGGCCATAATACAAAATATAATTAATCATAATTCATGAGTAACGGATGGAACGGTATCCATGAGTCTGTGACGTACACTTTACTGCTAGATTTCATACATAAATTAATTTCGCCAAAATTTATTAACTTTTGGTAATAAATACAGTAAAAAATGTCTAGACTCTAGACTGTTAAGTTCCTACTCTGCGTTTTGGTTTAAAGTCATTTAATTAAATTACTAGCTATTTGACCGAGCTTCGCTCGGTATTCGATAAAACACGAATGAAATGACATTTTATAAAAATGATTCCTAGCTAGATCGATTTATCGCCCCCGAAACCCCCTATATACTAAATTTCATGAAAATCGTTGAAGCCGATTCCGAGATGCCAATTATATATAAATACTTATACAAGAATTGCTCGTTTAAAGATATACGATTATTATTAATTTTTTAGTAAGTAGCTGTCTATTCATATTTAGCGTATACTTTTTATAATACTGTCGAGTGATCCAACTTTTGCCTACTGTAGTCAACACAGGACTACTGGAGCTTTGTATCAATTTTCTCAGTCACAATTTAGATCCTCATGGGTCGCAGTGACGTCAGGGCTATAGCGACCTGCCTTCTTAAAAAAAAAAAACAATTTTCTACAATTTGAAAAGACAATAAAAAATTGCTGATATTGACTTGGCGTAGCAAGCTTAGATCAGTGGTTTTCAAACGTTTTGGATGCCGACACCCTTTTAAGAACGGAAGATTTTGACGAGCCCCTTAGAAAAAAGAATTTTGTCTTTTAATGAATTTTCTCCACGCTTTTTTAAATATATCTCTCGTGGAACTCCCACGAGGCGTTTGCGGAGCTCCACGGAGCTTACTTTTATAATGGCTAGTTAGTATAGATAATATTTTTGTAGATACCTACTTCGGTGTTTAGTATTAATTCGATCGATTGAATTCCGATAAAAAAGCTAACATAATATGTAATAGTGAGTGTGACAAAGCGCGCCACCGCGGCAAGTGCATATAGCTCAAAGTAGTAATAGTATTCAATACTTTTATTTGGAAATCTCCAATCTGCACTATGGAATTATAGCTACATGGCACACTTGCCGGGGTGTCGCGCTTTGCCACACTCACATGCTTACGAGTTACGATCTTCCTTTACATACACGATCGCGAACACGTGATACTGCTCATCGTGTTTTATTTCTGCTAATAACACGTTTATAGAACCGGGTATTTTCCCAAGAAGATATTAATTGAGAATAAATACAAATAAAACTTGTTTTTTCACCAAAAAGGGAAACTTGAGTATTCACTATTCGTGTACTTCCTAGTCACTTTAACTGCCTTCACATGACGTGATTGTATCTTTTTACAAAAAGTTTTACATACCTACGTCCTACAACTTACAAAGTAACTTTTGAATGAGGTTTTAATAGGATATATTACTGCAATGTTTTCACGCTAGACGGCAGCATCACCATAGACAGTAAACAAAACATTTTGTTCGAAGTTTGACATCGTATTATCGAACGCTTATAATATTACTAGCTGTCCCGGCAAACGTTGCTTTGCCATAATATATTATGTATTTGCCATATTATTTTATTAAAGTGACTAAATATGTATGTTACCATGGCAACGTCGATCGCTATCCCGTCGCACAAACAATGGTCGCCGTCAGTCTCAGGTTGTTATAATTTACTATTGTTTATTCAACAAATGCACCTATCAATATAATGTAAAGTACCCAGTAGCCGTTACTTACTCAATCCAGTCGAAAAGTATCGACATCCGTTGGAATCTTTTGTAATTAACAGATAATTGTGACTCAATTAATTATAGACAAATAATTTGCAATAAAATAAAATTGCGACTATAATAATTAAAGATCTAAGCTATCCTATCTCTCAAGTTGGAAAAAAGCACACATTAAAAAAAAACATTAAAATCGGTTAAGTAGTTTAGGAATCCATCGCGGACAAACATCGTGACAGGAGATTTATATATATTAGATGTCAATTCTATACATTTTTGACCGGCGATTCAATAAAGAAGCGATCAACAATTCTTGTTGGATAGGGGCTTCGGTTTCCGTTTGGTTTCGCTTTATATTAATATCTCTATTCACATTTTCACTAAAGTAATAACTAATAAGTATCGCAAGATTTTATATTTAAATTGTCAAGATGTGTGTATAATTTAAAAACGAAATAAATAAATTATACTCGTAATTTACAAGTTAACCCCGATTTCTCAGAAGAAGTTTAGCGACGGATTTACTCGTATAATGTGACTAGTATAAAATTATTTGATTCTTTTAACATAATCCATACTAATATTATAAATGCGAAAATCTATCTGTTAACTCTTCACGCCCAAACTGCTGAACAGATTTTGCTGCAAGGTATGGAGATAGTATACTATACATATAGAGAACTTTGAGTCCCGGGAAAGGACATAGGATGCTTTTTATCCTGAAAAAATGTACGGTTCCCCCGTGACAATCGAATTTTGGCGCAACGGAGTTGCAGGCGTCATCTTTAATCTAATATATAAATCTCCTGTCACGATGTTTGTCCGCGATGGATTCCTAAACTACTTAACCGATTTTAATGTTTTTTTTTTAAATGTGTGTTTTTTTCCAACTTGAGAGATAGGATAGATTAGATCTTTAATTATAATCGCAATTTTATTTTATTGCAAATTATTTGTCTATAAAGAGCGACCATTGTTTATGCGACGCGGGTCACGGCTCACGGGATAGCGATGGACGTTGCCATGGTGACATACTTATTTAGTCACTAATTCAATAAAATAATACGGGTGATATACTTTATATAATATGGCAAAGAAACGTTTGCCGGGACAGCTAGTATAATATAGTCTTTTAATAATCTTATGAGGATATCCAGTTACGGTTGTGACTTGTATTGACTTGTATTGATTTACTCAATTAATATCCAATAACCATAAAGATAGTAAAATAAGTATCTTGATGGAGATTTTATGGCGTGGGTAGTCAGGAATTGCTACATCCTTTACCATTCTTCTTCATACAATATAATAATTAATGTTATTTTATCGCTATTAAAAGTTCGGAAGGTCATTTCGGTAAAGGATTTGGACCTCAATTGTCATACTTACATTCTAGATCGATTGTAAAGCTATCTCATTATAAAAGTTTTAAAATCCTAATATCGGGGCATAAAAATTGGGCTCCAGACACAAACACGAGTCAATAATAATTGAAATCAGTGGTAAATAATTAAAGCTAGACATAGCAAATACTCTCAAAATTTATATTAAAATTACTGCATAATTAGCTGTTTTACTAGCAACTCGGAGAGTTTTTACATTACGCGGCACGATATCGGATATCGCACCGATAAAATACGTGGGATATTAGGGATGTGTTCTAGGATGACCTCTGTTTTTTACATGGAGAATTAATGATTGACACATCCCCGGCGGATTGGGGGATATCGGCTGGGTATGTGGGCAGTGGGACTCGCCAGCAGGGTCTACACACTAACTAGCTCTGGATTTATGTATAGGCAGTATAGGTCATGGCCTATGGGCGGCAGCCTGCTATATCGTCCTAGGATGGCGGCAGAGTTCGTACATAGGAGCGTAGTGGCGGCAAAATTAAAGTGGCTTATACTCATAAAAAATATAAATCTGGCCTTGCCACTAACACCCCGTGATGCTCAACTCCCCGCTTAAGGCAGAGGTAGGAATATAACTTATCATAACTCTACCAGCAATCTTCCACATCGCACAGACCAGCCACCACCCCGCTTTAAGGGGGCCGCGATGCACAGAAACACTTCGCGCATCAGGGCTCTCTCTAGAACGTCATAGAATGACCTATCTTTACTCTTTCTGTGCGATATTGAACAAAAATTAAATATTAGGGCCTTATTATATCTCCGATGTTTTCCTGCCACATTGCATAATATTAAGTAAAAACGGAACTACATCGGATATCGTTTCACAACATGTCGATCGCACGCGCACGGTAGCGGATATATTAAACATAATTTCGTAAACCAGGGTTACTGTCAAGGAGACGGCTATGTGCGTCGTAGAATTATATTGTAAATAAAGCACTATTAGTATTTGCTCGCCGGAGCTAAGTGGCTGGGCTGACATCAACATAGTTTTTACCGTGTATACAGTTTTTAGAAGCATCGAGAAGGACCCCATGGACTTTGAACGAATAAACTGGAAAGTCATTTTTAATTTCGCAACATTTAGTCTCGCATTGATTTAAAACGTCATTAAAATGTTGTCTGGATAATACTTCCCAATGATACTATGTAGCTAATATTAACGATCAGGTGCAAAATAATCTGTCACGTCTTCAACAGTTATGAGATCAGATTCTTTCAAATAATGAATTGCGGTGATAGGTAAATAAATATTATCTAGTACTTAGTTGCATTACCCATGCAACACACTTAGCAACTTATTATAACAACCGACTTATTTCGAGTATATAAGCCGCTAAACCGATTTTGGTAACACTTGGTTACAAGTAAGGATAATGTATAGCTATAATAATTTAAGTCCCAGGAAAAGAAGGAAAGAAGACTTATACGATGAAGAATTTAATTCTACGTGAAAAAGTGGCGGAATACGTCTAGAACAGTGGTCGGTATTAACCTTTTTTGATACCGGCCACAAAATCGTTTTGGTCACTGGCCGCAACCAAAATTCAACGGGTTAAAAACAACGTTCTTGAAAATTTGATATTGGAACATATTTACGACTTTCACAATGATTTTGCGCTATTTGGCCGGTGGGCGTGAATTTCAAATGGTTTAACTTCATGCTGCCCACTGATATTAGTCTCGACAGGCCGCAGGTTGAGTATAGCTAGCTGGTCTAGAACATTATAAGTAGGTATTACTAAATGTTTCGCACGGCTTCGCCCGCGTAATTTAGGAATTTCGCGCAACCGTACATATTTCCGCAAAAAATAGCCTATGTCCTATATAGCGTTTCTCGATAAATGGGCTATCTAACACTGAAAGAATTTTTTAAATCGGACCAGTGGTTCTTGAGAATAGCGCGTTCAAATAAGCCCTTTCATAAAATTTCCCCCGTTTTTTCCACATTTTCCTCTATTTCTTCGCTCCTATTAATTAGTCTTAACGTAATAAAATATAGCCTCTAGGCTATATTTTATTATATAGCCTAAGGGCTATATTTTAGTATCCTTCTTCGATAAATGGGCTATCTAACACTGAAAGAATTTTTTAAATCGGACCAGTGGTTCTTGAGATTAGCGCGTACAAATAAGCCCTGTCATAAAATTTCCCCCGTTTTTTCCACATTTTCCTCTATTTCTTCGCTCCTATTAGTCTTAACGTAATAAAATATAGCCTATAGGCTATATTTTATTATATAGCCTAAGGGCTATATTTTAGTATCCTTCTTCGATAAATGGGCTATCTAACACTGAAAGAATTTTTCAAATCGGACCAGTTGCAGTAGTACAAACTCTTCCGCTACATAATATTAATATTAATATAGATTATTTGTAAAGTTCTAGACGGATAAGTATTGTCTTGCTTCTCATGATCCGCACATCAAAGTGAGAATAATATAATAATATCCATTCATCACACACGCGAGATGCGGCGATAATGCGTTTACATCAGTGGAATTTTCTATGGAATTTTTAGACCTTTGCTGGAATTTACGAGTTAACTCTTAGTTTGTTTTAAAATTTGAACACATTAAACCGCCGACGTAAATTGACAAGTGTTTGCACGATCGCGTCCGCGGCTGTTAAAAGTTTGTCGACATTGTGCGAGGACGAAACACTTGGAGCAAACAATTGAAAAATACGTAGAGACGTAATAGGTTCTAAGTGGATGAAGTTAGTTTAAGGCTGGTATAAATAGTCAGTACTCAAGATGCATCTCGGTCTCAAGACGCGGTTCGGCTCTGTGATTGGTCTAAATTTTGACAGCACACATCACAGTCGCATCTTAAGTACTGACTATTTACACCAGCCTAAGTGGATGATATCAGTTTGAGAGTTCATTCTTCAATGGGGATTGTCCATTTTTTTTTTATTTTGCTCATTACAAAAACATTTCGAGGAATAAGGTCAGTGATCGCTTTTCTGTATATAAACGAAAAAAATATCCATTAGTTACTTATATTTTTGAACAAATATGTTTAACCTTAGTTTGACCTTCACTGGCGTTAAATTAGCAATAAACTCGACCAACATTACGTTTCGAACTTTTGGTAAGCTTCTCGTATCAGCTTTTACATAATAATAACTTGCATTTAACGAACCAGCCATTATAAATAAGATTGAAAGGAAAAAAAACATACTGCAGAGGTCAATTGGCCGCCGATGATGACGTCAGAGCGAAACTTTAAAAATTTATTGAGAAAAAACTAGCCAATGAATTTCAAAATTATTTAATTTATATTCTTAAAATACCCTATTTTAACGAAAAAAAATATAAAAAGTACATGTGATTTTTTTTGGATAATGCCCATTGTGAAGAAATATTTAAAACTAAATGACTCCCGCGACTCAGTTGTGCCAAAATTCATTTATCACTCGGTAACCGTACATTTTTTCGGACCTAAAATACACTCGGGACTCAAAATATCTCCAAGCCCAGATTCAGCAAAATCCGTTCAGCGGTTTTGGCGTGAAGACAAAAGACAGACAGACACACTTTCGCATTTATAATATTAGTTAGTATGCATGATTAGGAATAATAACAATAATAATTGTGTTAATTATTATTATTTTCTACGCTCTAAAGTCTAAAGGATATTCATATTTCATGCTATTGAGAGTAAGTTTTTAAGTTCACTGTTTATGCACAAAGGCGTCGTAAGAGCCTAAAGAAATCCATTACTTGATACAAAAGGCATGATTTTATTAAAAAGATATAATTTTCTAATGAATTATATAAAAATTTTGAATGTATGCCTTTCAAATAATGCTTAAGAATTCAAAAAAATTGGTAACAATGTTACGTCATAGATAAGACATCAACGACAGTAAGGCTGCTATTAGTTTTAGCCTTAAAATTATGTTGATATAATTTGATAGCTAAGGACGAAAGGTTTGATCACCATTAAAAACACGTGATTTCGGTAGGTTTTCGTGTATTTATTCAAATTTTATAAATATTTACGCTTTAATTCCCAATATAATGTATGCACGAATGTAAAATTCGAATGTCTTTTAATTAAAAGATTATATTTAAGGCATTAAAATAATAATTAGAATTTGTTTTTAGAATAAAAAAGAGTTTAAAATTTTCATAAATTAATGGACACATAGGTCATTCAGGTAGCCTCCTACTATAGTACCTACACCTATACTTCGTTCCTACGCCTTACTATAATATTACTATTAATAAGAGACTATAAAAATAATAATAATAAATTCTTTATTTGCACACACAAAAGAAAAGACATAAAAATGACAAAAAACAAAAGACATAACAACAACAAAAATTATAAAAAATTACAAAATTGTGCAAAAAGGCGGTCTTACTGCTTTAAGCAGCTTCTTCCAGAAAATCCTTATGTATATGTATGTAAATCCTTATGTGTATGTAAATGATTAAGTAATTCCAATACATCTTTTTATGTAGGTATGGTAATATGATTTCAAAATGAACAGTTATCAACTAAAAGTACTTTGAAAATTATAATCTAAAATATACAGATATATACAAATTTTAAATAAAAAAACTATAAAAGGAAAAACTTGCCCAAGTCGTCCCCATCTGGCAGAGTGCCCAGCAAGCTGACAGCATTGCCACGTTGGATGGCAATTGCAATCCGCTGTGCCAGGTAGCTCCCAGCTCTGGGATCTCGGGTGGCTTCAACAAGCTTCTTCGATATTCCTCTAAAAAGCTTATGTGCCCCCGGACCCCATGCGCCTAGAGTTTCCACCCCAAACGGTTCAAATATGAGATCTCCACTGAGGTTCTCATACTTGCGCCGCTTGAGGTTCTCTGCTTGATTTGCGGCTGCGCCCGCACAACTCGAGGTGCCCTGAATATGGGACGAGGCGAGTGTGTCGACACAAGTAGCGTCCCACACAAGGGCCCGACCCACATTCCAGGGGACCAGGGTCATTCCATCGGGTCTCTTGCCATCGTCACGCGCCAAACCGGAGGGCTCCAGTATCGCTGGCACGCCGGCAGTGACAAGAGCCCGGCGAATGAGGTCATTCAGGCTGTGATGCCGCGAAAAGCGTCCAGCACTTCGCGAGCAGCACAGCCCGTGGTGACCGTAGCTGTCTACGTGCGCGCCGCAAACACACTGATGGGGGACGACATGAGGGGCACCAAGACGCAGGGCAGTGGCAAGACGGAATGTATTACGGTCCAGCAATGTTCCTGTATTTTTAGATGGTAGTGCCTGCAGCCAAGCTCCCGACTCCCACCTCTCCACGGCCAAAAGTCGAGCCCGTTCTACGGCGCTGGTAGACGTGTTAAACAGTTTATTACGCACCAGCCCGCAGATGGGCTCATCCCAGAGCCTTTGGGAGGATGTGTTCTTGGGGACCTCGCTGCCGGCACTAGCAATGTCCCAGGCGTCCTTGGCCTCGTCCGCGAAGGGAATGACGAGTGGGCAAGAAGAGGGTTCTAAAATTTTGGCTATTACTGCGCGATTTGCGTGGACCGAGGACAAGAACGCCGGTAAAGCTGTGTCTGATGTTTTTCGTATTCCCAGGCCACCGAACCTTACTGGTAATGTAGCTTGGGTCCAGGAACGTTCGTCAAATTTTATGTTTAAAATTGTGGAAAGCGTATGTTTTAGGGTGTCATCTAAACTATGGAGAAATTCTGGGAAATTCCAGAGCTGACAACACCGCAAAACATACGTAAATTTTGGGACGAATAAACAATATCGAATCAGGGTAAATGCCATGTGACTGTTAATTTGGAGAAGACGATCTAAACTTTCACTAAAATTTCGTGCTTTTTTATTTATATAGTTCGGAAAGGAATCGGCTAGAACAGGTGAACCCAAGAGAAAAAGTGAACTCTTCTCAATCACTGATAATTCTGGGGCGACGGACTTGAAACTGGATATTATCTCATCTCTATCCTCACAATCATCAGGGACAAAAAGCTCACACTTTCCCAGGTTCAGATCTAGGCCTATAATTTGGAATTCGCGAATCAGGGTCCGAAAATCCGAAAGAACTGTACATGCGTCGCTGGCAAGGGTCCCGTCATCTAGGTACCACACGTTGAATTTGGAATTTAGGAGTTCGATGACCGGGTGAATAGCTAGGCTGAAAATTGCTGGACCTAGAGGGTCGCCCTGTTGACAGCCAACTTCAGACTGGATTAAATGGTCCTGATAAATGAGCTTAGTGGGTTCTCGGTAGCACTGTAACATGAAGGGCAAAATGGTGGGGGCTTTGGTTTTTATCTGTGTCAACATGGCGACCCTGTCTACAGAATTGAAAGCATTTCTAACATCCACCTTTAGGTATATACTGTTTTTGGAATTTTGAACATGAGTGCGAAAAGAGTGAACGGCTGCCTCACAGCCACCTTTGCAGGCAAAACCAAGTTGCTTGGGTTGGAAATATGATGACAGGGATTTAATGGAAAATGAACTAATTTATCACACGGGTTCAAAGTCCGAGCTTACGGAATTCAACGCATACAAGAAATATGCGCTTTATTTTTAAATCCACTTACTAAATGCTATGGATCCAGTTTAATAACTGCTTATTACTAGTTAATGCCTGCAATTCCGTTGCGCAAAAAATGGTTTATCTCGCGGGAACAGTACATTTTGATAAAAGATAAAAATCGGCCAAGTATGTTCTACTCGCGCACGAAGGATTCCGTACCACAACAGAGCAAAAATAGGCTAAAAATTGTTTTATTTGTATGGAAGTCCCCTTTAATTATTTTATTTATTTAAATTTTATTATTAATTATTAAAGTCTTTCAACAATTTAAACACTAAAAAATACAATCTAAAGAATAAAAATATATACAAACTTAAAATATAAAAAACTATAAAAAGAAAAACTTCCCCAGGTCATCCCCTGCATCTAGCAGAGTGCCTAGCAAGCTGACAGCATTGCCACGTTGGATGGCAATTGCTATCCGCTGTGCTAGGTAGCTCCCGGCTCTGGGGTCTCGGGTGGCTTCAATAAGCTTCTTAGATATCTGTCTAAAAAGCTTATGTGCCCCCGGCCCCCATGCGCCTAGGATTTCCACCCCAAACGGTTCAAATACCAATCACCACTGAGGTTCTCATATTTGTGCCGCTTGAGGTTTTCTGCTTGGTTTGCGGCTGCGCCCGCATAGCTCGAGGTGCCCTGAACATGGGACGAGGCGAATGTGTCAACACAAGACACAAGTAGCGTCCCACACAAGGGCCCGTCCCACGTTCCAGGGGACCTGCAGGTCATTCCGTCGGGTCTCTTGCCATCGTCGCGCGCCAAACCGGAGGGCTCCAATATCGATGGCACGCCGGCAGTGACAAGAGCCCGACGAATAAGGTCGTTCAGGCTGTGATGCCGCAAAAAGCGTCCAGAGCTTCGCGAGCAGCACAACCCGTGGTGATCGTAGCTGTCTACGTGCGCGCCGCAAACACACTGATGGGGGATGACATGGGGAGCACCAAGACGCAGGGCAGTGGCTAGGCGGAATGTGTTAATTATTATTATTTTTAACAAAAAATTAAAACCGACTTCCAAGGTAAAAACAATAATAACATTAATATGAACTAAAAAGTATTAAATAATTTTTACTATCTAATAGTGCCTTTTTCCGAATTCGGCTAAACCTCAACTATTTCTATACTCAATCTTCATTATTTTGAAGTCGGTACCAGATAGCTGAATCTTCAGTCCTCTGACAGAATATTTAAAATTTTTGGAACTGGCACCGACTTCAAAATTATGAAGTTTGAGTACAGAAATAGTTGAGGTTTAGCCGAATTCGGAAAAAGGCACTATTAGATAGTAAAAATTATTTAATACTTTTTAGTTCACATTAATGTTATTATTGTTTTTACCTTGGAAGTCGGTTTTAATTTTTTGTTAAAAATAATAATTTCACTCTTTTTAGTTACACTAGTAGGTAAATCTTCGCGTATATTTTACGTATCTTATTACAATTTGTTAAGAGTCACAACTCACACTCACAAAATAATATAATATTATCAGTGAAGTGAACATATTGTGCTAAGTAATTAACCAATTTTAATACTTCAAGCCCGAAGCGGTCACCGGCGATTGCGATAACAATAGAAAGGCTATTGTGTCTCGTTTTTCCACGATCGAAGGATCTATCAGATAAAAATTGTATTGTAAAAAATCCTCGTTTTTTGGAAGTCGGTTAATTAAAGTACAAATACAATTAAGTATTTTGTGAACGTTTCAATTGCCTATGTGTTACCGTTATTGATTAAGAGCAAAAATCACGTTTGTTGAATGGGAGCCCCCCTTAAATATTAAATTTATTTTGTTTTTAGTATTTGTAGCTATAGCGGCAACAGATATACACAATCTGTGAAAATTTCAGATGTCTAGCTATAGCGGTTCTTGAGTTACAGCCTGGTGACAGACAGACGGACTGACGAACACACGGACAGACATCGAAGTCTTGGTAATAGGGTTCCGTTTTTACCTTTTGGGTACGGAACCCTAAAAAGTATTCCAATGTCCAACTCGGGACTCAAAGTAATATCTCCAAACCAAATTTCAGCAAAATCGGTTGAGCGGTTTGGGCGTGAAGAGGTAACAGACAGACAGACACACTTTCGCATTTATAACATTAAGTTTTGTATGGACCAGGGGTTCCCAAAGTGAGCGCCGCGGCGCCCTGGTGCGCCGTCGAAGGTAAAGTTGGGTGCCGTGAGTAGATCCTCCATGATTATCCGAAACCACAAATATTATCATAAAAGGGACCTCTTTATTCTGATTGTATCATTTTCAAATAGCTAGCTAGGGTAGGGCGCGGCGCCGTGACATACAAAATTTGTTACTGCACCGTTGCCTGAAAAAGATTGGGAACAGGGGTTCTCAATTCTATACCAAGTTACCAGGGGGTATATAGACTATAGATAAACATTGAAAATCACAAATCATAAATGTAAAATTTACAAAATGCATGCAAACCAAACTCAGGAATTCTAAGCTTTAAGTTATCTTATAAATTATCCGAATGAACGTGTCATCATTACAACGCGCTTTTGAGGAAGAGTTCAAGGACCTTTGAGGAAAACCTACGCGAATAACCGCACCAGCTTATTGTGTTTTTGGTTTATTTGGGTTATTAACTAACTGGTTTTTTTCAAATGTATTTTTTCATATTTATTGCAAAAACATAAACCTACTAATCGCTAAACTGAATGTCAGTTTGTTACCAGCGTGGTTCATAAATTAAAAACCGTAACACGTTAGCTTTTTTATTTGGAACTCATTTATATAAAAGTGATATATTTATGCTAAAACAACTAAGTATCTCCTAATAAAGGAAATAGTCTGCCTATTTCCTTTATTAGGAGATACTTAGTTGTTTTGTAACTTCCTTGATGAGTTTTGGCTTTATCTTACGAAACAAATATAAGTATTTTATGTTCCAAAGTCTCAAAGTGCTACGTGGAGCCCTGGAGCTCTTTGAAAATGGCTGAAATGGAGCTGAAAGGCCTTGCGGGGGCTCCGCGAGCGATAAATTATTTTTAGAAATGTGATTAACGAGTTTTGACGCAACGAAAACCAAATTATTGCAGTATAGTACCTACTTTAAATATTAAAAAAAAATTAATAGCCAAATAAAAAGAGATTTGAGGGAGGGCTATGTCCATTTCGAGTCTGTCCCAGTCAATAGTCTTTGCACCGTTTTGATAAATAAAGTATACCTACCTAAATAAATTTAGACAATAATAAACCATTATCTGAATTATTTGTCTTTTTTATTTCTAAATTACTCATATTTAATTAATTTCATCATATTATGAGCATTGAGCACTCAATACCAGTTTACTAGTTCTAATTTCTCATCTTTATGGAAAGGGTCAACTATTATCATAGTTATTCAGGTTTATCCGATGTCACGTTTGACGTCTGTACACGTGTAGTATCCCATCAATATTCTACGAGGTGACCTCTATGTCGTTAGTATTAAGGTCCAATCGGCGTTAGCACGTGTAGAACATGCACGTTACTGTCGTCACGTGTCGCTGACCGGTCCCGAGTCCCGACTAATTGTTGCATTTGCATACACGAGAGATACAGATGTAATGTGATATTGCTCGACGTAAATCCAGCCTATATGATATGCCTTATGTTGGATTTATAGTATAACTTGCTTAAAGCCGAGCTTTGTGAGCGCTCTCGTCGTTTTTTTAGGGTTCCGTACCAAAAGGGTAAAAACGGGACCCTATTCATGAGACTTCGATGTCTGTCTGTCCGTCTGTATCTCCAGGCTGTATCTCAAGAACCACTATAGTTAGAGTTCTGAAATTTTCACAGATTGTGTATTTTTGGTACCACTATACAAATACTAAAATCAAAATAAAATGAATATTCAAGGGGGTCTCCCATACAACAAACGTGATTTTTTTTGTCTTTTTTGCTCGTAAATAATAATGGCAACAGCTGAACGCTTTAAATTTTCATAAAATCCTTAATTTTATTTGTAATTTAATTATTAATGATAAAATTTAAAAAAAATACAAAAAACACATTTTTTGCATACTTTCTGTTTTCTCTCTGTAACGGTACGGAACCCTTCGTGAGCGAGCCCGACTCGCACTTGGCCGAGCTATTCGATTAAACACGAATAAAATGACATTTTCTAAAAATGATTCCTAGCTAGATCGATTTATCGCCCCCGAAACCCCCTATATATACTAAATTTCATTCATTCATGAAAATAAGATTACTATAGCACAAATTAATAGGCGTGATAGTTTTTCTATAAAGTGTATCACAAAAGTGGTCAGGTTGTGGGATATATATATGTGGGATATATAGCAGCTGGCTCGCTTCGTTCGCCCTGATAAGGCTGCATGGCTTTTGTCTCTTGTCGAAACTCCAAAGAAAATTGTCAAAATGGCACGTTCTAGACAAAGATTACTATTGGCCGCTCGTTCGTTTCATGCCTCTTCTTTACACAGAGCGACTCTATCCAACTTTAAGGTAAATATTATGGGCATTTAATTTTCAGTTGGAAAGGAAACACTATACCTTTTCTTCGGTATCCATGCAAGGAGCTTATTGATGGTAGCTGTTAGAAGGGAAGAAAGTGTCTGAAAATTCTTATCGTTAGTTTTACTAATTGCCTTTTACCGTACCCAGAGACGAATATTAATTGTATTTAAACATCTGTCAAACTCTTAAATATATTGAAGTTTAATCATGATTGTCTCTGAACTTACGGCCGCGCTTTTAGAGCCAGTCCACACGGCGCGTTGCGTCGACGCAGCACTGCCGTTACGTTGCTATGCGTCAAAAATATTATTTTATTTCTTCGCTTCATTCTTCGATATATTAATTAACCAGGTAGTCCTTTGTTTATTTGCTAGGCAATCGCGTTTTTTTAAAAGACGTATGTGGGTATTTGAAAAAATAATAATGTCGGTCACTCGCTCATCAGCACGCATTCACATCATTCTTTGTTAACGCGAGGCAACGCGAGCACGTATATAACCATGCCAAAGCGCAGCGCTCAGAAGAAAATTGGTTATTATTATTGAGATGATTGAGTCAGTGTTGTAACTAAAGTCAGTGTTATTTTATAGTGTAACAAGAACACACATGTAAGTACTATTAAATAATTAGAAGACGAGCCAATTATTATAATATGCAACACTAATCGGCATGTACTGTGACCGCGAGAGAGAGAGTTATAACAATACAAATCTATTGTGTCTCGTTTATGCCACGATCAAGAGATTAAAGAACTATATTATGTTTGCCGGATTGGGGGAAACAACTGCAGGTGATTACTGCAATTATTTAATTAACCGGCATGTACTGCGACTGTGAGTCAATTAGTACAGTGTGTTTGGACCGCGAGTCCTTTTACACAATCTATATTCTATATGCATCGGAATTGATTGCGGATCTCTGACAATGTTTTACCTATTCTAAAAATAGAATATTATGTTTGCCCGATTGGGGGAAATAACTGCAAGTTAATTACTATAAGTGTTAAATATAGTAAGTTATTTTATAAACCGCCATGTGTGGATTAACCGCGGGTCTCTAAACACAATTTATATGCATCGGAATTGACTGCGAGTCTTTGACGATGTTTTATCCGTTCTATAACTAGAACTATACTTTGGCCGGTTTGAGGTTAACAGCGAGTTATTTTATAAACCGCCATATTGTGTGGATTGACTGCGAGTCTCTAAACACAATCCTTATGCATCGGAATTGACCGCGGGTCTCTGACGATGTTTTATCTAAAAATAGAATTATAATATTATGTTGGCTGGTTTGAGAGGATTAACTGCGAGTTAATTAATATTTAAATTTAAAATATATTGATATTTTTTAAATCAACATAATGTATGGATTGACTAGGAGTCTCCGACAATGTTTTAAAAATAAAAATTAGCAACTATACCGCGCGTTTTCCCGCGCTCTTTGTTCTATACATTGAACTACATAAATATTATTATAATATTAATATTATTGTTGCCGTTTTATAGAGAACAGCTATTTCGAGCTAATAACTAGATTGACTGCGAGTCTGATGACAGTTAACAACCTATGCGCGTCCCGCGCGATCCTTTTGTTCTAAATATAGAACTACGATTATAATTTACTATATCTGCCGGTATATACCGGCAGATATAGTAAATTATAAATTATTATAATTATAAATACAAAAAATATTGAGGTTAGTAACTATCACGTTACGTAGATATTAAGTAAGTTTCGTTATACACTCGCGGTGTATCCCGAATCCCAACATTGGTGCAAGTTTTATTTAATAATAATAATTATATAATTATTATTATTAAATAAAACTTGCACCAATGTTTTTATAATATAATTATTATTATTTAATAATAATAATTATATAATTATTATTATTAAATAAAACTTGCACCAATGTTGGGATTCGGGATACACCGCGAGTGTATAACGAAACTTACTTAATATCTACGTAACGTGATAGTTACTACCCTCAATATTTTTTGTAACATATTTTATCGACAAATAAGTCGATTATAACGAGCTACCCCAACATTTATTTTTTTTAGGTCACTAAGACCAGACAATTGGGGAAATATCACTAAGAGAGATCAATATACGGGTCGACCCGGTTACAAATGAACCCGAAGCTTTCCCACTCCTAAACCAGGTGCCAACAGTCGATTCTGAGTACCGGTACCGATAGAACCGAACCATATCCGGATAGATCCAGGGCTCCTACTGACGTTAGGTGAACCCTTGTCGGATTCGCCAGATTATGGTTTAAAATGATCCCAAAAACTATTAAGATAAGCTACTGCTTATAAAACGTTTCTGATAATAAGTGTTGCAGATCGATTCCATTTCGATCGATTATTATCATTATAGATTTCACCTGACAAAGTCTTGATATTATCAGACTTATCAACAGTATCTGACTTATCTCGATATAAATTATTATCAGACTTATCAGATAATATATTATCAGACAAGACAACTTCGTAACGGAAACCTATAACACTCAGACCCGATAAGTCTTGTCTCAATATCAGACCGAGATTATTATTGTTTCGCTGGATAATTCCAGTATTTGTTCTCAGAGACAATTAGTACATATATCAATCGGGTACCTTTTGGGCTCTGGCAACCCTTCCCGCTATCCGTCAAAAAAGGGGGGAGGGAAGAGCTGGAAACCGTCGGCTGGTGCTGCTAGTACTGTACCGCTACAATAAATCCTCTTCCAGTTCGAAGAGCGTTGGGGCGACTAAACGCTCAACACCGCAGCAGTAGTGCTGACAGTTATTTTTATATATATATGTAATTGATTGTACTGACGGTTCTTGTTATTTTTATATATATTTTATAGATGTTACTATTATAAATATTCGGGGCTTAATACAGCTATCCCCAACCCGCGGCCCGCGGGCCACATGCGGGCCACCGGGACTTTATATTTTGTAGCCCGCGTGATGTTAAACCAATTTGAAATTCACGCCCACCGGCAAAATATTATACAGTCAACGTGAAAGTCTTTTTCACTTGTAAATCGTTAATTTTGAATAACGTTATTTTTTAAACCCAAAAAAAAAAGGATTTGGGAACTACGTTCCAAAAACAAAAACAGGTTAGGTACCACTGGCTTAATTTATTATACATCATGAGTCATGACATCAATAAATTATTAGAATTTAAAACTATATCTTCGTGTACCCCCACCGTAGGAACCAAGGTTACCTTATTTCAAAGATTTTCTTTTCCAAACAAAGCAGCGGAAAATATTGTATTATATTTTAAATACAATTTTGAATTATTCTAAAGAAGTTTATTTCGAAATTACATGTAAATTTGGAAAATTATCGTACGGCTTTCAAGCCAATACCCAAAAGTGGATATCTAGCAAAAATAGATTTAAAAGCCTACTTCTTGGTTCCTTTTAACTCACTAGTCGATCGCCAGATTTTAATTTACGGATTAAGAGCCTTAAGTCTTGACGTACAGACTATCAGCTGATGTGCTAACATTTTTTCACAAAAAATATAAAGAAGGAAACCAGACCAGGCGTGGGCTTTATCACTACTAGACTTACCACGCTTTAACAATATCAGTGTTCTAGGCGACAATTCTTCAGCCTCAGGCGCCCCTTTTTTTGTTTACGTTTTATTGTTAATAGTGCTATGGGTGTATTAAATTCACAACAAATATGTAAATATTTAAGTGTTAACGTTTATAATATACATTATTATAACATAACTAGCTGTCCCGGCAAACGTTGTTTTGCCATATAAAGTATTTCACCCATATTATTATTTTATTGAAGTGACTAAATAAGTATGTCACCATGGCAAAGTCCATGTCTGCTAACCCGTCGCACGAACAGTGGTCGCCATCGGTCTCGAGTTGTAGCAGTTTGCTATTATTTATTCAACAAATTAATACACTTATCAATATAAAGAGTGGATGTTGTCCGATTCTCAACCCTAACCGATATACTCGCTAAGATTCACGAAAATCAGTCGAGCTGTTTCAGAGGAGTTCAACCACGCACACCGTGACACGAGAATTTTATATATTAGATATATTATATAATAATATATGCCTATTAAAAACGGAATAATATAGAACATGATTATGTTAGATCCATGTGCTATTCGTGAGCTAGCTCAACTGAGAGGTGTTTTGACACCTTCATATCCTTATTCCTGACTCCCGCCACGGAATGCAACTGGTTTTCAGCGATTAAAATTTTTAATACCAAAAAAATATGCAATGATAAATACGATAACAGAATCATACTTATTATTGAATAATAATTGTTAAAATATTCAGCCTAGTGGACCGAGAACACAATATTCTCGACTTTCAATCATATTTATATGCAATAATCACATCATCGACGACCACAGAGCCGGACCCAGTTAAAGCAGTAGACTCCTTAAAATTTATTCTAAAATACTTTACTTCGACTTAGATTTTAGATAAATACTCTCTTCAATCTTATTAGTTAATAGACTTATAACAGAGATCTACGTCCGCTCCATCAGAACATTAGCCAAACAATTCGGCAATGTCTGTAATACGATATCTTCTACAGCCATCACTGTGTACTGTCATTGTTTATGAACAATGTTGACATTATTGGTTGGTGACATTGGCTCAGATGAATGTGTGAAGCGTCTTTCGAAATAAGCTTTCCGGTAAAAATCCTAGCCCATACCTGAGTAGTATAGTACCCGGGGTCCACTTATAAATTATTTGTTTTTTCTTGCACTAGCTGTACCTACTGAATACTGGTCATTGACTTAAAACTTTCTGCCTAATAAAACTCGGCAAAATAAAAATTACGGTTTTAAATAGTGGCATCGAAATTTATATAACAAAGACATCAACTCCCGGGCGTGATTGGATCGGTGATGTTATTAAATTATGTAATCCTCTTTTATTAAAAAAGAAGAAGTTATATTTAAGTTATTACGCCGTGCGATGGCTATTCAAGATTACATTAAATAGGATAATGCTACAGTACGGGTTATTATTGCTAACGTTTAACGCTCTGCACAGAACAGCAACTTCCCAGTCGGTTAGCCGCTGGATAAAGCAAGTGCTGTGCGAGAGTGGCGCGGCGTCGACACGAGCGTCGACACGGGGACTGAAACTGGACACGATTATTAAGACGACAGTCGACAGGCAGGACTAGCGACTTCAATACTTTCGCTATTTTCCTTAGCCATAATTTTATCGACGAACAAAGTTTCGCTGAATCAGTTATATAATCACCATGATCCCAGTATGTTATCATTTGAATCACAAACCATAGAGGTCTCTTAAGTTTTTATTCTACTGGCTATTATTATTATTTATGGGCATAATGATAACATTAATTTATAATTAAAATTTTATAATATATATATATATATATATATATATATATATATATATATATATATATATATATATATATATATATATATATATATATATATATATATATATACATATCCCAGTATGTTATCATTTGAATCACAAACCATAGAGGTCTCTTAAGTTTTTATTCTACTGGCTATTATTATTATTTATGGGCATAATGATAACATTAATTTATAATTAAAATTTTATAATATATATATATATATATATATATATATATATATATATATTGTATTTTGTAAAAAATCTTTCTTTCGTTACTCTGAAAATCTACCTGGTTAATAATATATCGAAGAATGAAGCGAAGAAATATAATAAATGATCAAACGAAATTACCAAGTGAAGTTCGATCATTATTATATGAGTCGCTTCATTCAAAGATATAATCTCCCTCCCACCCAGTCTGCACGAAACTATGTTCGCTGCAGTACCAAAAAAATAAAGAAAGATTTTTTACATTACCTCTCTCTAAAAATAATGATGTGAATGCGTGCTGATGAGCGAGTGACCGACATTATTATTTTTTCAAATACCCATATACGTCTTTAAAAAAAAACGCGATTGCCTAGCAAATAAACAAAGGACTACCTGGTTAATTAATATATCTTTGAATGAAGCGACTCATATAATAATGATCGAACTTCACTTGGTAAGTTCGTTTGATCATATATATTATTTGCGTTTCAACGACGTAACGCAACGCAACGCGCCGTGTGGACTGGCTCTAAGCCACCAGACTTCTCTCTCTCAATAATAATAATAATAATAATAATAATTTATTTCTCACCTTAACAAAGTAGAAAAAAACACAATTTAGACAGTTTTACAGTAAGAGTTTAGGTGGGTTGATGCCTGAACTAGGAGTTCCTGTGTCTCAGACTATCAACCCTCCACCCCAATGCAGTGAACACAATATTATTTCAAAAGTAATACACTTGACAAAAATTTTCTTAACATTATATTCAACAATTTCACGTAAAATGTAAGATGACTAATGAATAAAATAAAAATATTAAAAAATGTGAGGGTAATTGTAATTGTGTGACATTTCTTTATCGAGATTTGCGTGTGGTCCAAGTTATACGCTTCAGGTCAAAATATAATTATATGAAGTGTATGATTTTATTTTAGGTATAATATGATAATATAATATAACATACAGTAGTGTATAAATAAATATAATAATATGAAGTGTATGATTTTATATTAGGTATATGATAATCTTATGTGATAAATAGATAGATTAAATACTCAATAGGTACAATAGGTACTCGTCTTGCAAAATGACTTTAAAACATCTTGCCTGACAGTAGCTAGGTACTCCTTACTTTTATTCTAAGCGCGTAGTCTCGACTCTCGATACCTATATGTATTTATATGACGGTTAAGGCATCTTACAGACGAACGGCACTTGTCGACAGCACACGTCGACGGTAGTCGACGGCAGATGCTGCATTTTTTGACGTGACAACGTCTTATAATTCGATATGGACTGCGCGAACGAAAAAACATGACGCAATATGCAGCTTTACCTCGCTCTGAGGCGTTCCATTTAAGGCTATGACATTGTCACGTTCAACTATCGTCAGTAAACCGACTTTACAGACAACCGAGTTCGAGTCGAGTTCGAGTCAAGTTCGAGTCGAGTTCGAGTCGAGTTCGAGTCGAGTTCGAGTCGAGTTCGAGTCGAGTTCGAGTCGAGTTCGAGTCGAGTTCGAGTCGAGTTCGAGTCGAGTTCGAGTCGAGTTCGAGTCGAGTTCGAGTCGAGTTCGAGTTCGAGTCGAGTTCGAGTTCGAGTTCGAGTTCGAGTTCGAGTTCGAGTTCGAGTTCGAGTTCGAGTTCGAGTTCGAGTTCGAGTTCAACACAAAACACTACTCTCCAAAAGTTTTTTTTCATTGATTTTTTTACACTTGTCGACGGCAGTTGACGGCTGCCGTCGACCAGTGCCGTCCGTCTGTAAGCGTCTTCAGCTGAAATGACAAAGAAGATAAAAGTTTATAATAATGTTATTACCCAAAATGTTTTATTGACGCGAAATAAATTTGAAATGGAGCAGGCTTTTAAAAACCGGCCCGGTGGGTCACATGTTCGATTTTCTATTTAATATCCATATTAATCTAGTAAGTTTTAATTTTAAATTAAAAATATCATCACGCAGTAGGTATTAATAATATTATCATGAATAGCTATCTACCCTATATTATATAAATTTTCTATTACTTTACTTTTATGATCCTTGATAATAACGGGAGAGGTGGTGTAAATTTTAGTAAATGGTGTTACAAAAATTTAAATATCAATAAGAAAAAATGTGACATAGAAAAGTTAGATTCTAGCCAGTCGCGAACAATCCTACTAAGTTATACTTAATTTATAACAAAAACATTTACAAAGGGTTATCTAGAAAATACTGTAACAGGTAACAACTGTACAAATAATAATAATTAACTTAAGGCGTAATTAAAAAAAAAAACTTCAATCAGTCCCTACCTGATAAATGATATCATTATGAGAACCTATGTAGATTAGAAACTTATTTATAAATAAATTAGTTATAGATTAATTTTTTATATTTATAAATTACTAATTAGTAATTACGATAATAATCACTAATATTCTTACGTAGGATTGTGAATTGTTTATACTAAACTTCATTATTTATTTAATTCTGATTAGTAAATACTTAATTCCGCAATGGTTTAGCAAAATAGCGCAGTAGAGCTTGTCTAACTTGAAATGACGCGTCCCTCCCTCGTATTCACAGTACAAAAATGTTTCATTTATATCAACTTTGCTCTTTGCAAAGCTCTACCTACCTTGATAACTTGATAAGTGTGGTGACTGCGGTGATTCATGTATTCAGTATTACATTATGAACTCCGAAAAATATTTATAATTTACAAAAAAATCCCTGTTCTTGATTCACAAGACATGCTACAATAATATGATATAAGATCGAGTGAATCCTAAATTATACAATTACAGCCTGGAGACAGACAGACAGACGGACAGACATCGAAGTCTCAGTAATAGGGTCCCGTTTTTACCCTTTGGGTACGGAACCTTAAAAATGGGAAGACCAAACGTTCTGCTAAATCTCATAAGATCGTTGTTTCGAACCCCATGCTACGACGCTGGTAAAAGCTGTCTTACTTGTAATTACCATTAAAATGACGTCATAATGGTTATTTTATTCCTCCACGCAGAAGCGTAGCATGTAGTGGGGCCCCATATAAAAATTCGTTTGGAGGCCTATGGGAAGGTTTGCCTGTCTTGACTTTTGTTAATTAATACATTGTAAAGATTTGATTAATTTTTGCTTGTGTACGTGGGCCCCTGTGGCCCGGGGGCCCCATATAATTGATACGGCATATACGGCAGTAGCTACGCCTCTGCTTCCACGCTGAAGAACAAAAACCTGTCCGTAAATTTGTTTATAATAATGGCTCAGATGAGAGGATCACTGTGGGCATACGTAGACACGATCTCTTCACATGATCGCCTAGGTAAATAGTTTAATAAAAAATGTCAATCCACTCATTAACAATTTTTGTGCTAATATTTTGTTCTGTTGGTATTTTTGCTTAGCGTTAGCATGTTTTTTTACATTAAACACCTTCTGTTTTTGTATATTAGGGTATGTACATTCTGAATGTACGAGGATGTAGAGGCAAATCATGCTAATGTATCTAATTGAACTTATTAGATATGTTATTTAAGTTATTGAAATTTTTTTTAGCACAATATAGCTACGCAATAAAACGCTTCTTGTATTAAATCATCGTCATTTAAACATTGAAACCTTAATTTTTAGCACTCCACATTACCTATAATACCTATATTATTCTGTAATGTAGCATACTATTCTTATACATTATAATATTATATGCTCAATATTATAGTGGCGGCGAAATAAATTAAATATAGAAAGTAAAAACTTGAAGGTTTGTTTGAACATTGAAATTGGTCCGAAACATACCTACTGTATCTCCAGTCTCCACGCTCCGTACAAAATACGTCCGGTTTAAATTATTCTTTGTTTAAAAAAGACAGTGATTACAAAATAAAAACCAAAATAATTATCTATGATTTATGAAAGTATGATCTACAAATATGTTTAGTTGATAATATAATATTGTGTAAGTACTACAGAATATTGCACCATATGTACCTACACCTTAATGTACCTATATGGTAACAAAACGAAGTGATATTAATACTTTAAGGTGTGTACTTTACATTGAGATTACTGTGAAAGTAGCGGCGCTGAAAGTGATTTTTTTGTGATTTGTGTAGGTCCCAGCGCATTTGATATAAAAGTTAAAAAAATACCCTGTCGCGCTACTTTCACAGTCAACTCTATACAGGGGGCTCATACACACACTTAAGTATTATCACTTTGTTTCGTTGCACCCTGTATTTACATATTCTATGTAATTATGTACTGTGGCACTCTGCCGTGGTATGACTATAATGCCGTTAACTACCAAAACCTACTTTTGAGATAAGAGCAAAAAACGCGGTAAAAATTTAAACGTATGTAACTCCTCAATGGCAAAACCGATTTGAGATCGAAAAGCACCAGAACATACATAAAAGAGATACTTATTATCTATTAATATGTGATCTTTTAAAATTTATTTATTAATTTAAAAAATCCCGTTTTTCGTTTTAGTTCATCTTTAATGTTTCTTTCTTTCTTCTATAATTTGACTTAAATGCCGTTACGTATACCTTAACGGCATTTTAGTGTTTCGTTTCCTAATAAAAACGTTGTCTATTAAAACACTACAAACATTTTCTCATATGTTTAGTTAAAATGTCGTTATAGTACATAACCCTGATTTAGCTTAACATTATGTAACACAGAACTAACTTATGTTAGTCTTTAGTGTTGTTATTGGTATTTTACCGCATTTAAGTCTAGTAAACTACAAAATATATATGAATAACTCCACTCATTGTTCCGCTAGAACGCCGTTACACTATTTACTTTTTACGTTAACGGCGTTATAGCGATAAAAAGCGAAAAATATTGCATTGTGATATTTAACTATACGGAGTTAAAGTAATAAAATATAGGGATCATGTTTTGTAATAAATTAAAACCCAAGTTAGTAAATCACAATATTTAGTGTACACCGGCAAAATTAGCGGAACATAACAATTTTTTTTTATGATTAAAAAATATAATTGATGATTAAAAAATAAAACTTTTATAAATTTAGGTCATAAAAACGTGTAAAATAGAAAAAATCTGCATAAATCAAAAATTAAGAAAAGCTATGAAATTTCAGTAGTAAGTTTTTAAGTTAAATTCTTCATTTTTACTTAAGAATTGCCATGTAAACAGCGTGTAATGCCTTCTATGGATCTGAAGAGAGTCTGGATACGCCATTACATGCTTGCATTATGATTGTCCATCATTTCCTGTGAGATATTCTTCTACTCCTCCAGTAGCGCCAACTCGAGCTCCTGAACACATTTTGGAGCTAGAGTTTTAACTCGTACCGTTCACTCATTGATGTGCCACACGTTCTCAATCGGATCCACATCCGTAGACCGTGCTGACCTCTCCACCTGGGCTACGCTAGCATCATTTAGGTCATAATGCCCGATTTTTTTACTCTATGGATGCGCATAAAATTGAAGTTACTGCCTAAAACTGTGTAAAAGTCACAACATGCAGTTATACGATGTCTGCGCTATTGCCCTGTACTGTCAAAGTACCATCATTAACAATCATCAGCTCTGTGCGGGCTCCAAATCATATGCAACCCCAAACCATTACGAAGCCTGCATGATAGGCCACTGTTTCCGTTAAGTTTGATGGTCTATAGCGTTCCTTATGATTTATCCACATTCTTTATCGTCTGTCAACAAAACTAACACAGAATTTGCTCCCATCACTGTACAGCACAAGATTTCACTCGCTTGTCTAATTTTGATGTTCACGCGCAAATCTTAGCCTGGCTCTTTGGTGCCCTGTCTCAAGTTTTGGTGCCCTTGCTGGCACCTTTGTGTTTAATTTAACTTCTTTGAGTCTTCTTCTTACTGTACAATCACTTACACGTACATCTCGGACCTGTTCCGATAAGTTTCTTCTCTGCAAAGCAGTTTGAGGTTGATTTCTTAAGGCTTGTACCCTTACAAAACGGTTATCCTGAACCTTTGCCACCCGATATCTGCCTTGTTCTCGTCTCCGAACGGAAGATCCAGTCTTTTTGTAGCGTTGAAATTTACGATGGACTACGAAAGCCGACACACCTAAGGCCTGACTGACCGAACGGTAGGTGTGACTTTTCTCTATCGTGGTTACAGCTCTAGCTGTCGTAGATGCTAGAGAATCACTAATTTTTTATCTAAGCAATGTGTTCTCTCAAAAACAACAATCAAATGAGCTGGCATACCTTGCACCCCGCTAAAAACGCCTTTCTTATCAGAAACACTTACAACGTCAATCATCGAAAAACACTTAGTAGGGCATAATTGCAATAAAAATTTGTCAACTTGCCAGTTTTGTTCAATATTTTATTTCTTAAATGAGCTTAGAAACTATAAAAAAGGATTTCACACAGCCCGACTCACTTGAATTCAAGTTGTGGCCCTTTTTAAGTATGTTCCGCTAATTTTGCCGGTGTGTGTAGATAGCTCTATATAATAGTATATTATACTTACAACTAATTTGTATGGACGTTTAGCTCTTTACTTAATACAAATATCACATTAATTAGGTGGGTAAGAGGCACGATAACATTTCAACTTAATAATATTATAATTATTGCCTAATGCAAGACAGCCGTTTTTAAGTCTTTGCGTCTCTAATAAAAACAACACAACTAAATAAAATAAAACTTAATGAAACTACAAAATACAAATCAAGTCAAATGTTATCTTATATATAAAATTCTCGTGTCACAATGTTAGTCCACGAACTCCTCCGAAATGGCTTTACTGATTTTTACCAAATTTTATATGCATATTCAGTAGGTCTGAGAATCGGCTACTGGGTACTTATTATATTGATAAGTGCATTTGTTGAATAAATAATAGTAAATTATTACAACTCGAGACTGACCACGACCATTGTTTGTGAGACGGGATAGCGATCGACGTTGCCATGGTGACATATTTATTTAGTCACTTCAATAAAATAATACGGGCGAAATTAATACTTTATATGGCAAAGAAACAGGGCTAGTATTATTATATTTCTTATTTGTGCTACTTTCTTTCTTATTCGGCGTTAATATGCTCATGGTAATCTCAGATTTTTTCTCTGGCTTATCTTTTACCATGCCTAAAATAGTTTCAGCTCTCCAGCTGGCGATAGTAAAGTTTCTGTAATAAGAAGAAGATATTGTAACATTAATAAATACCAAACAAGTAGTTTATAAAGTAAAAAAATGGGCCAAGTGCGAGTCGGACTCACGAACGAAGGGTTCCGTAAGGAAGGGTATAGAGCGAAAATAGTAAAAAATGTGTTTTTTGTTTGGGAGCCCAACACGTCGACACACGTCACACGTCCTTTTTCGATAAGCGCCTGCGACATAGATAATACAGTATATATTGGCCTGCGACGCACTGATTTCACCCCTGACCCCTGACCACGGAACTAGGATCTCACCGGGCGAGATTATTTAACGGCATTATAGCGTATTATTGTGAGATAGCGACACTTAATTCTAATATTTAATTTAAAATATGTTTTATTTTACTTTATAAATGCCGTTACTGGCTCGTAGCGTTCATTGAGTAAAATATAAATGTGCTAAATGCTAAGCTATAATGCCGTTAAGACTCGTTAGTCACATTTAAGTCTAATTTTTCACTTTACGGCATTATTGTTTAGCAATTTACATAAAGTCCTGCATTAAAAAAGAGTTACAATAAAGTAGTTAAAGTACTTTAATCACTTTACAGTGTACAAAATACCGTATAACGGCAATCTAGTAAAGCAATCACAAGAAAAAAGTATAATAAAAATACAAGTTAATGTACATTAGCGGCTATATTGACTCCCAATATGACTTAACGTCATTTAAGCGTATTACATGCACAAAAAAGGGTAATATAACGGCATTTTCATTAATATTATTTCCGAAACTATTCAACTTATCAAAAAACTGCTTATATAGGTCGATAGAGAATTTTTTTCTTATTCATGTACCGTCAAAACCTGAAAATCGACCAAATGTCACTTAACGGCATTTTTGTTATACCACGGCAGCACTGTAGTGTCATCTTCAGAGATTTTCACGAAACAAAATTTTCAGGTAAGCAGTATAATTATTAATTAGTACTGATATAACTGTACATACCTACTATAAATTTATAATTTTTAACCATCTTTAATTTTAGAACATACCTATTTATTATTACTTAACTGCTATTAACTATAAACAAAAAATTGAAACAGACGTCCAAGAGAAAGACAAAATTTTCTTATACCTATTATGAACTAAAAAGTATCTATTAAATAATTCTTAATCGTTTTTAGACGTGCCTTTTTCAGATTTCGCCCTAACTTCAACTATTTCTGTACTCAATCTTCTATAATTTTGAAGTTGGTATTATATAACTTAGGGACCTATCAGACAGAGAGCGGTCACGTGTTCAAGCGTCGTAAGTTCTATGAAAGAATATCTCAAATTTTTAGGGCTGTAGAAAAAAGTGGTGCTGAAATTTTCAAACGCTTCTATTCTGAGTTTGAGTTTTGTTTAGCGACTTTGGATCTATCACTTCTTCTTTGGATCTATCAGTTCTGCCTGAAATCTTATCAAGTCAACATATTCTACGCCTAAACGAAACCTCTTACCTAATCAAGAAGTCACTACACGTGTCCCAATACATTTCGTGGAGTTCCCTACATAGCTCATGAATCCCATAATCAATTTTCTTTCATTTTTACCTTGGTAACCATAACACCATGTACCTATCAATCATATAATATTTTAAAATAACAAAGAATTTTCAAAATAGCTCGATAAAAGACAGATTAATGATCAAAGGCATCCGCCTTGTTCTAAGACTGAAAAGTTACTATTAATGTGATGACTCACAATGTGATGACTCAATATGATGCATGGTGTATGGGTACTGATGATGATAAATGATAATAATGATTTATAATCTAATTTGCATAGTAGAATATGCTTTTTTTTTTTTTTTTTTTTTTTTTTTTTTTTTTTTGTTTTTAGTATTTTATTTTATTTTATTTTATTGGTAAGGAAGACTTACAGTTCGTTGAAAGTTAAAATAATAGTAAGATAAGTTTACAATTTAGAACCAATTACAAGTCTTCACAAGTGAATTACAATTTTAGAAGGAAATAAGCTCACATAAGACTACTTATTATTAATCTTAAGATTAAGCGAACAATAATGCATAAATCTACAACGGTGGTACAAAGGTTACATTAATTCGGGAAGGATTTAAAGAAATTATTCGCTAGATGTTGTCTTATACTTTTAGCACTGGTGCAAAAGATATCTATATCGCTATTGTTTTTAATTGAATTATTGAGGGACATACACGATCTGGGAAAGAAAGAGTTAGCTCTGAAACTGGTGTTAGATAATGGGACATGAAGGGTGTTAAAATAGCGGGGATGAGTATTGCTGGGAACCTTAAGATCTAATTTAGCAAGCAGTGAGGGACAGTCAATGGAACCATTGGCGATATTGGTAAGGTAGGTAACATCACTGATATTTCTTCTAAGAGCAAGTGGAAGCAGATGGAGGTGGCTGCATAAGTTGTCATAGCTATAATTTTGGTAAGTATTTAGTTTAAATTTATATTTTAACAATCTAATTAGTTTTTTCTGCACATTTTCAATCTGATTTATATAATATTTGTATTGAGGATTCCATATTTGGGATGCGTATTCAAGATTACTCCTAACTAGGGCACAGTATAGAACTTTAATTGATTTGAGACGAGAGAAATCTTTAGTTGAGCGTATAAGAAATCCAAGCATTTTAGAGGCCTTGCTAACAATAGTTTGGATATGCTTGTCGAATAAGAGCTTGTCATCCAGTGTAATTCCCAGGTCCCGAACATTGGTAACCTGCTTAAGTAATTGGTTTTTAATTTTATAGCTAGACTGAAATTTGTTCCGCTTGCGCGTAAAAGAAATAAAACAGCATTTGGATACATTTAGATCCAGAGAGTTATCTGCACAGTAACGATCTAGTCTTAGCAAGTCCTCTTGAAGCAGTATTTGATCCGAAAGATTATTTACAACTTTAAAGATTTTCATATCGTCTGCGAATAATAAAAAATTAGAATTATGGAAGCAGCTATCAATATCCTGTATGAAGATAATAAACAGTAACGGCCCAAGCAAGGATCCTTGAGGGACTCCAGAGTAAATCTGGCGCCAAGTTGAGGAGTATCCATTAACAACAACCGACTGTAACCTATTACTTATATATGATGTAAACCATCGAAGTAAATTACCCTTTATACCGGCTCTGGCTAACTTAGATAATAATTTAAGGTGGTCTATTCTATCAAAAGCTTTGCTGTAGTCGGTGTATACAGCGTCGACTTGTTCTTGGTTATCCATTCGATCAGATACAAAGTCAGTAAATAGGATAAGGTTAGATATTGTTGATCTACCTTTAATGAATCCATGCTGATACGGGCTAAGTTGTGAACGTAATGCTGAATAAAGTTGATTGTAGACAATTCGTTCTAGAACCTTAGCTAGTACACAAAGCTTGGAGATGGGCCGATAATTTTCAATCAAGTGCTTAGCACCTTTTTTATGGATTGGTGTTATAAAGGCCGATTTCCAAATCTTGGGTATGGTGCCGGTGTCCAATGATGCGCGAAATAGTAAAAATACAGGGTAAGATAGAGATTTGGCACATCGAACAAAAAATATTGGCGGTAGATTATCAGGGCCAGCGGATTTATTAATATCTAATGATTTAAGTAATTCAAAAATTTGAGTTTTGTCAAAAATAATATTTCCGATGTCAGCGTCAGTAGGTGTAGTAACCTGTGTGGCAGATATATTGGCATCGTAGTGATCAAAACCATAGGAAGCAGTGTTTAGGAAGTTAGATGAAAAGTAGGAGGCAAATAGTTCGCAAATACCGGATCCACAATCACTGGTTTGTTGTTGGTATGACATCGACGCTGGCATACCACTGCCCCGAGACTTGTTTTTGATAAAATGCCAAAAGCTTTTTGGATTTGATGTAAGAGAGTTCTCAATTGATTGCAGATAGGTGTTGTATTCAAGTTTAGATAGGTCATTAGTCTTCTCTCGCAAACGTTCAAACTCTATTTTATCAGAGAGGTTACCGTATCTAGTAAATTTCCTATGGTATTTATATTTAAGTTTGAGTAGTTTAATAAGCTCTTTGGAGAACCAGATAGGGTGGTCACTGCTGGACTTTACTAAGTATGTGGGTATGTATTTTTTACAAAGATCTAAAATAATACTATAAAATCTATCAACAGCTCGGTCGATATCAACGTTTAATAAATTATTGTCCCAGTCGGTACCAAAAAGTTCCTGATTAATTTTATCGTAGTCTCCTTTTTTAAAATTAAACGAGTTCCTAGTTTTAAAAGAAAGGTATTTCTCAGCGGCCAGGCTCAGATTGACCTCCAGTGCGGGGTGATATGCGTCTTCCGGTGTGAGAAGGTCAGGGGGTGAACGTAAAGTAAGGTCGTGATCATTATACAAGACTAAATCGAGTATTCGCCCGTAGCGATTAAGTACGGAGTTGAATTGGCGTAGTCCGCAAACTTGGAGTGTGTCCAGGAAGTCAACCAGGTGGGTGCCTGATACATTGAGTGCTTGTATGTACTCGTGACTACTGGAACTCCATTCTATACTACTAAGGTTAAAATCACCGAGAACAAGGAATCTATCCTGTGGACTCCTTGCCATAATCGTTTCGAGTTTGTCACAAAAAGTGGCAAGTTGATTCTGAAAAGAATTACCTAATGCTTCGGCGCATAAATAAAGGACGCATAGATGGAGATTCAATTTAGGTGCTCTTCTTAACTTCACGGTCACCCACAAATCTTCAGCTGAAGACAGCCACGATGGCTGCGGCTCGGCAAAGAGGTCCTTGCGCACCGCGACGGCCACGCCCCCCCCGCGAGTCTGTCCTGTCCGATCGTAAGCACGGTCACGCCGCCATACATGATATCGCCCATCGAATATCTCCTCAGTAGTAATCTGATCGTTAAGCCACGTCTCGGATAAACAGACTATGTCGTAATTAGACAGTTCCAGTGAGTTTTTAAAATCATTTGTTTTCGTACGGAGGCCCCGTACGTTCTGATAGTAGATGGTTAATGCAGACATTGGAGAGAGTGGACTATAATAATAATTAGTAGGTAAGTTACTATAATATTGCAGACGGTGTGATAATGGATATTATAAGGGTAAAAATAACGTTTGATTGGTAGGCGCAAATTTTTTTGAGTTGATATTAGTGGAGGATACCAGGAGTAATGATCGTGATAACAAAATAATAATAACAAAGACAATAAACAGTAATTGCGATCTTTTGCACTTGGCTTTACAGTGATTGACTTATTTATCACTAAATAATTATAATATTTTAAAACTAATATCAATGAAACATGTTTAAGAACGTAAGAGGTAAAACAGCGGCTAATATTTATATTAATAATATGTAGGTTTCTTAAATCGTTGCAAAAGTTATTTGTAATGTTCTTAAATAAAATATAATAATGTTGCAAATTACGGGAAGTGATAAGAACACCGAGTAAGGTATTATTCACTAATAAAAGTACGCAATTAATGCCTAAAGATAAATCAAACTTGACCAACATTAATTTTAAATAACTTGATATGAAGCGACTAAGTTTTGCGTTCAGTACACTAATAATAACTATTTTCTGTCTTTTATTAATGCTGTGTATCGAAAAAGATAGAACATACAATAATATTATATTGCGCACAATATAAATAACACCGTTTACTTTTTGACAAAAAAATAATAATGTCGGGTACAAAAATAACAAATTAGAATAACTAACAAATTCCATTTCCACTGAAATAACAACAAAATTGCATAGCTTAAGTATTCCTAAATTACAAAAAACAATATTGATAAAAGAATCATTACTGTATAAACTGCTGAACTTATACCTAAAATCTGTCCTTTTATTATAAGAAGTGATAACGACGTATTTAAGATAACTTGACGATGTATTTAGCGCTTGGAAATCACGTAATCGAGTACTTATAAGTTGATTGTTACTTAAAAACAATAATATAATTTTTACTTTAACATCATAATTACAATAATAACAGAAATTAATAATTGACATCACAACATTATTGTTTCTAGTATAAGGTAGGTAAAAGGATGTAACATTACTCGTAAAACGAACAAATAAACGTCGAACAAATAACTGCATCGAAAAAAGAGCCGTTCCAACTCTTGTCAAAGACTTGGAATATGAGTCGTGATTGCATACAATTAGTGTTATTTTTGCATACCGCTGTGACGTACTGACAGGTGGCTTCCGCGCGAAGGATGCGATACTCGGCGAGTTTGCGATAAGGAGGCAGGGCTTCGTAACCTTTGGTGCAGGTAATTTAATAGTCCGATTTATACGTGATTTTGAGTTAGCTTGAATAAAAATAACGAAGAAAGTATCAGATACTGTGGAATGGTAAAAATCTGGGATTAACATATTTTCTTGAGATCTTGCTCGGAGTTTATTATGAAAACATTTGATGTGGCTGACTTCCTCGCCCATATTTTCGAGTGTTTTACCCAGATAAACTGAAAATTGGAATTCTTTTGCATAGCTTTAGCTTTCGTTAGCAGCTGTTTATAAAATGGAGTTAAATGGTCATTTATGTATATTTTACTCGTGCCGCTGAAACCAAAGAAATCGGGAGAGTGCTGTTTGCATTTTCTCATAGCTGCAACCAGATTGTCTTTAATATAGCGGCTGGTAAAGGACGCGATTATTGGCTTAGGGTTATCTTTCTGGAAGGAGGGGATTCTGGTTATCATACAGACATCCTCTTTTTTTATTGGACATTCCAGGGAGTTTCCGATTTGTATCAATACGTCATAAAGATTTTCATCTTTCTTCACAGGTACGCCCTTTATTTCCACGTTATTGGAACGTTGCCACTGATCCTTTTCGTTCATGGACTTCTTTAGCTTTTCAATTTCGTTTTGGAGAATGGGTATATTATCGGCCATTGTTTGCATCTTGTTCACATCGCTCTCAACCGTTTCCAGTCTTTCAGTGAAACCTTTGATAGTATCGTGTGCGAATTGGACAGATTGTTTTAAATCGCTTATATCAGATTTGATTGATTTGATGTCCATTGGTAGGGTACGAAGGGGTGCCAGCTGAGTAGTGATGATGAGGAGATGTTCGTGCAGTTTCTCAAGGGTAATTGGTGTTGGTGACATCTTCTCTTTATCCACTTCCTGGCCACTGCTTAGAGCGCTCTTACAGGTAGGGCACTTCCATGACGCCTTGTTTCTGCCTAGCTTACGATAACTAGCCTCACTGATCGCTGCACAGGAGAAATCGTAGCGTTGGTTGCACACACTACACAGCGCACCATCATTAAATTCAGCGTTACAACGCGAACAAGCGAACATGATAGAAAATGTTTAGCTTCCCTGACACTTGTACACCGCCGCGCGTACGCGTGTTGTTCGAATGCGGCTCTGTGAGCGACTGATGCTTTTAGTTCATGAAACAAAGCTGAACCCCCCAAATATAATATCTACATTTATAAGGAGGTCGGAGTTCTGTTCAGTACCTTAGAACCGTGGTATATTTTGGTGCAAGCATTTTTATATAGCTCCTAGACTAAAAAGGTCAATGACCGCTGGGGACACCTTATTTTTAACCGACTTCCAAAAAACGAGGAGGTTATATGTTCGGCTGTGGATATTTTTTTTATTTTTTTTATTTTTGTATGTTCAACGATTACTCCGCCTATTGTGAACCGATTTTCGAAATTTTTGTTTTGTTGTATTAGGTTTCACTCCAATTTGGTCCCATTTTCACAAAGGTGGTGACCTGATGATGGGATCCATGAGTAATCGAGGGAACTCCTCGAAATTTATATGGAAACATATGGTGATTTTGGTTTTATGTGAAGTGTACTTAGAATACGCTACCAAAAAGTCAAATATTGAGTCAAGGTATACCATGGTTTCGATGATGCTGAGAGAACTCCTGATTCCTAATAGATACACGTTTGGGAGTTTCGGCGTTGTTTTAAGAACAGAAAGCATAAACTACTATGCAATTCATATTCATCATCATAATCATCATCATCATCATCGTCATCATCATCATTACCACGTCGTGTTAAGGCCACCAATGTCTCATGAGTCATGGCACAGAATAGATAATAGTGCAAGGCATAGGTATGGATATACTAATAATAATAATTATGTACTGTATAACAATTAACAACACCTGTTTGTTTTTAATACACGGCGGTCGGCGTCGCCGAACTGGCGGCAGAAGACAGAATATCGAATACTTTACTAACTACTTTATAAAATTTTAATAGACAAATAGAATTAAAATAAAGTTATTTTAAAAAGAGCATTTAAACAAAACAAAGTCATTAAATGTCTTTTTAATTAGTTATACTTATTAATCGATAGATGGTGCACTAAGTACCTATCGATTTGAATTCTTGATAAAAAGAACAGCTGTCAATAATTATGATAATATTAAATATTATGCTACGCTACATCCTATGCAAGTTTGTACAATTTTTTATCTGATAGATCCTTCGATCGTGGAAAAACGAGACACAATAGCCTTTCTATTGTTATCGCAATCGCCGGTGACCGCTTCGGGCTTGAAGTATTAAAATTGTTAAATTACTTAGCACAATATGTTCACTTCACTGATAATATTATATTATTTTGTGAGTGTGAGTTGTGACTCTTAACAAATTGTAATAAGACACGTAAAATATACGCGAAGATTTATCTACTAGTGTAACTAAAAAGAGTGAAATTATTATTATTTTTAACAAAAAATTAAAACCGACTTCCAAGGTAAAAACAATAATAACATTAATATGAACTAAAAAGTATTAAATAATTTTGACTATCTAATAGTGCCTTTTTCCGAATTCGGCTAAACCTCAACTATTTCTGTACTCAATCTTCATAATTTTGAAGTCGGTGCCAGTTCCAAAAATTTTAAATATTCTGTCAGAGGACTGAAGATTCAGCTATCTGGTACCGACTTCAAAATAATGAAGATTGAGTACAATTATTATTATTTTTAACAAAAAATTAAAACCGACTTCCAAGGTAAAAATAATAATAACATTAATATGAACTAAAAAGTATTAAATAATTTTTACTATCTAATAGTGCCTTTTTCCGAATTCGGCTAAACCTCAACTATTTCTGTACTTAATCTTCATTATTTTGAATTCGGTACCATATAGCTGAATCTTCAGTCCTCTGACAGAATATTTAAAATTTTTGGAACTGGCACCGACTTCAAAATTATGAAGATTAAGTACAGAAATAGTTGAGGTTTAGCCGAATTCGGAAAAAGGCACTATTAGATAGTAAAAATTATTTAATACTTTTTAGTTCATATTAATGTTATTATTATTTTTACCTTGGAAGTCGGTTTTAATTTTTTGTTAAAAATAATAATAATTTCACTCTTTTTAGTTACACTAGTAGATAAATCTTCGCGTATATTTTACGTATCTTATTACAATTTGTTAAGAGTCACAACTCACACTCACAAAATAATATAATATTATCAGTGAAGTGAACATATTGTGCTAAGTAATTTAACAATTTTAATACTTCAAGCCCGAAGCGGTCACCGGCGATTGCGATAACAATAGAAAGGCTATTGTGTCTCGTTTTTCCACGATCGAAGGATCTATCAGATAAAAAATTGTACAAACTTGCATAGGATATAGCGTAGCATAATATTTAATATTATCATAATTATTGACAGCTGTTCTTGTTATCAAGAATTCAAATCGATAGGTACTTAGTGCACCATCTATCGATTAATAAGTATAACTAATGAAAAAGACACTTAATGACTTTGTTTTGTTTAAATGCTCTTTTTAAAATAATTTATTTTAATTCTATTTGTCTATTAAAATTTTATAAAGTAGTAAAGTATTCGATCTGTATATAAAGTAGTTAGTAAAGTATTCGATATTCTGTCTTCTGCCGCCACGCGACGGCAGTCGGCGACGGCGGTCGGCGACGCCGACCGCCGTGTATTAAAAACAAACAGGTGTTGTTAATTGTTATACAGTACATAATTATTATTATTAGTATATCTATACCTATGCCTTGTACTATTATCTATTCTGTGCCATGAGACATTGGTGGCCTTAATACGACGTGGTAATGATGATGATGACGATGATGATGATGATGATTATGATGATGAATATGAATTGCATAGTAGTTTATGCTTTCTGTTCTTAAAACAACGCCGAAACTCCCAAACGTGTATCTATAAGGAATCAGGAGTTCTCTCAGCATCATCGAAACCATGGTATACCTTGACCCAATATTTGACTTTTTGGTAGCGTATTCTTAGTACACTTCACATAAAACCAAAATCACCATATGTTTCCATATAAATTTCGAGGAGTTCCCTCGATTACTCATGGATCCCATCATCAGGTCACCACCTTTGTGAAAATGGGACCAAATTGGAGTGAAACCTAATACAACAAAACAAAAATTTCGAAAATCGGTTCACAAACGGCGGAGTTATCGTTGAACATACAAAAATAAAAAAAAAAAAAAAAAAAAAAATATCCACAGCCGAACATATAACCTCCTCGTTTTTTGGAAGTCGGTTAAAAATAGTTGAGGTTTAGCCGAATTCGGAAAAAGGCACTATTAGATAGTCAAAATTATTTAATACTTTTTAGTTCATATTAATGTTATTATTGTTTTTACCTTGGAAGTCGGTTTTAATTTTTTGTTAAAAATAATAATAATATTTTGACTTAATAGCGAAGATGTTAATAAAAACCGGCCAAGTGCGTGTCGGGCCACGCGCAATATAGGGTTCCGTAGTACCGCAATGAACGTCAATGAACGTACATTTAAAGCGTGTTTTACACTACTAACAACATCATCTCAGTTACTTTCAAAGGAATTTGAACGTAACTGAGATGATTTGATTTGATTGATTGAAAAGGTCCTTTGTACTTCGCCGAATACATTTTTTTTAGTTAATCAACTATTACTCAATAACTTTTGAAGTCTTCTTAGCCGTGATAGTTTTCCTTTTAAATTCAGCATATTTCCTACTCCCGTGAATTTTTTGACATTTCCAGAACCAACCGTTTAGCTGGTAGAAGGGGGGGACGCTGGACTCTAACGATTTTTTCCACTTTAAAACTTAATATTTCACAAACGGATCCCTAAATCGGAAAATAATCTATGAATACTCGCAATATTTTTAAGAAACCTATTCAACGACACCCTACACGATGGGGTGGGCGCGAAAAAAAAATTCATCCCCGCTTGATGTGTAGGGGAGGTACCATAAAAAAATATTTTTTTACGATTTCATGTACCATTTTGTTGCCATCACTAATATGTGTGTTCATGCCAAATTACAGCTTTGTAGGTCCTATAGTCTCTGAGTAAAACCGCGGACAGACAGACAGACGGACAGACCGAAACTTTAAGGGTTCCTTGTTGACTACGGAACCCTAAAAATGAGAAAATTAGAGTTTGGACATAACGCATTGCTAAGGGTCAAAAATTCAGACCGCAGCGTAACGCGTAGATGCATTTCTAAAGTAGGTACTTACTCAATTGACAGATTTCAATTTTGTGGAACGTCTTGCAAATCTGTCAAATCCATATAAATTTTTTGTATGGATGTCGCTGGATTTTTTTGACACTTGTCGACGGCAGTCAACAACGGGTGCCGTCGACGGACGACGCGTGCCATCGACTAACGTTCGTCTTCGTAAGAAGCTTTACATTTTTACATTTTTCGCTATCAAAACTGTGGAATGCATTTGACAAATTTTTGTACTAGGAGAATTTTGGGTTTCATTTACAACGAAGGCCTTACATTTCTCATACTATGTACTGACTACTGAGACAACTCCTCAGCGTCTTAGCTTGTTTGTATGATCTTGAACAGGGGAAGATCTAGCTTGCCAGTATAAAACTTATGAAATCTTAATCACTATTAATTTCTATTGTGGTAATATACCATACGACAAACGTCTTTTGTATTTCTGTGTTCTGTTTCTTCACAGCTGGTTTTGCAATTATAAAGTATTGGAATGACTGACTTTGCTCAATATTATACTTAAAGTACCAAAAAGTTTGTGAAATGAGTAAAAAGGCCGCATGCTATACATTGTAAAATTTTATTAAAATAATAAATACAATTCACCAAAACATAGGTAGCGACGCGTTCGCTACTCAGTACAACACTTAAAGCATATTACATAAAAATAATACTTAATTATCAAAGGTTATAACTAAACCTGACTTACAAAATCATAATAGAACGGTTGATAAGTATCAAGTGTAAAAAATTTAATATTAACTACTCGAATAGTAGTTTTTCTGCTATGTTCGAATGGACTAGATTGTGATTCATCATTAAAGTTTCAGTAAACACGCATAACATGTTTTTATGGCATGGCGCAGTTAGTTTTGCAAATGTAAAAATAATTATAAGAAACGGAAGCATCATCTTTTTTAATAAGCATTTTGAAACGGGATACCGTTAGGGTAAACGCAGATCTAGCTACATCGCAGGCTTTTTTGCTGCGTATTGCGGCGAATGCACCATTACGGTAGTATCTTAATTTACCTTTATCGTGCTAATAATAATTTTATAAACATAGTTTTCACATCCTCAAAAGAATCTTGCAAAAAATACGTACTTACAAATTTGAAACTATTATCAGTAATTCTAGTACAATTTTGTAAATCATTGCAACTTATGTAGGTTGAGTTGGCCGATTCAACAGTACTAAACATTATATCTATATACATAACAATCTCTATGGAACTCTGTCTACGTAACATGTATATAGTCTAATGAAGTTTAAAACTTTTAATAGCCTATGAGATAGTCAACTCAACCTATGCTGTAACACTAATAAAAACTTGACTTCACGTAATAAAAATTAGTTCAAAATTGATCGAAAATGCACCCTTCATACGAGCGTTTAGTTAACGCATACCAAGACGCACGGTCCATATAAATAAATAAATAAACGTTTATTCACCCTTAAAACAATATAAATTATTTGACGAAAATATAAGCAACTTACTAAGAATCAATTTAACTATTTTTAATCTATTTCTTTTAGAACTCCAAAACTTGACTGCGAAGCCTAGTGGGCAATAAAACTTGCAATCAAGTGATCTATAGTCAAATCAATAAAATAATAATTATGACCCGATATTGAATATATTACATATCATAAGATATTGTTCATAACATATTATTATAATAATTGTGAATACATTAAACCGGAGCGTGCGACTGACGACGTAAACTATTCTGCGAATGACCACTACACCTTGATATAATCAGGGACAAAATATATAACATGCACAACATAACGATTGACGCATTTTAAAACATCGTAAGTCAATTATCATAACAATATTATAAACCAGGGGGCCACGATTCTCATTCTTGGAAGCTCACTTCAATCTTAGTTTATCTTTATCTTTAACTCGTGCGTACGACAATATGCGTGGGCACAAGCGAGACCCGCAATCGAAGCGACAATCTAGGTATGAGAATTGAACCCCAGATTTAAACTGACATTTTAGATTTTCATGACTGAAGCTGGTTTCAGACTACGCTATAATATAAAAGCATATAGTATATTATATCTCATAGCACAAGAATATCGCGCACCATACAATATTCCATAGTAATAGTACAGTACAGTGTGAACGTGTCCATACACGTTCACACTGTACTGTACTATTACTGGCTTGCTATACGCTATGTATGGTGCGCGATGTTCTTGTGCTATGAGTTATATACTATATGCTATTATATTATTGCGTAGTCTAAAACCAGCTAAGATTGACTTGTAAATGCGACTTGTCAACAGAACGCTCGTATAATGGAAGGGCAACTCGTAAAGAATAAATGCTCGTGACACAGACACCTAATGTCACTGGATACAAATTGTACGGTAACATCTTGCGTGAATATAAAATTATATTTACAGGTATGGGCCTCGTGCGGCTTTAAGATTGCTCAGCGAATCTGGAGGGGGAAGGCGCAGTGTTCGATTCATTATATGTCTTTAATCTTAATGGTGGGTTGGTAGATATTGTACACGCGTAGGTGCCCCTCTAATTTCGCCAGCGATATTAAAACCGTGCGCAGCCTATAGTAACATCTCTATACAAGTACCCGCGGCGCTCGTTAGTAAAATATATACAAAAGAGAAGCTCACATTACCGTGTTGCAAGGATCCACCTAACTATTTATACATATTAGAATTTCAATTCGAATAATCGAGTCAATCGAAATCAAATCGATCATACTTGATTATTATTACAACTAACCTTTGATTAAAAATTAACTCTTCATTCGATAATTTTGCTCGAAACGAGTAGACTAAACGTGGTGTGTAAAATAAATAATAGCCAAATATTCAGTAGGCTTCAGTTGTGTGCATTGTAATGAAGCGATATAAAACACTTATAATTAACCAGTATATTCCTTATGGCGGCTACACATGAACACCTAAACGGTTTTGATCGGAACTTCTATCAACAATTCCAGTGTTACTTAACCGGAATGAAGTTAGTACGAATCACTTTCATTGCAAACAAGCAATCATAAAAGTGTACGCTCATCCATAATGCTGTCTTTGTCTTTTGCGTCAGTATAGCCATCTAACAGACGGAGACAGATATGTGAAGTAGCGTAAGCGTAAAGTAAATATTTTAGGTTATATTACCAATTCTTGCTAACTTCACTCCGGTAGCATAACAAGAGCTATTTAGTATATTTTCCACACATAAATATTCAACAGTTAAGGCGCACCATTAAATTATCATTAGGGTATTTCCTTCTCTTTATTACGTACTTCCAAAAACTTTTCAACTCCTAAGCCGTCAAAGAAGTTTCTTTACACTGTTTGTTCCAAGGTGATCGTGTTAATTATAATTTTTCAGATATAGCAACGTTTTTTTCATACAAATTGTAGCTTGTAACTTAAATAAAACCTTTTTTGCGATAGACATCGGAAAACAACTCTGTCGACTTAAAATTTCTTAACAAAACTATGAAAACTTATAACAAGTTGACATATTTTAAGTAATAGCAAGGAAAACTATAATGTAGTTGCATCTCTCTCAATATTCATAGAATAGAGCGAGACGAACGTAGGTGGGGTACAAAATTGTAGCACAAAATATTTTAGCCACTCCATGTCATTGACTCATGTTACAAGATTGTTATTTCTTTGTTCAGATAATGGAGTAAGGATGAAGTTTTTTTCTTAATTTATTTTAACACTGCAACCTTCAATTTAATAATGATTATAACAACTTTTAATTAAAAACAATAAGATGTTCGAAGAATGAATTTCTTATTATAATTGAAAAATAATTGAGCTGTTTTGAACGAAAAATACAATTATTTATTTTATGAATTGCTTACATCCACAATTTGTGACACAACTAAACATGTTGGAAGATTTTCTAGTAACATTTCTTACTTTCTTCCATGCTTCTACAAAATCTTAGCTGAAGACTTAGAATGCACCTCGACGAATGAAGCACTGTGGTTTTACCTCAACGTTGAAATATTTTTCACACACAAGAATTTCTACACGTAGAAGAATACATGTAGAAATTCTTTCACACATTCTTAAATACACAATTCCTTAGACAAACTTAAGTGGAGCTTTCTATTGTTAAATCTCAAGTCTTGCGAATGCGGGAGACTTTATACGCGTAGAAGTCTACGTGCAGAAAATCTTCCGCTTCTTATTTATATAGGATGACGTTACTGAAATACTCCGACGAGTGAATACCTCGACGACCACGTGACCAAAGGTAGAAGACTTCCTACACGTAGAAGTTTAGGCGTAGATAGTTTCCTACTTATGAAATACGACGACTCGGCTGAAGCACTACTTCCGACGAGATGCGCGGTTATTCCTTTTTCACCTCGTCGAAAGTTACGCGCGTTTGTGCCTCGTCGAAAGTTAGACGCGTTTGGGCCTCGTCGAACGTTCACGTACGTTTGTGCCTCGTCGGAAGTTTGACGCGCGTTTGGGCCTCGTTGAAAGTTTGCGCGCGGTCTAGCTGATGGGGCGACGTCTGACGAACGCGTCGGCAGCCGACGACGCGTAGGAGTTCGGTACTGCAGAGCCCTCCTCTTGCTTGTAGCCATTCTTGCCACTGAGCGAACTGCTGTCCTCCAGTACCGTCTGAAAATAGCAAGAACACGTCAGTTTCAAGTTGAGGTAAGAATCTTACTGCCGCACTCAAAGAAAAACATTAGTTAGTTGACTAAAATTACATGAAGATTTTGACATAAACCCCATACATTATCTGTCTAACTCTTTAATAAAATAAAGTTTAATCATCATTAAAAGTCTCTGTGTGCGGCCGTTAGTGGCGTAATCTCGTAAAGAATCTTAGCTACTAAGGGGAGAGGCGGTGTCCCAGGGGTCTCAGGGGGCCCCTCGATCTCTGAATTGCAATCTATAAATTGTAGATGTTTTGGCGTCGCCACTGGTTGGGGCCTTACTATATTTTTTGTCCCAGGGTCATCGGTTACTCATCTAAGCAGTCGCATAGATAGATACCCAGTAGGGTATGATTATAGACAATGCAGGCACTTAAACTGTGTCAATATAATATCGTTATAATTGTTATAGATGAAATTAATACAATACAAAATCTGTTGTCTGAAACTGATGAAGTTTCTGTTATAAATCATACAACTCCATATTAAGAGGTATTAATAAATGGCATAATATTTTTTACACCTGTAGATATCATAAATTATATCGTAAACGGTACGCAGCATAAGGAGACGCTAGACGTTAATATGCAATTTAATGCAGATTGCAGATATTTAGATAAGATTTTTACGATTTTCTAGATATTAAGCTGACCTCAACATTTATTTGACAATTTATAAACTGCCATTGACTAGTCAGCCTTTTAAGGATTAAACGAAACAAATATGATATTTTTTTCTAAAATGCTATATTTTCGCGACCTCTAGTCACGTGGCCTTGCTAATTATGTAAAACTAGTCTCTCATTTGTCTTAAGATAATTAATTACCAGTTTAGTGTGTTAACTATAAATAAATAAATAAAATTAAACGGTATTAATAGCTTAAAATTTATTTTTACTTGAAATGAAATAGATTTATGGAAATGAAATTTACCCCGTGTATAAAATTATCTGTCAGTATGTCCATCTTTCTCGTTTCTAATGTTGTTATGCTATTGCTTGCTGGTAAATTAATTAAACAAATAGGCAAGACAATCATTATTAACATTACGTGGACGTATCAATTAATCTTACCTATATCAGGTACATTTTTTTGTTTAAACCCTAAAAAAGAACACGCAAAACAATATTTTTTTTGTGCTTACAAGAAAACCGGATTGCAAAAATAAAATAATATTTCAGGAAGTAAACAAGGAGTAATTAAATCTGTTATCACTTTTTGTTGAAAATTTTATGAATACACTGTAAGATTCCGCAATTTTTTATAAGTATCAGCCCAAAACATTAAGCTTCATACGGGTGGACTTAAATAATGTATATGTCGAAGTATGTTAGATATCTAAAACGACAAGTTTGAAAAGATAAAAATAATTGCCTTATTTTGCTGCTACGGCGACCCGATGACTCAATATATTATACAAATTTTTGTAACTTCGCGTGTTTACATTTTTTGCACATCACGATGACTGCACTTTGCATAATATTGAGGTTTGTTTGTCCATTATATTAAGAAATCCATCAGGACACGATTGAGTAGACATGACAAAACTTTTTAACCGATTGCGGCAAGAGTATTATTATTATTTTATATTTATTAGTCTTCAAGGTCCTCTACCACGGTGGGCCAAGATATTAACATAACTAGATGTTCCGCGCGGCTTCGCCCGCGTAATTTAGGAATTTACGCAACCGTACATTTTTCCGCAAAAAATAGCCTGTGTCCCTTCACGTGATCTATTCTTCATGTTTGCCAAATAGCATAGCTCCAGTAGTTCTGAAGATAATAAGCAATTTCAAATACTTTTCCCCGTTTTTTTTCACATTTTCCTCTATTTCTTCGCTCCTTGAGATTAGCGCGTTCAAACAAACAAGCTAACAAACTCTTCCGCTTTATAATATTAAAGTATAGATAAATAAGCATGTCATATAATTTCCCCCGTTTTTTCCATATTTTCCTCTATTTCTTCGCTCCTATTAGTCTTAGCGTGATAAAATATAGCCTATAGCCTTCCTCGATAAATGGGCTATCTAACACTGATTTTTTTTTTAAATCGGACCAGTAGTTCCTGAGATTAGCGCGTTCAAACAAACAAACTAACAAACTCTTCCGCTTTATAATATTAAGTATAGATAACCTGTCCATAGGAAGCACAATCTACGATGATTATTATTGATCATGGGCAATCTAAAGCGAATAGGCCTCTCTACACGTCCGTAATCTTATTGGACCATCATAAGCCAACGCCTCCGTGGTCTAGTGGTAGAGAGCACGGCTCTTGTCTCGAAGGTCGTGGGTTCGATTCCCGCGTTGGAAACATGTTATTTCCAAGTTTGGCTAGGACAATGCAGGCTAATCACCTGATTGTTTGACAATTAAGATGATCCATGCGTCGGATGGGCATTTAAAAAGTCGGTCCTGAGCCTGATCTCTCGCCAGTCGTGTCGGTCTTCCGCCCCACTGGGTTATGAGAGTAAAGGAATAGAGAGTGCTCTTGTGTACTGCGTACACACTTGGGCACTACAAAAAATACTTCTGCGTAGCTGGCTTGATTTCAATGAAACCGGCCACCGTCACCGAAACCGGTGTAAGAGCTATTATATAAGCCAACGTGATCGCGTTAGACTTTACTCTATTATTATGACTTTAACGAGCATCAGAAAATAACTACATTTTGCAACAAAAACACTGTTGCTCCTAATTAAAATTGGTCACCAAAACAGTTGCACTAAGTTTAAGTAACTTCCTAATCATGTGTTTTCCTAAGGAAATAATATATAAGACGTTTTTGTATGTAACGGAAAGGTCGATATATCTATTAAGTTTGGAATTTTCGGTCCTTGATATTAATCGTAGGTGGACATTTTGTATCCGACTTGAGGTCAATTTTTGTATTATCTAATACGGTATAAAAATTACTTGGCTTTACTAAAATGGATGGTGTTCATAATGAAAAATCTATTTGAGTCGCGAACAATATAGATTGTCGTTTCCCTTGACCGCGAATTTACATAGTTAACTCATGTATGTTCAGATAATATTTGTATGTCATAGGACATAGGCTTATATCACATGGCTTTGAACCCTAACACTATATAAAAGGATAGCACACTTTTGTTCAAATCACACCTAAAGCAATATGTATTCGTAATTAGTTTTGTGTATAATCTCTTCATTTCAGACATGAATGTCTACATTAACAAACAACAGTGACAAATAAATTATATTACATTCAAAATAATTTTAACTATAATGAATTTGCAATATGTGAGACTTGGAGGATGTTAAGATTTTCGTACGAAATGAGAATAATACGAATATTTTGTTATCAATAGTTCATGGTAAGCCTACAGGACCCAGGGCCCGATCTAGCTATTTAGCCGCTCCGGGCAAGATTATTTTCGCCGCCATTTACTTACAGAAAACCTTAAAAGTCATAAGCCGGTTTTGTTGGGAACGGGGCTAATATTTAAGTAAACTACTTGAATATTTCCTCTATCCAAACTGAAGTAAGTTGGAAGGTAAAATCCTCAAAGTTGGGTGGTGGATGGCTAATGGCTAGGTTGGAAATAAGTAAATTTTGCCGCCTCTCATTTTTGCCGCTCTGGGCATAGGCCCGGCTTGACCTCCCTCTTTAGATCGGGCCCTGTAAGCACATCCTCTGGAAGTTAAATACGTACGCTCGGTCTTAGACCTCGGGACTACTTAAATGCAGATACAATATTGATTGTAATGGTATTTGTTGAGGATACATAAATATTATGATCCCATAGTAAACATTTGCAATGGTCTTTAAAGATCTATATGGCGGATCTAGGAGCATTACTGTTTACTTGTGAATATCCTGGTTTATTGTTTGTACAATATGTTCACAAAAACAAAACTTTTATCATAATTCACAAGGCAAATATTCTCCATACTTCCAAGGTCGCGGCGTAAAAGGAATTGATATAACTCATTAACAAACATCGACAAAAAACGGATGTAAAATGAATGAAGATTCTTGTTTTCTTCTAATTTATTTATTTACCAAAAGGTCCTACGAAAGCTTTAGCTTCCTGAGTCTTTAGCCAAGTTGCCACCACTAATAATTATTATGATAGCGGAAACGAAGAAAGGACTACATACCAGTCACATTTTTGTAATCGAGCTTCAACGTCTTGGCTAAAGGCTTGCTAATATAGACGAAGCGTGCATCAAGCCAATCCACTTACTTGAAGTAACAGTAATAGGAAAAATGTACATGCCCATTTAGCTCGCCAAAAAGACGGTAAAATCGTCGAACATACCACTACCTAGAACAGTGTTTTTCAAACTTATTAATGACGCGACCCCCCCTGACATGACAAAATATTTCACGACCCCCCATTGTTTTTTTTTTAAATCATGTATGTATTTTTGAAGATTACCTTCTGTTAAATTGCATTCTTAATCTTTTTTTTTTAAATAAAATAGTCCTTTTAACCTTTGGCGAACTCCCTACAGAATCTCAGCCCACCCCTGGGATTCGCGACTCACAGTTTGAAAAACACTGACTTAGACCTTTAAATTAAATTAAAAGAAAAAAAACTCACCATACAAAGTCCATTGCTCATGGGCTTCTTGCCGGCCTTATTGTATCGCGCCTTGTAGAAGTCCGTGAAGAGGAACAGGAAGAGGAAGCCGTGCATCGCGATCCAGAAGACGAAGACGCGCGGGTACTGGCACGACGGCCGGAACAGCACTTGCAGCTGGTGGCTGAAGATCAGCACGAACTGGACCTGGTAATAAGGATTAGTATGGTTACATAATCAGTATTCAGTACTTATCAGTACTAATATAACAAAGCTACAGTTGCTTTTTCAGCGCTACTACTTTCACAGTGAAATCTATTTAAGGAACACATAAAATATACATATATAAGTAAGCTGTCCCGGCAAACATTTCTTTGCCATATTATATAAAGTATATCGCCCGTATTATTTTATTGAATTAGTGACTAAATAAGTATGTCACTATGGCAACGTCCATAGCTATCCCGTGACCCGCGTCGCACAAACAATGGTCGCTCTTTATAGACAAATAATTTGCAATAAAATAAAATTGTGACTATAATTAAAGATCTAAGCTATCCTATCTCTCAAGTTGGAAAAAAGCACACATTAAAAAAAACAACATTAAAATCGGTTAAGTAGTTTAAGAATCCATCGCGGACAAACATCGTGACAGGAGATTTATATAATATATTAGATAGATAATACTTTAGGGTGTGTACCCTAAAGTTTATTACTATTATTACTTAGTTTTGTCATCTGTATAGTTCCTATGAAACTCCTGAATAGCCTAAGCCCCTGTTGTCCTTAGGTAGTAACTATACATTCTATCTATATTCTAGAACAGTGGTTCCCAACCTTTTTAGAGCTGTTACCCCTATGGCCTGTTAGAGAAACTGATTTTACTGAGAACTGATACATTAAAAATAACTTTATGAATTTGTATTGACAAACTCGCAAGTTTTTTAATATAATTAGGTTCAGACTTCAGTTACACTTAACGCGCATCTCATATTATCATGCTCCACGTTCAGACGGTTTCTTGCCTTTTTTTAAAATGTTACCAGAGTTGAGAGGCCGCTAACGGTACCAACATTTTCAGATCTCTGTCTGCGATGATATGGTATTCTGTAGCTGTGTTTCTCCAAAATGTACAGAGTTTATAATTTTTTTCTGCCAATTCATCTATTTTAGGTACCACCTCTGTTACCCCTTTAGAATAGCTATTTGACCCCCGCGGGGGTAATTACCCCCAGGTTGGGTACCACTGTTCTAGAAGTTTGAGTAGTAAATAAATTACTATTTTTAAAGTCACAGAAGTCACACTGTTTCATAACAAGACGACAGGACACTTTGTAACTGGTATGTAATTCCGAATGTGCGAAATATAGCGAGTAATAATCGTCTCGTTTGTTAGGTTACGGGAGATAATTATTATTATGTCGTAAATCTAAAATAAGTATCGAGCGAACAAGCAAGTTTTCGAGTATGCTCGTGCATCTGTTTTAGGTTGGTCGCAAACATGCGTTTTCTGTATTCGATTTCCTAATGTGGAATTACGATTTGGAATTCCGTGAGGCTAGCGACACGCGCCACGCGTCGGCTTACACTTGAAACGTACTTGCGGAATTTTTTATGTTCGGAGATAAGCGAACGTGTTAATGTATTAAGCATTTTCCACTGATTCCATGCATTCAGTAAACGTGTGTATGCGGCCAGCCTTATTAACAAGATTGTAACGAGTTAACACAATGTTTTACAAAAAAGAAGACAAGCCTACAAAGGAAATACGCAAAACAATAAATAATCATTATCTGATGAGTTGTAACATAATATGAATTTAAATAGGCAATTTGTTTAAAGAAGTTTATATTTTTTCCGCTACATACTTAATAATATGAATTAAACCGTCTCATTTTCTGGGAAAATCCAGTTTATTGCCATTTGAACTGTTTGTCACGAATATTAATTTGTGGATTTATCCACTCTAATATTATAAACGCGAAAGTGTGTCTGTCTGTCTGTTACCTCCTCACGTCCAAACCGCTGAACCGATTTTGCTGAAATTTGGTACGGAGATACAAGTCCCGGGAAAAGAAAGAGTGGGGCTTCCCGCACGATAAACGAATTTTGACTCATAGAAGTTCTGGCGTCATCAAGTTTACATTATATACACACCGGCAAAATTAGCGGAACATAATAAAATTTTATTTTTTTTGAAAATTAATCGCTGTTTTTTATATATTTATTTATTAATTTAATAATTGATGATTAAAAAATAAAACTTATATAAATTTAGGGCATAAAAACGTGTAAAATTAAAAAAATCTGCAAAAATCTAAAATTAAGAAAAATCTTTGAAATTTCAGTAGTAAGTTTTTAAGTTAAATTCTTCATTTTTACTTAAGAAATGCCATGTTAACAGCGTGTAATGCCTTCTATGGATCTGAAGAGAGTCTGGATACGCCATTACATGCTTGCATTTTGATTGTCAATCATTTCCTGTGGGATATTCTTCTACTCCTCCAGTAGCGCCAACTCGAGCTCCTGAACACATTTTGGAGCTGGAGTTTTAATTCGTACCGTTCACCCATTGATGTGCCACACGTTCTCAATCGGATCCACATCCGTAGACCGTGCTGACCTCTCTACCTGGGCTACGCTAGCATCATTTAGGTCATAATGCCCGATTTTTTTACTCTATGGACGCGCAAAAAATTGAAGTTACTACCTAAAACTGTGTAAAAGGCACAACCTGCAGTTCTAGGATGTCTGTGCTATTGCCCTGTACTGTCAAAGTACCATCATTAACAATCATCAGCTCTGTGCGGGCTCCAAATCATATGCAACCCCAAACCATTACGAAGCCTGCATGATATACCACTGTTTCCGTTAAGTTTGATGGTCTATAGCGTTCCTTACGATTTATCCACATTCTTTATCGCCTGTCAATAAAATTTACACAGAATTTGCTCCCATCACTGTACAGCACACGATTTCACCCACTTGTCAAATTTTGATGTTCACGCGCAAATCTTAGCCTGGCTCTTTGGTGCCCTGTCTCAAGTTTTGGTGCCCTTGCTGGCACCTTTGAGTTTAATTTAACTTCTTTGAGTCTTCTTCTTACTGTACAATCACTAACAGGTACATCTCGGACCTGTTCCTATAGGTTTCATCTCTGCAAAGCAGTTTAAGGTCGATTTCTTAAGGCTTGTACCCTTACAAAACGGTTATCCTGAACCTTTGCCACCCGATATCTGCTTTGTTCTCGTCTCCGAACGTAAGATCCAGTCTCTCTGTAGCGTTGAAATTTACGATGGACCACGAAAGCCGACACACCTAAGGCCTGACTGACCGAACGGTAGGTGTGACCTTTCTCTATCGTGGTTACAGCTCTAGCTGTCGTAGATGCTGGAAAATCCACTAATTTTGTATCTAAGCAATGTGTTCTTCCAAAAACCAAACAATCAAATGAGCTGGCATACCTTGCACCCTGCTAAAAACGCCATTCTTATCAGAAACACTTACAACGTCAGTCATCGAAAAACACTTAGTAGGGCATAATTGCAATAAAAATCTGTCAACTTGCCAGTTTTGTTCAATATTTTATTTCTTAAATGAGCTTAGAAACTATAAAAAAGGATTTCACACAGCCCGACCCACTTGAATTCAAGTTGTGGCCCTTTTTACTTATGTTCCGCTAATTTTGCCGGTGTGTGTATTATGTTTTACTACTAATATTTTGTCAAGAAAAACAAAAAAATATCCGCAGATTGTATAAATAAAGTTATTTCTAACCTTTGAACTATAATAATAGATATTCCGCGGTTATGTAATATGCATAAAATATAGGGATTTATAATCCATAGACGTTATATACGTGACATTTAGCCATTAAGTATATTTTAAATCATAATAACCTAACAATTATTATTATAACTTACATTTAGCGTGCTAGTGAGGATAGATTTAACTAGAATATACACTATGCTAGAATATAATAAACACTAAATGACGCCCGCAACTCCGTTGCGCCAAAATTCGTTTATCGCGGCGGAACCGTACATTTTCCGGGATAAAAAGTATCCTATGTCCTTTCTCGGGTCTCAAAATATCCCCATACCAAATTTCAGCAAAATCGGTTCAGCGGTTTGAGCGTGAAGAGGTAACAGACAGACAGACAGACAGACACACTTTCCCATTTATAATATTAGTAAGGATCGTTTCGAATGAATATAAAAACTGGCAACAGGCGAGTTGGATTCGAGTATGATGGGTTCTGAATAAACGGCAAAATAGTTGTAAGGGAGCACAATATGAGCATGTATTCTTTTTTTAGTATTCGTATAATCGTAATTCGTTGTTATGGCAACATTCCACGGTAATAGACAAAGATCATAATATAAGACGAAGTCTCAGTCAGGTGCTGTTTTACTCTTTGAGTACGGAACCCTAAAACCTTGAAGTTCTGGTCAACCGTTCTAATTACCATTTAAAATTTAACACAAAAATTTACACGTTTTATTAAAACTACCCTACCTACCTACTAGGCAATAACCTGCAGACTTCACAGTTCACCCAGACAGGTAGACAAGAATATTATTTTTTACGTAGAGCGTGATTCATGTTTTACTAATAATGCCTCAAGCCCCGTAAGGCCCATATGGGCCGCGACAACAAAAAAATTCCTGGAATTGGTGATCGAGGGATTAAAATATAGTCAGATATTATAAAGAGGATTTTGTTTTCATTTCATATAAAAACATTTTGCTAGATTTACTATTTAAGTTGAATAGGGATTGCCTATTCAATGCAGCGATTACTGCAGCGATTTTTATAACAAGCATATTATAAGCACGCAGCAAAAAGGCCAAGCTTTGGACGGAGTTCAATTAAAATATTATTTCGAAAATATAGAAAACTCGCTGTCCCGGCAAACGTTTCTTTGCCATATTCATGCCATATTATAAGTATATCGCCCGTATTATTTTATTGAATTAGTGACATAAGTATGTCACCGTGGCAACGTCCATCGCTATCCCGTGACCCGCGTCGCATAAACAATGGTCGCTCTTTATAGACAAATAATTTGCAATAAAATAAAATTGCGACTATAATGGGGATTGTCCATTTTTTTTAAATTTTGCTCATTACAAAAACATTTCGAGGAATAAGGTCAGTGATCGTTTTTCTGTATATAAACGAAATAAATACCCATTAGTTACTTATATTTTTGAACAAATATGTTTAACCTTAGTTTGACCTTCAATGGCGTTAAATTAGCAATAAATTCGATCAACATTACGTTTCGAACTTTTGGTAAGTTTCTCGTATCAGCTTTCACATAATGATAACTTGCATTAGACGAACCAGCCATTATAAATAAGATTGAAAGGAAAAAAAACATACTACAGAGGTCAATTGGGCGCCGATGATGACGTCAGAGCGAAACTTTAAAAATTTATTGAGAAAAAACTAGCCAATGGATTTCAAAATTATTTAATTTATATTCTTAAAATACCCTATTTTAACGAAAAAAAATATAAAAAGTACATGTGATTTTTTTTGGACAATGCCCATTCTTAAAGATCTAAGCTATCCTAGCTCTCAAGTTGGAAAAAAGCACACATTTAAAAACAAAAAACATTAAAATCGGTTAAGTAGTTTAGGAATCCATCGCGGACAAACATCGTGACAGGAGATTTATATATATTAGATAAAACCGCTAACGCTTTTAGGACTGATTATTCAATCGTCCGATAAATATCACTGGAATGAATTTGGCCAATTGATAGATTTTATATGAAAAAAAAATATCAAAGTGTATCATATTATAATCGGCCCTTAGGCAACCGCCTACTTATTATCAATTGCCGCAAATTAAAAGAAAAAAAAAATAGTCTTTGAATAGTTCTCACCATCTGGAAGGCGGTGAGGTACTTCTTCCACCATATGTACTTCTGGTACTTGGGTCCCATCGCGGACACCATGTAGTAGAAGTACATTACGATGTGCACGAAAGTGTTGAGGAGCGCGAAGAATGTGCTGTGACCGCCTGCAACAAAATATATTATAGCGCCATCTATCGTCGAAAAGCGGATACTATAATTTCGATGTTTTTAAGCTATTGCATAGAGCCTTTTATCGCGGGCTATGAGCGCGGCGATGGAATGAAAAAATTGATTGTCTGTAAAGTCGGTTTACGGACGGTAGTTTGACGTGACAATTACGAACTGGGCCGATCGCTCGAGCCGATCATGCCTCTCTCGTTCGTGCCACGCTCTCGCTTGCTAGCCACTTACAAAAAGAAAAAAAAACCAACTCACCCGGCGCAAACTTCACTCCGAACCAAACAGACATGGGCATTATGCCGTGATGTATAACGTGCAGGGTGGACACGTGCTCGTTCTTCTTACGCAGCACGAAGAAAAGCGTGTCGAAGAATTCCGTGAACTTGCTGAAGTAGTACCACCAGCAGGTGCTCGTCATCTAATAATAAAAACATTTATTCAAGAAACCTGATTAACTATAAAGTTAATCAGGGTAAGTCCGGATGATTCAAGTTAACGCTAAATTAAGTACAGCTAAGGTACGGTACTACAGTTTACGGTTGCAGTGCAGTATGGGGTATTTGCCCGTAACGCCAGGCAAAAAAAAATACTGACTAATTTAGTAATAAGTTGAATTATCCGGAATAACCCTGTGTCCGAATTTACCCTCATGATCCTTAAACCACACTACGTTACAAAATAGAAAGTAAACACAGAACAGTTAAAATTAAGTTGACACTACCGAACTACCCAATAATATATAGTGTAACTAGCTTAAAAGGGCCCATTCACTATCCTGTATTGCAGTCCTGCTGCAGTCCGCCGTGCAAGCCTACAACACTATTCACTATCCTCAATCCTGCATAAGCCGGCGGACTGCACGCAGGATAGTGAATGGTGTTGCAGGCCTGCACGACGGACTGCAGCAGGACTGCAATGAAGGATAGTGAATGGGCCGTTTAAGAATGAACAAAATATAATAGTAACAACTAGTAACAAACATTAATAAAATAACTTAGGTAACACGAGTATCATAGAAAGGTAGGTGTAATCATCTGGACGAAAGATTAGCGTTAGAGAACTGATTCCAGAATAACCTTAGAGTTAGTGTGATATATTCGGAGTATTTTCTGATGGGGGTATGAGTAAGTAAAATCAGGATGAACAGGGTTTAATAAAGGAAAGGGTAAAACAAAGAGATAATACTTTAAGGTGTGTAATGTGTATATAGTGTCCCGTGATAGAGTTTACTTTGAAAGTAGCTGCGCTACGAGTTACTTTTTCTATTTTTTCGCTCTTATGAAAAATTAGTTTCCTATGTAAAATCCTCCAGTCAGGAATTCTCTCGTCAGGAATTATTTAGAAAATAGAAGTCAAAAGTACGTGTTTCAGCACTGCTAAAGCCCATCATAGAGTATTATTGACCGAATTCCAAAAAAAGGAGGAGGTAATACGTTCGGCTGTATGTATTTTTTTTTGTATGTTCAACGATCACTCAGCTGTTTTTGTGTTGTATAGGGTTTGACTCGAATTTGGTACCATGTTCAGAAAAGTGGTGATATGATGATGGGATCCTTGAGGAATCGAAGGGACTCCTTGAAATTTGTAGGGAAACATTAAGTGATTTCAAATTTTTCTGAAGCATTCGAGGTAAATGCTACCAAAAAGTAAGACTTCGCATCAGGTTATACCCTGGATCCAAAGGTACCTAACAAAACTTTTGAATGCCTATAGGTACAGGTTCGGGGATTTCGGCGTTGTTTTAACAACTGAAAGCATAAGACAACACATCAATTTGATTGATCATCAGCATCACAACCATAATTATATCATGGTTCATCACTATGACCCAATTATTATTGGTAATTTTCGTGATATTTTGCATCGAAGCAGATGTTTTGATGATGATTTCGCTGTTTGTGGACCGATTTTCAAAATTCTCGTGTTGTTGTATAGGATATAATCTTAATTTTGTATAACAATTATTACGAAAGTAGTGAGCTGATGATGTGATCTATGAGCAATCGAGGGAAATCCTTGAAATTTATCAAAACACTCATAGTGGTTAAAATGTTGTTTCTAGTAAGTTAAACATATTATGTTACGAATAAGAGAAATTTCATACGAAGGTGTCTCTTGGTCCAAAGGCACTGAACAGAACTCCTGAACCTTTAAAGATAAAAGTTTGGAAATTGTTGCATCGCTTAGATAACTGCAAGCATTTACCACAATTTCGCTTACAGTAACATAAATATGTGAATAGTTAACATTCGTATTGGTTATTTACGCATAAAGCCTTATTTTCTAGACAACTAAAAAGAGTGAAATTATTATTTTTAACAACAAAAATTTAAACTGACTTCCCAGGTAAAAACAATAGTAATATGAACTAAAAAGTTTTTGTTAAAAATAATTACTTACTTTTGGTTACACTTTGAATATTGAGGGTTTTTTTTACAAGAGATGGTGACTCAGCGATGTATCAAATAAAATTGGTATTATCCTCCTTTTAAATATTTCGCTTATTTAACCTTTTATAGGGCATAACATGAGCAAAACAAAGTCATTTACTACAATAATTATTATCAAAACAATTATTCTAAACGTCTATTTAAAGGTTAGTACCTATTTCACACGATTGAGATTATAAGAATAAAATATTTTCAGTTAATAACTATTAAAATGTATATCTCTAAGGTTTCTAAGAACATACAATCAAAAAGTAATATGCAAATTTTACGCTCTATGTTTGATAAACAGGTACGAATATAATGTAACGTTTGTTCTTCGTTATATTAAAATAAATTATAATGAACCGAGCAATAAATCTTATCAACAGGTTTAAAAAATATTTTATGGGCATTCAATACAAGATTTAAATTCAAGTTTAATAATCATTATTCGTGACATTTTAAAACAGTTAGCGGAAACGAAGTTTTTGAATACCCACACATCAAAATATAAGAACAATAGAGCAGCTTTATATTAGTGACTAACACTCCATTACGAAATTTTTCAGATTGAATATACTTCTAAATTGATTAAGAAAGCAACTTTGGCCTGAGAAAATCCTGAATGACTACAAGTTACATTTATTATGGCCTTCCATAATAAATGTAACTTGTAGTCATTCAGGATTTTCTGTGACAAGAAAATTAGCCGTTTCATGCTAAGGCGGAGCACTTCAAATCGCAATTAATTAATAATATGAAAAGTCTGCAAACGTTATAAATATACACCATGTATATTGTATAATTTTAATTAGTTCTTTTCATATTAAAACGAAACAATTCGCTTCGATACACGTTTCGGTTGCATTTATATTTTATCGTATCTTTAATTGACGTATTTAACATTTAAATTGTTTACGGAAAACATCACGGAAGTGATAGCTTTTGACTATAATATCTGCTCTTATTATATTTGCAAAGGTTACTACTTTAGACGGGGGTGGATAGATGGAAAGTACGGAACCAAGTATTTGCTGGAGCTTTTACGTGACATATTCTTCGTTTCTGACAAGTATATTAGGATCATTTTGATTCAGGACTATATTTTGAAGTATCCATTATTAAAAGTTTCTTTATCAAAGTCCTTGTTATTTATAAGTATAACTTTATTAGCCATAGGTTTCACAGAGCTTGAGTTATGTTTTGGAAAATTTTAGATTATAGATAGGGCCTAAAGCCTACTGAATAAAACCCGACCTAATTTCGGCTCTGCCAAAAAAACCTTAGGACAGTTTATTAGAAGACAGTAGACACACACCGTAACAGCACGCCTTATAAAGGCGTAGTTTTGTTACATGTGTGTGCGTGAAGTGTTTGTGAGGCGTAGTTTAGCCTTTGTGCTCCGCATACTACTTTAAAGGTAAGGGCTGCAACTTACCCTCATCGCCCTAGGGCTCCGCGAGTAGTCGACCAGCTGACATCTGAAGTCGTAGTGTCCCCACCAGCCGCTTGCCATGTACTGTAACAGACATAAAACTGTTAAAATGTATTACAGATAGAATCTGAAAATCTGTAAATCCTGAAATACGTGTGTAGCACACGTAACAATAGAACTGAATAGTTCGATGCACACATAAGGAGGATTTGTACGCTGATTCGAGCGTAAATGAAGATGATAGGACTGTTTAACATATTTATATTAATATAGTTATTCTACCTAATAAATAAAAGTGTTTCAACAGTGCATACATTATACAGTGTTTTATTTTGTCTCTTACAGTGGAATAAGTGCTCGACAAACACGGACAAAACAATGTATGTCGTATCCACTGTGTAACTATTTATTAGTAAAGGGAATGATGATGACTGTGAGTTGTGACCGAACTGGACGATTTTAATTTTTATCATAAATTGTAAAAATAAAATTTGAACTGAATTGCCAAAAAACGCTACATTTTTAACACTAAAATTAAAGAAACGATCATGTCGAATTGATGTAACTGTTTATTAAATAATTTATATTGGAAATATTTATGTTGGTAGTTCAATAACTATTAACTCCGTGACCCAATTTTACTAAAAAAACCACTCAAACATAATAAGTTAATATCTGTACAACGGATCCTTAATATGGTAATATATTATTTTTATTATGGTTTATACCATATTTATTACAGTTAATTGTCTGGCAGGATTTGATTTATTAGCATTTAGCATCTTTTCGCAGCATACTTTATTGATATAATGAAAGATTAACTGGTTCCTAAAAAGTTTTTTTTTATGCAATAAGGGGGGCAAACGAGCAAACGGGTCACCTGATGGAAAGCACCATCCGTCGCCCATGGACACTCGCAGCATCAGAAGAGCTGCAGGTGCGTTGCCGGCCTGCTTTTGTTGAACTCATAAAGGTCGATCACATGACACTTTCGCGACAACACTTAATCTACTTTTGTAGACCACAATATCAGAATTGCATGAGCATAATATAATAGAAAAGTCTACAAAGATAGATCTGAATTATAACAATAGTTTGTAATGAATGACTAACAACATTAATTCATCCTTACTAATATTATAAATGCGAAAGTGTGTCTGTCTGTCTGTCTGTCTGTTACCTCTTCACGCTCAAACCGCTGAACCGATTTTGCTGAAATTTGGTATGGGGATACTTTGAGACCCGAGAAAGGACATAGGATACTTTTTATCCCGGAAAAATGTACGGTTCCGCCGCGATAAACGAATTTTGGCGCAACGGAGTTGCGGGCGTCATCTAGTATTGAATAATTAATAGATCTATTGTATTAATTAATAATAATTTTCATAATATTAACTTATTATAAAGTTGAATAATTTAGATCTGTAATTATTAAACTTATTGTATTTATTACAGTTTAAATCTTGCAACTTAGTTCGCGTTTTTGTGAAAAGGAACCTACGTAATATAATATTTTAGGCATAATCACGCACTTCTTTCTACAAATGTTAAAAGAAAATATCGAAAAAAACTTGCAGCACCCTTTGGCGCAAGTCATTGACTTCATATAGTTGATTGCATTGATATAGCAACAAAATATTATGCTCGTTTTACAATCAGCTGTTTCTCTTAGGTCAATAGCCTCGGTGCCTTGGAGAGCGCAATATTGTGTATATTTTTTTCGAAAATTTTATTATTTCTGTGCTTAAATTTTTGAAATGATGATAATGGCATATATCCTTAGTTGAAGCCTAAACTTAGAATCTTAGGCCATCCATTCTAATATTATAAATGCGAAAGTGTGTCTGTCTGTCTGTCTGTTACCTCTGCACGCCCAAACCGCGGAACTGATTTCGCTGAAATTTGGTATGGAGATACTTTGAGTCCCGGGAAAGGACATATGATACTTATCCCAAAAAAATGTACGGTTCCCGCGCGATAAACGATTTTTTCATCTAGTATGTTATAAATCCTGAGTTTACCACACTTCATACAAATCTAGGGCTTAGGGGACAGACGATGAACTAAAACCTGTTTAGATATATAAAAGTTCTAGAAGGAGACTGGAGTTTGCTAAAAATGTAGACCGTTTATGCTATGGTGTAACTTTTGCCTTTTGTAACACCCGATCATTAAGTCGGCCAATCAGCTGGTACACTTCCTTTTACATTTTACGTTTGAAGGACGTTTTGTGAAAGGAGAAGTTAATTTAATTACTATTTATATGTCGCGAAATTTCTACCGCAACAAGGTGTTAAAATATTCGCACTTATAGCGGGTTTATTTTTCCAACCAGTGACTTCTACTGGAATAATGAAAAACTCCATTAAGCGTAAAATATAGTCAAATCCAAGTTAAATAGCTATTATGCTTATAATAAAGTATTTAATAGTGATAAACATGTAGGTATGAAGAATTTAATACATTAATTAAAATTGACTCATATTTTTTTCAAATAACCCTGTAATAAAGCTGTAAAATACAACTCAATTTAATGATCAAAAATAAAGCCAATATTTAGTATTATTATTCTGCCGAACCGAACGAAAACTCCTTTTACTCCAGGCATTGAACGTTGCTGTAAAAGCAAATATGGAGTAGTTTTTATTTGTAATGGAAAAATTCCTAAAAACGGCAGTAAATACACAAGATATTGAGGTTATGTCCTGCAAATAGTCATTGAATTTGTTTATTTACGCGGATGACAGCATTATTGGCCGGCAAATATTTGCCGAGCGTTTTTACGATCTGATGATGTCAGCTGACGTAAGTGTAACTTAGCCGGGGTTCGTGGAAACGATGGATAGCCTGCAGTGTGACGAAACACTAAAACGGGCGTTTTAGTGTGACGAAGTTGCAGGCTTGGACTGTAGCTAATTCCAAGCCTGCAACTTCGTACATTGCGTTGCGGCGTTCACTGCACAACCGCAACGCAGCGCTTTGGCTTCACCTTTAGGATTGTATGAAGCCTAAAGATTGTTCAGAATGACATGGATCTATAGATCCACGTCATTCTAAACGTAGTAGTATGTACTACTTGCTCGACTGACGGTCCGTATCCGTCTGTAAGCACACAAGTTGCATTTAGCCGTATCGCATCACAATCATGTCACTTTTATTATGAGTTTTGTAGCAGATTTTTGCAATGCGATGTGAATTCGCAGTTTGTGTGGGAGCCCTAAGCCAGTTCTTTTTATTTTTTTATTCATTCAAGTTGTCAAAGTCAAGCAGTATCTTAACACTAAAATAGTAAATACGTTAAACAAACGCGCTTTGATATCGGCCTGCTAAGTGGCAAGTAAATAAGAATATGTTCAAGTTCCTATATCGGCAAAAAATCCATACTTTTAAGAAAATACGCAGACTTTGTGTTAATTTTGTTTCATTATGACTTTAAAATACGTCAATGTTTTTTTTAATAAGTACTTTTTGTTGTGGTAATCGAATTAGAGTCTGGTTGTCATCAATTTAACACATTGTTATTGATTGTTGAATGGTCAAAGATTTTTTGTGAAACAAAAACTATTCAGGCTCGAATTTACTATCATACATTTTTGCTTCCGGCAAGAGGACAAACTTATTTACCTCAAAGCATCTTTTTGGGGAGAAAGGATGTAATAGAGCATCTTTTTTGACGAGGATCATCCAGTTTTCTTTGGAACAACAGTCAGTACACTGTACAGGTTTTAGCCGCTAAAACCTTCTCAGTTGGATCCCAAGCTTCAAAAATCTTGGGATCTAAAACTACACCAGTGCCTATACAAGCTACGAGTATACCCAGGCCTAACTAGATAATATTTATATATTTCAGGCGAACTTGCTTTTGTCTGGTAGCAAAGTTAGCCTTGTTACAGACGAACGGCACTTGTCGACGGCAGCCGTCGACGCGTGTCGTCGACAAGTGCCATTCGTCACGTTTGTGAGCGCTTAGATATAAATAATCGGCCAAGTGCGAGTCGGACTCGCGCACGAAGGGTTCCACAGACAGACAGACAGACAGACAGACAGACAGACAGACAGACAGACAGACAGACAGACAGACAGACAGACAGACAGACAGACAGACAGACAGACAGACAGACAGACAGACAGACAGACAGACAGACAGACAGACAGACAGACAGACAGACAGACAGACAGACAGACAGACGGACAGACAGACGAAGTCTCAGTAATAGGGTCCCGTTTTTACCCTTTGGGTACGGAACCCTAAAAAAGACGGGTTGCACTCCGGTGAAAACTTGATTATTAACGTTGTGCATTTTTAACCCATTTTTTATGAAAAACAATTTTTAAAAAATCTATTTTTTTATTAATCGAAACCCTAACAATTCGAGATCGAGTTCTCGAGTTTTCGAGTTTTCGAAATTTTGTGTTTTCGAGTTTTTGAGTTCGACACAAAACACTGCTCTCCAACCGTTTTACGCTTTTTCTATGGTTTTTCGAGCAGCATGAGAATCTGGCGCGAGTTTCACGGTTTTTATCCATCCCACAAAAGTGCTCAACGCTGCTAAAGAAGTTTTCACTTCAAAAATGTATGGGATTTGACATAACGCATCGCAATCGCCATGCAACTTATGGACGCGTTATGTCAATCCCCATACACTTACTTATTACTTTGCTATCGAAACTGGCGAGTATTGACTATACACTTTGGTGCTTTTAGCTCCAGTAGGATCCTCACCTCATAGAATATCCACGCGCTGAACAAAGTCTGTATCAGGTTGTATACTATGAGGACGTTGCGTAGCTCGAACGGCTTACGGTTGGCCATGATGGCGGGGCCGATCTTCTTGGCGCACAGGGCATACGTGACGCAGGCCAGCAGCGTCGGGAACGGGGACGACATCATCGGCCAGTCCTTCACACGAGGATCTGAAAGGAGATGGCAATGTTATAGTAAAGCACTTGGCATACAACCTCTTGAGTTCTTATGATTGGACGATGCCCGGAACTCCGTTGCGCTAAAATTCGTTCGCGTGGGAACCGTACATTTTCCGGGATAAAAAGTATCCTTAGTTCTTTCCCGGGACTCAAACAAAGTATCTCCATACTGTTATAATTTTGTTACGTTAAAGTTGCCAGTTAAAACAATATTGTGCAATGTTGTATGTATAAGAGCCTTTAACAGACCATACGCGATCTAAAGAAACCAAATTCAACGTGCTAACCCTTAACGAATAGCGTTGTCTATGGCCGGAGTCAAAACTGATCTGTAATATATTGATTTGTATATTCAATTCCATGATTTTATTGGTATATTAGAATAAAGATAATTGTTAAAAATCTCCTAGGTTACGAATTAAATAGTTGTAGAATTTTAAACACTGTATTTACGACTATCACTGTAACGAAAGGTAAATAATCTTATTGAAACTGAATGATTTAATTAAAGTAAGATTGTTAATAATTCTGTTTAATTTATTATGTAATGATAAGGCCTGTTTTATAATTTATAATATTGTATTTAATAAAACTACTTCTACGGAAGGTTACTTCCGTAGAAGATTCTAGAAATTAATTAATAATAATTATGCTACTCAAAATAACTGAATAACTTTTTATAACGATATTGTTAGATTTAGACTCTGTCCTTTAGTGAAATGTGTTGCAAAATTAGTATCACAAATACTACTACAAATTGTACTAGTTTTTAATGCATACTTTGTCATTAATTGTACGAAAATAGTTGTTGAATTGTATAATGGCTATTGGGTATAAAAAGCCTAGTGATATTAGGGGGATTCATTCCACTGCTAAGCTATCGAAGAAGCTGAACTTGTAACAAAACTGGTATCTGTGTCTATTGATGTACTTGTACTACCTGTGTAACTAATAATTAATAAACTGTGTTACTGAACTGTGTTACTGAAGTCGTTTTTCTTATCAAGTCAGAAGCGGGGATAGACCCACAAGGTAAATATTATTTTGAATATTGTATAAGTAATTTATCCTATTTTATTTCACCCATATTTTTTGGTGTTATTCTCGTAAAATCAGTTTGTAACTAATTATATATAGTTCGTAACTTTAACACTAGATAACGCTACTACACTGTCGTTTATACTTAAATAAATATTTCACTACAGTACATTATTTAGTTCTCGGGATTATACAATAAAAAAATATGGAGATTATAAAATCAAAATATGTGTGACAATAATTTACCAGTGAATTAATTTTATCTTGGGTTTTGTTTGGACAAAATCAGTTTGTGAGATATAGTTCATAACTTGAATACTAGATAGCGCTATATCACCGACGTTGATAAGTTTGAAGGAATATATTTTGATTACAGTACATTATTCGGTAAAAACAAAATGAAGGTTATAAAATCAAAATATTGTTTTATGTGTGACAGTTTAACAGTGAATTAATTTTATCTTGGGTTTCGTAACTTTAATACTAGATAGCGCTATATCACCGACGTTGATAAGTTTGAACGAATATATTATTTTGATTACAGTACATTAATCGGTAAAAAAAAAAAAAAAAAAAAATGGAGGTTATAAAATCAAAATATTGTTTAATGTGTAACAGTTTAACAGTTAATTAATTTTATCTTGGGTTTCTTTTGGATAAAATCAGTTTCTGAGATATAGTTCATAACTTTAACAGTAACTACCTTATTTATTTTTCGAGATAATACAACCGAATAGAAATTATAATATCAAAATATATATAATATTTTATGCACGATAGTTGAACAGCGAAATCATTTTATTTTTCGTACGCTTCAACTCCCAAGCGGCCACATGTGGCCGCAAGAACAATAGATTTCCAAGAATCGGCGATCGGTTATATTATTAATTATACGTCATCAGTAGATGGCTCTATGACGCCATCGCTGACGATGTTTTTACTTGAACGACTTGATTGATTAGCGTACACATTAATACTCGGGCTTACTGTTAGATGATGTTATTTAATAATAGGTGATATTTGATAGGATCGCATAAATACGTACTAGTATGAATTTATAATTGATCTAAATAATTTTTGTTTACGATGGATGGTTTAAAAATATGTAGTTTTTTTTTAAGATATGAGATAGGGCACAGTTTAGTGCCACGTTTTGTTATTAGGTATATGGATTATGGATCTTAAACCATAAATAAAAATTACTTCTCTTGAACTGATTTTGTTTATCGGTCTTCTGTGTTTTACGGATGTTACGTACATTTTTTTTTTTTAATGGATATTACAAACGTATAATAGGTACTCTGAATACTTGTTGTCTGAGTTCTGACGAATATCGTATGGTTACTAATTTGGATATGTTGATAATAACTGAAAGTCTTGCAATATTTGTTTACCTACTGATGGATAATATTTATAATTTTAATTGATAGTTACTATGGAATTTTTGCATATAAATCTTTGACAACGGATGGATGAATTCATGGTTGCTTATGAATACTGATGGATTAAATGATCTGAAATAATGGATACTTGGATTGTAATGGATACTCTATGGATATTTCAATACTGTAGCTTCTTGTTAGATATGTGACATAAGCCGTCGGTTTTTAGGGGGCGGTCCACGTTATTAAGCTTGGTAACGGGGTCGTCGGTTATTAGGGGGCGGTCCGCGTAACTAAGCTTGGTTACACGGTCGTCGGTTTTTAGGGGGCGGCCCACGTTGCTAAGCTTGGTGACCGGGTCGTCGGTTATTAGGGGGCGGTCCGCGTAACTAAGTTTTGTTACGTGATCGTCGGTTTTTAGGGGGCGGTCCACGTTACTAAGCTTGGTAACGGGGTCGTCGGTTACTAGGGGGCGTGCTATGAAAATTTTCGCATAGCTCGTCGGATATGGAATATGGATCACAAGGATGGATAAATAATTTCAGGTCATGAACAAAAGCGAGGATGATGTTGGTACTCCACCTGGTACGCCACCCAGGCGACCCCGTCGGAGTCAAAAGCACCGCAAGGCGAGACAGAAAAGTGCATCGTCGTCGTCAAGTTCATCTGATAATGACATGCCTAAGAAGATGCGTAAGACAAAATTTTCTTCTAAGGATATCTTGAAACTTGTAAAGCATGTATCAAAAGATTCATCTAAAACTTCTTATAACAGTAATTATAATAATGTCGTACCAGAATTTAACCCATCAAGTAGGGCTCAAACAATTGACTGTTGGATTAGAAAAGTTAATGAATGTGCAACTATATACGATTGGGATGAAAGGCAGATCATTCACTTTTCGCTTCAAAAGCTATCCGGTCTTGCGAAACGTTGGTTTGAGGCTCTGCCAACCGTAGTTTATAGTTGGCATGAGTGGCAAATAAAATTGAAAAAGGCTTTCCCCAGTGAAGATAATTACGGTCGTCTCTTGGAAGAGATGTTAGCTAGAACCTCCCGCACAGAAGAAAGTCTTAGGGAATATTTTTACGACAAATTAACTTTACTCACTAGATGCGAAATAATAGGCAAAAAGGCTGTTGACTGTATTGTACACGGTATTAGCGATCGATCTGTCCGGAATGGGGCACAGATTTTAAATTGCTCTGAACCTGAGGATTTACTCCACTTTTTGTCATCACAAAGAAACCAATCCTTAAATATTAGAATACCTCGTGAGCGTTTTACTGCAAAACTAAATTATAATGAAAATAACACTTCATCAATCAATTGTTACAATTGCCGCCAGAGGGGTCACCCTTACCACAAGTGTCCAAAACCGTTAATAAAATGTAAGAAATGTAACAGGATAGGCCATAATAACGATTCTTGTAATTTGGAACCCTTTGTATCAAATTTTAAATCCGGTTCGGGGATTATTACAGGCGAGAAGCGAACAATGATAATCCAAAACAACGATAAGAGTAATGCCAAATACTTTAAATTGGTACAATTAAATGGTAAATGTTTAAATGCTTATATTGATTTTGGCAGTCAGTGCACTTTACTAAAAAAATCTGACGCTCAACAGTTAAATCTAAATAAAAATTTCGATGATATCCCCGTAATAAGAGGTTTCGGACAATCTATAGTTACACCGATATACAAATCAAATGTTATTATACGCCTCGACGATATTGAATCAAATATCGATATATTAATAGTGGATGATATTCACATGCCAACGTCATTAATAATAGGTCAGAACTTTACGGAACTTCCTTTTATTACTGTTCTCAAAGATAAATACGAATTAACATTTTATAAGAGCCCCAATTTTGACACAAATGAATATTCCAAGGGTACCATGAACCTGTATGTAAGTAATTTCACTGAAGTAATAACAACCAGCATTGTTTCCGTTTATTCAGACCAAAGTTTTACAGGTAATTTATACATTAGTGGATATATTGTTTCTACCTCAGATAAGGAATTTAGATTACTACACGGAATTTACGATATGCATGAAGGGAAGGGTCAGGTCGTAGTGACAAACTTTTCTCCACTTAAATTAAAGTTAGAACCAAAAACTTTGATAGCTAGGGCTATACCGTTTAGTGATCCTAAAATTTGTGAAGTAAATCCAATAAGACCTGACCACCAATCTCTTAAACCTCTTAACAAGGAAGATATTAATGTGGGATCAGATCTGGACGATAAACAATTTGATAAATTATATTCATTATTACAAAGTTACCGTGATTGTTTCGCCACTTGTTTGAATGAGTTAGGTTGTGCTACTAATGTAGAAATGAACATTGAGATAACGGATAATAAACCAATTGTTTACCGTCCGTATAGATTATCGCATTTCGAACGTGAACAGGTTCGCGAGACTATTAATGATTTACTCCAGAATGACATAATTCAAGAATCTAAGTCCGATTACGCAAGTCCGATTTTAATGGTAAAGAAAAAGACAGGGGAAAATCGTCTCTGTGTAGATTTTCGCGCATTGAATAGTAAAACTTTAAAAGATCGTTTCCCGTTACCACTTATTGATGATCAAATTTCAAATCTTAGCGGCAGTAGATATTTCACTACTCTTGATCTTGCATCCGGATATTACCAGATACCCATGTCCAAGGATAGTTGTCACCTCACCGGATTCGTAACTCCGGATGGACACTACGAATTTAAAAGAATGCCCTTTGGATTAGCGAACGCACCTGCCACATTTCAAAGAATGATTAATAAAATCCTTGGTAATAGACGATTTGAATATGCCTTAGCTTATTTGGATGACATCTTAATTCCCTCTAGAAATAAAGAGGAGATGTTTAGCCGTTTAGAAGATATTTTAAGTATTTTAAGACAATACGGACTAACTCTAAAATTAGCCAAATGTAGATTTTTTGATAACAACGTAAGTTACTTGGGGTACGAAATCTCTTCAGAGGGTATCAAGCCCGGAGAAACAAAACTATTGGCAGTTAAAGAATTTCCAACTCCTAGCAACGTACATGAGATTCGCCAATTCCTCGGTTTAACTGGCTACTTTAGAAAATTTATTAAAGGTTATGGGGAAATAGCTAAACCTCTAACGTCACTATTACGAAAAGACTCGTCTTGGCGTTGGTCAGACATTGAAAACCGAGCATTTCAACTTTTGAGAGATAGTTTAGTAGCTCGACCTATCTTGGCTCTTTATGATCCAAAGCTTGAAACTGAAGTTCATACTGACGCCAGTGCGATGGGTATTGGGGGTATTCTAATGCAATGGCAGAGTGATGTTAGAGTATTAAAACCCGTTGCTTACTTTAGTCGACAGACGACTTCGGAAGAAAAGTATCTTCATTCTTACGAATTAGAGACTCTCGCAGTAGTCTGCTCTTTAAAAAAATTTCGTGTGTATCTCTTAGGAACTCATTTTAAGGTATTTACTGATTGCGCAGCCCTTCGAACCACTTTGACCAAAAGAGATCTTGTTCCGAGAATAGCCAGGTGGTGGCTACAAATATCGGAATATTCATTTGAAATTAATTACCGACCCGGTGTACAAATGTCACACGTTGATGCGTTGAGCAGAAACACCAAGCTACCCTCGGAACAAGATGATGAGTCATCAGTAGTCGTGTATACAATAGAAAAAGATAATTGGCTTTTATCCTTACAACTAGCAGATCCTGAAATATCTAGAATATATAAAATTCTTAAGCCAAGCGATGATCCGGAATGTAGAGACATTCGTCAAAATTATGTTGTTAAAGATCATACAGTTTATAAGAAAATTAACGATAAATTGTGTTTAGTCGTCCCTAAAAACGCCCGGTGGCAAATTTGTAGAGCTAATCATGATGAAATAGGCCATTTTGGTTACTCTAAAACACTTGAAAGAATACAACATTCTTATTGGTTTCCAAAACTCAGGAAATTTGTAAAAAAATATGTTGAAGCCTGTTTAGAGTGCGCATATAATAAAGATAATGTGTCCAAACAGAAAGCGGGTTATATTTATCCTATCGAAAAAGTTCCAGTCCCATTTCATACTATTCATATCGACCACCTTGGACCGTTCGTAAGAAGTAGAAACGGTAATACTCACATTCTTACTGTAGTAGATGGGTTCACCAAATATGTATTTGTTAGAGCTGTAAAAGATTTAAAAACTATAACTACTATTACAGTCTTAGAAAAGATATTTTATGATTTTGGTATTCCAGCCAGAATTATTTCCGATCGTGGTACTAGTTTTACATCAGCCGCCTTTCAAAATTTTTGCATATCTCATGGTATAAAACACGTACTTAATGCAGTCGCTTGTCCCAGAGCTAATGGACAAGCAGAAAGATTTAATCAAACAATTTTAAACTCGTTAGCAGCTCAAAATTCGTTAGGTCATGAAAACGACTGGGATAGATTTCTAGGCAAAATACAGTGGGGCATCAATAATACCGTTAACGCCACCACAAAAAAAACTGCTACCGAGGCAATGTTCGGAATTAAACTTCGCGATATTCTATCAAATAAATTATGTAATGGATTACAGGAAACTTTAAATAACGTGCAGGAAACTAGAAATGAAATTTCCACAAATATAGAAAAAGATCAAAATAATCAAAAACTGAGACATGACAAAAATCGAATTCCAGCAACTCAGTATTCAGTAGGTGATTTGGTTAAAATATCTCGTAACAATTTTGACAACAACAGCAAAAGTACGAAACTTATGTCTAAATTCGTTGGCCCGTATAAGATAACGGAAGTATTAGGGAATTATCGCTATAGGATAACTGATGTGCCTGGCTTTAGTAAAAAAGGTAAACCATATGCAACTGTAATAGCTGCTGATAGAATTCGCCCGTGGATACATATTAGAACATTAGAGTTGCACGAAACCGATGAGTCAAGTTCCGACACTGACAGTACGTGAGATTAAGTGTATGTTGTGACGCCAGGAGGCGACACATGAGTAGGATGGCCGAATGTTATAATTTTGTTACGTTAAAGTTGCCAGTTAAAACAATATTGTGCAATGTTGTATGTATAAGAGCCTTTAACAGACCATACGCGATCTAAAGAAACCAAATTCAACGTGCTAACCCTTAACGAATAGCGTTGTCTATGGCCGGAGTCAAAACTGATCTGTAATATATTGATTTGTATATTCAATTCCATGATTTTATTGGTATATTAGAATAAAGATAATTGTTAAAAATCTCCTAGGTTACGAATTAAATAGTTGTAGAATTTTAAACACTGTATTTACGACTATCACTGTAACGAAAGGTAAATAATCTTATTGAAACTGAATGATTTAATTAAAGTAAGATTGTTAATAATTCTGTTTAATTTATTATGTAATGATAAGGCCTGTTTTATAATTTATAATATTGTATTTAATAAAACTACTTCTACGGAAGGTTACTTCCGTAGAAGATTCTAGAAATTAATTAATAATAATTATGCTACTCAAAATAACTGAATAACTTTTTATAACGATATTGTTAGATTTAGACTCTGTCCTTTAGTGAAATGTGTTGCAAAATTAGTATCACAAATACTACTACAAATTGTACTAGTTTTTAATGCATACTTTGTCATTAATTGTACGAAAATAGTTGTTGAATTGTATAATGGCTATTGGGTATAAAAAGCCTAGTGATATTAGGGGGATTCATTCCACTGCTAAGCTATCGAAGAAGCTGAACTTGTAACAAAACTGGTATCTGTGTCTATTGATGTACTTGTACTACCTGTGTAACTAATAATTAATAAACTGTGTTACTGAACTGTGTTACTGAAGTCGTTTTTCTTATCAAGTCAGAAGCGGGGATAGACCCACAAGGTAAATATTATTTTGAATATTGTATAAGTAATTTATCCTATTTTATTTCACCCATATTTTTTGGTGTTATTCTCGTAAAATCAGTTTGTAACTAATTATATATAGTTCGTAACTTTAACACTAGATAACGCTACTACACTGTCGTTTATACTTAAATAAATATTTCACTACAGTACATTATTTAGTTCTCGGGATTATACAATAAAAAAATATGGAGATTATAAAATCAAAATATGTGTGACAATAATTTACCAGTGAATTAATTTTATCTTGGGTTTTGTTTGGACAAAATCAGTTTGTGAGATATAGTTCATAACTTGAATACTAGATAGCGCTATATCACCGACGTTGATAAGTTTGAAGGAATATATTTTGATTACAGTACATTATTCGGTAAAAACAAAATGAAGGTTATAAAATCAAAATATTGTTTTATGTGTGACAGTTTAACAGTGAATTAATTTTATCTTGGGTTTCGTAACTTTAATACTAGATAGCGCTATATCACCGACGTTGATAAGTTTGAACGAATATATTATTTTGATTACAGTACATTAATCGGTAAAAAAAAAAAAAAAAAAAATGGAGGTTATAAAATCAAAATATTGTTTAATGTGTAACAGTTTAACAGTTAATTAATTTTATCTTGGGTTTCTTTTGGATAAAATCAGTTTCTGAGATATAGTTCATAACTTTAACAGTAACTACCTTATTTATTTTTCGAGATAATACAACCGAATAGAAATTATAATATCAAAATATATATAATATTTTATGCACGATAGTTGAACAGCGAAATCATTTTATTTTTCGTACGCTTCAACTCCCAAGCGGCCACATGTGGCCGCAAGAACAATAGATTTCCAAGAATCGGCGATCGGTTATATTATTAATTATACGTCATCAGTAGATGGCTCTATGACGCCATCGCTGACGATGTTTTTACTTGAACGACTTGATTGATTAGCGTACACATTAATACTCGGGCTTACTGTTAGATGATGTTATTTAATAATAGGTGATATTTGATAGGATCGCATAAATACGTACTAGTATGAATTTATAATTGATCTAAATAATTTTTGTTTACGATGGATGGTTTAAAAATATGTAGTTTTTTTTTTTTAAGATATGAGATAGGGCACAGTTTAGTGCCACGTTTTGTTATTAGGTATATGGATTATGGATCTTAAACCATAAATAAAAATTACTTCTCTTGAACTGATTTTGTTTATCGGTCTTCTGTGTTTTACGGATGTTACGTACATTTTTTTTTTAATGGATATTACAAACGTATAATAGGTACTCTGAATACTTGTTGTCTGAGTTCTGACGAATATCGTATGGTTACTAATTTGGATATGTTGATAATAACTGAAAGTCTTGCAATATTTGTTTACCTACTGATGGATAATATTTATAATTTTAATTGATAGTTACTATGGAATTTTTGCATATAAATCTTTGACAACGGATGGATGAATTCATGGTTGCTTATGAATACTGATGGATTAAATGATCTGAAATAATGGATACTTGGATTGTAATGGATACTCTATGGATATTTCAATACTGTAGCTTCTTGTTAGATATGTGACATAAGCCGTCGGTTTTTAGGGGGCGGTCCACGTTATTAAGCTTGGTAACGGGGTCGTCGGTTATTAGGGGGCGGTCCGCGTAACTAAGCTTGGTTACACGGTCGTCGGTTTTTAGGGGGCGGCCCACGTTGCTAAGCTTGGTGACGGGGTCGTCGGTTATTAGGGGGCGGTCCGCGTAACTAAGTTTTGTTACGTGATCGTCGGTTTTTAGGGGGCGGTCCACGTTACTAAGCTTGGTAACGGGGTCGTCGGTTACTAGGGGGCGTGCTATGAAAATTTTCGCATAGCTCGTCGGATATGGAATATGGATCACAAGGATGGATAAATAATTTCAGGTCATGAACAAAAGCGAGGATGATGTTGGTACTCCACCTGGTACGCCACCCAGGCGACCCCGTCGGAGTCAAAAGCACCGCAAGGCGAGACAGAAAAGTGCATCGTCGTCGTCAAGTTCATCTGATAATGACATGCCTAAGAAGATGCGTAAGACAAAATTTTCTTCTAAGGATATCTTGAAACTTGTAAAGCATGTATCAAAAGATTCATCTAAAACTTCTTATAACAGTAATTATAATAATGTCGTACCAGAATTTAACCCATCAAGTAGGGCTCAAACAATTGACTGTTGGATTAGAAAAGTTAATGAATGTGCAACTATATACGATTGGGATGAAAGGCAGATCATTCACTTTTCGCTTCAAAAGCTATCCGGTCTTGCGAAACGTTGGTTTGAGGCTCTGCCAACCGTAGTTTATAGTTGGCATGAGTGGCAAATAAAATTGAAAAAGGCTTTCCCCAGTGAAGATAATTACGGTCGTCTCTTGGAAGAGATGTTAGCTAGAACCTCCCGCACAGAAGAAAGTCTTAGGGAATATTTTTACGACAAATTAACTTTACTCACTAGATGCGAAATAATAGGCAAAAAGGCTGTTGACTGTATTGTACACGGTATTAGCGATCGATCTGTCCGGAATGGGGCACAGATTTTAAATTGCTCTGAACCTGAGGATTTACTCCACTTTTTGTCATCACAAAGAAACCAATCCTTAAATATTAGAATACCTCGTGAGCGTTTTACTGCAAAACTAAATTATAATGAAAATAACACTTCATCAATCAATTGTTACAATTGCCGCCAGAGGGGTCACCCTTACCACAAGTGTCCAAAACCGTTAATAAAATGTAAGAAATGTAACAGGATAGGCCATAATAACGATTCTTGTAATTTGGAACCCTTTGTATCAAATTTTAAATCCGGTTCGGGGATTATTACAGGCGAGAAGCGAACAATGATAATCCAAAACAACGATAAGAGTAATGCCAAATACTTTAAATTGGTACAATTAAATGGTAAATGTTTAAATGCTTATATTGATTTTGGCAGTCAGTGCACTTTACTAAAAAAATCTGACGCTCAACAGTTAAATCTAAATAAAAATTTCGATGATATCCCCGTAATAAGAGGTTTCGGACAATCTATAGTTACACCGATATACAAATCAAATGTTATTATACGCCTCGACGATATTGAATCAAATATCGATATATTAATAGTGGATGATATTCACATGCCAACGTCATTAATAATAGGTCAGAACTTTACGGAACTTCCTTTTATTACTGTTCTCAAAGATAAATACGAATTAACATTTTATAAGAGCCCCAATTTTGACACAAATGAATATTCCAAGGGTACCATGAACCTGTATGTAAGTAATTTCACTGAAGTAATAACAACCAGCATTGTTTCCGTTTATTCAGACCAAAGTTTTACAGGTAATTTATACATTAGTGGATATATTGTTTCTACCTCAGATAAGGAATTTAGATTACTACACGGAATTTACGATATGCATGAAGGGAAGGGTCAGGTCGTAGTGACAAACTTTTCTCCACTTAAATTAAAGTTAGAACCAAAAACTTTGATAGCTAGGGCTATACCGTTTAGTGATCCTAAAATTTGTGAAGTAAATCTAATAAGACCTGACCACCAATCTCTTAAACCTCTTAACAAGGAAGATATTAATGTGGGATCAGATCTGGACGATAAACAATTTGATAAATTATATTCATTATTACAAAGTTACCGTGATTGTTTCGCCACTTGTTTGAATGAGTTAGGTTGTGCTACTAATGTAGAAATGAACATTGAGATAACGGATAATAAACCAATTGTTTACCGTCCGTATAGATTATCGCATTTCGAACGTGAACAGGTTCGCGAGACTATTAATGATTTACTCCAGAATGACATAATTCAAGAATCTAAGTCCGATTACGCAAGTCCGATTTTAATGGTAAAGAAAAAGACAGGGGAAAATCGTCTCTGTGTAGATTTTCGCGCATTGAATAGTAAAACTTTAAAAGATCGTTTCCCGTTACCACTTATTGATGATCAAATTTCAAATCTTAGCGGCAGTAGATATTTCACTACTCTTGATCTTGCATCCGGATATTACCAGATACCCATGTCCAAGGATAGTTGTCACCTCACCGGATTCGTAACTCCGGATGGACACTACGAATTTAAAAGAATGCCCTTTGGATTAGCGAACGCACCTGCCACATTTCAAAGAATGATTAATAAAATCCTTGGTAATAGACGATTTGAATATGCCTTAGCTTATTTGGATGACATCTTAATTCCCTCTAGAAATAAAGAGGAGATGTTTAGCCGTTTAGAAGATATTTTAAGTATTTTAAGACAATACGGACTAACTCTAAAATTAGCCAAATGTAGATTTTTTGATAACAACGTAAGTTACTTGGGGTACGAAATCTCTTCAGAGGGTATCAAGCCCGGAGAAACAAAACTATTGGCAGTTAAAGAATTTCCAACTCCTAGCAACGTACATGAGATTCGCCAATTCCTCGGTTTAACTGGCTACTTTAGAAAATTTATTAAAGGTTATGGGGAAATAGCTAAACCTCTAACGTCACTATTACGAAAAGACTCGTCTTGGCGTTGGTCAGACATTGAAAACCGAGCATTTCAACTTTTGAGAGATAGTTTAGTAGCTCGACCTATCTTGGCTCTTTATGATCCAAAGCTTGAAACTGAAGTTCATACTGACGCCAGTGCGATGGGTATTGGGGGTATTCTAATGCAATGGCAGAGTGATGTTAGAGTATTAAAACCCGTTGCTTACTTTAGTCGACAGACGACTTCGGAAGAAAAGTATCTTCATTCTTACGAATTAGAGACTCTCGCAGTAGTCTGCTCTTTAAAAAAATTTCGTGTGTATCTCTTAGGAACTCATTTTAAGGTATTTACTGATTGCGCAGCCCTTCGAACCACTTTGACCAAAAGAGATCTTGTTCCGAGAATAGCCAGGTGGTGGCTACAAATATCGGAATATTCATTTGAAATTAATTACCGACCCGGTGTACAAATGTCACACGTTGATGCGTTGAGCAGAAACACCAAGCTACCCTCGGAACAAGATGATGAGTCATCAGTAGTCGTGTATACAATAGAAAAAGATAATTGGCTTTTATCCTTACAACTAGCAGATCCTGAAATATCTAGAATATATAAAATTCTTAAGCCAAGCGATGATCCGGAATGTAGAGACATTCGTCAAAATTATGTTGTTAAAGATCATACAGTTTATAAGAAAATTAACGATAAATTGTGTTTAGTCGTCCCTAAAAACGCCCGGTGGCAAATTTGTAGAGCTAATCATGATGAAATAGGCCATTTTGGTTACTCTAAAACACTTGAAAGAATACAACATTCTTATTGGTTTCCAAAACTCAGGAAATTTGTAAAAAAATATGTTGAAGCCTGTTTAGAGTGCGCATATAATAAAGATAATGTGTCCAAACAGAAAGCGGGTTATATTTATCCTATCGAAAAAGTTCCAGTCCCATTTCATACTATTCATATCGACCACCTTGGACCGTTCGTAAGAAGTAGAAACGGTAATACTCACATTCTTACTGTAGTAGATGGGTTCACCAAATATGTATTTGTTAGAGCTGTAAAAGATTTAAAAACTATAACTACTATTACAGTCTTAGAAAAGATATTTTATGATTTTGGTATTCCAGCCAGAATTATTTCCGATCGTGGTACTAGTTTTACATCAGCCGCCTTTCAAAATTTTTGCATATCTCATGGTATAAAACACGTACTTAATGCAGTCGCTTGTCCCAGAGCTAATGGACAAGCAGAAAGATTTAATCAAACAATTTTAAACTCGTTAGCAGCTCAAAATTCGTTAGGTCATGAAAACGACTGGGATAGATTTCTAGGCAAAATACAGTGGGGCATCAATAATACTGTTAACGCCACCACAAAAAAAAACTGCTACCGAGGCAATGTTCGGAATTAAACTTCGCGATATTCTATCAAATAAATTATGTAATGGATTACAGGAAACTTTAAATAACGTGCAGGAAACTAGAAATGAAATTTCCACAAATATAGAAAAAGATCAAAATAATCAAAAACTGAGACATGACAAAAATCGAATTCCAGCAACTCAGTATTCAGTAGGTGATTTGGTTAAAATATCTCGTAACAATTTTGACAACAACAGCAAAAGTACGAAACTTATGTCTAAATTCGTTGGCCCGTATAAGATAACGGAAGTATTAGGGAATGATCGCTATAGGATAACTGATGTGCCTGGCTTTAGTAAAAAAGGTAAACCATATGCAACTGTAATAGCTGCTGATAGAATTCGCCCGTGGATACATATTAGAACATTAGAGTTGCACGAAACCGATGAGTCAAGTTCCGACACTGACAGTACGTGAGATTAAGTGTATGTTGTGACGCCAGGAGGCGACACATGAGTAGGATGGCCGAATGTTATAATTTTGTTACGTTAAAGTTGCCAGTTAAAACAATATTGTGCAATGTTGTATGTATAAGAGCCTTTAACAGACCATACGCGATCTAAAGAAACCAAATTCAACGTGCTAACCCTTAACGAATAGCGTTGTCTATGGCCGGAGTCAAAACTGATCTGTAATATATTGATTTGTATATTCAATTCCATGATTTTATTGGTATATTAGAATAAAGATAATTGTTAAAAATCTCCTAGGTTACGAATTAAATAGTTGTAGAATTTTAAACACTGTATTTACGACTATCACTGTAACGAAAGGTAAATAATCTTATTGAAACTGAATGATTTAATTAAAGTAAGATTGTTAATAATTCTGTTTAATTTATTATGTAATGATAAGGCCTGTTTTATAATTTATAATATTGTATTTAATAAAACTACTTCTACGGAAGGTTACTTCCGTAGAAGATTCTAGAAATTAATTAATAATAATTATGCTACTCAAAATAACTGAATAACTTTTTATAACGATATTGTTAGATTTAGACTCTGTCCTTTAGTGAAATGTGTTGCAAAATTAGTATCACAAATACTACTACAAATTGTACTAGTTTTTAATGCATACTTTGTCATTAATTGTACGAAAATAGTTGTTGAATTGTATAATGGCTATTGGGTATAAAAAGCCTAGTGATATTAGGGGGATTCATTCCACTGCTAAGCTATCGAAGAAGCTGAACTTGTAACAAAACTGGTATCTGTGTCTATTGATGTACTTGTACTACCTGTGTAACTAATAATTAATAAACTGTGTTACTGAACTGTGTTACTGAAGTCGTTTTTCTTATCAATACCAAATTTCAGCAAAACCGGATTAGTTTGAGCGTGAAGAGCTAACAGACAGACATATAGTAAAGCTTAGTTTTGTAAGTAAATTCTTAACTAAAGCTCATCATTTACATAGAATACTAAGCTAATAATAGCTGTGCCGTAAATAGGGCGGTGCCACCGGTGCCCAGGCACAGGGTGTAGACTCTGGGGGGCGCAGGAATGGCCAGACCAGGCAGACTCTTATTTTTTCGAATTGCTCCCGATAAGTTCCCGCTGCGCCCCAGAGATGTTTTCCAATGTAATGAAAAAATATATCTACAGCCGAACATTACCTCCTCCTTGGAGGAAGTTGGTTACAGACAAGGGTGCAGTTATAAAATCTCGCACAGGGCGCAAAAAAGGCTATTTACGGCACTGAATAATACACACACCGGCAAAATTAGCGGAACATAGGTAAAAAGGGCCACAACTTGAATTCAAGTGGGTCGGGCTGAGTGAAATCCTTTTTTATAGTTTCTAAGCTCATTTAAGAAATAAAATATTGAACACAACTGGGAAGCTAACAGATTTTTATTGCAATTATGCCCTACTAAGTGTTTTTCGATGATTGACGTTGTAAGTGTTTCTGATAAGAATGGCGTTTTTAGCGGGGTGCAAGGTATGCCAGCTCATTTGATTGTTTGGTTTTTGGAAGAACACATTGCTTAGATACAAAATTAGTGATTTTCCAGCATCTACGACTGCTAGAGCTGTAACCACGATAGAGAAAGGTCACACCTACCGTTCGGTCAGTCAGGCCTTAGGTGTGTCGGCTTTCGTGGTCCATCGTAACTTTCAACGCTACAGAGAGACTGGATCTTACGTTTGGAGACGAGAACAAGGCAGATTTCGGGTGGCAATGGTTCAGGGTGACCGTTTTGTAAGGGTACAAGCCTTAAGAAATCGACCTCAAACTGCTTTGCAGAGACGAAACCTGTCGGAACAGGTCCGAGATGGACGTGTAAGTGATTGTACAGTAAGAAGAAGAATCAAAGAAGTTAAATTAAACTCAAAAGTGCCAGCAAGGGCACCAAAACTTGAGACAGGACCGCAAAGAGCCAGGCTAAGATTTGCGCGTGAACATCAAAATTTAACAAGTGAGTGAAATCGTGTGCTGTACAGTGATGGGAGCAAACTCTGTGTAAATTTTGTTGACAGGCGATAAAGAATGTGGATAAATCGTAAGGAACGCTATAGACCATCAAACTTAACGGACACAGTGGCCTATCATGCAGGCTTCTTAATGGTTTGGGGTGGCATATGATTTGGAGCCCGCACGGAACTGATGATTGTTAATGATGGTACTTTGACATTACAGGGCTATAGCACAAACATCCTAGAACTGCATGTTGTGCCTTTTACACAGTTTTAGGCAGTAACTTCAATTTTATGCGCGTCCATAGAGTAAAAAAATCGGGTATTATTACCTAAATGATGCTGGCGTAGCCCAGGTGGAGAGGTCAGCACGGTCTACGGATGTGGATCCGATTGAGGACGCGTGGCACATCAATGGTGAACGGTACGAGTTAAAACTCCAGCTCCAAAATGTGTTCAGAAGCTCGAGTTGGCGCTACTAGAGGAGTAGAAGAATATCCCACAGGAAATGATCGACAATCAAAATGCAAGTATGGAATGGCGTATCCAGACCCTCTTGAGATCCATAGAAGGCATTACACGCTTTAAACATGGCATTTCTTAAATAAAAATTTAACTCAAAAACTTACTACTGAAATTTCAACGATTTTTCTTAATTTTAGATTTTTGCAGATTTTTTCTATTTTACACGTTTTTATGCCCTAAATTTATATAAGTTTTATTTTTTAATCGTCAATTATTTAATAAATAAAAAAATATATAAAAAACAGCGAATAATTTTCAAAAAAAAAAAAAATTTGTTATGTTCCTCTAATTTTGCCGGTGTGTTTAGCTTAGTGCCTAAACACACCATGCCGAAGTTCCGCGGCGGAAGTTCGGCATGTTCCGCCTGCAATGTATTTTAAATTACCGATGACACACCATGCCGAAATTCCGTCGCTTTGACATTTCTGATGTGATCATGCCGAATTTCCGCCGCGGAACTTCGTCATGGTGTTTATAGACACTTACTTGGGTTAAAGTATATTACAGTAATCACAAAATGATAAAGAGGGTGGTGTGCTAAGAGTCAGTTTCTCACGTTCTGCCAACATTACATCCTAATTAGATTTCACATAATTCTCGCTATAAGCGACCACTAATTTTAAAATAATTATGTTTACTCGGAACTCTAGGTAGCAACCGCAGTTTTAGTTTCCGAGCAAATAATTACCATTTGCCCAATGCTTGGGCAAACTTGCTTAAATAAAAGTTAGCTTTGAAGGTTAATTCCGGATTGTTAGACGGTTCTAAATGTGCATAGTATAAATACTGTGTATTACGATAAATGTATTTTTAACTTACTTCAAAAAAAGGAGGTTATCAATTCAACGCGTATGTATGTAATATTTACAGAACTGCTTAGTTTTCTTATATTATGTTGGTCAGCGTCTGAACAAATGTACCAAATTTCAAAAGTAATGTACCTAGTACCTACGGTATGTATGTATATTATAATGTATGTACTTATGTTTTTATGTTTGTGTTCGCACATCTCCGGAACTACAAGTCCGATTTAAGTAATTCTTTTTTTTTGTACTAGGTATTGTTCAAATTTATGAACGCTGCAAATTTCATCAAAATCGGTTCAGTACTTTTTGAGATAGGGTATTTTAATCCTTCAATCGGAGGTTCTAGGAATTCCATTGTAATCTTTTGTTCTCGCGATCACCGGTGCTCGCGCGGGGCCTGAAGGATTAATTCTCGATTACGTACAATTTTGAAGTCGGTTTTATCTTTTGAAACGACTTCCAAAAAGGAGGAGGTTATATATTCGGCTGTGGATATATTTTTTTAAATACTATAAATTGTAGGTTAAACAAGATTAACAGGATATAAATAGGTACGTCGTACATACCTAAATCAGGAGATGGTGATTCAAAAGCGTGTATCATAGACGTTGTTATTCTTTAAAACTACAAGTCAATAAAAATAATGGGACATCAATTATTAAAGCCTTAGTAGGTATGTCGCTACACCTACCTACATAATATTATGTAGCCTCTAGGTTTAGTGACATACGGCTCCATTTAAATGCGTCCGCGCGATCGAGCGGTTTGGCTCTACACTACGAGATTACAAGCAATTAATTGTATGTATTTGCTATTTAAATAAAGCAGTATTTCCGGACCTATACGACCTGCAAACCTTCAAGAAAAGAGCGTATTCCTTCTTAAAAGGCCGGCAACGCACCTGCAGCTCTTCTGATGGTGCGAGTGTCCATGGGCGACAGTAGTTGCTTACCATCAGGTGACCCGTTTGCTCGTTTGCCCCCTTATTTAATAAAAAAAAATCTTCTATGCATATTATAAAACTCAAAGGTGACTGACTGACATGGTGATCTATCAACGCACAGCCCAAACCACTGGACGGATCGGGCTGAAATTTGGCATGCAGGTAGATGTTATGACGTAGGCATCCGCTAAGAAAGGATTTTGATAAATTCCAACCCCAAGGGGTTAAAATAGGGGATGAAAGTTTGTATGTAAAAATACTTCTTAAGGCGAGTGAAGCCGCGGGCAAAAGCTCGTCTTTACATAATATAATTGCTTGTGGTCTCGTTGTGTAGCGGCCAATCCGCTCGATCGCGCGAACGCAATATAGGTAAATCGAGCCTAAGCTAAGCCTACTTTCCCTGTTTGGGTGTACAGTTCAATAGGCCTCAACTAGGGAATGCAATCCCGCAAGAGAATTTCAATCCCGGTATTTGCGGGATTGAACCATCAGAATCCCGCTGGATCCCGGTATTTGCGGGATCCCGCTGGGTGGACTTAAACTTTTAAAATAAATCGTTATAATGACTTTACTTGATATAGCCCGTTTTATTCTTAGAATCTTAAATAAAACAAACTTTGTCGGACACTTTTTTCAAGGGTTTATTAACACATCCATACTTCAGACTTTAAAAAAAATTAAAGGAAAACTTATCATTTTTTTGGAAATGGCTTCGTAATAATAATAGTTAAAAAAACCAAACAAAAACTAGCTTATTTATTTTCATATTGTATAAAAAAATCAAAATATAGGTAAAAACTAAAAATCGTGCCCAAAGATTCCGAAACGGTTCCAGAAAAGCTCGCTCAGCATCCACGCTGGTTGGCTTTATTGTCATTTAAAGTGAATTGAAGGTAAATTTTTTAGCGGGCTGCCTGTAGCCAGTTCACGAACTCCCGCGCGCAAAGTTACACGTATGAATCATATTTCTTTGTAATCCCGCCAGTCCCGCGGGATCCCGCAAAATTTTCGACCGGGATTAATCCCGCAAAATGTATGCGGGATCCCGGTATTGCATTCCCTAGCCTCAACAATCAGCATATTATCTTCGTTAATTTTTATAACCATTGTGTGAATATCAACAAATATCAATAAAATTAAATGTAGCTTAATTAATATTTACATATTAATTTAATAGTTTTATAATAACTCTATTCTGTCATTGACGTCAGTAGCGCCTGATAATGATAACGTAAAAACTAATCTATGTGCTTGGTTAAAGTAAATGATGGTACGACATTCACGTCGTATTCATCTAAAATAGATTTTAGATTTTGGGGTTGCATTTTAGGTTTACTTAAGGCACTATATTATAAAATATAAGGGGAGACCGGACTTTCGAGCGTTCCCGTGTGTATAGAGTATAGACGTAATTTTGTCTTAATAAAAAGTGATAGTAGAGATTATTTCCGGAAAAAAATCAAAATTAACATTGCATCTACCATAATGTCGAACGTTCGACGACATGTTAAGTGCGGAAAGAAAGGTAGACCTTTACATTTTGGTCATAATGTCACGACTCACAAGATAATTAATAGAAGGGAATTAAGCAACAAATGATATAAATTGTGGTTGATGCTTATTGCTAATATGAAAGGCTAAAGGCCTTTGTTGCCTAGAACTTGCAACAAAAAAAAATAAAGAGCAAAAATTCAACGTATTTTATTCTTTTTTTGAACGACGATTTTTAATAATCATTATTTGTAACAAACGAATGCTATCGCCATCAATAAACTGTCCAACAATTCTACGATTTTTCTTGAAATTTTCTTCAATAAATAATAAAAGCACGCCAAGTAATTAACGAACTGAGTGCGCCATAACATAACCTTGGGGTCACAAGTTCAAGTCATCCGAAGGCTTTCAGGGCATAGCCCCACAGATTAATTAAGGGGTCAACGAACTAGCTCCAATAAATATGCGAAACCTTGCAGGGCGTCGGCCAATAAAATCATTATTCTCTTTATGCCTGTCGGACTTCCCATGGAAATTTCCAAGATGTTTAAGAGGCAATTTTTACCGGGCCTTCCCGACAGGACATATTTTGAATTTTGATCATATTTTATAATCTTTAATTCATGGCAGGCATTTAAATTTAATCGGTTTTGTGTCAGTTGTTGTAAAATTGAGAAATTTACTTCCTTTTTTTCGAAAAAGTCAGTCTTTTCTTGTGACAAAATGAACACTATTATTTTACAATTAGTAGTACATTTAAATACTGTTGTATACAATACATTTTTAATACTTAAATATATATATATATATATATATATATATATATATATATATATATTGATGAATAATATAATTAAAAGTAATGGTTAAAGCAGGGCCGGATATATAATATTTTTATGGGTATAGGCCACTTTAATTTAATTTTGCCGCCACTACGCTCCTATGTACGAACTCTGCCGCCATCCTAGGACGGTGCCGCCCCCTAGGACCCCATAGAACGCTGCCGCCCATATGCCATGGCCTATACTGCCTATTCATAAATCCAGAGCTGGGTTGAAGCGACAACAGCGCGCTACGACGCGACGTAGATAGGTCGAGCTTTCAAGGCTACGTCCCGTATTCAGAACTCGTAGCGCCGTAGACCGTAGCCCGAAGCTCTACGAATACTTACCAACTATATTTTGGTTCCAAAATTACTTGTAAATTATTTTTATTATAAACATAAATATATGAAGGCTATTACCAACGCTTTTGTTATATATTTAGTAAAATAATAAAGGGTTTATAAAAAATTAACTCCCGTGACTGTGAATAATATAATTTTTCATATAAACATTTACAACTTATTGTGAATGATTCGCGAAAAAACTCCGTGCGAAAATATGAGATTAAAAAAACTTGAATTAAAATGTAAACAAACACGAGTTAATAACTCCATTTTCCTTATGAGTGTCAAATATGCACGAATTATGCCGCATCACGAATGATATGTTGCAACTTGCATGTGTCCATGGGCGATAGTTGCTTTCCATTACCAACCATCGTCCATTGACCCGTTTGCTCGTGCGCAAATTAGGAAAGTCCTTTGATTCTCATATTATGTACTTAACATGTGCTGCCAACAAAGCTCCTAGCCTCCTACATACTCTTTTAAATAAAGTGGTGCGTACTGACAAGTGACTATTTGCACTACTACTTGACATTTACCGTCCGTTTTCTACACGATTTATGGAGGTGACATAAGCTATTGAAAGCCGTCAGTCATATCCTAATAGCTTGAGCTATTCGGCTTTGAAGCGCTGCGCCAATCATTACTAGGAGAGTCCTCTTGGCGTGTGCCAAGGCTGGGGTTAGTGTGATTGAGTGCCACTTTTAGAGCCATCAGTCATCACTCATCAGTCATCACACAGACACTATTAAAGATACGCTGAAAGCTACAAATTATGTATGTGGGCGCAAATAGAAAATCCAAAAATCAATTTTATTAGATTTTCCGCCATATAAAGTTTCGTCTCCGAATATTAACTCCGATGACCTAACCAATTCTGCCAATTCAATTTTTAATGAAAACAAATAATTTTTCCTGTTTATAATATACGAGCTATTGCCCGCGCGTTAAGACGTATTATTATATACACCTTTGAGTTATATATATATTTAGACATATATTTAAACATAGTACATAAGACCATATTATTATTATGTCACCCAAAACCTAAAACTCAATAGTAAACAACGTCACCCTACTGCAACGGCACGCAGATGAACATTATCGAATATCCATACTTCAATTCTAATATTATAAACTAGCTGTTGCCCGCGACTTCGTCCGCGTTAGCATAGTAGATCACATCCCAAGTATTATTTATTGTACAAAAATATTCAATGTACAGAATTGACTTTCCTACGATTTTATTATAATTATATATATGCTTCGCGTGGCTTCGCTTGCGTAATTTAGGAATTTCACGCAACCGTACATTTTTCCGCAAAAAATTGCTTATGTCCCTTCACGTGGTCTATTCTTCATGTTTGCCAAATAACATTAAAATTGCTCCAGATAGCTTAAGATAATAAGCAATTTCATATAATTTCCCCCGTTTTTTCTACATTTTTATCTATTTCTTCGCTCCTATTAGTCTTAGCGTGATAAAATATAGGTTATAGCCATCTTAGATAAATGAGCTATCTAACACTGAAAGAAATTTTCAAATCGGACCAGTAGATCCTGAGATTAGCGCGTTCAAAAAAGCCCTTTCAAATAATTTCCCCCCGTTTTTCCCACATTTTCCTCTATTTATTCGCTCCTATTAGTCTTAGCGTGCTACAATATAGCCTATAGCCTTCCTCGATAAATGGGCTATCCAACAGTAAAATAATTTTTCAAATCGGACCAGTAGTTCCTGAGATTATCGCGTTCAAACAAACAAACTCTACAGAATTATAATATTAGTATAGATGCGAGAGCATGTCTATCTGTTACGTCTTCACGTTCAAACCGCTGAACCGGTTTTGCTGAAATTTGGTATGGAGATACTTTGAGTCCCGGAAAAGGACATAGGATACTTTTTATCCCGGAAAAATGTACGGTTCCCGCGCGATAAACGAGTTTTGGCGCAACAAAGTTACGGGCGTCATCTAATATTATATTATACCTAATATAATAATTATTATCTATTGCCCAAGAACGCGGCGACATATTACATCGCCACGTATCTGACCTACAGTAAAATAATCTACAACTTATTGTATCATCATGAAGCGTGAATGAATCTGCTAGTGCATGCTAGTCTTGATGTGGTGATTTTTTTTCACCTTGGCATCCGAGCAAGCAATGTTGACAGCGCGGTAAATCAGCAAGACAATGTTAAAACATCGTGAATATCCATACTAATATTATGAATGCTAAAGTCTGTCTGTCTGTTACCTCTTCACGTTTAAGCTGCTGAAGCGATTTTGATGTTTGGTATGCATGGTATGTATCAGCCCAAAAAATTGTTACTTTAATGTTCCATAATACTTCTAACTATATTCTCGCTAATGCTCATTACTCACATACGGTTTTGCTCGATAGTTTTACTCCGAATCGAAGGGAATGACATATTTAATTCCATCGAGCGGGCTCGAAGCGAGCCTTCGACTTCGAGCTGTCAGTTTTGCGGTCCACGCGGTGGTTATTGCTCGATTTGGAGTAAAACTATCGAGCAAAACCGTATGTGAGTACCTACTTAGCATTACGGTAATTAACAAAATGGACAGTTACAGGCAGTTACGAAAAGTATTTGGTAATCTGTGAAGTTACATACGAAAATATAGGTGGATATACTTAACCAGTAGCTGCAAGTTTTAACGTAGACAGCTTTGTTAATGGTTTTGAAACTCGCAGGACTTTTCACCTCTATTTCTTTCACTGTCAGATAATATAGGTCTACCAGGATCTGATGGCAAATTTGGATGGCAGATTTTCAAAAAATATCCTAGAGCATTGGATTTTTTATATTTGTATGTTTCACACACATAATAATCAGTCACTATAAGGAAAAAAAGGATCAAAATATTTTGTTTTAAGTCCATTTATTTTCTCACTTTTTGCCATCATATTCTTTCTGGTAGACCTATAGTTACGTTTTGCATAATTTTACCAGATTTTACTGGCTGATTTTTTTAAGATTATTCAAACTTCGTAGATACATAATGTATAAGGTGTAACAAAACACATTCTAGAATCTAGATGATAGCTCGTAACTGTAAATTTTTGGCAAAATTAGATTTTAATGGACCCGAACTCGGGTAGGCCGGTAGGCCTCATGTAGACGCGACGTTCTAAAAGTGTTAACTTTGTTAACCTACTTAGAAATAAATATTTTTCATTTCATTTCAATGCAGAATTTTCTAATAGTATTTTCGATGATAGCCTGGAAAATGTAAATGTCTTGAGCATTGCAATACATTTTGATGGCAAAAAACTACTTTTAGTAACAAGCACTAATACTTGTACTAATTGTTTCTCCTGCAAGTTTGTCAGTTTGCACATCCGTGCTATCACATCTAGACCGACAATATGAAAGACCAAAGTTAAAATAATAATATTATTTTCGGCCCTGGATATTTTTAGACAAGCGAAATTATATTCATAAATATTTACATACGAATCACTTAAATACAATATAAAAAATAAAAATATTAATTTTAATTAGTCGTACCTAGTACGTTTTTGTGGTTATCCCATTATGTATCTGTGTTCAACAATGTAACAAAATTTATTTCACACACTTTAATCACCCTTATTATCCTAGTTTGGCTAATTGCCTTCGTTTAAGGCCATCCCCCGAGCAAACGACCTTGACCAAACTTTTGACGCGTTGCCGAGATCGCTTAAAATCCTTTTTAGGGTTCCGTACCCAAAGGGTAAAAACGGGGAACGGGTAACTCGAGAACGGTAATAGCTAGACAGTTAAAATTTTCACAGATTGTGTATATCTGCTGCCGCTATAACAACAAATACTAAAAATAAAATAAAATAAATATTTAATGGGGGCTCCCATACAAGAAACGTGATTTTTTTGGCCTTTTTTTCTCTATATCAATAATGGCAACAGGTAGGTACTTAACCTTTTCACAAAATCCTTAGTTATATGTGTACTTTAATATTTAATAATAACGTTAAAATTAAATAAAATTTAAGGGGGGATCCCATACAGAAAACACAATTTTTGGCCTATTTTTGCTCTATAACGGTACGGAACCCTCGCGCAAGAATGCGCGAGTCCGACTCGCACTTGGCCGATTTTTTTTTACTTATCTTAGTTAAAAATTGATCTAAAAAAAATTTAAAAGCGGGAATATGTAGTTAATGAAATTGTCTATCTATTGTCGTGTGTTTCAAATAAAGGTAATTTGTAAATACTAGGGAGATGCTGAAAGTATGCTTCAATTTTAATAAATTGGTATTACTTACTTTGGAAGCTAATATCATCAAATTAAAGAGAAAATTCGGTCAGAGGGCATGCGTCGCGGGCATGCCTCACGGTCGCTGTTAACTGCGCTATAACGCATGGCCTTGACGAACAGAAAAAGGCACAGTGTGGACAAAGCTAATGTTGGCGTGGCGTTCGTTGACGCATTCAATTATTGAATGCGACAAAACGAATGTTGAATGAAAAATGATGACGAAAATTGAAGACGAAAGCGCCTAGTGTTATAGCTATTGAAGGTTAAAAGAGAAGGCAGGCAAGTAGGGAGGTACCTACATCTCCTATGCCAAATAAGTAGATAGTTATCACTTATCAGTTATCACAGTTCCTTATAAATGTTATTAATTTTTCATCATAATATGAACAAAATATCCTTAATTTTTTTAATGCTGTCTGCAATGGTCTTAGATCAGCCAATAGCCATACTCAAACTGCGGGTTTATCAGTGGCCCGCATGAATTTAAACCCTTTTGAATCACGCCCACCGGCAAAATAGTTCAAATTCGACATTATTCTATTTTTAAATCGCTTATTTGAAGAATATTATTTTAACCCTAAAAAATACCAGAACGTATTTGTGGTCCGTATACAAAAAATGTACCATTGTCATAAATCTACCGTTGGCTCTGCCTCTTCTCTGCTTTTCGACATCTAAGTTTGCTATAGAAACTAGCTCGTACCTACTCGAGCTACAAATTTTTCCAGGACGGAAAATATTATTCACGATTCCGTACATATACTATGTATGGTAATTAATATATTTATGCTGGTGATTGTACAACCGACGCGACGGAAGGTGTTTGCGTCACATCTCTCGTGTCGACTTCCTAGTAACGCCGCGATTATTGTATTCACTGCAACTTTATATGCAAGTGAGGTTAACCGATACAGTTTATTTGCAATATAGACCTATTTATGCAAAACAAAATCCACACAATGACAGTTCTAAGAAAAAGCAATTTTTGCAAAAAAAAAATTTATTCTCCAAAGTAGTTGTTCTGTGTTCAACTTTATTAAAATTTATTTACAATATTTGATTATGTTGACCATAATATCTTGCTTAATAAAATGTACCAATATGGAATAAGAGGTAATGCTCTAGAACTTATGAAATCCTACTTAAATTATTATTTTTAACAAAAAATTAAAACCGACTTCCAAGGTAAAAATAATAATAACATTAATATGAACTAAAAAGTATTAAATAATTTTTACTATCTAATAGTGCCTTTTTCTGAATTCGGCTAAACCTCAACTATTTCTGTACTCAAACTTCATTATTTTGAAGTCGGTACCAGATAGCTGAATCTTCAGTCCTCTGACAGAATATTTGAAACTTTTGGAACTGGCACCGACTTCAAAATTATGCAGATTGAGTACAGAAATAGTTGAGGTTTAGCCGAATTCAGAAAAAGGCACTATTAGATAGTAAAAATTATTTAATACTTTTTGTTCATATTAATGTTATTATTGTTTTTACCTTGGAAGTCGGTTTTAATTTTTTGTTAAAAATAATAATAATTTCACTCTTTTTAGTTACACTAGTAGGTAAACCTTAGCGTATATTTTACGTATATTATTACAATTTGTTAGTGTGGAGATTTGTAAACTTTATATTTTTTAAGTAAATTTAGTTCCGCAATTCAACAGATGTCGTTGTTAAGCCTCTGCATCGCGGTATCGCTTACTCGACAGTATTTGATATAAGTAATTCGCTACGGTAAATTTATTCTTTTCGCTCACACTTACTGGTTGTTATATTTGATATTACGCCAGAGGGATTAACGTCCCAGGGTAACCCTAGTCCCTACTAGTTTTAGGCGTATAACGTCTTTACATTAAGAGTCACAACTCACACTCACAAAATAATTACAATTAAAACACTATTATCAGTGAAGTGAACATATTGTGCTAAGTAATTTAACAATTTTAATGCTTCAAGCCCCAAGCGGTCACCGGCGATTGCGATAACAATAGAAAGACTATTGTGTCTCGTTTTTCCACGATCGAAGGATCTATCAGATAAAAAATTGTATAAACTTGCATAGTATGTAGCGTAGCTACTCATAATATTCAATATTATCATAATTATTGACAGCTGTTCTTGTAATCAAGAATTCAAATCGATACTTAGTGCGCCATCTATCTATTAATAAGTATAACTAATTAAAAAGACACTTAATGACTTTGTTTTGTTTAAATGCTCTTTTTAAAATAACTTTATTTTAATTCTATTTGTCTATTTAAATTTTATAAAGTAGTTTGTAAAGCATTCGATCTGTATATAAAGTATTATAAAGTAGTAAAGTATTCGATCTGTCGTCTGCCGCCACGCGTCGCGCGGCGGCGCGGCGACACCGTCGCCTCTGCAGCGCCGACCGCCGTGAATTAAACAAACACGTGTTGTTATACAATACATAATTATTATTATTAGTATATCCATACCTATGCCTTGTACTATTATCTATTCTGTGCCATGAGACATTGGTGACCTTAACACGACGTGGTAATGATGATGATGATGATGATGATGATGATGATGATGATTATAATTATGATGATAAATATGAATTGCATAGTAGCATATGCTTTCTGTTCTTAAAACAACGCTGAAACTCCCAAACGTGTATCTATAAGGAGTCAGGAGTTCCCTCAGCATCATCGAAACCATGGTATACCTTGACCCAATATTTGACTTTTTGGTAGCACATTCTTAGTACACTTCACATAAAACCAAAATCACCATATGTTTCCATATAAATTTCGAGGAGTTCCCTCGATTACTCATGGATCCCATCATCAGGTCACCACTTTTGTGAACATGGTACCAAATTGGAGTGAAACCTAATACAACAAAACAAAAATTTCGAAAATCGGTTCACAAACACCGGAGTAATCGTTGAACATACAAAAATAAAAAAAAATAAAAAAATATATATTCACAGCCGAACATATAACCTCCTCGTTTTTTGGAAGTCGGTTAAAAATAGGTCGCAAGTTACTTGTATACAGCGAGTAAATAAAAAAACTAAATTTGAAGGAGCTCACTATTCTAAGGCCAATAACAATGTACGAGGTGTCCCACAAGGAAGTGTGCTCGGTCCCTTACTATTTTTGATTTTTATCAATGATTTTCCAAAATTTATTAATGAACTAATGACAATATTTGTTGATGATTGTAATTTATTATTTTTAGACGATGGTAAAACTGATTTTGAACAAAAAATTAATAATGCGCTAAAGAATATCATAAAATGGGTTAGTGACAATAATTTAATATTAAATTTTGACAAGACAAAGATCATGACATTTTCAAATAAGAATAAAGTACGACCATTATTAAAAATCAATTATGACAAATATATTATATCAGAAATCAAAGAAACTAAATTCCTCGGACTTCATATAGACCACGACTTAACCTGGAACTCACATATCGAGGCATTATGCTCTAAACTACAAAAAATTCTTATGCATTACATATGTTATCGAAAGTAGCAAATCTAGATACTCTACTTATCACGTACAATGCATATGTGGACACAATATTAAGGTATGGAGTTATATTTTGGGGGAACTCCACAGATAATGAACGCGTATTTAGGGCACAAAAAAGATGCGTACGATCCATGTGCAACCTTAAACAATCAGATAGTTGTCAGCCATATTTCAGAGACCTAAAGATATTAACGTTACCGTGTTTGTATATATATGAGTCTTTAGTATTCCTTAAGAAAAGTAAGATGCACTTATATGAAAATTTCAGGAGCACACGTCACAAACGAAAATTAAAAATGCCGCCATCAAAAACTACAAAATTTAATAAAAGTACGTATGTAATGATGCCGAAACTCCACAATAAACTACCAAATGACATTATAGATATTGACGATATAAATAAATTTAAGATGAAATTAAAATTATTCCTAATCGATAAAAGTTTTTACACTGTTAATGAATATTTAAATTAAATAATATAATATAAAATTGAATTAATATAATAATAGAGCTCAATCATAATGAATAAAGTATTGTCCTTCTATGTTCAATTCCATTTGTAATATGTATATTAAAATGTAAGTATATTTAGTTACTTTAGGATCCTATTTATTGTATATTTGCATGCCATTAAAACGGCAAAACATGTACTATTTTAAAACTGTAACATCTTTTTATCATGTTTTATGCAAATAAAGATTTGAATTGAATTGAATTGAAAATATCATACTGCATAATAATTGCATTAGAATATAAAGATATTATGTGATTTTGTATATATTTTTGAAAACGTTGCTTTTTCTCAGAACTGACATTGTGTGGGGTTATGTTTTGCAAAAACAGGTCCATACCTATATGGACTCATGGAGTGACAATACAATAACAGGACCCTGATTCTACTTTTTAACGCAACTTTAGAGCTTCGCGCACATTGTGAGGTGGTGCGGCGGGGCGGGCCGATTTCTCATGCAAGGTTTATAACCGAGTGCGCTATGGGTCATAAATCATAATGTCAAACCATAGCCAAACGCGTTCTGAATTCTGATTGATCAATATTGAAAACTATAGAAATAATTATCGCACCTACTTGGCGTATTTTTGACGTGCAAAATAATATTGTTTAAGGTAAACGCAGATTTGGCCGCACCGCACGCACCGCAGTCGCCGCATTTCGAATTCTTCATATGAAAAATGTAGAAGTTGCGAAGACTGCGGCGCGGGTATGTATGCGAGCTTGCCTTTAACTTCATAATATATAAAGAATTCGACATGCGGCGACTGCGGTGCGGCCAAATCTGCGTTCACCTTTAGTGTTGGATTATAAAAGCAGAATCGGTGTTGATGTAAAATACTGTATGCATTGAGTAGTAGGCGCGGGTGATTCAACATTTATTATGACATAAGGATAACGCTGCACCTACTTGAGTATTTCCAGCGACTGATAAGTGATAACTGAATAAGCGATTTCGAAATTATGTCAGCCACCAAACTAGTGTGTATACCAGACGAAAACAGGTGAACTGATAAAAAATATTATCAGTTTTAAAGAATGCCGTTGGCTATTTAATCATCATTCATCACTTTCACCAATAAAAATTTTCAGTGTGGCCCATGATGGATAACAATGATTGCCACCATCATTGCACAAGCTGTCTACACTCTGCAGTCTACAGCATGCACAATCGTCGTCGATCATTGACAAAGACCAATGAAGGGTATATGCAAAAAACAGTGCATGCCACTTTTTCCTGAACTCTATTGAAGGCAAATCTTTGCCTTTAGTAGTTTAGTCTCCAATTACTTAATTTTAAAAAAAGTAAACAGACGACGCCAAAAATACGTTTTTGTCTATGGCCGAAGCCTGGGAATTTTCGTGATATATACCGGTAAAGAAAACTTTTTTTCACAAAATTTATTCATTAGGGCATTCCCTGTTCTTTGTATGTTATACTTTTCAAAATATATTCTCCTCTACACGTTCGTAATCGCATGTAGCCATCATAGGTCACCGTGGACTTATAACAAAAAAAAAGACTCACCGCTCCTGTTGTCCATGAGGTCTGTGTACCACGTCTGAATAGCCTCCATCTTTGGTTTATTAACTAGCGAATTAATCTGAAACAAAGATAGGTCGGTGAGTAACTAGCGAATTTATAACACAAGGATAGGTCGGTGTGACACGTCTGGTGGAGTTTACATGTGGCATGGTAATGGGAGCGGTGTGCGTGCTCGGCTTGGGCCATTTCGGCGCGGGGGTTAATAAGTAATTACTGTGCAGGGCGTGGACTGACGCTGAAAACTACCAGATAATGTGGGATTTATATGAGTGACTGTTGTACTTTCAACGTACGGCCACCAAGTTTGGGTTCACCCATAGTATGTCACACCCAAAGGGGAGGGGGTCAAAGAAGGGTGTCATGGTGTGACTAGGTGGGGGTCCTATGTTTTGTGACATTTTAAATACATAATGAGCATGAGCGATAGCAGCATTTTTAAAACCCTCACATTGTTTATATCATGCGTAATGATATCGTTTACGGTCATCTTATTATCTGTTTTTTTTTTCTACATTTGTTACGGAAAGTGAGCACCAAAAATTGCAAATTTAAAACAAATAAGATCTTTTCCGCATAGCAGGTGAATCGGTATGTCCATCTTGAATGAATAAAAAATAATCTCGGAAACGATTAGCCCTATTAGTGCAAGGATAGTTTTTTGGGAAAATATTATAATATGTTAATTAGCCGCTAATTACGAACTTACCGAGTAAAAACCCTTGAGGAAACATAAAAAACATAATAGAAAAACCAATTTCAATTTGAGTAATATACAAATTAATTGGAGTTGAATTTTTTTGTGTGTTCCTACCGAATCTTATTTTTTTGTTTGTATGCATGAGTAGACACTACTATATTGTATTATGTTACATTTTTTTTTTATTAAATAAGGGGGCAAACGAGCAAACGGGTCACCTGATGGTAAGCAACTACCGTCGCCGATGGACACTTGCAACATCAGAAGAGCTGCAGGTGCGTTGCCGGCCTTTTAAGAGGGAATACGCTCTTTTCTTGAAGGTTTGCAGGTCGTATAGGTCGGGAAATACTGCTGGTGACAGTTCGTTCCAGAGTTTTACAGTGCGCGGCAGAAAGTGGACAGTTACATATGGAAATCAAATAAAGGAAGATGAGGTTTAGACTTTATTATCCTTGCTAATATTATATACTAGCTGTCCCGGTGAACTTCGTGTCACTTTAAAACTTTCCCTGGATTTCTACGAATATTTAAGGACTAAAATCAGCCCAATCCGTTCAGCCGTTTTCGAGTTTTAGTGCGACTAACACATTTGAAAATCCATTTTTATATATAAAGAATTAGAATTAAGAAGATAAGATGCGAAGGTGTATGTATAATGTATATCTGTTATTTCTTCACGCTTAAATAGATGAACCGAACAAGATGAAAATTATGGAGATACTTTAAGGTTCGGGAAAAGACATAGAATAGTTTTTATCACCGCAAAATGTTCGGTTCTCGCGCGATAAACGAATTTTGGCGCTACAGATTTGCGGGCCTGATTTAATTTATCATTATCTTCTATTTAAGGGCCTGCTGTCAAAAGCCCCGCCTACACACAACGCTATCCTCCAATCGTGATACAATAATTCCATGAATCGTGCTCCCGGGCAATGTGTTTTAGGCTGCAGCCAATAGTGAACAATATCGCGTAACAATGGTTCCCGCATTATAGCACGAAAGTAAAGATCGTAAGTCCCAAAACTGTTCTTTGATGATTACTTAAAAACTAAATACAATACTAATATTTCCTTTAGCTATTATTTTATAAAGTGTGTGATTGTAGTAGTGCAAGTTATTTAATGATAGTAACTCAATAAGTGTAACATATATTTGTTGAAATGCCCAAAAAGATTAATAATTTCGAATAATAAAACTATCGATACAAAATAAGTGGATCGTGTTTTCCGTTAGCTAAGTCTCAGATAAATATACAATGATTAAATAAATCTCAATTTCATTTGAGTCAATCGTCTTTCGGGATCGTAATACTTGTTATTAGAAAACACAGCAAAATTACACAGCCCGCTCTTAAATATACCAATTAAAACAGGATAAAAACAATATTTTCTGTCTCTTTTTAAGTCGCAGTGTCCTTAAAATAAATCAGCTACAGCAAAATGTGCGGTTCTCAATTTATAAATTAATTGAAAAAAATTAACGGGCGTCATCTAGTTTATTATTATGTTCTAAAAATTCCCATTAAGGCCGTCCCCCGAGCAAACGACCTTGGCCATACATTTGCCGCGTTGCCGAGATCGCGCCAAAACCTATTATTTTTACTTATCTTAGTTCAAAATTGACCTAAAAAAAATTTAAAACGGCGAATATGTATTTATGATATTGTCGATCTATTGGCGTGAGTTTCAAATAAAAGTAATTTGTAAATGCTAAGGAGATGCTGAATGTATGCTCGAATTTTAACAAATTGGTATTACTTTGGAAGCTGATATCATGAGTATAATAAACAAAAACAGAAAATTTAAAACGGCGAAAGAAATGTTGATATACTGAAGATTATTGCTGTATTTTTATTATAACTTTGTAGCTTTCAGATTATGAGTTTATAAGGTTTTAAATACGGTCAATTACGGAATCTCCGGACGGAACGCCCTTAAAAAGATACAGAATAAATACAAGATTCTCTATCCCGTTTTATTGTGGCAGTGTCCATAAGATAAGCTACCCATCCTTTGTGTGTGCTAAGTGTGCAGTGAGTGCCTCCTAAGTCGCCGTAGAGTCTAGAGATAATACCTACTTAACATGTCAATCCCACAACGAGGATCATTTTCCTTGTGATCAGCACGTACTGGGGGCTTCAAAATCTTTTGATTATTTCACATAAAGCTGGTTTTTGTAGAATGATCATCAGCTATTGTGGTCTCATAAGTAATTATAACTATGGGTATGATTTATGAAACACCAAAGAGCGCTTTTCCTTGCGGGATATCGAACGCATCCGGATGTGGTCCTGTCTGTCTTTAGCTATGTCCACATTATGCAATTTCATCTTACTTCAATTATTTTCGTGATCTTCTTTTTATTCAACTTTCGTTTGGTATATTCAATATTATTGAATGCGTCAAAATCCACCCGCGTTGAAAGAAAAGTGTCATGCGAGCGCTACGATTTCAACGCGCGTCACGGGCATGCCTCACGTTCGCTGTTGACTGCGCTATAACGCATGGCCCTTGATGAACAAAAAAAGGCCCAGTGTGGACAAAGCTTTTCGGATCGCCAAAAACATGGCAACAACACGCTCTTGGCCGTCCGAAAGACAGGAAAAACTTATTATATGAAACGATAGGTTGCAGGTAACTTTTATGCGGAGCAGATCCGCGCCCGTGTGATAAGGGCTTCCACACAAAACTGCGAATTCGCATCGCATGGCAAATATCTGCGACAAAACACATAATAATAATTTTATTATCATGTTTATTATTATGAGTTTTTAATGACATTGCGACGCGAATTTGCAGTTATGTTTGGTACTACTAATATATATTCTGTGGTTATGTGTGGAGTTTTAAAGATTTTAACTTGTTTGCACACTGGTGTCACCATTTGCATTGGTAAAACAACGCCAAGCGCAATCACTTTTTTAAGTACATACTCAAATGAACACGACTTCCTTCTTAATACCTGTAGAAAGTTATAGGCAATTGTAACGTTACCGAAAATGTGTATGTAACGATTACTGTAGCTATCTACCATGTAGGTACTCGTATCTACAGGAACTCACGCTCGATCCTCTGCCATGCAGTTGAATGTACCTTAATAGGTCTGCATATTCTAGGGGTGGCCCTAACTTTATTAGACCTAAGATCTACTATATACTAACGAAACCCTGTGCGATGTACCAAGTTCATACTTCTCGAAATCTTAAATGAAACAGCATAGTTTAGCTTATTGGTCTGGTAGTCTGGTCTAATTATTTATATTTTTCACCTGGCCACGATCGACTGGACTAACAGTCGACTACCCTTGGCAAGTGGCATATTCTATTTACGTAGTATTTTGATATTTTACTTAACGACTAGATTAGACTTTACGACGACAAATGACCGATAAGCCATCAACCTATTTACTAACATGGCTTCAATTACTTTTAACCATAAATTCCCATCAGAATAGCGTGTATTGGTTTGCCATAATTGTCAACTACACACCCTTGCCGTACACACCTTGCGATAAAAATTGGACATATAACATTGATAACGCATTACGAATAGCATAAACCATATTTTCATCATTATCATCATTTAAATATCGTCAGAAGAAGACTAGTGTAGTTTGATAAATACAAAATTGCGCGAAAGATAGCTGCCTTCATTAGTAAGACGGCAGTTACACCAAATGCTTCTAAAGACAGGATTCTGATTTCTGGATGAGTACGACAAACGCGGCTTTGCACAAAATTATCGAAAAACGGGACTCTACACTAAATTGTCGAAAACGGGACTCTATACACGTTTCACAAAAAAACTGGACTCTTTCACTATAATGGGACTATACACGAAATTAACGAAAATAGGGACATTGCACGAATTTCACGAAAAACTGGACCCCCCGCCAAAAGTTCCGACCTTAGTCACGTAGTTTTACACGCGTCGGGTCATCACATTCGCACGTAATCTAACCATGACCCATAGTGTTACCTAACACAATGTTAATTTCGTTCCACATTTCACCTCATCCAATCTACTATCAACATACCGAGCACCGATGCCTTCAAGTTTCAGTAAAAAATTACTTTTTGTGAATAGAAAAAAAAATACAATTCCTGATTTACATAGTCCAAAGGGTAGGAACCTAGGAGGTTCCACTGAGTTAAAAGTCCACTTTTATTAGTTATCTCCCAAGGTCATAGGCAATTTCATAAGGAGAGGGGTAGGATACATCTCCGTAAATCTACATTCATCTACTTCTATGTGCAAAAATACCTTAATAATTTGAATAGTGATATTTCGTGGTAAGTCTACGATTACGGAGTATCACGTATGTTTCCAAACTCACGTCGAGTGCGCTTATGCGATATTGTCACGTTCCGAGAACTATCATATAACACTTGCGACGAAATACTAGACTCTTGTTATAGAATACCTGTTATGTGCACTGCTGGGGGCTGATTCTCACGCGTCGAAATTCGATCACAGGCTATCTCAACTTCGTGCGCGCATGCTGCCTCGCACTTCAGTAAGATGCCGTGCGATCGAAAGGTAATGGAGAATATTACGCAAAGGTCGGAGCAGGGGGCGCTACTAGCAAATACATTAAAGAATCCCACCAAAATTCGACACGTCATACCAGAATATTGACAGAAACGTTGTTAAACATAGAACAAAACTTTTTACATTACTGTCTATGCTGATTGCTGCTACCTTGAAAACGTTACTTTGTCATATAATCCTTTAGGCCCCGCGCGAGCACCGATGATCGCGAGAACAAAAGAATACAATGGGACTTCCTAGAACCTCCGATCGAAGGATCATATCCTATTCGAGGCTCGAGAATCGGGCCTCAGGTTTGAATAGTCGGGAGAGAAGTGGATTCAATTGTTACAAAGCTACAGAGAACATTTCCACTGAATCTGCTTAATTTCGGTGGAAACTAGTAAGCGAACAAACGTGAATTCCTAAATTAGCATATCCGCAACTCTAGAACAGAAGAATACCTAATAGACTGTCTATGCCGGTTCTGCCTCTAAGGTAGAGGCAGAAACATTTCAGTAATAATATATCATAGGCTCGAGAATCGATCGGGCCTAAGGTTGGAATAGTCGGGAGAGAAGTGGATTCAATTGTTACAAAGCTATAGAGAACATTTTCGCTGAATCTGCTTAATTTCGGTGGAAACTCGTAAGCAAACACACAAAATTAAATCACACAATTTTTGAAGAAAAAATTTTCATCAAAATTGTTTACATATATACGCTAGGGCTTGAATCAAATTTATCGATATGCCTATCGTTATTTAACAAGAACATATTAAAACTAATCTAAAAATGTTATGGGGGTGTAAGGGTATTATGATATCCCACCAAAAACATAAATGTAAAAATGGAGAGCCAAGTTCCATACAAACATTATTCTTGTCTATGGACTTCGCCGTAAAAAGGATAGAGATCTAAATGAGTGCCAAGTTCCATGGAAAATCGAAATATGTATGTATAGGAACCAAATAACATTATGAACAAATAATAGAGTCTATTTCTTTGCTTTATTGAATACCTATAAAAATTGATGTTATTTTAACAATGTGAGATCTTAAAGTAGATTAGATCTAACTTGGCCAGTTTTCATTACATCGGACAGTTCATAAAGTTATTAAACATTTTAATTCAGATGAAAACTAGCCAAGTCAAATCTAATCTAGTTGAAGATCTCACATTGTTAAAATAACAGCAATTGTTATAGGTATTCAATAAAGCAAAGAAATAGACTTTATTATTTGTTTATAATTTATTTGGTTCCTATACATACATATTTCGATTTTCCATGGAACTTGGCACTCATTTAGATCTCCATCCTTTTTACGGCGAAGTCCATAGACAAGAATAATGTTTGTATGGAACTTGGCTCTCCATTTTTACGTTTATGTTTTTGGTGGGATATCATTACTTTTTGTAAAGAAAACTTTCCGAGCAAGGATAGACATTAGACACCTTAATCTTCCCAGTTCAAACATACATAATATTCGACTAAATATTCAATCGCAACCTTAAGGTGCTGTTTTACCACTTCCCAACAAGTGTTGGATATTCTATCCGCAAGTTATCTGGTAGATACTTCATGTGTCAGATAAGTTGTGGATACAGTATATAAGTGGGGAAACAGCCCCTAAGTCTTGTTGAGTATCAAACGAATAAAACAAAGAAAATCCAAACGAATGGAAAAAGCAGCTACCATCAGGAGGCATTGCAATAATACGGTTTTAACACAAGTGTATTTCCAAATATTAACTATAGGGTACAACAACTTATTGTGCGGAAGTTAAGTAGCTATTATTATAGCTGTCTAACAGACAGACAGACAGACGGACGGACAGACGTATTAAAGGAATGCTATGTCTATTCTCGGGACTCAAACTTTATCTCCATAACATTTAAGAACAATCGGTACAAGCAGTTTGGACGTGAAGAGGTAACAGACAGACACTTCATAAAGTCACCTTTAATTTACTTCCTAGTTTTTTCAATTCACAAATAAGAATTTATGGGGAGCACCCATACAATAAACGTGATTTTTTGGCATTTTTTGCTCTTAATTAATAATGGCAGCCGGTAGGTACTTGAAATTTTCACAAAATCTTTAATTATATTTCTTCTTTCATAATTTGTAATAAAAGTAAAATAAAATAAATATTTAAGGGGGGTCTCCATACAAAAAACACAATTTTGACTCTGTCCGACTCGCACTTGACCGATTTTTTGTTTTCTGATTTTTCTCTACGCTTACACACAATTACTGAGCTGGATTCGAAATTTCAGCCTTCTAGGTCATCTGGAAGTGGGTTAGAATTTTGATCTATAGGTCAGTCAGTCAGTGACAAAAATGTAGATTTTCGGGTGTTAATATCCTAATAACCGTTCGAGCTGTGCTCATGAAATTTAGAGGATATAATTATCTCGCAAGTCTCATCAAAAGTAGCTGCAAATACTTCGTGTAATATTACACACGGTGCGGCTCGCCATTCTGTTATGCTGGAACTCGGCTTGACACGCTATGTATTTAATTTAAGAATAAATAATATACTATGTTTGTCGTTTACTTTCAACTTTATATATTTTGGATTTCTATTAATGTAAGGGCTGATTTGTCAGATAGCTTTTACCCGAATAATAAATAAGTAACTTTAAAATGTGTATATTATTTACCCTTTTAAGAACCTCATGTTATAACACATCTGACGATTGAAAAATCACCCCAAACGAAAATGCGGTCGACTGCAATCCAACTGCAAATCGCAGTTGGATTGCAGTTTTAATGCAGTTGACACAACTGCAATAGAACTGCAAACCAAACAGTTCACACGACTGCACGCCGACTGCAACTGAACTGCAATCCGACTGCGCGTTTGGGTCTACACAGACGGACTGCATTTCAACTGCAATAGAACTGCAAACAAAACGCGCAGTCGGATTGCAGTTCAGTTGCAGCTGGCGTGCAGTTGTCTGAACTGTCTGGTTTGCAGTTCTATTGCAGTCGTATTGCAGTCGTGTCATCTACATTCAATCTGCACTTGAACTGCAATTTGCAGTTGGATTGCAGTTGAAATGCGGTCCGTCTGTGTAGACCCTTAACCAACTTGTACCCGCCCCGCTCACTCCTCCCCCCACCAATGAGAACTAACACATTCATTTTTGGCAAACTATCTTTAAGTTGTGTGTAGCCTATGTTATCAGATAATTATAGAAGTCACTAGCTGTTGCCCGCGACTTCGTCCGCGTGGACTTCAGTTTATAGCGCGCGGTGTCAATAAAATTGGTGTCAAATTTAAAAGCTTTTTAAAACCCTGGTACCTACCCCTTATTACGTCACTGCATAGGCAAAGCACTGAGTAGTGAGTTATTAAATAACGTGTTTAACAATCGAAAGAATCGAAAAACCTAACTTCATATGTGGCACCATATCAAGTTAGGTTTTTCCTCTTATAGAAAGACTTATGAGCAAGCAATAGCGAGATGTAGGCGACTCTGTTATGAATTTTTGGAACTAATTTAATGTGAACAAATTTACGCATTTTCACAATGAGTTTCTAAAATACTAGAGTGGCACTGTCTTACAAACTGATGCAAAAAATGCGTAACCACTTGATAGCCCAAAAGACAATGTCACTTCATAATGTTATTATGTCATTATGTATGGCAGATATGCCTGCAGGCATCTTCAAAGTGGTGACGCGTTTCTGTCGTAGACTGCCAATCTAGTTACGTTAGTAACATACAATATCATTGCATTTTCACCCCCTTACAACCCTATTTTCCAGTTAAAAAGTAGCCTATGTCCTTTCTCAGGCTTTAGACTATCTGTGTATAAAATTTCATTACAATCGGTTCAGTAGTTTTGGCGTGAAAGCCGGACAGACAGACAGACAGAGATACTTTCGCATTTATAATATTAGTATAGATTAAATGAACGTAGTACTGTATACGTATTTGCATTATTTCATAAATAATGATTTAAGAGTTTTTGTGATAAGATTCATGACAGATTTACTGCTTATAAGTAAGTAGGTAATTAATAATGCTTTTTCAATCGAGTTTTTGTGTTGCAGTCTGCAGACCAGTTCCTGCATTGTTGTGTAGAATTTTCGAAGCCATAAGAATTATTAATTATTATTTATTACTATTGTTTACAATTTACATAATTGTTTGACGGATTCAACTGTGGCCAGTAATATTGACTTTTTGTACATCTAGTAGCTACTCTAGAGTCTAGGTTAAGTATTATATTATTAATACGCGAGCAAAAAACTTTGGATCCCCTTTGACGAAAAATGCGGAAACATAGGTGAATGAAAATTTGCATTATAGTTTATAAGATGAGGGAGTGCATCGATCTAATATTGTTTTGAAATTATGCTTTTAGCATACATTTTTTTAACAAATAAAACATTACTGACTACACAGTACACACACTACAATGTGCACACAACCACCCTTTTCATTGACAAGCATATACATTATACATACGAATTATAGTCTTTTGTTTATATGGTTGAAGTCAATAATCAAATTGAGAAAAGATTATATATATTTTAAGGCTCCTCTATACGAAAAACCTAGATAATGTTCAAACTAATTATAATAATAGTTTAAATAACTTATATGGTTGAATGTCGACCACTAGTTCTACTAAGTAGGTGTGTGTTCGAAGATGCATCAAGAAGATATATTTAGGTATCTGTAAAGGTAAAATAGAAATATTGTAAAGTTATACATTTTTACTATCCTACTCGTGTTGATGACAATGCTAAGTTTTCTTCAATGTGATAATTATTTACTGTTTCGCTAAAAAGTACTTTATTATGAAAAATTGCTTTATGAGTTATGAGTTATGACAAAGCATCTCTACATAAGTAAAGTCATCAAGTGTTATAATAGTAATTATATGGTATTTATTTATATTTTCCTGGTTAATTGAAATTCGTTAAATACAAGCATTACATAGTTGTTAACTCGAATATATTTTTTTTAGAAATATAATATTAGGCGGCGGTTTTTTTTTATGTTTTAAAATGAAAAAAAAAAACCGAAAAAAGGAGGAAAATTGCACACAAAATGTACCGTCTGATATCAACAGACACCTGCCGGTATCGACACATTCCAAACGCTGTTGCAACCTCGCGGTCTCTCACCGCAGTTATCGATAACCGAAATATCGATACCGGTTGCAAATACTTTTCGTAAAAAAAAAACTTTCACTGTCAAAGGCTGGAGCGGTGCAGTGCAAAAATATGGGGCGTAGGGTTGCCAGAAATCGGGATAAAGCCGGACAGAATAAGGCTTTTTGAAAAGTTTTCCAGCCTAAAATAGGCGGTGCCGAGCGTTTTTTTGGCGAAATGTTTATTGTAGAATATTTCAAAGACTGTATTTTTACTACAGAATTTTTAGGAACGTCGTCATTTTCTTTCAACTATAACATCATTCATAATGTAATATTTAAGGGTCAATTCAGACCGAAACACGACGCGTAGATGCATTTCTGAATTTGTGCTGATTTGAGAGACTTCAATTCCGCAAGATCTCTTGCAAATCTGTCAAATTCATACAAATTTAGAAATGTATCTACGCATCGCGTTGTGGTCTGAATTGACCGGAAGATGTCCAACTTTTCTTCCTAACGTCCAGCTTTTCTACCTTGCTGGTAGCTAGGCAACCCTAGCGTTTGCGTAAGGAGTTGCGCCAGCGCGGCCCGCCACCCGCGCCCTGCGGAACCACTGACCTAGTGCCACGGACACCCCACCACAGCCATCCCATAGAACGTTCTCAAACATTGCGTTACATGTGTTACGTGCACTAAGAATTATCGTTTATATATTCTTCGAAATGCAATTTCACTAGCTCGAAGGTTGCAGGTAACCAGAGCATTTTCGTTTTTTGCATTTATTAAGAAATACGAATAATGCAGTCGAGTACAATGTTTAATTTATTTTTGTATTATATCTAATTAAATAGGTTTTTTTTTGCTTAATTGAATAATTTTAAGGGTAGGTAATAAAAATAGCATGTACCTACAAATTTAAATTTTTCATGAATTTATAAATATAATAAAATAAAATTGCGTTAAGCACCAACATAAAAATGGAAAAGAGTGTAATATAATTAATAAAATATACGCAATAAGTATAAATTATTAACAATGACTTATTTCTCTACATTTTTATACAAAAGAAAATTTAGAGTTAAGTATTTACTATTTTACTCTCATGGCTAAAGTGAAAATTCTGCTTTTCAAATGGCATTTATAAGCCAACCGTTTTTTACATCATATTCAAAATAGGTTCAAAATTATTAAAGATGAAATAATGGTTATTAATGTAGAAAAATGAATAAACAATAATCGGTCAAGTGCGAGTCGGACTCGCGCACGAAGGGTTCCGTACCGTTATAGAGCAAAATAGGCTAAAAATTGTGTTTTTTTGTATGGGAGGCCCCCCTTAAATTTTTATTTGATTCAAATATTATTAAAAATTATTAAAGTACGCGCATAATTAAGGCTTTTGTGAAATTTTCAAGTGCCTACCTGTCAGCGTTGCCAGACGTCCCGATTTTGGCGGGACGTCCCGATTTTTTCATCAAAATTAAATGTCCCGCGCGGGACAGGCTCAGTCCCGCGTTTCGGGAAAAGCCCGAACATACGTGCAGTGTGCTGAGAAAGAAAGGTGCGTAGTGAAGTTATAGTTCTTGCAATCTAAGAGTGCGCGTCGCCTTTATTTGTAGTTGGAAATGTGAATAGACATTTTCGTTAGTGTGCGTACCCGACGGAGCAGTCAGTAGCGAGCGAGCCATGCACGCGTTTATAGATAATATGGTCACTCACACAACTAAGGGCGACGCGCACTCTTAGATTGCAAGAACTATAAGAGTGTGGGAGGTACAGGGCTGGATTTTCTTTGGCTACTTCAGCATTCTATTGTCACGTAAACGTCATTTTAACGCAAATAAAAAGATAAAATTCAAAAAACTTTTGATTTTATACCTTTTTTTTTACTTTGTCCCACTTTTGACTAAAGAATCCCGCTTTTTCACTCAAAAAGTTCCAAAGTCCCGACTTGGCATAAAATAAATCTGGCAACGCTGCTACCTGTTGTCGATATTCATCATCATTGACACCGAGCAAAAAATGTTTGAAAAATTACGGTTGTTGTATGGGAGCCCCCCTTAAATATTTAATTTATTTTGTTTTTAGTATTAGTTGTTATAGCGGCAATAGAAATACATAATCTGTGAAAATTTCAACTCTCTAGTTATTACCGTTCTTGAGTTACAGCCTGGAGACAGACGGACAGACTGACAGACATCGAAGTCTCAGTAATAGGGTCCCATTTTTACCCTTGGGGTACGGAACCCTAAAAATGAAGATTGCTCTACACTATTGCACTAATGCGGGTTTCGCAAAGGATTTCCCTGTTAAAGAGGGAAAAATAATTTCCAAATAAGTAAACCTAAGCTGGTTTCTAATTACCTAGGCTAATGAGGTAAATAGTTAAATACACTTACAAATTAGAGAAACCATGAGGCTTTTCCCAAAAATTGAGTAATTCTGTACTTATTACAAACTTTGGCATATCGGTCAAAAAACGTACACCTTGTGTTTTGTCGCAATTAAACTAGGATTTGGGTTTAAATAATAAAAAACACTTTAGTTGAGTAATATACATTAAGAATTGAATATTAAATAAATGAGTAAGTAGTGCTCTTGCAACCTAATTAGCTAAATAGGTAGCGAAAAAATGGAACGAAATAAGAGAATACGAATTCACGAAAATGTTTGTTTCGCCTTAGTGCTTCCGCCAAAAAGTAGTACAAAAATTCCATATTGCTGGAAGAAACCAAGGATTTACCATTATAACAATAAAAATCACTTTAATTAATATAATTTAGTTAATTACACAGCAACTGACAACATTAGGTACAAATAGTACTTATGGGCTTTTCCTGAGAAAAGCATTGGTGCACTTCTACGTAGTTAGGTTAAATATGGCCAAAAACTTAAAAAATAATCAGCCAAGTGCGAGTCGGACTCGCGCACAAAGGGTTCCGTACCGTTATAGACCAAAAATAGGCCAAAAATGTATGGGAGCCCCCCTTAAATTTTTATTTTATTTAAATATTATTATTAATTATTAAAGTACACATATATTTAAGGCCTTTGTGAAAATTTCAAGTGCCTACCTGTTGCCATTATTGATGTCGAGCAAAAAAGGCCAAAAAATCACGTTTGTTGTATGGGAGCCCTCCTTAAATATTTAATTTAGTTTGTTTTCAGTATTTGTTGTTATAGCGGCAACAGAAATACATAATCTGTAAAAATTTCAACACTCTAGATATTACCGTTCTTGAGTTACAGCCTGGAGACAGACGGACAGACAAACAGACAGACAGATAGACAGACGGACAGACAACGAAGTCTTAGTAATAGGGTTCCGTTTTTACCTTTTGGGTACGGAACCCTAAAAATTAAGTCTTCCTGAATCTATGAAGCCATATTAGATTAGAAGAGAGACAGAAACGTATGAAAATGGTGCAATTTTATTTACGCCACAAATGGGCAAAAATATTAAAGTGTAAGCCTTTCTCGAATGAAAATATAGAGTACATAACCTACATATATAATTAGGTCAGGAATGCCCAAAAAACATTAGCGAAATGGGCCTTTCCCAAACAAATGTTACCCCGCGGCCTCATACCTGCGGCATTTCAACCGCGATGCGATGGGCCAACTCTCCTTGACATTCGTGTAACTCTCACTTGTCACAAGTCTCCGTCGTCCAACCTTGATTTTTGATCGGATTCCGAGAATTCCGAGAAATCATGGAACTGAGAATCTTCGAGATTTTGGTAACTGTTAGAAAAGTTTGAAATTCTTTGTTCATTAGACGTCCTTTCTTTTTTTTTAAAATTAATGTCGCATAACATTATAATCCAATTGCTGTGCCTCACTCAAAACATTGAAATGATGAAACAATGATATATTTTTTTTGTTTTTCACTAATATCATTTTTGGGTACTTGCCCAGTACACTCTACATAAATATTCTCAAAAAAATACGTTAAGATTAAACTTTAATCAATTTAAAAGGCTCACGATGATACTTGAATGATTTTGATTAAATGTATGAATGTTCTTTACCATTCAATAGATTCGTTACGCTTCATTATACAGTCGGATTCTCACAATAGATGCCTCGGAGTGTTCGCACAGTTTCAATCAGACTAAATATTGCGGTCGTTTTGTATGCAGTTTTACAGTGAATGATTTTTTTTTTGTAAAATGGGTCATTAGTTTTTCGTGCCAAAATAACTCGTCCCATTGGTGGATATTATGATTATTTGGGATTTTAATTTTTATTATCTGAGACTTGGTGACCCCTTAATACAGGGCAACTCTTGGCAACGTCACTACATCTTAATTATTGCACTACGTTCTTTTGTAATGTGGGAGAATTCAATATTTTTTTAATTATGGTCGAGGATTTGTTTATGATAATAATTGATAGTGATTATTTAATATTTATAGACCTATGCGATCTCTACACATCTTCACAAATCTTTAGATTTTAGCTTAAAACTTAAGGTCATTAGCAAATAAAAGATAAATATTAAAGTGTTAGCAAATTATAGTGATCTACTTTAACAATATAGTATATACCGGAGAACAGGAAGTATAAATAAACTAGTTCGGCCTTCGGTATAATATACTCGTAGTATTTATTAGGAAGTTGATGAAAAATGTAAAGACGCTCAAAAATAAATAAATTATCATAATATTAAACAATTAATTTTTACGTAAGAATAACTAAAAGGTGTTAATGACGTGGAAAAGGGCTTAAGGTCTCAGGGTCAGTTTAAGGACATGAAGGTGGGCAACAAATTGAAAGGAAGAGAATCAGTATCCTGCAGTATTTCGCCCCATAATTACTATGTTAGGTCCCGTTTTCCTTGTGTAAGCTATCTTGGGACGAAACACCCATGGACCCATTTTACATCATACAATATCGCCACATAGCACGGATTGTCATGAAAAGTCAAGCAGATGATATTCAGTTCACACCATCATTTAGTAGAAGAATTTGACCGTGTAAAAACGATTAAACAATACGTAATTATTTCTGATTACATTGATTGCGAGTCTAATTACTATTGCTTGTAAATTAATTGCAAGTCGACAATCTACGTTAATCTTGAAGTAGACCGGAAATGTAAGGACTTGGAACTATCTGTAGGACCGTGTTACTTCTTTATCTGTACACCAGTGTTACGAATTATTACGATTACTTAAAATACCTATCAAGTTTCAATGGCTGGTAACATACAATTATTTTTTCTGTAGAGATATCGAGAAACAAGTAGGTATATCGATAAAATTATTCAATTACTTAAATCTTTACAGATTAAACGATAACTTTACTAAATAAGGCCTTAAAAGGTGATTTTTTTAATGATAATATGATAAAATTATTTATAAAAAAAATACACAACCTCGTTGTAAAGTAATACTTTTCAACAAACGGGCCTTGGCTACTAACAGTGTTTAACCTTCCAACTAGTCAAATAGCTAGCCCTTTGACTGAACAACGACATTCTATCACACGGCTACACGTCGTTTAGCCGACTTGTTGACTGCAACGTTCAACACTACAGCTAGACGACGCTTAGCCAACTAGTTAAATGACAAATTAACTAAGCTGACCATTACTTTAGTTTTATTATTACACAAGCGCAATGATAATAAGCAGAATAAATTTTATTCTAACTCATTTTGAATACAATTGCAATTAATACCTTCGTGATGCATTTTATAATTTAAATTTCTCCTCGAAATTATGTGTTTAAATTTTGATTCACTCGTATGTGCCCCCATAATTTCTGTCACTTTAATAACACTTGTAACGTATATTTACGAAAAATATCTTAATACAATCACAAAACACCGGCTAGTTGACGTCATATTGTAAACAAAACGCACCTAGCGCCGCGGTGGTGAGCGCTGAACTAATTCAATCAAACGGCGGCGGCTTGAATCAGCTAACCGTGAAAAAGCTAGCCGTGATAGCCGTGAGATTGAATGGCGTTCTTCAGTCATATCATATATATATATATATATATATATATATATATATATATATATATATATATATATATATATATGTCGCAGCCAGCTGCTTAAAATAGCAGTTCAATCAAACAGCTAGCTCTTTGACTGAAGAACGCCATTCAATCTCACGGCTAGCTTTTTCACGGTTAGCTGATTCAAGCCGCCGCCGTTTGATTGAATTAGTTCAGCGCTCACCACCGCGGCGCTAGGTGCGTTTTGTTTACAATATGACGTCAACTAGCCGGTGTTTTGTGATTGTATTAAGATATTTTTCGTAAATATACGTTACAAGTGTTATTAAAGTGACAGAAATTATGGGGGCACATACGAGTGAATCAAAATTTAAACACATAATTTCGAGGAGAAATTTAAATTATAAAATGCATCACGAAGGTATTAATTGCAATTGTATTCAAAATGAGTTAGAATAAAATTTATTCTGCTTATTATCATTGCGCTTGTGTAATAATAAAACTAAAGTAATGGTCAGCTATATATATATATATATATATATATATATATAATGTATGTATGGTGATAAAAACTACACGAAAAAAATATTTGGGCCGGAATGTTAATTATATTATATTTTATACTCGAAATTGAATCGTAAATTATTTTGTACCTTTGGTAGGTACAAAATAATCTTCATAATTATTTAATAAGTTATCTAAAGAAACTTTAAATTGTAAAGATATTTTGAATTTATAGCTAAGAATTAAAAAAATGATGTTTCGTAAGATAAAGTCACTTTACCTTGTCTTAAAAATAACCGTGTTTTTTCGTCTCTACACTGCAATGTCTGCTTGTCTTTATGGCAAATCCTCAGTCTACTAACCAAGAATGACTTTCGAAATCTTTTATTATTAGAGTGGGTTGCACCAGAGGCGTGGTTATAGTTACAGTTATGGTCAAAATTATAGTTATACTTAAGGCTAACTTAACTTTAACCTTAACTTTGACCAAAGAATTTGACAGATGTCTGTTGCGTTTATTTTTTGTTAAAATTAATGGGGGTTGAGAGTATAAAAAATGACAGTTTTCCGTAAAAACCGACAGGAAAAATAATTGTTATAGCTTATAACACTGTGAGCCATAGACCATAGTAACTTAAACGAAAAAAATTGATTATATAAGTTTGAGCGGTTATGGTTATCGTTAAATATGGCGTCCTTAACCAAAGATTTGACATTTTGCAAGTTGAAGTTACAGTTATAACTTATAACTTAAAGTAAGTGGGTGCAACCCAGGATGTTATTGTTATTGTTATTAAATATACTATAAAGTATTTATAAATGCAAGTTAACGTATAAAAAAGAGACAATATAATATTACTATGATTAATCTACATTAAATAAATATATTATAATATTATAGAATACTAGCTGACCCGGCAAACATTGTTTTGCCATATAAATAATTTTTGGTATGAAAAATAGGTGTTGGCCGATTCTCAGACCTACTCAATATGCTCACAACATTTCATGAGAATCGGTCAAGCCGTTTCGGAGGAGTACGGGAACGAACATTGTGACACGAGAATTTTATATATAAGATAACTATCCAGCAAGAAATAAGTTTTGTGTCAAATATTCAAAATTGATATGTTCGGGTGACTCATAGATAAAATTTTATCAAAAATCTGCCAAGTGCGAGTCGCACTAGCGCACGAAGGGTTCCAGCCTCCAGGGAAGGGTATAGAATGAAAGTATGCAAAAAAGTTTGTTTCTTGTATGGGAGCCCGCCTTAAATATTTACTTACTTAATTAAAAAATTTCTATTAATTATTAAAGTACAAAATATTTAATTCAGGATTTTGTGAAAATTTCAAGTGCCTAGGTAGCTGTTAGAGCTTGTCTAACTTGATATGACGCGCCCCTCCCTCGTATTCACAGTACAAAAATGTTTCATTTATATCAACTTTGAAGTGGTGGGGCGCGTCATTTCAAATTAGACAAGCTCTACCATTATTGATTACGAGCGAAAAAGTCTAAAAAATTCACGTTTGTTGTTGTATCGGAATGGGAGACCCCAGAAATATTAATTTTATTGCGATTTTACTTTTTATATTATGGTGTTATAGCGGCAACAGAAATACACAATCTGTGAAAATTTTACAAGTCTAGCTATAGCGTTTTTTGAGTTACAGCCTGGAGACAGACGGACAGACATCGAAGTCTCAGTAATAGGGTCCCGTTTCCACCCTTTATATACGGAACCTTAAAAACATTCGTTTTAACCATACGATTTCGAAGTCATAAACTCGAGTACGAGATATGCGTATTCAATATGGCATCGATAGCGGCTAGCGAGATAAAAGATAAGCTCAGCATACGTTCAGGAACGTGCCAATATAAGTATTTCCAATAGAATATAAATAGATAACTTGTAATATTTCATTAACATAAAGTACCAATATATTATTTATTTTGATGTTAATTACGTGTTTCTATAAGAAAACGGGATGATTCGATTTGATAACAAATGTCAAACTCTTTTCTTCTTTCTTTTTCTTCTTTTTTGGCAACTTGACACAAAGGATGTGTATATGTTGTGCCACAGACAAGGTAAAAAGGTAAGGAATATGGCGGGAAAACCATATAACTCCTATTATAATATTCATCATCGTTTTCATGTATCGTCAGGTCTAAAGTCTAGTCAAAGTCTAAGTAAAAGTCAATACAGTCAAGGAGTCAAGTCGGTCGATTCAGTAAAGTGGTAGACGCTTTACTGAAACTTTCGATGGAGTTTTGGAGGGAACACAAAATAGCACGTTTCTGGATATTACATCACTTTCCTACACTTGTGCATGAACACGAATATCTAATGGTTAATATTCTACCAATATTACACATTAAAAACCCAGCTAACACAATTTTAGGAAAATAATACAAAACACAACAGTACTCTTTCAGATGCCCGCCAAAACTCCTCAAACTCTTTTGCCACAGCCCACAACTCTCGCATTTCTTTTGGGCGGGTTTTTTTTTGGCACTGGTACTGCACAGATACTATCGCATGTCCTCTGCAGGGATTCCAAAGTATTATCACGTCTCCTCCAAATTCTATAAAAATAGGTTCGGTGGTTTAACCGTGTTGATGACAGACCCACTTTCGTATTTAGAAAAACCACAAAGTTCAAGGAGTATAATATTTGATTGTACGATGTACTATCCTTACAACTGACTGGCTTTATCTATTGAAATAAATATCATCATTTTCAGGTAAACATATCAAACACAGTCAAGGACAAACAATGCATGTTACCCACTTTTTTCACGTTCGGCGAGCGCTATTTATATTTCGTCATCGATTATACCCGAAAATGATGTCTCAATCATTACTTTTGGTAAATTATTGCGACAGGCGACGTGTAGCGACTTCTAAATCTATACTGCTAATTATTAATTTTAAAACAAACAAGTTAAGCTGATAATGGCTCGATTTACGCTAAGTATGAATTAAAAATATTAAACTATCAGACGGAACTATATCTGGTATTAGTAAAATAAAACAAGTTTTTTGGTTCATTCGAATAAATTTGCAAATTAATCACAGGGATTTTGGTTAAAGGAATGATTTTAAATAATAATAAATTCATCTACTAAGGATGTAATAGAGATTTTATATTATTTTATTCACTAATATTATTACAACTTACTTTACTTAATAGTAAGATAAACAAACAAACGCGATGCTTTTTATAATAATAACAATTTTAAAAGCCAATAACCACAATAAAAAATGTAACATAAAATAACAGTAACACTTACATAGTAAAAGGGGGTATCCAAAACGGGCGGACGAAACAAAATATTTATGTGGCGCGTGCGCATACGAATATGAATGCGGACTTTCGACGCGTGCGCGCGGGCCGACACGTTATCGTGGTATCGCGGGCCAAGTCGCCGCGCGGGCCGAGTTCGCGCCGCAGCCTCTATCTAGATACGTTTCGGCAACGTCATTGATGTAACACTTTACGGACTATTAAAACGCATGTTTCACATGTTCCTTCTAGAATTAGTTGCGTTGGAGCGAGTTCTGGAGGTTGTTTACCGATGCTTGGGCAATCGCAAAAGAGAATGGTACGCAGGATTTAAGGATTGAAATAAAATAATATTTACTACTCATTGAGTCATTATATTTAGGTAACCTAGGTTAGGGCATCTGCGCACATACATGGGCACTATAAGATGGTATAGCCGAAATGGTTTCAACAAAACCAGCCAGAAATGTTTGCTGATTTTTCGCATAGTATTCAAAATAATTGTCGTATTCGAAAAAAAACTTTAAGTATGTAAATAAAAGATTTATATTATGAGCGAGTTTGAGTTTGGTACAGTCACTAAAAATGAGATTTTTGGGTGGCTCTACCAATATCGAGTATTACTTAAAATGAGTTGTGACAATTAAATTTTTGCCATCATACCATAATATTATATTAACACGTTCTCTGCCGGTAGTACAAACAAGAAAAATTACAAAAAATATTTTTGGTTGAAATAGATGTATTAGGTGAAGACATAAACCATGACATCATTTAGGGTTCGATGGGGTGCAGGGTTCCTGAGATATATTAAAAAAACCCCTTGAGGTCACATGTGACCTACGCGGCGCTGTAGTACGGAAAGTACGCAATCTTTATCACTGCGCCGCTCCGGTCACGTTTCCGGTCACCGCAGTCTGTCTGTCTCCAGGCTGTAACTCAATAACCGCTATGGTTAGACTTCTGAAATTTTCACAAATTATGTATTTCTGTTGTCGCTATAACAAAATATACTAAAAATAGAATAAAATTAATATTTAAGGGGGGCTCCCATACAACAAACGTAATATTTTTACCTTTTTGGCTTGTAATCAATAATGGCAACAGCTAGGGACTTGAAAATTTTACAATATGCTTAATTTTATCTGCTGTCTAATTATTAATAACAAATTGTTAATACCATTATTGATAAATGAATAAAAAGTTATAGAAACAGTTATTTTTTCCAGTGCTTTGGGTTTTTGCATTAAAATTTTCACGTATAATGAACACAGGTGAATACCATGTAAGAGTATTGCTGTACAGCGCCGCACCGGTCACTTACTACAGAGAAATGTAAGATAAAAGTGTCCTATGGCCTACGAGTTCGATTCAAAAACAGGTCTGCTCTGAGGTCACCGGTGCCCTACGCGGCGGGTAGATACAGGTAGGGGTCCGGGCACATGTGACCTACGCGGCAGAGAACGTGTTAAGAAAAGCAGTAGGTCATAATAGTATTATCGCTAGTTAATTTTACCGCACCTTATAACATTTTTCTTAATGACAAGCTAACTGGTCATTGGAGTCTCTACAATGTGTTTAGAAAAATAATAAAATATTCAATGTAACTCTCAAACTTGTTATGACAATAGGCAATTAAAAGCACTAGCAAGTAGATAAACTTCAGTAAATAATCCACAGAAATTGGGCATTAGGGGGCTGTGAATGGCTGTGATGGGGGGGGTATTATGTCTTTTGAAATATAATAATCCTAATCCTAAAAAATATTATAGAAAACAGTTTTTAAATTCCAATTGTGTTATTAATATTAAAAATAAAGTTTGGAAATCTTACCTTTTTGAATAAATATCACAGGAGAAGAAATAACTTTGGAGCCAAGATATCCCCTTCAAACATCTGTAAAAAAGTTCACAATGTTAAAAATTGTAATTTAAAAACAATTAAAATGAATAATATTGTAATGATTATGAGGAAACTGTATGTCTGACCTAGCCAAACTTAACCCGTCAAGCCCCGTATGAGCACCGGTGATTGAGACAACAATAGAATACAATGGCATTTCCCAGAATCTTCAGAGATTAGAAGTATTAAAAGTCAATTTATCCTTCGATCAGTCGAAGGATAAATTGACTTTTAATACTTCGATTCTAGGAATTCTCATTGTATTCTTTTGTTTCTCGCGATCACCGGTGCTCGCGCAGGACCTGAAGGCTTTATTACGAAAGGAAATTCCCAATTAGGCAAAAATAAAAAATCATAACTTGGCTAGTGTTATTAACCCATCAATTCTCAAGCGGTACCCGGCTGCCACATAACAATTCCCATGCTGCGATTCCCATGATCAAGGTATTACTAGCCAAATTATGATTGTTATTAAGTAAAACATCCATTTGCAGGAGATAAAATCAGTTGTACTTTTAGTCAGTCCACTCATATTATGCAATGCTGAGAATTGGGATCTAAAATGCATTGTAATAGTACATTATGCCCCAAGGGAAGAAAGTATGACATTTCAACATGCGCGATTTTGTCACAAAAGCGTCGGTTGAAGTGTCATGCTATCCTCCCGTGGCGCGTATAGAACTTTTCATCATACAAGGGACCGAAAGTTTAATGACATCGTATATATATAAGAAAAACTAATGTGGTTCAAGTTATCGACTGACGGGGGTATGAAAATTAGTTTTCCTAATAATGTACTGTAGACCACCTCTAATCCAAAAAAGTTTGAATTAGAGGTGATCTACAGACATACAATTAATACAAAAAATTGTGGAAAAACGAGGCACAATAGCCAAGATTATATTCATGTAATTAGTTTTTTGAAACTGCAAAATATAATTTTCCTGGAGAAACATAGCTTCAGCTTGGTCTGGACATTTAGTTTTCATTTTTGCATAATTACCTACATTAGTGACCATTTGGCTAAATAACTTTTGTGTACCATTGATTACTATTATCAGTTACAGACATGTCTGATTACGAGGTGCTCCGGACTAACCAGGGGATGTATCCGCAGGGGTCTACATTACTAATGGTTATTATTTTTAAAATAATGGTTAAAATTCAGTTCTAAAAATATTCTATTTGCTTACACTGAACAATAATTTACCAAGAAAGGAAATGAATGTGAAATTTCTACTTTTTAGGATTAAAACATGATTAAAATAGATAAATAACCTTCAATTTATTTTTTATCAAATTTTTGAGGTTTAATATGTAAGAATATGGGATTATTATTGGAGTTAAATCAAATTGCTTTAAATATTATAATTATTATTACAGGCCTAGTTTAGAGGAGGCACCAAAGTAACCTAAAACGATTAATCTGTAACCCATAAAACAATCTACAATATACAGCTGCAATCAAGTGGATTTGGATAAGAATAATATTATTTCGTGTGAAATTTCATAGATATCGTCCAGGTTTAGCCGTGGGCGTGTACCGCGAATGTAAGACTGTAACCACTCATAATTACACATTATCTATAAATGTATTACTCACCGATATTATCACTGATGTATATCTTCACCATTAATCATCACGATTCTCCAAAATAAACAAATTTAATGATAAAAATCAAACGAAACTTTAGATTACAAAACTTTGTCACCTCTTCATTTATATGTAATTCTGTGTGAATATTACGAGTTATCTTAAATTGAACTTAAACTAAAGTGTGCACTTTATTAAGTAACATTTCGTGTTTTAGTTATTAAAATAAACTCAAGGATCCTATTTTACGAGAAAATATCTTGTGACAGGTGTTGGATAGCATGAATAATTTTTTGCTGCTTGGGTTGGTTGCTCAATGGCCAATGCTCGCCGCTCGGCAGTGTTGCCAACCACATCACAGAGCTAAGCTGTAGATATGGTAGAAAAAACTGTAGAAAACTGTAAATATCAAATTGAAAAACAGTAAATCTACAGTTTTTTCTTTTATGATTTTTTATTAATTAATTATGGTGATAAATAGAATATATTTTAGAAAGTCGGGACTTTAAAACCAGAAATATCATAAAATATGCCTGTTTTACCGACATTAAGTCGGAAAAATAACCATCGATCGACCTTAGAGCGATTTCACATTATCCGATCCGATACCGGGGTAAGTAAAATATGTATCATGTATGAAATATGTAACTGTTTTTCATATTGTCCGGCCCGATATCGAATATCGGTTCATACATTTTACTTTACCCCGGTATCGTATCGGCGTCCGACACAGATATCGGATCGGATAATGTGACTTAAACTAAATTTAGACGTCCTAACTATGATCCTAAAAAGAAGACTACCAAATAATTATTAAAAGCTTCTGATTGCACCAATCAAAAGCCTCTATCCTTCTGATTTAGTACGCTAATTAGGAGTTTAATGTAAAAATGAATGAGCTCATAAAAACTGTAGATTTCGAGGCCTAAACTGAAAACTGAGAGGATTTCCGAAAAACTGTAGATATACAGCTAAAGCCGGCTGTACACTCTCGCCGAGACACAGCGAGGCGGCCCGAGTGCGAGAGTGTAAATGGGTGCGCTCGCCTCGTCTCGCCTGTCTCGGACCCTCTCGGTCCGTTGTCGGTATTTTGCGCCCGAGACAAAGGGTCTCGCGAGGAAAACGAGCGCACTACTGTACACTCTCGCGTCTTTCAGTACTAGTCCCGCCATTGGACAGTGTAGAACAGAAAAATAACAATATTAAACGACATTATGAGTCATTATCTGTGAGAAATAAAATTAAATATGTCTATAAATCTTTGGATTACAATGATATCTTTCGATGCATGGTGAATGGTGAATGTTCGTTTTCGTCCATCTTGTCTGAGTTCTTAACTGCGATTGAACTAACCGAGAATGTACATGGTCGCACTCGGGCAAGGGGCTCTCGCACGAGACTCTCGCCCGAGAGCTCTCGGCGAGAGTGTACAGCGGGCATAAAACTGAGAGGTTGGCTGCACTGCCGCTCGGTAAAGTGTTGCCAGTTGCTAAATGCCATATGTCAAATGTCAAAGTCATACATTTTCTACTAATGATGTAAAAAAAACACGGTTTTTGGTGGTGAGCATGAGTGGTGAGTGGTAACTGGTAACTGGTGACTGGTGGTACCTCTCTTGTTAGTTGTTGTACACGATTCACGAATAAAAATATTATGTTTTCACGATTCCAGGGCTTAGACTTTAGAGAACTTATTACATACTCGGGAGTCGGGAGTCGGGACCTAACGCGACTAAGGGCCTGTTTCACCACTTTCTGATTAAGTGTCGAATAGGCTATTCACAACTTTTTTGACAGATTTTCCATACTTCATATTCTGTCAAGTTTAGTTTTTTTTATTAAATAAGGGGGCAAACGAGTAAACAGGTCACCTGATGGTAAGCACCTACCGTCGCCCATGGACACTCGCAACATCAGAAGAGCTGCAGGTGCGTTGCCGGCCTTTTAAGAGGGAATACGCTCTTTTCTTGAAGGTTTGCTGGTCGTATAGGTACGGAAATACTGCTGGTGACAGTTCGTTCCAGAGTTTTACAGTGCGCGGCAGAAAAACAAACCCAACAATAGATGACATAATATTTTTAAGTACTAATGGCTGGTTTACACGTACTAAGTTGATAAGTAGTTAACTTAATTTTAAATTTGTAAATTGTAAACACAAAATTTAGTAGCCAATAGCAAGTTAAAATTTAGTTAAGTAAGTATAGGGTCATAAGTTAAAATTTAGTTGACCATTTATCTACTTATCACGTGTAAACCAGCCATAAGTGAATGCGGTGTCGTCGCAGAAATCGTCGCTCGTGTGAAAACGTTCAAACGACACGGTGCATAGACAATTTATATTTGTCTATGAACCGTGTCGTGTCGTGTCTCGTGTGAAAACGCCGTAACACGGTTATAACTATAACTTATACGTCAGCAGCTGGCTCTATGAACAATGAACATGAAAAAATATATATTTTTTCAATTATTATTTCCTCTCAGCTGAAATTTACCTGGTGATCGTTTGGATGGTGGTGATCGTTTATAATATGCTACTATGAATGAAAATTAATGTCAGCTTGCTGTATCTCAGTGGAAAGTTTGTCAGCTGGTACCTTGAAGGGTGTAACGCAACAGCATCTATACGGTCTACTAAAACTTATCAGCTGACGACTTTTCCACTGACGTACAGCTAGCTGATTTTTTAAACAATACTCTGATTTTTCAAATGAGAGGAAATAACTGAAAAAAAAATTGTTCTTCATTTTTGGGAGGCTGCCACTGCCCACCCCACCCACGGAGTCGCAGCTGACGGTCACTAGTATTCATAGTATAACTTATAAGTCCCTTATTCATTTTACGAAGTTTCGGTTGAGAGGGACTTGGTCATGAAAATCTGTCACTGGCCCCAGGTTAACACTATAGTTAATAGTAGTAATGCTACTACATACTTTTTCAGTCCCCTAGTTAATAATAATTATTATTATTATTATAATATTATTTAATTACTGTCGATCACACGATTAACAACGTATTTTCAGCTTCCGGGAACCGGCTGGCGGCTACCTTCGACGGCATAAAAGTAAATTATAAAAGTACATACCTAACAGTAACAAAAAATATACCTACTTATTTCGGTTTCTTTGCATAAAATAAGTAGGTATTCCATTTGATAAAAAGTTTTTATTTTGTGATAATATTTTGAACATTTATAAGGTGCGTTTTAATTACATTATATTGTGTATGAATGGGTTGTTTTCTTTTTATCATCTTCACCAGACAGCGCGACGGTAGACACTTCTAGATTTTCTATTGGTTCCCCACCGATCTGAAATTATCTGCACGTTGGCATCACTGCCTACATATTGGTTGTGTTTCTAAAAATTATCAGTGTACTGTCAAGTATGACATAAATCAAAATATCTTAAACCTAAGCGATAATTGCCTAAGCGATTAGGCCACTATACTGGTAATAGTTTAGGAACACGCTGTTAAAATAAAAACTTGTCAAAGTGACAACTGACCTTGCCTTGTGGCGGCCAGGTTACTTTGCAACTTCTTCTACTTTTTATTGTTGGTGTGGTTTTTATTATTTTTTCCCAAATTGTGTTATTTGGGTTTTTGATGTTTTTTATTGGTAAAATAATTACCATTATATATCCGTTATCGTGCACAAGTGCAGGTAAGATGTTGTCAGAACCAAAATTTATAATTCCTGTGACATTTGGTGTGAATAACGATAAATAGGGCTATTTCTTCCGTGAGTTTTAACTAAAACATCGTTATAATAACTTTATTATCCTATTCATTGGAATATCATTGTGTCTTTTTCAAATTGAAATGTATCAAGTTTTACATTCTTTTGCCCAGTTTTGTAGTAATTGTTGATGGCATTCCCTGGTATTACCGATAGTTGTCTACCCATACGCCATCTAGTTACTAAAATGGAAGCTGTTTGACAATCAAATTAAAAAAAAAAAAAGAAAATGCCTTAATGTGATAAACATAATAATATTGTATAATGTGTAACTATCTGACGATTAAATAATTACGTACTTCTAGGTATGAGAATTGAGAGAGAGTTAAGGGACAGAAAAAAAGCGTAGTTTTTTTTTTACAGCGAAAAACCACTGAATAAGAAACTACTCAAATCGGTATTTTACTACGATGGTAACACCGCAGTCCGGTGCAAAATGACAGTGAATTCTGACAAATGACAAATGACATAATGGCGTCTGGCGAGTGGCGACCGATGGCGATTGATGGCGACGGGCCGCGGGCGACCGGATATGACGTCAATCGTACGTACTGTTCAAATATTAATGGTTCAATAATTTTAAATAGTTACAAAAATGCACCATAAACTGTACATTTTACAAAAGGTTTTACAGCATCTGAAGAATAATCTGGATCAAGATCATAATTCATAGCCATATTATAATAGCGGCAAGGCCCTGATCGTTAATCGTTTAAGTATAGCCAAAATTACTGGGTACTAAGGACGAGAATTCGAGATTATAGATTTAAATTATTATGCTGCAGCCAATTTGTTTACGTATAGTATAGGTACTATTTAACTATCCTATTTCTACCGAATTCGAATGGTTGGACCATTCAATAAAGGTTTTTTATTTAATTATTCCACCCTAGCGCGAAATCGATAAAATTGTTCACCTTCATACTGTATTAATATCGAAAATCGTTCTAATATTAAGGTGAGACCACACTAGGCTGCTACGTTGCACACAGCATCATTCTGTTTACTCTGACACAGCGGAGCGACGCGACACGGCGTGGGCCATGGCCAAATATTCTTTGAATGACATAATTTATTATTAATCTAGATAAACTGCATTACGCGGCGGCTCTGAAACGGCGCCTAGCGCGACACGATATTCCAGTAGACCGTACTATAATTATGGGATGTTTTTTTAAGGCCGTCCCCCGAGCAAACGACCTTGGCCATACATTTGCCGCGTTGCCGAGACCCGAGAGCGCACCAAAACCCTACTTTTGACTTATCAAAATTGACCTAAAAAAATTAAAACGGGGAATATGTAGTTTATGATAATATTGTCGATCTATTGGCGTGTGTTTCAAATAAAAGTAATTTGTAAATCCTGAGGAGATGCTGAATGTATGCTTGAATTTTAATAAATTGGTTTTACTTTGGAAGCTGATATCATGAGTATAATAAACAAAAATAGAAAATTTAAAACGGGGAAAGGAATGTCGATATACTTACTGAAGATTATTGCTGTATTTTTATTATAACTTTGTAGCTTTCAAATTATGAGTTTATAGGGCTTGAAATACGGTAAATTACGGTATCTCCGGAAGGAACGCCCTTAAGGCCGTCCCCCGAGCAAACGACCTTGGCCATACATTTGCCGCGTTGCCGAGATCGCGCCAAAACCCTATTATTTTTACTTATCTTAGTTCAAAATTGTCCTAAAAAAATTTAAAACGGGGAATATGTAGTTTATGATATTGTCGATATATTGGCGTGAGTTTCAAATAAAAGTAATTTGTAAATCCTAAGGAGATGCTGAATGTATGCTTGAATTTTAATAAGTTGGTATTACTTTGGAAGCTGATATCACGAGTATAATCAACAAAAATAGAAAATTTAAAACGGGGAAAGGAATGTTGATATATACTGAAGATTATTGCTGTATTTTTATTAGTTATAACTTTGTAGCTTTCAGATTATGAGTTTATAAGGCTTAAAATACGGTAAATTACGGAATCTCCGTAGGGAATGCCCTTATGTATTTATTCAAATATTTTACAACATTATGTCCTTATCCTAAAAACCGCCAAACTACATTTCAGTTTGTTGGTGACAAAATGGTCGCCTCGCGTCGCTTTGGCCTTTGTAGTTACACCTAGTGCGGGTACACGCTAACTTATATATATTATAAGTTAGCGTGTACCCGCACTAGGTGTATATGTCTATATTTAGCGACTTATTATACTTAGGTATTATTATTTCGTTTATTTCCGCATGACATAAAAGTTGAATTTCACTTAACTATTTTTAAGTTTTAACTGAAATCCAATTCTTTAGTCATGCAGAAATAAACGAAACTTTGTTTGTATTCCCCTATCTTAGATGAGCCGCCATATTGGATGTAGAATGACATTACATTCGTTTTAGAGTTATTCTCAAAAATTTATTTCATTTAATATACATACTGTTATTATAGGACAGCATATATATAATAATAATTGTATAGGATATTACAGTTATAATAATAATTGTATAGGATTATTTAGGTAAATACCTAAGTACCTACCTAAGTTATGTGGCAGGTATTACACGCATCAATATTATCACGATTCCGTGATAATATTGATGGTGTAAAAAGCTGAATCGCAGTATCGCAGTACTATTTGTGAATCCCGTGATACTAGAATCGTGATAATATTGACCGTGTAATTTAGGCCATTGTTACATTGCAATGTTGTCGACTTATCAGCTGAGTTACTCCAATAGGTCCTTAATACTAGCTACATAAGGATCACACTACTTCAACCTCGATGTAAAAGTATTCCTATTCCTGCGTTGCACCAGAGGCGTGGTTAAAGTTAAAGGTAAAGTTAAGGTTAAAGTTAAATATGGCCTCCTTTTAGCTTTAACTTTAACCTTAACTTTAACCTTAAATTTGACAGATGTCGTATGAGCATATGGGGTGTTTGGACGCCATATTATTTAACTTTAACCAGAGATTTGACATTTTGCACTGTTGTCAAAGTTAAGGTTAAAGTTAAAGTCAAAGTTAGTTCGTTCAATCCACTCTTACTTGGAATTTTTACAATACAACTGCATGATGTTATTGATTTCGTACTTTTATTAATAGAAGTTATCAGCAATGACACGGAGTTGTGGTGAAAATGCGCGATTTTAGATGCAACTTTTTCTTTGTTTCGTGGTGTTTTCAATGACGTGTTACAACTTACATCTGAACTCAAGTAAGTAACTTTTATGTTTACTTATGTAGTCGTAATGTGTTAATCTAATACCTAAAGTGAGAAAAATAAAGACAGTAATTCATCTTAGGTATATCCTTACATGCCTGTAGAGTGTAGAGTCTTTTTCTGTCTAAGCCTCTAAAAAGCTTTTGAAAATATGCTTACCTTGTAACAGCTGAAGATGTTCTGCTTGCTCTGATTTTGAATAAATATGGAGAGAAAAGAGGACTGCTGAGGCACATATTAATATCAGAGTAGACAGAAATAGTCTGTCAAGAAAGTCATGACAGGCGGGAAAATTTTTAAATGAAATAAAAATTATGAGAACTTTATTAATTCGAGATAAAAATGTGCAAGGTGACAATATTTTTAAAATGTAATTAGCGTTCTCTGTGAAAATACAAAGAAAAAATACACCTTATAAGCGTGATTACGTTTAGAAAATTTTCCCGCCTGTCATGACTCATGACTTTCTTGACGGTCCACCTACCTACTGTATAATATTTTTGTAGAGTGACAAATGACAATGTTGTACAGTTTACGGTTACCTACTCCTCCAGCAAAGATCTAAATTTCGAATTGCTAATGTTCTATTTAGGCGTCATAATATTTCCAGTTATTAAATTTTATCGCACAGGCTGTAATTACAGTAAAATTAAAGTAACAAGAAAGAAAAAAAACCGGTCGGTGGTTATAACAGCGGATGTACGTTTATTCTGGTTTGGTGAGGTTCCAGTGGAAAATCCCTCCATTCCAAACTACGTCAGTCGCTTAATGTTTTGAATCCGTTGATCCTACGTCTTACTTTTTGTCTTTGTTATGAATGTTAAGATAGCGGTGACTTAAATATCTTTTAAGACGTATTATGTATTTTTGACAGTGGCGTAACTATAACATCTGGGGGTAGGTGTTTTGAAACCTACGTTAAAATTAGGGGAACGGCGGTGGGGGGGAGGGATGGTGGAAGGGTAAATCACCCCCCTGTACCACTACCACAACAAGAAGTCCCCCAGTTTTGGAGCTACTCACCTTTGAAATTCGGAATTGTGAGGTTACGACTTATTCTATTCTCGGCAATTTACGGAGTGTTTCTTCGGAGAGATACCTCTCGCTAGGCTGTTGTGAGTGGAGAAATAAAGTTTCAATTTTGTTTAACAATGTGAATCAAGGTTTTTTGATAAAAACTATAAATTAACCCTTCAACCGTGGCAACAAAATTCACTATGTACTACTGTCTTCTTCGTCTTCTTTTTCAGGTGGACGAAACTTTCCGAACAAAAAAAAATTGGGTTCCAAATTTAAACGTAGCTACTAAAGTAAATCGCATAATCTGTACAATTTTTAAGCACGGTCGACTGTGATTGGTTGATAAAAAGACCATAGAGAATATAAACTACATGAGAAAAAAGAGGAAGATGAAGTTTAAAACTCAAGGTTCGAATTCCATTTTGTGAAAATTATTTATTACAAAAATACAAAAATTGTAAATTAAGTGGATTAATTATTGAAAAACGAAAGGTAAGCCATTGTAAAATGTAAATGTAACCGTAAATTGATAAATTGAAGCAAAACATAACGATATCATACCATGTTCTAATACAAAGTATGTCGTAGTATTATTTGCATAATTGTACAATAATTTAGAACTTAAACTATATTAATATGAAAAAGATAGATTATTATTTCATAGAAATTATTATAATGTATATCAGTATGCAGTTAATTTGGAAAATGATGAAATGTGTATCATGTGTATATTGTTTTATTGTAACAATACATAAGGTTATTAATTACTATACTTACTATAATTTAGGTAAACTGTGTGGAATATAAATGAAAAATGTTTCATTAATTTCAGATTTTTAGGTCCCTATACAGCTAGTTTGCAACATTTTAGTCTGCAAGCAATAGCTGTTAACTCGATCGCGGATTCTAGGAAATCTTTTGTTCTCGCGGTCGCATGCGACCGCTTGGGAACGAAAGCAGCAAAGAGATTCAATGCAAGGAGATTTTAGGAGAAGGAAGGTATGGGATTATGAGTGGTACGGCCACCAAGGAAAAATCCTCTGATCAAGTGAGGTGGTATGCAGCTGGCCTGAACCCGCGCCATAGATTTCAGCTGTCGTATACAGGGTGTAACAAAACAAAGTGTGTATGTATAAAGGTGCGATCCACTGGATCGGAATCGGAGCGCAGGTACGCAGTGGACGGATTTGTTGCTTTGTATGTATGGTACTGACTACTATGAACTGCACTAGAAGTACTGGAACATCATTCTGCGCCTGACAAGTATATGACGACACGTGGTGCCACCGTCCGCACCGTATGTCCCGATTCCAACCTGGTGGACGCGCAGCTTTAATCCCCTCCCTATATAGAGTTTACTGTATAAAGCGCTTATTCCACTTATCCTAGCTAGGTTCCTAGATCCTAAATCGTTTCCGATTTAGTCAAGACGTGGAACAACATTTAGAAGCTAGGATCCTAGCTAGGATCCTACCTAGGAACCTAGCTAGCCGCTAGGATAAGTGGAATAATGGCTTAAGCCAATCAAGTAGTTAGTAGAGTAGCATATACAGCTTTTCTATCATATTTATAAATAAAATACATAAAACTGTACTGTAATAATATTATAATATTTAATAATAGAAATCAACAAAAACTTGTGGATTAAATCTGTTTTATTGTTTAATTTACCTTATTAGCCTATTTATTTAGCCATGTACAATAATTTTTATTGAAATAAAACATTTATTTGAGCTCATTTCTTATTTTTTTTAATTTTTGGTATGTTTAGAGTGAAAGGTTTTGCACTTAAAATTTTGTCGTTTAGTTTTAAATTAAAAAAATAACGAATGTTTATTTTTTTTCTTCTAAGTCCGACCTCTTGTTACGTAGTATACAGTTTACATCCTCTTTGTTCTTTTTTTTATTATGGCCACAGATTACAAGTATATATATTATGGCACTACTTTGACGTTTTGTTTTTTTATGACAATTAAGCCTTCGGCTTAGGAATTGCACTCAAGGGGTTCAGATCGATCCTCAATCATACCTAGAGACCAATGACCCTCAATATGGCACAACTAGCTTCAATTATTATCAGTTGACGGTGGCGGACGGTGGACTCCTATTCTGGGTGTTGTGGTCTAAGTTCCAACCTAACCTAACCTACTTTTGGACTTTCTGAATTATTGTGTTTGTTTTTGGTTTGGCGAGGGGCTCCGCTTTTCAGTTTAAGCCTCGAAATCTACAGTTTTTGTGAGCTCATTAATTCTTACATTAAACTCCTAATTAGCGTACTAAATCAGAAGGATAAAGGCTTTTGATTGGTGCAATCAGAAGCTTTTAATAACTAAGTACCTAGTTTTCTTTTTAGGATCCTAGTTAGGACGTCTAAATTTAGTTAAGTGGAATAAGGGTATTTTTACATTATCCGACCCGACATCGGTGTCGAACGCCGATCCGTTACCGGGGTAAAGTAAAATGTATGAACCGATATTCGATATCGGGCCGGACAATAATATGAAAGACAGGTACATATTTCATACATTTTACTCACCCCGGTATCGGATCGGATAATGTGAAATCCCTCTAAGTTCGATCGATGGTTATTTTTCCGATTTAATGTCGGTAAAACAGGCATATTTTATGATATTTCTGGTTTTTAATTCCCGACCTTCTAAAATATATTCTATTTATTACCATAATTAATTAATAAAAAATCATAAAAGAAAAAACTGTAGATTTACTGTTTTTCAATTTGATATTTACAGTTTTCTACAGTTTTTTTCTACCATATCTACAGCTTAGCTCTGTGATGTGGTTGGCAGCACTGCCAACCCCATACAGTTACTATACAGTAGTGAATTTTGATAGTTTTTCGTAATTTTTATTAAGAAACCTCGAATGATATAGTTTTGGAATGATAAAATAATCGTCCCCCACTCATCACAGCCTTGGGATGCCTTGAAAACACTTCGTAAACTTCAGAAAACAGATAACCTCATCTCTAGATTGCGAAAATTTCAAATGCAAATTTGGGGGATTTGGGGGGGTGTACTGGCGGTGGAAGTGGTAAGTAGGAGTTTTTCTCACCCAAAAAACCCTCCATAACCCATGTCACCACCATAAAATAAACGTAGGCTTCTAAACCTTAGCCAAACAATATATACCTAAAACATTCCTGACCTCACTGACGGCCTCTTGGGCTGGGCCCTTTTGGATCGGGGGCCCGTGGCATTTTGCCACTCTTGCCACCCTATAGTTACGCCACTGATTTTTGGTAGGTATTTGTCAAAGGTTATAAAATATGTAAGATAATATAATGCATACTTAATACCTACCTGCCGGCAATCCTTTTGCGCACTACCTATACACATAGTAAGTCATAACATTATTCTACTACTATATTATATTTTTTACTTTATTTAAGTATGTAAGTTTCCATGTTGACTTAGGTATACCTATATCCTATTATTATACCTTATTAAGTATTGATTTTTTACTACAACTCATATATTTATTATGTTTTTTCTCTCTTGTGTCTACGTAGTTCCTATAGCCTTAGCGAGGGCAAAGACCGGAGTGATTAATTATTGATTTATGTAAAATGTTTATTAATTGATTATAGCAGAGTTGATAGCTTTTGAAGTATCAGGGTTAATTAACATTCAAGCCTCTTAGAAAATTTATTAACAATAATATAATATCTATGGATGCTTCACACCACGTCAGTCTGGTCCAGGAACTTTGATAACTTTTTGTTCCGTCGGCGGGATTTGAATCCGCGACCCCCGGCTTGAACTACCAACAAAATAAATGGACTGTTATTTTAGGGCTCGACTCACACCCAATAAACGTGATTTTTTTTCCTCGGTATCAATGAAGACAATAGCTGGTACCTAGTCACCTGAAATGTTCAGAAAATACTCAGACTGTTCAGTTATACTTTAATAACAATTAGTAAATTTTAAATAAAATTAATAATTAAGGGAAAAAACACATTATCTTCCTATCTTTGCTGTATGTGGTACGAAACCCTTCGTGCGCGAGTCCAACTCGAACTTGGCCGATTTTATCTATAGTTTAACTTATTTACTAGGGGATATGGGACTCTAAGGACTCAAAGAGGAATATAATAAAGTATAAACTATACGTAACACGTTTGTAAGATTTTTTGAGAAATAGTTAATCTATTCAGTAGCACATGAAACAGATAAAATATAAAGAATTATGCTCCATGGACATAATATAATTATAGACATACTTAGATATATTTTATTAAAAAACTTCATATAAAAACTAGAGATGTGCCGATCATGTCTTTGGCCGACTAGCCGACTAGCCGACTAGTCGGCTGCAAAGAACCCGACTAGTCGGCCAAGCCGATCATGGTTTCGGAAGTTGCCGTAATGCTTTTTTACTGCTGTTTGCACTTTGCGCACATGCCGCCTGCAAACGTGTCGAATCGTGTTTAGTAGGTTTGTTTACTTCGCGTACATTACTTAATTTTGTTTCTATAATACAGTTGATGGTTTTCATTAAATATTTCATGAACATGAAATCTCGATTTAATAGTCTCGGGAAAGGATAAGGGATACTTTTTGTCCCGGAAAATGTACGGTTCCCGCACAATAAACTTTTATGATTTTCGTCTAAAGTCTAAACTAATCAATCTATTTTGATGAAATTTGGTATGGTGATACTTTGAGTCTTGGGAAAGGACAAGGGGATACTTTTTGTCCCGGAAAATGTACAGTACAAAAATATACACACTTTATTATTACAACGTCTAACGGGTCAGCTAGTATTATATAAAAGAAAGTGATGTTAGTTACACTACCTACTTATAACTCAAGAACGGATGAACCGATTTGGCTGAAAATTGGTGGAGAGGTAGCTTAGAACCAGGAGACAGACATAGAATACTTTTTATCTTGTTCGACCGCGTTTCCGTGAAGTCAGTATAAGATCTTATGTATAAAATTCTCGTGTCACAATGTTAGTTACCGTACTCCTGTCTCCTCCGAAACCTTTACCAAATGTTATATGAGTATTCAGTAGGTCTGAGAATTGGCTACTAGCTACGAGTACTTTTTATATTGATAAGTGCATTTTGTTGAATAAATAATTGTGATCTATTACAACTCGAGACTGACGGCGACCATAATATGTTAAAATTATATTACATAATTACAAAATAATTTCTTTACTACCAAGTAATTTCAGAAACACTTCATTTAATTTTAAAATGTGTAACACTGACTGAGTGTGTTATGTACACATTATAAATATTAATCAAGGTTTTTCTTTAATGTAATTTCAATAATAGTAAAAAAAGTAAAAAGCCGACTAGTCGGCGCTTTTTGCCGACTATTCGCCGACTAGTCGCCGACTACAAAAGTGGCCGGATAGTCGGCTTTACCGACTAGTCGGCGACTAGTCGGCACATCTCTAATAAAAACCTTTATATAAATTTATATAAAGGTTTTTATTAGAAGCGCCGACTAGTCGGCTTTTTACTTTTTTTACTATTATTGAAACGGCTAATTAGCCGTGAGCCGTTTCTTTGCCTTGCTCGGAATACATTAATGTTTTAATATTCAAATTTTTGTTTTAAAACATATTATTATTTAATATTACTATTGTTGCTTAATTATTAGTTACTTCCCACGTATCTATTAACTTATACGGATATATTTTAAATACGGATGTTCCCTTGAACCAGATATGTATGGTTGTTTAAATAAAATATTAAAATTATAGGTCATAGGTATGTTACATAACAAACTATGATCATGGATCAATCATACATAGTTTCATTTCGTGGACAGGTGATCCCAGAATCCTCTATGTATAGGGGCGATTGTAAAGGAAAGGTTGTATGATACTGGTGTAGGTAGTGACTAGTGGCTAATAGAGTCTCGTGTTTGTTAGATCCGGGACATCCCTCCTTTATACGGCTGAAGGCGAACCGCAGGTGGCTTTAGTGAGTAGGAGTCTCACATACCCCCGGGGTGCTTCAGCCTACTGAGGCACATACCCAACCCGGGGGACCCATGACGGGTTTCCCCTGCGCATAAAAAAAAAGGTAGTGGCTAATACGAAAAGATATAAATATATTTTCAAGATAGTGATTAATCTCTATTATACTTCGTGGTTGTCGCATAATAGCGGCTTAAAATTACTCCAATCCAGTAAACATGGACTGTATACCCAGGATTTTGGCTTTTGGGGGGCAGCATACCTCTGATATCGAGGGTGGTGGTTTATAGGTCTGGTATATTGAAACAAAAAATCATAAAAATTGGCTTTTATTAATCTGACTGAAAAAAAAATTTTGTTGACAGCTGCCTGTATACGGGCTACACTCGACAGCCACAAACGCCGCCACAAGGAGCAAGACGATAGTAATTGTAGCGTGTGGCGATCACCGACGTCAACCGTGTGTGTGCGGCGAGTCTTATATATAAAATGTATGAAAACTTCAGGAAATATGCCGGTAGCGGCGTTTTGTGGTTGTAGCCGGTGGCCCGTTTGCGGGAGCCCTGCGCGAGCGCACACTACATAGCTAGTATACATATTAGGTTAATACTTAATAGTATTGACTACTGCATTCATCACTTTGTCATTGTCAGCGTAGGCGACCAGTAATATACCAAATTGTAAAATTGCAACTTTAATAGTACAGTCACTACTGCAGTCCACTCAAATTCTCAATCTTTCATTTTAAAAACCTGGTACGTACCTACTTAGTAGCCTACACCTGCCATAACAGTTGACACGTCAAAAGAAAATTATACTTTAACTTAACCCATCAAGCCCCATACGGTGACCGCGACAACAATAGATTTCCAAGAATCCGCGATCGAAGGATATCTTGTATGAGCTGCATAGATAAAGTATTATAGCAAGTATGAGCTAAGCCAACTCTCATGGTTTTTTTGACTGACTGACTTTTAATAAATACAAAATATTAATAAAAAAGTAACGCCTGACTTTATATTTTGTTTACGCGTTTTACCAAAATTATGAAAACATTCTAGCTTTGCGCATTACTGGACTAACAAGAATTAAATTCCAAAAAATCAGAAGTAGGAATAAAATATACTTAGTTGTAATTAACTTTTCCATGTTTGACGTGATATTTTTTTATTTGGAAGAGAAAAAATAGATAAGTTGTAGGTACAATAGCAAAAACACTTATGTGTAGTTGCAATAATCTTTCATTCACATTTATATAGTAGTCTAGGAAATCTAGGAAGGTTAGTACCTAGTACCACTAGGTGAATAGAGCATATAACTCATACACATGTGTATGAGCTTTGTACCCTAAACCCTTATGTTTATGTTCAAGGTTTTATATTAAGTATGTAAAAAATAAAATTTAGACTTGATGTTGCAATTCCGCTTAGTTTCAATTATTCATAATAAATATTATCCATAATCCAGGAGAATCCGTAAACATCCGTTCCGTTTATATATAAAATTCTCGGGTCACAGTGTTTGTACGCGAACTCGTCCAAAACGGTTCAACCGATTGTATTGCTATGTACATTCGATAGGCCTAACAATAGGTTTTTATGTATTTTTATATTGATATTTTTTTTATATTAAGCAATATTTTTCGGGTCAGCTAGTTTTCTCCTTTTAGCTCCCCTCGATTTTTCATGAATTGCACCATCAGATCACCACTTTTGTTAACATGTTACGAAATTCGAAAAAAAACTACATCTTATACAATAACATAAGAATTTTGGAAATCCGTCAACAAACGGCGGGCAACAAATGGCGGAGTTATCCGCCATGGACCATAGTATCACTAAAATCGTCTCTGATGCTCGTGCTGATAAAAACCCCAGCTCAAATTTCATCTCGATATACTAAAATCATGTGTTCGAGAAATTCTGCATTGATTAACCATCCTCGACTGGCTCTAGAGAGCCATTATTCGTCCCATTAGGTGTTACCATTATCAATTTATTATCAATCTTCCAAACTCGTGAAAAAACAACCCTTCACATTTTCCAGATTGCAGTACTGGAATAAATATCAAAGATTTTCTAGTATTTAAGTTAGAACAAAAGATTACTTGAAATTACAATATAATTAATTTTTATTATTATATATAAGAGGGTCCGTGGCCTAATAGGTAGAGCTTTGGCTCACACTCTTAGAAAGTGCAGGTTCGATCCCGGGTGGAGGGGTGTACCAATGAGACATTTTCTGATCTCAAGTACATAATACGGACGCTCGTACGATGAAGGAAAACATCGTAAGGAAACCCGCACATAGTTGGTCCCAGACGTATTGACTCGTTCTTTCCACTGGACTAGGCCGACTATGTTGCGAGAATGCCGTATGTGCTTGGGCAATTAAAAAGCCACGGTTATTAAAAAAAATCTTGTCCCAACTACTACAGTATTTGAGTAACTTCGCTCTGAAAATACTGTATAAATCATCCACAACGGATGAAAAGGCCTAGTTTTATTATTATATCGGAAATAAAAATATCCGGAAGATTTTTTTTTGTAATTAATAACTTTAAAAATAAGCTAAAATTCTTGCATTTATGCTCTTTCAAATAGATTCTTATACTCAATCTTCACACTTTATAGGCGGTACCAGCCAACTTAACAAACCTGCGACGAAAAATGGTATTCGGTTGACACTTGAAAATGCTCAGATCTCCTCTAGAAATCACACACACACTTTGGAGTTTGGTGGTCTAATTCCCGTAGTGATATGTAACAGCTTTTTACAAAACGGCGAGAGAATTACTGCAGTTGTGTACATTGAAAACTGTCCACAATGATGGCGATGCTCGTACGTCTGCAACTAGTTTTTGTCTCCGCTGCTCCTTGATGACAACGCGCGACCCCATTTTGTTTGGAAACTCTCCCTCATCTGCCATACCGACTATAACCTTTTCCGAAATTGGTAAAACTTTTACCGGGAAGAAGTAGTATGTACTCTTCTAAATCCTTTCATAAATGTGCCGTCACCTTTGTTATTAACCCATCAAGCCTTATATGAGCACCGGTGATCGCGACACTAGAATAAAATAGTATTCCAAGAATCCGCGATCGTAGGATTAATATTCATTATCAAGCGAATGGTCGAAGTAGCAAATTTTGCATACAATATTATAATGTTATCACTGTTTGACTATTTAATCTTTTCATTTCAAGACCGTAGCGTTGTACCAAAGATATTTATTCGATATTTTCTTAGTATCGAGTACGACATTCATTGAAACCAAATCGATTTTCAAATCGCTGTCATACACTAGTTTTTGTCAAAACTATATCGATTTAAAGCCGATTTATTTTTTCAATCTCTATTGCCGCGGCCGCTGATTCGTCGATCGTCACGAAGCTTAGAGCTATGAGACGATACCATTGGACGATACACGCAGATCGTCCAATCAAGCACGAATCAAATAATTTCCCCCGTTTTTTTTCACACACTCCTATTAGTCTTTTCCACATTCTCCTATAAGTCTGCGTGATAAAATATAGCCTATATACTATATAGTCTTCCTCGATATTTATCGAGGAAGACTATAGGCTGATATTGTGTGTGTAGCTATGTGTTAGATAGCCCATTTGGGCTATCTAACACTAAAAGAATCATCAAAATCCGTTGCGTAGTTTTAAAGATTAAAGGGAACAAAGGGACATGAGGGAAAAAAAGCGACTTTGTTTTATAATATGTAAGTATAGAATTATGGCGCCTACAATATCGGTGCTAGCAATTTACCTACATAGTTTACACAATATTTTACACTAAGGGCCTGTTTCACCGGTTCCTGATAAAGAGTCAAATAGGCTATTTGACAGATAATGCAAAAAATTCTGTTCCACACGTGTCTGATAAGCCAATCAAGCAGATAAAATCATTGATATCCTATCAGCCCGATCATGTGGCTGTTAAAGGTTTTATTTGTCAGATAACAAAACTTTTTTTTTGAGATCGCGAAAATATTTCCAGCCTGCAGCCATCCTGCAGCCATTATATTTTTGCCAGTTATCGTAATGATGCAGTTCAGTGTTGTGTGAACTTTCTTCAAGTTAATATAATATTATAATGATATTTTGAATAAACATGGATCTTTTAGAGATTTTAGAAGATGAATTAGATGATTTTTAGGGTTCCGCAACCAAAAGCCAAAGGGTAAAAACGGGACCCTATTACTGAGACTTCGTCAACGATATTCTATGTTACTAACGTAAGAAACTCATTGGACGTCGTTGTCTGTCTGTATGTCTTTATCTGTCTAGCCAAGTGTGAGTCCGACTCGCGCACAAAGGGTTCCGTAAAAGTAGGCCATAAATTGTGTTTTTTGTATGGGAATGGTCCTCCTTAATTTTTTATTTTATTTTAATATTATTATTAAAAGAACACATATAATTAAACTAGCTTTTGCCCGCGTCTTCGCTCTCATTAAGAATTATAATTATATATACAATCTTTTATCCCCTTAGGGGTAGAATTAATAAAAATCCTTTATTAGCGGATGCCTACGTCATATCATCTACCTGCATGCCAAATTTCAGCCCGATCCGTCCAGTGGTACAGGCTGTGCGTTGATAGATCACCATGTCAGTCAGTCACCTTTGAGTTTTATATATATATATATATATATATATATATATATATATATATATATATATATATATATATATATATATATATATATATATATATATATATATATATATATATATATATATATATATATATATATATATATATATATATATATATTTTGTGAAAAATTCAAGTACCTACCTGTTGCCATTATTTATATATAGCAAAAAGGCCAAAAAATCATGTTTGTTGTATGGGAGCCCTCCATAAATATTAATTTTATATTGTTATAGCGGCAAGAGATATACATAATCTGAGAAAATATCATATCTCTAGCTTTTACCGTTCTTGAGTTACAGCCTGGAGATAGACAGACAGACGGACAGACAGACAGACAGACAGACAGACAGACAGACAGACAGACAGACAGACAGACAGACAGACAGACAGACAGGCAGGCAGGCAGGCAGGCAGACAGGCAGGCAGGCAGACAGGCAGGCAGGCAGGCAGACAGGCAGGCAGGCAGAAAGACAGGCAGACAGACGGAATAGCCGGGTGCCGCTTGGGAGTTGATGAGTTTAAGGGTTAATAGCATTTAAGTTTTATTATGTAACAAAATAATGTTTGTGTTTTAAAAATAGAATGTGTCAATAAATTTAAGAGAGAAATAAAAGTATTAATGCAAAAAGTATATATTACTATCCTTCAATATTCAATCACCGTTACAATTAAAATATTTAAAATTAAGTTTTATAATTACTACTTTTTATTTTCTTATTCACATTTTAAAACTAACAGAGTTAACACTTAACTGAAATGGAGGAGGAAGAAAAGCTATTAAAATAAGTATAATATAAAATATTTGAATAGCCTTTCTTCCTTCTCCATTTCAAGTTATCTACTCTTTTTTATAACGCATTTCCATCTTCAACATCAGCTGTTTCTTAAAAAAATTCCTGGAGTTCTTCCTCAAGAAGGGTTTTTTGTAGCTTTACAAATTCGAACTTTTCTTCGGCTAATTTATCAAAAGTTCTTTTTGCTTCGGGTTTACCTGTAAGGAAATACATATTTTTAATATGCAAGTATTTCATAACAAATACTTAAATAATGATATCCTGCAAACTTCAGCTAGGGAGGCAAATCTGCCCAAGATCAACATCAACCAGCTGCACTGAACACAAATACTGGTAGGTAGGTTATAAGACTGGTAGGTGATCAACTTTTAAGTCAGATCAGATACAATAATAATTATGTCACAAAAATGTTAAGTACACTGGGTGGTTGAACTTGTTACCTCTGGGTTATGAGTTATGACTTATGAGTCATTACTAATTTCACAGATTATGATGTTTGAGATTTTAATAATACTGAGTAAATGTAAATGTTCTAAAAGTCCACTGTGGACTCTTGGAAATGCTATTGTATTCTATTGTTGTCGCGGTCACCGGTGTCCTTATGGGGCTTGAAGGATTAAATATTTATTCAGTATCAGGAAAACTTACACAGAGCAGGATGTTTTTTGATCAGTAGCACCTCAATCGTGGGTATAACAGACATAATAGATTTTCATTTGTTATGCAACAGCCGGCTGCCGCTTGGGTGAAAGCTCCACAACAACTATATCATCTTGGCAAGAAGTACTAGCCACAATAATATCTATTCTGGAATCTGGAAACAAACAACATATGTACTTATAAATTTACATTATGTTTTTTTATTAAGGATTTTATCTAATGAAAATATTTACCATTCACTTTATCACTAGCTGTCATTGGGATCAGATAATACAGATTACAGAGAGTTTATTCAAACATAGGTATCAACAGCTGTCTAATCTACAACTAAAGACTGAACTGCAACATGCATGAGACAGAGCACAGCATGCTGGAGAGATTGGAGACACAAATCCATCTTCTTAGTCGTTTCCTTATCATTTCCTTTATTCGACTTAACCTCAATCTTTAGACATGTATCACTAGTTCAATAGAACTTCCTTGAGGCTTCTTTGATTGTCTTAACTGTCTGTTTCCAACTCAGACCAAAGCAACAAGGTTTCCAACGAAATCGTGTTTTTATTATAGTAGTATAGTATCCTCAATCCCCATGGGAAAATTTACACTTCTCTCGCGATTCTTTCCGTTGTCTAATATAGCGTCTCGTATATAAACATTTTTTAGTCTACATTCTATAATACAAATCACAAAATATTATGTAAATTATTCAAGAAACTACTTAGAAGAACATAGAACCATAGAACACTGAAATATTTTCAAATGTCTTGAAAGGTGTCACCTACGATTCGTTTTACGTATTTCATATTCCTTGCATATTAAATATTATGTCTGTTGTTGAATCAAAACCTTTTGACTCTTTTAAAACAAATCTTATGTAAAACTTTAGTAAATCCATCAATACATACGTCAACTCTATTTTTGTTGCTGTTTTTTTCTAATATATTTATGTGAAATTATGAAACTATTGTACTTTTCAATATAAGGTTGGGTTAAAATGGAACGTACGACGGAAATTGCGACGTTGCCACTCCGACTGTCAAATAAGGTTAGAGTTAATTATCTGGCGCGTAATTTAACAGAGACGTACGTGGTGGAACCAAAAAAATACATCTGGTGGATTTATATGGCAGATATTTTTATGTGGTAAATAGATAATGGGAGCTTTATCAGGAAGCGGTGAAACAGGCCCTAAATCTCTAGCTTTGTTAATATCAAAGATAAGGAGGGTGTGAAATAGCCGCGAACCGCTTCGAGAAAAGTACGGTACAGCCGTGCCTTTGCTAAAAAGCTTGGCTGGGGCACTGTTTATATACGAGACGCTATATTAGACAACGGAAAGAATCGCGAGAGAAGTGTAAATTTTCCCATGGGGATTGAGGATACTATACTACTATAATAAAAACACGATTTCGTTGGAAACCTTGTTTCTTTGGTCTGAGTTGGAAACAGACAGTTAAGACAATCAAAGAAGCCTCAAGGAAGTTCTATTGAACTAGTGATACATGTCTAAAGATTGAGGTTAAGTCGAATAAAGGAAATGATAAGGAAACGACTAAGAAGATGGATTTGTGTCTCCAATCTCTCCAGCATGCTGTGCTCTGTCTTATGCATGATGCAGTTCAATCTTTAGTTGTAGATTAGACAGCTGTTGATACCTATGTTTGAATAAACTCTCTGTAATCTGTATTATCTGATCCCAATGACGGCTAGTGATACAGTGAATGGTAAATATTTTCATTAGATAAAATCCTTAATAAAAAAACATAATGTAAATTTATAAGTACATATGTTGTTTGTTTCCAGATTCCAGAATAGATATTATTGTGGCTAGTACTTCTTGCCAAGATGATATAGTTGTTGTGGAACCTTCACCCAAGCGGCAGCCGGCTGTTGCATAACAAATGAAAATCTATTATGTCTGTGATACCCACGATTGAGGTGCTACTGATCAAAAAAACATCCTGCTCTATGTAAGTTTTCCTGATACTGAATAAATATTTAATCCTTCAAGCCCCATAAGGACACCGGTGACCGCGACAACAATAGAATACAATAGCATTTCCAAGAGTCCACAGTGGACTTTTAGAACATTTACATTTACTCAGTATTATTAAAATCTCAAACATCATAATCTGTGAAATTAGTAATGACTCATAAGTCATAACTCATAACCCAGAGGTAACAAGTTCAACCACCCAGTGTACTTAACATTTTTGTGACATAATTATTATTGTATCTGATCTGACTTTTAAAAGTTGATCACCTACCAGTCTTATAACCTACCTACCAGTATTTGTGTTCAGTGCAGCTGGTTGATGTTGATCTTGGGCAGATTTGCCTCCCTAGCTGAAGTTTGCAGGATATCATTATTTAAGTATTTGTTATGAAATACTTGCATATTAAAAATATGTATTTCCTTACAGGTAAACCCGAAGCAAAAAGATCTTTTGATAAATTAGCCGAAGAAAAGTTCGAATTTGTAAAGCTACAAAAAACCCTTCTTGAGGAAGAACTCCAGGATTTTTTTTTAAGAAACAGCTTATGTTGAAGATGGAAATGCGTTATAAAATTAACAAAAAATTAAAACCGACTTCCAAGGTAAAAACAATAATAACATTAATATGAACTAAAAAGTATTAAATAATTTTTACTATCTAATAGTGCCTTTTTCCGAATTTGGCAAAACCTCAACTATTTCTGTACTCAATCTTCATTATTTTGAAGTCGGTACCAGATAGCTGAATCTTCAGTCCTCTGACAGAAACACAAAAGCTATCTGGCACCGACTTCAAAATTATGAAGATTGAGTACAGAAATAGTTGAGGTTTTGCCAAATTCGGAAAAAGGCACTATTAGATAGTAAAAATTATTTAATACTTTTTAGTTCATATTAATGTTATTATTGTTTTTACCTTGGAAGTCGGTTTTAATTTTTTGTTAAAAATAATAATAATTTCACTCTTTTTAGTTACACTAGTAGATAAATCTTCGCGTATATTTTACGTATCTTATTACAATTTGTTAAGAGTCACAACTCACACTCACAAAATAATATAATATTATCAGTGAAGTGAACATAATATTGTGCTAAGTAATTTAACGATTTTAATACTTCAAGCCCGAAGCGGTCACCGGCGATTGCGATAACAATAGAAAGGCTATTGTGTCTCGTTTTTCCACGATCGAAGGATCTATCAGATAAAAAATTGTACAAACTTGCATAGGATGTAGCGTAGCATAATATTTAATATTATCATAATTATTGACAGCTGTTCTTGTAATCAAGAATTCAAATCGATAGGTACTTAGTGCACCATCTATCGATTAATAAGTATAACTAATTAAAAAGACACTTAATGACTTTTTTTTGTTTAAATGCTCTTTTTAAAATAACTTTATTTTAATTCTTTTTGTCTATTAAAATTTTATAAAGTAGTAAAGGATTCGATCTGTATATAAAGTAGTTAGTAAAGTATTCGATATTCTGTCTTCTGCCGCCACGCGCCGCCCGACCGCCGTGTATTAAAAACAAACAGGTGTTGTTAATTGTTATACAGTACATAATTATTATTATTAGTATATCCATACCTATGCCTTGTACTATTATCTATTCTGTGCCATGAGACATTGGTGGCCTTAACACGACGTGGTAATGATGATGATGACGATGATGATGATGATGATTATGATGATGAATATGAATTGCATAGAAGTTTATGCTTTCTGTTCTTAAAACAACGCCGAAACTCCCAAACGTGTATCTATAAGGAATCAGGAGTTCTCTCAGCATCATCGAAACCATGGTATACCTTGACCCAATATTTGACTTTTTGGTAGCGTATTCTTAGTACACTTCACATAAAACCAAAATCACCATATGTTTCCATATAAATTTCGAGGAGTTCCCTCGATTACTCCTGGATCCCATCATCAGGTCACCACCTTTGTGAAAATGGGACCAAATTGGAGTGAAACCTAATACAACAAAACAAAAATTTCGAAAATCGGTTCACAAACGGCGGAGTAATCGTTGAACATACAAAAATAAAAAAAAAAAAAAAAATATCCACAGCCGAACATATAACCTCCTCGTTTTTTGGAAGTCGGTTAAAAAGAGTAGATAACTTGAAATGGAGAAAGAAGAAAGGCTATTCAAATATTTTATATTATACTCATTTTAATAGCTTTTCTTCCTCCTCCATTTCAGTTAAGTGTTAACTCTGTTAGTTTTAAAATGTGAATAAGAAAATAAAAAGTAGTAATTATAAAACTTAATTTTAAATATTTCAATTGTAACGGTGATTGAATATTGAAGGATAGTAATATATACTTTTTGCATTAATACTTTTATTTCTCCCTTAAATTTATTGACACATTCTATTTTTAAAACACAAACATTATTTTGTTACATAATAAAACCTAAATGCCATTAACCCTTAAACTCATCAACTCCCAAGCGGCACCCGGCTATTCCGTCTGTCTGCCTGTCTGTCTGCCTGCCTGCCTGTCTGTCTGCCTGCCTGCCTGTCTGTCTGCCTGCCTGCCTGTCTGTCTGTCTGTCTGTCTGTCTGTCTGTCTGTCTGTCTGTCTATCTCCAGGCTGTAACTCAAGAACGGTAAAAGCTAGAGATATGATATTTGCTCAGATTATGTATATCTCTTGCCGCTATAACAATATAAAATTAATATTTATGGAGGGCTCCCATACAACAAACATGATTTTTTGGCCTTTTTGCTATATATAAATAATGGCAACAGGTAGGTACTTGAATTTTTCACAAAATATCTATATATATATAAAACTCAAAGGTGACTGACTGACATGGTGATCTATCAACGCACAGCCCGTACAGAATTTTTTGCATTATCTGGCAAATAGCCTATTTGGCTCTTTATCAGGAACCGGTGAAACAGGCCCTTAGAATTTCGATGACTAGGAGCAAGTATTAAAACTAGCTTAACCTCCAAATTACATTATAGTCTGATCAATAGTTTACTAGTTACGGATGGTCAAAGTTATTACGTTTTGTCACTGACTGACAGATCATCAAAATTCTAAGGTACGTCTAGCAGACTTAGAAGCTTGAAATTTGGTACCCGGATAGGTCTTTATTCATAATGAAAGGAAAAATTATGAAACCGGCCAAGTTCGAGTCGGACTAGCGTAGATAGGGGTTCTGTACCGTAAATTTGTATGGGAGCCCCCCTTAAACAAAAGGTTTATTTAATTTTTATTACTTATTATTTAAGTTGAAATACAATTGAGTATTTTCTGAAATTCCCAAAAACCTTACTGTTACCATTATGAAGATAGAGCAAAAAAAGCAAAAAAATCGTGTTTGTTGTACGAGACCCGCCATTCCTAAATTATTTTATTTTAATAGGACTTTAGAATTCTATTTTATAGCGACAACAAAAATACATAATTTGTGAAAAATTCAACTGTCCAGCTATTGCGGTTCTCGAGATCCAGCCTGGTGACAGACAGACAGCGAAGTATTAAGACTTTGTTAATATGGTAGAATAGTTTTAACGTGACCTGAAAAGAAAATAACTTTAAAAAAAGAAATGAAATCCCACCAAAACGTTAAATATAAAAGGCGCCAAGCAAAATATTGCATAGCTATGCAATACTTCTGTCGTAAGAAGTTTTCAGATCACATTCAAGCCAAGCCTTCAACATATTTTGTACTTAATTGAAATCAACATGCAGTGAATCTATCAATAGTTTTCTTTATTTTAAAATTATTATAGTGGCTTGGCAATGAGCACTAGAGAAATAATCAGCGACTAATTGGATTTATATGGGTACCTGCATTGACCAGATGCGTCATTACGGTAAAGGGGGCGTCCACAAATTACGTGTGGGTTTCTTACATAAACGTTTGGTTTGACAGTCAGTAGATTTTCTTTCGAACGAATTTGGAATGATCTTAATCGTAGAACGATTACGCTTACGATTAAATCATACAATAACAGTACAATCTGCATGAAATGGACCAAAATACTAAATAGTAGGGGAAGTACGGACAAAATGATAGGGTGTTTTGTTTTTCAATCATATTTTTTTATTTGATGACATTATAATTAGTCTCAACAGTTTAACATTATCTTAGGTTCATTGACTATCAGTAATACAGTCTTTTAATTAAGTAGGAACTATAATAAAACATACAAAAAGGAAAAATATGACTTAACACAAAAACCATTTTGTCCATATAGTATGGACAAAAATATGACATACACATTTTTAAGAACAAAGTTCACAATAATTAAATCGTTTGAGATTATTTCTAGTCATTTAGATTTAGAATTCTTGGCTCCACGCCTGCCGATTAGTTTTTCTTTCGTAGTTTCGCGGCATATCCCCTTAACAAAATTATAAATGTTAACAGAAATATTGTACAGTGTACATGGTATGTCATTTTGTCCAAATGTAACCAAAAACAAATAAATATCAAAATTCCACCAAATAATCTAATGATTGCAATAAAGTTTATATAAATCACTGGCTAATAGCATAGTTCATCGATTTTAATAGAAATAATAACAAATGACAGCAAATAACTCGCCAGAAAACAGGAGAAAACCATCTGTTAAATAAACTTTTGAAGGCGAGAAACACGTTTGATCTGCTTGCTGCGGCGCAACTGTGAGAATAGCACTCAAAGTCTGGCAGGATTGTTAATAATATGACTGCCGTCACGTGATACAATCGCGGAAATGTGTCTAAAACCCCCCAATTTTGAAATAAGGGCACTATGTCATTTTGTCCGTATATGTCATTTCGTACGTATTTCCCTTACCTATTATTTTGTTGAGAAAAAATTTCGTGAGATTTGCCGAGACCCCCCCTCTCCCCAACGTGAGATTAGGTGAGATTTGACTCGACTCCCTCCCCCCCCTAAACACCTCACGTAATTTGTGGACGCCCCTTTTCTAAAAAAACACTTTACGCTTGCCGTCTGTGTAAGTATGAACTCCTCCAAATATGCAGTTTTATATTTGTTTTTTAATAATTATGTGCTCATTGCCGAGCCACTATAATAATTTTAAAATAAAGAAAACTATTGATCCATTCACTGCATGTTGATTTCAATTAAGTACAAAATAAGTTGAAGGCTTGGCTTGAATGTGATCTGAAAACTTTTTACGGCAGAAGTATTGCATAGCTATGCAATATTTTGCTTGGCTCCTTTTACATTTAATGTTTTGGTGGGATAAACTTGACTGATAAAGTCAATAACTTCTATTGATAGTTAGATAACAATTATTATTGTTAGAATAATTCTGTAACTACTTATTACAATTTACAGTCCACCACTGCTATAACTGCAAAAGCATTTTTATTATACGTAATTTATAATAAAGTCAGTAAAAAACTACTACTGGTACTTAACAGCCTATTTGTATAAATGGACTAAAAAGTATGATTAGCAGTCAGTTTGTTATTATATTTTTATCAGCTACGTGATACGTCACGTATACGCGACGTGAACTTTGATACGTTATCAGCTCGGTCAGTATCACCACGTAGATCCAAGATTGCAATATTAATATTTTTCTCCGTCACTTCATTCTTTTCATAAAACAGTATAAAAAGTAAAGTATTAGTTAATTTAATCCTTCGTTAGGGGATTCTTGGAAATGCTATTGTATTCTATTGTTGTCGCGATCACCGGTGGTGTTATGGGGCTTGAAGGATTAATTAAGTAATAATTGACAACATTTCATTTAATTAATCATCAAAAATAAAAAATACCATTTCTTTGTTTTTATTTCCGAAGTCCTAAAAAAAATTACAGATTTTTTTAATCATCAATTTCCGAGAAAAAAATTAAAACGAAAAATCCACTTGTGACGTCATTGGTACGGCAGAATACGATACGATGCCCACCTTTGCTTGTAGGAACGAAAATAATGCAGATCTAAACACAATAACAAATTCAATAACCTCAAAGTAAAGTACCACAAAGTCAGTGACAGTACTGACAGTTTTTTTTAAGAAATCAGATATGACGTGCAAAGGTATTTTGTTGTTCAACCGTACCAATGACGTCATTTGGGGCTTAAGTCATTTTAGAATGATCAGAATTAAAAACTAAGTTTTATAAATGAAAATGACCACATTTTCAAAATTAAAAAAATTAGGGGTCCCCTAATTTAACCCCTACTTTTATATTTCGTCATAAAACAAGACGTGCAAATAATATTTGAAATGTTGTCAATTATCAGTTAGTTTTATAACACCCTGTTATCTGCTTTATGTTATAGGGCCTAGGTATAGGGTGTATATTATGTGAAAAAACTCGAACGGAATCATAATAATAATATCGAAAAAAAAAACATGACATGCTGACATTTTTGACAAAAATATTTAAAATTAAGCTTCACTAGCAAAAGACATAAACGCACGACAATCGGCTCGTATTTTTTTTAGATTATAAGAATCATAAAGCTAATAAAGGTATTTTAACTTTATGATAAGAATTTTTTAAATATTATCTTTTTTGTAAACTGTTTTTTTTTGTCATTTTGCCACTTTAAATATTTTATTGTCCATGAGCCAAAGCCAAAAGCCTAAACCTAAGGGTTACAGAGACTGAAGACAAACAAGGTCTACCACTGATCAAAAACAAAGTTTCATTAACCCCAGAGGCGCATATTCACGTCATTGATGTCAAAAATCAATAAATAACTATTATTAATGGCGAAAGTGTATTTGCCTGTCTCTCTGTTACACGCTCAAACCGCTGAACCAATTTTGCTAAAATTTCGTATGGAGATACTTTGAGGTCCGGGAAAGGACATAATATGATAGATTTTGTTTTTAGAAGTTAGACCCGAGGATACACATTTTACCACTTTGGAAGAGTCTCTCTCGCAAACTATTAAGGTTAGAAAAAATGATATTAGAAACCTCTAAATGATTTTTGAAGACCTATACATATTATAGATACCCCACACATATAGGTTTGATAAAAAAAATATTTTTTGTTATAGTTGTACTTATGGGGACCCCTAAAACTTTTAATATTTTTTCCATTTTTATATCAAAATCTTAATGCGGTTCACAGTCTACATCTACTTACCAAGTTTCAATAGTATAGCTCTTATAGTTTCGGAGAAAAGTGGCTGTGACACACGGACGGACTGACAGACAGACAGACAGACATGACGAATCAATAAGGGTTCCGTTTTTTGCCATTTGGTTACGGAACCCATAAAAACAACATAGTCCAATACGACTTAGCTTAGGAAGGCCTAACGTTAGAATAATAGGTATTTACTATTTAACTTACATAATATTTTATTATGTGTGTCGTATTGTGTGTTTTTTGTTGTGCTGCAGGCCTATCCTAAGATTATGCAAGGTAGGTCAGTGTTTATTTAAATTAATTTATTGATGTATTACATTAACAATTCGGTCATAATGCATGTATGTAACAATCATCATCGATCTTACACCGGATATAACTGCTGCATAATGAGCGCCAATCTTCTCCTTTCGCCTTCAAATTGTCAGTCCATCAAGCGACAGCCTTAAGTTCACTAACTTCTTCACCTTTTTGGTTTATCAACCGTATTTCTGCAGACATGGCCACCACAGAACTTGGAGGCTTTTACGTCAGCATGCTAATTTTGCTATGTCCAGTTCTTTGGCAAATGACAGGTTTATGAATTTTATTCACTAGCTAAGCCCCACTTTTTCCGATGCACGTTTAGCAACCTTGATCTTGGGCACGCCGCACAAATCCTGCAGTGAATGTCGTTTGGCACGTAGTTTGGCACCTTATGTTATTGTCGGTACTCTGTAGTATACACTGAGTAATATGTATGCTATGGCGCAGCGCAGACGACAGACTATCCGTGACGCACTTCTTAGTCTGTGGGAAATAGAACCTATGCAATTATATGCAGTAACGCCCACGACGCGCAAAAAGTCCACCGCGTTACTGCATAATATAATTGCGTAGGTTCTATTTCCGCGGACTAAAAAGTACGTCACGGCCACGGATAGTCTGTCGTCTGCGCTGCGCCTATATCTCTTTTTCTTTTGCTTATCGGATTGTAGGATGCATAGCGCGCATTGATTAAAAATTTCAATTTAGTCAAAATAGTAAGTTAGTTTTTATTAATGTATTTACTATTTGGCATCTTATCATATTATAAAATTATGTTACATATTAATTGATAGCTAAAATATTTGTCACAAATCACAATACTAGATCACATAACGGGTTTTGTAATTTGTTATCGTTAATATTGACGTCAGAAACAGTTAAACAACATTTTTCTTCCTAATATAAATACTCGTATAAAAGTATGCTTCGACGATCTGCGATCGATTGAATTGTAATTACTTACATCATAAATTAAGGCGCAATATTATGATTGGATTGACAAAAAAAATCCATATTGAGTAGTAGACAAGTCGTAGTCTATCAAAGAAGTTGATTCATAGGCAGATTGGGATCTACGTAATTTGGTCGCGTTACGTCAAACGCAGCTGAAAAATCACGACTAATATTGATAAGATATAACCCAGCCAAATGACACGGGTCCGCCATCCGTCTATGAATTAATTTCTTCGATGGTACCTACGTAAAATATCTCACCGCGCGACTGCGCCACCGCGACTCGCCTCGCTGTCCGAAAGATACGTGGCAGATCTCTTGTATCGCCTATGGAATATGTATACATAGAGGTCATTGTAAAATATTATGTCTTATTAAAAGAAAAATTTTAAAAAGATATAATATCCAGAATGTGGAGATTATTATAATTGGAAAAGCAATTATTATAGAAATAGAACTTCAATCATATTTTTATTATGTAAAAATGTGTATAATATTTAAACAGGAACCGAGGTTTAGACTATAGCTATTATAATAGCTCAAATTTTCCATGAATATATGAACGACATTTCCGCGCTACGATTTGTGGCTATTAAATGTCTGAGCAGGTTTAAAATGGCTATTTTTAGTGAATCATACAATGTTTGCTCCACATTAATAGGATATTATGTTATGCTAAGTAAACACATACGGTTTTACTTGATCGAGCAATCTGCACACAGAGTAAAACCCACGGCTTGGGCTTTCGTCCACACATTCAGCATTACTCGATAGTTTTACTCCAGATCGAGAAGAATTATCGTGTTGACCGCAAAACTCACACGCTTGAGTACAAGTTCGAAGGAAATTAGATTTATTGATTCCATCGAGCCGGCTCGATGCGAGCCCTCGAGTTGTGAGTTATGGTTTTGCGGTCCACACGATAATGTTTACTCGATTTGGAATAAAACTATCGAGTAATACCGATGAGTACTGACCATTACTGCAATGTTTTGACGCTAGAATACAGCACCAGCGTTTAGCACAGACAGATCGTTTCTATTAAATAATATTCTGATATGACGATTGACGTGTGCAACTTAGGGGGCGTCTATTAATTGCGTGAGGTATTTTTGAGGATTTTTTGTCTCCCCCTCCCTTTGCGAGATTTCGTAAGATTCGCCATATATAAATTCGCCCATAATAATAATATTTATTATATATGTTACGGCTAATAGCCGAAGTGCGGCTACACCTAGTTTTAGCCGGTTTTACAACTAGGTGCAGCCTGCCACATGCGGTTAAACCTAGGTATATCCTACTTATCTTCGGTTACAACTAGATTTAGCCTTTATTATAGCGGCTAAAACTAGGTGCAGCCACACACCGGTGGTTAAACTTAGGTGTATCCTATTTATCATCGGCTAGAACTAGGTTTTCAGGTACTGACCTGAAACTGTAAGGACGCCGTATGTTTTTCTCGCATCTATAATATTCACATAATACTATTAATTCATCCAGAATCCAGATGATTATGTAATGTAATACTGTCCGTATTTATTTTTTCCAATTTTCTTAATATTTATGCATTTGAAACTGATATATTATTTTTAGGGTTCCGTACCTCAAATGGAAAAAACGGAACCCTTATAGGATCACTTTGTTGTCCGTCTGTCCGTCCGTCTGTCAAGACCCTTTTTCTCAGGAACGCGTGGAGGTATGAAGCTGAAATTTATATCAATTACTCAGGTCTACTGTCCCTTGAAGCTGTGAAAAAATCAAACTTCTAAGCCAACGCAATCAAAAGATACAGCCGTTTATGCCGCAAATTTTCGACACTTGCAAGGGAATCAAAACCTACAGGGTGCTTCCCGTGAACTCAGAATCTTGAAATTTGGTACGAAGCAACGTCTTATAGCATAGATAAAGGAAAAATTACGAAAACCATAAATTTTTAGTTACATCACATAATATATATTTTTTTTTATAATTTTAAACTTACTACCCATTTCCTCATAAACGCGTAGAGGTATTAAATTGAAATTCATACCAAATACTCAGGTCTATAATACCCTTAAGCTGTAACAAAATCAAACTTCTATGTCAACGCAATCAAAAGAAACAGCAATTTAAGCTGCATATTTTGAAACTCGCAAGTACTCGCAAGGGAATCAAAACCTAAAGGGTACTTCCAGTCGACCTAGAATCTTGAAATTTGGCATGAAGCAACGTTTTATAGCACACATAAAGGAAAAATTCCGAAAACCTTAAATTTTTAGTTACATTACAAAAAATATATTTTTTAATAAATATAAACTTATTACTTTTTTCCTCATGAACGCGTAGAGCTATCAAGTTGAAATTCATATCAAACGAACTTTGTAAACCTTGCAGGTTTGTACGGAACCCTCGGTGCGCGAGTCCGACTCGCACTTGGCCGGTTTTTTTTATTCATGAACCCTCATTGAAATTGGTTTAACCATTTCGATAGAGATTATCAACAAACATAGCAAGGTTTTATAATAATATTATTTTTTATAATGAGACTTGAAAGATTAACCTGTTTTAAGCATTAAAAGAAAGAGGACCCGTTTTAAGTATTAAACCAGTTATCTGCCCCACCAGCTGTTGGACTCTGTTCGCTCGATGGACTTTTATGGACCTTTTATGTTTGGACTTCATATTATGTATTTATAGTCACTATTCGCACTCGTGATTCCTTGTCAAGAGGGCGTAGAAAACAAAATTTTCGTCATCTTATTTTTATTCAACTTTCGTTTGGCATATTCAATAATTGAATGCGTGAAAATCCACCCGCGTTGATAGAAAAGACGTGTCATAGCGAGCGCTACGATTTCAACGCGCGTCACGGGCATGCCTCACGTCCGCTGTTGACTGCGCTATAACGCATGCCCTTGATGAACAAAAAAAGGCACAGTGTGGACAAAGCTATAGTATACCTAATTCATTTTCATACTTGATAATGAGCCAAGAATTGGTTCATATTTTAAACATATTATTACATAGATACCTACTACATTATATTTGCCAGGGTCTGTATCAGAGAAAACAAGATATTATTATCTTAAAATTTTCTTTATAGAAAAAAAAAAAATTCTACTTACTTATGTCCAAAACAATGCATACAACTAAGTCAATGTTTTAATAAATAATGTAACATTCTAGTTTTTACTGAGGGACTGCTGTAGGACTAGCGGATAAAAAAAATATGGTTATTGAGTTATTACGAAAAAACTACTTTGGCGCCGATTCCGCGTCGTTCTTATTCACCTGTCTGATGATGTTTGACTTTTTTACCCGACTACGGCGAAGCAAAAATGAGGGTTATGATGAGGGCCTGTATGTGGGTATGGATATTCATCTGTTCCCTACTATGCCACCTTTTTTTTTTTTTTGACGCAGTGAAATGCTGTGACGCATTCGACGCAGGGGATGGGGGCTTCCGCTGCGGATATGTGGGGCTCGCCGCGGTGAAGACGGTAGGTGCCGCGGCCCTACCCACTAAAACACTGCGATGTTCCCTCGACACGCTGGACCGAGTGCGCTGTGCGACCGGTAACTGCGACATGGCGTCCGGGACTCGGCCGGCCCTTCGACACTTCGATTGCTGCGAAATGGCGTGCCTTTTCGTCTAAGCGATCGAATTCGATATTATGTAATTTAAAAGAGAGCTCGGTATAAAGAACTTTGAGTATAAATGACTTTGTAATTTTAAATTATCCCTAACGGTAAACCATGACGTGTCTCTTCGTTAAGCCAGATATTATAATTTAAATTATTATAAATAATAATATTTTGAAAAACAAAAACAAGAAAGAACTGGTTAAGTTTTTGTACGCAGGTCCTATTGATAAGGAGATAGTTAGATATAAGTCCAGTTTGACATACATGGGAGAGGTATCTGCACGCTTATCCAAAATAATGAAAAACAACGATATGCATGTCGCATTCAGGACAAATAATACTTTGAAACATCATTTGTGTCATAACAAAGACCGGATTGATAAAAATATCAGTCCGGTGTCTATAAGATCGATTGTCCTGAATGCGAAAGTGTATATGTGGGTCAAACTGGACGCAGATTTGGGACTCGGTATAAAGAACATATCGCGGCTTATAGGAATGGTCATCCTGATAAGTCACATTTTGCTAAACATCTTTTAGATAGTAATCATACCGTGCCCGATGGCCATTCCTATAAAGTTTTACATAAATGCGATAAAGGCTAATAGGCACTAATCATTAAAATTATTACATTTTTGAAGAGCTTTCCGGTGGTGCCGTTAATAAAAGCGTCAATTTTATAATTTCCTCGAATATATGATTTTAATTTTTTTAAACAGCACCAATAATAATTTTTTACCAACATTTTCCGATTGCAATCTTAATGCTCATGGAAGTTTAGTAAATCGGTAGGTAACTACTTTATTCCCTTTTTTAATAATGTTGCCAACTACAAAGAAAAATTTTGTTTCTAGAAAGATATTGTACCTATCGGGTGCATCGCATTCTTTTAATGGGGATGGAGCCACAAATTTGAAGTGTTTTGATCTATCCTACCTCTGTTTTGTGTTCGGCGTGTGTCATGATAGCTAGTTTGCAGACTACGAGGGCATAAAACTACCGAAATATGCACTATTAACCAAAAATTTGCCAAAATATGCACTATCCGCTAAAAAGTGTCATTATATGCATTTGCTGCAAGTATGCAAATGCATATAATCCGATGTCTAGTCATCATCAAATCAAATAATAGAGTCCCGTTTTTAGGGTTCCGTACCCAAAGGGTACAAACGGGACTCTTTTACTAAGACTCCGATGTCTGTCTGTCCGTCTATCTGTTTTCTTCTCATTAATAGGATTGTTAAATAAAAATAGATTTGGTTATAATTTTACATTAAAATTATAACGTATAATGTTGGTGATCATTTACTAATTTTGGTGACGGTTAAATACTTTTGGTTTAACAATGATTTATTTGGAGTCATTTTGCATAAATAGGATAGCGAAATAATAAATCTTTGGTGATCATTTTACATTAAAATGCTAGTATAATGTTGGTGATCATTTACTAATTTTGGTGATCATTTTACATTAAAGTGCTAGTATAATGTTGGTGATCATTTACTAATTTTGGTGATCATTTTACATTAAAATGCTAGTAAAATGTTGGTGATCATTTACTAATTTTGGCGATCATTTACTTATTCTGGTGATCATTTACTATTTTTTGGTTTTAAGATGTTAAATCTTTGGTTATCATTTTACATTAAACTGGTGGTCTGTATTTTGGTGATCGTTTACAATTTTTGTCTGTGAAATGTTACTATTTCTGGTGATCAGTTAATTATAAGCCTTTTTTTAAACTTTATTTTTATGTTTTGTTCGCCCCCTTAATGTATTCCACATCATGACATAATCGAACTTTGATTTCGGTGGATCAATGTGAGGTTTGAGGATAAAATCACTGTGAGTTTAATTAGTAATTACCACATAATTATTTTTATAACCAGAACCATAATACTAGAGGGCAAAAAATGAGTACACTGGTGTTTCGTCCCAAAGTTTTTGGGCCCACTGGGACCAATGACCAGATATGATTTTTTATCATTTTTTCATCTAGCGATTTGTCCCAATTTTATGATCCATTGTTTTCTGGCAAGAAAATTTGAAGTAGGGTTAGCACAAAAATGATTAATCAGTTATACATAACCATAATATTGTTTTGTACATTTAAAACATAGAACACTTTCACCTTAAACCGAATATTGCAATTAATAACTAAACATACTGCTTCGAATTAGGTTTTAAAAAAATACTGCTCTATAATATTATATATATCTTAAATGTCATAATAATATTTTAAGTACATACTTAGTATTAAACTAACGTTAATTACTGTTAAAGTACAGTCAAAACAACAAGTCACATAAATGACTACTTGAGTGTTTATGCAATGTATGTTTATTTCTATGCAATATAGATAAAAATCATTCCATCCACAAGGGTCCATCCAAACGGGTGGACCGATTTTGATCTAGTTTTTTTTTTGTTTGAAAGCTGACGTGATCGAGAGTGTTCAGATATATTTTTTTATTTATAAAAAAAATATATCTGAACACTCGGGCCACGATGTTTGGACACTAAAATTCTATGGAGTGCCGCACTACACCGAAGAGCACTTTGGATTCGGATGTCGATCTCATCTACTCTTGAAATTGTGTCGGTTATAGTGCAACCTAGGTACTTAAACTTAGCTGTTCCTGTGTATGAGATGTTATCTACTGCAAGATCTTCAGGCGGTCGTCGTTTATCTTTGTATCTCCGCATGTGCAAGTATTCAGTTTTGCCATGATTGATGTTAAGTCCGACTTTATTGGCTTCCATCTCAATGGTCGTTACCATATCCACGACGTCAAACTTTTTCTCACTCACGAGAGCCAGATCATCTGCATAGCCTATTACTTGATGTTTTCCATTAAGCTGGACGCCCCTGTCAAGGTCTGTTACCTTCCTTATTATGTGTTCTAACGCCAGGTTAAATAACATTGGTGAGAGAGCATCCCCCTGTTTTAGTCCAGTATCTATTTTAAATAAGCTCGTATATGACCTGTCTACCCGTACCACCGCATTACTCTTACTCGTAGCTGTCTTGATCAAGTTAATAAGTTTCTCAGGGATTTGGAAATAGGGAACGCTTAGGCAAATTATCTGTTCCGCTACGCCGGCGGAGCGGAACAGAGGATGGATGGATCATCATCATCAACCTGCTCAGTGCTGGACAATCAGGGCTTATCTGGTTCATGAAAGGCCGTTAGCAACTTGTTGTCGTTTGATGAGTTTTATATTTCATTCTAGTTCATGACATTTGTGAATATATATATATGTTACGCTCAAAGACCGAAATCGCTCAGTGAGCGAAAAAATAGCTCACAACGCGTTGTGGTCACAGTGAAACAGCCACGACGCGGAATGGGGATTGTCCATTTTTTTTTAATTTTGCTCATTACAAAAACATTTCGAGGAATAAGGTCAGTGATCGTTTTTCTGTATATAGACGAAATAAATACCCATTAGTTACTTATATTTTTGAACAAATATGTTTAACCTTAGTTTGACCTTCAATGGCGTTAAATTAGCAATAAATTCGACCAGCATTACTTTTCGAACTTTTGGTAAGCTTCTCATATCTGCTTTCGTCGTCGTGGCTCTAATGAAAACGTCCACGACGCGTTCTGGCAATCACAAAAAGACCATAACGCGAAATTCGTGTCGTGGCTGATGTGCTATTCTTTTTTCTTGATTTGCTCTTGATTGATTAATCGTCCATAGGTGTGGAAGATCAAATTTGAATTACCACGCGTACTACAAAATATTTTTTCTTTAACTAAATTACTGCAAACCGTGTTTATCATTATTATTAATTATAAAATATCCATAGTTCCGTACTATCCGATATTATTACTGTCTGTCTGTCTGTCTGTACGGATAGTTATATGGAACTGGATATTTTATAAATCTATACTTCCATACTTAATATTATAAATGTGAAAGTGTGTCTGTCTGTCTGTCTGTCTGTCTGTTACCTCTTCACGCTCAAACCGCTGAACCGATTTCGCTGAAATTTGGTATGGAGATACTTTGAGTCCCGGCAAAGGACATAGGACACTTTTTGTCCCGGAAAAATGTACGGTTACCGCGCTATAAAGGAGTTTTGGCGCAACGGAGTTGCGGGCGTCATCTAGTAATAATGAAAATTTACACGTTATGCAGTGATTTAGTAAAAGAAAAAATATTTTGTAGTACGCGTGGTAATTCAAATTTGATCTTCCATACCTATGGACGATTAATCAATCAAGAATAAATCAAGAAAAACGAAAAGCATATCAGCCACGACGTGAATTTCGCGTTATGGTCTTTTTGTGATTGCCAGAACGCGTCGTGGCCGTTTTCATTAGAGCCACGACGCGAATTTCGCGTCGTGGCTGTTTCACTGTGACCACAACGCGTTGTGAGCTATTTTTTCGCTCACTGAGCGATTTCGGTCTTTGAGCGTAACATATACAATATACGTATACACAAATTAATGGAAAGTTGACCTGGTGCTGCAGGATCAACTGGTAATCAATAAGATATCCAACTTCTCGCCAACTTAGAGCAGAGTTTTCGTGTTTGGGCATTTTAATTGCGACAACCAGTAAGAAGCAGATAGATTTACGCGGGCGAAGCCGCGCGGGATATCTAGTCAAATAATATGGGCGAAATACTTTATATGGCAAAACGACGTTTGCCGGGACAGCTATAAGTCGACCTATTAAAAAATTGCAAGCTTACTAACCAAACATAAACGTGTTAAATTAATAAATAGGTGCCCAATAGATATATATAATAACTCCGCAGCTCCACCGAATTAAATAATTTATTAATTATTATGCATTCAATTTATTTATTTTCAATTTATTTTGACGACCTCTGTGGCTCAGCGTCAAGCGCGTTGGTCGCTCAAGCCGGGGTCGCGGGTTCGAATCCCGCCGACGGAACAAAAAAAAAAAGTTTTCAATGTTCCCGGGTCTGGATGTGTATTAAATTTGTGTATGATATAATAAAAATCTTAAATATATGTATAGTATAAAAGTATTAAATATATTTCCGTTGTCTGGTACCTGTAACACAAGTCCTTTAGGTACTTAACACGGGGCCAGACTGACGTGGTGTGAAGCGTCCATAGATATTATTATAGATATTATTATTATTATTATTATTTATAGGCCTATTCTGCAATTTATAAGCAAAAAATAAAACAAAATAGTGTTATAAGTCAAGAACAAAACAAAATTCGTATTTAGTAGTATTCATGAATCACGATAGAATTATTCATGGATTAATAATAAAAGTAAGTAATAAAATTATAACATACTAGCTGTTGCCCGCGTCTTCTTCCGCGTGGACTTTAGTTTATAGTTGTTCCCGTACATCGATTGTGCGCGTTTATAATTTTGGACGTGGGTGACGGTAATATCGTGGACGTCCGCGGTAAAACGATAACATAGGGAAGTAAAATGTATGGAAATATATGAAGACTTTTCCGTCAACGATAACTTTTTTAATGTGCAGGTTAGAGGACATCACGACGTCTACACTCTTCTGAACAACACAAAGCGTCCGCGGTGCGTAAAATCAAAAGGGCATTTAACGTACCCGAGTCCCAACGTTTTATCGTGGAAGCCGGCGTCCACGATAACGTGATGTCCAGAATTACAAAAGCGCACATTTAATAGTTTATGCGCAAATCAGAAAAGTATATTGTGTGTTAAAATTTTTAGGGTTCCGTAGTCAACAAGGAACCGTTACGAGTATAGTTTCGGTCTGTCCGTCCGTCTTATAATTTGTTGTAAATCTTATATTTTCTTAAGCATCATGTTCTTTGTAATCCAACCTTTACTTCCTTCAAAAATTGGTTTATAATAATATCATTATTTAACTTTTAAATTACACAGATTTCTGTTTACAAGGGTTAAAAAATCACATTTGCTTGTAATGTTAGTCACTTCCATAATGCTAAATAGTGAAAACCTGCTTTTTGTTTTTTCTATTCGTTAGCTATTTATGTAAAATTTTAAGTACAGAATGCTAAAAAAATGAATCCATATTTCCCTTGGTCACGACATCACGCGTAAACGACTGGACCGATTTTGCTGAAATTTGGTATAGAGATACTTTGAGTCCCAGGAAAGGATATAAGATACATTTTGTCCCGGAAAAATGTACAGCTACTGCAAAATATACTTTTATGATATGCGCGTAAACTATTCAATCGATTTTGATGAATTTTGATATAGACCAACTTTGAGTCTCGCGAAAGGATATAGGACATAATTATTTTGTACTGGAAAAATATACGGTTTCCACACAATATACTAACTATAATATTTTTCGGGAGCCTTTTGTTGGAGAGGTATGTTACGAGTATTAATTGTTAATGGAGGGTGTTGTGGGATCCGATTATTTTTAGCTCTGAATATAATCATCTAAATAATATATCTAATTCCATCTAACCCTGTGCTACAGTTTGAATCTAATGATAGTACGTCATCATCAAAATTCTAAAGTAAACCCGGCGACTACAATCTACTCATAAAATATACTTCACAAATTCATGAAGTACAAAAAATCGAATTGATTTGAATATTATTACTCGTACGGTAGTGATATAATACGAGTGTATATATAAATTATAAAGCAATGAAATAGTTCTTGCAAACATTCACCGTTTATTTTTGGAACGTGACAGGTATGTTTGTTTATAATCCCCGACCAAAACTAGGGACGTTATAAGTTTAAGTTATATCTATCTGTCTATATTATGTCTGTGTCTGCGCGTTTGTCTATCCGTGGTATCGTAGCAACTCAAGTGCTGACCCCAGACCGGTCGGTGGAATTAACAGGCCTTGTTCCTCCCAGTAGCATCAAATGGCACTTCACACAGTGCAACTTTGTGAAGGACATGGTTCTGGCGACTCCACGGATTGGCAGCTGGTAGGCTCGGCACACGTTATCTTCTTAACAGCCTCGAAACTTCACCCAGCTTGAGTGACTCCTCTCCGCCATAAAATGTCGGGTCTGCTGCCTACCATACTGGGAGCACACCCGATCCCTCAGAGTCTCAAACATTGCTAATAGAAATGAAAACTCCCCGGAAAGTTTCCTTTTCTAAGGAATACTTCCTGAAACTTCCAAATTTTGAAGTTTTTAAAACTAACATTCTTATAAAGACAGCTGTTGTGACGTTTATTTTTAAATGCAAATAACACTAAATTTAGGTACGTACTTTTTATAGTTTTGATTAAATTGAACATACTTTAGGTATAATTATTATAGGTATGATGTGGAAGCAGATAGTTGTGATAAATAATTATTTTAAACTAGGCTGATGATGCCCGTAACTCCGTTGCGCTAAAACTCGTTTATCGCATTAGAACCGTACATTTTTCTCGGACAGAAAGTATCCTATGTCCTTTCCCGAGACTCAAAGTATCTCCATGCTTTTCAGCAAAATAGGTTCAGCGGTTTGAGCGTAAAGAGGTAACAAACAGACAGACACACTTTCGCATTTTTAATATTAATATGGATAATATTATTTTGAAACATAATATATTCCTCAGGATCGACTTTGCTTCACACTTTTGGAATTTTTTATATTATTTTTCTTTGAAAAAATTATGACGATAACGAATAAACTATGTTTTCAAAATATATATGGCATTCCGAATATTTGTGAATAAACACTTACCAGTTACCAGACATGATTGTGCCTACGGGACCTATATATATATATATATATATATATATATATATATATATATATATATATATATATATATATATGTCCCGTAGGCACAATCATGGCCTACGGGACCTATATATATATATATATATATATATATATATATATATATGTCCCGTAGGCACAATCATGTCTGGTAACTGGTAAGTGTTTATTCACAAATATTCGGAATGCCATATATATTTTGAAAACATAGTTTATTCGTTATCGTCATAAACTTATATATATATATATATATATATATATATATATATATATATATATATATATATATATATATATATATATATATATATATATATATATTGTATAGATTGTGCCTATGCCTATATATATATATATAGGCATAGGCACAATCATATATATATATATATATATATATAGGTCGGTGGTCGCTGGGTTGATGCAGTCAGCACTAAGAGTCGTCGAGGATTGGTGCCAAAGGGTCAAGCTAACAGTAAACGCTGATAAGACGGTCTTGATACCTTTCACCAAAAAGAGGAAGTTGGAGGGACTAAGACCCCCAATACTCTTCGGGAAAACTATTAAGTTTGCGGGTGATGTCAAATATCTAGGAGTAATCCTAGACAAAGGACTCACTTGGAATAAGCACATCGAGTACATTACGAAAAAGGCTAGATGTGCTCTGGGTTCCTGTTGGAAGCTTGTCAGCTCTAAATTGGGTATTCGGCCGAAGGCAATGCTATGGCTATATACAGCCGTAGTGAGACCGATTACCACATATGGCTGCGTAGTGTGGCATAAAAAGGCTGAACAAGTATACTGTAATAAAAGTTTAAACAGCGTACAGAGACTGGCATGTCTTATAATCACGGGTGCACTCTCGTCAACACCCACCGCTTCTCTCGAGGCCCTGATCAACTTAACTCCGCTTCCTCTGCTTGTTCAGATGGAGGCCAAAAAGGTGGCTCTCAGGGCCAGGACGGCGGGTAAGACGAATTGGACCTCCACCCCATTTCGACAGCTGGAACAGTCTCTCAGTGAATCACCATGCCATGATCAAGGTGCATAGCTTTTCGAAGCAATATCAGGTTTTTATACCTTCCAGGGAGGACTGGGAAAGAAAAATCCCAATCGATGTCCGCCCTAGCGACATAGTTTGGTTCACGGATGGATCAAGGAAAGACAACCGTGCGGGAGCCGGATTCTACGGAGGCAGGCCACCGAAAGGCAAATACGCCTGATTGGGGGAGTTTGCGACCGTGTTTCAGGCTGAAGTCTTCGCTATCCTCGGTTGTTCACTAGAAAGCCTGAAGATGGCCCTAGTTAATAAAAACGTGTTTATCTTCTCCGATAGTCAAGCTGCACTTAAAGCACTGACTGCCGCAGAAGTCTCGTCCAAATTAGTTCTGGAATGCATTGAGACGTTAAACATGCTGGGAAGGAACAACAGCATCCGCCTAGTATGGGTCCCGGGCCACAGTAACGTCCCCGGCAATGAAACCGCTGACGAACTGGCTAGGCTTGGGGCCGAGAGTCTCATATATGGCCCAGAACCAGTCTGTGGTATAACTCCCAGTACCACAAAGCAAGTGCTCAAGGAATGGGGCCACATACTATGCAGGAAGCAATGGGCTGAGACCCCTGGCCTTGAACACTCCAAGGCACTAATTCCTGGCTTCAACAAGAAACTATCAGAATTAGTGCTCACCCTGGGTAGGAACCAATTAAGAATCCTTACCAGAAGCCTAACTGGGCACTGCAAGCTCAACAAACACATAAACAGAATGGGTATTTGTAGCATAACGACTTGGAGATTCTGTGAGGAGGAGGATGAAACACCTATTCACCTTCTCCTCGACTGTACTGCTCTAGTACAGAGCAGGAACAGGCACCTTGGTCGCCAAGAATACTCATCCACAGAGGAAATTCGTGGCACCAACCCCAACCATATCGTTCAATTTATGAGCAGTATTGGGTTGCGGATGATTCTCTAGTGCGAAGGAGTCACAATAGATCCTCATGGGTCGCAGTGACGCCAGGGCTATAGCGACCTGCCTTCTATTAAAAAAAAAATGCATAGGCAGTGTGGGAGGAGGGAAGTGCTATACGCAAGTCTATGCGTGCTCTCACTCATTTACTTAAAGGTGGAAGTTTATTTCGCGGAATATTGCTAAAAATAATAACAAACTAAGATGGGATTTCACCAAACACACATAAAATTTCGATTTATAAAACTTAGTTCCCATTGAACGCGTTCATGCAGCGACGTAAATCTCGTTCTCTTTCAAATGGATTTCACAAAATTCTATTGATCGCTATTATTAAATCTAAGTTTACGTGACGTCACGCAATTATTTTACATGTATTCGGTATTTTAAAGCCTTTTCACGTTAATTTAACTTCAAAATAGAAAGAAACAATACATAAACTTACAAACGCATGTGTCTAAACTGTCATATTGACATTTCCTTTGTCTATGTTTTTCGTTCCGCTATGACAGGGCTTGAACGGGTTTTATGACGTTGAACTTCGGACTTTGGCCGTTCAGAAGATAAAACTCGGATTTGCTGTGAACGCGTTCCGTTTACGCTGGTGAAATGCATTTCGATGTTATAATCGCGTTTATACGTTCTGAGCCGGTTCAGAGTGCTTTGAACGCGTTCCATTTCTTTGGTGAACCCTTAATGTTAAGCTATGGATTTCCGCAAAGTAACGCCTGATTCCATTAACTATTTAAAATCGGTGAGCATGACCGACCAGGCACGACTATACATTAAGGTACCAAAATTACATCGTATAGCCGCTCAAAATGTTTGGTGCAATCAACAATGCAAACGTCTAAATGTTATTCCTAATTATATTAATGTAAGAACCAACACGCACAGCCAAGCCTCCAATATTGCTATAAAAAAAGCCGAGACTATCTGGCTTAATGAAGAGACACGTCACTGGTTTACCGTTAGGGATAATTTAAAATTACATCTCAAAGTAAAACCGAGCTCTCTTTTAAATTACATAATATCGAATTCGATCGCTTAGACGAAAAGGCACGCCATTTCGCAGCAATCGAAGTGCACGCTAAATATTTAAGTCAAAAGAAAAAGCTTCAGACTTTGGTAAATAAAAACAGGATTGTCCAATCACATACAGAATCCAGGTCTGAACCTTTTTCCTTCCACCCTCGCGTCAAAAACTTAACCAGCGTACAATTTGCCAAGGGTATAAAATTCGGTGTTTTGGCCGGCGGCGGCACTTGACGGACGTTGTTCGTAGAGTCCACATCCTGAGGATGCTCCGGTATTGGTGCGAAACGCGCGTCGAGGTTTTCAATTTGCATGGTGGTGAGGGGGGATTTGCCAACATTATTGTTTGTGTGGTGGTGTTTGCAAGTTCTTGCATGCGAGTGTACGCATAGGCAGTGTGGGAGGAGGGAGGTGCTGTACGCATGCCTATGCGTGCACTCATTCATTTACTTAAAGGTGGAAGTTTATTTCGCGGAATATTGCTAAAAATAATAACATACTAAATTTCATTTTTATCTAATACTAGTGGAATACCAGTACAAAATAGCGCCGTAATTTGACGTCTTGGGCAGTGGTCAGTAGACTGGGTTTTATTCCGGAACCTAGTCAACATTTTTGGTTCACAAATACTACAATATTGCTTTGTAAATTATTTGGCGAGAGACTACCTAATAAGATGCTATTCGATCATTTATATTCACCAAACGATCATTTTTACGGTTTTAGTAGGTTTGAAAGTCAAAAAATGTAAACATTACAGCTAGTCAGAAAACAATGTACAGATTACCACAACACAGAGACAGATTTTTACGTATACATGTCAAAACATTGTAAAATGATATATGATATTATGTCTAATCCATAGCAATATATTACTTATTACATCTTAGCACTGGAGTAATAAAATCTGCACAATCGTAAAAATAATATTATCATGCGGATAGATCTAGATATTTTGTAGATACCTATACCATGATTTTGGTGCACCTCGGGAGGAAATAACTAAGGATTCTACATTATATAAGAAAAAATAATGTGATCGAAATGAAATGCCCTAAAACCTTATTTGATTTTATCAAAAAAATATATTTTATGAACAAAAATCGCGACGCCATTTAAAAGTACTACACCATGATTTTGGTGCACCCCGGGAGGAAATAACTAAAGATTCTACATTATTTAAGAAAAAAATAATGTGATCGAAATGAAATGTCCTAAAACCTTATTTGATTTTATCAAAAAAATATATTTTATGAATAAAAATCGCGACGGCATTTAAAAGTAAAAACTACAGAGATTGCATTTATGCAATTATTAATTCTTTACTCACGACAATTAGATGCAATGTACAGGAACCGTAATTTTTTTTCGCACCAAAGAGTATCCTTCGTCCGTTCTTCACCAAATTTCATAAAAAATGGTTCGGCATGAAAAGGTAACAGACAGACTATTCTTATATTTGTATAGATTATTATTAAAGTTTAAATTTAATAAGATACACATTTCGTAAATATTTCAAACACCTACCCGCTACCGGTTATCATTATCAATGTCGAGCAGAAAAGGTCTAAAAATTGCATTTTTGTTTTAAATATTTCATACCTCTTAATCATTCATTTAAATATTTTGTTTCTATATGTTGTTATGGAGATTGGTGACAACAAAAATAATAAAATATTCTTGAAAATTTAAGTTATCTAGCTACCGAGTTTACTTGACATACACCCTGGAGACAGACAGACGGATATCCGGATGGGAACAGATTCCTAAAAATTTAAAATCACAAAGAAAATATGAGTATGATCTGCATAAGTATAATGAATGTTTTATTATTATAATGAAAACAAAAACGTTACCTTTACTGCAAGTAGAGTAATCGTTTTTAAACTTGTGGAAGGTGTTAGGTATATTGATTCCAGGTGATATAACTCAATATAAGTGATCATCATGGGGCTATACTCTACATCTTATTTACTATCTATTTTTTTATTACTATCTATTTACTAGCTATCGCAATAAACCCAAGCACAAGATTCTCATTGAGGTCATAAAATAAGCTCTCTATTTCCCAGCAGTAAGCGAGCTGTTTTATTCTAGTTATAAGAACTTTGAATCTACTTTACCGAATTTTAAATCTACTTCGGTATTAATACTTTGGGATGCGTATGTGTCCCTTATATAAAGCTCATTGTGAAAGTAGCAGCGTTAAAAGGTTGCTTTTGAATTCCAATATTCCTATGGAAAATACGCCAATATCATGAACATTTTCGATAAACTATGTATGGGTAATACTTTATTTTGTTATACATTGTAATTTGTACATATTGTATTATTCTGAGGAAATACTTTTCTATGTTCGTGAGTACAGAACAAACATCATAATATTTAAATATCTATAAATAGATCACTTTATTATAATACAAAATTCATTAAAGATTTCGTTTATCAAGTTATGCATAAGTATGAACATGGCCTCTCTGTTAATCATTACTCTGTATGTCGAGTTTACCACGTGATCACAATTATTTCTGAAAATACTATTATTTTTTAACAAAAGATTAAAACCGACTTCCAAGGTAAAAACAAAAGTAATTCTTATTCTTAATCTAAAAAGAATCAAATAATTCTTATTCCTTATTATAGTGGCGTCTTCAGACTTCGCCTAAACCTCAACTATTTCTGTACTCAATCTTCATGCTTTTGAAGTCGGTACCAGCTTACCTTAGCGCAATTGCTATGTCAAGGATGACGACTTCAAAAGCATGAAGATTGAGTACAGAAATAGTTGAGGTTTAGGCGAAGTCTGATGACGCCACTATAATAAGGAATAAGAATTATTTGATTCTTTTTAGATTAAGAATAAGTATTACTTTTGTTTTTACCTTGGAAGTCGGTTTTAATTTTTTGTTAAAAAATAATAATTTTACCCTTTTTAGTTACATAATATGAGACGACAAGGCTATAATACTCGTATTATAGCTTGTTGTCTTAGAGTTGTACATATTACTAGCGGTCGCCTGCGGCTCATGTCGGTTACGGCTGCAAAAAGCCTACCCAGGAAAGACTCGGTCCTCAAAATGATTCCCAGCTCAATTCACAGACTCCGACACTGACATCGACGACGCGGACGCAGTCATTATCAGTGTACAGTGCACACTGCACAGATTGTCTTCCTACCGCAAGCGCATCCCGCTTGGTGACGCCTATAACTATCGTAATATTTTAATTTCGCCATAATTTCAAAACCAATCGTCCAATTTTAATCATTCAAGGACCAAATTTTATCTACATAAACTGTACTTAGTGATGAAATAATTTAGTTTGATAAGGATTAATGGCATGAGTAAAATAAACGCGTTTAAATGTTGTCCAAAAAAATTCAAGATTTTAAAATAAAAATATTGTTATTGTGCCTCACTCGACATAGATAAGTATAGTGTGTCGCGGGCTTTTTTGTAGATATTTATAAGATCTACAATACTTAGAACATTTTATGGTTCTATCTTTTATAGTTTCGGCAGCGTACGCAAAATAAGTAACTTTTCTGGTTGATTTTTTCACCTGGCGTCCGAAAAACCCAAATATCTTACGAAACCCAATTTTTTCCAAAATAAAATTTAGCCTATGTTCAGCACAAATAATGTAGGATTTGCTTGGAGTAGTTTAAATAAAGCCAAAATCCTCAAACTTGTATCTATAAGGATTCAAAAGTTCTGTTGGGTACCTTCAGAACCAGAGTATATCCTGGTGCAAAATCTTTTTTTTTTGGTAGTATATGCCTAAAATACTTCAGAAAAAATTAAAATCACTATATGTTCCCATATAAATATCAAGGAGTCCCCTCGATTCCTCATGGATTCCATCATCAGATCACCACTTTTGTGAACATGGTACCAATTTCGGATTCAATTCTGTATAACAACAAAAGAATCATGAAAATCGGTCCATAAACGGCGAAGTTATGGTTGAACATACAAAAAAAAAATAAACAGACGAACGTATAGCCTCCTCCTTTTTGGAAGTCGGTTAAAAATCAACTACGGCTGATATGTAAATATGTACCTTTCGAGCGCCATCTATTGAGCTAGTTTGTCTCAAATTCTAAAATATCAGTCGCCTATTATCCCGCCTTAAACAACTGAAAGCATAACCCAATATAATATCAATTTGATTAATCATTCATCACATTATGACCCAATAATTGGTACTTTTCGTGATATTTTGCATCGGAGCAGATGTTTTTGATGATTATTTCGCTGTTTGTGGACCGATTTTCAAAATTCTTGTTTTGTTGTATAGGAAATAATCTTAACTTTGTATACCAATTACGACCTTACGTACCTTTCGAGCGCCATCTATTGAGCTAGTTTGTCTCAAATTCTAAAATATCAGTCGCCTATTATCCCGCCTTAAACAACTGAAGGCATAACCCAATATAATATCAATTTGATTAATCATTATCGTCACAACTATAATTGCAGCATCGCTTAGATAACTGCAATATAGTTAATATTCGTAGTGGCTATCTACGCATAAAGCCTTGCCAAGTTTGCATAAAAAAGAGTAAAATAATTATTTATTTAACAAAAAATTGAACCCGACTTCCAATGTAAAAACAATAATCTTAAAATGATCTAAAAAGTATGAAATAATTCTTATTCTTCATTAGTGTCTTTTTCAAAATTCGACTAAATCTCAACGAATTCTGTACTCAATTTTCATTCTTTTGAAGTCGGTACTGGCTAAGTTATATGTCAAGTATCTCAGTTCTGGGCTCCGACTACAAACGAATGAAAATTGAGTACAGAATTCGTTGAGATTTAGTCGAATTTTGAAGAAGGCACTAATGAAGAATAAGAATTATTTCATACTTTTTAGATCATTTTAAGATTATTGTTTTTACATTGGAAGTCGGGTTCAATTTTTAGTTAAAAAATAATAATATCGATTCTCCTTCGAAGTGTCACCAAAAACTTGGTCTATACAACGACCCTCAACTCGTCATCACTAAAAATAATCTATATATACACTAGCTGTCGTAAAGTATATCGCCCGTATTATTTTATTGAATTAGTGACTAAATAAGTACTTAAAAAAACCGCTACTTACCACGGGGCCAGACTGACGTGGTGTGAAGCGTCCATAGATATAAATAAAAGTATGTCACCATGGCAACGTCCATCGCTATCCCGTGACCCGCGTCGCATAAACAACATTGTCGCTCTTTATAGACAAATAATTTGCAATTAAATAAAATTGCGACTATAATTAAAGATCTAAGCATTCTAAGCTATCCTATCTCTCAAGTTGGAAAAGAGCACACATTTAAAAAAATAAACATTAAAATCGGTTAAGTAGTTTAGGAAACCATCGCGGACAAACATCGTGACAGGAGATTTATTTTAGATATAATAAAACTGTAGAAATTATGATTCTGTACATTAAAGATATTCAAATAATAATAAGCGGAGGGTGTCTACATCGCTATACAAGCCAAAAATGTGGTCAGTTTTGTCTGTCTGTCTGTCTGTATGTTTGTTCCACTATCACACGAAAACTACTGTTCCGATTTTAATGCGGTTTTCGCAGATATATTTGTCTTCTCTGGTGTATAAAAATTTTTCCCCCCACCCCTCTAAAGGGACAAAAGAGGGGGTCAGATTTTGTATAAGACTTTTGCTTTAAAACGAAAACTACTGATCCGGTTTTCGCAGATATATTTGTCTTCTTCCAACTTAACATCTGGTGTATTAAAAAAAATGGTTGCCTGTAAAGTCGGTTTTACGGGCGAAGATTTTACGTGACAACGTGTGGGAGAGAGACGCAAGGCATTCGGCGGGCCTCTCTCTCGTTCGGTGACTCATCGTAACGTTACCGAGCGTTACACTTTTTCATAAGTGACTCCCAGCCGCAACCTAATTTAAGACGTTGTCACGTCAAAATTCCCCACCCCTCTTAGGGGACAAAAGAGGGGGTAAGATTTTGTATGCTGATGAAGTAGAAATACTTTAAATGGCAAAACAACGTTTGCCGGGACAGCCAGTAATAATAATAAATTACTAGTCAGATTAGATCAAATCAGCTGATATCAGATTCTGATTCATCAGTTTAACCGTTAATTCGCCCCTATATAGCGGGCTATTCTATAATAGCCCGCTATAGGTACTAACTTACGGGAGCCCTAGAACAAATTTTTTTTGTAGACTATCAAAATAAGTTTTGTGAGTAGCTTCATTTTGATAAGACGAACAACATTATTATCTGCGAAAAATCTTAAAAGTGGTAGCTAATAGAAATAGAAAGGATTTTATACTTTGACTTGATGGTCCTAAAATATATTATTATAATATAATATATATATATATTGGTATAATATAGTTATATAATAATATATAACTATATTATACCTATCAAAAAACATATTATTAGGGTTCCGTTTTAGGGTTCAGTAGTCAAACAAGTTTTGTTGATTACAGAACCCTATAACGGAATCCTAACAAGCTGATTTCCTAATATTGATAGATTTAGCCACAATTTCACCAACGTCTGTTAGTGTTAACAGTTCGTTAAAATGTCATGTCTTCTCTTTCATTCGTAAGAAAAACGAAAGAGATAACATGATACTAATTTCGAGCGTTAACCATAACAGTCGTTGGTGAAATTTGGCTTAATAATTATAATTTAAGAGTAACATTGTCCTACAAATAAAACAGTCCATATAATTTAGGACCATCAATTCAAAGTATGAAATACTTTCAATTTCTGTTAGCTACCACTTTTGAGATTTTTTGCAAATAAAAATGTTGTTCAAATAAGTAAACGTCTTATCAAAATGAAGCTACTCACAAAATATTAGCTTGATAGTAATGAAAAGAAAATTATTGTTCTAGGGCTCCTGTACTATCCCTCCGAAGAGGGGTCTGCCGACCACTAGGCAGATGACCGCTGGTGCAGCTGCTGCGGTCGCGGTGTCGTACCCGTGGCTCCGTCGTCGGAGAGAAGGCGCACCGCCAAGTTTTAGTGGGTAGGGCCTTCGAGCGTGTCCTACATATCCGCGTCAGGATCCCCATCCCCCGCGGAATGCGTAAATGCATTTCTTGGCGTTAAAAAAAGGGCTCCTGTACAATACGTAAACTTACTTTAAAAATGTTTAGCTAGTAAATTATTATCTTTTTATATATAATATTTATCAAAAGCAAAACTATAAAAAATAGCTAATTTTAGCGTAATTTGCGTTCAAAACTAAACGTCACAACTGTCTTCTAAATAAGATAAATCGCTGGCCCCGGGCAATAAAGCGGTAAACGCCAGTTACGCCCTTTTTAATGTTATTCGATTTTTGGCTTCTCTGTGTATCGGTCTATCACCCCTATTTTTTCATATTTTTAATTATCTATGTGTTTATAGGACCATTAATTATTTGATATTCTCAGTATGACGTAGGTTATGACTGATGATATTTAACAATGGGGATTGTCCATTTTTTTTAAATTTTGCTCATTACAAAAACATTTCGAGGAATAAGGTCAGTTATCGTTTTTCTGTATATAAACGAAAGAAATACCCATTAGTTACTTATATTTTTGAACAAATATGTTTAACTTTAGTTTGACCTTCAATGGCGTTAAATTAGCAATAAATTCGACCAACATTACGTTTCGTACTTTTTGAAGCTTCTCGTATCAGCTTTCACATAATGATAACTTGCATTTGACGAACCAGCCATTATAAATAAGATTGAAAGGAAAAAAAACATACTACAGAGGTCAATTGGCCGCCGATGATGACGTCAGAGCGAAACTTTAAAAATTTATTGAGAAAAAACTAGCCAATGAATTTCAAAATTATTTAATTTATATTCTTAAAATACCCTATTTTAACGAAAAAAAATATAAAAAGTACATGTGATTTTTTTTGGACAATGCCCATTGACGTAAGTAAGACACTTTTTCTTTTTGTTGCCGCTACAACAACAAATACTAAAAAACAAAATAAAACAAATTATTTAATGGAGTCTGCCATAGAACAAACGTGATTTTTATACCTTTTTGCTCGATATCGATAACGGCAACAGGTAGGCACTGGATTACAATATCCTCAATTACATATTATGTATTCTAATAATTAAGAATAAATTTAAAATAAAATGATGAATGGATCCCATACAAAAAACACAATTTTTGGCCTATTTTTGCTCTATACAAAGGCACGGAACCCTTTGTGGGTGAGTCCAATTCGCACTTGGCTGATTTTTTAGGGTTCCGTAGTCAACAAGGAACCCTTACAGTTTCGGTCTGTCTGTCCTTCTGTCCGTCCGTCTGTCTGTCTGTCTGTCTGTCTGTCTGTCCGCGGTTTTACTCAGAGACTATAGGAACTACAAAGCTGTAATTTGGTATGAATACACATATTAATGATGGCAACAAAATGGTACATGAAATCGTAAAAAAATATTTTTTTTATGGTACCCCCCTACACATGAAGCGGGGATGAAAATTTTGCTGTCGTTGAATAGGTTTTTTAAAAATATTGCGAGTATTCATAGATCATTTTCTGATTTAGGGATCCGTTTGTGAAATCTTAAGTTTTAAAGTGGAAAAAATCGTTAGAGTCCAGTGTCCACTCCTTCTACCAGCTAAACGGTTGGTTCTGGAAATGTGAAAAAATTCACGGGACTAGGAAATATGCTGAATTTAAAAGGAAAACTATCACGGCTAAGAAGACTTCATTAGTCGATCAACTAAAAAAAAATGTATTCGGCGAAGTATAAATGGAACTTTTCGTTCAAATTCCTTTGAAAGTAACTGAGATGGTGTTGTTAGTAGTGTAAAACACGCTACAAATATACGTTCATTGACCATAAAAAAATGTCAAAAACTAGCGGTACTACGGAACCCTATATTGCGTGTGGCCCGACACGCACTTGGCCGGTTTTTAAACATAGATACTTACTACATTATTTTGTACTATGGAAAACATGATTGATGGATTACATAATATATTGTGATTACCTACCAGGGTGACTTAATCGCTTAGCGATAAAGCCCTTTAAATTAGCATTAAAAAAAATGATGATACCTTAAATTTTTTCTTAATATTTATAAATTGTCACATTTTTTATAAAATATTTCCAGAACGTTAGATTCAACTAGTCAATAATTTTAGAACATAATATTATTCTGTTACCGAGGGACTGGTGGACTAGCGTGTTTTGGAAATTTTGTTTATACTAGATGATGCCCGCAACTCCGTTTATCGCGTGGGGACCGTGAGTTTTTCCGGGAAAAAAAATATCCTATGTCCTTTACCGGGACTCAAAATATCTCCATACCAAAATCCGTTCAGCGGTTTGGGCGTGAAGAGGTAACAAACAGACATACAGACTTTCGCATAATTTATAATATTAAGTATGGATATGGATTAATATGTAAGTTTAGCGAGTTAGGAAAAAACTACTTTGGCAACATTGAGATGTATGGAGTTGACACCGCAATGCAATGCTTGGTCACATTCAAGAGACGCTATATAGCCGCAGCGCACTCAGTCGGCCGCAAATATATACTAGTAATCTGTGGTCGGCCGCGAGCTCTTCTGCGCGTTTGACGTATGACAATTATAAAAAACAAAATAAAAGTCACAAAAATGTCTTGGTGTGTCTTATGATATTGTAAAAATAATTCAAAAAACACTTCCAAATGCGACGGCATAACATTTTATCGATTAGTATTCTTATTTAATTATTTTCAATTAAAATACGAACATTCAATTACTAGGCGAAGACGCGCGCCATTTCGCATTGTCATAGAGTAGTAGATTCAGAGGGGAATGTAGGCAGAATACAGATATCTATGATGAGACGACAATGAATGAAGTATTCAGGTAGACGAGTTTGTATTTCGGTAATATAAATACGGTATTACGTGTACATTATACATGCGTACATTATAATTGTATTTATAAATATTTAAGTAATTTAAATAAGGTAAGTATGTAGTGGACTTTGAATCCATACTTATTATAATATAACTAGCTCTCCCGGCAAACGTTGCTTTGCCATAATATAAAGTATTTCGCCCATATTATTTTACTGAAATGATTAAATAAGTATGTCACCATGGCAACGTCGATCGCTATCCCGTCGCATAAATTTAATAGTCGCCGTCAGTCTCAGGTTGTAATAATTTACTATTATTTATTCTACAAATGCACTTATTAATATACTAGCGACCCGCCCCGGCGTCGCACGGGTATAAAATATATAGCGGCTATATATTTTATACCCGTGCGACGCGACGCCGGGATCATTTTTTCAGTGACTATATTATAGCCACTAAAAATGATATGATCCTTCACGTGGTCTACTTCTTATCTGCGCCAAATAACATAAAAATTGCTCCAGTAGTTCGCGAGATAAGCCCTTTCAAATATTTTACCCCGTTTTTTTCTCATTCGAGTTGTTATATTATTATTTCTTTTATTTCTGCATAACTAAAAAGTTGGATTTCACTTAACTATTTTTAACTTAAATCCAATTCTTTAGTCATGCAGAAATAAACGAAACTTTGTTTGTATTATTTTTTGTTTTGTTGTATTAGGTTTCACTCCAATTTGGTCCCATTTTCACAAAGGTGGTGACCTGATGATGGGATCCATGAGTAATCGAGGGAACTCCTCGAAATTTATATGGAAACATATGGTGATTTTGGTTTTATGTGAAGTGTACTAAGAATACGCTACCAAAAAGTCAAATATTGGGTCAAGGTATACCATGGTTTCGATGATGCTGAGAGAACTCCTGATTCCTTATAGATACACGTTTGGGAGTTTCGGCGTTGTTTTAAGAACAGAAAGCATAAACTACTATGCAATTCATATTCATCATCATAATCATCATCATCATCATCGTCATTATCATCATTACCACGTCGTGTTAAGGCCACGAATGTCTCATGGCACAGAATAGATAATAGTACAAGGCATAGGTATGGATATACTAATAATAATAATGATGTACTGTATAACAATTAACAACACCTGTTTGTTTTTAATACACGGCGGTCGGCGTCGGTCGCCGCCCAGCGCCGCCGCGCGAAGACAGAATATCGAATACTTTACTAACTACTTTATAATATACAGATCGAATACTTTACTACTTTATAAAATTTTAATAGACAAATAGAATTAAAATAAAGTTATTTTAAAAAGAGCATTTAAACAAAACAAAGTCATTAAGTGTCTTTTTAATTAGTTATACTTATTAATCGATAGATGGTGCACTAAGTACCTATCGATTTGAATTCTTGATAACAAGAACAGCTGTCAATAATTATGATAATATTAAATATTATGCTACGCTACATCCTATGCAAGTTTGTACAATTTTTTATCTGATAGATCCTTCGATCGTGGAAAAACGAGACATAATAGCCTTTCTATTGTTATCGCAATCGCCGGTGACCGCTTCGGGCTTGAAATATTAAAATTGTTAAATTACTTAGCACAATATGTTCACTTCACTGATAATATTATATTATTTTGTGAGTGTGAGTTGTGACTCTTAACAAATTGTAATAAGATACGTAAAATATACGCGAAGATTTATCTACTAGTGTAACTAAAAAGAGTGAAATTATTATTATTTTTAACAAAAAATTAAAACCGACTTCCAAGGTAAAAACAATAATAACATTAATGTGAACTAAAAAGTATTAAATAATTTTTACTATCTAATAGTGCCTTTTTCCGAATTCGGCTAAACCTCAACTATTTCTGTACTCAATCTTCATAATTTTGAAGTCGGTGCCAGTTCCAAAAATTTTAAATATACTGTCAGAGGACTGAAGATTCAGCTATCTGGTACCGACTTCAAAATAATGAAGATTGAGTACAGAAATAGTTGAGGTTTAGCCGAATTCGGAAAAAGGCACTATTAGATAGTAAAAATTATTTAATACTTTTTAGTTCACATTAATGTTATTATTGTTTTTACCTTGGAAGTCGGTTTTAATTTTTTGTTAAAAATAATAATATTTATAGTGATGTCACATACTGTATTGTGCAATGTGCATAATCATTCAAACCAAACGTACATACAAAATTTCAGCTCAATCGGTTAAAATATTATATTATGTACATACATACTTCGAAATTGAGTTCAAAAATTCCACCCGAACTTACATAATAAAATCTTTTAATAATATTTAGTAAAAACCTTTGTTTTATTTTATCCACTAACTCAAGTCTGCGTTCATTCGAGTGTAGGCACAAAACTTTGTCACTTCTGCGGTACTGATCAATAGTCATCACCGCCCCGCCTCTCAGCCCTCTCGTTCCTCAAGTGTGACATGTTTTTACATACATCTCAATGTTTGGCAATGATTTCGCGTCGTTCTTATTCACCTGGCATATGAATGTCGGGCGTAAGAGTGAAGAGACAAGGACGATTTTTTTTGCTTTATTCGCCCCCTTAATCTAGTTTATGTGACAATGAACGATCATTAACCGCGAGACAGGGAAAAGGCCGAAGATTTTTGACGTGGGAGAGCCATGCTTCGGCACGAATGTGCCAGCTCGACCGGAGAAATACCACGTCCTCACAGAAACGGCGTGAAACAGCGCTTGCGCTGTGTTTCGCCGAGTGAGTGAGTTTACCGGAGGCCCAATCCCCTACCCTTTTCCCTTCCCTACCCTTCCCTATTTCCTTCCCTACCCTGCCCTATTACCCCTTAAAAGGCCGGCATCGCACCTGCAGCTCTTCTGATGCTGCGAGTGTCCATGGGCGACGGAAGTTGCTTTCCATCAGGTGACCCGTTTGCTCGTTTGCCCCCCTATTGCATAAAAAAAAAGACCGATCAGCATTGAATCATTTCGGCTCACGTAACTCACGTTGATATCCTTGCGAACTCTTCCATTTAAAAAAAAATCCGGGATAATATTTAGAAGTTCAATTCATATTACGTTGCGCAACTAGTTTATGTAAACTCATTCAAAAGCCGGATTGAAACGGATTGGTGAATGGGTACTTAGATTTTTGATTCCATATCCTTTTTTACGAGTGCATGACAACGGAAATTAAGGGCGTTCCGCCTGGAGATTCCGTAATTGACCGTGTTTAAAACCTTATAAACTCATAATCTGAAAGCTACAAAGTTATAATAAAAATACAGCAATAATCTTCAGTATATCAACATTCCTTTTGTCTTTTTAAATTTTCTATTTTTGTTTCTTATACTCATGATATCAGCTTCCAAAGTAATAAAATAAAAAAAAAAAAAAAAAAAAAAAGCCTTTATTTCATAGACGATCATTACACTAAGAATAAAAAACTAAGTATGTAAGAGTTAAACTAATTATTAATCATGAACCCCTCCGCGGGTGAAGGCCTCCTCCAGAGATGCCCACTTTTCTCTATGTTGGGCTACGTTTGTCCATCGTGGACCGGCTATCGATTTTATGTCGTCTGCCCTTCTTTTAAGCGGTCTGCCTCTGTTACGTTTACCGAGCGGGCCGTTCCAACGTGTTGCTCTTATGGTCCAACGTTCATCCGACAATCTGGCTAAATGGCCGGCCCACTTCCATTTCAATTTATGAGCGTAGCACAAAGCGTCCGTTGCATTTGTTTCCTCTCTTATTTTTGTGTGTCTAATTCTTTGAATTCTTCTTATCTTTAACATGCTTCTTTCCATGCCTCGTTGGCACGTAATAATTTTTCTTTTTACTTTAGCCGTGTATTTCCATGTCTGGCAACCGTAAGTTAGACACGGTAGCAGGCAGCTCGTCATGGTTTTTGTTTTTATGCTAACTGGTAAGTTGCTTTTAAAAATCTCTTTGAGACTCCAGTATTTATTCCATGTCAGTTGAATGCGTCGCTTTATTTCTGAATAGTTGCTGTCTTTTCCGAAACTTATCTGTTTTCCTAAGTAAACATATTTATTTGTGTATTTGAGTGCTTCGTTGTCTATTTTTATTATTTTCTCCAAGCTGTTAGTCATAATCATTGTTTTGGATAGATTCATCTCTAAGCCGACTTCTCTACCCACCACATTAAGAGATTCTATCATGCCCTGTAGTTCAGATACTGACTCAGATAGAAGAGCCAAATCATCGGCGAAGCGAAGGTGGCTTAGGTATTTTCCGTCTATATAGAGTCCTGTAGTTTTCCAATCCAACTTTCTTATGACCGACTCTAGGTTGGATATGAACAATTTGGGAGAGATCGGATCGCCTTGTCTTACACCGAGCTTTATAGGGAAGCTCTGACCGACTCTATCCAGTTTTACTCTGCCAATGTTGTTGTCATATAAACTTTTTATAACCTTTATGTATCCTAACTCTAATCCTTGCTCTATCAGCGCTTCCCAGATACTTCTATGCGAAACTGTGTCAAAAGCTTTTTTGTAGTCAATAAAAGCTACATATAGAGTTCTCTGTCTCTCTTGGTATTTTTCAATTATTTGCTCCAGGGTGTGTATGTGGTCGATAGTAGAAAAACTCTTTCTAAAACCTGCCTGTTCCACAGGTTGTTCACTTTCAAGGGTAGCACTTATTCTTTGGTTGAGGAGAGAAGAGAACAGCTTGTATAAGCAAGGGAGTAGGCTTATAGGACGATAGTTTGCTATATCATAGGGGTCTCCTTTTTTATAGATTAAAATTATATTTGATTCCGACCATTGTGAGGGAATTTGAGAACTCTCCAAAATTCTGTTGAAAAGGTTAGTGAGGGGTAGAGCAAGTACCGATTTGGCCGCTTTTATTGCTGTGTTGGTTATATTATCTGAGCCTGGGCATTTGTCCGATTTTAATTTTTCTATTGCTTGAATAGTCTCTGCTACATGAAATGGTGTGATGTATTTAGAATACGCGCTAGACCAGTCTATGTCGTCCGCATCGTAGATTACGCGTTCTTGGGCGCTGTAGAGTTCTTTGTAGAAATCTGTTGCAATTTTAATAACATCTCTGCGACTGTTTAGCACTCTACCCCCGCTTTTTAGTCCGTCTGTCCAATTTTTATTAGTTTTCAGCTCTTTAAATGCTTTCCTAGAGCTTCCTGTCTGGGAAAGGTGTTTCTCTATATTTTCCAGTCTGTACTTTGTGTAGTCGTATTTAATTCGTTTACTAACTAGTTTGTATAGTGCTGTAAGCTCATTTTTCATTGATATTGTCTTATGTTTAGTATTTTGAAGTGTGTGCCTTCTTTTCATGAGCGCTAGAGTATTATCTGATAGTATTTTGTGTCTTTTATGTTTATTTTCTTCCGGTGGCCGAGCGGACTGGAGGCTTTGAGTGATAGCGTATTGAATGAGGTTGTAGCACGTTTGAATAGGGATATTTTCTTGTCGATCTAGTGAGTTGTTTAAGCAGGTTTTAATACACTCTTTGTATTCTGTTACCCCCTGCAAGGTATTTAATGTAGATTTTTGGGTGTTGTTAAAACTAGAGCGACTCTTTTTTTGTTTAGCCAGTATTATGGTTGCTCTAACAGGCCTATGATCCGATGAGTAATTTAGGTTTATTACTTCAGAGTTTTGAACGATGTTAGGTTTGTTTGTCAGGATATAATCGATTTCGTTTTTATATTTTCCGTCTGGTGAGCGCCATGTCCACCTCTGTTTTGGTTTTTTTATAAAATATGTATTGATAATTGCCATTTTGTTCTCGAGAGCGAAGTTTACCAGTCTTTGGCCTCTTGAGTTTCTTACTCCGTAACCATTTGGCTTCATTATTAAATATTCTTCGACTCTAGGTGTACCTATTTTTGCGTTAAAGTCGCCCATGATTATCAAAGTGTTGTATGAGATTTCCATAGCTCTGCACAAGTTCTCATAAAATAGTTCAATGTCGTTTTCACTTGCTGTTTCAGTTGGAGCATACACCTGGATAAGTGTCATTTTATTACCATTTACCACTATGTTTAGTAATGTGACTCTATCTGAGATGCCTGTGAAGCTCTCTATTATATTTTTATGGCATTTTCTTATAAGAAAACCAACTCCATACTGTCCTTGAATGAGTCCTGTGTGGCAAAGTATATAGTTCTCATACTCTAATATTTTTGTGCCCAAGCGACGTATTTCTGATAAGCCTATATTATATCAAAATTTATATTTTTTAGCGATTCTGTTAGTTCTATCAGACGTGCTTCGGAAGAAAGTGATCTAACATTGTATGTAAGTATAAAGAATTTATTTTTTATGCTACTATTCTCTGGAGGGTTATGGTCGTAATCTTCCAGGGTGACCAGCCGTCTTGGAAGATGTTAAGTAAGTACCAAAGTAATACCAATTTGTTAAAATTCAAGCATACATTCAGCATCTCCTTAGGATTTACAAATTACTTTTATTTGAAACTCACGCCAATAGATCGACAATATCATAAACTACATATTCGCCGTTTTAATTTTTTTTAGGACAATTTTGAACTAAGATAAGTAAAAATAATAAGGTTTTGGCGCGATCTCGGCAACGCGGCAAATGTATGGCCAAGGTCGTTTGCTCGGGGGACGGCCTTAATTATTACTTTTATAATATGTACTGTGCTACACAGTACATATAAAAGTATTAAATATAGTTTTACATTTAAGATTTTTATTTTTGAGATAAGTACACATTATATTTAATACACATCCATGAATCCAGGAATATTGAAAACGTTTTGTTCTGTCCGCTTGATTTTAACCTGCGACCTCTGGCTAGATAATCTGGCCACATTATGTTCAACTTTTGAGCCACAGTAGTCGTTGATTTTTTAATCACGGTAGCTTGAAATGTATTATTTCTATATTGACTTTCTTAACCGATGCAATAATTTTTATATGTCACATTTCGAGGGGTTAAATTATAAATAATATCCATAGACAGTTGGATAGATTCAATTTTTGATCATTACCTATATTACTCGTATACGTACAGACATTACAAATTGTAAAGTTCACCTGAGTAAATTTTTGTCTATTCATGCTTAAACCGCTAAACTGATTTTGTTAGGTCGGCAGAATATACTTGAAGTTTCAGAAACCAGATATAGGCAAGTTTTTATCGCGAATATAATATAGGTAAAATTATAATATAGTTTTCAAGCGGACAACGTCGTGAAGAGGACTAGCGAAGCTTTATGTATTTTCTGTTCTCTAGAACAGGGCTTCCCAAACTTATTTACAGTAGGCGCGCGAGTTCATGTCCATCGGGGCCTGAGGTGACGCGCGGCGCCCCGCCTTTACCCACCTCGCCGCATTCGTCCGCAGTCGAGTGTTCGTGATAGATAAATTTGTGATAGATATGGTTGACCAAATGTGTAATAATTATTGACATCGACATTACCATAATTAATTAGGTCACAGCACTACCGCATTCCTCAGGATGGACATGAACTCGCGCGCCTACTAAATAATGTGACGCCCTTGAGATTTTGCCATTTCTTTACGACGCCCCTTAACTCAGCCCCCAAAAATACTTTCTAATTTTAGAACTAGCCCACCCAACATAGGTTATCATAAAACACTATTTGGACATTTATATTGTTATCTATATCATTAGGAAATAATAACCAAATCTAAACACAAGCATAAAATTTAAAAAATATATTTATGAAAGATATTAAAGCCAGCAAGGCTGGCTAATGTGTGCTAATGTGAAGGATGCGCTTGCTTTTCTGAGCAAAGCTTCTGAAACCGTGGATTTAGACTGCCCGGGATGTATGGAAGACATAAAGCCCGTCACAGACTTAGTTATAATATATAATAATATTTTTATAGCTAGGCATATTACTATATATTTTCTATACTTACTAATTTTCGCGTGACCGCACACTCAGCTATAATATATAATTTCTGTGACATGTGAATTTAGTATAGAAAATATATACTTAGTAATATGCCTAGCTATAAAAATATTAATATATAATATTATAGCTAAATCTGTGACGGACTTAATAGTAGGGGAGGTAGTGCCAGCGTATGCAAAGCCATTTCATACCGACCAAATTTTTGTCCAGCGGTAGCTTAATATTTATCAATCAATATAATCAGCGTCAGTCGCCGCACCCGTGGTGGAATTTTAACTGAGAGTATTTTAAAGTTGTAAAAAAAAATTGTTGCGAAAAGTTATTTTATACCGAATTAAACTTTGACGGATGATTATTGAGGTCATGTTTAACCAAAAAATCACCGTCAGCCGTATTGCAGACGGGGGATTCAAAGTCAGTCGCGTTACTGAACATGTAAAAAATTTTTGAATATAAAGTCATTTTATACCGTACAAAATTTATACAGTTGAATGTTTCTACTTTGTAAATAATAAATAAAACCGTCAGTCGCTAATACGATGGTGGAAAAACCGTCAGCCAGCGATGTAAGTTATGACCAATATACATATAGCCCTACTTCGCGCTCAATGTAGCCTAGGGCGTCGCGTAGACGACATTTCCACCTGCAAACATTCAGCTGACGGCGATTTTAGTTTGAATTAAGCATAAAATTATCTCACATAGGAATTTAAGTAATTAATTCGATAGTCAATACTTGCGTAGAAGAATTATATACATTTTACTTTAAAAGCGCCATCTGTTGCTATATACTAAAACTAAAATAACACCTACCCAACCCAAACGTGTATAATCTAGATATGAACCTTTATTGGGTGCGAATTGGGATCGTTTTAATGTCAATTCAATACGATTCCCAACATCAACTTTGAGATGCTCTCTCAATTTTTATTCCACCCATTATGAAGTGGCTGACGATTAAAGCTGATATGTATTAGTGGAATACTATTATTGTAAGGATTTTCGCTCGGTATGAAATAACTTTTTTAACTGAGCGCGACCTCCCCTACTATAATGGGCGAGGCGTTTACTCGATTTAGTTTTGTTGACATGCGACGCCTCGGCCCTGGGAAGTGGGACAATGTTGGGCGTGGCGACGCCCCGGGGCGTCGCGACGTACAGTTTGGGAAGCCCTGCGCTAGAACATTATTCTGAAGTGATTACAAATAATAAGCATTCAAACATTTCTTGTATGTTAGTCCAACGACATATAAGTCTTTTAGATAAAAAAAAAATAAGTAAAGATTATTTTTTGAGGTTCATTAGATGGCAAGTGGTTAGTTTTTTCATCGCAGACCTTAATTAATTAAAAAATATTATACTTATTATAAACATGCTCAGTTTATATTAACATGTTTACATCTAAAACTTACAACAACGTCAAAAAATACAAATAAGGTAAAAAATGAGTGTTGTAATATAATTTTTTGCACCCTAGTTTGTTTACGTCATAACTCATATCAAAACATTTATTACGATATGATTTATTAAAGAATCGTCTTAAAAACAAAATTCAAAGTTATTGTTATAACTTCTATATTTCCGAAAATTGAAATTCTAGAACCACACACTTAATACCTATCTAATTTATGTGAAAGTGTGTATGTTATCTCTTAACGCATGAACACAACAATTTGGATATAGACTTACTTGACGATCTGGCCAAATACTACAGGTACTCGTAGGTACATAAGAATATTTATCTCGGAAAGATGGTGTATTTTGTTCCAAGTTTCAACCAACTCGTGGACGTCTAGTTAAAAAAAGAAATAAAAATAGTATGACAGGGTACGAAACTAGAAAAAAAAATTGTCAAATTATAAGTAACTATTACATAATATTTTCTTTAAAATATATTTTATCAGCTGTTGATAAGGATTAGCTTTACCTAGACGTGATAACTGCAGACCTTCACTGGCCTCAATAGGTACGACTTACCAAACGTTTGGTTTGGTAGGTTGTATTTTAATTCCATATTACTTTTTTATTTAACGGGATAGTGCCAATTCATTCTGTATAAATCGGAAACGTGGTGCACTTATTTGCAAATATTACATTATACGGTCTAGATAGTGTCACCACATAAATTATACTAAAATAGAAACAGCATAATTTCAATAGAAGTTAGTACATTCGCGGCGTATAACTGATATCTGACTGAAAATACTGAGAAACCATATTATTTATAATTTCCTTAATTTATGATTCGGGTTAGGTTATATTAGGGTGGCCGTGTTCAATCACTTCAAACAGAAACTCATTGCTTCAAACCAAACTGACTGTGAGCCGCCGAATGTGAGCCAGCGTTATTATTATTGTATTTCCATACATATTCACTTTTTCGTTCACATCTACCTAACCGACAATACGTTACTATGCTAGGCGCGGACATTCGGTACCGCATATTTTCACTTTCACACTGGGGCTCACAGTGGGCCTGCTCACACTGGGCTGGGTGGTTTGGTTTGAACACGGCCAAGTCAGTTGGGCGGGACCTCTCGCTCTTGAGTGTGGTTCGCTGGATGCTCGGGAGCGGCGTGGTCGGCGGCGACGGTCTCATTCCGTGAAAGAGGCCGCGAAGCGGAACAGAGAGGATGATCCATCCTCCATGGCAGTCGTTATATCGTTAGTAATATAGATAATATACTACTATTTTTTTTTAGTTAAATTATGTCTTGTGGTGTAATGGTCAGAAAAGGGGAATAAACGTTTATTTATTTATTTTATTTATCCGAAGCTCCAAACTTCCGTTCCGTTCGTTAGTGAAAAATTTTTTAAATACGAAAGTATCTGTCTGTCTGTTACCTCTTCACTCCCGAATCTATGTACTGATTCGGCTAAAATTTGGTATGGAGATACTTTGTATCCCGGGAAAGGACATAGAATACTTTACTTCCCGGAAAAATGAACGGTTCGTGATAAACGAATTTTTTCGCTACGGAGTTAGGGGTAGAGGGACGTTATATAGTTCACTATAATGTCGAAATCTATAGTTAACTAAGCACAATGTATCGTCGAAAAAATTCATTTATAGGAAGATAGCGGATCTGCGTCATTCCTTGACTGCGCAGATACATAAAATAAACGAAAATAAAATGTGTTATGTAAATGGAACTGACAAAACGTCTGTTTTTGATTTCGTATGCCAACTAGCTTTTTTTACTTGCGAAAACGGGTGAAGATTATAAATTTTAATGTTTGATGCCATTATTTTATACATTTTACAAGAGACACATTTTTGAATCACCGATCAAAACATAATTATTTTTGATGTGAAAACCTCTTTAAAGCGGCGTTGGGCACCTTTTTTGGTGACTTGAAAAATCTGAAATTCGCGCTCCTGATCGAAAATTCGTAAAACGGAATGCGATTTTACTCTCCGGTCTAGTGGAGTTGTGAATGTCCCACTCTTTTTTAATCGTGCGGCGAAAAAACTTGTGCCCTACCTGCAGTTTCGTTTTCACATGCTTGATGCTGCTGTGGGATTGCTCTTTTAAATTTAACTTGGCTTTACAGCAGAAGCGTGGCGTACCTTGGCGGGTCCCCGTATCAAACATATTTTGGGGGCCCTTAAGAAGGGATTAAGATTTCTCAACAAAGGAAAAAAAAGTATAAAATTTTCGTTGGGGCCCCTCGTGATCCGGGGGCCCTGTATAATAATTAATACGGTACTCGGTAGCTATGCCCCTGCTTCACAGAAAACCGGTGTGAAACGACGCTTATCGCTTTTGTGTAATGAGGTGACTGAAGGCCTAAGGAGATGGAGATGTTAATGATAATGACTATACTCAATTCGCAATACTATACAAGGTGTAACAAGTGATAATACTTAAGGGTTTGTATGTGTCCCTACAGGGTGTGTTATACAGGGTGTAACGAAAATAAGTGATAATACTTTAGGGTGTGTAGTGTGTACGTGTTCCTTGTAGAGAGTTCACTGTGAAAGTAGCAGCGCTGAAAGGTCAAAATTTTTTTTCACTTTTGTATGGGGAAACTCGTGACGCTCGGGCACTTGCCCATACAAAAGTGAAAAAAAATCATCTTTCAGAGCTGCTACTTTCACAGTGAACTCTCTACAAGGAACACGTATACACACCCTAAAGTATTATCACTCATTTTTTTACACACTGTACAAAGTTCACAGTTAAAGTTAACAGCGCTGAAAGATAATTTTTTTTGTGATTTATATTGAGCAAGTGTCCGAGCGCCATGAATTTCCCTTTACCAAAAGTAAAAAAAAAAGACGGGTTGCACTCCGGGAGTGCCGGCAGAAGTGAAAACTTGATTATTTACGTTGTGCATTATTTTTTTTAACCCATTTTTTATGAAAATCGATTTAAAACAATTAGAAAATAAACGATCGTTTTAATTAATTACTCGAAACCCTTACAATCGATTAAATTTTTAACCCATTTTTTATGAAAATCGATTTTTTTAATTAATCGAAACCCTTACAATCGATTGAAAAATATCGACAATCGAAAAAAAACAATAGATTGTTCGATTAATCGATTTCGATGTTACAACACTACTCTCTAACCGTCCTACGTTTTTTCCTTGGTTTTTCGATCAGCATGAGAATCTGACCCGAGCTTCACAGTTTTTACCCATCCCACAAAAGAGCTCAACGCCGCTAAAGAAGTTTTCACTTCAAAAATACTTTAACAGCGCTGACACTTTCACAGTGAACTCAATGTAGGGTACATATACACAATTAAAGTATTTCACTTAGTTTTGTTACACCCTGAATATAATTCAGATCTTGCACTGTATGTAGTCCTTTTACTCTTGTAAGGAAGAATCACAAGCGTAACTCATCCTCTGTGTTGCGAATGCTAGTGGCGGCTGTCGTTTATCAGTAGTCATCAGTTTGTACGTTTAAGGGGCCGGGTACCCTTGGAATTTCTCATACAAACGTAATACCAAAATCATTTTCTCATACGAAAATATTTAACATGTTTGATTTATTTTTCTTTTATTTTGAAGTAAATTTTTGTGCAGGAACCTAGATAATTACTATTTTAAGCTGAAAAATAAATCAAACATGTTAAATATTTTCGTATGAGAAAATGATTTTGGTATTACGTTTGTATGAGAAATTTCAAGGGTACCCGGCCTCTTAAGTGCCTTCCCTACGGAGATTCCGTAATTTACCATATTTAAAGCCATAAACTCATAATTTGAAAGCTACAAAGTTATAATAAAAATACAACAATAATCTTCAGTATATCAACATTCCTTTCCCCGTTTTAAATTTTCTATTTTTGTTTATTAAACTCATGATGTCTGCAGCTTCCAAAGTAAAACCAATTTATTAAAATTCAAGCATACATTCAGCATCTCCTTAGTATTTACAAATTACTTTTATTTGAAACACACGCCAATAGATCGATAATATCATAAACTACATATTCCCCGTTTTAATTTTTTAGGACAATTTTGAACTAAGATAAATAAAAAAATAGGGTTTTGGTGCGATCTCGGCAACGACGCGGCAAATGTATGGTCAAGGTCGTTTGCTCGGGGGACGGCTTTAATAATGTTAATTGAGAAATTATAAAAAATACCCTGATTCAGAACTCTATAAAGTGTCAGGAATTAGACTGCAAAATATCAAATTTTGCAGCACTGCGCGGGTTGATGCTGATGGACTATTTCTAAGAACACTCTTAGGTAATCATTTCACTTTTCAAATAAAAAAAAAACTAAATCAAAATCGGTCCACCCGTTTGGACATGGTCAAACTCTGACAGACAGACAGACAGAATTATAGTACCCCTCAACATTTTTCATCAGGGGTTAAGAGTCCGTATACGAAATTTTGCCGATTTCACTCATTTAACAGACGTGATTTAACAGTTAAAATACAGTTTTTCTATAAGTTTTAATGCACAACATGTAAGATCATTTCAATTATAATCTAATGTTGCAGCTAGATTTTTTATTTTTTTTAAGTATCTTTAAATAATCCAACTCAAACCCGCGACAGTTTTGTGATTTTTAACCGACTTCCAAAAAATGAGGAGGTTCGGCTGTGGGTATTTTTTTTTTTGTATGTTCAACGATTGCTCCGCCGTTTGTGAACCGATTTTCGAAATATTTGTTTTGTTGTATTTGGTTTCACTCCAATTTGTAATCGAGGGAACTCCTCGAAATTTATATGGAAACATATGGTGATTTTGGTTTTATGTGAAGTGTACTAAATATTATATGCTACCAAAAATCAAATATTGGGTCAAGGTATACCATGGTTTCAAAGATGCTGAGAGAACTCCTGACTCCTTATAGATACACGTTTGGGAGTTTCGGCGTTGTTTTAAGAACAGAAAGCATATGCTACTATGCAATTCATATTCATCATCATAATCATCATAATCATCATCATCATCATCATCATGGTAATCACCTCGTGTTAAGGTCACCAATGTCTCATGGCACGGAATAGATAAAAGTACAAGGCATAGGTATGGATATACTAATAATAATTATGTACTGTATAACAACACCTGTTTGTTCAATACACGGCGGTCGGCGCCGCAGAGGCGACGGCATCGCCGCGCTGCGGCGCGGCGCGTGGCGGCAGACGACAGATCGAATACTTTACTACTTTATAATATACAGATCGAATACTTTACTAACTACTTTATAAAATTTAAATAGACAAATAGAATTAAAATAAAGTTATTTTAAAATGAGCATTTAAACAAAGCAACTGCATTAAGTGTCTTTTTAATTAGTTATAGTTATTAATCGATAGATGGCGGACTAAGTATCGATTTGAAATTGAATTCTTGATTACAAGAACAGCTGTCAATAATTATGATAATATTATATATTATGAGTAGCTACGCTACATCCTATGCAAGTTTATACAATTTTTTATTTTACTTCGATCGTGGAAAAACGAGACACAATAGCCTTATCTTTTCTGACAAAAGTGTGAAATACATTTAAAAATTGTTTTAAAAATTTTAGAAGTAGGTCCTTGACATTATTTACTTTTTTTTGAGGGTAAAAAAGTAATATAGTAGGTAATCAACTTAATTGGCTTGCAAAGCATCACAATATTTAGTAGCAAAAATTTTATTATAAATAATATTTTGTAACCTTCTTAAAAAAATCATATGATAAGCTTTATAACTCTTAAGAGTATTTATCACAATCTGTACTCTAATATTAATATTATTATTAATGCGAAAATGTATCTCTGTTCGTTACCTCTTTACACCCAAACAAGGAAAATCTTTTGATTTTCCTGACATTTGGTACGAAGATACTTGGAGTCCTGGGAAAGGACATTTTTATCCCGGGATAGGAAGAACCCTACGTTCTTTACTATACGGTCCCCGCAAGACAAACGAATTTTTGGCTCTACGGAGTTGTGGTCAACTAGAAAACCTTAAATATTGCTAGGTACTATTAATTTCATATCGTTGATTTTTGTTAAGGCCTGTTATCAATTATTATCTCTTTATCGCTATCACATGGGTCCACTATTACGAACAATGGCTCCTTACATACCATATACGTTTATAAAGTTCCCCGGATAGTGTGGTAAGTAAACGTTACGATATTTTACCAAGGATAAATTTCAACGTAAAATGTGGTTAGTGTTAGTTGCAATCATTTTCGGTATATATTTTCCAAAGAATAATATCGCAACAACTATTGTAGCTAAACTAAGCATATAATATAGTATTTTATTACATTAGTTAATACCTAATACAATTGTTGTTGCTCATGACAAATTTTAAAATAATCGGTAAAAAAATGAAGTCGCGGTTCAAATTTGCAACTTCAAACGCTCCTCCTGTAAAGTTGTCTTTTTGATGTTACGATAGTCTACCTAGGAGCAGTCGAAGTGGCTGTGACATACGGACGGACAGACATACAGACAGACAGACATGACGAATCTATAAGGGTTCCGTTTTTTGCCATTTTGGCTACGGAACCCTAAAAATACAATGTACTGTTGAGAAAGTCGTCTGTACAATGTTGGAATTACTTTTTACCACTTTAATATAAAAAACCCTTTAAAAAACAGAATACCTATTATAACTGCCCCCTAACTTGGCGATCGTCCTTTTTCACCTGGCATAATATGAAAGACGGGCGTGAGTGTGAAGAGAGCAGTAGAAAAGAATATAAGAAAGCTGTTATCGTTCAAGTTGAGGGTACGAGATGGAGATCAGATATAGCACGTCCATGGTGCGTAGCGGTTATCACAAGTGTGACGTCACGCGCCAAAGATATATAGGCAACCGTGAGCGGCGCGCGCGCACATTGCACAAAACGTACCTCGCGCGGTAATATAGCGGCTCGGAATCTGCTCGCAAGTGAAGTTTACGAACTTTTTACAGTGATAAAGTGATAATTGACAGTGGTAAGTTTTTAATTAGATCGCTATTAAAAATATTATAATAATTATTATTTTTGGATTCAAGTAGTGAAAACGTGTACTATTTTCATTGTTATTAAATAAATGTTATTATCAATGCTACAATAAACACCTCGTATTATAATTAAGAGAAATTAAAATACACTTCATACTGCAGCCTCAAGGTGTAATGCAAAAAAAAATCGTTATTCTACTTTAGGTCCAAATATTGGTCGAATAACAAGTTTCAAGGGAAGGTCCACTACAGACATGCTGTGTACTATCATCGCTTATGTCAACTAATTAGAGGTCTTTTTTGTTAAAAAATAAATTTACAATATAATATGTCGTTAAAACCATCAGGTAGTATCCATGGTAGCCCTATAAAATAGTTTATAGGCCATAAGTAAGTACGACCATATAAGGTAGCATTTTTAATGCTCTAATTTTTGTATTTTCATCATTGGCATTTTTGGTAAATAACGATGATAAATAAAATATTTAAAATACAATAATGTAAATTACTATACAATCGGTTTTCGATAATGGCTGCAAGTGAATGCAGCAAAGGGTTTGTGGGGGAGAAAATATCAAGCTAAGTCTTATTCTGGAAAACCTGAGAAAAAATCTCTAGTTACATTCTACTGAAACTCTAGAGAAAATATCGGTCCTCATCCTTTGTCTTATCATCCGATTATACTAATACAAATACAGCCGTCGTAACTCATAATGAAAAGCAGATAACAAAAAGTAAACATCCTCTCAACGTGTCGGATAACAATTTTCCGTATTTTCTTTAATAAAATTTCTCATCAGCTCTTAAAAGAAAAAATCACCTTGCTACATTGAGTACTTGTAACTTTTTGACCTTAAAGCGAAATGATGTGCTACTTTCAGGCAAAACGTATTAAACCAATAACTACTCGGCCAATTACATAAACCAGGTGCATAATAACTTCTTCTCAAAACGATTAAGGTCTCAACGGAATTCTCAAAATAATGTAAATAATTGCATCATAACGGCGCATCGGAAAAACCCGTTAGTTGAGATATTCATAATAATCTTTAATTAAAAATTAATTACATTATACCACAGTATAAGTGACACACAGTAACTCAGTTGGTCCTTGAATCGCTAAAAGGCAAATTCTTAGCGTATGCAACGTGTTCTCGTTAAGGGCACCTAAACATAAGCGAATCTCTGAGCGCCTATTCCACCTTACTATAGACGTCTAAATTGATTCAGCAACTAAAAGTCAAGTGAAATGGCATTTAGAAAGTTAAGATCCTAATTAACGCACTAAATCGGAATAAGTGTGGCTTCTGATTGGTGGAATCAGAAGCTTCTAATTTGTCTTCTTTTTAGGATCCTAATTAGGACGTCTAAATTTAGTAAGGTGGAATAAGCGCTCTATCTGAGATTCGTTCGTAATCGATTCGTGAGAGTTTGTGTAAATATGGTCTACTATATATTTTTCTGTTGTATCAATATAGTAAAGAAAGACTACCTTCGATGCTGCGCGCGATTACTTATTTTAATGTCAAGTATACATTTTTATAATGAGTCTTGGAATGATTGTTACTCGTTAAAGTTTATTCTCTCGTAGTCTTTTGTCTTATTTTAAACTGAGGGTACAAAAATTTGTAAAAATAAGTACAAAAGCACACGTTTCACTGCCTACTGGAAGTTTTGGTTTTTTATGAAATAAAAGTGGTCAAAAAATACATTTTTATAGCAGGGTTTCCCGGTATCAACCTTCAACATTACAAGAGTGATTTCCTTTACTCCTTTCGAATATTTTAATTTTTGTAGGTACTACAATAATCCTAATATTATAAAAGCGAAAGTGTGTCTGTCTGTCTGTCTGTCTGACCTTTGCACGTTTAAACCACTGAACTCATTTTGATGTTGATAGTTTTGATAGTTAGTCTTTTTATCCCGGAAAAATGTACGGTGCGATAAAGGAATTTCTGTGCGATGGAGTTGCGGCCGTTATCTCGTAAAGAATAACTTTAACTTAACATATATTATATTCATCATCATCATCATATCAGCCAATATTCGTCCACTGCTGGACATAGGCCTCTCTCAATGAACGCCAGGATGACCGATCTCCTGGCTCCTGCTACTCGCATCCAACATTTATTCGTGTGTTACAAAATTATGTAGAGACACAAAATATAATATTTTTCGGTTATACTTTGTAGATTCTGAACAAACTATATAGCTTAGATTTTTAGTCAGCTATCTAACTAGTTGTGTTAATATTTTGTTTAAACCCAGAAACGAAAAATGTAGGTACCGGTTTCTGTATCTATCATTAAAGTTTTATTATCACTGGTCCTTCCTGAAGTATTTTAATATTTCCTTGTTCAAGCATGTACTGTACCAAATACCATCCAGAAATGTTAATGTCCTTTTAAAGTATATTAAGGGATAGTAACGTTATAATAGTTAATATTTTGAGATTCGACAAATACGTACAAAGATGATCCAAAAACACTTACTACATTGACCTGAAATAACTCTTCACTCCAGATAATTAATTGAGATTCGGGGTTTTTAATGTAAGCACTAAGCTCTACCCGCTACCGAATACAAAAATAACAATATGGTGTTAACACCCTGTTACGAAGCAGACCTAATGTCTACTGTATAACAAAAAGTAAAAAAATCGCGTTTCCTTGTCAGTAGGTATTATAAAGCTTAATCAAATAAAACCATTTAAAATATGATAGAGGCGACTTCACGACAGTGGCTAGTGGTCGATAAATTATAATTTACGGCCATTATCAAACTTGGCCACACCTGGAACAACCACGCTAAATCTAATTTGACTATTGTGGCTGTTCTGATGACAACAAGACTCGCAGTGTCCTCTACCGCGTGGATTTCAACGTGACTTCAAGATTGCCTCGTGCATGAATAGGGTTGTCAGATTGTGTAACCTAGTAACTGGAAAGACCAGGTGATCGGACATTTGGGTCAAAAAGCAGGACAAAAAAAAATAACACTCAACTCATTTATTTTATAAATCTACTCAAATTTTTTTCTGATAAAATTCTGTGGTCACGCGAAATATTTTAACCTTAGGTTATGGGCACATAATACACACCAATGTACATCTCGCTAGTACATAAGCGAAACTTCACAAAACAAAGCTATAATAGGCCAACGCACATTTAGATGGCAACCCTTTGTAAAGAAACTTGTTGTAACACTGCTCGCTTTATGACAAGACTAACTGGTAAATAAAGCGAATATTTACGGTATTATATTAAAATTATTTATGAATAATTTTAATATAATACCGTAAATATTCGCTTTATTTATGGTACTATATTAAAATTATTCCATCATAATATATGTATTATGATGGCAGCTATTTTTAACCGACTTCCAAAAAACGAGGAGGTTATATGTTCGGCTGTGGATATTTTTTTTTTTTTTTTTTTTTTTTTTTATTTTTTTTTTTTTTATTTTTGTATGTTCAACGATTACTCCGCCGTTTGTGAACCGATTTTCGAAATTTTTGCTTTGTTGTATTTGGTTTTACTCCAATTTGGTACCATGTTCACAAAGTGGTGACCTGATGATGGGATCCAGGAGTAATCGAGGGAACTCCTCGAAATTTATATGGAAACATATGGTTATTTTGGTTTTATGTGAAGTGTACTAAGAATATGCTACCAAAAAGTCAAATATTGGGTCAAGGTATACCATGGTTTCGAAGATGCTGAGAGAACTCCTGACTCCTTATAGATACACGTTTGGGAGTTTCGGCGTTGTTTTAAGAACAGAAAGCATATGCTACTATGCAATTAATATTCATCATCATAATCATAATCATCATCATCGTCATCATCATCATTACCACGTCGTGTTAAGGTCACCAATGTCTCATGGCACAGAATAGACTTCTGTCTATTCTGTAAGTACTGCAAGGCATAGGTATGGATATACTAACTCGTAATAATAATTATGTATTGTTACATAACAACACCTGTTTGTTTAATACACGGCGGTCGGCGCTACAGAGGCGACGGTGTCGCGCGGGCGGCGCGTGGCGGCAAACGAGAGATCGAATATTTTACTACTTTATATTATACAGATCGAATACTTTACTAACTACTGTTCACTTCACTGATAATATATTATTTTGTGAGTGTGAGTTGTGACTCTTAATGTAAAGAATAGACGTCTACGTCTTACGCCTAAAACTGGTCTTATGGTTCTGGGACGTTAATCCCTCTGAAGTGAGCGAGAAGAAAATAATTATTGTAGCGAATTAGTTATATCAAATGTAATCGAGTAAGCGATACCGCGATGCAGAAGCTTAACAACGACATCTGTTGTTGAATTGCGGAACTAAATTTTCTTAGAAAATAAAAAATTTGAAATCTCAACACTTAACAAATTGTAATAAATTACGTAAAATATACGCGAAGGTTTACGTACTAGTGTAACTAAAAAGAGTGAAATTATTATTATTTTTAACAAAAAATTAAAACCGACTTCCAAGGTAAAAACAATAATAACATTAATATGAACTAAAAAGTATTAAATAATTTTTACTATCTAATAGTGCCTTTTTCCGAATTCGGCTAAACCTCAACTATTTCTGTACTCAATCTTCATTATTTTGAAGTCGGTGCCAGTTCCAAAAGTTTCAAATATTCTGTCAGAGGACTGAAGATTCAGCTATCTGGTACCGACTTCAAAATAATGAAGATTGAGTACAGAAATAGTTGAGGTTTAGCCGAATTCGGAAAAAGGCACTATTAGATAGTAAAAATTATTTAATACTTTTTAGTTCATATTAATGTTATTATTGTTTTTACCTTGGAAGTCGGTTTTAATTTTTTGTTAAAAATAATAATTCGAAAATATAATGATCATATTTTTAAAGTGAGGTCATTTCATACTCGGTATTTTTTTTATTTCATTTTAATAATATATTTTAGGTAGGTAGTAACATTTTGTAAGTACTTATAGTTATTCTGGTTATAAGTGGTTATACATTTTTTTCTCACTTTTTTTGGTAAAAACTGGGCCCCGTCCGAGTTTCTTACGCCGGTTCTTCTCACAGGGTTAGTTCCCGAACCGGTGGTAGGCACCATGTAGACTTTCTGAGAACATTTTAACATATTAATATATATTTATAACAACCCATAAATCATAATAACACACGTAAAGCTATTGCTAATTGTTACATAACATTGTGTGCTGAGGTCGATAACACGGAACATGTGCTAATAAAGCCAAAATATACGATGATGGTCAAGGTGATCGAAGTCCACTTCGCACGATCATGTGAAAGAGCTTATCAGGATATAATGACATCTAGCGCTCACTGAAAGTGATAATGACACCATTATGTCATTTAAAGCTCAATTTTATGAGCCCGATATTTTGCAGAATAATGATTTTCATGAAATATAATTTTCTCACTACGCTGCTGTTATCGTATGCATGTTAGTTAAGGCCGTCCTCCGAGCAAACAGCCTTGACCATACATTTGCCGCGTTGCCGAGATCGCGCCAAAACCCTATTTTTTACTTATCTTAGTTCAAAATTAACCTAAAAAAAATTTAAAACGTTGAATAATATATTATGTTATATGCATATTATGTAGTTTATGATATTATACTGTCGATCTATTGGCGTGTATTTCAAATAAAAGTAATATGTAAATACTAAGGAGATGCTGAATGTATGCTTGAATTTTAATAAATTGGTTTTAATTTGGAAGCTGATATCATGAGTAGGTATAATAAACAAAAATAGAAAATTTTAAACGTGGAAAGTTGTTATTGCTGTATTTTTATTATAGCTTTGTAGCTTTCAAATTATGAGTTTATAAGGCTCTCAATACGCTAATTACGTAATCTCCGTAGGGAAGGCCCTTAAGTACAGGAAAAAGATTTTGCAAAGTAATTTTGGCGGTAGGATGCTGGGAACTCAAAAAAAAATGCCGTCTTCATACCCATACGGATGCCCGGATCGCCAATTTGTATGGGTATGAAGACAGATTTTTTAAATTCCCAGCATTGTTCTCATAGAGAAAGTTGTTCGTTTTGTCGGGCTGATTTGACGGTTTCAAGGACAACGGTGTTTACACAAACATCTTGTAAATCTCCTGTCACGATTTTTGTCCGCGATGGATTCCTAAACTACTTAACCGATTTTAATGTTTCTTTTTTTTAAATGTGTGCTTTTTTCCAACTTGAGAGATAGGATAGCTTAGATTTTTAATTATAGTCGCAATTTTTATTTCATTGCAAATTATTTGTCTATAAAGAGCAACCATTGTTTATGTGACGATGGCGATGGACGTTGCCATGGTGACATACTTGTTTAGTCACTAATTCAATAAAATAATACGGGTGATATATATTTAAAGTACTTTATATAATACGGCAAAGAAACGTTTGCCGGGACAGCTAGTATAACTATAGTATTTGGCCTATCGGCCATCACTCATGTGCCCGAGTGATGCCTCGCCTCTCCTATTAGTCCTATTACTCGTACCTACCTTCACTCGGTAGACGTAATTAGGCCCCTGAGGTTAATTCACATTATAATAAAATAAAATAGCTCCCACACCGGTTTCGGTGACGGTGGCCGGTTGCATTGAAACCAAGCCAGCTACGCAGGAGTAATTTCATAGTGCCTAAGTGTGTGCGCAGTACACAAGAGCACTCTCTATTCCTTTACTCTCATAATTCCCAGTGGGACGGACGACCGACACGACTGGCGAGAGATCAGGCGCAGGACCGACTTTTTACATGCCCATCCGACGCATGGATCATCTTACTTGTCAGACAATCAGGTGATCAGCCTGCATTGTCCTAACCAAACTTGGAAATAATATGTGTCCAACGCGGGAATCGAACCCACGACCACCGAGTCAAGAGCCGCGCTCTGTACCACTAGACAACGGAGGCGACGTATATTCACATTGGAATAGCGTGAAGATGAATTTTTGAATGACCAATTCAAATCTGGAATTCAAATGTGTATCTTCTTGTGCAATAAATAAAGCTCAGTTTTAAAGGGGTCGTTTAAAAATGCATCACATTGCATCAATTGAACTGACCCTCACAAGTCCAAAGAAGGTCACTAGGTGCCATTTCTCTTTTCATCTGTCACTTTTACTAGTGGTTTGTTGATGATCGGAGCGAATTGTAAAGTACGAGGATTGTTGAAAATGAATTACAATGATACGATTCTCCTGCTCATATTAAAGTGACATTGGTCAGTGAAAACTAGGTAACAAGTAACGCTTTCTAAGCATTTTGAAAATACATATTATACGAATTTTACATTAACCTATCAACCCCCATAAGGACACCGACGACCGCGACAACAATAGAATAACAATAGATTTCCAAGAATTCGCGATCAAAGAATTAATTAAAAATAATCGAATGTCTATCTATAATATCTTGATATGATGCTTATTTTACTTGCATAGAGTAGGCCACGAAATTACGGAAAAGGAGATAGACTACATTGTATATTTGTATTCTAGGGAAACGTATGGTTGGCATAGTTCGCCCAATTGCTTGGGCGAAGTCTCTACGACATCTAGTATAATAAACAAGATATTATTATCATATTAATTTGACATTAAGATTTTTTTAATGGACTTGTGGACTTTTTAAAGTGTATTTTCGTTTCTTTTTTGATGACAAAAGGGCCAAATTTGAAATTACTTACTATGTACCTAAGTAAAAAGTTTTTACATTTATAATATGCGGCATATAATAATTATGGGATCAAAAAACACTCTGTTGGCAATCCAAAAAGAATAATATACCCTTCACCTTGAGTTATTTAGAGCAGTGAATGTGATGAAATGTGCTGTAGCCTGTTAAGTAGCTTCTTAAAGGAAATAATATATTATAGTAATTAACGATGCGTATATGATAAGCGAAAAAAGCGTTTAATTTATTAAACAATAACTTAATATATAGAGTGTGTTGCCCCTGTTATAGTCCGTGATTTATTTTAAATACTAGATGTTACCTTTTTCGCGCATACAACTGTATTTTCTTTCGGTCACTTTAAGCGCAATTTTCTTGAGACTCAGGGCCTGTTTCACCACTTTCTGATAAAGTCCCGGATAGGCTATCTACAACTTTTTTAACAGATTCTCCATACTCTATCTGTCAAGTTAAGTGGTGGATAGCCTATCCAGCTCTTATCAGGAAGTGGTGAAACAGGCCCTTAATGTATATTTATGCCGACTTTAAATGGTAATGAAATCAACAGATAATTCTATATACACGCTTTAATTTATTTATATGTCATAATTTTCTTCTTAAATTATCATTTTATCTGAATGCTAAACAAAGCTCAGTAAAGCGGCTTAGATAATGCTGCCAGCTTGCATGTCCTCTATATTATATGAAACAGGAGACAGAGACAGCCTAACATAGAACCTCCATTCGGAAGTTGGTAAATAAGGTGTAATGTGTTACCCAGCAAAGTAAATAAGGCGTGTTAATGAATAAAAGAGCCACCAAAGCCTGAGCGGTGTTGTAACATGAGCCCGTGAATTAAACCGCAAATTCGTGTTTTGCAACGTTAACCAATCTCGGCAGCGAGCGTTTTTAACGCATAATGTGGATCATTTTGTTAGATGGTGAACATTCGTTAATATCTATGTACGCTTCACACCACGTCAGTCTGGTCCCGTGGCTTACCACGTTACCTTTTTATACCTGATGTAACGGAAATAGTATATTTAATACGTTTATAGTATACAATAATATATACTTAGTTAAGATTTTTATTATAATATGATAACATCCATGACCCAGGAACATTGTAAACTTTCTGTTCCGTCGGTGGGATTCAAACCCGCGACCCCCGATTTGAGCTTGCCACGCGCTCAACCACTGAGCCACAAAGGTCGTCAATTCATTCATTCATTCGTTATTTAAAACTTAAAACAATGAAGGATATCAATTTCATCCGTGTTAAAATAATAAATGCTAAAATGCTTCTGTTATCTTTTCAAACTTGAATCTGAGTTTATTTGGGTATGGGGATATCTTGAGTTCCAACGAAAGTTTTCATCGTGGAAATGTGTACGGTTACCGTATCGTAATCGAATTATGACGCTACAAAGTTGCAGGAAACAATGTGTACAATAAAGTAAATATGCGTATTAAAGAGTGAGTCGCGTCGTCAAGGTATACGGCAGTATTAAAATTTCCTTTTCTAGAAGTTTATTATGACACAAATGGCGAAACCAGTTTACCGAAGTATTGTTAGACGCGTGGCTTATTTGGTACGTGTAAACAGGATGTTGGAAATTACGGAAAATGCCCGTGGAAACACTCATTATAGCTTTGAAAAATTATCTGCGACTTCGTCCAATTGTATCCTCATTCATTGATAATATGCATTAACTACATTTATGCAGTAAGTTATAACGATCGATGGTTGAAGCCACGAGGCTAGTCACAAAGCTTTAGCACGAATTTTTCCGGGATAAATGGATCCTACGTCCTTTCAAGGGACTCAAAGTATATCTATAGTCCATACCCAGCAAAATCGGTTCTGCGGCGGCGTGAAGAGGTAACAGACAGACAAACACACTTTCACATGTATAATACCTATTATTAGTTACGACATTTTAATTGAGTACGAAATTAAGCGTAGCATGATACTAAGAACGGCGAGTATACTTTTATGTTTTATCTTATAAACTATCCTTAATATTCTATTTTGCGCGCACCCTTCATTAAAGCTTGTGATACAAATGTGGACGCACAGTAACGGTGCGTCAACATTTGTATCATTTGCGCGATCAGATCTCCGATCAGATCTCCGTCGCGATCATCGCGCCGTATGAAGTATGCGTATCATAGTGTGAACGCCTATTAGATCATTCTGCCGATCATGCGCGTATTTGATACGACACGCATCAGTACGCGGTTAATTAATAGCGATCGGGGCGTATCACGATAACGTACCATTTTGGTACGCTTCGATGATACGCGACGGAGATCATCGGAGATCTGATCGCGCAAATGATACAAATGTGGACGAAGCCTTACATGAAATTATTAATATGTATACAAGGTGTAAAAAAACGAAGTAAATATACTTTTGGGTGTGCCTTGGTTGTTAATTTTACTGCTGTATGTACCATCGAGGAAGTTGATTCCTATGCAGTTGAGAGACCAACGTCATTTGGTCGATTATGTCAATTCAATATTAATTGTGATCTGTCGGCTGAGTTTGACGTAATGCGACCAAACTACGTAGATCCCCCATTTGCATAGGAATCAACTTCCCCGAGTGTACTTAAACCATACTATTATTATTTTATTTTTGTGGACTTCAGTAAATCTTCAGAGGATGTAGGTACCTTACTAAAAACCTTGTGAATTTATGGCTAATATCAATTTTATCTTAAATATATAATTGAGGTTCTTAATCAGTCACCTTATAAACAATTAAGAAATTAAGCAAACACATAAATTATTTTACCGCACTCGGTAGTTTATGGGTAGTTTGAACTAAACTTTAAACGCACGTTAAAAACAAGATTATTTAATTTTTGTCTCAATTATATTGAATTTTCCATGACTATACATAGATCAATATCAATCATTTATAGATATTAAATAAAGTTAGTAGTCTTGGTGTGTAGATTGTCGAAATACTTTGAGTTCCGTGGAAGTTTCTATTGCTGGAAAAATTACTATTGGCTTGCGATATAATTTCCACGCAAAGAAGTTGTACAATTTTTTAAGGCATCTTATTTAAATATATTTTGAAAAGCGATACTATTTCGTGAAATAATCCAAGTTATGCAAGTGAGTTATGTGTTTAACGAGTTACTGTAGATAAATAACATAACAAGTGTGAACAGAATTAAAATGGTTCATAAGTGGTTTGCAATTTACATAGTCTCTCAAGTGTTTTTCATAGCTAACAAACAAGTTGTCTTAGTTTAGAATATGCGCATTGGTACTGGTTTGAAAAAAATGTATATTTACTACTCTAGAATCTTCGTAGAGTTAAAATACGAACAAATAAGTGTCTAGATGTCGCCCGCAACTTCGTTGCGCCAAAATTTGTTTATCGCGCAAGAACCGTACATTTGTCAAGGATAAAAAGTATCCCATGTTCTTTCCCGGGACTAAAAGTATCTCCATACCAAGTTTTAGCCAAATCGGTTCAGTGTTTTGAGCGTGAAGAGTTAACAGACAGACAGCCAGGCGGACAGACAGACAGACACACTTTTGCATCTAAAACGTTATATTAGTAAGTAAGTATGGAACTTGTATCCAGGATTTGTGTTTTTGATTCGCTATAGCGTCAAAATTGACAAGGTAATACAGAATATTACAAACATACAAGATATGCGTGCTAAAAAATTTAAACCTCCCGGCAGTCGGGTAAAAATATAAACCAATCAACAACTTTCGTCAAAAACATAATAATAATAATAGTTCATTGTCTCAGTAAGGAAGTTACAATATTAAGGTGCACAACCCCTACACTAAGGTTCTTGTGCTGTAGGGTTTGAAATTTTATTTTAGAAATTTTTCATTAGAAACTGAGCCTTATTGTAATATGCATTTTTTTTAGATTTTTAGCGTTAAAAATGTCAATTACTTACGGTTTATTTTCAATTTATTTTCTATCAACTTTTTAAATATTTTTTTCTGCAGTGATAGTTACGGGGGTTAAGTCGAGTCCGTAGTTTAATTTTATGTAAGTACCTAACATTTGCGTGTAAAGTCCAATTTATTTTAAAATCAAATAATACGGCATAAATCATAAATAAAATAGCTTTGAAAAAGGTAATGAAAAAATTGTTTCCCTTATGGATAAGGGAAACAATTTTTCATTACCTTTTTCATTTTGTATACCTAATATTTTTAATAGGCTTCATAACTTGCGGGCTTGATATACAGCCTTTATTTATTTATTAAATAATGAAACAAAAAATACAAAATTAGAATGATTCATTCAGTTCTTTTATGGATGATTTGCAGCAATAGCAACCTTCAGCTTTCTAATCAAGATAAAAGTTAGACGTAATTCAAGGACCTCTAAAATGAAAGTTATCATGGAAACTCCGAATAATGAAATATCTACAATACAATAGTAGATCTATTATTAGCAAACACTCTTGGGAGGTCCGATACCTATTTAAATTATGACACGTATTTTTACGATCCATAGAAACTCGTAACCTTGCAGGAACGATATTGTTCGTACGCATCAGCTGTTCCACGGATAAATATTTATGTCATATTATTGGCTATCAGTAATCCAGAATCAATTCTAATGTATGCTTATTCGGTGTTTGTATTCTCGTAAGGAAAGATGAGGTTAATCTCAATTGTAAATAGTAAATTATGGGAAAATCTTGCCATCTTTGTAGGAAAATGGAGGCATCTGCATTTTAATTTTATGACGTTTTGTTTTTTTATGATGTGTGAGTGGATTTAATGATATCCGATGAAGGTGTAATTTAGAAGCAATATTTTTTAATTGCAATAAAAATTACAAATATTTTACAATTTTATGAGCTTGGGCTTTTTAAATACGTAAGAGCTAATGACAATGCAAGAATTAACATTTATTTGAAAAAAAAAAACACGAAAAATTCTAATTAAAAATGACAACAAATCGTAGTTTTGCCGGGAATGTTAAAGTGGGCTTTTGTGTTTTTATATTATTTTCCTAAAATTGTGTTAGCTGGGTTTTTAATGTGTAATATTGGTAGAATATTGACCATTAGATATTCGTGTTCATGCACAAGTGAAGGAAAGTGATGTAATTCCAGAAACGTGCTATTTTGTGTTCCCTCCAAAACTCCATGGAAAGTTTCAGTAAAGCGTCTACCACTTTACTGAATCGACCGACTTGACTCCTTGACTGTATTGACTTTTACTTAGAATTTGACTAGACTTTAGACCTGACGATATATGAAAACGATGATGAAAAATATAATATGAGGAATATGGTTTTCCCGCCAGATTCCTTACCTTTTTACCTTGTCTGTGGCACAACATACACATCCTTTGTGTCAAGTTGCCAAAAAAGAAGAAAAAGAAACAAATCGTAAGCGTGTTTTTTTTTCAATTTTAAAGTATTATTTTTGTGCTTAGAACCGGAAAATTATACTTAAATCGTACTTAAATCTTTTGAATGCTAGTACATGTTTTCTTCTAGGAAATCTTTTTATTATCTAAATTAACTAGGAAATCTTTTTGAGGTGTCTTAAATTAATTTTACTACATACTTAATACATCGCAATACAAGTTATTTTGAAGAATTATTGCGAGCCTGATTTTGATGAAAACTTAATCTGTAATTTTTGACCAATTTAAACACTATATAGTTACACTTACATTACTTTGACGACCTCTGTAGCTCAGTTGGTGGGCTGTTGGTAGCTCAAGCCAGGGGTCGAGGGTTCGAATCCCACCGACGGAACAAAAAGTTTTCAAAGCTCCTGGGTCATGGTTGTGTATTAAATAATATGTGTATCATATAATAAAAATCTTAAATACATTTTCGTTGTCTGGTACCCGTAACACAAGTCCTTCAGATACCACGGGGCCAGACTGACGTGGTGTGAAGCGTCAATAGATATATTATTTTATATTAGATATTTATTTATTACTGGGACTTTGGACTTTGAGCAGTAAAATTACCCTGTTAATCAACACAAACCCGTTTCTACGACTGAAGGGACTTTCCAAGTGCGTGACATTGAGTGCACTTTCAAGAGCGCGTGAAGGATCAGGCAAGGGCAATTACAGAACGAGTCCAACTAGACTCGGTCTCAATACCCTGCCTGGAATTTGCCATAGTAAAAACAACATCTTGTGTAATCTTATAGCCGCTGGCTTTAAATAGCACAAGATTAAAGACCTAGGTGGATAAGTAACATTGTCTAATATAAGGGCAATTAGTTATCTTTTCCCTCATATGGTAAAAAATATAAATATATAGTTCTCTGGGCGTGATACATTTGTCGTATTAATATAAAGTTACCTACCTTATTTTTGTATGATAAACTAAAGATCTAAAAATTCCTCTTATGATACATCATAAGAGGAATTTTTAGATCTTTAGTTTATATATAATACAGTGTGTAACAAAAATAAGTGATAATACTTTGGGGTGTGTACGTGTTCCTTGTAGAGAGTTCACTGTGAAAGTAGCAGCGCTGAAAGACGATTTTTTTGACGTGATAACGTCTTATAATTCGATATGGGATGCGCGCCCGAAAAACATGACAGTTCATGCGGCGTTACCTCGCCGACAGCTCTGAGGCGTTCCATTTAAGGCTTGAAGTGCAAGCGAGAGCGCGGAACGAGCGACAAGGAAGCACAATCGGCCTTTGCGTTCGGCAGCGTTCGACATCCGTCTCTCTCCTAAGTCCTACTTGAGTGACGTCATACGCCAGATATACTGATCCGATCCGTTCTGTAGGGTTACCCTGGGACGCAAATCCCTCTGGCGTAATAATAAATATAACAACCAGTGAGTGTCAGCGAAAAGACGAGAATTTATTCCATTGTAGCGTTGGTAAAAATAGCATTAGCAATTATAATTAATTGTTAAATGCCCATTAGCAATAATGAAATTAATCGTACTTGCTAAAAATACGATTGCTAATATTATCGTGCTTAGCAATAGTCTGCGATCATGATAAAATCACGTCCGCGCTGTTTCGCACCGCGGTACTAACTGTTAATGAATTGCTATTTTTCACTCGATGCGAAATAATACTCGACGCGAGCGGTGCGATGCCAACCGATAATAATTCACGATACCGCGTTTTTAGCAAATAGCAAAGCAATAATACTTAGCATGCTGTGACATCAAAATTAGCATGTTAATGAAATTAATAGAAAATAGCATTAATTCCCATTAACTATTCCATTGAATTACATATACCAAATGTTGTCGGGTAAGTGATAGCGCGATCTAGAGACCTAACAGCGCATCTGTTATCAAATCGCGGAACTAAATTTACTTATATTATGAAGTGTACAAATCTCAACAAAGGTAGTTGTCACGTTCAACTATCGTCAGTAAACCGACTTTACAGACAACCGATTTTTTTTTCACTTTTGTATGGGCAAGGGCCCGAGCGTCACGAGTTTCCCCATACAAAAGTTAAAAAAAAAAGATCTTTCAGCGCTCTTTCACAGTGTATTCTCTACAAGGAACACGTGCACACCCTAAAGTATTATCACTTATTTTTGTTACACCCTGTATAGTAATCTACAGATTGCATCTATCAAGAATGTGGTTTTCAAAATAACACCCCAATGGGGTTCATGCAAATATGCTTTTTTTTCTGTCATAAATGTTTAATAGGAAATATTTAGATACGATTACATATTTAAATCATTATTAAACAATACATAGTAAAGGAAATTGTTTAAATATTATTCTATTTGAATAATATTTGCTTGTTTGTTTAGTTTGCTAAAGTTAGCGACAACTCCTTTATCTTCTTAACTGCAACATCAACATTGAAGTTGTATTGACACAGTATCCGAGTATATAAGTAAGGAAAACAATAGTTGTTATCGCAATATAGTTCTTGCAATCTACGAGTGCGCGTCACCTTTATTTGTAGTTGGAAATGTGAATAGACATTTTCGTTAGTGTGCGTACCCGACGGAGCAGTCAGTAGCGAGCGAGCCATGTACGCGTGTATAGATATGGTCACTCACACAACTAAGGGCGACGCGCACTCGTAGATTGCAAGAACTATACCACAGACATCACAAGTACATGACTTGCTATTTCCTAAAGTTTTGTAGGCTTGTATTACTACAATTTCTTATAAAATTATAATAAAACTAGCCGTTCCACGCGGCTTCGCCTGAATTTCACAGACATATTGGCCCACAAAAAATAGTCTATATAATCCTTCACGTGGTCTACTTTTTACCTGGGCCAAATAACATAAAAATTGCTCCAGTAGTTAGTAAGATAAGCTCTTTCAAATAATTTTCCCTGTTTTCCCACATTTTTCTCGGTTTCTTTGCTCCTATTAGCCTTAGCGTGATAATATATAGCCTATAGCCTTCCTCGATAAATTAGCTATCTTACATTGAAATATTTATTCTAATTGGACCAGTAGTTTATGAGAATAGCGCGTTCAAACAAACAAAAAAACAAACTCTTCAGGTTTATAATATTAGTATAGAATATAGATTGTACTATAGGTTCAGCTATTGTAGCAATTTTCAAAGTTCCGCTGATCCTTAGGGCTCCGCCACTTTAGAAATATCATAAGACACTAGCTTGGAGACCTAGTTCATTCAAAGACAAAACATTCTTTTTTTGAGTCTGTCACTTCACACGTCTTCTTTTGGTGGGTTCCGCAACCAAAAAAGTTCGAAAACCACTGATCTATTATATATTTCAGGACAAAGTGCGAAACAAAATGATTTGTTAGCCAGATGGCATTTAAAGATAAATGAACTGTATCTAATAATGTATTGTATCAATCTTAAATAAAGAAAAAAATGCATAATATAATTTTGTCTCACACCCATATTTTGTGCGAGTTTTTTTTTTATTTCTCTTTAGTAATTTAAAATTTTGTAACAGGTGTAGAAACACCTGGCAAAACTAATTAAAAAATATATATTATACAATACGTAATTAATTATAATGTGAACCATTAACATTAGTGGTCACATAAATCTCAAGCAAATGCTTACTTTATATTAGGTTTTGTTGTATGATAACATAATACGTTAATTTTTTCACAGCAAAATTTTGGCACGATCTTTCTCTTATGTCTTACTTACTTAGCGAAGAAATCGTAGTAGAGCAAAGCTCACAGAACAATAGTACCCAGGGATGACCGAGCTTTATTACAGAGTTTAAGATATAATTTTATAAATAAAATAACTCACGAATACACTCAGGTAAAACAATTTCATGGAAATTATATTTTAAGGCCGTAATATTGCGAGTGTCCATGGGCGACGGTAGTTGCTTTCCTTCAGTATGTTTGCTCGTTTGCCTTATTTTATGAAAAAAAAAATACAGCCGGTGCCTTAATTGATCACTTATTAATTATAAATAAAAATTAAAAGTTTCATTTCAAGTATACAAAATAATAATTAGATATTGAAACGTAATACAAGAACTGGAAATGTGTCGTTATTTCAAAGTATTTCGATGTAGGTATACAAAACTAATTCATTCAAATGTAACGTTATGGAAATGAGCGAGAATATGGTAGTGATGTGAATCAGCGACATTTTTGCATAAAATAAACATATACTCACGGACCGACGGTGGTATATTCTATATTATACGGATAAATCTTACAGTTATTATACGGATAAATCTTACAGTTGATAACTGCTTCCTAAGTTATTTAGATAGTCAGCATAAATTAAGCGTCTTGTCCTAGTATGAATTTATCATAAAGCTCTTATAAATAATTATTTGTTGAGAAAATGTTTCAAAGCACAATATTATGTTTATTAGGGTTTTTAATTTTTCTGCATGTTACAGAACACTATATTTTTAATTTATTATGGTTTCTTCTGTCAATAATTAAAATATGTTATATCATTTTAGCAAATATAACTGCAGAAAACGCTTGGAAATACGTAAGTTCTTTTCTTTCAAATTTTGTTTGATTAAAAACAAAAAAAAAAAACTTAAATTTAGATTCATTTCTTTATATTATATTTTGACTTAAATTGAAATTTTGGTTTCAAAAAGTGTGATAGTAATATTCTACAATATAACTTAGATAAAAAGTGGGTTTCAAAAACTCGAAAAATATTTCTCTTAATATTTACTTTTATTATAAACATAAAAAACAATCAAATACCAGAAAACAAAATATTAATTTCTTATTGCAATAGGTAAAGTTATTCAAATAGTATTTTATGTCTTTTTCATGGCCGCTGAACGTATTGTTAATTACGCTTTTACCGAATTTTAAGTATATCTGGTCAATGTTTATACGTTTTTATCCAATAAAAAAATATAATGCATGCATTTCGGTCAACTTGTAACCATTAAACGGATGGTATTTCTAAGCGAATGTTATAACACTATTATTTACCTAATTATTTAACAAAGGAACTCAATAACGTGTTGAATAATTTTTAGTAATTTGTATGACGATTATTAACAATTTTCAGAGCATTATGTACTTGACATTATGTGTTTGTCATGGCCGGCGCAGGCGCAGTGCGCAGTAAACGTTAGCAGGACACTTAGACAATTTGCACTCGATAATCTCGTCTGCAAAGTTAGAAAAAGAAATGTATGGGATTGAACGTAGGCCATTGTAAGCGCCCTAGTCACACGACGCGTTACATCGAATTCCATTCATTTTTATTTTCTAACTTTGTTGCCGAAACTGTCGAGTGCAAGTTGTCTAATCGCCCTGTACTCTCGTACGACTAATACTTTTATACTTTTTGTAGTAAACTGGTTACATACGGAAATTACGGTTTAATAAGCATATGACTTGTTGGCCGTGTGCAGAGAGAGTAATGTACTCTGGCCATTCCGGAGTACTCCTATGTGCGATATGTGTAAGAGTTGTTTGAACCTGGATGTCCTAGATGACCTGAGCTGAGTCTAGACAATTTAAATTCGACGGTAATTAAGTGTATTAAATTCCAAAATGTAGTATAAGAATCTACAAAGAATTTGTTGTAAAAAATATTATGTACCTATTACTAGGCGTTCCGCGCGGCTTCACCCGCGTAAATTAGTAATTTCCTAGACAAATTAGCCCATATAAAATAGTCGATAATCCCTCACGTGGTTCACTTTTATCTGTGCCAAATAGCATAAAAATTGCTCCAATTCTTCATGTGATTATACCCTTTCATATAATTTTCTCCGTTTTCCACATTTTCCTCTGTTTCTTCGCTTCTTTTAATTCTAGCGTGATAATAATATAGCCTATAGCCTTCCTCGATAAATAAGCTATCTAACACTGAAAGATTTTTCAAATCGGAACAGTAGTTCCTGAGATTAGCGCGTTCAAACAAACAAATAAACTATTTAGTTTAAAAAATTAGTATCTACTAGAAGAAGATAGATAACTTTAGCTTGAGCAATCTTACTAAATATTTAAACAGAATTATGCAACAGTAAATATAAGTAAGTATGTGCTAATAGCATAATTGCACATTATATTAATTACAAAGATCTAACTGCTATTTGCTTTGCAAAAATTTCAGAGTAGGTAACAACGGCTAACACACGAAATATCAGAATATAAGATAACAAGCATATTAAGCAAACTTTTAAGTATAATAATATATTCGAAGTGCCATCTTTATACGTTGTACCAATATCTTTTGATCTAAATTGTACGACTTTTTACCAAAAATGTATTATTGATAATATTATGTTAACTATCAATAATATTTATAAGAAATATTGATCTGTTGCTCTGTCGCACATTATTGCTTTACACTTGCTTTAAAACTCTACCTTAAGGGTAAGTTTACATTGCAATTTGACGAGGCGTCGTGTTTGAAATAGGAAACCACATTTACAAGAAAATCTACCATTATTGAATTTAACATTTTTAATGTATATCGCCATGTTTGAACAGCTCAAAAACTCTTTAAGAATGCATCGCATCGGTTTGTCACGTTGCGTTATGAAAATGAAACTTAGGTGTGACTTTTACGCAACCGTTTTCATAGTAGGCCGTAATAGAAAAACGACAAAAGATAGTTTATGTACCTTTAAAGCGTGGCATTGATCGCGTGGTTAATAAAACTAATTGAACAAATTTGTACATGTGTACATTCACTGACATTGGACACAAGTCATAACAAAACATTAATAACATTGCACCATCTCCACAATGTCGTTTTTAAAATGTCTAAACTTTTGGAGTGCACTCAAGTAATAAGCACCTAAGTTATTTTATTTTATTTTATCGGGAGAAAAACTCTTCACATAACGTGATGGAAAACTGTGATTGCTAGAATTGTGTAATTATTTACAACTAGTTGATGCCCGCAACTCCATTGCGCCAAAACTCGTTTATCGCGCGGGAACCATACATTTTTCCGGGATAAAAAGTAGCCTATGTCCTTTCCCGGGACTCAAAGTATGTCCATACCAAATTTCAGCAAAATCGGTTCAGCGGTTTGGGCGTGAAGAGGTAACAGACAGACAGACACACTTTCGCATTTATAATATTAGTATGGATATGGATTATGCCTTTCTATAGGTTCGAATGCGTTCCTATGTTTATCGATCGTTATAATAGTAATAATATTCCGTGTCAAACACAATACTTAATAACACTTAAAAATTACTACAAGATGAAAATTTACCAAACAAGCCCCGTACGAGCACCGGTGATCGCGACAACAATAGAATACATATTGTATTCTAGAGAATTTCCGAGAATACCCGATCGAAGGATTAAAGATACAGATACAAGATGAAAAAAGTCGGATCATATCAATCAATTGTTAATATTGTGGTCTGTCGTGTGAACACGTTATGTCGGCTGGGTTTGACATAACGTGACCAAATTACTTGGGTCCCCCATCTGCCTAGGAGTCAACTTCTCTCATAGTTCATTAAGGTGTCGTTTAAAGTGAAATCATAACATAACCCCTTTTTGTTATAGGTAAAATGGACACCATCAATCGGCTGATAGATGGTTACCACGACATAATGGACAACCACAGTGACCCGCGGGTGAAGGACTGGTTCCTCATGTCCTCCCCACTCCCGACCCTCAGCATATGCCTCACATACGTCTTCATTGTTAAGGTGAGGAAAGATCTCAAATACTGCTCTTCTGTTCTCTAGAATATCTCCAGTATTAATAAACCGCTCTCATAGTCCTGCTCAATACCAAAGCGCTGAAGCCTGAAACGCTATCAGCGCCTTAAAATCGTCGTTAATAGGCTTTATGACTAGTTTTTTTCTTTATGGTAATTGAAAGACCCTTAAAAAATAGAAACATCGCTGAACGAATGACTCTCATAGCTTAAAAATTCACCAAGATATGAACAATTCAAACATCTCATAAAATAGACCTGCCCGAAACGCTCCATACAAAGTGCTACGAAAGACTGACGACGTCAGCACAGTATAGCAATATTGAATATAGGGATATTGCTATACTGTGACGAAAGGAGGTGTGCTGTCACCCCTGGAATGGTCCCTGGTAGTGGATGAACTACTAAGGGAACTGAACCTCTTAGGTTACTACGCTCAAGGGTACGCTGACGACCTGGCGATCATGGTAGTGGGAAAATGCGCATCGGTGGTCGCTGGGTTGATGCAGTCAGCACTAAGAGTCGTCGAGGATTGGTGCCAAAGGGTCAAGCTAACAGTAAACGCTGATAAGACGGTCTTGATACCTTTCACCAAAAAGAGGAAGTTGGAGGGACTAAGACCCCCAATACTCTTCGGGAAAACTATTAAGTTTGTGGGTGATGTCAAATATCTAGGAGTAATCCTAGACAAAGGACTCACTTGGAATAAGCACATCGAGTACATTACGAAAAAGGCTAGATGTGCCCTGGGTTCCTGCTGGAAGCTTGTCAGCTCTAAATGGGGTATTCGGCCGAAGGCAATGCTATGGCTATATACAGCCGTAGTGAGACCGATTACAACATATGGCTGCGTAGTGTGGCATAAAAAGGCTGAACAAGTATACTGTAATAAAAGTTTAAACAGCGTACAGAGACTGGCATGTCTTATAATCACGGGTGCACTCTCGTCAACACCCACCGCTTCTCTCGAGGCCCTGATCAACTTAACTCCGCTTCCTCTGCTTGTTCAGATGGAGGCCAGAAAGGTGGCTCTCAGGGCCAGGACGGCGGGTAAGACGAATTGGACCTCCACCCCATTTCGACAGCTGGAACAGTCTCTCAGTGAATCACCTGTCATGGCCATGCCATCAGATGCCATGATCAAGGTGAATAGCTTTTCGAAGCAATATCAGGTTTTTATACCTTCCAGGGAGGACTGGGAAAGAAAAATCCCAATCGATGTCCGCCCTAGCGACATAGTTTGGTTCACGGATGGATCAAGGAAAGACAACCGTGCGGGAGCCGGATTCTACGGGGGCAGGCCACCGAAAGGCAAATACGCCTGTTTGGGGGAGTTTGCGACCGTGTTTCAGGCTGAAGTCTTCGCTATCCTCGGTTGTTCACTAGAAAGCCTGGAGATGGCCCTAGTTAATAAAAACGTGTTTATCTTCTCCGATAGTCAAGCTGCACTTAAAGCACTGACTGCCGTAGAAGTCTCGTCCAAATTAGTTCTGGAATGCATTGAGACGTTAAACATGCTGGGAAGGAACAACAGCATCCGCCTAGTATGGGTCCCGGGCCACAGTAACGTCCCCGGCAACGAAACCGCTGACGAACTGGCTAGGCTTGGGGCCGAGAGTCTCATATATGGCCCAGAACCTGTCTGTGGTATAACTCCCAGTACCACAAAACAAGTGCTCAAGGAATGGGGCCACACACTATGCAGGAAGCAATGGGCTGAGACCCCTGGCCTTGAACACTCCAAGGCACTAATTCCTGGCTTCAACAAGAAACTAGCAGAATTAGTGCTCACCCTGGGTAGGAACCAATTAAGAATCCTTACCAGAAGCCTAACTGGGCACTGCAAGCTCAACAAACACCTAAACAGAATGGGTATTTGTAGCATAACGACTTGCAGATTCTGTGAGGAGGAGGATGAAACACCTATACACCTTCTCCTCGACTGTCCTGCTCTAGTACAGAGCAGGAACAGGCACCTTGGTTGCCACGAATACTCATCCACAGAGGAAATTCGTGGCACCAACCCCAACCATATCGTTCAATTTATGAGCAGTATTGGGTTGGGGATGATTCTTTAGTGCGAAGGAGTCACAATAGATCCTCATGGGTCGCAGTGACGCCAGGGCTATAGCGACCTGCCTTCTATAAAAAAAAAAAAAATACTGTGACGTCAGTCTTTCGTAGTTTGTACGGATCGGGAGAGAACTTTGTTCGATAGGTATATTAAATATTGCGTTTATGAAAGTGGTTTCATAACAAAAGTTGCTTTTAATAGCATAAGTTATCGAATGGTATACAAATAATAAGATATTTAATTGAAAAAAAAAATCGACTTGATTATCCAACTTTGAAGGCGTCTAACAAAAAAATACAAATGCTATCGAGCTGAAATTTTGGTAACGCTTATTTTTTACCGTGCTTTCTTTATTTTATTAACAAAATTCGCTAATCTTTGACCTTGTCATCATCCCTATTGTTACATAAGTTTGATGTCTTTTGGATGTACTTATAAAAATTAAAAAGTAATAGCATTTAGGCTAACAGTATACTTAAGAAACAGCCACTCAAGAAACAGTAGGACATCACAGTAAAGTGCCAAGTTTCGTTTATTTATACGTTCTCAATGATTATTACTAGTTGATAGTGTTGATACGCTAAAGTCTAAATAATAATATTTAGTAAGGTATTTACTATTTAAGGACCATACAAATTATGACTTTAACCATAATCATAGGCCGTATGATCGCGTAGCGTAGTGGTGGCCTACGCTAAGTCTTAATGTTTGTATACAGGTGTAACAAAACAAGTGGTAATACTTTAGGGTCATATAGAGTTCGCTGTGAAAGAGTAACTTTTTTTACTTTTGTAGAGGAAAATTCATGACGCCGCGCTGGGGCACTTACAAATACAAATCACAAAAAAATGCTCTTTCAGCGCTGCAGGCTGCTATATTCACAGTAAACGTATAAGGGACACATTATAATATAATTTCCTAAAGTATCACTATGTTTTGTTACACCTTGCATAAGGAAAATAAACTTTGTTGAATTTGAGTCAAGTCAAACCATTATTTGATGTCAAACGCTACAATAAATGACCTTCGTGTTCATCTTTTAAAACTGGAAAGCCTTAGATTTGAACAACAAGGTCAAACACAATTTCATTGTCCTGTTTGATAACAAAAGAAGCGATTGTTCAGTTCAGTCCAATGTATCACTTTTGTTCCTTATTACTTTCATCTTACCACAGAATATACATTAATGATCGTACGATCGAAAAGTGACAAAACGGAAGTGCTACTAGTGCTACGATTATGCTACGCCTACTACCGTACACATGTTCTAATTTCGGAGTCTTATACTTTCATTCAGGTTTTCAACTTTTTAGCGTAATACTTGAACCAATCTGGGTCTAAGACAAAACTCTACTAGATGTCTATTAAAATGGTGTAACGGTGATGAAGAAAACGTTTTGGCTAGACTCTGACTTAAGCCTGGATTAACTTTAAACTAGATTAGTATAAGTCGGTTTTATTTTAATAATAAAATGAATAAATTCATTTTTTCTTACAGTTTCTGGGTCCAAAACTGATGCAAAATAGAAAACCATTCGATCTCCAGAACATTTTGATCTGGTACAACCTGTTTCAAGTTATCTTCAGTTGTTGGCTGTTCTATGAGGTAAGAATTTTAGTCCCACCAATAATTTTATTGATGGAGGAGGCCTTTACCTAAACCCGGTATACTAACATTAATTATAATTTATAATACTGTAATTTAAAAAATACTAACACTAAATTGCAACAATAAAATTTTAAACATTGTAAAATGGCTATTTATTTTATGATTTTAATCATAGTTTTGTTTCTATAAATGATATTTTGTTTGTTTACTATATTTCTTGTATAAAAATAAAAATAGGAAGTCATTTATTCTCTAGCTCCTTGATAGCATGAAGCATATTAATTGTATATTTTAAACGACTATTAACCCTCGATAAAAAAAACTTTCCGATTGTAATATAATATTTGGGCGATGATTTAACTGGGCTAAGCGGTCACTAATCAATTATCATCATTGACGTAATTTGTAAGATGTAAACAAATTTATTGTTCCCAACTAAATTAATTGGATGCCCATAAAATTGTGTTTAGCCGTAAAGTTCACTTATTTTTAACCAATAACATGTACGCATATATACAACTGTACTAGATCTTGCCTGCGACTTCGTGCACTCATGGAGAACCCACAGTAACCGACGTACATTTTAATTTCTAATTCTATTAATTAATAGCCTATGTTCTCCTTATAACGGGCTTTGAAACAGCTGAACATTTGAAAACCTTTTTAAATATTCCAGAAAGGACCTAGGCTATTTTTCAAATTTTGAATGTACGATAGTCGTAGTCGAAGGAACATTTAATAATATTATAACGTTGTTCACAGAGTATACTCAGTGGGTGGTTCACGACGTACAGTTTCCGGTGTCAGCCCGTAGACTATTCCAGAAGTCCACAGGCTATGAGAGTAAGTACTAAGAATGAATCTTGTAATTATCCGTAGAAATAATTTTTTTCATTTTATACTACGATTCTTCGCATAATATAAACTACTATTGCCTAGTATTTCAATGCTACGATCTCAATCGTGGCAAAACGAGACACAATAACTTTTCCATTGTTATCGTGGCCGGATGTGGCCGCTTGGGGCTTGATGAATTAAATAATATAAATATTATCTACAAATTTTAAAATATTTCACAAAAAGTAGCACTTTACTTAAATCGTAATCAAAACTTGAAACATCTCTAATGACAGAGAGATAAATATTAATTACAATAATAGAATTATTATACGTATTAATCGCTCATATATCATACACTTTTTGCATATAGTTTTTATTCTATTGTATCGTCATAATTTACATCAGTGTAAACAGTATGTAAATTACCGGATATTTCCAATTATTTTCCATAGACAAAAATTATTCCGTTCACAGGTAGAGCATATTTTTCCGATTAGGTTTACGTAAAAGAAATGTGGAAAATCCCCTTACCTCTGTATAGTTTTTTTACTCTTCTTTGTTTCTGTTATATGACTTTTCCTTCTGAAGAAAAACTCCTCGAGAAAAACAGGATAATAATAATTATTATAGGTATTATTTTTAATTTTTGTATAGAAAAAATTGAGCATTTTTTCCACCACTAAATTTTTACTCACAAATCTTAACTAAAAATAATTATTATCTTTATTTTAAACTAGCTGTCCCGGTGAACTTCGTGTCACTTTAAAACCTTCCCTGGACTTCTACAAACATTTTAACACTACAATCAGCCCAATCCCTTCAGCCGTTTTCGAGTTTTAGTGCGACTAACACATTTGAAAATCAATTTTTATATATATAGATAAATGCTATTTATTCATTGAGTTCTACAATTAAATATTTTACGTTCAAAGGAAACATAAGTAACGTTTTATTAATTTTTAATCATGGATGATGAGTTCTATTGGGCAAATATTAAAATTTTGAATTAAAGTTGGTACCTAGACAACCTAATTACTACCTATTATTATTATTATTTTAGTAAATATTGTACTCTTTACCCCGCTTACTATTTTTTTTAGATTTAAATGTTCCTCTCCTGCAGGGTTGCCTGGAAGAGATCGCTTATAGCGATAAGGCCGCCCTTGCCCACATCTATGTTCTTCTTAAGTTTTAGTTTTAGTAACTGATTGTTTAATTTAATGTGAGCAATAAAGAGTCTATCTATCTATCTATCTGTCTATCTAATTACTTACCTACAATATTTAATTGAGTCAAGGTACAAAAGTCACAACTACTTACTTAATTAAAATTAATTTTTTTACATTGCTTATAATAAATCGTTGAATTTTTCGACGCGCTACTACATTGTTGGTACTTTTGATATATTTTACTATCTAGATTAATTTAGATGCCTAACCTTTTCACAAAATTATTCATATTATATTTTAATTCATCAAAGTCATATATTTTGCGTCGGCGTTTAAGCAAAGGAAAATAAATGTTTTATTTTTTGTTTTATTCGGTTTTTAGAAAGTTAGAAACTCAAAGAACTGAATGTAAAATGTGCAACACTTTTTTCAATATACGTTGTTGTGAACTTACGTAAGAATAAATTCACAAAGCAAATACTCTAGAATTTTCCTTGTATTTTCAAGGCACAATGGGAATCATTTAATTACTCCGATAGCATCTTCATTGCCAATGTTGAGTCAGCTGGTAAGAGTACTAAGTTCTAAGTAATTTTTTATTCAGTTCATCTTTCAAACTTTGCTCGGTTAATAATCGGTTAATATACACACCGGCAAAATTAGCGGAACATAATAAAATTTTATTTTTTTTGAAAATTAATCGCTGTTTTTTATATATTTATTTATTAATTTAATAATTGATGATTAAAAAATAAAACTTATATAAATTTAGGGCATAAAAACGTGTAAAATAAAAAAAATCTGCAAAAATCTAAAATTAAGAAAAATCTTTGAAATTTGAGTAGTAAGTTTTTAAGTTAAATTCTTCATTTTTACTTAAGAAATGCCATGTTAACAGCGTGTAATGCCTTCTATGGATCTGAAGAGAGTCTGGATACGCCATTACATGCTTGCATTTTGATTGTCAATCATTTCCTGTGGGATATTCTTCTACTCCTCCAGTAGCGCCAACTCGAGCTCCTGAACACATTTTGGAGCTGGAGTTTTAATTCGTACCGTTCACCCATTGATGTGCCACACGTTCTCAATCGGATCCACATCCGTAGACCGTGCTGACCTCTCCACCTGGGCTACGCTAGCATCATTTAGGTCATAGTGCCCGATTTTTTTACTCTATGGACGCGCAAAAAATTGAAGTTACTACCTAAAACTGTGTAAAAGGCACAACATGCAGTTCTAGGATGTCTGTGCTATTGCCCTGTACTGTCAAAGTACCATCATTAACAATCATCAGCTCTGTGCGGGCTCCAAATCATATGCAACCCCAAACCATTACGAAGCCTGCATGATATACCACTGTTTCCGTTAAGTTTGATGGTCTATAGCGTTCCTTACGATTTATCCACATTCTTTATCGCCTGTCAATAAAATTTACACAGAATTTGCTGCCATCACTGTACAGCACACGATTTCACTCACTTGTCAAATTTTGATGTTCACGCGCAAATCTTAGCCTGGCTCTTTGGTGCCCTGTCTCAAGTTTTGGTGCCCTTGCTGGCACCTTTGAGTTTAATTTAACTTCTTCGAGTCTTCTTCTTACTGTACAATCACTTACAGGTACATCTCGGACCTGTTCCTATAGGTTTCATCTCTGCAAAGCAGTTTAAGGTCGATTTCTTAAGGCTTGTACCCTTACAAAACGGTTATCCTGAACCTTTGCCACCCGATATATGCCTTGTTCTCGTCTCCGAACGTAAGATCCAGTCTCTCTGTAGCTTTGAAATTTACGATGGACCACGAAAGCCGACACACCTAAGGCCTGACTGACCGAACGGTAGGTGTGACCTTTCTCTATCGTGGTTACAGCTCTAGCTGTCGTAGATGCTGGAAAATCCACTAATTTTGTATCTAAGCAATGTGTTCTTCCAAAAACCAAACAATCAAATGAGCTAGCATGCCTTGCACCCCGCTAAAAACGCCATTCTTATCAGAAACACTTACAACGTCAATCATCGAAAGACACTTAGTAGGGCATAATTGCAATAAAAATTTGTCAACTTGCCAGTTTTGTTCAATATTTTATTTCTTAAATGAGCTTAGAAACTATAAAAAAGGATTTCACACAGCCCGACCCACTTGAATTCAAGTTGTGGCCCTTTTTACTTATGTTCCGCTAATTTTGCCGGTGTGTGTATTTTATACGTCCATGGGTTATAATGAATAATTTTTATATGCAATGTCACCAATAGGTTCAACAATGAAATATATTGTAGTCCAAACGACTGATCACTATAAAATTAACTAAGAAGATTGATCAAATGAGCAGATGCTCATTTTCGAAAATAAATAAACGAACAACTGTAACAACAGTGATTATTTATAATTTTTTAACAACGGGATCATAATGCCCATTATTAAAAAATACTGCAAGCACCTAATCAATAAGCTCTACAATTTTTCCAGAGTTCATCTGAACTCGGCAGAAGCAACGAATGTGTTTCTTACGTCGTCAGAGTTAAGTCTTGCCAGAGGTAAAAAATCTAAGCGCATAATAATTGTTGTGTATTTTTTTCAGACAGTAGCCGGATGCTGGTGGTATTACTTCTCGAAATTCACAGAGTTCTTCGATACGGTATGTATAATTACGAGTATTTACCTCTGATACATAATATAAAAAGTGCGACGCGTTAAAACATGACGCGCTAAATATTGTCAGCAACCTCATAGCGAATTGCGTAGAAACTGTAGGTTTTTCCGGGATAAATACTAGTCTATATCCTTTACCGGGTTCAAGTACCTCCATACCATAAAGTTAATCTAATATATAAAATTCTCGTGTCACAGTTTTCGTTGCCATACTCCTCCGAAACGGCTTGACCGATTCTCATGAAATTTTGTGAGCATATTGAGTAGGTCTGAGAATCGGCCAACATCTATTTTTCATACCAAAAAAATTATTTATATGGCAAAACAATGTTTGTCGGGTCAGCTAGTATACTATATCACGGTCAAATTAACTAGACGCACGGTTTGATGATGTCATTACGGAGCTGGCATGTTGTTGCATTCCAGCGGTGCGTCAAGTTAATAATGTGACCGTGTTGTAGGTGTAATAACTTACTGCTCCATACCAAGTGTCATCAATATCGGTTCTGCGGTTTAAGCGTGCAGACGTAACAGATAGACAGTCAGAAGTTCAGAACTCAAACTTTTGCTTTTACAAGGTTTTAACCGCTCATAATGTAGATTTTTAAGGCAATGATAAAACTGGGTTACTAGAAACGAACTCTTATAACTATAAGACTTAATCAAACAACAGAAATTAAACATGATTTATAGCTAAATATTGACCGCAAGGCGACCTCTACTAGTATTAATTACAATTTACAATGCAACCGTTCCTCGTTAGGAGGAAACATTGATTTTTAACCAGACAATTTTATTATTAACATTAACAGTCTGTCGGGTAAATTTTCAGTCGTTTCAGTTTACTTTAGTATTTCATACTAACTCTTAACTTCTTTCACTAATTCTTAACTTACTTTTTCCGTAAAGGTGCTCCCTCGCCGCGAGCATTCACATGTAATGTAACATTATAGATTCGTTTTTGAGCATTACATTACACGTGTATAGTAACATTAAATATTTGACTTTGAGCATTACAATACTATCTCCCTGACTGACGATCATTCGCGTGTAATGTAACATTCGAATTTGAGCATTCCATAGCTAGTTGATGTTACAAGTTGTATCAAGATATTGTACACACTGTATTATTACAAGGTGCGCATTGTAATGCTCGGATATGCAGTTTGGCGATTTGTATTATATAAATTTATATAAAATTGTATAAAATTGTATAAATTGTACATTTATTTTGAATAAACGAAGAAAAAAAATTTGTATCATTACAAGGTGTGCATTGCAATGCTCGGCTCTGTAATGTTACATTACAAGCCTGTAATAAAAAGTATAGTGTCCGTTACGTGAATTTTTTCATCACAATCGGTTCAGCGGTTTAAGCGTAATCTGGTAACAGACAGACACAATATTATTGTAGATTTTAAAAGCCACGGCCTTCAGTTAGTAACGATCACGCGTAGATCTTATTACTCTATTTTTATTTTATTGATCCAAACATACAGGTTCGGCTGCTCAAGTAATCTTTAAACATACCGAGAATGAGGATATATATTCATAAGTTGTTTATTTTAAACTTCACAAAGTATTAGGGTTCCGTACCCAAAGTGTTTTTACCCTATTGGCTATTACTAACACTTCGTTGTCTGTCCGTCTGTCTGTCTCCAGGCTGTATCTGAAGGATCGCTATAGCTAGACTTCTGAAATTTTCATACACTGCATTTATGTTGCCGCTTAAAGGTGGAAGGATATACATAAAACGTGATTTTTTGGTATGCAACAGGTAGGCAATTGAAATTTGCACAAAATACTCAATTATATATATATATATATATATATATATATATATATATATATATATATATATATATATATATATATATATATATATATATATATATATATATATATATATAGAGAAGTAGTAAAATTAAAATAAATTTCTGCTAAAGGGCTCCTAGACAAAAGACGCAATATTTGGGCCAATTTTTGCTCTATAACGGTACGGAACTGGCACGTGGCGCTGATTTTATTAAGAATAATAATTAACATTTATTAATTTTGTTGTTGTTGAAATGTTTCGCATGAATTTTAATAAAATGTCTATAATAGGTATATCTGTACCAATATTTACAGGGTTATTTGAGACGTGAACGATTGATCCAGGGTCAAATTTTATATTACCTAGTATCTAGACAAGATTACTAGATGACTTATGACTTAAGACTAGATATTTCTTGCATAATAAAATTTTATCTATAATATATGTTGAACATTACAATTTTAATTACTTCCAACAATATATATTATATATGAATTAATATTTAAAATGGGTTATTATTTTGATCCATACTAATATTATAAATGCCAAATTCTGTCTGTCTGTCTTTGACCACTTTACGCCGCAATCGCTGAATGTTGCTGAAATTGGGTACGTGTTTATCAGATACTGTCCAGGGAAAGGACATAATATTATTATTATGATCTATATTGTGTTCTTTACCCCGCATACTATTTTAAGATATTATATTTTTTACCCTTCCGCAGGGTTGCCTGAATGAGATCGCTCATAGCGATAATGGCCTCCCTGGCCCACATTTATTTTTTATTAAGTTTGCTTTGAGTGACATGATTGTATTTAAATTTAATGTGAACAGTAAATTATTTTGACGCAACGAAGTTGCGGGCGTTATAATTTAAAAGTTTTGTTTTTATATTTTAACGACTGGAACCATTTATTTTAATATTTAAACTTAGCCTTTAACGATTACTTTGAGTTTAATAACTATTACGAGTATTACTATTTATTTTCCAAAGTTCATAATGTCAATGGTCTATAAGGCAATAGTTCAAGGACTAAAATAAGGAAGCCGATAAAATAAAATATCTTATATCTTTAAACGAGCAATTCTTCTATATATATAACTAGCAGTCCCGGCAAACGTTTCTTTGCCATATTATATTATAAAGTATATCGCCCGTATTATTTTATTGAATTAGTGACTAAATAAGTATGTCACCATGGCAACGTCCATGGCTATCCCGTGACCCGCGTCATATTTTATAGACAAATAGTTTTCAATAAAATAAAATTGCGACTATAAGTAAAGATCTAAGCTATCTTATCTCTCAAGTTGGAAAAAAGCACACATTTAAAAAAACTAAACATTAAAATCGGTTAAGTACTTTAGGAATCCATCGCGGACAAACATCGTGACAGGAGATTAATTATTACTAGCTATATGACCGAGCTTCGCTCGGTATTCAAAAAATTCAAAAAACACACATAAAATGACATTTTATGAAAATGATTCCTAGCTAGATCGATTTATCACCCCCGAAACCCCCTATGTACTAAATTTCATGAAAATCGTTGGAGCCGATTCCGAGATTTCAAATATATATATACAAGAATTGCTCGTTTAAAGATATAAGATATATATTAGATTGGAATCTCGGAATCGGCTCCAACGGTTTTCATTAAATTTAGTATATAGGGGGTTTCGGGGGCGATAAATCGATGTAGCTAGGAATCATTTTCATAAAATGTCATTTTATGTGTTTTTTAATTTTTTGAATACCGAGCGAAGCTCGGTCATATGACCGATATAGCTATATAGCTAGTATTGGTCATAAGCTCATTTCTTGGACTTATTAATTGCAATTATTTCTGGAAAGCTATTTTGTTATTTAATTATTTTTTCTAAGCCAGTCGACAGCCGTGAATTTAACTATAGCTGGTGAATATTATTTTATAAAATAAGGGGCAAACGAGCAACTGGGTCTCCAGATGGAAAGCAACAACACTCGCAACATGAGAAGAGGTGCAGGTGCGTTGCCGCGTTAACTATTTATTATTGTCTGTTTAGTATCCACGGGGAGAAACCAGCTGGCCTTTGGTGTTGCCGACCAAGTAATTTCTTTGATCCCCCACGATTTATATTGTTATAATAAATATAAATATAAATAAAAAGAATACCAACGTTGTCATCTTGTAACTATACGTCATTTAGATAGAGGAAACATGTTTTTCACTTATCGACTAACGGCCGTTCCCAATATTTGATCTATCTCTGGTTTTGCCCCACTAGAGATAGGAATATTGGGAACGGCCGTTAGTCGATAAGTGAAAAACATGTTTCCTCTATCTATTGTCTAAATGACGTATAGTTACAAGATGACAACATTGGTATTCTTTTTATTTATATTTATATTTATTATAACAATATAAATCGTGGGGGATCAAAGAAATTACTTGGTCGGCAACACCAAAGGCCAGCTGGTTTCTCCCCGTGGATATTAAACAGACAATAATAAATAGTTAACGCGGCAACGCACCTGCAGCTCTTCTCATGTTGCGAGTGTTGTTGCTTTCCATCTGGAGACCCAGTTGCTCGTTTGCCCCTTATTTTATAAAATAATAATGATATCTAAAATAGCCTCAGCTCTTTCCTGTTATATTATAATTGCAGGAAAGAACGTATGCTATTTTCACAGGAACAAACTTTATAAACTGTTCCTGTCTCTTGCACCTAGTTCCCGGTTGTGCAATGGTTACATTTAATCAAAAATACAAGAAAAATATTTAGTACAATATAAGTCCAAGCTAGTAAAATAGTGCTATAGACTCTTATTCTAATGCTTCATCTTTCTTTTTTTGTAGTTCTTCTTCGTGATGCGTAAGAAGTTCGACCATGTGTCGAAGCTGCACGTCATCCATCACGGCATCATGCCGCTCTCCGTGTGGTTCGGAGTCAAGTTCACGCCAGGTATGTTTATGACCACTAAAAAAAAGTCCGTGACCACTAGCAAAAATAACTGCGATCACTAGCAAAATAACTGTGATAGCAAAATTGTTTGTGACTACTAGCATATATGCCCGTGACCACTATCAAAAATAACTACGATTACTAGGATAATAACTGTGATCACAAGCAAATATATTTGTGACCACTAGAAAATATGTCCGTGAGCAATTGCAAATTGTGGCCACTAAAAAAATGTTCGAGATCACTAACAAAAATGACTGTAATCACTAGTTAAAATGTCCGTCCGACCAATAGCAAAAATGGCCAGAATCAAAGTAAATCTGTCAGTGAGTCAATATGTCAGTGCAAAGTGCTACTCGTAACTTCAAAAATCTCTCAGTCTGTCAGCAAAAGCGAAAATATTTACGAGTGATATTATTAATAGCAGGATGCAGAATTAATTAATTCATATGACGTATTGAATACTAAATTATTATTTTTTGTAATATAGCATCAAAGTATAAATTTTATATATCCAGTAAATGCTCAGACGCACAATTTGCAAATCTTATTATTATTACTAAACATCTATGATAATATATTATTAAGGAATTGTAAATTAGAATTATGGCTCGTGATCTTGAGTTCATATTTGGATTGACCTTTAGTGTAGGAGCTGTGAAATTTAGCTCTATAATCTACCTATAATAGTTATATTACATCTCTACAAGGCTTTTATAAAACAGGACCAACGTTGTCATCTTGTAACTATACGTCATTTAGACAATAGATAGAGGAAACATGTTTTTCACTTATCGACTAACGGCCGTTCCCAATATTTGATCTATCTCTGGTTTTGCCCTACTAGAGATAGGAATAGTTACCTATCTTATGTCAATTCAATGTTAGCTGCGATCGGTCGTATGTCAAATCAGAGATAGATTGAATATTGGGAACGGCCGTAAGAGCTGACGACCAAATAGGTCATGTAGCTTCAGCTGTATTAAAACACCGTTAGCTTCTTCCCTGAACAACCGTTTCTGATAATCTGCGTGCTGGCAGGCCATGGGCGTTGGTTGTGGGAGTAGTGGGGTGGGGGCAAAAAAAGAAAAAAAATGTAGGTCATCCTAAAACTCTTTTTTGTGTATAGTGTGAATTAGCACTAGTGTCATTTAGAATGACAGTTACATTATATCTACGACCCCATGTGAATTGTGCTCCAAGTGACATGAAATCCTTATATATTAGACCAGCAAATATATTATTTCCGTCTTTGTGACAAAATAATTGAATCAAACGGAATTCCAACATGTCTGAGGGGTCGATGTTCGAATTATGAACAGGTTTTAGTTTCCATGGTTATCAAAATATAAGGAAAATATGCAGATATTTTGCATCCTACGCGTGTGAAATATGCTTATTACGGCTTTATTACGATTAACAGAAAAAGACTTAGAAAACAAGCTAATCATGATTAAATGTGTACAAATTGTTTATATTATTATTAGAAAATTATCAGTTTTCAATTAACCAACAACTACCATGGTCCAAGCGACTTACTAAGGCTTCATATTAAATGTCAAAATTTGAATGAATTTTTGTAACTGTCTCGTGGTTTCGACAATAGATGCAGAAAGCGCGACAGTTCTTGAACTGTTCCGAAACAAGCTTTTTGAATGAATTTTGAATGAATTTTTGTAACTGGCCTCGTGGTTTCGACAATGGATGCAGAAAGCGCGACAGTTCTTGAACTGTTCCGAAACTCACTGTTCAAGAAAAACTAGTATCACTATTTGCCAAGATATATTTTTTGAATAATTATTACAAAAGTCTAGCTTTGAAAAAATCTTGGAGTACTTCGTACAATATGTTGAGTCATTTTAATTAATTATCTGGATAGTTTTTGCCGTTTGATACGTACACGAGTCGAACTTTGAATAGGGAACATGCAAATACAATATTTATGAAAATTTTGCTATTAAAATGTTAAAAAAATAGAAAAGAAAGGTCACTGTAAGGTTATTATTTTATAAAATATTGTTTTTTTTACAAAAAATATGAATTAAAAGTAGCTTGAAACGGAACGTATTTCAAAACATCAATCAGCGTTCAGTGACGTCACACGTGCTTATGACAACCATAGAGAAAATATATAATACATACTACTCGACCAAGTCAACTAGACGAATGCCAAAGCTTGCTCTCTCGCACTTACGCACGTCGCTAGCAATGCATAAGAGCGAGAGAGCATGATTTGACAGTCGTCTAGTTGGCTTGGTCGAGTAGTACATATTATTATATTTGACAACTTTTTGTTCACGAAAGTTTAATTGCATTTTTCTAATAAAAATGGAAGCTGGGTTTATCAAAGCAGTTTCTACAAATCCAAAGAGAATGTAATCACTACGTTTTATAGAAATCTTCCAAAGTCACTGTTGACATTGTAGTACATAACATTTTTTGTCAAAAGTGCACAGTAAGTATTCCAGTGTAAAAATGAGAGGGACTAAAATATTATGTAATATCATTTATTTACCTTCATTCAGCGGCTTCTACGAGTATATACATATAGCAGTTATTGTATTTCAGCTCAACAAGAGAATCTTATAGCACAATGCCATCTGAATGTTACTCAAAAGAGAAGGAGAAACATGTACTTACATCTACTCTTACATACAATAAAAAGTCGAGTTACCATTCGAGTTACTCCAGAACACAAAGTACGTAAAGGAGGTTACGGTATCGTGTTATAGCTTTTATAAATGAAACGCAAGGCTCGGTTCAGGCCTGCAAATGCGAGGTCCTGCAAAAGGAGCCTCCGATTACGTCCGTCACATGTTATTGGAAGAAGTCTAAATTATGATTTTACCTCTTTACAGTGCCAGTGAATACGCCTAGCGTGCAACGTAATTTCATCCTGCAGTGCCGAGAGCACATCTAGCATGTTTGCGTTTTTTATAGGGCGGCATAGGCATCGCTGGGAACTATTAGAAAATAGTGGTGGTAATAAATGTGTTAATAGACGATGCAGCTAGCGACCCATCACTATTCTGGTTTCATTTTCCAATTATAAACACCACAAAATGCTAAATGTGGCCTTTGGGTCTTATAAACTTAGATACTGTCTAACCCGTACCTAAGTGATGTAGACATAGTTTATGTACCTACATTATTTTCTAAAATGTTTGAGATAATAAAACTATATCGTTTTGTAAATACATTTTTTTATTTCATTTTAGTTAAAGGTGATTGTAAAATATTGACAAGTGCACAGCAAATGATTCAGAAAAGAAAATTCGTGTAGTTTTCTGATCACTCTTTCAATGTGAATTCGAAGACTTGCAATCTTCTTTGACCTGAGTACATCATCTCTTGAACTTTTTTTAGCCGAAAAATAATGCAAAATTAGTAAAGCTTTTGGGAAAGCCACTGAGGACAACTGACAAGTACGCACTACGCAGGCCGCACAGCACGTAGTGATTATATTCTCTTTGGTGCACAGATGGTATATTATATTGATCAGGTGGGGCCATTGTCAATAATTGTCAAACAGTAGTGACGTCATACAGACTATAGATCCGTGTTGGCGCCAAAATTTAAATTGTCAATTTAAACCGCATTTTTTGCAGTAAATTTCAGTGTTTTAATTTTTTTAATATACTTGTGGTCTATTCTACATGGGGTTCTTTAAAATAAACACAAAAATAAAAATATTGCATCTTCCCTATTAGCCATTTTTTTCCGGATTAACGTACCTACTGTTGGTCACAAATTCACAACAAGCATGCACCTGATCGACATGAACAAAATCTTACATCACCGGTAATAATTTAATTAAATAATTATTTGTAATAAGACTGGGCTATTCACCATACTGCTATTAAATACCAATAACAGACGGGTTTTACCCCTTAATACAAAAAGGACAAAAACAAACTCAAGCGAACAAAAAGCGACCCAAAACCTAGCAAACAAAGTTAATTAATACAAAATACAATTTTTAGTACGGACACAATCCGCTCGTTTTAAAATGCTTAAGGGCGTTCCGTCCGGAGATTCCGTAATTGATCGTTTTTAAAACCTATAAACTCATAATCTGAAAGCTACAAAGTTATAATAAAAATACAGCAATAATCTTCAGTATATCAACATTCCTTTTGTCGTTTTAAATTTTCTATTTTGGTTTCTTATACTCATGATATCAGCTTCCAAAGTAATACAAATTTGTTAAAATTCAAGCATACATTCAGCATCTCCTTAGGATTTACAAATTACTTTTATTTGAAACTCACGCCATTAGATCGACAATATCATAAACTACATATTCGCCGTTTTAAATTTTTTTTAGGACAATTTTGAACTAAGATAAGTAAAAATAATAGGGTTTTGGCGCGATCTCGGCAACGCGGCAAATGTATGGCCAAGGTCGTTTGCTCGGGGGACGGCCTTAAATGCTTATTTTATTAATGCAAAATTTTATTATCTTTTGTGTTAAAAATAGGGTTACTGCTACTATAAAATATAGAGGTAATATAAATTTTCTTAATGTATTCAGTATTTTTTTATTTTAAACGTTTAAATAATATTATTTTATTTTAGAATAACATCTTAACGCCAAACACATTAGGCAAAAAATATATTTTGTGTGGAATAATTATTTTATATGTATAATATTATGTTAAGAAGCTTATTTGCTAATGCCATTTATGTATGAACATTGAACATAGGCGAAATAAGAAAACCTCGTGCCCTCAATATTCAACAGAGTACGAAAACGGAAATACCCATCAAAGCATACAAATAATTCTTCTATTGTTAGTAGGTGTATACAATTTTATATGCTAATACTAATATATTTATTTGTTTGTCTTTTGGTTTATTATCCTTGAGCATTTAGGAGTAGCGAGGTTTTTCCGAATTGCAGCAATTTGTGCAAACCCACAAAAACAGGTGTTCCGAATTAGCATTGTTCGTTCTAACTCTTCAAAACGGAGCAAAAACTTTAAGTACAGTTAATATCGAAATTGTAACAAATACAGTTAGGTTTTGTAGAGGAAGGTAAGCGAGCGAATATTTTTAGGATTCCGTAGCCAAATGGCAAAAACGGAATTGATTGATTCGTCATGTCTGACCGTATGTCACAACCACTTATATCCGAAACTATAAAACTTGGTAAGTAGGTGAACCGCATTGAAATTTAGACAAGAACAGAAAAAAAACATTATAAATTTTAGGGGTCTCCATACATCCAAAGTCAAAGAAAAGTCCTACTCGCACTTGGCTGATTTTTTTTATTCGTCGCGTCAATCGTAAACTGCAATTTACCTTTTATTCAATCAACTCAAATATAAAAAAAAAACATTGCCTATATTTTATTTCTTGATGTCACTGAATGGTACGGAACCCATTGTGCGAGAATCCAACTCGCACTTAGTTTAGAAACACGTAAAATTAAAAGGATACAAACTTGCACTAGCATGCGAAAGATTCTTGAAATATGTTTTGGCTCACAGCCGAATTTAAAAGTAAGTTAGTGGATCAAAATTTTTTAAACATGATAGACCAATAATTAAAATTTAGTTTGTTATTATTTTTAGCAATATTCTTAGGAATATTGAAAAAATAATAACAAACTAAATTTTAAGCTATGGATTTCCGCAAAGTAACGCCAGATTCCATTAACTAGACCAATAATTTTAAACAGCACTTCAAGGTGATCAAAACACGACCACTGTTTAGAGGGAGATTTTTCTCGAATCTCCGCTTAACACACGCCAGTGTTTGCCCCATAATTTATTGTAACATATTCCGAGTTTTTACGGAAGTGGTTCGAGAATTATTTTAAACGTTTTAAACGCTGTCAACACCTCTTTATATTGGATTTAGTTTGTCGGACTTTATCAAAAATACTGATTGTTATTAGATACTAACCATCACCTTGATGAGTGGCAGTCTTCCACAGTGCGTCTTTCGCGTAACTTTCTGCCGCGCACTGTAAAACTTTGGAACGAACTGCACCAGCAGTATTTCCGGACCTATACGACCTGCAAACCTTCAATAAAAGAGCGTATTCCCTCTTAAAAGGCCGGCAACGCACCTGCAGCTCTTCTGATGTTGCAAGTGTCCATCGGCGACGGTAGTTGCTTACCATCAGGTGATCCGTTTGCTCGTTTGCCCCCTTATTTAATAAAAAAAAACTAACACATCAAGCCCCATACGGACACCGGTGACCGCGACAACAATAGAATAACAATAGATTTCCAAGAATCCGCGATCGAAGGACTGACAGACATAAGTGTCTGTCTGTCTGTTACCTCTTCACGCTTAAACCACTGATGACTGAAACGATTTTGATGTTTGGTATGGAGATACATTGAGTCCTGGGAAAGGACGTAGGATAATTTTGATCCCGGAAAATGTACGGTTCCAGCGCAATAAAAGAATTTTGGCGCAATGGAGTACGGGTATCTTGTATACACTCTATTTCATGCTTCGGAATATTATAATGTATAAAACATACGCACACTAACGAATTGTGAGTCATGAGTGTTACAATAATGACGTATTAATTTTATTCTCTGAGCATATTATGTTTTCTATATCTAAGCTCGTATCAATACGTAAATGTGATCGTTTATACAAGAATTTGTTTTTCTTACGAGATATCCATGTTTAAGTTAATAATATAAATTATACTAAGGGCCTGTTTCACCGCTTCCTGATAAGGTGCCCGATAGGGTTATTTGACAGATTTTGCATACTCCATCTGTCAAATTAAGTGGCGGATAGCCTTATCAGGAAGCGGTGAAACAGGCCCTAATAGTTATGGAATAAACGGTTATAATGTATCTTTATTTATAACGCAACTAGATATCTCGGTGAAGTTCGTATCACTTCCTTCCTTATAATATAATTAACCTTCCCTCAACTTCCACGAATATTTCAAGACTAAAATTAGCTGAATCTGTTCAACCGTTTTCGATTTTTAGCGAGACTAACAAATACATTTTTATTTGCATAGATTTAAATTGGTGAAATGCATGCGCGTTGAAGTCTTTTTTAGGCACGATTGCCATTTCATACATTACTTTTAATTTGTTTCATAAATTATTATAATCTAGATAATTGCGAACTTTAATAAAAGTATTTTAGTTCAAGAACCCTATATTTAACTAGAACCTTGCATAATTACAAAATAGACGACTTTTATTATTGTAATAAAAAACCGTGCAGTTTGGAATTTAATATTGCAATTGAATTTCAAACAACGGCCCTCATATATACTGGTGGACACCTGAGGAGTTAATACTATGTGTAAAAAAGATTATATTTAATATGTTGTTGGCGTAGCCTTGAATCTCCGCAAACATTAGAATGTAAATATTGATTTCATAACTTCTGGACCTTTCAATGTAAAAACTACGAATCACTAATTGAACACTATAAAATTAGCACTACTCGCAAAAAAGGAGATAAAAAATGTTTTTAATAAAGACGGCGGAAATAATAAATAATCATGACATAATGATCATTAAATCAGTTGATCATTTATTCTAATGATAATGACGAATCATTATTTGGTACTCCACAAGTGTTCAATTTGTAAATAGTTGGTAGTGAGGTAGATGAAAAGTCAACAGGTAAATCACGCGGATGTTTATGAAATGAACCCGACCGAAACTTTTTTATTCAGAATATTTTTTACAAATGTTTTATGGACGTGTTTACTACTGGTGCCTACCACCGGTTCGGAAACTAAGTACTAACTGCGACTGGGGAGATTTTGTTTTTCAAATATATAATCATCATCACATCTAGTATTCGTCAACTTATATGACTTGGTGCATAACACTTGGTGTATGTTTTTAGTATTTAACTTCTACGATTATTTGAGTATTTCGTGAATAACATAATATTTTGGTTTAAGTAAGTTGTATTAATAATTATTATTGTCCGTGTACGACACAGTAAGAGGAACCCCAACCATATCGTTTAATTTATGAGCAGTATTGGGTTGGGGTTGATACTTTAGTGCGAAGGAGTCACAACTCACAATAGATCCTCATGGGTCGCAGTGACGTCAGGGCTACAGTGACCTGCCTTCTTAAAAAAAGTCACAGTTTACTTTACGTTAGTTAGTGATAATGACTATTACAGCTAGCTTAATTATGATAACAAAGACATCACTTAAATTGTGTCACCATATTAATGAAATTAATTGTGTACAACAATAATCTAATTAATTAAAATTTTATAATTTCCATTGTCGTTTAATCAGATTAAGATACAGTAATCCATACAATTATTATAAATATGTGTTGTCTGTCTGTTACCTCTTCAGGCCCAAACCACTGAACCAATTTTACTGAAATAAATAGCGATACTTTGATATTTTTTTATCCCGGATAAATGCACAGTACCCGCGAGATAAACGAATTTTGCGCCAACGAACTTGCGGACGTCATCTAATTATATTTACCTCATTGATTGTGGGAATCGCAGAAACAATAGATTTTCAATTGTTATGCGGTAGCCGGCTGCCGCTTGGGGATTGATGAGTTAAATGCACAAAATGACTTATCTTATTTTTGTCTGTCGTCTACACACTAGAATTCTAGTATATTACCTACTTTATTTCCTATCCGTCTTGTTTCAATAGTTTTGAAGAAACAGCATCTGATCTTGTTTACAAACGATCAACTTACTACAGTTGCGACTTGTCTCCATTTTCTATGCGATCGTCAAATGAATACTAATTTAACTTTATACTCAGCGTAAAAAAATATTACATTAAGATGTTATAAAAGTCAGATACATTTTTGATCCGTAATTTCCTAGACAAATTTTATTACAGCTAGCTTGTGTGTGCAGTGTGGCTTTTTAAAAATAATAAAAATCTAATATCTCCTCATGACTATGAAGTAACAACCTCAATATTCAGTAAGAAAATTTTCTTTGATCAATACTATATACAGTTTGCTCTCTTGTATTTTGTGATTTAACATTTTTTTCCTTATAATGGCACTTCGGCTATAATATTATAACCATGGTCAGTCAGGTCGAGTATATTATGGCGGGAAAACAATTTTCTATAATACAATTTTTCCTATAACGTCAGAATTCAGATCAGTCAGGTCTAAAGTCTAGTCAATGTCTAAGTATAAGTCAATACAGTCAAGAAGTAAAGTCGGTCGATTCAGTAAAGTGGTAGACGCTTTACTGAAATTTTCGATGGAGTTTTGGAGGTAACACAAAAGAGCACGTTTCTGGATATTATTACATCACTTTCCTACACTTGTGCACGATAACTCTTTCACTTTCCCGGCAAAACTCGATTTAACATTTAAACTTTTAAAGTTAATCAGGGTAAGTTCGGACACAGGTCCGGATAATTCAACTCATCACTAAATTAGTCAATGTTTTTTTTTTGCCTGGCGAGTGGCGCTACGGGCATGAACGCCATACTGCACTGCAGCTGCAAACTGTAGTACCGTACTGTAGCTGTAGTTTAATTCAGCGTTAACTTGAATTATCCCAACTTACCCTGTGTCCGAACTTACCCTGATTAACTATATAAGTACTTTGTGTGTTAAATGGCAAAATCTCATTGATGTACAATAATAATTTATTACAGTTGTTGAAACAATGTCCTGTGACGCTACCATAATTATTGATATAATTTACAACTACAATGATTATTATTTTACTATTATTTTCTATTGACATAACAAGAACATGTTACACGCTTTATTCAAATGAATTCTCTTTCATATTATAATATAATGAGTTAATTTTATCATCGGATTATATTATATGTCACAATTATTTAAATTATGAATACCCGAGAACTTGCAAATGTTGAATGAGTTAACGAGTGCAAATATTCCACTGTTACATAAATTAAAGATGCGTTCACAAACCCGTTTGGTTTGTAAACATGAACGGTACGGGGCCATAGTCCACTTCTGGCCAAATATAAACAAACTTTATGCAAAAAGCTGGTTTAATTATATTATTTCCTTAATATACGTCAAGTTATAAAAACTTAAGGTTGTCAGTTGTAATAAATAAATCAAAGCATTTTGGACCAGCTTTTACACGTTAATTATAATTAGATTACTCTAATTATAATTAACGTGTAAAAGCTGGTCCAAAATGCTCTTACGAGCACCGGATAAAAAGTTGTCTATTTGTTAATCTAGAATCTTAAAATGGCAATATTAATAAAAATCAGCTGATTATGTTTTTACGTAAATGCTACACGCCCTCAAACTTTTGCCTTTAGGTAAAATAAAACGAAAGAGGATATATTCTGTACCTACAGCTAGTATTTTAAGGTCGCAATAATATTATTATTGTCCTTCTGCACGATGACTATTATATTTGCTTGCAGTCCATAAACGTTTTATTACTATTACTATAAACTATAAAACGATGAGGTACGCATGTGAAACATACATCATTAAAGATTTACGTAGTTTCGGAAAAGTGGCATCCCTAACGTTTACGGTCAAACAACGAATGTAAACAATTTTCGTAGCGAGTGTTTATGATTGTAGAACATTCGCGATGTCTACGTTCCGCCTAGTGATCTCTGATGTGACCTCTATGCCGACTACATAACGATCATATTTATAAAACTACTTTAAACAGATCAAAGTCTCGATATCTCAGTTGACTGACCGCTTCCATAAGTTTCGGCCAAACAAATAATTTTTTACCCCATAATCTTTTTACTATTGACCTTTTGATTCGCGCATTTTTTTACGTTCTCGATCTGTGTAAACAGTTTTTTAAGAAACTTCTAGTTAACCGTGAGTACGACTAATAATGCCTAGAAGGGTTTGATAAATGATAATATTATCATTAGTTGTGTTTTCAATGGTGTGATGATACCTATCACATAATTTTCAATTATTAGTCTTCTCATTTTTAATCTCTATCATAAGCTTTGTATTTTGACGTATAAAATCTCAATCTATTGTATTTTTTGTACGGCCCATAATAGGGCTAATAAACCCTATGGGCTATAAAAAACTGATAGGCAAAGGATTTTGGAATTTTATTAGAACTACTTTGCCTTGAATCGCAGAAATTTTGGCTAATCAAGTAATTAATTTGTGGTTTGGTCATGAGGCCGTTAAGGCTCTATCATACGATGACCATGCAGTATGCACCCACGACTAACTAAATAGCAAATAAAATATTGATGGTTATGGTTTTCCATTTAATATGATATGATTCACCATACATCCTTCTTTAAAGTTCTTTTATATTTGCGCAAATAATAGATACTCAATGCTATTTTATAAAACTACTTGTGTCTTAATTACACTAAAGCGTAATAAAATAATATAATACTTGGATAAGTATATGTATAGTTATTGACTATTATAATATATTTTTGATTTTTGATCGCCACATAGGATTAGGAAAAGACAAATTTTGATGCGACAAGTAAGTTTTCTTTGAACCTATTTGTATATACATTATACATTATACATGTCAATTCCTCAGCTTCCTTAACACCCACACGAAGCAATCTAATTTCTACTCGTTTTAGTCGATCATAAATCTGCATATTCAGCTAATTCAGATTTATTGTCCCCTTGAGGAATACATAGCAAAAGCCTTCTAGATTTTTTCTTTCTCCTTTAATATGCTGTGTTCATACTCGTAACAAAGGCAGTATTTTTGTTTGAATTCGGTATTTTCCACCGTCTACACCGACGTCAAATAAATCAGCGTTAAGCTTATGGTAATCGACCATACAATTAATTCTACATTTAACCGATGTGTCTACCGTCCGGAACATTAATATTTATTATTTTATTAATATGAATTCTGCTATTTCGGATTATCTATTACGATGTTTTTGTGCGTTCGAGAATGTTGCGGAAATAACAAAAATGGGTTTCGATAATATGAAAATGTTAATAATGCGTCAGTTATTAGATGCCTAATGTTTAATAATAATGATATAGCTTTATTTTTATAAGTTGACTGTTCACCTCAAGTGAATCTTCAAACAAATAAAGATTAGAAGAAGTTAGTTAGAGAGAGGTTGTATACGTTAAATATACTTTGATGTTTCTGAACCAATTAATATGAGAGACATAAATGTTAAGTAAAGATAGAAAGAAGAAAATAAAAGTAAAGATATGATTATAATCATCAATAAAATATGTTTCTCACGGGACATTCTTTTGAGCAACATCAAGTATGATATAATTTAACAAACGATTTTCTTAAACACTGCTAGCTTATTTCAGTCAAAATTACCTCCGAAACTCACGACAATTTTGGCATTTGCATAAATGTTTCCGTTAGACAATTTAGCGGCTAATAAAAAAACTGGTTCTAATAAGGGTTTTGCCCACAGGTGGTCATTCAACCTTCTTCGGGATGCTGAACACGTTTGTCCACATCGTGATGTACAGCTACTACCTCCTGGCAGCCCTGGGCCCTAAGGTGCAGAAGTTCCTGTGGTGGAAGAAGTATATCACTGTACTGCAGATGGTAAGATACCCTTTAACGGGCCTTTATGCATAGTAAAGTTAGTTAGACGCCACGATAAAATATTTCAACCATTCACACATTTGAATTTAGAACGACTCTAAAAAGATATTGTGGTAAGTATTTAAAATATATATTTTTTTCTTTTTATAATTTAGAACAAGATGCAAAAATTATATAGGAATGAATGAATTAATGAATGAATATTCTTTATTGAATTTACACATAACATTTAAAGAAATACAAACTTAGCACTATTAATATACTATATATAAGAAGTAGATTATGTAGAATTTAAATATTTAAGTATTAGAATAGCATTTAAATGTACAAAATATTATAAAAATAATTTAAGTATTACAATTTACTCGTGCCTGCCTTTAAAACTAGCTCACTGCAGTTTCTTACGTCGACAAAATATACTGAAGTTCTGGATATCTAGGCTATACTAGTGAATGAAGCATTTCCTGATTCTTCATTATAACGGTCGACTTTACAATCACATAAAAGACAATTGAGTACTAAGTAATAATCGTTAAAGGGCATATTAATTAATTCATAACCAACGTAATTTGATTTCCTCGTAAACAGACCGAGCGAAAAATTATTCAAGATCAATGTTATTGCGTCAGAACACAATAATGAGATATTATGTTGCTGTAATTCTGTATTTTTCTATTGTAACAAAGATACTTTGTGTACTATGAGATTCATTACTATCCACGTTAGGAATAACAAAGTCTTAAGGGCGTACATGGCGTACATCCACTATTTCTTTTGCAAAATATTGACAATATCGATTCAATCCTTTTAGACAAAATATTTTTTCTGAATAACCTTTCTGTTAAATACATAATAACAACAGTGGTTCTATTAAATTGATTACCTAATCAACATAATGATTAATGACAAGACAAAGACTGTTCGTATTAATATTATTAATTTCTTGATTAAATAAGTATATTTAACTTTCTTGAACCGAAATTTGTTTATAACTCGATAATTCATTTTACCAGGATGAGAACATCTAATGACCTTTTCCGGAACTTAGGATCTACACAGACGGACTGCATTTCAACTGCAATCCAACTGCAAATCGCAGTTGGATTGCAGTTTGAATGCAGTTGACACGACTGCAATACGACTGCAATAGAACTGCAAACCACAGTTCACACGACTGCATGCCGACTGCAACTGAACTGCAATCCGACTGCGCGTTTGGTTTGCAGTTCTATTGCAGTCGCATTGCAGTCGTGTGAACTGCATTCAAACTGCACTTGAACTGCAATTTGCAGTTGGATTGCAGTTGAAATGCAGTCCGTCTGTGTAGACCCTTAAAGTCACCTTACATCAAAGTCAATTTAGCGTTTTTAGCGTAAAGAGAGACAGACCGTCGCCCTAAGACATCAGTGTTTTTCTTACCAAACTCAAAAATATCATATAAACATGCCTATAAATTTCTCGTGTCACAATGTTACCATAACCGCACTCCTCCGGAACGGCTTAACTGATTTTCACCAAATTTTATACTTACGCATATTCAGTAGGTCTGAGAATCGGCTACTGGCTACTTTTTATATTGATAAGTGCATTTGTTGAATAAATAATAGTAAATTATTACAACTCGAGACTGACGGCGACCATTGTTTATGCGACGGGATGGCGATGGACGTTGCCATGGTGCCATACCTATTTAGTCACTTCGATAAAATAATATGGGCGAAATGCTTTATATGGCAAAACAACGATTACCGGGACAGCTAGTATCTTATATTTTTTTTAAGTAAACTCAAAAATATATATCTCTCTTTTTCAGGTCCAATTCGTTCTTGTATTCGTGCACGCGTTCCAACTACTGTTCATCGAGTGCGACTACCCGCGCGCGTTCGTGTGGTGGATCGGCATGCACGCCGTTCTCTTCTACTACCTATTCTCCGACTTCTACAAGCAAGCATACAAGAAGAAGGCAACGGTATTTATCTTACGTTCATACAAAGTCAACGATAGATCGAAATATGTCTAATCGTCCACTGATGTTTTTTTCTTGATAGGAGTTTATCTGTTCAGCATCTTTTGTGATTGGTAAATGTATTGAAGTTAGCCAATGAGGGTGTTTGTAAATATTATTAAAATATTCCATTTGCCACTGGTACCGCTATGTATGATGTAGCCTGTCTATCGTGTCAAATAGACATATTATGACAATTAGTATGTAGGTATATCGTGAAATATGACAGCTACATTGATTTGTAACATAAGACAGCAGTTTGACACGATAGACCCTAAGGGTGAAGCCAAACGAGCGTAATTTTGTGAGTCGTGAGCCGCAGAATTTCTGCCGGGCAGAATTTTTTTCATACAAATGACAACTCATTTTGAGTCGCCGTGTGAATCAAACATGACTTTTGTATGAAACTGAATGCAGCAGAAATTCTGCGACTCACAACTCACAAATTACGCTCGTTTGGCTTCGCCCTAAGGGTTGATTCAGACCGCAACGCGACGCGTTTTTTATATATTATGGATTTGACAGATTCGCAAAACGTCTCACGCAGAGATAAACTACGATAACACAGCGCGCCCCTCCAAATTACTGTTTCAATGTGTAAAGTCACATCCTTATGAAAGAGTTTGTATGTAGTAAGTATTCAACCAATCAACCAGTACTCGTAATATTTCACTTAATGTCACTTATTACCAAGATTTTTTGGTCAACTAATCATAACTAGTCGACCGCGCAAGACAAGGCACTTCAAACGTTTTGACAACGCATTTTAAACGTTTTGTATTTTGGAGGGGTACGCCATGTTATCGTAGTTTATCCCTAATTGAATCGCCTCACCTCGTCGTGTTGCGGTCTGAAATGACCCTAAGGCTACAAAGCGGCACCTGGTGGGCGGTGGCAAATGGAATTTGTGTAAAATTTACCTATAAAAGCCACAGAAACAAGCCACAAGTCGTTTAATATAATATTAATTAGGTAATTAAAACAAATGGCAATTAAAAAATGTCATAAATTATGCAAACGCATATATTCTAACACGTCGACAACACATCGAATTTTTACAAATATCAATCGAATACATTGCCCCCTTCCTTCTTTGGAAACATCCTTCTGAAAAATGCTTAAATACGTAAAAATAGGCCGTTTAATAGTTTTAATCACCTCTCTATAAGGATAAGTAAGCGGATTTGTATTTAAATGTGAATTATATACATTAACTGAAAAAAACACGTTTCTGTATGACGTGTCGGCAGGATACTGGAAGTTTTATCGCCCTCAAGTGTATTTCTTTTCCTCAATTATATTAATTTGATCATTAAGAATATATAATCATCAGATCAGATCATTAGTAAATAGTTCGGGAACAAAACGGGTCTAACATGTGGACCGGTCGGTGTACAACGTGATTTTGTTTCACCAAATTAGAAGCATTAGCTTACTTTTCCAAAAGATACATAATCTCCTACATAAATAATATTATATCTCCTACATAATATGGTCATAAAAATAAATGGTATACCCATTTTCTTGCTAGACAAGGTGTAAGCGCGGGAACAAATTAGCTAATTTTATATAAATCGCAATCATCTGCGACATAATATACATAACTTGAAATAGCTATAGGTACAATGCAGTACCTATCACGACGCTGCAAAATGTGTGTCGAGTAAGGGTCAAGTCTTCAGTCAAGTCCTTAAAATAACTAGATCTTGCATACAACATCTTTACTTTGAGAACGAGCAACTGATACGAGTAACTTATATGGATAAGCTGTCTAGCGGCAAACGGCGCACGGCGTACCAAATGATATCGAGACTGTAGCCTAATATCCTCAAAATTATCTCCTACCTCTATATTATCTTATCTAATGCAATTGAATGCTTTGAAAGAAAACATAATAACACACATTAGCACCTAATATGACCATAGTTTTACCTATCAGGTGGGTTATTATGACCTCTTATTTCCAGCCAGTTTACGCCCGAAAACAATACATTTTGGGCGTAAACTGGCTGGAAATAAGAGGTCATAATAACCCACCAGTACTTACTACTTAGGGTCAATTCAGACCGCAACGCGATGCGTAGATGCATTTCTAAAATATGAATTTGACAGACTTGCAAGACGTCTCACGCAATTGATATCTGTCAAATCCATACAAATTTAGAAATCAACTACGCGTCGCGTTACGGTCTGAATTGAGTAACGACCCTTAGAACAAAAAAATTCTACAGTCACATCTATTGTTACAGAAGGTGAAGGTCAACAACAACGATTCCGCCAAGCCCGACGCGGCGCTATCCCAGAAGAATACCCTCCTCAACGGCTTCCATAGCTCTACCCTCAATGACGTCCGACAGAGGATGGCGGGCGCGGTTGCCTCGCAGTGAACACAAGACTTTTAGGGCTCCCAAAACTGACAATTCGCATCGCATCGTAATGTCATTTTTATTATTAATTTTGTCGCAGATATTTGCGATGCGATGCGAATTCACAGTTTTGTGTGAGGCCTTAGTGATATTTGCTCCACCATTCTACGTTCAGGATAAGGGCTGTTGCCGAGAAGTTTTCTTTATCGCTTCTTTATAGAATCGGTAAAGAAAAAGTCTGGGGCTAAAAAACAAGTTTTTAATATTCGTCAGTAGGGAATATGCGCACTTTTTCTACATAAAAAATAAGAAACTAAAAAGTAAAATCCCCTTTCAACTTAAGTTTCACTTCTAAAATATATCTGTTAAATAGACAGATCAACTATTTAAACTACTATTTGGAGACAATGAAAATTTAAAACTGGCAAAGATTTTCCTAAAAAGAACTCAGTAGTTAAAGAACTTTGATAGTCCATATCTTGATAATTTTACAACAGAAATGAAAGACTTTTTCGTCGCTCTTTGTATTTTATGGTTCAAATTCCAGTAACTTTATGTCCTGTGCATATTTCCTATTATTTTGTATAGAAATGATAGATGGCGTTTGAAAAATTTGCCCCGAAAGACATTAGGAACATTATGCCGTAAGTAGAGTTGACTCTACATACTCTACATGTACAATGTACATATAGCTGACTAGCTGAAGTACATGGTGACTCAAACATGTGTTTATTTATACAATGTTTTATGTATAGTACCGTATTATGTATAATTACGTTAGGTATAATATTAGATACGTGCAAGGAAAATTATGGAAATGTGTATACAATTATACTGATTTTATAATATCAGTGTATATGTGGATCCATGGAGTAAGGAAGATGTGAATTATTTTTCGTAAACGATGACGTATTTTTTAATCAAAATTCGCTAATTTAAATTCACTCTTACCCGGATCTAGTAAATAGGAATTTTTAATTGGCAACATGTATCACGCATGATTACCATGAGTTAATTATATGTACATATCAAATTATTGTCACGTTTGAGGCACTATGTCCCACATTACGCATTTTTCTACTTGACATAGTACAGTTGGCAAAACCGATGTTATTTTAAACCTTATTACATTAGTAATAGGAATCAAGAGCACGCTGGTTTTTCCGAAACTGTACAAGGGCATGGTAAAGGTGAATATAATCCAGAAAAATTTCCTTGATTTTTACAATTTATTTTTGATTTTTTGGATTTTATTACTGATCAAAATAATTTGTGATTTCGGAAAAAATTACTATTGATGTCATAGAACTACTTGTTTGTCGAATTATAGCCCAAGTTATAATAATTAACAGTAATTTAAGCCCTAAATGGTCATTACAACAATTTTATTATACCTGCAAAAATTGTGTTTGGTACAAAATATTGGTCACCTATTTGTCTTCATAGTTTGATAACTAAGTATAATAATTTTGTATTTAATTGAAATTTTGAAAAAAATATGAATGGTTTTGCCCACCCGTAGGACAATAAATTATTATTAATAAATTGTCTGGATTACATAGTACTGACACAAATACACACACAATATTAATGTAATATTATCATTGTGATTTAGGCTAAGGTTACTTTAGTTAAATTAAACCTCGTAGTTATAAGCTCAGCTAGAATAAATGGTTGATACGATTTTTGTTTTATATTTTCTACAACTATTGTAGTATTTTCCATTTATTAAAAACTATAATATGATGCCCCCAACTCCTTTGCGCTAGAATTCGTTTTCCGGGAACCACACATTTTTCCAGGATTAAAAGTATCCTATGTCCTATGTCATTCCGGGGCTCAAATTATCTCCATTCTCCATGCCCAGCAAATCAGTTCAGTGGTTTGGGTGCGAAGAAGGAACAGATTAACAGATAGACATATTTCGCATTTATAATAATAGTATGGATAAACTTATCTGTGAATTGTAAACCATGAAATAGAAGTATCTTACTAATATTTTTCTAGATATAAACTTATAGGACATTGGAGTTAAAGCACAAAATATATATTAGTTGTACCAAGTTAAAGCACGATTAATAATTGATGAATACTTATGCATACATAACTGAAAGAAAGCAATATGAGAATCGAATACATATTACATTTAAACATGAACGTAGAAAAAAGGCGGACGGAGTCTTATTATATACAAAACTGTGTCTTTACTTTTCTTCAGAGTCGGCCACGCACACATTCTGACGCCTGTCAAATGGCATGGACTAGCGCAAGAATGTATGTGTGCGGACCGTGTACATACAGCCAGCTGGCCGACTCTGAACGGCACAGTTTTGTGTATCGTGGGAATCCGTCCGCCTTTTTTTATACGTCCATGCACTTAAATATCTATGTATTCACTATTCAGTGTGATAAGTAGCGTACCATCGAAGAAATTGACGCATGGGCAGTTGACGGTTGACTCATGTCAATTCAATGCTAGCTGTGATCTGTCGGCGGGTTTTACTTAACACGACCAATTTATTTAGGTCCGCCATCTGCCTAGGAATCAACTTCTCTGATAGTACATACGTACTTATCATACCGAGAAACAACGTGATGTATTTTGAAGCTGCTGCTATTTTGTTTTATCTCGATACCTTTGATTTTCCTTAAACTGAAGTATATTTTTATGGCTTCTAACAACATCTATAGTAGGTACATCTAATCGTGAGTGCTCACACATGGAGTTTGGTTTTTACACATCTCATAACACAACATCTAAATTATTTATACCAATTATAAAGCACCGTTTTTACACATCCTATAGCAAACCTCTACAGAACTTGTTTTTATCAAAGGTTTTTATACCTTTTAACGACATCTACAGAACTCATTGTTTGGATTCCTAGAGTCTAAAGTCTAGACGATCAATTTTATTGAGCAATGTAATATTGCGCCATATTACTGACCGTCTAGTGTTGATAATAAAATTGAAGCGGGATATTGATTAATCGTCTAGGGGCCCACTTACGAATGAAGTGTCGTTTTTATGCTCATAACCACTTCTACATGTCTGTTTATGACAAGTCATTGTCGGACGTAATAAGTAATAACTCTAGGATGTAGCTGGTAGCTGGCTCATCACCGAATGCGGCTGTTTGCTATTACACAACAAAGACGGGCGGGGAAAAAACGACCGCAAATTGTATGTTAACATCATTATCTGCTTATTTACTTACAACCTGCGTTAGAAATATACAGGGTTAAACAAAACTATGTGATAATACTTTACAGTATGTATATGTGACCCTTGTATAGAGTTCACTGTGAAAGTAGCAGCGCTGAAGGAGCAAAGCAAATAAGTATAATTTATATTATATAATTTTAAATTTCTGTTTGACGTTGAGAATACATTTTTGCTGTTGTGATAGAGATAGTGTTTGTGATAGGAAACGGACTAGGTCAAACAAGGATCGGAACTACGTTAAAATTACCTATTTTGATGAACCCCGATTCTACGGTTACAGAAAAAATACACCTAATAATTTCCATACAACATCATAATTAAATCGAATAAAACTTATGGCTCAAATACTTCTACAGTAAATGTTGCGATAATTCCACCAAATGCTCTTTAGCGGGCATCGTCAATATAAGCATTTAATTTTTGTGGAAGAGGAAACATTAATCTATACTTATTATAAAACAAAGTCGCTTTTTTTCCCTCATGTCCCTTTGTTCCCTTTAATCTTTAAAACTACGTAACGGATTTTGATGATTCTTTCAGTGTAAGATTAGAGAGAAGCGAAGAAATAGAGGAAAATGTGGAAAAAACGGGAAAAATTATTTGAAAGGGCTAACTTGAATGCGCTAATCTCAGGAACTAATGGTCCGATTTGAAAAATTTCCATTTATTGAAGAAGGCTATAGGCATATTTTTTCAGTGGCTATATATTTTATACCCGTGCGACGCCGGGGCGGGTCGCTAGTATGATATAATGTATGAACATCACTTAGGTAATACAAGAACTATCTAGAATTTTATTACTATAGTTATACTTTATTGCTCATAATTTATTCATTTACCTACTGTTTATAAAAGCGTCTTCGGCAGCAATCGTTATGCTAATAAGAATTTGTTTAATACTTACAGCAGCGGCACGATTCTCAGAACTCGAAAGCCGCTGTCTTTCTATCTGTTGAAAAAATCTGAGGCTGTCTCATTCGCTTGTGAGTAGACAGCCTGTGCTGAAAGCGACTTGTGAATGACGAGGATTGGGCCTTAGGCTGGTATAAATAGTCAGTACTTAAGGCTGATTTTTCGAAAAAAGCGTGCAGGTGAAACAACTTTTCATCGGCATTAACAGAGAAATTATATCTGAAAAAAATAATTAGTAATCTACATGATATGATACGTAATTTGGTTTTGCCATATTTTTTCTATCGGTATCACATAATAAAGAAACAAAAAACCAAATAACCTCCAAATCGTTGAATGAAACCACTTTACTCCTTCATTATTTATCAAAAGAATATATAAAAAATATCTACTGCTTTGCAATACATAAGTTGATAATTTGTTTTTTTTTACTTTTTTGAAATATGTATTATATTAAGCCTTAAAAAGTTTTTTCTCCTATTTCGCCCTATCATGGACGCGGCGAGCGTCGTAACCGCCACCGTACAAGGCGCGCTGTTATGAATGTTATTTTAATGTCATTTACGTCGATATTCACACTGACAGACAATCGACCTGCTAATTTAGGGAGAGAGGGCCCTTAAGATGCGACCCGGTCTCAAGACGCGGTTCGGCTCTGTGATTGGTCCAAATTTTGACAGCCAACCAATCACAGAGCCTGAACCGTGTCTTGAGACAGAGATGCATCTTGAGTACTGACTATTTATACCAGCCTTAGTATACCAAGGCAAATATTGGTTAAATTAAGTTAAATGTTATTGAGGTAATAACAGAGAAGTTGATTCCTAAGCAGATGACGGACCTACTTAAGTAATTTGATCGCGTTAAGTCAAACCCATTATAGTTAGACCAATCACAGCTAATATTGATTTTTTTTTTTTGATGTCGCAGGGGAAACCCATCATGGGTGCCCCGGGTTGGGTGACCCGGGGGTATGTGAGACTCCTACTCACTAAAACCACCTGCGGTTCGCCTTCAGCCGTATAAGGAGGGATATCCCGGATCTAACAAGCACGGGACTCCCTCCACAGCTAATATTGAATTGACATAAGCCAACCCAATGACAGTCGACGGCCCTACCGTCGACTGTCTAGGAATCAATTCCCTCGATAGTACCTTGAGATTCGACAACAAAGATCGTTATCCTGTTGAATGATAAATAAATCTGTAAAGTTCAACATACTTGAAAGGGTGTTTTGGCACGTGACTTCAATCAGAATTAACGTCACCAGAATCCTATAAATAAGAGTCCTTTTTATCGCTAGTTTTCAGTGAGGCTGTGACATTAATCATTCCACGAGCCATCGCAATCGTCAATCGTGCTGCATTGCTATTATATTAGTCCAAGTTTAAAAAAATTGCTGAAGCAAAATGAATGTTTGACATTGCTATTGCGTTTTGTAGGAACTTTCTACAAAACGAAATAGCAATGTAACGTATTTTAATTGTTTCTTACTAGGAATCAATTAAAATACTTTAAATCTATAGGTCTAAGCTGAGTACAACCAAATATTGCATTTTCTGTTTTAAATAAATTAGGATTGATTTCTCACAATTTTTACCAGATAAGCGAATGACAGGCTTTATAATTGCATGTTTATGATGAAAAAATAAGTGACTAAATGTTAACAGTTAAATTATGTATAGTCCACTTTAAAAAACAGGTGTAGAGTGCATGAGCTGCAACCTAAGCAATTTCTTCAGAAATGTGTTTAGGATGCCTAGAAGATAAACATACTAAAAGTCTCCGCCCCTAGGGGGTGAGCCGGAGTGGGGAGAGGGGGTTAAAGTTCCCGTTTTTGAGTTTTTGGCTCATATCTTTAAAACGGTACGTCGTTAAGAAAAAGTGTCTTCTACATAATAAAAGCTACTAAAATTTACTACAACTATGTCATTTACACTATGTATCTATCTCCAATCCTTACCATGCTATGAGCTTCTAAAGCGGTCGATTTTCAAAAACACACATCAACTAAGTCTAGGGATATTTGTATTTTATGAAATCTATCAGGATTTTTGAAGACAGTAAATGAAAGAATTATAGCTTATTTCATAGCATTTCATATAACATAATAAACTATCCGTTTTTTTTTTGTTTTTAAGACAAAATCATTGGCTTTTCTATGGTCACAGAAAAGTTATATGGCAAAAAATCTTTACTTCGTTTTATAAAACCGAAAATTTCATTCGAATGAGAGAAAATCTTTTACATTTTTATTGCTATTAGTCAAATTAATAATAATGAATTATAAAATATATAAGTATAAATTAATAAGTAACGAATATTATTTTATATATAAGTATAAAATAATATTCGTTACTTAGTATTAAGTATTTTTACCTAATATACATTTTTAGTCTTTCTTCGGTAAAGGCCCTATTTTCTTTGTGATTTCGTTTTTTTCTGGTATCTATCTTATTAGCAAATCTCTGAAATGTATTTAGCACTGCACATTAAAGATATGAGCCAAAAACTTAAAAACGGGAACTTTAACCCCCTCCCGCCACTCCGGCTCACCCCCTAGGGGCGGGGACTTTTAGTATGTTTATCTTCTAGGCATCCTAAACACATTTCTGAAGAAATTGCTTAGGTTGCAGCTCACGCACTCTACACCTGCTTTTGGGCTATTCTTTGGGTGGACTAGTAAGCTCCGTTTCTGCATTTAAATATTGTGTAATAATTAATTTGTAACAAAGGTAACGCGATAGAGATTCTACTAAGAACTAAGAAGTAGAATATTTTTGTAATAGACTTCCGCCTGTCAACCAATCAATGCGCGCGCGCTTGTAAGAAAAAAATGTCCGCTTGACAAGTCTCGCGTGTGTACGTCTCTGAAAAAATAAAATTCAGAACCATAAAATCTAATTTAACATTCTAGGAATTTAGGACTGAAGTTTACTTAATTTATTTTCAAACACTTTTTGAACATTTTAGTGTCACAAAGGTGTGGGTACAACGAAAGGTTTTGCTAGTCTGCCGGCAAAACACAGAAGTTGGTGATTCCTTCAGTTTCCGCCTTTCCAGGTAAGTGACATCCTTATTTTACACTTCAAGAAATTACTAGGAAGCCTCACCAGCTAGTATCATATTACAATTTTATTATTTTAAAAGTTTGTGTCTGTACACCGAATGGATAATAAAAATTATAAACTCCTTTGGAAAAATATTAGCTTTATACATAATATTAGTAACTACTTTTTTGCTCGTTACTAAGCTTACTCGCATTATTACTTCTAAATAAAATGAATTACTATTATGTTATTTTTCTTGAATCTTGACGCATTAGAAACAAACGTTCTATATTATAAATTACTAGCGACCCGCCCCGGCGTCGCACGGGTATAAAATATATAGCCACTGAAAAATTATTAAAATCGATAGCCTATGATCCTTCGCGTGGTCTACTTATCTGTGCCAAATAACATAAAAATTGCTCCAATAATTCGCGAGATAAGCTTTTCCAAATAGTTTCCCCCTTTTTTTCCACATTCTCCTATTAGTCTTAGCGTGATAAAATATAGCCTCTAGCCTTCCTCAATAAATTGGCTATCTAACACTGAAATAATTTTTCAAATCGTACCAGTAGTTTCTGAGATTAGTGCGTTCAAGTTAGCTCTTTTTAATAATTTTCCCCATTTTTCCATAGTTTCCTCTATTTCTTCGCTCCTATTATTCTTAGCGTGATAAAATATAGTAGCCTTCCTAGATAAATGGGCTATCTAACACTGAAAGAATCATCAAAATCCGTTGCGTAGTTTTCAAGATTAAAGGGAACAAAGGGAAATGAGGGAAATAAAAGCGACTTTGTTTTATAATAATACTAGCTGTCCTGGCAAACGTTGCTTTGCCATAATATAAAGTATTTCGTTCATATTATTTTATTAAAGTGACTAAATAAGTATGTCGCCATGGCAACGTCGATCGCTATCCCGTCGCCGTCAGTCTCAGGTTGTAATAATTTACTATTATTTATTCAACAAATGCACTTATCAATTATAAATAAAGTACCCAATAGCCGATTCTCAGACCTACTGAATATGCATATAAAATTTGGTAAACATCAGTAAAGCCGTTTCGGAGGAGTTAGTGGACTAACATGGTGACACGAGAATTTTATATACAAGATTATGTATATAGATATAGATGATGTCCTTTCACTGCTTCGGAAACTAAGCTGCCCGCTTAGCCATCTATTTGGTACATACGCCTGCACTCTATCATCGGCGGGTTCCATAAATTATTAAAGGGACGTTTTATTCATTGATAGTACTATCAGCGAAGTTGATTCCGAGGCAGATGGGGGACCTTCGTAGTTTGGTCTCGTTAAGTCAAACCCATCCGACATATCACAATAATTAACATTGAATTGACATGATCCGACCAAATGACGTTGGTCTGTCACTGCCTAGGAATCAATTTCCTTGATGGTACTTTGTTCTGCTACTTTGTAAGTTGTATGTAGTGTGTCATATGTGACCAGAACCATATTTATTGATAGATAACTTAGTACCTATATCTCAATGTACTATCAGAGAAGTTGATTCCTATGCAGATCGGGGACCTAAGTAGTTTGGTTGCGTTACGTCAAACCCAGCCGACAGATCACAATAACATTGAATTGACATATTCGACCAAATAACGTTGGTCTATCAACTGCATAGGAATCAATTTCCTCGATGGTACATTGAGATATAAGTACTAAGTTATCTAAGGTCAGTTATCTAACCAACTTACTTTTTTGTGCTTAAACTACAACATACATATTATTATAATATTATTATATATATTATGTTTAATATGTTGTGACTCGTGTGTAATTAGCAAAATGAAAATGAAAATGCGAATACTTTATCTACACTTTATATGTATAATAATACAATACGAGTAAATGTGATGAGCGTCTGTGACCTTTTCACGTTTAAGCCACTGAACCTATTTTAGTGAAATTTGTTAAAAGAAAATTACTTCCATTGAAAGAACTTGAAGTTTTTATATCGTCGTTGCGCTTGTCAAATCCTCTATAATATGTTGTGTATTTAGTCGCAGGGGAAGACAAATTTAATGATAGTTGGATCAATTCAATAAATTAAAAATGCAGAATGGTGGAAAATCTTATTTAGTAAGAACTGAAACTTTTTTATTTATTGATAAGTCCACCACTACTAATTGTACACTTGACTTATTATACATAGAGGTTTTAGCAAGAGCAACGACGATATGCAAAAAGTGTATGGTTCGGAATTTGGTATCAAAATTTAGTAGTTAATAAAATAATCAAGGAAAGAAAAATTAGTATCAAAACTTAGTAGTTAAATAAAATAATCAAGGAAAGGAAAATTCGTATCAAAATTAAGTAGTTAATAAAATAATCAAGGTGTGTAACTGTACATAAGTGGCGTAGTTCTACACCAATACTCAGAGATCGTAAGACCTTCCACATTCAACCTTTTCTTAGTTAATCGGGCTGTTGAATTGTTCCCACACACAAAATAATTAAAGCCTTTTGTAATCTATTGTTTAATTTAAACTTTATTTACAATGCAATATTTTACAATAATTTTACATTTTTAAACATTATTTAAATATTGTACTCACGAACAATGTATATATTCGTCGGAAACGACATATAAATAAAACAAAAACTTAACTTAGGATGATAATACCGACAGGGCTAAATGATTTATGAGTGGGGTCGATGATTCCTATTCTACGATGAAATATTGTTTAAATAAAAGGATATCTTATCACAATTTAGACAACAGTCACATTATAAAAGCTTATAATACATAAACAGCACTGACGATTAAACTAACTTCTTACCTACGGAAATCGTTAAAGAGTAAATTTTTTATTCAAAGAATATTTCCTATCTCATACCGATCACTTTCGATCAACGGGCTAAGAAATTCGTCAATTTAAAAAACATTTTATTAACCTTGTATCTAAAGGGAGCTAGATTCTAAAAACGACTAAAGTAATGGCAGTGAATGAAAGCGTAAAGCGATTTTAGCCTTATAATTTTGATTTCGTCCTACCGAACTCCTCTATTTGGTCGTACTCCGAGAAGCCCGGGTCGGAGTCGTAGTAGGCATAATCGTAGCTGGAATCCTCTTTCTTATTAGGAGGGCTAGCGAAGTGCGGCCGCTTCGTAGATTTTGGTACACTTACGGGAGCAGAGGTTGAGTACGTTTCTCTATTGATCGGTCGACTCGTTTGTCTGGGAGCGGATTCTGTGCTCAATTTAGGTGCAGCCGAAGGAGTTTTAACTGAATGATGTTCAGGGGCCGACGGCGCGTCGTAGGGACGAGAGGTGGTCGTGTAAGTTTGGTAATAGTCAAACGTTCTTTGCGTGGATTGTTCTTGACGCTGTCTGGGTGTGGTCGGATAGTTTTCTGGTGCCGGCGTGGTGGATGTTGTGAAAGGAGTCGGCACTGGTCTGAAAGGACGGGACTGCTTGGACAGGGTCTTCTCCTCCTTATTCTTTCTGTGCTTCTGTTCCTCCGGCAGTCTGTTGCTGGCTGCTATATTGAGGGAGTGGGCCCCGGTGAGCAGCTCGGACTCTCTCTCGTAGAGCTCCGGGCGGTACTGCCCGTCGTCTTCGCCCTGCGGCGGTCGATATTGTCCGTCGTCTTCTATACTCTCGGAGAAACTCGGCGATTGGGTATCGAATCCGATGTTGGTATTATACGCTATCGTATTCACGTTCAACGGCTCGAATCTCGTCGTAGTGAATATTGTGGTCGTGATCGGTGTGGTAGTCGTAGTGTAGTAGTAGTTCGTTTTGGGCGTGGAGAAATCGAGGAAATTGTTCTTCTCGGGTTCGTAGGAGACGCTGTTGAAATTGAGGTAGCTCGGGGTGCTTGTACCTCGTAGACCGTTGAAATCCACGGCGGCTGTTGAGCTTCCGCTGTTGTAGTAGTTTCTGTTGCGGGTGTCATCTTTAGACGGACCAGATTGCACATTAAAGCTGTTTCTCAATTTGAAAGCCTTATTTTCGTTTTGCTTGATACCTGGAGTCGACTGCGAGTCGTAGTTATATAGTTCTACGAGACCCTTTTGGTTGTTCGCTTGGTTGGGTGCGGGCGATGAGCTGAAGTGCGAGGGAGTGGACGGGTTGCTGGTGTAGTGCCTGTTAGTATTCTTCGGGCTGACTCGGGGCACCTCTACGTACTCGTCTTGATACTGTGGTGGTAGATTCTTAACACTTGGAGGATTCGGTATATTTTCAAAACCAGGTTGCCTATTGACATTCTGATTGGACTGTTCAGTATTAGCTTGAGGGCGTCGGTTGAAATCGTTCTTCGGTTGCTCAGGGTAGTTCTGCGGCTGCCTGTTGTAGTCCTGTTTCGGCGGTTCAGCGAAAGATTTCTGCTGTCGGTCAAAATCTTGTCTCTGCTGGTCAGGGTTAGCTTGCGGCTGACGGAAAGAGTCTTGTTTCTGTGGTTTAAAATAATTTTGTGCATTACGACTAACGTCCTGTTTGGACTGTAGATAGCTCTGTTGCTTACGAGGAGCGTCCTGTTTTGTTTGCTCGTAATTTTGCTGCTTGCGGTTGAAGTCATGTTTTTGCTGCTCCGAGGGACTTTGGGGCTGGAAAGTGTTGGAAGCGTAGTCGTTGCTGGGAGTGCTCGAGCTGTAGACGGGGCGCTTCCTTGTCACCTTCCGTTTGACTTGCTCGTAGTTGGATGGGTTTACAGGTTGGGGTGGGAAGGTCGGTTGGGGTGATGTGTACTGAGTGGTGGGGTTTGTGGGTTGCTGTGTGGTGGGTCTCCTGAATGACTGTCTAGCATTGGACGCGGGTTGCTGTGGGGCAGGAGATTGCTGTTGTTGATGCTGCTGCTGTGGTTCGTCCCGGCCTCTGTCGCGTTGTCCGCTGAAGAAGTCGGAGGAGTGAGCGGTGCGGAGGTCGGATGCCCCGGAGTTGGGGTTGTTCTGCAGCCGACGGTCGCCTGTCTCGGCCCTCTGAAGTCCAAACTCGGATTCTTCTTCACGATTCGAAGAAGAGACTTTCTTGGTATCATAGGCTGATAAACAAAATTAAAAACAGTTATTTAACTTTTATCACACTTTTTATAAGCAGCACGTCTATGATCTATCTACTAAGCGCAAAAGCATTCGATATATTACTATCCACCAAAAACGCATTTCAAAAGCAGTCAAGTAATTTAAAATGCATTATTCAATTCAAAACATTTGATTGATTGCAAAATTTTAATTACGCTTATGGATCAATAACAATTATTAATTATTGTTATTGACACTATAAAAATATAAGCTAATTAATAATAAAGTTCAATTTAAAAATTCTTAATATCTCGAATGCCCTTCTATTTTAATCACTATCTCGAAGAAGGCAAATATCGTCGTTTTGAAATTTTACCTTGCAATATAACTGCGATGGGTTTTCCAAATGTGTTTTACATTTTATGGTTAGTTTACTTCTTATGAAACTTTATTGCTGTGTTGCCAACACAAATTCGTATATATCTCATAATAATGTGGAATTTTTAAACATCTTATTTCTTAAAATTTTACTATATTTTATCTTGTTGGCAGCCACTATCTACTACGTCATACTCCACGCGCGAGCTCTAAGGAATCAAACTCACAAAGCATTAATCGATCGCTTTGTCACCTACTATAATAATATTAAATCAAATGCGAAAGTCTGTCTGTATGTCTGATGCCTCTATAAATCCCCTAAACCGATTTGGATGTAATAATATAATGGAGATACTATGCACCATGTGACAGTTTCTAGTGGGGCAACATATGCTGTTCACACGATAAACGATTTTTTAGCGCGAAAAGTAATTGTAGCCAACATCTAGTTTATAATTTCTCAGAGCTCGTGGCGCGTAGTATAAAATAGATTAATTTCTATTGCTAAACAATCTAAACATGTTCTAAACAATATTTGCAACACACATAAAACACACAATATAAGAGATATGACAGTATAATAAGATCAAAAAAACGCGTTGAGTAAAAACTCGTAAGACGTAAGACGTTGTAGCATTTGTAGGCTTTCACGTAACAGTAATTAAAGTTAATTTACAAGTTACTAACTATATGTCGATGCCATGTTGCCACAATCAAAGGACCACTAATTGGACAAATCTGCATGAGATTGTGCGCTTTTATTATTCCGGACGTTACGTTATTGTGGATGCCGACTACAACGATAAAACGTTGGGTACGTTAAATGCCCTTTTGATTTTACGCACCGCGGAAGTTTTGTGCGGTTCAGAAAAGTGTAGACGTCGTGATGTCTCTAACGTGCACGTTAAAAAGTTATCGTCGACAAAAATTTAAAAGCGTCTTCATATTATATTTCAATACATTTTACTTCCCTATGTTATCGTTTAACCGCGGACGGCCACGATTTTACCGCCACGTCCAAAATTATAAAAGCGCACATTATACTTTGACAGAACTCGTATTGTCTCCACTATCCTCAATTTACTATTTTAATTAACGCTGCTTCGTTTCTTGTTTGATCCAGCTTCCTATCTAACTACAAAATGAAATGTTCAAATGTCGTTGGATACATTTTTATGGTACTTAATTACATTTTGTTGTTTGATAGGAAACAGACTGGAATGAAGAAGGAACGAAGTTTCATTAACAATTCTTTAAATTAGAATCGAGATACTGTTGACACAAACGAGTTTTGTGAATGTAGAATTTAAACTTTGACACACTTTGATGATGGCATAGTTTTGTTTTTTACCACGCTTTTATTAGCTTGGGCTGTATGTTTGTACCGGAATCTTTGAACACGATTTTTACCTATCTGCAGTAGTTTATTTATTAATTCGAAACTTTGCATACATATTAAAAGCCAATGACAATGCAATAGTTTGTCCACATTTTTTGTAAAAAAATAAAAAATTGAAAAAAGGCGTGTCTTTTAAGTGTTCTTAAACTATTTTTTTTTATTATACTGCCACATCCCTCTTCGTTAGGGAAGCGTCACACGCATTAGTGAAGCAAGCTCACCGGATCCGATCTTGTAGAGATCGAACTGACCGTCGTAGATGTCTGCTGGGCAGGCGAGGGGGTCGTCATCCCCCCAGTCAGTGCACGTCTGCGCCTCCTGGTGGAACAGCGTGCCGGGGGGGCAGTAGAACCGGAAGTCCCGGATTCCCCCCCCTGCGACTCTCACGCATACATGGAAGGCCTTACATCCGGACTTGGCGTCGGCGTAGTAAGCGCCCAGAATGCGCGTGCGACAGTTAAATCTTTCGGCTCCCCCTGAAAAAGATGGGTTATGAGTTTTTATAGAGCATGGAGGTCCGTATATTACTGAAGCACGTTGAAAACTCAATTTCAAATATCAAGAAATTGTTTCTAGTAAAACTTGTGTATAAAACGCTCGAAAATTTGGTAATATTTAAAAGTTTGAAAAATACTCTTTGTTTATTATTTAAAACTGGGTCTGCATAAGAAAGTTAAAACGTACCCAACGAATTGAAATTTCAATAAAAAATAAGTTACCAGACGTATATATTGGAACGTAGTTCCTTACTGTTACATTATTTGTTTACTTCAAACGTGCTAGTTAAATAGACCTATGGTCCACACTCCACAGCATAGGTAGAGCAAAATATTAAATAATACAATATCTGATACTCCACAGCAAATTTGTCCAAAAAACTTGAATAATTTAAATATTCAACACCGACTAAAAATTACAATTGCAACTATAATATTTAAATGGAAAATTTGAAATGGAAGTCGGTGAAGTCCTTGTATTAATTTAATTAAAGAAGTTCAAAATCGCAGTATTGCTACAGTCGAATGCACTTCCTATTTTCTTCAAGGTCAGGGTCGGAATACCGGATCCTCTGACAGCTCCGGATCTTCTGCTAATTGCATTACCAGATCATACACAATACTTCCTTGATACGTATCTCAATTAGAAATAATTAAATCCAATCGTTCTACAATTTATGATCTACAATACGTAAGAGGTTGCCTTTGAATAGAATATAATCCATACTTCCATACTTACTTAATATTATAAATATGAAAGTGTGTTTGTCTGTCCGTCTGTCTGTCTGTCTATCAGTATGTTACCTCTTTACACCCAAACGGCTGAGCCGATTTTGCTGAAATTCGGTATGTAGATACTTTGAGTCCCGGTAAATGATATAGGATACTTTTATGTCGGAAAAATGTACGGTTCTTACGCGATAAACGAGTTTTGGCGCAACGGAGTTGTGGGCATTATTAATTATTCTAGTTTTATATAAATCCGTAAGAATAATAATACGTGAATATCTAGACACGCGGTAGCGTGTCAAGCCAAGTTCCAGCATAACAGAATGGCGAGCAGCACTGTGTGTTATATTACACGAACCATTTACTTTTGACCCCCTCATAATTCAGAAACAATTTCACTGACTGACCTATAGATCAAAATTCTAACCCACTTAGAAGGCTGAAATTTGGAATCCAGCTCGGTGATTGTGTGAAAGCGTAAGGAAAAATCGGAAAACAAAAAAAAATCGGTCAAGTGCGAGTCAGATAGAGTGAAACTAGGCAAAAATTGGGTTTTTTTTGTATGGAGACCTCAATTAGATATTTATTTTATTTTACTTTTATTAAAAATTATGAAAGTAAAATATAATTAAAGATTTTGTGAAATTTTCATGTATCTACCGGCTGTCATTATTGATTTTAAACAAAAAGGCCAAAAAATCACATTTATTGTATGGGAGCTCCCCGTAAATATTTATTTGTCAAGTGAAAAAACTTTAGGAAATTAATAGAAGGTGACTTTATGAAGTATATCTGTCTGTCTGTTACCTCTTCGCGCTCAAAATTCTTGTACCGATTGTTCATAAATGATGAGGGGCAAAAATGTATGGGCTCTGGTATAGTGCTCAACAGGAATGGATTGAAAATTTTTAGGGAGGTATACCCATGTCCATTAATGGCCAATAGGGCGCTTGTCAAGATGCGTTGTACTTTTTGAGTAAAGCAATGTTAAAAGTAACATCAGCGCTCATACATTTCATGCTGATAACATCACATTACATTATAGCATGATTATTTTTAGGGTTCCGTAGTCAACAAGGATATTGTAGTTTCGGTCTGTCCGTCTGTCCATCTACCCGCGTTATTTTTTATTTTTTATTTTAAATGCTCCTGTCCCTGATTTTATGTTGAGGGATTTACGTTCTTAATGCAATTTGTACACTTAAACAGTCTTATAATGTCTGCACTTATCTTCTTTAATATATTTTCTGTTCTGTCATCGTTACCTGCTCCGCCGTCCAAGGGTGAGCAGTATGAGGGAGGGGTTAAACTACCACTGTGAGCGTAAATCTAAGGTGTACTGTCTAAGACAAGACATCTGTAATCTTTCTAAGCGCAAATAAGTCTTACCACATAGACGACAAAAACTACGTCAGTAACGCCGGCCTTGTACGTTGACTGTACATTATTTCAAAAAGTACAGTTGCCAGGGGCTGGGCGCCATATAACTTTTTTACTTACTCACTAAGAGCTATCTAATGGTATATATTGTATCTCTGTTGAGCAATATACCAAAAATGCCCATGATCCTTAGATATAGTTTGAGTCCCGGGAATAGACATAGAATTCTTTTAATACGTCTGTCCGTCTGTCTGTCCGTCTGTCCATCCGTCCGCCCGTCCGTCTGTCTGTTTGTTAGACAGCTATAATAATAGCTACTTTACTTCCGCACAATAAGCTGTACCCTATAGTTAATGGTTGGAAACACACTTGTGTTATACCGTATTATTCCAATGCCTCCTGATGGTAGCTGCTTTTTCCATTCGCTTGAATTTTCTTTGTTATATTCCTCTGATACTCAACAAGGCTTAGGGGCTATTTCCCCACTTCCTGATTAGTTTCAGATTGGCTATCCACAACTTATCTGACAGATGATGGATCTGTCAGTTAAGTTTCAGGTAGGCTATCCACAATTTATAACTTGCGGATAGCATATCCGATACTCGTCGGGAAGTGGTGAAACAACACCTTAAGGTTGCGATTGAATTTAGTCGAATATTATGTATGTTTGAACTGGGAAGATTAAGATGTCTACTGTCTACCCTTGCACGGAAAGTTTTCTTAACAAAAAGTAATGGTATCCCACCAAAAACATAAAATATGTAAAAATGGAAAGCCAAGTTCCATACAAACATTATTCTTGTCTGTGGACACTTCGCCGTAAAAAGGATGGAGATCTAAATGAGTGCCAAGTTCCATGGAAAATCGAAATATGTATGTATAGGAACCAAATAACATTATGAACAAATAATAGAGTCTATTTCTTTGCTTTATTGAATATCTATAACAATTAATGTTATTTAAATAATTTGAGATCTTAAACTAGATTAGATTCTACTTGGCTAGTTTTCATCAGTATTAAAATGTTCAATAACTTTATGAAATGACTGATGTAATGAAAACTGGCCAAGTTAGATCTAATCTAGTATAAGATCCCACATTATTTAAATAACATTAATTGTTATAGATATTCAATAGAGCAAAGAAATAGACTCTATTATTTGTTCATAATGTTATTTAGTTCCTATACATACATATTTCGATTTCCCATGGAACTTGGCACTCATTTAGATCTCCATCCTTTTTACGGCGAAGTCCACAGACAAGAATAATGTTTATATGGAACTTGGCTTTCCATTTTTACATATTTTATGTTTTTGGTGGGATTATTTATTAATTTGAATTGCTTCATATCCTGTTCATATCACTATTATCTCAATACTTGAATACTAACTTCAAAATATGCCAGTGTCTACTCAATGTATTGTTTTCTTGTGATTCCAAATCAATGGATAATAGATCCAAAGCAACATCATTGAAACGTCAGTCACTTGAATAGTAGCGATAGGAACGCGGATTTGGTAGAAATCTTGTTGACAGAAAGCTAACAACCAAATATGTCGAAAACAACGCCTTTGATGCGATAACGAGATTGCATACAGTTATTGAGCTAGCTAGTACACTTATGAATTGAATGGGAAACCAACAGACAGATCACCCGATGGCAAGCTATCGCTAGATAGGACCCACGCAAAGAGCAACACACCTTCGACACTATTACGAAATGGGGATTGTCCATTTTTTTTTAATTTTGCTCATTACAAAAACATTTCGAGGAATAAGGTCAGTGATCGCTTTTCTGTAGGTATATACACGAAAAAAATACCGATTAGTTACTTATATTTTTGAACAAATATGTTTAACCTTAGTTTGACCTTCAATGGCGTTAAATTAGCAATAAATTCGACCAACATTACGTTTCGAACTTTTGGTAAGCTTCTCGTATCAGCTTTCACATAATGATAACTTATATTTGACAAACCAGCCATTATAAATAAGATTGAAACGAAAAAAAACATACTGCAGAGGTCAATTGGCCGCCGATGATGACGTCAGAGCGAAACTTTAAAAATTTATTAAGAAAAAACTAGCCAATGAATTTCAAAATTATTTAATTTATATTCTTAAAATACCCTATTTTAACGAAAAAAAATATAAAAAGTACATGTCATTTTTTTTGGACAATGCCCATTGCATGTAGTTAACAGTTAATAAATAACCGACATCGCTCATAGAATTAGCACGCTGAAGTGGAAGTGGGCTGGTCATGTCTGCAGACGGGAAGACGGTAGATGGAGCAGACAAGTGTTAGAGTGGAGACCACGCATGGGCAAACGTAGTGTAGGACGTCCCGCAGCAAGGTGGACCGACGATTTAAAGAAAGTGGCTGGCAGCGGATGGATGAGGGCTGCCCAAGATCGGGATGGTTGGCGCTCATTGGGGGAGGCCTACGTTCAGCAGTGGACGGCAATAGGCTGATCATGATGATGATGATGATAACAGTTAATGTTGGTGGCGTCGATCAGTTCGAGCACTTCGAGCTGGCCTACTCGTGCCATAGCACATCTTGCTACTTACCATATTATAGAGTAATATTTAAATATATTATACAAACATAATCTTTCGTAATATTTAACCAAAAAATACTAAGCACAGGTGACCAAATGTAAAGTTATGCATACACTAGACGTTCAGTGCGGCTTCGCCCCCGTAAATTTTCCTCTATTTCTTCGATCTTATTAGTCTTAGCGTGATAAAATATAGCCTATATAGCCTTCCTCGATAAATGGGAACTAACACCGAAAGAATTTTTCAAATCAGACCAATAGTTCCTGAGATTAGCGCGTTCAAACAAACAAACAAACTCTTCCCAATTATAATATTAGTGTAGATTTATAAAAGTATTTAAACAAAAACATTTCAGGTAAACTGAGAACACCCAGTATCATCTCTATTTGACCCGCGATTTGTAATCCTACTAATCTCCGCAATCTCGACCATACCATTGCTTCAAGCATGTTAAAATAATTGTGGTCATTTTCGGCGAACATCAGTGGATATTGCAACAGTACGTGACCCGGAGAATGTTGACTGACTCAAGATGGCGGTTCGCAAGATGGCGCTCGAGGTTCCCATGCGTGATGGCGGGCGATAGCATCGCTTGCGCAAGCGCGACCTACGGTTCCGTAAGATGCATCCTCTTTAAAAGGTCGCAACGTTTAATGCTCGCTTTCCGTATAACCATTTACATAACCCCATTAGGATTTAGCTTCACTTAAAGAACGTTCACTTATAAGGTCAGAGAATTTATTCTGAAGAAATTTTAATGATGCTAGAATTTTTCGTTAAAAGAATCCTAGAAGTAATGCTACTCGGAAATACAAGCTGCAGCTTTTTTAAGCATTTTAATTAGCTATTACATTCTAGAAGAATGTAATACTTTTAAGTGTCGCAGAGACGAATATTAATTTATTAATTGTAATTAATTGAAAATTGAGACAATAGTCCAATACATTATCTGTCAAACTCTTCATTAAATTGAAGTTCAATTGAAGATCACAGATATTTGATGACCAGTCATCATTAAATATCTGTGAGTGCAGAAGTAACGGAAACGAAACTCATAACAGAACAAAAAACATAATATTACTAACTGTCCCGGTGAACTTTGTGTTACTTTAAAACCTTCCCTGGACTTCTACGAATATTTTATGACTAAAATTAGCCCAATCCGTTCAGCTATTTTCGAGTTTTAGCGCGACTAACACATTTGAAAATCCATTTTTATATATAACTAGCTGTCCCGGTGAACTTCGTGTCACTTTAAAACCTTCCTTGGACTTCAACGAATATTTAAAGACTAAAATCAGGCTAATCCGTTCAGCCGTTTTCGAGTTTTAGCGCGACTAACACATTTGAAAATCCATTTTTTATATAAGAAGACTAGCTATCCCGGTGAACTTCGTGTCACTTTAAAACCTTTCCTGGACTTCTACGAATATTTTAAGACTAAAATCAGCCCAATCGGTTCAGCCGTTTTCGAGTTTTAGCACGACTAACACATTTGAAAATCCATTTTATACATAAGAAAAGAAGAAGATTATAATTTAAACAATTCTATAAATAAAAGACTTTATATGGGTCACAGTACTCGCTTCTCCAGAGGTCAAAGCTGCGGTTAGCCACACTGAAGGTGCACTATAATTATCTAGCTTGGATACCCCACAACAAGGCAAAGGCTACCAGACGAACTGATTGTTATTATTAGTAGTAACCGCTAGACGGTACCGCAAAGATGAGAATACTTATCTCATTATTATAAACGACATAATAATAATTATTTTAATTATATTTTCTATTATTATATAATTATTTATATCTATACTTATAAAATTACATGTCCTGATTGACTGACTGACTGACTGATTCATCATCGCTGAGCAAAAACTGTTAAATTTACAGCTACGAAATTTGGTGATTAGGGTTGTTTTATTAAGTAGACATCCACTAAGGAAGAAATTTTGGAAATTTTACCCCGAAGGGGTGAAATAGGGGTTGAAAGTTTGAATGAAAGTCCGTCATTTCTTGAAAACTCAAGAAACATGAAACTTTATTTTTGGGTTACTGATTAAAAATGAATGGACACGTATTTAAGCGATTTTGAAAATTTAAGCGATTTTGGAAGGGGGTGAAATTGGGGTTGAAATTTTTAATGAAAGTCCGTCATCTCTTGAGTTAGAAACATGAAACTTTATTTTTGTGCTACTGATTAAAAATGAATGGATACGTATCGCGTTTCTGGTAATTCTACCCCCAAGGGGGTGAAATTGGGGTAGAAAGTTTCAATGAATGTTCGTCATTTCTTGAGTTAGAAACATGAAAGATTATTGACATTTGCGTTTGAGTTTGACGTTTGCTTAAATAGGATGCTGTTTTTATCCTTTGTATTAGGAACCACAAAAAGGAGAAAACTATCCATCTTTGTTATTATACTATGTTAACGCGGACGAAGTCGCGGGCAAGAGCTAGTTTTCTAATAAAATATTCTAATTACTTATACGTTACTATTGAAGATGTTTTATTGGTTGTACATAATATAAATTATAATTACAATAACAGATCATAATGTGTATTTATAACAATAATAAAAAAGTTATTACTTATTAGTTATTACTTTTTACTCATTATATTATTTTATATTACAATAACTTTATACGTTATTGTAACAGAAAACAATAATCGTCATATTTTATACGTTATCCAAATGTTTAACTACCGATATAACTATTAATTTTTAATTACTAAAGAGACGATTTTATGCCCAGAAAATTCTAGGAGAGCTCGCTAGGTTTCCTAGAATTACAATTAATAAAGTAAACACGCCACATAGATTTTGAACGTACACTACCACATATTTAATTACCTAATTTTACATATTTCTGGAGCTAAACGTACTTAAAAACATGCAAATAACAAAAACTAGCGAATTTTGACCGCAGATAAACCTTTAGTTTATTTTAATAATAACCTAGTAACAAACATCATAATAATTTCGATTGTATAAGCGACAATCATCGGGGATTAAAAGATCGATCTATAGATCATTACGATCATGTTCACAGGGAAACGATCAAGCGAAACAATGCAATCAATGGTTAAGTACTTTCGTTTTCCATACACCGTACACGTAACAGTTAACGTGGTCAACTGTTAGATGATCACGTACACTATCGTTTCTATATTCACTGTTTAACAACGAATTTCGAGTTTTTTGAAGAGTAATGAACAATGAAAGTCATCAGTATTAGCATTAACACCAGCATCATCGTCATCATGCTGATATTTATCTAATAAAATTCTTGCGTCACGGTGTGCGACGTGCGTGGTTAAATTCTCTAAAACGGCTCGACCGATTTCCGTGAATCTTAGCGAGCATATCGGTTAGGGTGGAGAATAGGACAACATCTACTTTTTATATTGATAAGTGTATTTGTTGAATAAATAATAGTAAGTTATTACAACTCGAGACTGACGGCGACCATTGTTTGTGCGACGGGATAGCGATGGACGTTGCCATGGTGCCATACTTATTTAGTCACTTCAATAAAATAATATAGGCTAAATACTTTATATGGCAAAACAACGTTTGCCGGGACAGCTAGTGTCTCTAATATAATATTATCCTAATGCCTTGACTTTTTTTTATTAAACAGTTGTTTATAACACAGTTATAAGTGGTTATAATAGGTGATAATTTGATTACGGCGCTATTTGATTTCCAATTTTCTGTTTTAATTTTTGAACATAATATTTAATTTTCAAGTTAGGGTAATATTTTGTTACTTATTTTTTTTTATCGTCTGTTTTTATAAAAGTAACAAATTATCCATAGTCCATAGAAACTTAATTTTAAGAAATCATTAACTTCGCGACGGCACGTTAACTTCGACCTCTGACCTTTCAAATTTGCAAAACTTTATGTTTACTGTAATGATAATTAATTAGTGTTTGTATCCATACTAATGAATGGAAGAGTGAATCTCGTATGTCTGTCTGGTACCTCTTCATCTTCATCTTTTCATTCTATAAAAATAAGTCGGGTTTTACTTCCTGACGCTATAACTCCAGAACGCACGAACCGATTTCCACGGTTTTGCATTCCTTGGGGAGGTCTCGGGCTCCGTGAGGTTTATAGAAAAAAAATTAAAAAAAAATTCAAGGAAAATCATTTTTCACATACAGCGCCATTTATATGGCAAAACAACTTTTGCCGGGACAGCTAGTTATTTGGATAAAAATGATACTTCGCCGCCTCGTGGAAGGGCTTAGCACAGTAGTTCATGTGACAAAATGTATGGTAAAGTTCAATAAACGACCTCCACTTGAGAATTGATGAATCACATTCATGATTCAAGCAACATCTTAGGTGATGCCGCGTTAAAGTAAAAAAGCGACATGTTTTAGATTGCTTGTTTTCTATTATTTTGTTCTCATAGAAAACAAGAAATAGAACAACAAGAAATGGAAAGGGCGTAAGCGACAAAATGGTTTTTGTCGTGTGATTAAAAACCATAAATATATATCATAATTATAAGCTATTCTGCTATGGGCTAATAAAAGTGTATGCTTGAACCAATATCTATGTACAAATTTTGGAAGCATAAATCACTCTGTTGGCAAAATGAAAATCCCTTTTTTTACAGAGGTATTTTTAATTGATTATTCTGTGTAATAGAAGTTGACCAATCGTGTTATGCTATAGGTAAATCAAAGACATAAAGACATGAAGAATACTGACAATGAACTTTAATTTATTAGCTTTAGTCATTGCTGACAAAAATCGATATCGCCACAGCCAAATTATCAAGGCGGCGCCTTAACCTAATCAACTGCCTGGTTTCTATCTAAGATGATTTATTATTTTACTAATAAAACCAGAAGTTAGAAATGAGTGCGAAAAGTTGTAACCAACAGGTTTCCATGTTGCAAGCTTCACCTGAATCAGCTGTAATGGGTATTTTGTCACTATTAGATGACTGATTACTCTTGATTACATATTTCATATCAGGTTATTAATTGGATAGTCGCGTCAACAAGTTATATCATCGACACGGTACTGCATTATGCGTTTGATAACATCTCCAGTCCTAGTTTATTTTTATTATAGGCTAGATGAAAAACTAGATTAAAAAGCAACTTAGCATAGAAATTCGTTTAACACATGAGAAACGCAGAATCTAAATATATGTAATTCAAAGGTGACTGTTGAAAACTATTATAGTACCTAATTATAGATTACGTAATACATTTTTATTGCAATCTAAAAAATATTTATTGTAAATAAATATTTCCTCTTTCTACAACAAACGTTGCATGTTGCATCTTAATTATAATAATTGCAACTATTCTCATATTTATCTGTTACGATCTTAGTTCCCAAACCTACAATACATCATAAGAGTTTCTGTATCAAGGTTTGTAGAGGGTTCATGTATCGTAGACAGTAGCATCCTAAATCGTCAGACCTTGGGTTCAATCCGTTCTCTGGCCCTCACGATGTTCTATGAGAACGTCTAAATTATGTAGAGCACTCTAATATCCTTGTGTATAATAGATTACTAATGGATCTATATTCAATTGGTAAATACAGCTTAACACGTTCTCTGCCGGTAGTACAAACAAGAAAAATTACAAAAAATCTTTTTGGTCGAAATAGATGTATTAGGTCAAGACATAAACCATGACATCATTTGGGGTTCGATGGGGAGCAGGGTTCCTGAGATATATTGAAAAAACCCCTTGAGGTCACATGTGACCTACGCGGCGCTGTAGTACGGAAAGTACGCAATCTTTATCACTGCGCCGCTCCGGTCACGTCTCCGGTCACCGCAGTCCGTCTGTCTCCAGGCTGTAACTCAATAACCGCTATGGCTAGACTTCTGAAATTTTCACAAATTATGTATTTCTGTTGCCGCTATAACAAAAGATACTAAAAATAGAATAAAATTAATATTAAAGGGGGGCTCCCATACAACAAACGTAATATTTTTGACCTTTTTGGCTCGTAATCAATAATGGCAACAGCTAGGCACTTGAAATTTTTACAATATGCTTAATTTTATCTGTTGTCTAATTATTAATAATAAATTGTTAATACCATTATTGATAAATGAATAAAAAGTTAAAGAAACAGTTATTTTTTCCAGTGCTTTGGGTTTTTGCATTAAAAATTTCACGTATAATGAACACAGGTGAATACCATGTGAGAGTATTGCTCTACAGCGCCGCACCGGTCACCTACTACAGAGAAATGTACGATAAACGTGTCCTATAGCCTACGAGTTCGATTCAAAAACAGGTCTGCTCTGAGGTCACCGGTGCCCTACGCGGCGGGTAGATACAGGTAGGGGTCCGGGCACATGTGACCTACGCGGCAGAGAACGTGTTAACTCAACGTAAACAAACTGTTATAGAACTAAATAAGCACGTTGTTGAACTTTAACGTTGGCTAATGACCTGGACGAGTCTCCAAAGTATAAACTGATTAAAAAAATACTTTACATTTTATCATAATATTATCATTTCTATCAGAGTGAAAGTTAAGATACGTGTTATCTCAATCGAAAAATACGAAAACCTTAAGAGATTACCAGATATCAAATCCAGGGTTAAAACCCATAGATGTGCACTTGCGCAAAGTGTATATCAAGATGTGGGAGAGCCATGCTTCGGCACGAATGGGCCGGCTCGACTGGAGAAATACCACGTCCTCACAGAAAACCGGCGTGAAACAGCGCTTGCGCTGTGTTTCGCCGAGTGAGTGAGTTTACCGGAGGCCCAATCCCCTACCCTTTTCCCTTCCCTACTCTTCCCTATTTCCTTCCCCACCCTCCCCTATTACCCCTTAAAAGGCCGGCAACGCACCTGCAGCTCTTCTGATGCTGCGAGTGTCCATGGGCGACGGAAGTTGCTTTCCATCAGGTAACCCGTCTGCCCGTTTGCCCCCTTATTGCATAAAAAAAATGCTGCGGCCTGATCAGCCAAATAAAACAATAAACTAGAGAGATTAAGGGATATCAAATCCAGGGTTAATTTTAACCCGCAGATGTGCACTTGCGCAAAGTGCATAATGCAGGGGCCTGATCAGCCAAGTAACGTGTGGTGCAGAATGGAAAGTGCAGGGTTGCGCAACCACCGTATTGCAGCCGAGAGGATGACACGTTTTGTGCATTGATCATTAGCTCTGACCCCTTTTCTAATGCTTATGTAAGTTATGAATAATTATAGGGTTTATTCAGAGTTCGTTTCCGTTCCGTTTCGTCAGATGTTTACAGAATATGTTAATATAATCTGTGTGAATAATTTTATCATTTTTTATTTAATTTAATTTAATAAATATTTTTACTAATGCAATTAAATTATATCTGGTTTGAAGTCAGTAGCGATTGTAATATTTGTATAATATTTCATAATTAGAAAATAATAACTACTTGTTTTACTTTTCTGATGAAAAACGAGGAAGGAACTTAAAACCTCCATCGCATATTAAAATTATCATTTTTGAAAAATCTTTTAACGATACTTCTAGACTTTTAAAATGCCTATAGTGTTATGTAGATAATATTGGAATACGCCACCTTTTCCTGTTAAATCGAATCTTCACCGTTCGCCAGTAATGTAGCGAGACAAATTGATCGATCGCTCGGAAATCAAACTCTAATTTGCTTACTGAACTATTACACACAAGTGAACGGACGCGGTGACGAGATGCCAGAACCAGATGATAGTACCGATGTGCTTCAGAGATTATAGGTAATCCATACGAATAATGTAAATGCGAAAGTGTATCTGTCTGTAACCTCTTCACGCCTAAGCCGCTGAACCGATTTTGCTAAAGTTCGGTATGGAGATACCAAAGTATATCCATACCTTATTCTAGCTCATGTCCTTGCCGGGACTTAAAAGTCTTGGGAATAGACATAGGATACATTTTATCCCGGAAAAATGCACGGTTCCGACGATAAATTATGGCACAACGGACTTATCTAGTATTTAAAGTATATTGAACTGATTTTTTTTTACTAAAAACACCTGCAATTAATTATAGATGTTACAAAAATTATGGGGTCTTCTAAAATGCTATGATTTTGAAAAGAAAGTTAAAATTTTATGCGCCGTATACACGCCCATAATGTTATTTTAATATGGGGCTTGCGCTAGCGCATCTAGCGACGGAACGTACTCGGAAAAGTTCGGAAAACGAGCGCATCATTGCGAATATTTCCGTATAAATTCGTGCGTGTGGACTTGCTCTACTCCGCTCGTAAGCCTACCAAAATACTTCTATCTAAGAGCACTAAAAAAAGCAACTTATTAAAATGTGTACTCGTAAAAATTTGAATAGTGCAAGCAATGCTTTAGTGAATATAACTCTTCTACGGCTCATTTTTAAGTAATGTCACAGTTTAATAAATCAAATTAAATAATCCTATTAAACCTTTTTCCGATATCTTATTAATAATATCTAATTTTCTGCTAAATTCCTTCAATACAATTAAAAAAAACGTTTCGTGATATCCGTTGCGTTTCCTGTTTTGCGGACATCCTGTACGGCGCACGCACAACACACACAGGGGCGTAGCTAGCACATGCACAGTGGCGGAGCTAGCACGGGGGGCACGTACCGAGTATCGGGAGCAGCGCGAGCACGAGCCACACGGGAGACATGTTGTCGCGGAGCGTGTCGCGGGCCAACTGACTGCGCGCGCGCCGCCCGCCTAGCCGGCCTAGCGTGGAAAGCTCGCGCCCCGCCCGCAGCACTCGCCGCCCGCCTTGAGCCGTGCGCACACTACGAACGTGGAAATGTCGCTACGTGTACACGTGGTTTGTGACATTATGAGAGTTTTAATAGTTGTACATATAAAAGTTATGAATTACTAGCTGACCCGGCAAATGTTAAAGATGTTATATTAATTATTTCTAGTATCAATATAAAAAGCAGATAAAAACCTATTCCCAGGCCGAAATTAAAAGCCGTTTTGGTGGAGTTCGCACACAAACACTGTGACACAAGAATTTTCTGTAATTTGCAATTGTTTCTTTTTAAGAAACATTTTTTAAACTATTTCAATAACTTAATATTTTATTAAATGTTTATAATTACATATAAGGTACAGCTTACCATTTTCGTTTATAAACAAATGCTTAACTTCGTAAGACATCACAAATTAGGACCAACTTTTCTCACACTACAACTCCATCCATTGTAAGTGGTAAATCATAATAGTGTGGGAAGACCTTTACAACTTAACGAGTAGTTACAGTACATTATGCGCGCATTTAAGAAAACAAACACTCCACTTAGAATGGCGTTACACAACCGATCAGATAGGATCGCACACGCCTCATATATCACTTGTAAATCGATTACAAGATCCAAAATTACATGTTTAATATCAATGCGTTATATAAGTTATTGTTTATAATATGAAGGAGTTTTAAATAAAGCGAGCGAGAGAGTACCTACAAAAGAAAATTTGAAAATAAATAATTGTTCTGAAAATTGTAATACAATCTATGAAATTTAGAAATTGATTAATTTAACAGTCAGTTGGTAGATCTACGTTATTTCTTCGGATTAATTCGTCATCTGTCGGCTGGGCTTCACATAGCCCGACCAAATAATGGAGGTCTTAATATTATACCTATAAACATATTTATCCGTTGGTACAATTGGTTTAAAATCCTATAGATATTCAAAATTATGTAATTGTATTGAAAACAAAACAGTGTTAGATTTCACAAAGTATATTACCAAGCATTTTAGAGAAAATAAATGTGTCAATGTCTTAAGAATGATGTATTTACTATGCAGTTTTGAACAATAGTTTCGTAATACAAAGTTTTGGCCATAAAATTACTGCTAGGCTTGGCCATGACAATATTAAAATCTAAACGCTGACACTTAAAAACACTTACCTAATGATACTGCTATTTAGTTATTCAAATTAAGCTTTACCTAATTGTAGCTTTAAATACAGTGTTGAGTAATTAGTTATTATTACTATTCAAAAATATTATAATAAAATATTATTTATTGCTGTTAAGTATATTATTTAGAAAAAAATTCAATTTATAATTCGCAATTGAAAATACTTTTATGATATTTGACGATATAAAAGTCAGATCTTTTAAATGATTCAATGGATTATTACCTATTAGTTCGTCAATAATTGATAGTGCTATGGTTTTAGAATTTAGAGTAAGTTTTGTGTCTTGTCATGACAAGACACAAAACTTACTCTAAATTCTATCTATACAGGTATAGATACACACAACCCAAAAACTTAACCCTTCTCGTGCAGCCGGGTAATAATAATATCTATGGACGCTTCACACCATACGTCAACAGCGAACGTGAGGCATGCCCGTGACGCGCGTTGAAATCGTAGCGCTCGCTATGACACTTTTTTTTCAACGCGGATGGATTTTGACGCATTCAATTATTGAATATGCCAAACGAAAGTAGAATAAAAAGAAGATGACGAAAATTGAAGATGAAATTGCGTAATGTGGACATAGCTAATACGACATTTAGAAGATACTGAAGGCAAGTTATCCCACCAAAACATTAAATGTAAAAGGAGCCAAGCAAAATATTGCATAGGTATGCAATACTTCTGTCGTAAAAAGTTTTCAGATCACATTCAAGCCAAGCCTTCTACTTATTTGGTAATTGAAATCAACATTCAGTGAATGTATCAATAGTTTTCTTTATTTTAAACTTATTATAGTGGCTCGGTAATGAGCACATAATTATTAAGAAACAAATATAAATCTGCATATTTGGAGGAGTTCACACTTACACAGACGGCAAGCGTAAAGTGTTTTTTAGTTTATTGTAACGACGCATCTGGTCGATGGAGGTACCATATAAATCCAATTAGTCGCTGATTATTTCTCTAGTGCTCATTGCCAAGCCACTATAATAATTTTAAAATAAAGAAAACTATTGATACATTCACTGAATGTAGATTTCAATTACCAAATAAGTTGAAGGCTTGGCTTGAATGTGATCTGAAAACTTTTTACGACAGAAGTTTTGCATACCTATGCAATATTTTGCTTGGCACCTTTTACATTTAATGTTTTGGTGGGATTTCATTTCTTTTTTTAAGGTTTTTTTTCTTTTCAGGTCACGTTAAAACTATTCTACCTTATTAACAAAGTCTTAAGACTTCGCTGTCTGTCTGTCACCAGGCTGGATCTCGAGAACCGCAATAGCTAGATAGTTGAATTTTTCACAAATTATGTATTTTTGTTGTCACTATAAAATAGAATAGTCCTATTAAAATAAAATAATTTAGGAATGGCAGGCCTCGTACAACAAACACGATTTTTTTTTGCTTTTTTTTTTGCTCTATCTTCATAATGGTAACAGTAAAGTTTTGTAAATTTCAGAAAATACTCAATTGTATTTCAGCTTTAATAATAAATAATAAAAATAAAATAAACCTTTTATTTAAGGGTTAAGACTTCGCTGTCTGTCTGTCACCAGGCTGGATCTCGAGAACCGCAATAGCTAGATAGTTGAATTTTTCACAAATTATGTATTTTTGTTGTCACTATAAAATAGAATAGTCCTATTAAAATAAAATAATTTAGGAATGGCAGGCCTCGTACAACAAACACGATTTTTTTTTTGCTTTTTTTTTTGCTCTATCTTCATAATGGTAACAGTAAAGTTTTGTAAATTTCAGAAAATACTCAATTGTATTTCAGCTTTAATAATAAATAATAAAAATAAAATAAACCTTTTATTTAAGGAGTCCCTTCATATAAGGTCCCATACAAATTTACGGTACAGAACCCTATCTACGCCAGTCCGACTCGAACTTGGCCGGTTTCATAATTTTTCCTTTCATTGTGAATAAAGACCTATCCGGGTACCGAATTTCGAGGTTCTAAGTCTGCTAGAAGTACCTTAGAATTTTGATGATCTGTCAGTCAGTGACAAAACGTAGTAACTTTGACCATCCGTAACTAGTAAACTATTAATCAGTATATAATATAATTTGGAGGTTAAGCTAGTTTGGATACTTGCTCTTAGTCGTCGAAATTCTAAATCTCTAGCTTTGTTAACATTGAAGATAAGGAGGGTGTGAAATAGCCGCGAACCGCTTCGAGAAAAGTATGGCACGGCCGTGCCTTTGCTAAAAAGCTTGGCTGGGACACTGCCGTGCCCCCAGATAGATGCTGTCTGTAAGGTGTTACAGACAGCATCTATAACTTGCCTTCAGGCCAAAAGTTACTGACAGCAATAAAATGCAAGTGACAGACGGTTACATCACCATTATAATTGTTCCTGGTGAAATGTGATTTATGATGGCGCAGACAGCGATCGACCATTGTCTACCACTCATTTGTTAATGATCTCTTATACTCTGTATAGATCATTTGAGTCTAGATTTTTTTCTCTGTGACTGTATAGGTCATTTAAGTGATGTTGTGAGAGAGTGGGTAGGTTATAAGATCATTTATCTGCATTATTATTTAACACTTTGAATATATATTATATTATATAAAACATACCAATACTGTAAATACCAAAGTGCAGTGTTAGTGTCTAAACACACTAGGCCGAAGTTACGCGGCGTAAATTCCGCATGATTACGCCCGCAATTTATTTTAAATTACCGATGACACACTATTCCGTCGCGTTCCGTCCGTGTTTTGTATGCGTTTGACATTGCGGACGTAATCATGCGGAATTTACGCCGCGTAACTTCGGCCTAGTGTGTTTAGACACTTACTGTGTGTGTGCCTCTTTACCCTAAGCTCATAAACTGATGTTAGCTGCCCAATTCATATATTTAGGTAAGTAATGTTATTACTTTTTGTCAAACGTGTGAAATATTTGAAAAAGATCAATTCCATTTTCATATTTAGTGATGACATTTGGATAGGTAGTAGGTAGGTACCGTATTCATATTATACCAATCCAGTGATACAATTCAGAGCTAGATTGCTATTAGAATAATGTGAACGGGCAATGAAATGCAATTCACTGTATTGCAGTTTATTCCAGTGCTCGTTTACATTATTGTAGCAGCAATCCAGCGCTGGATTGGAATAATATAAACCCGCTTAAATGGTAGTTCGTACGAACTCTTTCGTAATCAAAGTATATCTATTTGTCTATATTTAGTATTAACAGACTGTTAAGTTATCCATGTCGTGAGCACTTGTTTGATGCAGCGAAGTAAGACGGATATGTTCTTTACACCGGAACATAGTATTAGCATCACGTTATGGATTTACCTAATATAATGTTTAGCCCACATTTCTCAACTAAAATGTACGTCCGTTAAATAGAGCAACAGGCGTTCCAAATTTGGGGTCTTTAGAAAATTATTATGAGTAAGGAAAAGTCACTGCTGGGATAGAGCATAATATTATTATCTATACTTTAATGTTATAAAGCGGAAGAGTTTGTTTGTTTCTTTGTTTGAACGCGCCAATCAGGAATTACTGGTCCGATTTGAAATTCTTTCAGTGTTAGATAGCCAATTTATCGAGAAAGGCTATAGGCTATATTTTATCACGCTAAAACTAACAGGAGCGAAGAAATAGACGAAAATGTGGAAAAAACGGGGAAAATTATTTGAAAGGGCTTATCTCGCGAACTACTGGAGCAATTTGGCACAGATAAGAAGTACGCCACGTGAAGGATCATTGGCTATTTTTTGTGGCCTAATTTTTCTGTGAAATATCTAATTTACGCGGGCAAACCGCGAACCGAACATCTAGTATATTATATTATACAATAATATTCTGAAGGCAAAATTTTGTGAATGTGCATTTTGTTACTTCTTGACGCAAAAAGTAGGTACTGAAAGAATAGATATAATAATAGTCAGAGCAGGGGGCGCCACTAGCATATACAGTAAATGATCCGAGAGAAATACGACATGTTGGACACATACTGACAGAAACGTTGTCAATCGTCGAAAATTGTTCGTTTATTGTGTATAATGCAATGATATTATATAAAAAAACTCAAAGCAGATATGTTACTACCGCGCGCGTTGTGAAGCCATTAAATACGGGCCAATTGACCCGTCTTTTGTATAGTCTGTCTCTTTTATGTAAATGTCATTTCGTATCTTTTGTTTCACTTATCTGTTCTGTCTGTCAAATTTAACAATTGAATTTGAAAATTGTTCGGAAGCAATTTAAGCCGGAAAATAGTATGAACGTAACAGATTGAATTTAGTTGAATATCATTGGTATAATGTATATTATGCTGCCTTTACTGTGAAAACGTTTCAGTAACATATTATTACTTACTATCCTATCATCATTAGAGCTATAGTTTCTGTGGAATTTTGTAAAACCCCTTGCTTGTGTGTTGTTTTTGAGTCAATGTTAATAAAACACACGCTCTACTTCCTAAAGAGACCATTTAAGCGGGGCTAAAATGGTCGCTTTGGAGAGTGATATTATGAATCATAATTTATGATTCATTTTCAAAAATTGCAAGATGATCACTTTGCTTGCAATTCATATTATGTCTAGTAATTCGCACAATTTGTACTAATTTGACGTTTTCAACAATTAATTTTCTGAATTGATTGAAAGGAATTGCTAAATGTGACCATTTTAGCCCCGCAGTTAATAAGTCAAAAAAACTGCCTGAAAAAATCAATGCTATTGTTATGGCAATCGTTCAAAATTTCAAACAACCAGAAAATAAATCGAGACAGTTCTTGTTATTTATGGACTTTCTATAGCGCCGCTTGGATCCTAAAGAAAAGGTCATTTGTCATAGCAAATACTAACGGAGCATTAGGCCGAAGTTCACAATACGTTAAACAGGTTTAATGGTTAACTCTAGCTAGAGAGTGTTTCAATTGATTTAATATCTTGCTATCATTGGCAAGGCTTATTCTTTACATATTGTTGTGTTTCTCGTGGCATGTCTAAGATTAAAATAATAGTAACATCATGTTTAATCAATAACAAAATCTAGATTATTATTGCTTATGATCTCGGTTATTTATTGTTAAACTGTAGATAAACGTTTATGTGTAATTACTAATTATCCATAAATTATTAATATTTTAGTATTCTTTTCTTCATCAAATTAGTTTATAAATTAGGCCCCGCGCGAGCACCGGTGATCGCGAGAACAAAATAATACAATAGGAATTCCTAGAACCTCCGATCGAAGGATTACTCGTAATATAGATAATATAATTTTATTGTTACAAGAAACTGTTTTATAAGTTATAACTTAAAAGTTATAAAAACAAATAAATCTATTCTGATTGGAACAATATTTGGTTTGGTTTTAACTACACAAAATCTAACTACACTTAATCACTGTTTAAGCCCATCGGTAGACATCGTCTTAAAAAGTTCAGGTCGTGTGTTATTAATGAGTAGTGTCGGCCATTATTATAGACATATTAGTTTCTCACGCTCCACCATTACTCAACGAGGACAATGCTGTGCGGTCGACACCGGCGCAGAAGATACTGTGACAATATTACAGTACAATTAGCTAACAGAATACGATATGTGACAATCTTATATGATAAAGATCAGAGGAATACTATTGATAGGATGATAGGTACTAATCAAAGAAGTTCCAACCAAATGACGTAGGTCTAATTGCCTAAGATTCAATTTTCTCGATGGTGCAGGCGAGATAAAAAAAATGTTTTTTACTTGATCCAAAAACTATAATAATATTAAGTACTAATATTTTATGGATGCTAAGAAAGAGCTGAGAACATTTAACTAGTTTGGAATTTTAGCAATCAATTGATAGTAAAAGGGCCCGGACTATAATCTTTAATATTGCTAAGGTACTATAATAATATGTTTAGATAATAATTGTAATTTGCATAATTCGTAATTCATTTATTAGTGGAGGCAGTGAAGGTTTTCACCTCCAATTTCGTTGAACCTCCACCGATTTTCATGAAAATTGGTAAGTAGGTGGAGGATACCCTAAGAAACAAAAGTGATATAGTGCCAACTTGCGCTTTTGCCCTGGGGGTAGATGCCAACCCTTTTCGGGGGGTGAATTTTTTTAAATAAAAATAATCACAGGAATCAATAGACACACAAATTCTAAGCAAATTTTGTAATTTAAAGTTTTTTGAATAAATCAATACTTTCGGAGTTATTAATGATCAAAAATCATGTTTTTGCGTGAGAAAAATACTTGTCTTAAAGCGGTTTTTCATAATTAACTAAGAAACTATAGGTTTTTACGAAAAATGTGTAATTACCAAAATTAAAGCCAATAAAAAAACAAACTAATATCTATTCTAAAATGCCTTCCTATATTCATCCAAAGCGAGGTATAGGTGATTGTATATATATTTTCTTTCGGCGAGTACCTAAGTCTAAGCATTCAAACTTAAATAACGGTAAACCGATGCATTTTATGACATGTACTTCCATAAAATTTTGTAAAGTGCTTAAAAATACCTTTCTATTAAGCATTGTAAAAAGTTAAAAGCATCAAAATTGAACAAGTTATGATAAAAATAAGATGACACTTTCAAATTATTGATCAAGTTTATCTTAAAGCTCTTTAAATTGCCTTTAAAATGGTCCATAAATTAATCCGATAACTTAAAAATTAACAGAGCTATTGTGATAAAACAAAAATATTTTTTTTAAAACAATTTTGAAGCAGAGATTTGGGATGCAAATATTGTAGGAAAACCTGTCAATAGGTACATCTATACTAATATTATAAATGCTAAAGTGTTTTTGTCGATCTGTTACCTCTTAACACCCAAACGGTTCTACCGATTTTTCTGAAATTTAGTATGAAAATACTTTAGTCTTCGGAATGGATATGGACATAGGATACCTACTTTTTATCCCGAAAAATGTACGGTTCCAGCGCGATTGCAGGCGTCATAATATAGTCCTTACTAAATATACGTTAATCTTTTCAAGTCTTTCAATATTCAGAAAGTAAACAAAACGGTAAATGTCGACTCGATAAGAGAGGGGCTTTTTATAATGATGTGCGTCTATTTAATATTTCAGTCTAGCAGATTCAGCCTTTGCGTCAATTTTTTGCACAGATGTGCACAGGGTAGTTTGAAATCGTTGTTTGAATATTATTTTGGACTAAATAATATCAATGTTTGAAATATATTAATAAAATTTATCATAACTATGAAAAAATATTCGAACTCATTAATGCTGATAAAAAACTTAAAGCTTATTTTTCAGACATTGGGTAGTTTACAGGGGTGAAAAAATTTCGCAAAAAAAAACTTAATAAGAAATTAATTCTAAGTAAATAAACTGAAGAAATTGGGTTCAAAAACATAAACCTATTAAGTTTTTGAACCCAATTTTTACCGTGATTCCGCAAGAAAGGGGTACTTTTAGGGGTTTATATTTCAGTCTTATACAAAAATTATATCATAAATACTAAACAAACTGTTTATACAGTGTAAATATTCGATTTTAAAGTTCAGAAATACAAAAAGTGTTTTTCACGATTAAAGGGATGGTTGCCATATTAAGGGTTAAAAAATTAATTAAGTAATCATAAAATATCATGAAAAAAACATTAAAACATTTATTTTATTGAATTAAGCCCGATTAGTTAAGCCAGAATGGTTAAATCTGCATTTTTTCTAATTTCAACAAAAGGGGTGGATTTCACCCCTAAAATAAAAAAAGCGCAATACGAGCGTATGTCACTTTTAAAGTAGAGGGCTTAATGTACTTAATCCCAAATTTTCATCCAAATTGATGGAGGTTCAACGAAATCGGAGGTTGCACCTGATTTTTGCCTTCATCAACTGTACTATATTGCCAGAATGAAGTAATGCAAAAGCAAGTACTATAAACCCAAGAGTGTATTTCTGTCTATAACCTCTTCACGCCTATACCGCTAAACCGGTTTTGGTGTTATAAATATACAAATATACATATGTAACAAAAATGAGTGATAATACTTTAGGGTGTGTACGTGTTCCTTGTAGAGAGTTCACTGTGATAGTAGCAACGCTGAAAATCCATTTTTTTTCACTTTTGTATGGGGAAACTCGTGACGTTCGGGCCCTTGCCCATACAAAAGTGAAAAAAATCGTCTTTCAGAGCTGCTACTTTCAGTGAACTCTCTACAAGGAACACGTACACACCCTAAAGTATTGTCACTTATTTTTGTAACTTATAATCTAAGTTACTAGAAGTTGCGGGCAACATTTAGCTATTTATTTGTGAAGTTATTAAAGTTTCAGAGTGTTTCATCTCAGAATTTTTTCCCACAGTAATAGTACTTGAGTTTAAGGATTACAAAACTGACACTAAGGGCAATTATCTGAACTTTCATAGTCCTTTCTAAACGAACGTGGTGCACAACATTATCATATCATCGCGACCTCCATTCCCCTGCCTCATTGGCTCATCGCGCGCGCTTAAACCTCGGTTATATCAACATTACTAACATAATACTTAACTATCTGAATAACATTGAAGAGTTAACTTTAACAATAGCAAATACTCCCAAAGCTATTATTTCGGTGTCGATGGACAGTTTTAATACAGAATGTAACAAAATTAAGTAATTATACTTTAGGGTGAGTATGAGTTCCTTGTAGAAATATGTGAGTGCTCCTCGTAGAGAATTCTCTGTGAAAGTAGCAGCGCTGAAAAACCATTTTTTTCACTTTTGTATAGGCAAGCGCTCCAGCGTCACAAGTTTCTCCATACAAAAGTGAAAAAATGTCTTTCAGCGCTGCTACTTTCACAGAGAATTCTCTACGAGGAGCACTCACACACCCTAAAGTATTATCACTTGGTTATGTTATACCTTGTATAACTAAGCCAGAAGGTTTTCTTTTGTTGTGTGACGTGTCCAAGTGTGTGCGCAATACACAAATACACTTTTTTTTATTCCTTTACTTTCGCAAATCCTTGTCAAACTTATAATAAGATTTATTATTAGTTCCGGCTTGAGAATCGAACTCACGATCAATAGGGAGCCAAATGCCAAAACGCAGACTACAGAGGCGTCGTTAAAACAAATAAGGTGTCTTTAACAAAACGTCAATTTACCTTCGCAATTATCTCTATAGTGACCTCTCAACTGACTCCAGCTACCTCTTGAGCAAGCACTGTTTCAAATTGATTTGTATGCAATAATTGATAACTTATGTAAAAGTTAAGATGATAATGAGTCATTTGAAGTGGGACGGGGGTTGCGCAAGGTGCATTCCTTGTACCACATACGTTCAACTGACACCTGTGCAGTGATGGGTTATAAATTTACAACCAGATAAGGTTTATAAGTAAGCCCTAGAGATAATTTATGGATTTCGCTGTCAATTCGAATTACAACGTACTTTATGTTGTACAAATCTGCAACCATAATATACTTTAATCTATCAAATGCCACCGCAAAATTTATTCATACTGTAGGTGAAGCTAGAAGCTAAGCTATGTTATTTGGTAGCGTATATTCTGATAAGTCAACGATAGCCTAAATCAGCCGACAACCTACATAGAACAAAGTCAGTCTACTAAGATCAGATGACCCAACATTGTGAATAACTTTATGGACAAATAATAATAAACATTATGCCACTTGTCTACAAATACAAAGCGGCCTTTTCAAGCCTTATGTTAACCTATCAAAATAAGCTCAACAGTGAACGCGAAACAATGGAATAATAATAGATTTCCAAGAATCCACGATCGAAGGATTTTCTAGTTATTTGTTACTAAAATCTCTAAATTAGCCTAATTTTTCCTTCTTTACTATCCAACCTTTCTCCATGTATATCTCTTAAATTCTCAATAGAATTATCATGAAAGCTAGTACGTGAAATTACAAATTGTGTGTAGAAACGAAAGCAACGTTACACGTGTAATCAGTGTGGAGATTACAAGAAATACAAGTTGTTGCGACAGCGTCCGACCTGCGCGGGCGCTCGTCCTCTTACTTCCACACACTAGTGACCCAACGTGAATGCAATTTTCTATACCAGTGGTACTCAACCTACTACTACTCAATATACGGGCCACGAACACGTTTTGGTCTTGGGGTCACGTTGGCAAAATTTTAGGGTTGAAAAAATAACAGTCTTCAAAATTAGCTATTTCAAAGGGAGATTTTCATGACTTTCACGATGACTGCACTATTTTATCGGTGGTCGGTGGGCGTAAATTTTAAAGTGGTTGAACTGCACGCGGGCCACTGATAAAGTCGTGGCGGGTCGCATGCGACCCGCGGCCCACAGGCTCAAGTATAGCTGTTCTAAGTCGTTTAATCTACGAATGTATTCTGCAAATATTAGTATGATAAATGCGAAGGCATTTACAGGGAATATTGTCATAAGTATTTTGACTTTCAAAGGGCTGAATATTTGCATGAAACTTTCTTACTAGGCTGTAATTTATAAAATAACTAGCTGTCTTGGCAAACGTTTCTTTGCTATATAATATAAAGAATATCGCCATTCGCCCGTATTATTTTATTGAATTAGTGACTAAAATAAGTATGTCACCATGGCAACGTTCATCGCTATCCCGTGACCCGCGTCGCATAAACAATGGTCGCTCTTTATAGACAAATAATTTGCAATAAAAAAAATTGCGACTATAATTAAAGATCTAAGCTATCCTATCTCTCAAGTTGGAAAAAAGCACACATTTAAAAAAAAGAAACATTAAAATCGGTTAAGTAGTTTAGGAATCCATCGCGGACAAACATCGTGACAGGAGATTTATATATATTAGATAACCCCAAATTGGTAAAGTTTAAAAAAATGGCGTCAAAGGTCATCAAATTCCCTAAGCTATAATTTTTAGTTGAAATTTTAATAATATTCTGATGACGAAACAAAAAAATTTGCCTCAATATTACAAATACTGATGTTGCAATTTGTTTTTTCAAGGGGTAAGATTATAATAATAATGTTACACCAGAAGTGTGTGACAAAATATTATTATTATGTAATATTATGTGAAACTAGTGCTTAATCTAGTTCTAAATTTTACTTAAATGACCACATTGATGATGAATTAAAAAAAATTAGATTTACCTAACTGAAGTGACTTCGTCCCCATAGATCTAAATTCTAACTTATCCACTACGAAAAATGGATTTTTTCACGTCGATCGAACTTTAATGTGCCAGTAAGATATTTACTCATTATGTCAGTAAGTTCACGTACAAGTGAGTTAGTAAGCTAATCCATCAGTAACTAGTGGAAACAACCTTTATGGCCTGTTTCACCGCTTCCTGATAAGGTGTCCGATAGGGCACCTTATCAGGAAGAAGCGGAATCAGGGAGTATGTAAAATCTGTCAAATAACCCTATCGGGTTATTTGACAGATTTTCCATACTCCATCTGTCAAATTAAGTGGTGGATAGCCTTATCAGGAAGCGGTGAAACAGGCAAGGATATAGATACATAATCACATAGATATCAGATACCTAGTTTACCTACTACAGACTATCTAGAATTACATTCTATTCTCAATCAAAAATTTTTCCCACAAAACATCAACATGCATTATATAACTTATTTCTTCATCTTTACTGCTTCACATCATATCGATAACTTTAAAGAAGCGCCGCTGTATGTAGGTGTTTATGTAATTTAATTAAATATCTTTGATATTATAATTATTTCATCAAAGTCGGTCAAATGGCCCACTGAATATGCCACTTAATAACTTTATTAGATCAACCGATTATGGTATGCTGTTTATGGCTTTACTCTACTTTGCTCGTCCATTAATTAAATGTGTTTTGAACTTTTGTCAGTTTTTGAAGAGTATCCGTCCACCTGCCCAAAACTTTATTAATATTCTAATAACAACTAACATATTATATTATTTCCTTAATTAAGTATTTCCTCGTAACCACTTTCGAACTAAAACACATTTTGGTATAAACATGTGAGTCGATATTGAAGGTTTTAAAATATTTAATTTTAGAATAATATATTTTAAGTTGGAAACCAAAAAAGCTAAAGTAAATGACTATTGACTAGTGATTGGACAATACCAGTCATTGGACAAAGCACAATATTTATTAAGGTTTCTTTGTAAATTGTCTGTTTTTAAGTAATAGAACGCCTGATTTTAAAGAAAAACAGTCAGTTTTAAAGCAACCTTAAATATTGAGTTTTTTGCTTTGTCCAATGACTAGTAAGTACCTACTGTCCAATCACTAGTCATTTCACCCTATATAAATTTTTAAATAATATCAGATTTCAAGCGACGATTTTTAAATAACTGACTGACTGGAGATAATATAATATAGTAAGAGGCAGCAGCAGCCAGACTTTCATCTATACTTATAAAATTACATGTCCTGACTGACTGACTGATTCATCATCGCTGAGCAAAAACTGTTAAAGTTACAGCCACGAAATTTGGTGAGTAGGGTTGTTTTATTGAGTAGACACCCACTAAGGATTTTACCCCGAAAGGGGGTGAAATAGGGGTTGAAAGTTTGAATGAAAGTCTGTCATTTCTTGAGTTAGAAACATGAAATTTTATGTTTGGACTACTGATTAGAAATAATTGGACACGTGTTTAAGCATTTTTGGAAATTCTACCCCAAGGGGGTGAAATAGGGGTTGAAAGTTTTAAGGAAAGTCCGTCATTTCTTAAGTTGGAAACATGAAAGTTTATGGACGTTTGCTTAAATAGGGTCCCATTTTTACCCTTTATATAAGGTACCACAAAAAGGGGAAAACTATGCATCTTTAACTATTATACTATGTTAACGCGGACGAAGTCGTGGGCAACAGCTAGTCATTGTATAAAACCTTAAAAAAATATTCTATAAATGTCACATATAGAGGTAAGAACAACCAGAAACTGTGAAGTTTTGGTCGCGGTTAGCAGGTGTCAAGTGTTGAAGCCTGAAGGTTTAAGAGTTAACCTTCGTTAAAGTCACAAAACTCAATTCTTTTAACCTTTTTTCTTTGGTTAGCTCTAGGAATCTCGTCTTCCTCTTCCGGAGCCTTCGACAGTTGTTTCCCTCTACGAGACATCCTTAAAGTATAAAAGTTTAGGGGTTTATACTTTATAGTAAAGTAGGTAGATTAGGAAAACCTGGTACTTCTTAATGTAACCGCGACCAAAACTTCATATTTACTGCTGTTTTTAATAATAATAATAATAACTTTATTCACATTTAGAAATATTACACAACCATATTATTAAAACAACATAAAATTACAATTAAATAAAAAAAATAAAAAGAGACAATACAGAAAAAAAGAGCGTAAACAAAATATATAACTTAAAAATTAAATAAGTGAGTAATCAGAATAATTTAATGGGACAATTACAGAAAAACATTCAGGTTTCATAAAATTACGAAGATCTGGCTGTCGATGGCTCATGGGCTACAAGAAATACTAACATGTAAAAAAAATACCGTTTAGCCACGGTTCGGTGAACCAAACCATCATTAATTCATTCATAAATCATAGCACAAATTCCTTTATTTGAAAAAATAATTTCATTTTGTAACAAGTGTTTTCCTTATGCGCATTAAGATCATGCGCAGTAAGTTTTTGCTTGGAGCTGCCGTTACCTGAATTCTTAAACAACGGGTTATTAGTAAAATAGCTTAGTTTTTCCGGAAAGTAACGTGCTCTACCACAACAAAATAATGCAAAATATAGTACGAAACTAGATGCTTTTGAATAAGTCTTATCTTTTCATATTAATAGTAAAATACCTTAAGCAGAGATTGAATCAAAATTTGCATAACAGTCATATTATGTTAATGAAGTATATGATGTAACAACGTGCACCTTAGTCCGTACATCTGTACCCTGATTCCACTTTAATCCGACCTTAATAGAGCTTTGTTAAAGGTTCGTTGCAATTTGGTATAATGAAACTACATAGTTAGTACATAGGGTATGTTCCAAAATTTAACACAGTATACTGGTTATAGCTTTTGTCGTCACCATAAAGTCGCCGTTGAATCGACGTCATACTCTTGATTCTTCTTTTAGCAACATCAAAAGAGCTACATGTACGTTACCTTTAGATTAATTTTGAAATATACGCCAGTGCATTAGCATAATAAATTCGTTGTTATAATATGACTAATTTGCTGAAATTTGCTGTTTGATGATCCGGACTGCATCGAAGTATCGTTGTTGGATTGAAATAGCAGAATAAGGTACAGGTAACGCAACGGAGGTGAAAAGGCCATCCGAATGTCCCGGGGGCCTTATTGTTCTTATCAAATTCCATAACTGCCTAGTTATGTGGTATTTATGGTTTCATGAGTAGTTTCGTCATTTTATTGTGTGTGCATTTTTATCTCAGGGATATTTTGGTAAATTGGTGACCTGTGGGCTGTGATTTACGTAAATCGATAAAACTTATGAACTTTAGTCACAATGTTTAGATTTACCACTGCACTCGGAGTCCGGAGACGAATTTTAATTACATAACTGTAATTAAACGTAGATAGAGTGACATAAACACTGTATATAATCTGTCAAACTATACATTTAGTTACAAATAGGTAATTAATGTTCGTTTTTGAGTGCAGCAGTAGTAAGCATTTACGTAGTTGAAAATAAGGGCGCCTAAGGGCGCATATTTTGACAAACGTCGTAGACGTCGTAGCACTAGCGACCTAAGGGTCAATTCACACCGCAATGCGATGCGTAAATGCATTTCTAAATTTGTACTGAATTGACAGATTTCAATTGCGTGAGACGTCTTGCAAATCATCTACGCGTCGCGTTGCGGTCTGAATTGACCCTAAGTTAGATTTCTAACCTCACTGTCGAAATTATCGGATGCATCATGCAAGCAGATTTAGCTTAATAAAATATTTGTTTTTTTTTAATACTTATAATAATATATTGAATTAAAACAATTAAGAACTAAAGCATTTGTAATTTATATTGTTCTAATTGAGATATTTGCAAAGCTCTACCAATAATATCTCAATACCGTTTACGGTAACTACCGCGCTTCATCGAGGCCACGGCGACCTTTATTGTGCATTCCTCGTAGGTGAGTGTTTCCCAAGCCAGACCCGGGACGACCCATTGCAATACCCATGACTTATACAGGGTGTAACAAAACCAAGTGATCATTACTTTAGGGTTTGTATAGGTGTCTTTTACTTGCTCACTGTGAAAATAGCAGCGCTGAGAGAAGATTTTTTGTGATTTGTATGAGCTTAAACACCCGAGTGTCATGAATTTTACCATACAAAGGTAAAAACAGTTACTTTTTCAGGGCTGATACTTTCACAATGTACTTATGTATATCGCCAACAAACTGTCATTCAGTTTGGCGATTATTAGGTTAAGTCACAAATTTGTAAAACTTTTGAATAAATACTTAAAAAAACAACGAACTCGACGATATTGGGTACCCATAAACATACTCAGGTAAATATTTAATTAGAGTTTTGTAACATCCTGTACAGTGTACATCTATACTTTATATCTTTATCATCAGACAATAAGTTCAAGTTTGCCAAGTCGTGCTGGAGGAGTAGATGATAAAAATGATAGGTATTATATTTTTTTACATAATAGGATTGTGTCAAGACTCAGGGTTCATGCAAAAAATATCTAACTAATCAAACTACTGGAAGTAACAACTGTCATGAATGATGAAGTAGATTAATTCAAATGTTTCAGCAATAAGTGTGCTGATGATGAATTAAATATTGCTTAGATTCAAATCTATAAACTATTAAGTCAGCTTTCAAACAAAAAAGTAGCTCAAAATCAGCTGTGCACCCGTTTAGTTGCTATGATGACATGGACTCTCAGACATACACGTTAAACTTATTACACCTTCTATGATTTTTCTTCAGTCGGGATTTAATATAATAATGTTCGTAGGGAGCCTACAGCCTTCAAATATATCAAAGTGCAAAGGTTAAAAAAGTAGTTATAATATAATTAGGTAGGCATCTCATTCCCACTGTTTTACGACGAGCAACTCGAAGATAAATCGTATTATTATAACTACCTAATTACGGCTTCGAATCTGTTTGTCTTCCCCAAGGCTTGTTGCAACAGAAACATTATAATTTAAACGCAGGACTAGCCGTGAACTTAGTTAATAGAACCCTCGATTTAATGCCAGACTAGTTTTAAGCTATCATCATTGCCTCATCTTCAATCGTTGTCTCAGGTTTTTGTGAAAAGAGTAAACAGTTTTAGTTAATAACATTAAATCCATAGTTAATATTATAAATGCGAAAGTGTGCCTCCTGTCTGTCTGTCTCTTTACGCTCAAACCGCTAACCAATTTTTCTGGGTATGGAGACCTTGAGACCGGGAAAGGACATAGGATACTTTTCATCCCGGAAAAATGTACGGTTCCCGCGCGATATACTAATTTTGGCGAAACAGAGTTGCGGGCATCACCTAGTAATACGTACGTATAATAGTTTGTAGTGTTTGTAGTGTTGTGATGGTTTAAAAAACTTGCTCTCTAAATTTTCTAATGTATTATAATAATATATGTTGTAATGTCTAATGTATTTAATGTATTATTATAAAATAGATTTTAAAGGATCTAAAAAGAACTGTAGTATTTTCATAAATAAATTCATTTACCTAATAATTCGCGTAGTTTTCGCATCAATAACACTCGTATCTTAAAAATAGCAGCTATTTTTACGTTTTTTACGTTGTGTAAAATCATGAAACCATAGAGAATTCGTATTTGTTTTGAGATAATGGCTAATTAATTCTTCAACACGTTGTCTCTGGTGCAACAATGAGCAGTTAATTTGATTATCTCTATGGTCTCTGCTAACAATGCACGTTGTTCTAACAATTCGCTCCTCCGCCTTTACTTACTGAGTATTTCACCAACGCCCAAAATCGTCGATCAAAATATATTATGAAGTTATCTCTCTTAAATAATAATATATGAGAGTGAAAGAGAAGGCAAAATATTATAACAAACAGTTAATACTCATACGTTGCTGAAATTGTAACACGAATTCGAAGGTTTCTTATTCATAAAAAGGCATTATGAGTGCCCAGCTGTACTACCCGCTGTTTAGAAATTAGAAGTAAAAATAAATTAGTATGATTTCCGATAAGAGATTTTTAAGTACTAAAATAATTTAGCATATTATGTGTTAATCCATGATGTCAGCTAGAGTCCTGTGTTATACAGATCCAGGACATCCACCTTCCATCAACCAAAATAGTTACTATTTATTAACCCATCAATCTCCCATCAAGCGGCACCCGGCTGTCGCATAACAATTGAAAATCTATTGCGTCTGCGATAACCACGATAGAGGTACTATTATAGTGCTGTCAATTAAGAAATTGACTGCGACAATAATAGATTAACAATAGATTTCCAAGAATCCGCGATCGAAGGATTAATACATCGATCGTGGCAATCGCAGACACAATAGATTTTCAATTATTGTTATGCGACAGCCGGGTGCCGCTTGGAGATTGATGGATTAATAAATAGTAACTATTTTGGTTTCAAAGAAAATATTCTGTATGTAAATATTTTGCTGTTCCTAATAGAAAATATTGAAAAGGCACACATAAGTTACAAAAACGGAATTCACGTGTGGGCTGCAAGCCAAACATTCGATTGCGTCTATGTACGTAAGTCCCACGTTTTTGCGAATGTTGATTATATAGATAAAGTAAATAGGTAATAAAGGTTGATGTAGACGGACTACAACTAAGGGTGGGTCTTGAACTCTTGACTTGACCTTTAATGTAACATAGAATTTTCCCACCACCTAGGTTTACGTGCGGTGCTACTACAAACGGAGCTAATAATTAAACAACCTTTTATTCATCGCGAGAACTTTCTAGGAATCTGAAGGCTTCTACTTAGAAGCCTTCAGGATTAAAAGAAAAAATATAATGTTAAACGAGATATTACGCAAAATAAGCGCATTTACAATTTAACACCACGCTTTAATTATTGACAATAGAGTTTATTTTCAGTCATTAAATTCAACAATACCCTAAATTATTAGTATCGCAAAGTAACGCTGTAGAAAATAGACATTTAAGACGTAAAGAAACTAATCGCGTTCCAACGACACCAGGGGCCGTAGACAAAGTCTCTTTCGTTAAAAACGATGATGAAACTTATTTATTATATTATTATATCATATGCCTAGTATTCGTTATTATCTTTATCAGTATTTATTGTATATTTATTTATGTATTTCCTAAATGTGTGTTCCTAATGTTTTTTTCTACACAGAAAGCACCGTTTTAGTTTTGTCTCTGTTACCACCCAATGGTTGACTGGTAGAAAATGCCCTATGGCATTAAGTCCGCCATTGTACATTCTACAAAAAGTGTTAAATAAATAAATAAATAAATAAATAAATAAATAAATTCGTTATCAAAATGTATGGAATTTGACATTAGTCATTGACAAATGTCATTTAGCGATGACATAAGTCAAACCGCATACATTTTGATAACGAATTTCGTCATCGTTTTTAACGAAAGATACTTTGTCTATTGGGCAGTCTAAGGGGGCAGTAGCCCTAGCAGGCAGGTAGCACCAGTAGAAATGCGAAAGTATAAGCAAACTGTGGAGATAAACTTAAGGAGCCGTTCCGATTTCAATTTTTCCAAAAAAAATCAAATAATATCCTACTTTATGACATATTCTATAGTCTGTCATAAAGTAGCATTTTAATTGAATTTTTGTCGGTCGCGATTAGCCGCGGTAAAGATCGGAATGGCACCTTAAGTTTATGTCCACAGTTTGTTTATTGTATGTATGTACTGTTTATTTCGCATATTTTCTACTTGTGGCCATGCTAGGGCTACAGCTGTGTCTCGTCTGCACCGACCCATGTTTTATTGCCATGAATCACCTCCAGTCAATTAAGTTATTGTTAGTTAATTGCCTAATCAATATAATCTACCCTTCATTATGAAGCCTGTAGCTTGGATCAAAGAGTTCCCACTCAGATTCCTATCATGAGCGTAGGTCGACAATACTTTGTCTGCGGCCATAGAAATATAATAATTTAATTGTTAACAGTCATAATGTTGAATTTACCTAAATTACAAAGTTACTGATTTGTATATTTTAACTTTTAAGATTATTAAACAAAAGTATTTATTCTATACATCAGTTAATCGTTAGGGTAATCTATGCTAAATATATATTATTTTATATTCCTTTGTCCTGAATCAACGCACAGCCTGAACCAGTCATTGTAAAAACTCGAAAATTGAATTTCGATAGAGTTACCTTAATTATTCAAGACACACAAGAGAAGACATTAAAATCCATCAAAATTCGGTTCAATCAAAGTTTGTAATATTTACGAATTCAAAAAGTTATTTGCAACATTTGGCTCGATGTACCTCGTCTTTACGAAGTGCACCGTACACCGCTATCGGTGTATCTCCTATCCTATTAGCTAACTAGCCTATTTTATATGGGAGGACATTCTAAACTTGAGAAGGAATGGGAAAGAAGTCGCCATAAAATGGATTCCATCGCATATTAATATTGAGTCTAATGAAATAGTAGACAGGTTGGCCAGAGAAGCCATCGTTGACGGTATACGCCGATTGACGTGGAACCATTATAATAGCGACTTCTTTCCATATATTAAAAAGAAATGTTTTAAAGATTGGCGGGAGTACTTCAATCAAAGGTCCAAGGAAAAAGGAATTTGGTACGCAACCATCCAACCGCAATTAAGCACCTATAGGACGTGCATCGGTCAATGTGGGTTGAATAGAAAGGCATTACGACTGCGCGCCGGGCACATTCCGTCAAAGAAGTTTGCTTTTCTTATGGGTAAAGCTCCCACTCCCTAAATGTGAGATCTGCTATACACAAGATGATACTGTCCATATATTGACGGAGTGTGTCCGGGGCGCAGACTTGAGGTCGCGTCTCAATAGTGATTATAATATAGGCAGTATTAACAGAATCTTGGCTGATTCATCTTCTGAGGCTGCTAAAATCTAATATATATAAAACTCCTGTCACGATGTTTGTCCGCGATGGATTCCTAAACTACTTAACCGATTTTAATGTTGTTTTTTTTTAAATGTGTGCTTTTCTCCAACTTGAGAGATAGGATAGCTTAGATCTTTAATAATAGTCGCAATTTTATTTTATTGCAAATTATTTTTCTATAAAGAGCGACCATTGTTTATGTGACGCGGGTCACGGGATAGCGATGGACGTTGCCATGGTGACATACTTATTAAGTCACTAATTCAATAAAATAATACGGGCGATATACCTTTAAATATAATATGGCAAAGAAACGTTTGCCGGGACAGCTATCTACTATATATAAATCTCCTGTCACGCATGTTTGTCCGCGATGGATTCCTAAACTACTTAACCGATTTTAATGTTGTTTTTTTTTTAAATGTGTGCTTTTTCCAACTTGAGAGATAGGATAGCTTAGATCTTTAATAGTCGCAATTTTATTTTATTGCAAATTGTCTATAAAGAGCGACTATTGTTTATGGGACGCGGGTCACGGGATAGCGATGGACGTTGCCATAGTGACATACTTATTTAGTCACTAATTCAATAAAATAATACGGGCGATGTACCTTATATAATATGGCAAAGAAACGTTTGCCGGGACAGCTAGTATTATATAAGATTCTAGATATATCTCTTAAACATCCCGGAGATGTATAAGAATACATAGTATGTTTAAACTTTAAAATGAGTTATTTTTGTTGATTGACAATTTTTAATTATTTAATACCTATAAGGACGGCATTATCGTTTTTAAAAGATAAAGTCCTTTTTTGTCTAGATTAAAAAAAAAACAAAATTCGGTTCTCAAGTCCTAACAGCCTTATTATACATACAGAAAAAAAAGATGAAAATTTAAATGTTATGCTAATATTTATTGTTTGAAATATACATTTTATTTTTCGTGTACAATGAAATTCTATCATAGAATCAAATTTTTAATATTCATGAAGCCCCAAGCGGCCACATCCGGCCGCGATAACAATGAAAAAGCTATTGTGTCTCGTTTTGCCACGACTGATGGGTTAAGAAGTTCTTAAATTAGTTAAAAATACTTATATTTATAATTCACTCACCTGTGTAGTTCCTATGTTTAGCGCGTGGCCCCTCGGAACACAGCATCGGTTCGGACATGGTGACTTTGTGTCGTGATGACACAAAGTCACCAATTTAAACCCAACACTCGCGATGCAGCTGCCGGCGAGGGATGCAACATCAACCTCGGCTGCTGAATGGAAAACGCGCACAAAACTCCAAAAACTGACAAGATAATGATTTTATAATACCCCGGCGATCACAACACGATTTGTCGGCACAAATCGGAGTCCCAGGGCTCCGGGATGAGTCCGGACTCATCATCGCGACCACGCAAACACAAACAAAATGTAGACTGCAATGACAGATGTCAAACTTAGTGAATTTATTTAAAACTACCCACAAATTTATTAATTTTTATTATTTGCGTAGATTGGAACACAATAATAGGCTACTTGACCTAATTTTTTTCTTCATGCTAATCGCTTCATAATCATTAATTTTTACAAAAAAAACTAATATTTTAATATTTTACACAGTAGAAACCCATAAAAATGTTTATTGAAAAATATGCCTCTTAAATGGCGCCGAAAACACTGTCCGCCATAGTGTGACGTCATACGCTTTGTATTTTAAACTATCCTTATTGAAATTTTTTTAATGTGCTAAATGTACGAGTCTAAAAGTGCCCAAAAATTATAAAATAATAATATAAGAAATTAGAAATCATTTGTAATGTTGAAAACTTTTGGAGAAAAGTTTTGGCCATTTCATTTCCCGTCTACAATAAATGGAGATAATATATATAAAACTGATGTTTTATTTGAATTATTGAAGAAAATATATAATAGGCTTATTCTTATTATTTATGTACAAATAAACTTACATATAGCGAGCGCGATAAATAAAAGATATTAAATTAGTATGAGGATGACGTCACATCCAAATCGGAAGTACCGCAAAAGCGTTTTCGTCAGTACAATTCCTATTTTCATAAAATCATATTTTCAAATCAACTTTATTTATCAATCATAAGCTTTTATTTGATAATAAGGGTGAAATACGGTTTCCTAGGCCAAGTTCTACTAGAAATATGCATTTGTTCAATGAAATTGAATATAGGTCAAGTAGCCTATTTGTGGTGTTTTTAATTTTCGCATGTTCTCTTATATAAATTTAAATCTAAATTCTAACGTTAGTAGAAAATATAATTTGTTTTTTCTATATTATGTGCTAGCTTTTGCTCGCAACTTCCACCGCGAAGGAGTCGGAAATGATTTCATTATATTATGTTCAATAATAATCTTTAATCGGAATCATTATAACAGTAATTGACGAAGGTGCAGGCAACACTAGTACGTTTATAAAAATCGTGTAGGTTACGTTCCCGTGTGTATGTACTGCGTACAGAATGTAAAATTACTTTTACGTAGCTTAGTTTTTATGAAACCGGCCACCGTTACCAAAACCGGTGGTCTAGGATCATTAAACCACGATTCACCGAAACCGAAGTTCTAGGATCACTAAGCCGAACCTCAGATGTTTCTCAGACATTGACCATGATCCGAATGTCTTTCACGGTGGTTGGTCTCCATACCGCCCTATACACCGGACGTATTTGCAACTGTTGCTACTACACTATTGTTGCATTCATTAGTGATGAAACAAACATACAGATATTTTGACGTATTGTATGTATAATGTATGTGATGGAAAGATAGGAATTGGTGATTGTTTACAAACGGAGCTTACAAAATATTGTTTTTGGGAAATCGGCTAACGCCACCGAGTTTGAAGCTAATGCCTATCAAGACTAGACAAAACTGGATCTTTAGCCAAGACGTTATCTTTATCGCTTCTTTATAGATTCGCCAATCAAAACGTATGGAGTTGACACTAGAGTCTAGACTCTAGACTCTAAACTCTAGACGAATCAAACGCAAACTTCATAATGTCCTATACTTGTGTCATTTCCTCTGTTCTGTTTAGAGCTCTCACAATTTTAGTCATTCTAGAAAGCTAGTAACTATATTGTATGAAATGAAATAGTATCGTCATTAAACCATATTTATAATATTACTAGCTGTCCCGGCAAACGTTGCTTTGCCATAACATAAAGTTAAAAATATTTTGCTCATATTATTTTATTGAAGTTACTAAATAATTATGTCGCCATGGCAACGTCGATGGCTATCCTGTCGCAACAATGGTCGCCGTCAGTCTCAGGCTGTAATAATTTACTATTTTTTATTCAACAAATGCACTTATCAATATATAAAGTACCCAGTAGCCGATTCTCAGACCTACTGAATATGCATATAAAATTTGGTAAGAATCAGTAAAGCCGTTTCGGAGAAGTTGTTGGACTAACATTGTGACACGAGAATTTTTGACCGACTTCCAAAAAACGAGGAGGTTATATGTTCGGCTGTGGATTTTTTTTTTGTATATTCAACGATTACTCCGCCGTTTGTGAACCAATTTTCGAAATTTTTGTTTTATATTGGGTCAATGACCAAGGTATACCATGGTTTCGATGATGCTGAGAGAACTCCTGATTCCTTATAGATACACGTTTGGGAGTTTCGGCGTTGTTTTAAGAACAGAAAGCATAAACTACTATGCAAATCATATTCATCATCATAATCATCATCATCATCATCGTCATCATCATCATTACCACGTCGTGTTAAGGCCACCAATGTCTCATGGCACAGAATAGATAATAGTACAAGGCATAGGTATGGATATACTAATAATAATAATTATGTACTGTATAACAATTAACAACACCTGTTTGTTTTTAATACACGGCGGTCGGCGTCGCCGCCCAGCACCGCCGCGCGGCGCGTGGCGGCAGAAGACAGAATATCGAACACTTTACTAACTACTTTATATACAGATCGAATACTTAATACTTTATAAAATTTTAATAGACAAATAGAATTAAAATAAAGTTATTTTAAAAAGAGCATTTAAACAAAACAAAGTCATTAAGTGTCTTTTTAATTAGTTATACTTATTAATCGATAGATGGTGCACTAAGTACCTATCGATTTGAATTCTTGATAACAAGAACAGCTGTCAATAATTATGATAATATTAAATATTATGCTACGCTACATCCTATGCAAGTTTGTACAATTTTTTATCTGATAGATCCTTCGATCGTGGAAAAACGAGACACAATAGCCTTTCTATTGTTATCGCAATCGCCGGTGACCGCTTCGGGCTTGAAGTATTAAAATTGTTAAATTACTTAGCACAATATGTTCACTTCACTGATAATATTATATTATTTTGTGAGTGTGAGTTGAGACTCTTAACAAATTGTAATAAGATACGTAAAATATACGCGAAGATTTATCTACTAGTGTAACTAAAAAGAGTGAAATTATTATTATTTTTAACAAAAAATTAAAACCGACTTCCAAGGTAAAAACAATAATAACATTAGTATGAACTAAAAAGTATTAAATAATTTTTACTATCTAATAGTGCCTTTTCCGAATTCGGCTAAACCTCAACTATTTCTGTACTCAATCTTCATAATTTTGAAGTCGGTGCCAGTTCCAAAAATTTTAAATATTCTGTCAGAGGACTGAAGATTCAGCTATCTGGTACCGACTTCCGTACGTACCGACTTAGAGACGAATGTCAAGCAAGTAACACTATAGTGTTACTTGCTTGACATTGAATATATTTCCCATAACCCATTCAAAAATTGTTGACTTTTATAGTGTAATCTTTAAGTAAGAGTAAGTGTCAGGTTACCAGTTACCAGTTACCACCCTAGAAATATTTTGAAAACACAAAATACGTTACTACGGGCAGTATGTTTTTCTTTTTTCAACTATCATCCAAAGGCCAAAGCACAACTCTTGCTTAACAGTATACTATTTGGACAATAGATAATAATTGAAGACGTGAGTGGAGGAATCGAACAAGTAACTATTCGTAACATACGGACAATAACCCATTTTTTCCCTAATTATTTCAATAAAACTTGTAACTTATCAACTTCATAACCTAGGTAATATATCGGGCTACACATATAGTCCATAGTTTTTCTATTTCAAATAATTTTTCCGGCTCTAAAGCCTCTATTTAAGCAAAAAAACGGGAAGTTTTTTCATGTTACTTACCTTATTCATCCACTCACGTCTTAAATTAATTGAATATCTTTAGTGCCACAAATAGCAACTGCAAGATGTAATAGAAAATCAATCAATTTTTCATTGCGGCCCCTGGCTAGTTGAGGTTGGGCATCACTGTTCAACGTGAAGGCGTGGCACAGCGGGGTGTCAGTCGGCTTCTGACTGCTGATATGTTACAGCGGCTACTCCATGGGAACTAGTTGTTAATTAAATTACAGCTATTATATAATAAATAGAGATATTGGTGACTTATTACTATCCTGGATACTAATATTATACTTTATACTAATATTATATACAAGATAACGCCCGCAACTCCGTTGCGCGAAAATTTGTTTATCGCGCGGGAACCGTACATTTTCTCGGGATAAAAAGTATCCTATATCCATATTTATGTCTATGCCTATATCCTTTCCCGGGGCTCAAAGTATATCTATAGTCTATAGTCTATACCCAGCAAAATTGGTTCAGCGGTTTGGGCGTAAATTGGTGACAGACAGACCACCGACAGACAGATAGACAGACAGACAGACACGTCTTCTTCTGTTGAACCGATTTCAAACTAAGCTTGTTTAAATAGGCACAAACAGTAAACAGTAGGTAAATACTTTGTATTATATTAAGTGTTTATAAGGTACTGCAGTAAAATAAGTTTCCTGCTTAAAGATTTGTTTACATCCTAATATCTAGGTGCTGTTTTTTCAGTGCATATTAATTTACATATTTATTTTATCTTCGTTGGCATAACTCATAATAACTTGATTTACTAACCACAAAGAATTCTTAGCTGAGTTTAATGATTAAATTAATGTAAATTATTAATAATATTCTTATGCACGAATGTATATTGTATAGTAATTGAAATGAAATAATATCTATTACAAAATGTTAAAATTAAAAGAAATATCTATTATCGTCTACTGTTTTTATTAATATTAAACCCAAGTACGGTCCCAAATTGTTTTAAATAATAAGTTAAACTGCGTACAATAAGGAAATCAAAATATCAATGAATTAAGTTATTTATAGATATTTTGATATTTTTAATTGCAAGAAACAGTTTTAAAAGCAAGCTAATCGAGTTGTAAAGTACTAATAAGTACTTTAAAAATGTAAATTAACCCATCAAGACCCATAAGCTCACCGGTGAGCGAGACACCACAAGACACACAACACAGACAATAGAATAACAATAGATTTCCAGGAATCCACGATCGAAGGATTAAAGGAACAAAAATTCAAAAATAAAACCAAAAAATAACATAACAATAAAAACAATTTATTCAAATAAAAAGAACTTACACTAAAGTACCTTACTTTATTTTCATAGTGGAATACAATTTTGAAACCATTCTTGGTTTAAATCTCGTTGTATCCAATGGTTTTGTAGCCTCTAGTTGTTAAGACTCTCGATAGAGTTCAGCCTTTAAGTCTTATACTAGATGCCATCATGAAGATTATAATACTAAGTAGAAAGTCGACTACGGATGCTCTCAGTTGATACACCTCAATGCTCTGTAGAAGCCGCTGTCCATAGAAGTTGCATAGCAGTCGACGAAGGTACAAGTCTTTTATGTCTCACACCAACAGTTGACGTTAGCGAAGCTGCCGCAGTGTCCTCCCTTGTACCCGCGACGCTTGCACTCGCCATTACAGTTGGAGGTGTAGTCCACACCACCCCATACGCAGCTGCCGATGAGTTTGTCAGCAACAGCAGTGTTGCTCGGCGACGACACGATCACTAAGAACGTGACGCACACCAGAAGAAAAGCAGAGTAGCTGGACTTCACCATTTTTGTAAATTTTTTTTTCAAAAGAAAGTAGATGATCTCGATTCAAAGTGTAAACTTCAAGTGTGCCCCGTATCCACGTTACCTGTATTTATACTTAGCATGCTTGAGGCTCGGAATGTTAAAAATGTAAATATGTTAATTTGAAAATAAGGAAAATCGTCGACAATATTAGCGCTCATTTTCCTTGTTCATGTTTACACACAGGGCAAAACCTCAGGGAGTTTACCGTAATGTGGAACACTGCTTTTGGATGCGACAACAAAAGACTTGTGTTTCGTCAAATTGCATTCGCTAATTTTGGTAGCGAAGTTAGATGACAAAAATGTCCTTGTCATAACGCATCGCTAATACCCGGTTTTTAAAGTTTCTTGATTGGAGTTTATCATTTCTTTCGCGTTATTTTTTCGTTAACTTTTTTAATCTAGTCGAAAAAATATTACAGAATTGATAAACTACTTTAAAAAAAAAACAGACACTGGGTGTGTCATGAGCCATGGGAGCTTGCGAATTGCGATGCGTTTTGTCAAATTCCATAAATTTTTTACATCTAAGGGCCGGGACACAAAAACACGGCACGACGTCGTACGACGTCGCACGGTGCCGTGTCGTGGAAATCCACGACGCGCGTCGTAAAAAACCACGGCACAGCGTCTTCTACGACGCGACGTCGTTCGACGCCGTTCGACACCGTACGACGCCGTGTCGTGGTTTTTTACGACGCGCGTCGTACGACGTCGTGCCGTGTTTTTGTGTCCCGACCATTACTTCGCCATCGAAACTTGCGAATGCAATTTGACTAAGCACTCTGCTTTACTGAATCACTAACCGTTGACACAAATTGCAAATTTTAAAACAAATACAGATAACAATGCAAACTCTGAACAAAGAGATTTTAACATCATTTCTTGTTTTAGTGTTACAGTATCGGCATTAAGTTTCATGATTTTTCACTCAAAAAATATCAAATATGTTCTGAATCATTCGAATTTATATTTTATTATAATATTATACATAATAACTAAACTGCCCTTTATATGCGTCACATTATAAATTTTATACTTCTTGATATAAAAATGTAAACAAACCTTTTGAAGGTCGACCGCTTGACAGGGTTCTACATAAATGTCCTAAAGATTTATTTCCTAAGCCAAAAATGCAAATTTAACGATTAATATTACTGAAATCCACAACAAACATAATAAAACATCTTTATAAATTATACCATACTGCACTATAATCTGTTCAGTAGTTTACGCATTTAGAGGTAATAGATAGACAGACCGATAGACACGGTGTTGTGTTTAAATTATTATGATTTTTATTTACTTTTAGTCCCGTCTAATTAGACGCAAAAAAATCGTAACCTCGGAATAACTCGCGTAGAGTTGAAAATTGGTAGAGACGTTAAATACACCAAATATGTTAAATACACCATTACAAATAAAGCCTCAAAAGTCCCCGGCGATCCTCCTTGTGCAAAAATTTTTATTCAAGATCAAAGGTATAAAAATGAGATTTTTCCTGTTTTTTTCCAAACTATACATTTTATCACAAAAATAAGTATGACAAGAGTGTAGATCATAGAACTCTCTACAAAAAAGATTCAGACACTTTTTTGATACGACTTACCATTCCTTATAAATGGCAGGCTCAAAGTTTGGGAAAATCATATCTATGCTTAAATTATAAAGCTAAAGAATTTGTGGAACTACTGCTTGGAATTGAAGAATTCGTTTTTTGTTGGGTAGTCTTATTTATCGAGGAAGACTGAGCTATATAACATCACGTTGCCACCAATAGGAGCAAAGAAACAGAGGAAAATGTAGAAAAACGGAGAAAATTAATTGAAAGAGCTTATCTCACAAACGGCTGAAGCATTTTTTATGTTATTTGGCATAGATATAAAGTAGACCACGAGGAAGGACATAGGCTATTTTGTTTCTCGGGAAAATGTACGGTTTCCGTGAAATACATAATTAACAGGGCGGAGCGGAACTTCTTGTACTACAACATACGAGGGCTGTTCTCAGCCAAACATACTTCTGCGTGACTTACCAAATCAAAAATTTTCGAGTCGCGAAAAGCAACAGTACGCTTGCAAGTCACTCAGAAGTATGTCAGACCGAAAACATTTCTATTTTTTCAAACAACCCTAGTATGTACTACCTACTAGATATTAAGCGTGGCTCCGCCCGCGTTAATTATAAATTTCACGGAAACCGTAAATTTTCCTGAAAAACAAAATAGCCTATGTCCCTCCACGTGGCCTATTCTATATCTATATCTAAAATTGCTTCAGCCGTTTGTGAGATAAGCTCCTTCAAATAATTTTCCCCGTTTTTCCCCATTTTCCTCTGTTTCTTTGCTCCTATTGGTGGCAACGTGATGTTATATAGCTCAAGTCTTCCTCGATAAGACTATCAAACAAATAACGAATTCTTCAATTCAAAGCTATAGTTTCACAAATTCTTTAGCTTTATAATTTAAGTATAGATATGATTTTCCCAAACTTTAAGCCCGACATTTATAAGGAATGGTAAGTCGTATGAAAAAAGTGTCTGAATGTTTTTTGTAGAGAATTCTATGATGTACACTCTTGTCCTACTTATTTTTGTGATAAAATGTACAGTTTGGAAAAAAACAGGAAAAACCTTATTTTCATACCTTTGACCTTGAATAAAAAATTTTGCACAAGGAGGATCACCGGGGACTTTTGAGGTTTTATTTGTAATCGTGTATTTAACGACTCTACCAATTTTCAGCTCTATGCGAGTTATTCCGAGGTCGAATGATTAATTTTCCTGGAGTATTTCTATTTTCTTATCTATACTTATAAAATTACATGTCCTGACTGACTGACTGATTCATCATCGCTGAGCAAAAACTGTTAAAGTCACAGCCATGAAATTTAGTGAGTAGGGTTGTTTTATCAAGTAGACACCCACTAAGGAAGGAATTTTGAAAATTTTACCCCGAAGGGGGTGAAATAGGGCTTGAAAGTCTGAATGAAAGTCCGTCATTTCTTAAGTTAGGAACATGAAACTTTATCTTTGGGTTACTGATTAAAAATGAATGGATACGTATTTAAGCGTTTTTGGAAATTCTTCCCCCAAGGGGGTGAAATTGGGGTTGAAAGTTTCAATGGAAGTCCTTTATTTCTTGAGTTAGAAGCATGAAATTTTATGTTTGGGCTACTGATTAAAAATGATTGGATACGTGTTTAAGCGTTTTTGAAAATATTACCCCCAAGGGGATGAAATAGGGGTTGAAAGTTTAAATGAAAGTATACTTTTTTATATTATAATATATAGGTATACTATGATAACGCGGACGAAGTCGCGGGAAACAGCTAGTAACTTATAAGAATCAATATCTGTACAGTGACACATACATCTATTAATATTCTAGAATCTAGATCATTATAGTGATATTAAGTAAGTAACAATAATGTAATCACCGATGATTAGATTTTAATTAAAATTGTTGTAAGTATTCATAGTGTATATTATAATTTGCAAACGCTGTTTAAAAATATTTCTTATCTGCTGCAGCTGCCTAAACTTGCGATGAAACATGACGAAAGTGCAACAAGAGGAATCTCACCTAATCCTTCGATCGGAGATTCTTGGAAATGCTATCGTATTCTATTGTTGTCGCGATCACCTGTTCTCTTATGGGGATTGAAGAATTAATAATTAATATATTATGACGCTATGATAAGAAGTAGCTTTCTAAATACTCTATAATTAATATAATTATGCACACATATACATTATACGCAGATTATTTATCCAGAGCTACATAAGTTTTAAGTTCCATCCCTTTTGAAGAATAATAAAAAAACGACCAAGTGCGAGTAGGACTCGAAGGGTTCCGTACCATTAAAGAGCAAAAATAGGAAAAAAGTGTGTTGTTTGTATATATGTAGGGCCCAAGCCCCACATAAGTATAAATACAAATGATTATTTTATGAACATTTCAGGAGTTGCCACTATTGATATCGAGCAAAAATAGCAAAAAAATCACGTTTGTTGTATGGGAACCCCTTTAAATATTTAATTTATTTTGTTTTTAGTATTTTTTGTTATAGTGGTAACAGATGTACACAATCTGTGATCAGAAGTCTAGCTATAGCGGTTCTTGAGTTACAGCCTGGAGACAAACAGACGGACAGACATCGAAGTCTTAGTAATAGGGTCCCGTTTTTACGTTGGGTATGGAACCCTGAAATATTCATCTAGAACTAAAAATATTTGGCTAGTTTGTTTACGCGTGCCAGTTGCAACAATAGAACAACAATATTTATCTTCTAATTCCCTTATCTGTTCTACTTCTAATGTTGGCCATGTCAAAAAACCCGAGTGCTTCTATTTCAGACATTATCAAGATGACCCCCTTATCATAATTTTATTTACGTATTATTATAGCAAAGTACATCATAATATTATATCACTATAACGGTTCAAGGCGTGCCCTTTAGATTAATCTAGTTGGGGAAAACCTATTAGATTTTCTTTAAGGAAATAATAAAATAACTAAGTTTCTTTATTTTTGTATAGTATTTTAAATTGTTATAGCTGTACATTTTTTATGAATAAATAAATAAAATATCTTTTTATTCAAAATAGGTATCATGATACTCTTTTTGAAAGTCGAACGAAGAAGCTATGTTGCCTACCACCGGTTCGGGAACTTATACCCCGCCGAGAAGAACCGGCGTAAGAAACTCGCACGGGGCCATCTTTTACTAAAAAAATGGAAAATTACAATGTTATGGCTTACAGCTATGTAACAAAAATAAAAGTAACCTGCATGGAGCCACCCTATTCCCAAGGTGTGCTGTCCTCGATGAAATCATTGACTTTATAATACGCTAAAGCACACAAACGTTCTTTAATTTAATTCATTAATAAATTAATGAACAAAAAATATACACTTAAATTGAATTAAATGCACATATTTTTGTTAAGTTAGAAACACTTTGGCTACATTTAATTTTATGCAATAAAAATATAATAAAAGTCTCTTGACATACGAGGACAAAACACTCTCTTTTGACTAATAATAATAATAATGTAGCCTATAACTATTCAAAGTCTGTGATTGTCTGTCCCATGTTTCCAACATCCTTGTGTTTTTTGAATATTTTTATTAACAAAAAATGTAACCCGACTTCCAAGGTGAAAACAAAAATTTTCTTTAATGAACTAAAAAGTAAAAAATAGTTCTTCCTGATTAATTATGCAGAGTTTGCCTAAACCTCAAATATTTCTGTACTCAATTTTCATAATTTTGAAGTCGGTACCAGTCAAAAATTGTACATAATATTATCTCATAAAAGCCACGATTAAGTGAGCTGGTACCGACTTGAAAATTATGAATATTGAGTACAATATAAATATTTGAGGATTATTCTCGAACTCTAAAAAAGCATAATACTTACAGCAATTAAACAGGACGATTTTTTAAAATTAGTTATATACTTACCAGGGTATAACGTCTGTTTAATATAATATATTATTAACTATAGAAAGTGTAGATAATCTTATTAGTAAGTTATAACTAATGTATACAGGGCTTATCTACCTCATTGTGTCTAGACTTTAGCAACCTGACCTATTATCAGTATGTAAATATTATGCTCTTAAACATGTGAGCATAAAACTGTTTTAATGTGCAATGCGCATATTGTAATCTTTGAATTTACCGCCACTTGTGTGCAAATGTTCTTTCTATTGTTAAAGCGCACGATGTAAAACTACGATGGAGAATAAAATTAAGGTTGTCGACTACTTACTAAGAAAATAATATTGTGATAAATTGATTATAATTTATAATGCATATTCCATTAAGCTTGTAGGGTATGACTCTTTTGTGCTTTAAGAAAGTCAAGCTTTCCAAAAAAGCGGTACTAAAAAATTGTAATATGTATTATTATTATTAGTAAAGAATATTATTTTTTCCGACTCATGATAAAATATATAGGAGAAGGTGGTAATGTGGCCCCCACTTTGTTTATCGAGCTTTATTTAAAAAATATAGGAGTCAGACACCTAAAAAATACATTATGGGACTTCTTATTCATTTGTTTAAACATGTCTTATTAGGGAATAAATAAAACTCGTGCAGGATTATCGAAAGTTTTAATTATTCTGAATCAATCACATTTGGTATTTTGAGATCACAATAAATGTATTTCACAAGTGAAACTTAACGGCAAAAATCACAAATGTAATAGTCACCTTTGGAGCCTCCACAGGATACATAGCCCATTAGTCAAAAATTTGATACTGTACCCATGGCTCTCCAGCTCTGTCATTGGAACAACAGTACGACCAATGTGAGGGGGCCAAATTACAATCATTGCTTATATTTAAACAAAATATTTATTAAATGTATAATTTTATATTTACCTTTTAAATTCCGTAGGAGAACAGTTTAATGTATCCGATGTTTGAACACAATAGTCAAATATTTCTGTTTCTTAACAACTATCGAAATAAAATCACACACACTTAAAATATTTGCAGGTCGCAATTTTAACTAATTGATCGAATGACAATCGAACTTGACAGCCTCTGTTGGATTTGTACGGTGCTAAATTAGTAGCATGCCGCGAGCATCCCGTTCCACCAAAATTATACTGGATAGCTTTGTTAAAACATTAAATATTGAGGGGGGCCAATATATGTGCAGGGGCCACATTACCACCTTTTCCCTGTACATTTTTCTATATAACTGCAATAGCTCCGACTTGATGTAAATAAAAATAGGTAGCTATTACATACAAAACACCCGTATAATTTTCAAGTTTGTACAGTGTCTATATGGGTAGATGATGAAATTTAAATAATAAGGGCCTCTTTATGATCAAAATACCTGCACGTGTAGGTCCTAACTCCTAATACGTTTAGCATGCCAAATCGGTGCAAAATTCAAAAGGAATGTAAGTAGTTTGATAATCTCAAAAACGTGACCAAGATACAAAGTTTCATGTTTTATTGCCGAGACCATCTTAAGCCCTTATAAATCTGTTATAATATATACTCCTCCAAAACAATCAATCGTTTTATGTATTTTTATGATCAAAACAATGTAAAACAAACAAACAAATAAAGGATGAAAAGATCTTTTTATATGAGGATAAAAACCCAAAACATGACACCTTTGAAAGATAAATAAAAGCATCAAGTATAATATTTCGTGATTATACATTTTGATATTACAAAAAACCATTTCTGAAACTATTTCCAGAAAGGGTTTTTACGTGTTATATGTTACATAAAATATGCTAATATTCTATACCATAAACGTAGCCTGGGAAAAGCCAGAAAAATATCTTGTTAATCTAGTTTTACAAGAATTTTACTAGACAGTTATTCACACTGACCTAACAATGGACCGATAAATCTAACAAGCATTAAAGAAAATCTAAAATAATAAGGAAAATGTAACATTAACTCGGAGTCACGTTATCATTTGTTTTGCCCGGGGTTTGCCCTACTGTTATTAAAATCTTACTAGCTTTTAGCGCGGCTTGGACTTGGTCAAGCGTTATAAAAAGCTTAAACATTTCTTTTCAATTGTAGATATAAGGAGATATATTAAGAAACTACAAAATATTGAATGTTCAAAAAGACAACAAAGTATATATTATAAGAAAATCATTAATTGAAATACCTGCAGTAAATGTGTAGGTTTTGGGAAAATTATAGTAGATACGGTTCTGCATTTCAGTAAACTAAACTTCCAACTGCAACGCTATTATGATTTCAATTAATTAGATATTTTATTATTAATATTATATACCTGAGAATATTTTCGAATATTTTGAGATAAAAATTTGGTACTTTTATAATAATGCTAATTAAAAAATCCAAACGTAAATTATTAAGGTTGATCGGAATTTTAAGTAGCTACTTTTCATAAACAGACATACAGGACAATTTCTTTTAATTATATGTGTTGATTTACTTACTGTGACACATACGAGCTTCAAAGTATAAATACGAGGCGTAACAACGATCTTTACGCATTCAAGTTTTATCCTTAACTCGAACACTTGAAGCAACTTTCTTCTTAACTGCAAAAATGGTGAAGTCAACTTACTCCGCTTTTCTTCTGGTATGTGTCACCTTTTTGGTGATCGTATCGTCGCCGAGCAACACTGCAGTCGCTGACAAACTCATCGGCAGCTGCGTTTGGGGTGCTGTCAACTACACCTCCAACTGCAACGCCGAATGCAAGCGCCGCGGGTACAAGGGAGGACATTGTGGCAGCTTCGCTAACGTCAACTGTTGGTGCGAGACATAGAACACCCTGTAGCCGATCATCGACTGAAAAAAGTGGCCGCCGTATCCCGTTGCACCATAGCAGCAAATGTCATTATACAATATAGTATCCTGTAGAACCATGGCAGCAAAGTCATCATCCTGTAGAACCTTGGTAGCAAGGTCATTAAACTCCCTGCAGAATCATGGCAGCAAAGTCATTATACATCCTGTAGAACCATGGCAGCAAAGTCTTCAACAAATTGACAGGAGTACCTTCTTGTCAACCATAGAAGATGAACAACCTAAAACAAAGAAGTACAGAGGAGGCCTCAGTCGACTGTGAAGTGGTAATTTACCAAGACATCATCATCGTAACGTATTAAACTAAAACCAAAGTTCATTTTTTGACATTTTTTATCATAAAATCATTAATGTTTAACAAGTATTTAAATAAAGCAATCGTTCCTAAATTATTTCTTTTACTTTCGTTTCTCCATAGTTTCTATTTAAATTTTGTGCTTCACCTCAGCTGTAGACGTTTATAATATTTTTTTTTATTGTTTACGTTGTCTAAACAAATCACTTTTATTCAAAGTTATTTTTTTTAAACTCTTTTAACTTTTTGAACTTCGTAACTACCACCGGTTCGGGAACTACCCGGCGAGAAAAACTGTCTTTTATTTACTAAAAAGATGGAACAAAATCTCTTTTCAAAAAAATTAAATAATAATATAATATTATTGAGATAGACTATTAAAGTCATTGATTTTAATAAGTTTTAAGCACACAAACATTCTTTGACTACTTTTTTAGGGTTCCGTACCTACCCAAAGGGTAAAAACGGGACCTTATTACTGAGACTTCGATGTCTGTCCGTCTGTCCGTCCGTCCGTCTGTCTCCAGGCTGTAACTCAAGAACGGTAATAGCTAGAGAGTTGAAATTTTCACAGATCATGTATTTCTGTTGTCGCTATAACAACAAATACTAAAATTAAAATAAATTAAATATTTAAGGGGGGCTCCCATACAAAAAACACAATTTTTGGTCTATTTTTGCTCTATAACGGTACGGAACCCTTCGTGCGCGAGTCCGACTCGTACTTGGCCGATTATTTAATTTAGATTTTGAACGTTTTCTGGGATTCTATGGTATAGGTACATTGGTCCTTAAAAGATTTGTTCACTTTGTTAAGTCTGATCACTGGTATTTCCAACTTGTTCTTATTTCTATAGTGTTAAAACAATGATTGCCGCTTTTCTTTTTGAAATTATTTAAATTATTTCTAACATAATATTATACATTGTCCTATAATGAGATGCGACGGTCAGAAATCAGAATAATTATTTCTAAGCTTTTCTCAGGTGAAATAATATTGTTTTAATTTTTTTTATATGTGTCATAATATGCTAATGTCATATTAACGGGTGTCTCAGCGCCGATTTTCAACTTTGAAAAATGGTATAAAAAAAACTAATTGTATTCATAATATTTTTATTGTAGTAAATGAAAGTGTATTAGTGCGGATTTTATGTACGGAATATTACACCGTCAAAATGTCTTCCATCACGGCGAATGCACTCTTCAAATCGGACACGCGAATTTACCGAGACGCGCCGAAGGATGTCCGCTGATATGGCTCTCATAATATCTGTCGTTATTTTAGTGACTTTGGGGATGTGCAATGCTTTTTGATGTTTTTGTTTTGGATTGCTGGTTGACCAGTTACGGCAATTTTGACGATTGACGTACCCTTCGAGGTGAAAATGTGAGTCATCACTAAAATAAACTTTGTCCTTCCCGTTTTCCTCCGAAAAAATCTCAAACATCTTCTGACAGAAAATTTTTCCGCTTGTTGTAGTCTTCTTCTTTAATTTTTTTGCACAATTTGGATTTTATACGGATTAAATTTTAAATCTAAAGCCAAAATTCTTTGAATGCTTGACCGATGGAGGCAGCATGTTTTCTAAGTTAGCATCTTGGAAGCTCCGCGACCGCAGCGGCGACGTGGTTGATGTTTTCAATCGATCGCACAGGTCCATGTCGTGGTCCAATTGAATGATTTAGTAATCATCCTGTCTCTCTAAACTTCTCTACCCACGACTTAATTAATTGAGTACTCGGGGCATCACTCAAACGGTGGATTTCATAGCGATGCCGTGCTTCACTCAACGAAAACCCATTGCATAAGTACGCTTCTACTGCGTACACGCGGTGCGCACCAGACCACTGCGCCATGGCGACAAAAAAATCCGCACTCGTCACCTATTGAACGCTACCACTCCCCTCCAGCTAACTCCGAAGGTTGCCGAGAAATTCGTGTTTAAAGTTGAAAATCGGCGCTGAGAGACCATTTATAACAATCTAGCCTTTACTTTTTTGACCTGACTAGCAATCCCATTGTCCAATAGCATAATAATAATTTTCAGCCCTCAGTTTGCATTTTGGGACCTGGAATATGATAGTTAATTTAATAATTCTTCCTAATAACACCCATAAAACCACATAATCAAGCTTGTGGAAAGCGAATACATAAGAATATTTTCCGTTGTATTTTCCCCTACATGTGAAAGAACTAAAAGGTCTGCGAAATAATGTGTTGAAGTATCGAACACTGAGTGTAGTAGATCGTGATGAACGGACAATTAGGTTCTAATAGATAATTTATAGCCCTAACCCAAGAATAGTTTTCAAAGTAAATGCAAAGATTTCATATTCTATCACCCACTTTAACTAACATAATTATTATTATGATTTTTGCTCAGAAAATAATGTACTTACAAGAAAAATTAAATTAAGAAATTTAAAAAACCCCCGCCAAACAACTTTAAAAAGTAATAAAATAATATTTACTGCCTTTAAGTCCAAATAATTCCTAACTTGTGTAAAGTAATACTTTAGTCCATAATTGTTGTCAAGGTGTGTCGGGGGACCGCGCCGCCAAGTAAACTACAACATACAACTTAACCGCCAAGTCACTGACTATCTCGATTCAGTTCGCTATGAATTGATTGTGAAATCAAACATCTACATTAGCGGTCCCCCGACACACCTTGACAACAATTATGGACTAAAGTATTACTTTACACAAGTTAGGAATTATTTGGACTTAAAGAGTAAATATTATTTTATTACTTTTTAAAGTTGTTTGGCGGGGTTTTTTAAATTTCTTAATTAAATTTTATTTCATACTTTTTAAACTTGTGTTGGTTAAAGTGCAGAATAATTCCTATCAACAGAATCATAAGTATTCTCATGATTACCATCTATCAATGTCCTTTTCGATGAGGCTGTCAATATGAGCCCAAACATGAAACCTCCCCTTTGGGTTCATACGAAGCTCGGTTCCTATAGAATCCAGGTGATGCTAAGCAGCAGCATATAAAATATATTTACTGTTTATCTACTTCTTACTAGTTGTCGCAATTAAAATGAGCCTAAACACGAAACCATCTACTCTAAGTTGGCGAGGAGTTGAATATCCTATTGATTATCAGGTGATGGTGCATCACCAGGCCAACTTTTCATTATTATGTGTAATACGTATATTGTATATTCACAAATGTCACGAACTAGAATGAAATATAAAACCCATCAAATGACTACAAGTTGCTAAAGGCCTTTCATGAACCAGATAAACCCTGATTGTCCAGCACTGAGCAGGCTGATGATGATGAACTATAGCTAAGAACACTCTCAAACATATCAGCTCTCAATAAAAAAAAACTAGATCAAAATCGGTCCACCCGTTTGGATGCTACGATGCCACAAACATGAACCAGATAAACCCTGATTGTCCAGCACTGAGCAGGCTGATGATGATGAACTATAGCTAAGAACACTCTCGATCATGTCAGCTTTCAAACAAAAAAAAACTAGATCAAAATCGGTCCACCCGTTTGGATGCTACGATGCCACGGACAGATACACACACAGACAAACAGACAGACAGACAAACAGACAGACAGACACGTCAAACTTATAACACCCCTCTTTTTTGTCGGGGGTTAAAAATCTAGGCGATCTTATTATTAAGTAGTACAAAAATTACCTAACTCTCTCCAACTTACTCGAGATGACCAACCAGCTTGACGACCACTGTGGCTCAATTGGTTGAGTGTGTGGCAGCTCAAGCCGGGGGTCGCGGGTTCGAATCCCGCCGACGGAACAAAAAGTTTTTAATGTTCCCAGGTCTGGATGTCTATTAATAATTATTAGTGTCCGACCGAAGCTTCGGCTTCGGCTTCGGCTTCGGCCGCCTTCGGCCAAAAAAACCCCTTCGGCGAAGCCTTCGGCTTCGGCCTAAAACCCGGCCGAAGCCGAAGCTTTGCCGAAGGTCCGAGCAACCGTCGAAATTGAACGAACTGTAAACTAATACGAAAGACTGAGTGAGTCGTGAAAGAGCGACGGACAAGTCGTGTATGCAGAGGCCGCTGGGAGTCACTGTCAAATACAATAAACTTGAATTCTGTTTCTTTTATTTATTATTCTATTTTCGGTCTAGTCGAGTAAAAAAAAGACTCTTTGGTCTAATTATTGTTATTTTGAAATAATAAAGAAATTATTATTTTTTTACAATATTTCAGTCAATAAAGTAGTTGCATATTGCGTGAGCTGGAAACCTAAGAGATTTCTGCTGGAACTTATTCAGGGTGCTAATAGGGATAAAACATATTAAAAGTCCTGAAGACTAAGAGGTTAGCCGGAGTGAGGGGAGAGTACCAAAAGTCTCAATTTTTGGTTTTTGGCTAATAACTAAAAAACGATGCGTTGTAGCAAAAACATTCTAAGATGAAAAAACACATAAATTCTCTATAATTTTGATTCTATACACTTTTTCCGAATTCTCATCCGTTTTCGAACTACACATATTTTGAGTCATTCCTTAAACTTAATTAATTATTTGTAGTTCACAAATTATTAAGCAATAAATCACGAAATCACAAACTTTTATTACCATCTCTAGACTCTAAATCAACTTCTCTATGAGACAGTCAATATAGAGATAAACCTTCAATATTGAAGTTTTGAAATACTTTATTTTAATATTAATTGTAGCTTGTAGACAATATTGAACATAATTGTATTTAAAAAAAAAAAGATAAAACCAACTTTAAAATTATACGTAATTGAGAATTAAATCCGTATCTCCAAAACTACTCAACCGATTTTGTTGAAACTTGCACTATTCCCTAAGTTGAACAGTACTTAGTACAACAAATAATCGGCCAAGTGCGAGTCGGACAAGCGCACGAAGGGTTCCGTACCGTTATAGAGCAAAAATAGGCTAAAAATTGTGTTTTTTGTATGGGAGCCCCCTTCAATTATTAATTTTATTTAAATTTTATTATAAATTATTATTAAAGCATAAATAAAAGTGAGTGTTTTGTGAATATTTCAGGTGGCTACCTGTTTCCATGATTGATACCGAACAAAAATTGTTAAAAAAATGACGTTTGTTGTATGGGAGCCCCCCTTATATATAAAATTTATTTTGTTTTTAGTATTTGTTATAGCGGCAACAGAAATACATAATCTGTGAAAATTTAAACTCTCTACCTATTACTGTTCTTGAGTTACAACTTACAGGCTACAGCCCGGTGACAGACAGACGGACAAACGGACAGACATCGAAGTCTTAGTAACAGGGTCCCGTTTTTACCCTAACAAAAAAAGAATTACTGAAATCGGAATGGTAGTTCCAGAGATATGCGAACACAAACATAAAAACATAAATACATACATACGTACACTTGTAATTTGGCACATTTGTGCAGACGCTGATACAGATGACAGGCTACCATATTATACGAAAATTGGGCAGTTCTGGATTATCACATACATACGCGTCGAATTGATAACCTCCTTTTTTTGAAGTCGGTTTAAAATTAATTACTGAGAGTCGAGCGATTAAGATTATAAACCTTCGGCTTCGGCTTCGGCCGAAGGTTGTGGCGATTGCCGATTAATCGGCTTCGGCTTCGGCTTCGGCCAAAAATAGACCTTCGGTCGGACACTAATAATTATGATTGTGTATGATATAATAAAAATCTTAAATATAATATGTATAACACATTAAGTATAAAAGTATTAAATATATTTCCGTTGTCTGGTACCTGTAACACAAGTCCATAAGGCACGGGGCCTGACTGACGTGGTGTGATTCACACCACGTCAGTCAGGCCTATGGACGCTTCACACCGTGTGAAGCGTCCATAGATATTAGGTAAGATTTTCGAATTAATCCTTCGATCGGAGGTTCTAGGAATTCCCATTGTATTCTTTTGTTCTTGCGATCAGCGGTGCTCGTGCGGGGCCTGAAGGATTAATGGTTCAATAAAGATTTTAATTGCTCTCGTTTTAATCATCGATTTCATTAAGAGCCCGGATTGGAGAGAGACTCAAATTGTGAGTTTATTGAGTCATACACAAGCTGCTTTGTCAAGCCAACACGAAGAGGCCCGTTACACAGTTTTAATCTAGATGTAATGTGACACCGGCCGGCGATTCTCCCTGTCCGCACTATAGGAGTACGACTAAGGAGAGCCAGCGGCCAGTGTAGGACCATTAATACAGGCAATGGATATTAGAAATGGTCGGTATCATTTCTAATATCCATTGCCTCACCCCCATAGCCCGGTGGCTATGGGGGGTGAGGTGCTAGTGGATTGGGTAACTGGGACTATTGAAGGACTATGGCGTCTGCCGATACAGCGTTGTAATTATTATTATTAACTTAACTAAGAAACCAAACAACCCTTTAGCAGCGGCACTTGCGATGGTGGTCCAAGAGCCAAGATTTTAATTTTATCTTCTATTAAAGTTCAGGTAGACCTTTTAAAACTAAGTAACCACGATCGAAACTCTATAGTTGTTGGTTATTAATTATTATTATTACCTATATGAGGTCTAACAGGTGAAAACCTGTTTATAAAGCTTTTGACGAAAGTCTTAAGTCGGACTGTCGCTGGCTCTTACTCTATGGGACATTTGGCCAACATCATAAAGTTAATATACCTAGATAGGTATATTACCTTTATGGTCAACATAGATATACCTTATCCACAAGCTATAGGTTGTACCATCGAGGAAATTGATTCCTAGGCAGTTGACAGACCAACGTCATTTGGTTGGATCATGTCAATTCAATGTTGTAATCTGTCGGCTGGGTTTGATGTAAAGCGACCAAACTACGTAGGTATCTGCCAAGGAATCAACTTCTCTGTTAGTACATATTCTATAGGTCCACGACTTCCATATTTACCCAGCGCTAATGTTACGACATGGGTGCGCTTATGTCGATTACCGAGACAATGGGTGTCGCGGACGACTCCCACGGAGGGAAGGTCGCGGCTTTCAACACCAGAGTTTCATAACCACCGCACCACCAGTAACGAGCGCCGCCGGTGTGAACGTGCATAAATATTTCACACACCCATTCTATTTGGTCGTTTGTAACGTTTAAATCGGAATTTTATAGTTATCTGTACTCGTATGCTTTGATAGCAACAATAATTATCCATTACTAATAGGTATTATAAATGCGAAAGTGTTTCTGTCTGTCTGTCTGTTACCTCTTCATGTCTAAACCATTGTACCAGTTTTGCTGAAATTTGGTATGGGGATACTTTGAGTCCCGAGAAAGGACATGGGATACTTTTCATCCCAGTAAAATGTACGGCTCCTACGCGATAAACGAATATTGGCGCAACGGAGTTGCGAACGTCATAAAATAGTTAATTTATTAATTAAATAAGAATAGGACGTATGTGAATGCTTGTAACGATCTGTTACAAGTGTTTATATTCTTTCATTACAAATTAAATACAACCGAGGAAAATAATTAAACTTTCGACCTAGAAATAATTCGCATAGAGCTGAAAATTTGTAGAGATGTTAAATAAAATCTCAAACCTTATTCGTCGATCGTTACACAAACACACGAAAAATACCCAAAAATTAATGAAATTATTTTTGTTATTCTTCACAGGAGAGAGACAGATGGAAGTCTTTGGGGGAGGCCTTTGCCCAGCAGTGGGGAAAATAAATAAATAAATTCTCGTTATTCTTATTATTAGAGATCGGATTATATGCAACATAAAAAGCTTGTTATATGCATGCAAATATGCATGAAAAATACTAGAAATATGCACGAAAATTGGAAAAATATGCAAAATTATAATATGACAATACGCAAATTCAAAATCTGCTTACAATTGGTAAATTATTTTTTGATAGGCGATAATAGACCGTACAGTAACATTATAAACATGACATTAAAATTATTTAAAATTTTTGTAATGGTAAGCAATCAAATATTTTTAAAAATTTTCAGTTTTATGATTGTGTCTATGATAATTTAGGATATTTTTGTAAATAAAAAAGGTTCGCTCCACATTCACTCAGGAAACTGAGCGGAATTTGAACTTGGGTGCTATGTAGCACTTACAGTTTCTGGCAAAAAGTTCTGCCGTTTAATTTGTAGTTAGCGAACGCGACTTTCTTCTGTCTCTTTCATTTTATTATCGTAACTGTCAAAACAAAAGATGCGCACGGCTACAGACTGCATTCAATATGCAGTAAAAAAGCACAACTAGATAATACTCGATAGCCCTTTTGTTTTGTAACTGTTATTGTTATTTTTGATCGCATTTCGGAACACAGCATTAGTGAAAAATGTTGTAAATGTACCGATAATATGCATCATAACTAAATCTTAGGTAAAATATGCTGTTACTGCTGAGAATGGCTAAAATATGCAAATGTATATGCAAATATGCACATGCATATAATCCGGTCTTTACTTATTATATTAACTCGTTATTATAATATTATCAATCCGCAGATATCCAATATATTCGTGCTAGAATTACTAAACTTCAGCACAGCAGTGCAAAGTGGTGAAGGCTTATTCGGAAGAAAATCCTACCTTTAATAATAGGTTCAGATTTTCATATTTTCGGATACGGGTAAATCGGGTAAAGATCTTTCAAATGTAAGATCTAAGCCAAAAGCTAAAGGAAGTAATAACTTCAAACCACTGTAGCATAACCAATCAGACGAAAGCCATAAAGTCATAAAAGCCGCGTTGGTAATTTTGTCATTTCCTAGATGATTTTCATCAAGCATTTTACTACTCTAGGTAATTTTATCGCGAAATGAACTAATAGATTCATCACATTTTGGGGACTTTGACATGACGACCTAACGCGACCTATCGCGACATTTGTGTGTTCCCACTAGCCCGGAGCCAAGGCCGACAGTCGGCAGATAACGAGTACTTTCACCGCGGTATATCACGAGCTTCCGCGGTCGGCGCGCATCGCGACCTCTGACCCTTCGGTCGACCCTTTTAGGTCGCGAAGAAATGTAATAAGGTAAATGAATAAATCCACAATTACTAAAATTGCGCTTGAGGCCACGTGCTTTCTTGAGACTCGATAGACTTAACTGCCGCACTCAGAGTGGAACATTATTACTTAAGGGGCCGGGTACCCTTGGAATTTCTCATACAAACGTAATACCAAAATCATTTTCTCATACGAAAATATTTAACATGTTTGAATTATTTTTCAGTTTAAAATAGTAATTACCTAGGTTTCTACACAAAAATTTACTTCAAAATATTTAAACACAAACAAATTTTTTTTTGTTTAAATTTTTTTTTTAATAAATTTACCACCAAATATTTAAACACTAAAAAATAGAGTAAAACACTAAAAAATATATAAATAAATAGTAAATTTACTACAAAATATTTAAATACTAAAAAATATTTTTTAGTTTAAATATTTTGTAGTAAATTTACTATTTATTTATATTTTTAGTGTTTTACTCTATTTTTTAGTGTTTAAATATTTAGTAGCAAATTTACTAAAAAAAATTTTTTGTGTTTAAATATTTTGAAGTAAATTTTTGTGCAGGAACCTAGATAATTACTATTTTAAGCTGAAAAATAAATCAAACATGTTAAATATTTTCGTATGAGAAAATGATTTTGGTATTACGTTTGTATGAGAAATTCCAAGGGTACCCGGCCTCTTAAATATGTAATTAATTCAAAATGTTGACCTAAGCCCCATACATTATCTGTCAAACTCTTCATTAAATTGAAGGTTAATTATAATTAAATATCTCCGAGTACGGCGAGTAAGACATTTCTTTATACAAAACAAATGCAGATGCTTACAAGCAAATAAATATTTTGTATTGCAATAGCAGATGTCGTAAGATACCTACCTCCGTCGCAGCTATTATATCACGTCGCAGATTATTTATTACAAATATACTGGACTAATATGAATATTTAAGTGTATATATTACATATATACACTTAAATATTCATATTAGTCCAAATTTGATTGAATGTGTGGCACTAGTCCCACTAAAAACGAACAAAAATCTTATAATAACTGAACGTAAATGATAACAAGTCTATAAATAATTCTCTACCTTAGAGGTAGAAACAGACAAGTACGACATGACGCGGAACGGCGCGTAATTTCCAACGCGGTACAAGACGGTAAGTATAAATGTCCGCATCTACCACAGTAAAATCTAATAAAACTTCCAACTTGTCGTCGTTTACGTCTTTTTATCTTCGGAATTACTTGTGATAGAAAAAAAATGTAGGAATATGCGTCTCATTATAATATTATGGAAGTGCATGATGCAATAAAAAAAATTGCTATTATGGACATGACCTTTTATACGTAGGGACCGTCGATAGAAATACGTCGTTACATACGTCTTTAAAAAAACGCAATTGCCTAGCAAATAAACAAAGGACTACCTGGTTAATTAATATATCGAAGAATGAAGCGAAGAAATATAATTAATGTTAAAAAAGAAAAAAAATCGGGTACCCAGTTTCCAATCAACAAAAACCCGAAAACCCGGGTTTTGAAAATTGGGCCCGTGTTGCGATGCCCTAGCTTAGGCAAGACAAGCACGGACCTAACTAAGACAGCCAAGACTTGAAAAATTATCTAGATACCTACTGATTAATTTTTCATTTTTTTTCAGTGCCTCTTAATAAATTAGACATAAATATCATACTTGATACTAAGCGTAAATCGTAATTCGTGTAGCATTAAACGTATTAAAGTCATTCGTCAAACATCTATTTATTCACAATAGTAATTCATTTTCATATAAATTGCACATTTTAAAGCAAGTAGTAGGTAGGTAGTGGATTCGAGTAAAATAGGCAGTGATAAGTCAGGAGTGCTTCTGTTCGTCATACGCGCGCTTAATCTATGTACGATGTTTTCGTGCGGGGAGTGCAGAGCAGGGGGACCTAAGCCACGCCCAAACGTCCAAGGTCATCGACGACTCTATGCGCCTTAAATCAACTAAAATATTACTATCTATTCAATCTACTAAAATATCACTCTTTATATAAACGAACGTAGTTTATAGTAATACGTCTACAATTCTTTCGTTTAGCGTCTAGAATTAGTGATACTAATTACTAAGTATTATTTTATTAATCTATAGGTAATTTTTTAGGTTCTCTAATTTAAGGAGTTTTAATTAATCTTTCGATCGCGGACTCTTGAAAATCTGTTGTTATTCTATTGTTGTCACGATCACCGGTGCTCTTATGGGGCTTGATAGGTTAATTTAAATTAATAGACAAGAAAATTAAGAAAGAACTAAGAAGCCATGTTAGAAGGTGTGAAGCAACTTTTAATTAATGATAGACTAATTAAGAAACACCAGTACAAGTGTGAAACAATAGTTACCGTTTCCGATACTTATATCGACGATTATTCCGCCTCGCTAGTTTCCTACATAATATTATGTAATTAATTACTGACACGCATTGAGGAGATTTTAACTTTTTTTTTAATAAGATTGGCAAACGAGTAAAGAGATATTCTGATGGTAGCAAACATTGGAAGTGCTTTAGCGATCTTGCCGAAAGAGAAGATTTTTAAGGCCGTCCCCCGAGCAAATGACCTTGATCATACATTTGCCGCGTTGCCGGCAGATCGCACCAAAACCCTATTTTTTTAAATTATTTTAGTTCTAAATTGTCCTATAAAAAATAAAACGGGTCCATATGTAGTTTATGATATTGTCGATCTATTGGCATATGTTTCGAATAAAAATAATTTGTAAATACTAAGGAGATGCTGAATGTGTGAATTTAAAACGGGGAAAGGAATGTTGATATTATACTTAATACCTACTGAAGATTATTGCTGTATTTTTATTATAACTTTGTAGCTTTCAAATTATGAGTTTATAAGGCTAAGCTTTAAATACGGTAAATTTCGAAATCTCCGTAGGGAAGGCCCTTAAGGTTCTCGCTCACCGGGAGGATTCGCGTGTAATATAATAAGATTATCGATTCGACTTTGAGCATTCCATAGCAAGTTAACTTCACTGTCACGTAGCATAAAGCATTGTTACAAGTTGTATCAAGATATTACACATTGTATCATTACAAGGAGCGCATTGTAATGCTCGGTACTCCTCTCTCACTGATGTAATGCTCGACTCTACAAGCGAATGCTCCCGATGAGGTAGCACCTTTAAAGAGTGAATTAAAATTACCGATTTTCATATCACTCCCCATTCACATCATCACAATTAAATAATTAATTTTATTTCTTTATACAATTTTGTGTAGTATTTTAGGCTCTAGATCTTTTATATGTTATTATTTTGTATGTTCTGTCATTTAATTTCAAATTATTACGATACTTGCACTGTGTTTCGTAAGAAACCTCAAGTAATCAAAGTTAAAATTAAGTGGTGACTGACAAATACTATGATTAAGGGCCTGTTTCACCGCTTCCTGATAAGGCTATCCACCACTTAATTTGACAGATGGAGTATGGAAAATCTGTCAAATAACCCTATCGGGCACCTTATCAGGAAGCGGTGAAACAGGCCATAAGTCTAAAGATTACTAGAGATATAACCATATCATTAAGAACCAGCTTTGCTGCAGTTTCTAGCAGTTCCAGCTGAATACGTAATTCGTAATAAGTAATTCTGGAATTACCTAATGCGACTTTTGGAGACTAGATTAAAGATATACCATTTTAAATTATAGTGACGCTAAGTCATGAAGCTCTAGTTACGATTTTTCACTAGTGAATAATAAGTAGTAACTATTGATGCAAAATCAATAATATAATATGTGAAACCATAAATCAAAATATTGTTATCTACCTTTTACCTTAATCTGCCTTTGAAATTATTTTATTAAACGGCGCACATATCTAAGTTTGGTTTAAGGTATTTAAGTACTGATCTGTGGTTTTAGTAAATACTTACCTTTAAAATAATATACCTTTAAGATAATAGCTAACTGAAATCTACCTATTTAAGTTATTTTGTGATGGCCCGTTTAGCAGTCAGTTTTGACTTCACCCATAATATACTATTAATTTTTTTCTCAAACCCGCTTTTATTAACTTATCAGCCATAAGATTAAGGGCCTGTTTCAATTCTATAGAATCTGTCAAGTAAGTGGTGGATAGCCTATCCGGCACTTTATCAGAAAGTGGTGAAACAGGCCCTAGGGTTTGAAAACTGCAGCGTGCGTTTCCAAATGAGGTACGTTATAATCTATACATCTATAGATTCTATACATATATACATAATATAATAAAACTGTAGAAATGAAGATTCTGTACATTAAAGATATTCAAAAAATAATAAGCGGAGGGTGTCACTACATCGCTATAGAAGCCAAAAATGTGGTCAGTTTTTTTGTCTGTCTGTCTGTCTGTCTGTCTATATGTTTGTTCCACTATCACACGAAAACTACTGATCCGATTTGAATGCGGTTTTCGCAGATATATTTGTCTTCTTCCAACTTAACATCTGGTGTATAAAAAATTTCTCCCTACCCCTCTAAGAGGACGAAAGTGGGGGTCAGATTTTGTATAAGACTTTTGCTTTAACACCAAAACTACTGATCCGATTTGCATACGGTTTTCGCAGATATATTTGCCTTCTTCCAACTCAACATCTGGTGTATAAAAATCACGCCCCCCACCACTCTAAGGCGCCCAAAGAAGGGTTTAGATTTTGTATCAAACTTTTTTCTTTAATAGACCTATTTCATATTAATATTAACTGTTTTTTTAACTTACATCTGGTGTATAAAAATTTTCTCCCCACCCCTCTTAGGGGACAAAAGAGGGGGTAAGATTTTGTATCAACTGATGAAGTAGAAATACTTTAAATGGCAAACGTTGTTTTGCCATTTAAAGTAATTTGCCGGGACAGCTAGTTTATAAAATATAAAATATATAAGTTACGTAACACACGAAGATTAGCAGGAATTTTTAATATTTTTACTCAAAACTTGTATAACTTCTAACAGAAATTGTTTTAATCCAACTTTTAACACTTCAATAAATTAAAAATACGTAGGTGCACTAAGTGTTGAGCACGTGTTTTAATAATAGATCAATAAATTATCTACTGTTTGTAATAGGTACGTAGAGCATTGAATACTCTATCATTGATAGAGCCATAGAATTATAACAAAGTATTTACATCGTTGGATAGAGCAATATTATAGTGATATTTCGTCAGAGACAACGAGATTACGTGATGTGTTATTTAAATGCGCCATTTTATACTTAAGGATGAAGCCAAACGAGCGTAATTTGTAGGTTGTGAGTCGCAGAATTTCGGTCGCGTGAATATCTTTTCATACAAATCATGACTCACAAAATTACGCACGTGTGAATCAAACAGGACTTTTGTATGAAACCGAATGCAGCAGAATTTCTACCGGCAGAAATTCTGCGACTCACAACTCACAAATTACGCTCGTTTGGCTTCACCCTTAACTACAATTTTATAATGACCAGACTACGAATAATAAAAACTAGGGAAACGGAACTCCCATACTATTACCGTTTAAAATTTGGTTCCTTTCGAACTGTCATGTAACGTCAGCCTTTATACGGTATACCGCTCAAAGCCACCTAAATATTGCAAATGTATTGAAATGTGTACCTAAGGTTCACTTTTTGACAAGTATTTTGGAGCATGTTTTTTGACGGAGTTACTCTTCCTTAGTTTTTATTATTCGTATATATTACAATATAATACTATTCATTTTAATACATTATAAAGAGCAGAACTTTGTTCTTTATTCCAATCAGCCTGAACCCTATGAAACTTTAAAATTATATTCTTTTGAAATTTTAATGACGCTACATTGATTTTTCATTCGAAAATAATTGATCTACTATAATTGATTATAGGGTGTTATAAATAATAACCTACTCAAAATCAACCAAAATAAATTAGCACCATTTAAAGAAGACTTCGATCTTATTTATGTGAAATAATTTGCAGCAGCAGGCAAAAGGTTGTTTTGGTCACGACAGGAGCATCTTAAAAGTATTATGTTGTAATAACTTGTTACCTTCTAAAGTTCTCAATAAAGGTATACCTTGATAAATTATACTAAATCATTATCAAAAAGTTAATCATGAATTGAGAGGAATTTTTGCAAGGCTAACTTATAGTTGTACTAATATGTATTCTGTGTATAGGGTGAAGCCAAACGAGCGTAATTTGTGAGTAGTGAGTCGCAGAATTTCGGCTCGCAGAAATTCTGCTGCATTCAGTTTCATACAAAAGTCCTGTTTGATTCACACGAGCGTAATTTTGTGAGTCATGATTTGTATGAAAAGATATTTACGCGACTGAAATTCTGCGACTCACAACTCACAAATTACGCTCGTTTGGCTTCACCTTATTGATGATTAACGATACGATGATTTAAAAAAGGAGAAGAAAGGATTGATACATATTTGAATCCTTCTATGTTAAGAATAGCATTCCACGTTAAGAAATATTAGACAATACAGTTTGAGCTAATATCGTATAAAAAAAACACAAATTCCGACTTCATTGCCCGTGTTTCACCATTAAATATTTTAATCACGTGCTTAACCAAAAACACATTAATTAATACGAGCACTTTACATAATAAAGGTGTTTATCGCGTGGCATACATAACGCGCAATATATTCCCACGTGAGCTCTGTTTTCCTCGTGACATCCGTGACTCCGGGACTTAACAAAGGATAAAGAGTTATGTCAATGCTCAAACGTGATCTTCTGCTGTGAATAGCAATTTATAATAGTTAGAGTTGGCCCGCAAATTCGATTGTTTTTCCCACATTAATAGCCTATGTCCTTCCTCTGGATTCAAAGTATGTAGACTGTACTAGATATTTATTAGATTGTCTCATTTCAGTAAGGTGGCCGACAGACGGAAGCACATCTGCTTTTTATAGTACTGATTAACTGAAAGCAACACATTGCGCTACAATTAGGGTAAATTCAGACCGCAACGCGACGCGTAGAGACATTTCTGTACTGCATTGACAGACTTCAATTGCGTGAAACGTCTTCCATATCAGGCATCAGCTATCAAATCCATACAGAAATGCATCTACGCGTCGCGTTGCGGCCTGAATTGACCCTAATTGTAGAGCAACGTTTCTGGAGGTCCAGGGAAGGTTTATATTAGGAGGGAAGTGATAAGAAGAAGAATGAATTTGCTTATTAAAATCAAAATATAATTTTGAAGATATCAAAACAATATTTTATAATAAGATCCTAGTTTGTAGAACTGTGTACCTTTTGAATTAGCATGATCACAATGCATGAGTCTGTGTTCTCGTGTCGTGCTGATTTGAGATTAGACAATATGCGAACTCGTGTTCCTTTCACGATAATCGAGACGAGATTGTTCATGGTTCACTTTTACTATTTGCGTTTTGTTTGCGACTGTATTGTAGTTTAGTATTCTTAATATCAATGGGAAGAGTACACGAATTGTCATAAATACGAAGCTCTGTATGTCTTAAATATATCTCTATGTTTATCTATCTGTAATCTGTATGTCTGTTGCCTATTCATTTTAAGCATGAAAAGGTAATAGACGTAGCCGCTGCTCTGATAGAAATTGTATGATGTAGATAGAATTTGGTACTAGACTTTTAGTCCAGGTATATTAGGACGTAATTTTTATAGTAGAAAAGACGAACATATAACTTCCTCCTTTTTGGAAGTCGGTTAAAATGTGCCAAAGTTGTCAGTTAAATCTTAAAAAATAAACGATGCAGTATTTTCTTTTATTTGCATGAGGAAGCCTCTATAGATATATATCTAGTATAGGTAATACAATATATTATGGTCGCTGTTAAACATTTGTGTATTAAACTATTAAGTATTAACCCAAATTATTTTGTTGAGTTATGAATGCAGTCATGTTCTAAAATATTATGATCTAAAGAACATGACTGCAGTAATAAATCAATACGTATTTTTTGTGGGATGATACACAAATGTTTAAAAAACAGCGTCCAATTTATTATGATGACTGATGCCAGTTAGGTACAAAAAATCCCACCACCAACCGCAATAGTTTTCCTCCATTGAGACAGAAAGGTATTGACCTGACCTGACCATAAAAATTCTAAATGATGACAACCTATAATTTGTCTGGCTGATAGAATTTACGTGCGCTATACCTTACAATCAAGCACAATTCCCAGTATTCCGTAACGGCTAAAGGCCTATTAGATTTCAAATAAACCCATTGTCTAACATTACATAAGTCACTAAAACTATTGTCTAATGCACTTGTTACCAACCAGTGGACCGCGGGTCCGCGAGTATATGTGTGAGGGTCCGCGATGTCATCTCTGTACCATACATAATCCGATTTTTTGCTGTTTATTTTTTAATGGTGTCCGTGAAAACTGTGCTTGACATCCTAGGGGTCCGTGGCTGAAAAATGTTGGGAACCACTGGTATAATGCATCGGTTCCCAATCCGTGGACAAACACTGGTCCGCAGGACCCAAAACATAGTCCGCGAATGATTTTAAATGTAGCTTTGAGTAATACAGCCCACCTCATAAAGAAGATGCAAGCCCAGAAATCACATTATTACTAAAATATTAAAGTTTTCTTTTTATATTATTTCCTACAGAGTTTATATATGTTACGCTCAAAGACCGAAATCGCTCAGTGAGCGAAAAAATAGCTCACAACGCGTTGTGGTTACAGTGAAACAGCCACGAAGCGAATTTCGCGTCGTGGCTCTAATGAAAATGGCCACGACGCGTTCTGGCAATCACAAAAAGACCATAGCGCGAAATTCGTGTCGTGTCTGATATTCTATTCGTTTTTCTTGATTTGTTCTTGATTGATTCATCGTCCATAGGTATGGAAGAAGTACCACGCGTACTACAAAATATATTTTCTTTTACTAAATCACTGCATAACGTGTTTATCATTATTATTTATAAAATATCCATAGTTCCATACTATCTGTACTAATATTATTAAAATTTTGTAGTACGCGTGGTAAGTCAAATATTATAATCTTCTATACCACGATTAATCAATCAAGAACAAATCAAGAAAAACGAATATCAGCTACGACACGAATTTCGCGTTATGGTCTTTTTGTGATTGCCAGAACGCGTCGTGGCCGTTTTCATTAAAGCCACATCGCGAATTTCGCGTCGTGGCTGTTTCACTGTGACCACAACGCGTTGTGAGCTATTTTTTCGCTCATTGAGCGATTTGGGTCTTTGAGCGTAACAACTAACATATATATATTTAAGATAATATCTGATTATTATTATTACAGTTTATTTTTATTATGCCTTCATAGTGGTACCTTATACAGAAAAAAATTAAAGTGATCCCTGAGCAAGAAAATGTTGGGAACCTCTGGTCTAATGGAAGACGGATCTATGTCGAATCTGTAAGTGTACGAAGACGTATGAACTTTGGGCGAACTTTCACCTTATCGACACTCCTAATCGTCATTGTCTACACTTTACACTTCATTGTTAGATAAATGGCGTGTCATATAATAAACATTATACTATATTATGTCTGCTATTACTTACTCGTGGGTTTAACCTAGTTAATGTGTCTCACGAGAAGACTGTAATTTTGAGGGTAGATAGGAGCAAAATTGACCCCTACCTTTGCAGCAAAATCTTAAGAATATTTCTTTGTAACATTACTTTAAATGGGTAGACCTTTGGTTCGCACTCGTATAGGGTGCAGTTTCGATCCTGGGTGGTGGTGTGTACCAACGAAACATTTTCTGATCTCAAGTAGGTAGGTACATAATTAATACGGATGCTCGTACGGTGAAGGAAAACATCGTGAGGAAACCCGTTGGTCCCAGACGTATTGACTATGTCTTTCCTCTGGACACATTCTGTCTACTCTGCTCTGGACTATGCCGACTATGTTGCGAGAATGGGTGTTTTCACACTGCGACGATAACGACACGAGACGATACCACAGAATAGATAAGGGCCACCGCACATATACAATTTCAAGTTGGCCGAATATCGTACAAACTAAATTGCATAGTGTCACAATTCAATAATTGGACAACTTCATCGTCTACGCTGCCAGCAGCATACTTTTATCACAATTTTATAGTCTGTCAAGAAAGTGAAGAAATTAAAAAGTGGCATTTTAAAATCTGTCACTTAGTATTGAATGCACCCAAAATATTCTCCTTTCTTTTCGCCTTCGTTTTATTAGTACCACAATAAAAGCGAGCTTTTTACGCATTTTAACACGCACGTCGCTAGGCTAGCAACACCGTTACCAACTAAATCTAAAAGTCATATGTGTCTGGGCAATCATACGGACATTTTAATCTTGTCCCATGCACTATAGTATTTGAGGAGTGGATACTTCGGAGTTCGCTCTAAAAACACTGTATAAAATTTGGATGATTTATACTATAAATCATCCACAACGGATGCAAAGGCATTGTTTTAGGAGCTATGTAGTCCTGGTGCTACGACAGATTGCAGAATAAGCAAACATATTGCACGTACATATAGACTGCTATAATAGCTTCTTATGATTCTACCGTTTTCTTATCGATAGGGATAAGTAATAATAAATTAAATAAAATGTAACAAAATTACATCTCAATGCAAAATCATAACAATTTATCATACACTGTGCTAACACCAAGAAAAATCTGTTTACTAGTGTTTAATTAATTACTCCAAAATATTTAATCTAAAAACCGCTGCTTTATACAGACAATACAATGCTCAACACAAAAGTGCTATACAAAAGCTTAAAAGGTTTGCAGATAAAAAAGAACAATGAAATACAATGGGTATCAAAAATACGTATTTTAAAACAAAACACGGATCAGTTGGGAACAATAGAATTGGTATTCCGCTGTGGACCACCTTCCTGGTTCGTCGAGGCACGTTCTAGTCTCTCATTTAACCAATTACCACGAGTTATGTGGTATCTTTTATCTATTTTCCTCGTGTTTCTGTGATTTTGTCACTCTTCCGAAGTTTCATCTACTGTTTGGACAGAAAAGCCGGAAAAGAAATGGTGTACTGTGTAGCTGCAAGAAAACGTTATAAATACACCCCTGAATAATGTAGAGACTAGAGACATTAGATTAATAATTCCAGTTTCAACTTTCAAAGACATCTTGCTCAATAGACAGTGTGATTCTCGCAAAAATTGTGTGTAACTATTTTCCCGCAATTTCTTTCACAAGTTTTTCTTCATCGCACGGAAACTGCATACACACCCTTAAACTAAGTATCAATTATTTATCACCTAATTTTTTTACCTTAATTTTGTTTCCCTAATTTTGTTTCCCTAATTTTGTTAAGGTTACCTTTACAGGGGGTAACAAAATTAGGTGCCTTTCCAATTTACAATATTCATAGTACGGATTCTGTGAAACTTTCAACTAAGAATAGACCTATATACTTACTAATGACCTACAGAATAAAGAAGATAATTAACCCACAGGCTGCATCGTTTAGTAGCTATTATTTTATAATGTGAGGGGCACCATTCAAAATTACGGTGCAAGGTCTACAGAAAACTAATTGTTGTTAAGTTTAAGCGTGTTCTCATGGGTTTGAGGTCGGATGCGCCACTGACCTCGGTGAATACTGGTATGTTAATAAAATATTAGTGTTAAGTATGTGAGTACTTAGGCATAGATTGAGCATACCGACGCGATGTATGTACATACAATGGATGTACTGTCAGATAAATAGTTTGGGATCAATGTTTCTCTTTTTGACGTGACAACGTCTTATAATTCGATATTGGCTGCGCGCACGAAAAAACATGTCACAATATGCGGCGTTACCTCGCTCTGAGGCGTTCCATTTAAGGCTATGACGTTGTCACGTTCAACTATCGTCAGTAAACCGACTTTACAGACAACCGAGTTCGACTCGAGTTCGAGTCGAGTTCGAGTCGAGTTCGAGTCGAGTTCGAGTCGAGTTCGAGTCGAGTTCGAGTCGAGTTCGAGTCGAGTTCGAGTCGAGTTCGAGTCGAGTTCGAGTCGAGTTCGAGTCGAGTTCGAGTCGAGTTCGAGTTTATTAATTTTTGTCGAACTATGCCAGGAAAATTTTATAGTTTTCGAGTGTGTAGTATCATATATTTAAAGGCCAATGTACAATATATAATACGCCTATACAATAAAATCCCAGAAAATGTTCAAAATCTACCTTTAAATAAATTTAGAACGTTTGTGTGCTAAAGCGTTATTATAAAGTCACAATGATTTCATCGAGGACAGCACACCTTGGGAATAGGGTAGCTCCATGCAGGTTACTTTTATTAATTTTGTTACATAGCTGAAAACCATAATTATACATTGTTATGTAAGTATATTATTTTATTTTAAAATTGTAATTTTTTTAGTAAAAGTGCGAGATTCTTAGTTCCCGAACCTGTGGTATAGGCAATGTAGTTTCTTCGTTCTTTCTACGATTTTCAAAAAGTGTTTGATTCATGATACCCATTTTGAATAAAAAGATATATTATTTATTTTATTAAACTCTATTTTTCGAAATAGCCTCTCACGTCTATTACTAATGGGAGAGATACTTAACCCTGGAGTGGTCGCGTGGAATACATATGTAGTCCACGTAAACAAAATAAAAAAGAACGATGCGTCAAGTTGGCCGGTATATCCAATAAAAACCACTTGCCTATGAAATGAAACCTTATATCATAAGCTTCAATTTTTATTATGGACAGAACACGGTAAACAACCGGAGAAAAAAGATATCACACCTGACATCATAGGACTGCCTATGGACTTAAACCACTTCAGTACGAAAGCTATTCTCAAAAAATGTCTTCGCTGACGTCATAGACCGTACTCATAGACTCGTAGACCATCAACAACAAGAAAGGGATGCTTTAGTTCATCATTATTGTACGACTGTACGTGTTTGATAGCCCTATCACACACGTACAGTCGTACAATAATAGGCACACAATCGGTGCGTGTGCCCATATTATTTCAATAATATGGTGTTTAGACGTTGGTCGCCACGATGTATTTATTTACCCGGCACTATTTTTGGAAGACATCATTTTTGACGATGAATGTGTAAATGTCGCAGTCATCTGGTTCAATCTGCGATTCGATTGAATGACTAGCGCATTCATTGAATGACACCATTCAATTGAATGACTCGGCCGAACGTCGATTGAACGATCGTCCCTCAATGTTCAACTAGTTAGCGATTTGTAGCATAGCGTTTTGAAGATAACGGACATGAAATCAGTTAGGTAATTGATCGTATTTCATTTTCTTCCTACTGCGGTGCATCTAGTCACTAAAACAAATATGGAATCAAATAGCTAGCACAGCTGATAGCACTGTGTTGATATTTTATCGATTACATTTACATTAAAGTGCTTTATTTGTAATAACTAATATAATAATATGAAAGCGTGGATTTAATTATAACTACCCCGTCAACGGCTACCTGAAAAAAAAATATAGCATCTCATTTACGACTTCGCTATAATATGACTTTTAGTCAAGACGTTAAACGTTACATTCAACGTCTTGACGAGTTGTCCTTTAGTCATTAAATGAATGCGCTAGTCATTCGATCGAATCGCAGATTAAACCAGATGACTGCGATTCTATGTATTGACACCTAGCGATATTGTGTCTCGTTTTGCCACGATCCATGGGTTAAAACTTAAAAAATAAAAGTGTTTATTTTGGTAGTATCACCCTAAGGTTAATTACCCAAGTGATAAGCTGACTAAAATACAGCATAGAATATTATTTTTTAAGTGTAGATTTGATTTTAAAAAAAAGTAGGAGCCAAAAATATAACTTTCAATGTTCCAGACTGTACATTTCCGGTCCATTCATAACATAAACTGTTTCATTTCAGTAACTTTAGGTTATAAGCAATAGGCTAACAGACATTAAAACTTTATTGGCTATGCCGGCCAGGGTCCATACAAAAATGCCCATCATTCTTTCTCAAAAACTGTAAGCGTGCGATTCTTGCGCCTGCAGGTACTTTCAAATGACCTATCTAGCTACACATTCAGTGCAGCGCAAGCCCCTGTCGCGTATTTTCGTAACGTAATAGCCCCTCAAATATCGTGGACTACAGGTGTAGTCCGCGCGACCCATTACGTAAGTATTTTTTTTTATTCAATTTTTTATTATTACCATATAAGTATTTAAATATTATATTAGTACATACTAGTAAAATAAACTGTTTTATAATTTTGATTTGTTTTAAAATAATGTTACTTTATATTTTTAGACAAAAAAAATAGCCGAACGACAAGTTGCATACATTGAGGCGTGGTTGAATGAAGTCGATGGCGATAAGGAAGAGTATCAAGCGCAGTCAAGCTATTTATTTTTGTTATTTTAATTACTTTTAATACAGAGGTCGTGATTAATTTTTGTTGATTTTTTCGGATTAAGATGTATATACTTATTATATTTTAATAAGTAAAATAGATAAATTATTATTTAACATGTTTTTATCTTTATTTCAAATTGGACTACATATGTAGTCCGCGCGACCACTCCCGTCACATTCAGGTGCGCGACCACTGCAGGGTTAAAAGATAAACTTCCTTTATCGATTCACGGTATTGGAAAAATGGTGTTGTAGCTTTTCCGCTGTAAATCTATCTACAATCCCACACTGATATTTTGGCGCGTGGCTGAGAACAAAGTTAAATCCCCTATGTCAACGCCATCCCACTTTTGCAAATTGTAGGTGACCGAATTATTATGATTATTACTAGTATATATTTATTGGAAGTAGCTATTTCGCATCCAAGCTCAATCAATTTCATACACGCGCCCGGAGCTACGGTAAGGGCTACTGGCGCCTGTGTGCAAAAAAGGATTTTGGTGACCCTATAGGCAAATTTTTGGGTCCCTTTTGGCGCCCCTAAGGATGGCGATTTGGCGCCCCTAGAGGATGGCGCCCGTGTGCATTTCACACATTGCACATATGGTAGCAGGGGCCCTGCACGCGCCAAATTCATGCATATAAAGATCTGTAAATTGTGTGTAAACGTAATTCTACCGTCAAAACGCCTTGCGATCAAACTATAGTCAGGATAATCTGCTGATGAGTGTATTTACGGTAAACGCGCGTCGCGCAAGGACGACCGATCCTCGCATCCTTTCACAAGATCCTCGGATATTTGCGTAATACTCCCAGTAATTTACTCAAATAGTTACTATTGATACTTAAAGTGGGATTACGAAACAATAAACACAACTTAATGTCCAATGGCATGTTTAATGTCCCAGAGGTTTGATTTTTCGCTATTACCTAGTATGACGATTAAATCTCTTTAACGCAAATAGAATGTAGATTTTTTTCTTGTTACTTTCCCCTAGGTCTTCATTATAACACTGCAATAAAATTCGGTGTCATAATAATTTATAACGTGTCTGAGAGAAATTATATAGGTAGATTTTAAGCTCTACATTTTAACAAGCTATCCACGAACAGCTATGGGCTACCTACCTGAAGTCTGAAGTCAATATTATTCCTAAGGTTTTATGTTTTACGCTATTTTAACACGCTTTTATTAGCTTGGGCTGTATACGTAACGAAATCTTTGAGCATGATTTTTACCGTTCTCCAGTAGTCTAATTAATTCGAAACTTTGCATACGTATGCGAGCCAATGACAATGCAATAATTTGTTAAAATTAAATAAAAATCGGCCAAGTGCGAGTCGAACTCTCGCACTAAGGGTTCCGTACCATTATAGAGCAAAATTAGCCCAAAAATTGTGTTTTTTGTATTATTTTTTTTTGTATGGGAGACCCCTTAATTTTTTATTTTATTTTAATATTATTATTAAATATTAAAGTGCACATAAAACAAAGGACCTTGAGTAAAATTCAAGTACCTACCTGTTACCATTATTAATATAGAGCCAAAAAGGCCAAAAAAATTACGTTTGTTGTATGGGAGCCCCCCTTAAATATTTATTTTATTTTCTTTTTAGTATTTGTTGTTATAGCGGCAACAGATATACACAATTTGTGAAAATTTCAACTTTTTAGCCATTACTGTTCTTGAGTTACAGCCTGGAGACAGACAGACGGACAGACAGACGGACAGACATCGAAGTCTCAGAATAGGGTCCCGTTTTTACCCTTTGGGTACCTTAAAAAATAGCATTACTTTTTAAACTATTATTTTTTCTATGCCGTCTCGTTTTATAACACGATAAAATAATAACTATCATACAAAAATCAGGCAAGAATTATAAATTATAATTATTGCCTGAATTTTGTAGCCTCTACATCTCTTACGTAGGCTAATGGCTCATAGTAAGTACTTGCCGTAGATACAAATAGACCGGAATTCTAGACCATTAGCCTCCTAGCTTAACCTATACCTAGGCATATCTACCATCAGATGACTAGTTTACAGTTGAACGTCCGGTTCAAGTAATTGGTATTTAAAATTAGCGGTCAGCAGGTGACATTTAGTCTCATTACCAATACGTTGTACTTACTTGTAGAATCGGGAGTTCAGATCCTCAATCGATTAGATCAATAATGTTTACTGTTTGATTATGATTGGATAATTATGATTGGATATTATGATTGGATAATGTTTACTGATTAGATCAATAATGTTTACTGAATTAATGAGTACCTACTATGAGAAATACATAGTAGGTACTCATAATATCTACTACGTAATTTTGTAGGGTTATATGCAGGGGCGTCTTTCCCTTAGGTGCAGGGTGTGCGTTGCACACGGGTGCCGCGGTCCTAGGGGCGCCGAGCGCCGCTCGCAACGGAGCCCCACACGGCCGCGGTGCGCGCCCGAATTGGCCTATGGCCAGCCGCGCCGCCACACTTTAATGACCAATGTAAAAAGAACTCCAGTTTGCATACATTTTGTGTAGCATCTGGAGCTCTTCTTATATTTGTCGTATTACAGCAAAACGGCTCGGCTGTTGCAATATAAATTATAGGGAGTGTCTCCGCTGCCGGCGCCGGCTCCCAAAAATATCAGTAATGGGAGCCGGCGGTAAGTATACTGCCGGCAGTGCCGGCAGCCGAGATTTAAAACAACGGCTGCCGGCGCTGGCACTCAAAATGGGAAACAATGGTGAAGGTAATATTATGTTCGGCTATGGATATTTTAGTTGTTGTGAATTGTGATGCATTTTCATCTACCTTAGCTACCTTTTTCAGCTACCAAAAAGTAAGATTTTGCACCACAGCTGTTATAAACCCCGTGGTATACTTCCGAAGATACTGAACAGAACTTCAGACTCCTTATAAGTTATACATGTAAGAGAGTTTCAGCGTTGTTTAAAGAAGCAAAGGTACTTATATTATGCTACTATGCAAATCACATTTTATCAATATCATCATCACCACCATTAAAATATACCTACAAGATCTTAATATTTGTACTTTTCATAGTCCTTTAGCTCAAGACTGATGTTTTTGATTATTATTCTGTAATTTGGGAGGCACTCCCTAAATAATTAGGCTTATATCATATTATGATTCATATCATGATTCTTCAAAGCGACCACTTTAGCCCCGCTGGACTTCGCTTGATAATATGTTAACGGCAAGTATTTCAATGCTAGGGGAGATGGTTAAAGATGTGCCCTCAAAACGAGGATATATAATATATATACGACCATTGGTGACTTTTTAGTGGTGAACGCGCAGACTTGTGTTGTGGCGGGGTTGAATTGGACCAAGTTACGTCTACCAAGTTACGTTTACCATTCAGAGACCTTCTCCAATGAATTCTCCACCTTAGACACAAGTTCGTTTCGACTCTCAGTGACATTTAGCCGAGAAATATTGGGGGAACCGGTAAATAGAGCAATCACAGCTGTACTATCATCCGCATAGCAATGAATGCCGTTGGTCTGTAACATGTCATTGATATGCAATATGAATACACAATTTTTGGTCTATGTTTGCTCTATAACAGTACGGAACCCTTCGTGCGCGAGTCCTACTCGCACTTGGCCGATTTTTTTTATATTACCAACGCCTTTATTTTGCGATGAGCAAGAATGTCCTACTTGTTTGACTAATCCTATTACAAAATGTTCGCCTTTCTTTTAGATTTTATTTGACAGTAGGTAGGCTGGAGTTTTTTGGTGTAAAACGAAAAAACTTAATGCTAACTTACTAGGTATGTGCTTAGTTAAGCTTTGATTAAGTAACGACGATAAACATGGGGGACGGTAGTTGATTTCTATCAGGTAACCCGTTTGCTCGTTTGTCGCCCTAAATTTATAGAAAAAGAAAATATGGTTATCTAAAGTTCAATTCAAACAGCGAATTAGGGAATAAAACTTTATACCTACCTATAAAAAGCAAAAAGTATGTACCTTATACTTTACATCGACATTTCAATTGTAGGTATCTTACGACCTATGAATTCAGTTTGAATAGTCAGCACTTGACACTAATTACTAGTTTTAATACCCTAGGTATTCTAGAATGCCTAGGTATTTAAACTAAAGTATTTAAGTAAATAGTATCAATTCGGTTTGTACGTGCGAACTGTTTACAATGGTGTTGCAAGTGTCGACCCGGTTCCCAACCACCCGACCACAAAGCTAGGAAGTTGCCTCAAGACCCTTCCGCCATATCACTTTAGACAGGTCACTAGAATATGGTCTAAACGTGACTGTGTTGACAAATTTTTGTGTTTTTCCAAATTGTAGGGTTTATACTGAATACTGAAAACTTAGAAGAAAGTTTCGACTGAGGCGACAACACTGCCATGCAGTGGCGGCCTCTTGCAGGGGCCTCGCAAGGTGTTTCTTTGGAAGACAAAGGGCCTTGAAAAGACCTGCCGCCCAGGGCTTCGCAAAGACCCGACGCCCAGGGCCTCGCATAGACCTGTCGCCCAGGGCCTCGCAAAGACCTGACGCCCAGGGCCTCACAAAGATCGCTACTGTCCGGGGCCTCGCAATGGGCAAGGCAACCACTGCTGCCATGCCACTCACATAGCTTTTAGACCGACTTATGACTCTTAAATCAACTGTATAGACTATTGAGCTTCATTTGACTATAAAGCAGGTCCGGAAGGCTGGAAGGCAAGCAAATATTATAGAGATCCTCTACAATTATTTCAAATCGTGTATTATAGTCTGTGACCACCTAACTACGCCTCTAGTTTTGACCAGATGAGCAAACCCATATTTTTAAGGCAAGGCATTTCGTGCAACACCTAACGAGTCAGAGGATGTCAGCAATTTTCTACGAAACTTTACCGTGTGTCAAAGGTCTAAATAAGGAGACCTAGATTTTTATGTCCATTACCTTCCTATAGATTGCAGAGCTAAATATTTTATGAGCGGTTATGTGAAATAATGATTTAATTAATTTCTTAAGCAGACGTGTTCGGTAAGAAATATCCCTTCGACTTAACATTGGTACTTGTAGATATTACTTCGATTTTAGGTAAGTACATAATATTAAAACAATAATATTATGTTTTATATCTTATTTAACCGTGACGTAAGCGCGTATGGTGAAATCCTGAGGGGAACTGCACATTTACTCAAAAATATAATTTGCATTCCACGTCAAATCGGTCCTTTAGTGAAAGTTTAGTGTAAGTATGTGAAAGTGTGTCTGTCTGTCTGTCTGTTACCTCTTTACGCCCTAGCCGCTGAACCGACTTTGCTGAAATTTGGTATGGCGATACTTTGTGTCCCGGGAAAGGGCATAGGATCGTTTTTATTTAACATATTAAAATACTTCTTCAAAATAATTTATCAGGTCAAGTACTCACATAAAGGATGTTACCTAACAATTAATAAGACTGTAATATCGAGGACAGACACTTAATTTTATAGCAGGAATGCGTGATACGTAGGTCCTTAAAGGTGCATCGGCACAAACACGTTTTAGATTGTGTCATCCGGTCGCGAGTGAAGGGTTGTCGAAGGTATTCCATGTTTTTTATTGTTTAAAGTTCAAGGTGTGTCCTAGTTTGGCTTAAAAATTGAGTCATGACCAGGAAGAATGAAAATTGATGCGTTCTAACTTATCTCTATGTTCTGTCTGTCAAGTACGACTAGTGGTAGCTACTACAAGGATGATTTGGCGCATGGCCCATGACCTTAGGAACGTCGCGTTGTCACAATACTTAATAATATTATTGTACAGGCAGTGTCACTGTCACCTATGCGGCAGCATGTTAAACTTATATTTTATCAATGTCATACAAGTATCGTCTCACATCATCACATGTGCTGGAATTATGAGTGATCACAGGGTACCTGCTAATTAATAAAAATCTGCTTATAATGCCACTGTAATGTAGGTACCATACCCTAATGGTAGATATATCTTAGAGATTTTATTCCAAGGCAGACGTTAATCGTAATGTCAACGTTAGTCGTGAACTATCGTCTGAGCTTGATATAACCAGGGCCGTCTCTAGCCCATGTGGCGCCCGTGTGCAAATATTACCCTGGCGCCCCCTAGCAAGCACGTGATAAAAATGAAGTGGGTACATAGCTGTACAAGCATGGACGTAAAAAAAGGCGGACGGAGTCTTATTATCCACAGCAATGTTTGAATCATATTGTGGATGGCTGCACGGCGCGCGGCGCCCGATGCGACTGCAAGGGCGCCGTCAAGAGTACATTTGCTTGTGATCTTGTGGTTTAGCGGCGAAACCGCGCGGACGCATATAAATCCAGTCTGACGTAAGCCGCGTGGCTCTCATTTTGGGGCCCATCTTGACTATGATTCATATTGCGAATAATATTGTGATTCATAATATGAATCATATTATAATTCATATTATTATATGAATTCATATCGTGAATCATATTATGATTCAAATTATGATTCATATTGTGAATCATTTTACGATTCATATTACAATTCATATTATGAATCATATTATGATTCATATTGTGAATCATATAATGAGTCATATTGTGAATCATATGATTCATATTATGAATCATTTTACGATTCATATTATGAATCATTTTACGATTCATATTATGAATCATTTTACGATTTATATTTTGAATCATTTTACGATTCATATTATGAATCATTTTATGATTCATATCGTGAATCATATTATGAATTATATCGCGATTCATATTGTGAAACATATTATGATTCATATTATGAATCATTATACGATTTATATTACGATTCATATTATGAATCATATTGTTATTCATAATATGATTCACAATATGAATCACGATATGAATCATAAAATGATTTATAATATGAATCGTAAAATTATTCATAATATGATTTACAACATGAATCATAATATGATTCATAATATGAATCATATTATGAATCATATTGTGAATATATATTCATATTCATATTAAGATTCATATTATGAATCATTTTATACCTTATAGTGTTCTTTTTAATAATAATGTATAAATAACTTAGTAGAGATTTTCGTGTAAATGTTAACAAAGTACAAGCGAATGAAACTTAATATTTTAACCTCTCTCTCTGCGATTAATTATTTGTAAATCGTGTTAATATAATAGACCTCACATCTATTGTATGTATTGATTGTTTTATGCCCTGCTTCTTTGGCTTTTGATAGAAGTTTAGGCATCTTTGGTAGGAGTTTAAGTTATTAGCAAATAGCTTAATCCACACTGGGCCTTTTTTTGTTCATCAAGGGCATGCGTTATAGCGCAGTCAACAGAGAATGTGAGGCATACCCGTGACGCGCGTTGAAATCGTAGCGCTCGCTATGACACTTTTCAACGCGGGTGGATTTTGACGCATTCAATTATTGAATATGCCAAACGAAAGTTGAATAAAAAGATGATGAAATTGCATAGTGTTGACATAGCTATAAGACAACAAATATATATATTAGGCAATCAATAATTGCCTAATATATTTGGATGTTACTCAAACTAAAGCGCTAGTGAGTAGAAAAACTTCTGTCAAAGAACATTAGAAACCGGGGTTAGGACATGCGCAAAAAAGTAGTGTACTATAATGAATACTCTGTTTCAATTCAATGTAACCAAAACTTAGAATAATGAATCAAAAGTAAATGTATTAACCGTGCAATGAAGCAGTAAAAAACACTTTAGTTTGGTCGAGTCTGATTTTTTAAATTTACATTTAGATGAAAACTTATTGAAATGGAGCACAGTGCTTACAAAAATTATATATCTACTTCATCAAGCATAATATAATTATACTTAATATTATAGCAGTTTTTACTCTTTTGCGCTTGTCTCTTTATTTATACGTAGCGTAAGTAGGAAAAATTTTAAGAAAGTATTCTTTTATTCGACCCATTTATTAAATTCTTAAGTATGAATTTATAACATATTATTAGCTGAAAATCGTACCCCAGAACAGGTTACACCGATCCCCACTACCTCCTATATAAGCAGAAGCATAACCGGGCAAGGGCCTCTTTGCTGCCCGTTCGTCGACCGGTAAGGTAGTTGTTTTCGGTGTTACGCGTTCTGGAGGTTAGTCTTTTATTGCTATATTTGGTATATTTTGTACCAGTGCGTTACTTTAAAAGTGTTAAAGTGATTATTGTGATATTGTGATTTGTGTGTAATAATTAACGATTGTCTATTGTAACAAATTTTGATTAATTAGTAAATTGTTAATTTTAGGTCAATTAAAATTGTTTTTTTTTTTATGTTTTATCACTTCTGATTCCTAAAAATATTTTATATTTTCAAAGTACGAGGTACTTATAGGAGTGTTTAAATTACGATTTGAAGGTGTGAGTAGCTGCTTCCCAAAATATATGCTATAGTCAGAGAATTGTTTGAGTAAAATATTGATTGGTTTATATGAAAATTACTAGGTTAAGTAGATGTAGTTGGAGAAAATTTTAGCCCAGTTGATCTCAGAGGCGAAATGCAAAGCAGTTCCTTGAAAATTATTTTCCTAATTGAGTTTTGGCCCACTTGCGACAATAGTTAAGTTTTAACCCTTCTTTAAAATATCATATACTTTCTTTCATATGTACGAGAGAGAGAACATAATATTTAAACCAGGGTTAACTTTAATCAAGCCTGGCGCAAGTTGTACTTCAAGTTTCAACCTATAAATGTATAGGGATTATTGTAGTGTATAGGTAGATTCCTGAAATTAAACAGGTGGATTGTTAAAAAGGACGTGGTAATATTATTAGTAGTTTGCCAAAAATGATGAAAGAAGTTGCGAGCTTGATTTTGATAAAAAATTTAACTGCTTATTACATATTTGATATCAGTAAGTAAATCGATTTCTTCAGTCAAAACTTAAACCTTGATTTAAAAAAAACGAGACTAAGGACCCTGAGCCATGTAAGGCCAATCTAACGGGAAAATGCTTGTTATTGGTTTATTAAATAAATAAATTAAGAAAACAAATTATCAAGTAATGCTCTGTTTCATAAGGTATCATATTATATAAATCTCTTTTTAACCTAGCTTCAATAGCCATTCAATAAACTTAAGTTTTGTTAAGGCACTTCCAAATGGCCTTGCAAGGAACACAGCTCCAAACAAGGCCAATATTATACGTCAATCGTTTAACTTGAAAATAGAGTCACAATTATTTATTTATTTGCTTTTACTAAAACAACATTATAATTTCTTTCAATTAAGCAACACATAAAATGCTCAATATATTTATATCATCTCAAAAAACTATGACGAACATTGCTTGAACATCATCTTATAACCAATAATATATAAATGGAAACTCTTTAAAAATAGTAGCAATAAGTGTCACATTGACACCTTATAACTAATTGCCAATGCGTTTTATAGTACAAACAAAAAAAAAATCTAAAATGGCCTTCTTATGGGCCCGTTCTTTATAAGGCCAAAATGTTCAATATGCGTGTATAATTTTATTAATCCTAATAAGTAAAGATGTTATAAAAAACAACATTATTTTAATTGTTACGGTACGCATCTATAACTAAAAATAACTGTTTATATGGTAATGATGTTTAGATGTTCCATGTAAAGTGTATGTTCCCTAGCAAGGCCAACTATCAAATCTTTGGTTGGGCCTTTTAGGGAACCACTGGCCTTCCTAGGAACATTACCAATATTTTAACGTAAATCGAGGAAAAAGTAGATTTTCTTTTATTAGTACCATATATATATCCCTATACGATAATGCCCTGTAATAAATTTTGAGATAAATATAGGTTATGTAATTAAAAACTAAAGTTTTTCAGGGTGCGGAAATTACTATTGTAGCCTCGACAACCAAAGTCTACAAACAGTGAGATCTCACTGCCACAATAGCGGCACGATCGACTCGCCGCCGCGTTTGTGACCATAAGTTTGATGGATCTAATTGTGTAGTAGAAGGAAAATGTCTTTGCATGACGATAACTGCGACTTTTTTATAGTTGGCCTTCAAAGGAACATGGCCTTACATGGCTCAGGGTCGTTATATCTAATATTACACAATTAGATGGTGTTGTAAACAATAAAATATATAAAATAAAAATTATTTATTTCAGTAATTCCTAAAAAAACAGTTATGTTAAGACTACAGTGTCATTTGTTGCTGTTTAAGAGTCCGTATACGAAATTTGCCGATTTCGCTGATTTAACAGACGTGAATTAACAGTTAAAATACAGTATTTCTATAAGTTTTAATGCACAACATGTAAGATCATTTCAATTACAATCTAATGTTGGAGCTAGATTTTTTTAAAGTATTTTTAAATAATCCAACTCAAACCCGCGACAGTTTTGTGATTTTTGCTGTAAAAAGTTTAGAATATCACCTGTTTCTGGATTGTATTGACGTATTAACGGTATAAAAAAAATACAGTGTACTGTTGAGAAATTAAAAAGTAATTCCAACATTATTAGATATAATGTTGGAATTACTTTTTACCACTTCAATATGAAATAGTTGAGTAAAAAATATGTAATTCGGCAAAATTTTAGAGAAAATGGGCAAAGAATTGCTGTTAATTTTGGCAACTTGGAGCTGCTGTAATTCATTAAAAAGAAAACGACAGAAATAATCTATAGATAAAATTCTATCAAATTCGAGACAAAAGAAAAAAACAAATTGTTCCAATAAACACGATTCAAAACAACCTAAATCTCACATTATATTACTCGCCGCAAGGCTCGAGTCGGCAGTCCGCGCTTAAATTATATTTTTAAATCTAATAATAAATATATATATTTTTCAATCTATTAAGGGGAAAAAACCAAATAATATTTCTGTAGCGAACCTTTGCAATTTCATATTCATCGGCAAAATTTCGTATACGGACTCTTAAATTACCAAATGATTAACGTTGACAATGATGATTACTTTAAGGTTAGGGAAATAGATTTACTTACTGAAAAATAAAAATGTTCAACGGTTTTTGTTAAAATGGAGCTCACAACTTTTGTATTTTTGTATGTAAAATTGTGTATTCATATTGCATATCAATGACATGTTACAGACCAACGGCATTCATTGCTATGCGGATGATAGTACAGCTGCTGTGGTGCTCTATTTACCGGTTCCCCCAATATTTCTCGGCTAAATGTCACTGATAGTCGAAACGAACTTGTGTCTAAGGTGGAGAATTCATTGGAGAAGGTCTCTGAATGGTAAACGTAACTTGGTAGACGTAACTTGGTCCAATTCAACCCCGCCACAACACAAGTCTGCGCGTTCACCACTAAAAAGCCACCAATGGTCGTATATATATATATATATATACCATCTCCCCTAGCATTGAAATACTTGCCGTTAACATATTATCAAGCGAAGTCCAGCGGGGCTAAAATGGTCGCTTTGAAGAATCATGATATGAATCATAATATGATTCATTTTTCTAAAATTGCAAAATGCGACTCTGCTTGCAATTCATTTCTGTATTTTTGTACTGATTTGACATTTGTCAGTTTGACAGTTTTGACAATTCATTTGCTGAATTGATTGAGAGGAATTGCTAAATGTGACCATTTTAGCCCCGCTGTTTCCATACCATCTAGAGCAGTGGTCCCCAACCTTTTTTTTCATGCGGGCCACAAACATGTTTTGGTCTTGGTGTCGCGGACCGCAACAATTTTTTTTGGGTTAATAAAATATAACATTCTTCAAAATTAACGATTTAAGAATCGAATAATTTTAACGACTATTACGCGTAGACTACGTTATTTTGCCGGTGGGCGTGAATTTCAAAATTGTTTATGTCACACGGGGGCCACAAATAAAGTCCCGGCAGGCCGCGTGTTGGGGACAGTGGATCTAGACTCTATAGAGGGTAAGGCCAATGTTAGCCTCGAAGAAGCTTGGTGTTCTGAATAGAGCGAGAGTTTTTCAGTCCCTGCCAGCGCCTACAACTCTACAAGGCGCAGGTTCGGCCTCATATGGAATATTGTTCTCATCTCTGGGCAGGGGCGCCAAAATACCAACTGCTCCCTCTGAATCGTATCCAACGAAGGGCCGCTCGAATTGTTGACTGCCATAGTGTTTCAAACAGCTTGGACCCCTTGGAATTACGCCGAGATGTAGCTTCACTCTGCACCCTCTATCGGTTGTATCACGATTCACGGGGAGTGCTCTGAGTAATTGTTCGGAATCATACCATCTGCAACTTTTCGCCATCGTCCCACGCGAAAAACATACCATCCTCATCACCTTGATGAGTGGCAGTTGTGCGTTTCTCGCGTAACTTTCTGAAAACTCTTGAACAAACTGTCACCAGCAGTATTTCCGGACCTATACGACCTGAAAATCTTCAAGAGCGTATTCCCTTTTAAAAGGCCGGCAACGCACCTGCAGCTCGCCTGATGTTGCGAGTGTCCATGGGCGACGGTAGTTGCTTTCCATCACGTGACCCGTTTGCGCGTTTGCCCCTTTATTTCATTTTAAAAATGGGAGCCCCTTTTAAATATTAATTTTATTTTGTTTTAAGTACTTATTATTGTTGTTATAGAGGCAACAGATATACCTACACAATCTGTGAATACTAAGGGAGATCGCACACGCCACACTTTTTGTGTGATCGAGTCTGCGGCTTACATACAATCTGCATGGCGCGCGCCATCAGAATGTATGGAAGCCGCAGACTCGATCACACAAAAAGTGTGACGTGTGCGATCTCCCTTAACATCAAGGCCCACAAAATAAAAAACTATAAGGTTTTAAAATTTTATTTACAATATATTAATATTCTCTGTATTTTATTATCGTGTTTATTTAACATCGTAGGCACTGTACAGTTTAAAGCATCACACACAAGTAATCTATAGACCCCACAGAACACCCAACAACGATCGAAGATACAAAAAAACTTTTCATAATTAAAAATTGGGACACCCTACGGTTGAAACATACAGGTGGACTTTAAAAAGGGCAGGGGAATCTGAAAATATTAAAGGTATATAGGATGTAACGAAACTTAATGATAATACTTCAGGGTGTGTATGTATTCCATATATGGAGTTCACTATGAAAGTACCAGTGTTAAAAGAGAAAATTTATCTCTATAAGGAACACATACACACCCTAAAGTGTTATCACCTAATTTTGTTACACCCTGTAAAGAAAAATGTTGAAAAAAGATGTGAGCTCAATTTTAACAAAAACCACATTGAACATTTTTATTTTTCAGTAAGTAAATCTATTTCCCTAACCTTAAAGCAATCATCATTGTCAACGTTAATCATTTGGTAATTTAAGAGTCCGTATACGAAATTTTGCCGATGAATATGAAATTGCAAAGGTTCGCTACAGAAATATTATTTGGTTTTTTCCCCTTAATAGATTGAAAAATATATATATTTATTATTAGATTTAAAAATATAATTTAAGCGCGGACTGCCTTGCGGCGAGTAATATAATGTGAGATTTAGGTTGTTTTGAATCGTGTTTATTGGAACAATTTGTTTTTTTCTTTTGTCTCGAATTGGATAGAATTTTATCTATAGATTATTTCTGTCGTTTTCTTTTTATGAATTACAGCAGCTCCAAGTTGCCGAAATTAACAGCAATTCTTTGCCCATTTTCTCTAAAATTTTGCCGAATTACATATTTTTTACTCAACTATTTCATATTGAAGTGGTAAAAAGTAATTCCAACATTATATCTAATAATGTTGGAATTACTTTTTAATTTCTCAACAGTACACTGTATTTTTTTCATACCGTTAATACGTCAATACAATCCAGAAACAGGTGATGTTGTAAACTTTTTACAGCAAAAATCACAAAACTGTCGCGGGTTTGAGTTGGATTATTCAAAAATACTTTTAAAAAATCTAGCTTCAACATTAGATTATAATTGAAATGATCTTACATGTTGTGCATTAAAACTTATAGAAATACTGTATTTTAACTGTTAAATCACGTCTGTTAAATCAGCGAAATCGGCAAATTTCGTATACGGACTCTTAAACAGCAAAAAATGACACTGTAGTCTGTTATGTTTTTTTTAGGAATTACTGAAATAAATAATTTTAATTTTATTTATTTTATTGTTTACAACACTTGTTGTAAACAATAAAATAAATGTTTTTACTACAATAAATAATTTTTATTTTATTTATTTTATTGTTTACAACACCATCTAATTGTGTGATATTAGATATAATTAAATTTATTAAAGTAATTTCCGCACCCTGAAAAACTTTAGTTTTTAATTACATAACCTATATTTATCTCAAAATTTATTACAGGGCATTATCGTATAGGGATATATATATGGTACTAATAAAAGAAAAACTACTTTTGCCTCGATTTACGTTAAAATATTGGTAATGTTCCTAGGAAGGCCAGTGGTTCCTTATAAGGCCCAACCAAAGATTTGATAGTTGGCCTTGCTAGGGAACATACACTTTACATGGAACATCTAAACATCATTACCATATAAACAGTTATTTTTAGTTATAGATGTGTACCGTAACAATAGGCTACTTGACCTATATTCAATTTCATTGAACAAATGCATATTTCTAGTAGAACTTGGCCTAGGAAACCGTATTTCACCCTTATTATCAAATAAAAGCTTATGATTGATAAATAAAGTCGATTTGAAAATATGATTTTATGAAAATAGGAATTGTACTGACGAAAACGCTTTTGCGGTACTTCCGATTGGGATGTGACGTCATCCTCATACTAATTTAATATCTTTTATTTATCGCGCTCGCTATATGTAAGTTTATTTGTACATAAATAATAAGAATAAGCATATTATATATTTTCTTCAATAATTCAAATAAAACATCAGTTTTATATTATATATTATCTCCATTTATTGTAGACGGGAAATGAAATGGCCAAAACTTTTCTCCAAAAGTTTTCAACATTACAAATGATTTCTAATTTCTTATATAATTATTTTAAAATTTTTGGGCACTTTTAGACTCGTACATTTAGCACATTAAAAAAATTTCAATAAAGAGAGTTTAAAATACAAAGCGTATGACGTCACACTATGGCGGACAGTGTTTTCGGCGCCATTTAAGAGGCATATTTTTCAATAAGCATTTTTATGGGTTTCTACTGTGTAAAATATTAAAATATTAGTTTTTTTTGTAAAATTGAATGATTATGAAGCGATTAGCATGAAGAAAAAAATTAGGTCAAGTAGCCTATTAAAATAATGTTGTTTTTTATAACATCTTTACTTATTAGGATTAATAAAATTATACACGCATATTGAACATTTTGGCCTTATAAAGAACGGGCCCATAAGAAGGCCATTTTAGATTAATTTTTTTTTGTTTGTACTATAAAACACATTGGCAATTAGTTATAAGGTGTCAATGTGACACTTTTTGCTACTATTTTTAAAGAGTTTCCATTTATATATTCTTAGTTATAAGATGATGTTCAAGCAATGTTCGTCATAGTTTTTTGAGATGATATAAATATATTGAGTATTTAATGTGTTGCTTAATTGAAAGAAATTATAATGTTGTTTTAGTAAAAGCAAATAAATAAATAATTGTGACTCTATTTTCAAGTTAAACGATTGACGTATAATATTGGCCTTGTTTAGAGATGTGTTCCTAGCAAGGCCATTTGGAAGTGCCTTAACAAAACTTAAGTTTATTGAATGGCTATTGAAGCTAGGTTAAAAAGAGATTTATATAATATGATACCTTATGAAACAGAGCATTACTTGATAATTTGTTTTCTTAATTTATTTATTTAATAAACCAATAACAAGCATTTTCCCGTTAGATTTGCCTTACATGGCTCAGGGTCCTTAGTCTCGTTTTTTTTTAAATCAAGGTTTAAGTTTTGACTGAAGAAATCGATTTACTTACTGATATCAAATATGTAATAAGCAGTTAAATTTTTTATCAAAATCAAGCTCGCAACTTCTTTCATCATTTTTGGCAAACTACTAATAATACTTTCAGGTTTCGCTTACCACGTCCTTTTTAACAATCCACCTGTTTGATTTTAGTAATCTACCTATACACTACAATAATCCCTATCTATTTATAGGTTGAAACTTGAAGTACTATGTCAACTTGCGCCAGGCTGGATTAAAGTTAACCCTGGTTTAAATAATATGTTCTCTCTCTCGTACATATGAAAGAAAGTATATGATATTTTAAAGAAGGGTTAAAATTTAACTATTGTCGCAAGTGGGCCAAAACTCAATTAGGAAAATAATTTTCAAGGAACTGCTTTGCATTTCGCCTCTGAGATCAACTGGGCTAAAATTTTCTCCAACTACATCTACTTAACCTAGTAATTTTCAAATAAACCAATCAATATTTTACTCAAAAAATTCTCTGACTATAGCATATATTTTGGGAAGCAGCTACTCACACCTTCAAATCGTAATTTAAACACTCCTATAGGTACCTCGTAATTTGAAAATATAAAATATCTTACAAATTCATACTTAAGAATTTAATAAATGGGTCGAATAAAAGAATACTTTCTTAAAATTTTTCCTACTTACGCTACGTATAAATAAAAAGACATGCGCAAAAGAGTAAAAACTGCTATAATATTAAGTATAATTATATTATGCTTGATGAAGTAGATATATAATTTTTGTAAGCACTGTGCTCCATTTCAATAAGCTTTCATCTAAATGTAAATTTAAAAAATCAGACTCGACCAAACTAAAGTGTTTTTTATTGCTTTATTGCACGGTTAATACATTTACTTTTGATTCATTATTCTAAGTTTTGGTTACATTGTATTGAAACAGAGTATTCATTATAGTACACTACTTTTTTGCGCATGTCCTAACCCCGGTTTCTAATGTTCTTTGACAGAAGTTTTTCTACTCACTAGCGCTTTAGTTTGAGTAACATCCAAATATATTAGGCAATTATTGATTGCCTAATATATTTGTTGTCTTATAGTTATGTCCACACTATGTAATTTCATCTTCTTTTTATTCAACTTTCGTTTGGCATATTCAATAATTGAATGCGTCAAAATCCACCCGCGTTGAAAAGTGTCATAGCGAGCGCTACGATTTCAACGCGCGTCACGGGCATGCCTCACGTTCTCTGTTGACTGCGCTATAACGCATGCCCTTGATGAACAAAAAAAGGCCCAATGTGGATTAAGCTATTTGCTAATAACTTAAACTCCTACCACAGATGCCTAAACTTCTATCAAAAGCCAAAGAAGCAGGGCATAAAACAATCAATACATACAATAGATGTGAGGTCTATTAGATTAACACGATTTACAAATAATTAATCGCAGAGAGAGAGGTTAAAATATTAAGTTTCATTCGCTTGTACTTTGTTAACATTTACACGAAAATCTCTACTAAGTTATTTATACATTTTTATTAAAAAGAACACTATAAGGTATAACTTTTCATTGCTTTTATGACTGGCAAATGTCTCAAGAACCTCCCAAGTTCAAATTTATTTAAGAATTTAAAATTACTGTCATTGAATGTAAATGAATACATCTCGATAGCATAAACTTACACTCATTGAGTTTTGATCAATCAGAATACGTCAGATGTTGGTTTAAAATTTAAATAAGTACATAATATTGAGAAAAAAAACTGTTTATTATATTATCGACACTGTATCGAAACTCTATCAAAATTAGACAAAAACGACCGGCGACATATTTAAAAAGATGTAGACTCTATTGTAACTCTACATAACGTTTTTTAAACATCGGAATTTTATCGGAAAATGACTAGCGACGAGATTTTTTGAGATTTGCGTAAGTAGCAAAGCGTTATAAAAATACAATTTTACGGTGAGTTAAAATTGTAATCCCATAAAAATATACCAAAATTTTTACTTATGAAATGTCATCTAAAAATAGACTTTAATACTTACTAATTTAAATTTAAAATTAGATTTGCCATAAAGTATTTTAAGTAGCTGTATAATATTGCACATGCTTAAAATTGTATTATATTTAAAAATTATAACATGGATCAACAGTAAAGAGAACTCTAAATTACTATAACAGGTATGTTTTTTACTTATTATTTTATTTTACATAGCAACAGAGAAATTTGCCAGTCATACTTTCCGTAAGATGGTCGCATAGCAATTCCTCTCAATCAATTCACAAAATGAATTGTCCAAACTGTCAAAGTCACCTATGTCAACTTAGTACGAATTTAGACCAATTGTATTGGTCAAACTCACGAATGTCAAATTAATACGAATTTAGACCAATTGAATTGGTCTAAATTTGACATTCGCGATTTTGGCAGTTTGACAATTCATTTTGTGAATTGATTGAGAGGAATTGCTATAAAACCATTTTAGCCCCGCAGAACAGTTTTCTGCAGTTTCACTACACAATATAATTTTCTACAAACCACAAAACATTTAGCGGTCTGTCGCATATTTTACAGCAGTTTTGAAAGTATCACACAAGATGCTTGCATTTTACCTTGATAACAAGAATTTGTCATAATAGGAGTTATTAGAAATTCAGCTATTGACCTATCGCCTATCTCGCTTTCACCCATGCGAAGTAGCGATATAAACAAAAGTGACAATAGTAGCGATAGATGATAAGTCAATGGCAGATCTTCTATGACTTCTCACAATTTATTCGTATTTTAGTGACGACATGCAATAGATATTTCAAATTGCTTCCATGTTATTGTTTGTAATTGCAATACACATCGACGTGAATATGAATAAAATTCCCTGATAGCACAACAGACTGTCAAAAGGTTTATAATTTGGCTACTGTTAAGTCAGGGGTGGCCAACAAAATAATATGTAACTAAGACACAAAATAACTTAGCCACAAAAAAGAGATAAAATAACTTGGCCACAAAGAAAGATGCGGTAAAAAAACATTTGACTGATTGATTTTATAAAACCTGACCAGTAAGTAAAGATGGCGTTAGATGTTACACACAAGACAAATTTGTGTTTAGTAAAATTTTAAGTGTATCACAAACTGAGGACCGAGTGTAAGTTTTTGTTTCAGATTCGATCGTGAACGCGTTTGGCGTTTACTAAGTTTTTGTATGGGATTTGTACAGCGCCACCTAGCGATGCTCACGGGAGTGAGCCCAGCTCCCATACAAAATCTTAGTAAACGCCAAACGCGTTCACGATCGAATGTCAAACAAAAACTCACACTCGGCACACTGTCACCTTTTCCGCAATATCGATTTTTATACGTCTGATCAGTGTAAAGGTCTAGGCAGAGACAATTGACAGTAACGTAATCGCAGTAATAACGAATAAAAAAAATATCGATATTATAGTCCTACAAATACAATGTGTAACAAAACTTAGTAATAATACTTTAGAGTGTATGAGTTCCCCTGTATAAAGTTCGCTGTGAAAGTAGCAGCGCTTAAAGAGTAACTTTTTTAACTTTAGTATGGGAAAATTCATGACGTTTGGACGCTTGCCCATACACATCACAAAAAAATTTCTCTTTCACAGTAAAGTCAGTTTTCAGTCACAAGGGTCACATACACGCCCTAAAGTATTATCTTTTGCGCGTGACCATTGGGGCGGATGGGACTCTATAATTTTGACGGTTATTGTGAACGAACATTATTCTTTTTCCACTAGGAGTAAAACAAAGCGCCACCTGGTGGCTTCGTGATTTCGAAAACTCTCAATTGATATTTAAAAAATCCACACCGTCTATTTTCCACCAAGCAGAGCTCTGTATCTATCAAAGCCGCTAACCAAGACCTTTTCTCTATCGCTTCTTTATAGATTCGCCTATCAAAATGCATAATAGGTATACGAAATTGACATGATGAGTCGAATGTCGACTTCATAATATTATCGAACGATTATGTCAATTCCATACATTTTTTATATGCGATTCTTTATGTAATATGTAACAAAACGTCTTGGCCAGGGACTCAGATCTGTCGTGTCAAACGACTGTCGTTGTCGTCACAAGATCGTTGAAACCACGACCGATCTGTAGACTGTAATGTTTCTAATATACTGTCAATCATTTCTGCCACAGATTATAAATCGTAGTATAGCATCTATATAATCAGTAGAGTCACGTGAGCCGGCAAGGCAGGCGGCCGCAGGATGAGTGCCATCTTCTCTTACACTGGTTGGACTCCGCGTCAGAGATCTCAGCAGTAGACATGGTTCGGGAGCAGTCGCCCATTTCTGTAAATAAAGAATTGTCTGTTAAATAAATAGTGAAATGTTAAGTTTGTAAGGCCACAATGTTCCGTTACGGTGCGTCATAGCAGGTCAACGTTGTTGCGTTCTACATAGTTACCTACTAATAATAAGATTCACACTGTTTATGAGAGTTATACAGCGTTTTGTCCTCGTCTGTTAAACTACTTTTCTAACATATCTGACAAGCACAAAATTATTGTAACTGTAACGTAGTACGTTATTTTTACTAGACGTTCCGCGCGACTTCGCCCGCGTAAATTAGATATTTCACAGACAAATTAGTCCACAAAAATAGCCTATGATCCTTCACGTGGTCTACTTCTTATCTGACCCATAACAGAAAAATTGCTCCAGTAGTTCGTGAGATAGCCCTTTCAAATAATTTCCCCCGTTTTTTCCACATTTTCCTCTATTTCTTCGCTCCTATTAGTCTTAGCGTTAAAAAATATAGCTTATAGCCTTCCTCGATAAATGGGCTTTCTAACACTGAAATAATTTTTCAAATCGGACCAGTAGTTTCTGAGATTAGCGCGTTCAAACAAACAAACCAACTCTTCCGCTTTATAATATTTGTATAGATTAGTAAGAGTATTTTATAAAATGCCACATTATTCCGTTGCATCGTGATAAAGTGCTCTGATTAGCCGAAACAACTGCGACGTCGCAATGCAACGTTGCAACAACGCACCGCAATCAAGCATTGTGGCCTCGCCCTAACATAGTCGGCTGCTAAAAGATAGGCAGGTTTCTATGCAGTAAATTGTAAATAATATTAATAACTTCAGAACCCAAAAAACTTTATTAACATAAATTAGCATTTTACTCTATCAGGGTCAAGCGGTATTTAAAAGGAAATATTTTAGTTCACATTTTAAAAACTTGCCCCTCGCTTATAGCAAATTTTTATATTTTTAAAAGTTACTAGGCGTTACATTTATTTAGATCTAAGCATTGGAATAATAATAACCAGAGCGTTTAGCCAAGTCAACTTCACTCCTTGCCGTCGTAATTATAGTTCGATAGCTAAAATGTCTAGGAATTGACATAAGTATCAGTTTCAGAACTTTCTCGTACTAAAAATCTATGTCGTCTTGGCTAAAGACCCAGATTCTCGTTAATAACATTATCACACGTAATCTCACACTACGAACCAACAAATGCAAGGATGGACTTGACCTGGATTGCATATATTGTTGAAATCTGTAATGGCCAGTACACCAGATTATCACTGTTCTAAAATTAACTTCACAAGTACCATGCGCACATTGCACAGATATTTACAAAATATATCGAACACAATATCTTAGAACATAAACAGAGTTAGGGCCTGTTTCACCACTTCCTGATAAGTACCGGATAGGTTATCTACAACTTATCTGACAGATGGAGTATGGAGTATCTATCAGATACGTTGTGGATAGCCTATCCGACACTTATCAGAAAGTGGTGAAACAGTCCCTTAATATTGCACATTTTTATGCAGTTTAAAAAAAAGTATGATAGACAGATAGATGATAATTAATTAAATTATTTTACAAATGAAACGGTCAACTAGACCAAATACTTGTTGTAATATGAATGAATTTAATTGCTGATTTCTTATTTACGATACCAAATCAATAAACATGCGGCTCTGCCACTTTTGCATGCAACAATTATTTACAATACCAAAGACGGGATGTAAAGAACATTTTTTAAAAGATGTTTGAAGTCTAGTAAACTTAAACTACTGCTACACGCACATTCTCGCATCAGTTTGATCCGGAATAAAGGGAATCCTTTAACTGGTTGAATGACGGAGTGAAATTTTTTATTATATAGTTCTTGCAATCTACGATTGCGCGTCGCCCTTAGTTGTGTGAGTGACCATATCTATACACGCATACATGGCTCGCTCGCTTCTGACTGCTCCGTCAGGTACGCACACTAACGAAAATGTCTATTCACATTTCCAACTACAAATAAAGGCGACGCGCACTCTTAGATTGCAAGAACTATATCTACATACCATCGAGGAAATTGATGCCTAGGCAGGTGACGGACATACGTTATTTGGTCGCCTTATGTCCATTCAATGTTAGCTGTGGTCGGTCGGATGAGTTTAACGTAACGCGACCAAATTACTCAGGTCCGCCATCTGCCTAGGAATCAACTTCTCTGGTAGCTTCTCTGGTAATTATTTTGGCGTCAGTCTCAAAGACTGATGGACTAAACTGATTCTAGACTGAACCAGTGACCGTTAGAGTGCGGTTACACGGTCAGTCTGGCGTCATTCCAGTCCATCAGTCTGATCCAGACTGACGAAAGAATGATCGCAATATAATCGTTTGATTGACGGAGTGATAATTTTTATTAAATACTTTTCAGCAATAATTCTGGCGTCAGTATCTTATAAGGCTGATGGACTGAACTGATGTCAGACTGAGCGAGTAACCGTTTAGAGTTTACGAAGCAGTGGGCCTATTATGACCTCTTATTTCCAGCCAGTTTACGCCCAAAATGTACCGTTTTCGGGCGTAAGCTGGCTGGAAATAAGAGGTTATAATAACCCATTTAGACGTGGGAGAGCCATGCTTCGGCACGAATGGGCCGGCTCGACCGGAGAAATACCACGTCCTCACAGAAAACCGGCGTGAAATAGCGCTTGCGCTGTGTTTCGCCGAGTGGGATTGGGCCTCCGGTAAACTCACTAGTTTACCGGAGGCCCAATCCCCTACCCTTTTCCCTTCCTTACTCTTCCCTATTTCCTTCCCCACCCTCCCCTATTACCCCTTAAAAGGCCGGCAACGCACCTGCAGCTCTTCTGATGCTGCGAGTGTCCATGGGCGACGGAAGTTGCTTTCCATCAGGTGACCCGTTTGCTCGTTTGCCCCCTTATTGCATTAAAAAAACCCATCAGAACGTTGCTGTTGAGGGTGTATGACGAGTTTGTGGCGGGTTCGCTGCAACGCATTCATGGCCCGTTCCGCGTCGAAGCCGCCGCTAGTGTGGTAGGCCTCATCGTGCTATCAGAGAAGTTGATTCATAGGCAGATGGCGGACCAACGTAATTTGGTCACTTTATGTCAAACCCAGCCGACTGATCACGACTAAGCGGGTCCCTAGACGAGCAATTATTATATCGCGCAATTTTTTATTTATTTATATATTTAACTCAGGCATCTTGGCCCATATTATAAATACCTTATAGACTAACATACATACATACATAGTACATACATACATATCACGTATTGTGTAATATTATTGACCGTCTAAAGTTTATATTGAACATTGCGCGCCTTCAATCTAATTGTCAAATAAACTGTTCAATAAAATTGAAGCGGGATATTGCACAATATATTGCACAATACACGTGAGTCCGTCAACAGCCTAAGTGCCAACCCACACGTACCACAACCACACGACATCGCAACGACAAAATGTCGTCGAGCAAGTGGTCGACAACGACTGCAAAATTTGGTACGTGTGAATGGTCCAGTTTTATTGCAATATGAAATATACGCCTGACCACTTGGTGTGGTTGTGGTTGTCGTGTGGTTGTGGTTCGTGTGGGTTGGCCCTTTGAATCAATTTCATCGACGGTAGGTACATTAAGGGTAGGTGGTAGTGAATACTGACCGTTCCTCAGCTCCCGCTCAGTGAAGTAGTCGTGTGGGTCCTGGTAGTGTCTCTCCACTAGGTACGGTATGACGGTGGTGGTGTGGGTGTCGTCCGAGCGGCGCGACCGCGGCGCTACCAGCCGCTCGCCCGCCGGTAAAGGAGGTACCGCTAGCACCCACCTGGAGAGTAACAAATTAAGGGCCTGTTACGCCACTTTCTGATAAAGTGGCGAATAGGCTATTCACACCTTTTTTGACAGATTCTCCATACTTTAACTGTCAAGTTAAGTGGTGGATAGCCTATTCGGCACTTATCAGGAAGTGGTGAAACAGGTCCTAAATAAATAATGATAGACTTCCGATTGATCAGATTGGCCACAACACGAGAACCAAAGAGCCTTACGGGGTGGCCCGAAATTCGTTTTACATTCGGTTTAACCGAACTTCGGCAGATTGAACCGAACTTCGTCATTCGGTCGAATTTCGGTTAAAATGCCGAACATTCGGCACTAAATATACGTCTTGTACTATCATAATTCATAATAGAAATTAATGAAAAAACACAATATTATCTGTAGTACTTAACAGTGAAATAAAATAAGTCTGATACAAGAAGTATGTACTCATTCATAATCATTTACTTATTTGAATTAGAAAAAGTAATTAGTACGGGAGCCCTAGAACATTATTTTTTTTATTACTAACAAGCAAATTTTTTGTGAGTAGCTACATTTTGATAAGACGAACAAAGTCGAACGACGAAGTCTTTTCAATGACCAGTCTCAAAAATTTTTGGTTACTTAAACAAACAAAACACAAAATTATAACGCGCTCTTCTTACTAACAAAACCATCCTTAGAAATATTTTTTGTTAAATAAAAAAAAAATTACTGCCCTTCTCAACAAGTCTAAGAAATCTCTTAAGAGTCCGTGTACGAAATTTGCCGATTTCACTGATTTAACAGATGTGATCACTTAAAATACAGTATTTCTATAAGTTTTAATGCACAACATGTAAGATCATTTCAATTATAATCTAATGTTGGAGCTAGATTTTTTAAAAGTATTTTTAAATAATCCAACTCAAACCCACGACAGTTTTGTGATTTTTGCTGTAAAAGGTTTAGAATATCACCTGTTTATGGATTGTATTGACGTCTTAACGGTATAAAAAAAATACAACGTACTGTTGAGAAAGTCGTCTATACAATGTGGGATTGCTTTTTACCAGTTTAATATGAAATAGTTGAGTAAAAAAATATGTAACTCGGCATAATTTTAGAGAATATGGGCAAAGAATTGCTGTTAATTTCGGCAACTTGGAGCTGTAATTCATAAAAAGAAAACGACAAATAATCTATAGATAAAATTCTATCCAATTCGAGAAAAAACAAAAAAAAAAGGAAAACAAATTGTGCCAAAAAACACGATTCAAAACAACCTAAATCTCACATTATATTACTCGCCGCAAGGCTCGAGTCGGCAGTCCGCGCTTAAATATATATTTTTAAATCTAATAATAATATATATATATATATATATATATATATATATATTATATATATATATATATATATATATATATATATATATATATATATATATATATATATATATATATATATATATATATATACGGAGTTCTCTTAGTGTCTTCGGAACCATAGAATACCTTGGTGCAAAATCTTGCGTTTTTGGAAGTCGGTTAAAAATTGTTACAACCGTTTCCACGCGATACTATCTACCAAAAATCTGCTTTAACAAAGTAAATAATAAGAGCTTGACAATAATATTATTATCAAATGTTTAATATAATGGGTTCAAACATAACACATTTTACATAATATAATATATTAAGTAGGTCACAGGCGGTCGGCGCGAGCGCGTGCTCCCCGTATAACTTCGTCTCAGGCACTGAAGCGCGGGAATATTTTTTTTATAGGTTTATTTTGTATGCTTTTACATATTGTTCTTTCCGATGTTGTTTGTTTATTTTAGTTATGCAGTTTTTTTTCTTTCTTTTGGTTTATTGCTTGGTTGTTTGGTTTAGTGTGTGCTGTGCATTGTCTTAATGTGTGAATAAATCATTTTATTATTATTATTATTAAAGATAACAATTTCCTGTTTTCAAGTTAAGTACAGCAAACATTTTTAACGGCCTCAAACCAAGTTTATATATCAAGCCATTATATTTGAAATGAATATTTATATACTTCAACTGAAACGATTTTATTTGCATTCTAAAATGTTGAAAGTTATTCAGTAGACTGGAGGGCAAAGATGCGTTCTTTGTGGAAATGTGATATGTGGAAGAGTTATCTTTTGTCGTGTTGCGTTTTAAAACCCGCTAGGAGAGATAAAATTATATTTATACTAGCTGTCCCGGCAAACATTTCTTTGCCATATTATAAAGTATATCGCCCGTATTATTGTATTGAACTGACTAAATAAGTATGTCGCCATGGCAACGTCAATCGCTATCCCGTCACACAAACGGTGGTCGCCGCCAGTCTCAGCTTGTAATAATTTACTACGAGTATTAATATATATATTCAACAAATGCACTTATCAATCTATACTTATAAAATTACATGTCCTGACTGACTGACTGATTCATCATCGCTGAGCAAAAACTGTTAAAGTTACAGCCACGAAATTTGGTAAGTAGGGTTGTTTTATTAAGTAGACACCCACTAAGGAAGGGATTTTGAAAATTTTACCCCGAAGGGGGTGAAATAGGGGTTAAAAATCTGAATGAAAGTCCGTCACTTCTTAAGTTAGGAACTTAAAACTTTATCTTTGGGTTACTGATTAAAAATGAATGGATACGTATTTAAGCGTTTTTGGAAATTCTTCCCCCAAGGGGGTGAAATTGGGGTTGAAAGTTTCAATGGAAGTCCGTTATTTCTTGAGTTAGAAGCATGAAATTTTATGTTTGGACTACTGATTAAAAATGAATGGATACGTGTTTAAGCGTTTTTGAAAATTCTACCCCCAAGGGGGTGAAATAGGAGTTGAAATTTTAAATGAAAGCCTTTATAAGTATACTATGTTAACGCGGACGAAGTCGCGGGAAACAGCTAGTATAATATAAAGTACCCAGTAGCCGATTCTCAGATCTACTGAATATGCATTTAAAATTTGGTAAAAATCAGTAAAGCCATTTCGGAGGAGTTCGTGGACTAACATTGTGACAGGAGAATTTTATATACAGGGTGCAATTAAACCTTCCTGCCAAATTTTTTTTCAGGGCTTAGGTATCATTAGGAGAATCCATTTAACCAAAAAAATTGGGTGTTATTTTTTTGTTAATGACATTTTATCCCTTTTAAAATCGTTGCAGAATGCTCACTCGCGGCGGTGGGTATGATCGGGGGTGACGCGGGGCGAGGCGCACGCGCGCGTGGGCACGTCACGCGCGGGCGTTTAATTGCACCCTGTATAAGATTTTTTTTATTCTACACAAAACGGGAAAATTATAAAACGAAATTAAAAAGCCCTCCTATTCATAAGCTGTCAGCTTGTTGCTACCAAGAGGGACAAGGACATAATAAAAAAATATTACTGAAACCGAGAAAAAACCTTCCTTTATAATGGTGAGTTTGCGATGAGTAAACATAAGCAGTAAATCATACGCCCAAACTATTACATATATAACCAAAATATAACAGTTGATTTTACCACACCTTATACAGGGTGTAACATAAGTGAGTGACATAATACTTTAGGGTGTGTTATGTGTATGCCCTTGTAAAGAGTTCACTGTGAAAATACCTACAGGATTACAATATGTTACATACCTAAAGCTGATCGCACATTTGTCAGCACCGTACGCGCCGTACGCGTCGAACGCACCGCATAGTACACGAAATGCGGCGCGTACGTTGCGGACGTACGTGCGAGGTTTTACATCATTTCATACAACGAATTCTATGGGTCTAAACACACTAGGCTGAATTACGCCGGCGTAATTTACGTGGCCGAAATCATGTTCAGCCGCTTACGTCTGATGCGACACACTATAAATTACGCGAAGAGCCGAAATTTCACGACGTATTTTCCGTTGCGGAACGCGCGCGTAAGTATTTGAAATTCTCAAATGTAATGTGTGCGTTAACGCTTTGGAGATAAGGTTGGATTTCCTATGTTCGGTTTTGATAATACCGTCGCGTATAATGTGTTGCTATACAAAACATTACCGCCGAATCGCTGCCGAACTTTACGCTCGACTTGGCTCGACGGAAATTCGGCTCACGACGGAATTTCGGCATTGTGTGACGTCTGTCATGTTCCGCCCATATTTTGTATGGATTTGAAACGCGGCGGAATTTACGTCGGCGTAATTCAGCCTAGTGTGTTTAGACCCTATAATGGGGCGCGTTCGTGCTGATATTAATGTGCGATCACATTAAGGTTAAGTATGTACTATCAGAGAAGTTGATTCCTAGGCAGATGGCGGACCTAAGTATTTTGGTCGCGTTAAGACAAACCCATCCGACGGATCTGAGCTAACATGAGAGCCAGTCCACACGGCGCGTGCGTTAGCGTAGCATCGACGCAGCCCTGCCGTTTGACGCATAACCCGCCACACGGGCGCTGCGTCATCGCAGCGTTATTACGAGGCAGTCTTGACGTCAACACCCCCTCTCGCTTCGTCGCGGGGGCTGCTGTACGTCATGTGAACGTTGCGACAACGCAGCGCGCCGTGTGAACCTACCTTGGTCATTTGTAAGTAAAACAACGCAACGGCAACGCGCCGTGTGGACTGGCTCTTAATTGACATACTATGCCGACCACATCACACATGACGTAGGTCCGTCAACTGCTTAGGGTCTACACAAACTAAACAGTTCACACGACTACACGCCAACTGCAACTGAACTGCAATCCGACTGCACGTTTGGTTTGCAGTTCTATTGCAGTCGTATTGCAGTCGTGTCAACTGCATTCAAACTGCACTTGAACTGCAATTTGTGGTTGGATTGCAGTTGAAATGCGGTCCGTCTGTGTAGACTGTAGACCCTTAGGAATCAGTTTCCTCAATGGTACTCACGGGTGTCGTCTAATCTCGTGCACGGTGGGCCGGAGCGCGGGGTCTCGTTTCAGCATATGCGTGAGGAGGGACTCAAGCGGGGGGCCGAGCGAGGGCGGCGGGGGGGCGGGCTCCCCCCTCCCGATTGCCTCCAACAGCCGGTACACGTTGTCCCCCTCGAACGGGTATCGACCCGTCGTCATGTTGTATCTGAAATTGTGTGAGAAAAATAAACTTGAGGATGTTAGAAGTCAGTTGTATGAAACTGCAGCTTAAGGGCGTTCTTTACGGAGATACCGTAATTTACCGTATTTCAAGCCTTATAAACTCATAATTTGAAAGCTACAAAGTTATAATAAAAATACAACAATAATCTTCAGTAAGTATATAAAAATTCTTTTCCCCATTTTAAATTTTCTATTTTTGTTTATTAGACTCATGATATCAGCTTCCAAAGTAAAACCAATTAATTAAAATTCAAGCATACATTCAGCATCTCCGTAGGATTTACAAATTACTTTTATTTGAAACACACGCCAATAGATCGACAATATCATAAACTTAATATTCCCCGTTTAAAATTTTTTTTAGGACAATTTTGAACTAAGATAAGTAAAAAAATAGGGTTTTGGTGCGATCTCGGCAACGCGGCAAATGTATGGCCAAGGTCGTTTGCTCGGGGGACGGCCTTAATAAGTTGTTAGTTCGTACATACAGAAGCTTTACTCGAAAGACCATAAAGGCTACATAGCTTTACATTTAACGTTTTACGTTAATTATAGGGACGCACCGAAAAAAATTTACTGGCAGATTTTGAAAACACAAGTCTCCTTGTGAGTCAAGTTTGCCCTCTAGCTGCAAACGAAATTTCGAAAACCAGATTTAATAATAATTTGCTGTAGTATTGTTGTGCTTTTTTTGGCTTTGCAAATATTCACAATGAAATCAAAATACTTAAAACATATTTATTCTGGAAAGAACTGAAAGATATTTTACATCACCTAAAGAATAACTTGGCAAGGATAATTTCAGAGCAAGATCATAGTTATTTGTGTAGTCAAAGTAATTCCACAGTAACAGATTTAAATATTCAATTATTTCAATAAAAATGCATAATAAAATTAATTTAGTGAATTTTTGAATAATTAGACGTTAGAAACAATATTTTTCTTACAAAATATTTCTTTTGGGTGTCTTCAAGTGTATTGAGTAAATCTGACTGTGTTACGTAAACTGTTTGGTATTCTTTTGTCGATTATACAAAAGAAATTTATAACTGAATATAGGTCAAATGTACTCCGAGCATGTTGTTGGCAACGGTATAGATACATCAGGACTATGAGTCATCGACAATAATATACAACATTTATATTTCTATATGTTTACTCATTCAATTACTTAGAACCAATCATGATCAGCCTGTGCTGGCTTGATATATTTCCTGGAGTTTTTTTAACCACATATGTTTTGTTTAGTCTGATGAGGTAGAGGTTACAGAGAACCGCAATCCATGCTGTTTTGGTTTTAGATGTATTGTGTAGGTGGCAGGAATCCCTTGACAGATGAATGGTTTGCTTGTAAAATAATAATTAAAATCGTCATCGCTACATAATTGTAACATTTGAGACACTAGAATTATAATATGGTGACAGCATCCATGCATTGTAAATTGAAATAATTAATAAGTTGTCTTTTCCTGTCCTACCCCACAGTACTCTCTGATAATATAAAGTCACAGTCATATGGTTACAAACAGTTAAGACTTACAATGTGACTCCGCTACTCCATATATCAACTTTAACACCAGAGAATTTTTCAGCTCCATTTGCAATTTCTGGTGGCTGAAATGCTGGGGAGCCCTGTCCTATGTAGCACGTGTCTTCTGGAGAGAACATGTCTAAGGCCTGAAATATGTAATGTCATGAATATAGCCACCGGATAATCATATATTATCAGTTTTCCTTAAAGCAAACATTTCTTTAACTTTATTACGTAGAAAATACTATGTTGATTATAAAGTTTATTCACTACATTAATACATTGTTAAAATACCAGAAAAACATTCCCTAAAAGCAATTCCAAATTTTTAAATTGAATTAACTCTTATTAGAATGAATTTTGCTTACTTCAGCAACTCCAAAGTCTGTGATCTTCAATGTTTGGTCCAGGGTGAGGAGTAGATTACCAGGCTTGATGTCTTTATGTACAACACCCTGTCCATGCAAATATTCTAAGCCGTCCAACAGCTGGGTGAAGTAATTGTGCGCTTGGCGCTGAGGAAACTTTTTACCAGGACTAGACTCAAGCATATCCTAAAACCAAAATTAAGCCTGATTTAGGCCGCATTTCCACTGATGCTGAGCAGACCTAAGCATTGCCGAATTGACCAATCACCATGCTCGAAATCTTCACTGTCATTCCGCTGGAATAGCATGATTGGTCAATTCGGGCACCGCTAAGCTCCGCTCCGCTTCAGTGGAAACGCACCCTTAATGACCCACAATCCTGCCACTGAAGCTCCTATTTGTCCTGGGTACATACCCAGGACAAATAGCGGTTAGGAAATCACCAAAACTTATTAATATGATCAAAAGGGATGCCAATGGAACATAATAATTTTACATTATAATTAAATTTAACCAGAAGAAACTACTATGAGTGCAAGTATTTCAACTATCCCATCCCAGTTTTCAGAAAACCATTATATATCTCACAGAATGGATAAAATATTTATTTATTACTTATAGAGTCAATACATTATACTAAGCGTTTCGGCAGCGCCATTGGAGCTCACATATTCGAAGATGTATGGGGGTAGGAGTATGCACTGCCGAAACGCTTAGCAATAAAACCAGCCTTAGAGTATAATATAATTATTTGCATGTCAACCAAAGTCTTTAAAGTTTAGTCTACAAACCTGGAGAACACCGACACAAAACTCCATAACCAGATACATTTTCTGCTTCTCATCATTATACATTACATCGACTAGTTCTATCACATTTTTATGTCTAAGTATCCGTAGCAGTTGTATTTCTCTCTGGACGTTTTGTTCACCGTTCGGTATTCTCCTGAGCTTTCTCTTCTTTAGAATTTTGACGGCCCTCCTGGATAACGTCTCAGAGTCCAGCATTTCCTTGACTTTTCCATACGAGCCCTCCCCTAACACGTCGCCCATAACGTATTTTCCTATTAGCTTACATTTTTTCTTTTTACTACGATAAATTATATCTGCACTATCGACTCTATAAAAAATATCATTTGTTTGGTCTAAATTAAGATCTAATTCGTCTATCTGATCGTCGTCTAACCAGGTGACGGAGTGCCTCTCTGGGCTGCCCTCCAACAGAAAGTTCTCCTCGCTCTCTTGGGGAGCCATGATATCGGCGACCTCGTATTCGATATTTTCACCATCGGGAAGACTTTCACTGCTACTAATTTTTCTACACATTCTTGGATCCATTATCTATGAAGTAACACATTTGGGAAATTGTTTATACATCTATTTTCACCGTTACAAGTCGTCGCCCGGAACAATACGATCCGTGAACCTTAGAAAACTTACAAATTGATTTAACTGAACATATTTTCTATAAAGTCCTTTCGCCAAAAAACCTTTTTTGATTACAAAAACCAAATGTAAATAAATCCTGCTGCCTGTAATTTGTAGAAGATTATAATCAGGTGGACGAAACTTTCCGAACAAAAAAAAAATTGGAAACGTAGCTACTAAACTAAATCGCATAATCTGTACAATTTTTAAGCACGGTCGACTGTGATTGGTTGATAAAAAAGACCATAGAGAATATAAACTACATGAGAAAAAAGAGGAAGAATAGTTTAAAACTCAAAGTTCGAATTTCATTTTGTGAAAATTATATTGTAGCAACTCATACAAAAATTGTAAATTAAGCATTGAGATGTATGGAGTTGACACCGCAATGCAATGCTTGGTCACATTCAAGAGACGCTATATAGCCGCAGCGCACTTAGTCGGCCGCGAGCTCTTCTGCGCGCTTGACGTATGACAATTATAAAAAAAACAAAATAAAAGTCACAAAAATGCCTTGGTGTGTCTTATGATATTGTAAAAATAATTCCAAAAACACTTCCAAATGCGACGGCATAACATTTTATCGAACTCGAATTAACATTTTATTTTCAATTAAAATACGAACATTCAATTACTAGGCGAAGAGAAAGATTTCGCATTGTCATAGAGTGGTAGATTCAGAGGGGAATGTAGGCAGAATACAGATATCTATGATGAGACGACAATGAATGAAGTATTCAGGTAGACGAGTTTGTATTTCGGTAATATAAATACGGTATTACGTGTACATTATACATGCGTACATTATAATTGTATTTATAAATATTCAAGTAATTTAAATAAGGTAAGTACGTAGTGGACTTTGAATCCATACTTATTATAATATAACTAGCTCTCCCGGCAAACGTTGCTTTGCAATAATATAAAGTATTTCGCCCATATTATTTTACTGAAATTACTAAATAAGTATGTCACCATGGCAACGTCGATCGCTATCCAGTCGCATAAATTTAATGGTCGCCGTCAGTCTCAGATTGTAATAATTTACTATTATTTATTCTACAAATGCACTAATTAATATACTAGCGACCCGCCCCGGCGTCGCACGGGTATAAAGTATATAGCGGCTATATATTTTATATCCGTGCGACGCGACGCCGGGATCATTTTTTCAGTGACTATATTATAGCCACTAAAAATTAAAATCGATAGCCTATGATCCTTCACATGGTCTACTTCTTATAATTACCATAAAAATTGCTCCAGTAGTTCGCGAGATAAGCCCTTTCAAATAATTTACCCCGTTTTTTTCTCATTCGACTTGTTATATTATTATTTCGTTTATTTCAGCATGACTAAAAAGTTGGATTTCGCTTTACTATTTTTAACTGAAATCCAATTCTTTAGTCATGCAGAAATAAACGAAACTTTGTTGGTATTCCCCTATCTTAGATAAGCCGCCATATTAGATGTAGAATGACATTACATTCGTTTTAGAGTTATTCTCAAAAAGTTCTTTCATTTAATAAATTAATATCCATGCTGTTAATATAGGACGGCATAGAAAATAACTATTCCGCTATCTTGGTTGGTCGGCCATTTTATATTTATAGTGATGTCACCATACTGTATTGTGCAATGTGTATTGTCATTCAAACCAAACGTGTATACAAAATTTCAGCTCAATCGGTTAAAATATTATATTATGTACATACATCCTTCGAAATTGAGTTCAAAAATGTATAGTGGATAAAATAAAACAACTCAAGTCTGCGTTCATTCGAGTGTAGGCACAAAACTTTGTCACTTCTGCGGTACTGATTTATAGCCATCACCGCCCCGCCTCTCACCCATCTCGTTCCTCAAGTGTGACATGTTTTTTGTTGGCAGTAGCAACTCCATACATCTCAATGAAATTAAGTGGATTAATTATTGAAAAACGAAAGGTAAGCTATTGTAAAATGTAAATGTAACCGTAAATTGATAAATAATAACGATATCATACCATGTTCTAATACAAAGTATGTCGTAGTATTTATTATTTGCATATTTGTACATTAATGGGGCATTTTCTTATTTTTTTAATTTGATTGTCAAACAGCTTCCATTTTAGTAACTAGATGGCGTATGGGTAGATTTTTTTTTTTTTTTTTTTTATTAATAAAATTTTACGGGCCTGGATTCTAGTCCTTTTAGCCCAGTCCTTAAAATACATTTCATTGTTTTTAACAACAAGTAACTTAACTTAACATTACACAGGGCATTACGGAATTAAAGTTTTTTCCCAACATTTTTTAAGAAGCTATAAAGCGGACCATAAAAAGTATTTTTTTGAAGTAAATCTTTCAAAGACAAGTTGTCTATGTTTATATCACTGTCACTGTCATCTTTGTCCAATTCACTGATTTCACCACAGATTACTAGTATTATATAATAGTAATCTGTGACTAGTATATATGGATTTCACTACACATCATTAGGCGTGCCATATTATGTTTTCCACATCGAAGAACCAGATGATCAAGAGTCTCCTCTTCAACGCCGCAGTCACAAAATGAGGTATTCACCATCTTCAATCTGTAGAGATGAGATTTAACTTGGCAATGCCCAAATCTCATCCTGTTCATAGTAACTATAAATGATCTAGACATTTCTTTCAATTTATGGTACCACGGTTTGGCGGGCGGGACCTTTTGTATATCGTAATACCATTTTCCTTTTTCAGACGACGTTTGGGTAAAGTATGCCTTGAACAACTCTCCCAGGCAGTCTTTCATAGGAGCATGTATATCTGTATACGGTATGTGCTGGAGTTGACTGTGGTCTTCGTCTGGATCTCCTCTTGTTGCGGCATCAGCTTCTTCGTTGCCAGTAATTCCAGAGTGAGAAGGTACCCAAATGAATTTAACATTTTTACTATTATTATACATATGGTACAAAGTTTGCTTAATTTTTAATATTAAATAATTTGTACTTATTAAATTTTAAGACCCTATTTTTAAGTGCAGTTATAACACTAAGTGAATCAGTTAAAATCAAACAATTGCTTTCATTAATTGAAGATATATACAATAATGCTTTATATATAGCATAACATTCAGCAGTAAATATACTACATTCATACGCTAATTTTATACATTTTTTAATTTTTTTCTGAGGGTCATAATAGGCTGATGTAACAATATTTAAGGTTTTCGACCCATCAGTATAAATTCTGTACTCATTATCTATAGTATTGAGAAGATCATTTTGATTACTTATTTGTTGCTCACATATTGTAACATCATGCATGTATGCATTATATTCAATATTATACATAGGCCAATGATTTTCTCTAAATATATAATTTCCAATATTTAAGTAGATGTTTATCATAATCCTTAATAGTTCGGGCAATTTTCTAGAAATAATGTTAGAAACATCAGTATATGGACCCACTTTCATACTATTTGTTGGAACTATAGGAAGAATTCTATTTAAAAGATGATTATTTTTAGAGGCAAATACCTTTAAGCAAAATCGTTCAGCAATTTTTAGCCTTATAATAGTTAGTGGTGGTATACATGTCTCGGCCTCCATGATATGTATAGGAGTAGAGCACATTGCACCTGTTATGACTCTAAGAGCTTTATTTTGAATAACATCTAATTTTCTTAATAAGTTATAATTACAGTTGTAATATGCTAAGGTGCTGTAATCAAAGTGACTACGTACTAAACTCTTATATAACATGGATAAAGTTTTAGGGTCGGATCCCCAGTGTACTCCTGCCAAAGATCTAATTATGTTAAGACCTCCACAAGCTTTTTTGATAATTTGTTGGATATGATTTTCAAATTTTAACTTATTGTCAAGATATATCCCCAAAAACTTTTTTTCGCAGACCCATTTGAGACTGTTGTTGTGAAGTTTAACATTAAATAAACTTCTTGGATCTGATTTAGAGAAAATCATGGCTGTACTTTTTTCCAAACTTATCCATAGCTTTAATTTTCTTGTATAGTAATTATATACTTGTTCTAATGCCTTATTTAATATATTTACAGCAATATTTACATCCTTATGACTACTATACACAACAATATCATCCGCATACTGTAGAAATTTTACATTACAACTTAAAAGATATTTACACAGTTGACTTGTGTATATGCTATATAATAGTGGCGAAATAGTGGCACCTTGCATTGTTCCTTTATATATATGTCTAGGTCCATGTAAAATGTTATTAAATTTGACATACATTGTTCTCTTAAATAAAAATTTAAAAATCCATTCACAGACTTTTCCGGGGACACCTATATCTATCAAGACTTCAACAAGGATAGTTGGATCAACATTATCAAATGCCCCCTGAACATCGAGAAAGGCACAAACAGTGGAGGAAAATGAGTGGAATGAATCTTTAATATCCCTTAATAATGCAACATAGCTTTCTACACAACTTTTACCTTTACGAAAGCCATACTGCTCCCTTGGTAAGATATTATTTGATTCAACATACCAGTCTAGTCTCACCTTAAGCATGTATTCAAATATTTTACCAACACAAGATGACAAAGATATAGGTCTATATGAGTTACAGTCATTTTCCGGTTTTTCTGGTTTAAGGATTGGTACAATACATTGTGTTTTCCATGAGTCTGGTATAAGATTGTTTGTCCATAATAGATTATAAATATCTAATAATATTTTTTGGGCATCTTCATGCATGTAGCCTAATATTTTGTAAGGGATATCGTCTAAGCCTGGAGTAGTGTCTTTTCTAGATTTCAAAGCAAATTGGAATTCTTGCCATGTAAAAGTATTACTCAAAAATATGCTACTTGAATTGCCTTCCTGAATAAAATATGAATTTAATAAATTACTATCTATATATTTTTCAGGTGGATCATTGGGTGCATACTTATCAAGAAAAGATGGAATCCATTCACTGTTTTTTGGTTTACTAACAGAAGAAGCTCTTTTAAATCTACGGATATAATTCCAGATGACAGTAACAGGTGTTTGTCTGTTGAATGATTCACAAAGGTTTCTCCAACTATTCTTTTTCTTTTCCCTTAATAACTTTTTTTTAATTGCATCTATTTTTTTATATTCAATGAAATTTTCTATAGATGAATGTGTTCTATAAAAATTTAGAGCAGCTTTACTTTTTTTAACTGCTTCTAAGCATTCATTATCCCACCAGGGAACTGGTTTTTTCCTCATGGTTGGGGAAGTTATATTTAGTTTTGGAATACATGATTCTTTAACTGTATTTAATGTAACACAAAATTTATTATAAGTAGATAAAGGTTCGTTGTAATCAATAGTAAATGACCTGAATGCCTTTTCAGTTTCAGATGCGAAGAGCTTCCAATCTGCCTTGTCATACAGAAATCTTTCCGTTGGTTGACCAACTTCAAAATCTTGTGGATGGAGTTCAATAAATGTGAAAGTGGGATAATGATAGCTGCCCATTGGATCATCACTAACGCTCCAATGGCATAGAGGAGCGATTTGTGGGCTAACACAAGTAATGTCAATTGAAGATTGGCTATTACGCAAACTACCTACTGTTGTTGGAGCTCCCGAGTTCAGGATACATAGGTCACACTCATCTAATAAATCGTAAACATCTGTACCTCGAGGCTTGGTTTGAAGACATCCAAAAGCAACATGATGAGCATTTAAATCTCCGGATAGTATTATCGGTTTTGGTAAACTATTAATAATTTGTTTAAGTTGTCTAGATTTGAACCTTCCTGGTCTTGGTGGACTATAACTACATAAGATAGACAAATTACCAATATCAGTTTTAAGAACTATAGCTGCAGATTGTAAATCTTCATAAAAAGGCAGATTGACAGTAATATATTTGAAATTATTCCTAATGAGTATGCCGACTCCACCACGGCCGTTATGGCCATGTTGGTAAATAAAATTATAACCTGTTATTTTAAAATTATGATTTTCTTTTAAATGTGTTTCATTTAACAAACATATATCAATGTCATTTTGGTCCAAAAAAGTAATAAGAAGAGGTTTTTTGCTATTAAGATTTTCAACATTAAATTGGCATATTTTCAAAAAATTACTATCCATGTTTAAGGTTATTTAATAATACTTCCTTTATTACTGATGTTGTCATTTTTTTATTACTGTTACTTAAATTTACTAATGTAGCTACTAAAGACTTTAAAATGTTGTCGCTTTTTATTATACCTTGTATTAACTCCTCATTAGTTATCTCATGTTTTTTGTGTGGTAAAGCCGGGAAATCAGTACTGTAATGTGCCAAACTGTAAGTGTGGTCAGTGTTTTTAGTCACATTTGCGTATGCCATTTTATTTTGTTTATTTTGTTTTTCCAATATTTTCTTTTGCTTAACCCATTCCATGCGGCAATAAAAACTACACTTATTACCCAGGTGCGGGGACGATTTTCGTCGTGACGCCGATGGGCGTCTTCCGCACCTCAAAGGGTAACAATAAGACGCCGATCGGCGTTTTCAGCACACTAATAAGAAATTAATCATTATTACGTTAAATTCATTGGAAAATCTTCAGTTACGTCAAACGTGTGGTGTGTTCAAGAGCGTATTTGGCGTAAAAATTAATCTTACGGCATAAATTATTATTTGTGTGCAGTTATTGGCCTTCAATTGTTATATGGTGAAAATTGGTTGAATATGGCGAGAAATGGTAAGTAAATTGTATTAATTAAATAAATTATGCCCCCTTTCGACTAACATCTCATATATTTTAGTTTTTAGTGATAATAATAGCAAAATTATCAGTATAAATTAATAACAAATTAATAACAGGGGTGGCAAACCTTTTCGTAATTTCCGTAAGCGTATTATGCATATTTTCAAGAATATTTTTAATAAGTAACCTGAAAATAAACTATGATAACATTATGATATTTTTTTTGGAGATTTGAGATAGTAGGGAATATATATGCATATTTTTTTGTTTCTATCTTTTATAAACATATCGTATAACATCATCATATTAATTAATTTAGAGATAATTTTATTATTTACTTACCTACATATATAATTTTTTTTGTTACAACTTTGTTAAAATCAAAAAAAATCAAAATCAATTTTTTTTATTTTGATTTGGTTAATGGGATATACATGGGATATACAAATGGGATTGTACCTGTGTGTACTAAATTATACTTAGTAGAGCTGTAGCAAACCGTATGTATTTCGGTACTGAGTAACGGGTACGCCATCTAGTACCGAGTAACGACACGTTACTCACGAATGCGTTTCGTTACTCGATTTTTTCGTAGTTGCCATATATTTTTTATTTATTAACATTGTAATAAGGAAAAGTAACGCAGATAATTGTCCTGTATTATGTATATAGTGATGAGCAAAGCAAGACCAAGACCAAGACTCGACCAGTCTTGGTCTTGGTCTTGTTCTTGCTTGTGCAGTCTTGGTCTTGGTCTTGCTCTAATCTGTCTGGTCTTGGTCTTGGTCTTGGTCTTGCACGCCTAGTCTTGGTCTTGGTCTTGCAAAAAGCAAGACTCTTGCAAACATTTTTCAAAACTTTTTGTAAACGTTTTAATTTTCTCGAAAAACATTTTCAAACCTAAATTATAAGACTAGCTACATGATCTTATCTTAACTTGATATGAGAATGGTTCTAGAATTGAAAATACTAATGAAAGGTCAAGGAGCCAACTCAGCATAGGCTGATCTTTTAGAGGCAATAATGTCCTTAAGAAAAATTATTTTTTTTAAAAATAAGAACTTTTTTATTTTTAAGGTTCCGTAGCCAAATGGCAAAAAACGGAACCCTTATAGATTCATCATGTCTGTCTGTCTGTCTGTCCGTCCGTATGTCACTATCTGTGTACAAAATTTCATTATAATCGGTTCGGTAGTTTTGGCGTGAAAGCGAGACAGACAGACAGACAGACAGAGATACTTTCGCATTTATAATATTAGAATAGATATTCCCAAATTTTTAGTTTAAATGCATGGTTACATAATCAAAATGGACCCAATTACTTACACATCACTGCCTGTTCGTCTGCCTGTTTCCAGGCTGTATCTTGGAACTTTTGAAATTAATGTTTTAAGTAGATATTATATTGTTATAATTATATTTTTATCTCATGAATATTATAGTCACTGCGACTAAGTAAATTTTTTTAGCAAGAGTCTTGCATGGAGCAAGACTCTTGCATAGTCGGTCTTGGTCTTGGTCTTGTTCTTGCACACCTAGTCTTGGTCTTGGTCTTGCTAGTCTTAGGGTAGTCTTGGTCTTGGTCTTGGTCTTGTAATTTTTGCAAGACCAAGACCAAGACTAATTTTGCTCATCACTATATGTATACGGGAAACAAGAATAAAAAAAAAGTACATCTGTAAAATAAATATATTTCCTAAAAATAGTCTACACCCCTTTTATGAAAATAATGGTACGTAACGTTATTTTTCTGGTAATTGATAATGTTATGAAGCCCAGGTATCATGTTGAATTTATTAATAATAAGTAGACATCGGATTATATGCACGATCAAAGTGACGAAATATGCACAAAATATGCACAATCAAACGTTACTTAGTATTAAAATTTGTTATTTTTTCGATGAGTTTTCCGGTGGTGTCGCTAATAAATGCGCCAATATTCATCATTCCATTAAATCTAGGATTGGTCATTTCTTGCACAATACCAATAATTTTCTACCAACATTTTCCGATTGCAATATTATTGCCCATATCCCATGAAAGTTCATTACCTACTTTATTATTATTTTTTTAATGTTGTAATGTTCAATTTTTTTTCCAATGTGTAAAAAAAATTGGTTTCTAGAAATATTATATTGTACCTACACGCTGCCTTAGTGCTTGAATGGGGGGTTTGGTCGGTGGGCCATTCAAGCACTAAGGCAGCGTACAGGTATCGGGTGTATCGCGGAACTCTTTAAATAGGAATGGGGCCACATATTTGAAATATTTTGGTCCATCGTGCCTCTATTTCTTGACCTCTGTGTGTATTATGATAGCTAGTTTGAAGACTACGAGGGCATAATATGACTGTAATATGCACTATCAACGAAAAATTGTCAAAATATGCACTAACGCCTAAAAAGTGTCATTATATGCATCTGCATATTATGCAAATGCATATAATCCGATGTCTAATAATAACTTTTTTTTAATGAAAAAAGTGGGCAAACGAGCAAACGGGTCACCTGATGGAAAGCAACTTCCGTTGCCCATGGACACTCGCAGCATCAGAAGAGATGCAGGTGCGTGGCCGGCCTTTTACGAGGGAATGGGGTAATAGGGTAGGGGAGGGTAGAGAAGAGAATAGGGGAGGGTAGGGAAGGAAATAGGGGAGGGTAGGGAAGGAAATAAGGGAGGGTAGGGAAGGGAAAAGGGTAGGGGATTGGGCCTCCGGTAAACTCACTCACTCGGCGAAACACAGCGCAAGCGCTGTTTCACGCCGGTTTTCTGTGAGCCCGTGGTATTTCTCCGGTCGAGCCGGCCCATTCGTGCCGAAGCATGGCTCTCCCACGGTAGAAAATTTTTATATACTTACCCAGTGGCGGGGCAAGACCTAAATTTGATGTGGGCAAGATTATATCTTGCGAGGCCCCCTAAAATATATTTTGCGAGGCCCCTGATGGATGACGCAAGGGGACTGATTTGTTGAGAGAAATAATTTTTGATACTTTTATTTATGAATATTTGGGTATCCAAACTCATAAATTCTTAAAAAAACCTCTCGGTCCTAGGGGCGCGAGGCCCCTTAGAGCGCGAGGCCGTGGGCGGTCGCCCACGTCGCCTACGCCCTGCGCCGCCTCTGTACTTACCCCAAAATCAATTAAATAATTATATTTATTTAATTGATTTTGGGGTAATTTGAATAACATGGCAACACAAGCCCGGGCACCACATACATAAAACCTGCTTCACGCGCGTTGTTTGAAGCAATCTGAATTAGAATGTAGATAATAATATTATTATAGATGTTTATGGTATTACAGTTGGCTGAAAAGTTGAAGAAAAATTTATTAAAACCAAAGGTTGTCAATAGCTGGAAAACGCCTTTAGGCGTCTTCCGCATCTAAAAAGGAATTGGCCATTTTGCAGAAAGTTGAATTTATTGAAACGGCGTGCATTACGTTATTGTATTTTCAAAATTTGAGCATATATTGCACGTATAAACTTTTATAATTTGTTTTAGCCAAAATATAAGCTACTAATTATTATTTTTAACAAAAAATTAAAACCGACTTCCAAGGTAAAAACAATATTAACATTAATATGAACTAAAAAGTATTAAATAATTTTTGCTATCTAATAGTGCCTTTTTCCGAATTCGGCTAAACCTCAACTATTTCTGTACTCAATCTTCATTATTTTGAAGTCGGTACCAGATAGCTGAATCTTCAGTCCTCTGACAGAATATTTGAAACTTTTGGAACTGGCACCGACTTCAAAATTATGAAGATTGAGTACAGAAATAGTTGAGGTTTAGCCGAATTCGGAAAAAGGCACTATTAGATAGCAAAAATTATTTAATACTTTTTAGTTCATATTAATGTTAATATTGTTTTTACCTTGGAAGTCGGTTTTAATTTTTTGTTAAAAATAATAATAATTTCACTCTTTTTAGTTACACTGGTAGGTAAACCTTCGCGTATATTTTACGTATCTTATTACAATTTGTTAAGAGTCACAGTTCACACTCACAAAATAATATATTATCAGTGAAGTGAACATATTGTGCTAAGTAATTTAACAATTTTAATACTTCAAACCCCAAGTGGTCACCGGCGATTGCGATAACAATAGAAAGGCTATTGTGTCTCGTTTTTCCACGATCGAAGGATCTATCAGATAAAAAACTGTATAAACTTGCATTGGATGTAGCGTAGCTACTCATCTAATACCAAAAATTATTTATTTGGCAAAACAACGTTTGCCGGGACAGCTAGTAATATAATATTATCATAATTATTGACAGCTGTTCTTGTAATCAAGAATTCAATTTCAAATCCATTCAAATCGATACTTAGTGCGCCATCTATCGATTAATAAGTATAACTAATTAAAAAGACACTTATTGACTTTGTTTTGTTTAAATGCTCTTTTTAAAATAACTTTATTTTAATTCTATATTTTGTCTATTAAAATTTTATAAAGTAGTTAGTAAAGTATTCGATCTGTATATAAAGTAGTAAAGTATATTCGATCTTCCGCCACTCGCCGCGCGGCGGCGCCGCGATACCGTCGCCTCGCGCGGTGCTGACCGCCGTCTATATTTAAACAAAGTGTTGTTATACAGTATAAAATTATTATTATTATTAGTATATCCACACCTATGCCTTGTACTATTATCTATTCTGTGCCATGAGACATTGGTGACCTTAACACGACGTGGTAATGATGAAGACGATGATGATGATGATGATTATGATGATGAATATGAGTTGCATAGTAGCATATGCTTTCTGTTCTTAAAACAACGCCGAAACTCCCAAACGTGTATCTATAAGGAGTCAGGAGTTCTCTCAGCATCTTCGAAACCATGGTATACCTTGACCCAATATTTGACTTTTTGGTAGCATATTCTTAGTACACTTCACATAAAACCAAAATCACCATATGTTTCCATATAAATTTCGAGGAGTTCCCTCGATTACTCCTGGATCCCATCATCAGGTCACCACTTTGTGAACATGGTACCAAATTGGAGTAAAACCAAATACAACAAAGCAAAAATTTCGAAAATCGGTTCACAAACGGCGGAGTAATCGTTGAACATACAAAAATAAAAAAATAAATAAAAAAAAAAAAAAAAAAAAAAATATCCACAGCCGAACATATAACCTCCTCGTTTTTTGGAAGTCGGTTAAAAAAAGACGCCGATGGGCGTATGCCGCATCTGAATGTGACGTCCAAAGACGCCGATGGGCGTCCGCCGCAGCGAATGGGGGACAGTTTCTAGATATAGCAAGATGTGGTCCACCACAGTTGGCACAATGCAGTGCCTGATCATCAGGGCACTTAGAATAATGATGTTCCTTTGAACAAATCGAACATTTTTGGACACATTTACATATCTTAGCATGGTGATTAAATTTAAAGCACTTGTAACATTGCAGCAAAGGAGGGTTATATTCATATACTTTATAATTAAAAATATCTAATGAGACAGATTGTAGTAGTATATTGGAGAGAAATGTCACAGAAACCGTTTGAAACGGTTTCACTTTGCCATTAACTTTTTTGGTGAACCTTCTCACTCCAATAATTTCATAGGCAGAAGTTAACTTTTTGAATAGGTCTTCATTACTTATCCTAGTCGGTACATACCGTAGTACTCCTATCTTTTCGATGCTCCTAGCTGGGATGAATGCTTTGAAATTATTTTTTCTATGGAAGTTTTCATTCAGCAAGTAATTATTGGCATAACTTGCCTGGGAGAATGCTATTGCTATTTTATTGGCTGCTACTCTTTTTATGCCGGTTATTCCTTTGATTTCTTCTTTGAATATGGATGTTAGTGTTAACGGATTTTTGTTGCCGATATTGCTATCGGTTTGGGTGGATTCGGTGTATACGATATACTCCTGAGATTGGGACTTCTCAGGGAATAAGCGTCTGTAGCCGGGTTTACTATACGGGATGTAAAATGACTCATCTAAAACATCCCTGTCTTCGTCAGTATCAGGCCCTCGCGGCCTTTTTCTGCCGGGTTTCCCAGGGGCTGTCCCCCCAGGATCCTCCATTTCAACGTCTATTATTCCACGGTTTTGCGTTGTTTTATTATTAAAATGCTTTATATAAACTATTTTAAATAATTAATTTCGCAAAAATTGAAAAAATACGACTTCTCTTTTTAAAAAGCCCGCCAACTTTTTCCGTATGGGTAGACAACTATCGGTAATACCAGGGATGCTATCAACAATTACTACAAAACTGGGCAAAAGAATGTAAAACTTGATATATTTCAATTTGAAAAAGACACAATGATATTCCAATGAATAGGATAATGAAGTTATTATAACGACGTTTTAGTTAAAACTCACGGAAGAAATAGCCCTATTTATCGTTATTCACACCAAATGTCACAGGAATTATAAATTTTGGTTCTGACAGCATCTTACCTGCACTTGTGCACGATAAGTGATAACGGATATTATAATGGCAATTATTTTACCAATAATAAACATCAAAAACCCAAATAACACAATTTGGGAAAAAATAATAAAAACCACACCAACAATAAAAAGTAGAAGAAGTTCCAAAGTAACATGGCCGCCACAAGGCCGTTCAGTTGTCAGTTGTCACTTTGACAAGTTTTTATTTTAACAGCGTGTTCCTAAACTATTAGCAGTATAGTGGCCTAATCGCTTAGGCCAATTATCGCTTAGGTTTAAGATATTTTGATTTATGTCATACTTGACAGTACACTGATATTTTTTAGAAACACAACTAATATGTAGTCAGTGATGTTAACCTGCAGATAATTTCAGATCGGTGGGGAACCAATAGAAAACAACCCATTACGATCGAACTTCACGTACAGGTAAGTTGGTTTGATCGTTAATGGGATGTTTTCTTTTTATCATCTCCACCAGACGGCGCGACGGTAGACACTCACTAATTTTCTATTGGTTCCCCACCGATTTGAAATTATCTGCAGGTTGGCATTACTGACTACATGTTGGTCGTGTTTGTAAAAAATATCAGTGTACTGTCAAGTGTAATATCAATCAAAATATCATACTCCTAAGCGATCATTGGCCTAAGCAATTAGGCCAGTATACTGGTAACAGCTTAGGAACACGCTTGCACTTGTCAAACTGAAAACATGATAACTGAAAGAGTTTTCTACTTCTACTTTTTGTTGTCGGTGTAGTTTTTATTATTTTTCCCCAAATTGTGTTATTTGGATTTTTGATGTTCATTATTGGTAAAATATTAGCCACTAAATATCTGTTATCTTGCACAAGTGCAGGTAAGATGTTGTCAAAACCAAAATGTATTATTCCTGTGACTTTTGGTGTGAACAACGGTAAATAGGGCTATTTCTTCCGCGAGTTTTAACTAAAACATCGTTATTATAACTTTATTATCCTATTCATTGGAATATTATTGTGTCTTTTTCAAATTGAAATGTATCAAGTTTTACATGCTTTTGCCAAGTTATGTAGCAATTATTAATGGTATTCCCTGGTATTACCGATAGTTGTCTACCCATACGCCATCTAGTTACTAAAATGGAAGCTGTTTGACAATCAAATTAAAAAGCTAAGAAAATTCCTCATTATACTCGTGTTTCGTTCTCAAGATTAGTATAATTAGAATATGAACACATTTGTAGATGTTTAGAGTAAGAAATATCATAAATGATGTCCATTATTGATTATAATGTACCATAGTCCATACCTTATAACATTATTTTTTATCAATACTTTGTTATACCTAATAAAATAAATACATTTTAATGAACAATAAACAATTAATTAATTTATTTGTCATTATTTTTATAGAACCTCAATGTATACGTCAATGTATACGTAAAAACCAGGTTACGTTGTTAACAATAGGTCTATCATAGACTTAGAAATGGTAGAAGATTTGCCGGTTCACCCAGCAGATTGTCTGTTAATACTAATGTTAATGCCTTTATTCTTGGCCATAAAATTGCTGTATGCCTTGTACTATTAGACTTAAACCTGAAAACGTCAATTTCACTATCATTTAATGTAATTTTAATCCCAAGAAAGAGGTTCTAAGGCTCTATGTCTAATATGGTTTTCTAAACCTAAGAGAAAGATAATTATCAGGTATTGTAATATGTTTAGACCTATTTGTGCTCCTAATGCGGGAGCATTAAAGATCTGAGAGTGTTCCAATAAAGCCTCCATGCTTCTGGTTTCAAATCGGAGCTTGAATAAGGCACTGCGTTTGCAGTTTTTATGGTTTCTTCAAAGTTTTAGTCAAGAGATTCTCCATATTTGTTTAAGAAAGATTTTGTCTTATAAGTACCTTTCTTACATGATTTAAATTAAGGTATTTTTTTTTTTTTTTATTTATTTATTTATCCTTCAAATAAGTATACATATTACAAAAATAAAACTCGGTGTCACAAAAACCTGAAGGGTTTGTCCGTACACCGGTGCATCTATCTTCAAATGCTCACTCTTACTGCTATAATACTTATCAAACTATATCAGTACATACAGTATTACTAATTATTTTAATAGAAAACCCTTACATTACGTACAAAATATTAAAATATAACCAACATTCAAACACAATGTGAAATTAGAACTGCCAATAATTAATTATAAGGCGGGCATCGAATGGGTGAGCGACTCACACCGCACGGCTAGCGCGCTGCGTGCGCCGCTCGACCAGAGATAGCAAGGAGATAACACAACCCGTTCGGTGTTGCACCGCACGAGTACAGCCACAGGGGTATTTGTATTGGTTTTATTCTTACGATGACTTTTAATTTTTCTTTATGCATCTAGTTTAAGTTTTGTTTAATAGGTCGTGATGATATGATTTTAGTTTACTTTTAATATTTTTATCATTAATATTTTGTTTTAGATCTAAAGGTAATGTGTTTAGTAGCGTAGGTATTAAATATTCGATACATTGTTTTCCGTATAGGTTGTTAAAGTTTGGGACAATGCATTTTTCATTATTTATACTACGTGTTTTTATATGGTGTGATTTACGTATTTGAATATTAAGATTAAAAAAGTTTTCTTTTATTATTGAATATTTAAACATATCCTGTATGGGTAAAATTTTACAAAATGAAAATACTTTATGATAATTATTACTGAGGTCTTTTTTTATTTTAACTGGTATTATTGTTTTAAGAATTCTTAGTTGAAGTTGATATATTAAATTTAGATGTGTTTTGCACGTTCTACCGTAGCTGCTCAAGCCGTACGAAATAATGGATTCTACGAGAGTTGTATATAGTAGAAGAAGTGTTTGATATGGGATATTGTTTTTAATCAATGTAAATTTAGCTAACAACGCACGCATCTTGTCACACACATAGTTTATATGTTCAGTCCACTTGAAGCGGTCGTCTATCAAGAGTCCTAAATACTTATACGTACTGACTACTTCAACTGTACTGCAATTACATGTTTGCGGATTTAAGTGTAGGCACTCGTGTTCATGGGCAACCAATTTGGGTACTACATTACTTCTGTTTTGGCTTGAGCTTACATACATGACTTTGGTCTTATTGTTGTTGATCACAAGCCCAACATCATGTGACCATTTTACTAGCAAGGTGAAGTCTTCTTGTAAACGTTGGAGGGCTACGTTTATATCATCGTCGGCTGAGATGAGGCACGTGTCGTCGGCAAATTGGAACAGGATACAGTTTTTAATTAGGTGTACTAGGTCGTTTACATATGTAATAAAGTGGCATGGCCCAAGCACTGAGCCTTGGGCTGTGCCCTCTGTCGAATCTACTTCCATGCTTACTGCGTCACCTACTTTTACCACATATGTTCTATCTTTTAGAAAATTTTTACACCATTCTAGTAACGGTCCTCTTATACCGCATTCTTCTAGTTTTTGAATCATTGTTTTATGCCTTAGAGTATCAAACGCCTTGCTGTAGTCGATAAAGACTATCAGCACATGTTTTCTGGTGTTTAGAAAGTTATTAATAGTGTCCGTAAATTTGGACAAGAGTTGAGTTGTACTTTTCTTTCTTAAAAATCCATACTGATTTTTATTTAATATATTGTTCTTTAAAAGAAATGTGTACATCTGTTCACAAATAAATTTTTCGATTATTTTGTCGACCGTGGACAGTATGGTAATTGGGCGATAATTATCGTAATCTTTGTGACTTCCCTTTTTATGGATTGGCCTCACTATTCCCTTTTTAAGATCAGTGGGATATTTTCCAGTCGCAACAGAGAGATTTATTAACTGAGCTAAGGCTGGTGCCATATTTTGGCTTATTGCTTTGAGATCTGATGCGCGTATTTTATCTACTCCTGGCGCTTTGTGTGTGTTTAAGCTTTTAATAATCTTTTTTACAGCCTCTGGCGTTGCTTTGTTAAATCGTATTGAACAATTTGCCAAACGCGTGTACAAAGATTTCTCTATTAGGTTTTTTGAGCAGTCCAGTAAGATACTTTTTACATTACTTTGAAAAGCTTTAGCAAAATTGTTTGATATGTCTGAAATAGTACAAGCCGGGTTATGTACCGCGTTAATAATAATATCGTCTAATGAACTTTTATGTCTGCCCGTAAGCTCGTTTAATAAAAACCATAGTTTTTTAGGATTGTCCTTATTTTCAATAATATTAGAATAGTAATATTTATTTTTACACTGTCTTATTAATTTATTTACACTGTTCCGTATTTTATTATATTTTAGTTTTAGTATTTTATTACCTGGATCTTTAGTCCATTCTATGAAAATTTTGTCCCTATGTCCCTATGCATGCGTCAATAACTTTTTTATTTACCCATTTACTATTATTTATTCTAGTCGAATTTTTTGATATTTTAATTTTTTTTTCAGATTTACTATAACATCTATTTATAGATGTCACTATTTTATTGTATATTTGGTGTGTGCATTTACTATTCTTAATATCGATCCAATTAATTTCGTTGAGAGCGTTATGAAGTTCACTCAGATTGTGTTTTATTTTGTACGCGGAGTTCCCCTGTGTCTGTACACTGTCCGGCCCGAAGCAAGCTAGTGCGAGCATACGATGGTCAGCCAGTGCAGTTCCGAGTGCCGAGGTGTACAAGTCTTGTGAGTGGGATCTCGCGTATATGTGGTCAATACATGTCTTACTTAATGAACTATTTCTATACTCTAGTCTCGTATAATCTGTAAACCCACACACAAGGCCGTGATTGTACATAGCAGTGTTATATTTATGTTTTACAGGATTATTAACCCTTAAATCTATGTTTATATCGCCTAATATGAAGAAATTCTTACAGTGTTTTGTTTTTGTTAAGAGTGAATTTAGCTCCTCGATAAATAAGTGCTTACTTTTGTTAGGGGGTCTATATAAGGTACACAAATTTGCGGAAAACCCCGAAGAGGTGGTAATTTCACCATAAAGTAGTTCAAAATGTTGTGCTTGCATATTTTTAACAGTAAACTTATGCTTTTTATTAATGTATATTATAATTCCACCTCCACGGCGCCCGTTTCGCAGTTTTGTGTACATTTTGTATTCTTGTAGCTGATACAATGGGCTTATACTATCACAAATATTTGCTTCAGTAATCATAATTACATCAGGTATTTTAGTACATTGTGAGATACATTGCTCGAGTGATGAAAAATATTTTATCAAGGACCTAATATTAACGTGAATACACAAAAGATCAATTTTGTTTGAGGGGATGCATTGTACAAAGTTATGTAGATTTAAACAGTTATTAATTTCGACAATATTATCATTAAAATTTACAGCCATATTGAATTAATATACTATTAACTTACTTACAGTTATTTAATAATGTTAGGTACTTATCATTTTAGTTTATTAACATCTTCCTTGGAACGAATAATTGTAGGTTTTTCTTTATCACCTTCTTTACGGACACGAATTACTCCTTTTTTGATCCAGATATATTTGTATGTGCTATTTAGTTCCTTTTTGGTATACCACAGGAGATGTTTGTTATAAGATGTTAGGGATTCTCGAATATAAATAGGTACTTCCTTGAGTGTCTTCATTGAATCATTTTCAGCTGACGGAAAAATATTTGCAGTTGTAATTTGTGTGCGTTTTGATTTAAAGCTTGACATCCATGCTTCCTGTATTTGTTGTGACTTTAGGTGTACTTTTAATGGCCCAGGTTGCTCGTTCTTTCCGGGAAGTCTAGTTGCAGATATTATTTCGTTGCTTGATTGGTTTAGTTTGATGGCTATTTTACTTGCAATGGTTTCTGGATTTTCATTTTTTAAGGCTGGAACATTACAGATTTCGATGGTATCACAAATGTTACGCTGTTCCAACTCCTGCATTCGTTGTTCCGCAGCACTAAGTCTAGTTTCCAGATTATTGTTTTTATTTGTGAGCTCAATATTTTTTCTTTTTAGGTCTTTAAGAGTATTTTGACATGCTTCCAAACTCATAATGACTTCATCCATTTTATTTGTATGGAATTCTAGTGATTGGTGGACTTCTCTGAGCTCTCTTTTCAGCGTCTTTTCCATTTCCTTAGTGGACCTGAGAAGTTCAGACAGCAGGTGGTTATCGTCAATTTTATGACTTTGAGTCTCACAGGACATATATTTGTCGTCATCTTCTTCGTCAGGAACGATGATCGAGCGACGTTTGGGTGAAAGTTCGTGGCACTCTTGACATGTCCAGTCTAAGTTTTCAGTAGCTCTGACTGCTGCTAGCTGTTTGTTGGTTAGGCCTGAACATGAAGTGTTGAGGTGCACTACCTTTTCACAGCGGATACACTCCAATCCAGGTAGGGTATTTGTTAATTTGTTTACTGATTTGACGTACGTGTAGCGCGCTTGAGCATCTGACGACGACTGAGACGATTTTACATAATATCATGGACTGCTGTGTTGATTGTCACACAATAGTCAGCCCAGGTCCATCATATACTTTGTATAGGCTCTCATTATTGTTAGAAATAATAGTCCCCAGCAATGAGATATCTGTTGCTATTTCACATTGTCTAAATTTAATTGACTTGTCACATTTTACTGCCCTTTTGATTATGACCTTCAGCTTTGAGCTTTATGCTGCTATGATTTTATTATTATTGGGCACTTGCAAATTTTCTACTACATTTTTGAGCTTCTATACTCCCTTTCGGGCTGTATAGGTACATTTTTACTCTGAAGCAAATTTGCATCGAAATTTATTTACACCTCTAACTGAGGCGCTAAAGCGGGCGTAAGACGTCTGAGGAAGCACGTTTTGGATAAGATCATAAGCCATATTATCTGAAATAAGTTAAAAACGTCGTAAACGGTAAAACACCACGTCTTTAAAAGTCTAAGCGACTTTTGTGCACAGAACTCCTGGCGGAGCTTTTGAGACGTGTGTATCGCTTATAGCCATATTATTATTATCTGAAAACCGTCGTAAGCGGTAAAACACCACGTCTTTGCAAGCGACTGTTGTGACGTGAGAACCGATTAAAGCCATTTTATTATCTGAAAACCGCCGTAAGCGGACACACCACGTCTATACAGCGAAAAAAAAAACCACTGTTTTGACGCGAGAAACCGGTTAAGTATAGTAGCTATAGGTATAGGCTATTGCATGCTGTTGCTGTCGGGAAGACCGACCACGTGCTCCATTAAATTTCATGCGATTGAAAAGCGCTGTTTTGCAAGAATCCGTTATAAATCACCACGTCTATACAGCCCAAGCGACTATTGTGACGCGAGAAAACGGTTATTTCGTAAAAATATATCCAATTTATGTATGCTGAAAATATTTCCACCTGTCAAAGCAACACGTGGATGCTGGAACAAATTATGCCCCGAAGGGCGTTAGGCTTATTAATATTGTGTATAAATGCATACCATCCGATACTTCTGGTGGTTCATTTCATCCATCGTAGACTCAGATTATTATTATTTTTAACAAAAAATTTAAACCGACTTCCAAGGTAAAAACAATACTTAATAAAATTAATATGAACTAAAAAGTATTAAATAATTTTTCATTTCATTAATTCGGCTAAACCTCAACTATTTCTGTACTCAATCTTCATAATTTTGAAGTCGGTACCAGATAGCTGAATCTGCAGTCCTCTGACAGAATATTTGAAACTTGGAACTGGCACCGACTTCAAAATTATGAAGATTGAGTACAGAAATAGTTGAGGTTTAGCCGAATTCGGAAAAAGGCACTATTAGATAGTAAAAATTATTTAATACTTTTTAGTTCATATTAATTTTATTAAGTATTGTTTTTACCTTGGAAGTCGGTCTTAATTTTTTGTAAAAAATAATAATAATTTCACTCTTTTTAGTTACACTAGTGACTAGTAGGTAAACCTTCGCGTATATTTTACGTATCTTATTACAATTTGTTAAGAGTCACAATTCACACTCACAAAATAATATATTATCAGTGAAGTGAACATAATATTGTGCTAAGTAATTTAACAATTCTAATGCTTCAAGCCCCAAGCGGTCACCGGCGATTGCGATAAAATTTTTAGTTAAAATTTTTAGTTTGAAGCGTTATTATTCTGAACATTTCCATCTGCGAGAGGAATGAGGCATTTTCTTATTTTTTTAATTTGATTGTCAAACAGCTTCTATTTTAGTAACTAGATGGCGTATGGGTAGACAACTATCGGTAATACCAGGGAATGCCATCAACAATTACTACAAAACTGGGCAAAAGAATGTAAAACTTGATACATTTCAATTTGAAAAAGACACAATGATATTCCAATGAATAGGATAATAAAGTTATTATAACGATGTTTTAGTTAAAACTCACGGAAGAAATAGCCCTATTTATCGTTATTCACATCAAATGTCACAGGAATAATAAATTTTGGTTCTGACAACATCTTACCTGCACTTGTGCACGATAACGGATATATAATGGCAATTATTTTACCAATAATAAACATCAAAAACCCAAATAACACAATTTGGGAAAAAATAATAAAAACCACACCAGCAATAAAAAGTAGAAGAAGTTCCAAAGTAACATGGCCGCCACAAGGCCGTTCAGTTGTCAGTTGTCACTTTGACAAGTTTTTATTTTAACAGCGTGTTCCTAAACTAATACCAGTATAGTGGCCTAATCGCTTAGGCCAATGATCGCTTACGTTTAAGATATTTTGATTTATGTCATACTTGACAGTACACTGATATTTTTTAGAAACAAAACCAATATGTAATCAGTGATGCCAACCTGCAGATAATTTCAGATCGGTGAGGAACCAATAGAAAATCTAGAAGTGTCTACCGTCGCGCCGTCTGGTGGAGATGATAAAAAGAAAACAACCCATTGTCGGGAGATTCATCGCCAGAGCGCCGCGCGCCGCGTGCGTATAACAATAGAAAGGCTATTGTATCTCGTTTTTCCACGATCGAAGGATCTATCAGATAAAATATTGTATAAACTTGCATAGGATGTAGCGTAGCTACTCATAATATATAATATTATCATAATTATTGACAGCTGTTCTTGTAAATTGTAATCAAGAATTCAATTTCAAATCGATACATAGTGCGCCATCTATCGATTAATAAGTATAACTAATTAAAAAGACACTTAATGACTTTGTTTTGATTAAATACTCTTTTTAAAATAACTTTATTTTAATTATATTTGTCTATAAAAATTTTTAAAGTAGTTAGTAAAATTTTCGATCTGTATATAAAGTAGTAAAGTATTTTCGATCTGTCGTCTGCCGCCACGCGCCACGCGGCGCGCGGCGCGTCGATGCCGTCGCCTCCGCGGCGCTGACCGCCGTGTATTAAACAAACAGTACATAATAATTATTATTATTAGTATATCCATACCTATGCCTTGTACTATTATCTATTCTGTGCCATGAGACATTGGTGACCTTAATACGACGTGGCCTTAATACGAATGATGATGACGATGATGATGATGATTATGATGATGAATATGAATTGCATAGTAGCATATGCTTTCTGTTCTTAAAACAACGCCGTAACTCCCAAACGTGTATCTATAAGGAGTCAGGAGTTCTCTCAGCATCTTTGCAACCATGGTATATCTTGACCCAATATTTGACTTTTTGGTAGCATATTCTTAGTACACTTCACATAAAACCAAAATCATATGTTTCCATATAAATTTCGAGGAGTTCCCTCGATTATTCCTGGATCCCATCATTCAGGTCACCACTTTTGTGAACATGGTACCAAATTGGAGTGAAACCAAATACAACAAAACAAAAATTTCGAAAATCGGTTCACAAACGGCGCAGTAATCGTTGAACATACAAAAAAAATAATATATCCACAGCCGAACATATAACCTCCTCGTTTTTTGGAAGTCGGTTAAAAAACTGGGCGAAGAGCTGTAACTGAAGCTAGAAGAATCTTTTTGTCCGTAATGGCGATCCCACTTTATATTGTTTTTTCAACTTACGTACTTTCTGATTATTAAAACCAATTTATCTTGATTTCACCTTTTTGGCATTTTAAATAGTTTTGTGTACGAACGCGGAATTACATGGAGTGGACGGGCACTAAACGCTCAATGAAGTTGAATCATGGCGGTTGGCCGAGATAAGACACCGGAACAGGAAGCCGCGGACCATAGAGTATATACCAGAGAGCAACTGTAAGTTTTTTATTTGTATTTTTTAGAGTTATAGTCTCTAAACATAGTGCTTTTTGGAGTGGAGTCACTGGCATTTCTATAAATGTGTTCATATTCTAATTATACTAATCTCGAGGACGAAACACGAGTATAATGTATATCAGTATTCAGTATGCAGTTAATTTGGAAAATGATGAAATGTGTATCATGTGTATATTGTTGTATTGTAACAATACATAAGGTTATTAACTATACTAAATAATTTATGTAAACTGTATGGAAATATTTGAAATTTGAAGTTAAATGAAAAATGTTTCATTAATTTAAGATTTTTAGGTCCCTCTACAGCTATAGTTTACAACATTTTAGTCTGTAAGCAATAGCTGTTACCTCGATCGCGGATTCCAAAGAGGATGTAAACTGTATGCAGATTCTAGGAAGTCTTTTGTTCTCGCGATCGCATGCGACCGCTTGGGAACGAAAGCAGCAAAGAGATTCAAAGCAAGGAGATTTTAGGAGAAGGAAGGTATGGGATTATGAGTGGTACGGCCACCAAGGAAAAATCCTCTGAACAAGTAAGGTGGTATGCAGCTGGCCTGAGCCCACGCGATAGATTTCAGCTGTCGTATACAGGGTGTAAGAAAACAAAGTGTGTATGTATAAAGGTGCGCTCCACTGGATCGGAATCGGAGCGTAGGTACGCATTGGACGGATTTGTTGCTTAGTATGTATGGTACTGACTACTATGAACTGCACTAGAAGTACCTACTGGAACGTCATTCTGCGCCTGACAAGTATATGACGACACGACGTGCCGTCCGCACCGTACGTCCCGATTCCGACCTGGTGGACGCGCAGCTTTAATCCCCTCCCTATATAGAGTTTACTGTATAAGTGTATAAGCCAATCAAGTAGTTAGTAGAGTAGCATAGACAGCTATTCTATTATATTTATAAATAAAATACAGAAAACAGCTGTACTGTAATATTATAATATTTAATAATAGAAATCAACAAAAGCTTGTGGATTATATCTGTTTTATTGTTTAACTTACCTTATTAGCCTATTTATTAAGTTATGTACAATATTTTAATGAAATAAAACATTTATTTGAGCTCATTTATTTTTTATTTTTATTTTTTTTAAATTTTCGGTATGTTTAGAGTGAAAGGTTTTACACTTAAAAATTTTAACTTCAGTTTCAAATTAAAAAAAATAACGGATGTTTATTTTTTTTTCTTCTAAGTCCGACACCTTGTTACGTAGTATACAGTTTACATCATAAACTTAAGATGCAAAAGACCAACAAAGAGTGCGAGAGAGAAGAAAATCCTTTATGGAATTATAACAAGATAAAAAGAGAGAGGCAGTCTCATGAAAACTGTAACCACTTTCATTTGACAGGTCGTCCAAAAGTCGTCAATCGTTTTTATGCCCTTTCGGTATTTGCAATTTATTGTTTAAATCCTTTATTATTTTCGACAAATACTATTACATATAACGATGGTAACTTGTTCTGTGAGTGATTGTAGTGTAAATCATAGGAGTAATCCTGAAAAATATACATTTAAAAGGTAATTTATCTTCATGTCCTAATTGCTACGATGTGTTTATTTTCGCTATATTCTGTCTTTAGTTCTCTATTTCAAATAAAATATTGTTAATCCTCCCCTTTACTTTCATATTTTGCATAACTAAAGATACTATTGTTCTTAAATCACACAATTTTTTAAGAAAAAATTTTCATCAAAATTGTTTACATATACGCTAGGGCTTGAATCAAATTTATCGATAATGCCTCGGTATTTAACAAGAACATAAAACTAATCTAAAAATGTAATGGGGGTGTAAGGGTATTATGATATGTATTTAATTTAAGAATAAATAATATACTATGTTTGTCGTTTACTTTCAACTTTATATTTGCATTTCTATTAATGTAAGGGCTGATTTGTCAGATAGCTTTTACCTGAATAATAAGAAAGTAACTTTAAAATGGGTATATTATTTACCCTTTTAAGAACCTCATGTTATAACACTTCTGACGTTTGAAAAATCACCCCAAAAGAAAATGTGTATCTACTTTTCAATCGTCACCTTTTTTCTGTCAAATAAAATATATGATAAGTACCTAATTGGAATTACAAAATCTTTCAAAGTTGCATATTATTTATTTCTCATAGAAACGCAGGTAAAATAACTTGAACGGATAATACTATCGATAGTAAAATATACATCACTAGCACACGCACACATTGACAGATCAAAAATCGTCACGCATTTTCGGGTTGTCAGGTGGTCTATACGACAGTATATATTATAAGTCTATGGTTTACATCATAAAGTTAATATATTACCTTTATGGTTTACATCCTCTTTGATTTTAATTTTTTTTCTTTCAGTTTGACTTTGATCTTGATAGTATGTTCTTTCATTTTCTTTCTTTTTCTTCTTTTTTGGCAACTTGACACAAAGGATGTGTATGTTGTGCCACAGGCAAGGTAAAAAGGTAAGGAATATGGCGGGAAAACCATATTCCTCCTATTATATTTTTCATCATCGTTTTCATGTATCGTCAGGTCTAAAGTCTAGTCAAAGTCTAAGTAAAAGTCAATACAGTCAAGTCAAGTCAGGAGTCAAGTCGGTCGATTCAGTAAAGTGGTAGACGTTTTACTGAAACTTTCGATGGAGTTTTGGAGGGAACACAAAATAGCACGTTTCTGGATATTAGGTACATCACTTTCCTACACTTGTGCATGAACACGAATATCTAATGGTCAATATTCTACCAATATTACACATTAAAAACCCAGCTAACACAATTTTAGGAAAATAATATAAAAACACAACAGCACACTTTACATTCCCGGCAAAACTCCGATAGTATGTTGCTTAGCGGTAGACGTTGTCACGTCAAAATCGGCCAAGTGCGAGTCGACGAGGTTCCGTACCGTTACTATAGAGCAAAAATAGGCAAAAATTGTGTTTTTGTATGGGCTAACCGCTAGCCCCCTTAATAATTTTTTTTTTTTTTTTTCTCATTTATTTTGGCATCAAACAGTCACATATACAAGGAAATACAATATGTTGTAATATTTTTTACAATAGACCTATAGTGCCGAAACATTATATTTAATGAATTTTGGGGAGACGCGTATATGATTAAGATTGACTTAAAACTTAATACTATTGCTTACACTAAACCAAAAATGCATTTTTTTTTTAAATACATGTATGAGTATAGCTAGTCATTGCACCCTGCACGTATATATTTACTTAACGTGCAAGGTACCATGAATAGCTGAAAAATTCAAAAACAAATAATATATAACATTATGATAAAGTTGTACAAATTTAGTCGATCCAGTTACAGTTCAGTTTACGTTTAAGTTCTAATTTTAGGTTATTCAGAGAATTGTTGAAAATATCAATATCGGTGAAGTTTCTGTTATAATTGTTAGTGGAACGGTATACAAATGAATTACGAGTATAAGTTTTAGAAAGTTTCGGAGGAACAAATAGGGGTTTATTCCGTGAGGGTCGCACAGGTAGCCGAGAATGAGCTTTGAACGATATCATTGATAATAATGTAGGTGAATCAGTAAGTGCGTTTAATATTTTGTATAGTTGTGTGATGTCGGACATGTTACGTCTGTCATAAAGAGTTGTTAATTTGTGCCTACGCAGAGTATCTTCATAAGGTTCATTGAGAACATTTTGACGGTAGTTAAGTGCTTTTAGAAATTTCTTTTGAATATTTTCAATCCGGTTGATGTGTACTTGAAAACATGGATTCCAAACTGTACTACAAAAATCTAAAATAGAACGCACGAAAGAATAATAAAGAATTTTTAGAGTATTTACGTCTCTAAATGGTTTACTAATACGAAGAATGAAGCCTAAATTACGAAAAGCTTTACTGATAATATGATCAAGGTGATTGATAAATGTTAATTTAGAGTCCATAATTAGCCCGAGGTCTCTAATGGTCGAAACTCTATTAAGAATAGAATTGCTAATAGTGTAGTCAAAATTTATTGGGTGGATCTTTCGTGTGTAGGACATAATAAAGCATTTATCTATATTTAGGAACAATTGATTGATTCGACAATATTCTAGTAATCTCAATAAATCATTCTGCAGCTTTGAGCAATCCAATATGGATTTTATCACCATGAAAATTTTCGTATCATCGGCGTAAAGAAGGTGATTACTATGTATAAAATTAAATCCAATGTCGTTTATGTAAAGGCTAAACAATAAGGGCCCTAGATGGGATCCCTGGGGGACGCCAGAAGGTACAGGCAGAAATCGAGAACAGTAACCTTTAAGATACACTGCTTGGCTACGATTTTTTATATAAGAATTAATCCATCTAAGGAGGTTGCCGTGCACACCGGCTCTCGCAAGCTTTTCGATCAACATATCGTGATTTATTTTATCGAATGCTTTAGAGAAGTCGGTGTACACGACATCCACCTGCAAGTTATCTTCCATAGCCTGCACCAAATACTCAGTAAAATTTAACATGTTACTGTCTACACTACGATATTTAAGAAAACCATGTTGATATTGGGAAATATGGTTACGGAAAACATGTGAAATTTGTGTGGTAACAATTTTTTCTAATATCTTACCCAAGACGCAAAGCTTAGAAATGGGCCTGTATTCTGTTATATGATCTTTTTTATTGTTCTTAGGAATCGGGGTAATGATAGATTTTTTCCAAGTGCGAGGAAAAACACCTGATGCAATTGAAGTGCAGAAAATTATCGTCACCGGCTTTGCAAGAGCTTCGGCACATTTTGAAATAAAAATAGGGTGAATGCCATCGGATCCAGCTCCCTTTTTAGTGTTAACATGCTTTAATTCCTTCAAAACAGTGTCGAAATCAATATTTACGGAATTTATGTCAACATTTGAGAGAACATTATTATGTATATTATTATTTATTCCGGGATTGCTTCTAATGAACACAGAATTAAAATATTCATTAAAAGCATCACAAATTTCGATACCAGAAGACAGAATATGGCCCTTGTATAACATTCTTTCTGGAATTTGACTCGACTCATTTTTTGATTTTACGTATGACCAGAAGGACTTGGGGTGATTTTTAATATTATCTTCCGAAAACTTGATAAAATTGTGATAGCAATCTAGGGACATTTTTTTAAAACGGCTACGTAGTATTGAAAAAGTATGATAATCTTGAGGATTGCCATAGGTTTTCCATTTTTTGTGGTACTTACACTTTTCTTTCGATAATTTTATAAGGGGTTTAGTATACCATGGGGGATACTTTTCTTTAGCTGTTTGCGTGTAAGAGGGCACAAATTCGTCAATTACACTGTTAATGATACTGTAGAGGTAATCTGTCATAGAATCGACATTATGGCATTTGGCGAAGGATGTTTCCCAGTTTACAGAGCTTAGTATCGTATTGATTGAATCATAGTCGGCTTTGAAATATTGTCTTTTAACTACGGAGGCTTGCTTAAGTGGAGAACAATAACATATTTTTATGTCAAACTCGATAGCCTTGTGATGGAGGTCTTCTGGTACAAGAGGGCTTTCACACGGTGAAATATGACATGTCACATTACTAAATACTAGATCTAATAATCTATCATTATGGTTAAGCTGACTGTTGTATTGAGATAATAAAGACAGACTCATAAAGTCTGCAGTTAAACAAGCTAGTTTATCACCAGTAGTGCAGATATCCATCGAATTAGAGTTATAATTATATTCCCAGCTTGCGTGGGTTATATTAAAATCACCAACTAATACATAAGTATCGTTGGTGTTACTTAAAACAGATTCGCTTACTCGATCGTAAATCGACAATAAAGTTGCTTCATGTCTATTACCGTGCGGAATATAAGTGCAAATAATGTGTAAATACCGGTTAGATGTCTCGAGGTATCGCGCGGCAGACGTGCTGGCAGGGACGTGGCTGTTATCGCGCAGCGGGAGGGAGACCCATACCTCCTCTGATAAGGGCGGCGCGCGCGCATCACTCCGCCGCCTGGGACAGAGCTCGCGACGCACGGCGATCAACACACCTCCCCCGCGGCTATGACTTGTATCTATACTATTACGGTCGCATCGATAAAGTTCATACCTACTATCAAAGTATTCGCTGTTATAGAAGTTGTCGGTGAGCCATGTCTCTGTAATGCATATGACATCAAAATTGTTGTTTAGGACTTCTCTTAAAAATATGTGTGATTTCGTGCGAAGACCCCTCACGTTCTGATAGTAAAATGATAGCTTAGTGTTATCGAATTATTTTTATGAATAAATAAGTAGTACAATATGTCGACGTTCCACTAACATTTCTTACACAGTTTACAATAAAATGATTGTAGTGATGAGCCTTATACAATGTAAAACAAAACGATAGTGTAATAGCTAATAATTTAAGGAAATAATCTAAACCGACTTTGAATAGTGCGATTAACAATATAAGTTGTAATGTAAACAAAAAATTGTACGAGAATGGTATGCAATTAACAAAAATATGTAGTCATTTAATTTTAGCGAGATCTGATTCATTAGAGATACAATATATTTTAGAAGAATCGGTTTTACGTACAAGAATTTTACATTCAGACAACCAAACATATTTATAGTTGTTTTCAGCAGCGAGTTGGCGAACTTGCTTATGTAATAGTTTATTGTATGGGGTCAGGTGGTCGCTGAAGTATATAGGTTTCGACGGTCCATCCATCCCAGCATCCGATGTGGTCAGCCCCCGGCGCGCACGGACTGCAGCCAGCATATCGTTTTTGCGTTGTTTTTGTGTAAATTTGATTATGATGTTAGGTATGTTGGTAGCTGATTCACCCGGGTTGTTGTTCGCGAAGCGTCGAACCCGATGAATATGATCGATGTCAGTTTCGGCCATAGCGAAATTTATCTTTTGACATATATGTCGAATTATGCTTATTAGATTTTCGCCTTTTCGAAAGGGGATTCCTGTGATTTCTATATTGTTAATCCGACCCTGTTGATCCCTGATGCGTAATTGTTCCGATAGGTTGGAAAGATTTTGCTGAAGTTGAGAAACATCGCTGGAAATGCATTGTATTTTGCTACCATTATTTACATTCGCCGATTTCAAATCGCCTATGTCCTTTTTAATAGACGATTGTTCTTGTGACAGTTTATCAATGTTGCTGTTAACAGTACTCAACTCGAGTTTAAACCCGTTTATATCATCACGGAGTGCTTGCAGGGTGCCCATGATGCTTTGGTTATGGCTTTCGAGGGAGGTTTTTATGGTATCCATTATGTTATTTTGGAAATCCAGTAGTACATCGGAGTAATTGCAACATTCGGGCTGCTTGCGCTTTTTAAGTGTGAAACCAGCACTAGGGTCATCTCGCAGCTTAGACAAATCGGGATATGATCCAGAATCGTTTTTAGAAGATTTTTGATAACTCATTGTTGTTATAAAAAGTTCGAAGGTAGGTATACAACAACAACACGTTACGCGACGAGAAAACACGAAGTTCTCTTCCGATGTCCTTATCTCACTCGCACTTATGTAGTAGGGAATACGCGAGGATTCGCGAATATGCACGATCATACGCGAATTATGTTTAGACTGAGACGGAATTATTAGTGTTCTCACTTAAACGTCCACTGAGCACAGCACAACTTTTATTGCAAAAGCGACCGAAAGTTTGTAGTGAAAGAGTTCAATATGAAATTGCGTTAGTACTTTAAAAATATCGTAAAATCAAACACGCGTCCGGCCAGTACAGAGCTTTGAACCTGACTGATAATAATTGTAAATGTACGATATTTTATTTTAATTTTATTAATTATTATTAAAGAACAATATTTTATATAATTCAAGATTTTTTGAGTATTTCAAGAGCTTACCTGTTGAGTGTTGCCATTATAATTGATTACGATTTACGAGCAAGAAAGGCAAAAAAAAATTTATTTTTACTTTGAAATAGTATACAAGTGATTAAAATATAATAAGTATGTATTTTCTTTAATAGTATGTACCTATTTGTTGTAGGTGTAGTTATTAATTATTATTGTTATGGTGGCAACAAAAATACATAATCTGTGAAAATTTCAAGTTTCAACTCTCACTGTCACAGTTCTTGATATAAGTACAGCTTGGAGACAGACAGACGGACATACATCGAAGTCTTAGTAATTATAGGGTCTCGTTTTTACCCTTGGGGTACAGAACCCTAAAAACGTAACGTTACGAATTACCGGCAGCCCAGGGGAAAGGCCGGGATATTATGTGGTACAGCGGGACTCAGGTTTACCTACTAAAACCTACCGGTGCCTCCTCCTCCGCTTGTTGGCTGTTGCTGGGCAGCCGGACCCGCCAGAGGCAAAATTGCAGCGGCCCAATTAGCTGGCGGGCGGCGGTTAGACGTGTCTAGCAGTTACCTTACCTGACGCAACAACCTTCACACAAGGCGTTATGACTTGTGAGCGAGGGTGAGACTGAGATACAGTTATGCCACGAGTTCACAGCTCAGGCAGAGTAGACGTAGTTATGTCTATTGTGGCTCACGGAAGGACTATAGATACAACTAATAATAATGTACTTATTACAAACAAACAATAAATTACAAAAATATAATATTAATTTATTCATAACAATAATTTTAACAACGGGCTGGTTCTACTTCTTGTACTTCTGGTTCATTTCCTTCTTCAACAACGCCAAGCGTGTGAGGCATGCGTCTCTCCAGGCACGTCTTTCAGGCAGTTTATCGATAGGAACCATCTTGTTCAGTTGCTCACAGATGCTCGGCGCGCTGGGGCACTTGGTCATCTGAGGATTCGCTCCCATGGTCTCACTCACGCTGTAAATCGTGTTGCCGTATCTGAAATAGAAGAACATAGATTAACCCCATATAGATGCAGACAGATCTTTGTCTGTGTTTTTCTATATTTTTGTCTGTCTGTACTTTTTTAGGAAGTACTTACTTAAAAAAATATAGACAGACAAATACATATTATTATAATAACTTGGCAGAAGTGAAATTTAAATAAAACAACATCCATACTAATATTATAAATGGGAAAGTGTGTCTGTCTGTCTGTCTGTCCGTCTGTCTGTCTGTTACCTCTTCACGCCCAAACCACTGAACCGATTTCGCTGAAATCTGGTATAGAGATACTTTGAGTCCCGGGAAAGGACATAGGATACTTTTTATCCCGAAAAAATGTACGGTGCCCGCGCGATAAACGAATTTTGGCGCAACGGAGTTGCGGGCGTCATCTAGTAATATTATAAGGAGTCACCGTTTAGGCCGCGCGATTTACATAATCTCCTGCTTTCCCTCCATCTTAAGAATGTTTGATCAGGTCAGGTTTGCGGATTTACCTTTTTTCCCATCCCAAAAAAAGTGCACAACGCCGCCGCATAGAAGCTTTAACTTAGATAAATTAATACAGCTCCGCTCAGTAGATTTACCTTTCAATGTAACTCTCCATGCCCTCAGCGTTCAGATGCGCCGTCTCTAACGAGCCCAAGAACGCGTATCTCATGCCCAGACCCTCCGAGATCACCTTGTCTACATCCTGGACGTCCACAATCTTGTCGCGGACCAGGCGCCAAACCTCGTTCAGTATTGCGTACCTGTAGATGTAAAATTTATGCTTCTTGTTGAAAAATGAAAAAAGAAAAAATTTAATTTATGCTTCTTGTTGAAAAATGAAAAATGAAAATTCTAAAAAGCATGCGGTCGAAACGTACACGAAACATTCGCAACGTAAAGGGGCGTACTTATAATATCGTCTAGACTCTAGACTCTAGTTCTATCTATTTTAGCGAGCATGTAATAATTTAAGAGCTTGTCAATCAGACCTAACTTCATTGTCGTGCGCGAATATAGGAGACAACGACAAGTACCACTCAGACAGTAGCCGTCGAGATCGCTCGGCACAAAAGGAAGGGAAAGGTGCAGTGTTCAAATTTTTAGGTAATTTTGATTGGGCGAGGAAACACTCCTTTCAAACTTGGTAGAAAAAATTGGTAGATATGCACATCTTTAGTCGACCGCCGATCTTTAGTTTCGCCTTATAGGGCTTAAAATTATACGCGGCCTATATACATTAATTACTAATTTTTACAGAGCCTTTAATTAATGGAGGACTTACTGAATACGATTCAAAACGAATCCATCAATTTCCTTCGACAGTGATACTGGCTCTTGTCCGATCTCCAACATGATCTCTCGGGTCTTCTTCGCCACTTCTGGCTTCGTCCACGGAGCTGGTACAATCTCGACCAAGGGCACGTAGTAGGGAGGATTAACAGGGTGAGATACGATCACCTGGAAAAATGTTTTTTAAATTATTATTAAAAGAATATTATATAATACCTATAGGTCGAATAGGCTACTTGACCTAATTTTTTTATTCATGCTAATCGCTTCTTAATCATTCATTTTCACAAAAAAATTAAATACTTATTCTAATATTTTACACAGTAGAAACCCATAAAAATGTTTATTGAAAAATATGCCTCATAAATGGCGCCGAAAACACTCGTCCGCCATAGTGTGATGTCATACGCTTTGTATTTTAAACTCTCTTTATTGAACATTATTTATGTGCGAGTCTAAAAGTGCCCAAAAATTATAAAAAAATTAAATAAGAAATTACAAATCATTTGTAATGTTGAAAACTTTTGGAGAAAAGGTTTGGCCATTTCATTTCCCGTCTACAATAAATGGAGATAATACACACACTGGCAAAATTAGCGGAACATAGGTAAAAAGGGCCACAACTTGAATTCAAGTGGGTCGGGCTGTGTGAAATCCTTTTTTTATACTTTTTAAGCTCATTCAAGAAATAAAATATTGAACAAAACTGGCAAGTTGACAGATTTTTATTGCAATTATACCCTACCATTACCCTAGTGTTTTTCGATGATTGACGTTGTAAGTGTTTCTGATAAGAATGACGTTTTTAGCGGGGTGCAAGGTATGCCAGCTAATTTAATTGTTTGGTTTTTGGAAGAACACATTGCTTAGATACAAAATTAGCATTAATTTTCCAGTATCTACGACAGCTAGAGCTGTTACCACGATAGAGAAAGGTCACACCTACCGTTCGGTCAGTCAGGCCTTAGGTGTGTCGGCTTTCGTGGTCCATCGTAAATTTCAACGCTACAGAGAGACTGGATCTTACGTTCGGAGACGAGATCAAGGCAGATATCGGGTGGCAAAGGTTCAGGATAACCGTTTTGTAAGGGTACAAGCCTTAAGAAATCGACCTCAAACTGCTCTGCAGAGACGAAACCTATCGGAATAGGTCCGAGATGTACTCCGAATGTGTAAGCGATTGTACAGTAAGAAGACGACTCAAAAAAGTTAAATTAAACTCAAAGGTGCCAGCAAAGGCACCAAACCTTGAGACAGGGCTCCAAAGAGCCAGACTAAGATTTGCGCGTGAACATCAAAATTTGACAAGTGAGTGAAATCGTGTGCTGTACAGTGATGGGAGCAAATTGTGTGTAAATTTTGTTGACAGGCGATAAAGAATGTGGATAAATCGTAAGGAACGCTATAGACCATCAAACTTAACGGAAACAGTGGCCTAACATGCAGGCTTCGTAATGGTTTGGGGTTGCATATGATTTGGAGCCCGCACAGAGCTGATGATCATTGTTAATGATGGTACTTTGACAGTAGAGGGCTATAGCACAGACATCCTAGAACTGCATGTTGTGCCTTTTACATAGTTTAAGGCAGTAAATTCCATTTTATGCGCGTCTATAGAGTAAAAAAATCGGGCATTATGACCTAAATGATGCTAGCGTAGCCCAGGTGGAGAGGTCAGCACGGTCTACGGATGTGGATCCGATTGAGAACGTGTGGCACATCAATGGGTGAAAGGTACGAGTTAAAACTCCAGCTCCAAAATGTGTTCAGGAGCTCGAGTTGGCGCTACTGGAGAAGTAGAAGAATATCCCACAGGAAATGATTTACAATCAAAATGCAAGCATGTAATGGCGTATCCAGACTCTCTTCAGATCCATAGAAGGAATTACACGCTGTTAACATGGTATTTCTTAAGTAAAAATGAAGAATTTAACTTAAAAACTTACAACTGAAATTTCAAAGATTTTTCTTAATTTTTGCAGATTTTTTCTATTTTACACGTTTTTATACCCTAAATTTATATAAGTTTTATTTTTTAATCATCAATTATTAAATTAATAACTAAATATATTAAAAACAGCGAATAATTAAAAAAAAAATGTTATGTTCCGCTAATTTTGCCGGTGTGTTTAGATAAAACTGATGTTTTAAGTGAATTATTCAAGAAAATATATTTTACAAATCTTTCTAGGCTTATTCTTATTATTTATGTACAAATAAACTTACATTTAACGAGCGTGATAAATAAAAGATACTAAATTACTATGAGGATGACGTCACATCCAAATCGGAAGTACCGCAAAAGCGTTTTCGTCAGTACAAATCCTATTTTCATAAAATCATATTTTCAAATCGACTTTATTTATCAATCATAAGCTTTTATTTGATGATAAGGGTGAAATACGGTTTCCTAGGCCAATTTCTACTAGAAATATGCATTCGTTCAATGAAATTGAATATAGGTCAAGTAGCCTATAATTGAGAAACCTCCTCCTCTGTGATAAAGTGTAGAACCTAGAGAAAAACATGGCAGCTATTACTTTAGCTGCATTAGTGCAGTGATTCGCATGATAAAAAAGTGGATTATACTTTTTTGGCTTGATCACAACATGAGCAGAACTGCTAACGTCGTTCACACTATACACCTAAGCAGGGCCGGATTCATATTTTTTATAAGTATAGACCACTTTTATTTTGCCGTCCCTATGTACGAACTCTGCCGCCATCCTAGGACGCCATAGGATGCTGCGTCGCCCATAGGCGCGCCTATACTGCCTATACATAATATAATCGTCTCCAGAGCTGCACCTAAGTCTTTATATTAAGTTCTTTGCAACAAAAGCTATACCTGGGACTTGTGTTTCATGTCTTCGGAGAACAGCGAGGGTAGAGTCGTGCTGGTGGAACTAGACAAGATGGTCACGTTATCGACGACGGCGTCCAAGTTCTTGAACACTTTTTTCTTCAGCTCCAAGCTCTCCGGTACACACTCCTGTACGAATATGGCTCCTCGCACCGCGTCAGCTAGGTCCGAGGATCCTGGAAAAGTATGGAATAGGATAGAAAATTATTTATTTGTACAACTTAAAACTAAACACACAATATAGGAAAACTATTTACCATCGAGGAAATTGATTCCTAGGCAGTTGACGGACCTACGTCGTTTGGTCGGCTTATGTCAATTCAATGGCTGCAAAGTTAGCTGTCATCGGTCGGATGAGTTTGACGCGCGACTAAATTACTTAAGTCCGCCATCTGCCTAGGAATCAACTTCTCTGATAGTACAAATAGGCGGTCTTACTGCTAAATAGCAGATTCTTTTTTTTCAACAGCAGCAGCAGTTGAGAAAGTAATTTTCAGCATGCTATGATTACGAGGCGTCCTAATGCAAAGGCCGGAGGGAGGCCTTTGCACTCCTCTTTCATGTCAGAAATTCTCGAACTACACATTGTGTGCGTGCGATTCAACGGCAGTAGTCTGTGTCAACGGCGCTGTTAATACAAAACCATGTGCGTTTATGAAAATTCGTAGGTACTAATAGCCATTTTTTGGTGAGGTGTTTACCTCCCTAACTTTTACCTCTCGTACAATTCCGTGCATTGCGATCGATCGCGGTCGCGCACGACCTACGACTGTCGTCGGCCGCTCGCGACCATAGTCAGTTATAATATGGCACGGTCGCGCGCGGCTTACGACAGTCGTAGGCCGCGCGCGTCAGTCGCGGGCCTCGGAAGCGGAGCCATACATTTTCATACGCTGACTATGGTCGCGAGCGGCCGACGACAGTCGTAGGTCATGCGCGACCGCGATCGATCGCGATGCACGTAATTGTACCTTTAGTTTTAACTTTTAACAAACTATTCTGCTTTCCTCACTGTCAGAATTCATTCTTCTTAGTTTTATAGGTCTATACCGTCTACCAGGATCTAATGGAAAATTTTGACAGCAGATTTTCAAAAAAATCCCTGATCATTGGATAAATTTTTATATTTGCATGTTACACACACGCAACAGCCGCTATAAGGAAAAAAAGGATGAAAATGTTTTATTCCAATTACCCCGGTATTGCTAGAGTCAATTTACTTTCTCACTTTTTGCCTTCAGATTCTGATAGACCTATCTATACTGAGCATCAGGATTCAGGAGATTTCAATTCAATGTGTTATTTGTGTTTTCTTTGTTCATTATTGATGAAACTTACCCTTAATACATTTGTATTGTTCATCAGCTGACAATGTGCCTCTTAACAGACCATCTTTCTCCAAGGTCTTAAGCTGGGTCTTGATATCGTCCAGGGCATCGGAGACTTGCTTCGGTATGATATCGAATATCGTCACCTGGTAGCCCACAGAAGCAAACAGCATTGCCCATGATCTTCCGATTAGACCACTGCAAATTTTTTCATTTTTAGCAGACGTTTCATTCGTCTAGCAGACGGACACACTTCCGCATTTATAATCTTAACTAGTTGTAAAAAACCCTACACTACTAACTCCTTATCCACATAATACCTATGTACTATCAGAGAAGTTGATTCCTATGCAGATGGGGGACCTAAGTAGTTTGGTCGCGTTACGTCAAACCCAGCCGACAGATCACAATAATTAACATTGTATTGACATATTCGACCAAATAACGTTGGTCTATAAAATGCATAGGAATCAATTTCCTCGATGGTACCTTCAAAGTTCAAACCATTAATTAGGATTTAGGAAAGTGTAAAATACGAACTTAATCTTTCTTTCTAGTTGACTTAACTACCTGTTTTAAAAAAACCCTACAGTTTGTAATCTACAGTTATCGTTAATTTCAGCAATTTAAAATATTCACTCAGTTTATTTGTTGAGCTAACCCAAATAAAATACCACAAAATTAATATTGTTTTAATATATGAGAAGCATCTGAATAACAAGTATAGGAGTACAGTTTGTTTTAAGATAATATTATTATGTATCAGCCGCTATCAAATGTAAATTAACCTCTAGTTAGTGTAATTATACAATAATTATCAACATTAACATTATCACTAGTTTTGTAAACAAAACTTGTTTTGGAAGAATTTACAACTAAAAACCCTTGTGATATGGTAGGGGATTTCTAATATTATTAATATTGGTTTGTGATTTATAAACGATTTAAATAAACGTGGAACGAAACGTGTTTAAAAACATTAGTGACGTCACTACTGTTTCGGCTATAGGTATTTTCTTGTAAAAGTAAAATAAAAAATCGAAGTAAACTTCATAATTGTAGCGATTTTTTTGAGCGTAGTACACTTAGTAGAGTAGCATTAATTCAATGTAGTGTCACGTCGTTCTTAAGGTCGAGTAAGACGTTTCAAGGACACGCCTCAGTTGCTTTGCTGCATGCTTTTTAAGCTGTGCGTCCACTGGATCGGAATCGGAGCGTACGGAGCGGACGGAGCGTCGTCATTTACGAAATGCCGATGGGGTGCGTCCACTGCATTCGGATTCCGCATCGGCAATTTAGTTATTAATGTATATATGAAATGTGTGCTTTAACGCTTTGGAGTTAAGGTTGGATTTGCTATGTTCAGTTTTGATACTTTGTTTCGATGCGCTTTGACTCTGCACTAAATATATAAATTAACCCATAGACGCGGCTGCGGATGACGTCATCGGCATAAATTCCGGTCTCAGGCGCAGAAATGCCGATCCAGTGCACACAGTAGCATACAAATCAATACAAAGCAACAAATCCGTACGCTCCGTACACTCCGATTCCGATCCAGTGCACGCGCAGCTTTATACTGTGATATTATAATTATATTGTCTACCTTTTGTAAGCGCAAGCTTAAGATAATGGCATCTAGGCAATTACCTATAGGCTATAAGCTGTAATCTCTTGACATTAACTAGGTTTGCCTGACTATACGTTACCTAGGAACTATTTTGTACTGTGTAGGTACCGCGAAACATACCAACTTTGCCCGCTTTTTTCGAATAATTTTAATTCTTGTAAAAATATGTATGGAAGTGTAAGTTTTTTTTGCCCTCTGCAACTACAAGGCTTTATGTGCAGGTGTAGGAATGTCAAAAACATTACTTCTGTTCATTTAATTCTATTTATGATTGATTTTCATGCCGGGTAAAGTTACCTGGACTTGTAGCCAACATTGCCCACCTTGATTTTTGACGGAAATATGAACTTTGCGCAGGTGGCATCAAAATCCAGTGAAAGAATTTAGGAGAAGATGGCGTTTACTATAAACATTTAAACGATATCGCGAATAATATCCTACTAAATTGACTGGGCAATGTTTCCTTTTCCATACAATTTGCATTTTGGTCTGTAAGAGTACTAGGGCTGCCACATATCTATAAAATTACTTAATCATCTTTTACATTATTATCAGGAATATATTATAAATATTAAATTGCTTCTGTTTATTTATAAACCCATTATCATCATTATATTATTTGGCTGGCTGAGCAAGGCATACAGTAATAAAAAATGACATCGATTTTTAGTAAAGTATTTAAAAATGTCCGATTTGACAACCCTAAGAAATTTTTGCTACCGGGCAATGTTGTCAATCGATGATCAATTCGTCGTTTTAAATTTTCTATTTTTGTTTCTTATACTCATGATATCAGCTTCCAAAGTAATACCAATTTGTTAAAATTCAAGCATACATTCAGCATCTCCTTAGGATTTACAAATTACTTTTATTTGAAACTCACGCCAATAGATCGACAATATCATAAACTACATATTCGCCGTTTTAAATTTTTTAGGTCAATTTTGAACCAAGATAAGTAAAAATAATAGGGTTTTTGCGCGATCTCGGCAACGCGGTAAATGTATGGCCAAGGTCGTTTGCTCGGGGGACGACCTTAATAACTAGATGACGCCCGCAACTCTGGCGCCAAAATTCGTTTAGCGCGCGGGAATTTTTCCGGACAAAAAAATATCTATGTCCATCCCCGGGACTCCAAATTATCTCCATACCTTTCATAAAGATCGGTTTAGCGGTTAGGGCGTAAAAAGGTAACAGACAGACAGACACACTTTTTTAAAGTGAGTTCATTGTAGACCTTTCTCAATGTACTGGGATTTGACCTAGTTGCATAGCAGCAGCGGTTGACCGAGAAATTGTATTACGTAACAACAGTGCAGCGGTGTAGGTATGTACTTACTTCGAGACGGCGACATATCGAAGATCATTTCGATCTATCGTAAATGACTTTAAACTTTAAAGTCATTGGATGTCGTCAATTATTCGTTCTTCTCTTTTTTGGAAGTCGGATAAAAACTGACAATTGGCTTTCCCGTTTCTAATATTAGTAATTGTAACTTGTAAGAATATGGTAAATGAGTATTTTGTTATCATGTACTTATTACCTAAGTAGGTAGTAGGTAAAAGTTAGATACTAATAATATCACAAGTAGGTACTTGTTAGAAAATATTGTAGCATAGATAAGTAAAGGATTAAAACCTACCAGGAAATATTATATTATTGTGACAACAGCAGCTGGCAACATACTTAATATTATTATATTAAAATGGAATATAAGTAAGTACTTTGTCTTTTAGAAATTTCTTTTTACAATAATTTATCTATTGGGCAATACTTATTGCCTACATTAAGTATTGTCCACCTACCTACTTACCTAATGCCTACATTACAGTACATTTTGTGATAGGTCCTATCAGCAACCTAAATAGTAATTAGTAAGTACAGAATATTATCATAACTTATTTAAAAAATCGGCCAAGTGCGAGTTGGACTCGCGCAGAAGGGTTCCGTACCAGAATAGACCAAAAATAGGCTGAAAATTGTGTTTTTTGTAAGGGGGGCTCCCATACAAAAACCTTTGTTATTCGATTTATTTAAATGTAATTAATAATTGTTAAAGTACAAATATACAACTGAGTATTTCGTCAATATTTCAAGTGCCTATGTGTTGCCGTTATTGATGCAAAAAATAGCAAAAAAATCACGTTTGTTGTATGGGTCTGGGAGCCTCCCTCATATATATTCAATAGGTGTTTTGACACTGCGACGATAACGACACGACTATGGCATCGAGACCGGGTTTTCCCGAAACCCGAAAACCCGGGAAAACCCGGGTTTTGGGTATCATGAAAAAACCCGGGTTTCAAAAATGGAGCCCGGGTTTTTCGAGCTTTTCGGGTTTTTCGTTTTTTTGATAATTATTAAAGGCCAAACCTGATAAAAGGTATTTATAATAAACTAACATACAAATTATTTATTTTTATAACATATTGTATAGGTTTAATTATTTAGATTGGTCATAATTAAACAAAATATAATATTTTAAAGGAAAAGTTTCGCTTTAGGAGCATTAAAGACTAATTGTCATAAAAATATTTATTAATAATAATTAATAATACATATTTTAAAAATCCTACCAAAAAGTATGATACGGCCGTGGCCGTTCACTCGAGATTTGGTTGGGCATATTCATATTTAAAGTATTTTCGCATCGTTAATCATTGAATTTTAAGAAAACCCGAAAAAACCCGAAAAACCCGGGTACCCGGGTTTTCATTTTAAAAAACCCGAAAACCCGGGTTTTGAAAATTGGGTCCGGGTTTCGATGCCCTAGACACGACACGATACTGTTGTGTCGTCTGCTCGGACGACACGGATGTCGTCCGACGATATCGACACGATATAAACCAACAGCTTGTCATGCGGTTAGGGGGCGTCCACAAATTACGTGAGGTGTTTTTTTTGACCCCCTTTCCCCCTGGTGAGATTTCGTGACGCTATAGCGGTTCTTGAGTTACCTACAGCCTGGAGACACACAGACAGACAGACGGACAGACATCGAAGTCTTAGTAATAGGGTCCCGTCTTTACCCTTTGGGTATGGAACCATAAATAAAGTTAAGTAAGTATAATATATTTTGTAAATGTTTTGTTGATTTTTGAAAATATTACTGGAACGAACCTAACTAACGACCCTGAGCCATGTAAGGCCATGTTCCTTTGAAGGCCAACTATCAAAAAGTCGCAGTTATCGTCATGTAAAGACATTTTCCTTCTACTACACACTTAGATCCATCAAACTTATGGCCACGAACGCGGCGGCGAGTCGATCGCGCCGCTATTGTGGCAGTGAGATCTCACTGTTTGTAGACTTTGGTTGTCGAGGCTACAATTGTATTTTCCGCACCCTGAAAAACTTTAGTTTTCAGTTACATAACCTATATCTATCTCAAATTTTATTACAAGGCATTATCGTATAGGGATATATGTATGGTACTAATAAAAGAAAATCTACTTATGCCTCGATTTACGTTAAAATATTGGTAATGTTCCTAGGAAGGCCGGTGGTTCCGTATAAGGCCCAACCAAAGATTTGATAGTTGGCCTTGCTAGGGAACATAAACTTTACAAGGAACATCTAAACATCATTAACATATAAACAGTTATTTTTAGTTATAGATGGGTACCGTAACAATTAAAATAATGTTGTTTTTATAACATCTTTACTTATTAGGATTATTAAACTTGTACACGCATATTGAACATTTTGGCCTTATAAAGAACGGGCCCCTAAGAAGGCCATTTTAGATTTTTTTGTTTGTATTATAAAACGCATTGGCAATTAGTTATAAGGTATCAATGTGACACTCATTGCTACTAATTTTAAAGAATTTCCATTTATATATAATAAGTAATAAGATGATGTTCAAGCAATGTTCGTCATAGTTTTTTTAGATGATATAAATATATTGAGCATTTAATGTGTTGCTTAATTGTAAGAAATTATAATGTTATTTTAGTAAAAGCAAATAAATAAATAATTGTAACTCTATTTTCAAGTTAAATGACTGACGTATAATATTGGCCTTGTTTGGAGCTCTGTTCCTTGCAAGGCCATTTGGAAGAGCCTTAACAAAACTTAAGTTTTTTGAATGGCTATTGAAGCTAGGTTAAAAAGAGATTTATAATATGATACCTTATGAAACAGAGCATTACGTGATAGTTTGTTTTCTTAATTTATTTAGTTAATAAACGAATAACAAGCATTTTCCCGTTAGATTGGCCTTACATGGCGCAGGGTCCTTACATTGTAATTAAGAGCCCTAAAACTGGTTTAATGATTCCTTTTTATTATGAGATTTTCCAAAGCATCAAACATCAGTTTCGCGGTCATTGACCCCTATTTTTGGGTAGGGTATTATAATATTATGGAACTCATTATATTTTATCTAGATTTTAAATATAACTTAAATACGCAATAAAGTTTGATAAAAATTAAAAATACAATTAATTTTAAACACGCCTTAGTAAAATCTTTTAGTTTACAGTTATATATATATGTTACCGGAAATGTATGAAATCCAGGAATTGTATACAAATCCTTGTTTTGTTCCAAATTGTATACAAGGAAATGTATAAAAACAATGCTTTCTGTTATAAAACAGGTTGGTACAATGAGAATAATCATTTTTATTTAAGCACTCGCACTCGTTCAGACTTCAGGTAACAATCATAATATCGTAAAAATATTATAATAATCTTCATAATATTATCTTACTAATTAAAGCCTCAAAAATTAACCATTTTGTAATTTTTTAAATGTATTTATCACGAAATAGACTTATAATATTATTGTTATAAATTCAAACTTTCGTTTGGTATTACATTTAACATAGCCACATAGACTGCCACATGACTATTTATTTTGCAGGGTACGCTGGAATGGTACTTGGATTGTACATAATATTTTTTTAAAGCACAGACATCTTTCTGTAGAACAGTTTTTCTTGCAAAGGCACTTCTTAAATCCTTGGCCGGTTTCGATGGATTGTAGGATAGCAACTGACCGTAGTGCTATCTCCGTATTCGGTACATCCTATGCATCAAGGAGAACTCAATAATATGAACACACATTAATCTGAGACTGAGAATATAATTATTTTAAGATTACGTTCTTAGTACCAATTTGATAGAGCTCATTATCAGTTTTATCCAAAATTACACCTATACTATTTGAGGCATCACCATTCTCCAAGTACTCTATCAACCTCTGGAAATGCAATTCGTACAGAAGTGCCAATACGTAAAGGGGCAAACTTCTTTTCGCTCGATTTCAGCATTTTTTCAGTCTGTAATTGTTATAGGTTTTTCTTAGCACTTTGACGATTTAATCTAGCACTATAAATTTTTTGAACATAAACACAACCGTTACGCGGTACTAGCGCGATTGCCTGATCAGACCCCTGCCGTCTGGCCCCGCTATCCCCGCGTACCCATTGATATCTCAAATGTTTTATACATTTCCGATTACTATTTAGGAAATGTATAGATTTCCTAGGAAATGTGTCTAATATAATTAATTTTACACCTTTCCGTACGATTTTAGGAATTGTATACATCTCCTAGGAATTGTATACAATGACGTATTACATACATTTCCGATAACATAATATATAAAAAATATATATATCCACAGCCGAACATATAATCTCCTCCTCTTTGGAAGTCGGTTAAAAATGAATTACGGAGTGTAATTAACTTATGGGTACTTTATTCTTGAATGCGGTCAAGTTCAGTTAATAGCTTTTAAATAACATAATATTATGTATTCTGATTAATATCTAAATAGATTCTTAAATCTATCTAGATTCAACACAAATCACAAAACAATCACATAATAATGAAGTCTGTAATTTACCTGCCCACGATTCCGACTTTTTCCGACTTTGTTTTGGACATTTTAGGTACGATATTCTCTCTCGGAGTCCCAGCGGTGAATGCCGGCGACCTATCAAAGTATTGAGTGTATTGTTCGACGTAGCTCACTGCTGCAGAATTTACATACATTGTCAGTTTGTCACGAGAGGTTTGAATGATAGAAGGTTTGGTTCTTTGTGTAATGTCCAGATTACTGAATAAACGTTTATTTAAAATTTGAAATTTGAAATTTGAAAATTTAAAATTAAATTTAAAATTTGAAAGCATTATTCAACTAGGTAAACGTTATTGGAATAAGCACGGTTATTTTTATATGTTCAACAGCTACAAACACCTTAAAGATATCAATATTTCTCATTTTAATATCTGGCCTACATTTAATATACCTTTACATTCATTTGAAAAACCGATTGAAGATTTATGTCACACTGCTATTCCTGCAACTATGGAACGCCATATATGTAAAGAAAGTGTATCCCCTCATGAACTGAAAGTACTTAGTGAAGAATTACTTGCTACTAGTTATTTTGATTATGTCCACATCTACACAGATGGTTCAAAATCTACAAATTCTGGAGGGTGTGCATTTTATGATTCACGGCGTAAATTTAAATCTCAATTTCTGATTGATAACCCGGATATTCCTATCATGAGCATTGAGTTAATAGCAATATTAAAGGCTCTAACTTATATAGAGGGAACCGACTATCAAAACGTTGTCATTGTTACAGACTCTCAAAGTGGCCTTCACCATCTGATCTCTTGCGGTAGGGGTAACATGGGCAGAAACGAGGCTTTCCTCATTATTGAAAGTATTTATCGTTTAATACGTAATGGGGTTAATGTCCGTTTACAATGGGTTCCATCTCATGTAGGTATTGGTGGCAATGAGACAGTTGACTCTTTAGCAAATGCAGCACGTACCGAGGGTTCTTTGTGCAATGTGATCTCATATTTTAAGGATTATGTTAAGTTTATTAAAGATGGTTGTTATAATGAATGGAATCAGCACTTCCAACAAAAGTCATTAACTTCTGGTATTTGGTATAGAACCATAGTTAGTAAACCTCCCAAAAAACCCTGGTTTTCTAATGTCAATCTTAATAAGGGAGATCTCTCAGTTTGTTTTAGAATTCGATCCAATCACATTCCTCTAAATAATTTTCTTTTCTTGATAGGCAAAAATTCCAGCCCAAATTGTGTAGTGTGCAATCGTTATGAGGATTTATATCATGTTCTTTTGGAGTGTGATAGGAACGAATTCCTCAGAAACGAATTTATTGTGGACACCAAATGTAGCAAATTAGATTTTTATTTTTTTATACATAATATTGTAAGTTCGGATTTCAAAGCTGAACATAGTGATAGGTTAATAAGTTTTGTTATACATTCCCTATATTTAAGAGAATTAGATAATAATGTTTGTTAATTTTTTGTTAAGGCCGGCTTAATCTAAATGATGTATGGCCTTTATAAAATAAAGATATAAAAAAAAAAAAAAAAAAAAAACGTTTATTTATTTATTTAATGATTAAAATATAAGTAAAATATCTATAATATATTTAGGTATCTTTGGTTAAAAAATTAGGATATCTATCTTCTATCCATATTATATTATATACAAGCATATTCTATTCAAGCTGTAACAAAATTGTCAGTCACGCTAAAGCTTAGAACGGCAGAACCGATTTGGCTAATTTTAGTCTTGAAATGTTCGTGGAAGTCCAGCGAAGGTTTTCACGATAAAAAAATATGAAAAAACTGTGAGTAAAATACTTAAGTAGGTACTAGTAAGTACCTATATCTAGTAAGATACGATAATTTTATTTTCCCTCACAAATTTTCTTATCCAGTTCTTACCTGACAAACATTAGTAAATATAAAATATTGGTCCGAATATTCATGTAAGTAGTTAGAATTCTATATACATATAATAAAACTGTAGAAATGAAAATTCTGTACATTAAAGATATTATAAAAAAAATAAGCGGGGGGTGTTACTACATCGATATAGAAGCCAAAACTGTGGTTAGTTTTTGTCTGTCTGTCTGTCTTTCTGTCTGTCTGTCTGTCTGTCTGTCTGTCTGTCTGTCTGTCTGTCTGTCTGTCTGTCTGTCTGTCTGTCTGTCTGTCTGTCTGTCTGTCTGTCTGTCTGTCTGTCTGTCTGTCTGTCTGTCTGTCTGTCTGTCTGTCTGTCTGTCTGTCTGTCTGTCTGTCTGTCTGTCTGTCTGTCTGTCTGTCTGTCTGTCTGTCTGTCTGTCTGTCTGTCTGTCTGTCTGTCTGTCTGTCTGTCTGTCTGTCTGTCTGTCTGTCTGTCTGTCTGTCTGTCTGTCTGTCTGTCTGTCTGTCTGTCTGTCTGTCTGTCTGTCTGTCTGTCTGTCTGTCTGTCTGTCTGTCTGTCTGTCTGTCTGTCTGTCTGTCTGTCTGTCTGTCTGTCTGTCTGTCTGTCTGTCTGTCTGTCTGTCTGTCTGTCTGTCTGTCTGTCTGTCTGTCTGTCTGTCTGTCTGTCTGTCTGTCTGTCTGTCTGTCTGTCTGTCTGTCTGTCTGTCTGTCTGTCTGTCTGTCTGTCTGTCTGTCTGTCTGTCTGTCTGTCTGTCTGTCTGTCTGTCTGTCTGTCTGTCTGTCTGTCTGTCTGTCTGTCTGTCTGTCTGTCTGTCTGTCTGTCTGTCTGTCTGTCTGTCTGTCTGTCTGTCTGTCTGTCTGTCTGTCTGTCTGTCTGTCTGTCTGTCTGTCTGTCTGTCTGTCTGTCTGTCTGTCTGTCTGTCTGTCTGTCTGTCTGTCTGTCTGTCTGTCTGTCTGTCTGTCTGTCTGTCTGTCTGTCTGTCTGTCTGTCTGTCTGTCTGTCTGTCTGTCTGTCTGTCTGTCTGTCTGTCTGTCTGTCTGTCTGTCTGTCTGTCTGTCTGTCTGTCTGTCTGTCTGTCTGTCTGTCTGTCTGTCTGTCTGTCTGTCTGTCTGTCTGTCTGTCTGTCTGTCTGTCTGTCTGTCTGTCTGTCTGTCTGTCTGTCTGTCTGTCTGTCTGTCTGTCTGTCTGTCTGTCTGTCTGTCTGTCTGTCTGTCTGTCTGTCTGTCTGTCTGTCTGTCTGTCTGTCTGTCTGTCTGTCTGTCTGTCTGTCTGTCTGTCTGTCTGTCTGTCTGTCTGTCTGTCTGTCTGTCTGTCTGTCTGTCTGTCTGTCTGTCTGTCTGTCTGTCTGTCTGTCTGTCTGTCTGTCTGTCTGTCTGTCTGTCTGTCTGTCTGTCTGTCTGTCTGTCTGTCTGTCTGTCTGTCTGTCTGTCTGTCTGTCTGTCTGTCTGTCTGTCTGTCTGTCTGTCTGTCTGTCTGTCTGTCTGTCTGTCTGTCTGTCTGTCTGTCTGTCTGTCTGTCTGTCTGTCTGTCTGTCTGTCTGTCTGTCTGTCTGTCTGTCTGTCTGTCTGTCTGTCTGTCTGTCTGTCTGTCTGTCTGTCTGTCTGTCTGTCTGTCTGTCTGTCTGTCTGTCTGTCTGTCTGTCTGTCTGTCTGTCTGTCTGTCTGTCTGTCTGTCTGTCTGTCTGTCTGTCTGTCTGTCTGTCTGTCTGTCTGTCTGTCTGTCTGTCTGTCTGTCTGTCTGTCTGTCTGTCTGTCTGTCTGTCTGTCTGTCTGTCTGTCTGTCTGTCTGTCTGTCTGTCTGTCTGTCTGTCTGTCTGTCTGTCTGTCTGTCTGTCTGTCTGTCTGTCTGTCTGTCTGTCTGTCTGTCTGTCTGTCTGTCTGTCTGTCTGTCTGTCTGTCTGTCTGTCTGTCTGTCTGTCTGTCTGTCTGTCTGTCTGTCTGTCTGTCTGTCTGTCTGTCTGTCTGTCTGTCTGTCTGTCTGTCTGTCTGTCTGTCTGTCTGTCTGTCTGTCTGTCTGTCTGTCTGTCTGTCTGTCTGTCTGTCTGTCTGTCTGTCTGTCTGTCTGTCTGTCTGTCTGTCTGTCTGTCTGTCTGTCTGTCTGTCTGTCTGTCTGTCTGTCTGTCTGTCTGTCTGTCTGTCTGTCTGTCTGTCTGTCTGTCTGTCTGTCTGTCTGTCTGTCTGTCTGTCTGTCTGTCTGTCTGTCTGTCTGTCTGTCTGTCTGTCTGTCTGTCTGTCTGTCTGTCTGTCTGTCTGTCTGTCTGTCTGTCTGTCTGTCTGTCTGTCTGTCTGTCTGTCTGTCTGTCTGTCTGTCTGTCTGTCTGTCTGTCTGTCTGTCTGTCTGTCTGTCTGTCTGTCTGTCTGTCTGTCTGTCTGTCTGTCTGTCTGTCTGTCTGTCTGTCTGTCTGTCTGTCTGTCTGTCTGTCTGTCTGTCTGTCTGTCTGTCTGTCTGTCTGTCTGTCTGTCTGTCTGTCTGTCTGTCTGTCTGTCTGTCTGTCTGTCTGTCTGTCTGTCTGTCTGTCTGTCTGTCTGTCTGTCTGTCTGTCTGTCTGTCTGTCTGTCTGTCTGTCTGTCTGTCTGTCTGTCTGTCTGTCTGTCTGTCTGTCTGTCTGTCTGTCTGTCTGTCTGTCTGTCTGTCTGTCTGTCTGTCTGTCTGTCTGTCTGTCTGTCTGTCTGTCTGTCTGTCTGTCTGTCTGTCTGTCTGTCTGTCTGTCTGTCTGTCTGTCTGTCTGTCTGTCTGTCTGTCTGTCTGTCTGTCTGTCTGTCTGTCTGTCTGTCTGTCTGTCTGTCTGTCTGTCTGTCTGTCTGTCTGTCTGTCTGTCTGTCTGTCTGTCTGTCTGTCTGTCTGTCTGTCTGTCTGTCTGTCTGTCTGTCTGTCTGTCTGTCTGTCTGTCTGTCTGTCTGTCTGTCTGTCTGTCTGTCTGTCTGTCTGTCTGTCTGTCTGTCTGTCTGTCTGTCTGTCTGTCTGTCTGTCTGTCTGTCTGTCTGTCTGTCTGTCTGTCTGTCTGTCTGTCTGTCTGTCTGTCTGTCTGTCTGTCTGTCTGTCTGTCTGTCTGTCTGTCTGTCTGTCTGTCTGTCTGTCTGTCTGTCTGTCTGTCTGTCTGTCTGTCTGTCTGTATGTTTGTTCCACTATCACACGAAAACTACAGTGCTCCTAAAGTGATAATGCACATAGAAATTTTCGAAAATTCTCGGCAACGCTTGTATTTCCCGAGCGACGGTAGACGATATTGCATTTTCTAATTGCACTGCGTTTAAGATACATGTATTAGTCAAAGTTCGTCGTGATATTCCTGTAGCTTTTGTAACACGGTCATTATTCACGGCCACTCATGCGCATTATTAATTTGGGAGTACTGTACTGATCCGATTTGAATGCGGTTTTCGCAGGTATATTAGTCCTCCTTCCAACTTAACATCTGGTGTATTAAAAATTTTCCTCCCCACCCCTCTAAGGGGACGAAAGAGGGGGTAAGATTTTGTATCAACTGATGAAGTAGAAATACTTTAAATGGCAAAACAACGTTTGCCGGGACAGCTAGTTTATAATATAATTTTTGATTGTTGAATTTTAGTATAAGGCCGTCCCCTGAGCAAACGACCTTGGCCTGTTACATATGCCGCGTTCGCGTAACTTTGCCGAGATCGCACCAAAATCCTATTTTTTTAACTTTTCTTAGTTCAAAATTGTCCTAAAAAAATTAAAACGGGGAATATGTAGTTTATGATATTGTCGATCTATTGGCGTGAGTTTCAAATAAAAGTAATTTGTAAATCCTAAGGAGATGCTGAATGTATGCTTGAATTTTAATAAATAGGTTTTACTTTGGAAGCTGATATCATGAGTATAATAAACAAAAATAGAAAATTAAAAACGCGGAAAGGAATGTTGATATCATGCCTGCCTAGCATACGCCGAGATATATCTCGTATCTCACTCTTGAGATAATTAAAAACTACTCGTCTCATAATGTCAAAATCTCGACATTATCTCGACAAAACACTATAAAAATGTATTCTTGGATGATAGATCTACACCAGGGTGAAGGGTCAATAGAGATGAAGATACAAACTATCAAACATCGAGAAACATGTAGAGAGAGATATCTCGTTGGCGTATACTAGGCAGGCTGAAGATTATTGCTGTATTTTTATTATAACTTTGTAGCTTTCAAATTATGAGTTTATACGCCCCAAAATACGGTAAATTACGGAATCTCCGTAGGGAAGGCCTTTAAGGTTTCATTTGTAAGTTGTAACTCCCTTTTTAAATGTGTCAGCAAATTCTTCACCCATCCACCTATATTGAATTGACCTTGCTGTATAGGTACTATTTGCAAAGATCTCTAGCCCCGTAGTTGCTCCAAAATTTCATTACTTTTGTTAATGACGCATCGTTTATAAATAAATAATCATAATGTATACTTACTTAAATAATATTATTGTATGGTTTACTTATCCAAGATTATTATGTAAATATTACGCAAGTCCTACCCTACTCTTATTTCAAAGGTTATCTTAGTTTTATGTCAGACAAGAATAATTCATCATTACGAAATATCTATCATTAAGAGTAAAGATGCTCTTAAAATTTAAAATTCCTTCTTCCCAATATAGGTACCTAGTCTCCGAGTAAACAAAGGGACCAGTCACCAGACATGAATAGTGTTACTCTCCCGAATCCCCTAAAAGTGTAGTATGTACTATGTACCTATGTTCTGCAGATTTAATACAACATTTTTAAATTTTTTAAAAACTAACTACAAAACATCAGAGATGATGCATGTTGCACACTTCTTATCAGTATTGTTATCAGCAGAATTTACTACCTAGTGTTGATACAGGAGTCAGGTAGGTATTAGTTACTATACCTATAATATTACATTTTAAATCCTATTGACTGTTGGAGATTAGCTTTCATATTCTAAATCCGCGGATTATAAACAACAATCAATATTAGAGCTAGCTATTGTTATAATCTTGTTATTTGCTTTGTACAATGAAATATGAATTAAACTGATTACATACACATACAGTTTGTACCACAGAACACACGATTCAAATACATCAGCAATTATCTTGGAGCCAGAGTCTGTCGCAAGCGCCGTCTGCAGAGGCTGTGAACATCGAAAGAGATTGAGATTTTAAAAAAGAACAATTTTCCTATATTTTTGGTAAAAGGTGGCCCCGTGCGAGTTTCCTGCGCCGGTTCCTCAAACTTCTCGTCGGGTTCCCGAACCGGCGGTGGTAGTAGGCCTGGATATAGTCACACAAAATTCTTGGTCATTTGTGCCAGTATGTCGGTTTTACAGGGGTATAATTACGTAAAGGCAAAAATGATGGTCAAAGCGCATGCACTGGCAGCCCAAACGCGTGGGCGTTAATCGAACGTGTCGGATAAATAACGAGTGTCGAACGATTTGTTCCACAAAAATGCTTGTATTTTCAGATAGTCGAAAAAAAATAAGTAGGCGAAAAAAAAATCTTACACCTTTGCTGCAGTGGTATGGCGGCCATCGGGCGCTGTCGGAAAAGTATGGCAAGGTGATTTTCGTGAATGGCTACTCGACGATGATTAGCTATGCAAAAATTAGCCTGGTACAAATGGTTCAATTTTTTTTAATTAACGTATTCGCGTCGGTATGGCGGGCTGTAAGCCGCACCCGACAAGTATGGCATTATGCTTTCGTCTACTTATTTTTTTTCGACTATCTGAAAATACAAGCATTTTTGTGGAACAAATCGTTCGACACTCGTTATTTAATATTTATCCGACACGTTCGATTAACGCCCACGCGTTTGGGCTGCCAGTGCGAGCGCTGTGACCATCATTTTCCTTTTTGCCTTTACGTAATTATACCCCTGTAAAACCGACATACTGGCACAATGACCATGAATTTTGTGTCACTATCTCCATTCTCCAGGCCTATAGGCCTCATGTCGTTCTAAAAGTGTTAATTGTTAGCCGATTTAGAAATAAAACATTTTTCATTTCATTTTTATTTCATATGATTGATCTGTTCGAGATCTCCTTTGCAACATTTAGATGGTTGTTTACCGAGCTGGGGTGTACCCGAGCTTGTCTTCTTCTAGCTTCAAATGCTGGTAAGGAGTTTCTTCTCTTCGCATGTCTTGGAGCGATATAAGTTATAATGTCGAACTCTTTGTTTTCCAGCTCCCAGAGGTAGGTACCATCGAAGAAATTGGTTGATAGGCAGTTGACGGAACTACGTTATTGATGTCAGTTCAATGTTAGTTGTGATCCGTCGGCTGGGTTAATGTCAACATACCTAATCCGTTTGAACTTTAAATTGTTTGAACCTTTAGAAAACTCTGTGCAAAGCCTAATCTCCGAATGGCAGTCGCGTTGGGACTATTCCACCAAAGGGCGACATCTTTATAATTTTTTCCCTAATATTCGTGAACGGCTATCCAAACATTGGATGGATATTGATCACTGCGTTTCTCAATTCCTGACGGGTCATGGAAATATTAAGGCCAAACTTTACGGATATAAACTAGTAGCTTCACCCATGTGCGAGTGCTCGACCGAAGGCAACATGTTTGAACAAACCGCTCATCATGTTCTCTGGGAGTGCAGTCTCTGGCAGGACGAAGGAACTACTATGCTAAACAACCTATTCTGTACATCTGGAGTCTCTGGACAGCGGTAGGAACTTCCGTGCCTTCAAGCGTTTTTATCACAATTATTATTGGCAACAGTCAAACACAATAAACTCCAATATTAACCCTAGAACACTAACCTTATTTTCCGACGCTTGTTACTAACCTTCGTCGTTTCGACTACGACATTTTAGAAAGGCGATTAAAAGGTGTTAATCAAATGAAATGTTTACAGTTTTGTTTTCATTTAATGGAAATTTTGTATTTAAATTATTTATACTACTTTAATAAAGTGATATGGCATATTTATTACCCGAACAGCCTTGTAATTGAGATCATAGTTTGCATGACAAGTCAACAAGTTAAATCTTTACTACTACTATTTATGAAGATATTGTGAAAAAAAAAGTTTAAAATTAATTAAATAATGAATGCAACAGACTAATAAAATGAAAATGAAATAAAAAAGTAATTATTTATATGTTTGTGGCATATTATGTCAAGTTTGTGCTCTCCACACAACGATTTTTGCACTTGTTGCAAGTAATTTTAGGAGATATGCCACATGTTTTCCTTCTTTTTGTACAAGAGGTATATGAGCTTTACTATTTTGTCCAGTTTCTATCGTGAATATTGAAATATTACTACTTTGCAAACATTTTATACGACCATCCATTATGTAAGCTGGATCAATTTCGATATGGTCTTTTTTCTCTCCCTGATGAATTTTGATTAGCGCTTTCAGCTTGTAATAACATCCAAAGTATTGTAGTTATAATAATAATAAATAATATCAAAAAAATAAATCCGCAAAAGAATAAAAATGCACAAAAATGTACAAGCCTAATAACACAAAATGTCACGTTAATACTAACCCTCGTCGAATCGACGAAGGTTAGTAATCCAGGGTTAACTTAGCATTAGCTTAGAAGACACAATTATTAACCTTATTTCCGTGGTGCTCCTACTCCTCCTATTTTCTTCTGATTAATTTCGTTGCGGGTCCCAAGACAGTTTTAGCATGTCCCTCGGGCTCCCTGAGATCATATCAAAGGGTTTTCGTGGTTGGATACCGATGTCGATCCTGGCGACACAGGAGATGCAGTGGTGGGAATGTGACATGTGTGGTGTGGTGGGCCAAAGCCCGTTAAAAAAATACCTAATCCGACTAAAAAAAACATAGACCCGCCCGCGCCGTCTGCCTATGTGAATCAATAATTTCTTTGGTAGTACCTAAGTACGTTATTTTTTTTTTATACTAAAAGGCCATCTTTTATAGTCACTGTCTAATGAGCGCTCTGTACTATATTAAATATTTATTCAGTGCCTGAAATATAAAAATAGATATTGTATTAAAGGTACGTAAGTCGTACCTTATTATGGTTTAATGATGCTATGGGATATAAAATTCTCTTTGTACTGTCGTAAAATTAATAGACAAATTTATTCCTTCTAGCCTCTAGGGCCTAGGCTATACCTGCGTAGTACTGAGTAGCTCGGTCAACAAAGTATTTGTAGAGTGCGTGAGCGGGAACCTAAGCGATTTCTGCTGGAACTTATTCAGGTTGGTTAAGGACAAAACGGACGAGGCGTCAATAACTAAAAAACTATGCGTTGTAGCAAAAAATATTGTATGATGACATTAAAGCTAAAGCTTATTAAATTTTTTTATAAATTAGATTCTATACAGTAAAAATTAAAAAAAGCTTTATTTTAAATATGTAGGTATTCCTTTCTAATTCTGTTTGCAGCTTCAAAATATTGTTCTTTGTAAAGCCTCAGATGCTGGTAAGTCGTCTATTGTTCTTGGCGTCAAGATATTACCTTCATTTTTCCACCTTCACTCTTGAGGGGTCAGCTCATTTCCTGAGCGTGTATTTCGAAAACTGATGAGAATTTGGAAAAACTGTATAGAATCTAATTTATAGAGAATTTAATAAGCTTTTATGTCATCATAGAATATTTTTTGCTACAACGCATAGTTTTTTAATTATTGACGAAAAACCAAAACTTTACACCTTTGTCTCACCTCCTAGACGTCAGGACTTTTAGTATGTTTTGCCCCTAATCGCCCTGAATAAGTTCCAGCAGAAATCGCATAGGTTCCCGCTCACGCACTCTATACCCCCTTTTGAGTCATTCGTTAACCGGACTATGAGTCATAAATCGTAAATCATGAAAGATTCATCAATGTGAGTTCAAATTCAGGGGGATAATTTACTTTAGTTCAATCAACTTAGGGCCTGTTTCACCGCTTCCTGATAAGGTGCCCGATAGGCTTATTTGACAGATTCTCCATACTCTATGTGTCAAGTTAAGTGGTGGATAGCCTTATCAGGAAGCGGTGAAACAGGCCCTTAGGATGTTATCAGACGGATTACTCGAGTGAATGTTCATTTATTGTTACTTGGAATGAGGGATGCCGAATGAAAGAAAAAATAAACGCACAATATCTGCTTTAAAGCCAAATTATTAAAGTCGATTCAATTATAATATAACAATTAATAACATGAAAATGAAACAAGTCCTTAGAGGCCTACACAACATTTAGAGCTATAATATATATTTTTATCACATTTCTTAAATAGAACACAGAAGCTAGAAACGAGCATGTAGTTCAAGTCAAACGGCCGCATCAAGGCACATCCCTTCATACATAAAATGACTTGTATGCAATTCTGTGCCTTGCTATTTAGATTATAGTATTACGAAAATTCGAGTATTACAGCTTGAAGTGTTTATTCACATGTCGTCCCGGCAATCACGTCCTTTGCCTTAACGCTCATGATCCTGAAGTTGATGACATCAGGGTCCAGGGTCGTGTAGAAGTGACGCGGAAGTTTGTCCGACAGAACCCACAGAGTTCCATCGCTGTCGAGCTGCAAATGGCATATTATTAGGGATTGAAAATAAGTGCTACAACCTACGAATAATAAAAATTAAAAACTTATAATTCTGTCTACTCTGCTAAAGATAAGTAACTCAGTCAAAAAACATGTTCTACAATACTTCTCAAAAATGTGTACCTACTACCTATAACCTAGGTACACATTTTCAATACATTTGCAATCATAGATTTAATATAATAAGTATACCAACTGTCGTATTTGCAATATTTAGGTGGCCTTCAGTGGTATCAGGCTGACGTTACATGACAGTTCGAAAGGAACCAAATTTAAAACGGAAATAGTATGGGAGTTACGTTTCCTTAGTTTTTATTATTCGTAGGCTACATCCTAGCCATACAACATACAATATACAAAATAGCCATACAACATAGGTACCATCGAAGAAATTGATTCATAGGCAGTTGACGTCATTTGGTCGAATTATGTCAATTCAATGTTAATCATGATCAGCTGTCGGCTAGGTTTGGCACAAGGCGTCCAAATTACATAGGTCCACCATCTGCCTATGCATTAACTTCTCTGAGGTACCTACGTTCATAGACATAGAAAAGATATTCAGGAGAAAAAAGACTAAGGGCCTGTTTCACTACTCCCTGATAAGTCCCGGATAGGCTATCGACAACTAAACTTGACAGATAAAGTATGGAGAATCTGTCATAATAGTTGTGGATAGCCTATCCAGCACTTTATCAGGAAGTGGTGAAATAGGCTCTAAGCAAGGATATCTCTATGGAATATTCCAAAGGTTTACAACGTAAACTTTCAGGCATTTATTGAAGATTTTGTGATAAACGGTATAGAGTAAATCTTGACGATGTAGAGTCCACCAATTCACGGTGTAACAAGCTTGATTTAGATATGAAATTATATTATGGTTAACTTACTTTCAAGTCCGCTGGGAATTCAAATAATGTGGGATCGTTCAGAACAAGAGGATTATTCTCAACTGTGTAGGGTTTGTTCGTGTTCCAACATCCTACACCGTCGCGGCACACCTGAAAATTAAAAAAAGAACGTTTCAGTAACATTAGCTTTGTCCACATTGTGCCTTTTTCTGTTCATCAAGGGCATGCCTTATAGCGCTGTCAACAGCATGCCACACCTTCGCTGTTGACTGCGCTATAACGCATGCCCTTGTTGAACAAAAAAAAGGCACAATGTGGACAATGCTATTCAGTTTTATAATTACAGGCGAGAGTTCCAAATGGCAAAATTTGGTTATACGCCGTAAAATAGGTAAAAACGTGGAAAATTGAAGTTTAAATGAGACTTTTACCAATTTTATGTATAAGAACATGAAAGTTTACTCGGGATGGACATTAACTAAAAACCTTTTAATAAAAAAAAATACACTAAAAAGACTAAAAAGACTGCCTAGCAACTTACAAAAAGGACTGAAATCCCACCAAAAACATTTCATGTAAGAACAAAGTAGGTATGTATAACTTGGCTGTTTCGTTACTTACTTCAGATCAGAGAAGTATTCGCCTCACCTCCACGACGGTAGCGAAACAGCGAAGTCATACATACTGATATGTAGATTGTAAAATTTGTTGGAGTTAGGGTCGATAGAGTTAGGCCGCGTAGATTCAAAAGCTTGTCTCTACATTAGATCTGATGTCTTTTTTCACAGGGCAAACCTTTTGTGGTCGTCGAGGTAACATTTTACATGAAATGTTTTTGGTGGGATTCAGTTATACAGGCGAGAGTTTCAAATTATTTTCGTACTTAATTTTCTTTGAGTTATTTTTTTTTAATTACCTGCGTATAAAATACGGCTTTAGATTCCGGATCGTAGTAACTTGATGTCGCCTGTGTCATCGGTCCACGGTCTCCTAAATACTGTAATAAACATAGTTTTAAAATAAGTATAACTAATAAGTAATAACACCTACTAACAATGCACAATAGGGAAATTTGATTAAAAGGTACTACGAACCTAGGTATATTCTGGTCAGGCTATGTTAAGTCAATTAGTCATGAACCATGGATCTGTAGGCTGGGGCTTTTTAATACAGACCAATAATTATACAAACCATAATATGCAAACCTTCAAGAAAAGAGCGTATTCCCTCTTAAAAGGCCGGCAACGCACCTGCAGCTCTTCTGATGTTGTCCAAGTCCATGGGCGACGGTAGTTGCTTTCCATCAGGTGACCCGTTTGCTCGTTTGCCCCCTTATTTTATATTAAAAAAAATTATAACGATATATATACAAGCCTTCTGTCTTTGATGGTATCGACAGAAGATTGTATAGAAAGTAAGAAATCTATACTCGTACTAATATTATAATCTATACTATACGAGTATAATATTATAATTGGGAAGAGTTTTGTTTGTTTGTTTGTTTCTTTGTTTGTTTGAACGCGCTAATCTCAGGAACTACTGATCCGATTTGAAAATTATTTTACTCTTGGATAGCCCATTTATCGAGGAAGGCTATAGGCTATATTTTATTACGCTAAGACTAATAAATGCGAAGAAATAGGGGAAAGTGTGTAAAAAACGGGAGGAAATTATTTGAAAGGACTTATTTGAACGTGCTAATCTCAGGAACTACTGGTCCGATTTGAAAATTTATTTCAGTGTTAGATAGCCTAGTTATCGAGGAAGGCTCTAGGTTATATTTTATCACGCTAAAACTAATTGGAGCGAAGAAATTGAGAAAAATGTGGAAAAAACGGGGGAAATTATATGAAATCGCTTATCATCTTAAGAACTCCGGAAGCAATTTTTAAGTTATTTGGCAAACATGAAGAATTATGAACCACGTGAAGGGACATAGGCTATTTTTTTGCGGGAAAATGTACGGTTGCGTGAAATTCCTAAAGTACGCAAGCGAAGCCGCGCGGAACATCTACGGAACATCTACTATGCTAACGCGGACGAAGTCGCGGGCAACAGCTAGTCATACCTTGAATCATACCTTGAATTCGTAAAACAGTTCGCGCTTGTTTTCCGGCTTCCAAATCCTTAGTACTTTAGTGGATACAGAAAACTCCTTTGTGCTTGAAAACGCATGGAAATACATGGTTCGATATCTGAAAATTTAGAACAAAATAAAGACTTGTTCTAACGTAAAGTTTTATCTTCGTAGCTCCATACTCTCAGTAGGCTTAAAGTTAGCAAAATGTAACTTTCAGTTACGCTTCTTCACTTAATGACTACTAAATGACGCCCGCAACTCCGTTGCGGCAAAAATTGTTTATCGCGTAGGAACCGTACATTTTTTGAGTATAAAAAGCATCCTATTTCCTTTCCCGGAACTCAAAGTTTGGGCGTGAAGAGGTAAGGTAGAATTTTAAGAAACCGATGGATGGCTTTAAATAGGCTACTTACCCATCTGGTTGTGGTTCAGACAAAGCCATACCAAGCACACCATCGGCCCATTGGAAGTCAAGGCCAGAGGCATTGAAGATGCCAGCCAGTGGTTCCAAGTGGAAGTACAGATGCTCAACCCGCCAGGATGCGTCCTGCTTCAAGCTATACACCACTATGCCTGGTCGAGCTATATCTGCTGCATAAGCGTATGCGTCATCGCAGCTATCCTTGTCTACTTCTACGACCTGAAAAGAGAGGCAAAATTAAGCTTGGGGATTTGGGACAGGTGGTGAAACACATCGGCATTTTTGGACTCCATTTTCAACCCGGATGAAAATCTTCTGGTACGCTGACTGCTCCATAATGACGTTATCAAATTTGGTCAGATACTTTCATAATGTTTAATAGAGTAGATTACTAGAGAGTCTGATGTCTGCTCTACCTTACCTTACTTTCTGTCTGATCTGCTCATCTGCCTTACTTAACTGTATATTACTGAAGCAATATCAGAACACGTAAGTCATCGCCTCATTATTGGGATTAATTAATGATTAAAATTTCTTGGAACGTTACTTACGATATTGCCAAAGAAGGAATTTTCCTTGAAGGCGTTTCCCGTTTTTGTGAAAAAGTGTCTGTGTATTAGCTGGTCTGTATTCAGGTCGAAAATAGCTATAGAGGGGTTTGTAATTTGATGCCTTGCTCCTGAAAAATACGGAATAACTTGCTAGTAAAGATTCATAGAAAATAGTACCTACTTTTAGTAGGTATCTACTTTTGTATAACCACTCTAAAATATCTACAATAATTTGTATCAATGAAGCCCATTTTATAACGCATTAGACAAAGACATAAGATGTTGTATAATTGTTACGTCTGCACTCTGTAAAACAGAATATATTATATATACAAGGATTACAAAACCATGCGTTACTTTAGAGCAGCGGTCGGCAACCTTTTGGCAGGCAAGGGCCACAAGGTGGCAAAACAAACTAAAGGCGGGCCGCACACCTCATACTCGTATTAGCCCTAGACTAGAAGTTCAATATAGGTATTAGGTACCTACACAATATATTGAAAGGAAATAAGTTTTTATTAAAAATGGCACAAACAGCTATGTACTTAAGTGGCGATAACTGCTGGCAGTATTAGAAAACATTGTTTCTGATATACATAACTTATTCACAAAACATTCACGGGCCGCAAGTAAGACGTTCGAGGGCCGCATGCGGCCCGCGGGCCGCGTGTTGCCGACCGCTGCTTTAGAGTATGTTCACAGTGAACTCTCTATGAGGAACACAAGTAGTTTTTTTTACACCCCGTATACAAAATAAAGTAAATAATTATTTTTAACAAACGTTATAATATACTTATAATAGTTAAAATAGATAAGTCATAAGACAACAATTTATTCTACTCACCAAACACATCAGCTATCCCACCATCCTGAACCCAAAGTCTGTCGCAAACATCCACGAAGACTCTGAACACCGATATTATTGATCTATTCGACGGCAGTTCCTCCGCAGTATCTGATACTAGGTTATCCGCCATACTAGGGTACGGCTTCAAAGGCTGATCTGACGATCCATCTAGGTCCACATAGCTCAAAGCAGACGCAACGCCTTTCCTCCATCTTGGCATAGACACAAATACTTTGTTCTTCCATCTAGCGACGCCCAGAGGTACGTTATTGGCTTGGATGAACTGGCCATCTTTTATGGCATTCTCTCGCTGTTCTGGTGAATCCCAAACGAAGTCTACCTGCTTCCAGGCGAAGTTAGTATTGAGGGTTACTGCTGTAGCGGTAGCCGCTATTGATAGGGCTATGATAATGCTGAGTGTATTCATTTTCTGAAAGTATATTTCGAAAGTTATGTTATGACTTGCAGGGAGGTGTTGTAGTTCCCTAACGGCTGCATTCAGAGAGATTATCTAATGATAACATAAAATATAAAGATATTGACATAAAAATTAATTTTCTGCCAAACTCCTCAATCAATTTTATAGTTCATCATTAATTAATGTCTCTGAGCGTGACTGTGAGAAACATATAAAATTATGTCTCTGAAAGGGTAAGGTTGCTTATGACTTTGGAGGAAATACTGTGGCCTTATAGTTAGTATAATATTTCTTGTAATTTTCCATAGTGTAACAATTGTGCAATACGTTGTCGTCCTTAGGACGTATTATACCTACTGGATGTAACAAAACTGAGTGATAATAATTACTTATATTTAATAGGGTTTGTATGTGTCTCCGATGTGAAAGTAGCAGCGCTGAAAACGCAGATGTTTTTGGGATTTGTATGGGCAAGCGCCCGAGCTTTATGAATTTTCCCATAAAAAAGTTAAAAAAAAGTTACTCTTCCAACGCTGCTACTTTCACAACGAACTCTGTATAGGGGTGGGTCCCCCTATACACGCCCTAAAGTATTATCACTATTTATTTTTGTTACATCTTGTATAAAGAAAGGCACATATAGATACATAAATAACATATAAGCTTATTCTTTCGCTGCCAATAAACAATAAAATACTTACATAATCTATATAATCTATATATATAAAAGAAAGTCGTGTTAGTTACTTCACTTATAACTCAAGAACGGCTGAACCGATTTAGCTGAAAATTGGCAGGGAGGTAGTTTAGAGCCAGGAGAAGGACATAGGATACATTTTGTCCCGGAAAAATGTACGGTTACTGCACAATATACTTTTATGATTTGCGCGTAAACTATTCAATTGATTTTGATGAAATTTGGTATGGAGATACTTTGAGTCTCGGGAAAGGACAAGGAATACTTTTTGTCCCGGAAAATGTACGGTTCCCGCGCATTAAACTTTTATGATTTTTCGCCTAAACTATTCAGTCTATTTTTATGAAATTTGGTATGGAGATACTTTGAGTCTCGGGAACGGACAAGGGATACTTTTTGTCCCGGAAAATGTACGGTTCCCGCACAATAAACTTTTATGATTTTTGCCTAAAGAATTCAATCTATTTTGATGAAATTTGGTATGGAAATACTTTGGGTCTCGAGAAAGGACAAGGGATACTTTTTGTCCCGGAAAATGTACGGTTCCCGCACAATAAATAAACTTTTATGATTTTTCGCCTAAACTAAACTATTCAGTCTATTTTTATGAAATTAGCCATGGAGATACTTTGAGTCTCGGGAACGGACAAGGGATACTTTTTGTCCCGGAAAATGTAAGGTTCCCGCACAATAAACTTTTATGATTTTTGCCTAAACAATTCAATCTATTTTGATGAAATTTGGTATGGAAATACTTTGAGTCTCGGGAAAGGACAAGGGATACTTTTTGTCCCGGAAAATGTACGGTTCCCGCACAATAAACTTTTATGATTTTCGCCTAAACTATTAAATCTATTTCGATGAAATTTGGCATGGAGATTTGATTTACTTTAAGTCTCGGGAAAGGAATAGGGATACTTTTTGTCCCGGAATATATATGGTTCCTGCACAATAAACTTTTATGATTTTCGCTTAAACTATTTAATCTATTTTGATGTAATTTGGCATGGAGATACTAATTTTAACCTATTGTTTTCTTAATTATACCAATTCGAATTCAATAATCATCGTTAAGGCAGGACAACGTCTGTCGGGTCAGCTAGTAATATATAAATTTAAACCGACGAAAACATTACTTATATCTATAACTGAATTCAAATATTATCTCGTTCCAGACTACTTCGTAGTATCAGTTATAGTCGAGTACTGTGACACTTCTTACTTATTCGTGCTCACTAGCGGCTCGTCCCGGCTCCGCATGAGTTGTTAATAATAATTGTTATCCTATTTACATATTAAGAAAGTATGTTTACCTCTCTCTCTGTCTGTTACAGCTTCACGCTTAAAACGCTGAATAGCTTTGTCCATACTGTGCCTTTTTTGTTTCTCAAGGGTATGCGTTATAGGGCAGTCAACAGCGAACGTAAGGCATGCCCGCGACGCATGGTCTAAGACCGTATCTAAAGCTTTCGCTTTGTTCTGTTGGCGTTGCGTTCGTTGACGCATTCAATTATTGAATGCGCCAATACGAAAGTTGAAATGAAAGAAGATGACGAAAATTGAAGATGAAAGTGCACAGTGTGGACATACTAATGAATTTCGTAGGACACTTTAAGTCCTGAAAAAGGACATCACTACAATAAGATTGTCCCGCAAAATATACGATTCCCATACAAGTTAATTTTAGCGCAATGAAGTTCGGAACATCTTGTTAGTATAATAATAATCAATGTTATCAAGTTTAGTCGTAATTAAAAATATTTCAGACTGAACTTCATAAAAAATCAGCTATAGTCTTCGATCACTAATATACAAGATACACAGTCTCATACAAAACCTCTCGAAAATCTGTCCCCGAGTAATAGAGTTTAATGAAGTATACATTTATCTAAAATCAACCTTAATTATAGTAATTATTAAAGATCTTTTTATAAAACAATGAACATTTGTTTACAAAGCAATAAAATTTTTACGTCCGATGCACGCTTCATACTAAATTCAACCATCCGCGTATATGATTTAAGTTCAAATTTGTATAGTGCCAAAAAAAAAATCCAATTTTACGACCGAAATTCGCCGCTGGAACAGGGCGAAGTGAAGTATGAGTGGAGTCGAACTGTTCAAATTTTTTTTGTTGATTGTAATTTGTAATAATTTTAATAGTCCATTTTTTTATTTTTCCGAAGTTTAATGTATAAAGTGAGGAGTAATTATTTTTTACTTGTAATATTATGTTGTTCTAATGTTATGTCTAATTTTATCATTAACCAAACAATACATAAGTGTACATACATTTTCCGATAGGCCACAAAGGACAACTCACATCACCCAACGCCCATACTTTTTAACCTACTTAAAAAATCCTTAATGGGAACTATATTTGATCGAAGATGGGAACATAATATTATTACCACATCTAACTGGATCTCGAGGAAACCTGAAAAAAATCCTCAATAAAAAAATAATAGTATTAGCGACTCCATCAAATGGAACAGAAACATAGCTTATAACCCGAACATTTCAAGTGGGCATGATAAACTACGATAAGTACCTTTAGTATGAGTATTCGCAATTGAGATGGTTTATACCTGGTGTTGATTTATTTACAACTTAATTTTAAAACTGGCTTTTGGTGATTTCTTAAAGAAATACCAATATTTACAATACAATTGTAAGAAATATATTAGGATAAAATTAATACTTACCGGAAATATAAAATTCCATCCTTTTTTTTGGTTTTAGACGTATGATTTATACAATTATTAAACGCGCACCGAGGCATGTTTCCCGGCGGAGCGTTCGAGCACTACTAAATCAAAAGTGCACCAGAATGTTGAGTTTGGTGCTCTTTTGGTGAGGTCGTTTTTTGCCGCGGATTGTGTATCTTGTATATTTGTGATCGAAGGCTATAGTGCGAGTAATGGCTCGCGCGCGGAGGATTCCGTAGAAAAAGAGCAAAAATAGATCAAAAATAATTGAGGAAGAGCAAGAAAATGTGTTAGTCAAGTCATATAATTTTTGGCTAGTATACATATACAGACAGACGAAAAAATTATTTAAAATATTATGTAGTGATGCAGATACTGATATCTTGCGAGTTAATATGACGCAATACTGCCAATAGTGTGCTTAAAATTGCGATAAATTTTTAAATTTTATCTATGAGTGGGTACGGTGTACCCAATACTCAATACACTTGGTACAACCTGGTACATAGTACGCTGTAGTCGAAGCAAAACAGAACTATTATTTAGAATAGATTGTTAATTGTTATGATACTCGCAATAGATCGATAAGCGAAAAATTTTCCAGTGTTTTTATCTGTCGTCTATTATAAACAAACATGATTATGTCACTTACGTTGCCCGAAACTGATATTGGTGCGGAAATCCGTTAATTTATTTATTGAAGACGTGAGTGGATGAATCGAACAAGTAACATTTCATAATATACGGACAATAACTCATTTTTTCCCTTATTATTTTCATAAAACTTGTAACTTATCTACTTCATAAACTAGCTAATATATCTGGCTACACATATTATAATACACAGTTTTTCTATTTCAAATAATTTCTCCGGCCCTACAGCCTCCATGTAAGCAAAAAAACGGGAAGTTTTTTCATGTTACTTACCTTATCCTTCCACTCACGTCTTGATTTATTTATAGGATAGTTTATAGGCATAGAACTGTGTTCTTTCCCAGGAAAGGACGTACTACCTATCAAATTTCAACAATTAGTATTAGTAGAATAAGCGAATTAAATGAAGAGGGCACGGTAAGCAACAAATGAATACAACATAGGGATTTAAATATTTAATAAGCTAATAGGTGAAAATTTATTATCATCTTCTAACTACTTAAAATTTGCGTTATATTAAATACACATAATTAAATTTTCCAAGTCACACATTCACAGAGTCATCAAAATTCTTATAGGAATACTTTATAGTTAGTTATAGGAAAATGATTTAGGTATTATAGTTACCATTTAAAAGATTTTAGCATTAGGATTAATTTTGTACTCACGTCGACTTCTAAAGCGCGCTAAGGAGGATAATAAAATAAGAACTCCTAAGCGCGCTAAATATAGAAATAATCGGCCAAGTGCGAGTCAGACTTGCGCACGAAGGGTTCCGTACCATTATAGAGCAAAATTAGGACAAAAATTGTGTTTGTTGTATGGGAGCCCCCCTTAATTTTTTATTTTATTTTTACATTATAATTAAATATTATAAGTATAATATAACTGAGGATTTTGTGAAAAAGTTAAGTATCTACCTGTTGCCATTATTGATATAGAGCAAAAAAGGCCAAAAAAATCACATTTGTTGTATGGAAGCCCCGCTTAAAAATTAATTTTATTTTGTTTTTAGTATTTTTTGTTATAGCGGCAACAGATATACACAATCTGTGAACATTTCAACTCTCTAGCTATTTATACCGTTCTCGAGTTATAGCCTGGTGACAGACAGACGGACAGACGGACAGACAACGAAGTCTTAGTAATAGGGTCCCGTTTTTACCCTTCGGGTACGGAACCCTAAAAAAGCAACCTTGTATAAAACTATGATTTCAATATGATTTAAATACATGAACGTAGAAAAAAAGGCGGACGGAGTCTTGTTATATACAAAACTGTGTCTTTACTTTTCTTCAGAGTCGGCCACGCACACATTCTGACGCCTGTCAAATGGTATGGACTAGCGCAAGAATGTGTGCGTGCGGACCGTGTACATACAGCCAGCTGGCCGACTCTGAACGATACAGTTTTGTGTATGGTGGGACTCCGTCCGGCTTTATTTATACGTCCATGTTTAAATATTGGTTTCGTCATTGTATACTTACTCAGTAGGTAATTTACAATAAGTACTAGAGAAGTTGATACATAGGCAGATGGCGGACCAAAGAAATTTGGTCGTATTATGTAACCTAGTCGACATGCCGCAGGCGCATTGTATAATCCGCCGTTTTACAATACGGCTAGCTATTTTAAGAAACAGGGCCGTTTTGTAATGCGGCGGTTTAACGAATAGCTGGATTGAATGCGGCTGAATAAAAAATCGCCGGAATGTATTCGGTGCCATATGTTATTCATAACCTCCTCGTTTTTTGGAAGTCGGTTAAAAAGGGCTAGCCATAATGTAATAAAGCGAAAGTAATAAGTCGCCTGTTTGACCGTTTTTTGTTCCGATTCTTAATACTCGTGGCCTCACTGCCTGTGACATAACAACAATGGCGTTGAATACCGAAGGTGTGTTGCTAAATTGCGAAGTTTTGAGTGAATTAAACAAAGAAAACAGTCAATTTCAGAACAATTTTCAGGTGCAATTAAAGAATTTCTATTATTCTCTATGTAAAACAGTAAAGGAAGTACCGGTACGAGGAAAGTACGATGCTGCTAAACGTGGGCCGCCTTATTGAAGAACGTATCGCAATGGCAATCCGGCTAATAGTAGTCAATTGTTGTAGCCCCGTCTATGAATCAATTTCCTCGATGGTACATTGAAAATATCAAAGTAGGAATTTTATAGTAATAACCTTTAGGTGGTATGTAGATAAGCAATAAGCATAATACTTTTCTTACTTTTAGGAATTAGGAATTTTATAATTATTTAGTAATATACAGTTCAATTATGTTATTTAACTTTCTTTAAATCTCTCTGTAACTCCTATAAATAGTAGTCAATTTTATTCATTAGTGATTAGCCTATTATTATTTGTACATGTTTTGTTATAATTTACGAGTACATGGTAAAATACAAAATATCATCTCATCATCAGATAATCAGATTAGAAGCGTACAAATATATAGGTACGGTCGATAGTTCAAAATTTCTTGTAGTAATATAATCAAAATATCTACAAATAATAAAAACTAAGGAAAAGTAACTCCGTCAAAAAACATGTTCTGCAATACTTGTCAAACGTGTGCACATACAATATATTTTGCAATATTTAGGTGACCTTCAGCAAGATATAGATACCGTAGTCGCTCCATTTTTATGAAAACGAGCGTGCCACTTTTTTCCTACCACTGTGACGTACCGATGATAAGAAACGTCCATCATCAAGGCCAATGTTTTTATTTGAATTTCTACAGCTCAATAGCAATAAGCACTTGTAGGCATTTATGCATTTTTGAAATTCCGATTGACGTCCGATCTCGATAGCAGACTAAAGAACAGACTTTCAAAAGACGAGCATTGCTCGTCGTTTGAGAACGCGTTATGGCACGCGATGTACTATCAGAGAAGTTGATTCCTATGCAGATCGGGGACCTACGTAGTTTGGTTGCGTTACGTCAAACCCAGCCGACAGATCACAATTAACATTGAATTGACATATTCGACTAAATAACGTTGGTCTATCAACTGCATAGGAATCAATTTCCTCGATGGTACATACACATTACACATGCGGTATCTATATTGATATAATATTATGTCTGTGCCTTCAGCGATATCAGGCTGACGTTACATGATAATTCGAAAGAAACCAAATAAAACGGAAATAGTATGGGAGTTACGTTTCCTTAGTTTTTATTATTCGTAGCAAAATATGCTACATAGATAGTAATTTTTTTAACTAAATGTTGAAAGCTCATTTGGTATTACATTAAGTGGCTCCTTAATGAAAATAATATTATGTCGCTTGATCAAACAAAGAGAAAAAATTAGTAGGCCACTTAATTTAAACATATTTAGACGTTCTTCTAACGACCGCGGTCCGCGACACGACGCTTACGCCATTCTTCAAAGAATGGACAAACCAAAACTTCTTTAATTTAAAGTAATTTTTTGTTGTGGCCGTAGTTATTTTCAATCCAAAATAGTAGCTTCTTAGACTACCGTGCTTACATAAATCTCTCAAACAAAATCTTCAAATATACTTTAAGTACCTAGTCAGTTTACATTATTAGTTTAGTTTTCACAGGGTGTTCCCTTGATGAGATCCTTGGTTTTGATGCTGTAGATCATGTAGTTGAGCTCGTTGGAGTCCAGGGAACGGTACACGAAGCGTGGCAACTTATCCGTCAGCAACCATAGCGTGCCTTCGTCGTCCACCTGTGGGTAAAATGTGCTTTACATTGGTATTTATTGTCATCGAAACAACCCATGACCTATCCTTATGGTATGTCTTCTGTCTAGCTTTATTAAGCTATTGCATAGCTTTTATCGCGGGATTTGAGCGCAGCGACCGAATCAAGAACCGTTACGAAAATAAACCTAACACCCCCACTCCGACCGGCACGGCAGTGCGGCGTTGAAAGTATATGCTCGGTGTTTGTGTATGTGCGACTAGACGTATGCGTGTAGACTAGATGCTATGCAATCGCTTTACCGCGGCAGTCCCGAGTGCCACACGTTTTTTTTAACCCCCGACAAAAAAGAGGGGTGTTATAAGTTTGACGTGTCTGTCTGTCTGTCTGTTTGTCTGTCTGTCTGTGTGTGTGTCTGTCTGTGGCATCGTAGCATCCAAACGGGTGGACCGATTTTGATCAATTTTTTTTTCTATGATATATTCTTCAATAAACTATATTTATTAAAATAATAAGGACGTATCTCGTAGTAGATAGCTATACTATATTATATACCAAAAAATTTCGGGTTGCAATTAATGACTAGAGAAAAAGACTTCAACGCAAGCATATCCGTGCAAAACGTCTTGCGCTCTTCTTTGCATGTAACTATTTTCAATTTCTGTATAATACCTGATTAAAGCAAGTAAAAATTTGTTCAGTTGTCTTGGAACCTATCTTATAAATGCTTACCATAAAATTTTACGTGAAAGTCAAAATATAGTGCTGCTTAAGCCTCGAGACCAGGCACAGAACTTTACAGAAAGGTATGTCCATAATCCAAATGCAGTATTTTGCCTCGTCTCGGGGCTATATTGTACTCAAATCGATCCAACCGAACCGACCGATCACAGCTAACATTGAATTGACATAAGCCGACCAATGCCATAGGTCCGTCACCTGTCTGAATCAATTTCCTCGATGGTACTTTCAAAGAAGTTGAATCCTAGGCAGATAGCGGAGCGGAGTTGCGTTATATCAAACCCGGATGGGTTTGATATAACGCAACCAAATTACTCAGGTTATGTCAAAATCAAAAATTGACATAAGCCGACCAAATGACGTAGGTACGTCTGCCTATTGCTAAGTACTTACGTACGGTTTTGCTCGATACTTTTACTCCAAATTATTGTATGTTCTCCAAATTATTGCTCGATTTGGAGTAAAACTATCGAGCAAAACCATATGTGAGTACTTATAACTTTAGAATGATTCTTCGATGGCACTCACTTTCAGATCGTTAGGGAACTCATAGAGCTTGGCATCGCTGAAGAGCAAGGGATTGTTCTCTGGCGTGTACGGCTTGTTGGAGTTCCAGCACCCGATGCCGTCGCGGTTCACCTGCAAATTAACAATTATGCTTTCATCAGCTATCAAATTAGCGTTCATGTATTTTATTCATTTTAGATAATAGAATCTAAGCTGTATAATGTATTATTTTGGGTTAGGGCTCCCACATCTGCGACAAAACTCATACTAATTATTTTTAACAAAAAATTAAAACCGACTTCCAAGGTAAAAACAATAATAACATTAATATGAACTAAAAAGTATTAAATAATTTTTACTATCTAATAGTGCCTTTTTCCGAATTCGGCTAAACCTCAACTATTTCTGTACTCAATCTTCATTATTTTGAAGTCGGTACCAGATAGCTGAATCTTCAGTCCTCTGTCAGAATATTTAAAATTTTTGGAACTGACACCGACTATATATATATATATTTTTATGTATGTTCAACGATTACTCCGCCGTTTGTGAACCGATCTTCGAAATTTTTGTTTTGTTGTATTAGGTTTCACTCCAATTTGGTACCATGTTCACAAATATGGTGACCTGATGATGGGATCCATGAGTAATCGAGGGAACTCCTCGAAATTTATATGGAAACATATGGTGATTTTGGTTTTATGTGAAGTGTACTAAGAATACGCTACCAAAAAGTCAAATATTGGGTCAAGGTATACCATGGTTTCGAAGATGCTGAGAGAACTCCTGACTCCTTATAGATACACGTTTGGGAGTTTCGGCGTTGTTTTAAGAACAGAAAGCATAAACTACTATGCAATTCATATTCATCATCATCATCATCGTCATCATCATCATTACCACGCCGTGTTAAGGCCACCAATGTCTCATGGCACAGAGTAGATAATAGTACAAGGCATAGGTATGGATACACTAATGATAATAATTATGTACTGTATAACAACACCTGTTTGTTTTTAATACACGGCGGACGGCGTCGCTGCGCCGCGCCGCCGCGCGGCGCGTGGCGGCATAAGACAGAATATCGAATACTTTACTAACTACTTTATATACAGATCGAATACTTTACTACTTTATAAAATTTTAATAGACAAATGGAATTAAAATAAAGTTATTTTAAAAAGAGCATTTAAACAGAACAAAGTCATTAAGTGTCTTTTTAATTAGTTATACTTATTAATCGATAGATGGTGCACTAAGTACCTATCGATTTGAATTCTTGATTACAAGAACAGCTGTCAATAATTATGATAATATTAAATATTATGCTACGCTACATCCTATGCAAGTTTGTACAATTTTTTATCTGATAGATCCTTCGATCGTGGAAAAACGAGACACAATAGCCTTTCTATTGTTATCGCAATCGCCGGTGACCGCTTCGGGCTTGAAGTATTAAAATTGTTAAATTACTTAGCACAATATGTTCACTTCACTGATAATATTATATTATTTTGTGAGTGTGAGTTGTGACTCTTAACAAATTGTAATAAGATACGTATTATTGACTAAATGAACATTAATTTTATCATTGCTTGATTAACGCCAAGCTTATATTATTAATTATACAGTGATACGAGTATATTCTTGGAGTTGCTTATGCAATTCTCTATTCCGAGAGGGCGCTAGGTATATTAACTTTATAGTTCTCATATCAGAAAATATGTGTATCCTGGCTCCAAAGTCACTTAGTAGAACACATTAGTATTTACAGAAAACCTTATAAATTACTTAAATTACTAAAAAGAGTGAAATTATTATTTTTAACAAAAAATTAAAACCGACTTCCAGAGTAAAAACAATAATTATTATTATAATGAACAAAAAAGTATGAAATAATTCTATTATAGCGCCTTATGCAGAATACTCCTAAACCTCTAGTATTTCTGTACACAATCTTCATAATTTTGAAGTCGGTACCAGTCTTTAAAATTAAAAATATTTTGTCTAAGAACTCACCATTCTTATCTGGTATAGACTTCAAAATAATGAAGATTGTGTACAGAAATAGTAGAGGTTTAGGAGTATTCTGCATAAGGCGCTATAATAGAATTATTTCATACTTTTTTGTTCATTATAATAATAATTTTTGTTTTTACTCTGGAAGTCGGTTTTAATTTTTTATTAAAAATAATAATTATTAATATATAATATATTTGACAACAACACAGATCTGTGTGTTCTTTTTAATGCGGTATTGTATGGGTGGGTACGGACTATACTTGAGAATATTGATATTATAAAGAAGATTCGCTTATTGTAAAAAATAAAACCATTAGTTCTTTATCATGCACTCGGCACTGTGTGCAAATATTTGTGCAATGCACTGTAACATAATATTACATAGTATGATTTAACATTTAAATTAAATACTTAATGTAACTAACCTGTGTGTAGAACAGTACATTTGTGCTGACATCATAGAAGCTGGCCGAAGCCTGAGTGCCCTCCCCACGGTCGCCCAACAGCTGTAAAACACGAGCATTGCTATTATAAGATTACAGGCACATAAGGAACAGGGGCGTGCACAAGATTTTGACACTGGTAATGCAGCGATATCGGTTCAGTAGTTTTGGTGTGAAAGCAAAACAGACAGACAAACGGACAAAAAGAGATATTTTCGCATAAATTAATATATACTTACTTAATTAATTATTATTAATTAATATATACTAGTATATTAATATAATAATAATAGTGTGGATATACATTGAAAACTATTTTCTAAACTAATTAGTATAATTACGTACTGTTATGAAGAAATAAAAAACACCATCTGTTGTCACGCGTTGGAACTACAATGAGAGTTTATTTCATCGATGTATACCAATTACCATACAACATAATATTGTGCGCTAAGCTAAAATAAATAAAAAAACGCCATCTATTATTACGTATTAGAAATACAATGTGAATTTAGCCTATGGCTCTCTCAGGCTCTAGACTAACTGTGTTCAAAATTTTATTACAATCGGTTCATTAGTTTTGACGTGAAACAAAACAAAACAAAAACTTTTTCTTTTACAACTTTTTCATTTTTGTATCTAGTATATTTTAAGTACTCACCTAATCAGCTTAACTTTTGTCTTTTCACATAATCAAGGTTCCGGTTACTTGAGATCCGATCCATAATACGATGTAAATAAATGCAAAATTTCGGCCACCACAAATTATCTTATCCAAGTGAGTGATACTTTATGAATGTACGCAATTATTAATGTTAAACTGTTAAATATTATACAAACTTTCGAATATTAAAATCTAAAATATTCTTAGAAAACTATAAAACCAAAAATAATAATATAATATAGTAACAGTTCTCGATCACATGAAAAAAGCAAATGGCCTCCCAAAACACTAAAAATTTCAGCTATGTAAAATGTAAACAAATATTATAAACCTCACAAAACAAAAATGCATAATGTACATATTGTACGTAATTAGTTAGATTAATTGCGTCTATTCATTTTACTCGGATTATATCCGATTGCTCACGACTATAATTCACGAGTAGTTCCGATCGCCGTCAGCAAGGCGCGCGCCCGCGCCGGTCGCGGCGCCAGTGATGCCGACTGTTCAAAAATTTCCCCCTTAAATTAACTTGAAAACACATTGAATTTCAACCAGAACTCCCCAACTATTATTTAAATATATTATTTATTACTTGGGGTACTTTCCACTGAGAGATCAAAACGCTGAAAATACTACTTCAGCCGACCGCAATTATTGTGTTTGCGGCAAAAACGTCACTCATGATGTCATTATTTATATAAAAACAGTAATAAAAACCAAATATATGTACATTTTTGCTTAATAAATTTCACGTCCATGAATATAATATGATATTTTTACTCCCTAAAATACGCACTATATATTTAATTTTTCCCTATTAAAAGTGGGATATCCCCATAGTTGGCAACACTGCTGGTGTCTGCCGCAGAGCTTGCAGTACACAATCGCATTCGATATTCATGGTTGTGTGCGTTTTCGGCTGTGCACGGACACACTCACACATACGCGCAAGGCAGGCACCTCAACACTGAGCCTATCTTGACCTCTCGTGAACCCGTTCGCGCGTGTACCTGATTACATGTTGCTATTTTATAAATTGAGTCGTTTTAAATGTGTATATTTATTATTTTACTATATTTTTTACTATTATGTATTATTAAAAAATTAACGTCATGAGTCATTTAAAAAGTACGAAAGTTAAATTAAAATATCTGTTATCTGTAAAGGGCAAGCACTGCCTTTTTGCCTATAAAGACCGCACGCGCGTGATAAGGAACCACATATAGAAGTAATAGATATACTCGTAATATGCAGATAATATATGGATTTATGGGCAGACTGTAGACCTACGTAGTACGTTATCTGATAGAGCTATCTTCAATCAGAATTAGCTGAGCTAGACATAACCTGGTAAAATTCTGTAGATCCGCTATCTTCAAAATATCTATTGTAATAAAATGAAATTAATTTTCTAAGGGCCTGTTTCACCGCTTCCTGATAAGGCTATCCACCACTTAATTTGACAGATGGAGTATGGAAAATCTGTCAAATAACCCTATCGGGCACCTTATCAGGAAGCGGTGAAACAGGCCATAAAAGTCTTAATAATTGTTTTCTCTACTTAAAACCATCATGTAATTTTCAGAAAAAATGCATAATCTCCAATTTGCAGTTTTCCAAGTATGGACTCTAGACGTAAATACGTAGTGTGGCTCTTTTTATGGAAATCACTTTAAGGTAATAAGCAAAATTTAAAATGTTTTTACTGTGATGATGCGGGTTAAATTATACCTAGATGATTATGATCATCACTTTAATGATTGATTGAGTACCTATATTGTTATCTCTATAGAAAAACCCAGACATGTTCCTGACCACAAACAACTTTTTACATCACTATGGTAGTCGTGAGATGATGTTAAAAATAAGATATAAAATTTACCTTAGCTCTGTGTTATGTGTTATCTAAAAAAATAATTATGTATTGACCACCCCGATACATTAGGGAATTTCAGCTGAATAATATTTTTGATGGGGAGACCAACGCATAATTTTTGTCGTTTTAAAAACTTTGAGTAGGTAGAACTTTTCAATATTTTCGTACGAATTCCAACGCATTACTTATTGCGAATTAAGCGCATCACAGACGGTGAAGATAATATAAAATATATATTAACTTAGAGCATATTTTAGAATATCGCTCACCATACAAATCCTATGACCCATCACACACGACGAAGTTAATTTATATTTTATATTTTGTATCTTAAGATATGGAAATATATATTTCGTACCTTAATATTTTATCTTAAGATACGAAATGTATATTTCGTATCTTAATATGTTATCTTAAGATGCGAAATATATCTTTATGAATATGTACAGGGTGTTTTTGTGTCGAGCAGCGGGCTCATCGGTGATCGGACGCACTAGTAGATGCAGTGTTGCCAGTGCTGTATGTTAGAAAGTTACATACCTACTCTCATTCGAAAAGTAACATTTTGATGGAAAAAGTAACATTTCGGATAATTTTAAATAAAACTGACTTATAATTTATTGCTTTATTATTATTATTGCTTAAAAAGCTCATGAATCGAAATGAATATTTCTCTTGAATTTCTAAAATACTCCTGAAACTTCTTCGTTGACAGATATTGATAAGGGTCTACACAGACGGACTGCATTACAACTGCAACCCAACTGTAAATTGCAGTTCAAGTGCAGTTTGAATGCAGTTGACACGACTGCAATGCGACTACAATAGAACTGCAAACTAAACAGTTCACACGACTGCACGCCGACAGCAACTGAACTGCAATCCGACTGCGTGTTTGGTTTGCAGTTCTATTGCAGTCGCATTGCAGTCGTGTCAACTGCATTCAAACTGCAATTTGCAGTTGGATAGCAGTTGAAATGCAGTCCGTCTGTGTAGACCCTAAAGGTTAAATTCGCCGCAGGTTTTTCTCTTTTTTATGTGAGGCTCTATCCAAATGTTTCTCCTTTTGGAATGTGCTACTGCAATCTGCATTTCACATTCTATATCAGAATCATCGTCTGAGAAGCTATCTAACAAATCAAGAAGTAAGACAGTATCAGTTATTAGTTATCACTCATAGTCAATCACCCTGTATATAGAACTCTAACAATGAATACGTGTGGCACCAAGGCAGACTCGTAAGGAAATGAACATATTTTTAATATTATCGTATCTTAGCCGTGTGTGATAGCTTAAGATACTATAATATTTTATATTTGGGCATCTTAAGATAAAATATTATATTATCTTCACCGTGTGTGATGCGCTTATACAAGTTACAACGCGGCGGTACTTTTCGGTCGGACAATAAATTTCATTATGCAGTGTACAAAAATGAAGTTAATGCCTTTGCTTGAATTGCTCAATATCAAACCTTGAAGTCATGGAAGGCCTCGTTCTTGTCGATGTGTGTGTAGTTGCGGAGCAGCTCTGTCGATACGCAGAATTCCTTTGTACTGGCGAATGCGTGGAAAAACATCGTGCGATATCTGAAAAAAAAATCGATTATAGTACATCATTTTTGAATGACGGTTAAATTGTTTCACTGTGAATTTGGCACCTTTAGGCAGGCTAAAACTATCCTTTTAATTTCTTATGACTCAAGAAATCCTTTTTCCAAATTTTTATCTGGAAAAAGGATTTATTTTATTGACTTATCTAATAATTATATAATATCTACATATTATATTATACAATTTATTAAAATCTTTTTAGTGGTTCTCACAGCTCTACCACAGCTTACTGAAAAATTACTACGTAACGTGTAAGCGTTAAAAGTTTGTCTTTGGATCTATTACAGACATACAAACACAGTTTGGCATTTATAATATTACTATGGATGAAGTCAAAACAACAAACGATTTTTTAAAATCCCTAGGGATTTTAAAAAATCGTTTGTTGTTTTGTATTATTGATATATGAATATTGATATTACCTTTTATCCCGGAAGAATGTACTGTTATCTAGATAACAGTATATTCATCCTCCTATGTTCTATTCTATGTCCTTTCCCGGGTAGTACTCAAAGTATGTTCATGCTCACGCAAATCGGGTCAGTGGTTTAGGTGTGAAGAGGTAACAGATAGACACTTTCGCATCTATAATATTAGTAAGGATACATACGCTATTAGTTATTACAGAGTATTGGCTTAGAACCTTAATGAATAATTAATTATTATTGTATTGCGAAACGCGACACTTAGAGATAAAGGAACAATAAAGTATGAACACGCAATTAACGCCACAAGAATTATTATAGGATACTGCATAAGTTTCTAATCTAGAATCTAGATCTATGTTTTGAATTGTTTTGAATCTAGTTAGAGAGATCGTAATAACGAGATCTAAATAAATAAAAGAAAAACTGTTATTTTTAAGTTTTCAATTGAATCATTAAATATTAAAATATTATTTATTTGTTTAATATACATTTAACACATTTTAAGGTATTCATTTCATAATATCTATGAACGCTTGACACCAAGTCAGTACCTTACTATATAGGTACCTGAAGGACTGGGTTTACCAGACTCATAATATAGTAACGATGTGTGACAACTGACAAGGGTCAGGTGACGTTTTTGGTACCCATAAATTAAAATGTCAAGAAAACTGAGGCTACAGCTCGATGACACATAGATCTTCGCAAAAACAGTTTACATGAATAGCTGTCATTATGTTGTGGTTTACAGACAAATACTACTTTCAAAAAAAGCAGTACTTCTTCCATATAATTATTGTAAGCACAGATTTTATATAACACTAGCTGACCCGGCAAACGTTTCTTTGCCATAATATATTTGCCATATTATTTTATTGAAGTGACTAAATAAGTCACCATGGCAACGTCGATCGCTATCCCATCGCACAAACTTAATGGTTGCCGTAAGTCTCAGGTTGTAATAATTTACTATTATATATTAAACAAATGCACTTATCAATATATAAAGTACCCAGTAGCCGATTCTCAGACCTACTAAAAATGCATATAAAATTTGGTAAAAATCAGTAAAGCCGTTTCGGAGGAGTTCGTGGACTAACATTGTGACACGAGAATTTTATATATAAGATTAAACGAAAACAAAATTTCGTAACACTTATTTACTTTACTCGTATCAATGAAAGTGTGCATTTATATTCGCCGCACAGCCAAGGTCTCCACTCACCCGTTCTCGCTCGGAGAGCGCTAGCCCGAACACGACGTCTGTCCAGTGGACTTATATACCGACGACATTAATGGAGCCAGCTAGGGGCTCAAAGTGGAAGCAAAGATACGTGCTGGAGTGGTCTCCAGTGGTGGTGGAGCTTAAGCATTGTTAGTGCAGCAGTTGGAGTACCATCGAGTTGTAGTGGGAAGGGCTAAATCTACTACCATTTTTTTATTAATGTTCACAAAACCTGCCAAACACTAACAATTAACATAGAAAAGGAATGGATTATATACATAAAATTTGTGTTTGGCCCTCTCGATGTGACACTGCATGCATTGGGCGCAGCTACGTCATATCCGTGGTGAGAGCCCTCAATGCCCCACGGAATAAGAAACGGCATTTCGCGGCCAAAAAAATGGATTCGTCCACTTATCCGTTCTCGCGAGGCTCAGACAGCGCAAGCCCGAACACGCCGTCAGTCCAGTGGAACTTGATACCATACCGGTGACATTGAAGGAGCCAGCCAGGGGCTCGAAGTGGAAGTAAAGACATAAGCTGGTGTGGTCTCGGTGTTACTCGCTGGAGTCTTGATGTACCCGTGGCTTAGGCATTTTTGGTACAGTTGGAGTGGGTAGGGCTACGTCTACTACCATCTTTTCGCGCGCAGCGAGTCCTACCTATCCATGGTAAGAGCCTCCAATGCCCCACGGAATGCGAAACGGCATTTCGCGGCAAAAAATGGATATGTCCACTTACCCGTTCTCGCGAGGCTCAGACAACGCTAGACCGAACACGCCGTCAGTCCAGTGGAACTCGATCCCGGTGACATTGAAGGAGCCAGCTAAGGGCTCGAAGTGGAAGTAGTGGTGGGAGACCCGCCAGGAGTCGTCCTGCTTGAGGCTGTATACGACCACGCCGTAGCCTCCCAGATCGGGGATGTAAGCGAACGCGTCGTCGCACGTAGTGTTGTCTACGTCTACTATCTGGAAAAAAAGGTTATGTGAGGTAGAAAAAAAGAGTTAAATATGGCAAAATTGTACTTTATCTCTTTTAAGGTCAGCCCTGACCTATGGATTCGCAAGTTATAAAGAAAACTTCGGGGTTTATATTTCATCATTTCATAATCTTGAATAAATTTTAACGTCTTAATAATAATAATAGTTATGTCTGCTTAAAAATCTACAAAAAACACACATTTCAAAATTTTAAAAATTGCATAGAGAAAAAGACTTCAACGCATGCGAAGCATCGACATTTTTTGTAATTTAAAAATAATTGTACTTTTGTTTACTTGACCATATTAAGTATCTCCATATCTAATACATATATATAAATCTCGTGTCACGATGTTTGTCCGCGATGGATTCCTAAACTACTTAACCGATTTTAATGTTTCTTTTTCTTAAATGTGTGCTTTTTTCCAACTTGATAGGATAGCTTAGATCTTTAATTATAGTCGCAATTTTATTTTATTGCAAATAATTTGTCTATAAAGAGCGACCATTGTTTATGCGGGTCACGGGATAGCGATGGACGTTGCTATGGTGAGTGGTGACATACTTATTTAGTCACAAATTCAATAAAATAATACGTGTATCGGGCGATATACTTTATATAATAAGGCAAAGAAACGTTTGCCGGGACAGCTAGGTATAATATATAAATATAATAATGTTATACTTGCAGTGCGCTTATGGAACTCTTTACCTAATCATGTAAGACAGTCAGAAAACCTAAATGTATTTAAAAGACAACTTAAAAATTATTATCTGACTAAATCACTGAACATTAATGACACGGACGGAACATTGTTCAGCCTTGTTAATCATTAGATTTTAAACCATTAGTAGTAGGTAATTGATAGTTTTTCATCGTGTTCTTTCGCTTTAATTGTTTTGTGTGTGTGCTTATTAGCTTTTGTTTGTTATGCAAATTATGCATCCACTCGTTTTTAAGTTATCTAATATCAATGTACTAGTCGTGAGATGGTTGCCTGGAAGATATCGCTAGTTAGCGATAAGGCCGCCAGAATTGTGTTGTCGTTTACTGCTTTTACTGTTATTTCTGTATAATTTTGTGGAATGCAATAAAGTATATTATTATTATTATTATACATATGTGTTGTTGTATCAATAATAAGTATTTGTTCTGGGTTTTAGTCACATGAAATTTTAGGGACCTAGATTTAAAATATTGAGTATATTATACTTTTAGTATAATATGTGAGTATGGAAACTTTGAATTAGGTATACTCATTTTTACTAATAGCTTGAGCTGTATGTATGTAACGGAATCTTTGAGCACGATTTTTACCTATCTCCAGTAGTCTAATTAACTCAAAACTTTGCATACTTAAAAATATAAAAAAGCGTGTTTTCATAGTTTACTATTAATCATATTATTTACTTACGACGTTGGCGAAGAATGAATCTTCCTTCATATCAGTGACTTTTAAGTAGTATCGGTGCAGTAGCTTGTCGGTGTTCAAGTCGAAAATTACTATGGATGGACCAGTTATTTGGTTTGGAGTTCCTGGAAACATTAAAGAAACACATTTTAAGCTTACTTAAGAGCGACATCGATAAAAAATCTTTAAATTGCACGACTCATAGAAGGGTCAAGCCATTTCTTAAAAGCAAACTTCTATATGTCGCAGTAATCTAGTTCAATCTACGATTCCATTTAATTAATTCCATTCCATTCCATTTAATTAATTAACGCTCAATTTATAAAATGTCAGCTTTTGAATCTCTGAGAGAAAAGTTTAAAGAAATTGGTATTCTAACTAATGCTTCTCAATACATTTTGGATAATGTGTTGTATGTTAGAAAGAATCTAACTAAATTTAAAACTAAAGGTGATAGTCACCGTAGAAACACTAGAAATAGGCACAAGCTGGAAATGCCAGTGATCAGACTTAGCAAAATAAGTAAATCTTTTAAAGGTCAATGTATACGCCTTTACAATAAAATCCCGAAAAACGTTCAAAATCTATCAATTAATAAATTTAAAAAAGTAATTAAAGAACGTTTGTGTGCCAAAGCCTACTATACGGTCAATGATTTCCTAAACGATGGCACATCTTGGGAGTAGGATGGCTGCTTGCTGCTGCTTCTACATTTATTATATTATGTGACTTACAATTCATGTTGACTTTCTATAATGTATTAAATTAAGTTATTTACATTGTAAATTTTATTTTTTTAAAAAGACTAATTTTCCACTTTTTTAGTAAAAAGTGGCCCCGTGCGAGTTTCTTACGCCGGTTCTTCTCGCCGGGTTAGTTCCCGAACCGGTGGTAGGCAACATGTAGCTCAACGTTCTGAAAACATTTGATTCAAATTTCTTCAGAAATAAAACGATTTTTATTTTATTTATTTATTTATTTCATTTAATGACTAGCGTATTCATTGAATGACACCATTCAATTGAATGACTCGGCCGAACGTCGATTGAACGATCTTCACTCAACCTCCAACTAGTTAGCAATTTGTAACATAGCTCTTTGAAAATAGCGGATATTAAATCAGTCATGTAATTGAACGTATTTCACTTTTTTCCCACTGCGGCGCTGCTAGTCATTAAAACAAATATGGCGTCAAATAGCTCGCACAGCTACATCGATTAAATTTGCTTTAAAGTGCTTTACTTGTAATAAAATAATATGACAGCGTGGATTTACCTATTACTACCCCGTCAACGGCTACTTAAAATTATTGCATCCAATTTAACGACTTCACTATAATGACTTTTAGACAAAACGTTAAACGTCACAGTCAACGTCTTGACGAGTTGTCCTGTAGTCATTCAATTGAATGGTGTCATTTAATAGATGCGCTAGTCATTCAATCGAATCGCAGATTAAACCAGTTGACTGCGACATATATACCCAGTCTCACACAACCTGCAAGTAGAAACTAATTAAAGTTAATCTGGGCCACTTCTTTTATTTCGACCCCAGGCTACGAAAAACATAACCCTTCTTCTAGCACAGTAGAGTAATAAGGTAAACTTTAGCAAAATTCCTACAGTCTTATTTTAAGGATTTAGAAACACGACGTTCGCTGTGTAAAGACTGGGAAAGTCCTATATCCATAACTTGCTATCTCATTATTCGTATGAGATAAGCGGAGAGATGTACGTGCTGAAGCGAGATAGGTATATCTTACCTAATATATCAGCCAGGCCCGAGTCCATCACCCACAGTCTATCGCACGCGTCCACGAAAACTCTGAACACAGATACGATGGAACTGTTCGAGGGGATCTCCTTAGCTGTATCCTCGATGTAGTTGTCCTTCAGGCTGGGATAGGGCTTCAGTGGCTGGTCTTTAGCCCCGTCTATATCCACGTAGTTCAGAGACGAGACCACTCCACTCTTCCATCTGGGAACTGTCACGAAGAGTTTGTTCTTCCACCTAGCGAGACCTAGAGGAAGGTTGTGTTCTGGCAAGAAATGACGGCTCTTGATAGCGCTCTCTCTCTGCGTAGGGCTGTCCCAAACGTAGTCCACCTCGTTCCAACCGAACCTGAGGTCCGGAGTAGCAGCCCTGCAGCTCAGTACGCCCGCTAGTACCACAACAACACTAATTGCCCTCATTTTTTACCTGAAACAAAAGGTAAAATTGTATCAATGCCTATAGAAATATGGCACTAGAAGTGGCACTTGTAATTTTGGTCCCACGCTTTTTTTTAAAGCGAGCGTTCCGACACAAATTGTTGAATAAAAACTGACATTGTACCGCACGATTATATAATGATACATTAATGTTAGTGTTGCAAAACATGTGCATGAAACTTGCACGAAGGTGCCAGAAAAATTATTGTTCTGCGAAGAACAATTACAATTAATCATAATAACTACACTGATTTGCTTTCGATATAAATTAATTAATTTCAACTATAGCCTAGCCTTCATATTCTTAATGATCATTTAGCTTAGAATTTAGATGAATGAATAAACTTAAAATAAATTGATTGATTTGTGTATTATGATTAGTAACATAACTATAAGTAGCCATATTATAACAATACTTCGTATGACTCATTCAATCATTCAATAATTCTCAATCAATCACTTCATAATATAGAAATAGAAACAATACATTCAAAAGGCCATAGCTAGGTCACCTAATGATTAGGAGCGATATCTTTTTATCTCACTTGTTATGTATGAAGGTTCCATGAGAACTATGGTGTTACACAACTGGGGTAAAACAGTATAATGGTTGTAGATTGATAGCTGATTATCTACCACGTAAGCCTTATTGTTTATAGATGTATACAGTGTATATGTGTTAGGGCCAGTCACACAGTAACGATATGATAAGAAACGCAGCGAGCGATACAAAATTGAAATGTCAATAATGGTCCCGTATTTTGGCATGTTCATTTTGTATCACTTGGCATTGCCAAGTCTCATCAGGTTTTAGAGTGTCGCTTAGGCTAACTTATCACTTATGAGTTAAAGTAAATCGTGGATGAATATAATGTTATCTCTTTCGTTCTTCGCGTGAAAGAAAGAAAAGTATGATATTTTAACAAACGGTTAGCCTGGACTTGTGCAAGTGGGCTAAACAAGTAAACAGCTGGACTCTACATACATAATATTACATACGGTCATTCAAGGTTAGCCACACTCTAATCTAGAACTTAGTTATGCACAAACTTACAGCTGTACGGTACATTTAATTATTACGTTATAAAACGTTTGATTATTAGTCAATAGTCATTACAGTTAAATGATTAATAGCAATATATATAAAAAAGTTAAATATTCTATAGCTTATGACAATGCGTTAAAACCCCTAGTTCCTAATCTAGACTTTATTTTAAAACTCTAATTTCAATTTTAGAACTCTACAGTTTGACATGCGAAAATTATTTAACGTTTGGTTTATTTTTAAGTACAAAACATTAAAACCACTAGTATCCAAACAATGTTTACCAACGGATTTAGGGTTTAATCATGCATGAAGACGAAAAATGTTGCCTGTCACTGCGTCCGGCTCCTGTACTATACAGAGTTGATTGTAATGGTTAATCCCAAATTGATTTGTTTACTGACTCTAGTATCCAAAATTTGGATACCAGTGGTTTAATGTTTTGTATTTAAAATGTTTACCAACTCATCCGTGGAGAACGAAAAAATGTTGCCTCTGTCACTGCGACCGGCTCCTCGACTATACAGAGTTAATTTGAATGGTTAATCCCAAATAGATTTGTTTACTGACTTCGGCCTTTTTTGGCACATCAAGGACTTGTAAGTGTTATTTATTACGTGAATAGAATGCAATCAGTACCGCGTTTATACACCGTATTATTACCTACTAACGGCTGCACTTAGATACATCAAAATTAAAACATAACATTAATGTTATGAATAATTTGATGGACATTAATTGTCGTGTTTATATCAAAATCAAATATGGATTAACACTTCACAGAAATTATTTGACGCCTATGAGAATAAATTCAAAGTGCGAGAATAGGCTACTTGACCTACTTTTTTTCTTCATGCTAATCGCTTCTTAAGGATTCATTTTCACAAAAAAACTAATATTTTAATATTTTACACAGTAGAAACCCATAAAAATGTTTATTGAAAAATACGCCTCTTAAATGGCGCCGAAAACCCCATAACGCCATAGTGTGACGTCATACGCTTTGTATTTTAAACTCTATTGAACATTTTTTTTTGCTAAATGTACGAGTCTAAAAGTGCCCAAAAATTATAAAAGAATTAAATAAGAAATTATAAATCATTTGTAATGTTGAAAACTTTTGGAGAAAAGTTTTGGCCATTTCATTTCCCGTCTACAATAAATGGAGATAATATTATATAAAACTGATGTTTTAAGCGAATTATTCAATAAAATACCGTTTGTGGCCAAATTATTATACTCACTTGAAAAACAATACGTTTTTGTACCTCATAAGGAAAATTTTGTATGTCTAAAAAAGTTAATAATTTTTTTAGCCTTATGGTAAGGTGCAGAATCCTGCATACATATGCAGGTCCTGTCTGGCTGCTATTCAGCCATCTGGGAATGAAGATGACTATGTAAAACTAGCAGATATTGGTCTTAACGCATGGTTCCTTCAACCACGTGTAGTCGACCACTCCCGTTTGAGCTAATCTCGCCCCATGTCGTAACCGACGAAAGAGGTTTCACTCGTTCAATAACACAGCTTTTATGAAAAATTTTATGTCACCTTCGATGAACAAACTAGGGATTGTCCTGGAGGACCTGAATCAATTGGGTCATATTAAGGTCACGCCTTTATCTTCATAATAAAAAAAAATGAAATTAAAATAACTTCTTTTCCTCCTTTCAGTATTCCTCAGACCATTGTTTTTACATTGTAGCAAACGCCAATCGCTTAGCATGCATGCATCTGGGGTAAACTTAGGTTTTTCGAAGGACGGAAACAACTGAAATTCAGTTCTACTGTTCAAGTAGTCGAAAGACGTTTTCTACCACATTTATCAACTCGCTATGAGGACAAAGATTTTTTTTAGGTTCATCACTTTTTTATATTTCAAATTGTAGACTGGGAAACGCCTACTAATCTCGCAATTTCTCTCCGGGTATGATTGATATGACTCGAAGGTATCTAAATTTTATGTTTATTTCTAGCTGAAATGTCTGAATTCTTTCCCATGGCTACATCTTTCATTATTTTAACTTAAAATTACATTATCATAAAAATAACCAAGAAACACTAGAATCATGTGTTTACCTATTATTTATATATTATAATAAAACAGATAGGATTTAAGTGTTGCTTTTTATAACACGTTTTACACAAAAAACATTTTTAGCGCCTGTGTCTAACTCCCTATTGCACGCACTTAACACAGGAAAATATGGCATAAATGTATGTCGTACTAAATGGTGTTATTATTACGAGATTATTATTAAATAATAAATGTTACTGACTCACAAAATGTATAAGACAGCCTAAAGTAACAAAAAATAAAAAAAAAATACTAAAACTAACAACACAAAATGGCTAAACAATCAACCAATACGAATCTATGTAAAAATCTCACACTGAGTATATTAATTTGGCCACCCACTGTATATTTTACAAATCTTTCTAGGCTTATTGTTATTATTTATGTACAGATAAACTTACATATAACGAGCGCGATAATTAAAAGATATTAAATTACTATGAGGATGACGTCACATCCAAATCGGAAGTACCGCAAAAGCGTTTTCGTCAGTACAAATACTATTTTCATAAAATCATATTTTCAAGTCGACTTTATTTATCAATCATAAGCTTTTATTTAATGATAAGGGTGAAATATGGTTTCCTAGGCCAAGTTCTACTAGAAATATGCATTTGTTCAATGAAATTGAATATAGGTCAAGTAGCCTATTGGACCTTGAATTTCTTTGTCTTTTAACTCTTTAAAATATAACATTTTGTCTAATTCAATGTTATAGATCTAATAGGTTTGTTTGATTTATTTTAAACAAATAATTATATTTCTTCGCTTCATTCTTCAATATATAATTATTAACCAATAGTACCTCTTTTTTAAAAGACGTATATGGGTAGTTGAAAAATTACCCGCCCGTCACAGGACGATCCGGCATGTTTCATTCTTTGTTAACGCGAGGCAACGCGAGCACGAATACTTAGTAACCATGCCAAAGCGCTGCAGCTGGTTATAATTATTATTAAAATGATTGAGTCAGTGTTGGAAGTAACTAAAGTCAGTGCTATTTTATCGTGTAATAAGAAAATACATGTAAGTACTATTAAATACTTAAATAAACGGCAGGCACTACCGAGGCCTAGACGGGTCAAGTATATTCAATACTAACCGGCTTGTACTGCGACTGCGAGTCAATAAACGTACAATGTGTTGGGACTGCGAGTCTTTATACACGATCTATAATATTATGTATGCTTTATCTGTTCTATAAATAGATTTAAAAAACTATATGATTGCCGGATTGGGGGAAACAACTGCAGGTGATTACTGCAATTATTTTAACTAACCGGCACGTACTGCGACTGTGAGTCAATAAGTACAGTGTGTTTGGACCTTGAGTCCTTTTACACAATCTATATTCTATAATATGCATCGGAATTTATTGCGGATCTTTCGACGATGTTTTACCTATTCTATAAATAGAACTATATGTTTGTCCGATTGGGGGAAATAACTACAAGTTAACTACTGCAAGTTTAATTATATATTAAGTTATTTTATAAACCGCCATAATGTGTGGATTGACTACGGGTCTCTAAGCACAATTTATATGCATCGGAATTGACTGCGAGTCTCTGACGATGCTTTATCTGTTCTATAAATAGAACTATACGTTGGCCGGTTTGGGGGTTAACCGCTGTTAAGTTAGTTATTTTATAAACCGCTATAATGTGTGGATTGACTGCGAGTCTCTAAACACAATCCTTATGCATCGGAATTGACCGCGGGTCTCTAACGTTGTTTTATCTAAAAATAGAAGTACAATACTATGTTGGCTGGTTTGAGGGGATTAACTGCGAGTTAATTACAATTTAAAATATATTAATATTTTTCAAATCAACATTATGTATGGATTGACTACGAGTCTCCGACAATGCTTAAAAATAAAAAATTTGCAACTACCGCGCGTTTTTCCCGTGCTCTTTGTTCTGTAAATATAACTACATAATAATTATTATTATAATATTAATATCTTTGCCGTTTTATAGAGAATAGCTATTTCGAGCTAATAACTAGATAGACTGCGAGTCTCATCAGTTAACAACCAATGCACGTCTCGCGCGATCCTTTTGTTATAAATATAGAACTACGATTATGATTTACTATGTCTGCAGGTATATAATTATTATTATTAAATAAATCTTGCACCAATTTTGGGTCTCTGGATACACCGCGAGTGTACGTAACGAAACTTACTTAATATCTACGTAACGTTATAGTTACTACCCTCAATATTTTTTGCAACATAATATTTTATCGACAAATAAGTCGATTATAACGAGCTACCCCAATATTTATTTTTTTAGGTCACTAAGACAAGACAATCGGAAAAATATCACTAAAAGTGACCAATATAGGTACGGGACGATCAAGTTACGAATGAACCGGCACTGATAGAACCGGACCAGATCCGGATAGATCCAGGGCTCCTACTGACGTTAGGTGCACCCTCGTTGAATTCGCCAGATTATTGTTTTAAATGATCCCAAAAACGATTAAGTAAAGCTACTGCTTATAAAACATTCCTGATAATAAGTGTTGCAGATAGATTCCATTTCGATCGATTATAATCATTATATATCTCACCTAACAAAGTCTCGATATGATCAGACTTATCAACAGTATCTGATTTATCTCGATATAAATCATTATCAAACTTATCAGATAATATATTATCAGAAAAGACAACTTCGTAACGGAAACCTATAACACTTAGACTCGATAAGTCTTGTCTTACAGACCGAGATTATTATTGTTTCGTTGGATAATTCCAGTATTTGTTCTCAGAGACAAATTAGTACATCCCATCAATCGGGTACCTTTTGGGCTCTGGCAAACCCTTCCCGCTACCCGTCAAAAAAACAGGGGGGGGGGGGGGGGCAGAGCTGGTTACCGTCGGCTGGCGCCGCTAGTACCGCTACAATCAACCTCTTTCTAGTTCGAAGAGCGTTGAGGCGACTAAACGCTCAACACCGCAGCCGTAGTGCTGACAGTTAATTTTATATATATTTTATAGATGTTTCTATTACAATTATTGTGGGCTTTACACAGCTATCCCCAACCCGCGGCCCGCGGGCCGCATGCGGGCCACCGGGACTTTATTTGTAGCCCGCGTGATGTTAAACCATTTTGAAATTCACGCCCACGGGAAAAATATTATACAGTCAACGTGAAAGTCTTTTTTCACTTGTAAATCGTTAATTTTAAATTACGTTATTTTTTAAACCTAAAAATGTTGGTTGCGGCCCGCGACACCAAGACCAAAAATGTTTGAGGCCCGCATGAAAAAAAAATTAGGGAACTTCGTTCCAAAAACAAAAACAGGTTGGGGACCACTGGCTTAATTTAATATACATCATGACATCAATAAACTATTAGAATTTAAAACTATATCTTCGTGTACCCTTATCGAAGGTTACCTTATTTCAAAGATATTCTTTTCCCCAAACAAAGCGGCGGAAAATATTGTATTATATTTTAAATACAATTATTGAATTATTTTAAATTTGAAACCACTTCGTAAGTTTATTTCAAAATTACATGTTAATTTGGAAAATTAACTTTTAAGGCTTTCAAGCCAATACCCAAAAGTGGATATCTAGCAAAAATAGATTTAAGAGCCTACTTCTTGTTTTCTATTAACTCACTAGTCGATCAAAAGATTTTAATTAACGGATTATGAGCCTTAAGTCTTGACATACAGACTATCAGATGCGCTTAAATTTCTTTTTTTTTTTCACAAAAATATAGAGAAGGAAACTAGACCAGGCGTAGGCTTTAGACTAGACTAGACTTACCACGCTTTAACAATATCACTATTTAGGTGACAATTCTTCAGCCTCAGGCCTCAGCCTTTTTGTTAACGTTTTATTGTTAATAGTGCCATGGGTGTATTAAGGCCGTCCCCCGAGCAAACGACCTTGGCCATACATTTGCCGCGTTGCCGAGATCGCGCCAAAACCCTATTATTTTTACTTATCTTAGTTCAAAATTGTCCTAAAAAAATTAAAACGGCGAATATGTAGTTTATGATATTGTCGATCTATTGGCGTGAGTTTCAAATAAAAGTAATTTGTAAATCCTGAGGAGATGCTGAATATATGCTTGAATTTTAACAAATTGGTATTACTTTGGAAGCTGATATCATGAGTATAAGAAACAAAAATAGAAAATTTTAAACGACAAAAGGAATGTTGATATACTGAAGATTATTGCTGTATTTTTATTATAACTTTGTAGCTTTCAGATTATGAGTTTATAAGGTTTTAAATACGGTCAATTACGGAATCTCCAGACGGAACGCCCTTAAAGCCACAAAAAATATATAAATATTTAAGTCTTGACATTTATAATATATATTATTATAACATAACTAGCTGTCCCGGCAAACGTTGTTTTGTCATATAAAGTATTTTGCCCATAATATTATTATTTTATTGAAGTGACTATACCTACTAAAGAGTATGTCACCATGGCAAAGTTCATGATTGCTATCCCGTCGCACAAACAATAGTCGCCGTCAGTCTCGAGTTGTAACAATTTACTATTATTTATTCAACAAATGAATACACTTCTTAATATAAAGATAAAGGAGTAGATGTTGCCCGATTCTCAACACTAGCTCGCTAAGATTCAAGAAGTCAGTCGAGCCGTTTCAGAGGAGTTCAACCACGCACACCGTGACATGAGAATTTTATATATTAGATATATTATATAATAATATACGCCTATTAAAAACGAAATAATATAGAACAGTTAAATCAATGTACTCGTGAGCTATCTCAACTGATAGATATTTTGACACCTTCATATCCTGATTCCTGACCACCGCCGCGGAATGCAACTAGTTTTAAGCGATTAAAATATTTAATACTAAAGTAGTTTTGTTATTCGTTGTACTAAATAAAATATACAATGATAAATACGATAACAGAATCACACTTATTCTTGAATAATAATTGTTAAAATATTCAGCCTGGTGGACCGAGAACACAATATTCTCGACTTTCAATCGTTTTAAGGGGCCGGGTACCCTTGGAATTTCTCATACAAACGTAATACCAAAATCATTTTCTCATACGAAAATATTTAACATGTTTGAGTTATTTTTCACTTTAAAATATATAGTAATTACCTAGGTTCCTACACAAAAATTTACTTCAAAATATTTAAACACAAAAAAAAATTATTTGTTTAAAATTTTTTTTAGTAAATTTACCACCAAATATTTAAACACTAAAAAATAGAGTAAAACACGAAAAAATATATAAATAAATAGTAAATTTACTACAAAATATTTAAATACTAAAAAATATTTTTTAGTTTATATAATATATCTTCGAATGAAGCGACTCATATAATAATGATCGAACTTCACTTGGTAAGTTCGTTTGATCATTTATAAAGTCGTATATTATATCAAGACGTGTCTGATCACGATTCACATAGGTACACGATTGCCAATTAATTAAAGAAGGTCATAATATAAAATTATGACTACGTTCATTCGTAAACAAACAAAAGACATAATATACAAAACAACTCATGGTCAATTTACGTTTTTTTTTTTGGTTCCAGAGATTCCGTAATGGCCGTATTTAAAACCTTATAAACTCATAATCTGAAAGCTACAAAGTTATGATAAAAATACAGCAATAATCTTCAGTATATCAGCATTCCTTTTGTCGTTTTAAATTTTCTATTTTTTTTCTTATACTCATGATATCAGCTTCCAAAGTAATACCAATTTGTTAAAATTCAAGCATACATTCAGCATCTCCTTAGGATTTACAAATTACTTTTATTTGAAACTCACGCCAATAGATCGACAATATCATTAACTACATATTTACACATACTACATATTTAAAATTTTTTTTAGGACAATTTTGAACTAACATAAGTAAAAATAATAGGGTTTTGGCGCGATCTCGGCAACGCGGCAAATGTATGGCCAAGGTCGTTTGCTCGGGGGACGGCCTTAAGTTAATGATCAATTAATCCTTCAAGCCCCATAAGAGTACCGGTGATCGCGACAACAATAGAATACAATAACATGTCCAAGAATCCGCGATCGTAGGATTAATAATGCAAACTTTAAAAAAATGAATATTTTAAGTTGCCACAACTTTCATCCTGCGAAAATAAAGCCTCGAATAGCAACTAGGCAGCAAGTTATGTGTTTACCTAGCTTCTATATTATGTACCATCTTCAATGTGTGCATCCATTACAAGGCGCAATTTCGACATTAGACTACCGAATTTACGAGGCCAAATAACAGACGGTTAAATCGGCGTTTAAATTAAGTCCGGCTGTCAGAGAAGTGTTGCGCACAAATAATTAATTAATCATTCATTAGTTAATTTTTATTAATATGAGAAATTTCGCATTTTAATTTTTCTTATTTTGTTCGCAGAAAAACGACTGCCCATACCAGAGGACTTCACTTATCGTTTACAAAAAGAAGGTTAGATTTTAAAATGTATACTCCGTCAATTAATTTTTATTTATTTTTCAACAAAATAAAACTCTACCTAATCTTATCTTATATAAAATTCTCGTGTCACAATGTTAGTCCACGAACTCCTCCGAAACGGCTTTACTGATTTTTACCAAATTTTATATGCATATTCAGTTGGTCTGAGAATCGGCTACTGGGTACTTTATATATTGATAAGTGCATTTATTGAATAAATAATAATAAATTATTACAACCTGAGACTGACGGCGACCATTGTTTGTGCGACGAGTTAGCGATCGACGTTACCATGGTGACATACTTATTATTTAGTCACTTCAATAAAATAATATGGGCGAAATACTTTATATAATGGCCAAGCAACGTTTGCCGGGTCAGCTAGTAATTATATACTATTGTTTATTTTGATAGCTACAAACAAAACTAAACAAAACTAAAGTAAGTTTAATACTTAGTTTAGTTTTGTTTGATAACTTATCCTTAGTTTCTCTAAAGCTAAATTAAATTTCAATCAATTTCAGACTATATTATGTAGTAAGAATTCTAAAAATACTATACTTCCAGCTCAGTTAATGACGGTAGCCTAGTTAACTAAAGTTACTTCTAATTAATAAGATAAATAGTACTCTACATATAATACTTACTTTCACTAGCGACGGAAACACAGAAACCCTGTGCTGCAGATATTTCCCGGAAAAACTGGTTTAATATTTTGTAAATATTACTATTAACTACTCAGACTTACTAGAATATTGTTACTAGCAGCTACAACGAATCCTTACTAATATTATAAATGCGAAATGTCTATCTGTCTGTTACCTCTTCAGTCTTCACGCCCAAACCACTAAAGTCTAAACCAATTTTGCTGAAATTTGGTACGAAGATTTTCTGAGTCCCGGGAAAGGCCATAATATGATACTTCGTATCCCGGAAAATGTACGGTTCCGAGCGATAAACGAATTTTGGCACAACATTATACATGTAACATGGCTCGTGTGAATCAAACAGGACTTTTGTATGAAACTGAATGCAGCAGAATTCTGCCGAACCGAAATTCTGCGACTGACAACTCATAAATTACGCTCGTTTGTTATATTTCCACAAAACAACCGTTTACCGGAGTGTTAGTGAAGCTTGAATCTGTTTTGCCGCCTTTTTCTTTCTGTCTTTATTTATTGCAAGGACTTTTGATATTCATTATGTTAATAATAATTTCGTAACATCATATTTTTCAATCAAATCAAAAATTCATGAAGGTTTTCTGTACATGTAAAACATACTTTACGATAAGTTGTTTATTCACTTGATGTAATAATAATTATTATGGAAAATAATTTCCTAATATTGAAGGTACAAACGCTAAGCTTTTTCACTCACATTTTACATAAAATATGTTTACATAATGACAACAGCTAAATATCCTAATTTATGTTATCAGGACGAGCGAAGCGAGCCCTAGTATATCCCACAACCTTTATGCCCGCTGTACACTCTCGCCGAGAGCTCTCGGGCGAGAGTCTCGTGCGAGAGCCCCTTGCCCGAGTGCGGTCATGTACATTCTCGCTTAGTAGTTCAATCGCAGTTAAAAACTCAGACAAGATGGACGAAAACGACCATACACCATTCACCATGCATCGAAAGATATCATTGTAATCCAAAGGTTTATAATCATATTTAATTTTATTTCTCACAAATAATGACTCGTAATGTCGTTTAATATTGTTATTTTTCTGGTCTACACTGTCCAACGGCGGGACTAGTACTGAAAGACGCGAGAGTGTACAGTAGTCAGTAGTGCGTTTTCCTCGCGAGACCCTTTGTCTCGGGCGCAAAATACCGACAACGGACCGAGAGGGTCCGAGACAGGCGAGACGAGGCGAGCGCACCCATTTACACTCTCGCACTCGGGCCGCCTCGCTGTGTCTCGGCGAGAGTGTACAGCCGGCTTGACATTTAGTGGTACACTTCACGAAAAAACTATCACGCCTATTAAGGCCGTCCCCCGAGCAAACGACCCATGGCCAAGGTCGTTTGCCGCGTTGCCGAGATCGCGCCAAAACCCTATTTTTTTACTTATCTTAGTTCAAAATTGTCCTAAAAAAAATTAAAACGGGGAATATGTAGTTTATGATATTGTCGATCTATTGGCGTGAGTTTCAAATAAAAGTAATTTGTAAATGCTAATGGAGGTGCTGAATGTATGCTTGACTTTTAATAAATTGGTATTACTTTGGAAGCTGATATCATGAGTATAACAAACAAAAATAGAAAATTTAAAACGGGGAAAGGAATGTTGATATACTAAAGATTATTACTGTATTTTTATAATAACTTTGTAGCTTTCAGATTATGAGTTTATAAGGTTTTAAATACGGTAAATTACGGAATCTCCGGAGGGAACGCCCTTAATTTGTGTTGATGTGTTATCATCAGTCAGTGAAGGTGTGACGACGCGACGCGAGCCTTCACAAAGCTCGGCTTTTAAGCTAGTTAAGACTTTAGAGATGTTTAGCTGTTCTAACACACACAAGCACTAGTTTTAAAAAAGTTATTTTAGCGCTGCTACTTTCGCAGTAAACTCTAAACACATACACATCCTAAAGTATTATCACTTTGTTTTGTTACACTCTGTATACCATGCTATGAGTTGAAGAGCACATTAAGTAACAGTCGAAAAATGCAGTTTTTTTTTACATAAATGGAGGCCGGAAAAATTATTTGAAATAAAAAAACGGTGCATTTTATGTGTAGCCAGATACATTATTCAGGTGATGAAGTAGACAAGTTACAAGGTTTGTTCCAATCATAATATAGGAAAAAATGATTAAAAGTTCGTATGTTACAAAATGTTAGTTATCGTGCTTCGATCACTAATATACAAGATACACAATCCGCGGCAAAAAACGACCTCACCAAAAGAGCACCAAACTCAACATTCTGGTGCACTTTTGATTTAGTAGTGCTCGAACGCTCCGCCGGGAAACATGCCTCGGTGCGCGTTTAATAATTGTAGAAATCATACGTCTAAAACCAAAAAAAAGGATGGAATTTCATATTTCCGGTAAGTATTAATTTTATCCTAATATATTTCTTACAATTGTATTGTAAATATTGGTATTTCTTTAAGAAATCACCAAAAGACAGTTTTAAAATTAAGTTGTAAATAAATCAACACCAGGTATAAACCATCTCAATTGCGAATACTCATACTAAAGGTACTTATCGTAGTTTATCATGCCCACTTGAAATGTTCGGATTATAAGCTATGTTTCTGTTCCATTTGATGGAGTCGCTATTACTATTATTTTTTTATTGAGGATTTTTTTCAGGTTTCCTCGAGATCCAGTTAGATGTGGTAATAATATTATGTTCCCATCTTCGATCAAATATAGTTCCCATTAAGGATTTTTTAAGTAGGTTAAAAAGTATGGGCGTTGGGTGATGTGAGTTGTCCTTTGTGGCCTATCGGAAAATGTATGTACACTTATGTATATTTTGGTTAATGATAAAATTAGACATAACATTAGAACAACATAATATTACAAGTAAAAAATAATTACTCCTCACTTTATACATTAAACTTCGGAAAAATAAAAAAATGGACTATTAAAATTATTACAAATTACAATCAACAAAAAAAATTTGAACAGTTCGACTCCACTCATACTTCACTTCGCCCTGTTCCAGCGGCGAATTTCGGTCGTAAAATTGGATTTTTTTTTGGCACTATACAAATTTGAACTTAAATCATATACGCGGATGGTTGAATTTAGTATGAAGCGTGCATCGGACGTAAAAATTTTATTGCTTTGTAAACACAAATGTTCATTGTTTTATAAAAAGATCTTTAATAATTACTATAATTAAGGTTGATTTTAGATAAATGTATACTTCATTAAACTCTATTACTCGGGGACAGATTTTCGAGAGGTTTTGTATGAGACTGTGTATCTTGTATATTAGTGATCGAAGTTATCGTGTTCTTCAATTCACGTATTTAGTTATTACCTACTATCAAAAGAATGTATCTAAAAGATGAATGTTTGAAGTTTGAACAAAGTCATTAATGGAAAACCCCACATATTATAATATTTGTTTGCTATCAACTATCCGGTATTGGCCCATGACGTAGGTCCTTTCTTATGCCACCAAATTGTGTGCTTAATAGGTATACTTTGGACTTTGACTATGAGTGACCACTGACCATAACCCAGAGTTTAAGCAGAATAGACATCATAACAATATGTACTACTGAAAAGTATATTATAATATATATTATTTTCTTGAATAATCATTAATCAGTAAACGCTTGGCACTTTATTAATTCTACAGTAATCTTGTCGCAATGAAAATTTTATATTTTTCCCAAGACCCAAAGTATCTTTATTCTTCATTGTAAATTTCAAAATTTTATCCTACCGGTTCAATGCCTTAGTGACAGCAGCCCACAGACCATCACTTTCGTATTTATAATAAGGTAAAAACAAAATTATAAAACACCTTTCCTCAATATGAGGAAAAAATATTATGGGATACGAGCTTTTGCCCGCGGCTTCGCTCGCGTTAAGAAGTATTTTAATATACAAATTTTTATTCCCTATTTTAACCCCTTGGGGTTATAACCATAACAATCTACCTGCATGCAAAATTTCAGCCCGATCCGTCCAGTGGCTTGGGCTGTGCGTTGATAGATCAACATGTCAGTCTTTGAGTTTTATATATATAGATGTCATACGTGGCGAGCTTTTAAGGAAGATTTTTCTTCGACTGACTCATGTTTTGCAGAAAAAAGTAAAAGTGTTTTGAATGGAATATAACAACATAGCTATAGTTAAGTTAAATATAGCTCTCGGTTTGAAATCGGGCATTGATAAAGTATAAAATTTAACCTATCAATCCCCGTAAGGCCTAAGTCGGCCGCGATAACAAAAGATTTCCAAGAATTGGCTGTCGAAGGATTAAATCAATTCGAAGTTTTGTATAGTCAAAATAAACTTTATGAAGTATCGCACAGTATGCACACTACAACTTGCGTTTAAAAATATAATGTTACATGCTGAATGCTGATTACTCAAGTTAACGTAAGTTACTTAATATAAGTAATTTAAATTACTGAACATAACAGAAAACATTACTTAAGTCGTTTAACGGCAATACACATTAAATATTAAAATATGAATGTAAGACATTTCGCACGTTTTATTTTTGCAATTATTTGTACTTAAGGGTGCGTCCACATTTGTATCATTTGCGCGATCAGATCCCCGATTAGATCTCCGTATTATTTCATTCGCTTTTCATGACACTATTTATGTATTGATTTTATGACACTGTTTCTGACACTCACGTAAAGAAAACCTTTTTTTTATGTGCAGTGTCCAAAAATTAAAGCACAATACCAATTATTGGCATCACTATCATTTATTTATATTTTATTTCGACATAATATTTACGTTTTTAACACTTGTACTTACGTGTGGTGGGGTTGGATGTGACAGGTCGTGTCAGGCGGGGCCGCGCAGACCGACTAAACCGATCGAGGCCTCCGCCACCTTTATATTGAGTAGCCTTCGTACTTTACCAGTCATCCATCAGGATAGGTGGAACAGGGCCTTTATTCAGGATAATGCCAATTTTCATGGATGAAGAAGGCAGCTATGACATGGGATGTCAGTTTTACCAGTTTTATCAGAGTTTTTTAAGAAATTTTTATTTATAACTAGATGTCGCCCGCAACTTCGTTGCCCCAAACTTCTTTTAACGCGCGGAAAACCGTAAATTTTTCTTAATCCCTCAAGCCCCGTAAGGCCCATATGGGCCGCGACAGCAAAAGATTTCCTGCAAGAAATATTATGTCCTTTCCCGGCACTCAAAATATCTTTATACCATACCCAGCAAAATTCAGCGACTTAAGCGTGAATAGATAATAGACAGACGGACAGACAGACAGACACACTTTCGCATTTTTAATATAAGTATGCTTATGCATTCGTGTAGTGATCTTTCGTGTAGTGACTTCAGCTTTCAAGGTTTATACCTTGAAAGCTGAAGTCACTACACGAAAAAATAATTTAAACTTCAGAAGGAAAACGAAGAAAAACTCTTGAGTACACGCTAGACAGGGTGACTTTTTACACTTTTACGAAAAGTTTTATACTTTATACATATTATGCATACGTTATGAGTAAAAGTTAAATAATATTTTATCCTCATATTCTTTAAAGTCACTTTTCTAACGTCTCAGATAAGGACTAAACATTTTTTTCTGAGTACACACGTATCTTTAGTATGCCGTATATCTTTAGGATATTGTGTTTCTTTTTGTAATGTCTAACTAAAAAAGTATATAAAATATATTATGTAAAACATTTATGACATAGTATTCTTATACTGTGTGCTAACTATCAAATAACTGGGCTAGTGTTTTACTTTCGTTAATTACAATTGCAAGATGAGATGGCAAATTTTAGAACAATACAATTATTAACTGAAAACTTAACTTAAGATTAGATCAAGTCATTAACGCACATTATACAATTACTTACTTATTTTGAGAAGTTGGCCCCACATAATGTTACTAAGAATTACGGTACACAATAGATATTTTGATATTTAGACACAATAGAGATTATGCCAGCAAAATTATTGTAAGGATAGCAATGGACGATTTACAGTATAGCAGTACAGTGATTGAATCCAGCGCCTGATTACTACCATAGAGAAATCATCGGGGCGAGCTAAGCGAGCCCTATAGTACATCCCACAATGGCTATATTTTGTATAATGTATAATTATATATTGTATAATGGCTATACTTTATGGAAAAACTATCACGCTTATTGATTTGTGCTTTAACATAGTAATTTTTATTTATATGTAGATATGTATTATCACCAGTCAGTCGTGGTGTGACGACGCGCGCCCTCACAAAGCTCGGCTTTTAGCTAGTACATAATATGGACTATATTATGTACTAGCTAAAAGCCGAGCTTGTATGTTACTACTGAAATAATGTAAGTTGGCACTGGGATGTACTGAATCCAATGAGCAATAATGTGCAGAAACTGAATTGGTGGTCTACTTTTGAACCTAACACGTATGACCATTCCAGAGCCACTGGAATTATGTAGACGGCCAATCCAGTGTCATTTCAGTGCTGAACTCATTGCCACCATAGCCTTAACGACAGTCGACAGCTTTAAAATGACTGGATTCATACATATTATGTAAACGATATCGCCAGTCCAGTCCAGTCCAGTCCAATCCAATCCAGTGCTATCTAATAACTGGACTAGTATAATGTTAACCAGCCCTAAAATGGTTTTAAATTGCTTGCGTGTACGTTAGTAGAACAGCTTGATAAAGAACCACTTTGGGTTGCTCTTTGATTTGCTCTCTATAGTTGATATCAGACTTTACGGTAATTTTCACTTCAAATGAAGTGTTCAAATACAAATGCAACTACCTGCCCTAATTTAAGTACCTAGCAATTGTATATTTTACAACTCCATTGATTAAGTCTGGCCGCCGGATATAGGCTCTATCCTAACTCATATATTAGGGTCTATACAGACACGACTGCAATATAACTGCAAACCATTATCAACTGCATTAAAACTGCACTTGAACTGCAATTTGCGGTTGCATTGCAGTTCAAATGCGGTCCGTCTGTATAGACCCTTAGAGCCTGCCTGTTTCGCACCTACACAAAAATATGGGTACCAATCTCGTTCCACAATCCACACACTTTTTTGTGAGCTGCTACTATTTTTATGTATTAATTTGAGAGACAAGCATGTATAAGAAAACAGCCAATTTTCTCTATCCTGTTACTCAAATTGGTGTAACTGGCAATTGCAAACAATTTGCGGACATTTTGAAATTTTCTATCATTAAATCATTATCGGAAAATTCGTATCCCATGTCCATGTCATGTTAATACATAATTATGCACAGATGAGCGCGGTTGCGGCATCGGTGTTGTGAATTCGATTCAAGGCTCATCCCCGCCATACGTACGAGCTAATTGTACGAAACTTTGAACCTGCGATGCGTTTACTAGTATTTTACCCCTAATAGTACCTCTATGTCATAGTCATAAGGATCTATTTAATAAAATACGAGGTAAAATGAACTTGAACACGCTGTGCACACGTACACGCATAGCATCCGTTTTATACAGATTTGATACACCCCCATAATATGCAATTGTCGAATCGAATTGCGATGTATGAATAAGTAGGCGGTGGAGCGAAAAATTTAACACAATTCATATTATTTACTTATAATTTAAACAACAAATAATATATATATCGAAAATTTATATTTTTATTAATAAGTATATTTAAATTCCTGTCTTTAAAACACAAAGCCCGTTTTTTTTGCAGTATGTTTTATTTTTTTTTAATTTCTTTTTTGATTCGACACTCCTCATGGTTTCTCCCAGTTTTTCATATCACCCTGCACAATTTCGCTTTTAACGCTCATCTCAAGGACATGATTTTTTGTTTCCTGCAGTCGTGCGTTATTAATTTTATAAAATGAATAATTATTGTATTTTAAAAAGATAAAACCGACTTCAATATCGTACGTAATTGGGAATCAAAATTACCTATTTTAAACACTACTGCACCGATTTTGATGAACAGTATACCCGAAGTTAAATAGTACCCAGTACAAAAAAAGAATTACTTTAATCGGACTAGTAGTTCCGAAGATGTGCGAACACAAACATAAAAACATACATGAATATGTATGTCACTTTAGAAATTTGTCACATTTGTTCAGATGCTAATAATATAGAGTAAAACATATCCCACCAAAACATGAAATGTAAAATTCCGAGCCAAGCAAAATATTGCAGGATATTCGATACTTATGTCGTAAAAAGTTTTCAGATCATCAGTTTTCAGAGTATTCAAGCCAAGCCTTCAACTTATTTTGTAATTTTAATCAACATTCAGTAAAAGTATCAATAAATTTCTTATTTTATAATTATTAAAGTGGCTTGGCAATGAGCACAAGAGAAACAAAATGTATAAAACTGCATATTTGGAGGAGTTCAGGAGTTCATACTTACACAGACAGCGAGCGTAAAGTGTTTAAGTATGTAACGACGCATGTGGCCGATGGTACCCAATAATATCCAATTAGTCGCTGATGATTCTAGTGCTCATTGCCAAGCTACTTTAATAATTATAAAATAAGAAATTTATTGAAACTTTTACTGAATTTTGATTTCAATTACAAAATAAGTTGAAAGCTTGGCTTTGGTTGGCTTGAATGTGATCTGAAAACTTTTTACGACAGAAGTATTGAATATCCTGCAACATTTTGCTTGGCTCGGCCTTTTACATTTCATGTTTTGGTGGGATTTCATTCCTTTTTTTGAAGGTTTTTTTCAGGTTTTTTTAGGTCGCGTTATATATAACTTTTCTGTACTTAGCTTAGCACCCATTCTTCATCTCCTTTATATTTTTTCTTTGAGGCTTCGTCAGTTGTATAGGTGGACAACGTAACGTAAATACTTCTGAGTTCTGAGTCGATTATTATATTCATATATTATATGTATAATATAATTGACTCTTAAGCTTCAATACTTAAAGGTAGTCATTTTAGCATTACCGAATAATACATAGCAGCACTGATATAAGCGTCTTGACGTTCCTCGCAGGAAAGGAGCAATGCACCTTATTTCATGTGATAACTTAAAACTCCCTTATTATATCGAGCGAGTAAGGAGTGTATATCGCAGTACTGAATATATTTATATTATTTTAAATTTAATTATTGTTTCATTGTCAACGTTATTAATACTATTTTTTATTTAATTAATACCATTTCATTAAGTACATAACTAACTTAAAGCCGTACGTACCTAAAGAAACTATGTAGTGTAACTCATAGGTACTGTTCTTGCAAAGTTACGAACATAAAAATCTTTTATCGTATTAAAGTATTTACTATTACTTATATTATTTTTCAGTTTTTAGGTTTCCCTGCCCAATTATTAATAAGTCTGCGCTGTCTGTCCGTCGACCATCCGTATGTCACCAGGCTGGATCTCGAGAACCGCAATAGCTAGATAGTTGCAATTTTCACAAATTATGTATTTCTGGTGTCATTATAAAAGCTCAAAGTCTAATTAAAATAAAATTAATTATTAATGGTGGGCCTTTTACAACAAACATGATTTTTTTTCCTTTTTTGCTCTACATCCATAATGGTAACAGTAAGGTTTTTGAACATTTCAGAAAATACTTAATTGTAGTTTAACTTTAATAATTAATAATTTATTTATTTATTTATATATTAATAAAAATTAAATTATTATTATATATTTATTTATTTATATAATAATAAAAATTAAATAAACTTATTATTCAAGGGGGGCTCCCATACAAATTTACGGTACAGAACCTCATGTACGCCAGTCCGACTCGCACTTGGCCGGTTTCATAATTTTCCCTTTCATTGTGAATAAAGACCTATCCGGGTACCAAATTTCAAGGTTCTAAGTCTGCTAGAAGTACCTTAGAATCATGATGATCTGTCAGTCAGTGAGTGACAAAATGTAGTAACTTTGACCATCCGTAACTATTAAACTATTTATCGAAATTTCATGTAATTTGGAGGTTAAGCTAGTTTTAATACTTGCTTCTAGTGACCGAAATTCTAAATCCCTAGCTTTGTTAACATCGAAGATAAAGGGGGTGTGAAATAGCCGCGAACCGCTTCGAGAAAAGTATGGTACGGCCGTGCCTTTGCTAAAAAGCTTGGCTGGGGCACTGCCGTGCCAGCAGATCAAAACTAGGCAGTTCTGAATATAATACATACAATGTACAGGTTGAATTGATAACCTTTTTTTGAAATCGGTTAAAAAACGCGACGTACGTCAGCTACGACTTACGATAGATTGCACATCACTAACTGGCGAGGCGGACGCTCGGTGCGGTATCGGGTCGCCAACCGCCTGCTTGTACGGCGGCGGGCCGCAATAGGCCCACTGCCGCACTGAGTTGATTTTTGACATCTCCAGTGCGTGGTGGGCCGATAACGACCTGCCATAATTTTTTTTATAGGAAAGACCTTTAACTTTAAACACAATCTCAAATATATATTTGCCTCTGTCGTACCTTTACAAACACCTGAGATAATCGTTCCGCACCGAGTGAGAGAACATAGTTTTCTTCGTCCGCACCAGCTGAAATTCCGCGGCGGGCCGATTTCGGCCCGCCCCGCAGTGAAGGTGTTAACAACAATTTCAAGCAAGCAAAAATACCTTTAGTTTTCGCGAGTATCACTCATGATATAAGTTTAAACACTTACGGATTTTGTCGCGGAGCACTTATTAATCCCGACGTTTCGGCTGGTTTACAGCGGCCGTGGTCACGGGCGGACTGACTTGACAGGTGTCCAATTTCTTGAAGTTATTCAACTACCCTACGATTCATCAATTTTTGTTTGCGTTCCGTTCTACGCAGAACGAACCCAAAGTGTCTTGAAGCCGAGGTGTCATAGATTTGTGCTTTAGTTTGTTTATCACTGGATCCCAACTAGATGGCAGCACCCAACCATCTTCGCGGTTGAAATTAGGGTGTTTTTTAATTTCTATGGCCTCGCGTATCATTCTTGGGCGGTATCGTGCTTCTTTTGCCAGTACTTGTGGCTTCTCAAATCTTATGTAATGGCGAGGTTGATCCAGTGTGTGTTCACAAATTGCGGACTTGGTGAAGGCCACAATCACAGTAGGGGTAAGTTGCATTTCACTGATGGTAAACATTGGCTGATCTTTTTGGGCCGCTTAAAGTATGTTTTTATTGAAGCTTTCCTTAGAATGTAGCTCACTTTATCAGTGACTCCCTTTATGAATGAGATTACCTGCAGTGGTAACACCACTGTTCCACCTGTTACCACTGCAGGTAATCTTTCCACTGTTTCCGGCTTCACTCGGCTGCTGCTCTGTTTTCGTGGTACCCGAAGCTTATTGTCGCGTAAAACTTATGCAACATGATGAAGTTCAGTATCCACATGCTGTTCATCGCAGATTCCTCGCGCTCTTTGAAATAAAGATTTTCCAACAGTACTTAACTATGCTGGGTGATGATGGGAATCACCATTTAAATATCTGTTTGTGTGTGTAGGTTGGCGATACACCATATGACCTAATGTGTCATCAGGATTCCTTATTACTAATACGTCCAAGAAAGCTAAGGAATTATCTCTCTCCAACTCCATTGTGAACTGTATTTTGGAGTTGAGGCTGTTCAGGTGCTCAAGGAATATGGATACTTTGTCTGATGGTAATATTGTGAAAGTATCATCTACATACCGCTTGTAGAAGGTGCGTTGTACAGGTGAGGACTCAAGGGCTAACTTCTCGAAGTCTTCCATAAAAATATCAACCACAACAGATGAAACAGGTGAGCCCATCGCAACACTATCTACGTGCCTGTAAAAGTCATAATTCCACAACATAATATTATAGCCAGATGTAAGGCAGTGTTCTAATAAGTCCGCATATTCAACCGGTAAGTCATTCCTTCTCAGCCTTCTTGTAACGATTTCGATACACTGCTGTATTGGTTGGCAAGTGAACAGGGACTGTATATCGAAGCTGACCTGTTGTTCATTGTCTCTGAGGCATAGATGTTTAATCTCATCAACAAACAAAAAAAAACAAAAACAAAAATGGTTTAAACTAAAGAAGAATAGATTATAATATAAATTCATTAAAGCCTAAGAAAATACGAAATATTCTAACTAAAGCATATTTCACCTCTAACTAGAAAATGTTTTAGAATAAGTAGGTACTTATTTTATATTACAAAGTTAATAATACTAATCATGGATCGGATCATAGGTAATTTTATCATCTCTTATATTTTGATCTTTAATAATTCGTATTTAATTTTTAATTCAGTTTCATATTTCAGAGTGGGTTTGTATTTGCGGTGGCATATTATTTAAAATTACTTTCTACTATAAAACTAAATAAAATTTTTCAACATCTAATACTTTTGGAGTTGTTATAATAATTATATTTCCGCTTCCGCTTCCGCTTTCCGCCTCCGCTTCCGCTTGCGCTTTCCGCTTCCGCTTGCGCTTTCCGCTTCCGCTTCCGCTTTCCGCTTCCGCTTTCCACTTTCCGCTTTCCGCTTCCGCTTTCCGCTTTTCGCTTCTGCCTCCGCTTTCCGCTTTCCGCTTCCACCTCCGCTTTCCGCTTTCCACTTCCGCTTTTCGGTTTCCGCCTCCGCTTTCCGCTTCCGCTTTCCGCTTCCGCTTTCCGCTTCCGCTTCCACTTTCCGCTTTCCGCTTCCGCTTTCCGCTTCCGCTTTCCGCTTCCGCTTTCCGCTTCCGCTTTCCGCTTTCCGCCTCCTTTTCCGCCTCTGCTTCCGCCTCCGCTTTCCGCACAAACAGATATTTAAATGGTGATTCCCAACATCACCCAGCACAGTTAAGTACTGTTGAAAAATCTTTATTTCAAAGAGCGCGAGGAATCTGCGATGAACAGCATCATGTTGCACAAGTTTTCATGCCTTGATAAAAACGACGAGCAACATCTGAAATGCGCTCTTAATTAGTGAATTGTCAGAAAAAAAGATACTCAACTTGAGTTAGTATAGCCTATTATAACTTATTTCGTTCAATATTGTTAATAGAACCATATTTTTAAGTTCTAGATAATATTTAAGCATCCACCGCGTAAAAAAGTTAGGTCTTTCTATTTACCAACGGGAAATTTTACTTTTTTAATCATCTAAATACGTGAAATTGCAAAAAAGGAGTAAATATAATAGGTAAACACTACACTTACTGCATAATTCACTTATAAGTCAAATTATTAAAATTCATGTAATTGTTAAGTGGTAACTGTAGACTGTAGAATGTAGAATGTTCAGCACTTACAGTTCCTTAAATCAGGTGCCAACCTCGGAGTAAAACGTGCTAGAAAGGTTTCACCTTCTAGTATTTGTTCCTACTCGTAGCGACGCGAGTACGCGACACAATCATTGCTCAGCTAGTATTGAATGTCCCACCTTGATAAGTTCAAGTTTCATACTATAGTTGTAAGTTGTAACGTATTATATTACGTCTATATCTGCGCATCAAATGCATCTGAATCGGGTCGTGCAGAATGTCAGATTTGTACTCGTATGATGCAGAGTGCGCTGTATCCTCAAATCCATCCACATTCCCAAGTAGCTTCTATATTATCATATTATTATGTGTAATGGTTCACATTTAACTCACAAGTTGTATAACTCGACTATATAGGGTGTAACAAAACATGATAATACTTTGGGATTTGTATATTGTATGTGTGCCTTATAAAGTTCGAGAGTAAGAGCGTAATAAATTTTTCTCTATAATATGATGTACTCTATATTATATATGGGTGAATTTCAACATGTCCATATTTTTTTTCATTTCGGTGAACTTTTTTGTTTCTATGTTTTTTTGAGTTGTTACCGGCGTTTCCTCTCAATTTTAATGTTTTATGACTACGAAACTAATTACATAAAAATTAAATAATAAACAAACGTAGCAAACACGTTTACATTTTAGCTGTCACCGAGATGAAAAAGTCGAGATAAAAATTGCAAAAGTGTAACCCAAAACATTGGGTTACACTTTTGCAATTTTCGAAATTATCTCTATTATTTTTCAGAATAAAACATAGCCTATATCCATCACAAAAAAATCCATCACAAAATCAGCTATTGCACAACTCTTTTCGCGATTTTGCCTCCCGTACGCTACGCTCAAATAAATTTTATCATAGAGCGATGGTTACTCATTTTGTATGGGCGAAATAATCTCTATTTACGTATTAAGTTACATCTACGGTAAATGCCTGGGCATGGTTATTTAAACAACAATGATATAGAACCACAGACATAATAATTATATCAAGATAGATACCGCATGTTGCTCCATTTGTATGAAAACGAGCGTGTCACTTTTTCCTACCACTGTGACGTACCAATGATAAGAAACGTGTCCATTATCAAGGCCAACGTTTCTATTTGAATTTCTACAGCTCAATACGGCCATTTTAGGCATTGAGGCATTTTTAAAAGTCCGATTTACGTCCGATTCCGATAGCAGACTAAAGAACAGACTTTTGAAAGATGAGCATTGCTCGTCGTTTGGGAACGCGATATTGCACGCGAAGTACATACACATACGGTATCTATCTAGATCTATGTCTGTGTATAGAACAATGTATTTTTATTTAAAAAATATTTCATGTTACAAACGATTTTAATACAAATAACAAAATATATGAATACTGAGAAATAATTGACACATTTACTTTGAATAAAAATTACCACGCGCCAACTTCACTCGGCAAAGGATAAATTTTATTTGTTGTTTTTTTGTTTTACTATTTTGTAAAGGTGTAGGTAGTATTGTTACTATTTTGAAAAGGTATCTTCTAGTGCTTTGTTAAAATTTTTCGTTATATACTTAAGTTAAACAGTTAAAATTGAGTTACTATTCTAACATTATTATAACCAAAACTACTTTTTGATAGGATTCATTAAATTCTAATATTTAATAATCATATTATATTATCTCGTACTGTTTTTGCTATTTCACTAATCAACAAAAGTCAATATTTTAGGTAATCGTAATAAACTACATGAGGTCAAAATATCAGACTCTGAGTTTCTTATTCATAAAATTAAAGGTAAATGTTGTGTCCTTATATATATTTAAAGTTAAAAAAAATTACAAATATTGACTGAAACGACGTTAGACGAATGTTAGGTGTTTTTCGTTACGGAATTTCTTGATAAACGCGATCAAAGCTGTACAATAGCTCAAAAAAATGAAACACTAAGAAGCACCATTTTACGATTTCGCAGATTATGATTCATCCTGTATAAAACAACTTTAAAAATCACCGAGATGAAAAAAGCATTCACCGATATGAAAACTATTGTCACTGAAGGTCACCGAAAGTCACCGAGTCACCATTTCCGTGATTTATTTTTACATATCGGTGATTTTTTTTTCATTTCGGTGACCAAATAGGTCACCGAATTCACCGAAACGGAATCACCGAAATGAAAATTTGCGACAAATCATTGAATATTTTGACACCTATAATAATTATACCGGTATCTATACTACATACTGATACATATTATTAAAAGTGTTTGTAAGAAAATAAGTTAATACTTCTAGCTGGTTCAATTAACATGATAAATTGAATCACGGAAATGAAGAGAAAAGTGTCGGGTGTCACCGAGACGATATACTTACGTTTTTAGCGGGAACACGCAGCGATGCAGCAAACCACCTCTAGCTCCGAAGGCACAAGCATGACTGGCGCTTGAGTTCGAGAAGCGGCATTATGTTCAAAAGTACTTCTGGTCTCGACAATTCATGTTTCTTTTTTATTCACCGAATCAAGACAAAATGTTGGGACAGTTTTATTTCTCCCGCTATTTTGAAAGTATAATGATTGAGATTATTAAATTTTTATTGATTATACCTCCATTCTTTAAGAATCCAATAAAAGAATCCGTTTGTTTGTACCACTAATATTTTTTCCGCGGCTGACGAAATTAGGACTAAAAAGGTCGTTGGGACGACTGTCCCAACGACCTTAAAAATAAAAAAATAAAAAAATCTAAAGGTGGAAATTAGACCCCTCGGTGACTACCGAGGGGTCTAATTTCCACCTTTAGATTTTTTTATTTTTATGTTCTAGTTATCGTATTAAAAACGTGTGTCTGTTGCCTAATATGGATAATCACACAAACTATACGATGAAATTTTATTTAACCCTAAAAAGCCATTTCACACCCCCAATTTCACAGTAGCCGCGAAAAAAAAAAGCGGTTGGGAAATTCACCCGTATAGGGGACGCGACCCTAATGTATTTTTAGTTAGTTTTGTTAGACCCCGTATCTTCATATCTGCGCATCAAAATAATAAATTAATAAGCATCTGAATCGGGAATGTCAAATATTTTGTATGATGCAGCGTGCTTTGTATCCTCAAAAATCTATGCACATAGTTTAGGGCTTTTAAAATCTTGCATTAAAAGCACAACTCTACGTGAGTCTCTAAGTGTCAGTAAGGCTTACAAGTAACATAACTATGATTTAAAGTATGATAACTATTATTGAAGTGAAAACTTCTTTAGCGGCGTTGAGCACTTTTGTGGGATGATGATTTCGGGGAAAATTATGCTAAGCAGAAATGTACAGTCGGGGAAATGAGTTGTTTAGCAGAAATGTACAGTCGGGGAAAATTGTGCTAAGCAGAAATGTACAGTCGGGAAAATGAGTTCTTTAGCAGACGCGCTGATTAAGGCCGGGTTTCCACCTGCAAGACAACTGTCGCGAGAAGTGTCTGACAGTCTGTCTGACAGCAGCTTTTTTTTATAGTTTTTAATCGATTGTAAGGGTTTCGATTAATTAATTAAAACGATCGTTTTTTTTAATTATTTTTTAATCGATTTTCTTAAAAAATGGGTTAAAAAAATAATGCACAACGTCAATAATCAAGTTCACTTCTTCCGGCACTCCCGGAGTGCAACCCGTCTTTTTTTTATTAATAGGAGCTTCTGCTAAAACATACCTTGTTTTGCTCCATCCTTAAGTAACAAATGATATACCTGTGAGTTGTGACTATTACATTTTGTTTAGTAAGCTTTTAATATTTTTATTTTAACTATTCATATCATGCACTACTGTGACTTAATTTGCAAAAAAATATTAAGAACAATAGAGAATATATTATGTCTGATAAAAAGTGTATTTTGATAGTCGTAAGTATGTAATTTAAGCCCACACAGAAAACTCCAGAGTCCTGAAAGCCTTACGAAGGCCTGAAAACCTTATAGTCCTCACGGTCTTTGCCTTCACTGAATTAAAAAATTAGAATTAGTCATGTCATTGTTATTACACTCTACCTAAACGAAACACACTTCATTCAACCTATATGATTTTTTTCATGGCATTTTTTGTATGTTTGGCGAAAGTCTCGAACCTAACTCCTTGATCTTTTCACCTAGTTAAATATAAGTAGGGGAATTAAAAGTTCTCACCAGATTTAAATGTATTTGAATACTTTATCGTTTTTGAAACTCAAAAAAGTATCTTAAAAATTGTTACAAGGGCGGGGCATACAAATTATTTTCGAATAAACTTAATACCATAACAATCAAAATGCTTTGAGTGTAGCCTCGCCTTTGTGGGAAAGGTGCAAGAATAGGTTGTGTGGTAAAATTGCGACGAGAAAATCGTGACCGGCAACCGCTAGCCATGACCTGGGGTACAATTAAAGCTGCTCAAAAAGAACTATAATATCTTCACTGTTACTATAACACAAGATATAAAATTGGTACAAGCGAGGCCGTCGAGGAGGTCATGGCTTTGTTGTTTTTTTGGAAGATGTTTGAGCATTGTTTTAATATTTTGGGATATTTTCGGGAAGAGCCTAAGATTTAAAAATGTATCAAACTTTTAAAAATGTACTGATTTTAGAGTATCTTCAAATATCTCGATAATCTCGTAAATTCGCACTGGTCAGTTTTCTGTTACGATATATATATCCTAATAGAATCACGCTTTTTAAAATCGACATATTTAGATAATATATAGCTGATTTCTGTCGAAGAGCCATTCCTTATATACTGCTTTGATTGATATGGAAATTTGACATCTTTGGACTTTGAACGAGATCTATATAATATTTACTGCCGCAACCCTTACAAAATATGTTTAGACTCTACAGTGGAAGCTACATGGGCTGCCAAAAATACGATTACTTTTGGTTCTTTCATGGAATTCGTGGTTGGAAAAAAAATACGAAATCCGCTTGAGATTTTTCCATGCACTACGCTAGAAATAGCACACTCTTAAACATATCATTAATATAGACATAAGAGGATATTAAACTACATTTTATACATGAACACTTCAAATAATTGTACCGAACGCGTCGCGTGAAATGGTACGGAATGAAATACGTGATGTTTAGCAGAGCGTTGGGAAAAGCGGGCACAGAGCGTGGCGGAACGTTGATCTCCTGCGTATGAAATCACATCACTAACTTTTCCCGGGTTTATTGTTACATTGTAAGCGCGTGTTCCGACCAAACTGACTTTACGCCGCCGAATGTGAGCAGGCTCACTGTGAGCCCCGGTGTGAACGTGAAAATATACGGCATCGAATATCCGCGCCTACGTCTAGCGTAATGGCGTATTGTCGGTTTGGTGTGAACGAAAAAGTGAATATGTATGGAAATACAAAAAATTGCGTAACGTTTGCTCACATTCGGCGGCTCACAGTCGGTTTGGTGTGAACATGGCCTAAGGGTCAATTCAGACCGCAACGCAACGCGTAATATAATAATATGCATTTCTAAAACTTATGGATTTGACAGATTTGCAAGACGTCTCACGCTCACGAAATCTGTCAATTCAGTACAAATTTAGAAAAACGCGTCGCGTTGCGGTCTGAATTGACCATAAGGCTACTTTTCTCCTTTATCGGCTTAAGACTTTCAACATTTTAGTTGGCGGTAAAAAAGTCCACGTATAACTTGGGGTATTGCAACGAGGGTTTTCGCAACTAGAGTTCTTGCAAGTTTGTTTCATCCCGAATAAATATTAGTGGTGGTACCTAGAACGCTAGTATCAACTCTACTGTACCCCACTCTACTATTACAATTCTAAATAAAAATTTTCATGATGCTGACAACCCTATTTTTGTTTACCATTTTTTTTTAATTTAAAATTACCTGCACTACACCTGATGATGATTTTATCGAAACCGGTCGTGTACATAACAATTTTGTAATAAATCTATTAAAATAAAGTGGAATAAAATAAGTGCAAGGAAAGTGTATAATTATTTAATACTACAATTCTAGCTAATGGTTTATGGTGGAAAATTCTCGAGTTTTATTTTCGGTGGCTATTTAGTTTTAAGTTTAAATAGCCTCACTATGACTGTTTTTTAAAGGTAAATAAAACAACATATTTACAAAATCTAAATATAATAACGACTTAAACTTAACCATTACAACTACTTAATGTTAATTATATAAATTATAAGAAACATCTTAGGTAAAGAAACTTTAAATTGTTTCAAGTTGGCACTTTTTTAAGACTTAGGAAGATTTACGAATTGGTTTGGTTTTGAAACATAGATCATTATATAACTTTATACACTAAATAACAGAACTTAATAACATTATAACAAGAAAATGCATTATTAAGTTTAAGAATTTTTACACCGCAAGCGAGGCCAAAGCGATAAGATTTTCACCAGTTACATAAGTAACTCGTAAGTGTATATAGTATATTATACAAGTATTTCACTGTTTTCTGTAAAAATAATATCAAATCTTAAACTTGAAATGCATTGTAATATAAGTTTATCTCCTTTCTTTCTTTTTGGGTTATCAGCCCTAACTAAAATCTTCTACAATTTACAAGACGGCACTTCTTTTTTCAAAATAGCGTAAGTATCGATTTATATTGATTGTTAGATTTATATGGACATCATTGTTATTCCTGTGTAAAAATTTTGCACACGTCTAAAGTTTGGTTATGTTTTCTCATCTAAAATAACGCTTTAAATAGCATGAAGCATCGCATATTAACGCTTTCAATGTGTACCTTCTTTCACTAACATTTACCAGTCCTTTTGCAGTACAACGCGTAATCACTGTCGTCATATTCTTCGAAATCCTCGTGGTACCTGTGCGGCCGGTCCCTGTAGCTGTCCCTTTGGTCTCTGTGGTCCCTGTGACCTTGGTCCCTGCTAGGCCGACTGGAGCTCGAGGGTCGGGAGTAGGGCCGTCTCTTGTTACGCTCGTAGGTCATCCGTGAAGGTCTTCTTGGGGGCGGCGTCGGTCGAGGCCGGCTGCGGTGGCTAAAAATATAATTATAATAGTATTATAATTATAATTTCAAAACGCTAAGCTCTTGGCTATTTGTAATCGCTATTAAGCTTTAGAAATCTAAAAACGAAATATAAAGTTTGATCAGAAGCTCGAATTTGGTCAGAAGTAAACCATAAATGTGTGGGCAAATCGCTAGTAATCGTTAATCCTCAACGCATTATACGCTTAGATTTGGTTGAAGTGAACCAAATCCGTAGAACTGCCGTAGAACCAAATCCAAACAAATCTCTAACCATCATCAATACCCAAATATAATAAGTATATCCTCGATCAATCACATTTTAACATAAAATCCCTTACTTCTTGGACTTCTTATAATAAGGCTTCTTGTCTCTGGGCGGATAATCATCGTCATCATCATCTCGCGACTTGGAGTGGTGGAATACCGGCTTGATCTGCGGGATCGTCACCGGGTACGGCTTCATCACTGGCACGTGGACCTAAAAACATTGATTTCATTATTTTAACAAAACTTGAACAAATAATGAACCAACGAAAAAAGCCAAAGGTTAATCAGAGCAATTTTTAACGATTTTTTTAACGAAGAAAAAACAAAAGTGTCTCCATCAGGAAATAATTGTGTTTAATTCAAATAAGTAATTTTCAACAAGTTTTTAAGCGAGGAAAAAAACGAAAGGTATTAGGGTAATATGTCTTATTTTTTCAAAAGAAGCACCTTATTAATGTGGTCCTTATTGAACTTCGTATAATAGTGCTAAAATTTATTTATCTATCTAAGCCAATGATATTTATCTACTGTTAAATATCAAATTAATAAATAAGCGCAGTAGGTAACTACCACCAAGTTTTTAATTACAGCGGAATAGGAAACAAATAGGTATCTACATCTACACATTTTCCTAACGAGCATAGCTGGTGCAGAAGATTACTGTAGAGTGTACTTAGTGCAATTATGAGAAATATAAAGATTTTTACTGTTACTATCAGCGGTGAAATTGTTAGGTTTAGTTGCTTTATTTTATTACCGGAACTGTATGCGATAAAGTAGCTTTATATTGTCTTCATGTAGTTAGCATTTAACTACTACATCTATAAGCGTTACGACCGAAGTAGACATGAAAATTATTGTCTTATTGTTCTGGGTTCTGTGTCAACAATTGTTAAGATGAGGTCTCCGACACTTATTGAAGGCAATTTTTGAATGAGTGTTGAATAGCTTATGTAGAAGTTCTGTGTTGTAGAAGTTGTGATGAACTATCAGTAACCCAGGTTTTAGGCAATTCGAAATCAGCCCTAATTTAAAAAGGTATTAGGCGACTATTTACTATGTTAACGAGGTACAAAGGTAAAGGTATACCTGTTTAACAACAGGTACAGCGACCGGCTTCTCAATAGGGTAAGGGACCTTTTTCACGACCGGATACGGCACCGGCTTTTCGACCGGCACCATGACTTCCCGGATCACCGGCACGGCGACCGGCTTCGGAACCGGGACCTTAACCGGGTACGGCTGCGGAACCGGCACGATCACCGGGTGGGGGACTTCTATCTGCAACACACGGTTTCAGTTGAGATACCCGGGTTTATTGAACTTGTCAGATATCTCTAATATACAAAATTCTCGTGTCACAGTGTTTGTACGCGAACTCCTCCAAAACGGCACAACCGATTTTAATGAAATTTCGTATGTATATTCGCTAGGCCTGAGAAGAGTTTTTTATCTACTTTTAATATTGATACTAGAAATAATTTATAAGGCAAACAACGTTTGCCGGGCCAGCTAGTTTCTAAATACATGTATATTTTATAACTATTTGATGTTCGCAACTCCGTTGCACCGAAATTAGTCTAACGCGCAGCAACCGCACATTTTTCCACAAAAAATTATCTTATATCTTTTCCCGTCTCACAATGTATATCTCCATACCAAGTTTCATCTAAATCTGTTTAGCCATCAAGGCGTGAAGAGGTAAAATACAAACAGTCAGATACACACTTTCGCATTTATAACATGTAAGTGCTTGAGCTTTGTCCACACCTGGGCCTTTTTTGTTCATCAAGGGCATGCGTTATAGCGTAGTCTACAGCGAACGTGAGGCATGCCCGTGGGCCGTGACGCGCGTTGAAATCGTAGCGCTCCCTATGACACTTTTCTTTCAACGCGGATGAATTTTGACGCATTCAATTATTGAATTATATATGCCAAACGAAAGTTGAATAAAAAGAAGATTACGAAAATTGAAGATGAAATTGCATAATGTGGACATACCTAACGATCTTTACTAGCTGTTTTCGTTGCTTTATTATCTTCTCTGATAATAATACTACCAATAGCTTCATTAGTTTTTAATCTCGACTTTATAATACCTAGGTCAGGGGTTCCCAATCTTTTTCAGCCTGCGGCGCAGTTACAATATTTTGTCATGGCGCCCTACTCTACCAGCTATTACAAAAAGATACATTTAAAATAAACACCTTTAATAATTATAGTTAGGTTAAGCAGGTAAATAATGAAACAAATGTTTAATCATCTGCCTGCATTGCATAATTAATATATATTTTTTATATTTTTATAATATTTGTGGTTTCGGATAATGATGGAGGATCGACGCACAGCGCCCCTCTTGCCTTTCCACAGTGCCGCCGCGGCGTACAGTTTGGGAACCCTGACCCAGGTTATTAAATTTATTCATTTATTGGTTTATGGTAGGTACTATCCACTAGGTACGAAACTTATAAATTTTACGAGAAAAAACCATTTACAGTATCCTATGTCCAATTATTCCAAATGAATATTCAATATAAGTTCTAACTTACATCTTTTTAATTTTATTCTGAGACTATCAATTACTTTGCTCGTCAAAAGACTATAAACTAAAGAACTTATTAGCACGAAACACTTATCAAAACTTTATTTTAATACCCACCAATAAAATTAACCAATTAACGTTATTACATTGACCTGTCTGTCGTGATTCGTGCATAGTTTAATTATTTATTATTTCTCACACAAATCATATTATAATAATGTAATATGACAACCTATTTTGCTCTACAGTCTACACCGCGTAGTCGTACACGGTCTGTTCGCAACCTCAGTGGTTTTCAACCTGTGAGTCGGGTGGTCTCGAGGGTGGTCGCGAAATATGTTTATATACCTGCATCGCATCATAATATCATCACAGCCCCGGATCTAGGGAGGGGGCAAGCCGGGCCCTATGCCCCGGGCGGCAAATTCAGGGGGCGGCCATATTCACACTGCACGGACCAATGGATAACTCATCATACTTTATTTAACTTTGCCCACGGAATAAATAATAGCACAAGTACAGCAATTTCATGGCCATATCAACTTGACCGATACCCTGAGTTCGGAGTGAGACGCTGCACGAAAATTTATTATTCGCGGAGGCGCGTAGGCATAGTTCAAAAATACGCGCCCGGCTCCCGCTCGCCTAATTTATTTTTATTTTAAATCCTACCCTGTTAAATATATACTTATCCTACATACCTAATTACCTATTCATCCATAGCTGAAATTGTATGGATGATAAAGGTGAAGGTAGGTAGGCGGGGCGGCATTTTTCAGTTATTGCCCCGCCTAAAAAAAAAAGTTGTCTGTAAAGTCGGTTTACTGACGATAGTTGAACATGACAACGTGCCATTTTGTCGCTCGTTCCACACTCTTGCTTGCACTTCAAGCCTTAAATGGAACGCCTCAGAGCGAGGTAACGCCGCATGAGTCATGTTTTTCGTTCGTGCAGCCGGCTCCATCGAATTATAAGACGTTGTCACGTCAAAAAGAGTAATGCCAGGATAAAATTTCAAAAAGTAGATCTAAGTAATGAACTGAGGACTTACAGGGGGAGGTGTGAGAGCTGTAGATCATGCAATTATTTTGCTCTCCGTTAGAACTTTTTTATTTCAATAAAAATGATAATCCCGATATTGTGATGCCTTCATGAGGGAGTAAGAATTAAAAACTTGCATGAAACTTGCGTCTAAATATTTCTGTTCGTCGTCTATTTTGAAGCATTTTCAAATCCTGAAAATAAAATCATTTAGTCCATGACAATATTTTTATCGATATACATATACTTTAAGTAGAGTGCATCCCTAAAGTACACGTAAAAAGCTATGCAATATTTGAAGTCAAATTATTACTTGATGTGACATTTTTATCACTAATGCCATAAATAGCATGATTATGGGATTATTAAACTTATAAATTATCTTTTTAGCTTATAAAAATACCGATTGATAAGCCCAAAAAACGTTGTTGAAAACTTACGTATGTTATGTTAAATCCACGTGTTTGAGGCCGTTTCCTGGCCGTTTTTATGGTTTATTATATAGCGGAATCACAAAACCCAACAAGATATTGCATTTAACGTTCACTAAACACTTTAAGCACTTTTTAAACATGAAATATTGCAGACCGACTCCTTTGTTATTATGTCCTATTAGGATTTAGGTTTGACATAATATTACAAACTTTTGACTTTATACACCGTTATGAGCTTTCTCTTTCACTCAACTTACTGCATCGTTAGTTAGAAAGAGTAACATTATCAACTGTCAAAATATAAGCATCGCTCACTCAAGTAGGACTTAGGAGAGAGAAGGATGTCGAACGCTGCCGAACGCAAAGGCCGATTGTGCTTCCTTGTCGCTCGTTCCGCGCTCTCGCTTGCACTTCAAGCCTTATATGGAACGCTTCAGCTGAGGTAACGCCGCTGAACTGTCATGTTTTTCGGGCGCGCACCCCATATCGAATTATAAGACGTTATCACGTCAAAAATGGAAGATCCGGGGCTGTACCATCGCATAAGGTTGAAAAACACTGCACTACCTCATCGGTGATTTATTATGAGTTATGACAATATTTAGTGTAGAGATCTCACAAGAGATCCTGTATAATATATCGTATTCATCTCGTTTATTCAGGCATTCGACGTTCGGCCTAGACATTCAATGAACGCGCTAGTCATTCAATCGAATCGCAAATTAAACTAGATGACTGCGACATCAGGTCCGATTTGGAAAACCATGTAGGTAGTTAGGTAGTACCTTTTTTTACACGCGGTCCGCGGAGGAGCGGGATCGAAAGTTAGGTAGTTCCTAGTGTAAGGTTAGGTTAGTCGCGGTCAACATAAAATTTGATTACCGAAACTTCAACACAAAAGCTACCGCAAGCAATTTATAAAAGTAAATAGTTATTATTACATTTTTCATGAATAAATTGACACGCAGGCTATATAATCATTATATAACTTGACGTAATTGCATTCCTTGTAAACAATGGACAGTTCAACAAACCGATAACTCAGTAATTACTAGTTATTGGTAAAAATTGCACTTTCGATACTCATTGTAGCGTAGCCATTGGTCTTTACCACCTAATGACCACAAGGCAGTAACCACCCATTTTATGACACTGAAAAAATGTCTTGCAACTTTCACTAGGGCCTTTATTGATGAGGAAGTATTTATTGATGCCGATATAAATAATAACAATTAATGATACTACAAGCAACGAATACAGCGATTATTATTATAAGAATCATAGGCAACGATACCGATTTCGCCAAAATACGGATATTTATGCGGCGCTTTACGTAGAGATCCTTAGTGATTTTAAGTTTGAATTAAAAGTTAGCGAACGATCTCAGTTGTAGATATAACTTCTATCATAACATATTTGGTACATATTCAATAATAAAGATCAGTCATAAAAAGGTTTTTGAATGACTACTGGCCGCCTAAACTTTTTCCAAGTTCCTTGAGGATACAAAAAACGGAATTGCTTTATCTTGGTGCTTTTAAAAAATTTCCTTAGATCAAAGAGGTATTATATTTTTTTTTGGTTAACATGATAAATATAGTTAATTTAACAAAGTGTCTGGAATATTTACGATATTATTAATAACACGATAAAACTAATTATAGCGCATCATTTTGCTGACAGTGACTAACCGCGCGAGGAAAATAGTCCACGATATCACGAAAGACTCTCACGATCCGCATTCCTAGACTCATCTAATTTTTCTTAATCTTATGTGTGATTACTGGTTAGTGAGATCTGTATAAAATTGACTTTGATTGACTTGTAATATCAATTTTTTTTGGCTCTACATTACATACTTCTGCATCGTAGTAGGTACTGTGCTTTAAACTTTTCCTTTGATGTTGTTAATATAGCATACGGCAATTCCCCTTCACTCTCACCTTTCTAGGAATTTAATACCTGAGATGGATCTGTTACAAGTAGATAGTATAAATCTTTTATATTCAATTACAATCTTTAGTAGCTCTTTTATCTCTTCATTTGAGAAATTCCAGTTTTCCAATATTTACAGAATATTTAATTATTTATTAAGGACGTCTTACTTATATAATGAAAAGCAATTCGCTCTGAAAAAATAGTTGGAGACCGCACGCTACATACTTCAACATTTGATCAGCAAAAAATCGTAGAGAATTTATAATTGCGTTGTCATGTACAGTCCATTAGCTTCACGTGTTCTACCAAAAGGTAGTCATGCAATCGAATGTTGGTTTCGAATCTACATCGTTGGTAGATATATGTATAGAAATAGAACCTAAATATTTAGCTACTATCTTACGGCGCCTTCTACCTAAAGAAAGTGCAAGGCTTTAGAGTCCCAAAGATTTGCATCTAGAAGGTCATTATAGAAAGTAAACATGCAATTATGATCTTAGTAAGCATAACAACTTACCGGATATGGCTTCGTCGTAGGGACATGCACAGATTTGGAGTCGGATGCGTACGGCTCGTACTCACGGAGAGCTTCCTTATGTTTCGTCCTTATGTAATTCTGACGCCATTTTTCGACGAGCTTTCTATAGTCGACCTCGTCTTCAAAATCGTTGTAGCTAGGCTTGTAATTTGGCAAATTGTTCGATTGCAACGAATCGTGGTTTCTGAGACCTAATAGCTCCTCCTCGTTCCTGTACCTAGTGCCATAGTTATCGCTCCAATCGATCTGCGGCCTGTAATTTGATTTCAACGGCCTGTTGCTGTTGTAGGACCACTCGCTCGGGTTATTTTCGTATTGCTTAACGTACTTGTGGTTTTCGTGCTTCTTCGGTATGTGAACTATGTCTACATCTTCGTGGGTGTTCTGCTGCTTCCAAGGGTGAGTTTTGGGGATGGAGAAGCCGGTTTCCTTGAATATGTTGCCCCAGTGGGAGGACGACGAGGGTACAGTCGTGAACGAACTTTTAAAGTCGTACGTCGGTTCTTCTACCGGCTGCGGCCGCTGGACGGGGAAGGGATTTTTGTACTCGTAAGTCTCCTCCACGACTGGTTTCTCTCTGTAGTACGAAAGTCCCTTGCTACTCTCGGGGTCATAGTAATTCTTGATGCTCGGTGCCTTAGCTAGGTCGTTGTAGGGATTCTCTGGCAATTGATAGCTCGTAAAGCCGAGGTTGCTGCTCGCCGGAGATATCTCGTCGACGCTGCTGTTGAAATTTGGCCTAGACGAGCCGTAGTCGAATTTAAAACTAGTCGAGCTGTGGTTGGTCGAATACTCGTATCCTTTCATGTTCTTGAACTTCTTTCTATCGTCGTTGTTGAACTGCAAATGCAGTGGCCTGCTCTTTACCTTATCTTTATACTCCGTGTTAGTTTTAGTCTGCTTCGTCTGCCCCACGTGAATGGAGTTATCGGTCGGATTTTGATACTGGAAAGTACTGAATTTCGGACCCTCACTCTCAGCTTGGGGATCCCTATACTCGTACCTCGATTGGTACATCTGACTCGTTGCCGGCTGACTGTAGGTGTTGATGTTGGAATTTTCGTCTCCGCTCACCAGCGCGTCCAAATTGGTCAGTTTTTGCGACAGATCCACGAACTTGTTGTCGACGCTGGTCGGGTAGTTCTGTTTATACTTGGTGAAATCTACAACCTTCGGAAATTTGTAGGGCGGATTCGAGGTCGAGGTCGGCTTCTCGTACTCGTGAACCTCGTACGAGTGATAGGGCTGTCTGAACACGTTCGGGGGCCCGTCGCTCGTCTCACCCGGCGAGAGTTTGGGATCGGACAGAGACTGCGCGTGCGGTCTAAAAGGGTTCCTTTCGTTCGACACCTCGGATTCGGCGATGGAGGAAGCGACGCTGCCGTAAATGTTGATACCCGTGTTGTTGACGTCGGTGAACGGCTTATTTTTAGATTTACTGAGCTTGGCACCGTAGGCCAGGGCGTCGTCCGTCTGCCCGTACCCACCGCCCTCATTCTTTCCTTTGAAGTCGGCGCTCGGGGACGTGAAGAAACTCATCGAAGACTGGAAGTTCGGGACGTTCGGTCCCTCCGCCGTGATCGGCTCATTGCTGAAGCCGGAGTCGGCGGCGGAGGGGAACGCCGGGGCGTAGAGCCGCGTGTTGTGGTCGCGGGTGCGGTCGAGATAGCTGGCGTAGTCCGGGGAGGTCGGCAGGAACCCGTTGTAGGAGCCCACGTCGTTGAATCCAAAAGTCGAATAGGTTAACACGCTGGGCTGCGGCGTCGACTCCTGCGCCTCCTCGGCAGCATACTTGCTCTTCCTCGTTCGCTTACCTCGCGCACCCTGGAGTAGCGCGGCCACGATGAGGACGACACAGATTAACTTGTACATAGTCGTGCACTATCACATGGTCGGTGTGCGTTGTCGTGGGCCGAAGTCCGAGTGGCGACTGACTCGGCCGCCGCGACGAGGGTGCGACGCCCTGCCTTGCCGCCCGCCGACGAAAACGAAAGCGTTCACGCTTGGCGAACCCGCCAATTTTCCCCGATCATTATCGCTAGTTAATAGTGAATTAGGCTCACTCAAATAATTCATGTCATTATTGTATAAGCGTTCGTGACTTCCTGTTTTATTTCAGTATTGATATTTTCATATTAGCATACCATTAGAATAATTATGACATTTTCCTTGCATGCGCTTTGTCTTTCGTTTATTTTCTAATCGCAGTTTGGTCATTCCTGCGTGCATTGGAATATTGTATAACAGGTGTGTGCTCATTGAAGAACTTAACGTAAACCTGATCGTTTGTGTTCACAAGTCTATAATTTTGAATACTTACCTATAGATCTCATGAAATATCGTTTACTTGTAATTAAGTCTACTAATCGTACTTAATCTTTATTTTTTATTTTTTAGGGCGCGTTCAGACGTGAGCGTTTTCTGCTGCAGCATTTTGGGAAAACATGCGACGCGCGAAGCGACGATGCTGAAAAAGCTACCGCCTGAACGCGCCCTTAGGAGCAAAAATAGGATTAGACATACATTATTTATTTTCCTATCAAAGAATTATCTAAGATTGTGACCATAGGTACCTATATCTAGAGAAAAAATTCTTACTACGTAGCTAAATGGGGTAACTATTTTTTAATAAAACGTGATGTTAATTCTAAAACATTTTTATTGGTCTATAATTATCAAATGTTATTACAATTTCTCATAAAGAAATGTCACTTACCACTAATCACAATATCAAACGAATGGCCACCGTACGAACAGCTCACAAGCTGAAACCAAAACCTATAACGAACAAGCCACTTTGTACTAAGTCCCCTAAATTAATTAAGAAGAGAAATAAAGTGAAAGAACAACAAGTGGAATGAAAAATGACCGGTTCCTGAGGTGAGTTCACGGTAGTTTATGATCAGCGTGTTTGCATCAACCAATCAATGACCAGGGGCCGTACTACGAAACCGTTTTGAGAATCAGACGAACGAATCGGAATGCAGAGTCCTACTCTAACAAATGGAAAATGACGTTTTTAGAGTAGGACGCGACATTCTCGTTTGATTGTTTGATTCTCAAAACAGTTTCGTAGTAGGCCTTCAGTTTACGAAGATGTTGTCAGGAATTTATTTTTTAAATAGCGTCGTTGATTGGTAAACTTTTTGACATTAGCCAATCACAAGCGTTTGTAAATAGATCATGTTCTATCAAGATTCAAGAGCCTCCCAAACTGAACATAAAAACAAATAAATTCACTTCAGAAACCAGACTAAAGAAACGTTTTTCATTAACTACATAAATTTAACTTTGAAAAATAACAATAAATAGGCACAATGGAGAACAACTTTGTTCTAAAAGAGTCTTATGTGTTGAATCAGACTAGATATGAGCGACACGATAAACATTTGAAATTATTGATTAAGGGGAGGTTCAACATTCAAGAACAATTCTTCACTTTAGAATTTACAAGAGTCAAAATTAGTTTACAAAACACTAGAAGTGATTACTGATTAGGTAAGAACTAATGTAAACTTAAAAGATAACATATAGAACCATAAATATCATAGATATAATCAAATAAGTAGTATTTTTATTGTAGCTGTTGTGTAAATGTAGTTAATTAACTGAATAATTTACTAATCTGCATATTGTATTCTAATGAAGGTAACTACATAATTTACTTGAAACTAACGTAATTGTCGTAATATAAGTAATAGTTCATATAACTTCTGACGTATCAACTATTATGTCATTGGTCAAATAGGTACAATTAAAACGATTCGCTATTGGTTGATCTTTAGGATTGAAGTTAGCGACATTTTTTTCTCTACATTCAAATGTGGAAACCTATAAAATAAGTCTATTAAAAATATTTACTACATTTGACAGAGTTATCGGAAGAACTTCGTGCATACTTTAGATGTGTAAGTGGTATTTCTATATTACTTATAACTTTAGTAAGAGATTCTTTTTTATCAATATAAACGTTCTACAAGACTGAGGGAACGTTGCAGACAAAGGGAAGACGAGTAACTAAGAATAATCGTCAAAAAACATTGTAAATAGATTATAATATCAAATACAAATAATTTATTAATGCATTTGGAACTTAGAGAAAAAAACTGTTTTAATGCAACTATACCTCATTCTAAATTGTAAGAACGCTTGTATTGTATGCTACGAAGGCTATGTAAATACATTTCATAATGAATTTTACATGATAACATTTTGACTTATCTTTTCATACATTTCTTATCTAACATTAAACTTAACAGTTAATGCTCTATGGAATAGGTTTAGGGTGAAGTCAAACGAGCGTAATTTGTGAGTTGTGAGTCGCAGAATTTCTGCCGGCAGAAATTCTGCTGCATTTAGTTTCATACAAAAGTCCTGCCTAATTCACACGAGCGTAATTTTGTGAGTCATGATTTGTATGAAAAGATATTTACGCGACCGAAATTCTGTGACTCACAACTCACAAATTACGCTCGTTTAGCTTCGCCCTTAAGGTATCAGAAATAGGATTTCTATAGGTTTTACATTAAAAAAAATATAAAAATATTCTTCATATCTATCACGTTCATGAACACTTTGTTACAATACATACATGGGCTTCCGTGCCAAATTAGAAAAATTTGCCACATTCTTTAATAAGAAAAAAATATTTCACTCGATATCCCAAACAAAACATGATTTTAAACTTCTTAATATGAATGAGAAATTTTACATGTACTTAAGTGTCTAAACACACGGCGAAGTTCCGCGGCGGAAGTTCGGCATGATTCAGACTGCAATGTATTTTAAATTACCGATGACACGCCATGCCGAAATTACGTCGCGTTATATTGTTTGCGTTTGACATCGCTGACGTAATCATGCCGAACTTCCGCTGCGGAACTTCAGCATGGTGAGTTTAGACACAAGTATAGGATGCGATTTTATTGGCATTTATCTTTTTAGCACTAAGCCGTGGACAGGAAAAGTGGAAAGAGGAAAGTCGATAGAAACTTGAAGTAGATTGAAGTAGTACAAAACCTTACACTCCTACTTTGAACGAGTACAGTGCTAGGCCTAAGCCGCAATTCAACTCCTAACTAGTCTAAATTATTGTTACAAAATATGTAAGATCCTTACCGATCTAGTTATCTAGACTCTAGAGAATAAGATGTCTAATAAGAACAGCTGTAAATGGTTACAAATGGGTTTCGAAACGTTAAGTGACTTTAAAAAGTTTAGAAAAATATTTTTTTCTTTTGAAGTCGACGTTTACCCTTAACATTATTAGCTCGTAGTCGATTCAGTCAACATTTCGTTTGCGAATATCCTTCAGTAGTTTGTGTATTAGCATAGACATCAAAATTAATTCCTTGTAACCCTAAAGTAGCTTGTTTCTTGTGAGACTACTCTTGCGCTAAAATGGCTCCAATATATTCAATACGTCATTTATTTTAAATGATCTTTAACAGCGCAAGAGTTGTCCTACAAAAAATAAGCCTTCCTAACACCAAAACCTTTCAAATCATTTTGTGACACTTTCAGTGACTTAGCATCATGAAAATAATCTATAACCACACTTAACATATTAATACACAAGTAGAAATCAACATATTATTACAAAATACTTTACAATTAAAGCATTAAAACAATGATGCGTGCTTTGTTTCGTCAAATATCGTTGCGGTTCCATAAAAGCGCCATCTATCGAATAATGTACAATACTCTAGTGATGAGGCCGATTTGTAGATGGCGTTGAATGTATAATAAAAGTAAAGATTCATTATACTTCATAGTTCCAGTAGTAAATATATTTTCAATGTTTTAACATGCCAATAATTAAAATGCTATATCTATTTATACTCTATGAATATTACAAATATATTTAGAAAACGATACAAGCACAGCGCAGTCAAACATTTACATAATTTCTTCAGTGATTCCCGTGGTGTTTAAATTTTAAATGCGCGAAACTTTTAATAACGAGCCATAGGTTGCTACTATCAAACTTTTTTCATAATTTTGAGCAGCAATGAAAAACTGCTCTTAAAGCTATATGAATAAGGTTTTATGTGGCTCAAAGGCTCACGATGTATCTGACTAGTGTACAAATAACCACGGGAAAACATTGTATAAACAACACCTCATAGCAACCAGCCTTCCGTACATAATACAATGATTCCAAAAAAGGAGCCTTCGGGATTTAGTATGTTACTGCAAAAATCTTTGATTTCTACATAGTTTTGACATTTTATATAAATGTAGATTGTAGACCCATTCTCATTCAGGATAAAAATGGATCCTTATAGAAAACCTTTTTAGACGGGCCCGTAACACTAACACGTTTTGTTCACTATATTGACGGTGGGCTTGAATTTCAAAATGGTTTTTACATGCGGGCCACTGATGAAGAGCTGGCGGGCCGCAGGTTGCGTTTAGCTGCTATAGAAACTCAGAGCCTGTACGAAAGGCCGGTAGCTGGTGTTTTAGTGCGCGGAGGCGGCGGCAGATGGCGCGGCGTGTCGGAGTCGCGCGCGCACCTCCTGCAGTGTGGGGTTCGTTCCCGGCTCGATCTGGGGTTCCGGCGGATGCTCCATCTGCTCTAACCGCCTCGCGCGCTCCGCTATCGCCTTTTCTAGCTCTGAAAATTTAAAAATAATGTTTGAGATGTAGGTAGTTTTAAAAATGGAACGTTTTAAAAAAAGGGGAGTAGTCAGTTATAACTTATAAGATTTTCGAAAAATAAGAATTTTGAGACTGGTAGAGAGAGATTTTGTGACTGGTAAAGTGCGAGAGCCGAGAAGGACTCGCGCTTCGGATGTCAAAAACATTACACTATTTTTAGTATCGAAAAAAAATGACAAGAAAATAACGTTAAAGTCGCCTATGGGTTATCAGTAAAAAATTAGAACAAGTTTATTATATTCCTCATTAGTCTGCTAACCTAGTAGCTGTATACTCTCCAACAGTCATCATTACGTAGAAGAAAATAATTATTATTGTAATGTGTGCATAGATGACTGAGTTTTCTCAATAGTCATTAACCACTCATCATTTTAGTGACCAGAATAAAGACTGATTTATTTATTAAAATAGGGATTACGGACATAGTTTCGCAGCCTTAAATTTTGAACAAAAAAAATTACTGTTGTACCTTCATCTTGAACTGGGGATTAAATACTAAAATATTATTTTACGATTGACCGATTCGATTATATTATTTACGAAATCAGAGAAACTTAGGTAGCTTCTAGGAAGTATCTAGGAAATATTATACAGTTCAGGACGTTCACTTGCTATAAACTATAGCAAGTTTAATGACGAATTTCACCCGCGACCGGTGCAACTATCCTATGGTCAAACAGGTAGCATTTCACTTTCATACAACCTTGGTCGTCGAGCCCTGCCCCTAGACGGTTATCTGCATCGATGTGTTTCACTTATCAACTACCTGACTGGAATATTAGGTTTTTATTATCCGAATAATGTTAAATAAATAAATATTTCAATGATATACATCAAGAAAATAAAAGGTCCGAGTATTGATCCCTGAGGTACTCCTTAGATAAAGGTAATGCTGGATAAATAGTTGCAAAACAATGTGTTTTGTATAAAAATATTTTTTAAATAAATTGAAGTAAAGATTTATTTGCATCACACCAAAGAAGTTCGTCTACAATAGATACATTTTATTCAATTCAATAAAGAAACAGGATGTTTAGTACAAAAAGTTTTTAGATGAATTGATTGTAACGATTTCTCAGAAAATCTACGCCTAAGAAATGGATGCTATTTATATAAATATCCATTTCTTACGCTTTTAAGACAAAAATTTAGTAAAAATAATTAAAAACTAAGAAAAACGTAAACAAAAGACGCCGTGCTTTCAAAATAACAAACTACTTAGGTACACTTTTAAAATTTCTTTTCTCGGACAGTGCGAGGGCTAAGGCTTTTAAAATATTAACGGCGGGTCCGTGTCTAATTGTCGAGGTGAACGCCCGATGCACCTGCACCGCCGCAAAAACTGCCTGGTCAAAAATGCGGGGAAAAAACCACGGCCCATACCAGTTCGAGTACTGGACTTGGATAAAGGATCGACGTTCAAACTCAATACGCGTAGATTGGTTAATACGCTACTGAAGTTATACTTTAAAAACGGTAAAAAGTTTAAAAAAAAGCCTAGGATGATGATGTAAATCTAAGATGAGGTATGTTTAAAAAACAATCTGCCCTGACTTTAATGACCGGTTCTTAGGAGATTCTGTCGGTAGTGTATCTATTCAATAGAACCTGTAATTGGGTTAGTGCAAACACATTAGCGAATCAAATTAATCCTTCAGGCCCCGCGCGAGCACCGGTGATCGCGAGAACAAAAGAATACAATGGGAATTCCTAGAACCTCCGTTCGAAGGATTAACCGCTATTGAACTACCGACAAATTTCCTTAGAGGTCGAATAACATGTATACGGGAACATGACTTACGACCAAAATAGTTAAGGTACTCCGTAATCTAGGTTTTACTAGGTGTTCGGTCGACCTCTTTTGTATTTAAGAAACATAACCAGTGACAATGTAAGACGTCAATATATTAGTCTGAAAGTATGGCTCATATTAGAAACATGTAAAATTAGTAAATTAAAGTGTATAAAGTATTTCAGGTTTTTTAAGTTTGTAGAAAACCTTTTAGAGAAAACCACATGGTCCTTCGAGCCGGACCGAACACTAGGTGTTTGCGCAATGTTAGATTAACTGTATAGTACGAGTAAGAGCAGACATATGAAAATGTGTACATTTATGCATACTGCTTACAACAAAATACATAATAAATCTTAGAAAATAATTATATTTATTGTTTGTAGTTAGGTTTCTGGAACAGTTTCTATTCCTTTCTTTAGTCTTAGTTTCAAACTAAGTTATAGCCAAGTTTTTAGACGAGACAAAAACTTGTTACTAGTTTGTTAAAGAATTCTTCCTCAAACAATTAATAACTTCTCTACAAAAGCGACACTGTCGACAGCCTAGGGTGATTCCGAGAAGTCGATCAATATAATCTTGAAACTCACATACCTATTTTATCCCGTAATACAAAAGTATTTATTTTATAAGTATTTGAATGAATTCTGCGGGAACCGTACAGTTTCCCGCAAAGGAGTTGTCACTCCCCTGGTTATTTCCTAAATGACATAAAATGATTAAGTAATTCGTGCAATTAGTGCGTTCAAACATACAAACTCTTCAGCTGTATAGTAAAAAAATCGTTTAGATTTCATCACTATAGTCACAGCTTGACTGACCAGTTGCTCGCAATCAGGCTGAAGCACTTAGCTCGGACAATTAAGACAGTTTTTACTGCTATTGTTGTTTATTGCAGCTTCACTGTCGCAAATCGCAATCATTGCATTAATTACAGCGTATTGCATTTGCAACTGTTTGTTAATTTCAATTTGAACAAGATAAAGCAAGATTCCTGGTTGGTTATTCCTTAAATCTGTGAAATTATAATCTATTTCGTCATTATCATTATTGTTCTTTCATCAATAATTATTATCAACAATAATTGATCCTCAAAATGTTAATGATGAAATTGCTGATATGCGCAAAAACATATTGTTTTAAACTTTAAAGGAATGAAAATATAGTTTTAACTATCAGGTGCGTTTATTTTAATTAAGTTATGCCCGTTTAAGCCTTTTGGTTACAGATAAGTGATAACAGAACCCTCAAAAAAAATATGGACTATGGGAAATAATTCAAAATTCCATAAGCGCAGGTAGAGCACCAATTTCTAATTACCAAAGTAAGCAAAGTAAGGATATTTACCTGGCGTTTCTTTGTGTTCCTTTATTTGGTTCATAAGCTGCTTCTCTTTGTGTTTGGAGAGCGCCTTCTCTAGTTCACTCTTCTGGTTCAGTACATTTTTACCTCTGGAATTAGAAAATTCACAATGAGTCACGGTTAAAATTCTACATAAATAGGTTAAAGTTCTATTTGCATTTGGATGTTTTTAGATTAACAGTATTTTTGCGCTACTCGTTCCAAATTTGAACATTGGTTAATTCATTGACAAATTCAAAGATAAGTGACGTTAATTAATGTGAATTGACCCGAACACGGTAAGGTTTTTACACGAAGTTCTTTAAAGAACGTCAACCAACGCTACCAGTTCTTAGCTCTATGAATGTTGCATGATCTTCTCAGAGTAGTACAGACAGGTGGGCACAAATACAATCCAGTCAGTCTTTTTTTACCTCTGACAGGACGCTTATGCGCATATGATCCTTATGTTATAAGGGTGAAATTCACAGCTCTGGGGTAAAATACCTCAAGGACTTTAGAGCAGTGTTTGCTCTGTCATTTATGGGGTAGTCAGGTGACAAGAGGCGTCCTCGAGACATTTTAGGAAATAGATACTTCATAGAGGAAGTCCCTTGGCGATGTATCAATATTAACACTATACTTGTCGATCAATATCCCCGTAGGAAGCTTGTCCTTAAAACTAAGTGGTGGTATAACCGTTTGACTACAGAGTACAGAGTAAAGTCATATACGTCTTACTCTGTAATATACGATAGTAACTATGTTACATATTCGCTATAGGTACTATAGTATAGTCATAGTGGATAAAGAAGGTGTATCAGTAACTGAAAAAAGTAGAAAAAAAAAGAAATCATTAGGAGTTGAATGACTATAACTACGCAATACGCATATTATATGAATATTATGTATCTACCATGTAGAATAATTGTAGTAATCCGGTTAACACGTAATTTTTCTAGCAATATACCACTCATGTTCAAGCAGTTCTTGCACAATACCAAGACACTTGATATTTCTTATCAGATTGACACACTAAAGATTAGCTACTTGTGCGTAGTAACGCTACTGCTCTTATTTAGTTTATTTTATTAAAAAAAACAGTAGAAAGCTGTAACTGCCGCACTCAGAGACATATTTTAATGATGATTAAACTTCAATTTAATGAAGAATTTGACAGATAATGAATGGGGCTTACATTTAATTACCTCTACCAACTAATATATTATATTCTGTGCCTCTACTGCAGAAGTAATTGATATATTTTATCTCTGAGTGCGGTAGAAACAATTTTAATATCCCAGCTGATACTTTCCTAATTTCTCGTATGTTATCTAAATAGGAACGCAAAATTTCCTATTATAGAGATTACAGGTGTTACAAAACTAAGCGATAATACTGGTTTGTATGTGTTCATTATAATATAGAGTTCAGTGTGAAAGTAGCAGCGCTGAAAGAGCAAATCTTTTTTGTGAATTATATGGGCAAGTTAAGAATTCATGCCGCTGGAGTGCTTGCCCATACAAATCAAATCATAAAAAAGTCTCTTCAGGATTCATACACGTCCACCAGACACATACACCCCTAAAGAAGTATCGCTTATTTTTGTTACAGCCTGTATATAGGTCCTAAACGTTTGAGATGATAGGAATTGGTAACCCGAAGTCCGAACTTCATTTTATAAAACCACGTCTGTGTTCTAGTTATACCTAGCCAGAATACATAATATATTAGTTTAGTTATACTGTATTCCAATTTCCAGCTACTCTTTGCTGACGGCATATTAAATATGCGCTAAGGCCTTTCTTATCGCATATTTTACGCAAATAAAGAATAACATTTGACCGCAGTATCATGTAAACATAATATGTATTATTATAACGAAAACTATTTTGGCGAAACTTCGAGAACTGCGCCACGAAAGCAAAACCACTGAAGGAATCCCTAGTTAAGCGGTTTTAAAACTTTTTTGTTAGCGGAACCCTTTTCAGAAGTGACATTTTTGACGGACCACCAAAAAAATTATGTTCGATTTTTAAATGAATTGTCTCCATGCTATAATATAGGCTGCGTTCCAGATGACGTTAATAACGCTCACGCTCAAGACCTTCGTTTCTCCCGTTCCATTAGCATGTGAGCAAATGTGAGCGTCAATGTCACAAACCCAAGTGGAACGGAATTATGGAGCGTTTTGAGCGCTCTGGCGAGGTGACAGTGACAGATGACAGCTGAAAGAGGTTAAGTTAGAATTCGAGTCTACCGCTTTTATTTGAATAATATTTAGGTAACTATCGATTATCGAAATGGATATTTTACGGCAGTTAGACATATTTTGCAGGTGCATCGGAATAATGATTCAGACATTTCTAGTGAATCTAGTTCAGATGAAGAGTGGAATGCATTTTTCCACAATTATGATCGCGAAAAGCGAAAGTTTAGACCACGAATCAATGACTACGAAAATGTAATCAATCTTTATTCTAATGAAGAATTTAAAAGACCAGGAGAGACGATAACTTAGTATTTTATAGGAAAATATTTGATCTTTCATTTAAAACAATTTCTTTTTAATCAAAATATTTTATTTAATTATATTTAATATATTTCAATTAAAAATATTATGTTTTGCAATGAAATTATATGAAGTTTTTTTGTCGCTACTCGCTCCTGAAAACGTTCCGAATATGGTCTTTGCGATATTGTTACGTTAAAATAAAAAAAAAACTAGAACGCCCTCTTCGACCCATTTTCGTCGTGGGTCGTTTTGAGCGTTGCTTGAGCGAAATTGATGACGTCATGAGTGACGTCAGAGCCGCTATCAAAACGACCCCGGTCGCCAAAGGGAACGGCAGAAGGGGACGTTTTGAGCGTTTTGGTCAAAATTAACGTCATCTGGAACGCAGCCATAGTGTCTAATGGTCCGGACTGGAGCTGTCAATCTCAAAAGTGCTCTTAATGGTCAGGGAGCTGTCAATCTCAAAACAGTCAAAAGTGCCTTCATAGCGTGTATGGATTTTTTTTATGAAAATAGATAATATATAAGTTTAGATTTTAGAACTATAGGAACTCGAAAACACGAAATAGGAGCTTGCGGAACCCTTTCAAAGCCTTTGTAGAGCTCCTAGGCTCCGCACAGTACACTTTAAGAATGGCTGTAATTCTAGTCTATTCACTACCTAGTTACTACTCTAGTTTTTAGGCTGATGATGATTATAATAGGATACATTGTCCTCATTGATATAATTCTTTGTTACGTATAATCTTATCAAGTCGTTTCGCGTTACCATATAAGGCAATGTCGCGTTTCGGTGATAATGACCGTTATGTAACACTCGAATATGTTGTCTTTGTATGTAGGATTTTAGTTAATATTCTTGGTTTGCGTCTGACAAACGTTTATTAAACATATTAATGCGTATCAATTGCATTGTAATGAAATGTTAACTTTTGAAGTATACTTACATTTTTCGGGGTTAATTAATAAATAGTCAGAGACTCTAGATTTTGGGCTAATTGATATTAGAAGATAATAATTCCTTATTCTTTCCTCTTGGTCTATTGTATAAAATATTGACTGACAATATTTCGGCTACCGAATGAACTATTTTACCAAATTAACACAATTTATGAATGTAATTCATAAATTGTGTAATTCATAAATTGTGTTAAGTAACTAGATTAAGACTTCAACAATCCTCTGTTTAAACACTTAATTAAAATATTTGGGGTAATTAAATCGGTTTTACTGGAAACACATAATTAGAGAATTTTCTGCCCAATTGTATAACGGATGTAATTATTGTAGATATAATAATTATTTTATACTGAGGCCGAATTTTATTTCCACGATGTAATACTGTATTTAGTTAGTTACGTCATAAGTTATAAGTTATAACTTATACGTTATAGCGTATTAATATTGTAGTTCGGTCTTCCAATGCTTTCTCACGTTTAATAATAATAATTTGTGATAAGTGATAACATGTGTGAACTATTTATCAAAGTAATCTCATCATTTATTTCAATAATAAATTATCCAGAATCGTCTAAGGCAGGAAAACGCTTGAAGTATTGCCACACTATTACTTTTTAAGATTAAAACTATTGTACTTAATTCAGTAGTAAGTATGGAAGTTCAGAACTGTTTTTAGACTCTACATAGAGTAGGTAAGTTTTGAATCAATCATATAAACGAAATCCTTTTACTTTCGACTTGTAACCTTTTTTACGCAAATCTCTCTTTAATTTGTTTGCGAAATTGGAATTCGGGATTACATCAAGGCAAAGTAAATTTACCTTATTTACCTTTTAAATTTACGGAAGTAAATTCCAGCTAAGATTAGCAAATTACTTTTGATATTAGGATTTTTAACGAATAACCGAAAAATTCGTCTAAGAATTCACTATAAGTCGGGTGATTCAAAATGGTGTCAAAAAGACTCTACACTAAAGACCAGTATCCAACATTCACAACTTCTTGATTTAAATTAAGAGAAGAAAGTGTAGAACTTCAACTACATACATAATCTTACCGTAGAGTGCCTCTATACCAGTCTTTCCCAAAGTGGGCGATAACGCCCCCTTGTGGGTGCTGAAGCTGAAGGTCTAAAGGGGAGGACCCAGAAAAAATGGGGGAGTTATGTAGAGGCTAGGAGGTGATTTATTTCATCTGAATGCATTTTAAATTGAAGCAATGGGGCCGCTAAAACATAATTTGTTCTCAAAGTGGGCAGTAGACAAAATACGTTTGGGAACCCCTGCTCTACACCTTATTACTTACTACCAAATACCAATCCAACAAGTCATAACATTGTAGGAAATTTCGTATCTAAAAGCGTAAGCGCTCCTCCACAAATAGTACTCGTATTTTACACTAGTACACGTACAAGCTACAAACATCCGTATTTTCCAACTAATCCACTTGGAGAATTTACGCTTCCTCGTACTGTTATTGCCTATTAATAGATAAGATTTAACCGCTGTCTAGATATTAGTAATTGGCTATTTGATTTATTCTAGGTGGTTTCCGCGGCTCTAGTTTAAAGACGTTTAATTTCATTACACAGTCATTTTCTGATTCATAAATTTTCATACATATCTAATACGTTTATTATTATAGCAATAATATAATTTTCGCTATGGCAAGATACGAAGCAAGCGCAGAAAAACGCCTATCAAAAGGAAAAGTTTGTAGCTTTCAGCGCTGCTACTTTTATAATGAAATTTGTAGAGTTGTAGGAGTGATACATAAATTGTTTTTAGAAATATCGGAATTCGGAATGAAATGTTCATTCGTACACAAAATATTTTTGGTGTCTGTCAACAGTTTGAGAACCTCTGATCTGCGAGTACCTGCCAAGTCTATGTACTTTGAACTCTCATACGATTTGTATACGAGTACATAGATGTATAAATGGCGGCGCACGGCCAGGGAATGAAATTTCCAAACCATTAGCACTCTCATCGTCGCGATTAGGTTACGGTTAATTACGGCCGCCATGGGCACGCTCCTGCCTCCCACCAAGTCGATCCTGTAATTAAAGACATGGGTGGATGAAGCGGGTAACTAACAATTTTAAAAAAGTTGTTTTTGCATAAATGGAGGCTTAAGTCTGCCTTTCCACCAGAGCTGAGCGTAGCTGTGTTGCGAGGAATGTGTTTTTGAAAACCAATAGAATTGCATCATTGACATGACTTTGCCATGACATCGCTCAGCGCGGCCATGCTATTGGTTCTCAAAAACACATTCCTCGCAACACAGCTCCGCTCAGCTCTGGTGGAAACGCAGCTTTAGGACCGGGAAAATTATTTGCAATAAAAAAATGTGGATTCTATGTATATTAGCTAGATATAATATTCGCTAGATGATGAAGTAAGTTAAAAGGTTTGTTCAACAAAGGAAATATTATGAATTATGACTTATGAGTAATTGCTCTTATTGTTGTAAAATGTAAGTTACCCAGCTCATCCACTAATGTATTCAATTACTTAAGTGAATTCACTTTATGAATTGTATCGTACTTTCCTTTTTAAAATATTCGTGAATACGTACCAGACTTTGCCGGCATTCGGCAACTTCGTCGCAAAGTTTCGCGCGTAAGCTCTACATTTTCCAAGATATAAAGTTCTCTTTGACAAATTAACAAAATCGGTATTGTGATATTCTTAAGTATATTACAGTAATTATATTATGATGTAACTGATCCTTTCTTACAGTAAACCTAAAAATTTAAAACATTTATAGCCTGTTTCACCACTTCCTGATAAAGTGCCGGATAGGCTATCCACAACTTTTTTGACTATCTGTCAAGTTAAGTGGTGGATAGGCTATCCGGCACTTATCAGGAAGTGGTGAACCAGGCCCTTAATTTTACAATAATTTACTTGAAAACTTACACCGAAAGAAACAAATATTTTGGTATTCTCTACATCTGAATTTCACGTGACTATTTAAGTACGGCATAGGTACATTACTTAAATGTGAAATTCAGATGTACTTACTTAAGTACCTAATCACACTATTGTGTGTTTGATAATCTAGATTCTAGTGCATTCAGACCATTGAATCGCCCAGGGACTAATGTATAGGTAGGTTGTAAAGTGTAGTTCACATTGGAAATACAGAATTTAGGCCGCGCGCGTAGGAACATATCTGATAAGCAATCAACGAACATAGTCTCCAAAGCATGGTTTTCAATTTAAACTGAATGTCTGTTTAGAATCTATGATAAGTCACCTGCTTTCAAAATAGTGAGTAGGCAATATAAACTCAATGTTTATAATACTCTATTGAATATAGTTAACATTTTCAATGATATAATATATGATTATAGTTTTCACAGAGCCAGTACTGGCTGCCAATAAGACTGGCAGCCAGTATTGGCTTGGTATACGCCACGTGTGAACAGTTTGGCTTTTTTTTGACCGTGTGAACATTTTGACCTGGCTTGAAAAACTGTTCACACACGGCATATTATACCAAGCCAATACTGGCTGCCAGTATTATTGCCAGCCAGTACTGGCTCTGTGAAAACTATACTTTAGAGATGTAAATTAAGAAGAATAAGAACGTTAATTTGCAAAAACTACCAGACGAAACAATGCTCTAGTCTAGAGTCAAGGTAGCACTCATTTTTGTCAGATATATTTACTAAAATTTTTCGAAAACATGAATTTATTTTACTTGCCTGCTTAATATCATAAATACAAAAATATGTCCATCTGCATGTCTGTAATCTCTTTATATAGCTAAGCTGATTAATGCCTAGTCTAAGGGCCTGTTTTACCGCTTCCTGATAAGGCTATCCACCACTTTACTTGACAGATAGAGTATGGAGAATCTGTCAAATATAAGCCTATCCGGCACTTTATCAGGAAGTGGTGAAACAAGGTTGTTTGGCTGAAAGTTATTAATTCACTGTTTTTTTTTTAATTGAAAAACGTCAAAACATTAACCAATCAACAAACCTGTTGAATTGATAAACTTCTGATACATTGGATATGGCTACAAGTCGTACACCTGTTGATTCAGTTTGTCCGTCGTTTGTGTCGGCAGGTCGGTCATTTCCGCGTCGTCTGAGCGACGGAAGGAAGCAATTCCACTCCAATAGGAACATTTCGATTCAATGCCACGATTCACTTACATTGACTGATTTGTTAGAGTAATTCTAATATGCGTAAAGGTAAACAACGGCAATGCTTCTGAAAATTCAGGACGTTTGAAAAGTTCAATTTTTTGGAAGAAAATATACGTGTTGCATTAAACCTAACAGGTGAAACGATCCTAAATCTTTAATCGGAAAACAAAATACTCGTATCTCTTTACATCATCATTAAAATCGGTTGAGCGGTTCAAATACAGTACTTATAGACAGACCGAAAGATACACTTTCGATTTATAATATTAGTATTAGTATGAATTTCTACAGGACATAGATACCGACAATTTGTTTCATAAATAACATAAACCAATAGGCAATAGGTACGCGTAAACATGTCAGAAGTCATGAGTCAGTACTCAGAAGGTAACTTAAACCAGTGTGATTCTGTTCGGTACATTGTACTATCGAGGAAATTGATTTCTAGGCAGTTGAAGGACCTACGTAATTTGGTCGCGTTACGCCAAACCCAGCAATCAGTCAGATCACGACTTAATATTGAATTACATAACCCGACGAAACGGCGTAGGTCCAGGTAAAAACTACCTGTAGATTCAATGTACATTGTACTACAGGTGTACAAGGACTTAAGGGCGTTGTATTCTGTAAACATCTTAAATCAATACGTAGCTAATACGGATAGTGTAAAGAGGCAACTTCACTACAGTTACGGTTGTACCGATAAACGATATGAATCAACAGGTAGATGAGTGAGTTCTTAGAAAATGTAGCTGCTATGAGTTATGACGAACTTGGAACATGTGGTGTACTACTGCCGAAACCAATATACCAAATAATGAAGTCGTAACGGAATCACGTTTAACGATTTTCATTATCGAAATATTTTTCGTATAAAGACACACACAAGACGTAAATAATGCCGAAATCGCAATTAAACAAAAGATAAAAGGCTAAAAGTTACTGTGGGTGAGATTATTTTAAACAAATTGTTATTGTGACATTGTACGATTCACTCAATGTCGTCGTCAGTTTATGATAAGTGTTATCGTACTTAAAACTTCTACTAATTGCGACCCAATCAATAGGGTATTGTGTCGATTTTGGGATTACCGAGTAGAGCTTCCCGTTGGCAAATAGCAACCAATAAATAACATATCTGTAAAATAGACTACTAATGATTGAAATGGTTTTCTGGGATATATTTTCTTTGACGTAATAAGGTATTTAAAAGTTTAAAACTTAGCCTTTCGAAGTTACCAATACCTATCGTGTTTTGATTTCTCTACATGACTAATTTTAGCGGAACTGTATTGTGTACTTTAAGAAAACACACTCACAAATTGTTATGGAGTTAGTTATATATTAATCAGCGTTGCCAGATTTTTTTTGTGCCAAGTCGGGACTTTGGAACTTTTTGAGTGAAAAAGCGGGATTCTTCAGGCAAAAGCGGGACAAAGTAAAAAAGGGGAATAATCAATAAACTCAAAAGTTTTTCAATTTTTTACCTTTTTATTTGTGTTAAAATAACGTTTACGTCACAATAAATAGCTAAAATAGCATTAAAGAAAATCGACCCCTCTACCTCCCGCACTCTTATCTTCATTACGCACCTTTCTTTCTCAGCACGCTGCACATACGTTCGGACTTTGCCCAAAAAGCGGGACTAAGCCTGTCCCGCGCGGGACATTTAATTTTGATGAAAAAATCGGGACGTCCCGCCAAAATCGGGACGTCTGGCAACGCTGATATTAATCATCATCTATACCTAAATAAGTATTACTTAGAAGGAGCTGCGTAAAACTATAAAAAATTAGATCAAGGATAGAAAGTGAAAAACGTGTGCAAAAATTGCGTTGCGTTTGTTTCAAAACAATAAAGCAGCAGCCAGCATGTGTGTACTATTTGTACCAAAATATTAGAATGGGCTTTAATTAACGTGCAGTACGAGTCAGTATAAAAATTAACTCACTGTTAGATTAGTAATTAAGTATTTCGTCGGCATAAAAGCCCCGGCGTAGGTAATTACCTACGCCGGGGCTTTTATGCCGATATATATACAATATATATTGTTAACAATACCAATTTCTGATATTTTAATCCAACATTAAAACAGATTTATACAAGTTTAAATGCAGTCTCTTTCTAATAAAGATCAAATCTATTTCTACTCTAAACTCTACTTCTCTATAACTAATCAAAACCCAAAAAATATACTATAGTAAGTATTCGGATATGGTTTGAGCTGTATTACCTTTGAATGAATATATGTATATATAGCAGAATCAGAGAACAAACAATACAGATGTAACTCCGACACAGCTAACGTAATATTGTGTTAAAAAAAACTATAAAGTGAATATTCCTATTGATGTGGTTAACGGCTGCCATGTGTGTACTGTATAGCTATAATAATAATAATCAATGCGACGAGACAGATGTTCGACAATACCGAGTTTAGCACAGGATGTCGTGCACCTGTAGGCCCAAATAGCAAAAACACGTTCAGGACTGACTCTCATAACTCGAATTGATTCGATCGGGGACGAAGGAGTGAGAAACACTCGCTCGTGTGAAATAAATATTTCCGTGCAATCGGTAAACACTTGCAAATATTGGATGGATGTTTATTGTTTATCTAACTAAAACTGTGTAATTTAGAAAATGTCGCAGCATTTTCGACATTTATGGACATTTATTTTCATCTCAGTCGCGCAGTACAAATATTAAAATATATTGTTCTTGCAATCTACGAGTGCGCGTAGCCTTTATTTGTAGTTGGAAATGCGAATAGACATTTTCGTTAGTGTGCGTACCTGACGGAGCAGTCAGTAGCGAGCGAGCCATGTACGCGTGTACGAGTATAGATATGGTCACTCACACAACTAAGGGCGCAGCGCACTCGTAGATTGCAAGAACTATACTATATTATTGTATTTTTTTTATTTTTTTTTTTAATATAGAGAGAGACTATTCAATGGACATTGGACACGCATAAAAAACTCTAGGTATAGGCCAGTCATTAAAGCCAAAACCCGAAAGAAATTAGTAACTTGATAAAATTTTAGGGGGTTGTTAAAGAAGGTAAAATAACTTACCGTGTGATTTTGCAGCGTTCTGGGGTGTACGGAAAGGGTTGAAAAGGGGTGAAAAAGGTTTTTTGTTAATAACATTGCGTAAAAAATTAGTAACACGCTGCAAATTTGGAATTAGGTTGTTCTTACCGTTTTGTAACGTGTATTAAATTTGCAGCGTTTTGCAACATACGGTACATTGTTTTACGCAATGTTACTAACAAAAAACCTTTTTCACCCCTTTTCAACCCTTTCCGTACACCCCAGAACGCTGCAAAATCACACGGTAAGTTATTTTACCTTCTTTAACAACGCCCTAAAATTTTATCAAGTTACTAATTTCTTTCGGGTTTTGGCTTTAATGACTGGCTTAGTACTTTAATTGACAAGAATCCCCAACACATTCGTCTCACGCGAGTAAGAATGCTGCCGAACGAAGCGATATTCGAAGTACAAGAATCGGGCTCTATTTCTCTACCAACTAAACGCATTATAGTGCCGTTAACTTCTTATACATTATAAACAGGTTCTTGTATAATATTGATTACGTGTTATATTAATATTATGATTTATTACGACAAGCGCAACTTGTTGAGCTGCAGAGTGCAGTGCGTTTTAATGTATCATTTATTTTAAGGACAAAAATATAATTCGCACTAATTAGTAAAAGTTATGATTGTGGCAAACTTTGCACATTAGAACACATGAATACTTACATAATATTTCAGTGTTTTCTTGTAAACAGAGATAAACGAACGAAAGAATTCTTCGGCGATGACTCTTAACTTGCATCTGACTGAAGGTCGATTTTGGCCAAAGCCGACGCTTAATTTTTGGTCGGGATTCAAGCAGTGTTTTTAAGCCTCAACCACCATCATATCAACAGACAAATCAGCCAAATTTTCACACTAAAGTTTAGATTTTACCTCGACGTTGCATATGCTCTACAAAATGCACACAGTCATTCCATTGCAGCTGTCAGTGTGGACTGTGACAAATTTAATTCAGTTTGGATGACATTATGCCTTTCACTAGCATTACCACTTTCCACGTCCATGTAACGTCCAAACGCCCATTAAGGATTTAATTTTTAAAAGCCGTCTATGGTTTTACTTTTTGGACGGGTCAACTTTTTCTTTCATTTTTACTGTCGAGTCTCGAGTGTGATACAAGACTATTTATAGCCGAAGTAATAACTTTAACTGTTATTTTATTATATTGCACATTCGCTATTGAACCAGGTAAGTAAATAATTTTCAACATTCTAAGAGAATCGTTCACAAAAGGACAATTGGCAAACAAAGAGTAAAACTTATAAAAGGCAGCTTTAAACTACGGAAAAGTTGGCCACTACTTTTGACTAACCCCTGGGTTTATCTTGGATTAACTCCTTTTAGCAAAGACCTCAGTCGTAATCTACAAACTAGGTGCTAAAGAGCTCAATCCTTTTCAGAGGGTGGTTGGCTTCGTTGATGTTTTCAAAAGACCTAGCTATAATATATATTAATATGTTTATAGCTAGGCATATTATTATATATTTTCTATACTAATTTTCGCGTGACCACACACTCAGCTATAATATATATTTCTGTGACATGTGGATTTAGTATAGATTAATATGCCTTGCTATAAATATATTAATATATATTATAGCTAAGTCTGTGACGGGCTTTATTGCCATGATTCAGACCTAATACACAAAAGTTTACCTTCAATTGCCTTTTACGCCGATAGAGAACGATATAACAAAAGACAGATAAGGGAATACTCACATTTTCTGGTTGAACATCAGCTCCCTGTGCAGGTCCATCCGCAGCGAATTCTCCAGGCAGGGGTTGGGCAGCCGGCGCGGCGCAATCAGCCCCTCCCCCACTCCCTCCCCCTCTTGCACCATGTCGCACAGCGTGGGTACGAGCCCCACGCCACTGGTTTCACTTAGCGTCCCCGTCTCCGAAGCTAGAACAATCGAGAACAGTCTGTTAGCTTTAGGCAATAGGAATATTTCTGGAATGTAGAAACAATGTTTCTAATAAAAAGATGATGAGCGTCAGTGAATTATCTGATGTAGAAACAAATACAAACCATAGAATCTAAAGTCAGTTGTGCTACCGCAAATATTTTCGGAATGTAGCTAGAACATTCTACTCACAAGTTGCCTAGTCTCAAGCTATTAATATGTAACATAATATCTCACACAAAAAACTAGTTCTAAAACAGTAGAGCTTGTCTAACTTAAAATGACGCGCCCCTCCCTCGTATTCACAGTACAAAAATGTTTCATTTATATCAACTTTGAAGTGGTGGGGCGCGTCATTTTAAATTAGACAAGCTCTACATCATAATCACAATATGTTTGATGTAACGTCTGCGCGCAAATAGTTCGTATGCGAGCTGAACTTCATCCCATTTCCCGTGCTCGTCCCATTCAATGTCTCCCCACAGACACGTGGTGTACGTTGTTTGCAGTTCCGCACTTTAATAGAGGTAATAGAGTGCTACGTCGCCCGTCGGGGATTAATGTGGGAAGCCTGTTTATGATTACATCATTAACCTTCCTTTGCTCTTAAGAGATTCAGAGAAGAAAAAAAATTATTTTTAGGGATGGAACATCAGAAGGATACAATAATATGTATAACCTCAAGAATTCGTACTGTTTAGGATTATATCATTTACCTTCCTTTGCCCGAGATTCAGAGAAGAAAAAAAGCACATTTTTTTAAAATGGAACATCAGAAGGTAGACTAAGACCAATAATTTTAAAAACAAAAATAATCACAGTGGGATGAAACCCATTACAAAAGGAGGAGAATATTATAAAAATTAAGGGAAACATAATTTACGGGCGATCTGAGTTAGGGAAAAGTGGGGGGGAGGAGGTTTTAAGGGGGAAAAATGGTTTATCTCGATTTCTGGCAAAACTAATATTCATATGAAAAAAAGTCAAATGGCAAAGTTGTTGGTAAAAAAAAGATCTAAAACTTTTGTATTTACACTTTTTTTCATAACCTCAAAATGTATGTGAAAATTTCAAAAAACCATGTTTTTTTTTTTTCGCGATATTTGGTGATTACTTACATTTTTAAGTCCCAAATACGCTGTCATTTATTTGATTAGAAATATTTATTTTTTCACCTTATTTTGAATTTCAATCGAAAAAATACCCTAATTTTCAATCGAAAATTCGACCGTCAAAATATCAGGTTTTAAAAAAAATTGTAATGCTCTTTATTCTTTAAAATCTCTATTTTCCGATGATGAAAAAAAAGTATGTTACACGATAGTAAATCTTCTCAGAAAACGCAAAAAAATCGAAAACAAACTCAAATTCGAAAATTCTTTATTAATCATTATGAATAATTTTATATAAAAATGTGATTGCTGCAATTAGTTTTAATTTAAAAGTTGATTTATTTAATTATAATTACATTTCTGTCTTAGAAAATATCATTATATATAAATACTAGCTGTTATTTATTATTTTATTATTTATTATTTATTAATAAAGTACAACCACATCGCATACATTTTTTACTTAAAACTAAAATAACAATTTGTACAGCTGTTGCCCGCGACTTCGTCCGCGTGGACTATAGTTTATAGTTGCTCCCGTACATCGATTGAATAGACGCGCAAATCATAAAACTTATTAATTAAACATATACTTTTTATAGTGTGGGACAATATACTTTTATGGTATGAATTATGATAGATGTTCCGCGCGGCTTCGCCCGCGTAATTAAGAAATGTCATGGAAACCGTATATTTTTCCGCAAAAAAAGAAACCTGTATCCTTTCAAGTGATCTATTCTTCATGTGTGCCAAATAACATAAGAATTGCTCCAGTATTTTCTTAAGATAATAAGCATTTTAACACCTTTTTTTCACATTTTCCTCTATTTCTTAGCTCCTATAAATCTTAGCGTGATAAAATAAAGCCTATAACCTTTGTCAATAAATGGGGTATCTAACACTGAAAGAATCTTTCAAATCGGACCAGTAGTTCCTGAGATTAACGCGTTCAAACTATTACTTAATAGTCATTTCATATAATTTTCCCCGTTTTTTCCACATTTTCCTCTATTAATTCGCTCCTATTAGTCTTAGCGTGATAAAATATAGCCTTTCTCGATAAATGGGCTATCTAACACTGAAAGATTTTTTAAAATCGGACCAGTAGTTCTTGAGATTAGCGCGTTCAAATAAGCCCTTTCACATAATTTCCCCCGTTTTCTCCACATTTTCCTCTATTTCTTCGCTCTTATAAGTCTTAGCGGGATAAAATATAGCCTATAGCCTTCCTCGATAAATAGGCTAACACTCAAAGAATTTTTCAAATCGGACCCGTAGTTCGTGAGATTAGCACGTTCAAACTATTACTAAATAAGCATTTCATATAATTTTCCCTATTTTTTCCACATTTTCCTCTGTTTATTTGCTGCTATTAGTCTTAGCGTGATAAAATATAGCCTATAGCCTTCCTCGATAAATGGGCTATCTAACACTAAAAGTATTTTTCAAATCGGACCAGTAGTTCCTGAGATTAGCGCGTTCAAACAAACAAACTAACAAACTCTTCCGTTTTATAATATTATAGTATAGATAAATGTAAATCTATACTCATAAAATAACATGTCCTGACTGACTTATCATCGCTGAGCAAAAACTGTTTCGATTTTTTGCATTTTCTGAGAAGATTTACTATAGCGTAATATATATTTTTTTTCATCATCGGAAAGTAGAGATTTAAACGAGTAGAAAGCACACCATTTTTTTTTTTAAAGCTGATATTTTGACGGTCGTATTTTCGATTGAAAATTAGGGTATTTTTTCAATATAAATTCAAAATAAGGTGAAAAAATAAATATTTCTAATCAAATAAATGACAGCGTATTCGAGACTTAAAAATGTAAGTTATCACCAAATTTCGTGAAAAAAAAAATTTGTAAAAGATATAAATAAAAAAACCAAAAACATGGTTTTTGAATTTTTCACATAAATTTTGAGGTTATGGAGAAAAAGTGTGAATAGGAAAGTTTAAGATCTTTTTCTTACCTACAACTTTGCCATTTGACTTTTTTTCATAGGAATATTAGTTTTGCCAGAAATCGAGATAAACCGTTTTCCCCCCTTAAAACCTCCCCCACACTTTTCCCTAAATTAGATCGCCCGTAAATTATTTTTCCCTTAATTTTTATAATATTCTCCTCCTTTTGTAATGGGTATAATAACCTCAAGAATTCGCACTGTTTATAGGATTACATCATTACCCTTCCTTTGCCCTCAAGAGATACAGAGAAGCAGGGCCGTCTCTAGCACATGTGGCACCCGTGTGCAAATATTACCCTAGCACCCCCTAGCGAGCGCGCGGTCAAAATGAAATGGGTACAGAGTACAAGACGTACAGTTTGTCCGGTCGCTTAAGGGTGAGGACCAGTGCCGGTCCTAGTCAAATTTTCAGGTCTTGCGAAAACCAAAAGTGGCGCCCTTCTAAATAAAAAAACTAAAAAGGGTTCCGTACTATTATAAAGCAAATATTTGCTTTATATAGGAAAAGATAGGCAAAAAATTATGTTTTTTAAGTACAAATACAATTAAGTATTTTGTGAATATTTGAAGTGCCTACGTGTAGCCGTTATTGATATACTTAATTGCTAAAAAATCACATTAATTGTTATATGGAATTGTATCCTTAATTTATGTAAGGCAATTCTTGGCCTTCTTCTGTGAAACATCAGCTACCATTGCATCCTGCGAGCGGCCCATCTCCGTGGGCTACGTTTAGTCTGCTATCCAAACGACACATACATGCTGGTTACGGAGACATGTTTGAGAAGACCATACGTTGTGACGCTTAAAGAAGCGTTGGGGCTGCGAGTCGCAGTTGAAAAGACGTAGACCATGTTTTTCTATGGGCCCCGGAAGCACCGCCCCCACGGAAGCATCACTGCGTATCGTAGAGATGTGGAGGAGAGTGTGCCGATCGGCGCTGAAATGCAGTACTTGGGTTTGGTCAATGATCCTGGATTCTGAATGGATTTTTACCCCTCATTTTCGTCGATTGACACTAAAACTGAAGAAAATGACCGTGGCCCTGAATCGACTTCTGCCAAAATCTGTGGTCCAGGGCCTATCTGCAGACGGCTTTGTACATGCAGGGTCCTGCAGTCCTGTTTGGGCGGAACACATAGGCGCCCGGAATAGACAGCTGCTCAGAAGCCCGCAGCATGCTTTAGCGCTGCGGATACTACGCTGCTATCGAACCGTTAGGTGGCGAAGCGGCGTCGGCATTGACAAGGTTCCCTCCGTGGGATCTGGAGGCTCGCGAGTTGTCGGAGGGTGTATCAACACACAGCCGAGTTTAAAAAGCGAGGAGAGCTGGTGCCACCAGACCTGGCAACCCAATGGCGCCACCAGGCGCATGTCATTACAATACGCACCTGGCAAGACCCAACCCAACTGCCGGCCGCCAAACTGTGAAAGCGATCCGGTCGATACTACAACAGTGGATGGCACATTCAAGGGGTGCCCTTACCTTCGGTCATGGTACGGTACCTGGACCATACGGACAGGATGAAACTATCGTCTAGGTGCCACCACAGCCTGAGAAAGGCGATACGGCGCAGCATACGCTCATTGAACGCTGTGCTTGGGCTGAGCAACGGGCTGAGTTTTGCGCCGACCTTGGATTGGTCCTTACTACTTATTGGGAGCAGTAGCTTATACCCTCTGCGAAACTGTTATGTCGCAAACGGAGGCTGCATAAAGAGAGCGGGAAGGAAATTAATACGGAGATCCCATTTGAAGGAGGCACGGAGGGCGTAGACTGCATGGCGCCTGGTGCCACCGCAAGGGCGCCGCGCGCCGTCAAGAATACATTTGCTTGTGATCTTGTGGTTTAGCGGCGAAACCGCGCTTACGCGTGGACACATGTAGATATCCAGCCTGACGTGAGTCGCGCGGCTCTCATATTGGCGCCCATCTTGACGACAAAATAATATAATCTTCATTTATGTGTTTTAAGGTTTATTTAACGTTAAAAATAAATATTATATTTATATTGCAAAAGCAGAGTATTTTTTTTTAAATAGAACATCAGACAGATACATAAGCACAAGAATTAGCACCAAGGTCATTGCGACTTAATCCCAATGCATTATCGTTTCGAAATCTCATAAATATTCAGCGTATGGGCTCATGATGTGTTCTGACGAAACAGTTACAATACAAGCACATGAATCAACGATGATTTCATCAAAGTGCGAGCTTCTAATAAATTAAAAATACACTGATAGTTATGGCGATGCCGGGTTGCCAAACTGACCATTGAAACTTAAGTTTTCCTCGACTATAATAGTTTAGTTTAGGAATACTTTGATTTTGTAATAGATTGTAGTAGCCAAATCAAACTGCGAAGAATTTAATGAGCAACGTAATAAAATGTTCTTAAATAAGGTAACGTCAAGTTCATCGACCAGGGTTCGATGAGTATTCAAAATAATTTGGCACTGTAGCCTGTAATAGAATATGTATGGTGAAAATTGCAGTGTATGGAACTTTGTGATCTTTTCCTACCTATAAGGAAAACTGTCGTGTGGCTATTAATTTTTATGTACTTACGTAATAATAATATTACGTAGATATTACTTTGCCCTCTATAAATATTTAACCTTATCTAACCATTTCTTAAAAACAGACAATCCAACTGCATTGACCCCACTCTCCAATGTCACTATCTCAACCAAGACGAATCTAATGATATCTCTGAAGCTTGAATCCGACGAGCCATTGCCCTAGAGCTCGCCAAATATACAAAAACTCGACAACATAGCCTTCTAGAACAGTCAGCAAACATTAGCTGTTTAAAAACGTATAAAGTAATGCGAAAACATTACTCAGCCTCATTACACAGCAATTTTAATTGGTCAAAGTTTTTCTCTATTCGCAGTAGACTGTGAAATTTCGACACACTTCCGATTATCCGTAATGTTGTAACAGCTGCGATATGCTCTCTGCGGAGGTCAACTGTGTTGATATAACCGGCACTAACGGTCATACGCTCCTAATTAACTGCATACGCTCTTATTTCAAGGAATCCTTTAAAGCTGGCCGTCGTGCCGTTTCTATGGAGGCAGTGCCCACTAGAAATAAAAAAAAATATGTGGACGTTTAAACCATTCTTAGAACTATTTTGGATTTCGAACACACCATTTGAATTTAACGGCTTACGGTCTATCGATACGGGGCACGGGCTCAAGGACGTCTTTCGCGTTTATAGTGTGTTATCGGCGCCAATAACGTGGTAAGATATTTAACTCTGAATCGTCTTCTTTCAAATTCATTATTCGTTAGATTATTTCAGAAATACTAGCACTGTTTATTCCCCTTCTATAGAAACGGACTCACCTACTGCCCACATTGCACTTGTATTATAAAATCGGCGTAGGCAAAGTGGAAGTTGTGGGCAAAATAAAAACCCTCGTCTCGCTCGTTATCGCACCGGCTGCCGACCCCATTCCGGCATCGGCGGAAACGCTACCAACTTTAAAATTTAATTTGCAAGTACCAAATAGTTTACTAACAGTTGCAGAGTGAAGAAATGTTTGAACGATTGCTCCGTTTAAAAAACTATTGAACGCTCGAGCGAAAATTCTAGTAGTCGTAACAAATAGAGTTTTAGCATTCAGGAAATGGTAATTAAGAAAGATATGATCAGGTATATCGTACTTTAATGTAATATACGAGACCAAACCGAGACTGATAAGAAATTAAAAAGAGTGAATCCAAAACTGTTAGGCTGCTGAGGGTGTCATAAGGCCTTCACGGTGCAGTTATTGTCTGACAAGTTGTTGTCGCACCGAGTCAAAGAAATACAACAAAATTGAGTAGGCAGCGTTAACCTTCCCCCTGTAATGCTAAGTACTGACATACGGTTTTGCTCGATAGTTTTACTCCAAATCGAGCAATAACCACCGTGTGGACCGCCAAAACTGACAGCTCGAAGGCTCGGTTCGAGCCGGCTCGATGGAATTAAATATGTCAAATATGTCATCTAATTCGATTTGGAGTAAAACTATCGAGAAAAACCGTATGTGAGTACTTAGCATAAAAGACTGCAGAAGAGTACATAATATAAGTAAACTGATGACGATGAGAACGCTACATTTGCATTTGTATTCAATTTCAATTCGGAATCTATTACTAATTAAATCACACCCAGTTGTCCGTGACCGAATACATTAAGTTGATTAAACGTATATTTCAACATCAATCAGAGTGAGCTTAACTTAACTTAACTTTTCTATTTTCTCACCGAGTTAGCACATCTCTTTGCTACTTTGGTACATACCCTTTGCTAGACAAACACTTAAATTGACAACACATTATGATGGAAATAATATACACAATAAATTGACTTAGGTCTAGAATTAATAAAGCGTTTTGTAAAGCGCCTCATAGAGCTTCACAAATTGTAGTCAATGAAACTGATGTCTTGAGTTTGGGCTTGGATAAGAGAACTTTTGATAGTTAGAATTTTGTGAATTCGACTTGATACATATATTTATTTTTGTTTTGAAATACCTCACACGTTATTTCTTGCTACTTATACCCGTTATATCCGATCGAGGTACAGATTGTATATTATCGTTCATCTTAACGGTAGTGACAAATGCAACGGAGATTCACGCTGAGTTATGGGACTTATCGCAAGATGGTTGCATCACAAGATGTCACTCTGCCGTGAACACATAAGCGTAACTACCGGATTTTATAGTCTTTTCTTTTGTTACTGTTTGAAGATTACTGGAATTTTAATTAAAATTACAAACGTAACGACCTACATCTACGTAACATTAATCAAAATTACAAACAGTGGTATTTGGCGATAAATGGACATTTTATTTTATGAGTTGTAAAATCTGAATTTCCAGAATTTTGTATAATTTTTGAAATTTTATCTTATAATTATTGACACTCTATGAAAAGTGTATGAAATCAAAGAAAAGATAGCAATGAGTCGTTATTACAATATGTCTTATCGCCAATATCGGGTCTGGCTACAAACTCTATTAAAGAGTTCAGATAGAAAATCAATTATAAAATTATTATTATTTAATATATCATTTTGTCTACAAAGATTCATTAATTTATTATTCAATAAAGATAGAATAAAATTTATCAGACAGCTGAAAAAGTAAGCGCATGATAGCTCCTAATGGGTACTTAGTGGATAGAATACACTTTTATGAGAAAAATTGATAAAATATTACTCGATAACAATTCATCATCATCATCATCATATCAGCCTATGTTCGTCCACTGCTAGACATAGACCTCTCTCAATGAACGCCAAGATGACCAAACTCCTGCTACTCGCATCCAACCATTTACCGCGCAAAAATTATAACTAACATTTAGGGAATGCAATACCGGGATACCGGGATCCCGCATACATTTTGCGGGACTAATCCCGGTCGAAAATTTTGCGGGATCCCGCGGGACTGGCGGGATTACAAAGAAATATGATTCATACGCGTAACTTTGCGCGCGGGAGTTCGTGAACTGGCTACAGGCAGCCCGCTAAACAATTTACCTTCAATTCACTTTAAAACTAAATGACAATTGAGCCAACCAGCGTGGATGCTGAGCGAGCTTTTCCGGAACCGTTTCGGAATCTTTGGGCACGATTTTTAGTTTTTAACTATATTTCGTTTTTTTATAAAATATGAAAATAAATAAACTAGTTTTTTTAGTTTTTTTACATATTATTATTACGAAGCCATTACCAAAAAAAATTATAAGTTTTTCTTTAAATTTTTTTTAAAGTCCGAAGTATGTAGGTGTAATAAACCCTTGAAAAAAGTGTCCGACAAAGTTTGTTTTATTTAAGATTCTAAGAATAAAACTGGCTCTATCAAGTAAAGTCATTATAACGATTTATTTTAAAAATTTAAGTCCACCCAGCGGGATCCCGCAAATACGACGATAAATGAATTTTTAGACGTGGGAGAGCCATGCTTCGGCACGAATGGGCCGGCTCGACCGGAGAAATACCACATCCTCACAGAAAACCGGCGTGAAATAGCGCTTGCGCTGTGTTTCGCCGAGTGAGTGAGTTTACCGGAGGCCCAATCCCCTACCCTTTTCCCTTCCCTACTCTTCCCTATTTCCTTCCCCACCCTCCCCTATTACCCCTTAAAAGGCCGGCAACGCACCTGCAGCTCTTCTGATGCTGCGAGTGTCCATGGGCGACGGAAGTTGCCTTCCATCAGGTGACCCGTTTGCTCGTTTACCCCCTTATTGCATAAAAAAAACCGGGATCCAGCGGGATTGTGATGGTTCAATCCCGCAAATACCGGGATTGAAATTCTCTTGCGGGATTGCATACTATCATTGTATTTACACAAATCGCAAAAATCAAACACAACCGTAAGAAAAACCTATTGAATTTACATAACATAATATTTTCTCTTGTGGAGACACAAAATTACATTTGCTTACGCTTTCACTAAAATAATTAGCGATTCGTTTGAGCGTAAAATTACAACGATTTAATAATAACATTAGCAGACAGTTGGAATCGAAGGGAAATTACTACCGGTTCGTGTGGTTTAAAACTTATCAACTGATAAAACAACAATTGTCGGGCAGAGGCTTGATTAGGTCAATGCACCGCGGCCATTATCGTATTAAAATATTAAAGAGAAAAAGCATTACTAACATCCTCAGCTTAATCAAGTTACTTAAAGCTTTTGAATGATGTAATTATCTAAAGTCAAAAGTTACCAAAAGCTTCTGCCTCAATACAGACAATGCCGTAACATAATCTTATAAGTTGACATTGAAAACATAACCAGTTTATTTTTACCTGTTCTGAGGAGTCAGGTCGAACATCTTGTAATTAACTAATTTTGTTCTTTTTGTTAACCTTTTTGCAGTCTGGATCTTGCACACGGCACACGTCATGACGTCTGAGCCATAAATTATTTTTGAAAATACATTTTTTATCAAAGAAATAAAAAAAAACTACTGCTTGAGTCGTCTTGATTATTCGTAAGTATTTGTTACAATAATACACGTCTCTTTTACGAAGAGCAAGGGAGAAACTATCACGCTTCTTAAATAGAAAGAACGCGAGAGATTGTGTGTTGTATTTTAATCCACACTTAACTTTAACCCCGACTCGTGCAAGTGGACGTATGTAAACCTGTTAAACCCGACAGATAACCTTAACGCAAGGACTACATAAACAAACAGAGTTATATTAGTTTGAGATATCTGGCTACACCTTTAAGTGCGCGATGATAAATTTATGTACATACTCACTATAAATATTACACATCGGCTAGTAGAATTTTACGAAAGATACGTTAAACGTATAGACAAAGATAAAGATTAACCTTATCGTTGTAAGATTAACATTTAAAGTGAACGATAAAATTTTCAATAACACCCAATCACAAAAATTACAGTGGGTATCAATATTCCATACCCATCTCATCTACCTCTTCACGCCTAAACAACGTTTGCTGTTTGTATGGAGATTACTCCTCCTTTTCCCCGGAAAAGGGCATAGGATACTTTTTATTCTGGAAAAGTGTACGGTTCTCGTGCGAAACGAATTTTGGCGCAACGGAGTTGCGGACGTTATCTAGTAACCAATGTTTATGTCTCACATGTAATCCCACTGAAAAATAATACAAAAAAATGCAACCTCCAAAAAGCCCTAGAAACAAACGAATGTATCAAAAGGCTCTTGAGAACTGAAAACTGTTCACATTCTGAAGGTCACATAGGAATAAAGTTTAGATCTTCGAGGTGCGTCCTTGAGGATATTCGAGGGGCGTATTGAACCGGGGGGTGAAGGTCGCGCTGACGCCGGGAGAAATCCCTTTCAAGGGCGCCGCTTTGTAACGTACCTTGGAATTATTTTTATACGTACCTACAATCTACATTAGTAGCAAGTTAGAATCGTGTATGGGCTCATTGGCCAATCAGTGGTGGATATTATTTTCAGCTTCAGCTGTTTTGTTGTTGTCAAGAGTAGTCTGAGTAACAAATGCCATTTTCCTCGAAACCTGATCTCATGCACCGAAGTTTATGATTTTGGTCTCATTCGATTCGGAATAGCATCTAGAACATTTTATCAAAATTCCAAGAGGGGCTAAAAAAATGCAAAAGTTATAACCAATAAAGTAAACAAAAAAAGAAGGGTTTGGTCTTTTTTTTAATATTTCATAAACTATTTGAGATAGTCAAAATTTGAAAATAGATTCTTAAAGAGCAGGAAATTTCCTAAATAAATTTTGGAACTTTATCAACAATCCTTATAACTTTAATTGAGCGGCGAAAGTAACGGTAAAAACGCATAGTTCGCATTTCGCGTGATTTGCCGCAATCTGCCACGTGAACTAAAAACATATTTTAACTGATTAAATATTAATATTAAGGAATAAAAAAAATTGGTACTAAGTAGACATATCAATAAACAAGAATCCGTCAACAAAAATAAATTATCACCATTTGTTTAATTGTTGTGCTTTTCCTAATTTGTTAATAGTCACCATTTTAATGTTAACATAAAAACGCAGATTTTTTTTTCAAAACAAAAATTTAGATTTTTTTTATTCTTTTGAGCTCATATTAAAACCCTTTTGGGTTTTGAAGAGATGACAGCCGAAAAAATTCAAGAAATTTGAGTTTTCACTTTTTTATTAAATAAAGCCATTACGGTATTTATATGTCCAATAATTGTTTCTATTCTGTTTTGTTATTGTTAGAAGCCAGATAATAATATTTATATTTTTATTTAAAACTAATAAAATTGAAATAATAATTTTTATTAATGAAAAACCAAAACTCAAATTTTGACTATCTCAAATAGTTTATGAAATATTAAAAAAACCAAACCCTTCTTTTTTTGTTTACTTTATTGTTTATAACTTTTGCATTTTTTTTCAGCCCCTCTTGGAATTTTGATAGAATGTTCTAGATGCTATTCCGAATCGAATGAGACCAAAATCATAAATTTCGGTGCATGAGATCAGGTTTCGAGGAAAATGACACTTGTTACTCAGACTAGACAATCGATGTTTGATTCTGTTGTTGTCAAGAGTTCGATTCGTTCGATCGATCGTTTGTGTTCGATTCCTGTGGAGAAAAGCCGAAGTCCTGTCGTCTTTCTTCATGTAAAATGTCAATCTGCTGAAAACTAAACACAATAGACAGAACGAACGTTCGTTCTGTCTATTGTGACGGAACCACAGAATACATAATAGTACCTTGGAACTCTACATTTTGTATTCTTAATTAGATGTCCCGGTGAACTTCGTGTCACTTATAAACCTTCCCTGCTCCCAGGAATATTTCAAGACTAAACTCAGCCAAAACGGTTCAGCCGTTCTCGAGTTTTAGCGACACTAACAAAACTGAAGATTCATTTTTATTTATAAGATAGATATGCAGCATAAGCCATATAAAGCTGAAACACGTAAACCAACTAAAAAGTTGTACCGTTGGGAAAGAAAAATAGTTGGTAAGTTGCAGTTGGTTAGTTTAGTTGGTCAAAGTGGAAGTCGTGGTATTTTTAGCTCTGAAGGTCATCATTAAAGTTTCGAGCAAATTTACAACAACAAACTATCATTTTATTACATCACCAAGATTAGTCTACAGACTACACCAATATCTGCTTTATCTCATATCTAAATATGATCTCTATTCTTCATCTGTGTTTTGTCATTGTTTAAATTGTACAATTTCAACTTGTTTCAAGTGTTTTTATATTTTGGTCCATTTATATGTATGTATATTTCCTGTTTGGTTACGACAGTATGACTTATGAGTTATGACTATCTAGATTCTAAAGATTTCGAAGTTAGATGGTAACCTAAATATAACAAACACAGCGATGAAGATAATATGTCATAAAAACATAAGACGATAGGTTTTATTATTCGTAGTCCACGATAATTAATAATTATACCTAAAGCCGCCAAGTATGGCGATATTTTCGCAGTCCGAACTCACATGGCATGTTTGCTGTATCGGTTACAAATAGATATAGTGTACATAGCACATACACTGTACACATGTGTAACCGCTATACTATCGTGTATATTATGTCGTTTTAATGGTACTCTGAAAGCTATTATCACAAAACTTTTATATCAGGGTCTGCCCCAAGCAAATAGCAATAAATTGACAAAGTTTATACACGCGTTCCTTTATAGAAATGTTTTCGTATATTGAAAAGTCATTAAAAACAACATAACTAGAGACGTAATATTATACAAAATCTATAGAGTACTGTGAATATCACAGATTGCAGAAATCGTTAATTAGAAAAAGACATCATTCGTCAAGATCGATAAAGTGACGTCTAACCGTAAAAAACTAGACAGAGTTATTCAGCATTTTCTCTCAGTTGCTTAAAGATAATTGTTGCAAGAACATAAAACTGAAACTCTAGTTTTATGTTTTTCAAAAATGTTATCCAAGAAAACAAAAGAGCACACGAATATGAAACGAAAAAACCACACTATCATTTTAAACTACACGTACGCTTATTGTTTTATCTTGTTTGCTGTGATAAAGAACGGAATGTGAAATTAAAACATGGACATTAAGATAAATGGGGCACTATCTATTACAGTCCGAATTCTTATCTTTTTTCATGACGACCAGGTATGAGAATCTAATTGCACATATTATTATGCTCATCTTATTTTTGGTTTATGATGTTTTTATTTCCACTTTTAAGGCGATTTTGACCTGTTCTATAGGCCAACAGCCCAACCGCCTTGATAGATTTTAGCTTGGAAATTGTAGTTAAAATTGAAATTCGTGTTTCTTTTCTTTAAAAACCGTTTCACTTGTGACTTCAAAGTGGCATTGTACAAAATATTCGAGCTTTAAACATTTCTTTCACTGAAAACTCTGCATTAGAAGCTGCAGACGTCAGAGCTCAGAGCCCCAGCAAAATCAATAATGCAGTTCTGCGTCATAATGATAGAACCTAACCCCTGACCTCTGTGTATTTTTAGACCTCATCACACCGTATTGCTCGGGCAAGGCCAGACGGGCTCGTTTGCTGAAACAACTAGCTATGACGTCAGGGGCACGTTCAAGGCAACAGTTAATGCTGTTAGCCTTATGACGTCATCAACACAGTCTTCCATAATTGGATCCAATCAGCAATATTATGCAATGTCACATCAAGGATTGTAGAGCGACTCTACGTAGTAATCAGTATTGTGCAAACGAAAAGAAACTGCATATTATATTCATTGTCCAGCGTATCTTATTAAATATGATACATATATATAAACATCAACAATAATGATAGGAAACCGATACCCTATTTACTTAATTTAGAATATTATGTAACAACTATGAAGAAGCTGAAAATAAAAACTTAGTTTTGTAAATAAAGTGTTTACTTTGGAATCTAAATGTAAATGATCGAAGATCAGCGTTTGGATCCGTTCGTAACATTGCTGAATGAGAAGCAATTAGGTATTTCCTATAATATGCTAGTGAGTATTAATTAAATATAATTAGTTTTTTAAGATGTTATGCCATTTAATATTAATTAAATACAATAAATTTAACTTTCTTTCTTCTTTAACACGTAAGTCAAGAGTCTCTAACGACAAAGACTATATCAAATGCCACCTTCATTACGAGTTCGAAGTCTGTTTGAACAAATATACAAAATGGACCCTTGGCGCCCATCAATAGTGTAACCCCATAAGCCAATACCGGCCACACCTAATCCCGACGAAAGGATTGCATTCCGAAGGGGCTGGGTGATGATTTGATGACGTTCCCTCGTCTAGGGACTGCTTCCTATCAATTAATGCACTGTTATGCGGAGTCTATCACCAATACAATATAAATTTGGAATGAAATGGGCATATCGAAATGCGAAAGACATGTTAGATTCTTCCTAGTCTTTCTATTCTTCTCTTCCTAGCTTTCTTTCTTCTTACATTTTTCAGTTTATAAGAACTGTACAGATTTCAGGTATTTTAACAAGAAGTAGAATAATGTAACAACGGCCCAGATATCTGAGATAACAGCTTGGATACACACCAAAAGTGTCACAACTCATAAAACATAATCACCAAGATTAAGTTATGTGTATTTAACATACAACGAAAATATCTTAAGGTAATGATTGATATTTACTTAAGCACTTTATAAAAAACTAAAATAACTACGAATTAAGATAAAATCAAACATTAAATGGCGTTAAAATAATCTAGAAACTGCTCCATTAACTGGTGATTAATTGTAGAGCAGTTTGGGTCGGTCCGTATATTATGGTTACTAACCACTAACGTTTTAGACAAAACTAGCGTTCGTGTTTAACTAAACCGTGAGATAGAGATCAATATTGTTCAACGGCAACGTATCAAAATTCAATTTTTTAAGCACCTCGTGATCTAATTGCTGATTGTCGATGGATTATGAGTGCATTGTCGAGCCTAGAACTAGATTCTACCGCATTGTTCCATTGAAAGCGATACCATTATGCGGAATAATCCTGGCATAGTCCTATTATGAAAGCCTCTAATGCATAAATTGTATTGCCTGTTGTATTTATCAGAAAAGGCAGTCACAAATCACAATAATTCATTGAAGCCTTCAAGATTTGTTCAAAAACAATTGTTCAAAAACAAAAACAATTTGTTAAGGCCGTCCCCCGAGCAAACGACCTTGGCCATACATTTGCCGCGTTGCCGAGATCGCGCCAAAACCCTATTTTTTTTACTTATCTTAGTTCAAAATTGTCCTAAAAAAATTTAAAACGGCGAATGTGTAGTTTATGATATTGTCTTGAGATTGATCTATTGGCGTGAGTTTCAAATAAAAGTAATTTGTAAATCCTAAGGAGATGCTGAATGTATGCTTGAATTTTAACAAATTGCTATTACTTTGGAAGCTGATATCATGAGTATAAGAAACAAAAATAGAAAATTTAAAACGACAAAAGGAATGTTGATATACTGAAAATTATTGCTGTATTTTTATTATAACTTTGTAGCTTTCAGATTATGAGTTTATAAGGTTTTAAATACGGTCAATTACGGAATCTCCGGACGAAACGCCCTTAAAGATCAAAATGTTTGCGCACTTTTTCGCTTTAATCATACACTGTACATATCAATATATGTACAACTGAAACTTCTGTGATCCACAGCTCTCGTTTCAAACACAATATCTCCGATACATCCCGTGCATTATGAACTAGAAAACTCAAAACCAGAACGTCCAAGTAGGCCACAAGTTTTTATACCCGATCGCTCCAGTACGGATTGCTTCACGTTAATGGGAATTCCCGTGTTTATGAGTTACGAAACGGGCAGACAACGTAACCAATCTAGTTTATGGACTGACAAAAATTTTACTTCATGCATTACTAAGGAGATCTTTGGAAGACGGCTCATAAAATAGAGGAACACTTAGCATCACTTTGTTTAATGGCTTCCAGAATTTCAAACAACGATAAATAAACAAAGGTAGAAGGTTGATAGCTCCTTGCTCGTAATATGCATAGTTTATTATACTATTGAGCCAAGATTCCAAGACTCTTTATTTAGAGCACTTAGTAAAGTTGCATTCGATAACTTCCTTAGCAAAGTTGGAAATTACTACTTTTTAGTTTTTGTTAAAGTTTGTGAAATCGAAAAAAAATTGGACGCCCCCAACATGCATGGTGCTTGAGATGTTTTTGTTAAATTGACTGAAAATCCTGATTTTATAATAGTCACTAACAATAGAGAATACGTAAATTTCATATTAATTTCCAAATAATGACCAATTCGGTGCGTGTTTATTGCAGGGCAACGATTTCTAATAGACTTTCAGTCATAATATAATATTATTATTTTTTTAGTATAATATCACTGAAACATTTCACTGAAAGGCGAAACAGGTGTCAACAGTCAACACAATGACGGTAATTCCCGGCTGAGTCATCAATCAATAAACTGCATCCTGATGCGGGCAGGCGTTACTGATGACAGTCATGGCTTTATTCCCTCACTAAGTGAGGTCAAATAGTCGGACCGAAGAAATGTACCACGCCTATTAAGACCAATAAAACTAATAGAACGACACAATTGAAAATTCAAATTACTAATATGAATATTAAGGCGTTAGATATTCTTCCATTATATTAGCCTAATTTGGTTTATTTACAAATGGAAGTCATATTAAGATCAAATGGCTGGATTTCTAGGACCTGACTATGTGCAACTTTGTCAACAACTCTTGTCAATTTCGTTTTAGCCTTGTATTTTAGTCGGATTATGTCAGACAGTATAATTTTAAAACTACACACTTGTAGAGTAACGATCGGTAGTGCACCCGACTAAAATGTGGCCGCGCATAAGTAGAGAAGGGTGAATAATAAAGGGTCAAAAACGATTAAGGGGACGGTTTTTATTCATATCTTTAACTATCATAGCTTCGACGTTTGAATATCGACAGCATATTACGATTTCTGAGCTATATCATTTCAATTCAAGATACTTATTTGTTAAAACGAGCCATGCAACCAATTCAAAAATATATTTGTCATGAATTGTAGTATTAAGAATAAGAACTCGTCAGTTTTATTATAAAATATATATATATATATATTATATAATAGATGTAGTAAACGTAGTAAAATGTTGTAACTCAGGAAAAACATTTTTCTACTTAGCTGCCGTCAAAGAGCAAAGGTTAAAGAGATTACATAAAGCAAAGACTCGCTCGTAATAGCATTAACGTATTTACTTAGTTACGGCTACAATTAAATTACACTTTTAAAGCCATAATGACACGAAATAAATGGAAAGTGAGGTTACATGTAATGTATAACTTTCTGGGTTGTAACTTTATGTTATGTCCATAACATTCCCGTTAGTAGCTGCAGTTGGTACAACTAATATATTATATTCTGTGGCTGCAGTAAGTTAGCTAATTAGAAAACGGAAATAATATTAATACTGCCCAGTTTCTAAGTTTTATTGATATAAGTTTGATTATACAGCGCTTTTGATTAGCCTTGCATTATCCAACATACACTAGCCAACGAGCAACGCTATTGCGTTGATAAACTTCTGAGTTCCTAACAAAAACCTTAGTAACGTCCGTAAGGTACTAATTATGTATTCTGTGGTAGCGTATAATAATTCGTACTTTGAGTAGGTACTAGGTAAGAATAATGCCCGGTTTTTAACACTATAGAAGTTAATTCTACTTTTATCAGAATTGTACGGAAGCTTATTTCTGGATTACTTTTATAGAATCCGTTTCTGTCTATATAATCTAGAGTCTCTACTCTGTACTTTACACAGAATCGAACAGACTTAAAACAAAAGCAGACTCAAAAAGATAATCTCTTTTAGCCATGACGTCACAACTCACCCACCACACAGCAAGGTCGTAACTCGTGAACACGGATTCCACATGCATATTCAAATGCGCCCATAAATCATAATGTCAAAAGCGAGGCGTTTCAATACGCCACTGTATCGTAAACAGTGTTTGTCGGTGCGTCACGTACTGAATGGGTAATAGCTCGACACCTTTGGTGAGCACCGTTCTTAATTTCATCTGAATAGAACCTTTTGTGGTGACGTCAGTGTTTGGTTCGTGTTTTGAAGTTATGTCTTTGGTGCCTTATTCTTGTTATAAGTACCTAAAATACTTCTAGAGTCTAGAGTCTAGACTTCTAGAGTCTAGACATACCACAATATTATATTTTCTTACAGTTCAGTAATTACTAATTAGTAAATAACTTAGGCCGTAATCGTGTCTTTGAAATTAGTCAAGTTTTAGACTCGCGTGACTGGACACGGCGTGTTTCAGCAACTTGAAGTTATTTGAAACCTCGCTAATGTGTGCGTAAGTCTAAATTGTGCGGTCTAGTATGAAGATCTACTGTATTTAATTAAATTGCGCGTATAGCTAGAGGCTAGAAACTTTACGAAACGTGCACACTGGATTCCTAGAGGACTAAGGGAGCAACTTCAATTTGGTACGAGCTTGGCATACATCAAAGCATATTGCCAGATATCCAGGCGAGGTGTATATTGGAATAACTGGATACTGTTGGCATTTGGCTCTATGGCTTAACAGGTAGAAATCATGGTATTATACCTGACTATATCCACAAGCATCTAGTTACAGAGTGGCTACCGAAAGGTCGGCGAAACAGGGGCAGACCCAAGAAAAGGTGGCGCGACGAACTAGACGCTGTTGATAAAGAGTGGCCAAACACAGCAAATAATAGAGACGTGTGGAAGGAAAGAGGGGAGGGGAGGCCTTTGCCCAACAGTGGGACAAAACCGGCTAATTAGAATAGAATATCCACAACTCACTAGTGGTTACAAACATTATTTCGTAGTATATAGTAGAACTATATAATAAATATTCCTTAGCTCCTTGTTATTTCCTACCTCCTATCAGTACAGATTACTTTTCTTTAGTAGGCAAAACCGGGACATTCACCTCATTAACTAACATTTTCTTTAACCCGTGAAAAGAAAATTCTCCAAGCGAGAAATGAGCGCCATGGATTACAGGAAGTATTTTACTTACAGCCTCCGTGTAAACAAAACTTTTCATTTAACTCGTTTTAATTAAAAATGTTTAATGAATTCATATTTCCATTTTGCCTAAAATTGAATTCTGTCGTCATTAGCGAGAGGCACCATTTTTTGCACTAAAATGAACATGATAAGAGCTGAATCAAATACCAATCAAGAAGAACAAAATTATGCAAGAGGCAAAACTCCATATCATGATCTGATAGGTCAGCTAGCTAAGAAATTTGTTATCACATCCAAAGAAAATCTTATTTAGATTTACTCGGCATATGACGTCATAGGCATTGCAATATGACCCTTATGAAGTAAGAGACAGTATCTATAATTGCAGAAGCATCCCCCGCGGGCAGGGCTCGCGGGCATTGACCTCACTCGCCACTTCGCGCCCTATATCCGCCCGCCCAACGAATTCATTTTCGTGTATGAAAGTTAATTGCACTAAAATCCTAGTCATTTTGTAAATGCGAACATTGTGAGAATGGATTTAGACGGACGTTAGCCTCAATATTTCAAAGACGCTTATAGAATTCTATTTAAATAAAAAAAAAGAATTTTCTATATTATTTAAATAGAGCGCAGTCAAAGTGGTTATTCTTCAACAAAATGGACGGTCTTCGAAGTAAATTCGCTTTCATTACACGAAAAATAACCGCGGATAACATGCGTGATGTGACTAATGACCATAAATAACTATAAAATTACATTAATTAATATTTAAAAATACAAGACGTGATTTTTCCTAACTTTCCTCAAATCTTTACGTATATTTTTGGGTATTAAAATTCCCTCGGGATCACTTAATGGTCATTGTGGTGTAATCACAGGATACACTGAAGAGATCTCAGCTGCCAAAAATCCGTGCTTAAGGGCCGCCCTCCGGCTTCCTGAAGAGCCCTTAGCCCTTACGATATTAAAATAAGCTGGTGTTGGAAAGTACTTTTACGGTATTTGGATGGGATATTAATCACAGTATAAATAGTATAGAGAAGAATCTTCATACCAAGCAGCGGGAAACACGCACACATTATCGTGATTTCAGGTTAATTCGGAAGAAAATGTACACTGTCATAATATGAAACACCGCAACTCGGAAGCTACTGTGATGCACAAGGTTGATTTTAAGAACACGGTTGTGTTACTCTACTTTTTATATTTGTATTGTGTTTACGTACAGCGTGATTAAGAAATAATGAAGAACTGCTGAAATTAAGGAAGAGGATATCAGATAATACGGTCATCATTAAATTTCGAAAACAGTTGCAAACTGTAAAGCCGGCTGTACACTCTCGCCGAGACACAGCGAGGCGGCCCGAGTGCGAGAGTGTAAATGGGCGCGCTCGCCTCGTCTCGCCTGTCTCGGACCCTCTCGGTCCGTTGTCGGTATTTTGCGCCCGAGACAAAGGGTCTCGCGAGGAAAACGAGCGCACTACTGTACACTCTCGCGTCTTTCAGTACTAGTCCCGCCGTTGGACAGTGTAGAACAGAAAAATAACAATAATAAACGTCATTATCAGTCATTATCTGTGAGAAATAAAATTAAATATTATTATAAATCTTGGGATTACAATGATATCTTTCGATGCATGGTGAATGGTGAATGGTCGTTTTCGTCCATCTTCTCTGAGTTCTTAACTGCGATTGAACTAAGCGAGAATGTACATGATCGCACTCGGGCAAGGGCCTCTCGTACGAGACTCTCGCCCGAGAGCTCTCGGCGAGAGTGTACAGCGGGCATCATATTACGTCCACATTTTGCAACGCTAACTTTAAACCTGGAAACAATTGCATACAATGTAATGTGTACCAAACCATTTCATAACGTTAACTAATCTAACAAAAAACACATTAGGCAGATTAGGCTGATGCAATATGCAACAGAAATAAACGAAAAATTCGACACGAAAACGAAAAAGTTGCCAGAATTTCGTGTCTTTTAATTCTTGAGACAAGTCTGGAAAAATGTGACGTCATTTTTCATGGACCGTCTGCTTTGAGGATCATATTCCGTCGGGACTCGCTTTGTCTTGGCCGTATGAAGACGTCAGAGTACAAGGACGTCTTAAGTCTATAAAGGACTCTAGAAAAAGGTCACGAGACTCTACAATAGAGCCAAGATTAATGGCGAGCTAATACCAAGTGACCGCTGAATTTTTGAAGAATGCTTATTACTTGAGAAGTGACCTGAATACCTAGAAGCTTCTAAGATTTTTAGCAAGTGTTTTTCCCCCACAACCTATAAAAATTAAGACAAATGTTTTATTCCGAATTTGCTTAGAAATTAACACTTCCAGAATTTTATTATTATACTTTGGCCGCATTTTAGTAAAAAATAGTAACATTGTGCCTAAAAGTAGAGGCTAAATTGTTCGTCATTCGTTCACAATCGACCAATGCACTCAATAATTCTCACCCGAGTCAACAAGTATCTTATGTTTTAATAAAAGTTAGTAGGTCAATTAACAATTGTATGCAGAAGCCCCACTGGGATGCACATTGAATTGACCTACTGTATTTTATTGTTATTGTATTCGGTGGCTGATGAAGAAAAATATGTCCAGAATAGAAAATTCAAGTTTGTGAAGGATTATACATAATTTATTTTGTTTATCTTCAATCTTTATAGCCTTGTTATGCTTCTGAATGTTTCTTTAGAACTATTTATTGATGTGTTAAAAAATTTAATAGGGAACCGTATGGTTATAGGAGCGATGCTAGGAAAACGATTATTATGCTCTCGATATGGACGACTTTAATGGACCATCAATAATACTATTCCAAATTAAGTGCAGCTCGTGGTAAGTTTATGCATCCTGATTGAAAGTGCCTTGGTGTTAACGATCATAACTCTAATGGCTTTAAATAACTTTGATGATCTAAAAGATGAAGTACAGCTACTTGTGTAAGTATGTGAATAAAGTAGAGTTTCCACATGAGAACTTCCCGTATATACCATTTCTAATATAACTTATACTAACAAACCAATAAATGTGAAATCATAAATACAGAGGATATAAATTTTATTAACAAGCACGTGGCCGATATGAAATTTAATGATACATATAAAACCGCGGAACGCTGCCTGGCCAAACGTTACCGTTTCCTACAAGTGGCACGCGAGTTTATCTATTCGTCCAGACGTAATTTACCTCCCCCGGGACCCTTATGACAGCGATATAGGGTTTACTTTGGTGGATACTGCAAGGAAAAGTAAATCAGAACGGGCTGTAGCGACGGACGCAATAAACAAAACCAACGAGACATAAGTGACAGTACAAACGTGCCGACAGACGCACCGTCGGACAAAACGGCCGATCTCGGCGAGATTATCTTAAGCAGGTTCGCTCCGCTCTCGTAAGGAGGCTGTAATGGCCATGTCGAAAGCGATAATTCCAACGCTTTCTTTAAAATATTAGATGCTATCGCGGGAGGGCCATATATAAAACGAGATAAAACTAAATATTGTTTTATTCATGAGAAACGGACAACAATTTGTAACTTTGACCACACCTTGCCGACAACTAATCACTGATTACAGTTCCTTAACAACGAAAATTACTCGTAGAGACATTCTAATATTAGAATTCCAGGGAATTAAACAATCTTCTTTTCCTTTACTCACAGCGGTATTCAATAAACAAATAACCCCTCCTTCAAATCGAACTGAATTCGAGTAGCCATACGAACACTGTAAACAATACTAGAAATACCAGAAGCCGAGTGTAAAAATAGCTCGAGATAAACACGAATTGTAGTTGTAATAAAAACAATGGATATATTCTGTAAGATAAGTCTCAAGTTACGTCCTTAATGAGTATGCATGAATTCAGAATTATCTTCCAAAAGTCTCGAAAATTCGAACCGTTTTCAGTTTATTGTTTGACGTCAAACATTTCAATGCTAACTAGTTTTTACTGGAACTCGTTATATATTTTCTTACTATGGCGTATTTTCTTATAAGCCAGCCCCGCAGACTGCAGACTTTTAGTCGGCCGATAGTTTGATCGAAAGCATTACGAAGATGTATGAAGGTGTGCACACTAAACGGTTTGTATCGGCCGATAATAATGTACTGAAACCCCAACTTGGTCAAATTATCGGCCGACTAAAAGTCTGTACTCTGTAGTCTGCGGGGGCTCTAACTTTACAACATGTCACTTGAAATTCTTCAAACTAATCAATAATCATAGGCAGTAGACACTTTCAGAAACTTTAAGACTCCAGTTGACATTAGTGCTTTTAGAAAACTATCAAAACATGGTTCCTGGTATTTATTAGTGCTACCTCAGCTTGTTCTTCAATGCTTTGAACTGTCAATCCAACAATTCCAACACCACCCAAGGAGTCTCTTTCGTCCCAGATCCTTTTGACCGGACTCCGGTTGTACACCGTTCCGCATACGCAATGCAATAGATGCATTGTCATGCAACGCACACTGACTAACTGTCCGCGTATTGCATTATCGCACCGTAAATATTACGTACAACACTAAATTTGAAACAAGGCTAAGTTTCTAGAATTTCCTTTGTATTTTTCTCATGTATTCAATGACATACCAATTATTTTTATCATACAAAGGTTGGTATTAATTTGTTATTTATTTCCATTTCAACTTATTTCTATGAATGGAGGAAATGACTTTTACTTTGAGACTACACTTTTGTTAGCTTTTTGTTAGAATACATCAAACAATTCTTTTGAATAGTAAAAATTTGTAAACCTGTCTTACTTGTCGTACGACGTCGTTACAAAAAATTTATTGAAACGTTCCAAAAACTTTAACAAAGAAAATTTTTCTTTGGAAATCGGCATTCGCCCAAAATTCAAATTCTTTACAAAAGCTAGGGTCTAAATTATTGCACTGATCACAAAAAAAATTAGACAAGTATTTTGCCATCTGTGTTAAAAATCGGTGATCTGAATATGCTACACTTACTACATTCAGCCTAACCACGTAATATCATCAACCTTGACCCGTATGTATTACAAAAACCAGATGCTATTGTAATCTAAACCTTGATTATTAAAATAAAAAGTAAAATAAACAATTTGTTCGCGTGAGAAACACGCCACACTAATTGCAATACTTTTATTTTGTTGCGCGTCATGGTAGTTTATTTTATGAATTATTATGCAAGAACGAGTTTCAAATGTTTATAATAATTAATAACATACTAAGTTTTACTCATATATAACAAGATATACTCGAACTTTGTTTCATATCAACACTTTAAACGAGTCATTTGTCAAACAAAGAACTACTCACAAAACACTCAATTCCAACGATAAAATATTCATTGAAATAATGATTCTAGATAAAACAAACGAGGTAGTAGATATACAGCATGTAAACAACGAATCGTTATACACTGGCACATATAAGAATAACACTTGCATTGTTAATGATGAAACAGGGGTAATGGCTGAAGACATGAAGCGTGTCATTGTAAAGGATCTGCTAATGAGGAGACTCGACAATGAGGTAGGGGACCACACAGGGGCGTCGAGAGATCTTAGGACTACTAATAGTGCACCTGAATATTTAAAGTTTATACAATTATACATTCATTCCTAGGTATCTTGAATTTGTAGGGTCACCTTCTGACACACTATAAGAAGTTGGTCCAAATAATAGACGTTTGTCTAAAATTGTTCAATGTTAATAGGTAAAAATGTGGCGCTTATCTATTATCATTGCTTATTAATGGAGCAGTATTTAAATGAGTGATGGTCGCCAATAAATATACAATTTTATCGGCACCTTTGGCCTAAGAACATAAACTAATTCTGGAATGCCCAAAGAATGTCCATGTTTGTGTATTCGTTATGACGTAATGTTAGTTTACTAAACTGTGAATGAGATACAACAGGTCCACAGTTAGCATAAATTTAACTTTTTTGGTAGTATGAAGTATCCCATAAATATTTTTTACGATTGTGAGATAACCATTCCCGCCCTAACCGATGAACCGATTTTGCTGATATTTGGTAAGGAGATTGAATCCTGGGAAAGGACATAGGATTATCACGTAAAAATGTGCGGTTCACAGGCAATAAAAATTTTGGCGCAACATCTAATTAAAGATAAAGAATGATTCAGCATTTGACATTCAAATTAGCTCTACCACAGCCAGTTAAACTTGCCAGTGAAACCTTCATAGGCATATGCATTTATACGGGATGCAAAATATAAAGGTCGCTTACAAAGGTCAACGACGTTCTTAAAAAGGACTTATTTTCTACTTTGCTTAATCCCTCACAAGAGTCGAGTGTACTCTAGATTCTAGAATTTCATACACGTGGGAGAGCTACTCCAAGAGCTAGCACTTGACGGTACAACACACTTTGTGCACTAACAAATATGGAAAAACGCATTTGTGAATGAGTTCTATTGTCGGAATGCAATAGCAAGTGCATTTAATTAGTACGTTAGAAAAATATAACGTTGTTTTCTTTAGGCGTGACTATAATTTTGAAGAAATTTTTGCTCTTACAAGTTTTGATGTTAAGTGCAAAATAAAACTTCTAGATTGATAAAAAGATAGAAGTTAGGCAATAGCAACGAATTCAATATTTCGCATATTTATAGAACTAACATAAAAAGGCTATGAGGTCTGGTTTAATAACGCGGGATGAACGCGGATGCAGTTTCTATCTTTTGAATAAATCTGGAGCAAATATTAAAATGATGCGGAATGCTAGTCGAGCACTGAAATGAAAAACTCGACGTATTAGTGAATCGGTGAGAAAGAAATGCTTGTGCTATTTATTAAGTATTTTCAACCCATTTGTATGCTCCCGCATCGTAGGCTTATAGACGCATTGAATAACCGCAGAAAAGCACCACACCGTCGTTAATTTACCGCTAAGTCCACAAATTGAAAGAATCCACCTGTATCAGGTGTCGCTACTGGGAATTGATTAACCGAAACCGTCACCGAACACGAGGCCGTCGAACCGGTTTACGTTACAAGATTAATTGCAAACAAAACTGAATACGCGACAAAACGTATCCGATTTCTGTACGAGCGTACTAGCTCAGTGTGTCAGAAGGATCAAATATCGTAGTCATGGTGCGTAGAAGCCGACAACTCCACATGGCGAGTGAAACGCTACCAAATACAACGGACACTTTCAATCGTTAATCCTTGTACGGGACACCGAGATATGCAAAGCCACGGGGAAGCATACCGTTCTCATAGATGGCGAGCTTCTCCAGTATGGCGGGCGCAGCCCTGCGAGTTCTCGCGTCGCACATCGCGATTATGGATGCGCACCAAACAGAACTGAATCGAACGCAGAAGCCGGGCCGTGTCACGGCCAACTAACAGGATTACCTGTTCTACTGCGCGAGTAAAGTGAACCGTAGATATGGGCCACAAACACCTTAACCGGCTTATTATATTACCCGGATTACTGCTGGACGAGCTTCATTCCGCTCGACCTTTAAAGCGGATTAGTTTCATATCATAGAAGCATGTTTACATAATGCTCTATTTTGCATCCTTGACTGTCGTACACTGTACAGACTTCCGTGTTTTTATGGGATTATTATAATCTGCGGACTTGTTTAATGTTTCGCAAGGAATAATTTGACAGGTTAAAGGTCAATCAATTTAGTATTAACGTTGTAACTTGTCTAACTTGGCAATTCAACAAAAACCATCAGATTAAGTGACCGCCTATAAGACTGATACAGTAGATAGTTTTTGTCCAACACAAGTTAGTGTCAACTACATAACAGATACCATGGTCTTTGAAGCGTCATTAGGCACAGGCTAGTAAGGGCACAAAATATATGTAAGTTGTAAGGGATACTACGTGCTATTAAGCACCTTACAAATTACCTACATTGCGGGTTTTTCCAACCCAGAAGAATTTTATTTATGAGTTCGCTTACTAAGAAATAAGAACCATTAATAAATGCAACCTTAAAAATGCATTCCGCATGGCGCATTCTCTGACATACAGTGGTAATTAATAAGTGTCTCATAACCATAATATAATTTTCTTAACCATGGTGCAAAGGCATAGTGACTCATTATTAAGAGTTTGAAGAGGACAAATTGATGGAAAATAAACATAAACTCTGTTTGAATTAGACCAAATCCTTACAATTCTTGTAAGAGTTATCATACAAATTCTAAGTTACATTTCTGAACGCTGATTACAATTTATAATCTTAACTCCTTTGGCACGCGCCATAGTAGGCTGTGACCTAAATGCACTTTAAGTCAGTTTGAGTAACAGCCACAGTACTCAAGCCTTATGCAGGCAGAAAATTGAAAGTTTTAAAACTTTTTAGTAGTAAATAGGAGAATATTTCTCGTTGTGGCTAGTAAAATTGAGATTTCAATGGTTTAAATAATAATTGTTAAAGTTGGTTAGTGGAAACTATTATGGAACTTTTTAATTTCTCGATAAAATCCAGCCTTTTCTAGAACTCTATCATTAGGTACGTTACGTAGGAAGGATGAAAAATTCAAAGGACTTAGATTTTTCAAAAACGCTTCGTACGTTATTTATTTGATTGAACTTCAATTTATCTAATAAAACATTAAACAAGTAACATGACAATGTACTTACCCCTATCTACACTTAAGTTTTAATTGGAATAATAATACATGTAATTACGAGTGTGATAACTTGATAAGATGACATTTAATATACACTCCAATCATGGACTTCTATATTGCATATTTTTCACAATATTATGATGTCACGAATAACGCCAGTTATTACTGAAAAGGGCGAAAATGTAACTTATTCGTATAAATCTTTGGTAATATACCTACCAACTTCCAAGCAACATAGGACCTTAGTTTTTCTAAAAAACTAATACGATATACAAGCTTTCGTCATCAAAGCTAGCTTTTTTCGGATGCAATATTCGGTGCTTTCACATATAAATGGGCTATAAAAACTCATAAAAAGGCACAATTTTGGGTGTGTCTCGAATTACCATTTCTGTTCCATGGTAGGGAATGCTTTCATAAAAACTACAGTTAGGCTTAAATTCGTATAATAAAGTTTCGTAAGCTTCTGGAAGCACGGAACTGCGCTGTTATAAATGTAATATTGAGACGAATTTTCCTTCTTTCTTTACCCGACTGCAGCTAAACTAAAAAAGAGATTAATTTGCTAACTTGTATATTTGTTATTTTTTGTACTTTGCGCAAGTGTATATAATATCTGTCTTATTTATACCTCTTCAGTTCTTTATCCTCAAACTACTACACCAATTTGTATAAAATTTGGTATGCGTCCAGGAAGGTCGGCCAGGAATCCGGCAACGCACTTGCAGCTCTTCTGATGTTGCGTGGGTCCATGGGCGACGGTAGTTGCTTTCCATCAGGCTTATTTCATAAAAAAAGGAAGAGATGCTTTTTTCGTTTGGATTGTTTTGATTGTTTTGATTACAGTCTACAGAAAAACGCACCTTTCTTGCTGAGCAGCGCTACAAAATAATATATCAGTAGTTAGGCTGTGTTTCCACTGAAGCGGAGCTGAGCTTAGCGGTGCCCGAATCGACCAATCGTGCTATTCCAGCGGAATGACAGCGAAGATTTCGAGCATGGTGATTGGTCAATTCGGCACTGCTAAGCTCCGCTCCGCTTCAGTGGAAACGCAGCCTTATATTTTTATTTATACCGCTCCCAAAGCTTACTCGATCAGCAGATACACATTGTCTTTGTAATTGAGCAGTCAAAACATGTGATTAACCTGACGATGTAATAATATATCAACCAAATGACACATCTAACCACTTGTTCACCTACCATTGTTTATGTGTACTATTCATGAGCAAGCATGTAATAGAAAACAATACAGAAATTAAAGCTGAGTAACACTTATCATTGGCTCCACCCGCGTAAAAATTAAAAACACTGTCGCTTACAAACTTACATTTTTCAGCGACAAAAAGTATTTTGTATCAATCAATATCGGTCTAGACTCTATCAGTTTCAGGTCGTAGTTTCAAATAACTAAAAGCAACAAGTTAGGTTTCTAGTGACATGTTACGTTGTTAGAAATGGGTGCTACTCTGCTAGAAATAGAAAAGGCAGAAATAGAGCTACATGAATTTACTGTTTTGAGTTTAGATCAAACGCACGCTAACACGCAAAATCAGCGATTTGTTAACAGCTCGTTGTCATAGTAATATGAATAATTCCCTAAATATAACGAGTACTTATGAATATTTATACTTCCGCGTGTTAAAACTGTCAGTTCAATTACTTTACAAGTATGGCAGTGAATGGTATGCGCTTACGAAATGCACAATGCACTCCCACCCGCTGAGCTAATGCGGTTAGAATTTTTACACATTGCAACACCGACGGTGTGGCCATATTTTTTAAAATAATGCTACAATAATTATGTACTTAGCACATCATTCTAGTTATATATAATAATTATCGTGTCTTTGTAGATCTTTGATGAACCAAATTGCGGATAAGATCTATTAGCACCTTATTAGAGTTCGTAGATTTCGAGATCTAACGTTGTAAGTCTAATGATGTAAGTCGTAACGAATCTATTATTAACTTTAATATTTCCGTATTAACCGATTAAGTTTGTGGTTTACTTGGAAGCCTGTGAACTATCCGGTAACCATTAAACAATGTCATAGACAAAAACTTACACATCAATCATTATCATCATTAAATGAATTTCTCAATGATGCGCAGGACCGCAAATATTCAATCTAGCTATGTAAATTTTGAAGGCCTACTGTAGGTGCGTTTACTTCCAGGTAGACCCCCAGGGGTCCACGGGAGCCCGACAGGGGTCTACGCTTGCGTGAGAAAAAAATGGGGGTCCACAAGTTGCTAACGGGGGTCTATAAATATTGTATTTGGTGACCTGACATGACTTCTATGAATGCTGCCCGCCCGCCTAATAGGCTACTTGACCTATATTCAATTTTATTGAACAAATGCATATTTCTAGTAGAACTTGGCCTAGGAAACCGTATTTCACCCTTATTATCAAATAAAAGCTTATGATTGATAAATAAAGTCGATTTGAAAATATGATTTTATGAAAATAGGAATTGTACTGACGAAAACGCTTTTGCGGTACTTCCGATTGGGATGTGACGTCATCCTCATACAAATTTAATATCTTTTATTTATCGCGCTCGCTATACGTAAGTTTATTTGTACATAAATAATAAGAATAAGCTATATTTTCTTGAATAATTCAAAGAAAACATCAGTTTTATATATATTATCTCCATTTATTGTAGACGGGAAATGAAATGGCCAAAACTTTTCTCCAAAAGTTTTCAACATTACAAATGATTTCTAATTTCTTATATAATTATTTTATAATTTTTTGGCACTTTTAGACTCGTACATTTAGCACATTAAAAAATTTTCAATAAAGAGAGTTTAAAATACAAAGCGTATGACGTCACACTATGGCGGACAGTGTTTTCGGCGCCATTTAAGAGGCATATTTTTCAATAAACATTTTTATGGGTTTCTACTGTGTAAAATATTAAAATATTAGTTTTTTTGTAAAAATGAATGATTATGAAGCGATTAGCATGAAGAAAAAAATTAGGTCTAGCGAAAAGGAATTTTAATCCTTCAAGCCCCATTAAGAGCACCGGTGATCGCGACAACAATAAAATACAATAGCATTTCCAAGAATCCGCGCTCGAAGGATTAATGTCTCTTTTCTCGGAGCTCGTGGGTTCGATAGTAAAACTTTTTAAAGGTTTGGACATAGGACTGATGCGTCAAATGGGATGAAGTCGGATTTCTCCGACCGACAAACGACTAGTGTCGTGCACCGGATTACTCGGTACATTTTTCGGTTTATTCAGGTATTGCGCATGCACATATTATTTTTTTTTTTTGGGCATGGGAAACCCATCATGGGTCCCCCGGGTTGGGTATGTGCCTCAGTTAGCTGAAGCACCCCGGGGGTATGTGAGACTCCTACTCACTAAAACCACCTGCGGTTCGCCTTCAGCCGTATAGAGGAGGGATATCCCGGATCTAACAAACACAGGACTCCCTTCACAAATGCACATATCTTAATATATATATTTCTTGTGTGCGTGTGTATGTGACTGAACTCCTCCTAAACGACTGGACCAATTTTGATGAAATTTTTTGTGTGTGTTCAAGGGGATCTGGGAATGGTTTAGATTCACAATTTTGTCCGCTGGATAATGTTTTTTTAATTAATTTTTAATTTATTAGTAGTTGTTGATTTTGGAATGTTTTACATTGGATCCGACATGTGTCAAATTTTAAATAATATTCGAATTCGAATTTTAATTTTAGTCTGTCCCGACAGTTAGCGCTGCGATCAAATTAAAAAAAAAGCAAAAAAACGTTTGCTGGGACAGCTAGTACACTATAAAAAGCGTAGCTGGTTTAATATCAATGAAATATGCCATCGGCATCTGTGGAAAAACCTCTCATAGGGTCCAAATCTATAGAAACTGCGAAGTAAAACAACTGTGTAACTCTGACGTTATAAGCCCACATGGTTTGCTCATTACGCAAATACCTCGTGCAATACTAATGTATTATAGAATTGAAAGTCGTTGTATAATATTACTGGTGTTCCTATTTCGACGGCAGTAATATGTCCCCGTCAATCAGTATTGGACCTTTGACCTGAGTTCTGATTCATAGTATTCCAAGAAAACGAATGCCCTTTACAATATACTTAGAAAATTGAAGTTACACTAAAATGCGTTTATCAACAATATGGGTCGATCACAGCTGGGAGATAATAATAATATAATACCCAAAATAAAGTAGACTGTATTAAGTTTGTTTAAATGGTGCAGGTAGACTAGTACGTGTAGGTTACCACTTACCGGTATTAATCCTTCGATCGCGAATTCTTGGAAATCTATTGTTATTCTATTAACCCATTTACCGCCGCTGTACTCAATTGGGTACACCTACAAAATTAAGGATAGTTCAAAATTTTGTGGTATCACATCGCAGTTTTTTATTTTATATATTTAATTAAAGATAAAGCTTTAACTTTTTTTAGCAAATTTATACTGGAAACCAATATTTTTAGTCATAAGGTAGGTTTGAAACTAACAGTTTTGCGACCTGCAGGAGTAAGCTCATAAATTCTCTCTTTATTTTAATAGCATAATATTCAACCACTTTATGTGTTTGTTTTTTTAGGGTTCCGTACCCCAAGGGTTAAAAACGGGACCCTATTCATGATACTTCGATGTCTGTCTGTCCGTCTGTCTGTCTCCAGGCTGTATCTCAAGAACCGCTATAGCTAGAGTTCTAAAATTTTTACAGATTGTGTAGTTCCGATGCCGCTATAACAACAAATACTAAAATAAAAATAAAATTAATATTTAAGGGGGGCTCCCATACAATAAACGTGATTTTTTTGGCCTTTTTTGCTCGTAATCAATAATGATAAGAGGTAGGCACTTGAAACTTTCACGAAGGCCTTAAATGTAAATGTACTTTAATATTTAATAATAATATTTAAATAAAATAAAAAATTAAGTGGGGCTCCCATACAAAAAACACAATCCGACTCGCACTTGGCCGATTATTATTCAATACATTGTTATCTATATAATAAATAACAAGTTAGTAATAGATTATTGAAATAGACGGAAAAATTGTGATTCAAACACTACTGTACCTAGTTCAGTACAATGGCCGAATCCACTAGCAAAATTTTCATTTTTTCAGAATTTTTAAATATTGAGTTTGATTAATTTTAACATCTTATATCGTTATGAATACTAAAGAAAAGCTATTTTGTGCTCCTTTTATAAATAAAAATTATCATATACTTACATTCAGAAAACTCATAAGTCATAACATAGTGAAAATGTCCGTTCTCTTATACATTTCTGTGTCCTGAAATTACAGACGTTGTAGACAGAAAAACGCAGGTAAAATAGCAGCTAAAAGATTTGACAGTAGCTAAACCTTGTAAGAGGATTCTATCTTGTCAGTAAAAATAAAGCTAGTATCAACTAGAATAGATATTATAATATCTACAAAATTTTCATTTGCAAAGTGTTAAGGTAACATAAGCTAATATAGGCACTCCTTCGTAAGTAAGAAATATGACTCCTGAAATCACCCTGTATAGTTTTTACTTCTTATATCTATTAGTGGATATCAAGAACGAAAGTTTACTAGCTTCAGCTACAGATACCACTACAAATTATGAGAAAAGACGGAACGCAAATCACCTCTTTGGGTAAAGACGATGATGGATTTTATTTACTTATTTGAATTATGTCTTTTCTCTTGTGATTGGTAATGATTAGCGTTTGCATTGACCACTTACGACTCTTGATGATAGCATGGTTTATATTCTCTTTCGACGAAACATCGTAACATTTTACTTGTGTCAGAAAATATAATGCAAACGAGGTTATCCTCCTCGCCAGTCTCTAGTTTACCTCAAAATAGTATCGATCACTACCCCAAAAATGTTTCTAAATAGTGTCAAAATGTAAAACATCATGCAGGAGTTCGTTGTCAGTGCAAAAAAAGTAATAAAAAAGTAATAAAAAAAGTAATAAAAAAGGCCAAAATTGATTTCTGATTAGATCGAAATAATTACGCGCGCCGCACCACGCAATGGAAAAACTCGACACAACCATGCCTAAAATATTGACTAGGTACATAGTTAATTATTATATAAATTACTTAAGATTTTGAAGCCATATTTTAGCCCAGCAGCCTTTAGTTACATGACCACAACGTACGGTACCGTTCGATCGTGGAAAAACGAGACACAATAGCTTATCTTTTGTTATCGCGGCCGGATGTGGCCGCTTGGGGCTTGATGAATTAATATTTTATATTATGTACAAACTACAACCTTCGATCGCGGATCCTTGGAAATATATTGTTTACGCGGTCGAATTCGACCGCTTGGGACCTGATTAAGGTTCTAATAGGTTAAGCTTGGCACCTGAGTCATTTAGTTTTATTAAAACGAGGCGTCTTTTTTCTAGTACTTGCATTGCTAGAAAATCTACTGTAATTATTATATTAGAAGTTATGACTATGAGTTTTGGAAATTGAACCAAACTGCGCCATACACAGGAATTCTCTCGTCCTCGTTATTTTTAATTTTCCAGTAACGAACACGTCATCATGTCTGTCTGTCAATCCACTTCCTGACGAAGAAAGTTCCGAAAGCATTTAACCGTGTAATGTGGTTTTAATTGTTGTTTTCATAAATATCAGACACGCATAATATTACACACGCATTTTTGTGTTTAGCAGTCGTTAAAGGACTTAGTTTTCCATTGCATATCCATACTAAAATATTATTATAAATGCGAAAGTGTGTCTGTTCTTCTCTTCACGCCCAAACCTCTGAACCAATTTTGCTGAAATATGGTATGGAGATACTTTGAGTGCCGGGAAAGGACATAGAATACTTTTTATCCCGGAAAAATGTACGGTTCCCACGCAACGGAGTTGCGGGCGTTAATTGTGTATAACAAAACTTAATTATTGTTGTTTTAATTTTAAATATTATCAGACACGCATCTTACACATGCATTTTTGTGTTAAAGCCTAAAGGATTTTAGAATTTAGATAATAGATAGACCGTAATCATTAAAATGTATAATACCTTTCGCGTCAATAACGAAAATTGGATTAAGAATACTAATCAGATGCTAATTTTATAAAGGAAAGATTTTGATTTGAGATTGGATAGGCTCCAAAATTACTGGACCGATTTTAATGTAACTTCGCGGAGATGTTGAGTAAATTCCTCGTGTTTTCCACGGTCTACATGAGGTTGAACATAGGCTACTTTTGCGCGTATTTTTGCACCCGTAAATCGCCTAAAACGAATAAGTAAAATAAATTAATTTTCATGTAATGCGTAGTGGGCTGAAAAAATGTTAAAAACCCTAAATTGCCGAAAAAGTACGACGAAATGAGACTGATCTCATTTCGTCATACTTTTTCGGCAATCTCAGCAGTATAGGCTCAGGCCTATACTGCTGAGCTGAAATAGTAGAATAAAATTAATGTAATAAGGTTCTACCTTATTACATTAATTTTAATAATTCCGAAAATAATATGCACCCTTTTCAATTTTTGCATATTTTCGGAACTTTTATTTAGAGAATGTACAAAAAGGAACCATTGTACAATAATTCCCATTTTCCACTTATTTTCTTGTGTACCACAGGCAATGGAGAACAACTTTTGATATTTGATAATGAATAAATTAGGTACGTATCTATGTAAAATATCTATGTTACCTTGAAAAACTTTTTCAATTTTACCAACGAAACATTCGGACAGATTTTTTGGGTGTCTGCAAGTCGGATTTATTATTTGAATAAGAGCAGCTACTAATCCATCGCGTTTTTCAGTGATAATTATCATTAAAGTAAGTAATAAGTAGCTGATAAAAAAATTAATATAAATGAATAGGTACGGTATTATTTTAGCAAGTACAAGACCCAAGACCCAAACAATATTACGTTCTAATGTTCATAATTATTATTATCTCAGATAAATCTATATGAATTATGCAGTATAAATTATGCTGACTTGTTTATTCTTATTTAAAAGGCATGGATAATATTATTATCTATTTCATAAAAATATAAATTATACTTCGATAACACATCACTTACCTTCCAGGAAATCACTTCGCTATATAGCGCAGCACTCAGTTGTAGTCGCAAAGTAGTATAAATTGCAATTATTCGCAACAAATCAGTGCTAAACAGTCCAACAAAAATATTTTATAAGATCACACAAACCACGAGAATAAACAGCTTGTTTCACTACAACTCCGCAGAACTCGATTGATAAACAAAACATTCGGATTTCGTCTGTCGCTGTCGGCAAGCAGCGCGCGCAATCTAGTGTTGCCATATGCAATAAAACTTTGTCTTCTTCTATTTCTTATTATTTTGTTTTATAAAAATGCCATATTACGGATCATAAAAATATAACACAAAAATATTACACCTAGCTACTTATACACTTACTAAAAGTATTAAATTATAAATCAATTGTTCTATAGGTATACCACTCTACACGTTACTAATAATTATTACAATTATTGATTTTATTTTTAAATAATAAGCAAAAAAATCCTAAAAGGGCTTTTGTTTACAGTAATAATTTTTTATGTATTTATTTCTAATATCAGAAAATGACACTTCAGAAACCGCCTACATGAGGTAAGAATGGGTCATTTTCTTATTTTTTTTAATTTGATTGTCAAACAGCTTCCATTTTAGTAACTAGATGGCGTATGGGTAGACAACTATCGGTAATACGGGTAATACCAGGGAATACCATCAATAATTGCTACAAAACCGGGCAAAAGAATGTAAAACTTGATACATTTCAATTTGAAAAAGACACAATGATATTCCAATGAATAGGATAATAAAGTTATTATAACGATGTTTTAGTTAAAACTCACGGAAGAAATAGCCCTATTTATCGTTATTCACACCAAATGTCACAGGAATTATAAATTTTGATTTTGACAACATCTTTCCTGCACTTGTGCACGATAACGGATATTTAATGGCCAATATTTTACCAATAATGAACATCAAAACCCAAATAACACAATTTGGGAAAAAATAATAAAAACCACACCAACAATAAAAAGTAGAAGAAGTTTGAAAGTAACAAGGCCGCCACAAGCTACGAGCAAGGAAGTCTATGGAGAAGCCGTTGTCAACATATATAAATTTTTACTTATACAAATATCAGGCATTTATGGTACAGAGCGTTAAATATAACTTTGTCTCTTTCATTCTACAGTATAATTGCATTTGACGAAAGAGACGAACATATTTCAGTTATTGCATATTCTTGGTAAAATTCTGTCAAAAGTTTAGGTACGTGCCAGATCCGCCATCTTTCGCAACGAGTTTCGTGGTAGTTGTGCTGTCAAGAGGCTGTTTATAATTTGGAAAAAATGAGTTTTATCGATTTAAATACGAGAAAATAGGATAATAATTACGTGGAAGTGTGAGAAAACTGTTTATCAAAATGACTAAATGTTGTATTGTGATGTGTGGTGCAAGAACCCTAGGCAATGGCAGCCATTTTATGTAACGAATCTATGGTTTAGGTATGCACGTTTTTTTTGTAGGTATTTCAAGTCCTCTTTTTTCTTTGGTCTGAGGCCACAAGGCCGTTCAGTTGTCAGCAATGATTGTCAGTTTTCAGTTTGACAAGTTTTCTATTTTAACAGTATGTTCCTAAACTATTACCAGTATAGTAGCCTAATCACTTAGGCCAATGATCGCTTAGGTTTAAGATTTTTTAATTTATGTCATACTTGACAGTACACTGATATTTTTTAGAAACACAACCAATATGTAGTCAGTGATGCCAACCTGCAGATAATTTCAGATCCGGTGGGGAACCAATAGAAAATCTAGAAGTGTCTACCACTGCGCCGTCTGGTGGAGATTTAAAAAGAAAACAACCCATAGAAAGAATAGGTTTAAAACAAAATAGTGGTTTGGAATAATCTCTCAGGTTTGTACTGCTTTGTAAAAGATGTAAAAAAGAAATGTGTCAAATTATGACAACCAATTCTTTGTGATCTGTCAAGTGTCAACTGTCAAGCTAAAATCGAAAAATTTGTATTCCGTGTGCAACTTTTGCAAATCGCCAGGGCATAATTCAATAAATATTACACTTAAAACTCTAATTAATTATAAATAGATAATATTAAGGATGGGATATAGATTTTTAAAACTCGCATCCTCTTCTTTTAAAGTAAGTTTAGTTTTTGTAATATCCCTCAACCACAAGCATGACATTCTCGGGTTATGCAATATCTATCTACTGTTTTATGCCGATAATTAAATTTAATATTTAATTCCTATAAATATCACCTAAACTATGACATATTTTTTACTTATTCGTTTAAACTAGTTACAAAATTTTCTAAACAAGCTTACATTCATTCATTTGGAGAAGTCAGTGTCTTTGACCTTCAAACATGTGACCGCCTATAAAAATTTTAATATTTATTTTGCTTGTAAATTTCAAAGTTTTAAATGTACACAGTAGTCTCAGTCACAATCATAAATAAATGTAAATATGATGGTGGTGTTTCAAAATATGTACCTATTCCATACTTTGTCATTGTGTTTACATACCTACTCAAAATTCAAATAATTTGGTTTTTTTATTTTCAGACTGGAAGTGTAAGGATCGGAATCAGACATTACTCATCCACACACGATGCTGATCTCGTAGTTATTGGGTCTGGCCCTGGTGGTTATGTTGCGGCCATCAAAGCAGCACAATTGGGTTTAAAGGTATGTAAAACTGTACCTGTATGTTACTACCACTTGCCTGACTACATAAAAAGAATTAAGGTTTAACCTGAATATTACATCAGGTATATACAGTGTTATTACATATAAAGAAAATCTATTTATGTTATTATTCAAAGGCTTTCATATGCTGAGTTTTTTTACACAATTCATATGAACTACAAAGCTAAAAAATACACAAAATTTGAATTAAAATTGGGGAAATAGACACCACCAGTCCCCCACCTAGACATGGTTGTAATGAAAAGTATTATCTTCCTTCTTTTTATATATTATATCTATTTTACTTTCATGAGCAAATTGGTGTTTGTTTTAGACGGTTTCCGTCGAAAAGGACCCAAGCCTGGGAGGAACATGCTTGAACGTGGGCTGTATTCCCTCGAAAGCACTGCTGCATAACTCTCACCTTTACCATCAAGCTAAACATGACTTCAAAAACAGAGGCATCGAAGTTAGCAATGTTTCGTACGACTTCAAAGCTATGATGGCTTACAAGGAAAAGGCAGTCAAGGGCCTCACTGGTGGAATTGCTATGCTCTTCCAGAAGAACAAGGTAGAAAAGTTTAAGATAATTCTAATAAGACTCTTGAGTACTCTTACTCAAATAAAATAAATAAATAAAATAAAAAATCCCTTTATTCTGCATATTTACAAATTTTGTGGTTTAGATGCTATAATATTTTAGATCAGATCTCTTAACACAGTCTGCCTCTCGGCATAGGCCTCCTCCAACGACTTCCACCATTGTCTGTCTTTTGCAACCCGTCTCCAGCTTGGACCCGCTGTAAGTTTTAGCTCGTCTTCCCATCTTTGGTTTTGTCTTCCTCGGTTTCTTCTGCCATCCCTTGGGTGCTGTCACCTCTCTACTCCATTTTCCTTTTGTGTCCCGTAACATGTGGCCAGTCCAACACCATTTCTGCTGGTCAATGCGAGTTAGGACATCAGTGATTCCTGTTTTGGTACGGAGGTCAGTATTTCTCACTCTATCCAGTCTCCTATGTCCGGTCATACTCCTTTCCATAGCTCTTTGGCACCTAGCGAGCTTAGATCTTTGGACTGCAGTAAGAGCCCAAGTTTCACATCCATAAGTCAGGCTGGGCAATATGCACGAATTAAAGGTTTTTTTCTTTATAGCCATACTCATATTAATTTCCTTCATCATTTGGTCTCTAAAGGATATAACCTGGCCAAGGAAGTATACTCCTGCACATATTGTAATGGTTCATTGTCCAAGTTAATGCATGTCTCGGTGTTGTTAGTCATAAGTTTTGTTTTTTTAGGTTTATTTTAAGTCCAATTCTTGCGCTTTCTTTGTTCAGGGTTGACACCATTTGCTCTAATTTAGTTTGATCCTCTTCTAGCAGCACCAAGTCGTCAGCGAATCTGAGATGACTGAGTTTTTTGCCGTTTACATTAATGCCATATTTGTCCCAGTCTAGTCTCCGAAATACACTCTCTAGAGCGGCTGAAAACAATTTGGGGGATAACGGATCCCCTTGCCTTACGCCTCTTTCTACATTGAACATGCCTTCCAACGTTTCCATCTGCATTTTGGCTTTGCTGTTGCTATAAATAGTTTTGATGACATCAATGAATGTTGCTGGTACGCCTTGTGTTTCAAGCTGTGCAGAAGGTGAGTGTGGCTTTAAATACTGTCGAATGCCTTGGCGTAGTTGATAAAGGCTATATAAATTTGTTTATTGTACTCGGTATACTTTTCCAATATTTGTTTAAGAGTGTGGATATGGTTGATTGTCGAAAATCCTTTTCGAAAACCCGCTTGTTCGACTGGTTGTTGTTCGTCCAGTGTTTTATTTAGTCGGTCTAGAAGTATCTTTGCGAATATTTTATATATGTTCGACATTAAACTTATTGGTCGGTAGTTTTCCATGTCTTCTCTGCTTCCGTTTTTGTGTAGTAGAATAATATGGGATTTTGTCCATTGCTCTGAGATTTTACTCTTTTTAGTGATGATTTCGTTAAATATTTTATTGAGAATAGGAGTTAGTACTTCTATCGTACCTTTAAGGAGTTCGTTTACTATTTTGTCTGGTCCAGGTGATTTCTCTGCCTTTTGGCTTTTTATTGCTTTTGCAACTTCGCATTGAAGTATTTCCTGAATTGGTATTGTGTCTTCATTGTCAAACTGATTTGCTTCGGTATAGGTGTCATTATTTTTGGTTGTTACTTCAGGAGCTTGTTTGGCATAGAGCTGGCTGTAAAACTGCGTGGCTATTTCACTGATGGTTTTTCTTCTTGTTGTGGTTGCTGTTCTCTTTTTAAGTCTTGGTATCCACTCTTTCCCAGCATCTCTTAACTCTTTTAGTGCCTTTTTTACTCCTCCCGTTTTCGTAATGTAGTGTTCCAAAGTTTTCAGTCTTTTAGTTTTCCTGTCCTTTCGTATACTTTGCCTAATTCTTTTGCTTAGATCAGTTATTTTTTTTATTGTTTCCTTTCGTGGATAATTCAATATCTCTTACTCAAATAATCTAAGTCGAACACAGTCTCTACTGTATTCATGGTGTATGAATACAGTAATTTTGGTTATACCTTGTCTGTCAAGCAACAAGTATCAGATGTAGACAAAATATTGCAAAACTATAGCCCGGTCACGTTAACTTGACGCATCGCTGAAATACAAAATGCATTCCAGTGATGCGTCAGGTTGATGTGGCTGTGTTATAATATCTTATTACAATTCGTTATGAGTAGAGACCGGATTATATGCAACATAAAAAGCTTATTATATGCATGCAAATATGCATGAAAAATGCTTGAAATATGCATGAAAATTGGCAGAATATGCAAAATTATGACAATATGCCAATTCAAAATCTGCATACAATTAGTAAATTATTTTTGATGGGCGATAATAGATCGTACAGTAACATTATAATATGACTTTAAAATTATTTAAAATTTTTGTAAAGGTAAGCATTCAAATATTCTTCTAAATTTTCAGTAATAAGATTGTGTCTACGATCATTTAGAATATTTTTGTAAATAGAAAAGGTTCGCTCCACATTCACTGAGGAAACTGAGCAGAATTTGCACTTGGGTGCTATGTTAGCACTTACGGTTTCTGGAAAAAGTTCTGCCGTTAAATTTGAAGTTAGCGAGCGCGACTTTCTTCAGTCTCTTTCATTTTATTATCGTAACTGTCAAAACAAAAGACGCGCACGGCTACAGGCTGCATTCGAAATGCAGTAAAAAGTCACAACTATTACTCGATAGCCTTTATGTTATTTATGTTTTGTAACTGTTATTGTTATTTTTGGTCGCATTTCGGAACGCAGCATTCGTGAAAAATGTTGTAAATGTACCGATAATATGCATCATAACTAGATCTTAGGTAAAATATGCTATTACTGCTGAGAATGGCTAAAATATGCAAATGCATATGCAAATATTCAAATGCATATGCAAATATGCAAATGCATATAATCCGGTCTCTAGTTATGAGTCAAACTCACAAATATCAGGTAGATAATTTTGTTATTTAACATGCCGGCTCCATAATCTCGTCATGATTGATCAAACCATGCGTCGAGTTAATTTGACCGTGTTATATTACAAGAATATTTTTATAAAAAATAATATTAGTAAAATAAAGTTAGTAAGTGAAAAAACCGCCAGCATAATGACAGTTTCAGAAACTTTTGTTTACTTGATGTAGCTTTATTACTAATTCTTCTCTTTCCTCATAGTTCTGGCATAAATCATAATGTAAGATTCCTGTTTAATTATTATTTAATCAAGAATGTATGTTTTTAAGGTTCAACTTGTCCGTGGAGTGGGCACCATTGTGGCACCAAACAAAGTGGAGGTCAACGGAGAGAAGGGCACTGAAACCATCAACACCAAGAACATTCTCATTGCCACCGGATCTGAAGTCACACCATTCCCAGGAGTCACTGTGAGTATTTTTAACCCCCGACATAAAAGAGGGGTGTTAGTTATATTTACTATTTAGTATTTACCAAAAATTAAAAACAAGTTGTGTTATTATGAATAAATTATAATATTCATAACATAAAATCCAAGATGCTTCAAGATCTTACTAACATTATATTTAAAAGATAATAATATTGTTTTATTGTAATCATGCTGAATTTTGATTTATACTTTAGAAATGTAATATTTTAGAGCTATCAAATCATCAATAATAATGTTATCACTGTACTTTTTCTTCTTATTATTATTCCGACTTATTAGTAAATTCAGGAGCTAAAGTATTTTCAGCTTTGGCATATTATGCAGTATGTTTAAGTAATTTATAAATTATTTTCTTGCAGTTTGATGAGAAACAAATCATCACCTCAACGGGTGCTCTCTCGTTGACTGAAGTACCTAAGAAGATGTTGGTTATTGGCGCCGGTGTGATTGGTCTTGAGCTGGGCTCAGTGTACCAGAGACTGGGTGCTGATGTCACCGCTATTGAGTTCCTTGACAGCATCGGAGGTAAGGATAAAAACTTTGACACACAAAAATATTCCTGCAACATACTCCTTCCTCTAGGGATGTGACTCTAATTCCTTTCTATTGTTCCGGTTCAGTGATCTGTTTGCCTTTTAGCCTACTTATTTTTCATAAGGAAAATCTGAAACTCCCTCCTGTAATTTAAAATGTTGGTGGTTACTATGAAAACTTTGTTTATTAAAATCAGATTGATCCCTCTAGCCCCAAGCGGTCGCATGCAACTGCGATCCAAGAATCCGCGATTGAGGGATTATTATCTAATGCTCATGAATAAAGTATGTGGTGGATCACACATAACACTTCATAGCTACTGGCTACGGCCTTACCCATTGGGTGTTTTCACACTGCGACGGTAACGACACGACACGATACCACAGAACAGATAAGGGCCACCGCACATATAATACAATTTCAAGTTGGCCGACTATCGTACGTAAACTAAATTGCGTAGTGTCACAATTTAATTGGACAACTTCATCGTGTACGCTGCCAGCCGCAGACTTTTAGATTTAGTTGGTAACGGTGTTGCTAGCCTAGCGACGTGCGTGTTAAAGTGCGTAAAAAGCACGCTTTTATTGTGACACTAATAAAACGAAGGCGAAAAGAAAGGAGAATATTTTGGGTGCATTCAATACTGAGTGACAGAATATTAGAATTAGTACGATAGTCAGTTTGTGCGATAGTCGGCCAACTTGAAATTGTATAATATGTGCGGTGGCCCTCTATTCTGTGGTATCGTGTCGTGTCGTTATCGTGCAGTGTGCAAACGCCCAATGCGAGGCCCCGGCCGGAAGTTCTCTGCAAGGCCCTTTGTCTTAAAAAAAAAAACACCTGTTCGCCACTGGCTTCTAAAATAACCCCACTTTATAACTTTACTATAGTTTTGCCCTATAGAAAAGTCTCTCACAACTCTGAACCCAACTTCCAGGAATCGGCATTGACGGCGAAGTGTCCAAGTCTCTGCAGAAGATCCTGGCCAAGCAGGGCATGAAGTTCAAGCTGGGGACCAAGGTGCTCGGAGTGAGGAAGGAGGGAGGCGGTGTCAAGGTTGACGTGGAAGCGGCCAAGGGAGGGAATAAGGAAGTGGTGAGTAAACGAGCATTTGTTGATTGATAAAAGTGATTATTATTATTATTGCAACAGATTTTCTTAGTTGATGTAATCACCAATCGCAGATATTTGCATCTTGTGAATTGGTAAAGTATTGTCGCAAACAGGCAAATTCCTGAAAGAAGCCTGAAATGACCGCATCTCACAATAGTTTTCGCAACTTCGACAGACGGGAATTTCTATATTGCGTTGAAACAGTAATTTATCGCAATTAAAATTGACTTAATATGTCATTTCCCAGGATCAAAGTATCTCTTTTCCAAACCAACTTCAAATTGGTAACAGACGGCATAGACTGAAAAGGTAGAGATTTTATGGACCTCTTTTAATACCTTTTTGACGTTAATTGTGTAGTTGTATTATGTATAGGAACAATCTTATTATTTCTCTATAAACTAAATTACCCATAAATCATAATACACATAAAGAAAAACACAAAGTATCTATTTGAATGTTTGTTTTGCTTATCAGTGTGTGTTAGAACTTCAAGATTTATTCTTATCAATGTTATCTGTGAATAACTTGCTTGACGCAATATCGAGTAAGTTTTCGATGCAGTGATTATTTTTGTATGATATCCGTAGGTCATGAACAAGAATAAGAAAAAATATGAATGTAAAGGAAATCAACTTCTATCAGTACGCATTTTGCCTATAATTTTTGCGATTCTTTACAGGGCCTGTAGACAAGTGGCAAAGCGCTAACGCTAACGCTAGCGCTACAATATGTATGTTATTTGACATAAGTCATTGCTTCGCTAGTGAATACTAATGTCAAATCCATACATTTTGTAGCGCTAGCGTTAGCGTTTTGCCAGTTGTCTACGGGCAGTATTGCTAAACTTGTCTTTGCAAGTTAGCATCACAGTATTGGTAACTTGCAAAGGCAAATTAGCAATAACGAAATAACGAAAACAATTTTAAATAAGTAAATTAATTTTTAAGTAAGTAATAAATTTTATTATGTATTATCCACAGATGGACTGCGACGTGGTGCTCGTCTCTATCGGTCGTCGGCCGTACACGAAGGGTCTCGGTCTGGAGAAAGTTGGCATCGCGCTCGACGACCGCGGCCGAGTGCCCGTCAACAACCACTTCCAAACTACTGTGCCCGGGTATGTATTAACAGCGAAGTTGATTCCTAGGCAGATGGCGGACCTAAGTAATAGGCTACTTGACCTATTTTTTTTCTTCATTCTAATCGCTTCTTAATCATTCATTTTCACCAAAAAAACTAATATTTTAATATTTTAAACAGTAGAAACCCATAAAAATGTTGATTGAAAAATATGCCTTTTATATGGCGCCAAAAACACTGTCCGCCATTGTACCGCCATAGTGTGACGTCATGTTTTTTGTATTTTCTACTTTCTTTATTGAAAAAAGTTTTATGTGCTAAGCGTACAAGTCTAACAGTGCCAAAAAATTAGAAAAGAATTTAGAAATCATTTTTGTAATATTGAACACTTTTGTAGAAAAGTTTTGGCCATTTCATTTCCCAACTACAATAAATATATAAAACTGATGTTTTATTTGAATTATTCACGAAAATATATTTTATAAATCTTTCTAGGCTTATTCATATTATTTATGTACAAATAAACTTACATATAACGAGCGCGATAAATAAAAGATATTAAATTACAAATGGGATGACGTCACATCCAAATCGGAAGTACCGCAAAAGCGTTTTCGTCAATACAAATCCTATTTTCATAAAATCATATTTTCAAATCGACTTTATTTATCAATCATAAGCTTTTATTTGATGATAAGTGTGAAATACGGTTTCCTAGGCCAAGTTCTACTAGAAATATGCATTTGTTCAATGAAATTGAATATAGGTCAAGTAGCCTATTTGGTGGCGTTAACTCAAACCCAGCCGACAGATCACATTGACATGATTCAACTGAATGACGTTAGTCAACTGCCTAGGAATAAATTTCCTTAATACTCACAATCCGTCTTACTAATAAGATGATACACAAAAAATAGCTGTAATTTCAAAGGGTACAAATAACAAAAAATAAGTTTAGTAAAAATAGATGTGATATTGCCAGGTTTTAAAGTTACACCCCATCACTGGAACCAAAATCAGTATTACTGCTTGAAATAATTAAATCTACATTTCAGAATCTACGCGATCGGTGACGTAATTCACGGCCCCATGCTGGCGCACAAGGCCGAAGACGAGGGCATCGTCTGTGTAGAAGGAATCAAGGTAGCTTTCGGTAATACCTCGATCGTGGGAATCGCAGACACAATACATTTTCAATTGTTATGCGGCAGCCGGGTGCCGCTTACGGATTGATGGGTTAACGGCCGTTCCCAATATTTGGCCTATCTCTGGTTTTGCCCTACTAGAGATAGGGATAGTTACCTATCTTATGTCAATTCAATGTTAGCTGCGATCGGTCATATGTCAAACCAGAGATAGATTGAATATTGGGAACGGCTGTAAATCAATAAAGAACACTTGCACCAGTGTGGGGTTAAATCTGGCTTAAGTATTATGCTACTTCTGTCGTTCCACGTATTTATAAAGAAGAGGCGGTTGGCGCAAGTGGAGCATAAAGCAGTGCGAAAGTTACCCTTAGAATTTATCGTGACAGTAAGCGCGTGTTCAGACCAAACTGACTATACGCCGTCGAATGTGAGCAGGCTCACTGTGAGCCCCGGTGTGAACGTGAAAATATACGGTATCGAATGTCCGCGCCTACGTCTAGCGTAATGGCGTATTGTCGGTTAGGTGTGAACGAAAAAGAGAGTATGTATGGAAATACAATAACCTGCGTAACGTTAGCTCACATTCGGCGGCTCACAGTCGGTTTGGTGTGAACACGGCCTAACAGCGGAAAAGCATGATAGTCTCCGCTTGACAGGAGCATGTTTCTGTCGAACTATGGTATTTGTAAATTAGGAACCCAAACTGTTTCGAAACAACAGCTTTAATTCAGTTTATTTCCTAACAAATTCTTGCGTATAGATAATACCGCGGGTATCGCAGACACAATAGATTTTCAATTGTTATGCGGCAGCCGGGTAACGCTTGGGGATTGATGGATTAATTTTATATTACGATAATAATCAAAACGTGAGTGGAAGAATAAGGTGAGTAACATGAAAAAACTTCCCATTTTTTTGCTTAAATTTAGGGCCGGATAAATGATTTGAAATAGAAAAACTATGCATTATATGTGTAGCCAGATACATTAGCTAGGCTATGAAGTAGATAAGTTACAAGTTTTATTAAAATAATTGGAGGAAAAAAATGAGTTATTGTCCGTATGTTACGAAATGTTACTTGTTCGATTCTTTCACTCACTTCTTATTTTTTAAAGTCGTTGATAATAATATTGTGTATTTCTAATTTCAGGGAATGCCAGTCCACTTCAACTACGACGCTATCCCGTCTGTTATCTACACACATCCCGAAGTCGGCTGGGTTGGCAAGTCCGAAGAAGATCTGAAGAAAGAGGTATATTAAGTTTAATTATTATCATTGCTTATACCTTAAAAATCGGTATATTATATCATTAGTTATGTTCGCGAGTCCGTTGAACATAAATCCGCTTATCGCGCGAGAACTGTACATTTGTTTGCGTGCGTTTCATCAAATATTGCCGTCATGTTGGCACTAATGCAAATGAGTGTTGCCTCATCACCCTTACTGTGCTACCTTAAATTAGGAGAGATAATTATGTTATCACTTATCACAAAATGCCCCTAAAGAAAATTGTATATGTCGCAGGGAAAAGAGGGTATCAGGGATTTCACGATATCCCTAGGGATATCACGAACTCCCGGTAGATGCCGAATATTCTTGTTTGTTACGTCTTCTTACTAAAAATATCATTTCACTAAACTAAATCTAGTGAAATGTGGAGACAGACAGACAGACTAACCCTTTGGGTACGGAACCGTAAAAACTAGGATAATCGAAGAGCTGGAGTACCTGTAGTACCTGTGCCTGTACATGAGCCTAACCAAACTAGAGATCAACATGCCACCTTTACAAATAAAAAACCGGCCAAGTGCGAGTCGGACTCGCGCACCGAGGGTTCCGTACAAACCTGCAAGGTTTACAAAGTTCGTTTGATATGAATTTCAACTTGATAGCTCTACGCGTTCATGAGGAAAAAAGTAATAAGATTATATTTATTAAAAAATATATATTTTGTAATGTAACTAACAATTTAAGGTTTTCGGAATTTTTCCTTTATGTGTGCTATAAAACGTTGCTTCATGCCAAATTTCAAGATTCTAGGTCGACTGGAAGTACCCTTTAGGTTTTGATTCCCTTGCGAGTACTTGCGAGTTTCAAAATATGCAGCTTAAATTGCTGTTTCTTTTGATTGCGTTGACATAGAAGTTTGATTTTGTTACAGCTTAAAGGTATTATAGACCTGAGTATTTGGTATGAATTTCAATTTAATACCTCTACGCGTTTATGAGGAAATGGGTAGTAAGTTTAAAATTATTAAAAAAAAATATATTATGTGATGTAACTAAAAATTTATGGTTTTCGTAATTTTTCCTTTATCTATGCTATAAGACGTTGCTTCGTACCAAATTTCAAGATTCTGAGTTTACGGGAAGCACCCTGTAGGTTTTGATTCCCTTGCAAGTGTCGAAAATTTGCGGCATAAACGGCTGTATCTTTTGATTGCGTTGGCTTAGAAGTTTGATTTTTTCACAGCTTCAAGGGACAGTAGACCTGAGTAATTGATATAAATTTCAGCTTCATACCTCCACGCGTTCCTGAGAAAAAGGGTCTTGACAGACGGACGGACAGACGGACAACAAAGTGATCCTATAAGGGTTCCGTTTTTTCCATTTGAGGTACGGAACCCTAAAAAGTATTTAACTTGGTCGGCCGCTTTATTTGACGTCAAAAATCAAAGGTCTGAAGTAATTCTGATCCCTCAGATATGCTATAGTTGCATTACACATGTGATAATTAATAATAATAATTCCCACTCTGGTTTTGGTGACGGTGGCGAGTAAAGAGTAATTTTATAGTGCCGAAGTGTGTGCGCAGTACACAAGAGCAATCTCTATATTCCTTTACTCGCATAACCCGGTGGGACGGAAGATTGACACGACCGGCGAGAGATCAGGCGCAGGACCGACTTTATACATGCCCATCCGACGCATGGATCATCTAACATCGTACTTGTCAGATTAAGATGTTAGATAATCCTATCAAAATACCCGTGTGTATACTAGAGCAAGCGAGAGAAATGCGTGGCTTGAATTTTATTCGGCGGTGTGTGATTTCTGGCGTTTCACTAGATTTAGTTTAGTGAAATGACATATCACTAGATATTTTTAGTAAGAAGACGTAACAAACAAGAATATTCGGCATCTACCGGGAGTTCGTGATATCCCTAGGGATATCGTGAAATCCCTGATATCCTCTTTTCCCTGCGACATATATAATTCTAACCGCTTTCGCCCGCAGGTCTGCCTGCGTTAACGTCTATCCCTCGGGGACCGTTCTTTTTCCCGGGATAAAAGGTGCCCTATGTCCTTTATACCCCAGACAACGTGTACCTATGAAAGTTTAGCAGATAGACACACTTTCGCGTAGGTGTATAATAAAAGTACGGATATAATATGCCCTTTTGACAGCTACAGACACATTTTATAGGATTTATATAAAAAAATTATTATTTGGATTTAAAATAATTAAATTAAAAAAAATCATCAATTTCCAGGGCAAGGCGTACAAGGTTGGCAAGTTCCCGTTCCTGGCGAACTCGCGCGCGAAGACCAACAACGAGACGGACGGCTTCGTCAAGGTGCTCGCTGATAAAGCCACCGACGTCATACTGGGGACGCACATCATTGGACCCGTGAGTATTAGAGACCCCTCTACGTTGGGCCACAGGGTCTAAACACACTAGGCTGAATTACGCCGGCGTAATTTACGTGGCCGAAATTACGTTCAGCCGCTTACGTCTGATGCGACACACTATAAATTACGCGAAGAGCCGAAATTTCGCGGCGTAATTTCCGTTGCGGAACGTGCCCGTATTTAAAATTCTCAGATGAAATGTGTGCTTTGGAGTTAAGGTTGGATTTGCTATGTTCGGTTTTGATTATTCTGTCGCGTATAGTGTGTTGCTATACAAAATATTACCGCCGAATCGCTGCCGAACTTTACGCTCGACTCGGCTCGACGGAAATTCGGCTCGCGACGAAATTTCGGCATAGTGTGTCGTCTGTCGCGTTTCGTCCGTATTTTGTATGCGTTTGATACGCGGCGTAAACGCGACGGAATTTACGTCGGCGTAATTCAGCTTAGTGTGTTTAGACACATGAAGATGGTGGACCTACGCAGTTTTACCAGGCACGTTGCGTCACGCAGTGACGGATAAAGACTACTTGATGCCCTAAGCAATCCATGCCTGTGTAACCTATGTCAACTAGAATCGGTCTTTAAACTTTTACCACCTAAAAATATTATTTTTTTTCCTAGACACTTTTTTGGTGTGGTTTTTGGTGTGAGAGTGAGACATGATGCCCTAAGGACGGATGTTTTATGTCCTTCTTCTGGTGCCCCCTCAGACGTGATGCCCTAGGCAATTGCTTAATTTGATTAAGGGTTAATCCGTCACAGGGGCGTGCACAAGATTTTGACACTGGTAATGCAGCGATATCGGTTCAGTAGTTTTGGTGTGAAAGCAAAACAGACAGACAAACGGACAAAAAGAGATATTTTCGCATAAATTAATATATACATTGAAAACTTAACTTTCGCATAAAATAATAATAATAGTGTTGATATACATTGAAAACTATTTTCTAAACTAATTGGTATAATTACGTACTGTTATGAAGAAATAAAAAAACACCATCTGTTGTCACGCGTTGGAACTACAATGAGAGTTTATTTCATCGATGTTTCCATGGAATTATACCAATTACCATACAACATAATATTGTGCGCTAAGCTAAAATAAATAAAAACGCCATCTAATGTTACGTATTAGAAATACAATGTGAATTTATTTTCATCGATATTTCCATGGAAATTAGATAATATATCTTTGCCTCATCAAAATGTAGCCTATGGCTCTCTCAGGCTCTAGGTCTAACTGTGTTCAAAATTTTATTACAATCGGTTCATTAGTTTTGGCGTGAAACAAAACAAAACAAAAACTTTTTCTTTTACAACTTTTTCATTTTTGTATCTAGTATATTTTAAGTACTCACCTAATCAGCTTAACTTTTGTCTTTTCACATAATCAAGGTTCCGGTTACTTGAGATCCGGTCCATAATACGATGTAAATAAATGCAAAATTTCGGCCACCACAAATTATCTTATCCAAGTGAGTGATACTTTATGAATGTACGCAATAATTAATGTTAAACTGTTAAATATTATACAAACTTTCGAATATTAAAATCTAAAATATTCTTAGAAAACTATAAAACCAAAAATAATAATATAATATAGTAACAGTTCTCGATCACATGAAAAAAGCAAATGGCCTCCCAAAACACTAAAAATTTCAGCTATGTAAAATGTAAACAAATATTATAAACCTCACAAAACAAAAATGACATAATGTACATATTATACGTAATTAGTTAGATTAATTGCGTCTATTCATTTTACTCGGATTATATCCGATTGCTCACGACTATAATTCACGAGTAGTTCCGATCGCCGTCAGCAAGGCGCGGGGTGGCGCGGGTGCCCGCGCCGGCCGCGGCGCCAGTGATGCCAACTGTTCAAAAATTTCCCCCTTAAATTAACTTGAAAACACATTGAATTTCAACCAGAACTCCCCAACTATTATAAATAAATAATAAATAAATAATAATTTATTTCTTTTTACACAATTTTGTTACATATACATAAAAGAGATGAGATCCACCTAGTAAGTATCTTGAGACACTTGTGTCAGGTGGACTCGCCCTTCCATAACTAATTACAGTGTTACATTACAGGAAAGAAAGAGATATTTTAACAAAAAACAAGTTATAGCAATTAACAATATTATTTAAGTTTATGTGTGTGTGTATGTGTTTGGTGTGTGTGTGTTTGTGTGTGGTGTGTGTGTGTGTTTGTGTGTGCGCGTGTGTGCATGTGTGAATATGTGAATAAGAAAAATAAATTAAATTTAGTTAAATTAACATACCAGGTATTTGAGTAATGCCTCAGTTTCATTAAACGTTTTAGTAATTAACCAAGTTTGTACCATTTTTTTACAGATTTGATAAGAGACCGGATAAATTTCAAGAATATTATTTACTTTATTATATATGTGGACTGAGATTGATTTGTACTGTCTTTGAGCAAAGGTTGTGTTTGTTTTAATGGTAGCTGCGACTTTTCCTTTTTTTCGTCGTGTGTTATTGGCTGAAGATTCAAGAGGTAAGTATTTGTGACATCTTAGGACTAAAGACAGCACATAGAGTTTTCTCACAGATAAAAGTTTGCACAAGGAGTAGAGTTCTTCTGTTGGAAACCGATACGGCTTACGGTACATTATTTTCAGCAAGCAACGTTGGCTTCTTTCGATGTTTATAAATTTATCTTTACTAGCACCGCCCCAAGCCGTAATACAGTATCCAATTATTGACTGTCCCAAAGAAATATAAATTTGATTTAATAGTTTTATGTTTGTGACATATCGTAGTTTTTTAAATATCCAATTAAGTTTCCGAATACGACTACAGGTGTACTCAATATGAGAATTCCATCGTAGAGCCTGATCCAGCATAACTCCAAGATATTTAACAAACTTGACTCTCGTTATTCTACTGCAGGTACAGTCATTATTCAAATAGTTAGTTTGTCCGCAATCATGAATGGCTAGAGAGAAGTTAACATATTTTGGTTGGGATTTTTCGGTTATGCTAAAACATATATAATTTGTTTTTGAAATATTTAGTGTGAGAAGATTGAGTCGCAACCAATCAGCTACCCTAGACAGACCAACACTAGCTGCTTCGAATGTTGATTCCCAAGAAGCACCGGTAAAGACTAGTGCTGTGTCATCCGCATATGAAACAATACGCCCATTCTTTAAATTCATATTAGTTAGAGAATTAATATATATGAGAAAGAGGGTAGGCCCTAAAACACTGCCCTGTGGTACACCGTAAGTAATATCAGCTGCATTACTAACATGGTTGCCTATTTTTACCATCTGTACGCGATCCTGTAAGTAGTTGGCTAGTAATTTAAGGCTAGTACCACGTATACCAATCGCCTCTAATTTCTTAACGAGGATAGGCACCGAAACAGTATCAAAAGCTTTTTTTAGATCGAGGAATACTGTAAGGCATTTTAGATTACTATCCAATTGTTCAGTTATAAGAGAAGTCAAAGTCAATACAGCATCCTCTGTAGATTTGTTCCGTCTAAAGCCAAACTGCGAACTAGATATAATGTTAAATTCAGCAAGGTAATTGAGTATTCGTCTATTTATAAGTTTTTCAATAACCTTAGATATACAAGGCAGAACAGATATAGGCCTGTAATTCTCGACGTCATCTCTTCTCCCGCTCTTATACACTGGAGTAATGAGAGCTTTTTTAAGAGGACGAGGAAAGACACCCTCTTTAAAACATAAATTTGCAAGATGGCTGATAACAGGAGAAAGAGTGGGTAAACATTCTTTTAATAATTTAGTCGTGATATTATCCCAGCCCGGTGCACTGTCGGATTTTAAGCTTAATATCGTTTGTCTAACTTCATCTGGGTCAGTATCGAGCAGCGCAAAAGAAGAAGAGTGGGAGCAAGAAAGTGGGGTGTAATTATGGTTTTGTATTTTTTCTGCTAATGTTCTTCCTATGCTTGCAAAGTATTCGTTAACGTAGTCCGCTGATTCTTTAGCCGAGGGTTTTATATTTAGTAGGTCTATGTTGGGAGTTATATTAGTATTTAGATTAGTTACGTTTTTGATAATGTTCCAAAGTTTTTTCGTATTTTTTATATTTTCATTTATTTTGTTTTTATCATATTTATTTTTGAGTTTCTTTATTAATTTGTTGCAAAAATTACGATATCTTAAAAAAGTTATTTTTAAAATTTCATTATGTGGATCTTGTTTTAAATTAAGTTGCATTTTGTTGCGAGTTTTTATACAGCGAAGTAACCCTGGGGTTATCCATGGCTTGATATTGCGTAGTTTTCTAGGTTTTTTCTTAATTACAGTTCCTTCATCAATACATTCATTGAGTAAGAGAATTAGTCGATCAGTCAGGATATTTGGGTCGTTCAGAGTAAGTAATTGCTCAATATTTTTAGCACGTAGGCTATTATATACTAAATCATAATCAATTTTTTTTACTACACTTGAACTATGGTTACTGTCTTTTTTGTAAGATAAGCCGAGAAATATTGTGTAGTGATCTGTAGTAGACGTTTCTAATATCGCGATTTTAGCTGGTGGGTAGTGAGGAGCCATCTTAAGCATGACATGGTCCAGGCAGTTTGTCTGTCTCGTTGGAAGACAGTGACCAGGAAGTATACCATGAGACGACAGCATATTCAAATAGTCAGTTCTGTTGTGGCTATCAATGGAGGTTTCATTTGGGCTTGGGATGATGTTGATGTTTAAGTCTCCGGTTATTATTGTGTTACGACTTGTTTTAATGGTGTCTAGATACTGATTAAGCGAATTAATAAAAGTGCTAGCATTAGAATGTGAAGGAGATCTGTAAACACACAGTATAGTATAGCCACAAAGACATATTTCCAAACAAGTGGCGTGTGATATTTTGATCTCTTTGAATTTAAATTGTAAATTATTTTTTATATAAACCGCAACACCATCACTTTTATTACTATTATATTTAGTTGAAATATGTGTGTAGTTGGAAAGAGACGGGATTGGTTTATCAGAATTCAGCCAGCACTCAGTAAGCATTAATACATCAACATCAATCCCTAACTGAGTGAGAGTAACTTGGTTATCCTCAAAATTGCGATAGATGCTTCTAATATTTTGGACTATGATAGAGATATTGTTAACTTTTATAATATTTAGTAAATCTTGTAAGTTACCGTCAATTATTTGGGCGAACTCAGTACGGTCGATTTCATTAATGGTTTTGAGTGTATTATCCATTAGAAAGTTTAATAATTATATAAATGATGTGGCATGTTTTATGGTTGTATAGAATAATATTAATTTTCAATTTAGTAATAAGATACCTGGTTTCTAATAAAGTATTAATAATTATTATGTCATGTAATTTATGTCTATTTACTATTGTTATTTTGTATGGTTTTAGTATAAGAGGGGTGTGTGTTCTGTATAGTGTTATGTTTGTTTTAGTATGACTTTTATACAATAAGATAGTAAGCACAATAAAAAACTTTAACTGATTATATATACACTTAAATAGTCATTTTTCATTTAGCAATTGTTGCACTTGTGCCTCGTTAGTTATTAATATTATTTTAGAGTTGTCTTCCTTTCTGACATAAACTTTTCCATATGCAGTCCAGCAAAATTTATATGAGCGTGTCTTAACCAAGTCTCGTGCCAAGAAGTAGAGTCTAGAAGCTTTTGGTGTGAGCTGTTCTGATACAAAAATCGGGTTATCTATTTCAGTGGTACAGCCTAGGTGTTTTGCGCTGAGTTTGTTTTTATTTTTAATATTGAATGTCTTTGACATTTTTAAAAATTGCGTTTTTAATAGAGTTGAAGATGTTTCTATTATTACGGGGGAGTTACGTTTATCATCTCGTTTGTTGGCAACTCTATAAATATCTTTTATGTCCGACTTGTTAGCATCACATCCAATAGTCTTAGATAGGTGTAGGAACATATCGACGAGGTCTTCCTTACTCTCTCCAGTCTTTTTTGGAACATTTTTCAGCTCTATGTTCGTCTTGCGGCTATTTCTTTGCATATCCTCAATTTTGTCCTCAAGAACGGTAATGTATTTTTTATCCTCCTTGATCTGTTGTTCCAGTTGAATTATCTTATCTTGAAATTCTTTATTTTGTGTTGTTAGAAATGTAATTGAGTTTTCAATATTTTGATTAGTTTTTTGAATATTCTTTAAAGTACTTTCAAATCTTTGAAAATCCTGATTTTGTGAAGATAATAAGGATGCAAACATGCTTTTCATCTCTTCTCTCAAACCAGAAACCTCGGCGCTGAAGTCCAGTTCCATCCTTTTATTACGCCTGGTAGTCACATATACATTTGGCGGAGTCACCTGTGGCGCCATCTGCATCGAAACATCTAGCTCTGTATCGGAGAGTGACTTGTTTAATCCTTCCATTGTACCAGGGTAATATAAACGGGCAGGGATAGCTTGTGACGTCCTTTACGTCACCCAAGATGGCAGTTTTAGGGGTGGCCAATCGCAAGCAGAGGGTGGTTCCGGATTGTTGTGGGAGGAGTCTTCTTGAAGATGGCTGCTTGCGCAAGCGCTGGTATTGGTAATGTAGTAGTGACGTCAGCCAAGATGGTGGAGCAATGGCTGCTTGCGCAGTACCAGGGTCTCAGGTGTACAGGAGTTATAGAGTAAAGGTAAACTCACGTTGCGCGCTGTGATAGCTCCTTCTTATTTCTGCTGTCCTATTATTTCACTTGTATTTATTTTGATTCTTGATTTAAAAATTAATTTAAAAATAAAACTAGCGTGGATTCGATACGTCTATGTCTTTCGACGATCCGGGGGGAAGAGGATTTTATTTAAATATATTATTTATTACTTGGGGTACTTTCCACTGAGAGATCAAAACGCTGAAAATACTACTTCAGCCGACCGCAATTATTGTGTTTGCGGCAAAAACGTCACTCATGATGTCATTATTTATATAAAAACAGTAATAAAAACCAAATAAATATACATTTTTGCTTAAAAAATTTCACGCCCATGAATATAATATAATATTTTTACTCCCTTAAATACGCACTATATATTTAATTTTTCCCTATTAAAAGTGGGATATCCCCATAGTTGGCAACACTGCTGGTGTCTGCCGCAGAGCTTGCAGTACACAATCGCATTCGATATTCATGGTTGTGTGCGTTTTCGGCTGTGCACGGACACACTCACACATACGCGCAAGGCAGGCACCTCAACACTGAGCCTATCTTGACCTCTCGTGAACCCGTTCGCGCGTGTACCTGATTACATGTTGCTATTTTATAAATTGAGGCGTTTTAAATGTGTATATATATTTTTTTACTATATTTTTTACTATTATGTATTATTAAAAAATTAACGTCATGAGTCATTTAAAAAGTACGAAAGTTAAATTAAAATATATGTTATCTGTGAATGGCAAGCACTGCCTTTTTGCCTATAAAGACCGCACGCGCATGATCCGTCACTGGCGTCACGACGACGCAACGGTGCACGTCGCCGTGCCTTGTAAAATTATACCTATTGTGCATTAACTAGGGTATGTTATTCGAATAGAAAAAGTGTACGGTACGGCAACGTCACCGTAAAACTGCACGTCACGTCGGCCGACACGGCTCGATCCGTTAACTAGTTGCGCTTGCTCAGTTAATACCTAATGCACGATAGGTAGAATTTTACAAGGCACGGCGACGTGCAACGTTGCGTCACGACGACGCAACGGTGCACGTCGCCGTGGCTTGTAAAATTCTACCTATTGTGCATTAACTAGGGCTTACTATGTTATTTGAATAGAAAAAGTGTACGGTACGGCAACGTCACCGTAAAACTGCACGTCACGTCGGCCGACACGGCTCGATCCGTTAACTAGTTGCGCTTGCTCAGTTAATACCTAATGCACGATAGGTAGAATTTTACAAGGCACGGCGACGTGCAACGTTGCGTCGTCGTGACGTGCATTTTCACGTCACGTTAACGTAAAATGGCACGTCGCCACAACGTAACGTGCCACGTTACGTCGTGACGGGGACATGTGGACAGGCCCTAAGGGTTGATGCATTTGTAAATTTATATGGATTTGGCAGATTTCAACAGCGTGAGACGCCTTGCAAATCCGTCAATTCAGTACAAATTTAGAAATGCATCTATGCGTCACGTTGCGATCTGAATTGACCCTTATAATTGCAAAAGTTGTAAGTCCCCGATTGCTACACGTATTTTTTTAACTATTATCACAATATTTAAGTAATGTTTATATCGTTTTCAGGGTGCTGGTGAGCTTATTAACGAGGCCGTACTCGCTCAGGAGTACGGAGCCGCCGCCGAGGACGTCGCGCGCGTTTGCCACGCCCATCCCGTACGTACATATACTACGAATAATAAAAACTAAGGAAACGTAACTCACATACTACAACCGTTTTGAATTTGATTCCTTTTCGCACACTAAAATATGGTAATAGCAACGAAACACCAAATTTACGAAATAAAGCCGTTGACATTAATTGTCACTTCTATATTTACACAAAATTGTGTACCGAATACATGCATAGCATGTATTCGAGTCACATTTTGTAGACTCGTGGACAATTTTTTTGACACAGTTACTCTTCCTTAGTTTTAATTATTTGTAGCTACCACCATTCGTAGCTACCACCCCAAAGATCACATCAAAGGGTTTTCGTGGGTTGATAACTACTCTTAATACTCCCAAGCCTCAATAACTTCCATGCCAGTATGCTAACGCTATTGAATAACACATCAGAGTACACATACGTGCTTTTATTTTTTTAATTTTAGACCCCTAATCGACTCATCGCATCGCCCCAAAATTACTCTATCGTGCGGGGACCGTAAATTTTTTTCTGAGACAAAAGACTGTCATGTGTCCCTTCCCGTGTCTAAAGGTATCTCAATACCAAGTTTTATCAAAATCGCTTCAGCGGTTAAGTGATGAAAGAAGTCAGACTTTGCATTTACAGGTATTGGTACGGATTTATAATTAACACTATTTTCTTGTTACAGACCTGCGCCGAGGCCCTGAGAGAAGCGAACATCGCCGCTTACGTCGGAAAACCAATTAACTTCTAAGGTTAAGAACTATTAATTTATTGTACAAATAATTTAACATCGGAGACGAGTATGTTAGACGACTCTATGGATCTTGTATGAATCTTTTGTGATTGGAAATATCTGCCACTAGTCACCAAGAGACGAAAAATTATTTATGAATATTGAAAATGTGTAATGTGACTTAAAATCATCCATTCCGTGTTTCAAGCAGCAGTGTTCACGCATTTACGCCATGTAAATGTCCATATGTATTATTTATTTCTTTTGTAAATATATTTACGGAATAGACAAATATTTTGTTTTATTTAATACCATATATTATAGAACCAGGTAAACATGAGTTTTGATGGGTTTGGTTATTGTCCGTTATATTTGTGGGTACTTTGAAATAAAGTGTCATTATCTGTGTGGCAAGTACCAGGCAAATATGAGTTTTGAGGAGTTTGTGTTTTGTCAGCTATGATTGTGGGTACTTTGAAATAAAGTGTCATTAATTGTGACAAAGTACCAGGAAAACATGAGTTTTGAGGAGTTAAATTTTTGTCCGTTATAGTTGTGGGTACTTTTAAATAAAGTGTCATTAATTGTGACAAAGTACCAGGCAAATATGACTGGAGGAGTTTGATTTTTGTCCGTTGTATTTGTGGGTACTATTAAATAGAGTGTCATTAATTGTGAAAAAGTACCAGGCAAACATGAGTTTGAAAGAGTTTAATTGTTTTTTCCGTTGTATTTGTGGATACGAAATGAAGTGTCAATAACTGACAAGTACCAGGCAAACATGAGTTTTGAAGAGTTTAATTTTTTTCCGCTATATTTGTGGGCACTTTTAAATAAAGTGTCATCTACCATGATAAGTACCAGGGAAACATGAGTTTTGAGGAGCTTAATATTTGTCCGTTATATTTGTTTATACTTTGAAATAAAGTGTCATTAAATGTGACGATAAGTACCAGGAAAGCATGAGTTTCCTCGGAGTTTAATATTTGTCCGTTACATTTGTGGGTACTTTGAAATAAAGTGTCATTAATTGTGACAAAGTACCAGGCAAATATGACTGGAGGAGTTTGATTTTTGTCCGTTGTATTTGTGGGTACTATTAAATAGAGTGTCATTAATTGTGAAAAAGTACCAGGAAAACTGAGTTTGAAGGAGTTTAATTTTTTTTTCAGCTATGATTGTGGGTACTTTAAAAAAAGTGTCATTAATTGTGACAAGTACCTACAGTTACCAATTATTTTAAGTAAGGTTGGGTAGGTATAAATAAAACAATAACTTACGTCGTAATTTATATATTTGCGCTTAGACAGTGTTATGGTATTGTATAATAATTATAATTGATACCTTTTCATGGAAATATAGATTGTTATATTTGCTAATCAGAGAAACTATATTCAAGACAAAATGTATGTCTATCTTTTATGCTTTTCCCTACGAATAATAAAAACTAAGGAAGAGTAACTGTGTCAAAAAAATTATTCTACGATTCGGTTTCACTTCGGTACACAATTTTGTATATTTATCATAAAGTTAATATACCTAGCGGAATAGAGAAACAAAGGCCTGAGCAAGCGAGATGCCACTATTAGTAACACCGCGTGGTAAACAGAGACGTGTGATACATGACAGCAGCACTCTTTTTTTGACGTCCAGTCGGCACGTGCCACAACGTTGACAATTTAATCTCATAGAATTCATGTTCAATCATGCTTGTGTAAGTGTATACGTACACATATTTAAAACCAATTTTGGTTACGTTTGACAGCTCGAGATTGTTGCTCTATTCCGATAGGTATATTAACTTTATGGTATTTATAGAAGTGAGATTATCAGCGGCTTTACTTCGTAAATTATTTGAGTGTTAGTGTTTCGTTGCTATAGTCATATATCATATTATAGTGTGCGAAAAGGAACAATATTCAAAACAGTTGAAGTATGGGAGTTACGTTTCCTTAGTTTTTACGAGTATTATTCGTAGCCTTTTACTAATAATTACGCAGTGAGTTAATTCAAAGTCCGTAATCTTTATCGAAAGACAAGTATACCTTGTATTAAACGCTGCTTAAGTATTTTAATTAGGAAAAGGAATTATTTGCCTTTACAATAAGTGATTAGCCGCGTACTGACCAAGCGAGCCGCCTCGCCGCGGCAGCCTCGCACGCATTTGCTCGGTCGGTCAGTACGTGTTAGTGCGCGGCAAACGTCCGAGGCGCCTTTGAGCATCGACCAAAAACCGACAACTTTTGGCTCGGCCGCGGCACGCTCGGGCGAGGCAGCGAGGCTGCTCGCTTGGTCAGTACGCGGCTATTGTCTTTTACTTGAATTCACTTTGAGACAAACGGTTTAAATTTAATATTATGGCAATTATCAGCACTGTTATTAAGCAAACAATACAATATTTTAATCTAACTTGACTAGATTGTTGTATACTTATAAGATATTTAATCTAAATACATAAAATATCAAGCAGGCAACATATCGACGGAACATTTGATATTACTTAGCACTAAAATTATTCAGCTCATTAAAAATATAAAACAAAATATTATATCTATTACTGAACAATGTTTTTTCTAAAGAACAAACAAATAAGTAGTTAGTTCGTAAAATTAATTATCTAGTATAATAATGCGGTAACGAATGGAAATGTAGGACTCTCTTGAAGAGCTCAACTTTTCCCAATTATTAAGCTTTTCCGATTGTTCTCCCTGTATGATCATTTTCCCTGTATCATTACATGAAGTTTGAAAAAAGTCTATCACTATACTTGCCTCTTTTACTCGCGCATGAAATTATCTCTTTTGTTTCCTCATTGCAGCGTAATGGCTGGTTTACACGAATTAAGTAGATATTATAAGTAGTCAACAAAATTTTAACTTATGACTTTTTACTTACTTAACTAAATTTGAACTTGATAATTGCTACAAAATTTTGTGTTTACATGCAATTAATAACTTAAAATTAAGTTAACAATTTTAGTTAACTACTTATCAACTTAGTACTTATTAACTTAATACGTTTGTATGCCTGCCATACAAATGTTTTGTGCGCGAGTAAAAAAGACAATTAAATTTAAACCTTTTCATAATAATTTCTATATGTTCGCTGAAATGTCTACAGTAAAGCTCCGTTTAGACCAAACGAGCGAATGCTCATACTAGTAAAGCTCTTTTGATGTAAACTAACAACGAGCATTCTTTCGTTGTTCTAGTGTGTTCGCCATGTGTTCGGCGGTAAATAGGTAGAATGCTCTAAGAATCTCGCTCGTTTGGTGTAAACGACGCAAGAGCGCTCGAGCAATTGCCTAGAGCGTTCTTTCGTGTTCAGACGTGCTCGCTCTTCGAGGAGGGGATTCTAGTGTTCTTGATATTTTTACTTTTTGGCGGCTGGTTTTAGGTAGTTTATCAAAGGTTATTTCGTAAATATGGATTGGAGTAATGAAAAATGTTTACAAATGATAGAATTATACCATAACAAAAGTTGTTTATGGGATCCAACCTTTGATGACTATAAAAATAAATTAACTACATAATATCGTTGACGAATGAGCAATGAGCATTCGCTCGTTTGGTCTAAACGGAGCTATATGATTCTCATCTATAGAGCGAAAATTCTTATTCTTGATGTTCTTGTTCATTCGATTGGTGTAAACGATCTAAAGTATGTTGTAACGAATTATAGTTTACACTAAACGAATACGAAAGAATGTTCTTGTGCTGTTCTTGCTCTATGATCTTTTGGTGTAAACCCACCTAGATGCTAATATTTTCATTCGAGTTGAACTTTATACGAAATATTTGAGCGTCGTAATAGTTTTATAATACGACAATTATTCCGGTAAATACATATACCAACGAATGGAAACTTAATAATATTATTGTTATCATAATTTAAAAAAATTGCACAGTGATTATAAAACACAACATTTTGAGTAGATTAATAGTTATAGTTTAAAAATAGTAAGTAGATAATATTATATAACATCAACGCATAATAGAAATTATATAAAAGTGTTAGGCAACACAGTTTAACACACATAATAGATAATAATTACTTAATAAAAACAATAACATTAAATAATATAACTACACAAAATTCATTACTGCGATCGCCAAAAAATACATTTTGCTAAAAACATTTAAAACCTAATAACACTAACGCGGCACACACAAAACAAATTAGTATTGTTACAATAATAATAAGATTATTACAATAAGATCTACTGACACAAAGTATAAACAATAAGTAATGTATATTTTATTTATTATTATGATTAACGATTACCTAGAGATTTATTCTGCGTACAAATATTTTTGTAATGAGTATTGGATTGAAACATTTATTTAATAAAGCTTTGAATAGAGCTATTATTTTTATGATTATAAGCAGAGTATAAAAAAAGAAATGCCTTTGTATGGGGCATATTATATCATGGTTATATTGCACAATAACTACATAATGTTCCAGAATGAGGCTTTAGTTTTCATAAGTAAACATAGGCTGATCTAACATGACTAACCTTCAGTAAAAAAATACATTTATGAGACCATTACAGGTCTTATTAAATTCGAAATTATTACATCACTAACAGCCGCACTCAGAGTCGTTCATTAAATCATCATTTAAAAAATTAAAATTATCCGCTGCCCATACAAACCGCAACACTAAATGCTCATTAAACATGAAATTTCCTCTCAGAGTCAGTTAATGATAAATTAACACCTCAAAATGGCGATTAAATTTAAATACAGAAGAAGCATCATTTAACTCGATTGAGTCGCTATAATAATCGTGGATTTTGCTGTCAAAGAAGTATGGCATAGTGAAATATAATATTAATAAATAATATAGGGGGTACTATGACGTATGATTTTTTTTTAAGATTTGATTTATAGCAAAGAGAATGTAGAATACTACGTAACAATTTATAGCTTGTCAAAAAAGAGTGTCTACTCTTTTTCTAGTGGCTACGCAATTTTTAAATCCTGTAAAAAATACAAAAACCTTATCTAATCGAGATAAAAATGTGCAATTCAAATAATATTTTAAGTGTATTAGCGTTCTCTGTGGAAATACAAAGAGAAAAAACCACTTTTTGAGCGTGATTACGTTTAGAAAATTTTGTACTGTTACATACTATTATAGCCGTGTTCGCTTTGTTTTTCAATGCACAATACACATTGCGCATGCGCAAAGTTACAAATTAGTGTCAGTGTGAGTGTCATGTTCTAAAATCTGACAGAAATTCTTCTATTTATTTGCAAGAAATGGTAAAAACAGCTGTACTAAGTACCTAGGTAGGCACATATTGTACAAAATGCTTTACTAGTAGGTACTATCACAATAAATTTATGAAATTTTATATTTATTATGGCGCTATCTAATATTGTTATTATTTACACTTCAAATAAAAATCTGAAAAGAACCCTTGCAAAAAATTTCAAGAATAACCTCAAACTTGAACATTAAACTCTGCAATTAGCGATTTTTAATTGTCATCTCTGAGAGGCACATTTCATTTTAAATGAGCATTAAGTCTTAATTGACGTCTCTGAGTGCGGCGGTAAGTAGTAGATATGATTAGTTTACGTTTAAGTAGATGCCTTAGTATAATACTAATATAGAGAGATATTATTATTGTGTAAAAATTCCTACATACAAAGATGAGTTTTCTTTTTCCTTCTATTCTTCTATATAATTATAATGCGGGCTCTACACTCACGGCGCGAACTGCGGCCGCGATTCGCGCCGTGAACACGATTCGAAGAAATACGAAGCCGCGAAGCCCAAACACGAAGCCGCGAATCCCACCACACTCGCGGTTCGCGGCCTTCGCGGGCTTTCGCGCCGCGAGTGTATAGCCCGCTTATGACCTGCCTCGCAATGCCTGACAAGTGTCAGATTTTTTTCATGTTCCGTCTGTCACTCGAGATAAAATAGACAGTCCGATCGTACGAATTTTTATGATTAAATATTTCTTACCTTTTATTTAATAAGTAATAACCTCCTCTTTCTAGGGAGCCGGTTAAGACAATGTCACCTTTTCTATGTATGGTGACATAAGACAATACTTATTTTTATACGTAGTAGTTGAATAATTTCAATCCAATCTATCCCATGACTGATCCATTTTCATTCATTGGCTTAAAAATCTCAACCCCATGTATCGAGTAGCTCACTGCACATATTCAAATAGAATTTGGGACTCAAAATCTCGTTGTACTGAGCACAATCTTTAGAAAACATGACCGCAGCCGCCATTATTGGGGCATTCTTTTCCATAAACTTCTGTAGAACTGCCTCGTAATCTGACGCATTTAGACTATTTTCGATATAGTAATCTTTGGACAGCCTAAAGCAAGTCTCCCAAACCGTTTTATCGACTGGGAAAAGGCTGACGCATTTTTGTATGACCTTAGCTGCCTCCAAAGATAGGTTAGACTCGGCAATATTAGTTGGACATTGCGGCATTTTCTTATAATACTTCATTTCATCGCAGCAGCAAGGCAGCAATTGATAGACGCTCGGTTCTATAATAGGGTATGGTTCCTCATTTAAGATAGTCAGACAAATATCTTTGATACGTTTCGCCATGACATTAGTAACTGCAATTTTAACTTCATCTTTCTTGATCGTGTCTGATTCATCGGTGAAATGAGTCATATACACTTTATCGACTTGCGGGCTACGTTTTAGGTTGTTGAGCAAAAGTTTTAAGCAATTCGGATAATTGTTTTTATGATACGCTAATTTTGCTGCCATGTTATCATTTTTCTTTAACGACTCCTCGTTGATCCAAGATTTTAGTAGTATTATGACGTCATCAGCCCAGGATTTCTTCTTAAAATCTGACATGGATGTTAGTGGATTCAATTTAGGTTCCATGGGTTTTCTCTCTATGCCGTCTATGTCGAAAGGAAACATGATATCAATACGGTCGACCGGTTGGAAAACGAATTTGTTCTTACCGCCGCGGTTAGCAGGTATCTTGATAACTCGTTTCGTAGTTTGCATCATTATGATCTTGTTGTTAAGTTTCACTCTTTCACCGTCCGTCTGAAAATTAAAAAAAATAATAATAAGAAAAAGAACTATAAATAATCACAATTCACAAAGTATCTTTGTTGCGAATTGCAACTGTTTTCAAAGTAAAAAAAAACCGGTCAAGTGCGAGTTGGACTCGCCCATGAAGGGTTCCGCAGCAGCAATAAGAATTATTTCTATGAAATTATAAGGTTTTTGATTTATTTTAACATTTCATTTTTGATATAATGAAAGTTAAATTAAGGTTTATCATTTATGACGTATAAAAAAAACTACTGGCTAGATCTCGTTCAAACCAATTTTCGTTGGTAGTTTTTATAGTAATGTACATCATATATTTTTTTTAGAATTATCATGCCCCTAGGGGGGGGGGGGACACATTTTGCCACTTTGGAAGAGTGTCTCTCGCAAACTATTCAGGTTAAAAAAATGATATTAGAAACCTCAATACAATTTTTGAAGACCTGTCCATAGATACCCCATACGCAAAGGCCAGATGAAATTTTTTTTTTGTTTCATTTGTACCTATGGGGACCACTAAAATTTTTAATAATTTTTCCATTTTTGTATCAAAATCTTAATGCAGTTCACAGACTACATTTACTTACCAAGTCTCAATGTATTAGCTCTTATAGTTTCGGAGAAAAGAATAAGAATAAGAATATCTTTATTTAGATACCACACAACATATTATGTAAAGCAAACAATAATAATTCGACGTACTTAGCATTAATTTCTACAACTACAATACATATTATATTGTGTGACGTCAAAATTGGCCCAGGCTCAGTTAAACGCAGCAAGGTAGCTCGCTGCACTGGTATTCTGCCAGGGCCAATGAGTGACTTCACCCCAAAATAAGGCGTAAAATCTATACTATACTTACTCTAATAAAATTAAACTAAACAAAAATAAGAAAAAATAAATAAAAAATAAACAATAACTAGCATACTAATACTAGCATACAAGGAAAAGTGGCTGTGACATACGAACGGACAGACAGACAGACATGACGAATCTATAAGGGTTCCGTTTTTTGCCATTTTGGCTACGGAACCCTCAAAAATAGGCAAGATTATTATTATGAAGTTTATATTCACTTCATGTATTTAAACCACATTTTTTTGTATGAGTACCGACTTGACATTACGGCAATTTAAGTTTACACTAACTATTTGACCGAGCTTTGCTCGGTATTCGATAAAACACGAATAAAATGACATTTTCTAAAAATGATTCCTAGCTAGATCGATTTATCGCCCCCGAAACCCCCTGTATACTAAATTTCATGAAAATCGTTGGAGCCGATTCCGAGATTCCAATTATATACAAGAATTGCTCGTTTAAAGATATACGATTTACGTACAAATACCCTGTAAGTACGAAGGGCTGCATAAACATAGTTATAACATTTATAAGTTATAACCTACGACCTATTCATGAAAATGCGGCCCGCTATTCTCCGGCTCGACATAACTTGCGCCTTTACAACAATACTGACCGTACAATATATCTGGCCGTCCTCATCCACTTACACAATGAAGTCGCCGCCGCACGCGACTAACGCGCGACTATCGCGCGGCTGTCGCGCGTCGTCTTGCAGCTCCGCTACAGCCAGTATTTTAAAAAAATCTGTATAGCATAATACTAACCGAAGCATGCGAGTTCCCGGTACAATATATGCGGCCATCTTCATCCACGTAGACAGTGAAGTCGCCGCCGCACGCGGCAAGCGCGCGACTGTCGCGCGGCTGTCGCGAGTCGTCCGCCTGCAGCTCCGCACGTATTATTACCTCGGTCGGTATTGACACTTGCTTCCTGTCGCCGGTGCCTGTAAAGGGTATATTTTTAAGTTTGTTTGCTCTTCCACCAAGTTCACTTACAAGTTTCAATATATTTTTAACCGATTCATGGCCAATGCCGCGCCCAGCGCGTCATTCAAAAAGTTTTAGTGAGGCCGATGACGCGCCAGACGCGGCATATAAGAATTGTTAAAAAACACGTTAAAACTAATTTATTATACTGTAATTACAATTCCCATGTCTAAATATACATGTTGAACTCAATTTTATGCGTGGCCGTTTATTTTAGAATTAAAGGCTACTAGTCAGAGATCGTCAATCATTGGTTCACTCGAAGAATCCTTACTTTTCTGCGATTAGCGTATTTATGAAACTTTTTTTTCTTATTAACACTCATCTTCATCAGCGTCAGTAATTTAGCTTCGATGCTACTGTCTGTTGAGTTATTTTTTGCGTCATGACAAATACGAGAACTTTCAATTACTTAATGTCCTTTTCAATGTAAAGTTTTGCAATATTGAGTGACTATATTCTGGAAAACTTTCATTCTCCTTATTGTCGTTTTCCAGGCAATTTTCATTTGAGTATGTTTGTAAATCGTGGCTGGCTATATTTAGGAAAGTCATTATATTCCTGCTGATTATCCAAAACAAACGTATTTCATTTGTTTAAATAAACGATTTTCTGAGAGCTCTTAAATTTTAATACAAATTTATATTGTCATAGCTACACAACTACTCTAAGTTATTTATTCTTCAACTAAAATAGATGAAGTTGCTAGTCATAATAAATCCCACAACCTTTACGGAAAAACTATCATGCCTATTGATTTGTGCTTTAACATGTAATTAGGGTTCCAACTTCCGTACCCAAAAGATAAAAACGGGACCCTATTACTAAGGCTGGCCTCACACAGCCGGAACGTCTCTCTGAATAATTCATAATCGGAAATTCATAATCTAAATTTCGGCACCTTGCCTCACACACATCTTTGAAAATAAGATTGATCAGTAGTCTCATGATTCCTGGCACATATTTAAACGTCTTTATGGAAGAAGAATTAATACTAATAAATATTATTTTTCTTTTACTTTCGTTTTCACTTAATGTTTCCCAATTTGGAATTAAACTTTTAAGAATTTGCAACCACGCTATGTTTTTTTCCCTGTCATGGTAATCCTCAATGGATGTGTCCTATATTTCAATGCTTAAGATTAAATTTTCCGTGTCAGACATCACGCCAGCAGGTCACAACACGTCCAGGGGTTAGCTTCTTGCAGTGTCAACTGAAATAATTCATAATCTGATTCCAGTATGTGTGTGCCGCTCTATTAAAATGTATGGGAATACGCGCGTTATGAAATCATAATCTTAAATTTATCGATCCGGAATTCAGAACGCTCGTCAGTATCATTCTTACAGATCGATCTAAGAAACATAATCTGAAAAAAATCAGAATGTGTACGTGGAGCATACTTACTGATATTGTATGGAATTCCAGTCTTTCTGAATTAATAATATGAATTCAGAAAGACATTCCGGCTGTGTGAGGCCAGCCTAAGACTTCGTTGTCTGTCCGTCTGTCTGTCTGTCTGTCTCCAGGCCGCAACTCAAGAACGGTAATAGAATTGAAATTTTCACGGATTATGAATATCTGTTGCCGCTATAATAACAAATACTAAAAAGAAAATAAAATTAAATAGATAAAATAAAAAATGAAGGGGGGCTCCCATACAAAAACATAATTTTGCTCTATAATGGTACGGAACCCTTCGCGCGCGAGTCCGTGTTACATGTGTTATCATCAGTCAGTCAAGGAGTGACGACGTGAGCCCTCACAAAGCTCGGCTTTTAGTAACCAGCACTAATTAAAATCATTAATACCTACATACTCGTATGAGCAAAATTTGTACCAAAGGTTGACGACTACTTACACATTTTGTTAACAGTATGAATTACTACTTTTATACGCCATATCAGCTTTGAATTACAACTAATACGAACACTGCACACAAAATTTATCTTTTCCCTCTCTGATTTACGCCTATTTACAATAAAATATGCATAAAACACAACCAGTGGCCAATGCCGCACGTGGCGCGTCATCGTTTAGCAGGGCCGATGACGCTTATGGTGCGTCATCGAACAAAGTACTTGGCCTGTCGTAAGAATTTGTTGAAATGAAGGTGGCAACGAATCGGTTAAGCATGTTTCTAGTTTGTACACTGACAACAATATCCGCAAAAATCGAGCGATACAACATTAACGTCTAATATGTGGAACAGTCAATTCGTCGGCAGTCGTTTAGCTGTTACTTTTAGCGTTTTGACGCTGCGATTTTTTTACCCCTTTTGCGCGGTTTGTGGCGTCAGTGTACTATCAGAGAAGTTGGTTCATAGGTAGATGATGGACATACAGTACCCGGCGATAAATATTGCACATCGACCTTTGGAAAGTGGCTAATTTCGGTTTTGTAGAGCGTTATCTCTAACGCACGAAATACAAAATGTCCGGTATATATTAGGAGCTGTTAAAACAATTATGGTTTGCTTCTTTTGACAATTTTATTATTCTTTGTATAAAATACACTAAATTTTCTATAAGTTATGGCTTTAGGTTCGGGTAAAATAAAATAAAAAAGGGTGTTCAAATTATGTTTACGTATTTAAAATTCTTTTGGAAAATTACAGCTGTAGCAAATTTAGGGGTGGTAACAACTCTAGATATATATTTTGAACTGGACGCGACTGCACTCTATTGAATTTGAACAACGACTGACATAATGTCAAATAAATGTGTGCTACAAAGATAACGCTCTATGAAACCGAAATTAGCCGAATGTCTCTTTCCAAGGGTCGATGTGCAATATTTATTTATTTATTGTACGTAATTTACTGGCTTTATGTCAAACCCAGCCGACAGATCACGAAATAATATTAAATTGACATAACATGTCCAATTGACGTAGGTACGCAATTTATCTGCTTATGAATCAATTTATTCGATGTTCCTTACAGCGTTATTGCTTATTGTTCAGTCACTGTTTTATAAACGAGGTTGGCTCTACTCGGGCTTATGTTAGTATACATTTCAAGTTCTACTTGGATAATTGTTAATCAAAGTTATAAAGATACGATGGGGCTGGCATGCCACGTATGGCAAAAGCCCTTTATTTAAATAAAGATTTAAAAAAAAGTTCTATTTACCTAATTGGCCATCGAAGTTCAGTCCCCACAAATAAAGTTGCCCAGTGTTGTTCAGAATACAAGAGTGGTGCCAGCCAGCGGACAACTGAAAGTAAATTTCAATATTGATGGATGACCCGAATAATATTTTACAGTCAACATAAAAAAAATGAGCATGCTAAAATGCTAACAAATACTCTCAAGAGTTTTTTTAATAATATCTATGGACGCTTCACACCACGTCAGTCTGGCCCCGTGCTAAGTACCTGAAGGACTTGTGTTCACGGTGCCAGATATATTTAAGATTTTTATTATATCATACACTTATTCAATACACATCCATGAGTCACGACCCTTTTCTTTTTTTAGGAGGGGAAATACGTTACGTATCCCGACGAACATTGAAAAAATTTTTGTTCCGTCGGCGGGATTCGAACCCGCGACCCGCGGCTTGAGCTGCCACACACTCTACCCATTGAGCCACAGAGGTCGTCATTTGGTAAAGTTTTAAAGATTGATGTTTTTTTTTTATTGAATAAGGGGGCAAACGAGCAAACGGGTCACGTGATGGTAAGCAACTACCGTCGCCCATGGACACTCGCAACATCAGAAGAGCTGCCGGCCTTTTAAGAGGGAATACGCTCTTTTCTTGAAGGTTTGCAGGTCGTAAATCGTCACGTGATGTAATCGTCACGCGGCATTCGTGCAAAATTTCAGCTCAATAGGAAACCGGAAGTGGGTTCGGGTGAAAGCAAGATTCCATTACAGACACGGGACAGGTGGTAATTAGTATGTAAAAGTTTTTCTACTTAACCATACAATGCTACTTAATTTCCAATGAGTTGAATCTTTTAGATGTCCTCTTGTGTAATTTTAAAACTACTTATTTATATCGCTATAGGTTTTCCTAAATAACGCCTCCGTGGTCTAGTGGTATAGAGCGCGGCTTTTAACTCGGAGGTCGTGGGTTCGATTCCCACGTTGGAAAAATGATATTTCCAAGTTTGGTTAGGACGATGCAGGCTGATCACCTGATTGTCTGACAAGTAAGATGATCCATGCGTCGGATGGGCATGTAAAAAGTTGGCCCTGCGCCTGATCTCTCCCCGGTCGTGTCTGTCTGCCGTCCCACTGGGTTATGAGAGTAAAGGAATAGAGAGTGCTCTTGTGTACTGCGCACACACACTTGGGCACTATAAAACTACTCCTGCGCAGCTGGCCTGGTTTCAATTAAATCGGCCACCATCACCAAAACCGGTGTGGGAGCTAGTATTATTAAATAAAGAAAAAAAAGTACCTGCACGACTTTCCCGCGCACCATCTGCGTGTCCACTACGCGCGGGGTGAGGTGCGGGTCGGGGGCGGGCTGCGGCGGCGGCGTGCGGCGCGCCTGCCCCGCGCGCACCTGGTGCGGACTCGCCCCCCACACCCACACCTGACCGCGGGACGACAGGCCCAACTGAGGAGTAGAAGTTGACATTGACAGCTGTCATAGCGACAGTCAAACTTTTTTATATTTTGAGGTCAATGTGTCTAAACACACTAGGCTGAACTACGCCGACATAAATTCCGCCGCGTTTACGCCGCGTATCAAACGCATACAAAATAGGGACGGAACGCGACAGACACACTATGCCGAAATTCCGTCGCAAGCCGAATTTCCGTGGAGCCGAGTCGAGCGTAACGTTCGGCAGCGATTCGGCGGTAATGTTTTGTATAGCAACACACTATACGCGACGGAAATATCAAAACCGAACATAGCAAATCCGACCTTAACTACAAAGCGTTAACGCACACATTACATATGAGAATTTTAAATACTCACTTTACGCGCGCGTTCCGCAACGGAAATTACGACGCAAAATTTCGGCTTATAGTGTGTCGCATCAGACGTAAGCAGCTGAACGTAATTTCGGCCTCGTAAATTCTTGGTAAATGAAACTTCTCTTTTAAAATGCAACGACGTATATTTTCAGATATGCATGTGTAGAGAAGCGCCAGAGCAGGAAATACAAAAAGAACTGTCAGGGGTGACATTGACATAAGCGTTGACATACTATGTTGCGTTCCAATTATTAATATCCTAACATAAATTACGCCGGCGTAATTCAGCCTAGTGTGTTTAGACCCTATGGCAAACCGTGAAAAACGTGTGACCACACGTCACTATTTTCTCACTTGAAAAGAGTGATGTATGGTCACTGTTTTCAATGCCTCAAAATATAAAAAAGTTTGCCTAGAGCGTATCCACACGATCAAGTTTCCGATTTCGAGTTGAACGAAGTTTTGCTAAGTATTTTGGATATAGTATTATTCGAAAGACAGACTTCTTCAGTTTGCCATGCTAAGTTTGGTTTACTCACGTTGTGGAAATACCCCACGGCGATCTTCTCTATGGGATCGGGGAAGGTGATCTTGACTGGCAGGGAGCTCTTCTCTCTGTTGCCGCTGCCGAGCTGGCCGAATACTCCTGCGCCACTCGCCCACACCTCCCCGTTCATCATCAGCACCACCGTGTGACAGGAACCGCAGCCTACACTCAGCACCTGAAAAAAAGATTATTATATGAAGTAAAATGTGTTGTATATAAACTTGTATTAATTATGCTTTTTTCACAACAAAAAAAAATATCCAACAATTTTGTTTCTACGGGTAGCTACTGAGTCTGCGTTAAGCCTTTAGTACCTATAACACGAGAGAGTTGGTTACGGGACAACAAAAGGCCCAGTTTAAAGTTGAATATTTGTTTCATTGTTGCAACCCGGGGACTAAGTATGAGAGATTAGTGAGACTCCGTATGGGACGACTAAGTAGAGATAAACTACGATAACATGACGTGCCATTCCAAATTACTGTTTCAGTGTGTGTATCCTTATGAAAGACTTTGTATGTAGTAAGTATTCAACCAATCAACCGGTACTCTTAATATTTCACTTATTACCAAGATTTGTTGGTCAACTAATCATAACTATCCGACCGCGCAAGAACGCACTTCAAACGTTTTGACAACGCACTTCTAACGTTTTGAATTTTGGAGGGGCGCGCCATGTTATCGTAGTTTATCTCTATGAGAGATTAGTGAGATAGTTCTTATGAAAACGATTCCTTACCTTTCTGCCCTGGAATTTGGTAACCAACTGCGGTGTGAGTTGGTTTTGTATGTTGCCGAGGCATAGCTGACCGTGTACTCCCCAACTGTAATAGAAATACATATTTATAGTTACTTTCTACTGGAGACGAAAACATTTTTGACAAAAGTAACGGACGAACTTAAAAGCGGGCTGTGCAATTTTGCTGTTTTCTAATAAGTATTGCGATCCCGGAAGACGATTGACTCAAATGAAATTGAGATTTATTTAATCATTGTATATTTATCTGATACTTAGCTAACGGAAAACACGATTCACTTATTTTGACTCGATAGTTTTATTTTTCGAAATTATGAATCTTTTTGGGTATTTCAACAAATATCTGTTACACTTATTGAGTTACTATCATTAAATAACTTGCACTACTACAATCACACATTTTATAAAATAACAGCTAAAGGACTTACGATCTTTACTTTCGTGCTATAATGCGGGAACCGTTGTTAGGCGATATTGTTCACTATTAGCTGCAGCCTAAAACACATCACCCGGGAGCACGATTCATGGAATTATTGTATCACGATTGGACGATAGCGTTGTGTGTAGGCGGGGCTAGCGTTTTGACCGTAGGCCCTTAATAATTTCTACGAATACGATGTGAGTGTATAGCGGTGTCATTCTCATGTGAGATATAGTAATGACGGGCACGTCCCCTGAGGGGGCGTGTACACCGAGCGGGATGGGAGTATATAGCCGTCTCGCTCACCCCCACATGTACAGGCGGCCGCCGGCGTCGACCGCGGCGCTGTGGTAGTGTCCGGCGGCAACACGCACGGCGGGCGCGTCCCAGGGGGCGTGTACTCGTAGTAGGGCGCCGCTCGCCCCACCCGCGCCGACGCCGCCCGGCCCCGCCCACGCCTCGCCCACTCCGAGTTGACCGAACGTGTTGTCGCCCGCTGCGTACACCTGAAATAATAATGGTATATTTCATTTCCCCTGCCATTTTAATTGAGGAACTAACCAGGTAACACGAAAGAGCGTTATAAATTGCCCATATCATTTTTATATTTCGTGATATATGATATCGACATACGATATATGATAACAGTAATTATCATACATTCAAAATATAGAAATATAGAAGATAACTTTATTTATGTGACATCTTTTAATATTATTTTCATTTCTTGTATAACACATAACATTACGAAACACTCACCCCATTCTCCGTGAGTACCAACGTATGATGCCGTCCGCACGACACGTCTATGACCTTGCCTATCAGTTCTGTATTTACTGGCGTATCAGCCATCATGATTTTGGCGTTCCCATCGTCAACCACCGCCCAATGCTCTAGGCCACAGGAGATAGACCGCTTCGGGGTAAAATGAGTCTTCCACGTCTCCGGCTGAAGGGTTATTTCTGTGTGCATGTCCACGCATGGATTCCGTGCTTCTATCACGCAGGCTACTTGCATAAACGTGGATATAAGTTGAAGCATTCTTGTTGCCTGAAAAAAACAACATTAAGAAGCACTACAATGATATTGTAAAGATAAAAAAATATATTTGCGTAGAGGCTCTATGACTGCTAGAGGATTTTGATTAAATTTGGCACAGACCACAAGGAAAGATCTACTTTTACCCGAGCAAAATGTAAATTGTTTTCTTAATTCGAAGTGGTAATGTTAGTGTGATTATTTTAAAGCTACTTACATATACAGAAGTAATTCCCTGCTTCAAATCTCGCATGACGGGTCGCAACTGATCTTGTAAGGGGTTGAGCCAAATACACAGGCGCTAAAAACAGAATATTTTCTTTATAAGACTGACACTTTCATATGAAAACTTTAAATTCAATTAAATAATGTTTTGCTATGATAAAACCACGGTGAAAGATATTACTAGCCGTATCTTAAACAAGTCATAAGATACGTCTTGTAATGTCTAATGTTTTCTTTTCCAGTTTTCGTTGCAGTAACAAATATTACAATATTAGGCCGTGTTCAGACCAAACTGACTATACGCCGCTGAATGTGAGTGAGCGTTACGCAGTTTATTGTATTTCCATATATATTCACTTTTTCGTTTAGGGATGGGCAAACGGAAAAGATATATCGATATATATCGTATCGATATTTCTCAAATGTATTGATATATATTTTTTAAAAATATCGATATTCCGATATATCGATATTTTTATGCATTTCTTGAGCTCATTTTTTGGCACTTCAAATTCAAAGGCTTTGCATTTAATTTTTTAAAACTTTAATTTCAATTTATGAAAATAACCGATGTAAATTTTTTTTCTTCTTAGTCCGACCTCTTGTTACGTACAGTTCGACAAGGCTTTATAATATTATGAACGTGACGAGAAAAGATCGACAAGGCTTTAAATAAATATATCAATGATATCATTCTGGTAATTCATATAAAGCCTTGTCGAACTGTAATTATTATTATATTCTCAGTGCGCAGTCCACAAACAAACGGGTCATAGACAAAGTAAGATAACTTTTTATGTGTTCGAGGCGAAAAAAATATTTCTCTAAAATTCGAAGCCAATTTATATCGTTTTTGATATCCGAAAATAAATTTCGAAAATCGATAATTCGAAAAAAAATAATCGCCGATATATATCGATTATTTTCTGAAAAAATATCGATATTTTGATATATCGATTTTTTTTGCCCAAGCCTATTTTCGTTCACACCTAACTGACTATACGCCATTACGCTAGGCGTAGGCGCGGACATTCGATACCGTATATTTTCACGTTCACACTGGGGCTCACAGTGAGCCTGCTCACATTCAGCGGCGTATAGTTAGTTTGGTCTGAACACGGCCTGAAAGACAATTTAAACATTTTTATCATCATTCACCAACCTTTAATATCACCGTGTCAAACTCCCAGCATTTCTCCGTTATGAAATCCAACAACCACTGTCCGTTTTCTTCAAGCAATATGGGGACTAGGCAATTATATCTGAGCAGGGAAACTACTGCACCTCTACATATATCGCTTCTCGATTTTATAGCTGACAGTAGGAGGTTAGGGTGACCACGATGTATGCTGAAAACTGGGGCTAAATCCCACAATCCAATGGCGGCAGCTATAGAGGTAAGTTCTTGCAGTTCCATTGTGCTGAGCGTTGTGAATTTCATTTCCCTGAAAATTATATTGTATTGTTTAAAATTAAATGACACAAAAGGTGTACAAAGTTGTGTAAAATAAATAAATAAATAATTTGGACGTTACCAATAGCTATGTCCACACTATGCGCTTTCGTCTTTAATTTTCGTCATCTTCTTTCAATCAACTTTCGTTTTGGCGCATTCAATAATTGAATGCGTCAACGAACGCAACGCCAACATTTTCATTTTTGTTTTTTGGATAGGGTCAGAGGGCATGCGTCGCGGGCATGCCTCACGTTCGCTGTTGACTGCGCTATAACGCATGCCCTTGACGAACATAAAGCCCGTCACAGACTTAGCTATAATATATATTAATATATTTATAGCAAGGCATATTAATCTATACTAAATTCACATGTCACAGAAATATATATTATAGCTGAGTGTGTGGTCACTGGTCACGCGAAAATTAGTATGGAAAATATATAATAATATGTCTAGCTATAAACATATTAATCTATACGAGGGCTGCTATTTATGTATCCGGAACTGGCCACTTACAAGAACAATATTTAAAAAGTAATTACAACATTTGAAAATAGAACTCTTTGGTTGAAGAATACATTTTGTTTCATGTGACTGTCAATTATTTTTCCATTGTGGCGTCATTTTGAAAATTGCGTGTCTTCATTTGCCATGGATTTAACGCGTGAACATTTTCGTGCAATGATTTACTACGATTTTCGGCGTGGGCTAAATCAACAACAGTGCTTTATCAAAGCGCACGGAAGTGCGCAAGCCTAGTTCCAGCAGGCCGCACGCATGCCGTGCACTATTTACACGAACCGTTTCGACGTACTTTTGACCCCCCTGTAGCTCAGTGTCTATTGCGAGTGCAAAGATAAAATTAAACCTACGTAATTATTTACGAGTACTTAAGCAGTATACCCAATTTCATAGATATAGCTTCAGTAGATCCTGAGATATGTCCTTGTAAAAATAGCTTATTTTGGCACTGACTCACTCATTCACTCACTCACTCACTGACCGGTAATCAAAACCTCTAGGCCACTTCCAATTGTCCTAGCGTTATGAAATTTGGCACACAGGTCGTGTGTTATATGTAGATTAAAAAAAATAAGAAATTTTAGAAATCGGTCAAGCGTGAGTCGGCCTATCTACAGCCCATACAAACTTTAATGTCATAGCGTTATGAAATTTGGCACACAGGTCATGTGTTAAATGTAGATTAACAAAAAATTAAGAAATTTTAGAAATCGGTCAAGCGTGAGTCGGCCGATCTACGAACTTTAGAGGCTACTTCCAAATGTCCTAGCGTTATGAAATTTAGCACACAGGTCGTGTGTTATATTATTATGTATGTGTTACGATAAATTAAGAAATTTAAGAAATCGTCAAGCGTGAGTCAGTTCATCTATGAACTTTAGATAAAAATTCTTATGTACCAGTGATATAATGAGGCATCTATTGAAAGTATTGTTTATATCGGGCGTAGCACAAAAAGAAAACATAGATAGGATTTCTTGAAAAAAAGTATTGAAATCCCACCAAAAACATACCTGTTAAAATAGGGCCTAGTTCCTATAGGCTAACTGTTGGTCTAAAAAAAGAGTTGAAATCCAATCCAATGCCAAGTTCAGATGCACTTCATCGATCATAATCATCTTCATCAACAGCCTGATCCATAATACTTCTAAATTTGAACTTGGCAGGTTTTTGTGCTATGCGTTACACTTGATTAATTATATAATTAGATAATATTAATAGAATTTAAATAACCTGCCAAGTTCAAATTAGAAGTATTATGGATCAGGCTGTTGATGAAGATGATTATGATCGATGAAGTGCATCTGAACTTGGCATTGGATTGGATTTCAACTCTTTTTTTAGACCAACAGTTAGCCTATAGGAACTAGGCCCTATTTTAACAGGTATGTTTTTGGTGGGTTCAACTCACCGCAACTTTTGGAGATGAAGCACCATCAAAAACCACTGTTTATCACTGGTACAGTGAGTTTAATCGTGGGCGGTCTATGCTCACTGATGAAAATAAAGAAGGTCGCCCAAAAACAGCTGTTGTCCCACAAAATATAGATGCTGTGCGGGAACTAATAATGCGTGATCGTCATGTTACATATCGCGAGATAGAGGCGTCCTTAGGCATAAGTATGACGAGCATACATAAGATATTACACGAACATTCGGCTGTAAAAAGTATATGTTCGCGTTGGATTCCGCACAACTTGACAATCGATCAAAAACGGGCTCGTGTCGATTGGTGCAAAAAAATGATAAAAAAATACAACCGTGGTACGTCAAAAGCCGTTTATAATATCTACACAGGTGAGGAATCTTGGATCTATGCATATGACCCCGAAACTAAACAACAGTCAACGGTATGGGTGTTCCAAGATAAGCCGAAACCAACAAAAGTTACTCGTGCAAAAAGTACTTTGAAGCAAATGGTCGCCTGTTTTTTTGGAATTAATGGACATGTAGCTACAGTGCCATTAGAGAATCGTAAAACGGTTAATTCTGAATGGTATACGACCATTTGTTTACCAGAAGTCTTTGAAGAAATAAGAAAGGACAACCGACAACGCAGAATCATATTACATCACGACAATGCTAGCTGTCATACCTCAGCTGAAACAACTCAGTTTTTGGAGGGTCAAAAGATCGAATTGACTGGTCATCCGCCGTACAGCCCTGATTTGGCACCTAACGATTTCTTTTTATTTCCATACGCGAAGAACAAATTACGTGGTCAACGTTTTTCGAGCCGCGAAGAGGCTGTTGATGCGTTCAAAATGCACGTTTTGGAGATACCTCAATCAGAATGGAAAAAGTGCTATGAAAATTGGTTCCAGCGTATGCAAAAGTGTGTCGATCATCGCGGCGAATATTTTGAAAAGCAATAAAACCATATTAAATGATATATGTTTGTTTCTTTTTTTAATTCCGGATACATAAATAGCAGCCCTCGTACTAATATTATAAAGAGGCAAACTTTGTCTATACTAATATTATAAAGAGGTAAACTTTGTTTGTATAATTGTAATGAATAGGCTCAAAAACTACTGTACCGATTTTAAAAATTGTTTCACTATTCGAAAGCTACATTATCCACGAGTAACATAGGGTACATTTTATTTTGGAAAAAATAGGTTTCCGTAAGATATTCGGATTTTTCGGACGCAAGGTGTAAAAAATCAACCAGAAAAGTTACTTATTTTGCGTACGCTGCCTAAACTATAAAAGATAGAACCATAAAATGTTCTAATTAGTTGTAGATCTTATAAATATCTACAAAAAAGTCCGCGACACACTATACCTATCTATATCGAGTGGGGCACAACAACCATTTATTTGTTTAAAAAATCTTGTTTTTTTTTTTATTACATTTAAACGCGTTTATTTTACTCATGCTATTGATCCTTATCAAAATAAATTATTTCATCACTTAGTACAGTTTATGTAAATAATATTTGGTCTTTGAATGACTAAAATTGGACGTTTGGTTTTGAAGTTATGGCGAAATTAAAATATTACGATTTCTGGCCCGTTGCGAAGTGGGCGTCATCAAGGCGGGGGTTCACGTGCAAGAGGAAAGTTTAGATCTAATAGCTATGTCCATACTGTGCACTTTCATCTTCAATTTTCGTCATCTTCTTTCACTCAACTGTCGTATTGGCGCATTCAATTACTTTCTTAAATATTTGAAAATGCCTAATAAGAGCCAGGTCGGACGACCATGGCGCCATACTTATATTTTAGTCACTTCAATAAAATAATATGGGCAAAACAACGTTTGCCGGGACAGCTAGTATATATTATAGCTAGGTCTGTGACGGGCTTAAAAAGGCACAGTGTGGACAAAGCTAATTAAGGCAAGGACGCACTAGGCGACACTATGCTGCATCGGAGCAACGCGATATTTCACGTTCCATGTTACTGACGTAAGCTCTGCTGTCGTGTAGTGCGGCTAGTTAATACAAAGAAAATTTGGCCGTGATATTACGCGTCGTTCCACTGCAGCGTAGTCCTATCTAGTATGTTCTCAGCTTTACGAATGTTTTGGGCATAATATGTATTTTGTTTACATAATATGCCCAAAACATTCTATGTCGTGAAGACATATAATTCCATTCTCAAAACACAATCCATACTTCCATACCAATATTATAAATGCGAAAGTGTGTCTGTCTGTCTGTTATCTCTTCACGCCCAAACCGCTGAACCGATTTTGCTGAAATTTGGCATGGAGATACTTTGAGTCCCGGAAAGGACATAGGATACTTTTTATCCCGGAAAAATGTACGGTTCCTACGCGATAAACGAATTTTGGCGCAACGGGGTTGCGGGCGTTATCTAGTTTGTATTATAAAGACAAAAACTCACATATCAAAAGTTTCCTCCGGGTTGGTTCCAACCTTCAGCAGACAGGCGAGCAGCTTGGCCGTGATGGCGGCGTTGCCCATGGTGGTGGTGTTACTCGCGTGCTTGTACAGTGATAGCTCCTGTAGACGACCGAACACACCCAGCCGGGCTACCCAACCGTCCGGTTGGCTCTGAAATATTATAATTTATAATATAATATAAGTACAGGATTATTTTTTCACCAGTACAATAAATTTTACCACGTCATTGGTGTCGATTCTTTTATTTCAATTAATATATCCTTTATACAATCTAATACCGCTTGGGCGCACTAATGACAAGGCGACAACGGGTGCGGTATGAGGTAGGGGGCGGCGGGGTGAGGTAAGCGATAAATTTTAGCTATGAAACCGTAAAGTACAGATACAAGCTGTCAAACAACAACATATTGATAAATCGGATAAACCACGATAAACTGTTGGTGTTTGTGCGCTAAGTAAATTTAGTTCTCACACTGCATCATAGATGTCGCTGTCAGTGGGCTGAATCGCGCTAGCGGTAGCTCATTATTGTTTCCAATAATTATTATAAGATATTGTAAAGACGTTTGTGCACTGCACGGAATCCGGACTTTAAAATTGCGTGCAATGCATAAAAGCCCTAAGGATTGTGTCCCGGAACAAAAAGAGGGGTGTTATAAGTTTGGCGTGTCTGTCTGTCGGTCTGTCCGTCAGTCTGTCTGTCTGTTGCTACTAATCTTAGGGCCGTATGAATAAAAACTTAGCGAGGGTTTATAACAGGTTTTAACATAGTAAAAACGTAGTTAAAACCCTCGCTAAGTTTTTATTCATACGGCCCTTATTATATATTATTCTTAATATTTCGCGTAACTTTCTGCCACGCACTGTAAAACTCTGAAACGAACTGTCACCAGCAGTATTTCCGGACCTATACGACCTGCAAACCTTCAAGAAAAGAGCGTATTCCCTCTTAAAAGGCCGGCAACGCACCTGCAGCTCTTCTGATGTTGCGATTGTCTATGGGCGACGGTAGTTGCTTACCATCAGGTGACCCGTTTGCTCGTTTGCCCCCTTTATGGCATAAAAAAAAATCTAACAAAAAACACATTAGGCAGATTAGGCTGTTGCAATATGCAACAGAAATTAACGAAAAATTCGACACGAAAACGAAAAAGTTGCCAGAATTTCGTGTCTTTTAATTCTTGAGACAAGTCTGGAAAAATATGACGTCATTTTTCATGGACCGTCTGCTTTGAGCTTTAAATAAGGGGGTTATTTAATAAAAATATATATATACCAATTCGAATTAAATAATCATCGTTTAGACAGGACAACGTCTGTCGGGTCAGCTAGTTACTTATAAAAAATCAGTGATTGTGGACTTAGAAAAATTGCCCAAATAGTCTTAGAATAATTTCGTTACAAAATACTCATAAAAATTGTGATAACTGGACTTTGAAAAATTTATAAGTAGGTACTACATGGGACTTGTAAAATTTTCAACGTTTGAACTTAGTGAACTTATTGATTAAATATGGAGTTGAAAGAACTGAATGAACAAATTTCAAGTCTGTCTGTCTGTTGAGTATACTCAAACTATAAAAAAAACTTCTTCGGAACGTTATACAGTCAGCTATTTAGAATTTTAGAAAACCCAGAAAAGAATTATTAGAGGATTATTGGCAACAATTTTTAAATGGATTGCAGAAATATTATATTGGAAAGTTAGGCCGTGTTCACACCAAATCGACTGGGAGCCGCCGAATGTGAGCGAACGTTACGCAGTTTATTGTGTTTCCATACATATTCACTTTTTCATTCACACCTAACCGACGATACGCTATTACGCTAGGCGTATGCGCGGACATTCGATACCGTATATTTTCACGTTCATACTGGGGCTCACAGTGAGCCTGCTCACATTCGGCGGCTCACAGTCTGTATGGCGTGACCACGCGCTTAGAGTATGGCATAAAAACATTTGTCATTTAGACAGTCACATCAAATCAGCCCCACCAGCCACTCGCACGCCAAACAACAGGACTCACCTGGTCGCCCTGCGCGCGCACGCTCGCCAGCGAGTACAGATAGTGGGCGGGCGCAACCCGGCCGCGCGACATGAGCAGGTCGGCGGCGGCCAGCAGCAGCGGGGGCAGCGCCGCGCCCAGCGCCGCCGCCGCGCGCTCCGCACACCCGCTGTTACGTACCACCAGCCCCACCAGCCACTCGCACGCCGAACAACTGAAACAGGACAAACATAATATAAATATTTGCGTTGCGAAAGGGGGCTAGACGGAAAAGTTGTAACGACACGACACTTTTTGAGCAACACTTTTTGCCAAAGACATAGATCAAGACTCAAGACATGTACTTCGCGGGACATGCGGTATCTATCTTGGTCTATGTCTGTGCTTTTTGCTATAGTTGCAAGCCGTGCGGCGTGCGCGTATTTCTCTGTCTCTCTCTATCTCTCATAGAAAGTAAGCCGGTTATTTTTAACTATAATAGATAACACCCGCAAGTTTTTAAAGCGCGGGAACCATACATTTTTCCGGAATGAAAAGTGTGTCCTTTCCTGGGACAAAAACTTTAAGTCATGGGAAAAATTTAGTCTAAAAGTATTTTCATACCAAACAGTAAAATCAGTTTAGCAGTTTGGCAGCGAAGAGGTAACAGACAGACAGACACATTCATAATATTAGCATAAATAATAATCAGTCGCATACTGAGCAACTCCAAAATAAAAGTATTTTTAAAACTCGCGTTATAGATATAGGGCAATATTATGTGCTTATACATTTATCTTCTGGGGTGTACTTATATTATAGCACTTATTTTCTTTCTTTCGACCGTAAACTGCCCAGTTCTAAATGTCGAAAACGTTTTACTTTTTTACTCATTTAATTACTGTTTTGGTAAGTTATTAAAATTTCAGAGTAAGATAATCGTGGGTTAATATTTTAACTTCATAATGTCTGGGCTTAAAATACTTACACAGTATTCAAAATATATGCTCCACATGAAGTTATAATCAGACATGGTTCCAGACCAAATCTTGGCATTTGTAGATCACATATGAATGTGGGTTCTTTCCAACCGCCTGTCATAGCCGGGGGCTCTTTCGCTGTCATCAGATATGTCCTCTGTACATCCCCTATCAGTTCCACAGACCATAGCTCGGTAGTGTCACGCTTGTCATGGCCCTGAAAAAAAAATCACTTCATGGTAGCATTGTAGCATAATTATTACAATATAACATTAATAGTTGATTATTGCATATGAGGTCTAATCTAAACTTCTGTGGTTCTTTTAAAGTTGCTCTATTTCAGTTTCTAGCCTTAGCTAGATTCAATATAATTCTGTGTAAGTAAACAGTTTAAAAAATAATAATACTGTTCCTATATACTGTAAATATGTTCATTGTATGTACTGGATTTTGGGTAATAGTATAACTGGATTAAGTAACACAAAATGCATGAAAATTATTATCACTGCTAGTGCAACTTTGGACCCTTACCTGAATAACCGAGAAGCTTGCACTGTGAATTTCTAGTTCATTCTTCTTCATCAAATAGATTAGTCTCTGAGACCACAGGCCTTGGATATAAAGGCCATCATTCTTTATTTTAGGCCTTAATGTTCTTGACGGAGTATCCTCAGCTGGACTTTCAAGCTAAAAAAATTACGAAAAGTTTCACACTGGATCAGCTCCGATTTTTTTTTCCGACAGTCAATTTATCAGTCAAGCATAAAACATTGTACTGTATATCTATCGTGTAAATAATTTAAGAACAGGTGCAAAATCACTTTAGATAAGGGTTTGATTTGGAAAAATGGGTACACAGAACAAAAAGAACCAGGTATAAAAAACTTACAATCATGGTTCCCTCATTTAATTCAAATGCTGTCAAGAAATGCCGGCCATTCACATACTGGGCTGTAAGTGCCCAGTTGTTGGAGTCCTTTCTAAATGTTGGCAAATATTCTGTTGGCTTCAAAACATATTCAACAGTTTGTGACTTGCTCTCATCTAAAAGTAAGATAAAAATATCATTAAATATTACTCGTATTCATTAAAAAAAGTTCCATAAACAATATTAGATTATTATTTTTTTTAAATTCACCTTTTGATCCTCCCTGTGTGAAAAAAGTAATTTTGTCTTTTGACAATTGTTTTATGTAGAACATGAATCCATCTTTCTTTTCCTTATCATTTTGAGCTCTGATCTGCTGCAGCCAGTTGTAACCAAAGGATCTATGCTCTAGAATCAATTTCAACTGCTGTGTTGGACCACGAGATATCTAAAAGTATTTTGTTACATAATATAAATGTGAAAGTATCTCTGTCTGTCTGTCTCGCTTTCACGCTAAAACTATTGAACCGATTGTAATGAAATTTTGTACACAGATAGTCTAAAGCCTGAGAAAGGACACAGACTACTTTTTAGCTGGAAAAAGGGGTGTTTATGTGTAAATTTGTTCAAATTAAGTTTGTTCCAAAAATTAATAACAGATGGTGCTAAGACAAAGTTGAGTAATGAGGGCCTAAATAAGATTTAAAATTTGGCATAAATAAAGTTTAATTTCAAATAATGAAATTGTGCACACTGCATAGCTGTTTTTGGGTATTTTGATTTGACCAGGGTTTTAAAAAGCTTTTAAATTTGACACCAATTTTGTTGACACCGCGTGCTATAAACTGAAGTCCATGTGGACGAAGTCGCAGGCAACAGCTAGTTTATTATAAAAATAGACAAACAAAGTTACCAAGAGAGCTAGTAGGTCCAAAGAATCATCAAAGCATATTTGAAGATCAACCACTTCTCCTGACACCTTGGCTTCTCCCACAACACACTGTGACTCCAGAGAATAGAATGTAATTGTTCCATTCTGAAACACAAATAATATTATGTTATAGTTAATAAAAATAACAAAAAATCTTGAGCTACAAAAACTTGCCATTGTGGCATGTTTTTTTGTTATTGTCACGGACGTAAAAAAAATATGGACGTAACCTTGTCTATTTAACAAGTGAAGCATAGTAATGGCCGCCCGTGTAGGTTGTGTGCATGTCATTGGCGGCGTCACTCTATGTACAATGACAGCGGGTTGTAGTACCTAGTTGTGTGTGTTCAAGTGTCGGTCATGTGTACAAATACAGTACAGTAAACGAAATTGTCGTACCTTGCATGCTTCACCTCTTTATAGTGTAATGATCCGTCCGTATTTTTTTTTTACCTCTGTGGTTATTGTATGGTAAGGTGAGACAAATTTCATAAGCAATAATTTTATATTTTGTAATTACAATACTGAAAACGAGCAGATGGATGCAAGGACTAAACATAATATTATATTACATAATTTTAATGACAATACTACATTCTAAAGTTCATTAGTCTTAATTAAGGTTATAATGAATATTGATTTATTTTTGTCATAATATTATGTATTCAACTACCTTGGATCCAATGATAATGATATTTTCTGATTCCTTGGTTAGCCACCATACTACAGAAGTTGGTTGCGGTACGTCGACCAGCGGCAGGACAGTGACACTCGACAGTGACCATTTACAATCGAAAGAATTTTGAGGTATAAAAAGAGGCAAGAATGGAACCAACAAAATTTTTTGATCACTGACAATCAAGACCCATGTCCCACTAGGTTCAAAACACATGCAGTATATAGGATTGTCTACAAAATCCCAATCGTAATAATTATCAAATCTCTCAGATTGTGGATTAATATACAAAAATACTAGCTCTTTTCCACTCGACAGAGCCAGAAACTTTTTCAGTCCAATTTCGTAGAAGCTGTGCGTTGAAATATCCAAATGTATAAGGACGTCCAATTTGAATAATCCCGAAAAATCCAAATTTTCGGTGCTTTGAGCCATTTTAAAGATAAATCACATTATACACACAATTATTAAATTTTTAACCAAATTCAATGTTTTGTTTCCAATTTGAAGACAATGAAACAAATGACAGCTTGACATACTAGGGTGATCGATATTCATCGATGTTGAAGAAACATCGATGCTTAACTATAAAACATCAATGTTTTAACATCGACGGATTGACTTCGATATCATCGAAGCATCGATATTACCTGAATAAAATATCGAAACGTCAATTATTCTTTTGGGTGCGGTCTAGACTATCGTGCAATAGGTGTACTAGCTTCAAGTATAATTAATATTGCATCTAAGTCATTAGCAGATGATCAAGTTTCAACTATTTTCCACTAGAGCCGGTATAAATAGTCAGTAGGTACTTAAGATGCGACCCGGTCTCAAGACGCGGCTCGGCTCTGTGATTGGTTCAAATTTTGACAACAAACCAATCACAGAGCCTGAACCGTGTTTTGAGACCGAGATGCATCTTGAGTATCTGACTATATCTTATGCCGGCCTAATGACACTGATCAAAATAATCGGAGTAAGCACTAAGCTCACAGTCGTACGAATAAGTTTGTTTTAATTTCTTAAGAGATTTAAAAAAGCTATCACTGTCACATACTTGATGCGGACTTGGTGAAAAAAAGTGAGTAAACTTGTGATTTGTGAAGCGGAAGCAAATTCGATTTTACTATTGATTTTGTGAATAATGAAACATGTCAAAGTTAATTTTTTTACAAAGTGTCCCTAAAAATACTGGTATTGTTAATTTTTTTTATTATTATTTTTCTTATTTCAAGTGCATTTATCTTATAATTAAAACTTTTCATAAATATAATAGACAGTTTTGTTTATTTCCAAAAACATCGATGTTTTAAAAATATCGATGTCTTTCGATCGATATTTATCGTACATCGATACTTTTGATTCGATCCTAGCATTGGTGTCAACATGGATGTTTTCCTAATATCGCTCATCCCTAGCTTGACAGTTGAAACTTCAAAGTTGACATTATTTTTCTTTATTTTATCAAAACAAACACTAAAAATGAGATCCCTGTAGGGTAAATTACGAGTCATTGGAATTTTTCAGTAGATGGACACTTTACACATTGATCGTAAAAATAAAAGTTTGTGGTTTTTATACGATGTAAATAGTAATGGAATTAATATTGCGGGGCATTCACGCTACAATAAAAATAGAGTATTTTTATCAGGTTGCAGTGTATCCAAAATAAAACATCTTTTTGTCGCCATGGTCATCACGTGCGCCTTGGTTTTGCAAATGAAAAGAAAAAAATTAGAAACATGCTAAAGTTTTTAATAATATTTTTTATGATACACACTGTGTAAGTTATTATAAACGTGTTATTATATAAATAATAATCTATTAAGTATTTTTTGTACATTTTTAATAACCTTTTATCTCATTTAAAGGTTTTTTGGCCTGTCCTACTACTGGTATCGTAAAAGTGCTGAAAAACAGTTATTGGACGTTATTATATGAAATAATTCTGATCTTCTTGTTATATAATATTCGAAAGATGAGAGTATTATTCAATACGAAAGTTAATTTGCAGCTGACTTGTGTCTTCTGAATACTTTAATGAAGTGTGACTTCTGAATACTTCAAAAACCTACTTGTTGCCGTTAGTTGTATTGTATGGAATGAATACGGGAACGTAACGCAATTTGGGCGCCTTGTAATGACCGCTGTACTGTGTACACTCTCGCCGAGAGCTCTCGGGCGAGAGTCTCGTGCGAGAGCCCCTTGCCCGAGTGCGATCATGTACATTCTCGCTTAGTTCAATCGCAGTTGAGAACTCAGAGAAGATGGACGAAAACGACCATTCACCATTCACCATGCATCGAAAGATATCATTGTAATCCAAAGATTTATTATCATATTTAGTTTTATTTCTCACAGATATTGACTAATACTGACGTTTATTATTGTTATTTTTCGGTTCTAAACTGTCTAACGGCGGGACTAGTACTGAAAGACGCGAGAGTGTACAGTAGTGCGCTCGTTTTCCTCGCGAGACCCTTTGTCTCGGGCGCAAAATACCGACAACGGACCGAGAGGGTCCGAGACAGGCGAGACGAGGCGAGCGCACCCATGTACACTCTCGCACTCGGGCCGCCTCGCTGTGTCTCGGCGAGAGTGTACAGCCGGCTTAAAATGCTACGGTGCGTTGCACAAGGGCTTATATTTAAACAACGCGTTCATTTTTTTTCGGTTTTATAGAGGAATAAGAATTTTCAAAATCAGTTACCCTTTTTGTTTATGATTTATTAGGAAATCCCTGGATTGTGTAGTACTTTCCTATTATTTTTGTCGCTGAAGTAGGCAAATGGCAAGCCTTTAGTTTATATATTTTCATGAAATCCTTCGACTTTCTGTATATAATGAATTAAATTAAACAAATGCCATACAATTTTTGTTACCCATCAGTATAATCCAGACTCAAGAACATACATACAACCTGTGGGATCTATTAGACAAGCCCAACTTCCTCCTGAAAGTAGCGTACGGCCACATGAGAGGCCGACAGGCAAATGAGCTGCTATGCATTGTGCTCCATATTAAAATATTGTCTGAATATGCCCATTGGCTCGATGAGGACAATCTGAAATCTCTAACTATTTGAGTTACGTTTTACCTGAATATGAATGTAATATAAAGACGTACAAATAAAGAGACGGACATCATTTCACATCTATAATATTATTAGATGGCGGCCATAACTACATTGCGTCAAAGACCAAAGTCCGTTTATCGGTTGGATACCGTACATTTTCCCGGGACCAAAAGTACTATTTTTCCTTTCCCGGGACTCAGTGTCTCCATACCAAATTTTTGCAAAATCGGTTCAGTGGTTTGAGTGTGAAGAAGTAATTGACAGACAGACAGACGAACACACTTTCATACTTATAAAGTCATAATATTTGTTGTTACAATGTATGTATGTATGTAATATTGGTAAGAATTTTAATTTTTTATGTCATTTTTTGTAATTATTTAATTAAAATACCTTATTTTACAATAAATAATAAAAATATATGTGAAAACAACAATTATTTATAATGTTTCCTACATAGACTTATAATATATGGTTTCCTACTTACAATACCAATTTTAACCACATTTCAATCAGACTTTGCCTTCGATCACTAATATACAAGATACACAGTCTCATACAAAACCTCTCGAAAATCTGTCCCCGAGTAATAGAGTTTAATGAAGTATACATTTATCTAAAATCAACCTTAATTATAGTAATTATTAAAGATCTTTTTATAAAACAATGAACATTTGTGTTTACAAAGCAATAAAATTTTTACGTCCGATGCACGCTTCATACTAAATTCAACCATCCGCGTATATGATTTAAGTTCAAATTTGTATAGTGCCAAAAAAAAATCCAATTTTACGACCGAAATTCGCAGCTGGAACAGGGCGAAGTGAAGTATGAGTGGAGTCGAACTGTTCAAATTTTTTTTGTTGATTGTAATTTGTAATAATTTTAATAGTCCATTTTTTTATTTTTCCGAAGTTTAATGTATAAAGTGAGGAGTAATTATTTTTTACTTGTAATATTATGTTGTTCTAATGTTATGTCTAATTTTATCATTAACCAAAATATATATAAGTGTACATACATTTTCCGATAGGCCACAAAGGACAACTCACATCACCCAACGCCCATACTTTTTAACCTACTTAAAAAATCCTTAATGGGAACTATATTTGATCGAAGATGGGAACATAATATTATTACCACATCTAACTGGATCTCGAGGAAACCTGAAAAAAATCCTCAATAAAAAAATAATAGTAATAGCGACTCCATCAAATGGAACAGAAACATAGCTTATAACCCGAACATTTCAAGTGGGCATGATAAACTACGATAAGTACCTTTAGTATGAGTATTCGCAATTGAGATGGTTTATACCTGGTGTTGATTTATTTACAACTTAATTTTAAAACTGTCTTTTGGTGATTTCTTAAAGAAATACCAATATTTACAATACAATTGTAAGAAATATATTAGGATAAAATTAATACTTACCGGAAATATGAAATTCCATCCTTTTTTTTGGTTTTAGACGTATGATTTCTACAATTATTAAACGCGCACCGAGGCATGTTTCCCGGCGGAGCGTTCGAGCACTACTAAATCAAAAGTGCACCAGAATGTTGAGTTTGGTGCTCTTTTGGTGAGGTCGTTTTTTGCCGCGGATTGTGTATCTTGTATATTAGTGATCGAAGGACTTTGCTTGTAAAACTACTGGTTTTAGGTGTCCCAACTACTGCAATTCCGTCCCATAACTGTGTTTTACGTACCATTCAGTTTTTACTTTTTACCAAAAAATCAATATAAACTGAAAAACCATCGCATTTTTATGTTTGCATATCTTAATTTATAAACACAAATATGATATCTATTTCTATTCCATGCGAAGTATTTAATGTTTTAGAGCTTTTTCTGTAAAAAAATCCTTAGCTGTCCAATGACTGGTAGTTTACATTATATCTAAAGCAGTCAGCACTCAGCAGTCAGCAGGTCAGCGTCGCGTCGTCCGTCGAAGAGGCGCGTCATTACTCATTCGTAATGCCTATTTTAATCACTTTCAGCTTTTCGTCACGTCACACTTTAAACTTTTCAGTTTTCTGGTAAAAAAAAAAAACGGTTAGAGAGTAATGTTCTGTGTCGAACTCGAACTCGATTGTCTGTAAAGTCGGTTTACTGACGATAGTTGAACGTGACAACGTCATAGCCTTAAATGGAACGCCTCAGAGAGAGGTAACGCCGCATATTGCGTCATGTGTTTTCGTGCGCGCAGCCCATATAGAATTATCATAAGACGTTGTTACGTCAATAATTTATTAAAATACTAATAAAGTGCAGTCGCTGCACAGTGCACTGCAGTCAGAGATATACCTATTTAATATTGCACACTACACAGAGTACAGATCACAGTACACTGCAATGTGCATTATAATTTATAGTTGGCAAAGGTATTGTTTTATTTAATTTTTTAAGGAGGACAAGTAGACACATCAAACAGCTCACAGCTGTTTAATGTCAAAATGGAAAAACTGTCAGTGGAAATGAAAAACCGTAGATAGAAAACCTTGTAAAAGTGAAAATGAGAGGGAATTTAAAATTTTTTGATTACTGATGTAATCTGTTAGCAATATTTGGATAGAAGTGCTGGGATCTGTTCTTATTAATTTCAATGTTATAATGCTCTAACATGTTATAGTTACGGCCTTGAAATAATTTAATTGATGTGTAAATATGATTAATGTTATCTACCTCAATATTAAGCAAATAATATAAAACAGTGGTATGGGTATAATTTAAAAATATTACTTTGATGTGTAATATGCATATAAAAGGGCAATCGAATTCTAATTTATTTATAACCTTATTATCAGGTAAAAAATTGTTTTAATACTTTTAAATCCATAACATATTTCAATAGAAGTCTTTATAGAAGTCCTTTTTTACAGAGAGATAGTACCATGGTTTTTTCAAGGTTTCTTAAATTGGTACAGCCACTGTCTAAAATTAACAATGCCAGAAGATTACAGTCAAGTTATAACCGTAGTGTTAATTTCTTCTTTAAGAAAAATCTTTTCTTAACAAATTGCATAACATCAGGAATATTTATGGGCTTAGGAGATTATATACAACAGAAAATTGAGGCATACCCTGACACAAAGAAAAGAGACTATGACTGGTATAGAACAGGTAAAAGCAATTACAATATTTAAATTCTCACTTTAAGTTGTGAAATATATGCCTATTGTATTCAACCTAAAAATAATAAAAATTAAGGAAACGTAACTCCTATACTATTACCGTTTTGTCATCATGTAACGTCAGACTGATACCGCTCAAGGCCACTAAATATTGCAAATGTATTGAAAAGGTGTACCTAGGTACATTTTTGTCAAGTGTTGTAGAACATGTTTTTTGACGGAGTTACTTTTCCTTAATTTTAGTATTATATTCCTCTATGTATTTAACACAATGTGTTCATTTCAGGACGCATGTTGATTGTTGGTGGAATATTAGGACCTCTTCATCATTATTATTACGTCTACTTGGATAAAATTTGGCCCAGAGCAGACTTGAGATCAGTGGGAATAAAAATACTTTGGGATCAGCTAGCATGTTCACCTCTCACTATTCTGTGTTTCTTTTATGGTATGGGATACCTTGAAAAACGAAGTACAAAAGAAATAAATAATGAGGTCAAAGACAAGTTTATGTATGTCTATCTGGTAAGTTCAAAATTGTATGAAAATTAGTATAGAAAATAATAATTTAAAGATCATATTTTAACAAACAGGATTTTTTTTCAGGGTGACTGGCTATTTTGGCCACCTGTGCAGTTTATAAATTTTTATTACCTGCCCACACACTACAGGGTGCTGTACATAAACATAGCTACAACTGCTTATGATGTGTTTCTATCATTCATGAAACATTATGACCAGCATGAAAAAAGTATTACATCAAAAGATGTGAAAAGTATTGAATAGTTCAAATATTTTAAGTTTAATTAATTTATTTATTTAGCAATATATTTTTAGACTTGTTAACACGAGTTTTATTTAATCTAATTGCTACATTATTATTTTTATATAAACAACATTAAAAACTAAACATAATTTCAACATTTTATTGGTTCAAAAATAATCTATGGTCCTTAAAAAAGGTGTTACATCAGTAAATACAATAGATTCTTTATAAATTAACCCCAACACATAGTCCAGTCATCTTTTCTTGTTTGTAGTTTAACTATAATCCTGTACAGTGAGAGTGCTGGGCCAAGCGGTAGACCTAATCCTCTGACAATGTCAGCCCTCCTCGCCATACTTATAGCCTGGCCATCAAATTCCTAAAAAAATACTCATAATACATACAGAGCAAGAACTTTTATTTAAAATATCTCAGCTTGTTATCACATTATGACCTGCATAATGTGATAATAAGCTGAGACATACTTAGAATCACAATTTATGATGTGGACAAGAGCATTTTTTATAATTATCATCTTATGATTTTAGTCGTGTGCGTACAAGACAAAAAAACGAAGAATACGGCTTTTGCTGAACCAAAGATTTCCTTTGGTAGGATTGATCTTTATATCCCTAAGATGGGTTTACGATGTGGAGCCACCTGAATATTTCATGCAGGTGGGGGAGGGGTTTGGGGTTGGTTTTTTTAGCTTTAACAAGGTATGAGGTCAATAACTGCGTGGGATTTAGGTATATAGGCGAGTTTGGTATTATTTTCGATTGAATCGAATGTTTAAATGCCAGTTTTTGAATAATATTTAGATAAAAATAGTAAAAATAAAATAAAAAATTTAGAATATATGATTTTCAACCAACGAAAATGCTGTTGACAGGGCTAAATTAATACATGGAGGCTGATAGCCGCATTATTCTGCATGCCAAAGACATGGTGATGAATGGAGCAATAAACATATTAATATTACTAGACGTGCCGCGCGGCTTCGTCCGCGTAAATCTGAAATTTCACGGAAACCGTATATTATTCACAAATTAATAACCCATATCTCACGTAGTCTACTTAGATATATTCGTGTCAAATAACATAAAAATTGCTCCAGTAGTCTGTGAGATATTAGCCCTTTCAAATAATTTTCCCCGTTTTTTACATTTTCCTCTGTATCTTGGCTCTTATTGGTCTTAGCGTGATAAATATAGCTTATAGTCTTCCTCGATAAATAGGCTATCAAACACTGAAATATTTTTTCAAATCGGACCAGTAGTTCTTGAGATTAGCGCGTTCAAACAAACAAACGAACAAACAAACTCTTCAGCTTTATTTTCACATATTCCTCTGTATCTTTGCTCCTATTGGTCTTAAATATAGGCTATAGCCTTTTTCGATAAATAGGCTATCAAACACTGAAAGATTCTTTTAAATCGGATGAGTAGCTCCTGAAATTAGCTCGTTCAAACAAACAAACTCTTCAGCTTTATAATATTACTATACGTTCCGTGCTGCTTCGCCCGCGTAAATTAGATATTTCACAGACAAATTAGTCCACAATAAATAGCCTATGATTCTTCACGTTCCTCCATTTTATCTGTGCCAAATAACAGGAAAATTGCTGAAAAAATCGTGAAATAAGCTCTTTCAAATAATTTCCTCCGTTTTTTTCACATTTTCCTCTATTTCTTCGCTTATATTAGTCTTAGCTTAATAAAATTTAGCCTATAGCCTTCCTCAATAAATGGGCTATCTAACACTGAAAGAATTTTTCAAATCGGACCAGTAATTAGTAATTACTGACTCATACTAAGATTAGCGCGTTTAAATAACGCTTCTTCTTCTTCTTCTTTTTACGTTGTTTAACATATTTACCGTGCAAATATGAGTCCTAAAATGAATTTAGCATTCTTAAGTCATCCGAATATGGTACCGAACTTGGAATAGTACCATAATTAATGCCTCTATACAGATTTAGACTCTATTTTCCTCCAGAGCAGAAGCTGCTAAAATAAAAAAATCTTAAATCCATCCTTGGACCATAAGGACCAATCCTACCAAAGGAAATCTTTGGTTCATTAATAGCCGTATAATTCACCGTACACACGCAACTATTTCCTGAGACCTCTTATTTAGGCGCAGCGCAGACGACAGACTATTCGTGACGCACTTTTTAGTCAGTGGGAAATAGAATATGCAATTATATAGTAGTAACGCACACGACGCGCAAAAAGTCCGCTTAAAATTGCATAGGTTCTATTTCCACAGACAAAAAGTGCGTCACGGATAGTCTGTCGTCTGCGCTGCGTCTTAGTGTTATCAAACCACAACTTACCGACGACTGACGACCTCTGTGGCTCAGTGGTGAGCGCGTTGGTAGCTCAAGCCGGGGGTCGCGGGTTCGAATCCCGCCGACGGAACAAAAAGTTTTCAATGTTCCCGGGTCTGGATGTGTATTAAATATGTGTATGATATAATAAAAATCTTAAATATATGTATAGTATAAAAGTATTAAATATATTTCCGTTGTCTGGTACCTGTAACACAAGTCCTTCGGGTACTTAGCACAGGGCCAGACTGACGTGGTGTGAAGCGTCCATAGATATTATTATTATTATTATTACCTGTTCTTTTAAAATTGGAGCTGCTTCTGGGTGATGCTGCTTAAAATAATCATAAACATCATCCACATTCCAATTAGTTATGTCCGGTATGGTAGGATCTATTGGCAATTCCTCTGGCAATTTAGTTGGTGCTCTATCTAACTCGTGTGGTTTAAGGAAGGGATCCACAGAATTTTTGAAGTTATTTCCATTTTCTTGAGAATCATATTTTGGCTGAGATTCAACACAGTTATTGCATTCCCACTGGTCCCAAGACTTGAATCTCTCTGGGATTTGTGGTGTGTGACAAAGAGAGTGGTATGCATCAGCACATATACTACATACTGTCAGCACTCCCTGAAAGAAAAAAAAATTCATTACTAAGTTTGCAATGGTATGGTATAGAGGATTAGGATAGAGCAGTGGTTCTTAACCTTTGAGTCATGAGGGACCATTTTACCAAATGTTTGTCTTGCCGGGGACCACCCAGTTGGTTTACCTAAATTTAGGGTTGTTTGATAAAGAAAACAAGCACAACTTTATAATTAGCACAAATTTTTTGTTTGGCAAAAATTAGAAGTTATAATTTAATGTGATTTTTGTGACATACTCTTTACTAACTTCTGAATTCTCACATATTACATAATATTAGGATTCTATGAGGACTTTGCGGACCACTTGGAATGCCTCCAGGGACAACCAGTGGTCAGCGGACCACCAGTTAAGAACCACTGGAATAGAGAGAAAATTTCCAAAAAAATACATACTGCATCACTAGTCTCGCAGCACACTACACAGATCTTGCAATGTGGACACTGCCATGTGTTGTCTGGACGGGGTTTGAGCAGGCCGGTACCAGACTGTATACAGCTAAAATGAGCCTTGTTGTTGCAATCCCGACATTCCACTAGTCTGTCCTGTGAACTCTTGGGCTTCTTCTCCAAACACACCGAGCAAACACCACCAGTGCTCTGTAGTGGCACAGAATCCTCGTCCAACTCATCAGCGCTGCCATCGAAGGAGTGTTGGCTTTCAGACAACGGAGTGCTCTCTTTAGCTTTATTAGCTTGTAATTTTTTTCTAAGGGTGCTCTTATTTAATGACCCAATAGGTCGACCTCTTTTGCGTTTACTCGGAACATTGTTATCAGATGGGTCAAATACTTTTTTTGCCATCTTCCTCCTTTCGCCAACCCTGACTGCAGCATTCTGACTGGAGCTGTGGGCGTTTGAGGAGTTCCCAGCATGCTTTTTAGGCCTTCCTCTCATACGCTGTGGGGAAGATCGACATGAGGAGTTTGCTGATGATGTAAGCTAAAAACAGACCATCCTACCTATAACTTCCTCCACCATTGTTAAAGTATTTAATCCTAGATGTGTTATTAGTTGCAGTCTGTAGAATTCAATAAAAATATTCTATTAGTTACATAAAGCCAGCATTTTATAGTTACTGATATAAAATTACCTTTGTGTTGGTGTCTGTATACTCAAACCTAAAACTGTCTGAACTGTCACCATCATGATCAGCGGGGCCCAGGGCCAATGTACCATTTGGTAGCTTGACCAAGCTTCCTAAATCTAGTTCTTTATTGATTATATTTTCCAACTGCTTTCTGGAGTACTTTGAATCTTGCTGTGATGAAGCTACTTTTATAAGGTCATCAAAGGCAATTCCGTTTTCTAAGTAGCTTTGATCCTGATAAATAAGTGCAGCTATTGCTGATGTGATTACTCTTCTTTCGCTCGTCGCGATTGCAGAACTCATCTCTATAAATCCAGAACACAGCGGATAGAAAAATTAAAATAAAAATGGATAAAAGAAAATAAAAAAATCCTTACTGTTATTCTGTGCTGTTTTTCTTCTCCACTTAGCTGCGTTTCTGTAGCTTACATTATCTTTATAATCTACTTTGAACACACACTTTTCTTTTAGACAACGTTTCAAATCAGCCTTTGTTTCCTTTGGTGAAACTTTATAGCACTTCAGCATAAACTTGCAAATTCTATTAATATCTGGACGAGACTTTCTTGAACGCAAGTGATCTATTGCTGCTAGAATTTGATTTTTATACTTTATCTCTGACATTTCTAAAAAAATAATTAAATTAAAACAGTTTATTTATTTTTACAAGCATCAATGGTGATAAATTATTACCATCGAGTTATTATTTTACCCCCAAATTACGTACCTAAGCAAAATCATACCGAATAATTTTAAAACTTCTTTGTTAATGTATTTCATTCAAATAATATCCAAAATATTGCAAGAAAATATAAAATAACACAGAATTTTTAGCTTGATTTTGCGAAATTCGCAAAACCAAAACTTTATAATTATTTTTATTCTTTTTAAAACGTTTGTACTTTGTGCTAATAAAGTACTTTGAGTTGTGACTGTGTGGACTATACTAGTAATCTGTGGTGTGGACGGCACTGACCACAGAGTACCTTTTTATAAAGGAACCTCCAACAACAAAGAATAAGGAATGGGTAGAACATTAGTTAGCGTGTCACTGAAAGGGACAGGAAGAATTTTTTTTTTTTTTTTCAATTTATTCTTGACTATGGATACAGGTCCTTCAGTCGAATACATTATAACAGTATAATGAACTTACATTAGAATACAATTACATTAAATAACAAAAAGAAAACCTACAAACTTTAAAAAAGACACAAGTTACAACCAATCAACATTTTACATTTCATAAAGACATATCACTCATGTACCTATTTAAAACTTAAAAGCTTAAAAAAAACAAAACCATTGATATTGTCACATGTGTTATATACCACCAAGTCTATCATCCGAAGATACTTACACTTAGAAGATTCAAGATAGTAAAATCTACAAGTTAATATCGCCTCTATACCATTACATAATCTTTGGTATATTTTATGGTCGCCTCTGCGTATAACATACTCATCGGTAACATTCAGGGAAACATTTTGCTGACTTCGCGTTGACTTCGAAATTGGATCGCCGCTGTGGATTCCACCTCACTTAGCCTCTAACCTCGAGCAAGTCCATTTGTACTTAACGTAATTTTAATGTTTGATTTTAATTTGTAATTTTGATTTTTCAATAAAGTAATTTTGAAAATTGGTTTTTTTTGGGACTCTCGGGCGCGTTAAATATAATTGGCGCAGTCGGTAGGATTTTCCGGGTCCCCCAGGATAGAAAATTAGGGAAAATTCTGGAGGAGATAGGCGTTTCCAGCCGAACCGGAAATTGGAAGAACAACGTGGCCGAGCATCCAAACTTCGATACCTCCCAAGAAATGCCGAGATCTATGTGAGTACACTTTATTTCAGTGATTGCTCCTTTATTTCCTGTGTTAGTTTTAGAATTTTTATTTCAGCACGTGTTATAAAATTTTCGATCCTGAAAATTAACGAACAGTGTAGAAATATTTTATAGGCATATAGGAATTTAAATTAATAAGAATTAAAATTTTTTTTTGATTTAATAAATTAGTAAAATTTTAAAAATTTAATTGAAGGAAATTTAAATCATTTTTCTATGATAATAATTATTAAATTTAGATTTGTGTTATTATTTTAATTAAATGAGTAGTAGGGAAGAATTAATTGATAGATTTAGACAACTTGACGATTCAGAAATTAGCGAAATTAACAGGGATATTTTAGTTGATAATTTAAGACAATTTGAAGAATCTAAAATGGCTACCCTAGATGATATCTGTAAAGCCCTCCGTTTAGTTCCTGAATTTGATGGCAATTCTCATGTTTTAGTAAGATTTATTAATATTTGTGATCAGTTAGTTGCAAAGTATGGTCAGGCCGGTGATCAATTAATTAATTCGGGTCTTTTAAATGGAATTTTGAACAAAGTTGTTGGTGCTGCCGCACGACAAATTAATGCCAACGGTATCCCCAACGATTGGACTAGCATTCGTAATTCTTTAATAAATAATTTTGCAGACCAAAGAGACGAAACTGCACTATACAATGATTTAGCTTTATTAACACAAGGGTCTAACACGCCGCAAGAATTTTATGAACGTTGCCAGAACTTATTCAGTACAGTTATGACTTATGTTTCACTGCATGAATCTCTTGTTTCCACTATCGATGCTAAACGAGAACTTTATAAAAAATTAACCCTTCAAGCATTTTTACGTGGATTAAAAGATCCTTTAGGTTCGCGTATTAGATGTATGCGTCCCGAAACAATAGAAAAAGCTCTAGAGTTAGTACACGAAGAAATGAATACCATGTATATTCAGAATAGGAATTCACACGTACCAGATAAAAAACCTAGTGACAATAATCAGCCTTTTAAAATGCCTATTCATAGTTTTCAGCCCTTCAGGCCTAATAATTTTAATATGCCAGGTCCGTCTAGACCACAATTTATGCACAAGCCACCATTTTCACCCCAACATCAATTTAAAATGCCTTTTAATCAACCTCGAATGCCCACGCGCACCCAACAAATTTTCAGTGCACCACTTCCAAATAATAATCAAGGTTTTCAAGTACAAACTAGACCGCAACCCTCGTCTCAAGGCCCTAAGCCTATGAGTGGGGTTTCCCATTTTGTGAGTAGGGAAAGACCAATGCAACCAGGTCCTAGTGGATGGAATTGGTCCAAGCAGGGCAATCCACCACCCTCTAATTATTTTAAACCACGAGATGTTAATGTGAATGAATGTGCAGGCTTAGATATTTCTGATTATTATAACGATAATTCTGATTATTATAATTATGACGAATACTATAATTATTATGATAATTACTACAATTATGAAGGTTATTATAATAACTATCCCGATATGAACCAGTTTGAATATAGCGAAAGCCCTATAGTTGAGGAGTTAGAAGAACAGCCCCAGTCAGAACCAAAACCATCAACAAATGAAAATTTTCAGAAAGTTCAGAGTATAAAAAAATTAAAATAGAATTAAATCTCCAAACTCAACGCCAATTGCCATTTATTCGCATTTCCCTCGGAAATGGATTCTATTTAAAATTTTTGATAGATACTGGAGCAAATCAATCCTTTATTAGTCCACAGGCCGTAGAACAATATTTTCCAGACATACCACTTAATTTTGATCCGTTTGAAGTCACTAACGTCCATGCAACTAGTAGAAACAATTATTCAATAACCTTACCTTGTTTTGAAGAATTCAATGATAACTGTAATATTAAATTATACGTATATAAATTTCATAATTATTTTGAAGGTCTGATAGGGATGGATTTGTTAACTAAATTTGAAGCTAAATTAGATCTTAAAAGTTCAACATTAATTACTAAAAACGCCATAAACCCAATTAAATTATATAATTCCCGAAATTTAAATTTGTATGAAAAAGTTATTCCAAGTGAAACCTCTTTACTTCTTAGATTACCAATAAACGCCGCGGATGGAGAAGTTTTAGTGCCAGAACAAATTATTTGCAATTGCATTATAAGTGAATGTTTAACTACAGTTAAAAATAATAGAGCCATAGTCCAGGTAACCAATCATACTAAAAATGACATAATTTTTTCATTAGATCATCCGACAGAAGCAACTATTTTTAATTCCGAATTTTCACAAGAATTTTCAAACCGTGCCAGTGACGTTATTTCACGCTTGCGAACAGACCATTTAAATGAGGAAGAAAAAGCCAATTTAACAGCACTTTGTAGTAAATATGCAGACGTTTTTTATATTGAAGGAGAATCTTTGTCTTTTACGAACAAAATTAAACATAAAATCCGTACATATGATGAGGTCCCCGTACATACGAAAAGCTATCGTTATCCATATATCTTGCGTGATGAGGTAAAAGACCAAATTTCAAAAATGCTAAGTCAGGGCATAATTAGACCATCGGAATCTGCCTGGAGCTCTCCGATCTGGATTGTCCCAAAAAAAATGGACGCCTCGGGGAAGCAGAAATGGAGATTAGTCATTGATTTTCGCAAGGTTAACGAAAAAACAATCGACGACAAATATCCCATACCTAACATCAATGATATACTTGACAAATTAGGGAAATGTCAATATTTCACAACCTTAGACCTAGCATCAGGTTTCTATCAGGTGGAAATGTCAGAGGAGGATATACATAAAACCGCTTTCAGTGTAGAAAACGGCAAATATGAATTTCTTAGAATGCCAATGGGCTTAAAAAATAGTCCCTCCACGTTCCAAAGAGTTATGGATAATATTCTTAAAGGACTTCAAAATGTCATTTGCTTGGTCTATCTCGACGATATAATTGTCTTTTCAACTTCATTACAGGAACATATAATAAATTTAGAAAAAGTCTTCCAAAGATTACGTGAATCTAACTTTAAAATTCAGCTTGACAAATCAGAATTTTTAAAACACGAAACAGCATATCTAGGACATGTAATAACTGAAGAAGGAATAAAACCTAATCCCGACAAAATTTCGGCAATTCAAAAATTCCCTATTCCTAAAACACCTAAAGAAATAAAATCATTCCTGGGTTTAGTAGGCTACTACCGAAAATTCATTCCCGATTTTGCTAAGATCACAAAACCATTAACTCAATGTTTAAAGAAAGGAAAGAAAATTACTTTTGACTCAGATTACGTTAACAGTTTCGAACGATGTAAGACACTTTTAACTAATGATCCTATTTTAATATACCCCGACTTTGACAAGGACTTTTTACTGACAACTGACGCTTCTAATTTTGCAATAGGTGCAGTACTTTCACAAGGACCCATAGGATCTGACAAACCAATAGCGTACGCTTCTCGTACTTTGAATGATAGCGAAGTAAATTATAGCACAATTGAAAAAGAATTGTTAGCCATAGTATGGGCAACTAAGTATTTTCGTCCTTATCTTTTTGGCCGTAAATTTAAAATTTTAACGGACCATAAACCATTACAGTGGGTTATGAGTCTGAAGGAACCAAATTCTAGATTAACGAGATGGAGATTAAAATTAAGCGAGTTTGATTTTACTACCCAATATAAGCCCGGCAAAAAGAACACAAACGCCGACGCTCTATCTCGTGTGGAAATCTTTAACGAAGAGATAAGTTCAATAGTAGGCAATACATCCAAAGTATCTGTAGCTGACGACTCCGAAAGTACCATGACCGCCCATACCTCTAATGAAAACCCAATCCTTGAAATACCTATATCCTTTGATCCCTTAAATAAATTTCATCGCCAGTTAGTTTTAAATATCGTTAGTGATGTAAAGAAACGTGCAATAGTTACCAAACCGTTCGATACTCATTCCAGGATATCTATACAATTATCAGAATCAAATTTAGAAACAGATTTAATCAATGCTATTAAAGAATATGTAAACCCTAAAATAAAGACCGGTATACTTATTAACCCTCCGTTAGGTATGTACAAAATAGTCCCAATATTACAGGAAAAGTTTAAAAGCTCTTGCATGAAAGTTTTTATAGCTAAAATAGAATTAGAAAACGTCAAGGAATATCTTAGGCAACAAGAAATTATTCGTAATTATCATGAAGGCAAAACCAATCATCGTGGGATAAATGAATGCTACCTTGCACTTTCAGCACGTTACTTCTGGCCTAAAATGAAAGAACATATTACAAAGTATATTAATGATTGCACAATATGTGGTCAAGCTAAGTATGACAGGAACCCTATTAGACCTAAGCTTAATTTAGTACCCCCAGCTACAAAACCTTTTGAGATCGTACATATGGACACCTTTACAGCTAATAATGAAAAATATGTAACCCTTATAGATGTTTTTTCGAAATATGGACAGGCATACTTACTTAGAGATGGCACGGCACTCAGTGTCATACAGGCTTTGTTAACATTTAGTACTCACCACGGTTTACCACTTACCATAATTACTGATCAGGGTACAGAATTTAATAACCAAATGTTTTCAGAATTTTGTAAAATTCATAAAATAATTCATCATCAAACTTTGGCTCATTCCCCTAACGCTAATGGTAATATAGAACGTTTTCATTCGACTTTGCTTGAACATCTCCGTATATTAAAATTAAAACAGCGTGATCAACCTGTAATTAATTTAATGCCTTACGCTTTAATTGCATATAATAGCTCCATACACAGTTTTACTAAATGTAAACCCTATGACCTTATATTAGGGCATACTGATCCACGTGACCCTACTGATGTCGATTTAACTATTCATTTACTTCAACAGTATATGCAATCTCATAGAGAACAAATGAAACAGGTTTATGACGTTGTAAATGAATCATCATTAGCTAACAGAGAAGCTATCATTGAAAAACGTAATGAAACTAGAGAAAATGAAGTAGATTATGAACCTAACCAGCAGATTTTTGTCAGTAACCCCTCAGCTTCCAGATCTAAACTCGCACCTCGATATACCCAGGACACTGTTTTAGCAAACTTACCTATTCATATTTATACATCCAAAAAGAAAGCTCCTATAGCTAAAAATAGGCTAAAACGAATCCCTAAGACCGCCAAATTGTTGCAGGATGCTGATCATGATGCTTCTCACAACGACACTAGCTCTCGAGATAAAACTTGAAGATCTTGGAGAAAGCCCTGGAATTTTACCCTTTAAGTTAGGTCCCATGCGACTAACCCATCATTATCATACATTTTTACAGTTTATAGAATTAAGGGAAATAGATTCTAACATTAGTTTAGTGCAGTCTCAGCTAAGTGAAATTAGAAATAAGTTAGATAACCTTACTTATGCTGTCTATGAATCGCAAATAGATTATTTAAGTGATAAACTTGATTTTGCTTTGCAACAATTAAAAACTCTAGAACCCTTAAGGTTTAAGAGAGGCTTAATAGATAGTCTTGGGTCAGTAATTAAGAGTATAACTGGAAATTTAGATTATTCGGATGCAGTAAAGTATGATCAAGCTCTTTCAGTACTTAAGAAAAATCAAGATAAAATAGTTATTGAACAGAATCATCACATCAGTCTTAGCAAAGATTGGATGGATGAACAAAATAAAATTATTGCTGAAATTATAGAAAGTCAAAATAAAATTAATAAAACATTATTTATGATATTAAACCCTGACTCATTTCCTTCACCGGATATAGTTAAATTTGCGAAATTCGCACAAGCATTAGCAATAAGCAGTAATAATGTAGACAGTTTAGTAAGCGAAATAAGTAGGTTAGAGAATGCGCTAGCATTTTGCAGTGCTTCGCGCACTCATCATTCTATGATAGGTATAGGTGTAATGAAAAATATGTTAAGTAAGCTTAAGACATTTTATAATAAAGAAGAAATATTAGATTTAGAAATTAGAGACTATTACAATATAATTAAGCCAGCATCTTATTTTAATGGAGATCAGTTAGTTTTTGCTTTTAAATTCCCTATGGTTTCACCACTTGAATATAACTTTTATAAATTAGCCATTGTTCCTAATAAAAATAGGCAAGCTATAATCCCTCCTTCTCCTTTCCTTGCAATCACTGGTAATATGCACGTGTACATAGAGGCAGAATGCCCGAAGTCAGGCATGAGGTACTTATGTGAAGACGAGCTCCACCACATGCTGAAACCCCAGCCGGACTGTATCAGCAACATCGTTGAAGGAAATCTCCATGAAGAAAGTTCCTGCGAAATGACTACCGTAAACCTGATGAAACCTGCAATGGAAAAACTTGATGACCGCCACTACGTCGTCGTGTTCCCGTCTCCAACCGAAGCCCGGTTATCCTGCGAAAGAGAAGAAATCATTAATCTCAATGGAAGCTACCTCGCTACAATACCACCTACCTGCAAGCTGCACACAGAAGACTTCACCATCGTCAACACCAACGATCACATCAAAGGACAGCCCATAAAAATTACTAAAATTTCGGCTCATGTAAAAGAGCCTACCTTATCCTTCTCTATTAAAAGTAATTCAATCAGCCTGAAGAAACTTCATGAAATTCAAGACAAGATTCACCATCAAGAACCTATTCAATTAGAACAAATTCCAATGTTCTATAATACAACTATTCCTTTCTATACTATATTATGCAGTGCCCTTGCACTTTCTCTTATAATTTTGGGCAGAAGATTAATCCTGAACAGAAGAAAGAAGAATGAAGAAAGTAGCCAATCAAGCAAGAAGCCTCGCCAAGAACAAACTTATGCTGAACCTGGACCAAGCCAAGACTGTGGAAAGCTGCCAATGACATTTTTTCCTGTCGTTCAAAAATAGTCCTTGAACTAAGGGGGGAGGTGTTATATACCACCAAGTCTATCATCCGAAGATACTTACACTTAGAAGATTCAAGATAGTAAAATCTACAAGTTAATATCGCCTCTATACCATTACATAATCTTTGGTATATTTTATGGTCGCCTCTGCGTATAACATACTCATCGGTAACATTCAGGGAAACATTTTGCTGACTTCGCGTTGACTTCGAAATTGGATCGCCGCTGTGGATTCCACCTCACTTAGCCTCTAACCTCGAGCAAGTCCATTTGTACTTAACGTAATTTTAATGTTTGATTTTAATTTGTAATTTTGATTTTTCAATAAAGTAATTTTGAAAATTGGTTTTTTTTGGGACTCTCGGGCGCGTTAAATATAATTCATGTCATCTCTAAAAAAAAAGAAATACAAAACACAAACATAACCTAAAAAACCTAAATATTTTGTACAGTATTTACAATATATTTGAAAATAGAGTCAAAGTAAACAGAATTTGCTAATAGGTCTTGACTGTGGCGGGGGACACTTAAAGAGTTCTCTTGAGCAATTTCCTTAATATTATTATCAAATATGGATCTTTGTATGGCAAAGACTGGACACTTAAAAAGCACATGATCTATGTCTGCATTTTCTTCTGAACAATGAGAACAGGTACTATTGTCTATTACATTTATTCTCCTAAGATGTGATGGGACCAGGCAATGACCAAAGCGCAAACGATTAATTGTTGTGATTAATTTCCTGTTTACATAAACTATCTTGTTGTACCATGGTATCGTCGGTAAGTCTTTTTGAATTTCCGCGTACCATTTTCCTTTAGTTTCTATTATCTTCGCCCAATAGTCTTTCCATAAACTTTTAATTGAACTTTTAATTTGTGGGTATATATCAGTAAATGGTACCTTAACACTTTCTGAAAGGTCTACATTGTGTTCCCTACGGGTCACCTGGTCTACAATTTCATTGCCTAATATGCCACTGTGGGAGGGAACCCAAACTAGTTCTATTTTCTTTTCCACCAATTTTGTTAACATATATCTAATTCTAAATATAATATAATTTTGTTTAAAAGACATACTTTGGTTACTTAAACTATATAACACACTTTTAGAATCAGTAATTATTAAAATATTTACATTATTTACATCAGTAAAGACATATTTTAAAGCTGCTAATATAGCCCAGGCCTCTGCTGTAAAAATACTGCAACTTTGTGGCATTTTAAAACATTTACTTAACTTACATTGTGGGTCATAGTATGCAGCTTTAACTTCCTCACTTTTAGAACCATCTGTATATATTGTGTAAAAATCCCTTTTATCCTGTAGAAATTGTGAAAAGTCAAATTTATTTGTAACAGAATCTAAATGACACTTAATATTAAAAATTGTAGTCTCATATGGATATTGATAAATTGGCCATTTGTTACTAGTGTACATATTTTTAGAATAATTTTTTGTTAATAACATAATTCTTGGTATTTCAGGTAAAGAAGCAGAAATGAGATCATTAGATGTGATAGTTGGTAAAGCTGACTGTACAATTTCTATAGGATGCAACAATTTATTCACTAGAAAATTGTTATTACAGGATAACTCTTTAAGACAAAATCTCTCAGCCAATTGTAAACGGCGCAGAGACAATGGAGGTATACAATTTTCAATTTCCATAGACACGATAGGGGTGCTACGCATGGCACCACTTATTATTCTTAAACCTATATTCTGTACAACATCTAATTTCCTTAGTAATGTTATATTTGCATTCATGTAAGCTAATGAACTATAATCAAAATGACTTCTGACTATGCTTTTGTACAACATATTAAGAGTTTTTGGGTCTGAACCCCAAAATGTTCCTGCCAAACTTCTCATTACATTTATGCTTCTCATAGCATTCTGACATACATAGTTAATGTGTTTATCAAATTTAAGTTTATTATCTACAATAACTCCTAAGAATTTGTGGTGATTCACAATGGGAATTCTGTTGTTATTATAAATTATATTTACAGAATGTGCAGGTACATCTTTACTAAATATTAGCACTGAACTTTTCTCTGAACTTATTTCTAATTTTAAAATATTCTTATAATAATTTTGTAATTGAGCTAAAGCTCTATTTATAAGATCGATAGCCATATTTAAGTTTTTATTTACACTGTACAAAAGCAAGTCATCAGCAAATTGCAATACTTTTACTCCAAGAATATTTACAAATTTAAGGATTTGAGATGTATAAAAATTATAAAATGATGGTGATGTCGTAGCCCCTTGCATTGTGCCTTTATTGGCCGTCTTAGGCCCATGCAATTTATTATTGAATTTTACATAAACTTTTCTGTTACTTAAAAATTTATGAATCCATTTTAAAGTTTTCACCGGAAATCCCAGTTCCTGTAAAACTTTAATTAACACTTCAATGTTAACACTATCAAAGGCAGCTTTTACATCTAAAAATACACAAACAACACTGCAGTGACTAAGTTTTGCCTTTTTTAAATCTTGTATAAATGATACAAAGCTTCCAGAACAACTTTTTCCTTTCCTAAATCCAAACTGAATATCCGGTAAAATGTTTTGTGATTCAGCAAAATAATCTAATCTCATTTTTAACATGTTTTCAAAAAGCTTACCTAAACATGATGATAGGGAAATTGGCCTGTAGGAAGATGGGTTACTAGCTGGTTTATTTGGTTTTAAAATAGGAATGACACATTGAGTTTTCCATGACTCCGGTATGACTAAACCATCCCATAACCTATTATAAATCTTCAAAAGAATTTCTATTGCATTAGGGTGTAGTTTTTTAATTAAAATATATGGTATACTATCCAAGCCTGGCGTTGTGTCTTTTCTACTTTTTAAAGATATGTACAACTCGCTCAGTGTAAATGACTTATTGAGAAACGAATTACTTTCATCTTCAACGGCTTGATCATAAATAGTCTTTAAATTGCTTTCATTTACTTGAGACTGATCTGAAATTTTATTTAAAAAGGATGGTACCCAATCATCATTTAAAAACCTATCATGGGATGTACCTATTCTCTTGAATCTTTTAATATATCCCCATATTCTAGAGACTGGTGTCATTCTATTAAAACTACTACACAGATCTTGCCATGATTTAACCCTTTCATCCTTTAATAACCTTTTCTTTTGAGCATCAAATTTTTTATAAGTAATAAAGTTATCAATGCTGGGCAAAGCTCTATAATTTTTTAAAGCTTCCTTGGACTTTCGAACTGCATCTTCACATTTTTGGTTCCACCAAGGAGCTGGTTTTCTCAATGTCTTCGAAACTGGCTTTGGATTTTGTTTTGGTACTGTTATTGATCTTAAATTACATAAAATACTGACAAAACTATTGTATAACTGAAGTGGTTCTAAATTATTATTATCTACATTTAATTCTGAAAAAGATGTCTCTGATAACTTAAAATATTTATTCCAATCTGTTTTACTATAAATATATTTTTCTTCCACAGGACGAACTTCATATATTGAGGGCTGTACATTAATAGTTACCTGAGTTGGATAGTGGTAGCTGCCCATTGGATCACTGTGGACAAGCCATTCGCAAAGAGGAGCTAAAGAAGGACTAACAAGAGCCAAATCAATTGCAGATGGATTTCTATTTGGTGCCTGAACTGTTGTGACACTGCCATCGTTCAATATGCACATGTCAAATTCATCTATGATGTTAAACACACTGTTACCTCTGTTATTGTTCGAGTGGCATCCGAATAAAATGTGGTGTGCGTTAAAGTCTCCCATGATGAGACATGGTTTAGGAGTTTCAAGTAATACTTTTTTTAATTTATTTGTATCAAACCTGTTATTAGGTGGGCAGTACACACATAAAATGTGTATTGTTCCTATTGTAGTTTCTAATGATATACAAATATTTTGAATACTTTCATAAAAAGTTGTATTTACAATTTTATATTTGAGGTTTTGTTTAATGAGTATACCTACTCCATTATGTGAATTTAATGAATCCTTACGTATGAAATTATAAGGTGTAAAATCTGGAATTATACTTGAACTCTTAAGCCATGTTTCATTTAACAGACATATGTCTATATTATGATCAAAAAGAAATGTTTTTAATAAGACTCTTTTATTCTGCAAGCTTTGTATATTAAATTGTGCTATATTTAAATATGTATCCATTATGTGATTAAATTAGATAGTAATATATCTTTAATTCTTTTATTTGTGACTGGAGTATTGTTATTACCGAGGATTACAAGAGACTTAACTAAGGCATTCATTATAATGTCATTGTTCAAAATTTGTTCTACATCGAAATTTGTTTTGGTGTTACCAACAGTATTTACATTGATAGGTTTAGAAATAGCTGGAAAAGATTTAGGGTCAGTGAGCAACGGAACACTACTCACCACAGTGGCATAGCTATGGTTAAAATTCTGATATTTGGACTTCTTTTCCTGCATTTTCTTCTGTTTCACTGGACAGTCTCGTGAGATGGCCAAGTGATTTCCGCTACAGTTGAGGCATACAATTTCTTCTACATCACATTCTTTGTATGAGTGCCGTCCAGCGCATGAGGAGCACATTTGCTCTCCTCGGCAAACTTTGGCAGAGTGGTTGAACTTGAGGCATTTGAAGCATTGCAATAATGGTGGTATGTATAAATGTACTGGATACCTGAACATTTGTATGTAGGCGTATTGAGGTAAAATTGTACCAGCGAAGGTAACTGCTATTGTACCCAATGGAGTAAGTTTCCCTTCAACTTTCTTAAAAAATCTTTTGATTGAAATTACTTCTGTGTCGCATGCAATGTTTTTGTATATAGCTTCATTGGACAGATCCTTAGGCACATATTTTATAACACCAGTGATCTCCGACTGGTGGGCCGGTACAAAGGCTTTCAGTTTATTTCTTATTAGAAAATGGTCCATTTTCAGGAAGTTATTCGCTGGTGCGGGCTTTTTAAAAGTGACACCAACTTTATAAGCGTTCACTCTATGTACACCTACAATTCCCTTAACATTTTCCGTGAATAATTTTGTTAAAGCAATAGGGTTTTTGTTTCCCAATTTTTCATTGTTTATCGATTGAACATAAACGACGCAATCGCTACTATAATTCTCTGGGAATTGTCTCTTATAATTTGTTTTTGTGAACATTCTATAGTCCACAGCACTATCGTCCAATTTTCTTTTCTTAGAAGTATCTGCGGGGGCCGGACCCCCGTCGCTATCTACACTCATCTTATTTATATATTATTTATCACTATTGAAAAAGTAGTATTTACAACTAAATTACAGTAATATTACTGGAAAATAATTTTTTATAAAGCAGAGAAAATTTTGAACACCCGCTCTTTTCGACTTCCCGCCAAAAGTCGGACAGGAAGAAAAGTAGTTAGTGTTACCAGTAACGAGGAATATGAAAAAAATACCCACGGATCTCATAGCTACTTACCTCAACTACAGCTGCGTATATTAAGGCCTATTACATACTGTTGACGTCTAACGGATGCATTCAGTAATCATCATCTATCCAAAACTAAAAGCTGTTGATGTTTTACTTTTTAATAACTTACGTTAGGTAATTACTCCCTCACTTATTAGTAATAATTGTAAAATGTAATACACTGAATAGTTTAATCGTGTGAATAATCCTTTTTAATATTATTATTCAACATTTAATAATTAATACTAGCAGTGGCCCGCGATGTTACCCGCGGTTTATTAGGAAAAAATATATATTGTGACATTTTTCCGGTCGTAAACTACTTCAAACTTACAAGTTTGAATTATGTGGTCCAGTTTTTAAGTATAATACTATGATTTATTGCGTTAAAGACTAGCAATCAATTAGAATTTTACGTGGGCAAACCCGCGGGTAAAATCTGACCTTATTGGTCAGATTTTACCCGCGGGTAGCAACTATGATTTATTGCGTATAAAGACTAGCAATCAATTAGAATTTTACGTGGGCAATCCCGCGGGTAAAATCTGACCAATAAATAAAAACACAATTCAATCATTAACATATTTATTTAACATACATTTGATATGCGTATCAAATAAAGGGTAACTACTAACTAGCTAACGGCCGCACTCAGAGACGAGTATCAATAATTACTTAACTGTGATTGAATAAAAATATTGAGTTAAGCCGTGGGGCTTGTCTTTATATTATCTTATTTATCTGTCACACTCTTCATAAAATTGAAGTTTAATACCTAATCATTAAATTTCTCTGAGTACGGCAATAAGTATTTAAAAAAGTATTTTTAACGGGCTTTGGCCCACCACATATTCCCACCACCACGAAAATCCTTTGATATGATCTCAGGGAGCCCAAAAGACATGCTAAAGCTATCTTGGGACCCGCAACGAAATTAATCAGAAGAAGATATATATAGGTCATAGGCGGAGTAGGAAATATTCCCATTTTCCTTCTCCATACAAAGCAGGAGGTCTCACACGATGGGTTACCTGACGCTTCGCTCTTAGAATCTAGTAGCTGTAATAAAAAAATATTAATTTAATTTCTGTACATAGACAAAAAAGACCTAATCTATACTAATATTATAATCTACACTAATATTATAATCTATACTAATATTATAATTGGGAAGAGTTTGTTTGTTTGTTTGAACGCGCTAATCTCAGGAACTACTGATCCGATTTGAAAAATTCTTTCAGTGTTAGATAACCTATTTATCGAGGAAGGCTATAGGCTATATTTTATCACGCTAAGGTTGATAGGAGCGAAGAAATAGTGGAAAGTGTGGAAAAAACGTGGGAAATTATTTGAAAGGGCTTATTTGAACGTACTGGAGCAATTTTTATGTTATTTGGCACACATGAAGAATAGACCACGTGAAAGGACATAGGTTTCTTTTTTTGCGGAAAAATCTACGGTTTCCGTGAAATTCCTAAATTACGCGGGCGAAGCCGCGCGGAACATCGAGTGAATTACAAATAAATTACCTTGACAGGCACAGAAAAAGAAATGTATTCTTTCCAACATTTAATTCTTTATTAAAATGTTTACTGTATATTCTTGAACCACGTGGTGGGCCCCAATTCAGTCTATTTTTTTGCAGTTATCCATAATTTAAGGATTTCAGGGTCATTAGGAAATCTGGAAAAAAATTGGATAATGATAATTGTATTGGAATAGTACTTTAGAAATATAAAACCGACTTCAAAATAATTGTACTTAATTAATTGAGAATTAAAATATCTCGAAACTACTAGACCGATTTTGATGAAACTTGCAATATTCCATAAGTTGAACAATACCAAACTTGAAACTGTACAACAAAAAAAATAATTACTGAAATCGGACTTGTAGTTCCGGAGATATGCAAATACAAACATAAAAACATACAACATACATAAATACACACACTTTTGAAATTTGTTTCATTTGTTCAGACACTGATCTAGACTAACATATACAAAAACTGGGCAGTTCTAGAAATATGACATACATACCTACGCTTCGAATAGATAACCTCCTTTTTTGAAGTCGGTTAAAAAACAACAAAATGTTGAAAAAAACATATTTACTTAAATTTCCCCATTAGCAGGGTAATTAATGTAAGCAACAACTGGCAACACTGGCATTTGAGGTTATAAAAACAAAATACATAAAATACAATATATTAGATGCTAATTTTAATAAAATATATGTTTAATGTGAACAATATTAATAATTAAAGAAAGTAAAATTATAAAACTGTGATGCTAATAAAATAAAACGAAATTTTTGAAAACTTACGTGTAAAAACATATTCCCTCAATTTTCCTTATAGTATTGCTTTTACAGCCCACAACACTACATCCCAACATTACTTTAATATAGTTCACATACACATCATAAAAGAAAAACACAAACCACTACTTCTAACGTTACATTAATTAGTTAAATCAAACAAAATTTGTAAATCCCAGCTGTTTGTTTACGAAACGTCAAACTTTGGTTTGCTTCTGTAGAAGCATCACATTGGAAAAAATGGCCACGCGGTGAGGGACAGAAAATAATTATTTTATCTCTTTTCTCCACAAGCAATACGTAATTAACTATCTCTTTCTTTGTGTGAGTGAAAAGAAAATATCCAGCAATCTATACTTTTACTCTATCTACGCAAATTTCAAATTTCATTTTTACGTCAAATTTAGTTCCTACCCGAATAATGGGGGAGCTGATTCCGCTTCAAATAGGCACAAAAAATAGCTGTCATTTCAAAGGGTACCTACCTATCATTAGTCACAGATAAGTAGTATAATATTATTATTGTCATTAGTCCAGCGTACTTGTTGGACGTAGATAGAGTAAAAGTATAGATTGCTGGATATTTTCTTTTCACTCACACAAAGAAAGAGATAGTTAATTACGTATTGCTTGTGGAGAAAAGAGATAAAATAATTATTTTCTGTCCCTCACCGCGTGGCCATTTTTTCCAATGTGATGCTTCTACAGAAGCAAACCAAAGTTTGACGTTTCGTAAACAAACAGCTGGGATTTACAAATTTTGTTTGATTTAACTAATTAATGTAACGTTAGAAGTAGTGGTTTGTGTTTTTCTTTTATGATGTGTATGTGAACTATATTAAAGTAATGTTGGGATGTAGTGTTGTGGGCTGTAAAAGCAATACTATAAGGAAAATTGAGGGAATATGTTTTTACACGTAAGTTTTCAAAAATTTCGTTTTATTTTATTAGCATCACAGTTTTTATAATTTTACTTTCTTTAATTATTAATATTGTTCACATTAAACATATATTTTATTAAAATTAGCATCTAATATATTGTATTTTATGTATTTTGTTTTTATAACCTCAAATGCCAGTGTTGCCAGTTGTTGCTTACATTAATTACCCTGCTAATGGGGAAATTTAAGTAAATATGTTTTTTTCAACATTTTGTTGTTTTTTAACCGACTTCAAAAAAGGAGGTTATCTATTCGAAGCGTAGGTATGTATGTCATATTTCTAGAACTGCCCAGTTTTTGTATATGTTAGTCTAGATCAGTGTCTGAACAAATGAAACAAATTTCAAAAGTGTGTGTATTTATGTATGTTGTATGTTTTTATGTTTGTATTTGCATATCTCCGGAACTACAAGTCCGATTTCAGTAATTATTTTTTTTGTTGTACAGTTTCAAGTTTGGTATTGTTCAACTTATGGAATATTGCAAGTTTCATCAAAATCGGTCTAGTAGTTTCGAGATATTTTAATTCTCAATTAATTAAGTACAATTATTTTGAAGTCGGTTTTATATTTCTAAAGTACTATTCCAATACAATTATCATTATCCAATTTTTTTCCAGATTTCCTAATGACCCTGAAATCCTTAAATTATGGATAACTGCAAAAAAATAGACTGAATTGGGGCCCACCACGTGGTTCAAGAATATACAGTAAACATTTTAATAAAGAATTAAATGTTGGAAAGAATACATTTCTTTTTCTGTGCCTGTCAAGGTAATTTATTTGTAATTCACTCGATGTTCCGCGCGGCTTCGCCCGCGTAATTTAGGAATTTCACGGAAACCGTAGATTTTTCCGCAAAAAAAGAAACCTATGTCCTTTCACGTGGTCTATTCTTCATGTGTGCCAAATAACATAAAAATTGCTCCAGTACGTTCAAATAAGCCCTTTCAAATAATTTCCCACGTTTTTTCCACACTTTCCACTATTTCTTCGCTCCTATCAACCTTAGCGTGATAAAATATAGCCTATAGCCTTCCTCGATAAATAGGTTATCTAACACTGAAAGAATTTTTCAAATCGGATCAGTAGTTCCTGAGATTAGCGCGTTCAAACAAACAAACAAACTCTTCCCAATTATAATATTAGTATAGATTATAATATTAGTGTAGATTATAATATTAGTATAGATTAGGTCTTTTTTGTCTATGTACAGAAATTAAATTAATATTTTTTTATTACAGCTACTAGATTCTAAGAGCGAAGCGTCAGGTAACCCATCGTGTGAGACCTCCTGCTTTGTATGGAGAAGGAAAATGGGAATATTTCCTACTCCGCCTATGACCTATATATATCTTCTTCTGATTAATTTCGTTGCGGGTCCCAAGATAGCTTTAGCATGTCTTTTGGGCTCCCTGAGATCATATCAAAGGATTTTCGTGGTGGTGGGAATATGTGGTGGGCCAAAGCCCGTTAAAAATACTTTTTTAAATACTTATTGCCGTACTCAGAGAAATTTAATGATTAGGTATTAAACTTCAATTTTATGAAGAGTGTGACAGATAAATAAGATAATATAAAGACAAGCCCCACGGCTTAACTCAATATTTTTATTCAATCACAGTTAAGTAATTATTGATACTCGTCTCTGAGTGCGGCCGTTAGCTAGTTAGTAGTTACCCTTTATTTGATACGCATATCAAATGTATGTTAAATAAATATGTTAATGATTGAATTGTGTTTTTATTTATTGGTCAGATTTTACCCGCGGGATTGCCCACGTAAAATTCTAATTGATTGCTAGTCTTTATACGCAATAAATCATAGTTGCTACCCGCGGGTAAAATCTGACCAATAAGGTCAGATTTTACCCGCGGGTTTGCCCACGTAAAATTCTAATTGATTGCTAGTCTTTAACGCAATAAATCATAGTATTATACTTAAAAACTGGACCACATAATTCAAACTTGTAAGTTTGAAGTAGTTTACGACCGGAAAAATGTCACAATATATATTTTTTCCTAATAAACCGCGGGTAACATCGCGGGCCACTGCTAGTATTAATTATTAAATGTTGAATAATAATATTAAAAAGGATTATTCACACGATTAAACTATTCAGTGTATTACATTTTACAATTATTACTAATAAGTGAGGGAGTAATTACCTAACGTAAGTTATTAAAAAGTAAAACATCAACAGCTTTTAGTTTTGGATAGATGATGATTACTGAATGCATCCGTTAGACGTCAACAGTATGTAATAGGCCTTAATATACGCAGCTGTAGTTGAGGTAAGTAGCTATGAGATCCGTGGGTATTTTTTTCATATTTCTCGTTACTGGTAACACTAACTACTTTTCTTCCTGTCCCTTTCAGTGACACGCTAACTAAAGTTCTACCCATTCCTTATTCTTTGGGCTCAAACGTCGCATTAGCTTTTCTATGTCAGACTTGTTCAGTTTTTTTCTTCACTATTTTTCGTTTTACTTTTCACTTGAATAATCTTGTAGTTCAAATAAGGTTCAAATGGTGTTATTGGAATTTGTTTTTTTTATATTTCTTTAATAGTATCTATTCTATAATAATACGAATGTAGGTCAGTTGGCGGGTGGTACAGCGACAAAAGTACTTAAGTTTTTTATCTCAATTACGGAATTTATTTGATAAAAATAATATAATATACCACTTTTAAAAGTAATAAAATATAGTATCATATTTTATAAATATTTAATAATATAATATAATAATATTATATAGTATATTTAAATATTATGTCTATTTTATCAGATAGTGATTCTTTTTATTCTGCCAACGATTCTTTGGGTTCACTTACGGATGATCTGTGGGTAAAACTTTAGGTGAAACATTAGAACAAAATTTCAACTTACAAAACAGTGGACTCCTAAACGTATGTCACATAAACGCGCAAAGCATACCAAGTCACTACAGCGACATACTTGAAACGTTTTCTGGAAATAACACTCATGCTATACTGATTTCCGAGAGCTGGCTTAAGCCTCATCTCCTTTTCACCTCCTTCCCGATACCTGGTTTTGTTTTGATACGTAATGACCGCAATGATAGACGTGGTGGTGGGGTAGCAATTTACCTTCGTAGTGATTTACCTTACAAAATTATTGCGTCCTCTACTGCTTAACAAATAACAAGCAAGGCTGAATACATGTTTCTCGAGGTCGTAGTTAGAAGGACTAAATTGGCCCTCGGAGTTGTTTACTGCCCACCAACCGTCGACTACTTCTCAGACATCGAGTCGGTCATAGACTCATTGAGTTCCGAATATGCGCACCACATCATAATGGGTGATTTTAACACTGACCTCTCCAACAGCTTCTCACCCCGTTCATCTAAGGTTAATAACCTAATTAGATCTTCCAGTCTCCATCTCCTACCTCTACAGCCTACTCATCACAACTTTGATAGTGCTGACACTTGGCTCGATTTAATACTCGTCTCTGATCCACCCCTCGCTCATTGTCACGGTCAACTCCCTGCTCCAGGTTTTTCCATCACGACTTGATCTTTCTCTCCTACATGTTAAAGCCTCCCAGACCACCTCCTCGGTTCGTACACAGACGTTGCTTTGCTCGAGTGGACTTTAACAAATTATGTTCCGACGGGAAACATCGATTGGGGTCCACTATTTGATGCCGTTTCTGTGGATGAAAAGGTCAGGATATTCAACGAAAATGTTACGGAACTTTATGATAAACACGCACCCTTAAAAAAAATTAAGTTGAAGCATCCACCTGCTCCATGGTTGACGGATGATATCAGTAATGCGATGAAGCGTAGGGACCGTGCTTTCCGTAAATTTAAGAGAAACCGAATGGAATCTAACTGGACGGACTTCAAAATAGCTAGAAATCACTGCAACCAAATGATACGCAATGCTAAACGCCGCCACATTCTTCAAAATTTGTCATCTTCAACTCCAAATATTTGGAAATTCCTAAAATCCTCTGGCATAGGCAAATCACATCAAGTGGATCCACCTTTGACAATTAGTTTGGAAGATATTAACAAACACTTTTCCACAACTCACAAGCTTGATGTTGAAACCCGTTCCCGGACTATTCGCTTTTTAGATAGTTTACCTCGACGTAACATATCTCCCTTCCGATTTTCTCTAATTAATGCAGACGAGATCAATAAGACCATTATGTCACTAACTTCAAAGGCTATAGGTTGTGACTTGTGACGAGATAAGCCGACAAATGATCACTCACATTAAAGAAGAGATTATGCCCGTTATAACCCACATTGTAAATTACTCCCTAATGGCTTCCGAATTCCCATCTCAATGGCGCAAAGCTTATGTTCGTCCCTTACCAAAAATTCCTAATCCCACTAATCCTTCTCATTACTGTCCTATATCCATCCTCCCTTATCTATCTAAGATCCTCGAAGCCTGTGCTTTCAAACAACTGTCCAGGTTTGTTAACCTGAACGACATTTTATCACCACTGCAATCGGGATTCAGGCCTGGACACAGTACGACTTCTGCACTTTTAAAGGTTACTCATGATGTAAGAGTAGCCATAGAAAACTCTGAAATTACTGTTATGGTTTTAATAGATTTCTCCAATGCTTTTAATAATGTTGGTCATGAAATTTTGTTAGCTATTCTCTCTTGCCTTCCACTCTCAACCGAGGCTCTGAAATGGATCTCGTCATATCTTCGAGGGCGCCAACAGTCGGTACGAATGGATTAGTCTGCGTCATCCTGGTGTGATCTCGACACTGGCGTTCCCCAAGGCGGTATTCTTTCTCCTCTGTTCTTCTCACTATTTATTAACTGTGTTACTCTCAGACTTTGCTGCGCGTATCATTTGTATGCAGAGTATGCAGATGATTTTAAACTTAATTGTCAAGCAAGCGTTGATAATTTGACGAGGGCTATCGACGAAATTAACAAGGATCTGGATGCCATTAGGGACTGGTGTAAAAACAATGGTCTATAAGTTAATCCTAGTAAGTGTCAAGCTATCTTACTGGGTAGTCCTCGTTATATATTATGTAGGGTAGATGTAGCATCTCTGCCACCAGTAATCTTTGACGGCTCTGAAATTAATTTCAGCTCAAGTGTAAAAGATCTCGGATTACACATAGACTCCACTCTCGATTGGCAAACACAGACTGCTTCACTTTGTCAGAGAGTCACCGGAATATTGCGTTTGCTTTACCGCCACAAAAACTTTTTACCGACACACATTAAAACACTGCTGGTCCAGTCTCTTATATTTCCCATTATAGATTATGGTGATGTGTGCTATTTGGACCTCAATGCTGACAAGCTTGACAAGTATGACCGACTCATTAACAACTGTATTAGGTTTATATCATAAAGTTAATATACCTATCGGAATAGAGCAACAATCTCGAGCTGTCAAACGTAACCAAAATTGGTTTTCATCTGTGTGAAAAATATGTGTACGTATACACTTACACAAGCATGATGGAACATGAATTCTATGAGATTATATTGACAACGTGCGGCACGTGCCGACTGGACGTCAAAAAAAGAGTGCTGCTGTCATGTATCACACGTCTCTTTTTACCACGCGGTGTTACTGATAGTGGCATCTCGGCTCTCGCTTGCTCAGGCCTTTGTTTCTCTATTCCGCTAGGTATATTAACTTTATGGTTTATATACAATCTCCGGAAATATGACCACGTATCTTTCCTATCGTACCGAGTTGCACTGGTTGCCTATACGACAACGTCGTTCAGTGCGAGCCCTGTGTATGCTCTATACAGTCCTGAACTCCCCCAATTCTCCTGCTTACCTAAAGTCACACTTTCAATACCTTTGCGACAATCACGAAAGAACACTCCGCTCCTCATATAATGCTCGGCTCGGTTGCCCATCTCATCGCTCCAGTCTAGTCCATTCTTCCTTCCACGTCCAGGCTATTTCAATGTGGAACGCCCTACCTCCGGAAATCAGGTTAAGCTCAACCAGAAATACGTTCAAACGTAGAGTCCGACTGCTCTATCTAAATAAATTGGCAGAATCATAAGTATAATACAGTATATGTTACTCAATGTTTTATATGGATGTATATATAAACTTATGTAAGTATATAATATGTATATATTGTATAGTATAGCTTATATATCATATCAATCGCCATAGTATTATTAGTATGTAAATATAATATGTGTAACTTGATTTGTATATTATATTAGTATGCCTAGTATTTGTTATTGTCTTTATCAGTATTTATTATATATATTTCATTATTTATTTCTTGAATGTCTGTTTTTTTTTCTAAATAGAAAGCACCTGTGTCTTTTTTTAGTTTTGTCTCTGCTACCACCCAATGGCTGACTGGTAGAAAATGCCCTGTGGCAATTGTACATAGAGTGTAAAATAAATAAATAAATATCGTAGAAATTTGCTGTTAAAATCACTTACTTGTGAAATGTAACCCCACATCCCTTTTTGTATCGCGTTTTACATAACATACACTCTTTCATAGTTTAACTATGAACTACCACCACTTATTTATATATTACTTAATCGCGTAAAACCTTTTAAAACACTTTAAAAACACGAAAACAATTCAAACGATTAAGCCATAGAGAAATATAATACATACATGGTTACCAATGGCTACGTCAAATTTAGTTCTCTACCCGAATAATGGGAGTGCTGATTCCGCTTCAAATAGGCACAAAAAAAAAGTGGTATCATAGATCCAGCGTACTTGTATAATGGAGATCAGTGGTGGACGGCTATAAACTAATTTTTATGTGATTTTCGCATTAAAACTTTTTGAAAACTGAAAGTTAATAAATAATTATTATACATGAGGTACTTTTGTTATTCTACTCTACCGTGGTCAAGGTGGTCATACTGGTCAAAAGTAGAAAATTACTATAAATATAAAGACAGAACTTTGGGCAGTCTTCCAAGAATCAAGATACGTAGTATCCTATCCCGTAGTCTGTGCTTCCAAGTTCCAAGTAGTTTGTTGGCAAAATATGTCATCATTTTCAAAATAAAAGACGAAGAAGTAGTCAAGAGAATTATTTTTATTCAAATTTCCCTACATTCTTGATTTTATTTATATTTTGTGGAAATGTACTAAATAAATTGGTGCAATTATTTAATAAGACTACTTATCATATGATATAGTCTGAAATATTCTACCCAACATGTTTGCTCTTAGTTGCCGTAGCTTAACTAGGCGCAGCATACAATGTTTAAGGTTACTTTACTATTCTTCACAACCTAAACAAAATTATCCTGATGTTAAGAAAATTTGTAAAGTAATTAATGTTGCAATTGTGGGTGCACCTAATGCTGGAAAGAGTACACTCATAAATAAAATTACAGAAAGAAAGGCAAGTAAAAATGGTATTTGCTATAACTTACCAATAAATTACAATTTTTATTATTAACATTACTGTGCCTACTGTGCTTAAGAAAATGGAGATCATAAACTTATAAATTATATTAAAATTTGCTAAATGTCTTTTTATAGATTTGCGCTGCATCAAGTAAAGTTCACACAACTACAAAATTAGTGAGAGCTATTTGTTTTGAAAATGATACACAAATTATATTCTTGGACACCCCAGGAGTAGTCACGGAAAAAGAGAAGAATAAGTAAGTGAAAAAAGTATTGAAAACTTGTCCTAAACTATAATAACTTCATGTTTGCACTATAATAATTGGAACGGAGTTCCTATTCGCGCGTTACAAAATGGGGCTAGGCCGAAAAAATTGTAACAACACTTTGTACATTGTATTATGTACAGATTTTTTGAACATAAGAAATAACTCAGTTCCATTTGGGTGTCCCTTGACACCTCTCAAGTTTTTTATACCTGTTGGATGGTATTATGAATGTGTTCTTATGTTATCTTAAATTATTTATACAAATTAAATATGAAGGTGTTTTGTATTCCATTACTTCTATGAATTATTTTATTCTTTTTTTAATTTCAGGTATAAATTGCCAGACTCAATGCTAGAGGCATGTGCCAAAAGTTTGCGATGTGCGGATGTGATTGGGGTAGTCCACGATGTCTCTAACAAGTGGACAAGAGAAAGCATTCACCAAGATGTTCTAAATATGCTTGAATTATTTGAAAGCACCCCTAGTTTTCTAGTTCTAAATAAGGTATCACCATTCACCATTCACCAATCACCATAGAAAAAAATTATTTTACAAAAATCAAATAAATAATTTTTATTCAGTGAAGTCTACCACAGGTTCGGAAACTAACCCAGTATAAAGTATTAACTTATATTTCTCTATGGAGTAACCCTGCGAGAAGAACCAAAAAAAATTAATATATCATTACTGTCATTAAATTGTTTATAATGTAAAAAAGTTAATGTTTATATTTTATCTAGGCATTTTTTACCCGACTGCCGGGAGGGTTATGTGTTTAGCGCGTATCTTGTATGTTTGTAATATTCTTCCTTACCTTGTATCTTCAGAACCGCTGAACGGATTTTCACATTTGAGGTATCGATAGATTTGTCTTAATGACCCAAGTATTCTTAGATAGGTGACATTTAAAAAAAAAAACCAAAAATGGCAGATGTTTAACGCCATATTGTGAGGTAAAAAAAAAAAAAATTCTACCAAGCATATCGAGTGGGGTATCAAAATAAAGGATTTTAAATACTGATTCTAAATATGTATATGTATAACTTGCTGTTTTAATAATAAGTAGAACAATAAATCTACACTAATATTATAAAGAGGAAAGATTTGATTTTTTGTTTGTTTGGCTCCGAAACTACTGGACCGATTTGAAAAATTCTTTTACCATTGGTATTCTACATTATTTTTGCTGAACATAGGCTGAATTTTATTTTGGAAAAAAATAGGGTATCGTAAGATATTTAAGTTCTTCGGACGCAAGGTTTAAAAAATCAACCAGAAAAGTTACTTATTTTACGTACGCTGCCTAAACTGTAAAAGATAGAACCATAAAATTCTATGTAATTGTAGAACTTACAAATATCTACAAAAAAGTCCGCGACACACTATACCTATCTATGTCGAGTGAGGCACAATAACCATTTTTTTATTTAAAAATCTTGAAATTTTTTTGGGCTACATTTAAACGCGTTTATTTTACTCATTCTTTTAATCCTTATCAAAATAAATTATTCCATCACTAAGTACAGTTTATGTAGATAATATTTGGTCTTTAAATGAATAAAATTGGACATTTGGTTTTGAAATTATGGCGAAATTAAAATATTACGATAGTTGGCGGGAGGGACAATATGTGCAGGGTGCAGCCTGCGTATAATGAAGTTGCGTCGTCGATGTTAGTGTCGGAGTCTGTGAATTGACCTGGGAATCATTTTGCTGACCGAGTCTTTCCTGGGTATGCTTTTTGCAGAGCTCATCGACATCCATGCGGGCGGAGCCGCGGCCGACTGCTAGTAATAAAATAAGAAAAAACCAAAATCCGCCTGCATAGAAACATACATTGAAACAGTACCAAACCTATGTACCTATAATAACGTATTGTAGGTACACTTTTCTACGTGCACCTACAATATATTATGGTTATATCAGCACTGTAGTTTTTCAATTTTTTATTAGATTGATTGTCGAAATGGTCAGATGACTACAACTAAAAAGTCACAAATAAAATAAATTAATTAAAAATCAAAAAACCCGACTGCAAAAAATGTTAACTAAAAATAACAAAACAATACCTAATTCTGCCGGAGGCATCGAATCCATGTTTTAATTGTTACGACTCTTGCTTACGAGTTTCATGCCAGGATAAATAGAAGGTTACATAGAAAAATGTAGAAGAAGAAAGTGGATAATAAAATGCAGTCGGAGGCATAATATTTTATGATTTTTGAATTAATTTTAAACTTGGTGCGACATGCCTCCGACTGCATTTTATTATCCACTTTCTTCTTCTACATTTTTCTATGTAACCTTCTATTTATCCCGGCATGAAACTCGTAAGCAAGAGTCGTATCAATTAAAACATGGATTCGATGCCTCCGGCAGAATTAGGTCTTGTTTCGTTCTTTTTAGTTAACATTTTTTGCAGTCGGGTTTTTTGATTTTTTCAATTAATCCTTTGATCGCCAATTCTTGGAAATCTTTTGTTATCGCGGCCCACTTGGGCCTTACGGGTATTGATAGGTTAATAACAAAAACATAATGTTTCTTACAGGTGGACACATTAAAAAGTAAAAAGCAATTACTTTCCCTAATCAGAAATTTAACGAACGGTTACATAGCTGGTGCTCCGATACCAAATGCAAAAGTGGATTCAAGTAAAGTTCAAAAAGGTTACAGTAAATTCTCCGATGTCTTTATTGTCTCTGCTAAGGAGGGAGATGGTGTTAAGGACATAAAGGTTTGCTTTTTTATTACTTATTTCTGTATTGAGGTCTTTGCACATGCAACTCCGTGAAACACGAAAGAGCGATGGAGAGACATGCAATCTAACAAAATAGTACTATCATTTGCCATGTAAGACAGTAGATTTGATTCTTACTATAGTAAACTTGCATAGTCACACGTTGATCTAGGGCTCCCACACAAAACTGTGAATTTGCATCGTATCGCATCAAAATGTAATTTTTTGTGTGAGTTTTGTCATAGATTTTTGCGATGTGATGCGAATCCGCAGCTTTGTGTGGGAGACCTAATTCAAACAACGATACTATGGTACTTACATCTACAGTTATAGAGCCTCGTTAATCCGGAGAGGCAAAAACAAGACCCATTCCGAATTATCGATCCGTCCGGATTATAGTATGCAATATACAGCTAAACCTGGATAAGTGACAACTGGATAAGTGAGAAAACTGTATAAGTGAGAGTAATAGCTAGGACCCGTCATTTTAAGCTCCCAAAACCTCTATGAGCGAGAAACAGAAACCTCTGTTAGAGAGAGTCGTTTTTCTCTCATGGACCTCTGTGAGCGAGACTGCTTCGTTTCTATACCTCTATAAGCGACAGTCGAGGTTTATTTTTTTTATGTACATACACAGTAATAAATGAGAAAACAAATTACAAATTGAACATCTGCTACAATTTAACATATGCTATTTTTAACCGACTTCCAAAAAACGAGGAGGTTATATGTTCGGCTGTGGATATATTTTTTTTTTTTGTATGTTCAACGATTACTCCGCCGTTTGTGAACCGATTTTCGAAATTTTTGTTTTGTTGTATTAGGTTTCATATGACTCATTCTTAACTTTCGTTTTAAGCTTCTTACCATTGTTTTTTTGTATTGTTTTCTCGTCAATATTGTACCCATTCTATTTCGTTGAGCTAAAAAACGTTGTTTTTTATCGCATTCTTTTCGAACGGACTTACTCAGTTTATAGTTAACCAATTGCGAAGAAAAGTTCTGTTCTGTATCATGTCAAAACGGAAAATTAAAGTACTGTCATTGAGTGATAAACTTAAAACAGTGAATGAGTTTGAATCCGGAAAATCGCAAAATGAAGTTCAGAGGGAGTTTAACCCATCAAGCCCAATACGAGCACCGGTGATCGCGACAACAATATAATACAATATCATTTCCAAGAATCCGTGATCGATGGATTAATTTACCAGAATCCACCTACATATTATAAAATTATAAAATCAAAAGAAATTGACGTTTTTTTTAATGTACATAAATACATAAGTTCTAAATAAGATAAAATTACATAATGCATGAATTATTGACTTGTTATTTCTGCGTACCTCTATAAGAGAGAAACGCTAACCTTGTACCTGAATAAGCGAGAAACTCGGGTAAGTGAGAAACCTCTACGAGCGAGAATGAAATCGTGTTCCCTTGAACTCTAGCTTATCCAAGTTTAGCTGTATTTTAATGTTAATAAAACACATGTTTAACCCTAGTTTCTTCAACCAATTTTTAAATTATAGCATAAAGACAAAATGTACATGTTCATAATTTACTTAATTACAACCATGTAAGAAATCAGTTAGTTAAAATAAAACATTAGTTAATTATTTTTGAAAAAGTCTGATGACATAGTTAAAGAGTATTAAATTAACTCTTCTGTTTATGATTTTCGCACTTTATTTGAAAAGCTCGGTATGTAAGTTGACGGAGAAACATAACTTCGTGGCTATCAAATTCGTTATCTTCAGTCTTCAGCCCATTTTAAAGCAATGTTTAAAGCTCCGGCTGGCCGGATTACAGCGATCACCGAACAAGCGAGAGTCCGGATTACCGAGGCCCTACTATAGTTGCAATTCTCTTTTCTTTTCAGGATTATTTAATAAGCAACGCCAAGGTCTCACGGTTACACTACTCACCATCGGAATGGTCAGATCAGACACCCGAGAGATTAATAGAGGAGGCAGTGCGGGCTAAATTTCTAGACTTTCTCGTTCAAGAGATACCGTATAATCTGACAACTCAGCTAGAATTCTTTGACGATTTGACCGATGAGAACAAAATCACTTGCTCCGTATGCGTAATGTGTCCTACAGAGAGATTAGCTAAGTTGATTAACGGCTCAGGAGGAGGACGACTGCATCAAATAAAATCGGCCGTCATGCTGGACCTTATAGAAATGTTTAAGAAACCAGTCTCCATAAAAATTGTTTTGAAAGTAAAGTCCAAATCAGATACGGAGGATATTGTAGCGTAAGTAGAATATTATATTATACTGTTTTGTATATGTTTAAATTAAATTATAAAGTTAGTGAATACTTTAGTTTTTTATTACTAACACTCAAAAAAACCGCAGGCAAATGCGGGCTGCCCGCTAATTTCGAAACTGAAGCCTTATACAGGGTGCAATTAAACCTTCTTGCCATGTTTGGTACATTGATCCCTGTTAATAATAAAAATACACTATTTGTCTTTTATATTTATACTTAGTATTAAAATGTTGAGAAATAGCTTCCGAAAGTTATACTAAAAATACCACAATTAATGGACCACGACGCGTCGCCCGCGCGTAACTACTGACGTGCCCCCGCGCGCGCGCCTCCCTCCGCGTCACCCCCGCTAATTCCCCCGCGCCGAGAGTGACTGTTCAGCAATGATTTTAAATTGGATAAAATATGTAATTTAAAAAATATAACACCCAATTTTTTTTGTTACACGGACTCTCTTAATGATACCTAAGCCATGGAAAAAATTTGGCAGGAAGGTTTAATTGCAACCTGTATAAACAGCGATTAAAAATTAAACTTAATTACTTCACTTGACATGCAAAGGTCCGTGAAAACTACTCAGTCGCCGGATAGAGATTGTTTCCAGGCAATGCGCACATTCTATGAAGTCGGAAAGAGAAGCAGTTAAGTATTAGGTCCATGACCGAATTTCGTCCTATCTGGCTGATCGCACTATGGATTAAAATTAAAAACAATGGCCGTTGATAATTACAGAAAATATGGTTTATACTTTAAGCCGGGTCCAGACGAGTGTAACGTGTAATTTAAGATTACGTGTAATTTAGTGTCAACGGGTAATTCCTGACAAACATGCAATTTTGATGTCCGAAGAAATAAATGAATAAATCTTAAGCATTTAAGTGCTTTTCAAGGATCTATTGTATTAACGTTGTCTTTTTCTTTATATAGCAATAACGAACTGTTGTATTTTAAGAATAAGAATAAGAACATATTTATTTTGACACCACACAATATCATGAAGAACACAATACATACATATTGTGCGAGGATAATTTTATATAAATTTAAATTTAAAAGTGCTGAAATGACATTACCGTGGGTGTCCCAAACCCGAAAATGAACCATTATAATAAGATTGAAAAAAAAATCACAAATTTTATGCCCAGTTTAACATAATACTATAAAACTTCAATACTTGATCTACCTAAATAAGTCAATCTTACATATTTTAATGAATTAAATAACACACAAAATAATGTTGAACTGTGTCCCAAGAAAAAATCATCATTACCGTGTCATGACATGTCGCGATGTGTACAACTCATTAGACACACTTTGCATATATTGGTGTACGTCCCCCGTATTGCGGCAGCCTTAATCGATCTATTAGAGTTTACACGAGTCACCTGTTCGCACTAGAAAAATAATTAAATATTGTTTTCTGTTTGTGTTTTGGTGTTTGTCACGAAGACGCGTCATCTACCTGGATCTCGGTACTCCGTAAGTATTGACGTAATCATAATGTATTTGATTTATGATAAAAGAATGACGGTTTAAAGAGTCCTTGAATGAAATAATGTTCCAGAAAAGTGTTTCATTTCATATACAATCCGGATAAACATAGCAATCGTCATTACCATGTTCATAATAGGCTACTTGACCTAATTTTTTTCTTCATGCTAATCGCTTCATAATCATTCATATTTACAAAAAAAACTAATATTTTAATATTTTACACAGTAGAAACCCATAAAAATGTTTATTGAAAAATATGCCTCTTAAATGGCGCCGAAAACACTGTCCGCCATAGTGTGACGTCATACGCTTTGTATTTTAAACTCTCTTTATTGAAATTTTTTTAATGTGCTAAACGTACGAGTCTAAAAGTGCCCAAAAATTATAAAATAATTATATAAGAAATTAGAAATCATTTGTAATGTTGAAAACTTTTGGAGAAAAGTTTTGGCCATTTCATTTCCCGTCTACAATAAATGGAGATAATATATATGTTATAGGCAAACTCCGAAGCTCCGGCGCTCCTAGGTTGGACCGGTCAATCCTCAGGTCAGACTGAATGACTTAGTCAAAGCCCAAACAAATTTAAATTTTCGGCCTTTGACTAAACAATTTTCGTCAAACCTGGGAGGGACTAATTTGGTCAGGCAAACGTCAAAACACAATTTTATTAAATCAGGGTTTGACGAGTCAAACTCCGATATAGGTATGAAGCAGCTTTCAAGTCTTAACCGCTTAACTCTGCCAGTTCTGACACCTGATTGGTCAGCTTACGTGATTTTCACTTTTATATTTGAGATGCTTTTAGAGAATGCCGTGTGGCATTAGGCCCGCCTTTTGTACGATGTGCAATAAAGTATAAAATAAATAAATAAATGCTTTGGAATATACGGAGGTTAGTTTGTAAGATTAGGTATAAAAAAATAACATTTTTAAAATTTTGATGTTTATTGTTTTAATAATTTCATAACATCGCATCGCATTGAATAACTCGTCATCCGTAACGTAGTATTGTATATTTTTTGTATCTGACAATGGCTTAATCAATTTTTTTTCGTCCCCAAAACAAACAACGTCCGTAGCGTTTGAGACGGCGATACTGCAAAGACATTTTCTTTTTAGCTACTTTAGCGGATTCTACCTCACTGATAATCTGCTCATACAACTGTTTGTTTTTTATGTGAAATGAACACTTACTTTTATTCAAATTAGAAATTTTCTCTTTAAACTTTACTTTTAAAGCTTCTTTATCCACGTTTTTAGTAACAACAACACCGTTTGATTCACTCATCTTCAATTTTACACAATTACACGCCCGCACGCTCAATGAACGAACATGAAATGACAAAACAATCGGTCGGAACACCGCGAGAGACATTATGAACCTGTTTAAACATGTTCAGATCAACGTTTGACCGAGTTTTGCAGTCGCTTCTAGGATTGACTAGGCCAAAACCGAAACAGAATAATTTACTTTCGACGTTTGACTGAAAAGTTAGGAGCTCCTGGGTTTGACTAAAAATACTTCAGGCAAAGGGCGAAATTGAAATGTATTTCGGGGATCGCCTGGTGGCTTTGGCCAAACCTAGGATAAACCAGTCCTTCCGCGAAGAGACTGTGTATCGAACTTTGACTATAACATATATATAAAACTGGTGTTTTATTTGAATTATTCAAGAAAATATATAATAGGCTTATTCTTATTATTTATGTACAAATAAACTTACATATAGCGAGCGCGATAAATAAAAGATATTAAATTAGTATGAGGATGACGTCACATCCAAATCGGAAGTACCGCAAAAGCGTTTTCGTCAGTACAATTCCTATTTTCATAAAATCAATCGACTTTATTTATCAATCATAAGCTTTTATTTGATAATAAGGGTGAAATACGGTTTCCTAGGCCAAGTTCTACTAGAAATATGCATTTGTTCAATGAAATTGAATATAGGTCAAGTAGCCTATTACCATGTTTTACCGTGTATTTTTAACCACGGTAATGAGAAATCTTACATGGTAATGACGTAATATTTATTTTGGATTTCATATAGGAGTGGATTAATATAAACTAACGTATTATTTTATATCAAAATTGTATATTCTTCGCAGATTAAAAATGGCAAGACACAAAAAACTGACCATCGTGCTGTAAATTGTCAATACCGTGCTTCAAATGATCATTACCATGTCTCCTAAACTTTGAGGGAGTGTAGCTCTTTAGGTTATTAGGATAAAAGAGGGCCTCTAGTATAAACTTCATATCGACATAACAACCTGACATAATCCTGTACTTATAAAAAACACAAAATAACTAATTTTTTATTTTTTCTACATTTTCATCAAAATTGCATGTTTGTCAGGAATTACCCCAACAGTGTGGACGGCACACGAACTCAAAGCGAATTGTCCAAACGAGCCTTTGTGCTCGCGCGAAAACCGACAGCCGATGGATAATCCCCGAGCGTTACATGTAAGGCTCGTAGTGCCGTCCACACGTAGAATTCGTGTTACATTACACGGTGAATTACATTACACGTTACACTCGGCTTTATACGCAGATTTCGGATCGACGTAGTTTGGCCGTTTAAAGTCAAGCCCAGCCCAGTCGACAGATCACGAATGTCATTGATATAATATTATAATACAAGTTACAACCCAATATTACAAAGGTGCTACATAGTTACTAGTTAGTTAATTTAGTGGATTTTAATATTTAAATGTTTGTTTTCACTTCCGATCAAAATGAAAAAGAATACAAGCCGCTTAGTACTATAATATCAGAGAAGTTGATTCATAGATGGCGTACTTATATTATGTAGTTTGATCACAGCTAACATTTAATACTACTAATATTATAAAGGCGATAGTTTGTTTGGATATGTATGGATGTAGATATGTCAATACGCCGACCACATAATGTAGGTCCGTCAACTGCTGAGGAATCTATTTCCTCGATGGTACACCGTACATTGATAGTATTGTAATAGATTGATCATTGATAGTAACTACCTAGATATAAATTAGCTTAGCATTGTGTTGGAAGCTCCATTATTTATAAATAAAATTACTTACCAAGTTTGTTAGTCATAAACTGAAGTGTACAAACTCCACAAGCAGTTACAACTTACAAGTTAACCGCGCAACTTCTGCTTGGAGTTCCTTCGCTTAGTTCGCATGCTGTTTTTCTTATTTATTTTTAAATTAAAGTTTAAATTAAATTGCTTATTATAAGCTGGACGTAGGATGATAAGTTCATAACGTATTGTACGGGAGACGGGATAACTTGCGCCAAGCTTGAGTCATACGAGACTTGGGACATATTATAATATATGTAATTATTATTATATTTTCAGTGCCTTTACACCACTGTAAAAGTAATAGTAATATAAGTATTATGTATAATTTCAAGGGGCAGAAATTATATTACTTTTACAGTGGTAATAAAGGTATAGTAGATAGGAACAGGTAAACATTTCTAAAATAAAGCTTTAAAATTGCAATCTTCTGATTAAACATAACATTGTGTCGGTTTTAGCATAGCACCGCTCTGGGTGATATTTCACCGGCGCACGGGGTGCTGGTAGTGTACCAAAAAGGGTTTTTTTGATTGCCTTCGGCGCCCCTTTTCAACCGCCCAGCGTCGCCCCCCCCCCTCTCTAATCGCCGCTACTGTGAATATTATAGTAGGTAGGTACCTACTATGTAAGTATATAGTAGGTACCTACCTACAAACATTTATTTTTAAATCACACCAAAGAATCCCCGATATCCGGGCAGTAACAATTTTGTTTGATTTTCGGTAATGGTGTTCGTAATTTGAAATGGCCATCGAACGTGTTCGGGACTAATGGCTCTTGTTTTGGATATATAAAAATCGTTCGAACTTTGAAAGCGCCTAAAGCTTTTAACCACTCCACGAACAATTACGCGGGTACTTGTGAAAATTCGCGGACCGCATTTGTGTCGATGGACAAGTTTTGTTTTTTATTTCGCGGTAGGAACTGTGAAATAAAAAGAAAAAAAATATTTTTACAAAATAAACTTTTGGTCGTTATGACGATGAACAAAATTAAGTTTATCCTTCTGTAAGTAGAATTTAGAAACGCCTTATTACACAATGCCTCAGTGGTCCAGTGGCGAAGAGCGAAGGCCTTGGCTTGGCGGTTCGACTACCGCGTTGGAAAAATGTTTTGTCAATGTTGCATTGCCCAACGAACAAAAAACTCTGTTTTTTGTTTGTTTAGGAGTTTAGGACAATGTAGAGGACAATGCAGATATTATTGTACACCGAAAGGCAAAATTAAATATTCCTCTATCCACCTGAATAGGGCTAAGTAGAGCAATTAGATACTGTTTTATAATATCGACAGAGATTGTCGATAATTCTCGCTCCCATTTCGCTTTCTCTGACGACTAGAATGCAGGGCCCTGCAATCTAGCTATTTAGCCGCTCCAGACAAAGTTCATTTTCGCCGCCCTTAATACTATGATCAAATATTTTTGGGACATGATTTGGGGATATATTTTAAGTATGTATTTTGAAAAAATACAAAAAAACCCAACGTGTAATGGAAAGAAGTCGCCAGAGTGACAGATGAGAGATGGACAATTTAGGTGAACGCAGATTTGGCCGCACCGCACGCACCGCAGTCGCCGCATTTCGAATTCTTCATAAAGAATGTAGAAGTTGCGAAGACTGTGGCGCGGGTAGGTATGCGAGCTTGCCTATAACTTCATATAAAGAATTCGAAATGCGGCGACTGCGGTGCGCGCGGTGCGGCCAAATCTGCGTTCACCTTTTTAACCACAAATTGGCCAGGCCCTGGCGGCAAAAGACCTAGAGGCCGCCCGAAAGAACGTTAGACAAAATTAAAAAATACGCTGGGAATAACTGGACAAAGAAAGCTGCATCAAGGAAAACTTGGAAAATTTTGGAGAAGGCCTATAGGCTATGCCCGACAGGGGCCTTAACTTTAATTACTTTTTCTCTTAAATAAATGTATATTATTATGTTTAGTTTATTATGTTTATCAAATTAATATATAATGTAAAATTTAACGGAGGCAGTCAATGCGCTACGATTGTGTTCTGCCAGAATGCTGAATGTGTATGAATATCTGCTAAATAAGGTAATTTTCTTGAAAATCTTATTTTAAACCATTAAATCGTCGACCCCTTAAACATATACACGGGGCGAGAGGACAAGGGCTTTAACAACTTTCGGACTCCAGAGTATATCTTGCAGAACTTTTATATAAAACTCACTAAAAACTTTTTTATTTATATGAAACGGAGAAAAATGGCGCCCGAAATAAGTTTTATGTGCTGGCCTCGGTTTTACGTTTGATTTTACGGCTTCCACATAAAGCACCTGTAGGTATAAATTTCATTAAAATTTATGAAAAAGTTAGAAACCTGTCGATGCGTCCCATATGACCATAATATGACGGGGGAATAGCTTTTTTATTTTTACGATTTGTCATCGTCACGAGTCCCCTGTGGACTTTAACGAGTGTTTTTTTTAAAAAGGAATATAGCTGATAATTTCGAAAATAAATCTGATAATATAATTACCATATTGTGATCCAAGCCACGAGGCGAGGCACAAAACAATATGCGTGTGAAATTTTGTGATTAGCCTCGTAGTTCGGACGATACTAAATAAATAATAATAATATTTTGGTACTACACATACGCACTACACACCAACAACTTAGTTCAACTTAATTACAAATGGGTATAATTTAAATTTTAAACGGTCACCAAAAATATTTTTAAGACCCTAAGCCTAAGCACCAAATAAAATAAATAACACCAAAAAAATTGGCTCTATAAAAATAGTCCTAAAGTAAATCATTAAATATGATCCAAAATAAATAAAGAAATCTTTGATTATTTAGATGTTTGATGATTTAGATGATTTAGATTTGATGTTTTTCATCCTGTGGGTCGCGACCCCCTGGGGGGGTGTAAGCAATAGCGCGATGTAGGAGACGCACAGCGCCATCTATTATGAATGTTTAGAACTAACTTAATTTGAACAAATTTACGCATTTTCAACCCCTTACAACCATTTTGTCTAGTTTAAAAGTAGCCTATGTCCTTTCTCAGACTTTAGACTATTTGTGTACAAAATTTCATTACAATCGGTCAGTAGTTTTGCCGTGAAAGCGAGACAGACAGACAGACAGAGATACTTTCGCATTTATAATATTAGTATAGATTAAGTCTGAAATTCCTATACTATTTTGTTTGGACCCAAAAAATGGTTCATAAATTAATACTGTGCTCAATTTGGTAAGCATTTAAATAAATAAATAAATAATAATAATAATATCTATGGACGCTTCACACCACGTCAGTCTGGCCCCGTGCTAAGTACCTGAAGGACTTGTGTTACATGTACGAAAAAAACGGAAATATATTGAATACTTTTATACTAAACATATCATAAACATAAGATTTTTATTATACATATTTAATACACATCCATGACCCAGGAAATTAGGAACATAAATAAACTGAGTAGTAAATAAAATAGAATTTATGCTACTTTAATTTGTAAAAATAAGACAAACTTTGTTACTATTGTAAGTAGTTATTTGTAAACGCTAGCGATTATATTACTAATTAAATACATGATAATAATTATAACAACTAAATATTCACGTATATAATATTTGTACTTATATTAATTTAAATTTATAATACTGATTTGTATTTGTTTGTAATTCCGGATGTTATATTGTAATATTATAAAGTGACAGTTCTTAATAGTACGGGAGCCCTAGAACAATTTTTTTTGTGATTACTGATAAGCTAATTCATTGTGAGTAGCTACATTTTGATAAAACGAACAACATTTTTATTTTCGAAAAATCTCAAAAGTGGTAGCTAACAGAGATAGAAAGGATTTCATACTTTGACTTGATGATCCTAAAAATATGGATAGTTTTATTTGTAGGACAAGGTTACTCTTAAATTATATAATTACATAATATTAACCACCAATATACACAAAACCAGCTGGTTAGGGTTCCTTTTTAGGGTTCTGTAATCAACAAAACATTGGTTGACTACTGTATCCTAAAACAGAACGTAGCTACTCACAAAAAATTAGCTTGTTATTAATCACAAAAAAATTTGTTCACTATTATTATTTTCAGTTGCATAAAATTTACAGAAAGTATTTTCTGTAAACCGACACAGTTGTTAGGTACTGAACAAATTTGTAAGGCGGAAGCTCTGCAGCTAGTCTGAATAAAGTTATTGTGCTGCTAAGTGGAATTTATTCCATTATTCACAGAACATTTAAAACTTTTTGTTCCGTCGGCGGGATTCGAACCCGCGACCCCCGGCTTGAGCTGCCACATCCTCTTAACCATTGAGCCACAGAGGTCGTCTAAGATAAACGTTTCTTGAGAATTACGCAAAGTACCTAGTTTATATAATAATTTAAAAATAGTAACAATAACAGAACTTACAGTAAACAAAAGCAAAAAAATATCGGCCAAGTGCGAGTCGCACTCGCGTACTAAGAGTTCCTTATCGTTATAGAGCGAAAGTTGCATTATTGATATCGAGAAAAAAGGGGAAAAAAATCACGTTTCTTGTATGGGAGCCCCCCTAAAGATTAATAATTTTGTTTTGTTCTTAATATTTGTTACAGCGGCAACCGATATTATGTAACACAATGTGTAAAAATTTCAGAAGTCTAGCTATGACGGTTCTTGAGATACAGCCTGGAGACAGACAGACAGACAGACAGAAGCAATGATTGTACCAGCTAATTAAGTAGCTAATCTGTGATAATACCTAATAGGTCTGTACATGGGCGCCGCAAGGGAGTACCTGCAGGTGGTCCACACTCCACTTGCACCCCTTGGGAATCTCGGAATAAACAGGAATTATTGAAATAAAAAGCCGTCTATTGGAAATCATCATTTTTGGAACATTTTGTAACCCTATTTACCATGCCATACAAATATAGTTCGTAATGTGTCGGCACTAAATGTATTCTGTTGACGTAAATAGACAGTCACTATTTAAGTAAAAAGAAAGGAAAGAAAACTAAAACCCCTTGGAAATTATTTCTACCGTCGCCCATGGGTCTGTATCGACATCCTAAAATCACACTAAATATCTAGTACACATAGATCCGACTAAATAGTAGTCTGAAATAAAGATATGTATATGTATTTGTATTTGTAAATACCTAGTACATAGTTAGACTAAAGTTCTTTTTCTTACGGTATTAAAATATTTTGAATGGAAATCCAACTTCTTAGAAGCGTTCCTATTTCTATGCTCTTATAAAGTGCCTTCACGGCTGACTGTTCTCAAAGGGTGACTTAAGATCGTAAGTCGAACTATCAAAGGTGTCAATCGTCTGTTACGGAGCTTCCGTGCTCACGCGAGGGAAGCTACAGGACACTGGACATTTTGTTGCATTTCTACTTTTAGCACAGCGTTAAGGCCATCGAGTTTGTGTAGTGACACAAACTCGATGCCAACCCAACTCACAGCATGGCATGGAAATGGTAATAGAAATGTAACGTCTATCACGTACACTTTACGTTATTTTGCCGGTGGGCGAGAATTTCAAAATTGTTTAACATCACGCGGGCCACAATTAATAAAGTCCCGGCGGCCCGCATGCGGCCCGCGGGCCGCGGGTTGGGGATAGCGGGTCTAAGCAATATTGAGATAATTTCGATAAAGACATTTTGCTGTCGGGCTTCCCTGGTCGCGGCGGCGAACGAACTGCCCGTGGCCTGCAAACGGCGCCGCGCGAATGGTCGCCGCGCCCACCGCGTCGCCGTTCGCATCGCCGCGCCGATCCCCGTGGCCAGGCCGTTACGGCTGTATATTGTTAGGACAAGGAGCAAAATTTACCAACTCACATCGCGTGGACAGCCAGTGGAAGACCAGTCATCAACTAGCTGTTCGCAATTTAGTAAATGAACGCCTATGTTAAAAATTCAATGCCAAACTGTGAGTTGGGTTGGCGTCGAGTCGGTGTAATGTGCGATGACCTTTATACTATGAATAGTATTAGGGTTACATCTAGAGCAGCCATTCAAAGGCTGCTCCGCGGAGACTTACGGAGCTCCGCAATGGTCTTGTAGGGAGAGTCTCTAGAAGGGATGCATAAACTGTTTTTAAAAATGTCATCAGTCATCAGATACCAATTAGCAGCATGGAGACAATTCATTCAAAGACAGAACATTTTTTGAGGATTCGACTAAAACTTCAAAGCCCTTAAGGCCCGCCACCAAAAACTTTGAGAGCCGCTGATCGAGAGGTATAGGTATTTACAGTTAGGATGCTTATGACTAAAATGACTAATCGTGTATAGTATGTGCAGAATTTAAAGATCTCTTTACACCACATAATCCTACCAGCGCAACTCCTGTAATCCAGTATCTCCAATGGTAATCAACCACAGTCCATAACTTCAAGCTATACCACCTAAACTGTCACTCTTCCGCAGCAGAATAAAGATCTTTTTTTTTCCAAATGATGATTGTTATTCACCAAGAAATAGCATATCAAAACACTTAACGATAGTCCTTATTCCCGGCAATGTATCACGAGGATATTTTAATTCGAAGCATAAATAGCGATGGAAAACGGTCATAAGTGATGTCGGCCAAACCGAAACCATCTCATAAACATAATGTTTCGAGAACTTATGCCTCGTAAGAGATATATAGTGATTTTAAACAGTATTCCGTTCCACATTCCCCGCATGTATGCACGTGAAATATGTCGGGTACTTACGATGTTTATCAACATGCTTTTGTGAAGCCTTTGATGTTGTTTAGTTATGGTCATTTTGTATGAAATGAACTGAAATAGTTTATTGAATCAAGTTACATAGACTCATTTGTTAGTATATTTATAAAGGCTTATACATTACGTTAAAATTACATTATCTTTTATGTTTAAATAAATAATAATATTTAGACTACATTGCATTGTGCATCACCTCTGCTCCATACCATTTGATATGGCACAGCAGTGACGCATATATGGACAATCGAGTCGACTAGCTATCATAGTAAGAATGGTGTTGGTATACCCCTCACTCTTCGCACTAAAGACGCGCATCGTTTGCACAATATATTGGCGTAGAAGCAATCCACGCGTGCCCCAACCACGGGCCACGGCCTCAGCAAATATCCCTGAAGCGCTGCGGTAGCGGGGAAGCCCCAACAGCATTCTGAATGCGTTGTTAAATTGGACACGGAGACCGTTGTAGGCCCTGTAGCGCTAGCACGGCGACCCAGGGAGCCAATTCTCAGGATGTGAACTTTTTCGCTCGTAAAATTATTTCTTGAACATTTCATTTCTACTGGCAAGTTCGAATGATCCCTAAAACTCGTATTCTGGGGACCGATAGCTATCGAAGTGTTCCTGCCATTGACATTATTTTGCGTTCCATTTCGGCGTTAAAAAAACACTGGGACAAATTTTGCAACGTGCAAAGATATTTAAGCGTATTGTACTCGTAGTAAATATAGCTTACTAAATTATTGGTTTTATAATATTACTAGCTATCCCGGCAAGTTGTTTCGCGGTTGTTTTGCCATATATTTACGTAGTACTCATATCTCAATGCATAATATAATATAATAATTGATAGTTAATAACTAAATCCTCGTAGAATTATTTCATGAACTATTCATTTCTACTGGCAAGTTCGAATGATCCTAAAAACCCATATTCTGGAGACCAATAGAACAATTACCAATCGAACTATCGAGGTCCGAGGAGTTCCTGCCGTAGACATTTTGCGTTCCGATTCGGCAAAAAAAAAAACGCTTGGACAAATTTTTACGTGTATTCTAGTAATTAATGTAGCTTCTATACTTATTATAAAACAAAGTCACTTTTTTTCCCTCATGTCACTTGTGCCCTTTAATCTTTAAAACTACGTAACGGATTTTGATGATTCTTTCAGTGTTAGATAGCCCATTTATCGAGGATGGTTATAGGCTATATTTTATCACGTTAAGACTAATTGGAGCGCAGAAATAGAGGAAAATGTGGAAAAAACGGGGAAAATTATTTGAAAGGCCTAACTTGAACGCGCTAATCTCAGGAACTACTGGTCCGATTTGAAAAATTCTTTCAGTGTTAGATAGCCCACTTATTGAGGAAGACTATTATAGGCTATATTTTATCACGCTAAGACTAATAGGAGAATGTGGAAAAAACGGGGGAAATTATTGAAAGGGCCTATCTCGCGAACTACTGGATCAATTTTTATGTTATTTGGCACATATAAGACCACGTGAAGGATCATAGGCTATCGATTTTAATATTTTTTTTCAGTGGCTAAATATTTTATACCCGTGCGACACCAGGGCGGGTGCTAGTACAAAATAATTGATTTTAGAATATCACTATTCACTAGCTATCTCGGCGCAAATTGTTTTGCGGTTGTTTTGCAATATAGGTAAGTATATTATTTGTAGCTAAGAACTAAATTATTGTTCTTTTAAATTTGTAAAGAACAATTATACTATTCTATTGAAGTGAATTAATAAGTATGGCCCGTTGCACAAATAATAGGTAAGGGAAATACGTACAAAATGACATATACGGACAAAATGACATAGTGCCCTTATTTCAAAATTGGGGGGTTTTAGACACATTTCCGCGATTGTATCACGTGACGGCAGTCATATTAACAATCCTGCCAGACTTTGAGCGCTATTCTCACAGTTGCGTCGCAGTAAGCAGATCAAACGTGTTTCTCGCCTTCAAAAGTTTATTTAACAGATGGTTTTCTCCAGTTTTCTGGCGAGTTATTTGCTGTCATTTGTTATTATTTGTATTAAAATTGATGAACTATGCTACTAGCCAGTGATTTCTATGAACTTTATTGCAATCAATAAATTATTTGATGGAATTTTGATATTTATTTGTTTTTGGTAACATTTGGACAAAATGACATACCATGTACACTGTACACTATTTCAGTTAACATATATAATTTTGTTAAGGAGATATGCCGCGAAACTACGAAAGATATAAGAATCGGCAGTCGTGGAGCCAAGAATTCTAAATCTAAATGGCTAGAAAGAATCTCAAACAATTTAATTATTGTGAACTTTGTTCTTAAAAATGTGTATGTCATTTTGTCTATACTATATGGACAAAATGGTTCTTGTGATTAGTCATATTTTTTCTTTTTGTATGTTTTATTATAGTTTCTATTGAATTAAAAGACTGTATTACTGATAGTCAATGAACCTAAGATAATGTTAAGCCATTGAGACTAATTATATTATCATTAAATAAAAAAATATTATTGAAAAACAAAACACCCTGTCATTTTGTCCGTACTTCCCCTAATGGTCGCCGGTCTAGAGTTGAAAATTAATAATTTACATACTGTTATTTATTATTATTATAACAAGTAACAACACTTATCAATTATTATTATAACAAGTAGTGTAAGAGACTACTAAATACAACATTAATTAATTATTATTCTAATACAGCGTTAGTATTAACAATATCAAAATTCGCAACTTTCGTAATCGAAAGCGGGCGCGAGACTGCCCGAGACCTGAGTCGTCGCGACTCGCGACCGGCGGCGAGGCGCGCATACGCCGTTCCGTCGGGATTTCTCGGGACTTGTCGGGACAAGTGCGAGGCGATGCGAGGCTCGCACGGCGACCGCGACGCGAGCGAGACCGCGACCATAGTATCCGCGACCCACTGCTTTTAAAATATAATAATATACCGGTGAGCGAGACACAATTATATAGAATAACAATAGATTTCCAAGAATCCACCATCGAAGTATTAATAATAGTACACTTAAAACCGTTTCGGAGGAATAAGACAACTAACATTGTGACACGAGAATTTTAAATAATTAATGAAGATAAGAAGATAATATAATGTATTATGTAGGTACTTATTTATATATTGAATTATATTATTAATATTATTAATATTATTATGATAAACTTAATTATCCAAAAACTTATGGGTAAGTACTAAGTAAGTACATAATAGAACAAAAGTTCTGATAAAATTTTAATAGTCTCTAATTATATACTTATAAATTAATTATTACATATTTTTATAGTCTAATTATATAAAAAATAAATTCAGCTACTGTGGAGTATATTCTGTGGAGAATATACACATTAGTACAATATACTCTAATTTAACGAAATTAATTATACTTACCTATATAGTTTCTTTTTTTAAACACATTAACTAGTAAGTAATTATATCGTAAAAAAAACACAAGCACGAATATTGCTACATATCCACCAATAGGAGGGTGAATTTGTGTACGAATTCGGACATCTACCGGTCCCTAGCACTCGTATGACTCGAGCGATCTTCACACGAAATATTTCGAGTATGAAGTTTTGAGAATACACAAACTATAAGCAACAAATTGTATCGTGCAGGAAACCGGTCTCGAACGCTTCACCTCCCATGCGGCCACGCGTGGTTTACGAATTCGGACATCTATAACCGGTTCCACTCGTTCGACTCGAGCGATCTTTGCACGAAATATTTCGAATGTGAAGTTTTGAGAATACACAAACTGTGTTACGTTCGTAAAAATCTCATAATTGGGTAATTTTTCCGAATATGAACTTTTCTCACATTCTGAGAATTGGCTCCCAGCGGAAATGCGAAAGTATGGACAAACTGTGGAAATAAACCTAAGGTGCCGTTCCGATCTTTACCGCGGCTAATCGCGACCGACAAAAATTTAATTAAAATGCCACTTTATGAGATATTATAGTATATGTAAGGCTCGACCGAGATGGGTTTTTCGTTCTCGGCCGAGACCGAGACCGAGACCGAGAATAAAATAATATCTCGGCCGAGACCGAGAGCCGAGAACGAGAATAGAAAAAGCGTGAAATTTTTTTTTATACTGTTTGCTTTTTAATACACTACAGTCGGGGCATTTTAATAGGCCACATTTGACATCTGTCAGATTAATCTCCATAGTGAGGTGAACTGCGTAAAAACATCGACCAAAACGAGTAAATCGATACGGACTTGAAATAAAATATTTGAATTTTATACGTTATTTGTAAAACCAAAAACAAATTCCTGTCCCTTTATTACTTTTTCTTTGCAAATTCAAGGACCAAAATAAGACAAGTACATCATTTACAAAAAACATTGCATTTATTCGCTTGAATTATAAAAATTGTTAAATTTAGTATTATCATTATTCATTTCCCATAAATATGTGTTACTTTTCACAACGTGGTTATTGATTTATGGGGATATTTCATTACAAGTAATAAATGCATCGATACTATTTATTAGAGTAACATCCCTAGAGTTTAAAAAGAAAAAAGGTCAGCTGACGTAACATTGTAACGACGTGCAATTATTAAGATCCCAATTTGTTTATTACGTTTAGAATTGTTTATCAGTAAAATAATTCGTATCGGTCAGGTTTACAATAAATATGTAATCGTAATTGAAAAAAGTTAATCAATTGTGCAGTTATAACAAAACGAAAATATTTATTTTTTATGCACGTCGCTACAAGGTTACGTGGTGCAATTTTGATGAACTGTCAAATGTGGCCTATTAAAATGCCCCGACTATACTTATTGTTTAACAAAATTAATTGTTTTAATAATCAAAGTTAAATAACATTATATTATAACATAAAAAAAGCAATTTTTCGGCATTTTCGCCCTTCAAAGAATGTCGTCTCTCGTCATACAATTGTCCAGCTTTGCTAAAAAGTTGTTCACTTGCTACGCTAGTAGGCGGCGCAGATAAAAACTTATTTGCTGCGGGCTTAAGCACCTTATAAGGCGACGAAAACCAATACTCAAAAATATTAGCATTTTTTTACCGCGCGTGGCAACGCGCTGCGGCGCGTTGTCACGCGCGGTAAAATTTGAATGCCGATCCGAACAATGTTACAATCTCGGTCATGACCGAGAATCTCGGCTATAATTAGCCGAGAACCGAGACAAGTTTCTCGGTTGGATTTGTAGCCGAGAATGCCGAGACCGAGACCGAGACCGAGATCTCGGTCGAGCCTTAAGTATATGTCATTATGTAGGATATTATTTAAATTTTTAGGACTATAGTCTGTCACAAAGTGGCATTTTAATTGAATTTTTCGGAACTAAAAAAGATCGGAACGGCACCTTAAGTTTATCTCCACAGTTTGTAACTATATTCTGTCACAAAATGGGATTTCAATTGAATTTTTCGGAACGAAAAAAGATCGGAACGGCACCTTAGGTTTATTTCCACAGTTTATCCATACTTTCGCATTTCCGCTGGTCGCCGTGCTAGCGCTACTGAGCGTGTATGTGTTCCATAGGCTGCACGTGTAGAAAGTCGTGCAAAATGCTCTGAACAGAGTAATTTTGACCGACCTCGTATGGACTTGAACTAGAATACTATAGGATATATTATCACTTCAATGTTTTATTTTTTCAAGCTAGAGGCAGCACACAAGCAGTAAACAAAAAAATTGTTCGACGTTTGACAACATGTCGGATTTTGATCGGATTATTTACTGTATGCGCTTTCTACTCCAACCTTTGCGTAATATTTCCTTTTAACCCCTAAAAGTATATTTTATAAAAGAATACAATATATTAAGTAGATAATAATAATATAATAATGATACAGGAAGTAGAAAAAGCTTAAATAAAACATACAAAAACTCGAAAGGATTCAGTAAACAATTGAACACGATATTATGTGAAGGGAAAGGAGCGAAGCGAGCGTCGAGCGCCAAAGACTATAGTCTGATTTTACTTTGAAGTTTCATAAAAACTGTCCTAGTCTCGTTGGATTAAGGGCCATGTACATGTAAAATAAGTTCGAACGAGCTGTATCAAAGGATGAGTGATTCACTGATCTAGAAAATGTTAGTTGATTTTTGAATTTCGCACTCCGCTGCACGCTTAACATAAAGGCGGGACGCCGATTGTGTTTATGACCCATAAAAACGTATTGAACGATGTTCGATTTTTCCCGTATCTTACCCGTGATTTTATGAAGTTCGTGTTTAGATAGCTAATAGATACTTGCGTATCTGGGTTAAGTTAACCCTCGGTTAGTTTATCCCCGCATTTTCTAACCTGGGTTTACTTTTACCCAAATCTGTGCAAGTAGGGCAAGAGGTATTTACCCAAATATGAAGCAAAACTACTTACTAGATGTACTGACTACTGACAATTTTTTTGCGCAAAAATAGTACCTATATTTTTCGTAATAAAAATTTACATCGTCTTTCTCGCACGAATATTTACAATTTTTCACCTAAATTGATGCAGCAGCCTAATTATTGTGTGTCTATGTTAAGTGACAACACACGTTTATGTACACGGTACGTTTTAATATATCTCTACCTAATTTAATGTTAACAAACTGTAGGTATTTAATTATAAAATACTAATTAGTAATTAAGCTCGAAGTTTGTTACAAATACGCTGTAACTGACGTAAAATTGAGGTGGGAAGCCTCTAATAATTATGTTAAACATAAATAACCCAAGAGCCAGCGACCGCTAGACTTACATCATTTTAAAATAGCTGAAAGTTTTACTGTAGAGGCATATAAAAAGAGGCAAGAACGACCAGTAACTATGGAGTTTCGGTTGCGTTTACTTTAGGTATCCAGTTCTGAAGATCTCTACCAAACCTTCGATAAGGTTACCTTATTAAGGTATAAAGCTCAATTTGTTTATCTTATGTTCTTTGGGATAGCTGCAGGAATCTCGTCTTCCACTGCCGGACAAAAATCAAAATCAAAATTGTTTTATTTCTGAATAAATTTAAAATAAATATTTTCAGAATGTCCTACATGATGCCTACCACCGGTTCGGGAACTAACCCGGCGAGAAGAACCGGCGTAAGAAACTCGCACGGGGCCCACTTTTTTACCAAAAAAAGTGAGAAAAATTAATCTTTTAAAATAAAGTTTACAATGTTGTAACTATTACCTATATACAATATCCACATACATAATTGTAAGTCCTATAATAATGTAGAAGTAGCCTTGCAAGAAGCCATCCTACTCCCAAGGTGTGCCATCGTTTATTAAATCATTGACCTTATAATAGGCTTTGGCACACAAACGTTCTTTAACTACTTTTTTTTAAATTTATTAATGGAAAGATTTTGAACGTTTCTGGGATTTTGTTGTAAAGACGTTTACATTGACCTTTAAAGTGTCAAACACTTCTGGCACTGGAAGACAAGATTCAGCTTTAATAAAATGATAAAAGCCTGTCTGTCCCTGGCTCTTGGGTTATAAGCCGGGATACCATTCTGTGTACAAAGTTTGTAAAAAGTTATTGTTACAACTGCACAATTTATTAATACTGGATGAAGTGGTACGGCGACCAACTTTACAATTTAATTATCTTTATCTATATTATCTAACTTTTCTATTGTATTGTTGTTCTGAACAGCTTAAAGTTGTAAATAACCCATGTAATCTGAGTTGGTATTTTACTGTGTTTGTATGTTTTAAATTTCTTACAGTATAATATGGTGTATGAATAGAGCAAAAGTATTATGATTTACCTAAATTAACAACGGACTTTAAAAAATGTGGCATTAACTGTTAGAAATACAATTATTACTTTATTAAATTCTCCGTTGGGCTCAAGTTGGGCTTAATACGTTATACGTATGCAATATAAACTGCTGACCTTAGACTGACTAGTGATTTAACAGAAATATATTTTATAATTTAGTGATCCAGGCCACAGCTCTTCACCAAATGACTCATTTTTCAGCCGCAGAAGTCATTACATAATTATTATTTTTAACAAAAAATTAAAACCGACTTCCAAGGTAAAAACAATATTAACATTAATATGAACTAAAAAGTATTAAATAATTTTTGCTATCTAATAGTGCCTTTTTCCGAATTCGGCTAAACCTTGACTATTTCTGTACTCAATCTTCATTATTTTGAAGTCGGTACCAGATAGCTGAATCTTCAGTCCTCTGACAGAATATTTGAAACTTTTGGAACTGGCACCGACTTCAAAATTTTGAAGATTGAGTACAGAAATAGTCAAGGTTTAGCCGAATTCGGAAAAAGGCACTATTAGATAGCAAAAATTATTTAATACTTTTTAGTTCATATTAATGTTAATATTGTTTTTACCTTGGAAGTCGGTTTTAATTTTTTGTTAAAAATAATAATAATTTCACTCTTTTTAGTTACACTAGTAGGTAAACCTTCGCGTATATTTTACGTATCTTATTACAATTTGTTAAGAGTCACAGTTCACACTCACAAAATAATATATTATCAGTGAAGTGAACATATTGTGCTAAGTAATTTAACAATTTTAATACTTCAAACCCCAAGCGGTCACCGGCGATTGCGATAACAATAGAAAGGCTATTGTGTCTCGTTTTTCCACGATCCAAGGATCTATCAGATAAAAAATTGTTTAAACTTGCATAGGATGTAGCATAGCTACTCATCTAATATATAAAATTCTCGTGTCACAGTTTTCGTTGCCATACTCCTCGGAAACGGCTTAACCGATTCTCATGAAATTATGTGAGCATATTGTGAGTATATTGGTCTGAGAATCGGCCAACATCTATTTTTCATACCAAAAATTATTTATATGGCAAAACAACATTTGCCGGGACAGCTAGTAATATAATATAATATTATCATAATTATTGACAGCTGTTCTTGTAATCAAGAATTCAATTTCAAATCCATTCAAATCGATACTTAGTGCGCCATCTATCGATTAATAAGTATAACTAATTAAAAAGACACTTATTGACTTTGTTTTGTTTAAATGCTATTTTTAAAATAACTTTATTTTAATTCTATATTTTGTCTATTAAAATTTTATAAAGTAGTTAGTATAGTATTCGATCTGTATATAAAGTAGTAAAGTATATTCAGCGGCGCCGCGATACCGTCGCCTCCGTGGCGCTGACCGCCGTGTATATTTAAACAAAGTGTTGTTATACAGTATAAAATTATTATTATTATTAGTATATTCACACCTATGCCTTGTACTATTATCTATTCTGTGCCATGAGACATTGGTGACCTTAACACGACGTGGTAATGATGAAGACGATGATGATGATGATGATGATGATGATTATGATGATGAATATGAGTTGTATAGTAGCATATGCTTTCTGTTCTTAAAACAACGCCGAAACTCCCAAACGTGTATCTATAAGGAGTCAGGAGTACTCTCAGCATCTTCGAAACCATGGTATACCTTGACCCAATATTTGAATTTTTGGTAGCATATTCTTAGTACACTTCACATAAAACCAAAATCACCATATGTTTCCATATAAATTTCGAGGAGTTCCCTCGATTACTCCTGGATCCCATCATCAGGTCACCACTTTGTGAACATGGTACCAAATTGGAGTAAAACCAAATACAACAAAGCAAAAATTTCGAAAATCGGTTCACAAACGGCGGAGTAATCGTTGAACATACAAAAAAAAAAAAAAAAAAAAATAAAAAAAAAAAAAAAAAAAAAAAAAAAAATATCCACAGCCGAACATATAACCTCCTCGTTTTTTGGAAGTCGGTTAAAAACATACGAGTACGTCTGTTTAAAACGCTTATCTCTACTACAAGCGGTGCCAATTATGAAAATGCATATTATGGCTTTTTATAGTGGCGGGGCAAGACCTAAATTATTATGCATATTATGGCTTTTTTATAGTGGCGGGGCAAGACCTAAATTATTATGCATATTATGGCTTTTTTACAGCGGCGGGGCAAGATCAAAATTTCATGTGGGCAGATATATCTTACGAGGCTCCCTGATGGATGGTGCAAGATGACGGATTTGTTTCAGTGAAATATTTTTTTGATACCTAAACTTTTTTTTTTTAAACTTTTTATTTATGAATATTTGAGAACCAAAACTTGTAAAATATATCCTTAAAAAACCTCGTGGTCCAAGGGGGCGAGGCCCTTTAGACCGCGAGGCCGTGGGCGGACGCCCACGTCACCTAGGCCTTGCGCCGCCTCTGCTTTTTTATCCAACTGTGACTGAACCAAAAGCTTGACAGTCTTTGTAAAATCTGTGTAGGTGTATTTATATTTCTGAAAATTCGCAATATAGTGGCTCGGGTTGCATTATATAAGTTATAATAATAATTATTATAAAGTCTCATTAAAAATGGTATTATATTTTGGTTCCATGATCTTTTGCTTAATTATATACCTAATTAATATTCCTAGTATGTTTATAGTAATTATCGACTTTTCCTATGTAAAAATAATAATGGTAAAGAGACGTTCATTAGATATATTATTATTTATTATATTCTAAAATATTTTTTTGTGTATGACAATTATTTTGAACGTATTAATTATACAGTTTGTGTACCATATTTTTTAACTTGTTAAAAATAAATATAGCTGACTTGTCTTCATAAGAGCGCTAAAATTATACGAACTCATTTAAAAGTTCTTATGCTTCGATTGGTACTCGTCATAGGAAAAAAGTAATAACTTTTGGATTTAGTTGCTATGAAGGGGTTATTCGAGATTTACTAGAAACCAATATTTGTTATGAATAAAGGGTACTTATAGCAAATTTGATGGGTCTCTAAACAAACATCTTGTAACTCATAAGAATAATAGCCTGAAACTCTGTTCACAACCGATATACTTGCGCAAAATCTATACGCGAAGACAGTGGCGTATTTGCCCTAAGGCCCAGTAGGCCCGGGCCTAGGGCGGCCAGATATAAAGGGCGGCAAATCGGGCAAAAAAAATTTGTAATGTTTGTAGTGCAGTGTGAAGCTATAGTGGCAATGGACGCGAATCTGCAGTCTGGAGTCTGGACAGACGCTATATTTTGATAGTGAATAAGGTCTCAATATCTGAATCTCCATCTATACTTATAAAATTACATGTCCTGACTGACTGACTGACTGATTCATCATCGCTGAGCAAAAACTGTTAAAGTTACAGCCACGAAATTTGGTGAGTAGGGTTGTTTTATTAAGTAGACACCCACTAAAGAAGGAATTTTGAAAATTTTACCCCGAAGGGGGTGAAATAGGGGTTGAAAGTTTGAATGAAAGTCCGTCATTTCTTGAGTTAGAAACATGAAACTTTATTTTTGGGTTACTGATTAAAAATGAATGGATACGTATTTAAGCGTTTTTGAAAATTCTACCCCCAAGGAGGTGAAATTGGGGTTGAAAATTTGAATGAAAGTCCGTTATTTCTTAAGTTAGAAACTTGAAATTTTACGTTTGAGCTACTGTTTAAAAATGATTGGATACTTGCTTAAGCGTTTTTGTAAATTCTACCCCCAAGGAGGTGAAATAGGGGTTGAAAGTTTAAACGAAAATCCGTCATTTCATAAGTTAGGAACATGAAAGTTTTTTTTTGGACTGCTGATTAAAAATGAATGGATAGGTATTTACTATTTAAGCGTTTTTGGAAATTCTACCCCCAAGGGGGTGAAATTGGGGTTGAAAGTTTAAATGAAAGTCCGTCATTTCTTGAGATGAAACTTTATTTTTGTGCTACTGATTAAAAATGACTGGATACGTATTTAAGCGTTTCTGGTAATTCTACCCCCAAGAGGGTGAAATTGGGGTAGAAAGTTTCAATGAAAGTCCGTCATTTCTTGAGTTAGAAACATGAAAGTTTTTTGACGTTTGCGTTTGACGTTTGCTTAAATAGGGTCCCGTTTTTACCCTTTGTATAAGAAACCATAAAAAAGGGGCAAACTATCCATCTTTGTTATTATACTGTAACAGCTAGTATATTATATAAATAAAACGTACTGGAATCATTTCATTATAAATATGTTTTTTTGTTTTTAACAAACGACATTTTGGGAATTAAAATACATAAACTACAAGGTCTCAACTCTCAGTTGTGTGCAGCAAAGGTGCGTGGTGGGTTCTCGGTTATTAAAATTTTGCGCGGGTTTTTGTCTAGCCAGATGGCTGTATTTGGTGAGATATTTAAAGGCTCGCGATCTTCCTATTTTTTAATATAATTTATTAAATTATAAATAATTTATTAAATTATAAATAATTTCGTACATCGTTCAAAATAGTTCGTACGTTTGGCCCAGGACACCACTCGAGGTACACCTCTCTTCAATGGCTCATAAGTCATAAGTCATAACTAATGCTATTCGCGTCTAAGAACAATTTCTTAGGACGTCATAACCTTTTAGTATAATACAAGTAATCTATTAAGAATGGGTGGGTTATAGGTGGGTAATTAACACGTTCACTGTGAAGCAAGGCATTATATTATGCCTGGTTGATTGATTTTAGTCTGACTGCGCGCTTTAAAATCGTGTCTTTTTGCAAGGTGCGGGCGCTGTAACTCGAGAAGTACTATGTGTATGAGAGATATAGTTTTATATCTAACACCCATTTTTAAAGCTTAAGATGTTTAACGATTAAAAAATGCACCAGATTTTTGAAACATAGTTCGCACTGAATTAAAATTGAATAAGCTCAGTACAAATACCAGGCCTTGATTTGTAGGCCTGGTAGCCGCACTGAACGGGCGAAGGGCGTGCGCGCCGCGGCTAGTGCTGTCGAATGCTTTGTTTGTTGTCGATTGTGCGCAAGTGTTTGCAGTTGTGATATTTACATTTTAATCGCGTGGTAAATATTAAAGTGTTGTGAAATGACGTCAAGTAATATTGTTTCGAGTAGTGACAAAGTCTTTGATACATTATTTCCCGTTAGACCTGTTATTAAGCCAAAAAAAAAATTGAAAAGAAGAATTATGCAGCTCGAGAAAAGCATCAGCACAGCATTGAATCAGTTTTCTCTTATCATTATCCATCCTTAATATTATAAATGCAAAAGTGTGTCTGTCTGTCTGTTACCCCTTTGCGCCCAAACTGCTGAACCGATTTTGCTGAAATTTGTTATGGAGATACTCTGACTCCCAGGAAAGGACATAGGATACTTTTCATCCTGGGAAAATGTACGGTTCCCGCGCGATTAACTAATTTTGACTTTGGCACAACGGAGATGCGTGCGTCATCTAGTTTAAATAAAAAATTGTCGCCTGTTGGTATGATGCATTTGTTTTACTGTCCCATCCCTAATCTCTAATCCCTATTATTTTATCTTTGTAGCGCTTGAAGAGGTTTGGTAAACCTGGCATCTCTTTTTTTTTAAAGGCATCAAGTTTCTGTCCAATTCCCGGGCGAAGATAGTTTCAAATAGGTCCACTAGTGAACTTTATACATGTGAAATTTCATTTATTCAATCCTAGCATTGTTGATCTTGGGTTCATATTTCTATGAACAGCTTTCACCAAGCCATTAAAACCTCGTTCGCATACGATGAAACCTTATTACCAGATCGAAAATACCTGGTACCTATCGCATGGTATGCTACAAAAATCAGTCGCGCAGCTAACGTGTTAAAAATAAAACCTAAAACCTTTATGTTTTATTTTTTCCAAAAAATTTCTAAACTAGCTTTATAAGCTAATACTTTTAGTTATACAATTTATAGAGTAATTCATGAATTATTTTACATCTAGTAATGATGGGTGCTGAGAAAGGCGCGGCACATGGCCTGGGGCCTACAGCGGCCAGGACTGCAAATCCGCCACTGCGCGAAGACGTGGCGAATTTCTAGTAAGTACGTTACGTATGTATCCTAAGGGCCAGATACCATTGCAACGTGACGAGTCTATGGGATTCAATACGTCATTTTTAAACGGAGCCATTCAAAACTGAATTTGTATGTACTTAAGAAGATACACATTAAATTAACAAACTGGTCGCATACGGTGTCTGGCTGAATATTCCAATTTTGAATTCAATCTCCTCGTCAACAAGAAAAAAGCATAGCTTTATTGATTAGTTAGGTACTAGGTTACTGCATCTACGATATTCGTCTTGGAACTTTAAAGATTTTATCTTTGAGACATACCTAAATAGACACTTTTGAATTTATAGCTTTACTAGTTAATGCCCACTACTTCGTTCGTCGTCCGCTTGCAACATTTTTCCGGGATGAAAAGTCCTATCCTATGTTTCTTCCCGAGACTCAAAGTATCACCATATTATATCATAAAAAAAACCGTTCAGAGGTAAAAATGTGACTAGGTAACAGACAGACAGACGTCATTTCGCATTACAAAATTATTATGGATGTCTCAAATCTCTATCTTAAAATTGAACATGGCGACCAGCGAAGTTAATTTAGTAGTTAAAGACGTTTGTCTCGTAGTGGGTTGAACAGGTCAATTATGCTCCAACGGCGATCCACTCACTTGACCGTTGTCAAATAACGCAAAGATTGGGACAGGAGTCCTAAATTGAAGTTAAGTTTTCTCATTAATTTGATTACGTCGATCCCAGGGCCGACCCGTGTCACAACTTGCTTCATTAGTTACGCAACTCACTGAAAGTAATCCGACCAAATTACGTTTTGTAAGACACGCTCCTGCGAATTAGCTGCGACGTTCCTTTTTAATTTTATATTCCTATGCTTAAAAGCTTTTTTTAATTTGGAGAGATGTGAGGGAATATTGTAAAAGATATGTAAGATTTAGAATAAGAAAAATATCATTTTGAAGTAGCTGTTGTAAAAGTATTAGTTTACTTATTCGCTTAAAGAAGTTTTGTCATTTCTGAAATTTTATTCTGCATAAAAACAAATATTACATTTTTAATGTTTTAATTAGCAGTTGTTTCAAACTTTATGGTTTTAGGCTATGAACTAACAACACTCATAAACCGTGAGCTTTAACACAATATACGAATCAGCGCTAACACCTGCAAATTGCACTATAAAGTGCGGCAAATTAAGCGGATTATGCACTATGCACATCGCGTGTGCACGTGCCAGTAAACCTTCTATTATACTCATGATCATAGTTTAAATAGAAGCAGAAAACAAGCTTTGCGCCAAAACTAGTTTATCGCGCGGCACCGTACATTTTTCTGGAACAAAAAGTATACTATGTCCATTCCCGGGACTCAAAGCATCTCCATGGCAAATTTGAGCAAAATCGGTTCAGCGGTTTAGGCGTGAGGAGGTAACAGACAGACAGACTGATAGAAAGACAGAAAGACAGACAGACACACTTTCGCATTCATAATGTTAGTATGGATATCATAGGCTGATTTTAGTCTTTCGCTGACCCCTCGCTAACCGTCGGCGCCGAAACCGAAATGAAATAATATGAAACATCAGCGTAGACCGCTACGCGTTATTCTAAAATGCTTCCTGGAATTTCATACATCTGAAGGGCGTAATTTACCGTATTTCAAGCCTTATATGGAATGGAATCTCCTCGTCAACAAGAAAAAGGCATAGCTTTACTGATTAGTTAGGTACTTACTAGGTTACATCTATGATATTCGTCTTGGAACTTTTAGATTTTATCTTTGAGATTGTCTGCCTGTTCATCGAACAGCGTCATAAACTACATATTCCCCGTTTTAATTTTTTTTATGACAATTTTGATTTAAGTTAAGTAAAATAAATAGGATTTTGGTGCGATCTCGGCAACGCGGCAAATATGGCCAAAGTCGTTTGCTCGGGGGACGGCCTTAAGCTATCAGCGCCGACGATGAGCGTGAGGTCAAAATCTGTTGCGAGAAGCGTACGGTTAAAAACACCGGAAGACATAATCGCTCCGTCGTAGTAATGATATAAGTTACATTTCGTACTTTCAGTAAAATGCAAAAGTAAAAAACATATTTTTGTAAAAGTACAAACATAAGTGATGGTTTTATAAGATTATAACAGTTGGATTTGTGTCCCTTGAAAATTTTCTGAAAATCATAGAACATAAAAACGATGAACACTTGCCCTCTGTCTCTATTTATTCTACGTAACCGCGGTGATAAGAAGATTTACTGCCCTAACTATCTGAGTTTAGGCATCGGGAAACGTCTAGGGCATCGGCTGATCGACTGATCGGATAACAACGTGGTTACTTTGGTGTCAGGGGTTGGTATGTAATAATGTAATACAAGTATCAAATTGCATGTCAGGGCTACGAATAATAAAACCTAAGGAAACGTAACTCCCCTACTAATACAGTTTTAAATTTGGTTTCATTCGAACTGTCATGTAACGTCAGCCTTTATACCGCTCAAGGTCACCATGTGTATGAAAAGTGAACCTAAGGTACACTTTTTTGACAAGTATTTTGGAGCATGTTTTTTGACGGCGTTACTCTTCCTTAGTTTTTATTATTCGTAGTGTCAGATTTCAATTGCGTGAGACGTCAAATGTCAAACGACTGTCAAATCCATCCGAATGTAAAAATGCATTTACGCGACGCCGCAACGCGTCGCGCGTCGCGTAAATGCATTTCTGAGTTGACCCTTATGTACGCCATACACGCTACTACGGTTTACCGGATCCAGGACATCCCTCCGTAAACGGCTGAAGGCAAACCGCAGGTGGTTTTAGTGGGTAAGGGTCCCACATACCCTCGGGGTGCTTCAGCTAACTGAGGCACATCCCCAACCCGGGGCACCCATGATGGGTATCCCCTGTGCATAAAAAAGGCATACCAGCACAGGCGGCCTCTCCGGTAAACCGTAGCGTGTATGGCGTACATTACAGTGAAAATTTAATGGAAATATTTGTATTGTTTTAAGTTAAATGCTGTACTGCTTCTAGTTAATATTTAATGTAATGTATATTTTACCAGCCCTCATTTACACGGATTATTTGTCTTCACAAGGTTGGAATCTAATCGCTGTATTATATAAAACTCAAAGGTGACTGACTGACATGGTGATCTATCAATGCACAGCCCAAACCACTGGACGGATCGGGCTAAAATTTGGCATGCAGGTAGATGTTATGACGTAGGCATCCGCTAAGAAAGGATTTTGATAAATTCCAACCCCAAGGGGTCAAAATAGACGATGAAAGTTTGTATATAAAAATACTTCTTAACGCGAGCGAAGCCGCGGGCAAAAGCTCGTAATATGATAAGGCTCAGAAATTGACTTCCTTAGTCATGCTAAAATTATATTATTACCTATGCTTATTTCGCTGAGCGGTTTAAGTGTCAAAGAAACAAGCTTTTTCATATTTTACAGTATATTTTTTCAAATAAATCGCCGCGTGGACAAACTTTTAAATCCGAATTAGCCCAGTTAAATCATTAAGCCTCGATATAAGCCGGTCTAAGTGCCCCAAAATACATTACGGTTGTGATATGCAAACAAGATGAATCATAAAATTAGAATTTAAAATCAAACCCAGGCTTCAGAGGTTTTTGCGTCGTGCTGGCTGGTATAACTTATGCCGAATATTTTATGTGATGCCACAAGCAGGTTCCATATTTATCATTATGTCGCTTACATAAAGCTCTATTTAGCATAACATGGGTGCAGTGTTATGTTCAGTCATTGTATACTGTACTCGGCGAAACATGGCGGTAGTGGTCATTGACTCCCTGTCAAAAACTTGTCATTTTCTATACAAAGCCGCGATTAACAACATCTGACACTTCATTGTCAATCGCGGTTTTTATAGAAAATGACAAGTTTTTAACAGGGAGTCAATGACCGCTACTGTCATGTTTCGCCGAGTACAGTATAGAAGTTTTTAATGAAGGATGGAAAGAGAATGGAATGTGTTGATTCAAATAATTCCATAGATCTTTCTAAAATGGTCCTAAAGAAGATTCTTATGCCAGATTTTTTTGCCAACCTTCTTCTAGTACCGTGAAGACTCGACGTTTGAAAAGAGTATTGCACAATACCAATTTTGAATACCACATTTTTTTGTAATCATGAAAGAGAATGCAAATAACAGTGGCCTCAATAAAATAAAAAACAGTAGTTAAGTTAATAAAATGGCACTTTATATAAGTATAGTTTAGTGCAGAAAAAAGTAAAACAACATTCTACGAATATATTTTCTTTGCACGAAAGTTTTGCATTCCATTTTACTTTAGGTGACATTTCACTTAAAACACACAGGCTTGTGTGTTTTTATTTCCGTTACTTTAAATTTATGCATGCAAATTCAGTACAAGTTTAGTTCTTATGTGAAAAAATGCAAGCCAGATGTATGAAATGAAACTTGGTTTGTTGACATTCTAATGCTAGGGTATTCACGACTTCAGAATAATTAGGTTTTTTGTCATACAACTATATAACGCCCCCAACTCGGTTGCGCCAAAATTCGTTTATCAGACGAACATATTTCTGGGATAAAAGTATTCTATATCCTTTCCCGGGACTCAAAGTATCTCGTCTATCCATTTCATCAAAATCGGTTTATCAGTTTGAGCGTGAAAAGGTAGGTAACAGATAGACAGGAACTACTAAATGTTGTCTACAACTACGCTGAAAAACTAGTTTATAACCAGTGAACCGTTTACTTTTCTGTAGCAAAATAGTTTTTGTTATAGAAAGAAAAGTAATTTAGGTTTCCGTGTTTCTATGTTCTTTTCCCGGGACACATTGATCTCATCCTAGCACCATGGAAATAAATTTAAAATTAAGAATAGGTAATAAATAATCGGCCAAGTGCGAGTTGGACTCGAAGGGTTCCGTACCGGTATAGAGTGAAAGTAAACAAAAAATGTGTTTTTTAACCCCCTTAAATATTAACTTCATTTAATTTTTAGTATTTGTTGTTATAGCGGCAACAGAAGTAGAGCTTGTCTAATTTGAAATGACGCGCCCCACCACTTCAAAGTTGATATAAATGAAACATTTTTGTACTGTGAATACGAGGGAGGGGCGCGTCATTTCAAGTTAGACAAGCTCTACACAATCTGTGAAAATTTCAGCAGTCTAGCTATAGCGTTTCTTGAGTTACAGCCTAATGACATACAGACGGACAGACGGACAGATGGACAGACATCGAAGTCTTAGTAATAGGGTCCCGTTTTTACCCTTTGGCTATAGAGAGCGTGTAGGAACTAAAGTTGGCAGCATAATATGTCTAGTAAATAATTATAAAAACACTAGCTGTCCCGGCAAACGTTGCTTTGCCATAATATTTAAAGTACCTGTTTCGCCCATATTTTTTTTTTGAAGTGACTAAATAAGTATGTTACCATAGCAACGTCTATCGCTATCCCGTCGCACAAACAATGGTCGCCCTCAGTCTCGAGTTGTAATAATTTACTATTATTTATTCAACAAATGCACTTATCAATATATAAAGTACCCAGTAGCCGATTCTCAGACCTACTGAATATGCATATAAAATTTGGTAAAAATCAGTAAAGCCGTTTCGGAGGAGTTCGTGGACTAACATTGTGACACGAGAATTTTATATATAAGATAATATTATGAATGATTGGCGATACCACTTCGTCACACTCTTGGCGAACGTTCTCTAATATTGTGCATTTTCTTGTCGCGTTTCTTGTATGGACTGCCCCTTCTAACTATCACGAGTGTTTACTTATATTGTAATATCTAAGCGTTAGTATTAAGTGGCCTTTAATTAAATTCGACAAAAGCCTCCCACGGGAGCTCATTAGCGGCTATAAGATAGTGGTCGGTGTAAAGGGCTTAAAGTATTAAGCCGCGCTGCGCCGTCGGTGACAAGCGACTTAATTAACGGGTACAAACATTACATAATATCGCAAGGCTGCAGCGCCCCTGTACCACTATACAATTATACAACCATTATACAGCCTACATGATACAATTATTATTAAAGCTCTGTGCTTATAGCTTTACCCGACAACTACTACATTCAGTTAGATTTTGTAGCGTCCAGTTTCTGATTTCCGGACATATACGATCAATATGTTATGTAAAAAATAGGTTTCCATTTTTAATGAAAGCAGTGGTTTTTGAAACATTCACTATTATGCATTACAAAAAAAAATAGCAATCTTCGAAGTTCTCCATTGAATTACCTACATTTTGCTACATCATACTGTATTTTTAACTGACTTCAAAAAAGAAGGCTGTCAATTCGACGCGTATGTATGTAATATTTCTAGAACTGCCCAGTTTTTGTAATATGTTAATCTATGACAGCTTCTGAACAAATGTGCCAAATTTCAAAAGTGTATGTATGTTTGTGCACGTGTCAGAAATGGCTTAGGCTTGCAAAATAAAAGTATTGTATAAATCATAAACACCAATAAATAAAACGTAGTTTATACGTATTGTAAATACGTAATACAATTATTCACTTAGCTTTTCTTCATTTCCAATAATTATTAAGCTGAAAAGAACAGATTCTACACTCAGATCTTAGTCAAAAGGCCGAGAAGTGTTTTAACCAAATAAATAATTATCTTATAACGATCTTTGTTCGAAGTACTCAGAGCCAATTCACATCGACAGGGGGCAGAGTGACGGCTTACAACGAGAGAGAGAGAGTGAGTCCCTTCCATCAGACAGCCCGCCTTAAATACTGCCATATGAAAAACAACCCCACCGCCATCATCACTTTGCCCCGCGTCTGACTACCAGGATTTGTATCTAATATCATAAATACAATGATTCATAGTTACAATCATCCTGAAAATAAGTATTTAATTATAACACTTTTATATTAATTTATTAACTGCACTATATTTTGTAACAAAAGTATTATAACCGGAAACAACAATTAATATTGTCTGTTTAAAGATTAATTGACGTGTTCAAAAATAATGTTATAATATTATATATTATTAGTTCAACTCACATGAATTATTGAAATACGTACATTGTACGTCTCATAAGAATTTCAAGTTAAATAACAAAACAATAAAACAAAACCATTGTTACCATTATACATCATTTTATTTATGACTATTACTGAAATAATAGTCATTTATATTCATCTATATTTTGAGTAAAGCGGGTCGTACCTCACACACGCATATCTCCGGAACCACAAGTCCGATTTTAGTGATTCTCTTTTTATTGTACTACTTACTAGGTATTGTTCAACTTAGGGAATACTGCAAGTTTCATCAAAATTGGTTCCGTAGTTTTTGAGATAGGGAATTTTAATTCTTAATTACGTACAAAAATTTGAAGTCGGTTTTATCTTTTTAAAATACTATTATTGTTTCAGAAGTTATTTTAAATGTTATGTTTAGAATTCAAATGAAACACTAATACTCAAACATGAAACTTTAGAATTTCTCAGAAAATACCATTTTGAAACGGGAGAAAATTTTCAACGAAAAATAAAAACGAACATAGGCTACTTTAAATGTAAATAAAAAAGTTCAAAGCACACTATTGGCAGTTTAGCAGAAGTTTAGTTCATATTTAATATATAGCGTAATTATAATTCCTGATGTAAAGCTCGGCGGGTGAACTTTTGAATATTTTTAACATCATTAGTTTTTATGAAAGTTCTAAAGTCCTAGTAACTTCGAACAACTTCCGCCGGTACTTTTCGGAGCGGAACGTCAAATATTTTTGTTATATTAAACTAAATGTTAAATTACAAGTTTGGTGAAGCTTTGATAAATAAAACTATACAAGAAAATTTAAATGTATTTTACTGCTCAATTACTTCAAATGTTTTTTTATTGTATATGTATTCTTTGTATTTCTTTGATGATTTGTATGCTTTAGACCTTAACAGCTTGCCGCATAATATAAGTTTCAAACCTATTATGATTTGGACTGGTGTTAGTGAAAGCAACAATTAGTTTTGATACCGGCTTTACCGCTTTTTTTAATCTGGACTCTCGAGCCTAAACAATAGGCTTGATGACTAATTTTTTTTCTTATTGGTAATTGAAAGACCCTTAAAAAATAGAAACATTGCTGAAAGAATTACTCTCATAGCTTAAAAATTCACCAAGATATGAACAATTCAAACATCTCATAAAATAGACCTGCCCGAAACGCCCCATACAAAGTGCTACGAAAGACTGACGTCAGTCTTTCTTAGTTTGTATGGATCGGGAGAGAACTTTGTTCGATAGGTATATTAAATATTGCGTTTATGAAAGTGGTTTCATACCAAAAGTTGCTTTTAATTGCATAAGTTATCGAATGGTATACAAATATTAAGAAATTTAATTGAAAAAAAAATCGACTTGATTATCCAACTTTGAAGGCGCCTAACAAAAAAAAATACAAATGCTATCGAGCTGAAATTTTGGTAACGCTTATTTTTTGCCGTGCTTTCTTTATTTTATTAACAAAAGTCGCTAATCTTTGACCTTGTCATCATCCCTATTACTGTCCTACCAAATTGAGTCAAAACTATTTTATTGTTTTTCGCGAATATAGGTACTTATTATATGTAATTACGTGTTTCGTAAAATAATATTGCAGTATGCACTTGTGCTAATATCAATTCGATAGTGTCTAGTACTCTGAAGTATCATTTCAGCGAAATAATTACCGAAATGCATGTGGTTTTCGCTCGTAGCGCGGTGCTACGGCGTAGCACTGCTACGTTAGTTTCGTAGCACATCTACATGTAGCGCTCTACGTGTTAAGGGGCCGGGTACCCTTGGAATTTCTCATACAAACGTAATACCAAAATCATTTTCTCATACGAAAATATTTAACATGTTTGAGTTATTTTTCAGTTTAAAATAGTAATTACCTAGGTTCCTGCACAAAAATTTACTTCAAAATATTTAAACACAAAAAAAAATTTTTTTGTTTAAAATTTTTTTTTAGTAAATTTACTACTAAATATTGAAACACTAAAAAATAGAGTAAAACACTAAAAAATATATAAATAAATAGTAAATTTACTACAAAATATTTAATTTCTACAAAATATTTTTTAGTATTTAAATATTTAGTAGTAAATTTACTATTTATTTATATATTTTTTAGTGTTTTACTCTATTTTTTAGTGTTTCAATATTGAGTAGTAAATTTACTAAAAAAAAATTTTAAACAAAAAAATTTTTTTTTGTGTTTAAATATTTTGAAGTAAATTTTTGTGCAGGAACCTAGGTAATTACTATTTTAAACTGAAAAATAACTCAAACATGTTAAATATTTTCGTATGAGAAAATGATTTTGGTATTACGTTTGTATGAAAAATTCCAAGGGTACCCGGCCTCTTAAGGCCCGTATTCACTTTCATTAGTAATAAGTGCAAGTGATTAGGGCAGGTAATTAGTGATTAGGAGATAGTAAGTGTGGACAGCAACTGATTAGTGCAAGTCATTAGCTGGCTGCGTAGTAACGTGATTAGACCTGTATTCACTTTGATTAGTGATTAAGTGCAGGTGACTAGTGCAGGTGATTAGTGATTAGGAGAAAGTGTGTCGACAGCAACGGATTAGTGCGAGTGATTAGTCGGCTGCGTAGTAACGTGATTAGAAGCGTGTTTTATTTTTTGCGAGTGCAAGTACGAGTACGAGTACCCTCGTCCCGCGCGTCCTTCCTCCCTTCACTCGCAGCGTGCCTGCCAGCTATGAAATTGAGCTTTATTTTTTCTCAAAGATCAGGTAGACCTTCAGATAAATAATAAAATAATAAATAAAAATTGTTTTATTTCTGAATAAATTTGAACCAAATGTTTTCAGAATGTTGAACAACGGCTTTCCGAAACTGAGATAGGTCTGGCCGTCACAGGCTCTTGGTCCAGTAAATAAGATGGATCATTTTTAAATTTTTTGATCCATTTTAAATTCATACTAGGGACAATGGAAATAGAGGGGGCTGATTAATTATAATTATCACCATAATTTATTTTTTCTTTCAATTTTAAGTAAGTTTTTAATTTTATCAAAATATAAAGAGACGACCTCTGTGGCTCAATTGGTTGAGTGTGTGGCAGCTCAAGCCGGAGGGTCGCGGGTTCGAATCCCGCCGACGCAACGGAACAAAAAGTTTTCAATGTTCCCGGGTCTGGATGTGTATTAAATATGTGTATGATTTATTATTATAATAAAAATCTTAAATATATTATGTACCTATATCTAGTATAAAAGTATTAAATATATTATTTTCGTTGTCTGGTATCTGTAACACAAGTCCTTCAGGTACTTAGCACGGGGCCAGACTGACGTGGTATGAAGCGTCCATAGATAAAAGGACACCCTTTCGGTTACTTCCATACTAATCCATACGTCTTACTAATAATATAAATGCGAATATGTGTCTGTTTGTCTGTTACCAGCTCTTCAAGCTCAAACCTCAGAACCGATTTTACTGAAATTAGGCATGGAGATACTTTGAGTCCCAGGAAAGGACATAGGATATTTTTATATCCCGAAAAATCGCATGGTTCCCGCGTGATATACGAATCGCATGGTTCCCGCGTGATATACGAATTTTTGCATACGTCTTCATGGTCAAACAGTTTTTAATAAAACGAATATAAAAAATGAAGGACATGTCAAAATGGCAGTTGCAGTTTTGAAACTCGGAAGTCGGGCGCTCGTGTTGTTTTGCAAAAAATGGCAAAGTCTTCTAGTAATCCGTTTTCGAACCCATATTTTTCTTGGTCTTGCAAATTCAGCTTCCAAAAGAGTTCCCGTTTCAGACAGCACCGCATTTAATACTTTTTTAGTACTTCTTGCAATTGCAAGCTCGCTTTTCGATGTTCGTCCATACTCGCTGCGCTGGTTGACAAAAAAAAACAATTGCTGGTTGACAGCAACTATTGAATTTACTAAATAGAGCCACTAAACAAGAATTGGACACTACTTGCACTACACACCTGCACTCCACTGCCTCAATTACTAGTCACTTGCGCTTGCACTAATCAAAGTGAATACAGGCCTTTAGATAAGTATACTGTACTCGGCGAAACATGGCGGTAGCGGTCATTGACTCCCTGTCAAAAACTTGTCATTTTCTATATAAACCGCAATTGACAATGAAGTATCAGATGTTGTTTGTACTGCCATGTTTAGCCGAGTACAGTATAGCTTACTATTTTGTGAGGAATGTAATGAGTTAATGACTAATATTTAAAAGAAGAACTTTCCCAAAGTAAAAATGAAATAATTAACAATAATTATTATTGTATCTAATAATAATATTTTGTTTTTGAGATGCCTAAAAATTATAATATTTAAAAAAATATTATGTAGGTGGTGTAAAAATATTTATAGGAAGACACAAACATTTTCTTCCAAGAGGCAGCAAAACACCACGGCTATCGATTATATAAAATAAAAGGAAAAACAAATTGCAAATATTTTAATATAAAATATTCCGTCCGCTCCGCCGATTATAATCAGATGGCCAACGCGACGCGTGATTTGAATATTAATTATTTGATCCCGGCTAAGATTTAAATTCCTTATTGCAATAATGTTCAATAAACAGGAGCCTGGGGCTTGTGGGGAGATTTTTAAGATGGCCGATGTTTTTATCTCAGTTTCGTATTGATTAAATAAATCTCTATATATCAAGTTTTATAAAAGTGTCCTTATTTAAAGATCGTTGCTTGTTATATACACAGTACTAAATCGTCAAGGTACCGAAAAATCTTCTATTTCCTTCCCACATAGTAGCGTGTTGTTTACATTTCATACTAATTACTGCAATTTATTGCTGCAACAAATGTCGTCCGAGAAGCTCGCGGATAAATGCCATACGAAACTAGACCGTATATCTGCGGTGACCTGCAGCGAGATCTGTCGCGAGTCCTCGCAGACACGTTTAGACATTGTCGCAACTACTCGCAGGAAGCGCTTGACAAATTGTCGCGACAGCACTTGCGGGGTTTACACTTGCAAGCTGCTGTCAGACACTTTTCGCGACAGTTGTCTTGCAGGTGGAAACACGGCCTAAGGCTGGATGTATATTATGCGTCTGTGCGAACGCGCGTTTTTGCCGCTACACACCGAGATAGCGGCGCGGTCGCGCTGTCATTTAGATACAATAATTGCTTGTGACCTCGCGGTATGGCGACCAAACCGCGCATTTTGGCGGAGCGCATATAAATCGAGCCTAACTGTAAAACAAAAATCCTCGTCTCAATAATTTAACGACGACGACGCGATCCCTGTAAAAACAAAAACAACCAATATTTTCCATTAACGGCTCGTTTAATGGAAGATCATAAAGACGTTTAGGGCTATGTAAATTCCGCGTTATACCTATAGTAAAATCCCAGCGGCAAGTTCTTATTACGCCGAATTATTCCATGGCACGTCCGCAGGATCGCTAGTACCGTTTCCACATAACTTCATATTCCGGACTCCGGTTATACTAAATCGTGGAAAAACTAGTAAATAACATGTTTAACGTAGTGGTGTAGATGCTAAGAGAAAGCGTAGGAGAATATGTGGTGTTTTCCCTCCTAAAATATATGAAAATTGCTTGAAAACCTGTCGAAATTATAATTAGGCCGTCGTCGAATAACGTCAACAGGTTTCTTGGAATCAAAATATCAGGAACTCTAAGAAAAAAGTAAATCATACCATTTCATTTGCGACGGATCGAAACGATCAGTCAATAAAATCAGTGGCCATTGTAATATTTCGAATATAATTTACAATAATGATCTAAAAACTTAGTGTACTGTTAATGAGTGACACTTATTTTGTGAAAAAAAGACACTGTGCAATGAGAACACAATTTAAATTTTCGTATTTATATATTTCTTCATGATATTATGAAAACTAATTCGAAATTGTTCATAATAACACCAATTTCTCTGTTTAGATTGTGATTAAAACAGTTAAATAAATCATGCACTATCCATTACGTAACATTGACTTACTCAGATGAATGGGGCGGGGGGGAATTACCCCATGGTTAACGCTGAGGGTTAATCTCCTTAGCCCACGATCCGTCTTGCGGCTGCCGCTTAATTTGATGTGTTCTTTTTGATGATATTAAGTGCACAACAATGTAACAAAACAATGGTACGTTTATTGTGAGTATTTTATTGAACAAGGTTGAGGTTTTAACTTTTTTTTACTCGTAAGTTCGCCGAAGGCAAAACGCAGTTCGCAGTTACGAGAGTATGATCCATTGAGATACTATGCAGGTATGATCATACCAAATTTTGACAAAATTCGTCATTTGCGTAAAGGTGTTACGAGAAGCGAACTGATTTACAAACGATTCCTCTTACAATATATTTTGTGTGATAGCTTTCTAAGAATTTTCCATACCCACTAAAGGTTGCCTTTCCACTGAAGCGGAGCGGAGCTTAGCGGTGCCGAATTGATCAATCACCATGCTCGAAATCTTCGCTACCCTTCGCTGTCATTCCGCTGGAATAGCACGATTGGTCAATTCGGGCACCGCTTAGCTCCGCTCCGCTTCAGTGGAAACACAGCCTAAGGTGGAAGAAAACCATAAGCATTTAAAAACATCATTCAAATAACATTATAAATAGCATTGGTTTAAAAATAGAAGCCAATTAAAGATAAACTCAGCTAGACGGAGATAAACGAAGGTACAATTTAGAAAATCGCTGCGGCGATCGTCAATGGAGATCCAGAATAAGCGGTATAGTGAGTTATTAAGGATCAACAGAGCCAATGCAGTAGAACAGTGTTCCTCAACCTGTTGGCCGCGGACCCCCGGGGGTCCACAGTATAATGGGCTGCCGTCTTATGTATAAAAGTTTATTAATTTGAATAAATAAATTTATGAATAAACCCCATTACTAATTTATCAACACCGACACCAACTTTTACATTAATACAATATTTTAAATTTTTGAACCGACTTCCAAAAAGGAGGAGGTTATATTATGTTCGACTGTGGATATTTTTATAAAATGTATTTTTTTCAGTACTAAAATAAAATATTGTCCTTTTATTGCTGAGTTTTTAACTTACTGAAAAAAGGTGTTTTTTTTTTGTTGTAAATAGGATACTTTAAAACATGAAAAAGAAATATGATTTGAATACATTTCAATGTTTGAAGTCAGATTTTTAGTTGAAATTATTTACTAAGGACCCCCTTTTAAATTGTGCTTGATTTTCTAGGGGTCCAGAGAGAAAAAAGTTAAGAAACGCTGCAGTAGAATTCAATCAATATTGGCAACGGAGCCAAGCCGACTCCATTAGGGATTTTGTATTGGTGCCATCGAAGAGCAGATGACTGAGGGATTTTATTTAACGAAGGCCCATAAATACCACGCTGACCTATTACGGTGAAGAAGTGTTTGCTTCAAATTTGTCCGTATCGCTTAGGGTACGTACCCAAACTACGTGAATTAATGTTGAACTACAGAAAACGACCGTAGTATACAACCAAGGTCGTCAAAGTGGGAGGGGATCCAACACCATAACCTATTATTATGGTAAAAAAATGTTTGGTTTAAATTTCTTTGAATTGCTTAGCACGTTCTCTGCCGCGTAGGTCACATGTGCCCGGACCCCTACCTGTATCTACCCGCCGCGTAGGGCACCGGTGACCTCAGAGCAGACCTGTTTTTGAATCGAACTCGTAGGCCATAGGACACGTTTATCTTACATTTCTCTGTAGTAAGTGACCGGTGCGGCGCTATACAGCAATACTCTCACATGGTATTCACCTGTGTTCATTATACGTGAAAATTTTAATGCAAAAACCCAAAACACTGGAAAAAATAACTGTTTCTATAACTTTTTATTCATTTATCAATAATGGTATTAACAATTTATTATTAAGTAAAAATTTCAAGTCCCTAGCTGTTGCCATTATTGATTACAAGCCAAAAAGATAAAAATTATTACGTTTGTTGTATGGGAGCCCCCCTTAAATATTAATTTTATTCTATTTTTAGTAGCTTTTGTTATAGCGGAAACAGAAATACATAATTTGTGAAAATTTCAGAAGTCTAGCCATAGCGGTTATTGAGTTACAGCCTGGAGACAGACAGACTGCGGTGACCGGAAACGTGACCGTTGCGGCGCAGTGATAAAGATTGCGTACTTTCCGTACTACAGCGCCGCGTAGGTTACATGTGACCTCAAGGGTTTTTTTTATTATATCTCAGGAACCCTGCACCCCATCGAACCCTAAATGATGTCATGGTTTATGTCTTGACCTAATACATCTATTTCAACCAAAAAGATTTTTTGTAATTTTTCTTGTTTGTACTACCGGCAGAGAACGTGTTAGGGAACGTACCCACACTACGTGGCCTTTTTTCAACCCTTGATAACAATCGAACGCAGTATACGCCAAGAGTTCCGTCTACATACTTTACAGTCTGCTCACTACACGTACCTACTCTACAACTAAAATATTTTCAGCGTGACATTTCGTGTTAAAAGATGTTGACTACGTGACAAGAACTGAATCCCTGGAGGGATTTTGGTTCTTTTTTTGTCACGTACCCTTCGTGACCAAGCGTAGTACTTTGGAGACCCCGCTTCAAATAGCCCCCTCCCCCCCCTTCTTCTCTAAGCAGGTCACTTATTTAATTTTAAATGTCTGTTTGTGTGACATTAACCAAACAAATTACTTAGCTGGGGTTCTTTCCGTCTGCCTATGAATCAATTTATCTAATGGTGCATATGATACTTCTATATATATAAAACTCAAAGGTGACTGACTGACATAGTGATCTATCAACACATATTTTGATCAATTCCAATTCCAAGAGGTTAAAATAGGGGATGAAAGTTTGTATATAATATTACTTCTTAACGCGAGCAAAGCCGCGGACAAAAGCTCGTTTTAAAAATCACTACACCTAACTAAACCTATTACTGAGACTTCAATGTCTGTCCGTTTGTCTCCAGGCTGTAAATCAAGAACCGCTATAGCTAGACTTCTGAAATTTTCACAGCTGATTGTATTTCTGTTGCCGCTATACTCGTAACAACAAATTTACTAAAAATAAAATTTATATTTAAGGGGCTCCCATACAAAAAACACATTTTTTGTCTACTTTCGCTCTATACCGGTACCCTTCGTGCGCGAGTCCGACTCGCACTTGGCCAATTTTTTATTATGTAGTTTCCGGTCATAATTCAATACGTTTTGAAATAAGCGATTTTCTGGAATATAAAATCCATACTTCCATACTAATATTATAAATGCGAAAGTGTGTCTGTCTGTCTGTCCGTCTGTCTGTCCGTCTGTCTGTCTGTTACCTCTTCACACTCGAACCGCCGAACCGATTTTTCTGAAATTTGGCATGGAGATACTTCGAGTCTCGGGAAAGGACATGGGATACTTTTTGTCCCGGAAAATGTACGGTTCCTTCGCGATAAACGAGTTTTGGTGCAACGGAGTTGCGGGCGTCAGCTAGTCTTATATAATTCATACTTTTCCATTCAGATATTAAAACGAGGTTCCTGAACATCCGGCGGAAGTGCACCGTCAGCCGTCTTATGCAATTAGTGCATTTTCTCTCCAATATTCCCCTCTTTGTCAGTGGCCGACTCTAAATTCCTTGAAGTAAATCGTTCTTTTAATTTTTCAAATCTCCTGGCTATATTAAATACGTGGACATTGATGGTATAATAATTAAACACAAATAATTTAACACAATATTACGTGCAATTTTTCCACTATATTCATTAGTTATTACTACAAATTTAACTAAAAACACGACCGGTTTCGAAATAAATCATCATCAGGTGTTTATTTCGAAACATTAGATTATTAAAAATTAGGTTATTTCGAAACCGGTCGTGTTTAAGTTAAATTTTTAGTAGTTAATGAATTTAGTGGAAAATACATATTACATTTTATTTGTGTTTAAAATGAATTTCCGCCAATAACCGACTGTATAATCAATTACATATTATGGTATAATAATTAAGTATTAACTAGATGGGGCCCGCAAACTCGTTTAAAATAAAGAAACAAAGAAAGTCGTTTACCGCGCGGGAACCATATATTTTCTACTATGGAAACTATTCTTCCTGTCCCGTCTCTCAAAGTATCTCCATATCGATTTCATCGAAATCGGTTCAGCCGTTTAAGCATGATGTGGTAACAGACAGACATACGGACAGGCACACCTTAGCTTTTATAATATTAGCAAGGATTAAGTGATACGAAAATTTAAGCACTTCTGTATTCTAATAATTGTACTCTTAAATTAATGAGCTAATCAAATAAGCTCCTGAAGGAAACGATTGAAAGCTAAAAGCATTATGTATTCAGATTATATTCCTCTATGGCCAAAAGACGCTATAATAATTACTACATAACATACTTAATATTTTAGCTTTAAACAAACCATCTCAAACAAGCTCTATGCAGATTTTAAATATTTAAAAACTAAACCCCGCATCAAATAACCAAAGTGGCCTCAGCTGACAGCTAAACAAACGGACACAATGATATACGACCTCCTTTATCTCAAGATGCAAATTCCGCGGAGAATGCACCATGAAGTTGTTGACAAACGGTCACGTACGCTAATTCTCAAAAATATTAATGTGTGGGTCGTGACGTGGTTCAGTGTTACCAGCATAGGGGAAATGTTTACCAAAATGTTTTGGAAAATTTTGCCCCTTGTTTTCTGGTGAATCCGACCTTTATGGCTGGTTTACACGTATTAAGTAGATAAGTAGTAACTAAATTCTAATTGTCATATAGTTTAGTACTTACTAAATTTTAACTTGCTACTTGCTACTAAATTTTATGTTTACATGTAATTAACAACTTAAAATTAAGTCAAAATGTTAACTACTTATCAAGTTAATACGTATAAACCAGCCAGTAGCTGATGTAAAAACAGTGTACTTTGATAGCAAAGCATTTGGTTTTTAAATGTTTTTGCGATTATTTTAATGAACATCAGCTGAGCCAAATATAATTTCTTTCTATATTTGATAACATTTTTTAGATTGATTTTACTTTAATTCACCTCAAAAAATTATTGATATTCTTTTGCAAGGAAATAGTGATTTTTTTGGAAAATGTTTGTAGTCATCAGACCTACTAATACACTATTATAAGTAAGTATAATAATTAATACATACAATACAGTATCAGCAACAATTCTTAACATATGAAATTTTCTAATTTACCATATTTATCACTTTATTTTTTTTAAAGCTATAAGTTTACTAATATAAAATCTGGCAACACTGGCGTTTGGCAGTCGGATCACGTTGGGGGCATTCCGCCTCCGAAATCACTTGCCCACTCTCCATTCGCCCTGACAGTGACGTATTGTGAAGCTTCTTTAACATTAATGTAATGGATTTCGTTTCATGTAGCGTAACTTAACACATATTTCATTAAAGCATCACTATCAGTTTTTAATATGAATCTGATTAAGCTATATGCATTTGTAGGCGTCAAAGTTGTAACGACCTTATACGAAACCCCCTAACTAATTACCTTAACTAAATAACAGGTTATACAATGTTTTTTTTTATACATATAAAATAAAAGTTTCAAGTGATTTAAGTGACCCGTTTACTCGTTGGCCCCCTTAAATCTTAATGGAAAGCAACTTTCGTCGCCCATGGACACTCGCAACATCAGAAGAGCTGCAGATGCGTTGCCGCCGGCAAGTTGCCGGCCCTTTTAAGAGGGAATATGGTAATTGGGTAGGAGAGGGTAGGGAAGGTCCTAAGGCCCTAACCTATATTCCCTTCCTAACCTCCCCTTAGGGGATTGTGCTTCCAGTAAACTCACTCACTCGTGACATTTAATTTCACTTTTGTTTACCAAATAAGCAAAATATGGAGCATACTTAAGTATGACTTAAGTATAATATTTTCTACAGTCAACAGTATTTGACATTAACTGCCAAGCTATTATAATATAATAATAATTAACAATCAACTGTAAAATACACGATTTTCCGAGTTTTCGTTTACCTGACCGTAATGGGCAGTTACAACGAGGTGTCCATTACTCTTTGTTTGGTCAGCGAGACGTGAAGAGTCAATATTGCATGTCAAGACAGGAACGATAAAGGAACGATAAAGTCCTAAGCCGCATAGCGGGTTGTGACCTGTGATCCCCAGAGATCGGCAAAAAAAAAAAAAAAACGTAAACCTAATAACACTAACTTAGTCATAAATAGATTGTTAAAATCCAAGTGTGGACCCCAGACTCCAATGGCTGGCATCTGGTAGATTCGGCACAGAACGATATCTTTTTAACATCCTAGAAACTCCACCCAGCTTGAGTGACCCCTCTCCACCAAGCCAATGTCACAACATCTAAAGGCAAAGGGTGGAGCAGCATAATATTATCTAAGGAAATCGGAAATGTCGGATCTACTGGCCGCCACACTGGGACCACACCGTTCAAAACACTAACATTATAACTATATAATTTATAAAACAATAAATATATATTTATTTATTATATGTATATATTATAATCTATTCTATTATTATAAAAAAAAAAATTAAAAAAAAAAAAATACCATGGCGTTATGGACTACAATTAATTAAAATGACTTAATAATATTATTTCAATTATCCTTGGTGCGAAAAACCTATACAATAAATTTAAAAACAAAAAAAAAAGGATATGGGCGAAAAGCCCATAGACGGCCCCAATTTAATAAAAAAAAAAATAAAAAAAATATTGCATGTGTCGTGTATTTCATTGTTTTAAATTAACTGAAAGGAAGGCATTAAGCCCGTTATACACTCGCGTAGCTTCGCCAACATTTTGATGGGTCCCGCTTATGTATATTCTTATATTTTTTAGTGATTGCACTTATTCAAAATGCATTCGCTAGTTTCGAGACGAAGTTAGATGTAAAAAATGTATGGGTTGTGATGTAATGCATCGCATGCGCCATGATATTGTGATGATATTAAGCGATTCAACGATTCAATAAATTTATTTGCAAACTAAGTAATTAATACGAGTATACAAACATTGTAAGTAAAGACTTAGTACCTTGTGCAGGCGTTTGCTTAAAAATTGTGAACAATAACAATACTATAATATATTGTACAACATTATATAATATATTTTTACAATATGTAATAGCGATGCGTTGTATCAAGTCCCATAAATGTTTGACGTCCAACTCTAAAGTTGCCCGCAAACGATCAAACATCAAACACGTACAAACTACGTGTTTGACGTGTTTGAAGAAAATTTGGATTAAGTAGCCCGCAAACGATTAAACATCAAACACGTCAAACACGTACAAACTACGTGTTTGACGTATTTGAAGAAAATTTGGATTATACTACATGTTTGACGTGTTTGATGTTTGATCGTTTGCGAGCTACTTTAGGGTCAACTTGAGTCAAGGAATTGATAGATTTCGTGAGCGTGAGACGTTTTGCAAATCTGGCAAATCCATATAAGAAATGCATCTTCGCGTCGCGTTGCGTTCTGAATTGACCCTGAGCTATCAAAAATAGCGAAGGCCTTTTTATTAAGAGTGTCTCTTTTTTGCCATTTTTCCTTCAGCTCTTTTTTGCAGTTTACTTTGTTTTACTATATCAGTTAGAATAAAGAATATTTTAAAATAAACTCTTAAATAGAGTATTCTAAAGCTGCTGTTAGCGGTAGCAAATGCATACAGAAGCGGAACATAACAGTCCGTGTTTGAGGCATTTGGCCGCAGGCTTTGTGCCTTTGTTGCGGCCAAATACCACCAATTGATGGCTTGTCGTCAAGCTGTGAAAAATCCAGATTGGCTGTTGGCTTCAGCATTGCGAGTGTAAATACCGCGTATGTACTAAGTACGTACTCTATTTCAATTAACTGCGATGACCTTTTAAAATGTGATCCAATTTCTTTATTTCGCTTTCCTGAAATAATTTATTATTGTGTTTTACAGCAATATTGATAACCAATTTGACTCTTCTTTATATTTTTTTTTAAACTTTGGTATTGTATTATTTATTTAAATAATTATTTCATGTTTTGGTAAAACGATATACGCAGCCAGTAGCGTGTATGCTATTCGACTGTTTGTATTTTGTACATTGTTTATTCAATTTCTCTATATTGACAAATTATTGTTTTCAATTATTATTATTGCTTTGTTTTGGGAATAGGGAATTTAATTGAGGTATAATAATTATGTACGCTAAACGATCCTATGTTATGTTATACATACCATGTAAAACTTGGAGTCACGTACACAGCCCACGATGGGCCATCGTCGGCCATTGTGTACTGCAGACCACGATCACTTGGTGTTAATCACAATGGCGCATGGTTAATTACTGCCTGGCCATCGTCCGCCTTCATACACCTTTACCCCGTCTACACAATGGCGATGGCTTGTAGTGGGACAGGATGGACCATTGTGAAGAGGCACCTTAAAACGTCTTTGGGGCCTTTATCGGTCCCGTCCATTGCTTTAGCTTGTTTGAATCTAATCTTGTTATATCACTTCGTTTATCTCTTGTCCTAAACGGAACATATATTACGTCCCATATTAAAAATAATATGACGAGAAAAGTCATACACGCACAAAAAGGAAAAAATGAATAATGTTATTTTATTTCACAAAGCTAAACCGTCCCCCGACATAAATTCAGTCCCCCAATCCAACGTTTATCGCGACCTTTTTATTTATGTGAAAACATAAAATAACATTCAATTTAAGGGCATGTTTTATTAAACGTTTAATCGCGTTTCCTTGAACGTGCGTACAGACACGTTGACTGAGTTACGGCCTAGTTACGGCCTAAATTTTCAACAGATATAATGGTACCCACACACGCTTCGGGCCCTTATATACGGCAATCGTTCCGGTCGAACTGATCACAGGCTAATCTGATCAGACTCGTTTTATACATTCTGGTACTCAACTTTTTTTACATTGGTGGTAGCCAACCTTTTTTATATAGGCCACAAATACGTTTTGGTGTTGGGGTCGCGGGCCGTAACAATTTTTTTAATTTAACAAAATATGACGTTTTTCAGATTTTTCGATTTAAAAGAGTAATTTTCACGATTTTCACGATAACTGCATTTGTTTGCTGGTACTTGGGCGTGAATTTCAATATAGTATTTAACTTCCCAGCAGGCCTCAGATTGAGTATAGCTGGGGAAGATGGTAGGATGATTAAAGTTTTCTTATTACAATTACCTCAGTTTGTTCTTGTCCACCGCACTTGGAAACGCGACATCAGATAACCTAAGAACAGTTTATCTGATGCCGGGTTTGAATGCGTGCGACATAATTTTGTTTGTCTGACTAGTAAGGTTTAAGCCATTCCTATGTCTGTCTTGATGTTATTCCGACAAATTCCTTATATCATTAAAATCTTATTTATCTATACTTATAAAATTACATGTCCTGACTGACTGACTGACTGACTGACTGATTCATCATCGCTGAGCAAAAACTGTTAAAGTTACAGCCACGAAATTTGATGAGTAGGGTTGTTTTATTGAGTAGACACCCACTAAGGAAGGAATTTTGAAAATTTTACTCCGAAAGGGGTGAAATAGGGGTTGAAAGTTTGAATGAAAGTCCATCATTTGAAACATGAAATTTTATGTTTGGGCTACTAATTAAAAATAATTGGACACGTGTTAAAGCGTTTTTGGAAATTCTACTCTTGGGGGTAGAATTTCCAAAAACGCTTTAACCAAGGGGGTGAAATAGGGGTTGAAAGTTTTAAGGCAAATCCGTCATTTCTTAAGTTAGAAACATGAATTTTTATTTTTGTGCTACTAATTAAAAATGAATGGATACGTATATTTAAGCGCTTCTGGTAATTCTACCCCCAAGAGGGTGAAATTTGGGTATAAAGTTTCAATGAAAGTCCGTCATTTCTTGAGTTAGAAACATGAAAGTTTATGGACGTTTGCTTAAATAGGGTCCCATTTTTACCTTTTGTAGGGGAAAACTATCCATCTTTAACTATTTAATTTAAGTCGCGGGCAACAGCTAGTTATTTATATATTGATGACTTATATGTATGGTATAGGTCGGGACACAATTTGTGCGACGAAATGAGAGTTAAACCCGGTTTAAACCGCATCCCTCGCCCGATCCGTCACGCGTCGAACTTAATCTCTCATCAAATCCCGACTAATTAAACGTCCCGACCGCGGCCTCCGTACACATGTAAACTAAATCTTAAACTAATATGTGATATGCCCCTGCCTCCATGTGACTTCATTTTGTAATCTCGCTTTTATGTAAAGTATAAACCCGGTTTACATATTTATATCGAAAATGAAATGTGCTTTCTAAACATACCGTACCAAGAAAAAGAGTCACACTGTATAATATATTATACAGACTTAACAAATGCTTAGCTATAACAATGTTTATATGATAAGCTAAACAATGTTTTGTCCGTGTCCGTCAAACAATTGTTGAACGTATCAGACATTGTGTAAAACAAGTAGTAGTGTTTTTATCTGTATGAACTCGTCTTAAGCCGTATGGAAAAAATGATAAAAACGGATGCTAAATATAGTTTATAATATTATTCAACTAGCGACCCGCCCCGGCGTCGCACGTGTATAAAATATATAGCCACTGAAAAAATGATTAAAATCGATACCCTTCACGTGGTCTACTTCTTATCTATGCCAAATAACATAAAAATTGCTCCAGTAGTTCGCGAGATAAGCCCTTTCAAATAATTTCCCCCGTTCTTTCCACAATATCCTATTAGTCTTAGCGTGATAAAATTAGCCTATAGCCTTCCTCAATAAATGTGCCATGTAACACTGAAAGAATTTTTAAAATGGGACCAGTAGTTCCTGAGATTAGCGCGTTCAAATTAGCCCATTCAAATAATTTTCCCTGTTTTTCCACATTTTCCTCTATTTCTCCGCTCCTATTAGTATTAGCATGATGTAATATAGCCTATAGCCTTCCTCGATCAATGGGCTAACACTGAAATAATCACCACAATCCGTTGCGTAGTTTTAAAGATTAAAGGGAACAAAGGGACATGAGGGAAAAAAGCGACTTTGTTTTATAATATTATGTATAGATGACAAATTAAAGTGCTGGAATTAATAACTAGCTCCATCATTGATTTTTTACTCGAAGTGACGAGTGTAGATAATGAACTGTCGAGCGGGCTTTCGCATAAACGAGCAGATAACGTCCTCTAGAAAATCGTTTTTTGAGTTGAGAAAAATATAGAAGGGGGAAATCTGCGATCTCGATGCCTATTATCGATAAGATCGAATGATTTATGATCTTTGTTTAGATCCGAGCAGCTTCGAATTTAAAAAATATTGTTTGAAATATTGCGCATTCATGATCACAAAATCCAGCTGTTTACTGGATATTGATTAAATAATCGGCCAAGTGCGAGTCGGACTCTCACACGAAGGGTTCCGTACCATTATAGAGGAAAATTAGGCCAAAAATTGTGTTTTTTGTATGGGAGCCCCCTTAATTATTTATTTTATTTTAATATTATTATTAAACATTAAAGTACATGTATAACTAAGGACTTTGAGAAAAATTCAAGTACTTAACTGTCGCCATTTTTGATATAGAGCAAAAAAGCCCAAAAAATCACGTTTGTTGTATGGGGGCCCCCCTCAAATATTAATTTTATTTAGTTTTTAGTATTTGTTGTTATAGTGGCAACAGATATACACAATCTGTGAAAATTTCAGAAGTCTAGCTATAGCGGTTCTTGAGTTGAGATTTGAGATTTGAGATTGAGATTTGAGTTGGAGACAGACGGCCAGACATCGAAGTCTCAGTAATAGGGTCCCGTTTTTACCCTTTGGGTACGGAACCCTAAAAAAGGCCTAGGCGCTTAGCTTAGACAAAGGGGCCATAGTAGGTACTTAGTCAAATTAGGCTCGATAGTTTATAATAGTAAAGTTAGATTATAAGAAAAATATACGGGATTTGACACAATGCAATGCAAGCGACATGCCATGTCAAATTATACGCATTTTATTAGGTAGCTAGCTAACCTCGCTATAAAAAAATATCAAATTATTATTTAACTCACATCACAAGACCTTCATTTGACAATTGCATTATAACCGACGATCCAAAAGTTTAATCTTATGTTTGAAGCAGCGATGTTTTTTTCCGGATAAAGCCCGTCACAGACTTAGCTATAATATATATTAATATATTTATAGCAAGGCATATTAATCTATAATAAATCCACATGTCACAGAAATATATATTATAGCTGAGTGTGTGGTCACGCGAAAATTAGTATAGAAAATATATAATAATATGCCTAGCTATAAACATATTAATATATATTATAGCTAGGTCTGTGATGGGCTTTAGCCATTTTTTTTTAATTAATTTATTTAAGGTCATTAGCAACCACAACAAAGAATACATTACAGAAGACTTAAATACATTTGTATACATTTATCATTTTCAAAAAATTTACAGTTTTAATACATTCATTTTCATCATTTAAACATTCTTTTAGATTGGTAGGTAATTTACAGTAGCTTTTTTCAACATTATATGATAAAAATTTGATCATGTTGTGTAGGAAAGGTGTACTAGCCTAATAAATAAGCCATTTATTACTTATTAGGCTAATACACTTTTCCTACACAACATGATCAATGATCATGCTTCCATTTCCAAATCTACGGTGAAATGAGGTATAAAGCAAAAACAAACCGGAAAGATTAACGAGTCGAGACGGAGCGTTCGTAATACAATCAAAAGTTTTGATGAATTTAACCGAAACTGACTTAGTTTCACACTTTTCAACTTGGCATAATAAAATCTGGATTTCTACGTTTGAGACTCGTAAATTTAATGAGTGTGAATTATTGTCTTGTCGGATTTGCACGGTGCATTATATTAATGAAAAAACTTTTAACAAGGCGTATTAACCTTGTCGAAACTTTTTTCATTACGGAATAATGTAAACATGAAACATTGCGGGTGTAATGCTTTGCGATTTTCTTATTGCTCGGTATTTACACAATGCGGTCAATCTGCGAGATTGGGCATTTTAAAGGTATGTGATTTGGGATTTTTGATAACCTAGTATGGCTTGTAAAGCCTTAATTATAGTATGTCAAATATTTTACATTAATATAATTATGTATTTTGTTAACGCATCCTAGACGCTCGTACTCGATACACGATAAAAATATACTTTACTAGCTGTCCCGGCAAACGTTGCTTTGCCATAATAATAAAGTATTTCGCCCATATTATTTTATTGAACTGACTAAATAAGTATGTCGCCATGGCAACGTCGATCGCTATCCCGTCGCACAAACAATGGTCGCCGTCAGTCTCAGTTTGTAATAATTTACTATTATTTATTCAACAAATGCACTTATCAATATATAAAGTACCCAGTAGCCGATTCTCAGATCTACTGAATATGCATATAAAATTTGGTAAAAATCAGTAAAGCCGTTTCGGAGGAGTTCGTGGACTAACATTGTGACACGAGAATTTTATATATAAGATTATGTATTAGGATTTTGCCATATAATTTACAGTATCGGTTCTAGTTTCACTTTATATATTTTGTCAAACTACTTACTATAAAGAGACGCTAAGTCGCGACATTGTGACAGAAGCACGAAGACCGGAACACAAAATGTGTCGTACTATTAGCAAAGATGACCTGAATTGAAAATCGCTTAACAGCGTCATTGTACGTACTTCAACCACGTCTGCAGTCGTTGCGGACTCTGTGTTTAAACATTTTGGGGAAAATGTAAATATTAAGGTCTGGTCGATATTTTACGTTCTAAGCTAACGCGTACTTTTAAACTCCGGCCAACGAACTAAAACTACTAAATCTACTCAAAAATCCCAACATTAGTATAACGATCAATTTCATAGTACATGTAGGTAATTTATCCGGTTCCCGGAAAGCGTCCAGATTCCAGATATTCCATTAATTGGACGGTGTGATTTATGATGCGGTGTGAGCGTTGCAGCTGAATCACACCCAAACAGAAAACTCCATTTTCATACGTCGCGGAGGCTCAGCCCGGGATCAGCGTGAGGAATTTATAGACAGTGTTTACGTAACCGTCCGTCATATAAAATAGTGGATAATCGTCTAAGACAAGTCTTTTTGTGGTTTCTAGCAAGCAACTAATATAAAAAGGTCACTTGTGATATCAAAGTTAATTTCAATAAGACCAAATTTCAATATTAAGTTAATGATGGATTACTTTTCGTATTGATAGTGAGAGAAAATAAAGGACATTTCCACAAAATATTATGATTGCTCGTAACATGGCAAAATTAAGTAGCAAAGTATATTTTGAAAAATCTCAAAATGGAATAAATATTATACCCTGTATAGGTATTATGACATATGTATATTGTATATTGAATTGTATTAGTAAAAGATGAGATATATCATATTTTGCCAAAATATATAAATAGCCACAGCCTACAACACAAACTGGAGTTGTGGGTCTAAGATCCAAAAATTCCAAGTAGCTAGGCGTTAGTAGTACTAGATATTGAAATAGCTCATATTTCAATTGATCTTTCCTTGAATGTTGTCTTAAAATCATTCTATATTATGTAGGTTCTAAGTATATAAGCCAGTGATTTCGGCTGGGAGGACGTGCATAAAATTTTACGACGTCTATCGAGCGTACGTGTGGAGCGAAAATAGCTAACAATGAGACTGTTTGGGGGTTAACATACTCTGTTATTTGTGTAGCATCAAACTATTATGCGCATAATTTCACGCGTGAAGGGTTGATTTTGATGTCATTTTGAGTTGCTTTATGTTAAGATGTTTTATCTTGTTATTTTCCGGGATAAAACTGTCTTATATCCGTTTCATACCAAATGTATTCAAAAACGTTTAGCGGCTTAAACATGTAGAGGTGACAGACAGAATGACAAATAGACTGACACAAAAAGTATGTATAACCTAAGGCCTATAATTAGGTGCTTATGTCCTTTCTGTGTCTTCATAACCCTAAGATTTACTCAGCAGAAAAAGTAAGCCATTTATCTTCTTGACTGTATTTAAATTCTAATTCCCGTTTAAGTTTAGTTCGTCTAGTAAAGATGACTTAGCTTTAGAACTTTCGGACAGCTTTGATAGACATTTTCAGATGTCTATTAAAACTATTATCGCATGACCCTCATTTTCAACGCTGGCTGCTTTACCTACAAATAAGCATAAGGTCGAAGTAGGCAAGACGGGTTTACAGTCCGTAGCTGCATTTTTCCACGCTTGCGGCTTGTGACTGTACTGCTAGCAAATAGAAACAAATACATAACAATTTAAAAACACATGCCAAAAAGTTAGCATGTTAGCAGGTGCATGTTAAGTAAATACTTAAATATGGATTACGGATTTATGAGGCCAGTATGCTGTATGCACCCAGTAGCACTTTTTTTGTATTAGTGTTAGTGTAAAAGTTAGTTTAATTGCGACACCAGTTTATAGCACTATCGATGTTAAAGTTCCCTCATCTCCATAGTTAATGTAAACGTCAATTTTGAATCGTTATATTATGCGCTTATGTGATCTCACCCTAAACACCTACTGCTAAGTATCGTAAATACGTAAGCTGACCGTGAAAAGTGGTTTATTTTAAGTGCGTTTGTTCATTCTCACCACGTCCATCGCCTTCATTGTACGAACTGTAACGGCGTAGATAATAGAGACTTACTGCGCACTCACTCGTCCATACCTAGACCAATAACTCACCCGGATAGTTCCAGTAAACGTATCGATTCTAGCAATAATACAAGTTTCTTGAAGCTATCCTTTATCTGTGCAGTTGGTCTTTTTGAAGACGATTTAAAAACTCAACAGTTTCAATTTTCGCATTGGTAGTTTAGTCAGTCTTTTAAAATAAATGAATTTCATGAAATGAAAATTTTCTAGAATATAAGGAGCCTAAATCCAGGACTTGAGGTAGGTTGTGTAGTGTACATTCATCATAATATTGCTAACTTATCAAAGTACGTAACGAACCCAAAACTCTATGCTATGTTATCCGTAAAAAATTCCATACGTCATAAAGTTGATAACTGGTAGACTGTGATTTAGAAATTGATTTATGGAAATTAAAAATCACATCCACTCAAAAGTCATTACGAATTAATGATTACGTGTTCGTTAATTGATTTTTAGCTCATTTTTCGATGGTACTCGGTAAGGGACAATTACGCGAGATGGACGACAGTTTGAGGACCGGAGACCAACAAGTGCGTTTAAATTGAGCTGTCAATTACGTGACAGCGTCCTCGACGGTAATCTGTCATCTAGGCGCCAATTAGGGCCGAGCTGCCACAGCGAGGAGCTACTGCAATTTTTCTTATGAAATGTACCTGTTTGATAAATACGAGTGAAATCTGGGACGCCATTAAAATGTAGTAATTTAATGTTGAATTCTTGTACATTTTGTGAATGTCATAATATCTATTATAGCAAAATTCAAGGTTCAAAAATTATTATTACTATTGGACCTTATTAATAACATCATGAATGCGAAACTTTGTCTGTCTGTCCGTTTGTCTACGGACACGGTTAAAGTGAACCAATTTTGATCCGGCGTAGGCATAATACTTTGAGTAACCGAGGCGGGTCCTGCGTGATAATAGAATTTCAGAGCAAGATACGAGTAATTAACGAGCACAATAAATAAATAAAAAAATCTACTTTCCTTCTTCAAGAGGTGTACTATATTGATACTGATTGATTTCCACACCGATATTATAAATGCGAAAGCGTGTCTGTCTGTCTGTTTGTCTGTTACTTCTTCACGCCCAAACCGCTGAACCGATTTTGCTGCAATTTGATATGAAGATACTTTGAGTCCCAGAAAAGAACATAATATAATACTATTTATCTACCTAGAAAAAATCTATGGTTCCTGCGCGATAAACGAATTTTATCACAACGGGGTTGCGGGCTTCATCTGGTATTTAAGGTAATCTTCATACTTCGATCACTTTTTCTTCATATTGTTACGTGCTAGGGGTTCGAAGACTCGGAGAGAAAGAAAACCTGGTGACTCTCTTGAAGACTTTATTCACAAACACTAGTTCACACTATCACTGAGTCCAAACACTAAGCACTAGATCCAAATCACTGAGCACTATCACTGTCCTAGGTCGTAGCCGAGTCACTATCACAATCACAATCACTCACTATTGATCACTTGTTTTCGCTCCGAAGTCGCCTCGAAGATAGCTCAGATAAAACTGAATTGCCGGCTCGACTGTCTGCGACTATTTATACGGGCCGGATCGAATCTCAGAAAATTCCGGAACATCCCAGAATAAACCCGATATGCGTAAACAAGTATCAGATATTTCTAGAAAGTACTCGTAGGTACATTCACCTAGCGTCATCTAGTAGCGAGTAGGGGATTAACGTTGCCTGTGTTCCCTTGGTAGGTTCGCTGGCCTGACGCTAGATGGCACCACGTGTCCGTATCCGTAACAATATAAAGCACCTTGTGATAACCCTGTGAAATACTCAATGACTTTGGATACGTTCTATGCTTGTTATTTTTTTTATTATTAAAATTGGGGCCGTCTATGGGCTGTTCGCCCATATCCTTTTTTTATTTATTTATTCTATAGATTTTTCGCACCAAGGATAATTAAAATAATATTATTGAGTAATTTTAATTAATTGTAGTCCGTAACGCCATGGACTTTTTAAATATATAATAAATAAGTATATATTGTTTTATAAATTACATAATTATAATATTAATGTTTTGAACGGTGTGGTCCCAATGTGGCGGCCAGTAGATCCGACATTTTCCGATTTCCTTAGATATTATGCTGCTCCACCCTTTGCCTTTAGATGTTGTGACATTGGCTTGGTGGAGAGGGGTCACTCAAGCTGGGTGGAGTTTCTAGGGTGTTAAAAAGATATCGTTCTGTGCCGAATCTACCAGATGCCAGCCAGTGAGTCTGGGGTCCACACTTGGATTTCAGCAATCTATTTAGGGCTAAGTTAGTGTTATAAGGTTTACTTTTTATTAATTGGTATTTTATTTTTGCCGATCTCTGGGGATCACAGGTCACGACCTGCTATGTGGCTTAGGACTTTATCGTTCCTGTCTTTTAAAGCCATTTTTATGTTGTAATCTTTTATGTGTTCGGTTGACACCTCCGTGGTTCTTTTTATGAAGCTTGCCACAGCGTCTCCGTCAGTGTCAGTGTAATAGACACAGGTGTTAGTGTGCCGGGATATAGCTACAAATGCATGAGGAACGCTGTCATGGATTGCCAGCTTTCGGGAATTGGTCTGTATGATGATCACCGAAGGACTCGTTAATCCCTGAGCTTCATGGATTGTGAGGACGCGAGAGTCCGTTCCCGATCCATAGCCTGTATTAGTGAGGGCTGCTTTCTCCTCCTGTGTGTGGACAAGATACAGGGTATTTAGATCGGTTTTAGGTATTCTCGCTCCTGTGTACTTCATTAGCTTTAGAGGCCGCACAATTTCCTTCGATGAATAGATGTTATTATAGACCATGCTTAGGGCGTATGCCACATCCATAGGGCTCCTGTGTGTGCAAGACAACTCCTGGGTGATGCTGGTTACCAGGTTTGGACGAGTGTAATTAAGTTTAAAGAGATTTTCACGCTCTATAAACGGAAGTTGGTTAATATCTCCAATGAGGATGACATCGTTGGCGCCTGTTAACTGATTCGCCATGACGATTGAGCCGAAATGGTTCATGAGGGCCTCGTCAACTATTAACCTTTTGTAGGCTCCTTTTGTCCCATTTACCAGCAAAGAGGCCATGGTGCGAACTTTATCTTTAACTTTGTTGCCAGTTCGTAGTGGTAGCCTTTGCCTTAGATCCTCGGCTGCTTCGATCGTCGTTGTTATTATAATGTCCGTTTCCTCATTGAAGTTATTAATGATTCAAGTTGTCTTCCCACATCCAGGAACTCCATTAACCCACGAGTAATTGATTGGTTTCGCGAATATGTCCCAGTCCATGCTGGATTCGGGGTCCCCAGATAGGACTTCTGCCATTTCTAGTATTCTGTCTTCCAGTATTATTCTGGTACATTCCGCTATTACCACTATTGGATCCTCAGATGTTGTGATAAATTTGTGTGTTCCTGTGTGTTTTGTCTCATCCTCGTCCAGAACCACGAACCCGCAGTCGGCGCTTAATGCCGCCATATACTGCCCTGTCATCGCCCCGGCAATTATTGTGGAGGTGACATTGTCGTATATGGAAGCTTTTGCATCCTCGAGTCTCACTTCTAACAGCTTTAGATTTTTTCGCTGATAGGCCTGCATGATCTTATTGCAAGTCAAGAACTTTATGGTCTTATTTGCTCTTATTATCGCTTGGAACTCGAGGAAGGCATTTATTATATGATCTTCGGGGATCTGGGCAAGTCTGAGTTTTGGCGGGAGCACTTGTCCGAAATCGGCCCTATATCTTTTGTTTTTATCCCACCAAAAACATACCTGTTAAAATAGGGCCTAGTTCCTATAGGCTAACTGTTGGTCTAAAAAAAGAGTTGAAATCCAATCCAATGCCAAGTTCAGATGCACTTCATCGATCATAATCATCTTTATCAACAGCCTGATCCATAATACTTCTAATTTGAACTTGGCAGGTTATTTAAATTCTATTAATATTATCTAATTATATAATTAATCAATGTATATATATATAATAGGTGTATATATAATAAATAATAATAGGTGTAAATAGGTAATAAGTATATATAATAATAGGTGTAAATAGTGCACGGCATGTGCGCGGCCTGCTGGAACTAGGCCGCGCACTTCCGTGCGCTTTGATTTGCTGGTTTTTGTGTAGATGGTTCCCTCAAAAAAGCCTCCATTGCTAAAGCCTGCCGATTTATTTGTGATAAAGCCTTGATCCGAGAAAGGGTGTTTTTATTCTCGATCATGTCAATTTTTTCACGATGAAGTACTTTTTTGATGGAGCCGACAAACGCTTTTAATTTGGCCAATGAGTTTTGAGATTTCTTAATTTCATTTTTATCCCTCTCTTTCTCATCCACTTTTTTGTTCTCCCGTGATGCTTGGAGTCGTTCACTTGCGGAGGATGAGTTCGCTTCGTTGCTGGGGTGGGACGCTGCTGGCTGATCGTCACGATTCTTTTTGAGGAAGCTTAGGTCATCCCCTCTATTCTCGTAGACGATTATCTCATGATGTTCTGAGACTTTTTTTTTTATTAAATAAGGGGGCAAACGAGCAGACGGGCCACCTGATGGTAAGCAACTATCGTCGCCCATGGACACTTGCAACATCAGAAGAGCTGCAGGAGAGTTGCCGGCCTTTTAAGAGGGAATACGCTCTTTTCTTGAAGGTTTGCAGGTCGTATAGGTCCGGAAATACTGCTGGTGACAGTTCAGACTTTTACTATTCCATAGTAATTTGCGGCCCTGCCTTTGTCCTGTCCCAGTGACATGGCGTCTACGCTGATTATGCGTGGGGTGGTACTGTGTCTCATCCCCATTGCTCCCAACTCCTTCAAAGACGAACATGCCCGTTCAAAGGCTGTTTGCGTGTCCCATTCGAATACTATTATCGTTTTGGTGTCTGATTGCAGTATTCTGCATGGTTGGCCAGCGAAATTAGTTGGGAGAGCTACATATTTGCTCATTTTCATGTTCGTCTTTGATGTACTCCCGTTTATGATTGCTACTAGTCCCGGTGAGATGTTAACGTGGTTGGGAGTGCTATGGCGGCTGTGCGGTGGCGGTGCTTGTTATGTTAGTTGTATATAGATTAGGAGGTCACGACATTTTTGGTAATGATATCCAAAATGACTTATTTTAGATTGACAAGATAAAGAGCAACTCTCTGATGCCAAATATGTCGGTCTGCCTGCGTAAAGTAGTTGCGTTCTCTGTATAGGGCGCCTGAAAACCCAGTTATCATGACAAAAAAAAAAATGATAAGGTAAATGGCTGAGTAAGTTATATTAGGTAAGTACTAGTTGATCTCATATCAGTAGCGCAAAAACTGACCAAATATTCGGTTGCGTTATGAAGCAACGAGCGTTCAAACGTGATTTATCGTGACCTATACAGGGTGCAATTAAACCTTCCTGCCAATTTTTTTCCAGAGCTTAGGTATCATTAGGAGAGTCCATTTAACCAAAAAAAATGGGTATTATTTTTATTTCAATAACATTAATTTATCCCATATAAAATCGTTGCAGAATGAATTACTTCGAATTACTTACCAGAGTTTTCTTTTTCTACTACCGTTTCGAAGTCTAACAAATAAGAACAAGCTAAGTTTGAAAACGCAGACAAGATTACGTGTCAAGAATCTAATGGCGTCAGAGGGGGAGCTGCAAAGTTGCGCGTACTGGTGCCTATTTTAGTAGGTATATATAGGTAACTAGCGATATCAAAATTTACGGTTCAGCCTATTTACGTCTTAATGCTGGGACGACCCACTCTAATAAAGTTGATACATGCAGGTTTTCGTCACGGTGCTTTCCTCCACCGTAAGAGCGTCGGTTACTATGACAAGAATGAATATAACTTCTGAAAAACTTATTGGTACAAGGTCCGGGTTGGAATTCGAACCCACGACCCTACGACCACGATTATTGGGATCATGATAAGTACATATGTAAATCGAAGAATCTCACCTGTGTGGGTATCTTGACACGGTTTTTTATTAGCTTCACCTGTAACTGAGTCTGTAAGAAAATCTTGGAATTCAATTTCAGCCTACTTCTAATTATCGTATCGATTTGAAACTTTGTAAGTTTATAACACATGTCACGACTGGATGAGGAGGGCACAAGATCGCCGTAAAGGATGGAAATGGAAGATGCCTATGTCCAGGAATGGACTCTTAGTGGCTGACGATGATGATGATGATGATGTTTATAATAGTCCGTTGATAATTGCAATTGCTACCATCGAGCTGATCGATGATGGTATCGTGGTGGGCAATATAACTCTTCTATGGCTGTTGCGAAACCCCTTGAGGCTTGAGCTTGGGCTTATTTTGTTTTCTACTGATGACCTAATTCGCTACACTTGGTTGGTGGTAAGAGTCTGATGACGGAGCAGGGTGGGATTTCAGATTTTTTAGCGATTAGATATTTTAATCATCGATGAAAAGTTTCCTCACCGGTCATAAAAGCATGTATTTTTCGTTTTTAAACCAAACACTTTAGTAGTAAAATACTTAAATAATATAGGTACGTTCAGACATAGGTCGCCGATAACTATGAATTGCAACCAAATATTTAGTGAGTTTTGGTGCCAATAAGCTAGTACGTACTGACAGTTTACGATTTGTAATTTTCAGCCATTTACCTGATCATTTTTTTTTGGTCACAATAAGTCACGTTTGAACGCTCGTTGCTTCATAACGCAACCGAATATAATATGGTCAGTTTTTACGCTACTGATATGAGAACAACTAGTACTTACCTAATTTAACTTACTCAGCCGTTTACCTTACCGTTACCAAAAATGTCGTGACCTCCCGTAATAATATTATTTATTCAGTGCTACAGTCATAGCTGTGATATGTGATAAGCTGCAGTAAGTTTTTCGTACCATGTCTTCCATTATCTGATATTATAAATGCGGATTTTTGAATGTCTATCTGAAAAAGTATGAAGATATTTGCCTAATTAATTTAGTTATAAATAGTTATCAGACTAGGGAATTTTTTAATAATAATAATTTTTATAGGTGTCACCTGTGTCGAGACAGTATTTTCCCTTGTATTATAAAAAGAAGAAACCAAAGTTTCAAGTATGACACACTTTGTTTTTCGCATTTGCCAAACAATTTTTCGAGTGAAACGCAACGGGTACAAAGTGGAAAATAAATTAAAAATGCCTTACCTATTCTAACGTTTGGGATTAAGCCAAAAACTCGACAGAGACGTGTCCTGTCCCGTTTCACGATGTGGATTCACGAGGAGATGCCATTGGTAGCCAAGGAACCGTAAGAACACAATGAGAACCACACGATAAATTGCAATTTGTATAACAAATATATTCATTCCGACTTCAAAGGAAAATATATGACCTTATTGGGAGAAAATGATTTATGACCCGTAACCTTTGTACAAAAATATATTGGCTTATTAATAAATCATTTATCCCGGATCTTGATGTTTATTTGCAAAACTTAGTATTTTTCCAAAATAATAGAAAATCGATGTTTGCAATGAGCTCAGTGCATAGATAAAAATCTAGGTCCTCAGAAATAACTAATACCTAATTGCCTAGATTTAGATTAACGAGCATACTCAGAGAGGTTCAATGATCACTTATCTTAATTAAGATTTTGACATTAACTCCATACATTTTCTGTCAAAATCTTCGTTAATTAATCACTAAAAGACTGTGAGTACGGCCGTTAGATTTTATGTTGACATACATACTGACTGTTAAACAGGTCATATTGTCTGTCCGTTTGTACTTGTATCTCTTAACGTCGTTTGAAGGCCGCCGTAAAATTTCGCCTCCGAAATTTATTGCAATTTTTATTGTGTACATCAATTTTATCACAATTTTACTGTCGTTTAAAACACAATGTTACGTTCGGAAATATTAAAGATATTAACAGTGCCATTATTTTTATTCATGAAAGGACATACCTAATTTTTTCTCTGTAACTGTTACGTATAGTCAGGGATATTAGGTATAATACTAGAACAAATTTTTTTGATTACTATCAAGTATCAAGCTAATTTTTTGTGAGTTGAATGTTGTTTGTCTTATCAAAATGAAGCTACTCACAAAAAATTAGCTTTCTAGTAATAAAAAAAATGTTCTAGGGCTCCCTAACTAGTGAGTTTCAGGCGGAACCTAGTAAGTAGTTGGTATGAGCTATACAGCAACTGCTAATATAATGAACAGACATGCATAGTGACTGACACGGTTTTCTAGCTCCTATATTGTGTTAAAGCTACATAGTAAGTAAAGTCTGCTCCTCTGTTACCTCTTCACGCCCAAACCACTGAACCGATTTTGCTGAAATTTTGTATATATATATACTCCGCAAAAGTATTCTATGTCCTTTCCCGGTACTCAAAGTATCTTCCTACACATATATATATGTATATTATATATATGTATGTGTTCAAGGGGATCTGGGAATGGTTTAGATTCACAATTTTGTCCGCTGGACAATGTTTTTTTAATTAATTTTTAATTTATTAGTAGTCGTTGATTTTGGAATGTTTTACATTGGATCCGACAGACGGCGCTACCATCTTAGTGTCAAATTTTAAATAATATTCGAATTCGAATTTTAATTTTAGTCTGTCCCGACAGTGAGCGCTGATCAAATTAAAAAAAAAATACTTTATATACTTAATATGGCAAAGAAACGTTTGCAGGGACAGCTAGTATATATATATATGGATTTTCAATTGTGTTAGTAATGTGTTAGTAACGCTAAAACTTGAAAACGGCTGAACGGATTGGGCTAATTTTAGTCTTAAAGTATTTGTAGAAGTCCAGGAAAAGTTTTAAAGTGACACGAAGTTCACCGGGACAGCTAGTATATAATAATAAAACTCTCCAAAAATAAATACACTTTATGTTAAGGCGCATATCTACGTCAGAGTACAGTATAATAACTAGGAGTTATAAGTATTAGCGAGTGAGGGCGAAACGTCCATGGTTTTGGCGCGTCGCCCGCGTTGCGCAAGTGTGGTTAGCTCGACGAGTGTGTACCCGGCTTTATGTCAGCCCCACGATATATGGACCCGCCTAATTTACTCTCAGAGAGCAGAGAGCGTCTAATGCGTTTAAGTATACAGTACTACTTTATGAGAAGTGTGTAGAGAAAGCGCTTTTGAAGTCAGTCAAGGCGGTCTACCCACATTGGTAACATCGAAGAAACCTGTCTTTTGTGGAGTCGGTTAATACCTAGATCATGGGAATCGCAGACACAACAGATTGTCAATTGTTATGCGACAGCCGGGTGCTGCTTGGAGATTGATGGGGGTTTATTTGTTTAGACCTAAATAACAAAAGAGAAGGAAATAAAAGTGATTATCGAAGGTTTAATCTATCGAGGGTTCAATTCTTTCGAAACCCTACTCGTAGTTCTATCCGTCAATCTTACGCACGTGATAAAAAATTAATTACTCATTATCGGCGGTTTAGAGTCCCATCGAGGGCTTTAGATCCATTCTATGGAAACCCTTAATTTCAGATGGGGTCCATTCTATGGAAACCCTTAATTTCAGATGGGTCCATTCTATGAAAAACCCTTAATTTATTCGTGAAACCCGGTTACTGGGTGACATCGGTCGGAAATTGGACGGCCACGGTGTTTGTCACCCAAATTGAATGTTCGGCACACGATGGTGACTCGTTAACCGCTACCCAATTTGGGTTAACCTGATCGACAGGTAAATCCATATTTAATATTCAAGATAACATTCGTGACTAGATGTTGCCCGTAGCTCGCAGAAATTCGTTTATTAAAATCTTATGGGTCTACACAGACGGACTGCATTTCAACTGCGAATTGCAGTTCAAGTGCAGTTTGAATGCAGTTGACACGACTGCAATGCGACTGCAATATAACTGCAAACCAAACGCGCAGTCGGATTGCAGTTCAGTTGCAGTCGGCGTGCAGTCGTGTGAACTGTGGTTTGCAGTTCTATTGCAGTCGTATTGCAGTCGTGTCAACTGCATTCAAACTGCAATCCCGTTTGTATAGACCCTATGTCGACTTTTGGAATTAAAACCAGCAAAATCGGTTTAATGTCTAAAGCGTGAAGAAGTGACAAGCAGTTAGACACACTTACACATTCATGATACTCATATTATAATTATGCGGAAGTGTGTGTTTCCTCCTCACGCCCAAGCCGCTGAACTAATTTGCTGAAATTTGGTTTAATAATATGTGCTATAACTTGCTATAATCTATTTTGAATACTATATTTTTTGTCCAGGGAAACGCCAAAGGTTACTATTTATTATTTATCCTAGAAAAATTTGCGGATCCCGCGCAATAATCATTTTTTTCGCAACGGAGTCATCTAGAATTAGTAAAATGTAAAAGGTGACACATTTGGTAAAAATAAAGTTCTAAGAGTTTAAATATTTTCGTAATCCCTATGGGATTTTCAAGTTTTCATATTGTATTCAAGGAATTAGTTACCAATAGGCTCACGAAGCTAGGTATTATAGATATCCATAACTTTTGATCAGTTTTGTACTCCGTGGGCGCACTAATGGATTTATATACCTGAAACCATCGAAATACTATACTATAGAAGAGTAGCAGGGTCAAAAAATGTTTCCACGAAATGCACACCTTAAGGTATTATTCGGATCAAGGCAGCATGCAGCGGGTCGCCGCGACCTGCGACCCAAACAGCCACTGTTCACTATGAAGTTATATGGAGGACTAAACAATCACGGCGACCCGCGCCGCGTCGCGAGACAGAGAGACCGGTCACCGCGTAAAATAGCATACCGATGTCTGCGACCCGCGATCCGAGACTGTCGCCAAGCCACTGCTTTGTATGTGTTTATATGGACGACATTCCGATTACCGCGACGCGCGACACGAGACCGGTGGGCGTGGCGCGGCAAATTTCGATGAGCGTGACCCTGTCGCGTCGATAGCAGTACCGCGACAGCCGCAGGGCAGCTGTGGTAGATATTCTATCTAGAAACACGCCGATAGGTTATTAATCATATCGAAACCGAAAATAAAATTTTTCGTATAATATAAGCCATGGAGGTATCAAAGTATGTAGGTATGAACTATAATATTATTATTACAGCTACTTCTCTCATAGTAATCTATACTTCCATACTAATATTATAAAATGTGAAAGTATCTGTCTGTCTGTCTATCACGCTTTTACGCCAAAACAACTGAGTCCCTTACCTAAGAAACTCGAGTCCAATTCAGGAAAGTTATAGAAGTCAGTTTTATGTACGAGTACATACCTTAAACAAATAAAAAGCTTTTTGGAACTGCTAATGATAGATGTGCCTTTTCTTTTTGGTTTAATGTCGTTATCTATTAAACTGAACAAGACATTTTCCATATATTTGTTTTTTTATTATTATTATTATTATTATTACTTTCATGACATTGAATAAAATTATGTACTGTGTGCTTCCTTAATTCTTTCTTTTTTGTATTTTTGTATATTTATAAATAAGAATTAATTGTATGCTTAACTTTGATTTAATTTGGTTATAGATGTGTTTTTATAAAATAATGTTGTGCATGTCTTTAATTGATATAAGCACTGAAATGTAGTTATAAATGTAATCAATGTATATGCGTGTGTTTATATTGTTGATATGCCTAATAAATAAATAAATAAAATAAATAAATAAAACTTAGAACAAAATAAAATTGCTCGTGGCTTAATCTGCAATACATTCTAAATTTTTCCTCATTACACATTAAGTGACGTGCAATGAGTATATTGTAATATGTAGCATCCCTCTTCGACCCGCGACGTAAAAATAGGGTCAACCTTTCTCCTCTTTTCCGGAAACGATAAAAAATACAAAATAATTTCGTCATCCTCTTCATCTGCCAACAGTTTTTGGATAATTTCTTCCCTTACCCCTTTCGGACTTATTGGTATGTACATGTCCCATACTTCAGATGACTGTTGAGACATAAAATCCCATGGATATGTAACTGCGGACTGAGGCTTTAAATTTACTTTATAAATGGGATTATACGTCCCATATCGTAAATGGATCTTCACTTTATACATTGACAATGGTAGTTTTTGTCTGGCAACATTATTTTTTAGTCTGTGATAATTTATAAAGGACACGGAAAAGACGTTACACTTTTGATAATATATTTAAATTGTTGTATGGCAGTTTTCAGGTAAGTTTTTATATCTATTACGTTCTGTAAGCCAATTAATTTATGTTAACGATCTTTTCTTTGCAAAACATTGGGATTTTGATACACAATTTTGATTTTGAGACACTGGATCCCATCAGTCTTTTTTAAACTTACTTATCCTTAGATTGAAGGAGATTTCATTGCTATATGCGGATTTACAATTTCTATGGAAATACTGCTTTTGCTGCTTCTGCATGATTGTGTACTTGTTTCAGGATGGCTTCAAAACGCAAAATTATAAAAAAATTGCTGAGAGAAGATAGTTTTTTTTATGTTAAAACTGTTTTGCATCATTTCACCTTTCCTGATGCCCATATCTTCTCTCAGTATTTTGCCCACTGCTCCCGTTTTTTTTAATTAATATAATTTTTTATTATCCTAAAATAGTAAGCAGACATATATTTTTTTTTTAATTACATTCAATAAATGTTAAATATAACATTATTGTTTCATTTATAAAATTAAATTTATAATATTTCCAAAAAATATATGGGAAACCTACTCAAATATAATGGGTTTCAAGACTGATGGGGCATATTGTCCCATGGTTAAAAGTCTAGGTTCAAGTCTAGATAGTTTTTATAGTAATCTTATTTCAATATAAGTATTTTACAACATTCTAACGCGTGAAGATTCATATGTTTCAGTCTAAGAACTGTAGTCGTAGGCCGAACCGAAAGGGTTCATATTAAATTCTCTCCCATAATATTGTAAAATAATTCACAATTATTGTTTTGTTTACACTCGTAGTTATGGTGGAAAAATGGTCATAGCTTCTGTCTGTGCACAGTATCACAAAATTGTAGATCGCAACATAGTTTGAAATGCTTCCTAGTTACGTAGTTAATAATGTTGCATTTTGTTCAAATGTACTTATTTACGCGGCGCACTTGCATGCCGCGGGTCTCTGCGGCAAGCGACGCGCTGGCCACGTGGTTAAGCCCGTCACAGACCTAGCTATAATATATATTAATATGTTTATAGCTAGGCATATTAATATATATTTTCTATACTAATTTTCGCGTGACCATACACTCAGCTATAATATATATTTCTGTGACATGTGGATTTAGTATAGAATAATATGCCTTGCTATAAATATATTAATATATATTATAGCTAAGTCTGTGACGGGCTTTATTATAATACTACTTAGTGACTTAGATAAAAATGATAGCTATAATCATATCAATAAAGTATCATTTTAATTAAATTTTTGTCGGTCGCGGCTACGCGGTCGCCGACATTGGTAAGCTATTTCACCGGTCGCTTACGCGTGACGCCGTACACTTGCCTCGCAGATCCGAATGGTACCTTTAGGATCAATTCAGACCGCAACGCGACGCGCAGATGCATTTCTTTTGTATGGATTTGACAGATTTCCAAGACGTCTCACGCAATTGAAATCTGTCAATTCAGTATTTTAGAAATGCATCTACGCGTCGCGTTGGTGTCTGAATTAACCCTAAGTTTACTTTTAATATGTTGACATATTCAGGTCGGTCATAATGTCATTAATTCCTGTTTAGCTTATTCCTTTTTTTTCAATAAACAATTAACAAAACAATTTAAGTTGTCCTAGCTACAGCGCAGTGTAGAGTTATGATCCTTCTAAGCTATATTGTATTTCGATGTCTGAAATCCACCCTATCGCCTCATACAACGCTAGCTTTTAACGCGATTTCAGCCAGGTTAAATATTATCTTGTTTATAATCTAAGTTTATAATGGCATATCTCATAATCTCTTTCGAAATACACTATGTACACGTATGTGATTTGATTTCTGAATTGAACGTCAAAATATTTAAAATAGATTCTTGTACATTTGTGTTAGAAAATATGCAATACTTTCGACTACATTAGTTATATCTGGGCTATGATGACGAATCTATTGATACTTCATGCATTACAATCAAACAATAGCTAAGGTATTACTTACTGGCTAACATACATAAACTGCCAAGAGCACTACTTTTTGGGTTTAGCATAATCGGGTAACAGAAACAAATACTTTTATTAGTAACTTTTAGAATACCTTAACTTACATATTTTTTGATTTTGTAGCGTACAGTTTATGAATAACAAACAGATCTCCCAATTCTATATATTCGTATACACCTACCTACCTACTACAGACTACCTATTCACGTATGAAGTTTTCCGAAGTGCGATACTTTAGTAACACGTTTATTCGACTTTCCTACGAACTTGTAGCGTCTCCAGTGAGCAATTGTTTCACAATATACCCAAATTATACACATTCCTAGATAGTTTATAGAAACTTCAGCCTGTAAAAGAATCCATATTCATATTATAAATTCGAAAGTGTCTAATGTCTATATAAATCCTTGGAGGGCTGTTAAACACTTTTCATCGAGTTCTACAGTTTTCATTTCGAACATGCTTGTGACTTTTGATCGTCTAACAATGTAGTCTAAGCACAAAGGTAAGAATGATATCATCAATAATATCAAACAGTAGAGACTTAGTAAGTAGTTACTGAGTTTACTCACTGCGTCCTTAACAGTTAACATCAATTTTACTCATAAAGGAGATGGTGACACAAACTTGGTAATTTGTACCAGTTTGGCGGTTTTACAGGGGTCTAATTACGTAAAGTCAAAAAGGAAAATGAAGGTCATAGCGCTCGCACTGGCGCCTCAAACGCGTGGGCGTTAATCGAACGCTTCGGATAAATAACGAAAGTCGAACGATTTGTGCCACAAAAATGCTTGTATTTTCAGATAGTCGAAAAAAATAAGTAGGCGGTAGCGTGCCATACTTCTCGGGTGTGGCTTACAGCCCGCCGTCCCGACGCGAATATATTAATGTTTAATCTAAAATCTATATAAAAAAAAAAACTTATCACTTATTGCTTTGCGGACTGTATATTTAGACGTTAAGATGTAAAATAAAATATAAAATTATTACGTTTTTGAAGATAGATGATGCGTTCCCTGGCCAGGGATCGGTTGTAAAGTGAAGGTGAAAGGAACATCCGGTGTTGCTAGATGACATGACCGGAAGACGTCTTTACGTAGGCTGGATTGCTTGTGTGTTTTGCCCGTTAAAAAGGAATAACCGTGTATGGTCCCTCTAAATTGCGTAATCGCGTACATCAATAAAACAATTGAATCATTTGTACCAGGCTTATTTTTGCACAGCTAATCATCGTCGAGTAGCCATTCACGAAAATCACCTTGCCATACTTTTCCGACAGGTCCCAATGGCCGCCATACCACTTTGTAATTTTGCGCGTGAACCGCACGGCTAAAATGGTCACATTTAGCAATTCCTCTCAGTAAATTCAGCATATGAATTGTCAAAACTGTTAAACTGACAAATGTCAAATCAGTACAAAAATACAGAAATTAATTGCAAGCAGAGTTGTATTTTGCGATTGTAGAAAAATGAATCATATTATGGGGCGTCCACAATATACGTGAGGTGTTTAGGGGGGGGAAGGGGGTCGAGTCAAATCTCATCTAATCTCACGTTGGGGAGAGGGGGGGTCTCGGCAAATCTCACGTAATTTTTTTCGCATCAAAATCATACTATTTTGGTCCGTTTCATCCACTAAGCATACGTACGATACGTATGCTTAAGATTTAATCGTAGGCGTAATCGTTATACGATTAAGATCATTCACAAGACAAAAACTACTGACTGTCAAACCAAACGTTTACGTAAGAAACTCACATTTTGAAAAATCTCACGTGAGATTTGTGGGGGGAGGGAGGGTTGAATAAAATCTCACCGAATCTCACCAATTGGGGGTCAAAAAATTCAAAAAAACACCTCACGTAATTTGTGGACGCCCCCTTATGATTCATATCATGATTCTTCTAAGCGACCATTTTAGCCCCGCTGTACATACTCGTATTTCCGGGTAAAAGTATCCTTTGTCCTCTCCCGGGACTCAAAGTATTTATTACAGACACATTGTATTGCTTGCTGCCTTTCAGTAAAATAGGTTCAGTAGTTTGGGTGTGAAGAGGTAACAGACACAGGCAGAAATACGTATTTTCGCATTAATAATATTAGTATGGATATTGGATGTAGAATAATAAAGATAATATTTATTAATATATTCTACGTCTCATCGGGAATTTTTAACAAAGATCGGATATAAACGATTATATCGAGCGATATCAAAGAGAATGGAATTATTTGACTCAGCCTTCATCGAGGCTTTGACTCTCGCAACAATTTCAATTATCTCAAAGAAATCCTTTTCAGCGCACCATCACAATAAAGTTTATGTGTCTGCTGCTTAAGTAAGCCTTTTTAATTATAATACCACTTTAATTTCAAGTAGATCATAAGATCTATTTAGGTCGTACTAATTAAGTAATCTGTGAGCAACAAAATGTATATTATTTTTAAGATAATATGCATGTGAAAAAGACCTTACATCAAACTTATAGAACTCCTTCTTGCGTTCGAAGATAGTTTTCAATTATTATAATTAGTGGAGTTCCCAGAGCGTAAAAATCGTGCCAACCTCCGATTTTTGCAATAGTGGATGAAAATTGAAAAGAAAAAAAGGAATGTGTAGCTGATAACATAAATAATAAAGTTTACCTATTGAAAAGCTGTGCTTTTGATTTTTAAATTATTCTCTTCCACTTCAAGTAAACTCATAAACTGTACAATTTTGAAGAAAATTTGCATACTTCTTTCTTTTAAATATATATAATAAAATATATTATTATTTTTTTTGATTTGTATCGTTGTTTATATTCCAAAGAAAGAATATAAGTTGAAAAATATGTAATTTAGATTTAAAATTAATATTTTTGTATGTAGATGAGCATACCTCCAAAATTTCTTAATGTGTGCCTCGCCAGGTAAATGGCGTTCCTATTTTGCTTTGGTTTTAAATAGGAAGCTTAAAATTATTTTTTAGGCTTAACAAAGCCTTTTATCTCTTAATGTGTATAACTTTTTAGCTCTTACTTTATTAAATTTTCTGAAAATGTAGCACAAACTTTTCACGGATATATCGAAGAAAATCTGTATTTTATTTCTTTTGGTTAGGTTTTTACAGAATAAAATTGATTTTTTTTTAAATTAATTATATTTGATAAAACATACTTAAAGGAAAAAATACAAATTAGGTTAAGAACTGATATTTTTTGTATTCAGGTAAGCATTTTTCAAACATAGGTCGCAGCATGTGTCTTTAGTATGTAAGTGAGATTTGTAGCACCCAATTTTTTTCTGGTTTTAAGTAGGAAGTTTAAATATATTTCAAAGATTAGAAAAAGTCTTTGATTTGTCGATGCATTTAATATTTTAACTCTCACTTAAATAAATTCTCAAATAATATAGAAAAATGTTCTCGGTCTATTTTACAAATTTTTGGAGATAATATTTAAACGTTTTTAAGTACTGAAAAGTTATGATTTCTCTAAAAATTAAATACACACAACAAGTAAATTTAACACACTTTCGGTCACATCCCGTAAATCCACCCAAACCCTTTTATCTTGGTTACGACGAGCGTTAATCTCTAGAAACTTTGCAAAAACCTTATAGTTGTATTTAGCTTAGCAAAGCAAACTTTCTTTTTTAAAAATTATGTAGTTGGTTAATTTTCAACATAAACAATCGAATAAGAGTCATTAAATAACAGGAACAAGAAAAAAAATTCTGGACCGGTTTTATATTATGGTGAAATATTAATTTTTAATTAAGTAACTAAAAAATTAAAAGCACAAAAAAATTTTTGGTAAACTTTGCAAGTTATAGCGTAAAAAAGAAAATAACACCTCAAAAACAAAAATCCATTCACTATTACAACTTTCGGAGGTTAAAACCTCTGGCGACTGCACTAAATACAATTACTTATAACAATCTGTTACTTAACCTACCAACAATTACAAACTTCCTCTATCAGTTAAGTATACCTCCATTGTTCTTGGCAACATACGGCTTATTAGTTCCATGGCTTTAGGATAGATTTGAACACAAAATAAAGGCACGGCAGAAAAATAACGTACATTCGTAACAAAAAGTCCATTCATCAAATGAGATAACAGCGTCATCGTTATCAAAACGTGTACAGTGATCACGACTGTACCGGACACGGAAAAAAATTTCAGGAAAATGCCAGTATTATTTTAGTATCTACTGTCTGCCATGTACGAGTATTTTAGTATTATGGTCAGTGCTAAAATTATAAAATATGTAAAAGTCTGTCCATCTATATTTTTGTCTTTTCACGTTTCTCTCAATTTTATCTGTTACTTCGTAATCCGCGGATTCGCTATCCGTTCAAAAAATAATTTAATTTTTGTTGTGATACGTGCTAAATTATTACATTGCCCAATTGAGTATTGACACAGAATATATATTAGTTATACCAAGTATTGATGAGTTTAAGGGCCCTCTCTCCCTAAGTTAGCAGGTCGATTGTCTGTCAGTGCGAATATCGACATAAATGACATTAAAATAACATTCATAACAGCAAGCTTTGTACGGTGACGGTTACGACACTCGCCGCGTCCATGATAGGTCGGAATAGGAGAAAAAACCTTTTTAAAGCTTAATATATTACATATTTCAATAAAGTAAAAAAAAAAACAAATTATTAACTTATGTATTGCAAAGCAGTAGATATTTTTTATATTATATTCTTTTGATAAATAATGAAGGAGTAAAGTGGTTTCATTCAACGATTTAGAGGTGATTTGGTTTTTTATTTCTTTATTATGTGATACCGATAGAAAAAATATGGCAAAACCAAATTACGTATCATATCATGTAGATTACTAATTATTTATTTCAGATATAATTTCTCTGTTAATGCCGATGAAAAGTTGTTTCATCTGCACGCTTTTTTCGAAAGAGCAGCCTTAAACGATTACGGTCTTACTACAAAAGATTTAAACACCCGTTGAACAGTTGATTAGAGAAAAATTCCCATTCTCTATGAATTAGAGTGGAATTGGTGAATTCATTCGAGTTTCGACGTACGGGAATGATTGTTCAAAGCTTGAACTTCAAGCAAATCAACTCAAAGACTTAGGACTTTGGTTGCATTATATTTGGCAACTTTTTTAAAATCTTTAGGGGGGGGGGGGGCAGCTGCCCCTCTCGCCCCCCCTTGGCGACGCCCTTGTTTGGTATGGATGTTGAGTCCTACAATTTGTATGGTTCCTGTGCAACAGATCAATTTCAAACGATCTACAATCTATACGTCTACATAACTATAATTTCTTCTGTTTTAGCACATACTTGTAAATATATTTAAAATCCAACTACAATTTAAAATCTAAATGAACACACACACATCTGTGCCTTCAATTTCTTAAATATTATCTATCATATTAAATATCTATACAGTCCCAACTAAAATGTGATTGGGATTTTCGATACAAGCATGTTCTTTCTACTAAAAATGCCCTCTAGCATGAGCTAACAATATTAACCCGCAATCCAGTTCGAGATAGTCTGTATCGTTACTTAAGATTTAACGTTAGATAAATTTTAACCCTGCCACTTGAGATACGAAAAAGTGGCTTAAACGTAATATTGAAGTAGGTTCTTAATCTTAGCAAAACAAAGTCTAAATAGAAGCATTCTTGCGACGTATTCCTTTTTGTTTTAAATATTTCGACTTACCCTCTTATAAAAGGATTCACATTTAAATATAAACCTCCTATGGAGGTTATCAATAATCATTTAATATCTTGTACGTGTCTGCAGAGGTACTTTTTAACATAATATCGCAAAGACATAAACAATGTATAAAAATAAACGTAGTATATATTTAGCGTAGATATTTTTATTTTTAAGGGAGTATTAAAAGCTTACCTAAATACATTAACAAGCAGAAGAAATAAAGAATAAAGATCAATTGAGCTAAAAAAACTCAGAAAGTCCAGACTCCAGTAGTCAGCAGATTGAAGATGATGTACCCCCCTCTTTCAGGGGGTACATCATCTTCAATCTGCTGACTGACTGATTCTTAAATGAAAATCGCAGGCAAATTCACGGCACACAACTAGTTCTCTATCTTGTGAATACAGTGACAAGCAGAAAGATCAATAATTAAAAAAAGTCTAAAAAAAAAACAAAATTATCTAGCAGCTAGGCAGGGTGTTGTAGGTGAACCCTCCTTTCTTTTAGTGTCTTAACACACCATGCCGAAGTTCCGCGGCGGAAGTTCGACATGAATCATGATTCCGCCTGCAATGTATTTTAAATTACCGATGACACACCATGCCGGAATTCCGTCGTGTTATATTGTATGCGTTTGATATTGCTGACGTAATCATGCGGAACTACCGCCGCGGAAGTTCGGCATGATGTGTTTTGACTGTAGACACTACCCCGTTTTTTCGTTGGGGGTTAAAATACAACATTGTTACATGAAAATCGCATCCAAAGTCGCGCCACACCACTATTCTCTCTAAACTCGAGAGAGCGAGTTTATGTAGCTCATTAGAGAACACAATCGCGTGCTACAAGTCCAATATAAAACAATTTCCTTAAGTTGTTTTCCAGTACGGTTCTGCTCTTAAACTCTTTTTCTTTGTTCTAGATACAACATTTCCATCAATTGTTTTCTTTTGATTGTTAAGAATTTGTTACAAGTGTTTAATTTTACTTTTAAGTACAGTTTTTTCAATGGAACGATGAAAAGTTTTTTTGATACGAACGTATCATGCAAATTGAAAAATGTTTTTTAAAATGTTTTTTTTTTATGATTGGTAAAAACATGAATTGATTTTACTGCTATCGAAAGATTATCTTACGGTCTACCAGTCCATGCGTCCGGCACCTCTCACATTACCTGAAGCAAAAAAATTAAACATTAGAATAAAAATTATAAATAGAAAAAAAAAAATCGTAATTCGAATTAGTGCAGTCGCCAGAGGTTTTAACCTCCGAAAACTGTAATAGTGAATGGATTTTTGTTTTTGAGGTGTCATTTTCTGTTTTACACTATAAGTTGCAAAGTTTACCAAAAATTTTTTTGTCCTTTTAATTTTTTAGTTACTTAATTAAAAATTAATATTTCACCATATAAAACCGGTCCAGAAAAAATTTTTTTTTCTTGTTCCTGTTATTTAATAACTCTTATCCAATTGTTTACGTTGAAAATTAACCAAATACACTATTTTTAAAAAAGAAAGTTTGCTTTGCTAAGCTACATACAACTATAAGGTTTTTGTAAAGTTTTTAGAGATTAACGCTCGTCGTAACCAAGATAAAAGGGTTTGGGTAGATTTAAGGGTTGTAACGAAAAGTGTGTTAAACTCACTTATTGTGTGTATTTAATTTTTAGAGAAATTATAACTTTTAAGTACTTAAAAACGTTTAAATATCTCCAAAAATGTGTAAAATAGACCGAATTTTTTTTTCTATATTTGTTGAGAATTTATTTAAGTGAGAGCTTAAACATTAAATGCATCGACAAATTAAAGACATTTTCTAGTCTTTGAAATATATTTAAACTTCCTACTTAAAGCCAGAAAAAAATTGAGTGCTACAAATCTCACGTACATACTAAAGACGCATGCTGCGACCTATGTTTGGAAAATGCTTACCTGAATACAAAAAATATCAGTTCTTGACCTAATTTGTATTTTTTACTTTAAGTATGTTTTAGCAAATATAATTAATAAAAAAAAAATCAATGTTATTCTGTAAAAACCTAACCAAGAGAAATAAAATACAGATTTTCTTCGAAATATCCGTGAAAGGGTTTGTGCTAAAAATGCAGAAAATTTAATAAAGTAAGAGCTAAAAATTTATACACATTAAGAAATAAAAGGCTTTGTTAAGCCTAAAAAATAATTTTAAACTTCCTATTTAAAACCGAAGAAAAATAGGAACGCCATTTACCTGGCGAGGCACACAACAAGCACATTTGGAGGTATGCTCATCTACATGCAAAAATATTAATTTTAAAAGCTAAATTATATATTTTTTCAACTTATTTTCTTTCTATAAGCAAAATAATTTCTTAATAGCAAAATAATATATATATATATATATATATATATAAATATCGTTTATTTTAAGGATAATTCAAATATCACAATAATATGTTAATCAATACACTAACATTTGTACATTCATGTAAGTAGGTACCTTTTCCACTATGGTATAAATACTACAATTAATTAAATTAGGTACATGATTTAAAATACAAAATTAACAATAACAATATATACAGGTAAATTATTGTATATTAAGTAGTACATAATATATATAAGTAGTAGATACATGATTTAAAATACAAAATTGACAGTAACAATATATACATAATATTAATTAAAAAGAAAAAAAAAAAAAAAAAAAAAAACTTATTCAAAAAGACCACCCCGCAGCGTACCATGCTCAAATGTCCCCATCACGCTGGCCGCATTGCCGCGTTGAATGGCCAGGGAGACATGTTGGGCTAGGTACGCCCCGGAGCGTGAATCGTTGCCTGATTCCCGCAACCGTCGTCCGAGCTGGCGAACAAAAACTTTTGCTTATAATATCTTATATATATATATATATATATTATTTTGCTATATATTTAAAAGAAAGAAATATGCAAATTTTCTTCAAAATTTTACAGTTTACTTGAAGTGGAAGAGAATAATTTAAAAATCAAAAGCACAACTTTTCAATAGGTAAACTTTATTATTTATGTTATCAGCTACACATTCCTTTTTTTCTTTTCAATTTTCATCCACTATTGCAACAATCGGAGGTTTGCACGATTTTTACGCTCTGGGAACTCCACTAAATACAATTTAAAAATGGAACCTTTGTTTCGAGCGCTGATTAACATCTTTGATCAATCAAGTTTTATAATTGACAATTAACACCAAGCAGGTGCCAGGTCGGTAGTAAAAATGGCGAAGGCGAAACAAAAACTTGACGAATAAATTCTAGTTTGAAATTAAGATCGGAAAGTTTTAGCGTTTGGCAAGAGTTCTTTTGTTTAAATAAAATTTAACACTCCTAATATTAAAAGCTTGTGATTTAGAAAGCTTTTTCTCGTGTCGCTTGTATTTGGCGCGGCGCCAGGCACACGGATGCAATTAGCCAAAATTATGCTCAAAAACAAGTTTGGAAGCAATTAGCAGATCTGAAACTTGTTTATTGACGTGACATAACGAACGTATGGATCGAAAGGTGTCATAGAAAACATCAATTAGGCTAATGGCTGCCATATACGGTCTACCGGAGAGGTCCACCTGTGCAGCGCGCATAGCATGCGCCAACGAGATATCTCTCACTCTCGAGATAATTAAAAACTACTCGTCTCATAATGTCAAAATCTCGACATTATCTAAAAATGTGTTATTTCGATGACAGATCTATACGAGAAAAAATCTTTGTCATGCTAGGGTCAATACAGATGAAGACACAAACCATCAAACATCGAGAAGAAATAATGTATAGACAAATTTTTCTCGTTTGCGCATCTTAGGCCGGCTGGTATGCCTGCGCAGGTAGACTGGAATGTGTGTATAATATAATCTATCTTAATATATATATTTCTTGTGTGCGTGTGTATGTGACTGAACTCCTCCTAAACGACTGGACCAATTTTGATGAAATTTTTTGTGTGTGTTCAAGGGGATCTGGGAATGGTTTAGATTCACAATTTTGTCCGCTGGACAATGTTTTTTTAATTAATTTGTAATTTATTAGTAGTTGTTGATTTTGGAATGTTTTACATTGGATCCGACAGTCGGCTGCCATCGCAGTGTCAAATTTTAAATAATATTCGAATTCGGATTTTAATTTTAGTCTGTCCGACAGTTAGCGCTTCGACCAAATTTAAAAAAAAATACTTTATATACTTAATATGGCAAAGAAACGTTTGCCGGGACAGCTAGTTATATATAAATCTCCTGTCACGATGTTTGTCCGCGATGGATTCCTAAACTACTTTACCGATTTTAATGTTTCTTTTTTAGGGTTCCGTACCCAAAGGGTAAAAACGGGACCCTATTACTGAGACTTCGATGTCTGTCCGCCTGTCTGTCCGTCTGTCTGTCTCCAGGCTGTAACTCAAGAACGGTAATAGCTAGAAAGTTGAAATTTTCACAGAATGTGTATATCTGTTGCCGCTATAACAACAAATACTAAAAACAAATTAAAAATAATATTTAAGGGGGCTCCCATACAACAAACGTGATTTTTTTGGCCTTTTTGGCTCTATATCAATAATGGCAACAATTAGGTACTTGAATTTTACTCAAGGTCCTTATTTTTATGTGCACTTTAATATTTAATAATAATATTAAAATAAAATAAAAAATTAAGGGGGGCTCCCATACAAAAAACACAATTTTTGGGCTATAATGGTACGGAACCCTTAGTGCGCGAGTCTGACTCGCACTTGGCCGATTATTTTAAATGTGTGCTTTTTTCCAACTTGAGAGATAGGATAGCTTAGATCTTTAATTAAAGTCGCAATTTTATTTTATTGCAAATTATTTGTCTATAAAGAGCCGACGACCTCCTCCTACGAGAGAGTACAACGACCTCCGTGGCTCAATGGTTAGAGTGTGTGGCAACTCAAGCCGGAGGTCGCGGGTTCGAATCCCGCCGACGGAACAAAAAGTTTTTCAATGTTCCTGGGTCATGGATGTGTATTAAATATGTGTATGATATAATAAAAATCTTAAATATATGTATAGTATAAAAGTATTAAATATATTTCCGTTGTCTGGTACCTGTAACACAAGTCCTTCAGGTACTTAGCATGGGGCCAGACTGATGTGGTGTGAAGCGTCCTAAAAAAAAACAGAGCTACCATTATTTATGCGACGCGGGTCACGGGACAGCGATGGACGTTGCCATGGTGACATACATATTTAGTTACTAATTTAATAAAATAATACGGGCGATATACTTTATATAATACTAGCTGACCCAGCAAACGTTGTTTTGTCATATAAATAATTTTTGGTACTTATGAAAAATAGATGTTGGCCGATTCTCAGACCTATAGGTACTCAATATGCTCACAAAATTTCATGAGAATCGGTCAAGCCGTTTCGGAGGAGTACGGGAACGAAGTACGAACATTGTGAAACGAGAATTTTATATAAGTACTAGCTGACCCGGCAAACGTTGTTTTGCCATATAAATATTTTTTGGTATGAAAAATAGATGTTGGCCGATTTTCAGACCTACTGAATATGCATATAAAATTTCATAAAGATCGGTCAAGCCGTTTCGGAGGAGTACGGTAACTAACATTGTGACAGGGAAATTTTATATATAAGATATAAGATGGCAAAGAAACGTTAAATTTGCCGGGACAGCTAGTATTATTATACAACAAAGTCGCTTTTTTCCCTCATGTCCCTTTGTTCCCTTTAATCTTTAAAACTACGCAACGGATTTTGATGATTCTTTCAGTGCTAGATAGCCCATTAGGCTATATTCTATCACGCTAAGACTAATAGGAGCGAAGAAATACCGGAAAATGTGGAAAAACGGGGAAAATTATTTGAAAGGGCTAACTTGAACGCGCTAATCTCAGGAACTACTGGTCCGATTTGAGAAATTCTTTCAGTGTTCGATAGCCCATTTATTGAGGCAAGCTATAGGCTATATTTTATCATGCTAAGACTAATAGGGGAGTGTGGAAAAAAAACAGGGGAAATTATTTGAAAGGGCTTAAATCTCGCGAACTACTGGAGCAATTTTTATGTTATTTGGCATAGATAAGAAGTAGACCACGTGAAGGATCATATCGATTTTAATAATTTTTTCAGTGGCTTTAATATACTTTATACCCGTGCGACGCCGGGGCGGGTCGCTAGTAATATTATATATGGGAATAGACCTGTGCAGTTATTGACTGGCACAATATCGAAAAAAAAATCTTTCGACTGACACCTGCGCAGGTATGGCTGCACAGGTGACCTCTCCGGTATAAGACCATAGCGTGTACAGCTTACATATTGATATGATTTCATTCAATAAGAGACTAGCTGACCCGGTGAACTTCGTGTCACTTTAAAACCTTCCCTGGACTTTTACGAATATTTTAAAACTAAAATCAACCCAATCGGATCAGCCGTTTTTGAGTTTTAGCGCGACTAACACATTATAATATCCATTTTTATATAATACTAGCTGTCCCGGCAAACGTTTCTTTGCCATATTAAGTATGTAAAGTATTTTTTTTTAATTTGATCGCAGCGCTAACTGTCGGGACGGACTAAAATTAAAATTCGAATTCGAATATTATTTAAAATTTGACACTGCGATGGTAGCGCCGTCTGTCGAATCCAATGTAAAACATTCCAAAATCAACAACTACTAATAAATTAAAAATTAATAAAAAAAAATTGTCCAGCGGACAAAATTGTGAATCTAAACCATTCCCAGATCCCCTTGAACACACACAAAAAATGTCATCAAAATCGGTCCAGTCGTTTGAGAGAAGTTCGGTGACATACACACTCATAGAAGAATTATATATATTAAGATTATATAGATAGGCAATCAAAGTAGGTGTAAATTTTAGGTACAAGTTGTAACGTTAATTCTATTTCAAAGAACGTTAGGTACAGTAAGTAGTAAGTAAACTGTTGCTGTTATTTTGTGCTGTTATTTGTGGCGCCAAAATTTGTGAATAACGCGGGAACCGTACATTAGGTGTTCCGGGATAAAAATATCCTATGTCCTTTCCCGGAATTCAAAATGTAATCTAAATACTAAATTCCAGCAAAATCGGTTCAGCGATTTGGGCATGAAGAGGTTACGGACAGACAGACACATTTTCGCATTTATGAAATGCTTGCGGCTTCGTTCGGGCAAAAATTAATTTATCGCGCGGGTTCCGTTTACATTTGTATCGCAATGCTATACCACGCTATACTATGCACTTGCAGTACGCAAATACAGCCTATCCTTCTGCGTTCTGTTGAATGCCAATTTCATCTAAATTGGTTCGGAGCGCGAATAAGTAACAGACAGACAGACTTTCAAGTCTATAATATTAATATGGATGTTACTGAGCGTGTTGTTGAATATATCCTCGACATATTCATAGCAATTTACGATCACAAATATATTAGCTAGTAAATATGATACTTTATGTAAAAACTATTCGTGTTCTGGAAAAATAATGCTGACTATACTAAGGCTCGCATAAAATAAATCTTGAGGGTCTATCTTGTTTGTTACATAAAACAAATTAATCACGCTCAGATAAGTATGTCTCTAAAGGAGTATAATATGAGGTCGAAGGAGCCTCAGGGTAACATCCTGTAGCTCGGAGTCGGCTATAAAATTTTATGGGCATCCGGTATGAGCTTTATAGTTCTCCGTGTCAGTTACCCCCATAGTTGTAACCAGAATCAAATTATACATGCTGATGCTGGTTTTGTAAAGGAATTCGTGAATTGCATTGTAATTTGTTGCGAAAATGTTTGTTGTGTTTGCAGATTTTGCGAACTTTTTTTTTATAACATTTTATATTACTGCAAGGAAACGTTGTTTTGACATATAAGTTTTACTATATTGTAGCTGTTTCATACATATAAATGGTCCTCCTGAATCACTAAATCTATTCAAAATCCGTATAAAAACCATTACGTAGCTTTTAAGATCTAAGCTAGGAACAGACAGCTAGGGACTTTGTTTAATCTATACTAGAGTATGCTCGCAACTCTCTCAAAGTATCTCCATACCAAATTTCAGCATAATCTGTTCAGCTGTTTATGCGTGAAGAGGTAACAAACAGACAGACTGACACACTTTCGTAAAGTATAATATTAGTATGGATGATACAGGTTAATTATAATAATTACTTTTAGAGGATCAGACAAACACAGACACCTGTAACCCTACTAGAACTACAACAATCTATAGTATTTCGGTGGCAACTTTAAAAACTTCTGGTCAAAAGACAGAACTCTACAAGAAGGCGTTAGGCGACAAAGTAGTTTCAAGTAGGTATTGTGTGGATGCAGTCTCCTTATTGATCGGTCTCGACTTAAGACACTGTTTGCCGTATCCTTATTTTCTTTATAGTAAAGTACTATCAGGGAAGTTGGTTTATAGGCAGATGGGGGACTTACGAGATTTGGTCACGTAATGTCAATCCGACCAAATGACGTAGGTCCGTCAACTGCCTATTAATTAATTTCTTCGATGGTATGGTATTATAGATGCGAAAGTTTATCTACCAGCCGATAGATCATGACTTACTTTGGATTAGCATAATCCAACCAAATAACGTGGGTCCGCCTATGAATCCATTTTTTCGATGGTATAATATGGCTATTAGTGTTATAGATGTGCGAGTTTATCTATCTCATATCTGTTAGCTCTCCAAAGTCAAACGACTGAACCGATTTTAATAAAAATGTTGAATGGTTTTTATTCTAGAAAATGTACGGTTTTGGCGCGATAAAGTAATTTGGTCCCAGCGAATAGTTCGAAACAATTTTCATTTATTATGTTTCGCTTTAACGCGGAGCGTTAATAACGACTGAAAAATAGAAACTTTATTAATTAAGTAAGTACTGAAATTTTTTTTGCATATCGAGTCATGTCTTAGTAATTTTAGTGAGTTTTAGTAGATATAGTAGTACTTACTTATGTACTTAGTAGTCGTGCGTACACGATATATTATTATGTTAAAGATAGCGTATGAATTGCATTTAATCATACCATTCATTACTCATTAATTATTCAATTCGTGTTCGAAATAATTATGTTAATCCCACCAAAACATTAAATGTAAAAGGAGCCAAGCAAAATATTGCATAGCTATGCAATACTTCTGTCGTGAAAAGTTTTCAGATCACATTCAAGCCTTCAACTTATTTTGTAATTGAAATTTCAGGTCACGTTAAAACTATTCTACTATATTAACAAAGTCTTAAGACTTCGCTGTCTGTCTCCTGGCTGTCTCCAGGCTGGATCTCAAGAACTGCAATAGCTAGATAGTAGAATTTTTCAGAAATTATGTATTTTTGTGGTCGCTATAAAATAAAATAGTCCTACTGAAGTAAAATAATATAGGAATAGCGGGTCTCGTACAACAAACACGATTTTTTTGCTTTTTTTGCTTCATCTTCATAATGGTAACAGTAAGGTTTTTGGAAATTTCAGAAAATACTCAACTATATTTCAACTTTAATATTAAATAATAAAAATTAAATAAACCTTCTATTTAAGGGGGGCTCCCATACAAATTTACGGTACAGAACCCTATCTACGCTAGTCCGACTCGAACTTGGCCGGTTTCATAATTTTTCCTTTCATTGTGAATAAATACCTATCCGGGTACCAAATTTAAAGGTTCTAAGTCGGCTAGAAGTACCTTAGAATTTTGATGATCTGTCAGTCAGTGACAAAACGTAGTAACTTTGACCATCCGTAACTATTAAACTATTAATCAAAATATAATGTAATTTAGAGGTTAAGCTAGTTTTAATACTTGCTCCTAGTCATCGAAATTCTAAATCTCTAGCTTTGTTAACATCGAAGATAAGGAGGGTGTGAAATAGCCGCGAACCGCTTCGAGAAAAGTATGGTACGGTGCCTTTGCTAAAAAGCTTGGCTGGGGCACTGCCGTGCCCCCAGATATGCGCCCAATATTTGACATTTGACGTTATAGTAGATAATAGAAGCGATAAAATACCATGATATTACATTAAATCATTGTGAAATTCATAGTCAATAAGCTCCTTTTGGGACCTTCTTTACTTTTGATGTCAAAACAACAAAGGATCTTGGCAGAGTTCATGCAACGAAATACCTGATTTTGTTCGGCGTGTCCAAAAATGTCCAAAATTTCAGGGTGTAACAAAACTAAGCGATAATACATGGGTATGTTTGTGTCCCTTATATACAATTCACTGTGAACGTATAAGTACTGAAAGAGCATTTTTTTGTAGTTTGACGAAAAAAGATATTCTTTCACGCGCTGCTACTTTGACTATGATATTATCTACATAGGGGACCCATACACACCCTAAAGTATTATCACTTAGCTTTGTTAAACCCTGACCTTTTAGACATTTTTGAAACCTTACACGTCGAAAAAAAATAGGTATTTCGTTGGTAGTTGGTTCGGTAGGCATTACGTAAAGGTGGCTTTCGGATCTTTGCCGCGAGTGACCGCGACCGATAAAATTCAAATAAAATGCTACTTTATGACATAGACTGTAGGTATAATTTTCTAGTGACATTTGTGTGGCGACCCATGATGCCACCGGCGGCGGCGTAAAAGCTTGGCTTAGAGTAAAATGAAACCTTAAGAAACAATATCTAGGTCTACCCTCTAGTAATTCGATGTTCCATACCAAATCGGGAATAGGCTCAAGCCTATTTCAGCCAACTACACAAAGGTAAGACACAAACCTCGGTCATAGATCTCTCAGTATTTACTGTGCATACATGGAGGACAAATCTTGATAGTTTATGTACGGGTGTTCGGGCAAAGCCTGATATATGTGATGAGTAGGCATTTAGAACGAACTGAAGACCTAAAGAGGCTCATAAAATATATACAGGAATAAATACCCGGTATAGTCAGTAAATAAATCATTGCCAAGTTTGGTTAGGACAATGCAGGCTGATCACCTGATTGTCTGACAAGTAAGATGATCCATGCGTCGGATGGACATGTAAAAAGTCGGTCCTGCACCTGATCTCTCACCAGTCTTCCGTCCCACTGGGTTATGAGAGTAAAGGTAAAGATAGTGCTTTTGTGTACTGCGCACACACTTGGGCACTATAAAATTACTCCTGCGTATAGTGCATAATTGGCCGAGTTTCAATAAAAACGGCGACCATCACCGAAACCAGTGTGGGAGTTAGTTAATAAATAATAGGCTGAATACACAATTAGAGCAGCCGCGGTTCTCAAACTTTTTTGGAACCCTTTTACTTACTTTTAGTACATAGACATACACTTAAAAATAATGTTTTGTCTTTGAATGAACACTCTCCTTGCTGGTGTCTGATGATATTTCTAAAAACAAAATATATCACTCGCAGAGGCCTTTACGGAGCCCAGGGCTTCATAGTATACTAGCTGACCCGGCAAACATTGTTTTGCTATATAAATTAATTCTAGTATCAATATAAAAATAGACGAAAACCTATTCTCAGGCCTAACGAATGTACATACAAAATTTCATTAAAATCGGTTGAGCCGTTTTGGAGGAGTTCGCGCACAAACACTGTGACACGAGAATTTTATATACCTAATAGCTGTCCCGGCAAACGTTTCTTTGCCATATTAAGTATATAAAGTTTTTTTTTGTAATTTGATCGCAGCAGGTGGATGAAAGTTTCGAACAAAAAAAAAATTGGGTTCCAAATTTAAACGTAGCTACTAGACCTAATCGCATAATCTGTACAATTTTTAAGCACGGTCGACTGTGATTGGCTGATAAAAAAGACCATAGAGAATATTATAAGCTACATGAGAAAAAAGAGGAAGTAGGAGTTTTGCCGGGGATACGAAAGAGTGACGTTTTGTTTTTGTATTATTTTCCTAAAATTGTGTTATTTCGGTTATGTGTAAAGTTGGTAGAATATTAACCATTAAATATTCGTTGTCGTGCACAAGTGTGGGCAAGTGATACAACTTCAAGAAACGTGCCATTTTGTGTTCCCTCCAAAACTCCATTGAAAGTTTTAGTAAAGGGTCAACCACTTTACTAAAACAACTGACTTGACTCGTTGACTTTACCGACTACTTTTTAGACTTTGACTAGACTTTTGACTTGACGATAATCTGGAAAAACAACTTGAAAATTTTGTAAAATTTTACGAATTTTTTTTTCCCGCCAAAACTTTACTTGACACTGGCCATGGTTTAAAAGCCGAGAGCCATAACAAGAAAAAAAAGAAGGAAGAAGAAGTTTAAAACGCAAAGTTCGAATTTCATTTTGTGAAAATTATTTCTTACAAAAATACAAAAATTGTAAATTAAGTGGATTAATTATTGAAAAACGAAAGGTAAGCCAGTGTTAAATGTAAATGTAACCGTAAATTGATAAATTGAAGCAAAACATAATGATATCATACCATGTTCTAATACAAAGTATTTCGTAGTATTATTTGCATATTTTGTACAATAATTTACAATATAAACTGTATTAATATGAAAAAGATAGATTATTATTTCATTGAAAATATTAGAATGTATATCAGTATGCAGTTAATTTGGATAATGATGAAATGTGTATCATGTGTATATTATTTTATTGTAACAATACATAAGGTTATTAACTATACATAATAATTTATGTAAACTGTATGGAAATGTAGTAAATGAAAAATGTTTCATTAATTTCAGATTTTTAGGTCCCTATACAGCTAGTTTGCAACATTTTAGTCTGCAAGCAATAGCTGTTACCTCGATCGCGGATTCCAGGAAATCTTTTGCTCTCGCGGTCGCATGCGACCGCTTGGGAACGAAAGCAGCAAAGAGATTCAAAGCAAGGAGATTTTAGGAGAAGGAAGGTATGGGATTATGAGTGGTACGGCCACCAAGGAAAAATACTCTGATCAAGTGAGGTGGTATGCAGCTGGCCTGAGCCCGCGCGATAGATTTCAGCTGTCGTATACAGAGTGTAAGAAAACAAAGTGTGTATGTATAAAGGTGCGGTCCACTGGATCGGAATCGGAGCGTAGGTACGCAGTGGACGGATTTGTTGCTTTGTTTGTATGGTACTGACTACTTAGATGAACTACACTAGAAGTACTGGAACGTCATTCTGCGCCTGACAAGTATATGACGACACGACGAGCCGTCCGCACCGTACGTCCCGATTCCGACCTGGTGGACGCGCAGCTTTAATCCCCTCCCTATATAGAGTTTACTGTATAGGGCAAACAAGTAGTTAGTAGGGTAGCATAGACAGCTATTCTATTATATTTATAAATAAAATACATAAAACTATACTGTAATATTATAATATTTAATAATAGAAATCAACAAAAACTTGTGGATTAAATCTGTTTTATTGTTTAATTTACCTTATTAGCCTATTTATTAAGTTATGTACAATAATTTTTATTGAAATAAAACATTTATTTGAGCTCATTTTATTTTTTATTTTATTTTTTTTTAAATTTTTGGTATGTTTAGAGTGAAAGGTTTTGCACTAAAAAATTTTACCTTCAGTTTCAAATTAAAAAAATAACGGATGTTTATTTTTTTTCTTCTAAGTCCGACCTCTTGTTACGCATTATATAGTTTACATCCTCTTTGGATCGCAGCGCTAACTGTCGAGACCATAAAGTTAATATACCTATCGGAATAGAGAAACAAAGGCCTGAGCAAGCGAGATGTCATTATCAGTAACACTGCGTGCTAGAAAGAGAAGCGTGATTTGAGGTTGCATAGCTTTTTTTTCATCTGTTTGACAGTCTGTCTGCCCCTGGGCCGATCGTTGTCAATTTGGGCTCTCAGAAAAATTGTGATTTTAAGTTAAATAATGAATAATTTTTAGAAATACTGCTCTAGAAACATGGTTAAATGTTTGTGGAATGATTCTGGATGCACACATCGAAAGAACCCGGACAAATATTCATTTCACAGGTGAATTATTCTACATCGACAGGACCTAGTTTTAAGTTTATTTTTGCCAATTCCCTACGAGTTATTGGTATTTTTACGTCCGTGTTCACTTCTGTATATGTTTAATTATATGGAAAACATAACTTGACTAGCCATGGTGCACAATTTAAGGATATTTTGTGTAAACAATTTTCATCTATTTTACACTAGGGCTGCATCAAGATATCGATAAGTTGTGTCGATATAAAAATATTTTTAGTTAAGTATACTAATAATTATCTCGGAATGTTGAAATGATAGCATACTCATCCGTAGTTTATAATTAGTTTAAGTATATTAATATACTATCATACATAATTTATCGTTTTTAAGGTTCCGCACCCAAAGGGTAAAAATTAAGTCCTAGTAGTGGGGTCCCGCAGCCCGCTCTACTACTAAGACTTCGTTGCCTGTCTGTCTTCAGGCTATATAACAAGAACCACTATAGTAATAGACTTCTGATATTTCCACAGATGTAAAGTCATTCTACATCCAATACGGCTGCTCATCCAAGATAGGGAAATAGTTGAAAGCAATTCTGCAAGATGGCCATCAAGTAAAAGGGCTCAGTAGGCTCATTGAGAGTGAATTGAAAATTAATAGGGTCTAGTGAAGTCGTGTCGTGTCGTGTAGATGATGGCATGTCGTGTCGAATCGTACCGGGTTTTAGAAAATGCCCGGTTGGAACCGGTCACCCTTCATGCGCGAGTCCGACTTACACTTGGCCAATTTTTCAGATTTCCTGCTGACCTGGATACCAGAAATTCATAGTTTAAAATAATTAACCGTCCAAACTGGACTCCGAAGAAAAATTCATACATACTTAATTATGCAGCAAGCATTTTGAAGAAAAGTCACATTTTACTTCAAAATTACAATTTTATTATATTATATCTATGCAGTTTTATTTTATCCCATTTTATAAGTTTATAATCTTACAATTATTATTCCATGATCGATATTTTGTCGAATTACAAGATGTTTGTACATCACTGACACGCACACGTAAACATAATTGTATACACAGATGTAAATCAAATTTTGGTTAAGCTTGACAGCTCGGGATTGTTTCTCTATTCCGATAGGTATATTACCTTTATGGTCGAGACAGACTAAAATTAAAATTCGAATATTATTTAAAATTTGACACTGCGATGTTAGCGCCGTCTGTCGGATCCAATGTTAAACATTCCAAAATCAACAACTACTAATAAATTAAAAATTAATTAAAAAAACATTGTCCAGCGGACAAAATTGTGAATCTAAACCATTCCCAGATCCCCTTGAACACACACAAAAAATTTCATCAAAATCGGTCCAGTCGTTTGAGAGAAGTTCAGTGACATACTCACAGAAGAATTATATATATTAAGATTAGATATTCATAGGCAGATGGTAGACTTACGCTATGTAGTCGGGTTAATATGTGTTAGGCAACGATGTCAATACTCTACTTATGAGTAGGTATGGCATACGCCATCAAAACTGTAGCAATGTTTTTGCATGCAAAATGTGTATCGAGGAACTATTGTCGTCCTTTTTTGTCTTATAGTAATAGCATAACTACTTTCTTTTTCACTCATTTTACGCTTTCAATGCATATTTTACGTAATCAATGCATAAAACACGTCCGACTGTCACCGCGTCCTAAGGTTATAATTCTATGGTGATAGGTATTTTATTATTTTATTTATTTTATTCATTAAGAAAACTTACATATCTATTTAATAGTACAACTTACTATTGTAATGACTGCAAGCCATTAAAAGTTTCCACTAATACAATATCTAAAGTACTTATGAAATATATGAAAAATAATATCATGACCTTTAAGAAATGTAGTTACTACTGATACTATTTTTCTAAGATTCTAAAAATAAATTTGGCACATATTGTATTATACCATTGATAGCTAGTTTCAGAAAACTTAATATGCTAATTGGAAATATTTAGTGTTAAAGTTAAATTAAGGTAATAATTAATAATAGAGAGTCAGATAAACTAAGACAATACATATAAGTATGTCTAGGTAGATTATCTACTTTGAAATTTTTTTCTTCTAATCAATATTTGAAAATAATAATCGTATAAGTATTTCCATAAAAAATTTTTTTTAAAGATTCATACAGTACCCGGCAATAAATATTGCACATCGACCTTTGGAAAGAGACATTCGGCTAATTTCGGTTTCATAGAGCGTTATCTTTGTAGCACACACCTATTTGACATTATGTCAGTCGTTGTTCAAATTCAATAGAGTGCAGTCGCGTCCAGTTCAGAATATATATCTAGAGTTGTTAACACCCCTAAATTTGCTGCAGCTGTAATTTTCCAAACGAATTTTAAATACGTAAACATAATTTGAACACCCTTTTTTATTTTATTTTACCCGAACCTAAAGCCATAACTTATAGAAAATTTGGTGTATTTTATACAAAGAATAATAAAATTGTCAAAAGAAGCGAACCATAATTGTTTTAACAGCTCCTAATATATACCGGACTTTTTGTATTTCGTGCGTAAGAGATAACGCTCTACAAAACCGAAATTAGCCGACTGTCACTTTCCAAAGATCGATGTGCAATATTTACCGCCGGGTACTGTACGTCAATGGATAAATGAACGTGAATGGGTGAAATGAATTTTTGATCCAAATTGATCTGCACAATATGTAACACATTTTATATGTGACATGAGGTGTATGCGCACAGTGCACTTCATATTTGCTCAAATATTTATTAACTTCATTTTTATGATACAATTTTTATGAAAATATGAATATGAAATTTATATTTATGAAAAAAAAATTAAACAAGTTGTAATAATTATATTGACGGTTGTAATATTCATAACTCATAAGAAAATAAAACCGCCTTTAAATTGTACTCTTAAAAAGAACTGAACCGATTTTGATGAAACTTGCAAGTTGCAGTATTCCGTAAGTTGAACAATACATCTAAGTACAAAAAAAAATTAACTCAAATTGCACTATTTGCAGTCCCGAATATATATAGCGATATGCGCATATAGCGATTTGAAATTTGGCACATTGTTCAGACGCTGATATGGACTAACATATACGAAAACTGAGCAGTTCTGGAAATATTACAATCGAATTGATAACCTCCTTTTTTAGTTAGTTAAAAATGACCGGGTACACAAGTAACTCTTAACCCGTACAACACACAAGACTCGAGTCTGTAATTTAGTGCAGTTTATTTCCGCTCCGACTGGTAACCTACACTGAGCCAGCTCGAAATTTCGTTTAGTGCCAATTAAAACTTTGCTACTGATCAAACTTTAATAGTCACATTTTCCAACTCCCACTTACAGGTGAGTTAGGACTTTGTTTGCTTTGCCGGTACGTGTTTGAAGATAGCGTTTTTTAAACAGCAACGCAAACAGCAAAAACGATCTTATCCTAAAATTTGGGAGAGAGAGAGTATTTTTAATGTGAGTGTTGAAGTATAATATAGACACAATACTGTATAATTATATTATGTCTACCAATGATATAAAACAGTTGACTTGATTAAATTAAATAGGATGTCATCGAATCAGTACCTCAATTCTACTATACAACTTTATTTTTTGTTCAATTTTGTCCTTTCACTCACAATTCAGGATATTGTCATAAAAGCGAACGCTCGTTCGAAATTTACTTTATTTAATTTAGTGATAATATCACTATAATATATAAGGGCAAAGAAGGTCCCGTTTTTTTATTTTTTGCTTACTCATCAAAAACGGTGCTTAGTACGAAATTCTCTTGTACTACATAATAAAAGCTAATTAAATTCTCTACAACTTTATCCTTTACACTTTGTATCAATCTCCAATCATTGCCTCGCTATGTGCTTCTAAAATTGGCCGAGTGTGTTTTTTAAGGTTTCGTACCCAAAGGGTAAAAACGGGACCCTATACTGAGACTTTGATGACTGTCCGTCTTCCTGACCGTCTGTCTGTCCATCTATCTGTTCGTATGTTTGTCCGTCTGTCTGTCCGTCTGTCTGTACTTCTGTCTGTCCGTCTGTCTGTCTCCGGCTATAACTCAAAAACGATAAAAGCTAGAGAGTTGAAATTTTCAGAGATTATGTATTTCTATTGCCGCTTTAACAATAAATACTAAAAACAAAAGAAATTAAATATTTTAGGGGGGCTCTCATACAACAAACTTGATTTTTTTTTGATTGCTCGATATATATCATAGCATAAGGTAGGCTGAAATGTTCACAAATACTTAGTTGTATTTATACTTTCATAATTAAAAATAAATTTTAAATAAAATAAATAATTAATAATTAATTTTTAAAGATAGAGAGGCATATCGTCCAATCTAATGTAGCACTTTGAGACATACGCCAAATGAAAGGGCTTAAAAAGTTGAACATTTTATTGTATGCCAAAAAGTCTCTAAACCATGGGAGAAAAAAGTTAATTAGGTAAGAAAAAATCACATAAAAACACCCTATATTATTGTATCAATTTATAGTGTTGCTGGTAAGGAAAGACTTCTGGAAAGTAATCGTATATGGCAAACTTAAGGAAAGTGTTGTATTTTAGTATATTGTTTCATATTTTTAAGAAACGTATGGGAAAACAATAAAACCTTAAAAATCTAACCTTTCCTGGATTTAACCGTACATCGTTACCTTGGAGAATTTGTTTATAATAAGCAATACAAGCGAATGGTGCAATAATACAGGTTGTTTTATTTTTCCTAAGAAATAAAAAAAACACCCTTTATTATTGCACCATGCGCTAGTTTTGCTAATTATAAACAATTTCTCCAAAGTGATATTAAACGTAAAAATCAGGCAAAGGTTCGATATTCAACATTTTATTGTTTTTTGTATGAGAAAAATCAAGTTTGTTGTATGAGAGCCCCCCTAAAATATTTAATTTATTTTCTTTTTAGTATTTATTGTTATAGCGGCAACAGAAATACATAATCTCTGAAAATTTTAACTCTCTAGCTATTATCGTTCTTGAGTTACAGCCTGGAGACAAACAGACGGACAGACAGAAGGACAGACAGACGGACAGACAGACGGACAAAGAGACGAACAGACAGATGGACAGACAGACGGTCAGGAAGACGGACAGATATCAAAGTCTCAGTAACAGGGTCCCGTTTTTACCCTTTGGGTACGAAACCCAAAAAAACACACTTTTGAAAATCGGCTAATTTTAGAGGCTCATAGCGAGGCAATGATTGGATATAGATACAAAGTGTAAATGACGAAGTTGTAGAGAATTTAATTAGCTTTTATTATGTACTACAAGAGAATTTCGTACGAAGCACCATTTTTGATGAGTAAGCAAAAAAAAAAAAAACGCCCACCCCTCCCTCCACCGCACCTCGGAGGGGTCAGGACTTTTAGTATGTTTATCTCCTAACTAGTCTTAACAAAGTACCGAAGTGAAAATTTCTGCTTTCGACTTTTGCAAGCAGACCCCCATTTTGGGCATTCGTTAACTAGGCTAAAAGCGGTCACCGACGATTGCGATAACAATAGAAAGGCTATAATTGTGTCTCGTTTTTCCACGATCGAAGGATCTATCAGATAAATCATAAAACATTGTATAAACTTGCATAGGATGTAGCGTAGCTACTTATAATATATAATATTATCATAATTATTGACAGCTGTACTTGTAATAAAGAATTCAATTTCAAATCGATACTTAGTGCGTCATCTATCGATTAATAAGTATAACTAATTAAAAAGACACTTAATGACTTTGTTTTGTTTAAATGCTCTGTTTAAAATAACTTTATTTTAATTCTATTTGTCTATTTAAATTTTATAAAGTAGTTAGTAAAGTAGTCGAACTGTATATAAAGTAGTAAAATATTCGATCTGTCGTCTGTCGCCACGCGCCGCGCGGCGGCGCGGCGATGCCGTCGCCTCTGCGGCGCCGACCGCCGTGTATTAAACAAACAGGTGTTGTTATACAGTACATAATTATTATTATTACTATATCCATACCTATGCCTTGTACTATTATCTATTCTGTGCCATGAGACATTAGTGACCTTAACACGACGTGGTAATGATGATGACGATGATGATGATGATGATGATGATTATGATGATGAATATGAATTGAATAGTAGCATACGGTTTCTGTTCTTAAAACAACGCTGAAACTCCCAAACGTGTATCTATAAGGAGTCAGGAGTTCTCTCAGCATCTTCGAAACTATGGTATACCTTGACCCAATATTTGAATTTCACCAAAAAGCATATTCTTAGTACACTTCACATAAAACCAAAATCACCATATGTTTCCATATAAATTTCGAGGAGTTCCCTCGATTGCTCCTGGATCCCATCATCAGGTCAGCACTTTTGTGAACATGGTACCAAATTGGAGTGAAATCAAATACAACAAAATAAAAATTTCGAAAATCGGTTCACAAACGGCGGAGTAATCGTTGAACATACAAAAAAAAAATAAAAAAAAATATCCACAGCCGAACATATAACCTCCTCGTTTTTTGGAAGTCGGTTAAAAAGTAAATAGAACATGATATCCAGTCCTCTAAGCTTTGAACACGCGAGCGGGGAGGATCTCCTAACTAGCGTTTTTAGTATCCACTTTATGTTGGAATTTTCTAATGGAAAACTAATATTATTAAAACCTTCATCACACTGTCTTTAAAAACTAAATACTTTTACACCTTTATTAAAACGTGCGTGGTAATTTCATAGGCACATAATTGTAATGCGGTGTTATAATTTTGTAGTTAAGTTTGGTCTAGATAGCAAGAAATGGTTAAACTGTCATTTTGTAGACTTATGAGGACGATGTGGTAGCCTCTGTTAGTGAACCCCTTTATTCAAGATGAAAAAAAAAATCTTAAGTAGTTAAAATAAAATAAAAATAAAATAATTTTATTCAACATAGATATTATCATGAAATATGAATACACTATTTGAACGTCGTAGAGAGAACTAGAAACTAAGATGCCTACCACCACATGTTAAATTTGATTTAATTTTTACTCTACCTTAAATATTATAGATTCACTGGTATCTTACCCTTGATAAAACCCTTATGCTATCGACATAAGAGCTACAATTTAACAGTAAAATAAAACTGTTCATGCAATACATAGTTCTCTGATCCCATATCCGGATAGGCAGTACCAATCGCTGCCCAAACCCGGGTTTTTGTTTTGCATAGCCGTGTACTGAAATGACCGTTATATTTCGATCCCGAACTTTGCGCAGATGAAAAAACGTACACAGCTTTGAATGACTATTTTTAATTGGAAGAACAACACATGTAAGAAGCAAGCTTGATAGTCCTCTTCAAAAAGTGTTTTCACGTAAATCGCACGGCTTATTCTTTAGAAATATATTTTTTAACTTTGGACAAAAGATAACAGTTGGTACTGCGATAATCGTGTAATAGCTTTATATTTGATTTTCCATTGGCTCTTAATGGAAATCCACAAAAGAGGAATATTCATTTATAATAAGCTTTGTCCACACTGGGCCTTTTTTTGTTCATCAAGGGCATGCATTATAGCGCAATCAACAGCGAACGTGAGGCATGCCCGTGACGCGCGGTGAAATTGTAGCGCTCGCGAGTCGCGACACTTTTCTTTCAACGCGGGTGGATTTTGACGCATTCAATTATTGAATATGCCAAACGAAAGTTGAATAAAAACAAGATTTAAAAATTGTATACATTGGACATAGCTATTCGCCAAGACCGATGTCAATAATAATATTAATTATGCCCGCAGCTAGTGCCCGCTACAGGCAGCATCGCAATTCGCAATCATCGTAACTAATAATAATAATTATAATTTTTATTATATTGTCCATTAACATTGTCCGTCTTGGCCCAACGTAACGAGATAAATTGAAAAAACTCCATTTTATGAAACAAGATAGTTAAAGACGTGATTGGAAGAATCAGATATAACATATAAATTACTTATTTTTCACTTATAATTTAAACAAACCATGTAACTTACCTAACTATACATAAAAACTACTTTTTATTTCAAATCACTTTTCAGGCCCTAAAGCCTCCATTTATAAAAAAACGGCCGTTTTTTAACTCTAATACCTGCTTCTTCCAGTCGTGTTTTCTTTATTATTTTATGACAATGTAAATTAACTTTCCCAAAACTCTATTTCATAAACATACGTGACATGTGACCAAAGTTAAGGAATGAAGTTAAAAGCAATTTCTAGGAATGTACAGTTCTCGTTATTTTGATATGAAAAGCTTATCCCGTGTAAGCTGGAGGACGGAACAATCAGTCACAGTGAGGCTCCGAGGTTTCCAAGGCAGGGGTTCTCAAACTTTTAACGTAATGGAGTACAACAATATTACCAATATTATATTCATGGAACCTTTAACTTGACGTTTCAATTAATTTTGATCTGAATAAAAGCAAAAAATCCTAACTCGATCAAATCAACGCAACATTTCAATTGACATCATTATAACAGCTTATTCTGCAAGGCTTTTAGGGTCTATGACATTTACGCTGATTTTAGAGTCACGCTGACTGCGCGCGCACCGTCGGCGCTGATGTTCCGAGATGTATGAAATTGTAGGAAGCATTTTTGAATAACGCGTAGCGGTCTGCGCTGATATTTCATACATTTCGGTTTCGGCGCCGACGGTCAGCGAGCTGTCAGCGTGAGACTGAAACCAGCCTTAGTGTCAATTCAGACCGCAACGCGACGCTGCATGCATTTAAAAATTTGTGCTGAATTGACAGATTTCAATTGTATGAGACGTCTTGCAAATCTGTCAAATCCATACTTTAGAAATTTATCCACGCGTTGCTTTGCGGTCTGAATTAACCCTTGTGACTTACGAGTAATAAACGTAAAATATATTTACGTAGAATAAATGAAGGTACTTATATTATGGTTCTGAAGTGATTGTAGGCACCGAGTAAGACATTCATTTCTGACGGACTTTTAATTAATATTTTTCGCGAATTCAAAATAATTGACAATTAATTATTATAATCTTAATACGCTGTATTATTTTAAAGGAAAAAAAAAAACTATAAACATGTTGGCCGAACTCTAATGAGTGGCGACTATTTCACGTTCCTATGAAACCAGTTTGAGAAACACTGTTTCGTGGAATCCGCGTAAGCTCTCTAGACACTGGCTACGACGGATCACTAGTCAGCGTCGTTCTAATGGTATATGTGAAGTTAATTAATATTATGTGTTGAAAATGTTCAGGACAACTGCAATTTTTTACTTAAACGTAATGTTGAGTCGTAAATTTAATACAAACATAACTCAATAACTAGTTAGAGGTTACGCTGTAATCGTATTACAAATAACTTTTTTATAGTATGTTAAACTATACAGCTTACGCAATAATTACGTTATATAAAACCCGCGAAAAACAGCTTCAAATTGATTATGTAAATGGTAATAGTTATGAAACATTATCCGCGCTCGTAAATATAATCTTTCACGGGGCAATGTGGGCTATTTTTTCACTTAATATTTCCTCCCTGAGGTCCCGGGAGGCGATTACATAAACAGGATTCAACTACGACCTTAATGCGCTTAATAAAGTTTTACGAGAGACCCTCAGCGGACGTGAACGGGTCTTGGGCGACAAACCTTTTATCTGCGCTGCTCTACTGATTGTTTTATTATAACGAAATATCGTAAGATTCGCACGTTTCGCGCAATTAAATTGTATTTTGTTAGGTTATGATTTTGATGGGTTCTTCTCACTGGGTTAGTTCCCAAACCAGTGGTAGTTCCGATGTTCAAAGCATTATACCTATCTACTTTAAATAAAAATTATTGATCAGATTTGATGCCAAAACTGTATTTTTTCTTGAAACTTAGGAAAAACAGGGTAAGTTTGGATACAGAGTAAGTTCAGAATATAATATCAGGATTTCAGAATATTTTGCTGCCTGGCATCACGAGGCGTGGTCGTACAAAATAGTTTATAGCACCGTGATGCCTGGTGAACATAATATTCGCAGATTTAGTGTTAAATTGAATTATCCCGACTCATCCTGTATCTGAAATTTCCCTATATGATATTTTAATAATATTATCAGGAAATTATTTGTTTAAATTTGAAGTGAAAACTTCTTTAGCGGCGTTGAGCACTTTTGTGGGATGGGTAAAAACTGTGAAACTCGCGTCAGATTTTCGTGTTGATCGAAAAACCATAGAAAAACTGTAAGACGGTTAGAGAGTAGTGTTTTGTGTCGAACTCGAACTCGAACTCGAAAACTCGAAAACTCGAAAACTCTAAAACTCGAAAACTTGAAAACTCGAAAACTCGAAAAATCGAAAACTCGAAAACTAGAAAACTCGAAAACCCAAAAACTCGAAAACTCGAAAACTCGAACTCGAAAACACGAACTCAAACTCGAATTGTAAGGGTTTCGATTAATTAAAAAAATGGATTTTTTTAAAATCGAGTTTCATAAAAAATGGGTTAAAAATTTAATCGATTGTAAGGGTTTCGATTAATTAAAAAAATCGATTTTTAATAATCGTTAATTGCACAACGTTAATAATCAAGTTTTCACTTCTGCCGGCACTCCCGGAGTGCAACCCATCTGTTTCTTAACTAAAGTATACCATTAAAATTTAGTTTGTTATTATTTTTAGCAATATTCCGCGAAATAACGTGTTTATTACGCGTTTATTTCGCGGAATATTGCTAAAAATAATAACAAACTAAATTTTAAGCTATGGATTTCCGCAAAGTAACGCCTGATTCCATTAACTATTTAAAGTATACCATTCTTTAAGATTCCTAGTCTTCTAAATTCACCTTTTAGAAGAGCTGGTATTATGACGATTACGAGTATTTAAGTTTGAAATATTTAAAATTTTATCTTAGAAGTCTGACCTACTTCGCAAATCAGAAACTATTATAATTTATTAGAACAATAGAAATAAATGAAAAAGTCTTTTTGTTCCTGTCTTGGAACATTGCAAGGATTACAGTCTAACAAAAACTAAACTAACATTCAAATACCCGCAATGTCAGTTTAAAATCGCTTAAGGGTGGATACACATTTGTGGCTTGACTTTATATCGCCATTGGCGTATGAGCCGCGTACCTATATAATTGAGAATTTGGGTCATAGATATTATATAGACGCATATTTTAAATTGTCTCTAAATAGCCTCATAATAAAATCTTATCTATAATAATACAAAGTTAGTATACTGTATCATATAAACTTACATTTTACATCTTAAAATTGATTTTATTACCAGTTACGAGGCGTATTACAAAACTATCAAGTTAACCCAACTAGCGTTGATAGGAGACACCACACCCTAATTTTACTCTATATAGATTTTATGTAATTTGTTTTAAAAACTTTATTTTTAAAGGTATTTTTGAAGCTTTAGGGCCTGTTTCACCACTTCCTGATAAGTGCTGTAGGCTATCTACCACTTGATAGAGAGAGGGGCCTGTTTCACCACTTTTTGATAAAGTGCCGGAAAGGCTGTCCACAACTTATTTATGAGTATAGAATCTGTCAAAAATCTGTGGATAGTCTATTCGGCACTTTATCAGGAAGTGGTGAAATAGGCCCTTAATTTTTTTTCAGCTGGCTTAGGCCGCATTTCGTCGATGTGGATGATACAGAAACTATGCCTATGATGTGGACCTATCCTAAAACTCTTTACCGCTAAGCGTTTACGTATTGGAAATCACTTCTCGGGTTGATTCAACTTCGACAGTGACGAATGGCCCTTCTTTCTCTTGGAAACACTGTCCATCTTTGCGAAGACAACCCTTTATTTTATTCAATAATACGAAAACCATTTCTATGCTATTTCAGATCAAAGCGAGAAATCTATAAAAGCTATTCTTTTAAAGCTATTCTGTTATATACTTGGTTGAACATTTTAAGATTATTTCTTCGTTATTTTTCTGTTACGACGATGGACCGTTAAATACTTAGCAAAGTAGAACTAATTAGAGTAATCTATTTTAAGCAGGATAGTGTGTGATAGATTTAAGCAAACTCTAACGAAAAATTAACGAATTTAATATAGAAGACCTATGTGGCTCAATGGTTGAGTGTGTGGCGGCTCAAAGCCGTGGGTCGCGGATTCAAACCCCGCCGACGAAACAAAAAAATAAATAAAGAAGTTTTCAATGGTCATGGCCCATGGGTGTGTATTAAATATATTTATGTATCATATTATAATAAAAACTTTCATCCTCTATTTTAACTTCTTGGGGGTAGAATTGATCAATATCCTTATTAAGCGGATGCATACGTCATAGCATCTACCCGCATGCCTTTCAGCCCGATCCGTCCAGTGGTTTGGGCTGAGCGTTCATAGATCACCATGTCTGTCAGTCACATTTGAGATTCATATATTTAGATGTTAATGAAACGTAACGAAGTTTGAGCATTGCAGCAGACAGATCGTTAAAAATATGTTAAATTACAATTTTATACGCCATCTCCGTCATAAAGTGTCTTGAACTCGCGTTATGAATTTCGTTTTTTTTTATGACAGAACACATAAAATGTTTCGTTTAATAGGTATACTTCAGAATACTCAGATTATCATCATCGTGCTTTTATTACATCTTTGAACTTTTATTAAGTCTACATTTGACTAAGTGAGTGTAAAGTTCCGAAAATAATTCAAAGCGTTTTATGTAGGTATGCCTATAACTAGGTGCGACGACGATCTCCGTTTAGTTGCGGGTCCATGTTGGATGCGAGTAGCAAGAGATCAGTCATCTTGGCGTTCATTCAGAGAGGCCTATGTCCAGCAGTGGATGAACATAGGCTGATATGATGAATTATGATGATAATGTAGGTATGCCCGATTGTCAATTGTTAAACAAACGAGAGTATAATTAGCAGTCTGACAATAAATAGGCTGGATCGATCAAAAAAATAATCTGCATTACGAGTAATGTTTTATTAAAATTTAAAATAGTAGAATCAGGTGAAGATCCATACTTCCATAGTATATTGATATTATAAATGCGAAAGTGTCTATCACCTCTTCACGCTTAAACCACTGAACCGATTTTGATGAAATTTTGCATGGAGATACTTGAGTCCCGGGAAAGGACATAGGATACTTTTTCTCCCGGAAACGAAATTTGGCGCAACGGAGATCCGGGCGTCATCTGACATAAATAACCAAAAGTATTCTTCAACCTATTAATACTGATATTTTTCGGAAAATACTGCGAGGACTTAGTAAAGTGGTGATATTTTTATTATTATTTTTAGTACGTAATTATAACGCCGCGCTCTTATGATAAAATATATTACTATTTGTGGCCGAAAGAAGGTGTCATTATATTGTAATATAATAGTTGTACTAGGTGATAAGTTTATGCTAATATAGACCTTTACTAACTCACTAGTAAGTTAACCAAAACATAACATTGATGCAGGGCTAGATAAATAACCAGACCGTATTCTCTCATCCTTACTTATATCACAATGCTATTTTATATGCTCACTTAGATATTGTTAAGTCGAAAGTGGCTGTCTGTTTATTTACCATGCCTAAACTACTGAGCCAATTTTGATTAAATCGCATACAAATTAAAGAACATAATTATTAATTATTAAGCTACTCTAAATAATAATAGGTGATACTTTTTATTAAGATCACATTGTTTCTATTGTTAGCTCTTGCTTTTGTTTTATATTTCAAATTGCTCTTGTGCACTGCGCCTACACTTGGGCACTACAAAGTAGGTACCTCCAGCACTAGCTCCTGCCGTCGGTAACCGTCACCGGACGTGGTGCGAAGATATTATTGCTCATTTATTAAAACGAGTGTTTAATGATTATGGCTGGGAATTGTGGAATTAATGCGATAAATCAACGTCAGCGTTGTTTACGAGCCAACAGAGTTAATACCGGCGTAACATGGCGGTTATATTCCTGAATAATTGTTGATTGCCACGTTATGGTCTAATTTGATCAAATGCCATGTGCAGCGAAGCTACACCGATTTCAAGATCTAAATTGCATTCAGAATACTAGTACTTAAAAAATAAGGGAATTTTGTCCATGACTGTCATAAACTGTTACACAGGACTGTGTTGTGAATGTTTATTTATGCCGAAAAAATGTACGGTTCCCGCGCGATATACCATTTTTGGCGCAACAGAGAGAAAGAACATTTTAATATTTTACATATGCCCATATCGTATTATCGGTGTATAGTCTAAATATTTTCGAATATAATTTGACTGTAATATAAAGGCCATGTACACAAGGACACAAACGTAGACTGTCTACATTTTGCCTACAGCTGTTGGGCAACCTGACATGACCTTTCCTTTGTATCAGCCTTTGTCCCTATGATGTATATAACATTAATATTCATACTCAATTAAACATAAAACCCAAAATATTCGTTAATTTTGTCTTGCTTTTACTGTGACAGGTAAAATTATTATTCATCAGTTATTGAAATAATAGAAATAAAAAAAATAAAAAAATATCTTTATTATACATACAAGGACAGAGCACAGCCAGAGTTTATAACACAAAAGAATAACAACAATTTGAGATGACGCACTGTAACATATAACATTGAAGTACTTAAAAACTAATGGGTGATTGGTTATGGCTGTGCAATGCACACACCGTATGTTTAAAGGGAAAGCCACTCAGGCATCGACCGCGGCAAGCCGTGGCGCCTGATCTTCCGTGGCCCCCTGACAGTCTGCGATCCCACAACCGGCACACTTACAAAGTTAACTACTATAAACTACTTACAATTATATATTCTATAATACTATAATACTATTTACTATTTACAATTTTATATATACTATAATACTATTTACAATTTTATTATTGTTTCAAAGTAAATAATTATCTGCCAAAAATTAAATTTTGCATCATTTCTGTGTTATTAGATTTGCGTACTACTCAGTCAAATTACATTCGATAATTATTTAGACAACGTGTCGCAAATAAATAACTTATGTCATCATTTCATACATTTTTAATTCCTAACTTCGCTATTGAGACTATAGAATATAGATTACAATTTGACTAAGGGCTAACATTGAAAGTTCTTTAGCCTGACTTTGTAATAAAATGTGTGTTAAAAGCCACTATAGAATCTTATAGACTACTTTTATAAGATATACTTTGTATGTTTTACACGTTATTACTTATTAGTACAATGTATTGAATACTCTAGTGGTCAGTATAAATTACGGCTCCTCTGTTACTTTGTCAAAAGTGTTTTACTGGTACATGTCAAGTTAGATAAGTAACCTCATTCGCGCAAAAATGCATAAATCATGAGGAATCGTAAATTTTTCGTTATAGAAACTATACTAATTGTATTTCCTGAGACTAAAATATCTGCATTCTAAATTTCATCAACGCCCGTTCAGCTGTTTAAGTTGTATGTAAAATAATAATCGGCCAAGTGCGAGTCGGACTCGCGCATTAATGGTTCCGTACTGCGAAAGTAGGTAAAAATAGTGTTTTTTGTATTCAATTATTATTAATGTACACAATATATAATTGAGGATTTTGTAAAAATTCCAAGTGCCTACTTGTTACCATTACTGATATAGAGCAAAAAAATAAAAAAAAAACACATTTGTTGTATGGGAGCCCCCCTTAATTTTTAAGTTTATTTTGTTTTTAACCCCCGACAAAAAAGAGGGGTGTTATAAGTTTGACGTGTCTGTCTGTGTTAAGGGGGGGCCTTAATTTTTAAGTTTATTTTTTTTAACCCCCGACAAAAAAGGGGGGTGTTATAAGTTTGACGTGTCTGTCTGTCTGTCTGTCTGTCTGTCTGTCTGTCTGTGTGTGTATCTGTCCGTGGTATCGTAGCATCCAAACGGGTGGACCGATTTTGATCTAGTTTTTTTTGTTTGATAGCTGACATGATTGAGAGTGTTCTCAGCTATAGTTCATCATCATCAGCCTGCTCAGTGCTGGACAATCAGGGTTTATCTGGTTTATGTCCGTGGCATCGTAGCATCCAAATAGGTGGACCGATTTTGATCTAGTTTTTTTTGTTTGAAAGCTGACATGTTCGGGAGTGTTCTTAGCTATAGTTCATCATTATCAGCCTGCTCAGTGCTGGACAATTAGGGTTTATCTGGTTCATGAAAGGCCGTTAGCAACTTGTAGTCAGTTTAATAGGTATACTTCAGAATACTCAGATTATCATCATCGTGCTTTTATTACATCTTTGAACTTTTATTAAGTCTACATTTGACTAAGTGAGTGTAAAGTTCCGAAAATAATTCAAAGCGTTTTATGTAGGTATGCCTACAACTAGGTGCAACGACGATCTCCGTTTAGTCGCGGGTCCATGTTGGATGCGAGTAGCAGGAGTTCAGTCATCTTGGCTTTCATTCAGAGAGGCCTATGTCCAGCAGTGGACGAACATAAGCTGATATGATGAATTATGATGATAATGTAGATATGCCCGATTGTCAATTGTTAAACAAACGAGAGTATAATTAGCAGTCTGACAATAAATAGGCTGGATCGATCAAAAAAATAATCTGCATTACGAGTAATGTTTTATTAAAATTTAAAATAGTAGAATCAGGTGAAGATCCATACTTCCATAGTATATTGATATTATAAATGCGAAAGTGTGTCTGTCTGTCACCTCTTCACGCTTAAACCACTGAACCGATTTTGATGAAATTTTGCATGGAGATACTTGAGTCCCGGGAAAGGACATAGGATACTTTTTATCCCGGAAACGAAATTTGGCGCAACGGAGTTCCGGCCGTCATCTGACATAAATAACCAAAAGTATTCTTCAACCTATTAATACTGATATTTTTCGGAAAATACTGCGAGGACTTAGTAAAGTGGTGATATTTTTATTATTATTTTTAGTACGTAATTATAACGCCGCGCTCTTATGATAAAATATATTACTATTTGTAGCCGAAAGAAGGTGTCATTATATTGTAATATAATAGTTGTACTAGGTGATAAGTTTATGCTAATATAGACCTTTACTAACTCACTAGTAAGTTAACCAAAACATAACATTGATGCAGGGCTAGATAAATAACCAGACCGTATTCACTCATCCTTACTTATATCACAATGCTATTTTATATGCTCACATAGATATTGTTAAGTCGAAAGTGGCTGTCTGTTTATTTACCATGCCTAAACTACTGAGCCAATTTTGATTAAATCGCATACAAATTAAAGAACATAATTATTAATTATTAAGCTACTCTAAATAATAATAGGTGATACTTTTTATTGAGATCACATTGTTTCTATTGTTAGCTCTTGCTTTTGTTTTATATTTCAAATTGCTCTTGTGCACTGCGCCTACACTTGGGCACTACAAAGTAGGTACCTCCAGCACTAGCTCCTGCCGTCGGTAACCGTCACCGGACGTGGTGCGAAGATATTATTGCTCATTTATTAAAACGAGTGTTTAATGATTATGGCTGGGAATTGTGGAATTAATGCGATAAATCAACGTCAGCGTTGTTTACGAGCCAACAGAGTTAATACCGGCGTGACATGGCGGTTATATTCCTGAATAATTGTTGATTGCCACGTTATGGTCTAATTTGATCAAATGCCATGTGCAGCGAAGCTACACCGATTTCAAGATCTAAATTGCATTCAGAATACTAGTACTTAAAAAATAAGGGAATTTTCTCCATGACTGTCATAACCTGTTACACAGGACTGTGTTGTGAATGTTTATTTATGCCGAAAAATGTACGGTTCCCGCGCGATATACCATTTTTGGCGCAACAGAGAGAAAGAACATTTTAATATTTTACATATGCCCATATCGTATTATCGGTGTATAGTCTAAATATTTTCGAATATAATTTGACTGTAATATAAAGGCCATGTACACAAGGACACAAACGTAGACTGTCTACATTTTTCCTAGAGCTGTTGGGCAACCTGACATGACCTTTCCTTTGTATCAGCCTTTGTCCCTATGATGTATATAACATTAATATTCATACTCAATTAAACATAACACCCAAAATATTCGTTAATTTTGTCTTGCTTTTACTGTGACAGGTAAAATTATTATTCATCAGTTATTGAAATAATACTATTTACAATTTTATTATTGTTTCAAAGTAAATAATTTTCTGCCAAAAATTAAATTTTTCATCGTTTCTGTGTTATTAGATTTGCGTACTACTTAGTCAAATTACATTCGATAATTATTTAGACAACGTGTCGCAAATAAATAACTTATGTCATCATTTCATACATTTTTAATTCCTAACTTCGCTATTGAGACTATAGAATATAGATTACAATTTGACTAAGGGCTAACATTGAAAGTTCTTTAGCCTGACTTTGTAATAAAATGTGTGTTAAAAGCCACTATAGAATCTTATAGACTACTTTTATAAGATATACTTTGTATGTTTTACACGTTATTACTTATTAGTACAATGTATTGAATACTCTAGTGGTCAGTATAAATTACGGCTCCTCTGTTACTTTGTCAAAAGTGTTTTACTGGTACATGTCAAGTTAGATAAGTAACCTCATTCGCGCAAAAATGCATAAATCATGAGGAATCGTTAGACTAATTGTATTTTCTGAGACTTTTTTGTTGTATATATAACACATTTGTTGTATGGGAGCCCCCCTTAATTTTTAAGTTTATTTTGTTTTTAACCTCCGACAAAAAAGAAGGGTGTGTCCCCTGACACACCGTGATAACAATTATGGACTAAAATATTACTTTACACAAGTTATTTGAACTTAAAGGCAGTAAATATTATTTCATTACTTTTTAAAGTTGTTTGGCGGGGGTTTTTTAAATTTCTTAATTTAATTTTATTAGTATTAATTCTTGTTAAGTATAGCGGCAACAGAAATACACAATCTGTGGAAATTTCAGAAGCCTAGCTATAGCGGTTTTTGAGATACAGCCTGAAGATAGACAGACGGACAGACAGCCAGACAACGAAGTCTCATTAATAGGGTCCCGTTTTTACTCTTTGGGTACGGAACCCTAAAAATTTTAAATCTGTCAACAAAAATGTCCGCTAATTTAATTAATAATCTAAATTCATTGTTAGTAACCTAACAAAGAAAATAAAAGATGTTACATAGCACAAATACCACAATATGATACGTATTTCATATTACTATTCTGATTAGCGACAAGATGCAAAGACAATATCAGAACACAAAATATAACCTAGCTCCAGACGAAAGCCTTGTTCTAAGATTAATGTAAAGCTAAGCTAAGGTTAATAGTAGCTATCATGCGACTCATATTAATGACAACTCAGCTCTGGTGACGGATTTGCTTTATATTACGTGTTATCTAGTGTACTTTATACAGTGTAATAAAAATCTTAAGGGTGTTTATACACAAAAGAACAAAGGATTTTTTGGTATTTAAAAAGGCATTATATGTGAATAATTGGAATGTCCTCTTGATCTGGTAATTAGTAACAACCTTAAGATAGTTAAATCATCATTTAATAGTAAACTCAAATCATACTCAAAAGTTTTTACACGAAACTTTAGGAGCTAGTAATGAGATTTTACAAACTTAAATTTAATTATAATGTATGATGACTATAGTAATAATAATGAGATTTTACATGAAATTCAATATAATGCATGATGACTATAGTCATAATTTCACGTTAAAAAAATTAAGCTGTCAATAAAAAAAAATCGTTCCTTGCACAAACGAAAAGCTTAGCGTAGATTATGCTACGTCGTAGAGCTACGCCGTAGTAGATAATCTACGGCATAGCTTTAAGTCTGCTATACACGCTACGGTCTACCGGAAAGTTCCACCTGTACAAGGTATTCATCTTTTTATAATAATTATTTATTAAAAATAGGATAATTGAAAAATTAATTATATTATAAATAATAATTTATAATAAGATAAAAGGATAAATAATTATAAGTTTAATTTTTATTATTGTACCCTTTTTTGAATTATTGTAGTATAACTATTGTATTGAATAATAGTTACTTATTACTTTTTCTCATATTAATACTTTAAGCAAATTGTAATGCATGATATAGGCATAATATATTTTATATTTTTAGTTGATTTTATGATATTGTGAATGCGGTGTTTGCCTTTAAGAAATTGATATGCGTTTTTACTGTAAGCTAAAATTGTATTTCTTAAATGTATTACGTGTAATCAATTGTTGACAAAACAAATTAAATAAATAAATAAATAAATAAATAAATAAGTAGTATTAGTATAAGTAGATAAATTGTAATTTGAAAGACTGTATAAAATTTGCACGCCACCCAATGATAGAGCTTGATCACATAACATTAACATCATATTGTACACCTTATTTCAGCAAATAAAATGATTTCTATTTCTATTCTATTTCTATCCCGGTCTACATGCGCAAGCATACCTGTACTGGTGGACCTCTCCGGTAGACCGTAGCGTGTATGGCTTACATTACGACGTAGCATCGGCATCTACGCTCTACAATATCTACTACGGCGTAGCTCTACGACGTAGCATACTATAATCTTGAAAGTGCGGCGAATGACGATAGATAAAAATCTCTGTCAATCATATTTTATTTGAATATCATAGTTGAGAATCATAGTTACATTTATGAAAGACAAATGTTTAAGGCGGGATTATAGGCGACTGACATTTTAGAATTTGAGACAAACTAGCTCAATAGATGGCGCTCGAAAGGTACATATTTACATATCAAGCCGTAGTCGATTTTAATATTTTCAGAAATAATGTGATCACGTGGTAAACTCGACATACAGAGTAATGATTAACAGAGAGGCCATGTTCATAACTTATGCATAACTTGATAAACGAAATTTTTTTAAGATTTTGTATTGTAATAAAATGATGTATTTATATTTTATAGATACATCATTTTATTAGGGGGGGAGGGGAGGGGGAGAGAGGGGAGGGGGAGGGGGAGGGGGAGGGGGAGGGGGAGGGAGAGGGGAGAGAGGGGAGGGGAGAGAGGGGAGGGGGAGGGAGGAGGGGGGAGGGGGAGGGGAGAGAGGGGAGGGGGAGGGGAGGGGGAGGGGGAGGGGGAGGTGGAGATGGATGGGGGAGGGGGGAGGGTGGAGAGGGGAGGGGGAGGGAGGAGGGGGGAGGGGGAGGGGAGAGAGGGGAGGGGGAGGGGGATGGGGAGGGGGAGGGGGAGGGGGAGGGGGAGGGGGAGGGGGATGGGGAGGGGGAGGGGGAGGGGGATGGGGAGGGGGAGGGGGAGGGGGAGGGGGATGGGGGATGGGTAGGGGGATGGGTAGGGGGATGGGGAGGGGGGATGGGGAGGGGGGAGAGGGGAGGGGGAGAGGGAGAGAGGGGAGGGGGAGAGAGGGGAGGGGGAGGGAGGGGAGGGGGAGGGAGGGAGGGGGGAGGGAGAGAGGGGAGGGGGAGGGGAGGGGGAGGGGGAGGGGGAGGTGGAGATGGATGGGGGAGGGGGGAGGGTTGAGAGGGGAGGGGGAGGGAGGAGGGGGGAGGGGGAGGGGAGAGAGGGGAGGGGGAGGGGGATGGGGAGGGGGAGGGGGAGGGGGGAGGAGAAGGGGTGAGGGGGATGGGGGAGGGGGAGGGGGAGGGGGAGGGGGATGGGGAGGGGGGGGGGGAGGGGGAGGGGGATGGGGAGGGAGAGGGGGAGGGGGAGGGGGATGGGGGAGGGGGATGGGGGATGGGTATAAGGCGAAATATCGTAAGATTCGCACGTTTCGCGCAATTAAATTGTAGTTTGTTAGGTTATGATTTTGATGGGTTCTTCTCACTGGGTTAGTTCCCAAACCAGTGGTAGTTCCGACGTTCAAAGCATTATACCTATCTACTTTAAATAAAAATTATTGATCAGATTTGATGCCAAAACTGTATTTTTTCTTGAAACTTAGGAAAAACAGGGTAAGTTTGGATACAGGGTAAGTTCAGAATATAATATCAGGATTTCAGAATATTTTGCTGCCTGGCATCACGAGGCGTGGTCGTACAAAATAGTTTATAGCACCGTGATGCCTGGCGAACAAAATATTCGCAGATTTAGTGTTAAATTGAATTATCCCGACTCACCCTGTATCTGAAATTTCCCTATATGATATTTGAATAATATTATCAGGAAATTATTTGTTTAAATTTGAAGTGAAAACTTCTTTAGCGGCGTTGAGCACTTTTGTGGGATGGGTAAAAACTGTGAAACTCGCGTCAGATTTTCGTATTGATCGAAAAACCATAGAAAAACCGTAAGACGGTTGGAGAGTAGTGTTTTGTGTCGAACTCGAACTCGAACTCGAAAACTCGAAAACTCGAAAACTTAAAAACTCGAAAACCCGAAAACTCGAAAACTCGAAAACTCGAACTTGAAAACTCGAACTCAAACTCGAATTGTAAGGGTTTCGATTAATTTAAAAAATGGAATTTTTTAAAATCGAGTTTCATAAAAAATGGGTTAAAAATTTAATCGATTGTAAGGGTTTCGATTAATTAAAAAAATCGATTTTTAATAATCGTTAATTGCACAACGTTAATAATCAAGTTTTCACTTCTGCCGGCACTCCCGGAGTGCAACCCATCTGTTTCTTAACTAAAGTATACCATTATTTAAAATTCCTAGGGCCTGTTTCACCGCTTCCTGATAAGGCTATCCACCACTTAATTTGACAGATGGAGTATGGAAAATCTGTCAAATAACCTTATCGGGCACCTTATCAGGAAGCGGTGAAACAGGCCATATTAAGTCTTCTAAATTCACCTTTTAGAAGAGCTGGTATTATGACGATTTCGAGTATTAAAGTTTGAAATATTTAAAATTTTATCTTAGCAATCTGACCTACTTCGCAAATCAGAAACTATTATAATTTATTAGAACAATAGAAATAAATGAAAAAGTCTTTTAGTTCCTGTCTTGGAACATTGCAAGGATTACAGTCTAACAAAAACTTATATAACATTCAAATACCCGCAATGTCAGTTTAAAATCGCTTAAGGGTGGATACACATTTGTGGCTTGACTTTATATCGCCATGTGGCGTATGAGCCGCGTACCTATATAATTGAGAATTTGGGTCATAGATATTATATAGACGCATATTTTAAATTGTCTCTAAATAGCCTCATAATAAAATCTTATCTATATAATACAAAGTTAGTATACTGTATCATATAAACTTACATTTTACATCTTAAAATTGATTTTATTACCAGTTACGAGGCGTCTTACAAAACTATCAAGTTAACCCAACTAGCGTTGATAGGAGACACCCCAATTTTACTCTAGATAGATTTTATGTAATTTGTTTTAAAAACTTTATTTTTAAAGGTATTTTTGAAGCTTTAGGGCCTGTTTCACCACTTCCTGATAAGTGCTGGAGGCTATCCACCACTTGATAGAGAGAGGGGCCTGTTTCACCACTTTTTGATAAAGTGCCGGAAAGGCTGTCCACAACTTATTTATGAGTATGGAGAATCTGTCAAAAAACTGTGGATAGTCTATCCGGCACTTTATCAGGAAGTGGTGAAACAGGCCCTTAATTTTTTTTTCAGCTGGCTTAGGCCGCATTTGGCCGCGTCGATGTGGATGATACAGCAACTATGCCTATGATGTGGACCTATCCTAAGACTCTTTACCGCTAAGCGTCTATTGGAAATCACTTCTCGGGTTGATTCAACTTCGACAGTGACGAATGGCCCTTCTTTTTCTTGGAAACACTGTCCATCTTTGCGAAGACAACCCTTTATTTTATTCAATAATACGAAAACCATTTCTATGCTATTTCAGATCAAAGCGAGAAATCTATAAAAGCTATTCTTTTAAAGCTATTCTGTTATATACTTGGTTGAACATTTTAAGATTATTTCTTCGTTATTTTTCTGTTACGACGATGGACCTTTAAATACTTAGCAAAGTAGAACTAATTAGAGTAATCTATTTTAAGCAGGATAGTGTGTGATAGATTTAAGCAAACTCTAACGAAAAATTAACGAATTTAATATAGAAGACCTATGTGGCTCAATGGTTGAGTGTGTGGCGGCTCAAAGCCGTGGGTCGCGGATTCAAACCCCGCCGACGAAACAAAAAAATAAATAGAGAAGTTTTCAATGGTCATGGCCCATGGGTGTGTATTAAATATATTTATGTATCATATTATAATAAAATCTTTCATCCTCTATTTTAACTTCTTGGGGGTAGAATTGATCAAAATCCTTATTAAGCGGATGCATACGTCATAGCATCTACCCGCATGCCTTTCAGCCCGATCCGTCCAGTGGTTTGGGCTGAGCGTTCATAGATCACCATGTCTGTCAGTCACATTTGAGATTCATATATTTAGATGTTAATGAAACGTAACGAAGTTTGAGCATTGCAGCAGACAGATCGTTAAAAATATGTTAAATTACAATTTTATACGCCATCTCCGTCATAAAGTGTCTTGAACTCGCGTTATGAATTTCGTTTTTTTTTATGACAGAACACATAAAATGTTTCGTTTAATAGGTATACTTCAGAATACTCAGATTATCATCATCGTGCTTTTATTACATCTTTGAACTTTTATTAAGTCTACATTTGACTAAGTGAGTGTAAAGTTCCGAAAATAATTCAAAGCGTTTTATGTAGGTATGCCTATAACTAGGTGCGACGACGATCTCCGTTTAGTTGCGGGTCCATGTTGGATGCGAGTAGCAAGAGATCAGTCATCTTGGCGTTCATTCAGAGAGGCCTATGTCCAGCAGTGGATGAACATAGGCTGATATGATGAATTATGATGATAATGTAGGTATGCCCGATTGTCAATTGTTAAACAAACGAGAGTATAATTAGCAGTCTGACAATAAATAGGCTGGATCGATCAAAAAAATAATCTGCATTACGAGTAATGTTTTATTAAAATTTAAAATAGTAGAATCAGGTGAAGATCCATACTTCCATAGTATATTGATATTATAAATGCGAAAGTGTCTATCACCTCTTCACGCTTAAACCACTGAACCGATTTTGATGAAATTTTGCATGGAGATACTTGAGTCCCGGGAAAGGACATAGGATACTTTTTCTCCCGGAAAACGAAATTTGGCGCAACGGAGATCCGGGCGTCATCTGACATAAATAACCAAAAGTATTCTTCAACCTATTAATACTGATATTTTTCGGAAAATACTGCGAGGACTTAGTAAAGTGGTGATATTTTTATTATTATTTTTAGTACGTAATTATAACGCCGCGCTCTTATGATAAAATATATTACTATTTGTAGCCGAAAGAAGGTGTCATTATATTGTAATATAATAGTTGTACTAGGTGATAAGTTTATGCTAATATAGACCTTTACTAACTCACTAGTAAGTTAACCAAAACATAACATTGATGCAGGGCTAGATAAATAACCAGACCGTATTCTCTCATCCTTACTTATATCACAATGCTATTTTATATGCTCACTTAGATATTGTTAAGTCGAAAGTGGCTGTCTGTTTATTTACCATGCCTAAACTACTGAGCTAATTTTGATTAAATCGCATACAAATTAAAGAACATAATTATTAATTATTAAGCTACTCTAAATAATAATAGGTGATACTTTTTATTAAGATCACATTGTTTCTATTGTTAGCTATTGCTTTTGTTTTATATTTCAAATTGCTCTTGTGCACTGCGCCTACACTTGGGCACTACAAAGTAGGTACCTCCAGCACTAGCTCCTGCCGTCGGTAACCGTCACCGGACGTGGTGCGAAGCTATTATTGCTCATTTATTAAAACGAGTGTTTAATGATTATGGCTGGAAATTGTGGAATTAATGCGATAAATCAACGTCAGCGTTGTTTACGAGCCAACAGAGTTAATACCGGCGTGACATGACAGTTATATTCCTGAATAATTGTTGATTGCCACGTTATGGTCTAATTTGATCAAATGCCATGTGCAGCGAAGCTACACCGATTTCAAGATCTAAATTGCATTCAGAATACTAGTACTTAAAAAATAAGGGAATTTTGTCCATGACTGTCATAAACTGTTACACAGGACTGTGTTGTGAATGTTTATTTATGCCGAAAAAATGTACGGTTCCCGCGCGATATACCATTTTTGGCGCAACAGAGTTGCGTGCGTCATTTTAATATTTTACACAGGCCCATATCGTATTATCGGTGTATAGTCTAAATATTTTCGAATATAATTTGACTGTAATATAAAGGCCATGTACACAAGGACACAAACGTAGACTGTCTACATTTTGCCTAGAGCTGTTGGGCAACCTGACATGACCTTTCCTTTGTATCAGCCTTTGTCCCTATGATGTATATAACATTAATATTCATACTCAATTAAACATAACACCAAAAATATTCGTTAATTTTGTCTTGCTTTTTTTTTTCTTATTTATTAGGCTTGTGTCGAAACCGACAATGCCAGCCTCATAAATTACATCCAAATTATACACTTCATTGTTAACAATTTACTGTGACAGGTCAAATTATTATTCATCAGTTATTGAAATAATACTATTTACAATTTTATTATTGTTTCAAAGTAAATAATTTTCTGCCAAAAATTAAATTTTGCATCATTTCTGTGTTATAAGATTTGCGTACTACTTAGTCAAATTACATCCGATAGTTATTTAGACAACGTGTCGCAAATAAATAACTTATGTCATCATTTCATACATTTTTAATTCCTAACTTCGCTATTGAGACTATAGAATATAGATTACAATTTGACTAAGGGCTAACATTGAAAGTTCTTTAGCCTGACTTTGTAATAAAATGTGTGTTAAAAGCCACTATAGAATCTTATAGACTACTTTTATAAGATATACTTTGTATGTTTTACACGTTATTACTTATTAGTACAATGTATTGAATACTCTAGTGGTCAGTATAAATTACGGCTCCTCTGTTACTTTGTCAAAAGTGTTTTACTGTTACATGTCAAGTTAGATAAGTAACCTCATTCGCGCAAAAATGCATAAATCATGAGGAATCGTTAGACTAATTGTATTTTCTGAGACTAAAATATCTGCATTCTAAATTTCATCAACGCCCGTTCAGCTGTTTAAGTTGTATGTAAGCGTGTAGTAAAGTAAAATAATAATCGGCCAAGTGCGAGTCGGACTCGCGCATTAATGGTTCCGTACTGCGAAAGTAGGTAAAAATAGTGTTTTTTGTATTCAATTATTATTAATGTACACAGTATATTGTATAATTGAGGATTTTGTAAAAATTCCAAGTGCCTACTTGTAACCATTACTGATATAGAGCAAAAAAATAAAAAAAAAAAACACATTTGTTGTATGGGAGCCCCCCTTAATTTTTAAGTTTATTTTGTTTTTAACCTCCGACAAAAAGAAGGGTGTTATAAGTTTGACGTGTCTGTCTGTGTTAAGGGGGGCCTTAATTTTTAAGTTTATTTTGTTTTTAACCCCCGAAAAAAAAGAGGGGTGTTATAAGTTTGACGTGTCTGTCTGTCTATCTGTCTGTTTGTCTGTGTGTGTATCTATCCGTGGCATCGTAGCATCCAAAGGGGTAGACCGATTTTGATCTAGTTTTTTTTGTTTGATAGCTGACATGATCGAGAGTGATTTTAGCTATAGTTCATCATCATCAGCCTGCTTAGTGCTGGACAATCAGGGTTTATCTGGTTCATGTCCGTGGCATCGTAGCATCCAAATAGGTGGACCGATTTTGATCTAGTTTTTTTTTGTTTGAAAGCTGACATGCT